>OX596030.1:54142182-57079278 GCA_951394125.1 Epistrophe eligans
AAGTTAAGTTAAGTTAAGTTAAGTTAAGTTAAGTTAAGTTAAGTTAAGTTAAGTTAAGTTAAGTTAAGTTAAGTTAAGTTAAGTTAAGTTAAGTTAAGTTAAGTTAAGTTAAGTTAAGTTAAGTTAAGTTAAGTTAAGTTAAGTTAAGTTAAGTTAAGTTAAGTTAAGTTAAGTTAAGTTAAGTTAAGTTAAGTTAAGTTAAGTTAAGTTAAGTTAAGTTAAGTTAAGTTAAGTTAAGTTAAGTTAAGTTAAGTTAAGTTAAGTTAAGTTAAGTTAAGTTAAGTTAAGTTAAGTTAAGTTAAGTTAAGTTAAGTTAAGTTAAGTTAAGTTAAGTTAAGTTAAGTTAAGTTAAGTTAAGTTAAGTTAAGTTAAGTTAAGTTAAGTTAAGTTAAGTTAAGTTAAGTTAAGTTAAGTTAAGTTAAGTTAAGTTAAGTTAAGTTAAGTTAAGTTAAGTTAAGTTAAGTTAAGTTAAGTTAAGTTAAGTTAAGTTAAGTTAAGTTAAGTTAAGTTAAGTTAAGTTAAGTTAAGTTAAGTTAAGTTAAGTTAAGTTAAGTTAAGTTAAGTTAAGTTAAGTTAAGTTAAGAATTATTGTCGCTCGGTTTGAAATGCCTCAACGTCAAAATGATTAAGAAGAAGTATGATAGCTTCATAGATATTTTCTACTTGGTCTACCTCGAGTGTGGCTCAATTAAGTTAAATGAGCTAAAAAAACAATTTCAATCCTTGTTTAAAACACAAGTGAAATGGGACTTTGCCCGAAGGCAGAGAAACAAACTCACTCAATGTTATAATTGCCAAATGTATGGGCATGGAGAAAAAAACTGTCATATTAAAACTCACTGTGCCAACTGTGCAGAAAATCACGAAACAAAAAATTGTAATTCAAACAAAATTAAATGTGCAAACTGCAATGAAATTCATAAGGCTAATGACCCGATTTGCATCAGCCGACAAAGCTTTTGTAAAATTCGTGAAAAAATGTCTATGCGGAATAGAGTACATGCAAAGGTGACGACAAGAGATGTGTACCTACAACATTCTTCGTATACCCCAAATAAAGCCGACTTTCCTGCGCTCACGACGTACAAGAAGGCCAAAGTTCCAAACTCAACTGAGTTCATAGCACCAAACGATAACGCCGCAAACAACAATAATTCCAATGTGTGGGCGAACACTTCACATAAAACCGGTTTTACTGCAAACAGTTGCAAACAGTGGGAACAATGATCTTTTTTCAATGGAAGAAATCAACTCTCTCACAGCAGAGATGATAACATTACTAAGTCGATGCAAAAATAAATCCGATCAATTCAATACGATTGCACAATTAGCTGTTAAGTATCTTTATTCAGGTAAATAATGATGAATGCTAGTTTTAAGATAAATTGTTGGAATGCTAGAAGCATTCGGAATAAAACATTAGAATATTTTGCTTTCTTAAGCAAACATAATATTGATGTTAGTCTAATAAGTGAATCGTGGTTAGATGAAAATGTTCATATCTCTAATAAAGACTACAAATGTTATCGTTTAGATAGAGAAGAGAGAAGTGGGGGTGGTGTTGCCGTTGTAGTAAAAAAAACGATAAAGCATAAATTACTTCCGGTGATTAAAACTAAATATATTGAAAATATTGGTATAGAAGTACCGTTTGAAAATGGACGTTCTATAAAAATTTTCTCAATTTATTTTCCAGGGGGCTCTACTTCACCGAGAAAAAGATATGATTTCCGTAACGATTTACGAAAATTGGTTACATTAAATGATATATTTTTAATTGGTGGTGATTTCAATTGCAAACACAGAAACTGGGGCTGTGTCAGAGCTAATGCATGGGGAAATATTTTATCCGACTTGGATTCAAGACACCCGTTTAGTATTCTGTACCCCCCTCAACCTACATGTATTCCACCTAACAATCGATCAAGTCCTTCCACCATAGACTTATTTCTTACAAACTCCCCTGAACTATTCGGCCAACCAATAGCTGAAAATGATCTAAGTTCAAATCATCTTCCAATTATAATTAATATCAATTCATCCCCTGTGGAAAATTGTAATCAATTTTATGATTTTGCAAATGTTGATTGGAAGAAATTTAAAAAATGTATTAGAATTAAATTGAGAAACATCCCAGACGCGAACCCAAATGACGTTAGTTTCGAACAAATAGATGAAGCCGTTAGTGTTTTTACAACATCAATTCTTGAGAGTGTCGAACAATCAGTGCCCAAAAAAACTCAAAGCCGAAATAATGGTAATGCACTACCTGCTTATATAGTAGAAGCAATTAAAAAAAGAAATAGATATAGAACTTTGTGGATCAGGACCAGGGACCAACAATTCCATGTTGAGATGAACAGAATGAATGAGTTTATCAAATTTTCACTATTTCTTTTCAGAAACCAGTCCTGGAACAATAAACTACAGGGTTTGAATAAATGTAGTAGGCCTTTTTGGAATATTATAAAAGTAGTGAAAAAGAAAAAGATCCATATCCCTTCTTTCAAAATAGGTAACTCAATCCTAATATCTAATGAGGAAAAAGCGAATGCATTAGCTCAGACGTTTTGTGCCAACAATTTAATAACAAGAAACAGTACAAACAATAATCATATTGAAAGTATCGTCCGGCAATCTATGCTATTACTTACCGAAAGCGTGTCTGAAGTTACAGATGATATAACTTTTGATGATGTCGAAATAATATTAAAAGGCCTTAAAACTACCAAATCTCCTGGATTTGATGGAATAAAAAACCTCTTTTTGAAGAATCTTCCTAAAATAGCTGTAAGATACCTGAGAACATTATTTAATAATTGTTTTAAAACAGGATACTTTCCGAAAGAATGGAAAGCAGCTAAAGTCATTCCTATCCTTGATGTAGAGAAAGCTTTTGACACTGTTTGGCATGAAGGCTTAGTTCATAAGCTAGTTTCCTTAAATTTTCCCTTATACATCGTCAAAATCATATTATCTTTTCTGTCAAATCGAACTTTCAAAGTCTGTGTAAACAATTGGTATACTGATGAAAATAATATTATATTATTGCAGGTGTGCCCCAAGGATCGGTGCTAGGGCCATTCTTATATAATATATATACTTATGATTTCCCAAAACTTCTAAATTGTGAAACTGCAATTTTTGCTGATGACACTTGTATTTATTCATCAGATTCAACTGGTTTTTGTATTGAAACTAAATTGAAATCTGCTCTGAATACTATTCAAATATATTTCAACAATTGGAAAATTAAGATAAACGCTTCGAAGACACAGGCACTTTTTTTTACAAGAAAAAGGAAACCCTGTTTACTGCCTAACAATAGCCTCCGTTTGAATGGCGGACAAATACAGTGGAAATCAAGTGCAAAGTATCTTGGGGTACACCTGGACAAAACCTTGACTTTTAACTTGCATATTCAGCAAACGCTTAGCAAACTAAATATTGTAATCAAAACGCTCTATCCGTTTATCAATCGAAAGTCTAAAATGAGTATAGAAAATAAATTAATGATCTTTAAATCTATCTTTCAAAGCATTATTTTTTATGGTTCTCCTGTTTGGGGTAAATGCGCTAAAACCCATATACAAAAATTACAGATAATGCAAAATAAAATTTTAAAAATAATGCTTAATCTACCTTGGCACTTTTCTACAGAAGAGCTCCATAAAATAGCAAACATTGATAAGGTTACAGTAAGAATTTCAAAACTACATGAACGTTACATTTTATCGTGCAATAATTCAAATAATAATTTAATTTCAAACTTAGTTGCTTAAGGTGTTGTAAAAATTAAGTCTTTAGTCTTTATTTATTATCCATAAATGTCCATATATGCTATGTACATTTATTTTTTGTATTTGTTTCTTTATTAATTAATTAATCTATTTATTATTCATTTATCATTTATTATTTATTTTTTTATTATTTATTTATTTATTATTTATTATTTATTTATTTATTTTTTTTTTATTTACTTATTTATTTATTATTTATTATTTATTTATTTATTTATTTATTTATTATTAATTTATTAATGTTTTGTTTTTTTCTATTTATTTATTTGTTTGTTATTTATTTAATTGTTAATTTATTAAAATACATATTTATTTATTCATTTTTTATTCTACTTGTTTAATTATTTGTTTGTTATTTATTTATTTTCTTATTAATTAATTTATTTATTTTTTTACTTATTTATTTATTTGTTTATTAATTTATTTACTCAATTGTTTATTTAATTATTTATTCTTCTTCTGTGATATTTAAATACTTAGTTATATTAAACTATATAAATAATGCATGTAAATAACATCTTATGACAATTTTCTGCACCCCACTTCTCTCTTCCTATGGAAAAATTCAAATGTGTTGTTAATGAAGGTTTTTGCTAGTAACTTTTCCTTCAAAAATGTATATAAATCTGTGATATTAATTGAATACAAATTGTAATTATTTTTCAGTAGTAAGGTAGGACATATATACCATATCTCTGTAAATTGTGCAATCTAGGTTTAAATGAAAATATTATAAGAATTTCGTTACAATAAAAATCTATCTATCTAGTTAAGTTAAGTTAAGTTAAGTTAAGTTAAGTTAAGTTAAGTTAAGTTAAGTTAAGTTAAGTTAAGTTAAGTTAAGTTAAGTTAAGTTAAGTTAAGTTAAGTTAAGTTAAGTTAAGTTAAGTTAAGTTAAGTTAAGTTAAGTTAAGTTAAGTTAAGTTAAGTTAAGTTAAGTTAAGTTAAGTTAAGTTAAGTTAAGTTAAGTTAAGTTAAGTTAAGTTAAGTTAAGTTAAGTTAAGTTAAGTTAAGTTAAGTTAAGTTAAGTTAAGTTAAGTTAAGTTAAGTTAAGTTAAGTTAAGTTAAGTTAAGTTAAGTTAAGTTAAGTTAAGTTAAGTTAAGTTAAGTTAAGTTAAGTTAAGTTAAGTTAAGTTAAGTTAAGTTAAGTTAAGTTAAGTTAAGTTAAGTTAAGTTAAGTTAAGTTAAGTTAAGTTAAGTTAAGTTAAGTTAAGTTAAGTTAAGTTAAGTTAAGTTAAGTTAAGTTAAGTTAAGTTAAGTTAAGTTAAGTTAAGTTAAGTTAAGTTAAGTTAAGTTAAGTTAAGTTAAGTTAAGTTAAGTTAAGTTAAGTTAAGTTAAGTTAAGTTAAGTTAAGTTAAGTTAAGTTAAGTTAAGTTAAGTTAAGTTAAGTTAAGTTAAGTTAAGTTAAGTTAAGTTAAGTTAAGTTAAGTTAAGTTAAGTTAAGTTAAGTTAAGTTAAGTTAAGTTAAGTTAAGTTAAGTTAAGTTAAGTTAAGTTAAGTTAAGTTAAGTTAAGTTAAGTTAAGTTAAGTTAAGTTAAGTTAAGTTAAGTTAAGTTAAGTTAAGTTAAGTTAAGTTAAGTTAAGTTAAGTTAAGTTAAGTTAAGTTAAGTTAAGTTAAGTTAAGTTAAGTTAAGTTAAGTTAAGTTAAGTTAAGTTAAGTTAAGTTAAGTTAAGTTAAGTTAAGTTAAGTTAAGTTAAGTTAAGTTAAGTTAAGTTAAGTTAAGTTAAGTTAAGTTAAGTTAAGTTAAGTTAAGTTAAGTTAAGTTAAGTTAAGTTAAGTTAAGTTAAGTTAAGTTAAGTTAAGTTAAGTTAAGTTAAGTTAAGTTAAGTTAAGTTAAGTTAAGTTAAGTTAAGTTAAGTTAAGTTAAGTTAAGTTAAGTTAAGTTAAGTTAAGTTAAGTTAAGTTAAGTTAAGTTAAGTTAAGTTAAGTTAAGTTAAGTTAAGTTAAGTTAAGTTAAGTTAAGTTAAGTTAAGTTAAGTTAAGTTAAGTTAAGTTAAGTTAAGTTAAGTTAAGTTAAGTTAAGTTAAGTTAAGTTAAGTTAAGTTAAGTTAAGTTAAGTTAAGTTAAGTTAAGTTAAGTTAAGTTAAGTTAAGTTAAGTTAAGTTAAGTTAAGTTAAGTTAAGTTAAGTTAAGTTAAGTTAAGTTAAGTTAAGTTAAGTTAAGTTAAGTTAAGTTAAGTTAAGTTAAGTTAAGTTAAGTTAAGTTAAGTTAAGTTAAGTTAAGTTAAGTTAAGTTAAGTTAAGTTAAGTTAAGTTAAGTTAAGTTAAGTTAAGTTAAGTTAAGTTAAGTTAAGTTAAGTTAAGTTAAGTTAAGTTAAGTTAAGTTAAGTTAAGTTAAGTTAAGTTAAGTTAAGTTAAGTTAAGTTAAGTTAAGTTAAGTTAAGTTAAGTTAAGTTAAGTTAAGTTAAGTTAAGTTAAGTTAAGTTAAGTTAAGTTAAGTTAAGTTAAGTTAAGTTAAGTTAAGTTAAGTTAAGTTAAGTTAAGTTAAGTTAAGTTAAGTTAAGTTAAGTTAAGTTAAGTTAAGTTAAGTTAAGTTAAGTTAAGTTAAGTTAAGTTAAGTTAAGTTAAGTTAAGTTAAGTTAAGTTAAGTTAAGTTAAGTTAAGTTAAGTTAAGTTAAGTTAAGTTAAGTTAAGTTAAGTTAAGTTAAGTTAAGTTAAGTTAAGTTAAGTTAAGTTAAGTTAAGTTAAGTTAAGTTAAGTTAAGTTAAGTTAAGTTAAGTTAAGTTAAGTTAAGTTAAGTTAAGTTAAGTTAAGTTAAGTTAAGTTAAGTTAAGTTAAGTTAAGTTAAGTTAAGTTAAGTTAAGTTAAGTTAAGTTAAGTTAAGTTAAGTTAAGTTAAGTTAAGTTAAGTTAAGTTAAGTTAAGTTAAGTTAAGTTAAGTTAAGTTAAGTTAAGTTAAGTTAAGTTAAGTTAAGTTAAGTTAAGTTAAGTTAAGTTAAGTTAAGTTAAGTTAAGTTAAGTTAAGTTAAGTTAAGTTAAGTTAAGTTAAGTTAAGTTAAGTTAAGTTAAGTTAAGTTAAGTTAAGTTAAGTTAAGTTAAGTTAAGTTAAGTTAAGTTAAGTTAAGTTAAGTTAAGTTAAGTTAAGTTAAGTTAAGTTAAGTTAAGTTAAGTTAAGTTAAGTTAAGTTAAGTTAAGTTAAGTTAAGTTAAGTTAAGTTAAGTTAAGTTAAGAATTATTGTCGCTCGGTTTGAAATGCCTCAACGTCAAAATGATTAAGAAGAAGTATGATAGCTTCATAGATATTTTCTACTTGGTCTACCTCGAGTGTGGCTCAATTAAGTTAAATGAGCTAAAAAAACAATTTAAATCCTTGTTTAAAACACAAGTGAAATGGGACTTTGCCCGAAGGCAGAGAAACAAACTCACTCAATGTTATAATTGCCAAATGTATGGGCATGGAGAAAAAAACTGTCATATTAAAACTCACTGTGCCAACTGTGCAGAAAATCACGAAACAAAAAATTGTAATTCAAACAAAATTAAATGTGCAAACTGCAATGAAATTCATAAGGCTAATGACCCGATTTGCATCAGCCGACAAAGCTTTTGTAAAATTCGTGAAAAAATGTCTATGCGGAATAGAGTACATGCAAAGGTGACGACAAGAGATGTGTACCTACAACATTCTTCGTATACCCCAAATAAAGCCGACTTTCCTGCGCTCACGACGTACAAGAAGGCCAAAGTTCCAAACTCAACTGAGTTCATAGCACCAAACGATAACGCCGCGCACCAAACGATAACGCCGCAAACAACAATAATTCCAATGTGTGGGCGAACACTTCACATAAAACCGGTTTTACTGCAAACAGTGGGAACAATGATCTTTTTTCAATGGAAGAAATCAACTCTCTCACAGCAGAGATGATAACATTACTAAGTCGATGCAAAAATAAATCCGATCAATTCAATACGATTGCACAATTAGCTGTTAAGTATCTTTATTCAGGTAAATAATGATGAATGCTAGTTTTAAGATAAATTGTTGGAATGCTAGAAGCATTCGGAATAAAACATTAGAATATTTTGCTTTCTTAAGCAAATATAATATTGATGTTAGTCTAATAAGTGAATCGTGGTTAGATGAAAATGTTCATATCTCTAATAAAGACTACAAATGTTATCGTTTAGATAGAGAAGAGAGAAGTGGGGGTAGTGTTGCCGTTGTAGTAAAAAAAACGATAAAGCATAAATTACTTCCGGTGATTAAAACTAAATATATTGAAAATATTGGTATAGAAGTACCGTTTGAAAATGGACGTTCTATAAAAATTTTCTCAATTTATTTTCCAGGGGGCTCTACTTCACCGAGAAAAAGATATGATTTCCGTAACGATTTACGAAAATTGGTTACATTAAATGATATATTTTTAATTGGTGGTGATTTCAATTGCAAACACAGAAACTGGGGCTGTGTCAGAGCTAATGCATGGGGAAATATTTTATCCGACTTGGATTCAAGACACCCGTTTAGTATTCTGTACCCCCCTCAACCTACATGTATTCCACCTAACAATCGATCAAGTCCTTCCACCATAGACTTATTTCTTACAAACTCCCCTGAACTATTCGGCCAACCAATAGCTGAAAATGATCTAAGTTCAAATCATCTTCCAATTATAATTAATATCAATTCATCCCCTGTGGAAAATTGTAATCAATTTTATGATTTTGCAAATGTTGATTGGAAGAAATTTAAAAAATGTATTAGAATTAAATTGAGAAACATCCCAGACGCGAACCCAAATGACGTTAGTTTCGAACAAATAGATGAAGCCGTTAGTGTTTTTACAACATCAATTCTTGAGAGTGTCGAACAATCAGTGCCCAAAAAAACTCAAAGCCGAAATAATGGTAATGCACTACCTGCTTATATAGTAGAAGCAATTAAAAAAAGAAATAGATATAGAACTTTGTGGATCAGGACCAGGGACCAACAATTCCATGTTGAGATGAACAGAATGAATGAGTTTATCAAATCTTCACTATTTCTTTTCAGAAACCAGTCCTGGAACAATAAACTACAGGGTTTGAATAAATGTAGTAGGCCTTTTTGGAATATTATAAAAGTAGTGAAAAAGAAAAAGATCCATATCCCTTCTTTCAAAATAGGTAACTCAATCCTAATATCTAATGAGGAAAAAGCGAATGCATTAGCTCAGACGTTTTGTGCCAACAATTTAATATCAAGAAACAGTACAAACAATAATCATATTGAAAGTATCGTCCGGCAATCTATGCTATTACTTACCGAAAGCGTGTCTGAAGTTACAGATGATATAACTTTTGATGATGTCGAAATAATATTAAAAGGCCTTAAAACTACCAAATCTCCTGGATTTGATGGAATAAAAAACCTCTTTTTGAAGAATCTTCCTAAAATAGCTGTAAGATACCTGAGAACATTATTTAATAATTGTTTTAAAACAGGATACTTTCCGAAAGAATGGAAAGCAGCTAAAGTCATTCCTATCCTTTATGTAGAGAAAGCTTTTGACACTGTTTGGCATGAAGGCTTAGTTCATAAGCTAGTTTCCTTAAATTTTCCCTTATACATCGTCAAAATCATATTATCTTTTCTGTCAAATCGAACTTTCAAAGTCTGTGTAAACAATTGGTATACTGATGAAAATAATATTATATTATTGCAGGTGTGCCCCAAGGATCGGTGCTAGGGCCATTCTTATATAATATATATACTTATGATTTCCCAAAACTTCTAAATTGTGAAACTGCAATTTTTGCTGATGACACTTGTATTTATTCATCAGATTCAACTGGTTTTTGTATTGAAACTAAATTGAAATCTGCTCTAAATACTATTCAAATATATTTCAACAATTGGAAAATTAAGATAAACGCTTCGAAGACACAGGCACTTTTTTTTTACAAAAAAAGGGAACCCTGTTTACTGCCTAACAATAGCCTCCGTTTGAATGGCGGACAAATACAGTGGAAATCAAGTGCAAAGTATCTTGGGGTACACCTGGACAAAACCTTGACTTTTAACTTGCATATTCAGCAAACGCTTAGCAAACTAAATATTGTAATCAAAACGCTCTATCCGTTTATCAATCGAAAGTCTAAAATGAGTATAGAAAATAAATTAATGATCTTTAAATCTATCTTTCAAAGCATTATTTTTTATGGTTCTCCTGTTTGGGGTAAATGCGCTAAAACCCATATACAAAAATTACAGATAATGCAAAATAAAATTTTAAAAATAATGCTTAATCTACCTTGGCACTTTTCTACAGAAGAGCTCCATAAAATAGCAAACATTGATAAGGTTACAGTAAGAATTTCAAAACTACATGAACGTTACATTTTATCGTGCAATAATTCAAATAATAATTTAATTTCAAACTTAGTTGCTTAAGGTGTTGTAAAAATTAAGTCTTTAGTCTTTATTTATTATCCATAAATGTCCATATATGCTATGTACATTGTTTTTTTGTATTTGTTTCTTTATTAATTAATTAATCTATTTATTATTCATTTATCATTTATTATTTATTTTTTTATTATTTATTTATTTATTATTTATTTATTTATTTTTTTTTATTTACTTATTTATTTATTATTTATTTATTTATTTATTATTAATTTATTAATGTTTTGTTTTTTTCTATTTATTTATTTGTTTGTTATTTATTTAATTGTTAATTTATTAAAATACATATTTATTTATTCATTTTTTATTCTACTTGTTTAATTATTTGTTTGTTATTTATTTATTTTCTTATTAATTAATTAATTTATTTTTTTACTTATTTATTTATTTGTTTATTAATTTATTTACTCAATTGTTTATTTAATTATTTATTCTTCTTCTGTGATATTTAAATACTTAGTTATATTAAACTATATAAATAATGCATGTAAATAACATCTTATGACAATTTTCTGCACCCCACTTCTCTCTTCCTATGGAAAAATTCAAATGTGTTGTTAATGAAGGTTTTTGCTAGTAACTTTTCCTTCAAAAATGTATATAAATCTGTGATATTAATTGAATACAAATTGTAATTATTTTTCAGTAGTAAGGTAGGACATATATACCATATCTCTGTAAATTGTGCAATCTAGGTTTAAATGAAAATATTATAAGAATTTCGTTACAATAAAAATCTATCTATCTAGTTAAGTTAAGTTAAGTTAAGTTAAGTTAAGTTAAGTTAAGTTAAGTTAAGTTAAGTTAAGTTAAGTTAAGTTAAGTTAAGTTAAGTTAAGTTAAGTTAAGTTAAGTTAAGTTAAGTTAAGTTAAGTTAAGTTAAGTTAAGTTAAGTTAAGTTAAGTTAAGTTAAGTTAAGTTAAGTTAAGTTAAGTTAAGTTAAGTTAAGTTAAGTTAAGTTAAGTTAAGTTAAGTTAAGTTAAGTTAAGTTAAGTTAAGTTAAGTTAAGTTAAGTTAAGTTAAGTTAAGTTAAGTTAAGTTAAGTTAAGTTAAGTTAAGTTAAGTTAAGTTAAGTTAAGTTAAGTTAAGTTAAGTTAAGTTAAGTTAAGTTAAGTTAAGTTAAGTTAAGTTAAGTTAAGTTAAGTTAAGTTAAGTTAAGTTAAGTTAAGTTAAGTTAAGTTAAGTTAAGTTAAGTTAAGTTAAGTTAAGTTAAGTTAAGTTAAGTTAAGTTAAGTTAAGTTAAGTTAAGTTAAGTTAAGTTAAGTTAAGTTAAGTTAAGTTAAGTTAAGTTAAGTTAAGTTAAGTTAAGTTAAGTTAAGTTAAGTTAAGTTAAGTTAAGTTAAGTTAAGTTAAGTTAAGTTAAGTTAAGTTAAGTTAAGTTAAGTTAAGTTAAGTTAAGTTAAGTTAAGTTAAGTTAAGTTAAGTTAAGTTAAGTTAAGTTAAGTTAAGTTAAGTTAAGTTAAGTTAAGTTAAGTTAAGTTAAGTTAAGTTAAGTTAAGTTAAGTTAAGTTAAGTTAAGTTAAGTTAAGTTAAGTTAAGTTAAGTTAAGTTAAGTTAAGTTAAGTTAAGTTAAGTTAAGTTAAGTTAAGTTAAGTTAAGTTAAGTTAAGTTAAGTTAAGTTAAGTTAAGTTAAGTTAAGTTAAGTTAAGTTAAGTTAAGTTAAGTTAAGTTAAGTTAAGTTAAGTTAAGTTAAGTTAAGTTAAGTTAAGTTAAGTTAAGTTAAGTTAAGTTAAGTTAAGTTAAGTTAAGTTAAGTTAAGTTAAGTTAAGTTAAGTTAAGTTAAGTTAAGTTAAGTTAAGTTAAGTTAAGTTAAGTTAAGTTAAGTTAAGTTAAGTTAAGTTAAGTTAAGTTAAGTTAAGTTAAGTTAAGTTAAGTTAAGTTAAGTTAAGTTAAGTTAAGTTAAGTTAAGTTAAGTTAAGTTAAGTTAAGTTAAGTTAAGTTAAGTTAAGTTAAGTTAAGTTAAGTTAAGTTAAGTTAAGTTAAGTTAAGTTAAGTTAAGTTAAGTTAAGTTAAGTTAAGTTAAGTTAAGTTAAGTTAAGTTAAGTTAAGTTAAGTTAAGTTAAGTTAAGTTAAGTTAAGTTAAGTTAAGTTAAGTTAAGTTAAGTTAAGTTAAGTTAAGTTAAGTTAAGTTAAGTTAAGTTAAGTTAAGTTAAGTTAAGTTAAGTTAAGTTAAGTTAAGTTAAGTTAAGTTAAGTTAAGTTAAGTTAAGTTAAGTTAAGTTAAGTTAAGTTAAGTTAAGTTAAGTTAAGTTAAGTTAAGTTAAGTTAAGTTAAGTTAAGTTAAGTTAAGTTAAGTTAAGTTAAGTTAAGTTAAGTTAAGTTAAGTTAAGTTAAGTTAAGTTAAGTTAAGTTAAGTTAAGTTAAGTTAAGTTAAGTTAAGTTAAGTTAAGTTAAGTTAAGTTAAGTTAAGTTAAGTTAAGTTAAGTTAAGTTAAGTTAAGTTAAGTTAAGTTAAGTTAAGTTAAGTTAAGTTAAGTTAAGTTAAGTTAAGTTAAGTTAAGTTAAGTTAAGTTAAGTTAAGTTAAGTTAAGTTAAGTTAAGTTAAGTTAAGTTAAGTTAAGTTAAGTTAAGTTAAGTTAAGTTAAGTTAAGTTAAGTTAAGTTAAGTTAAGTTAAGTTAAGTTAAGTTAAGTTAAGTTAAGTTAAGTTAAGTTAAGTTAAGTTAAGTTAAGTTAAGTTAAGTTAAGTTAAGTTAAGTTAAGTTAAGTTAAGTTAAGTTAAGTTAAGTTAAGTTAAGTTAAGTTAAGTTAAGTTAAGTTAAGTTAAGTTAAGTTAAGTTAAGTTAAGTTAAGTTAAGTTAAGTTAAGTTAAGTTAAGTTAAGTTAAGTTAAGTTAAGTTAAGTTAAGTTAAGTTAAGTTAAGTTAAGTTAAGTTAAGTTAAGTTAAGTTAAGTTAAGTTAAGTTAAGTTAAGTTAAGTTAAGTTAAGTTAAGTTAAGTTAAGTTAAGTTAAGTTAAGTTAAGTTAAGTTAAGTTAAGTTAAGTTAAGTTAAGTTAAGTTAAGTTAAGTTAAGTTAAGTTAAGTTAAGTTAAGTTAAGTTAAGTTAAGTTAAGTTAAGTTAAGTTAAGTTAAGTTAAGTTAAGTTAAGTTAAGTTAAGTTAAGTTAAGTTAAGTTAAGTTAAGTTAAGTTAAGTTAAGTTAAGTTAAGTTAAGTTAAGTTAAGTTAAGTTAAGTTAAGTTAAGTTAAGTTAAGTTAAGTTAAGTTAAGTTAAGTTAAGTTAAGTTAAGTTAAGTTAAGTTAAGTTAAGTTAAGTTAAGTTAAGTTAAGTTAAGTTAAGTTAAGTTAAGTTAAGTTAAGTTAAGTTAAGTTAAGTTAAGTTAAGTTAAGTTAAGTTAAGTTAAGTTAAGTTAAGTTAAGTTAAGTTAAGTTAAGTTAAGTTAAGTTAAGTTAAGTTAAGTTAAGTTAAGTTAAGTTAAGTTAAGTTAAGTTAAGTTAAGTTAAGTTAAGTTAAGTTAAGTTAAGTTAAGTTAAGTTAAGTTAAGTTAAGTTAAGTTAAGTTAAGTTAAGTTAAGTTAAGTTAAGTTAAGTTAAGTTAAGTTAAGTTAAGTTAAGTTAAGTTAAGTTAAGTTAAGTTAAGTTAAGTTAAGTTAAGTTAAGTTAAGTTAAGTTAAGTTAAGAATTATTGTCGCTCGGTTTGAAATGCCTCAACGTCAAAATGATTAAGAAGAAGTATGATAGCTTCATAGATATTTTCTACTTGGTCTACCTCGAGTGTGGCTCAATTAAGTTAAATGAGCTAAAAAAACAATTTCAATCCTTGTTTAAAACACAAGTGAAATGGGACTTTGCCCGAAGGCAGAGAAACAAACTCACTCAATGTTATAATTGCCAAATGTATGGGCATGGAGAAAAAAACTGTCATATTAAAACTCACTGTGCCAACTGTGCAGAAAATCACGAAACAAAAAATTGTAATTCAAACAAAATTAAATGTGCAAACTGCAATGAAATTCATAAGGCTAATGACCCGATTTGCATCAGCCGACAAAGCTTTTGTAAAATTCGTGAAAAAATGTCTATGCGGAATAGAGTACATGCAAAGGTGACGACAAGAGATGTGTACCTACAACATTCTTCGTATACCCCAAATAAAGCCGACTTTCCTGCGCTCACGACGTACAAGAAGGCCAAAGTTCCAAACTCAACTGAGTTCATAGCACCAAACGATAACGCCGCAAACAACAATAATTCCAATGTGTGGGCGAACACTTCACATAAAACCGGTTTTACTGCAAACAGTGGGAACAATGATCTTTTTTCAATGGAAGAAATCAACTCTCTCACAGCAGAGATGATAACATTACTAAGTCGATGCAAAAATAAATCCGATCAATTCAATACGATTGCACAATTAGCTGTTAAGTATCTTTATTCAGGTAAATAATGATGAATGCTAGTTTTAAGATAAATTGTTGGAATGCTAGAAGCATTCGGAATAAAACATTAGAATATTTTGCTTTCTTAAGCAAATATAATATTGATGTTAGTCTAATAAGTGAATCGTGGTTAGATGAAAATGTTCATATCTCTAATAAAGACTACAAATGTTATCGTTTAGATAGAGAAGAGAGAAGTGGGGGTGGTGTTGCCGTTGTAGTAAAAAAAACGATAAAGCATAAATTACTTCCGGTGATTAAAACTAAATATATTGAAAATATTGGTATAGAAGTACCGTTTGAAAATGGACGTTCTATAAAAATTTTCTCAATTTATTTTCCAGGGGGCTCTACTTCACCGAGAAAAAGATATGATTTCCGTAACGATTTACGAAAATTGGTTACATTAAATGATATATTTTTAATTGGTGGTGATTTCAATTGCAAACACAGAAACTGGGGCTGTGTCAGAGCTAATGCATGGGGAAATATTTTATCCGACTTGGATTCAAGACACCCGTTTAGTATTCTGTACCCCCCTCAACCTACATGTATTCCACCTAACAATCGATCAAGTCCTTCCACCATAGACTTATTTCTTACAAACTCCCCTGAACTATTCGGCCAACCAATAGCTGAAAATGATCTAAGTTCAAATCATCTTCCAATTATAATTAATATCAATTCATCCCCTGTGGAAAATTGTAATCAATTTTATGATTTTGCAAATGTTGATTGGAAGAAATTTAAAAAATGTATTAGAATTAAATTGAGAAACATCCCAGACGCGAACCCAAATGACGTTAGTTTCGAACAAATAGATGAAGCCGTTAGTGTTTTTACAACATCAATTCTTGAGAGTGTCGAACAATCAGTGCCCAAAAAAACTCAAAGCCGAAATAATGGTAATGCACTACCTGCTTATATAGTAGAAGCAATTAAAAAAAGAAATAGATATAGAACTTTGTGGATCAGGACCAGGGACCAACAATTCCATGTTGAGATGAACAGAATGAATGAGTTTATCAAATCTTCACTATTTCTTTTCAGAAACCAGTCCTGGAACAATAAACTACAGGGTTTGAATAAATGTAGTAGGCCTTTTTGGAATATTATAAAAGTAGTGAAAAAGAAAAAGATCCATATCCCTTCTTTCAAAATAGGTAACTCAATCCTAATATCTAATGAGGAAAAAGCGAATGCATTAGCTCAGACGTTTTGTGCCAACAATTTAATAACAAGAAACAGTACAAACAATAATCATATTGAAAGTATCGTCCGGCAATCTATGCTATTACTTACCGAAAGCGTGTCTGAAGTTACAGATGATATAACTTTTGATGATGTCGAAATAATATTAAAAGGCCTTAAAACTACCAAATCTCCTGGATTTGATGGAATAAAAAACCTCTTTTTGAAGAATCTTCCTAAAATAGCTGTAAGATACCTGAGAACATTATTTAATAATTGTTTTAAAACAGGATACTTTCCGAAAGAATGGAAAGCAGCTAAAGTCATTCCTATCCTTTATGTAGAGAAAGCTTTTGACACTGTTTGGCATGAAGGCTTAGTTCATAAGCTAGTTTCCTTAAATTTTCCCTTATACATCGTCAAAATCATATTATCTTTTCTGTCAAATCGAACTTTCAAAGTCTGTGTAAACAATTGGTATACTGATGAAAATAATATTATATTATTGCAGGTGTGCCCCAAGGATCGGTGCTAGGGCCATTCTTATATAATATATATACTTATGATTTCCCAAAACTTCTAAATTGTGAAACTGCAATTTTTGCTGATGACACTTGTATTTATTCATCAGATTCAACTGGTTTTTGTATTGAAACTAAATTGAAATCTGCTCTAAATACTATTCAAATATATTTCAACAATTGGAAAATTAAGATAAACGCTTCGAAGACACAGGCACTTTTTTTTACAAAAAAAGGGAACCCTGTTTACTGCCTAACAATAGCCTCCGTTTGAATGGCGGACAAATACAGTGGAAATCAAGTGCAAAGTATCTTGGGGTACACCTGGACAAAACCTTGACTTTTAACTTGCATATTCAGCAAACGCTTAGCAAACTAAATATTGTAATCAAAACGCTCTATCCGTTTATCAATCGAAAGTCTAAAATGAGTATAGAAAATAAATTAATGATCTTTAAATCTATCTTTCAAAGCATTATTTTTTATGGTTCTCCTGTTTGGGGTAAATGCGCTAAAACCCATATACAAAAATTACAGATAATGCAAAATAAAATTTTAAAAATAATGCTTAATCTACCTTGGCACTTTTCTACAGAAGAGCTCCATAAAATAGCAAACATTGATAAGGTTACAGTAAGAATTTCAAAACTACATGAACGTTACATTTTATCGTGCAATAATTCAAATAATAATTTAATTTCAAACTTAGTTGCTTAAGGTGTTGTAAAAATTAAGTCTTTAGTCTTTATTTATTATCCATAAATGTCCATATATGCTATGTACATTGTTTTTTTGTATTTGTTTCTTTATTAATTAATTAATCTATTTATTATTCATTTATCATTTATTATTTATTTTTTTATTATTTATTTATTTATTATTTATTTATTTATTTTTTTTTATTTACTTATTTATTTATTATTTATTATTTATTTATTTATTTATTTATTTATTATTAATTTATTAATGTTTTGTTTTTTTCTATTTATTTATTTGTTTGTTATTTATTTAATTGTTAATTTATTAAAATACATATTTATTTATTCATTTTTTATTCTACTTGTTTAATTATTTGTTTGTTATTTATTTATTTTCTTATTAATTAATTAATTTATTTTTTTACTTATTTATTTATTTGTTTATTAATTTATTTACTCAATTGTTTATTTAATTATTTATTCTTCTTCTGTGATATTTAAATACTTAGTTATATTAAACTATATAAATAATGCATGTAAATAACATCTTATGACAATTTTCTGCACCCCACTTCTCTCTTCCTATGGAAAAATTCAAATGTGTTGTTAATGAAGGTTTTTGCTAGTAACTTTTCCTTCAAAAATGTATATAAATCTGTGATATTAATTGAATACAAATTGTAATTATTTTTCAGTAGTAAGGTAGGACATATATACCATATCTCTGTAAATTGTGCAATCTAGGTTTAAATGAAAATATTATAAGAATTTCGTTACAATAAAAATCTATCTATCTAGTTAAGTTAAGTTAAGTTAAGTTAAGTTAAGTTAAGTTAAGTTAAGTTAAGTTAAGTTAAGTTAAGTTAAGTTAAGTTAAGTTAAGTTAAGTTAAGTTAAGTTAAGTTAAGTTAAGTTAAGTTAAGTTAAGTTAAGTTAAGTTAAGTTAAGTTAAGTTAAGTTAAGTTAAGTTAAGTTAAGTTAAGTTAAGTTAAGTTAAGTTAAGTTAAGTTAAGTTAAGTTAAGTTAAGTTAAGTTAAGTTAAGTTAAGTTAAGTTAAGTTAAGTTAAGTTAAGTTAAGTTAAGTTAAGTTAAGTTAAGTTAAGTTAAGTTAAGTTAAGTTAAGTTAAGTTAAGTTAAGTTAAGTTAAGTTAAGTTAAGTTAAGTTAAGTTAAGTTAAGTTAAGTTAAGTTAAGTTAAGTTAAGTTAAGTTAAGTTAAGTTAAGTTAAGTTAAGTTAAGTTAAGTTAAGTTAAGTTAAGTTAAGTTAAGTTAAGTTAAGTTAAGTTAAGTTAAGTTAAGTTAAGTTAAGTTAAGTTAAGTTAAGTTAAGTTAAGTTAAGTTAAGTTAAGTTAAGTTAAGTTAAGTTAAGTTAAGTTAAGTTAAGTTAAGTTAAGTTAAGTTAAGTTAAGTTAAGTTAAGTTAAGTTAAGTTAAGTTAAGTTAAGTTAAGTTAAGTTAAGTTAAGTTAAGTTAAGTTAAGTTAAGTTAAGTTAAGTTAAGTTAAGTTAAGTTAAGTTAAGTTAAGTTAAGTTAAGTTAAGTTAAGTTAAGTTAAGTTAAGTTAAGTTAAGTTAAGTTAAGTTAAGTTAAGTTAAGTTAAGTTAAGTTAAGTTAAGTTAAGTTAAGTTAAGTTAAGTTAAGTTAAGTTAAGTTAAGTTAAGTTAAGTTAAGTTAAGTTAAGTTAAGTTAAGTTAAGTTAAGTTAAGTTAAGTTAAGTTAAGTTAAGTTAAGTTAAGTTAAGTTAAGTTAAGTTAAGTTAAGTTAAGTTAAGTTAAGTTAAGTTAAGTTAAGTTAAGTTAAGTTAAGTTAAGTTAAGTTAAGTTAAGTTAAGTTAAGTTAAGTTAAGTTAAGTTAAGTTAAGTTAAGTTAAGTTAAGTTAAGTTAAGTTAAGTTAAGTTAAGTTAAGTTAAGTTAAGTTAAGTTAAGTTAAGTTAAGTTAAGTTAAGTTAAGTTAAGTTAAGTTAAGTTAAGTTAAGTTAAGTTAAGTTAAGTTAAGTTAAGTTAAGTTAAGTTAAGTTAAGTTAAGTTAAGTTAAGTTAAGTTAAGTTAAGTTAAGTTAAGTTAAGTTAAGTTAAGTTAAGTTAAGTTAAGTTAAGTTAAGTTAAGTTAAGTTAAGTTAAGTTAAGTTAAGTTAAGTTAAGTTAAGTTAAGTTAAGTTAAGTTAAGTTAAGTTAAGTTAAGTTAAGTTAAGTTAAGTTAAGTTAAGTTAAGTTAAGTTAAGTTAAGTTAAGTTAAGTTAAGTTAAGTTAAGTTAAGTTAAGTTAAGTTAAGTTAAGTTAAGTTAAGTTAAGTTAAGTTAAGTTAAGTTAAGTTAAGTTAAGTTAAGTTAAGTTAAGTTAAGTTAAGTTAAGTTAAGTTAAGTTAAGTTAAGTTAAGTTAAGTTAAGTTAAGTTAAGTTAAGTTAAGTTAAGTTAAGTTAAGTTAAGTTAAGTTAAGTTAAGTTAAGTTAAGTTAAGTTAAGTTAAGTTAAGTTAAGTTAAGTTAAGTTAAGTTAAGTTAAGTTAAGTTAAGTTAAGTTAAGTTAAGTTAAGTTAAGTTAAGTTAAGTTAAGTTAAGTTAAGTTAAGTTAAGTTAAGTTAAGTTAAGTTAAGTTAAGTTAAGTTAAGTTAAGTTAAGTTAAGTTAAGTTAAGTTAAGTTAAGTTAAGTTAAGTTAAGTTAAGTTAAGTTAAGTTAAGTTAAGTTAAGTTAAGTTAAGTTAAGTTAAGTTAAGTTAAGTTAAGTTAAGTTAAGTTAAGTTAAGTTAAGTTAAGTTAAGTTAAGTTAAGTTAAGTTAAGTTAAGTTAAGTTAAGTTAAGTTAAGTTAAGTTAAGTTAAGTTAAGTTAAGTTAAGTTAAGTTAAGTTAAGTTAAGTTAAGTTAAGTTAAGTTAAGTTAAGTTAAGTTAAGTTAAGTTAAGTTAAGTTAAGTTAAGTTAAGTTAAGAATTATTGTCGCTCGGTTTGAAATGCCTCAACGTCAAAATGATTAAGAAGAAGTATGATAGCTTCATAGATATTTTCTACTTGGTCTACCTCGAGTGTGGCTCAATTAAGTTAAATGAGCTAAAAAAAACAATTTCAATCCTTGTTTAAAACACAAGTGAAATGGGACTTTGCCCGAAGGCAGAGAAACAAACTCACTCAATGTTATAATTGCCAAATGTATGGGCATGGAGAAAAAAACTGTCATATTAAAACTCACTGTGCCAACTGTGCAGAAAATCACGAAACAAAAAATTGTAATTCAAACAAAATTAAATGTGCAAACTGCAATGAAATTCATAAGGCTAATGACCCGATTTGCATCAGCCGACAAAGCTTTTGTAAAATTCGTGAAAAAATGTCTATGCGGAATAGAGTACATGCAAAGGTGACGACAAGAGATGTGTACCTACAACATTCTTCGTATACCCCAAATAAAGCCGACTTTCCTGCGCTCACGACGTACAAGAAGGCCAAAGTTCCAAACTCAACTGAGTTCATAGCACCAAACGATAACGCCGCAAACAACAATAATTCCAATGTGTGGGCGAACACTTCACATAAAACCGGTTTTACTGCAAACAGTGGGAACAATGATCTTTTTTCAATGGAAGAAATCAACTCTCTCACAGCAGAGATGATAACATTACTAAGTCGATGCAAAAATAAATCCGATCAATTCAATACGATTGCACAATTAGCTGTTAAGTATCTTTATTCAGGTAAATAATGATGAATGCTAGTTTTAAGATAAATTGTTGGAATGCTAGAAGCATTCGGAATAAAACATTAGAATATTTTGCTTTCTTAAGCAAACATAATATTGATGTTAGTCTAATAAGTGAATCGTGGTTAGATGAAAATGTTCATATCTCTAATAAAGACTACAAATGTTATCGTTTAGATAGAGAAGAGAGAAGTGGGGGTGGTGTTGCCGTTGTAGTAAAAAAAACGATAAAGCATAAATTACTTCCGGTGATTAAAACTAAATATATTGAAAATATTGGTATAGAAGTACCGTTTGAAAATGGACGTTCTATAAAAATTTTCTCAATTTATTTTCCAGGGGGCTCTACTTCACCGAGAAAAAGATATGATTTCCGTAACGATTTACGAAAATTGGTTACATTAAATGATATATTTTTAATTGGTGGTGATTTCAATTGCAAACACAGAAACTGGGGCTGTGTCAGAGCTAATGCATGGGGAAATATTTTATCCGACTTGGATTCAAGACACCCGTTTAGTATTCTGTACCCCCCTCAACCTACATGTATTCCACCTAACAATCGATCAAGTCCTTCCACCATAGACTTATTTCTTACAAACTCCCCTGAACTATTCGGCCAACCAATAGCTGAAAATGATCTAAGTTCAAATCATCTTCCAATTATAATTAATATCAATTCATCCCCTGTGGAAAATTGTAATCAATTTTATGATTTTGCAAATGTTGATTGGAAGAAATTTAAAAAATGTATTAGAATTAAATTGAGAAACATCCCAGACGCGAACCCAAATGACGTTAGTTTCGAACAAATAGATGAAGCCGTTAGTGTTTTTACAACATCAATTCTTGAGAGTGTCGAACAATCAGTGCCCAAAAAAACTCAAAGCCGAAATAATGGTAATGCACTACCTGCTTATATAGTAGAAGCAATTAAAAAAAGAAATAGATATAGAACTTTGTGGATCAGGACCAGGGACCAACAATTCCATGTTGAGATGAACAGAATGAATGAGTTTATCAAATTTTCACTATTTCTTTTCAGAAACCAGTCCTGGAACAATAAACTACAGGGTTTGAATAAATGTAGTAGGCCTTTTTGGAATATTATAAAAGTAGTGAAAAAGAAAAAGATCCATATCCCTTCTTTCAAAATAGGTAACTCAATCCTAATATCTAATGAGGAAAAAGCGAATGCATTAGCTCAGACGTTTTGTGCCAACAATTTAATAACAAGAAACAGTACAAACAATAATCATATTGAAAGTATCGTCCGGCAATCTATGCTATTACTTACCGAAAGCGTGTCTGAAGTTACAGATGATATAACTTTTGATGATGTCGAAATAATATTAAAAGGCCTTAAAACTACCAAATCTCCTGGATTTGATGGAATAAAAAACCTCTTTTTGAAGAATCTTCCTAAAATAGCTGTAAGATACCTGAGAACATTATTTAATAATTGTTTTAAAACAGGATACTTTCCGAAAGAATGGAAAGCAGCTAAAGTCATTCCTATCCTTGATGTAGAGAAAGCTTTTGACACTGTTTGGCATGAAGGCTTAGTTCATAAGCTAGTTTCCTTAAATTTTCCCTTATACATCGTCAAAATCATATTATCTTTTCTGTCAAATCGAACTTTCAAAGTCTGTGTAAACAATTGGTATACTGATGAAAATAATATTATATTATTGCAGGTGTGCCCCAAGGATCGGTGCTAGGGCCATTCTTATATAATATATATACTTATGATTTCCCAAAACTTCTAAATTGTGAAACTGCAATTTTTGCTGATGACACTTGTATTTATTCATCAGATTCAACTGGTTTTTGTATTGAAACTAAATTGAAATCTGCTCTGAATACTATTCAAATATATTTCAACAATTGGAAAATTAAGATAAACGCTTCGAAGACACAGGCACTTTTTTTTACAAGAAAAAGGAAACCCTGTTTACTGCCTAACAATAGCCTCCGTTTGAATGGCGGACAAATACAGTGGAAATCAAGTGCAAAGTATCTTGGGGTACACCTGGACAAAACCTTGACTTTTAACTTGCATATTCAGCAAACGCTTAGCAAACTAAATATTGTAATCAAAACGCTCTATCCGTTTATCAATCGAAAGTCTAAAATGAGTATAGAAAATAAATTAATGATCTTTAAATCTATCTTTCAAAGCATTATTTTTTATGGTTCTCCTGTTTGGGGTAAATGCGCTAAAACCCATATACAAAAATTACAGATAATGCAAAATAAAATTTTAAAAATAATGCTTAATCTACCTTGGCACTTTTCTACAGAAGAGCTCCATAAAATAGCAAACATTGATAAGGTTACAGTAAGAATTTCAAAACTACTTGAACGTTACATTTTATCGTGCAATAATTCAAATAATAATTTAATTTCAAACTTAGTTGCTTAAGGTGTTGTAAAAATTAAGTCTTTAGTCTTTATTTATTATCCATAAATGTCCATATATGCTATGTACATTTATTTTTTGTATTTGTCTCTTTATTAATTAATTAATCTATTTATTATTCATTTATCATTTATTATTTATTTTTTTATTATTTATTTATTTATTATTTATTTATTTATTTTTTTTTTATTTACTTATTTATTTATTATTTATTATTTATTTATTTATTTATTTATTTATTATTAATTTATTAATGTTTTGTTTTTTTCTATTTATTTATTTGTTTGTTATTTATTTAATTGTTAATTTATTAAAATACATATTTATTTATTCATTTTTTATTCTACTTGTTTAATTATTTGTTTGTTATTTATTTATTTTCTTATTAATTAATTTATTTATTTTTTTACTTATTTATTTATTTGTTTATTAATTTATTTACTCAATTGTTTATTTAATTATTTATTCTTCTTCTGTGATATTTAAATACTTAGTTATATTAAACTATATAAATAATGCATGTAAATAACATCTTATGACAATTTTCTGCACCCCACTTCTCTCTTCCTATGGAAAAATTCAAATGTGTTGTTAATGAAGGTTTTTGCTAGTAACTTTTCCTTCAAAAATGTATATAAATCTGTGATATTAATTGAATACAAATTGTAATTATTTTTCAGTAGTAAGGTAGGACATATATACCATATCTCTGTAAATTGTGAAATCTAGGTTTAAATGAAAATATTATAAGAATTTCGTTACAATAAAAATCTATCTATCTAGTTAAGTTAAGTTAAGTTAAGTTAAGTTAAGTTAAGTTAAGTTAAGTTAAGTTAAGTTAAGTTAAGTTAAGTTAAGTTAAGTTAAGTTAAGTTAAGTTAAGTTAAGTTAAGTTAAGTTAAGTTAAGTTAAGTTAAGTTAAGTTAAGTTAAGTTAAGTTAAGTTAAGTTAAGTTAAGTTAAGTTAAGTTAAGTTAAGTTAAGTTAAGTTAAGTTAAGTTAAGTTAAGTTAAGTTAAGTTAAGTTAAGTTAAGTTAAGTTAAGTTAAGTTAAGTTAAGTTAAGTTAAGTTAAGTTAAGTTAAGTTAAGTTAAGTTAAGTTAAGTTAAGTTAAGTTAAGTTAAGTTAAGTTAAGTTAAGTTAAGTTAAGTTAAGTTAAGTTAAGTTAAGTTAAGTTAAGTTAAGTTAAGTTAAGTTAAGTTAAGTTAAGTTAAGTTAAGTTAAGTTAAGTTAAGTTAAGTTAAGTTAAGTTAAGTTAAGTTAAGTTAAGTTAAGTTAAGTTAAGTTAAGTTAAGTTAAGTTAAGTTAAGTTAAGTTAAGTTAAGTTAAGTTAAGTTAAGTTAAGTTAAGTTAAGTTAAGTTAAGTTAAGTTAAGTTAAGTTAAGTTAAGTTAAGTTAAGTTAAGTTAAGTTAAGTTAAGTTAAGTTAAGTTAAGTTAAGTTAAGTTAAGTTAAGTTAAGTTAAGTTAAGTTAAGTTAAGTTAAGTTAAGTTAAGTTAAGTTAAGTTAAGTTAAGTTAAGTTAAGTTAAGTTAAGTTAAGTTAAGTTAAGTTAAGTTAAGTTAAGTTAAGTTAAGTTAAGTTAAGTTAAGTTAAGTTAAGTTAAGTTAAGTTAAGTTAAGTTAAGTTAAGTTAAGTTAAGTTAAGTTAAGTTAAGTTAAGTTAAGTTAAGTTAAGTTAAGTTAAGTTAAGTTAAGTTAAGTTAAGTTAAGTTAAGTTAAGTTAAGTTAAGTTAAGTTAAGTTAAGTTAAGTTAAGTTAAGTTAAGTTAAGTTAAGTTAAGTTAAGTTAAGTTAAGTTAAGTTAAGTTAAGTTAAGTTAAGTTAAGTTAAGTTAAGTTAAGTTAAGTTAAGTTAAGTTAAGTTAAGTTAAGTTAAGTTAAGTTAAGTTAAGTTAAGTTAAGTTAAGTTAAGTTAAGTTAAGTTAAGTTAAGTTAAGTTAAGTTAAGTTAAGTTAAGTTAAGTTAAGTTAAGTTAAGTTAAGTTAAGTTAAGTTAAGTTAAGTTAAGTTAAGTTAAGTTAAGTTAAGTTAAGTTAAGTTAAGTTAAGTTAAGTTAAGTTAAGTTAAGTTAAGTTAAGTTAAGTTAAGTTAAGTTAAGTTAAGTTAAGTTAAGTTAAGTTAAGTTAAGTTAAGTTAAGTTAAGTTAAGTTAAGTTAAGTTAAGTTAAGTTAAGTTAAGTTAAGTTAAGTTAAGTTAAGTTAAGTTAAGTTAAGTTAAGTTAAGTTAAGTTAAGTTAAGTTAAGTTAAGTTAAGTTAAGTTAAGTTAAGTTAAGTTAAGTTAAGTTAAGTTAAGTTAAGTTAAGTTAAGTTAAGTTAAGTTAAGTTAAGTTAAGTTAAGTTAAGTTAAGTTAAGTTAAGTTAAGTTAAGTTAAGTTAAGTTAAGTTAAGTTAAGTTAAGTTAAGTTAAGTTAAGTTAAGTTAAGTTAAGTTAAGTTAAGTTAAGTTAAGTTAAGTTAAGTTAAGTTAAGTTAAGTTAAGTTAAGTTAAGTTAAGTTAAGTTAAGTTAAGTTAAGTTAAGTTAAGTTAAGTTAAGTTAAGTTAAGTTAAGTTAAGTTAAGTTAAGTTAAGTTAAGTTAAGTTAAGTTAAGTTAAGTTAAGTTAAGTTAAGTTAAGTTAAGTTAAGTTAAGTTAAGTTAAGTTAAGTTAAGTTAAGTTAAGTTAAGTTAAGTTAAGTTAAGTTAAGTTAAGTTAAGTTAAGTTAAGTTAAGTTAAGTTAAGTTAAGTTAAGTTAAGTTAAGTTAAGTTAAGTTAAGTTAAGTTAAGTTAAGTTAAGTTAAGTTAAGTTAAGTTAAGTTAAGTTAAGTTAAGTTAAGTTAAGTTAAGTTAAGTTAAGTTAAGTTAAGTTAAGTTAAGTTAAGTTAAGTTAAGTTAAGTTAAGTTAAGTTAAGTTAAGTTAAGTTAAGTTAAGTTAAGTTAAGTTAAGTTAAGTTAAGTTAAGTTAAGTTAAGTTAAGTTAAGTTAAGTTAAGTTAAGTTAAGTTAAGTTAAGTTAAGTTAAGTTAAGTTAAGTTAAGTTAAGTTAAGTTAAGTTAAGTTAAGTTAAGTTAAGTTAAGTTAAGTTAAGTTAAGTTAAGTTAAGTTAAGTTAAGTTAAGTTAAGTTAAGTTAAGTTAAGTTAAGTTAAGTTAAGTTAAGTTAAGTTAAGTTAAGTTAAGTTAAGTTAAGTTAAGTTAAGTTAAGTTAAGTTAAGTTAAGTTAAGTTAAGTTAAGTTAAGTTAAGTTAAGTTAAGTTAAGTTAAGTTAAGTTAAGTTAAGTTAAGTTAAGTTAAGTTAAGTTAAGTTAAGTTAAGTTAAGTTAAGTTAAGTTAAGTTAAGTTAAGTTAAGTTAAGTTAAGTTAAGTTAAGTTAAGTTAAGTTAAGTTAAGTTAAGTTAAGTTAAGTTAAGTTAAGTTAAGTTAAGTTAAGTTAAGTTAAGTTAAGTTAAGTTAAGTTAAGTTAAGTTAAGTTAAGTTAAGTTAAGTTAAGTTAAGTTAAGTTAAGTTAAGTTAAGTTAAGTTAAGTTAAGTTAAGTTAAGTTAAGTTAAGTTAAGTTAAGTTAAGTTAAGTTAAGTTAAGTTAAGTTAAGTTAAGTTAAGTTAAGTTAAGTTAAGTTAAGTTAAGTTAAGTTAAGTTAAGTTAAGTTAAGTTAAGTTAAGTTAAGTTAAGTTAAGTTAAGTTAAGTTAAGAATTATTGTCGCTCGGTTTGAAATGCCTCAACGTCAAAATGATTAAGAAGAAGTATGATAGCTTCATAGATATTTTCTACTTGGTCTACCTCGAGTGTGGCTCAATTAAGTTAAATGAGCTAAAAAAACAATTTAAATCCTTGTTTAAAACACAAGTGAAATGGGACTTTGCCCGAAGGCAGAGAAACAAACTCACTCAATGTTATAATTGCCAAATGTATGGGCATGGAGAAAAAAACTGTCATATTAAAACTCACTGTGCCAACTGTGCAGAAAATCACGAAACAAAAAATTGTAATTCAAACAAAATTAAATGTGCAAACTGCAATGAAATTCATAAGGCTAATGACCCGATTTGCATCAGCCGACAAAGCTTTTGTAAAATTCGTGAAAAAATGTCTATGCGGAATAGAGTACATGCAAAGGTGACGACAAGAGATGTGTACCTACAACATTCTTCGTATACCCCAAATAAAGCCGACTTTCCTGCGCTCACGACGTACAAGAAGGCCAAAGTTCCAAACTCAACTGAGTTCATAGCACCAAACGATAACGCCGCAAACAACAATAATTCCAATGTGTGGGCGAACACTTCACATAAAACCGGTTTTACTGCAAACAGTGGGAACAATGATCTTTTTTCAATGGAAGAAATCAACTCTCTCACAGCAGAGATGATAACATTACTAAGTCGATGCAAAAATAAATCCGATCAATTCAATACGATTGCACAATTAGCTGTTAAGTATCTTTATTCAGGTAAATAATGATGAATGCTAGTTTTAAGATAAATTGTTGGAATGCTAGAAGCATTCGGAATAAAACATTAGAATATTTTGCTTTCTTAAGCAAATATAATATTGATGTTAGTCTAATAAGTGAATCGTGGTTAGATGAAAATGTTCATATCTCTAATAAAGACTACAAATGTTATCGTTTAGATAGAGAAGAGAGAAGTGGGGGTGGTGTTGCCGTTGTAGTAAAAAAAACGATAAAGCATAAATTACTTCCGGTGATTAAAACTAAATATATTGAAAATATTGGTATAGAAGTACCGTTTGAAAATGGACGTTCTATAAAAATTTTCTCAATTTATTTTCCAGGGGGCTCTACTTCACCGAGAAAAAGATATGATTTCCGTAACGATTTACGAAAATTGGTTACATTAAATGATATATTTTTAATTGGTGGTGATTTCAATTGCAAACACAGAAACTGGGGCTGTGTCAGAGCTAATGCATGGGGAAATATTTTATCCGACTTGGATTCAAGACACCCGTTTAGTATTCTGTACCCCCCTCAACCTACATGTATTCCACCTAACAATCGATCAAGTCCTTCCACCATAGACTTATTTCTTACAAACTCCCCTGAACTATTCGGCCAACCAATAGCTGAAAATGATCTAAGTTCAAATCATCTTCCAATTATAATTAATATCAATTCATCCCCTGTGGAAAATTGTAATCAATTTTATGATTTTGCAAATGTTGATTGGAAGAAATTTAAAAAATGTATTAGAATTAAATTGAGAAACATCCCAGACGCGAACCCAAATGACGTTAGTTTCGAACAAATAGATGAAGCCGTTAGTGTTTTTACAACATCAATTCTTGAGAGTGTCGAACAATCAGTGCCCAAAAAAACTCAAAGCCGAAATAATGGTAATGCACTACCTGCTTATATAGTAGAAGCAATTAAAAAAAGAAATAGATATAGAACTTTGTGGATCAGGACCAGGGACCAACAATTCCATGTTGAGATGAACAGAATGAATGAGTTTATCAAATCTTCACTATTTCTTTTCAGAAACCAGTCCTGGAACAATAAACTACAGGGTTTGAATAAATGTAGTAGGCCTTTTTGGAATATTATAAAAGTAGTGAAAAAGAAAAAGATCCATATCCCTTCTTTCAAAATAGGTAACTCAATCCTAATATCTAATGAGGAAAAAGCGAATGCATTAGCTCAGACGTTTTGTGCCAACAATTTAATAACAAGAAACAGTACAAACAATAATCATATTGAAAGTATCGTCCGGCAATCTATGCTATTACTTACCGAAAGCGTGTCTGAAGTTACAGATGATATAACTTTTGATGATGTCGAAATAATATTAAAAGGCCTTAAAACTACCAAATCTCCTGGATTTGATGGAATAAAAAACCTCTTTTTGAAGAATCTTCCTAAAATAGCTGTAAGATACCTGAGAACATTATTTAATAATTGTTTTAAAACAGGATACTTTCCGAAAGAATGGAAAGCAGCTAAAGTCATTCCTATCCTTTATGTAGAGAAAGCTTTTGACACTGTTTGGCATGAAGGCTTAGTTCATAAGCTAGTTTCCTTAAATTTTCCCTTATACATCGTCAAAATCATATTATCTTTTCTGTCAAATCGAACTTTCAAAGTCTGTGTAAACAATTGGTATACTGATGAAAATAATATTATATTATTGCAGGTGTGCCCCAAGGATCGGTGCTAGGGCCATTCTTATATAATATATATACTTATGATTTCCCAAAACTTCTAAATTGTGAAACTGCAATTTTTGCTGATGACACTTGTATTTATTCATCAGATTCAACTGGTTTTTGTATTGAAACTAAATTGAAATCTGCTCTAAATACTATTCAAATATATTTCAACAATTGGAAAATTAAGATAAACGCTTCGAAGACACAGGCACTTTTTTTTACAAAAAAAGGGAACCCTGTTTACTGCCTAACAATAGCCTCCGTTTGAATGGCGGACAAATACAGTGGAAATCAAGTGCAAAGTATCTTGGGGTACACCTGGACAAAACCTTGACTTTTAACTTGCATATTCAGCAAACGCTTAGCAAACTAAATATTGTAATCAAAACGCTCTATCCGTTTATCAATCGAAAGTCTAAAATGAGTATAGAAAATAAATTAATGATCTTTAAATCTATCTTTCAAAGCATTATTTTTTATGGTTCTCCTGTTTGGGGTAAATGCGCTAAAACCCATATACAAAAATTACAGATAATGCAAAATAAAATTTTAAAAATAATGCTTAATCTACCTTGGCACTTTTCTACAGAAGAGCTCCATAAAATAGCAAACATTGATAAGGTTACAGTAAGAATTTCAAAACTACATGAACGTTACATTTTATCGTGCAATAATTCAAATAATAATTTAATTTCAAACTTAGTTGCTTAAGGTGTTGTAAAAATTAAGTCTTTAGTCTTTATTTATTATCCATAAATGTCCATATATGCTATGTACATTGTTTTTTTGTATTTGTTTCTTTATTAATTAATTAATCTATTTATTATTCATTTATCATTTATTATTTATTTTTTTATTATTTATTTATTTATTATTTATTTATTTATTTTTTTTTATTTACTTATTTATTTATTATTTATTATTTATTATTTATTTATTTATTTATTTATTTATTATTAATTTATTAATGTTTTGTTTTTTTCTATTTATTTATTTGTTTGTTATTTATTTAATTGTTAATTTATTAAAATACATATTTATTTATTCATTTTTTATTCTACTTGTTTAATTATTTGTTTGTTATTTATTTATTTTCTTATTAATTAATTAATTTATTTTTTTACTTATTTATTTATTTGTTTATTAATTTATTTACTCAATTGTTTATTTAATTATTTATTCTTCTTCTGTGATATTTAAATACTTAGTTATATTAAACTATATAAATAATGCATGTAAATAACATCTTATGACAATTTTCTGCACCCCACTTCTCTCTTCCTATGGAAAAATTCAAATGTGTTGTTAATGAAGGTTTTTGCTAGTAACTTTTCCTTCAAAAATGTATATAAATCTGTGATATTAATTGAATACAAATTGTAATTATTTTTCAGTAGTAAGGTAGGACATATATACCATATCTCTGTAAATTGTGCAATCTAGGTTTAAATGAAAATATTATAAGAATTTCGTTACAATAAAAATCTATCTATCTAGTTAAGTTAAGTTAAGTTAAGTTAAGTTAAGTTAAGTTAAGTTAAGTTAAGTTAAGTTAAGTTAAGTTAAGTTAAGTTAAGTTAAGTTAAGTTAAGTTAAGTTAAGTTAAGTTAAGTTAAGTTAAGTTAAGTTAAGTTAAGTTAAGTTAAGTTAAGTTAAGTTAAGTTAAGTTAAGTTAAGTTAAGTTAAGTTAAGTTAAGTTAAGTTAAGTTAAGTTAAGTTAAGTTAAGTTAAGTTAAGTTAAGTTAAGTTAAGTTAAGTTAAGTTAAGTTAAGTTAAGTTAAGTTAAGTTAAGTTAAGTTAAGTTAAGTTAAGTTAAGTTAAGTTAAGTTAAGTTAAGTTAAGTTAAGTTAAGTTAAGTTAAGTTAAGTTAAGTTAAGTTAAGTTAAGTTAAGTTAAGTTAAGTTAAGTTAAGTTAAGTTAAGTTAAGTTAAGTTAAGTTAAGTTAAGTTAAGTTAAGTTAAGTTAAGTTAAGTTAAGTTAAGTTAAGTTAAGTTAAGTTAAGTTAAGTTAAGTTAAGTTAAGTTAAGTTAAGTTAAGTTAAGTTAAGTTAAGTTAAGTTAAGTTAAGTTAAGTTAAGTTAAGTTAAGTTAAGTTAAGTTAAGTTAAGTTAAGTTAAGTTAAGTTAAGTTAAGTTAAGTTAAGTTAAGTTAAGTTAAGTTAAGTTAAGTTAAGTTAAGTTAAGTTAAGTTAAGTTAAGTTAAGTTAAGTTAAGTTAAGTTAAGTTAAGTTAAGTTAAGTTAAGTTAAGTTAAGTTAAGTTAAGTTAAGTTAAGTTAAGTTAAGTTAAGTTAAGTTAAGTTAAGTTAAGTTAAGTTAAGTTAAGTTAAGTTAAGTTAAGTTAAGTTAAGTTAAGTTAAGTTAAGTTAAGTTAAGTTAAGTTAAGTTAAGTTAAGTTAAGTTAAGTTAAGTTAAGTTAAGTTAAGTTAAGTTAAGTTAAGTTAAGTTAAGTTAAGTTAAGTTAAGTTAAGTTAAGTTAAGTTAAGTTAAGTTAAGTTAAGTTAAGTTAAGTTAAGTTAAGTTAAGTTAAGTTAAGTTAAGTTAAGTTAAGTTAAGTTAAGTTAAGTTAAGTTAAGTTAAGTTAAGTTAAGTTAAGTTAAGTTAAGTTAAGTTAAGTTAAGTTAAGTTAAGTTAAGTTAAGTTAAGTTAAGTTAAGTTAAGTTAAGTTAAGTTAAGTTAAGTTAAGTTAAGTTAAGTTAAGTTAAGTTAAGTTAAGTTAAGTTAAGTTAAGTTAAGTTAAGTTAAGTTAAGTTAAGTTAAGTTAAGTTAAGTTAAGTTAAGTTAAGTTAAGTTAAGTTAAGTTAAGTTAAGTTAAGTTAAGTTAAGTTAAGTTAAGTTAAGTTAAGTTAAGTTAAGTTAAGTTAAGTTAAGTTAAGTTAAGTTAAGTTAAGTTAAGTTAAGTTAAGTTAAGTTAAGTTAAGTTAAGTTAAGTTAAGTTAAGTTAAGTTAAGTTAAGTTAAGTTAAGTTAAGTTAAGTTAAGTTAAGTTAAGTTAAGTTAAGTTAAGTTAAGTTAAGTTAAGTTAAGTTAAGTTAAGTTAAGTTAAGTTAAGTTAAGTTAAGTTAAGTTAAGTTAAGTTAAGTTAAGTTAAGTTAAGTTAAGTTAAGTTAAGTTAAGTTAAGTTAAGTTAAGTTAAGTTAAGTTAAGTTAAGTTAAGTTAAGTTAAGTTAAGTTAAGTTAAGTTAAGTTAAGTTAAGTTAAGTTAAGTTAAGTTAAGTTAAGTTAAGTTAAGTTAAGTTAAGTTAAGTTAAGTTAAGTTAAGTTAAGTTAAGTTAAGTTAAGTTAAGTTAAGTTAAGTTAAGTTAAGTTAAGTTAAGTTAAGTTAAGTTAAGTTAAGTTAAGTTAAGTTAAGTTAAGTTAAGTTAAGTTAAGTTAAGTTAAGTTAAGTTAAGTTAAGTTAAGTTAAGTTAAGTTAAGTTAAGTTAAGTTAAGTTAAGTTAAGTTAAGTTAAGTTAAGTTAAGTTAAGTTAAGTTAAGTTAAGTTAAGTTAAGTTAAGTTAAGTTAAGTTAAGTTAAGTTAAGTTAAGTTAAGTTAAGTTAAGTTAAGTTAAGTTAAGTTAAGTTAAGTTAAGTTAAGTTAAGTTAAGTTAAGTTAAGTTAAGTTAAGTTAAGTTAAGTTAAGTTAAGTTAAGTTAAGTTAAGTTAAGTTAAGTTAAGTTAAGTTAAGTTAAGTTAAGTTAAGTTAAGTTAAGTTAAGTTAAGTTAAGTTAAGTTAAGTTAAGTTAAGTTAAGTTAAGTTAAGTTAAGTTAAGTTAAGTTAAGTTAAGTTAAGTTAAGTTAAGTTAAGTTAAGTTAAGTTAAGTTAAGTTAAGTTAAGTTAAGTTAAGTTAAGTTAAGTTAAGTTAAGTTAAGTTAAGTTAAGTTAAGTTAAGTTAAGTTAAGTTAAGTTAAGTTAAGTTAAGTTAAGTTAAGTTAAGTTAAGTTAAGTTAAGTTAAGTTAAGTTAAGTTAAGTTAAGTTAAGTTAAGTTAAGTTAAGTTAAGTTAAGTTAAGTTAAGTTAAGTTAAGTTAAGTTAAGTTAAGTTAAGTTAAGTTAAGTTAAGTTAAGTTAAGTTAAGTTAAGTTAAGTTAAGTTAAGTTAAGTTAAGTTAAGTTAAGTTAAGTTAAGTTAAGTTAAGTTAAATTAAGTTAAGTTAAGTTAAGTTAAGTTAAGTTAAGTTAAGTTAAGTTAAGTTAAGTTAAGTTAAGTTAAGTTAAGAATTATTGTCGCTCGGTTTGAAATGCCTCAACGTCAAAATGATTAAGAAGAAGTATGATAGCTTCATAGATATTTTCTACTTGGTCTACCTCGAGTGTGGCTCAATTAAGTTAAATGAGCTAAAAAAACAATTTAAATCCTTGTTTAAAACACAAGTGAAATGGGACTTTGCCCGAAGGCAGAGAAACAAACTCACTCAATGTTATAATTGCCAAATGTATGGGCATGGAGAAAAAAACTGTCATATTAAAACTCACTGTGCCAACTGTGCAGAAAATCACGAAACAAAAAATTGTAATTCAAACAAAATTAAATGTGCAAACTGCAATGAAATTCATAAGGCTAATGACCCGATTTGCATCAGCCGACAAAGCTTTTGTAAAATTCGTGAAAAAATGTCTATGCGGAATAGAGTACATGCAAAGGTGACGACAAGAGATGTGTACCTACAACATTCTTCGTATACCCCAAATAAAGCCGACTTTCCTGCGCTCACGACGTACAAGAAGGCCAAAGTTCCAAACTCAACTGAGTTCATAGCACCAAACGATAACGCCGCAAACAACAATAATTCCAATGTGTGGGCGAACACTTCACATAAAACCGGTTTTACTGCAAACAGTGGGAACAATGATCTTTTTTCAATGGAAGAAATCAACTCTCTCACAGCAGAGATGATAACATTACTAAGTCGATGCAAAAATAAATCCGATCAATTCAATACGATTGCACAATTAGCTGTTAAGTATCTTTATTCAGGTAAATAATGATGAATGCTAGTTTTAAGATAAATTGTTGGAATGCTAGAAGCATTCGGAATAAAACATTAGAATATTTTGCTTTCTTAAGCAAATATAATATTGATGTTAGTCTAATAAGTGAATCGTGGTTAGATGAAAATGTTCATATCTCTAATAAAGACTACAAATGTTATCGTTTAGATAGAGAAGAGAGAAGTGGGGGTGGTGTTGCCGTTGTAGTAAAAAAAACGATAAAGCATAAATTACTTCCGGTGATTAAAACTAAATATATTGAAAATATTGGTATAGAAGTACCGTTTGAAAATGGACGTTCTATAAAAATTTTCTCAATTTATTTTCCAGGGGGCTCTACTTCACCGAGAAAAAGATATGATTTCCGTAACGATTTACGAAAATTGGTTACATTAAATGATATATTTTTAATTGGTGGTGATTTCAATTGCAAACACAGAAACTGGGGCTGTGTCAGAGCTAATGCATGGGGAAATATTTTATCCGACTTGGATTCAAGACACCCGTTTAGTATTCTGTACCCCCCTCAACCTACATGTATTCCACCTAACAATCGATCAAGTCCTTCCACCATAGACTTATTTCTTACAAACTCCCCTGAACTATTCGGCCAACCAATAGCTGAAAATGATCTAAGTTCAAATCATCTTCCAATTATAATTAATATCAATTCATCCCCTGTGGAAAATTGTAATCAATTTTATGATTTTGCAAATGTTGATTGGAAGAAATTTAAAAAATGTATTAGAATTAAATTGAGAAACATCCCAGACGCGAACCCAAATGACGTTAGTTTCGAACAAATAGATGAAGCCGTTAGTGTTTTTACAACATCAATTCTTGAGAGTGTCGAACAATCAGTGCCCAAAAAAACTCAAAGCCGAAATAATGGTAATGCACTACCTGCTTATATAGTAGAAGCAATTAAAAAAAGAAATAGATATAGAACTTTGTGGATCAGGACCAGGGACCAACAATTCCATGTTGAGATGAACAGAATGAATGAGTTTATCAAATCTTCACTATTTCTTTTCAGAAACCAGTCCTGGAACAATAAACTACAGGGTTTGAATAAATGTAGTAGGCCTTTTTGGAATATTATAAAAGTAGTGAAAAAGAAAAAGATCCATATCCCTTCTTTCAAAATAGGTAACTCAATCCTAATATCTAATGAGGAAAAAGCGAATGCATTAGCTCAGACGTTTTGTGCCAACAATTTAATAACAAGAAACAGTACAAACAATAATCATATTGAAAGTATCGTCCGGCAATCTATGCTATTACTTACCGAAAGCGTGTCTGAAGTTACAGATGATATAACTTTTGATGATGTCGAAATAATATTAAAAGGCCTTAAAACTACCAAATCTCCTGGATTTGATGGAATAAAAAACCTCTTTTTGAAGAATCTTCCTAAAATAGCTGTAAGATACCTGAGAACATTATTTAATAATTGTTTTAAAACAGGATACTTTCCGAAAGAATGGAAAGCAGCTAAAGTCATTCCTATCCTTTATGTAGAGAAAGCTTTTGACACTGTTTGGCATGAAGGCTTAGTTCATAAGCTAGTTTCCTTAAATTTTCCCTTATACATCGTCAAAATCATATTATCTTTTCTGTCAAATCGAACTTTCAAAGTCTGTGTAAACAATTGGTATACTGATGAAAATAATATTATATTATTGCAGGTGTGCCCCAAGGATCGGTGCTAGGGCCATTCTTATATAATATATATACTTATGATTTCCCAAAACTTCTAAATTGTGAAACTGCAATTTTTGCTGATGACACTTGTATTTATTCATCAGATTCAACTGGTTTTTGTATTGAAACTAAATTGAAATCTGCTCTAAATACTATTCAAATATATTTCAACAATTGGAAAATTAAGATAAACGCTTCGAAGACACAGGCACTTTTTTTTACAAAAAAAGGGAACCCTGTTTACTGCCTAACAATAGCCTCCGTTTGAATGGCGGACAAATACAGTGGAAATCAAGTGCAAAGTATCTTGGGGTACACCTGGACAAAACCTTGACTTTTAACTTGCATATTCAGCAAACGCTTAGCAAACTAAATATTGTAATCAAAACGCTCTATCCGTTTATCAATCGAAAGTCTAAAATGAGTATAGAAAATAAATTAATGATCTTTAAATCTATCTTTCAAAGCATTATTTTTTATGGTTCTCCTGTTTGGGGTAAATGCGCTAAAACCCATATACAAAAATTACAGATAATGCAAAATAAAATTTTAAAAATAATGCTTAATCTACCTTGGCACTTTTCTACAGAAGAGCTCCATAAAATAGCAAACATTGATAAGGTTACAGTAAGAATTTCAAAACTACATGAACGTTACATTTTATCGTGCAATAATTCAAATAATAATTTAATTTCAAACTTAGTTGCTTAAGGTGTTGTAAAAATTAAGTCTTTAGTCTTTATTTATTATCCATAAATGTCCATATATGCTATGTACATTGTTTTTTTGTATTTGTTTCTTTATTAATTAATTAATCTATTTATTATTCATTTATCATTTATTATTTATTTTTTTATTATTTATTTATTTATTATTTATTTATTTATTTTTTTTTATTTACTTATTTATTTATTATTTATTATTTATTATTTATTTATTTATTTATTTATTTATTATTAATTTATTAATGTTTTGTTTTTTTCTATTTATTTATTTGTTTGTTATTTATTTAATTGTTAATTTATTAAAATACATATTTATTTATTCATTTTTTATTCTACTTGTTTAATTATTTGTTTGTTATTTATTTATTTTCTTATTAATTAATTAATTTATTTTTTTACTTATTTATTTATTTGTTTATTAATTTATTTACTCAATTGTTTATTTAATTATTTATTCTTCTTCTGTGATATTTAAATACTTAGTTATATTAAACTATATAAATAATGCATGTAAATAACATCTTATGACAATTTTCTGCACCCCACTTCTCTCTTCCTATGGAAAAATTCAAATGTGTTGTTAATGAAGGTTTTTGCTAGTAACTTTTCCTTCAAAAATGTATATAAATCTGTGATATTAATTGAATACAAATTGTAATTATTTTTCAGTAGTAAGGTAGGACATATATACCATATCTCTGTAAATTGTGCAATCTAGGTTTAAATGAAAATATTATAAGAATTTCGTTACAATAAAAATCTATCTATCTAGTTAAGTTAAGTTAAGTTAAGTTAAGTTAAGTTAAGTTAAGTTAAGTTAAGTTAAGTTAAGTTAAGTTAAGTTAAGTTAAGTTAAGTTAAGTTAAGTTAAGTTAAGTTAAGTTAAGTTAAGTTAAGTTAAGTTAAGTTAAGTTAAGTTAAGTTAAGTTAAGTTAAGTTAAGTTAAGTTAAGTTAAGTTAAGTTAAGTTAAGTTAAGTTAAGTTAAGTTAAGTTAAGTTAAGTTAAGTTAAGTTAAGTTAAGTTAAGTTAAGTTAAGTTAAGTTAAGTTAAGTTAAGTTAAGTTAAGTTAAGTTAAGTTAAGTTAAGTTAAGTTAAGTTAAGTTAAGTTAAGTTAAGTTAAGTTAAGTTAAGTTAAGTTAAGTTAAGTTAAGTTAAGTTAAGTTAAGTTAAGTTAAGTTAAGTTAAGTTAAGTTAAGTTAAGTTAAGTTAAGTTAAGTTAAGTTAAGTTAAGTTAAGTTAAGTTAAGTTAAGTTAAGTTAAGTTAAGTTAAGTTAAGTTAAGTTAAGTTAAGTTAAGTTAAGTTAAGTTAAGTTAAGTTAAGTTAAGTTAAGTTAAGTTAAGTTAAGTTAAGTTAAGTTAAGTTAAGTTAAGTTAAGTTAAGTTAAGTTAAGTTAAGTTAAGTTAAGTTAAGTTAAGTTAAGTTAAGTTAAGTTAAGTTAAGTTAAGTTAAGTTAAGTTAAGTTAAGTTAAGTTAAGTTAAGTTAAGTTAAGTTAAGTTAAGTTAAGTTAAGTTAAGTTAAGTTAAGTTAAGTTAAGTTAAGTTAAGTTAAGTTAAGTTAAGTTAAGTTAAGTTAAGTTAAGTTAAGTTAAGTTAAGTTAAGTTAAGTTAAGTTAAGTTAAGTTAAGTTAAGTTAAGTTAAGTTAAGTTAAGTTAAGTTAAGTTAAGTTAAGTTAAGTTAAGTTAAGTTAAGTTAAGTTAAGTTAAGTTAAGTTAAGTTAAGTTAAGTTAAGTTAAGTTAAGTTAAGTTAAGTTAAGTTAAGTTAAGTTAAGTTAAGTTAAGTTAAGTTAAGTTAAGTTAAGTTAAGTTAAGTTAAGTTAAGTTAAGTTAAGTTAAGTTAAGTTAAGTTAAGTTAAGTTAAGTTAAGTTAAGTTAAGTTAAGTTAAGTTAAGTTAAGTTAAGTTAAGTTAAGTTAAGTTAAGTTAAGTTAAGTTAAGTTAAGTTAAGTTAAGTTAAGTTAAGTTAAGTTAAGTTAAGTTAAGTTAAGTTAAGTTAAGTTAAGTTAAGTTAAGTTAAGTTAAGTTAAGTTAAGTTAAGTTAAGTTAAGTTAAGTTAAGTTAAGTTAAGTTAAGTTAAGTTAAGTTAAGTTAAGTTAAGTTAAGTTAAGTTAAGTTAAGTTAAGTTAAGTTAAGTTAAGTTAAGTTAAGTTAAGTTAAGTTAAGTTAAGTTAAGTTAAGTTAAGTTAAGTTAAGTTAAGTTAAGTTAAGTTAAGTTAAGTTAAGTTAAGTTAAGTTAAGTTAAGTTAAGTTAAGTTAAGTTAAGTTAAGTTAAGTTAAGTTAAGTTAAGTTAAGTTAAGTTAAGTTAAGTTAAGTTAAGTTAAGTTAAGTTAAGTTAAGTTAAGTTAAGTTAAGTTAAGTTAAGTTAAGTTAAGTTAAGTTAAGTTAAGTTAAGTTAAGTTAAGTTAAGTTAAGTTAAGTTAAGTTAAGTTAAGTTAAGTTAAGTTAAGTTAAGTTAAGTTAAGTTAAGTTAAGTTAAGTTAAGTTAAGTTAAGTTAAGTTAAGTTAAGTTAAGTTAAGTTAAGTTAAGTTAAGTTAAGTTAAGTTAAGTTAAGTTAAGTTAAGTTAAGTTAAGTTAAGTTAAGTTAAGTTAAGTTAAGTTAAGTTAAGTTAAGTTAAGTTAAGTTAAGTTAAGTTAAGTTAAGTTAAGTTAAGTTAAGTTAAGTTAAGTTAAGTTAAGTTAAGTTAAGTTAAGTTAAGTTAAGTTAAGTTAAGTTAAGTTAAGTTAAGTTAAGTTAAGTTAAGTTAAGTTAAGTTAAGTTAAGTTAAGTTAAGTTAAGTTAAGTTAAGTTAAGTTAAGTTAAGTTAAGTTAAGTTAAGTTAAGTTAAGTTAAGTTAAGTTAAGTTAAGTTAAGTTAAGTTAAGTTAAGTTAAGTTAAGTTAAGTTAAGTTAAGTTAAGTTAAGTTAAGTTAAGTTAAGTTAAGTTAAGTTAAGTTAAGTTAAGTTAAGTTAAGTTAAGTTAAGTTAAGTTAAGTTAAGTTAAGTTAAGTTAAGTTAAGTTAAGTTAAGTTAAGTTAAGTTAAGTTAAGTTAAGTTAAGTTAAGTTAAGTTAAGTTAAGTTAAGTTAAGTTAAGTTAAGTTAAGTTAAGTTAAGTTAAGTTAAGTTAAGTTAAGTTAAGTTAAGTTAAGTTAAGTTAAGTTAAGTTAAGTTAAGTTAAGTTAAGTTAAGTTAAGTTAAGTTAAGTTAAGTTAAGTTAAGTTAAGTTAAGTTAAGTTAAGTTAAGTTAAGTTAAGTTAAGTTAAGTTAAGTTAAGTTAAGTTAAGTTAAGTTAAGTTAAGTTAAGTTAAGTTAAGTTAAGTTAAGTTAAGTTAAGTTAAGTTAAGTTAAGTTAAGTTAAGTTAAGTTAAGTTAAGTTAAGTTAAGTTAAGTTAAGTTAAGTTAAGTTAAGTTAAGTTAAGTTAAGTTAAGTTAAGTTAAGTTAAGTTAAGTTAAGTTAAGTTAAGTTAAGTTAAGTTAAGTTAAGTTAAGTTAAGTTAAGTTAAGTTAAGTTAAGTTAAGTTAAGTTAAGTTAAGTTAAGTTAAGTTAAGTTAAGTTAAGTTAAGTTAAGTTAAGTTAAGTTAAGTTAAGTTAAGTTAAGTTAAGTTAAGTTAAGTTAAGTTAAGTTAAGTTAAGTTAAGTTAAGTTAAGTTAAGTTAAGTTAAGTTAAGTTAAGTTAAGTTAAGTTAAGTTAAGTTAAGTTAAGTTAAGTTAAGTTAAGTTAAGTTAAGTTAAGTTAAGTTAAGTTAAGTTAAGTTAAGTTAAGTTAAGTTAAGTTAAGTTAAGTTAAGTTAAGTTAAGTTAAGTTAAGTTAAGTTAAGTTAAGTTAAGTTAAGTTAAGTTAAGTTAAGTTAAGTTAAGTTAAGTTAAGTTAAGTTAAGTTAAGTTAAGTTAAGTTAAGTTAAGTTAAGTTAAGTTAAGTTAAGTTAAGTTAAGTTAAGTTAAGTTAAGTTAAGTTAAGTTAAGTTAAGTTAAGTTAAGTTAAGTTAAGTTAAGTTAAGTTAAGTTAAGTTAAGTTAAGTTAAGTTAAGTTAAGTTAAGTTAAGTTAAGTTAAGTTAAGTTAAGTTAAGTTAAGTTAAGTTAAGTTAAGTTAAGTTAAGTTAAGTTAAGTTAAGTTAAGTTAAGTTAAGTTAAGTTAAGTTAAGTTAAGTTAAGTTAAGTTAAGTTAAGTTAAGTTAAGTTAAGTTAAGTTAAGTTAAGTTAAGTTAAGTTAAGTTAAGTTAAGTTAAGTTAAGTTAAGTTAAGTTAAGTTAAGTTAAGTTAAGTTAAGTTAAGTTAAGTTAAGTTAAGTTAAGTTAAGTTAAGTTAAGTTAAGTTAAGTTAAGTTAAGTTAAGTTAAGTTAAGTTAAGTTAAGTTAAGTTAAGTTAAGTTAAGTTAAGTTAAGTTAAGTTAAGTTAAGTTAAGTTAAGTTAAGTTAAGTTAAGTTAAGTTAAGTTAAGTTAAGTTAAGTTAAGTTAAGTTAAGTTAAGTTAAGTTAAGTTAAGTTAAGTTAAGTTAAGTTAAGTTAAGTTAAGTTAAGTTAAGTTAAGTTAAGTTAAGTTAAGTTAAGTTAAGTTAAGTTAAGTTAAGTTAAGTTAAGTTAAGTTAAGTTAAGTTAAGTTAAGTTAAGTTAAGTTAAGTTAAGTTAAGTTAAGTTAAGTTAAGTTAAGTTAAGTTAAGTTAAGTTAAGTTAAGTTAAGTTAAGTTAAGTTAAGTTAAGTTAAGTTAAGTTAAGTTAAGTTAAGTTAAGTTAAGTTAAGTTAAGTTAAGTTAAGTTAAGTTAAGTTAAGTTAAGTTAAGTTAAGTTAAGTTAAGTTAAGTTAAGTTAAGTTAAGTTAAGTTAAGTTAAGTTAAGTTAAGTTAAGTTAAGTTAAGTTAAGTTAAGTTAAGTTAAGTTAAGTTAAGTTAAGTTAAGTTAAGTTAAGTTAAGTTAAGTTAAGTTAAGTTAAGTTAAGTTAAGTTAAGTTAAGTTAAGTTAAGTTAAGTTAAGTTAAGTTAAGTTAAGTTAAGTTAAGTTAAGTTAAGTTAAGTTAAGTTAAGTTAAGTTAAGTTAAGTTAAGTTAAGTTAAGTTAAGTTAAGTTAAGTTAAGTTAAGTTAAGTTAAGTTAAGTTAAGTTAAGTTAAGTTAAGTTAAGTTAAGTTAAGTTAAGTTAAGTTAAGTTAAGTTAAGTTAAGTTAAGTTAAGTTAAGTTAAGTTAAGTTAAGTTAAGTTAAGTTAAGTTAAGTTAAGTTAAGTTAAGTTAAATTAAGTTAAGTTAAGTTAAGTTAAGTTAAGTTAAGTTAAGTTAAGTTAAGTTAAGTTAAGTTAAGTTAAGTTAAGTTAAGAATTATTGTCGCTCGGTTTGAAATGCCTCAACGTCAAAATGATTAAGAAGAAGTATGATAGCTTCATAGATATTTTCTACTTGGTCTACCTCGAGTGTGGCTCAATTAAGTTAAATGAGCTAAAAAAACAATTTAAATCCTTGTTTAAAACACAAGTGAAATGGGACTTTGCCCGAAGGCAGAGAAACAAACTCACTCAATGTTATAATTGCCAAATGTATGGGCATGGAGAAAAAAACTGTCATATTAAAACTCACTGTGCCAACTGTGCAGAAAATCACGAAACAAAAAATTGTAATTCAAACAAAATTAAATGTGCAAACTGCAATGAAATTCATAAGGCTAATGACCCGATTTGCATCAGCCGACAAAGCTTTTGTAAAATTCGTGAAAAAATGTCTATGCGGAATAGAGTACATGCAAAGGTGACGACAAGAGATGTGTACCTACAACATTCTTCGTATACCCCAAATAAAGCCGACTTTCCTGCGCTCACGACGTACAAGAAGGCCAAAGTTCCAAACTCAACTGAGTTCATAGCACCAAACGATAACGCCGCAAACAACAATAATTCCAATGTGTGGGCGAACACTTCACATAAAACCGGTTTTACTGCAAACAGTGGGAACAATGATCTTTTTTCAATGGAAGAAATCAACTCTCTCACAGCAGAGATGATAACATTACTAAGTCGATGCAAAAATAAATCCGATCAATTCAATACGATTGCACAATTAGCTGTTAAGTATCTTTATTCAGGTAAATAATGATGAATGCTAGTTTTAAGATAAATTGTTGGAATGCTAGAAGCATTCGGAATAAAACATTAGAATATTTTGCTTTCTTAAGCAAATATAATATTGATGTTAGTCTAATAAGTGAATCGTGGTTAGATGAAAATGTTCATATCTCTAATAAAGACTACAAATGTTATCGTTTAGATAGAGAAGAGAGAAGTGGGGGTGGTGTTGCCGTTGTAGTAAAAAAAACGATAAAGCATAAATTACTTCCGGTGATTAAAACTAAATATATTGAAAATATTGGTATAGAAGTACCGTTTGAAAATGGACGTTCTATAAAAATTTTCTCAATTTATTTTCCAGGGGGCTCTACTTCACCGAGAAAAAGATATGATTTCCGTAACGATTTACGAAAATTGGTTACATTAAATGATATATTTTTAATTGGTGGTGATTTCAATTGCAAACACAGAAACTGGGGCTGTGTCAGAGCTAATGCATGGGGAAATATTTTATCCGACTTGGATTCAAGACACCCGTTTAGTATTCTGTACCCCCCTCAACCTACATGTATTCCACCTAACAATCGATCAAGTCCTTCCACCATAGACTTATTTCTTACAAACTCCCCTGAACTATTCGGCCAACCAATAGCTGAAAATGATCTAAGTTCAAATCATCTTCCAATTATAATTAATATCAATTCATCCCCTGTGGAAAATTGTAATCAATTTTATGATTTTGCAAATGTTGATTGGAAGAAATTTAAAAAATGTATTAGAATTAAATTGAGAAACATCCCAGACGCGAACCCAAATGACGTTAGTTTCGAACAAATAGATGAAGCCGTTAGTGTTTTTACAACATCAATTCTTGAGAGTGTCGAACAATCAGTGCCCAAAAAAACTCAAAGCCGAAATAATGGTAATGCACTACCTGCTTATATAGTAGAAGCAATTAAAAAAAGAAATAGATATAGAACTTTGTGGATCAGGACCAGGGACCAACAATTCCATGTTGAGATGAACAGAATGAATGAGTTTATCAAATCTTCACTATTTCTTTTCAGAAACCAGTCCTGGAACAATAAACTACAGGGTTTGAATAAATGTAGTAGGCCTTTTTGGAATATTATAAAAGTAGTGAAAAAGAAAAAGATCCATATCCCTTCTTTCAAAATAGGTAACTCAATCCTAATATCTAATGAGGAAAAAGCGAATGCATTAGCTCAGACGTTTTGTGCCAACAATTTAATAACAAGAAACAGTACAAACAATAATCATATTGAAAGTATCGTCCGGCAATCTATGCTATTACTTACCGAAAGCGTGTCTGAAGTTACAGATGATATAACTTTTGATGATGTCGAAATAATATTAAAAGGCCTTAAAACTACCAAATCTCCTGGATTTGATGGAATAAAAAACCTCTTTTTGAAGAATCTTCCTAAAATAGCTGTAAGATACCTGAGAACATTATTTAATAATTGTTTTAAAACAGGATACTTTCCGAAAGAATGGAAAGCAGCTAAAGTCATTCCTATCCTTTATGTAGAGAAAGCTTTTGACACTGTTTGGCATGAAGGCTTAGTTCATAAGCTAGTTTCCTTAAATTTTCCCTTATACATCGTCAAAATCATATTATCTTTTCTGTCAAATCGAACTTTCAAAGTCTGTGTAAACAATTGGTATACTGATGAAAATAATATTATATTATTGCAGGTGTGCCCCAAGGATCGGTGCTAGGGCCATTCTTATATAATATATATACTTATGATTTCCCAAAACTTCTAAATTGTGAAACTGCAATTTTTGCTGATGACACTTGTATTTATTCATCAGATTCAACTGGTTTTTGTATTGAAACTAAATTGAAATCTGCTCTAAATACTATTCAAATATATTTCAACAATTGGAAAATTAAGATAAACGCTTCGAAGACACAGGCACTTTTTTTTACAAAAAAAGGGAACCCTGTTTACTGCCTAACAATAGCCTCCGTTTGAATGGCGGACAAATACAGTGGAAATCAAGTGCAAAGTATCTTGGGGTACACCTGGACAAAACCTTGACTTTTAACTTGCATATTCAGCAAACGCTTAGCAAACTAAATATTGTAATCAAAACGCTCTATCCGTTTATCAATCGAAAGTCTAAAATGAGTATAGAAAATAAATTAATGATCTTTAAATCTATCTTTCAAAGCATTATTTTTTATGGTTCTCCTGTTTGGGGTAAATGCGCTAAAACCCATATACAAAAATTACAGATAATGCAAAATAAAATTTTAAAAATAATGCTTAATCTACCTTGGCACTTTTCTACAGAAGAGCTCCATAAAATAGCAAACATTGATAAGGTTACAGTAAGAATTTCAAAACTACATGAACGTTACATTTTATCGTGCAATAATTCAAATAATAATTTAATTTCAAACTTAGTTGCTTAAGGTGTTGTAAAAATTAAGTCTTTAGTCTTTATTTATTATCCATAAATGTCCATATATGCTATGTACATTGTTTTTTTGTATTTGTTTCTTTATTAATTAATTAATCTATTTATTATTCATTTATCATTTATTATTTATTTTTTTATTATTTATTTATTTATTATTTATTTATTTATTTTTTTTTATTTACTTATTTATTTATTATTTATTATTTATTATTTATTTATTTATTTATTTATTTATTATTAATTTATTAATGTTTTGTTTTTTTCTATTTATTTATTTGTTTGTTATTTATTTAATTGTTAATTTATTAAAATACATATTTATTTATTCATTTTTTATTCTACTTGTTTAATTATTTGTTTGTTATTTATTTATTTTCTTATTAATTAATTAATTTATTTTTTTACTTATTTATTTATTTGTTTATTAATTTATTTACTCAATTGTTTATTTAATTATTTATTCTTCTTCTGTGATATTTAAATACTTAGTTATATTAAACTATATAAATAATGCATGTAAATAACATCTTATGACAATTTTCTGCACCCCACTTCTCTCTTCCTATGGAAAAATTCAAATGTGTTGTTAATGAAGGTTTTTGCTAGTAACTTTTCCTTCAAAAATGTATATAAATCTGTGATATTAATTGAATACAAATTGTAATTATTTTTCAGTAGTAAGGTAGGACATATATACCATATCTCTGTAAATTGTGCAATCTAGGTTTAAATGAAAATATTATAAGAATTTCGTTACAATAAAAATCTATCTATCTAGTTAAGTTAAGTTAAGTTAAGTTAAGTTAAGTTAAGTTAAGTTAAGTTAAGTTAAGTTAAGTTAAGTTAAGTTAAGTTAAGTTAAGTTAAGTTAAGTTAAGTTAAGTTAAGTTAAGTTAAGTTAAGTTAAGTTAAGTTAAGTTAAGTTAAGTTAAGTTAAGTTAAGTTAAGTTAAGTTAAGTTAAGTTAAGTTAAGTTAAGTTAAGTTAAGTTAAGTTAAGTTAAGTTAAGTTAAGTTAAGTTAAGTTAAGTTAAGTTAAGTTAAGTTAAGTTAAGTTAAGTTAAGTTAAGTTAAGTTAAGTTAAGTTAAGTTAAGTTAAGTTAAGTTAAGTTAAGTTAAGTTAAGTTAAGTTAAGTTAAGTTAAGTTAAGTTAAGTTAAGTTAAGTTAAGTTAAGTTAAGTTAAGTTAAGTTAAGTTAAGTTAAGTTAAGTTAAGTTAAGTTAAGTTAAGTTAAGTTAAGTTAAGTTAAGTTAAGTTAAGTTAAGTTAAGTTAAGTTAAGTTAAGTTAAGTTAAGTTAAGTTAAGTTAAGTTAAGTTAAGTTAAGTTAAGTTAAGTTAAGTTAAGTTAAGTTAAGTTAAGTTAAGTTAAGTTAAGTTAAGTTAAGTTAAGTTAAGTTAAGTTAAGTTAAGTTAAGTTAAGTTAAGTTAAGTTAAGTTAAGTTAAGTTAAGTTAAGTTAAGTTAAGTTAAGTTAAGTTAAGTTAAGTTAAGTTAAGTTAAGTTAAGTTAAGTTAAGTTAAGTTAAGTTAAGTTAAGTTAAGTTAAGTTAAGTTAAGTTAAGTTAAGTTAAGTTAAGTTAAGTTAAGTTAAGTTAAGTTAAGTTAAGTTAAGTTAAGTTAAGTTAAGTTAAGTTAAGTTAAGTTAAGTTAAGTTAAGTTAAGTTAAGTTAAGTTAAGTTAAGTTAAGTTAAGTTAAGTTAAGTTAAGTTAAGTTAAGTTAAGTTAAGTTAAGTTAAGTTAAGTTAAGTTAAGTTAAGTTAAGTTAAGTTAAGTTAAGTTAAGTTAAGTTAAGTTAAGTTAAGTTAAGTTAAGTTAAGTTAAGTTAAGTTAAGTTAAGTTAAGTTAAGTTAAGTTAAGTTAAGTTAAGTTAAGTTAAGTTAAGTTAAGTTAAGTTAAGTTAAGTTAAGTTAAGTTAAGTTAAGTTAAGTTAAGTTAAGTTAAGTTAAGTTAAGTTAAGTTAAGTTAAGTTAAGTTAAGTTAAGTTAAGTTAAGTTAAGTTAAGTTAAGTTAAGTTAAGTTAAGTTAAGTTAAGTTAAGTTAAGTTAAGTTAAGTTAAGTTAAGTTAAGTTAAGTTAAGTTAAGTTAAGTTAAGTTAAGTTAAGTTAAGTTAAGTTAAGTTAAGTTAAGTTAAGTTAAGTTAAGTTAAGTTAAGTTAAGTTAAGTTAAGTTAAGTTAAGTTAAGTTAAGTTAAGTTAAGTTAAGTTAAGTTAAGTTAAGTTAAGTTAAGTTAAGTTAAGTTAAGTTAAGTTAAGTTAAGTTAAGTTAAGTTAAGTTAAGTTAAGTTAAGTTAAGTTAAGTTAAGTTAAGTTAAGTTAAGTTAAGTTAAGTTAAGTTAAGTTAAGTTAAGTTAAGTTAAGTTAAGTTAAGTTAAGTTAAGTTAAGTTAAGTTAAGTTAAGTTAAGTTAAGTTAAGTTAAGTTAAGTTAAGTTAAGTTAAGTTAAGTTAAGTTAAGTTAAGTTAAGTTAAGTTAAGTTAAGTTAAGTTAAGTTAAGTTAAGTTAAGTTAAGTTAAGTTAAGTTAAGTTAAGTTAAGTTAAGTTAAGTTAAGTTAAGTTAAGTTAAGTTAAGTTAAGTTAAGTTAAGTTAAGTTAAGTTAAGTTAAGTTAAGTTAAGTTAAGTTAAGTTAAGTTAAGTTAAGTTAAGTTAAGTTAAGTTAAGTTAAGTTAAGTTAAGTTAAGTTAAGTTAAGTTAAGTTAAGTTAAGTTAAGTTAAGTTAAGTTAAGTTAAGTTAAGTTAAGTTAAGTTAAGTTAAGTTAAGTTAAGTTAAGTTAAGTTAAGTTAAGTTAAGTTAAGTTAAGTTAAGTTAAGTTAAGTTAAGTTAAGTTAAGTTAAGTTAAGTTAAGTTAAGTTAAGTTAAGTTAAGTTAAGTTAAGTTAAGTTAAGTTAAGTTAAGTTAAGTTAAGTTAAGTTAAGTTAAGTTAAGTTAAGTTAAGTTAAGTTAAGTTAAGTTAAGTTAAGTTAAGTTAAGTTAAGTTAAGTTAAGTTAAGTTAAGTTAAGTTAAGTTAAGTTAAGTTAAGTTAAGTTAAGTTAAGTTAAGTTAAGTTAAGTTAAGTTAAGTTAAGTTAAGTTAAGTTAAGTTAAGTTAAGTTAAGTTAAGTTAAGTTAAGTTAAGTTAAGTTAAGTTAAGTTAAGTTAAGTTAAGTTAAGTTAAGTTAAGTTAAGTTAAGTTAAGTTAAGTTAAGTTAAGTTAAGTTAAGTTAAGTTAAGTTAAGTTAAGTTAAGTTAAGTTAAGTTAAGTTAAGTTAAGTTAAGTTAAGTTAAGTTAAGTTAAGTTAAGTTAAGTTAAGTTAAGTTAAGTTAAGTTAAGTTAAGTTAAGTTAAGTTAAGTTAAGTTAAGTTAAGTTAAGTTAAGTTAAGTTAAGTTAAGTTAAGTTAAGTTAAGTTAAGTTAAGTTAAGTTAAGTTAAGTTAAGTTAAGTTAAGTTAAGTTAAGTTAAGTTAAGTTAAGTTAAGTTAAGTTAAGTTAAGTTAAGTTAAGTTAAGTTAAGTTAAGTTAAGTTAAGTTAAGTTAAGTTAAGTTAAGTTAAGTTAAGTTAAGTTAAGTTAAGTTAAGTTAAGTTAAGTTAAGTTAAGTTAAGTTAAGTTAAGTTAAGTTAAGTTAAGTTAAGTTAAGTTAAGTTAAGTTAAGTTAAGTTAAGTTAAGTTAAGTTAAGTTAAGTTAAGTTAAGTTAAGTTAAGTTAAGTTAAGTTAAGTTAAGTTAAGTTAAGTTAAGTTAAGTTAAGTTAAGTTAAGTTAAGTTAAGTTAAGTTAAGTTAAGTTAAGTTAAGTTAAGTTAAGTTAAGTTAAGTTAAGTTAAGTTAAGTTAAGTTAAGTTAAGTTAAGTTAAGTTAAGTTAAGTTAAGTTAAGTTAAGTTAAGTTAAGTTAAGTTAAGTTAAGTTAAGTTAAGTTAAGTTAAGTTAAGTTAAGTTAAGTTAAGTTAAGTTAAGTTAAGTTAAGTTAAGTTAAGTTAAGTTAAGTTAAGTTAAGTTAAGTTAAGTTAAGTTAAGTTAAGTTAAGTTAAGTTAAGTTAAGTTAAGTTAAGTTAAGTTAAGTTAAGTTAAGTTAAGTTAAGTTAAGTTAAGTTAAGTTAAGTTAAGTTAAGTTAAGTTAAGTTAAGTTAAGTTAAGTTAAGTTAAGTTAAGTTAAGTTAAGTTAAGTTAAGTTAAGTTAAGTTAAGTTAAGTTAAGTTAAGTTAAGTTAAGTTAAGTTAAGTTAAGTTAAGTTAAGTTAAGTTAAGTTAAGTTAAGTTAAGTTAAGTTAAGTTAAGTTAAGTTAAGTTAAGTTAAGTTAAGTTAAGTTAAGTTAAGTTAAGTTAAGTTAAGTTAAGTTAAGTTAAGTTAAGTTAAGTTAAGTTAAGTTAAGTTAAGTTAAGTTAAGTTAAGTTAAGTTAAGTTAAGTTAAGTTAAGTTAAGTTAAGTTAAGTTAAGTTAAGTTAAGTTAAGTTAAGTTAAGTTAAGTTAAGTTAAGTTAAGTTAAGTTAAGTTAAGTTAAGTTAAGTTAAGTTAAGTTAAGTTAAGTTAAGTTAAGTTAAGTTAAGTTAAGTTAAGTTAAGTTAAAATATGTTCTTTTTTTATTGTTCTTTATATAATAAAGATACCAAATACCAAGTTTGAAGATGGGATGTCCATTTTTTTTAGAAGTTACATATTTTTTAATGCTGAGGTGGCAACTCCGTTTCATGCGATAAGCTCCACTTGTTCTAGCTTTCTCGCCTTCTCCTAGTACAAAGATGGCGTCAAATACAAAAAAAAATATATGATACAAGTTATTTATTTATCTGTTACCATATGTCCTGTTCAACAATCGAATTCCAAAAAGATCGATGCCCATGAGCTTAGAAGTTAGGAAGATAACAATTGAGTAGATTAGGTAGACAATATGTATGTGTGTATGTAAGTATGTATAATGCAAAAGGGAAAGGAATTCGGAATTACTGTTTAGTTTTTAACAAAAATAATTAACTGCGTTACTCTTTAGTGACTGGTTAATGTAAAATAGGGTAAATCATAAATGTTTGTGATATGTTAGCAAATTAGATTTGGATAGAATTTAAAGGAGATGACGCACTTTTGGGCCATGAGCGTGCAGGAACAAGAGTGGTACCAAAAAAAAAAACTGTGAAGTTTTAGGAAAATCGTAGCTGGGGATTTTGAGATATTCAAGTTTGAAGTTTATAGTTCAGATGCACCTTTTGCTTGATTTTTTCCGTTTATAAGCAAATAAAGTCTTATATCTAAGGAACCGTTAAACACACCCATATGTATTTGGTATCAAATAAAAGGTGAGTTTTCTGGATTTTAAATGGCGTTAAAAATATGATCCTAAGATTTTAAGTTTTTGAAAAAATCAATTTAACTCTAAAGGCTTTGAGACTAAGTAATTTTTTTACAAATCAGTAATTTTTGAAAAATCTCCAGTGGCATTGTAAATTATTTTAGCGTTATGTGAAAGAACGCTTTTCAGGCTTTAATTTGATATATAAAAATGCAAGATTCCCCCAACAATAATTAAGAAAATCACATTCGAAAGCAAAGAGCGTGTGCACAATATTATCATAGAAGAGTTCTTGTTAACATTTTTACTTGAGGAATAAGGTTTTTTTTAGTTACTAATTGAAAGCCAAATTAACGTAAAATAAAATATTTTTTATTCGTATAGGAAATATTTAATGGTAAAATATGTAAATACCTATTATTCTTCATCCATAATTTGGTCATCTATCAAAATGTTGTGCAGAAAAAGTGCAGGTGGTATTGTAAGATTTGGTTGATGACGGGCATACCCAAGGTACCATAAAATACTCATAACATGAGCACAGCATCCAACCGTCCTCATACCAACCAGACAACTACAGTAATAAGCGTTAATAGAATTGCTTCTATTAGCGCTTTCATCAGTTTCGACAAGAATATAAGTATAATATACTCTCAAAGAAATGTGGCGAGATCTTATGCGGCCTTTTACGAGATATTTGTTTCCTCCCAAACTGTGGTGTCCTGTTATTGAGTCTATATTTGGACACACGTCTATTTCATAGCTCCCGTTTTCCTTTAGGCCACAATATGAGCGAGCTTGTTTTATTTGGTAATTTCCCAGAGATATTTTCCGAAGCTCATCCAAACTTAGTAAGGGAAAGTTCCTTAAGTTGGCAATATCACAGTCTATTCTTTGAAAAACTACCCTTCTTCGATTGAGGTTGTTCTCAATCACAAAATCACTAAGGTTATTCGGAGTATTAAGTTTGCTTAAAGCTATTTGCAACAGCTCTTCAGCATCATCTGTGTCTTCAATAAGTGGATGAAACTTATTTAAAATAGCAGAAGCAATTTTAAAATCCTCTATCAAGTGAGGAGTGGCAAGATTGAAGAACTCCTGGCGGAACAGCTTGAAATCTCTTTTGAATCTTCCATTTACAACTTCAACAACCCACCTATAAAATAATACATACCTAATAAAATTAACAGTAATAGCTTATAATAATAATAGCCGTGTTTTGGTGAATTGTTCAATTCTAATTTCAAATTCGCGATAGTAAAACGCGGCTAATATCTAATAAAAATTAATAACAACAACCTACCTACACATTGTTATGCATCTCGATTTGTTTGCTTGTACGGTTGTTAATTGCTGATGTCCTTCAAGTAGAGATTCGGGCATATGCGCTCTGAACCCAAACGATTCTAAAACTGCGATTGAATCTCTGAACCCTCTATCGAGTATGAAGACGTCATTAATTCTGAAAAATTGCCTCATTGCCCCATTTTCGCTACTGAAGATCCTGTTCATGATTGAACTATCCGAATCAGTGGCAGCATACGGACCCAATGCTTCAAGAATATATCCATCACAACACGTAATTAGAAATGGTTTTACCAAATTCTGGTACTTGTGCAAACTGTAAGTTTGTTTTTGAAACGCATAGTTAGAGCTCTTTTGGATATAAATATAAGTGCCATCACAAATGACTATAGCTGGTCTCTCATCCTCCAACGTTTCAAGGTTGCCAAAAAATCCATTCGGAATTAATTTATTCCTTCTGGCGACGTCTTGGGTGCTCATATGTTGCAGTCCTAAGTAACGTGGTACGAACTGACTAGATAAGCAGCTCCTAGCGGTAGACAAGTGCCTTTGTAGTGTCCTGAGGGAAATATTAAGTAATGAAGCAAGCCTACGATCACTATCGCCTGTTCTTAATTTTGCGATGTATGCAAAAAGCTCAGTATTTGAAATGGAAGGTACATGGCTGTGTAAGTCTGTGAACTGATCTGGACTTAATCCCACCCAATACCGACATAAATGTGGGTTCATTTCGTTGACGTTCTGCAGATTGATTGGATTTCTTACCATGTTGGTGACTATTGACATCATATCATCCATTTGCTCCCCATTAAAGTCATGGAACTCAGTGCTATTAGCTAAGTGGGCCCAATCATGTGCAGAAAGATGAAAGTTACAAATCCGAGCATTTTCTGGTATGTATAGGTTAAGATCAGTTAACAACTGGTTCCTTATTACTCCCGGAATTCGCAATCTACCACTTCTTCGGAAATTACCGAATACGCACTGGGATTCTGTTGCCGAAACTCGTTTATAAACTGCTGATATTACTTTCGGCACGGATAGTACTTCATCAACAATCTCATGTTCTTCAGGTTCAGGTTCATGCCGATTTTGATCTTGTCTTCGCTGCCTACGTATCATTCGGATGGCCCGCATCCAACAACGAATACAGACTTGCCTAATGTCCACATTCTGAATAACTTTCATGTAACAAAAGAAGTTTTTTATAAGGCACTTTGTATTTACCTGATAAGTTGGAACCCATTGCAGTAAAATATTTCTTTCAGGGCAATCCTGTGGAACATTATGAGATCTAATCGACCTCAGCGAAGAGCCGCAACATAAACATACCAATGTATGTCCAAATTCTCGCGACGGGTTGCGATCACTTGTTAAGCTTAGCCTATATAAAATCTGTCTGCATTCAAGACATATCGAACTTGATTGTGGTATCTGAAAATAATTTAAGTCAAGGCATGAACAATGTATTCATATTAATACATAATACATATATGTATGTAGGTGGTAACTTTTCGACGCATAGGCATTTTATACCCTCCGTTGAATTTTCAAAACTGAAACCTTACCTCTTGTAGTGAAATCCAATTATTTAAAATATCGAGCAGAGAATTTGGGAGATCTCTTATATTTGTAACGTTCGTAAATTGTTGAAATCGTATTGAACAATTTAAACATTGATTAGAAAAATAAATTAAAATCCATGTTTAGACCTTTTTAAAATGAATACCGATATCAAAAAGAAAAGCGGACTGCATATAAAGTGACCTCTGGCTGTTATTTGCCATATATATATGTATGTATACAAACAATACAAAACGTTCTTGCTTGGATCAAGTGCGTTGGAATTAAGAGAATTGTGGACGATGAGGAACAAATTGGAAAATAAAGCTCTTTTCTCTTCGTATGTTATTTCCATATAGTTCCATAGTTCATCTTTACATATACTTAAATTGGACTAAAGAAAAAGTGTCCATCAGCAATATTGTTGTTGCACTACCTACAACTACATACGTGTTTCATTTAAATGACTGATTTAAAAAGAAAAACAGTTTAGTTAAAAAAAAACACAACATCATTTTTCCAAACTTTTTGTAAAAGAAAAAGAAACATGTTAACAAGAACTCTTCTATGATAATATTGTGCACACGCTCTTTGCTTTCGAATGTGATTTTCTTAATTATTGTTGGGGGAATCTTGCATTTTTATATATCAAATTAAAGCCTGAAAAGCGTTCTTTCACATAACGCTAAAATAATTTACAATGCCACTGGAGATTTTTCAAAAATTACTGATTTGTAAAAAAATTACTTAGTCTCAAAGCCTTTAGAGTTAAATTGATTTTTTCAAAAACTTAAAATCTTAGGATCATATTTTTAACGCCATTTAAAAACCAGAAAACTCACCTTTTATTTGATACCAAATACATATGGGTGTGTTTAACGGTTCCTTAGATATAAGACTTTATTTGCTTATAAACGGAAAAAATCAAGCAAAAGGTGCATCTGAACTATAAACTTCAAACTTGAATATCTCAAAATCCCCAGCTACGATTTTCCTAAAACTTCACAGTTTTAATGTCCTAACACTCACCTTTTTTTTGGTACCACTTTTGTTCCTGCACGCTCTTGGCCCAAGCCCCATACAATTTTGCGTCATCTCCTTTAGGTTGAAATTGATTTTATATAAAAAATATTCAAGTATTAAATCTCAAACATCCCGCCCCCCCTGGAACGAGTTTCAGGACTTCGGTAAAGGAGCCAGTTTGGTAATTGGTCGCAGATATGTTCCATTTGCAGTCCTGACTGTGGCTACACGTATCTGGTTATCAGAGCCTGGATGTACGGCTTCTATCCTTCCAAGTATCCACCTTGTTGGGGGTAGATTAGGTTCGGTTATAATGACAAGGTCACCAATCTTCAAGTTTAGCTTCTTATTTTGCCATTTTGGTCTTTCTTGGAGTGATGTTATGTATACCGCGTAACATCTTTTCCAGAATCCTTGGACCATACTCTGGAGATGCTGCCAGTGAGACAAACGATTGGTAGGAATATCCAGATAACTTGGCTCCGGAACAGCAGTGAGGGGTTCTCATATAAGGAAATTTGCGGGGGTTAATGGATTTAAATCGTTATCGGAAATAACACAAATAGGACGAGAATTTAAAATAGATTCTATTTAAGTTAAAACAGTATAAAGTTCTTCAAACGTTAAAATGGAAGATCCGACAACTCTACGTAAATGCAGTTTGAAAGACTTAACACCTGCTTCCCATAACCCACCAAAGTGGGGCGCTGAAGGAGGAATAAAGTGCCATGCAGTACCGTCCATAGCAAGTCGAGCAGCAATCTCATCATTGTGGGCTTGTGAAACGACCAACTTCTGCATCTCATTAAGGCAACGACGTGCACCTTGGAAGTTTGTGTTATTGTCACTGTACATGTTTGCACATCTTCCTCGACGGGACACAAACCGCTTAAAGGCAGCTAAAAATGCATCGGTTTTTAGGTCACTTACCAACTCCAAATGAATTGCTTTTGTTGACATGCACACAAAGATTGCAAAATATGCCTTAGAGAGTTTTGGTTTGCGACAGCTTTATTACAAATGGCCCAGCATAATCACACCCAGTGTTTGTAAAAGGCCGAGCAGGTTGTACACGATGCGCTGGCAACTCACCCATGAGCTGAGTAGATGTGGATTTGCCTTGCAAAAAACAAGTTTTGCACCTGGTTACTATTTTTCGGATAAGGTTGCGACTTCCAAGTATCCAATATCTTTGACGAACTATAACAAAGGTTTCCGATAAACCAGGATGAAGATGATTATTGTGAACGTCTTCTGCTATAAGGAAAGAAACACGATTATTAGGCAAAATTATTGGGTGTTTTAAATTGAAAGAAATATTAGCATGTTTGAGACGCCCTCCCACCCTAAGAAGCCCGTCTTTATCAATAAACGGTGAATATCATAAGAGTTTGGATTTCAAGGGGAGTTCATGTTTTTTTTATCAAATATTTAATTTCACTTCCGAACGAATCTTCTTGTATATTTTTAAGAACACTGATTCTAGCGGATTGAATCTCTTTAAAGGAAATACCATCGAATTTCCTCTCAAACCTTTTAGGTCTCAAGTTTGTAGAATATCGAATACACTTCGCGACAACTCGGATAAGACGATTCCATGACGAAACTCGTTCAGCTAACAAGATTACCCAGCTACTATTAGTGTTGGCTGCAAGAGCTACAGCCTTTGATGATTGTTTTTCCTCTACGAAGATATCGTTCTCAGTTGACTGCTTTGCTGGAAAGTTTGATTCTGGCCAGATATCTTGTTGCAGCGACAAACAAGTTGGACCACTTCGCCACAATGGATGATCTTTCACTGCTGATGGCAAGATACCTCGCGAAGCGCAATCTGCTGGATTTGATACGGATGCGATGTAGTTCCAAGAATGGCGAGGGATAGTTTAAAGGATTGCAGCTGTACGATTCGCGACGAATGTAGTCCAACGACGCGGCGGAGAGGACAACCAATGAAGCACAACCTGGGAATCACACCTTGCAAAAAGTTTACACTTTTACAGTCTATTGAAATCGAGGATTTTATCATTTTCAGCAACCGAGAAAGAAGAAGAGCAGCGCAGAGCTCAAGTCGAGGAATCGAAACCGGTTTTAAGGGAGCTACTTTGGTTTTGGACGCAATTAATATGGTTTTATATTCACTATTAGAAATATTACAACGCGCATAAACAACAGCAGAATAAGCCACCGACGAGGCATCAGAGAATCCATGATATTCAACGCTTTCAAATGATGGAAATACGTTTCTCGGAATACGTAGCTCTTGGAAGAAATGCAGTTCATTTCGATAGGTCAACCATTTGTTGGCCAGGTGTATTGGTAAAGAGTCATCCCACCCAAGTTTAAGTTCAGACGACCATAATTCCTGGAATAATATTTTAAACAAAATTACCGATGGAGCTAGGAATCCTAAAGGGTCAAAAATGCTATAGATTTCTGATAAAAGCGAACGTCTTGTCGGTGGGAAAATACGAGACATAGACATACTAGATATGGACTGCTAGTCGATACTAATTTCCATACAAAAGTATCAATGGAAGCAGTTCTTTATTTAATTAGCGACATAAGCGCTAATGGTGTAAAAGTGGCAAAAAAAATAAATATTCATAAGGCCATCTCTTGGCACTTAGCCTTAGAAACCACTGACAGCTGTTTCAATTCAAACATAAACTTTGACATTTGTCATTTGTCATTTGTGTGCTATTTTTTTATTTTTTTGGAATAGCGTATTTGTTTCTGCTTAATTTTTCTTTATTTTTGTTATATTTTCGTAGACAAAAAGTTATATCAATGGAAATATAATTTTCCTTTGGTTGATTTCTTTTGATTAAATGGAGAATATCGTGCAGTTTTTGTTTAGCGTTTAATTTTGAATGCATCATTGTTTCTTGAGAAAATTCCGACATAAAATCAAGAATCCAATTTTTCTTCTCAATTTTTGTGTGCATATAAATAATGGTCAATGTCATAAAATAGAATTTTAAACAAATAAATAAATAAATGCATTTTTTTTGTTTCATCTAAACAGATAAACATTTATAAAGCCAAAAACACAAGAAACAGATATTCCCACATTTAAATGCGTCCTCGTCGGTGATGGTGGTACTGGTAAAACAACATTCGTTAAACGTCACATGACCGGAGAATTCGAAAACAAGTGCATAGAAGTGCATCCGCTTATATTTCATACCAATCGAGGAGCAATCCGCTTCAATGTATGGAACACTGCTGGTCAGGAGAAATTCGGCGGACTGCGTGATGGTATGGCCTACATTCAAGGCCAGTGTGCTATCATTATGTTTGATGTAACGTCGCGTGTCACATACAAAAACGTGCCCAACTGCCATCGAGATTTGGTCAGAGTTTTCGAGAACATCCCAATAGTACTTTGTGGCAACAAAGTTGATATTAAAGATCGTAGACTGAATTTCTTAGCATAGATAGGCACATTCTTGTAGACCATTATCACGCGTCAACTGCTCAGTCTTGGCAACTTGTTCGATAGTCATGGATGCCTTGGAATTGAAGTCGAATTTTAACTTTTCCGGTATAACAAGAGAACTCTCCTGATCGGTATCCTTGCCCAAAACTTGCAACAAACAATTATTCAATGCATGAGTGGCAGAGTGATTTTTCATGGCCAGGCTTCTACGGGTTGCATCAATTTGTAAATTCAAATTGTCTCTAACTTTGAGTATTCCCTCAACAACACCAATATGCAAAATGTAACCACCAAAAGATTGAATACACGGTCGACCAAGAATTCACTATCCTCCTCGTTCGCTTTGACCGCTTTCAGCTTAAAAACTCGTCTTGTCCTGTAAAAAAAATTAATTGAATTCAATTGATTTTTTATTGAAACTTTTAGATATGTTACAATAATTACAAGTTGAGTACAATTCATTGAATATTGCTTAGCAATGCTATGAAACTGCGGCTATTAAGTATTGCTTGTTTTATCTATTTACAATGCCTCGTGATAGCTAACAATTGAAAAAAAATGACAAACAACAAAATGAACGACAAACCAGAGTGTCAAAATTTAGACCATATTTTCCGCTTTTACACCAAAAGCGCTCGTGTCGTTTATAGTTAAAGTTGGAACCAACGTGAAGATGGCTCCTAGCAGTCCATATCTAGTACGTCTATGATACAAGAATTTGAAAAACGAAACGAGAATTCATCTGATGTAGGGCTCCCATTCAAACCCAAAACCTTTATCATTGCTTTTGAACGATCCGCATCAAACCAAGAAAACTCAAAATCATCCCTAGGTAATCTAGCAAGCTTGACGTTGAACAGTAGAGTCACTAATTCAGATTGCAAATTCATCACCTCCTCCGTTGAGTCGGCCCCGGTCATGATGTCGTCGAAAATGTCCTATCTCGTCGTTGGGATTCTTCCGCCAAACAATTCGCTGAAAGTCTGTGTGCTCGTCTTCTACCTAGATTTGGCGAAACATCTTTACATCTGTCGTGAAAACGTATTTGTGTTGTCTAAAACGTAAACAAACGCCAAAAAAATCCCTTTCAATAGGAGGACCAATAAGTAAGTGACTATTTAGTGAATTTCCGAACGAATCCCTAGCTGACCCATCGAACACGACCCTTAACTTGGTCGTGGAACTATCCGATTTTAAAACCGCGTGATGAGGCAGATAAAAGTGTTTTCCTTAAGCTGTATGAACATGAACCTCATTTGAAGGAATACGAGTCATATTACCAAGATTAATATATTCTTGCATAAAATTTGAGTATGACTCGTGCAGAGCTTTGTCTCGTTGAAACCTTCTTTCCATAGAATATAACCGATTAACCGCGAGCTTTAACGAATCACCAAAAACGGGAAAGGTAGATTTAAACGGAAGGTGTACGGAGTACTTTCCGTCGATTGATCTAGAGAATATGTTACGAAAATGTATTTCAGCTTCATCCTCATTAAAGGAATCATCTTTTGGAGGCACGACTTCATCTAACTCCCAAAAACGTTGCAAAAGAAAATCGACATCAAGCGAAGAATGGAGAGACGTGATTAAAGATTGATTACCCGATGGTGACGCCTCGAATAACTCCCCTGTTATAACCCAACCAAACGACGTACATGTTGGGCTATAGGAGCCCCCTCTGGTCCTCGAACTTGATCCCCCTTGAGAATACACCATAGCTTATGTGCCCCAAGAAGAATGTCGATTGAACTGGATACATTAAACGATGGATCTGCTAGTTCTAAGCCACGAATATGAAGCAACAGAGATGGATCGAACGATCGAGAAGGCAAGTTAGAGGTAACTTTAGGCATTACATATGCGTCAATTACCAAAGAAGTTTTATCAAATCGAGAAGTTAATTTCAATGACACAACACCTTTCGTATGGCCTGCATCTGAAGAAGAAACCCCACTTATAGGGATACGAGCATGTTTGCGTGGAATTCCTAACCTTTGAACAAATGATTCACCCACAAATGAAACCTGAGATCCTGAATCGACTAGTATCCTACAACTCTGCAAATTCCCTTGAAAATCCTCTACCTGAGGCAATATTGTTGGAAGAATGGTTTGTCTACTGATTGCTACATCTAACGAATGGTTGTTTATAACTGGTGCAACAGATAAGGAAGAAGATTGCTCTGGAATGGATTTATGCGACGCAGTTTGTGGTTGCGATGTAGAGGAGGAACTATTTTGTGACGACGACGGATGAACAAGTGAATGGTGACGCGACCGGCATTCACGACAGCGAAAGGTAGAGTGGCACTTATTTACCCCATGTCCAGAGCGAAGACAATTAAAGCACAAAGAGTTCGATTTTACAAAAGACCGACGGGATTCAGCATCAAGAGCGACAAATTTTGGATACAGTTGCAAGTTGCGTTGCTCTTGGCACTTAGGACATTGCAATAATATTTGATGAATATCTGGATGTTCCTATTTCCCAAAATGAGGTAGAAACCGTTATTAAAAATGCCAAAAAAGATAAAGCACAGGGAGAAGATAGAATACCGTTTGAGTATTTCAAAAATCTTACACCAGAATTCCTACGAATCCTATCTTCGGAGTATAATAGAATTTTTGACACTGCTGATGTTCCCGCAAGCTTTCGAAAGGCGATTATCTTTCCGCTACATAAAAAAGGGAATATTGAAAACCCAGCAAATTATAGAGGCATCTCATTTTTAAATTCAGCGGCAAAGCTTCTTGGCTCAATACTGTTTAATAGACTCAGCGAGTGGGTCGAATCTAAACAAATATTAAACCAATTTCAAGCGGGTTTTAGGAAAAATTACTCGACAGTTGACCAAATTTTTTCGTTAATGAGTATTGCCGACATTTATAAAAAGGAAGGAAAAAAGCTTTATGCTTTTTTTGTAGATTTTCGGGCAGCTTTCGATTCGATTCCCCGAGAAGCACTTTTTTACAAGCTGTATAAATATGGAATCACAACTAAAATTATATCTGTCATTAAAGCAATGTACAAAGAAAATTCTGCACGAGTATGGGACGGAAAATCACTTTCGGATGAGTTTGATACGTCGATGGGCGTTAAGCAAGGATGTGTTCTAAGTACCCTTCTCTTCATTTTATATATAAATGACATAACCGATTCAGTAAAAGGAGGTATTACTATGAGAGGAAAGAATATCCCAGGACTGATGTTTGCAGATGATATAGTTTTTCTAGCTGAAACTGTAGATGGTATGCAACTGATGATAAATAGGCTTCAACTCTATTGCAAAACCTGGAATTTATCGGTAAATCTTTCCAAGTCAAAAATGATGATATTTAGAAACGGTGGTGGGAGATACTCTAGGAGGGAGAAGTGGACGTTTGAAGACGAGCCGATAGAAATAGTAAAGGAGTATAAGTATCTGGGAGTTTTGATTGCTTCTAACTTAAACCTAGAAAAACATCTACAATTCAAACTATCGGAAGCTAAGCGAGCTATTTGTTCTGTATAGAGAAGTTGCATTGTTAAGAAGGATATTTCACACATAGCTAAATATAAAGTCTTTCGAGCTACTGCAATCGCAATTCTGTTTTATGGAGCCCAAGTATGGGGATATCGTTCGTTTGAAGCTGTGGAAAAGTTCCTCCGTTTTTTTATCAAAAACACTTTCAGGCTGCCAAATTCGTCACCAAACTACATGTTACATCTCGAAACAGGAATAGCACCGCTCTTCTTGGACACACTTAAATTACACTTCAATTACGTGGCAAGAGTTATGGCGATGGGCGAAGAAAGGATTCCGCGACTAGTACTTACACAAGCTGTGAATTCGGGAGGAACGTGTGTAAAAGAGTGGAACAAACTGGCAATAGAATGCTCAACTACATTTTCAATATCAGCGGACGAAAATCCCGATTCGGTTCAGGTGAAATTTGATAATTTGCTGAAGAAAGCCGGCAATATGATGTATGATAAATTTATGAGTGAAGCTAAATCCTCCATTTTCAGAGCTTACTACAGTAAAGTGAACCACTTTTTGAACCACAAGACCTACTTTTTAGTTGATAATAATTTCGAAAAAATTAGCTTGTTATTTAAAATAAGAGGTGAACTCATCGGTCTAAATTACATTCCCCATCGACCAGAGCTACCAATATTGTGTTATTTATGCAATCGTAAAGAACGTGAAGATGTGTTTCATTTCCTTGGAGTTTGCCCAATACTTAAGGAATTCCGAAAGCTCTTTTTTGGTGTCGAAATTCTAAATTTAGAAGAAACGATAAACATTTTGAATGGAGAACGAGGTTGGGATCTTCTTTATGAGTACTCTTCGAACGCTCTTCATTACAGAACCCGCATAGTTGAGGAAAATTTTTAATGTTCCGCTCCGAAAATTTTTTAAGAATATATTTATAAAAAAAGAAAAATCAAAAACAAAGTATATATGTACGTTTTTCTTTATGTTTAAATTATAATTCAAATGTCAGTCTGGTAGACGGCCTTCGGCCAAACCATTTAAAGACTTGTGTCATCTTAAATTTAAGTAAATGTTATTTGTATTAAATTTTTAAGTCAATAAACTAACTAACTATCTAACTAACATTGCAATACAGTTTTTGACTGTGAAGATTTGAAGATTCAACAAAATGCGAACGTATAGTAGGCTGTTGTTTGTTTCCGCGAAACACTCGAACGTGATACTACCGTTTGACATGATTCCAGAGCAGTACACCGAGTTTCCAAAAATGTCAAAAATTCGTCAATGGTAGCATCATCACGCGTACCGATCTTTTCTGTCCAACTTTGTTTAGTGTCAACGTCTAGTTTAGTTAAGAGCAAATGAATAAGCCATGGGTCACGGCTATTTGAATTAACGGCAGTAGATATAAAATCACAACCAGCAGAGTCTGAAATTTCCCTAAGTACTTTCACATTACCACCGACTGCATTGGGAAGAGAAAGATATGTCTCGATAAACGATTGAACGATGAACTGTACCCGATCATATCTATGCTCCAAACGTTCCCATGCTTCAAAATAATTTGCTTCCGATAACGGAATATGTTTAATGAGGTCTAGCGCATGATCACGAAGAAAGGATTTTAAATAATGAAATTTTTGAACAGCCCTAAGGTTTTCTTTTTGATCAACAGATCCCGTAAAGGAATCCCTAAACGACGGCCAATCTTTATAATCCCCTGAAAATGGTGGGACGACTAGCTTTGGAAGCTGAATTGTGCACCGCTCCGATGTCGCGTTAAGGGTAGGTTTCCTTTGCGTTTTGATGGTAGTGAGCTGACTAATTGTTACATAACTTTTGTAGGTATTTCAAAAGATAATTTGATAAAAAAGGATTTTTTGGATAGATAATAAACATGTGCACTTATAATTTTCTTTTAAATTATAAAAATAGTAATTTTACGATTTTTATGAGAAAAAAAGGAGGTATTTTTTTTTGTAAATTTAGACTTACTTTTTATTTCGAGTGGGGCAACTTTGTTTATTAATTTTTTATTTATATTTTTTTGTTTTAAGACAATATAAACCATGTTTAATCTGTTACGTGTTTTAAAAAATGTATATATATTTTATTTCTCTTAAAAAAAACCTGTTAAATTACTGCAATTTTATCACTTTGTGCGTACGTTTGCAAGTATAACTTCCACAATTTCTATTTGTTTTCAATGAAATAAATTAAAAATAATAAAACGTAACTAGATGCACCCACTGAAATAATTTTAATTAAATTATGATATAAATAACGGGTGCTATGAAAGAAAAATGTAAGAATTAGCTTTTTTACAACTTTATGTCATGGGGCACAACGTCTTCATTTTTCATAATTTTTGGGTATGTACTAATAAGAAGTCTATTATGTTATGAAGCTACTAGGCTTTCAAAAAAAAAATTTTTCGTATTAGATTCAATAATAAAAAACAATAAAACATTCACAGATTTTCCTATTTAAATTTTATAAAAAAGGTCTATTTTGCGTTTTTTAACAAAAAAAACTCCTTTGGACACGCACACAAAGAAGATTGTAGTTCCTAAGAATTCCACTTCAATATCAACGCCAACTCCTACTCTTTCTTCTCTTTGCTATTTATTTCGCCAATGCACTCTCATATATTTTTGTGTTTTTTTTTTTTGTCGGCGCATATAGTTTTTCTCCCTCTTTCCCACTCTCAAATACACAACATATAAAAAATAAACCGGTTAGACATTCATTCTTATTTTTTTTCTTTGTTAAAGTGTTGGGAAGGGGTTATGGAAGAAGTGTTTTTGGTTGAATTTCGTGTAGGTTTGATGAATGGTGACGGCCTGGCGGGTCAGTAAAGTAGAAGGAGGGTGGGAGGATAGTTAACGAGTGTAAAAAAGTATACCTATTGCACATGCGCTCTCATATCCATACATGATCTCTCATCGGAAATATAAACAGGTTTTATACTTGTTGTTGGGCAGGGCATACGCTGATGTTTTTTTGTCAGCTAGCTCTATTTTGTGGTAGGTCAAGAAACATGATTTGAATAATCGTAGTCGGTTCGTTGCAAATATTTTTTTTTTAAATTTTTGGTAGGTTTGGAGTATTCTCAGGAATATTTTGGGAGGGATGGCAGTATTGGCAGTCAAGTAGTACATTATATATTATATTTTATAGTTATACTTTATACTTTATCGCATATGTATTCTAATATACTTTTTTGCAACTTCCATCTCCAGAACTCGTGATCAAAATATCGTCGTAAAAAAAAAGAAAAGCATAGGTATGATTGTTTTTTATTTCTTTTTTAAAATCTGTTTTCAAAAATTCTGTAAATCCAAAATACTGTATTTTAAAAATAAATAATAATTTTAATTGTCCAAATCGTATTTTTTTTGATACTGGAAAACGCGCCATATTCTTCGAATGTATGAAAAAGAAAAATTGCAAATTCGCACATATATATATCTAAATATTCTAGCCTTAACAAATCAAGAAGCAACAACAAATCTGATAAAGAAACAAAAATTATCATTCTATATTTTATAAGTGTGCCTCTGCGTGTGCGTGCTTCCTGCATATCCCCTCATGTTTTTACCCGTTATTTACCCAAGCTGCTTATTCTTGCAGTAGGTAGGTACCTACACATAAATATGTCTATTGCATTCCGACACTGTGGCTTTTGCTTGTGCGTTACTCTTTCTCTGACTGGCTCTGCTCTTTTCTCTGCTCTGACGATGACGACTGGTTTGGTTTGATCACTGTAGATAATAAAGAGAATTATATATTTATTCACTCACACATTCAAATGCATTTACATGAGTTCTGAGTTCGCTTCTCAAGGGAACCTACCCTTAAGGCTATGTGTCCCTCGAAAAAATGGGTTGGGTCTTTGCGCTAAACTGCATAGCGTTCACAATTTTTCGAATATTTTAATGAAATAAACGGTTATCGATTGGAAATATGTTTAGTGAATTACTTTTGTAGATTTAAAAAAAAATAAAAAATTGCTTGTACCTTAAAACCGCCAGACAAATGAAAAAATCATAAAATTTAGTTTGATGCTTACGCAAATGAATGGGAAATTCATTAAATATTATTTTTTTATTTTGTTTATATTTTTTTTCTAGAGGCAATAGATTCTAATACTAAATCTCGCTATTTTTTTTTTTTAATTTGATTGTTTATTCCCAAAAAAAATTGTACAAAACAATGAAATATAAAGGAAATTTACAAAGTGGTATAAATAAACTAATTGATAAAAATTCTAAAATATAAGAGGTATCGAGGTAAAATTAACTTTTTTACAAAGCCAATAAAAATGGGCAGTTACTTTTATTTTTAAAAAAAATTTTTTTTTATTTTTACAGTGACTTTTTTGACAAAAAGTCAAAAATATTTATTTTTTTTAAATATTTTGTGCTTTTCGCTGGGAAATTGATAAATATAATTTTTAATTTTTTAAAATATTTTTTTTATCGAAGAATTATATATTCTGGACATAATGTCGCTTTTTTTTTTAATTTCTCTTGTAACATATTCAAAATTGTAATTCAAAATGACATTATTTGTAATGCCGTTCTGGGAGAATGACAACCAATACAATTCCCACATATTTTTTTAAATTTTTTTCGGTATTTTTTGTATTAGATGTAAAAAAAAAAATAGGGTTTTCATTCGTGGTTTCATAAATTTTAATTTTTGAAAAGTTGTCTATTTTGCGTTTTTTAATAGAAAAAAATCCTTTATCACACACACAAAGAAGTTCGGTTCAAAAGAATGCCACTAGGCGGTGATGCATTCTCTTTCTACCAATTCTCTTTTTCTTACAAAAAGTCATGCGCTCTGTTCGTATTGTTTCTTGTCTCATGTTTTTTATTTCTTCTATGGAAGGTATATACACATATACACTACACACATTACACACATTATTCTCTGGATCGTACCTAATGGATAGCGATCATTCTTTATGTAAAAAAAAAGACAGAAGTCATTTAGAAAAATATAGGTCATTACATAATGTGTGGTTTTTTTTTCAAAGGGTAGATAGAATTGGTGGATGTTCGTGTTTATTTCGCGTGGTGGGATCGTCGCAGAATTTTGTGTATATAGCTTATATGTACATACATATTAGGGTGCGCCTTATTTTTTAATTTTTGAAATTACTTTCTCCCAAGTCATCAATCGGTTCCATCTCATGAAAAAAAAATTCACAAAAAAAATTATCCAAATCGGATAAAGTTTAGGGGTCGCTACCGTGGGTTGAAAAAATACAACGGCCCAGTCAAAATGTTTTTTTTTTCATAATGTGAAATGCCTAGGATTTGATACAACATCAGTCAATACTGGAAGTAGAAATGGAGCGTGTATTCTTCTTGAGCAAAAGGTGGATAAAGACATGCTGTGGTTAGCATGCCGTCACCACATCTTCGAGATTATGTTGGAAGCAGTTGTTACTAAATCACTTGGACCCACAACAGGTCCAGACATTCTGGTTTTTAAACGGTTTAAAAAATCCTGAACCAAAATAGATCGCAATAACTACCAAACAGCCTTGTCAAATGATGTTGCCACAGCTGCAGTTATTAAAATCTCTGAAGAAATGATAACTTTCTCCAAATCTTAGCTGCTAGAGTTCCAGCCTCGAGATGACTACAAAGAACTTCTGGAACTGACGATTGTGTTCTTAGGAGGAGTTCCTCAGAAAGGCATTTCTTTTAAAGCACCGGCTGGACTACATCGCGCTAGATGGATGTCAAAAGCTATCTACTCCCATAAGATATGGATGTTCAGGAATCAGTTCAAGCTAACAAAGAGAGAAGAAAACGGAATTCTTGACATTTGCCTTTTTGTTGTCACACTGTACGTTAGGACCTGGATAACTGCCCCCAATTTTACGTCTGCTCCACGAAATGATCTTGAGCTGCTCAAAAACCTTAGCAACTACAGGAAAGTAAACGAAGTTATTTCAAGGGTTGCTTTTCAAAAGTTTCCTGGATATCTCTGGTACCTGTCAGTAGAACTTGTGGCCTTTGGATTTTTCGATGATGGAGTATCCAATGAGACAAAGAGGAAGATGGTTTGCGCGCTAGAAATTGAGGGAGTAGAGAATCCGTTTAATCGAGTATCTGTGGACATTGCAAATATCCAGTCAAAGGGGTTGGAGGATTTCGTTACTTCAAATACCCACCGATTCTTCAATATCACAGGATTTTCGTCGGATTTCTTGACGAAGGATGTGAATAAGTGGGCCGAGGACAAGGCCTACAATGAAGTGAAGCAAGGAGTACGCAACATGAGAGTGGTCAACGACATCGCTGAGCGAGGAGTAAAGCTTATGGATGAGTACAATAAGTTATATACAAACAACGAAGAACAGAAGCAGTTTCTGTTATTGGTAGTTAAGGACTATAGAAAGAAATATCCTGACAGGAAGAAATCAACACTGATGAAGTGCAGCAATTATCTGGAGCTTCTGAAAACTATATTTGGTCTATTAAAGTGTTAACTTATTATTTGCATTAATGTTTTTCAGTGAAGTTAAAATTGTCGTTAAACTACTGTACTTTTTAATATATAAGTAGATTAGTGCGATATAACGTGTATATTTTTACATAACAATTACATAGGTACACAACTGTAAATAAAGAATCTAATTTGTAAAATAAACAATATCTGTAATTTTTAATAATTATTTCCATCAATTTTCGTTGAAAAATTTTATAGATTGTATTACCATATACTCCATAATTAAATGGAACAACCTGTAATGTTCGGATGCCGGTAGCGACCTCTAAATATTAACCGATTTGTATAAAACTTTTAGAGGATTTTTTTTTCATAAAAAGGAACAAATTGACGGGTTGGGACGCTTAAAATTAAACAATTTTTTTTTCTCCATAGAATAAGGCGCACCCTAATACATATATGTATTTTTTTTTTTGTTGGGTCATCTGTCTGCTTCTTTTGCGAAAAGAAATATTATGATATTGCGTAAATTTTGGCCATGGAGTGTTAGATTTTTGTCTAAAGCGGCATATACACGGTTCAAGCACTCCATCAAGCATGTGAGACTGTGTTAGTAAGTTTTTTTCGATGATGCCTATCTTTTGTACATGCTTGAAGCAAAATCAAAAAGTTTTGATTTTGCTTCAAGCATACACACAACCTATACGTGTGGCATTTTCACTAATACACTCTCCCATGCTTGAAGAGATTTTGACGTGTGTATATCCCGCATAATAAGTAATGGTGCAAGGTCATGATTGAAATGTTTCCTATCGTTGTTGAAAGATAGTTTTGAATTTATTTTGCGTTTCTTGTTAATGAATATAATGTATTAAAAAAAATACATTACTTCATGTTAATGCAAGTGGAATACTGCACCAAGCAAGTAATGCGTCAAGTGGATGGCGCCAAAATATATAATGTAGGTACATAATATGTATATCAGTCAAGAGAAGAAAATCCATCAAATTTTGTTTTCGGTGGTGGTATATGACATTGGGTGATATGCATAAAACGGAAGTAATTACTGAAAGTATAAGGTTAAAGTAAAAACTAATACTTTTAGTAGATGGTTAGATTTATAGTATTTACTTCATTTCGTATGCATAAAATTAAGTTCATACTTGCTGCCAAATACTTTGATTAGATACTAAATTCATCCAAGTTAATACTAAAATTCATCGGACATTGATAGTAATTACTTTTTTTTTGTACTATTTCGTGTTTACAAACACAATTTTTTTTAAAGATTTGCAATTGGTAATCAAAACTTGTACAAAAATTAAATTGGATTGCTTGGATATTGATGGACGGATATCCTATGCGATTAATTTATTCTTTTCAATGAAATGGGGGTTTCAATATTTCAACATGAGTATAGTCCTAGTTCCTATGTATATGATGAGAAGCTGTGTTTGTTGAGACAATCATTTTTTTCACTCAGTAGTTCTTCATAATTCCGTTAAAATTTAATTAAATTGCTTTATCTATTTTTAGTTTTGGTACAAAATTGACTGTTCTAAAAACATTATTTCCAAAAAAATTTTATATTCTTTGATATATTAAATATGTTCGAGTAAAACACTTTAATTTTTCAAAAGTTTTGAAATGCCATAAATGTAACAACTAATAACCTTTTTCTTTCTGAAGAATAATACTTTTATTAACATCAATTTCAAAAATAACTAAAAACAAAAAATAATTAACAACAATTTTTTGCTAAATAGTAGTCTTAAAAGGCTAATTGAAATCAATAATCAAGGAATTGTTCTCATAATTTTTTAAATATTAACAGCAACCCACTTTCAATAAGTATAGTGAACAAAAATAATTATCAAGACTATTTTTCTTTGGTTTAAGGCTAAAAAGTTTGTACTATGGAATTTCCAAGTTGATCTTTTCCAACTTTAAAAAAATGAGTAGTTCCTACGTAAAAAAAGTACTTACTAGTTATTATGCATGCGGAATAAAGCTTTTACTTCAAAAATTCATCTGAAAAAAGTAAGTGCTATGGGCCAAAGTAAATACTTAATTCTCAGCATTTACTGTATTTTTATGCATATCAAAAAAAGTATATACTTTGAAATTCTCCAGTAAAAGCATTTACTATGCTTTATGCATATCACCCTATGTGTCAAATGTGCAAAAAAGTAAAATTTAAACCGAAAAGTAATATTATAGGTTCAATGATAGGTACTTATTGCTTTGTTGCTATTTGTTATTTTTCTTACGGTTTTTGATTTAACTTAAAAAATATGATGGGTTATTTTTTTGTGAATTTGTTTTTGATACATATACATTTTTAATTTGTTAACTTTTAAACACTTATGTAGGTAGGTACCTACATTACATATATGTGTCTAGGTATGTACATAATGTTCTCAAATATTTGTTTAGAATTTAAAAAAAAAATTGGTAGGTACAATACAAATGCGATACAATGCTTCTGATACAAATGCGTTAAAAATATCCATTATCCAATTTATTTTTGATCTGGATGCATATATTTTAATAATTATTTTATTTCATATGTGTAGATGGATCTTTCATTTTTGTTTCAGTATTATTAATCATCTTTTCTTTTAATTATTTTTAAAAAATTAGTACAAAAACTTCTTATAGGTATGTACCTATTTATTATCAGGAAGTGTTGTAACCTTTTGTTAGTAAACGGCTTCATAGCTTTTCCTTTTCTTGATATTATAAATATCTTTTTATTTATAAAATATCAACTTTCTAGTCCTTTCCGTTTAGAACATAGTTTCTCGGCGCCTTACATAAACGCTTTCTTACTCTACTCATAATTTGAATTTCAAAAAATTCCGTTTTACCTAGCTATTCACTTTTAAAAAATTTAATTCCGTACCTACATTTTTCATATTTATAGTCCAACCTACAATACAACCGTATGAATGAGTCGCTCAGCGACCGCTTCTTTGAAAAAATCTCGAAACAAAACTTACATTTTACGTAATAAAATAACTAATAAAGAACATTTTTTTTTCAATTAGAAGATCATGTCGAACTAATAATATACCTAACCTTTTTGCATGTATCTTACATCTCGATATACTCTGCAGTTATACCTACTTATAAACATGCAATAAATAAAAATAATCCACCGCCACTAAGCAGCAATATATTGCCACCTTATTCGCTTATTCATATACCTAATACATATTCTCATTTCTCATATATCCGAAAGAAAAACAACGATAGTAAAAAAAACTATACACAAAATTTCATCGGCAAAGTGCCATCGTCGCGTCGTCGGTCAATCTCAGTAGGTTTTTTCTGCACATAATATTTATAATGTATGCATGCTTGTGTACGCTTGTGCAACTCTGCCTGCATGTTGTGTATATGTCTCTCTGTGCTGAGAAAAGAATAGCATAAGAGAGAAAGTTTAAATAATTTGCTAAGAAGAGAATTGCATATTTTTTCACTAATACATTCAAATGCATTTACATGAGTTCTGAGTTTGCTTCTGAGGTAGACCTACCCTTGCTTTGATGAAATGACGTTAATTATCTAATATTTTTTAACCATTTAGCCCCCTACTGTCAGCCTCTCCACCAACGGATAAGTGGCAGACAATTGATTTAATGTTTATTTATATTTAGACTATACAATGATACCAAATATTTTCTTAATGAAATGACGTTATTTTTTTTTTGTAGTCCCTATCAGTGACGAAGCATCATTTAGACATATTAGACAATGTCTACCCAAACCATTTAAACAAAATAAACGCCAGAAAATATTTGTCATGTAAATCAATACAATCTTCAAAATATCCAGGAACTATATTTTATTTTGATTCCGTTTATAATATCCCTTTTTTCCCCAAAATAAATTCAAGTTACTTTACTACCAACATGCTTTGCTATGGTTCACACAACATGAATAGACGCTATATACACAGCACACACTCAAACATTTTTCATTTACTTACACTCAACTCAACAAGAAAGAGCAACAACGATCGTAATACGAGTAAGCCGAAGACAGTGTCTTCCTTTTAAACCAAACTATGGTAAGAAAAAACATATGTATATTATAGGTATACCATTCTCATTTCGTGTTTGATATGGAGCAAATAGACAGAACTGAAAATGTCTAATCGTTACTTTACTTCGAGTTAAATTCTTTTCGTATGACTGAGGCAATAGGCGTGTTTTTTTGTAAGTCCAGAGGGAATTGGTCGAAAAAAACAACGTCGGTGCTAAACAATCACCATGTTAAATACAACAACAACTAATCCCCTACGGGCTAAGCTAAACCCAGATAATTCTCCGGGCTTAACTTAAGCACACAGAAAAACTGTGTTACCGGCATAAATTATATACTTGTTATCGATAGTTTGTATGAAAACTCCATTTTGTTTCTGTGTTGCTGTCACTAATCCCTGTGGTCGTTTTTATCCTGCAATTCCCACCGGGCTTGCAAAAAAACATGCCTAATGACTGGACTGTGGTGAGTAAAATCCACTAAAACCAGTTTTTGCTAAAATCCTTATAAAATTTATCAGCCTGATAAATTTATTGGGTTGCACCATTGTCTTTCACTGATTTTTTAGCTAAAATGCTGTTTGCGAACCATCACTGGTTTTTGTCAGCTGATTTTTAAACTGAACGAAAAAGTTTCACTCGTGTAAGTAAGATAGCAATATGAGAGATGTCAAACTCGAACAGTTGTTTTATTTTGTTTGGTACCTACCCATTTTTTTCGTGTTTTGCCAAAACAAACAAATTATTTATTATTTCAATTTCAACCATATTATTAATAAAAATGGATACAAAGAAAAAGAGGGAAGCATTATGTGGACGAGGAAAAATAATGGATTTTACCTGTTCATTTTTGTTTTTATCTCCAACGATCTATTTAATGTCGAACACTTTTTTTTAACTGTAACTTTCAAATTATGTCCTGTCAAAGTTGAAATATTTTTTTTTGTAGATATTTTAGTTAAAACTAGCTTTTAAAATTTATCTGGATGAAAATGGCATTTTAGTTTATTAGCTTATTTATCGGCCTTTTAAAACTAAAATTGGTTGGTGCAACCGATAAATGCCATTTTAAAATTTAACGAAGCAATAAATATTTAAAAGCGTTTGGTGCAACTGGCCATAAGTTAGGCAGCTATAAGATAACAATAAACAAGGTTTTTGAACACATTTTCCAAAGTTGGACAGTTGTCTAAAGTTAGACAACGTTTATAAATAAGAATAAGAATTAACAAGAGCAACGAATTGTAAGAAAAAAAAATAATATTAAACCAAATAATGTAACTTAATGAATAATGCATTTAGCGAGAATCAGTAACTGTCTATCCACTTTGCTTGAGTACGGGACATTCCTGGCCCCTATGGTATTCCCAATGTGCGATTCTTATGGGTTTTTACCATCTACTGGTAGACGGCCTAAGGCCAAACCATATTAATCTTAAGTTTAAAGCAAGTGTAATATATTTTATGCAATCAAATAAAGATTTCATTAACTAACTAACCATCGAATCTGTTGTCGCCAACATAAACACACAAACTATCATTATAATAAATACAAATTTTAAAATTTAATTGTAATTCGTGAGCAAACATTTCAATTTATTTGTCAGTAATGAAATTTTTTTTTAGAACAGCTGATTATGACAACAGATATTAGTTTTGTTTTCTAATATATTTCGTTTTCGAAGTGTTAGGAGCTTTAAATGAAAAGTCAAGTGTTCTGTTCGAGAGTTTATTAGCAACTAACTTACAATTGGTATAAAGTAAAGAGGAACAATTAAGAATTCATAAAAATGGTCTAATACTAATGATTGAGTATGAGCGTTGACATAAAAGGAAAACATAGAAAAGTTAATTCACAATAATCTTTCAACACTCTCCCTCAACGCGAATTAGAAATACATTAAATTCATAAAGATTATTTTTATATCATTTTAACAATTATGCATCTATACAATTCAAAACTTCGTATTTAATTTTTTATTTAACTAGTCCTAAGAGTTTACAAAATTTATGATGTTTCACTTTTTGTAAGTTCTTAGTTAAGACATCTGCTATCATGTCATTTGTTGGAATGTAGTTTAAATTGATAGCACCGGTACTGTACACCTCCCTTATATGGTGATATTTAATGTCGATGTGTTTGCTCCGTGGATGGTGAACGGGGTTCTTCACCAGCTGTTGAGCACTGAGGTTGTCACCATTCAAAGTTATATGAGATGTTGCAAACTCGCTGCCTCCAAGCTCACAAACCAATCTTCTCAGATAAACAGCTTCTTTTGCTGATGCGGATAGGGCCATGTACGACTTTCGGTCTAGGATGTCTCCACCCCAGTCGGCATCAACGAATCCTTCAAGTTGTTTCCCTGTAGGATAATAATACAATTTGTAATTAGTACAGTTTAAGTACCTCAATAAATGTTTGACTGCTATATAGTGCTCTTCGTGCGGGTCTGAATTAAAACGAGCCAATTTGCTGACCGAATGAATGATGTCTGGTCGCGTTGAAATTGACAAATAGGTTAATGACCCAATGATGGACTGGTACTGCTCTCTGTTCGCTCGCTTACAGTTTTCATCTCGACATCCAAGCTGCTGTCCAGGTTCTAACGGAGTTTGGTTTTGTCTGCATTCCATCATTCCAGTTTCTTGTAGAAGATTCAAAATAAACTGTTTTTGACAAACAGTGATCGGGCCAGTGTCTCCTTCACGGCTAATTTCAAAACCAAGGAAATGGTGTAAAGGACCATTATCGACGACTTTAAACTCCTTTTTAAGCTGAGCCTTTATTTGTTGAATCGATTCTTCGCTTCTAGCAGCCAAAATAAAATCATCGACATACACCGCAATGATTCTCAAATCACCCTCATTATCTGTCACATAAACGCAACATTCGCTTGTACATTGGCGATATCCAATTCTCCTTAATACCGAGTCTAGTTTTTCGTTCCAAGCTCTCCCTGATTGCTTTAAACCGTACAAAGCTTTCCTCAACTTCAAAACTCGATCTGGATTTTTCGGGTTGACAAAACTTTCCGGCTGCTTCATATACACATCTTCTTGAAGTTCGCCATTCAAATACGCAGAGGACACATCCATTTGGTGCAAGAAAAGCTTCTTTTCAACAGCTAGGGCTAGAATCATTCGAATAGTAGAATATCTAACTACTGGTGAAAACGTTTCTTTATAATTCATTCCAAAAACCTGACTAAAACCTTTTGCGACCAGCCGTGCTTTAAACCTACGGAGTTTACCATGTTCGTCCTTCTTCACAGTAAAAACCCATCGACAGCCTATAGGTTTGACACCCTTGGGAAGCTCTACCAGATCCCATGTGTTGTTGGCTATCAGATTCTGGTATTCTTCATTGACTGCGTTCATCCACATCGAAGACTCAGGAAGCGATAAAGCTTCTGACATGGTTTGGGGAATTGTAATGTTACTTCTTGTTTCAATACTATTTAACACATTAAATTGTTTTCTTGGTCTTCCAGGCTTGCCCGTTCTAATAATCTTCGGCCTACCTTTACCATATGTCGTCGTCGGCGTTTTCTGATTATCTTCTTCGCTGCTTGTATTCGATCGTTTTCGCTTTGGATATCGTCTGTTCACAATGTCTTGCTCACGTTGTACTTCTTGTTTTTGCTCTTCATCTATGTGTGGTACCTCATTGGACTGTTTTCGTTCTAAGTTTTCTTTCTGTAATTCGATTTGGTGTCCCTGTTCCGGCTGCTGTTTTTCCTGTTCTTCCAACGTCGCCTTAGCATTACCCTCATTCTGCATCTCCAACTTCTGTCCGTCATCTTCATTCTCTTCTTCCAACAAAAAAATCCCTGAATCATTCAAATCATCTGCCATGCCTTCGGTTTCAATAAACGAAACATCTCTTCGTTCAATAACTCTTCTATTGGATCTATCAAACAATCGATATGCCTTTGAAGTTCCTGAGTAACCGACCATCAAATATTCTTCACCTCTTGGATGAAATTTTGAATAAGATTTGGCCTTATTTAGCGCTATGGCTGTACAACCAAAAGTTTTTAAATGACTAACATTGGGCTTTCGACCGGTCCACACTTCTTCAGGTGTGACATTTACAAGATTTTTCGTCGGACATCGATTCCTCAGGTACACTGCTGTATTCACAGCCTCAGCCCACATGCTTTCATCGATCCCAGATTGAATTAGCATGCACCTTGCCATCTCCACGATAGTTCTGTTGGCCCTTTCGGCAACTCCATTTTGTTGCGGAGTGTAAACAACAGAAAACTGTCGCCCTATACCACAGTCCTCCAAGTAATTATTAAACTCTTGGCTACGGTACTCACTTCCGTTGTCACTTCGCAAAGTTTTTATTAATTTTCCAGTTTCACGTTCAACCAAGGACTTGAACTTTCGAAAAACCTCGAAAATTTCACTTCTCGCTTTTATAAAATAGACGAAAACCTTGCGTGACCTATCATCAATAAAAGTTGCAAAATATCTAGCTCCTCCGAGAGACACCTTTCTCATAGGGCCGCAGATATCGGTATGGACGAGTTCCAATAAATCTTTTGACCTTGTGAATGATTCATTTGGAAAAGAATTTGCACAGATTTTTCCCTTCATGCAAATCTTACATTGGAAGTTTTCTGGGACATTACCTGACGAGAATCCATGGACCATCTTATTAGAGAAAACATTACTCATGCTGTTAACGTTAAGGTGGCCATATCTTTCATGCCATTTCTTAAAATTATTAATATTTGGGCTACATGCATATAAAGTCTTGATTTGACTATACTTGAACACAAAAAGATCATTGTCTAAGCATGCAATTAAAATTGTTTGACCATTCTGTTTGATTTTGGCATAATTTTTATCGAACTCAACATTACAACCATTTTCTATTGCCTTACTAACAGAAATGAAGTTTGCATTAAGGCCAGGAACAAACAAAACATTTTTTAATCGAAGCTCACAAAAATCTGTTTTGAGGACAACGGTACCAATACCGCTGGCCGTTATATGATTGTCACCAGCTAACTTGATTTGTTCTTCGCACGCTCGAATTGCAGTAAACAATGATTCATCGCAACATATATGTGCAGTGGCCCCGCTATCAAGGCACCAACATTGCGGACCAAGAACGTTGTTGTGCGAAGCCGAGAGCATAGAGAAAGAAGCGATCGCTTTATGTTCATAAGACTTTTTTGGTTCCATACACTTTGATGCGAAGTGCCCCCTCTTCCCGCAGTTATAGCATTTCCCAAAAGGTTTCTTTTTATGTGCGAATTTGGGCTTACTACTTGATCGCGCTGCATAAGCCTGCTCGAAATTCTCTTCATCTTTGCCCAGAATTTTACCCTTTTCAAAGCGACGATCTCCCTCTTCCAAAAGTTTGACCTTGAGACTACTCAAAACTGGCAATGCATCGCGAGATTCTATGGCGACAACGAAACTCTCTAAACATTTTGGGAGGCTTGAGAGTAAAATTATTACAAGAAGCTCGTCATTTATAACAAAATCAATTTCACTAAGTTTTTCTACTGTATCTGAGAAACGGTTTACATACTCTGTTATATTCTCCTTTTCTCCTAGTTTCATATGAAGTAATTGCTTAAAAAGAGTAATCTTTCTCGCCGGACCACGTGGTTGATGAATCTTCTTCAAACTGTCCCATGCTGATTTTGACGTTGAACAATGCTTCACGTGAATGACCTGAGACGATTTTATGTTTAAAATTATATTGGCAAGAGCTTTGCCATCTCTCGTTTCCCACTCGGAAACCTGAGCTGGAGTCATATTCTCCTGCTTCACAGTACTACCATCGACGTACGACCATAAATTAGAAATGATTAGTACACTTTTCATTTGAACGCACCACCCATCATAATTGTGGTCGTCCAACTTCTCAATTTGATAATGAGGCGAACTCATAATTTCAAATTTACCTCTACTCGAACTTTAAACAAATTAAATTAAACCGTTCACTTGACTTTATTTAGCGAGCAATCCTGGGCCCATAACCTGTTAGGAGCTTTAAATGAAAAGTCAAGTGTTCTGTTCGAGAGTTTATTAGCAACTAACTTACAATTGGTATAAAGTAAAGAGGAACAATTAAGAATTCATAAAAATGGTCTAATACTAATGATTGAGTATGAGCGTTGACATAAAAGGAAAACATAGAAAAGTTAATTCACAATAATCTTTCAACACGAAGTTTCATAACAGAATTTAATAAAAGATCGAAATACTGAATACCAATTATAGAAAATCTTTTACTGTAAAAATCTTTTATGATTTATAAAAGAAAAATCATAGCAGAATAACAGAAGTGGCCTAAATGACGTAATAAACAATTGAAAACAATTTAAGAAAAATCAACAGACAGTTTTTTCTTAAATCAAAAAGCATGCTAAAATTTTGTGAAAAACTTGTTTCGGTTCTAATATTTTGAGAACAAATATCGATACTAGGCGTGTTTTTTTGCAAGCCCGGGGTTAATTGGACGTAAAAAACGACTTAGAGGCTTAATGAGAAACTTGGCAGCACCGGGTAATGTGCATTGACATTTCGAAGTCAGCTGACAGTTTGACGCTGATTACACGAGTCTTTTTTTCGTTCGTTTCGTCTTTTGTGCTTTTGACAGCTTGGGTGAGGGGCGTAGAAATGTAGGGGGAATGAAGTAACGAAAGCAGGAATGAAAATTTGAAGATTTTTTCTGGGGTAACATTGACGTTTATGGTTTGACAACAGGGTAGAGATGAGCGATAGCTAGTTGTCAGCAAAAATCGTTGTTGAGAGAAAAATCATCGATTTCAGATATCGATTTTAAGATTAAATACATCGACTACAGAAAATTACAAATATGCAAATAAAACGGTTTATGTAACTAAAATGTAAAGAAAGCAACTTCAAATATGTGTGCTTTCTAAAAAAAAACATCATTCTTATAAATATTCAATGTGACAGTACATTTTTTTGCGCTTTTTCGCTGGAAGGATTTTGGAAATAGATTATTTCATGGGAAAGGAACATGAATACTTTTCATACTACATGGGGTTTTGCGGGGGCTCAGCAAAGGGAGTGGGTAATAACTAGTTACACATAAGGTATTCCAAATCATGTTAATATCTACTTTCCTTTCTCATTTCTGCTGTACACATTTTATAAAAAGTAGTTCTCTTTGTGTACAATTTTCGTTTTTAAAATTAAGAATTCATGTGGTCATTTAATATTTAATCCCGATAAAATGTTCACACCACGTAAATTTAAAAATGTACTTGATAAAACAATATGTAGTGTGGAAATTTTTGTTTCTTTTTACATATTCTATAGGGCAAGTATTGGTCTCGTGTAAACATGGAGAAGTCTAAAAAAGTAGCTTTATCATACCGTCCGTTGATTTCTACGCTCGTTGCACTATACAGGGTCCATTGGGATAGAGGTTAAACAGGTGGACCGATTTGCTCCAAATATCGTTCAGTGCAAGTTTTGTTATTCTTACATCGATAACATTGGTCGAGAAACGTTGAAAAATAAATTAAAACTCATAATCTGTTTCAATTTCCATCAGTTCTCGACTAATTTTATCGATATGAGTTACAGAACGTAGGCACAGATCATTTTAATGGAATTTCTGAGAGGAGAAAATCGATTAAATGAACCCTTAATTTGAAATTTTAATCATCAGAACCAGAGTCGGAACCTTTATTACAAATTTAACCTACTATGAACAAAGGGACCTAAATCAAAACCACGTTTTGATGAAAATTTACATATTATAACGTATTTGGCTATCAAAATAGAAGAAAAAGAAATGCATCGATTTTGAAAAACATCGATGTTTCAGGTTCGATAAATTTTCTCACCGATTTTAAAATCGAAAAATTTAATCGCTCATCCCTAAAATTAGAGCATTGTGCGAAGAACTTGTAAACTTTTAATTTCGAGCTGTAAAACAATTTTTCACACTTAAATAAGCTGTACATATGAATAAGAACTGATTAAAAAACATTTTTAATTATTACTTCTGTTTATTTTCCAATAAATCCACCGCAAAGTTTCTGAACGTCAAAATAACGAAAGTCTTCACGAATGTAAGAAAGAACCATTTAATCACGACGATACGTGCCTGTCAAAAAGACGAAAGACGAAACGAACGAAAAAAAGACTCGTGTAATCAGCGTCAATATTGGCAGAACTGTCAATGGTCTGACAATAGCTGACAATTAGCTGACAATTGACATATTTCTTACAATGAAAAATTGTCCGTTCACACGGTTGGTAGATTTCATCCAAAAGTCTGACAATTTGATTGTCAGCTCTTGTCTGACAATTTTTGGACAATGATATATCTGAAAAAATTGTCAGCTTGAAAATTTTCTGTTCAAACGGTTGGCAGATCTATAAAAAAAGGAGGCATCATTACTTGGCGGATGTTCTGCAGCATTCTTATCGATGTCCTCTGCATTAAAAAAAGAATCTTTTCTGTTATATTTCCGACCATTGATGCCTCCTCCATTGTTAGATTTTTTTATGTATTTTTATTCAGAAATGCGACAAAAAATCAACAACATGCAAAAAAGAATTAATAAAAAACAAATGGCGGCCGAGCATGAGCACTTAATTTATTCCGAATAAAACTACACAACACAAGGAATTGATATAAAATATAATTGAAGTGAACTGGATAAATAAACTCAAAAAGAAAATATTTATAAAGCAATATAGATATTTTCTTTTTGAGTTTATTTATTCAGTTGTGCAAAAACTAAAAATTTCCAACACAAATGTTTTTTTTATTTCTCTTTAACCAACTCGACTCCAACCGATGGGTTTCATTGACATTTCGAACAATGAAGAAATTGTCAGTATTGTAAGATGTTTTCAATGAAAACATCGGACAATGACCAATGAGTCTGACAATGTCCTAATCGTCTGACAATGATACAATTGTGTGTTCAAACGATTGTAAGATACCTGACAATTTTTTGTCAGATTGTCGTCTGACAATGACGGTTCTGACAATATTGTCAGACAAAATTGTGTGTTCAGACGATTGTAAGACATTTGGGACAGTTATTTCACTGACAGATCTGACAATATTGTAAGATCTTACAATCGTCTGTACTTAGCTTTAGAACTAACTTATGATAAAGGACATACACTATTGTTCTTATTTATAAACGTTGTCTAACTTTAGACAAATGTCCAACTTTGGAAAATGTGTTCAAAAACCTTGTTTAATGTTGTCTTATAGCTGTCTAACTTATAAACAAGTAGATTGTCTTAACGGTGGAATAATGTGATATTTATTTTTATTAAATAAAGTATATTTCCATCAATTTGAAAATAGTTAGACAGTGCGTAAGTAGACAAAAATCTAATAAATACGACTGTATAGGTCTGCCTGTTTACTTCCCAGTTTTGGGAAGCAAGGAAACAGGCTGACTATATTCGTGCAACTCTAGGCACCTTTAGCTGAAGTTTATCACAATGTTGCTATAGTTATAGCTAGGTATAACTTCTTAATTTGTACATTAGTAGGTTTTGTTCAGTTTTAACTTTAATATTATTTGCTTATAATTATTATTTTAGTTTTTGTTTTGCATTTTTAATGAAAATTATTTTATTTCTTCGTCAACTTATTCAAAGATTTTAAAAGTTAACAATAATAAAAAAATGTTTCACAGTAATCTTTTGTTTTTATTTTTTTTAATTTTTTATTTACAAGGATAGTTAACATTTTTCTGATAAGTATATGATAGGTAATTGATATTAATTGTGCAATTATATACAGTTTACTCTTTAGATCATAATAATTACTGAATGGAGCTTGAGATTCATGCGCCACATCCTAACCACCATCCGGAAACAGCACCCTCCCAAAGGCACACTTGATAATGCACGATGGGAAGATATGACCAGTACAGCCGGTCAGGATGCAGCGTTAAATACAAACTAGAACTGAAAATTTTTAACCACGATTCTGTCCTTAGTCGTATTTATTAGATTTTTGTCAACTTAGACACTGTCTAAATATTTTCAAATTGGTGGAAATATGCTTTATTTAATAAAAAATAAATATCACATTATTCACGGTTGAGACAATCTACTCTTGTGTCTAAGTTAGGCAGCTATAAAACAATAAAACAATAAATAAGATTTTTGAACACATTTTCCAAAGTTGGACAGTTGTCTAAAGTTAGACAATGTTTATAAATAAGACCATTTGTTTGTAGAACGATGGTAGGGAACACTCCAAATCAGATAATGGATTGTCCAACTCAATTCCTATCGGGGATAGGTATAATGAGTTCTCCTAGGAGATACTCTTTTGTTGGTTGTATATTTTATACATTAGACTGTTTTCAGACTCGCTCAATTTGTTTGTGAAGTTTTTCATTAATTGGAGGGCGTAAGTCATCAGAGGGATAACTTTAGTTCTTGTTTTAAAGTTTTTGTTTATGCAGTGTCTTAATATTTTTCTTTCTAGGATCTCTAACTCTTTTGCCACCGTCGCACAGTGGAACGAATGTATGGGAAAAACGGCAAAATTAATATCTTGTAAATAAAATAAGGAATTCAACCAAATATGCTTGAAATAGTATTTTAGAACTTATATCTGTGATTGTAACCTAAAAACAAAGAATTTGATACACTAAAACTTGTAAATCCAGGATATTTTATTTAAAAGAGTTGAGCAGCGAACTTGTTTTTATTTTTATTTATGATTGTTTGCTTATGTTTTGTTATATATATTGGATGATTTTAATAGCTAAATGAATAGTTACACTAATTAATACTTGTATACATAAATTAATCACTATCGAAGAATCACTTCCGAAGAAGTATGCATATTACTAAGGTCTAATTCGACGGGTAATCCTGAAATTTCACTATTGTTAACAAAATAAGGATCTATATTTGGGTCACTTTTTGATTGAAATTTAGCACTAGATCGGATGTTTGAAATATAGGGATTTGACGTTATTAGCAAATAGTTAATCAAGTCGGTAATTGAGTTCACCCTTGAACTCTTTCGAGTATGATCCAACCTAGTTTTCCTTATTTCTTTGTGCCTTGCTTCCAACGCTTCTTCCGAAAGAACAACTATAGATATGTAGATCAAAAAACCTTATTATGGCTTTTGCATGGAGCAAAAGTTTATGTACACTGCTAGGCATATAGTACCAGCTGTACTTCGAAAGGTATAGCTTTTTTGTTTCAAGAATTAGTTCTTCAAACGTGTCCATATTTATTTCTCGACCAGCAGCGAGTGTTCTCAAAATTAAACCAAATTTGAAGAAGAGATCCTTATCTACACCGGTTATTTTGGAACTCAACTCTGGATTCGAAAAAAAACGTCGCGCAGTATTAACATCATTTGTTGTACCATAACCAGGTTGAGAGTATGTGGTTTAACTAAACAGAAAAAGTTTGCTTTAGAATTTGGAATGATTTTTCAACTGAACTTCAAAAATAGCACTGGTTTATCAAACAAGTCTTAACTTCATAGGGTTATATTATTACTTACGGAATTTGAAAATCCGTCTGGTAAAGAAAAATTAAGGTTAAGCCATCGTTGGTTATCCTTCATAAACCTGTCCTTCTTTCTCTGGCAACGCTGCCATTTTTGCTTTAAACTAACACAAAAAAGCCTTGAAATTTCTTCTAACCACGCATTTTCTCCTTCATTAAGCTCTTCCAATGCAAGTAACTGCTTAATTTTGTTGAAAACGTTTGAAACTTTCCTGGAATGTGCACTATCGAGCCATATTGTAACTAAGTCACCATGCTTAATGAACGCAGTTGAACCTAAAAATTTCAATTTTCTTAAAAAAGCGCAAACTTGCGCAAGATTTTTTTCGTGATTCGGTTTATAGACATATTGCTTATGATAAAGCAAAAAAAAACCCAAGACCCATATTTGACCATTTTTAGAAAACTCCACTTAAAATTTGAAAATGTTTTGTTTTTTCTTATATCGCACTAACACTTTTAAAATCGCCATTAAAAAAAAAACACACGAAAAAAAACTCTTTTTTAAAAAACCATTTTAATTTAAATACCTTGATTATTAATATTCTCCATTCTTAATTTAATTTTCACACGCGAAATATATTTGCACAGCAATTAAATGTAACACAAAAAATCACCTTATAACTATTTATAAAAAAACGGAAGAGAGGCTATGTTCACGTGTCTATAACTTATGGATTAATAAATAAATGCAAAAAACTTTATTGCATTTTGAGCTTTCATATATTTGGGATGACTTACCAATTAATTTAAAGTACCGCTAAAATAGTTTTTTTTTAATTTTTACCATGGATCGTCCCACTGTGCGTCGGCGAGATCGAAAACCAGCATGGGAATGCGTAAATCATAATGGGTCTAAAAAGGATTTTATAGAAAAGAAGTTTAGTGTTTTTTTTTAACTCTGATGCCTCAAGTAGGGTGTTAACATATTTGAAATTTTAATTGCCTTTTCTTTACCTTTCCTAGCATGTGGATTGAATTTAAGGAGATTTGAAAACTGAATTCCTAGGTACTTTATTTGGTTTTTAAAAGGAATTTCAATGCCATATATTTTTAAGACTAGATTCCTGCTTTCTGCTACTACCCCCGTTTTCCCTTTATTATAGGAGTTTCTAAAGCAGATAGCTTCAGATTTTCCGATGTTTAGTCTGATTCCCCATTTTTTGTAGAATTGTGAAATTTTTTCAATATGTTTTTTAAGAATTCGAAGAGCATCATAAGGATAATCGGCGTGAGCAAGAACTATGGTATCATCTGCGAACAGGATTCCTTTTGTGTCTGATGCGCTAGGGTAAGTAATTAAGTGAGGAAAGTCATACATAAATATATTATATAACCTTGGGCCTAAAACGGATCCTTGAGGGACTCCTCGAGATGTCTTTATCAGATAGGATTTTAGGGTCTGAATCATTATGAAAAAGGTTCTGTCTGAGAGAAAGCTAAGTAACATTTTAAAGATTTCAGGAGGGAATCCAATTTCCAGGATTTTGAATAACAGTCCTTCTACCGAGACACTATCGAAGGCTTTTTCCACGTCTAAGCAGCAAGCTACTGTACATTTTTGTTCTCTTAAGTTAACAGTTATGTCATTGTGTATTTTGATCAAGGCAGGGGTAGTTGAGTGTTCTCTTTTGAAACCAAATTGGAAATCCGAAATAAATTCAAATGAGTTGTCTACATGGTTATCCATTTTGAAGGAAATAATTCGCTCTAGTATCATACCTACGTTGGAGAGCATAGATATAGGACGAAATTGCTCTTTAATTTAAAAACAACTGATTGATGACAATTAACCTCAGTTCAGATTTGACGTTTCCATACAATTTATCGATAACTTAAACAATAATGTGTTTGGTAGCACAGTTTTTAGCCTGTTAAAGAGCAGAGATTAGGCGTGTTTTTTTGTAAGCCCAGAGGGAATTGGTCGAAAAAAACAACGTCGGTGCTAAACAATCACCATGTTAAATACAACAACAACTAATCCCCTACGGGCTAAGCTAAACCCAGATAATTCTCCAGGCTTAACTTAAGCACACAGAAAAACTGTGTTACCGGCATAAATTATATACTTGTTATCGATAGTTTGTATGAAAACTCCATTTTGTTTTTGTGTCGCTGTCACTAATCCCTGTGGTCGTTTTTTTCTTGCAATTCCCACCGGGCTTGCAAAAAAAACACGCCTATTATGAATTATAAAGATAGGAATCTTTCGTACGTTCCACCCTCCAAAACCCATTTGTTTACATTGTTGTTTTTGTAATTTCATCTCATGTCGATGAATAGATGTGAATTGCAACAACAATTTATGCAGTGGTGAGTTCACATTTTTGCACTAGCGTGCGTTAAAACATGGACACTAGTGCAAAAATATGAACTCACCACCGTCCGCCAGCTTGTAGGCAAACCAGAATGACAGCCGAGCTTTCCAATCTTTATAATTCATAATCTCTGTTAAAGAGTTAAGCCCCGAAAATTATCTGGGCTAAAGGTAAACCCATTGGGGTTTAGTTGTTGTTGCATTTAACATGTAATTTTTTTTAGCCCCGATGTGTTTTTTTTTCGTCCAATTACCACCGGGCTTACAAAAATACACGCATTATGTTTAGATTTATTACGCGGGCAAAGTTTTATTTAAGTAAAGATAGTAGGTAAGTAAACAAATCTAAGCAGGTAGGGTAAAAGAGGAACACACTATGGATTAAAAAAAATGTTAAATCCTGAAACCAAGAACTTACAGACTTTGGTTGTAAAATATAGGTAATAGTAAATTTAAAAGCAAACCAAACACAATAGGTAGGTAGGTACACAAAGCCCAAACTGCTTTTAAAATAATAGATAATAGGCGTGTTTTTTTGCAAGCCCGGTGGGAATTGCAGGAAAAAAACGACCACAGGGATTAGTGACAGCAACACAAAAACGAAATGGAGTTTTCATACAAACTATCGATAACAAGTATATAATTTATGCCGGTAACACAGTTTTTCTGTGTGCTTAAGTTAAGCCCGGAGAATTATCTGGGTTTAGCTTAGCCCGTAGGGGATTAGTTATTGTTGTATTTAACATGGTGATTGTTTAGCACCGACGTTGTTTTTTTCGACCAATTTCCTCTGGGCTTACAAAAAAACACGCCTATTGCAACCGGATATTAATTTTAAAGCGTTTTTAGGATGTAGTTTTGAAAAAGAATAATTTAGCAAGACTGCTTTTAGACGACTGCAATTTCTATCCGCAATTCTCTTTTGAGTTTCTTTCCGATTGCAGCATCCATTTAAACGCTGCAAATTTTAATACCTGCAATTTTTGTTAAATGAGAAGGAAATAATATCTCGTCGCTGATGTCTCAAACAATAAGAAAAAGCACAAAGAAGAAAGAGCGATAACTCTGCAATTATTTCAACCTCTGCAACTTTGTCTACCCCGGACACCGCATACGTCCCCCACCTACATGCTTAAAAATTGCAAGGATAATTGCAGCATATTTGCAGCGTTTAAAAGCAGTCCAAGCAATCACAATTCCAAATTCCACAATTTCGGAAAAATTTCACCGTCATCAACGACTAATAGCACAGAAAATGTGAACGGTAAAAAAAAAGACGAAAAGTTAGCAGGAATTGACGCTGATTACACGATTCGTTTTTCCGTTTGTTTCGTCTTTTTGACAGGCACGTATCGTCGTGATTACATGGTTCTTTTTTACATTCGTGAAGACTCTTTCGTTATTTTGATGTTCAGAAACTTTCCGGTGGATTTATTGGAAAATGAACAGAAGTAATAATTAAAAATGTTTTTTAATCAGTTCTATTCTTAAGTGTGAAAAATTGTTTTACAGCTCAAAATTAAAAGTTTACAAGTTCTTCGCACAATGCTCTGATCTTAGGGATGAGCGATTAAATTTTTCGATGTTAAAATTAGTGAGACAATTTATCGAACCTGAAACATCAATGTTTTTCAATATCGATGCATTTTTTCTTTTCTATTTTGATAGCCAAATACGTTATAATATGTAAATTTACATCAAAACGTGGTTTTGATTTAGGTCCGTTTGTTCATAGTAGGTTAAATCTGTAATAAAGGTTATGACTCTGGTTATGATGATTAAAATTTCAAATTAAGTATTCATTTAATCGATTTTCTCCTCTAAGAAATTCCATTAAAATGATCTGTGCCTACGTTCGGTAACTCAAATCGATAAAATTAGTCCAGAAATGATGGAAATTGAAACACATTATGAGTTTTAATTTATTTTTCAACGTTTCTAGACCAATGTTATCGATGTGGGAATTACAAAACTTGCACTATACGATATTTGGAGCAAATCGGTCCACCTGTTTATTCACTATCTCGATGGACCGTATAGTGCACAGACGTGGAAATCAACGGACGGTAAAACTACTTTTTTAGACTTCTCCATGTTTACACGAAACCAATACTTGGCCTATAGAACATGTAAAAAGGAACAAAAATTTCCACAAGTACATTTTTAAATTTACGTGGTGTAAATGAATTCTTAATTTTAAAAACGAAAATTGTACACAAAAAGAACTTTTTTATAAAATGTGTACAGCAGAAATGAGAAAGGAAAGTAGATATTAACATGATTTGGAATACCTTATTTGTAACTAGTTATTACCCACTCCCTTTGCTGAGACCCCGCAAAACCCCTTGTAGTCACGGTTGCCACTTTGGTCATTTGTGACCGAATTTGGTCATATTTTTTTCACTTGTTCGCATTGTCATTTTTTATTCCATTTGGTCATTTTTTTACGAAATGAAAAAAGAAGCCCGACTTTAATTTTTATGCAACCTAAAGCGCTTTTCTTATCGTCTGAGTGCGATTTTATAAAAATATATTTGTTTTTATTAATTACAAATATTACCCTACTCATTTCTCTCATCTCATTTTAAAATGCTTTGAGAAGTTAATATTTGTAATCACGACGATACGTGCCTGTCAAAAAGACGAAAGACGAAACGAACGAAAAAGACGCTGATTACACGAGTCTTTTTTTCTTTCGTTTCGTCTTTCGTGCTTTTGACAGCTTGGGTGAGGGGTATAGAAATGTAGGGGGAATGAAGTAACGAAAGTAGGAATGAAAATTTGAAGATTTTTTCTGGTTGAACATTGACGTTTATGGTTTGACAACAGGGTAGAGATGAGCGATAGGCAGATGTCAGCAAAAATCGTAGTTGAGAGAAAAAACATCGATTTCAGATATCGATTTTAAGATTAAATACATCGATTACAGAAAATTACAAAAATGCAAATAAAATGGTATATGTAACTAAAATGCAAAGAAAGCAACTTCAAATATGTGTGCTTTCTAAAAAAAAACATCATTCTTATAAATATTAAATGTGGAAGTACATTGTTTTTGCGCTTTTTCGCTGGAAGGATTTTGGAAATCGATTATTTCATGGGAAAGGAACATGAATACTTTTTCATACTACATGGGGTTTGCGGGGTCTCAGTAAAGGGAGTGGGTAATAACTAATTACAAATAAAGTATTCCAAATCATTGCCTACGTTCTGTAACTCTCGCATTGATAAAATTGATCGAGAAACGTTGAAAAGTTTCAATTTTCATAGTTTCTCGACTGATTTTATCGATGCGAGAGTTACAGAACGTAGGCACATGTTAATATCTACATTTAAGATTTAATCCCGATACATAAAATGTTCACACCAAGTAAATTTAAAAATGTACTTGATTAAACAATATGTAGGGTGTAAATTTTTGTTTCTTTTTACATTTTCTATAGGGCAAGTATTGGTTTCGTGTAAACATGAAGAAGTCTAAAAAAGTAGTTTTACCATACCGTCCGTTGATTTCTACGCTCTTTGCACTATACGAAGTCCATTGAGACAGAGGTTAAACAGGTGGACCGATTTGCTCCAAATATCGTACAGAGAAACGTTGAGAAATAAATTAAAACTCATAATGTGTTTCAATTTCCATCATTTCTCGACTAATTTTATCGATGTGAGTTACAGAACGTAGCCACAGATCATTTTAATGGAATTTCTTAGAGTAGAAAATCGATTAAATGAATCCTTAATCTGAAATTTTAATCATCAGAACCAGAGTCCGAACCTTTATTTCAGATTTAACCTACTATGAACAAACGGCCCTAAATCAAAAACACGTTTTGATGTAAATTAACATATTATAACGTATTTGGCTATCAAAATAGAAAAAAAAGAAATACATCGATTTTGAAAAACATCGATGTTTCAGCCTCGATAAATTTTCCCACCGATTTTAAAATCGAAAAATTTAATCGCCCATCCCTCAAATCAGAGCATTGTGCGAAGAACTTATAAACTCAAGCTGTAAAACAATTTTTCACACTTAAATAAGCTGTAGATATGAATAAGAAGTGATTAAAAAACATTTTTAATTATTACTTCTGTTTATTTTACAATAAATCCACCGCAAAGTTTCTGAACGTCAAAATAACGAAAGAGTCTTCACGAATGTAAAAAAGAACCATGTAATCACGAGGATACGTGCCTGTCAAAAAGACGAAAGACGAAACGAACGAAAAAACGAATCGTGTAATCAGCGTCAAAGACGCTGATTACACGAGTCTTTTTTTCGTTCGTTTCGTCTTTCGTGCTTTTGACAGCTTGGGTGAGGGGTGTAGAAATGTAGGGGGAATGAAGGAACGAAAGCAGGAATGAAAATTTGAAGATTTTTTCTGGTTGAACATTGACGTTTATGGTTTGACAACAGGGTAGAGATGAGCGATAGGCAGATGTCAGCAAAAATCGTAGTTGAGAGATAAATCATCGATTTCAGATATCGATTTTAAGATTAAATACATCGACTACAGAAAATTACAAAAATGCAAATAAAATGGTATATGTAACTAAAATGCAAAGAAAGGTACTTCAAATATGTGTGCTTTCTAAAAAAATATTATTCTTATAAATATTAAATGTGAAAGTACATTTTTTTGCGCTTTTTCGCTGGAAGGATTTTGGAAATCGATTATTTCATGGGAAAGAAACATGAATACTTTTCATACTACATGGGGTTTGCGGGGTCTCAGCGAAGGGAATGGGTAATAACTAATTACAAATAAAGTATTCCAAATCATTGCCTACGTTCTGTAATTCTCGCATTGATAAAATTGGTCGAGAAACGTTGAAAAGTGGAACAAAACTCATACGATTTGTTTCAATTTTCATAGTTTCTCGACTGATTTTATGAAAATTAAGAATTCATGTGGTCATTTAAGATTTAATCTCGATAAAATGTTCACACCACGTAAATTTAAAAATGTACTTGATAAAACAATATGTAGGATGGAAATTTTTGTTTCTTTTTACATTTTCTATAGGGCAAGTATTGGTTTCGTGTAAACATAGAGAAGTCTAAAAAAGTAGTTTTACCATACCCTCCGTTGATTTCTACGCTCTTTCCACTATACGAGGTCCATTGAGACAGAGGTTAAACAGGTGGACCGATTTGCTCCAAATATCGTACAGAGAAACGTCGAAAAATAAATTAAAACTCATAATGTGTTTTAATTTCCATCATTTCTCGACTAATTTTATCGGTGTGAGTTACAGAACGTAGCCACAGATCATTTTAATGGAATTTCTTAGAGGAGAAAATCGATTAAATGAATCCTTAATCTGAAATTTTAATCATCAGAACCAGAGTCGGAACCTTTATTACAGATTTAACCTACTATAAACAAACGGCCCTAAATCAAAAACACGTTTTGATGTAAATTTACATATTATAACGTATTTGGCTATCAAAATAGAAAAAAAAAGAAATACATCGATTTTGAAAAACATCGATGTTTCAGGTTCGATAAATTTTCCCACCGATTTTAAAATCGAAAAATTTAATCGCCCATCCCTCAAATCAGAGCATTGTGCGAAGTGCGAAGAACTTATAAACTTTTAATTTCGAGCTGTTAAACAATTTTTCACATTTAAATAAGCTGAAGATATGAATAAGAAGTGATTAAAAAACATTTTTAATTATTACTTCTGTTTATTTTCCAATAAATCCACCGCAAAGTTTCTGAACGTCAAAATAACGAAAGAGTCTTCACGAATGTAAAAAAGAACCATGTAATCACGAGGATACGTGCCTGTCAAAAAGACGAAAGCCGAAACGAACGAAAAAACGAATGGTGTAATCAGCGTCAAAAAGACTCGTGTGATCAGCGTCAATCTCTGCTCACCACCGTCCGCCATTTTGTTTATCTTGTAGGCAAACCAGAATGACAGCCGGGGTTTCCAATCTTTATAATTCATAATCTCTGGCTTTGATTCCTGATTACCGCAATACATTTTAATCATTCGACTTTCATAAGAAATCCATGTTTTAGCAAAATTAATAAATTTAAGTGATTTTGATTTTAGCATTAAAAACTTGCTCATATTTCAAATGGATCTTCGTGAGCAAATAAAAATTGATATTGTTAGATTTGTATTATTATTTTTTTTAAAGAACTTACTATTTAATTTTTTTTCCCTAGGAATGGGGGCATGAACGCTTGGTTCGCTCCCAACAAGTTGTTGAAATCCGACCATATGATAAAGAATCGTGGTCAGTACTTCTGCGAGAAGCACAGACGCGCAATGTTAATGAAGTACGTACGCTTTACGAATCATTGGTTAGCGTCTTCCCAACTACAGCACGCTACTGGAAGATTTTCATTGAACAAGAAATGAAGGGTCGCAACTATGAAAGGGTTGAGAAGTTATTTCAAAGGTGTTTAGTTAAAATTCTCAATATTGATCTGTGGAAATTATACTTAACCTATGTAAAGGAAACAAAGGCAGGGTTAAGTACACACAAGTAAGATTAAGCTAATATGTTCATGTATTTAATGTTGATTTACTTAACATTTTTTTTTTCTAAAAGGGAAAAATTAGCCCAAGCTTATGACTTTGCCCTAGAGAAAATCGGAATGGACTTGCATTCATTTTCAATTTGGCAGGATTATATCAATTTTTTAAAGGGGGTTGAAGCTATAGGAAGCTATGCAGAGAATCAAAAAATAACGGCTGTGCGAAGAGTGTATCAGAAGGCGGTCATAACTCCAATAATTGGCATAGAATCACTTTGGAAAGATTACATCGCTTTCGAACACAACATAAATCCAATTATATCAGAAAAAATGAGCGTTGAAAGATCAAAGTAAGAAAATTAAAATTGTATTTTATTTTATACCTGTCGTCACTGGTCAGTAGGTTAATTTTTCAAAAAAGTTTTTTTTTGTTTATTACAACAAGTTTTTGCTGCTCAATTAGAAATTTTCTGTTCTAAACTTTTCTGATTGTTGTTCAATCACTCGGTCTGAAACAGTTTGGAACACTTTCGAAGAGGAATTTCTGCAATTGGGTTTTAGGTAGAACAAGTTAGAAAAGATTTCATTTCATTTATTTCGAAAGAGTATTGTATTAACAGTTACACATTAAGGTTTAAATCTTTTAGAGCATCAATGGATTAAATTACAAGATTGTTTTATTTATTTATTTTACTATTAAAAAAGTTGCAAACAGATTAATGAAAACTCAAAACAACTGGTGTAATTTTTTCGATGAAAATACATACATAGTTTGTTTTTTATTGATGGTTTTTTCTGATTCTCAGATAGGTACAGATTCAGATTCATTTATTGAGACTTAAAGAACTATTTACATTTGACATCTATTGAAAATTGGAATACATTTTTTTTGAGTTAGGTTATTGAAAATTTGAAATTTTATATAGGAAGCTATAAAAGGCATGTTAAGGAATATCAGATCTTAGCAATCTCAGTTACTTGAACAGGATTCCTCAACTTTTCCGAGGAAAAAAATCTTGGATTTGCTTGCTCACTTTGAGCGAGAAAAAGCTCTGAGATCTCATTTTTCTGCACGCGCCAATTTTTATCTTGAAAGCTGTTGCTCTTGTGTTAATTTTCTTTTCGACGCGCATGGTCGTTAAAATATCTAAAATCAAAATAAGTAACTACAATTAAGAAAGCAAGAAAAAGAAAAGAGAAAGAGAACTTCATCATTTTTATGGTAATTATTTTAATTACAGTTTAGGAAGTGGGAAATCCACATCTATGTAGGTTTACTATTTTATATGCTTATAGTCGAAATTTTTATATTTTGGTGTACTTAGACATTGTCTAACTATTTTCAAATTGGTGGAAATATGCTTTATTTAATAAAAATAAATATCACATTATCCACGGTTAAGACAATCTACTCTTGCGTCTAAGTTAGGCAGCTATAAGACAACAATAAACAAGGTTTTTGAGCACATTTTCCAAAGTTGGACAATTGTCTACAGTTAGAAAACGTTTATAAACAAGACCATTAGTTTTTTGTTTTTTTTTTTTCTTCAAATTTAATCTTATAATTAAATATTTTAAAATTTTGTTTGACATATTGAGTGTAACTAATTGAAACAAAGTCACTGAAATGTAAAATATAATAAGGAGTGTATACTTAAAAATTAGGTAATTGAGATTAACTTTGCCATACAATTTGTTTTAAGTTTAGCGAATGCAAATCTTTTGATTTTCCAGAAATTTATTTTTCTTTTATTATTATCATTTTTAATTTTGATATTAATTTTCTTAAAAAATGAGTGGCCTAGCCGCAGCTTTAGCTGATTATGGTTTTCTGGTAAAAGTTATGTCCATCGGCAGAGAGATATCATTTTAATTTTTAAAATTCTTGTGGGAAGGTTTTTGCTTTCGTGGACCTCCTAAGCCTTTTCCGCTTGCGTTCCTGATGCAGATGCATTCAGATTTCGTTTCATTTATTTTTATGCCCCATTTTTTATAGAATTTGATTATGATTTGTAGATGGCTTTTAAATGGCTTAGTGCATCGAAAAGGTACTCGGCGCTTGCGTATAAAAATGTGTTGTCACCGTATAAAAGATCTTGGGACACAATAGTGTTAAAGGAAAAATGAGTATGAGCCAAAATTGAGTCCCCGCCGACCCACCCCGCTATAAGATCTGTTTTGTATTTCTCTTTCAGATAGAAAGCTTATTAAAATGTTGACTAACAGTCCGATTCTCTCCAACATGACTTATGCCTCACAAGTCACAAGAAGAGGTGAAATAAATTCTGTCACTTTTTCGAATTCTCCCCCATAGTCACAACTTTTGAGAATCACAAAAACTATCGAAATTGTGATCTCCTTCAGAGCAGGTCACAACTCACAAATTATTTGTGTTTTGCCATTTTGATTCGGCATTCTTTATATTTTGTAAAAAAATAATTGTAATTTTATAAAATTTTCGACCATAAAAAAAATTTAAAATGGGAGTGGCTTTCGGCACATCCTACTGGATAATTTTTATCCGTAAATGAAAACTAAAATTTTCACAATTCCAAATATTTTTTTAATCAACTATTAGTAGGATTTGCAGGGCCGACGGCTTTTGGGAATTTTGAGAAACACGAACTACCCATTTGCTCCCCAAAAAAAGATTTTTACAAAGTCTTTTCACTTCCATTTTGAAAATATATAGATACTTAAGTTGTCTGTTACGTGTTTATAGACTATTGTTGGACAGTCTCCCTTTCGCCATTTAGAGGTAGGTGGAACTTGGGGGATGATCTCTAATTCTGTAAAATTAATTTTCAGAGCGAATGGGTAGTTGAAAATTAGGGTAAGGTTTCAATTGTAAAATTGGGGTTTGTTAGATTAATTAAATCTGAGGAGATAATAAAGTTGTCGAGGGTAGGTGGGGTGGTTACATTCAAATTTATGAATAATGGTCCAACTGAGGCTAACCAGTTGGACAGGGATCTGCCATTTTGATTTATAGAGGAGTCTCCACACTTTGGATGTTTAGCGTTGAAGTCGCCAACGCTATAACTTTTGCCTTGATCATAACGTTGTGTTAATCTGCATCTTTGATTTAATAGGATTTTAATAAGTATGTTTAAAAAATTAAGTTCAATATGACAAAATGATAGTTGTGTGAAATGAACATTGCACAAAATTCCTCGCAGATATAATAGGGAAGCAATAATGTTTCAATTTAGGTACTTACAACAATTGAAATAAATAGCTTTGTTAATAAAACTATTTACTGATGTCGTTTTAAAAATTTTTACTTTTTATTTTATTTTATTTTCATGGGCTACAATATAAATAAATTTATATTGTCCGGGATATAACGCCGGGGTATACTATGCCCATATGGCGTTTACAAATAATTTATAAGTTTTGTAAGATTTATCTGTTAATATTTGTTAAATTATAACTTTATGCTTTGCTAGTAAAGGAAACAATTTAGAAATACTGGGTTGTATTGATGGATCTTATAATTCTTCGATGCTGGGAACATTTCCTCTGAAGTGTTCTTTTGTTATTTTACAGCATTGCAAAATATGTTTAACTGTTAATTGTTCTCTGAACAGGCTGCATGAAGGTGGGTCTTCTTTGTTAAAAAGATGCGATTTATTAAACATTGTATGCCCTAGTCTCATTCGAGAAATCTGTACTGCCTGTAATCGGTTTAGGTCTTTGCTATAGGTTACAGGCGATAAGTCAAGTTTGTGTGTTCTTAGAACTGATTTTGAATGGTACCAACGATTTTCTATTTCCTCTTGAATATGCCTGAAAGATTGCATCCATATAGCTATTGCAAATGGTGTTATTTTGTACTCTAAAGGCATTCTAGTTGCATGGCGTGCACCAGCGTCCGCTTTTTCATTCCCAGGAATTCTTACATTTCCTGGTGACCATATTAAATGAATACGTGGACATTCTCGTGTCATCGCAGTCCATACCAAGACAATCCATACCGGGACATTCCATACCAGTACACTCAATACCAAGACGATCCATACCCACGTACACTCCATACCGAGGGACAGTCCATACCAAAAGGGAAAATTCCAAAGCGTTCTCACGTGAAAAAGGATGTACCTACGTTAATAAAATTTGAGAAATTGATTTTATATTCGTCAAATTTGCTTTGTTATTTGTTTATTTGGCTATTAGGATTTTATTTTCTTTATAAGCAGTCAACCTCGTTTATATTTATGTGTTGATTCGGGATCGTTTTTTTTTTCGATATCTTAAAAAAGTGCCAATTAAAAAAATCCTCAAGGTGTATACCTACCTACCTACAATATAAAAAAAAACGATCCCGAATCCACACATTTTATATAGCTATATTACCTTTCTCCTTACCTTATATTTAAACGAGGTTGAGTGCTTGTAAAGAAAATAGAATCCTAATAGCAAAATTAACAAATAACAAAGCAAATTTGACGAATATAAAATCAATTTCTCAAATTATATTAACGTAGATACCTCCTTTTTCAAGTGAGAACGCTTTGGAATTTTCCCTTTTGGTATGGACTGTCCCTCGGTATGGAATGTACGTGGGTATGGATTGTCTTGGTATTGAGTGTACTGGTATTGAATGTCCCGGTATGGATTGTCTTGTCTTGGTATGGAATATACCTAACCCGGACATTCTGAACAGAGATAAGATCTTAGGGCTTGAATAATTGAAATATTGGTTTTGTTGTTTTTAATAGCCAGGATTGCGCTCAGAGAGTCACTGCAGATAGCTGTTTTAACAGTTGAATTTTTGGCATATTTAAACGCTTCTATTAATGCCATTACTTCTCCAGTATACGAATTTTGATCAGGGATGGTAAGATGTTGTAGTAAAGCTTTGTTGTTGGTACATAATTGTTAATTTCAGATATGCTTATTCTCGAAGCTTTGATATTCCGAATTGAGCTGAAGATAGCACTTTTGTTATTTGAGGTGTCGGCTTGAATCCAACCTGATTTGAAAATATCATGAAGAGCTTTTTATTCACAATACCTTTAGAAAAAAGTTATTTTGTGCTTTAAGTTTCATATCTTTAAAGCTTAAAATATTAGAATCGGCCAGTAGAGCTTCTATTGGAGTTGAAGGTAATGCTCCTAGAGCAGTTCTTAGCCCAGCATTTATTTTTACTTGCACGTTTGGTCATTTTCTTGGTCCAATGGGAATATATTGTCAAACCGTGTTGAATAGCTCCTCTTATAAACGTTTTAGCTATATCGATTGCAGTGTTCATATGTAGACCCTTATACTTGCTGCATATTATTTTAAGCAAATTATTTGTTTTACCAATTATTTGTGAAATTATTCTTTCATGAGAATGCCATCTTCAAGTTTTAGTACAAACAAGTCCTAGAACTTTGGCATTGTTAAGAAGGGGAATGCTTGTAAGACCAATATTTATAGCATTATTTGGACAGTTATGCTTTCAAACATGTAATGCATCCATTTTACTTATTGGCATTTTTGCTCCTGATTCCTGGCACCATTTAAGTGCTTTTGATAGTGTCGAATCTAAAGTGTCTCTGACTTCATCTAGTTTTCCAGTTGTTAAGACAAAAATATTGTCAGCAAATATTGTCTGTGTTCATTTATCTTGACACCGACTGTTCTATTTGACATAAAAGAAAAAACATTTTTGCAGTAGTTGTTTGTTAATTCCCCAAATTTTCAGTTGTTTGATTACTCCATATTAGTTACCCTTTCAAACGAATTTTCCAAATCCATGGACAAAAGAACAAAGTGGTGACGTAAGGCTAACTCTGCGTGTACTGCATGGTCTAGCATGTGAAGCAAAGTGTGGATGCCTGTTCCTGGTCTAAAGCCGTGTTGACCGCTGTTGAGATGTCTTTCTTGCGTCCATTTCAGCATGTTACCTATTGTTTTCTCAAATAAGTTGGACAATACTGAGAGAAGGGATATTGGACGATAGCTATCTAAAGAGTTTTAATTAGTATTCGGCTTGGGAATTCTAATTAAGTGAGCTTTCTTCCATTCATGTGGATAAACACCTTTATTCAAAATATTGTTGTATAACATCACTAGCCTGAGTACTACTTCCACCGGTAGATTTTTAAGCATATTGAAAGAAATCTTGTCGGCGCCGGGAGTTGTACCTTTGCACAGTGCGATATTTTGGTCTAAAACCTGGCCAAAAATATTTGGGCACATTTTTCACATCAAATAGGTACCAAATGACTAAAAAGTTATTTGGAAGGATAAATTTTCATTTTTTGGGTAAAACCCACTTAAGTACTTATCCACTTACCTCCCGATTAGCCGGGAGAAAAAAAATTATTAAAAATCAAAAAAAGCACGTACAACACTGTGCTATAACTTTTTTTATAGGTAATATTTTATTCTTTATTTTGTTTTTTAACTCAAGTTGCTTCATTAAATAGTTTTCGAGAAATTAAATTTTAAAGATGAAATGTAGAAAATTTTGTTTTCTTTTTTTAAATGATTTTTTAAAAAATTTTGCAATATTAAGGACATTTTTTTTATCAATATTCAATGGCCTGATGAATTTTTAGTCAAATACTAAAAATCTCATTTCAATAAATATCATATGTTCTAAGAAATTAGAAAAAAACTGAAAGTAACTTTTTTACCAGAAACCACTTTTTTCGTTTTTTTTTTTAATGAAGATTGCTTGAAGATTTTGGGCCTGGTTTTCAACGTATTCTATTTCTTCATTGGTTATGTCCTTATTTTCTTTTATACAACGAATCCGTATTGGTCTGCACCATCTTGATGATGAAGCGTGGATATTTTGCCATATAATTTGACTCCCAGCCTTGAGACAAAGAGGCACAAGGGAACTCAAAAATATATTTGCATCACTATTATCGTCATCTTCAAATTTCTGCGTGTATTGGCTGTGAGTAGATCCATCGCATCCCCACTTATGTATTAGATTTAAATTTGTTTCCCTGTTCTGAAGGCGCTGTTGGAGTTCTGGTTCCAAATATTTACATAATCGCGATGTTGTGTGATCTACTAAATCTTGGAGCTTCACTTCGGCAACTGCCTCACTGACGCTTTTTGGTGGGTAACAATCTTGTTTAGCTTTATACACGTAGGTATAGCACGGATATATATCCTTGTTTGCCTGATGAATCACTTTGTATTGACTTGCAGTTAAATTGGCTTCGACGAATATCCTCAAAGCGTTCTCAGGTGTGTGTTTCTTCGTTTTCAGGGTTTTACTGCCAATCCAAGCTGCTTTCCGGAACTTCATAGCCCTGGTGGGAGTTTCGTTCATAACCTGCATCACTTTGGCTATATCAATATATCCCGCCGCTCTTTAACTCATCTGTGCCGCGTATGTCAGTTCATCAACAGACACACTCTATCGAAGTTGCACTGTTTTTCGACGTTTTGTTCGGTCACTTGATTCCCCGAATTCTTTGCTTGGGCGACCTTTAGACCTTCCGGGAAGTATGCCAACAGGTAGTGTTTATTTATTTATTTATTATTAGCTTAATACAAGCGAAACTTATGTCTAAACATATTATTCTTAAAACTAAACTAATAGAGAAAACTTAAATCTATGGTGGGTTTTTCGTTGTTTTTTTTTTTTATTTATTTTTTGTTTCAATAATTTAATATTGAATTGGGCCCATAGGCCAACCCACCAGTTTTTTACAAAAAAAAAAAAAGAACTGAAAAATTAATCTTAAAAATAAATAATAAAACAGGGGTGCCTTTGGATTATGAGGGGTGATTGTAGAGGGAGTTTCTGAGAGTGGATATGTTGGTGTGAAAGTCGAGGATTGTCGTTGAGTTATTTGCCAAATGCAACATTCTTGATATCGGCTCAAAGAATCCATAGTTAGTGCGGTGATAAGGGGGGCGGAAGAGTGGAGCAGATCTTAGGTTACGTGGGTTAGTATAGATCGGGATCATTTCTAACAGAATAGGTGAATCAATAGTCCCTGTTAAGAGTTGGTGTACGAAGAGTATATCAGCGACTTCTCGACGTTTTTTAAGGGTTTGCAAATTGATCAATTTCAGTCGATCTTCATAGGGGGGCAAGATAAAGTTATCTGACCACGAAAGGCCACGAAGGGCGAACCGAACAAACCTACGTTGTACAGCTTCAATGTCAAGCTAATGGAGTGGGAGTTATGGAACGGTGACCAGACTTGGCTAGCATATTCGAGGAGGGGTTTAACAAAAGTTATGTAAAGGGATTTAGTAACATAGGGGTCAGAGAATTCTTTAGACCACCGTTTTATAAAGCCAAGAGAGGAATTGGCCTTGTTAATTATTTGATCAAAATGAGAGCGGAAGTTAAGCTTGTTATCACATATAACTCCAAGGTCTCGGATGGAGTGAACGATTGGAATGGCTACGTTATGAAAGTAATATGTTATGGGAGGTGAGGGTAACCGTTTACGGGAGAAGGTTATGGATTGGCATTTAGCAACATTGAGTTCTAAGAAATTTTTGTCGCACCAAGTTTGGAATAAATTAGGGTCGTTTTGGAGAAAGAGACAATCATCATTCATTTTCATATCATCTGCGTAGATAGACAGAAGTGAGTCATTTATTATATTATCGACATCGTTTATTGTTAAGACAAAAATTAGAGGGCCCAAGTGGCTGCCTTGAGGAACGCCCGAGGTGGCGTTAATTGGATCAGAGATTGAAAACCTGAATATTACCTTGTATTGACGTTCTTCAAGGTATGATCTCAACCATGAAATGAAAAAGGGTGGAAATCCGAAAGCTTTAAGTTTAAGGTATATAGTTTGATGACAGATTTTGTCAAAAGCTTTGCTAAAGTCTGTGGTTATGACGTCTACTTCATTTCCTCTCTCTAATACATTCAGTGTCCTCGAAACAAATTCAGTTAGGTTGGTTGTAGTCGATCTGCCCTTAAGGAAGCCATGCTGCTTTGAAGAAAAGATAGATTTACAGTGGAAATAAAGGGAGTCGTAAACAATGCTTTCGAAGAGCTTGGGGATAGAAGAAAGTTTAGCGATAGGTCTGTAGTTAGATATATCATTTTTAGCGCCTTTTTTGTGGATCGGGAAAATAAACGAATTCTTCCACAATTTTTGGAAGATGGCTTGAGAAAGTGAAAGACGAAATAAGGCTGTGAGGGGTTAACTTAGAGAGTTTACACATTTTTTGAGAAATATGGCGGGCAAACCATCAGGACCGGGAGAGAAATCATCTTTAAGCATACGCATCTTTTTGCAAACAATATCAATCCTAATGTCAATTGAGACTAGAGAGGTTTGTGGGCAATTCTTCAAGTAACTGAAAAATTCACAGTCGGGTTCGTGAGTATTATCACTATACGATTGGCTGAAGAAAGAGGCAAAAAGATTAGTAATTACTTTAGGGTCTGCGGAAGAAGTATTAAGATATTTGAGCGTAGAGGGGAAGCCATCAGATTTTTTTTAACATTAATGAATTGGTAAAAACGTTTGGGATCCGAGATCAGACAAATCTGCATTCTGTCTAAATATTCGTGGTAGAGTGACTCACAGAGAATGGAGAACTTAGAAGAAGCTTGCTGGTAGAAGGAAAAATCTGTAGCAGACCTAGATTTAAGGTAATTTTTCCAAAGTCTGTTTCTGACGTTACGCAGTGTTCTTAATCCTTATTATACCAGGGAGGTGAATATGAAGAGTTTTTGCGAGGTGCATATGGCACACACTGAATAAGACAATTAAATATGGCTGAGTAGAAGAAAGGGAGTGCGACGTCGATAGGGGTGTTATTGTTTAAAAAAAGGCCAAAATCAGTGTTATTGAGAAGATGGTTTAGATTGATGAAGTCAGCTTTACGAAAATTAAAAGAAAGAGAATTCCCAGAATCAATAATTGAAATATTTTCGTGACCATATGTGAAGGTCAGAGCGAGGGGGGGATGGTAGGGATCAAGGGTGGAGAGAAGATGGGCGCTTTCCATAACGACAGAGTTTGAGGGGTCAGATGAGAAAATGAGGTCGAGTTGCCTACATAAACTATTGGTGACGCCACTAATTTGGATAAGACCAGAGTCAGAAAAACGATCAGTTATTAGAGAATCTTTGTCTGAGGGAGCATTAGAAGGAACAAAAGATGATTCATCCTCGGAAGGAACCCAACACAGATTGGGAAGGTTAAAGTCTCCAACAATTATGAAATCATCATCAGGCTCTGCAACATCTAACAGACAGTCAATTGCATCGACGACTAGTTGGTATGCATGGACAGATTGAGAAGGTCGAATATAACAGCATAAAATATAAAAATTTCGTTTAGATACATTTAATTTTACGCAGACAAATTCACAAGAAGGTACGTTAGATTTTTTGACAAAAGTCGCGTCAAGGCGATGGTGTACAGCCAGAAGAACGCCACGGCCAGAGGGGTTCTTCTGGCCATCAGCACGAAATACAGAAAAATCAGAGGTGAATAATTCATTGTCTAGGAAGCCGGGGCAAAGGTTTGTTTCGCTTAGGGCAAAAATGTCTTAGGATAGTTTCTGAGAGTTAAGAAACACGTTCGTAGTTTTGGTTCAGGCCTCTGACATTCTGGTAATAGAGGGATAAGAATAATGTGGGTTCAATTATTAAATTGGAGTTAGGAGCGATAATAGTTTTTGAAATTTTTGCGTGTGTGTTGAAGGTAAGATGTACGTTTATAGCTGATGTGAGATGCATACGTTTGAAGATCGTTAGTTACCGTGGCGGGTGAAATGTTAAAACTATCGTGATAGCGGATGTAAATGCTTTTTAGGGCTGAAGGGTCAGTCGGGAGACCTTCTTTTTGGATGGAAACAATAACATTGGTTTTCGTTTTACCGTCTATGCAAACGGAGTCCGATTTATCGTGAAGATAAGCAAGGTACAAGCGAACGTTTTCAAAAAGTTTCTGATCGTGAAGTCTTGCCATAATGTAACGTCCATCATGGTCAGTGATCGTAGGCGAGGGGTCAGCTAATCTGGAGGTTAATTTCACAGTAGGAGAAAGCATTGGGTCGAAAATAGGAGGCGTTACAAACGATGAAGAAGTTTTGGATGATGAGGGGGCTGAGGTGCTAGGATCTGAAGTGTTAGGGTCTGTTAAAGGAGAAGGTCCTGAAGGAATATTTTCTGAAGGATTGTTATTAGTAGTGGATGGATTAAGAGTGTGGGAACGGATGAAGTTAGGGTAGTAAGATAAAGGGTTGGAGGAAGATGAATGGAAATAATTTTGAGTTGAGAGTGGGGGATTCTGTGATAGCGTTGGAAAAGTGGTAGATTGTGTGGTTGGGGTAAGATTAAAGGACACTCGCTGGCGTTGTGGTTTCGTCGTTGGAGCTGTGGTAAATTTAGGGGATGAAGGATGCGTAAAATTAGGAAAGATGTGAGTTTTTAAGCTCCAATTATTAGGGGATGGGTTCAGAGTTTGGTTAAAATTAGAGGAATTGCTTCTTGAAAATAGCTGTTGTGTTCGAGATTGACGATTCTGCGGCATCTTGTTGATTTTAGGATGTGATGAAGTTCTAATTTCAGGTTTTTCAATCCATTTAGTTAGATAAATGGAACCCAGTTGCAGTTTATATTTAGAAGATTGGAAGATCCATTCATATCTTGCGGGTATAAGTAGGAGGTTAAAGTAGGAGGTTATCCAAGTTTCATCAGCCCTAAGTGGAGCATTCCAAAGAAGAAAAGCAGATTTGTTTATGGCATTAAGCTTACTCAGTCGGTTAGTCCATTCTGATGTGGTCCACATGGTTCCAAACAGTTTCTTCTTCTGTTGGAGGTGTACAGACATTAGCTGGTGTTGATGGAGTTATGTCTGGTGCGTTGTTGTAAGCTGGAGTATGAGATGATGAAGAACAGGGTGATGGAGCAGACTCTGAATTAACAATCTTGAATTGTGGACTATCGGCAGGATGGTCAGAATTAATGGTGAGGAGTTCATCAAGTAAAGAAACATTAGCTTGCAGGCTCTTCACATTATCCAGCTTTGAGTAGAGGTATCGAATTTCTTGCATGATTTCGTCAAGATAAACTGTCAGATCACCTTGTTTTTTCTTTATTGTCCCAACATCAGCTTCAATCGACATAATCTTATTGTCAGAATTACATAGGGAGTTATTAATGGAGGTGATTGCTAATGAACCATTAGACAACGATTCCTTAAGGTTCTCAAGGTCGGATTTAAATGAACTATTAATGTTCTTAAGGTTCCAAGGAGATAGAGTCATTTCTTTTAATTGATTCAATTTTATTATTTACTTTGTCTATTGAAGCATTAATCGAGTCCAAATTCTCATCAATAGAACGCGCACAACTTTTATGGCCATGCCGCATTTCAGATTTAAGATCCGTAATCGAGTCATTAATTGAACTAATACGATCATTGTTGCATTTAATGGCGCGCATAATGTGGGCGGGGGAAATAGACGCACAATCATTACAATAATATTTAAAAATGTTTTGAAATTCACTTAGGAAAGGTTTAGAGTTACGGCTCAGGCCAATACAGAGGGGGTGAAACTGCAAATTACATATGCCTTTGCAAGCGACAAGAGTAGATGCAACGGAAGAAGGAGAGCAATTGGGGGCACCACACTTTGAAGACATAGTTATTTTTTTTTTATTTTTTTTTGGATATGCACAAGTTGTTTATGGAAAATCACGAAGAATATAATTTGGAATGGGTCAATAAATATTATGCAAACAACTGCAATGGTAGGCACTTTTGACGACAATTAGTGGGTCACGGACTGAAGGCAATGGGAATGAGAATAAAAAGCAAAAAATATTTATGACGATATGAGGTCACAGATAATTCAAATTGTTATTGTTTATTGGTAACAGATTATTGGTAAAAAATCAATGTTTGGTTGCGGAGCAAGGCAAAAACACGACTTGAGGGTTTAAAGGTTCGAACTGAACTTCGCTAAGCCACTCTTCATTCTTATCCAAGAAACGCCTTTCTATTCTACTGCAGAGTTGCCATCTTCGTTTATAATTTGGTTTTGGTTTGAACGCCTTGATAATTTTGAGAAGTTCATCTTTTTTCTCATTTTTTGTATCCATAAGTTTTTTTATCCAAATCTTCAAGTTTTTCGTCAAGGAGCCTTTGTGAGCTTCCTCTTATCTACTCATGGAGCTGTTTTCGGGTCATAGGTGAGGTAGAATTAGAGTCATCTGGAATAATATAAAAATCTATTAGTAAGGGTCGTTTTAAGAGTTTTTTTTCAAAGGTTAAATAAAATATATGATAGACTATGTTGCGGAATGTTGCGCATATTTAAAAACACTAATATATGGAAAAAACAACGAAAAAACTGCATATTTTTTAAGTTGATACTTAAACTCACCGATATGAAAAAATTAAGTTGAATATACAAATAAATTTTTGCTTAAAATACTATACATACTTTGGTTGACGATATCCATATCAATTTTTTTCACCAAAATCACTTTTAAGACTAAAAAAAAACACACAGAAAATACCCTTTTTTTTTTTAAATCCCAAAAAAAACCGTGCTTATTCAACTAGTGCTAGTTGTCACTGATGGTGTCGCGAACGGGGGTGACCAATTTACAGATAGACTTCACTAAAAAGTAGCCTGGTTATCTACCTGTTATGGGACACCAGCTAAATCCTGGGAGGGAAAGTTGAGAAAAATTATTTTTAAGGTTCGAATTGAACGAAATAGGTTGAGAGGTATTTCTGGGTGGATGTGAGGAAGGAATGGAAGTGGATGCTGCTAATCTAATTATTTTTTTTTATACAGGCTGCTTCTTTGTTTACATTACTAGATATTGGTTTAGCAGCATTTGCTTGTTGGGCATTATTTGAAAATTTTTCCCAATCGGCTTGAGATTCCAAAAATCGAGAGTGGAAGACATTGGAAAATTTACAGGTTGTAGATGTTTCAAGTAGGATCAGAAAATGATCACTACCTTCTAAAGAATCGTGTGTTCTCCAGTTCGCATTAAGGCAAGTGATAAGTAAAAATAAGAATTCAATAATACAAGGTCAGAGCTCTGCAACCAACCTTCCACGATAGTGCCAGCACTGTTTGTGTAAGGGGAGCCCCAAAGGATGTTATTTGCGTTGAAATCTCCAACGAGTATGCTGTGGGAAAGATCATTTGAATCAAGATTTAAGTATTGTTGTTGGGAAGCAATATTTTGAGTTTGTCGATGAATGTTCTGCAAAGTAATTGGCTGAGGAAGGTCTATTGTTAGCGCTTGAGTTAAGAAGATGTCTGAAGAGTTTGAGCATAAGTGGATAATACCTGTTTTTATTAATATTGCTGTTCCATCTTTATTGTCGTCATGCGGCTTGTTGTTAAAATAAGCAATATAGTCTTTGTATTTTTAAGAAGCGTTTTAGATTAAAACTTTTGTTTCTTGTACAGCTATAAGTGTAGGTTCGTATTTTTTAATGAGAATATCCAAATTGGGAAGATTGTTAAAAAATCCCTGGATATTCCATTGTAGAATTTTGAGGTGAATTTTATTATTTTGGCTGTCCATTTTTATTTAGGGGATTTCTGTTTGTTATGAATTGGTCGAGTGAGGTTTTGAAGTGAAGAAGATAAGGCTGTTGCAGTTGCCAACAATTTGTCGGCTTTTGTTATTAAAAAGCTTTCGTCTCCACTGCAATCCATACTGGAATCGCTTGCTTGGTCTTCTAGATTTGTTGATGCGAGCATTGAAGCTGTTGGAATGTTTTTTCTTGTATTGTGATATTGTCGGTTTGTGTTTTGTTTATAGAGATGTTATTGGGCCCTATCGCGAACGACATTTCCCGGGAAATATTTCCCACGTTCGAAAAATTCGTATCGTGAATGGTGTTCGAAATTCCCCTCGGAATTTATTGCTATCGTGAACAATATTTCCATGGGAAATTTGTTGTAATTTCTCTGGAATTTTTTCCCATTTATTTTGGTGGAGAAATTAAGGCGAGACGGAGGAATTGAAACTTTTTTGATAAATAAACACAATTTTTTAATTTTATTATGGGACGAACTCAACAAATCAAATCAAAATAGAACCAGTATTATGGAAAAGAATACTATAGAGACTGGATTTACTACCTACAGGGTAAATAAGATTTGGGAAAATTTGGCCGAAATGCATCTTCATTTTGATTACCTTCTTGCAGCAAAAAACGAAAAATGCAAAACCAAGAAAAAGATCACTCAGTTTATATTTTTCGAAAAAATATAAATTTTTCTTTCTTTGCTCTTCCGCGGTTTGAATTTTGATCTATTCTGGACAAAGCTTTTCCTCGAAAATGTTAAGGAAGTTCGACAGAACTTCACAGAATGTTGACTGGGCAAGACCTCCATCGTGGTCCTTGCCGACTCCTCTTTGGTACTCACCTTCAGCAAAAAAAAACGCAGACATGCACTAAGCTGACGATGTGTGGACACTGGACAGTGTTTTCAGATAGAGGAATTTTGTTCTTCTGCGAAATTTAACACCTCGTTCAAACGGAAAAATATAATTGGCAACATGAAAAATTCAATTATTTTGTTTGTTGTACCCTAGCAAGGTATCGAAGAGGACAATTTTATCCAATTTTATACAATTCAGTTGAAATGATCGCACCCAATATTTCTTTCTTCACATGGATGGGGAATTTGTTTGGGATATTTTGTTTTATTGTAAAGGGAATTTCAACTTAAATTTTATTTTTTTTTAATTATGATCCTTTGATAACACTGCACACAATTCGAAATTGATCTCCGAAAATAATTTTGTTTTTTGAATGTTGGTAGTTTTTTCCCTGGGAAAAATTTATTCCGAGGGAAGTTCACGATAACTAGAAATATTTCTTGGGAATGAAACTTTCCGTGGGAACTAAAATTCCCCGGGAGATTCCCGATAGGGCCCATTTTTTTGTTGGTGGTCTGTGATAGTTTGATTTGGTTTTATGTTTGATGTTTGTGATGTATGAGTAGAATGTTGCTGGTCTGTTGGGGAATCTATTGTTTTTGTTGTAACTGATTTTGTTGTGGTATAAGGGTTAGTTTGATTAGTTTCTGAAAATGTGGTTGGCTTTTGTAGGGATCTAGGTTTCTCATTCGCAATTTTTCCTTTTATAACTTGTGCCATTGATTTTTTATTATTCTGGATATGTAGGTGGTGTGTATACAAATGTCCTGACGTATTCTTCCTTAACTTCTCTTATAGTGCAGCGTTTCATGGTTTTTATTACCATTATTGTTTTTTCCCTGGTGAAAACAGGACAGGATCGGTCCTTTGAGGGATGTTCAGCTGTCATACAATTGACGCAAAATACTCGCTTGCATTCGTCTTCATGTGGGCTAGTTTCGGCACAGGTAGCACATAAACTTGATGTTTCCTTGCAAGGGTTTTTCGTGTGTCCAATACGTTGGCAATTTTTACAGATCATTGGATTAGGGTAATAAGGATCAACAACTAAAATTTGCCAACCCATTTTTATTTCTTTAGGTGGCTGCCGCGCATCACCGTCAATTTTGTAAATTTTTTTACTTGTGTGACACTAAACTTTTTAAGAGAATCTACGATATCTTTTTCCTCGAGAGCAATTATATTGTGGGAATAAATTCTTCCCTGACAGGAGTTGAGGGATTGATGATATTTGATTTCTACAGGGATTTGACCTAAAGATTTGCATTTTGCTAGTCTATCGGCGATTTCTTTTTTGTTGACTTGAATTAATAAATCTCCATTTCTCAGTGCTTTAATGTCTTTATATTGGGTTGTTACCGCATCGATAGCTTTTCCTACAATAATGGGATTTCGATTGGCAATTGGTTTTGTCGGTATCTGTTGAAGAATTTGTAATAATTAAGAAACGAGAGAAATCAACTACATTCTGTGTGGGTGTAATTAATATTGGCAATTGGTCTTTTGTGACGTTTTCTTCTCTATTGTATTTTTTTTTGGGGATTATTGGTTTGCATGGGTTCATTTGCTTCCAATCCCTCAAACCGGTTTTTGTTATTCACCCCCATAGTAAGTTAGTAAGATTGTAAACAAAAGAAAGGGAAAAAAATATTTTTTTAGTGAAGAAAGTAACTGTTAACACTTATTCAAGTGATTGAAACAACTAAAATGATACGATATCGCACTCTATAATACGTCTGCTTTCTTACAGACGTATTACTTTTTGATTTGAATGAATTTTGAAAAAAAAACTGTATTCCGAAATTAACAACGCTATTTTATAAATTTGTTTCTTTAAGCATTTTTAACGTTGACAAGTAATCTTAAGAATGACTTTATGTATGTAATCGGGAAGTGAAAAACACTCAAAAGATCATTCTGCACAGAAAGACTGTGGGTTCAAAACGAGTGCAAAACTCCAGCAATGAACATACAAAAGAAAAACGTTAATGATTTGTCACTAGCAAACAAGTTTGCACGTGTTAATAGAGTTATAAAAGAAACTTTTTTGTAGAAAGCCATGATTAATACATAGGTACAAATTTTCTCACTTCTCTATTCTCTTTTGGTATTCAACAAAGCATTCATTATTTTTAGATGGGTATGTTATATGGCTGGATTCCAACACAACATACAGTTTGGGATTTAAATTTATTTTTAATCAATCTGAGCAGTTTCCACACTAAATCAAAATCTAGATTTTGAGCAAACAGTACCAAATCTAATCGAAATCATATATTTTAAGATTTCGTAATTAACTCGAAGTCTTCTTGGAACAGTATGAATGTGAAACAAACACACTTAATTACTCATTACTTCAGTGTACAGTTCAGTCACAAAAAAAGATACAATAAGACAATGGAATTTCATTCATTTTGTGCATTTTGTCAACTGAAAAAAAGACAACAAAAAAATGAGTAATTGAAATTGTAATTTTTTTTTAATTAATTACACACCACTTCAAAACACACAATATGAGAAAAGTACGAATTTGGCTTTGAAGGGACGCAAACCGTAGTGAATACTCTTTCTGAAACCAAACAAAAATTGTCTTTATCAGACAGGTCTAACCAGACAAGTTTACTTCCAAAACAGCTGATGATCATCAAAAAATTTTTTTTTTTAATTTCAGAATGAAATAAATAAAACACAGATTTAACTTTACATTAAGTTTATTTAATTGTTTGTACTTTAATCCAATTAAAAAACACGCCTACATACATTATGTGTATGTATTCACTGGAATAATAAAAATAAGCTAATTATTTCCCAAGACTCTTTAATATCGAATTCAATCTGGATGTTGAACAACAACTAAATTCAATATCTATTAACTCGTGAACAAATATTCTTATTTTTTTTATAAGTTAAATAATTATCAATAATACCTTAAATATAATACCTTTAAATAAGAAGAAATGATAGTTGTTGTGAGCTGTCAAAGCCTACCTGAATAGAAAACAGATTTATTCGTGCGCTGCGCTCGAGCTTAAGATATTTACGATATAAAGCGGACACAAAGCCTGAGGTAACATTGCAGATTGCATAGTTGCCACTCAACTGAAAGTCGAGGAAAGTCAGGGAGAGTCAGGGAACGAATATTTGGTGAGGATAATTCAGGAAATTTCAAAAGCGGTCAGGGAAAATTTTTTCAGCAGAGATTATTTTCATATGAAAAATAAATTGAACAATTCGTTGAACTCTTTCCACACTTTTGGGGCAAAAACTATGTGTAATTAGCGAGCTCATTAAATACTGCCATTAGATTTGTGCATAGAAATAATGGGAAGAAGGTTTATGTGGAATTCCTTTCAACCAAAGATTTGATTCTGTCTAGAAAAAGAATCGAATTTTTTCTGTTTAACAAGAAGAAAAGAATTTACACTGATTTGCACACACACTAGCAAGATTTGACATTTCTAAAATCTCAAATTTAATTTCGCTGTGTTTTCAGAAGGTAAACTGTGTTTTGGTTGCAACGAATTTTAATTTCAGTTATTATTTTAATTGTATATATTTAATATTTGTGCGCTCTTTTTAAATAAACAAAAAAATACATTTCGCGATAATAATAACAATAAGTTTAATTTAATTGAGCTGTCAACATCAATAACATATGTATCTCAGCTCCATGTGATTTATTTTTAAATAACTATTTAATATAATGCATGTATAAAAATAAAAAAATAAAGTCAGTCGTATTTATTAGATTTTTGTCTACTTAGACACTGACTAGCTATTTTCAAATTCGTGGAAATATGCTTTATTTAATAAAACAAATATCAAATTATTCACGGTTAAGGCAATCTACTCTTGTGTCAACAATAAACAAGGTTTTGGAACACATTTTCCAAAGTTGGACAGTTGTCTAAAGTTAAACAACGTTTATAAATAAGACCAAGTATTTATAATGTTTCTCAAAGAGTGACTGTTTTAACTTTTTTTAACATTTGCAGGGAAAGATTTAAAAGTCTGAATTACAGAATAAATCAATGTGTAACTAAAAGAGTAATGGCAAAATTTGATCACATTGTTAATAAAGCTAAGTTTTATTTATTTTTAACTATATAAAAAAATTGAAATATTGAATTAATCGGAAAATCGGAAATCGATAGTAAATACTTTTTTTTCGTATTATTTCGTCTTTAGAACACACAATTTTTTTAAAAGATTTGCAGTTGGTAATCAAAACTTGTACAAGATTAAATTGGATTGCTTGGATATTGATGGACGGATATCCGATATCCTATATAAGTCTGAATTACAGAATAAATCAATGTGTAACTAAAAGAGTAATGGCAAAATTTGATCACATTGTTAATAAAGCTAAGTTTTATTTATTTTTAACTATATAAAAAAATTGAAATATTGAATTAATCGGAAAATCGGAAATCGATAGTAAATACTTTTTTTTCGTATTATTTCGTCTTTAGAACACACAATTTTTTTAAAAGATTTGCAGTTGGTAATCAAAACTTGTACAAGATTAAATTGGATTGCTTGGATATTGATGGACGGATATCCGATATCCTATCCGATTAATTTATTCTTTTCAATGAAATGCCGGTTTCAATATTTAAACATGAGTATAGTCCAAGTTCCTATGTACATCATGAGAAGCTGTGTTTGTTGAGACAATCATTTTTTGCTCTCACTTGCTCTTCATAATTCCGTTAAAATTTAATCAAATTGCTTTATTAGATTTGGTACAAAAATTGACTTTTCTAAAAACATTATTTCCCAAAAAATCTTATATTTTCTTGATTTATTAGAGGTATTCATGCAACGTTGTAAAGTCCTCGTAAACGTGGAAACTGCGCAAACCTGTCAAATGTTCATACAAATTTGACAGGTTTATGCAGTTTACAACGACTTTACGCCATTGCATGAATACACCTATTAATTATGTTCGAGTAAAACAATTTAATTTAACATCAAAGGGCAATTATTTCAACAGTTTTAAAACTTAATCACATAATAAATTAAATACCATAAATGTAACAACTAATAACCTTTTTCTTTCTGAAGATTAATACTTAAAAAAAAACTAAAAACAAAAAAAAATTAAAAACAACAACAATTTTGTACTAAATAGTAGTCTTAAAAGGCTAATTGGAACCGATTGTCAATGAATTGTTCTGATAATTTTTTAAATATTAACAGCAACCAGGGGTGGAATCGGCTAACGCGATAGTTGATAGTTGATAATCAAAATCGACAATTTTGCTCCATGTAAGGTGATTATCAAATCGACAATCGTTTTTTGTACTGATATTAAGCGACAGCTTTTTAGGTGTCGTTTTCATACATTTATGTCATTTTCATAAAAATTTTGATGCGGTCGGCTTAAAATTGGTTGGTTTTTTAGTAATATAATTAATTAAAACCAACACAATAACAAAAATGCAAAAATGACATTTAATTCTTGACTGAATTGTAAGTTATGCCAAAGAACAAACAATTTTTGGCGAACGATTTACACAGAGCAACGAATAGTTGATAATCAAAACCGACAATCAAAAAAGCGACAATCAACTATCGCCTTACGCGATTCCACCCCAGGTTTAAATAAATACAGTGACCAAAAATAATAATCAAGACTATTTTTCTTTAGTTTAAAGCAAACAAATATGTACTATGGAATTTCCAAGTTGCTCTTTAAAAAAAACTTTAAAAAATTTAAGTAGTTCCTATGGAAAAAAGTACTTACTAGTTATTATGCATGCGGAATAAAGTTTTTACTTCAAAAATTCATCTGAAAAAAGTAAGTGCTATGGCCAAAGTAAATACTTAATTCTCAACATTTACTGCATTTTATGCATATCAAAAAAAGTAAATACTTTGAAATTCTGTAGTAAAAGCATTTATTATTCTTTATGCATATTACCCAATGTGTTAAAAATGTTTGGAGCAGTACTGCTAAGAAATTTCTAGAATAAGAGCCCGCAGTAATTATTGGATGTGAATATAAATTCTGCAATCTCGTACTCAAAAGATTTTAAAACTCTGGGTTTGCACGGAATACCTTATGAATTTTATAAAAATGCGAGTCCAACTCTTGTTTTGGAAATTCGTAAGTTGTTTACTGAAATTTTTATCATACCCTCGTCTTTCAAAAAGTCAATCATATACCCGCTATTTAAGAAAGGAAATGCTAATGTGGTATCTAACTATAGAGGACTGTTTGTCTGGACACGCTTTATAAGTTGTTCACCACCGTTCTCTTAAATAGATTGACGTCTTGGTTGGAAAGAAACAACATCACAAATGAGTTTTAAGCTGCTTATAGAAGTAACTACTCTACTGTGAACCAAGTTTACAATCTTTCGTGTATTATACAGTTTCAACTTAGTCACAAGATGAAGCTCTATGCATTTTTTTATCGATCTAAAGGCTGCTTTCGATAATGTTTACAGAAATTCTTTATTTTACAAACTATCGGCGCTGGTAATCTCTTCTAAGATGATCGCAATCATAAAGTCTCTTTACCAAGATACTTCTGCTGCTGTTTGGGATGGCACGAGTTTGTCGGATTTCTTCTCCACCAACAAAGGTGTCCGTCAGGGTTGTGTTCTTAGCTCTCTTCTCTTTGTCCTCTCTCTAAATGATCTTCATGCCGAACTACCTATTGGTCTATTTTTAGATGATCTTCAAATTAACGCCCTCTTATACGCTGATGATCTTTATAAAAAGATGTTTCCTACTACCGTAACACGCCAAAATATGCTCTGTACATCGAAACTGGTTTACCTAAAGCTTTTCTAACATCCTTAAAGTTACACTTTTCGTATATAAAGAGAAACTTATCTCTCCCTAATAGCAGATTACCCTTAATCTTATCTCAAGCTGTTATGAATAGAAAAATTTTCTGGGCTAAAGAATGGTTGGATCTTTTTTATGAAACGTCGATGGATTTTTCTTTCGATATAAATTTGCTTGAATGGCATAAACTACATAGTATTCTTTTTTCAAAGCTCAGAGAAAAACACTATGGCCTGATTAGGGAATACGGAGCGAATCGTTTTAGTTGGCGAAAATGAGGTTTGGTATTACTGCTTTCGCTTTTGCCTCTTTCGTTTTACATTCGCCCTATTTTCGAAATGAAAGCGAATGTGAAATGACATTTCCATTAAATTTCCGACAGGTTTTTATTTGCAGATTGGTGATTGTTTTGTTTTTTTATAACACCGGGGAACCCACTGTTTTGATAGCTTTCTGTTTTTCCGGTGGAGTCATCTTAAAGGTGATCATTTTTGGACACATCAACACCTTACACAAAAACACTCACTCAAAGTAAGGAAGAAGAAGCACTTCTTAATAATTTTATTGAAACTCGCAAGTATGAGGCTTCTTCAACTTCAACACGTTCGACATATAGAAAAAAAACATAATAGAATCCATTTTGAATATAAATAATATTTTAATTTTATTCATAAGTTAATGACAACAAATTGTGTTTGCACTTCGCACAAAGATTTTAATTAAAAAACAATAAAACCCTGGAAATCAGCTGTCAATTATCTGGAAATCTTTGAAATATAATTTACGACTCGCTTCGTATTCGATAATTGATTAAATCGAGGCGAGTCGAAAAGGAGATATCGAATTGAAAACGATTCGCTTCGTATTCCCTAATCAGGCCACTGGATCGGATTTACCACCAACGCCACACAATCCCAATTTCACGATGAATATTGCAACTTTATGTATTCCGAAGTACCAAACTATTTTTAAGAGTCGAACCCCCGTGATATGATCTCCATCATCTTTAAAGCTCGTTGTGGACTTCTTAATCTTAATGGTAGAGCATTCCAGATAGATACTGAAGGTATGTATACGTACAATTTGTAATATGGATGCATCGGAAAATACCTTTCATTTCGTCGCAACCTGTCCAATCTTCAAAGGGTACAGAAGAAAATTTCTTGGTAATGAACTCTCCCGCTCACAGCTTCTTAACGTTCTAAATGGCAACTGCTACACAAATTTATACAATTTCTTAAAGGCTGTACTAAAATATCGCAACCTTTTTGTAAACGAATTTTCATAGTTAATGTAATTAAATTAAATCAACTCACTAAGCTAAATTTTAAAGTTATTTGAAAGATTTATGTCGATCGGAATTTACCTATAAATCAGAGATAAAGTAAAACACGTCTGATCCACTTTGATGATTGAAAGAGAAGAAGTATTTATTGCATAGACATGTCAGATTTACAAATGTCATTGAGGTTATTGGGCATGTTCAATTCACTTTCCAATAATCTCCCTTAATTGAAATGCCTTTATTTGTATTCAAAATTAAATTTCTTGTTAAGCTTTAATTGGATATAAACATAATAAAAAAAAATGTATTTTAAATTCATAATTAACGTTGAAACAATTTAAATTATATTATTGATTTCATTTAAGCAATTCATTGTATTACCAAAAGGCCATGAGTATTTATAAAACATTTAATTAAGACCAAAAACACTTGAGAATACCTCAAATTTGCGCCCAGAAGTTGGTTTAGTTAGTATGTCAACTGGCATCTCATTAGTTGAAAAATGGGTCAATTTAATCAACCCCTTCTTTTCTTTTACATCGACGTGCTTTGTTCGTGCAGAGTATGCATTGTTGATTAACTGCACTCAGGTTGTCGCAAAATAGTTCTATTGACTCAGGTGAGTTTATGAAAAGTTTCTTTTCCAGCATTTTTAGCCAAATGCATTCTTGAATTGCTGCTGTCATAGACATAAATTCTGCCTCTGTCGTTGAGATTGCGATGATTTTTTGTTGTTTGGTGCACCATGAAATTGCACCACCCTGCATGGTGAACACGTAGCCAGTAGTAGTATTGCATCGCAATAGCCTCGCAGTTAAGTTTGAGAATTATTGTAAGTAATCTTCTTGTCCATTGTACCTATGAGGTAACGTAAAACGCGTTAAACTGCTTGGAGAGCACGTCAGTTAGCTTTTGTTCTAATCTGGCATCGTTGGTGAATATAAGTATGTCATCCACGTAAATAGCTACGATGAGCAAACGAAATCCTTCGATGAAGTAGACGCATTGATCTGTTGAAGATCGCTTCAGTCCGAAATCGATTAAAACTTGGTTCAATGTAGAGTTCCAAATACGAATCGATTGTTTAAGACCGTAAATCGACTTCACTAGCTTACAACAACGGTTTGTTCCATCGGAAAAACCTTCAGGCTGTGACATGCAAATTTCCTCCTCCAGCTTGCCATGAAGAAACGCCGTAACCACGACTAATTGTCGAATGTTCAAGTCAAATTTAGTTGCAATCGCCATCAAATATCGAACTGTTGTAAAACGAACTACTGGTGAGAACGTTTCATGGTAGTCCACACCTTCGACTTGAGTAAAGCCTTTGGCGACCAATCTCGCTTTGTACCGTATGACTTCATCTTGGGTATCACGCTTTGCTTTGAACACCCACTTACATTTAATCGGCAATTTTCCCAGGGGTAACTCCACTAATTTCCAGGTTTGATTTTGTTAAAGCAATTCGAATTCATCTCTCATCGCACGCTTCCATGAATCAGCAATATCACTCGTGATGGCTTCTTTGAATGTAGACGGATCACTCATAAAAAAAGCAAACGCAAAATTAGCGTAGTTCGGCTTTGGCTTCCCTTGATTTCGACAAGATTTCTGGCGGGGTACAGCGATCATCTCATTTTTATCATCTGGATCACTTGGCTGCCACATGCTCCCACTGCTGTCATCAGTTAAAGACGTGAACGCATCATCGACTGGTTCCGGATTTGTTGAATTCACAGCTTCCGATTCACTCCGATTTAAAGATGAGCTATTTATCTGCGAATCATTTATTGATTGCAGACCATCATGAGAATTAACCTCCTCTGATTCGCAAATGTCTTCTTTGTCATCTTCGGAATAGTCCAACAAAAACCGATTAGTGTTATCTAGTTCAAAATCAATTACCTGATTCATTCGACTTGATTCCAAAAAACGTGACATCTGTGCTTATTACCACGGAATTCAAGTGGTTGTTGTAGAGCCTGTATGCTTTTGCATCTGAGTGCATTAGCCAATAAAAATGCACTCGAAAGATTTATTGTCCAACTTTTCTCGCTTCACAGCTGGTACGTGTGCAAAAGCTCGACAACCAAAAACCTTAAGAAGTGACAGATTAGGTTTTTGGTTCGTCTAGACTTCTTTAGATGACTTCTCTCTAGTTCATTTGCATGGAATTCGATTGATGATGTATGTTGCCGTCATTGCAGCTTCTGCCCAGAACGTCTTTGGCAGCCCAGAATCGATTAACATGCATCGGACTTTGTCTATTATCGTTCGATTCATACGTTCCGATTAACCATTTTGTTGTAGGCTGTAGACAGGTGACTTTTGATACAAAATGCCATTTTTCGCAAAAAATTGCTCGAATTTCTTGTTGCAATACTCGGTGCCATTATCACTTCTAAGGCACTTATTTTGTGGTCCGTTTGCTTTTCAGCCAAAGCAATCAAACACCGCACTTTTTTTTTAATCACATATATGAACACCTTTCTTGAGAAGTCGTCGATAAATGACACGAAATGGCGAAAACCACTCATAGATTCCACAGATGAAGCTTGACAAACGATGAAACGATGGTGACTCGATGGTGTTAATGCTCATCGCTGTATTGGCAGCATTTACTTGTTTACTGTTTTTCTTTTTACAGAAGGTAGATGTATGACCTTTTGCGTGACAAAGAAAACATTCCCAATTTTTTGCAGGGCACGTGTTCGGGTTATGATTTCTTCCGCAGCGATAACGCGATGAATTGCTGGACTCGGAACGACGACGATTGAACTGACTGGACTGGTTTGACTGATTAAATTGAGTAGATTGTTTTGACTTTTTCTTATTGCATTTTGATGACTGACGATTGAAATTATAGTAATTTTTTGTTGGCGATAAATTGCTTGCTGTGGCACAGCTTGCAATGACTTTGACGTTTTTTGTGACAATTCCATATTTAATGCTTTTTCGCAGTATTGGTCGAATGTAAGAGAATCGTCATTTAGGAGCACGTGTTGAATTTTTTCATCGCGAAGACCAATAATAAAGCGATCAGTGAGATTTTCATCCAATATTTTAAGCATGTGTTCATTGTTGGATTCTGTCTTCGTAGGCTCGGAAATTTGCACCCGGCACAAATGGCTCAATGTGACTAACCAACCTATTTGACATTTTTTTTTTCTTACTTGACTTTTTTTTTTTTTTGCACTTTATTCTTTTAACTTTATCCTCGTCGCCAGATTTGTTATGTTCGTGATTGAGAGATAGACAAATTGTATTATTTTATACAATTCATTTATTTCTTAGTTTACTTTATAATTTAATATTTTAAACCTAGTTGATTAACAATGAATTAGAGACTGAAAAAACTGATTCAATGTTCTGTTACATATACCTCAAAGAATTCTTTTTTAAAATACATAATGTCATACGATGAGGTATGATTCTCATTCGACTTTTTTTCAGAATCGACGAAAAACTGATTACTAACTTCCTGTTACAGATATAAAAAAAAATAATATTTTATAAGTTAAAGGTCTTAAATTGAAGTTATTTTCTATTTACCATGAATTTTTAAAATAACAGGTTGTTGAAATATTTAGAAATTTTAAGTTAAGGCTATATTGCACTGAGTTAAGTTTTCAGAAAGATGTTATATTTATATATGTATATAGGGTAATAATTTGAATTATCCCAATTTTTTGTTAACATTTAAATCAACAAAAAAGTTTTAAGTCGGAATAATTAACTAACTTCAACATACTTGATCCACCAACAACGTTCCAACTCAAATTAATGCGTTTTAATAACAACGAGGCGATCCTTTCCTCCCCGAGTTTCGATTACAACTTAAGATGATGCAATATTAAAATGAAGGTGACTACCGTCAGCCAATCAGAAACAATGACTCTTATTGCCATCTCTACGTGATTTCTTGCACTATAAAAGTGGCGATTTTATTGACTTGAGGAGAATTTAATTTTACGTTTGAATACAGTGTTATCTCAAAATCGGGATTTTTTGAGTTACTACAGTATTGTAATACTAGTGCGACATGCATCGCACATACTCAGCCCTATCATCGTACCCGATCGGAACGATTTCTACGAAATGTACGAATTTTGTATCATTGTAGACGTTCCGATACGTCAATCGGACAGATCTACGGAAACAAATTTAATGTGCGTTAAAATTGCAAAATTCATGCGTTGCATGCCGATGAAATGTGAAAATGGCTGAAACGCATCACGAATTCATGCTTAAACATATTTTTTTTTTTTGACGATTTTTGTTGTCCGATCTCCCCGATAGAAAATTAGAAGCGGAAAATTTCCTGAAAAGCAAAAGGCTAAAATGGATGCTCACGCTCAACAACAAAAAGATTCGTAAGTAAGCTTCTTTTTATTTGGTAATTTACTTAAACATATTTTTATCTTTTAGAATAAAGAAAACAAAAACAAACCAAATTCAATACGACCGGCTGGTTGAATTTATGAATTCAAAGCCAGACATTGGGCGGAACTGTAGGAATGTTTATTTTCAAAGTATCTGCCAATGATATTTTATAATTAGACTTACGCTGCATCTGAGAGTTGGAATATGTTTGATATATTTCTGAAGAATCTTCTTTTTTCTTTATTTAGTGTTCTTTGTTCATATCTCTCCGCTTCCAAAAACACTGCTGTACTATCCATGGTTCTTTCACTATTGCTTATTTTAAAAATATTTTATTTTGACAAATGTATCCAAATGTCAAATACATGCGTCGATACCGGATACTCGTCTTTATTTTTTTTACGATTCGTATACCATGAAGAGAATAAATCGTCCGATTGGAAATTTTCTCCAATTGTAGATTTTTCCGAACGGATACGATGATAGGGCTGACTGTTTGACTGCTTTTAAACGCTGCAAATATGCTGCAATTATCCTTGCAATTTTTAAGCATGTAGGTGGGGGACGTATGCGGTGTCCGGGGTAGATAAAATTGCAGAGGTTGAAATAATTGCAGAGTTATCGCTCTTTCTTCTTTGTGCTTTTTCTTATTGTTTGAGACATAAGGGGAGTAAAGAGTGACGAGATATTATTTCCTTCTCATTTAACAAAAATTGCAGGTATTAAAATTTGCAGCGTTTCTTCGTGATAGTAGTTTCTTCGTGATAGTTGGCTCTTCTTGCATCTCAGCAGCAAAAGATTTAATATTATACGCAACAGCGATTTTAAAAAATTCGTTAACTAGACTTGCTGTGGCAATTACGTTCCAATCTGAGTCGAATATTTTACACCCATCATTCGTAAATAAAACTGATTTATCACTTTTTACCATTTGGTTCACTGATAACAGATTTGTGCATATATATGAAACATAGTGATTTTTATTGATGGTTATCTCGTTTTGTTTACCAGTGTGTAATATAATATTAATTGCTTAACACTGCCAACACAATCGATTGAAATTTTATCATTGTTTGCCACAACAACTTCTTTTTGCACAGGTTCACGTTTATTTTCTATAATCGATTAGTGTTTTGTCATATGTACGGTACAGCCACTATCAATAAACCAATCTGATGGCAATTCACTCGATTGAACTAGTGAAGATGAAAATAGCATGATTTCATTTCTGTCATTTTTGAGTTGTTGCTTTATTTTGCTCTCTTAGTACAGTAACTTTATACATCAAACCTTGCGTTAAATCCGGTAGTTCTGATTTTTTGCTGAGTTGTTTATGATGTTGACCTTATGAAGAAACCAAGTTTTCGACCTCGAGCACCGAACGCATCATGGTCAAAAATCGAAAAAACCGCGAAATTTTCGCGTTTTTTTTATAGTTATTGGCGATTTAAACCCTAAAGGACTAATTTTCGATTTAAACTTTGCTAATACGATTTCAAACTCACTAAATTTTCTTTAATTTGAAGTATGAATTGTGTCTGTAGACCCAACAGTTTCCAAAATACAAAATTAGCAATAATTGCTTAATAACAACAAGTAGCAAAAAAACAGAATTATAACAAATTTAGGGTCTTTAGCATAAGATGCATCAAACTACTAAGGCTTGCAGACTGGGTCAAAAGAAGAAAAAAATTGTATGGGAGGGGGTGCCTATCTCTCCCCGTTTCGATGGGAGGGGCAGTTTAATAAAAAAAAAACTTGAAATATAAAAAGCACCATATATAACTACAAAAAAATCCTATAGCTTTCCTTAAAGCCAGAAATCCATTCTTGTATTTTCTTTTTAAATAAAGTTGTTTTAAACAGTAGTTTTGGAAAAATTTATTTTTTAATACAAAATTAAAAACAAAAAAAAAGATCCATTTTTTTAAACTAATTTTTTTTTTAATTTTACGTTACTAAGCAATATTTGTGTGTTTAATATTCAATGCTCTTATCAATTTATAGTCAAACACCGAAAACCAGATGCTTGTATGTCTTCTAGTTTTGACAAAAAAAAACAAAAATACCTAAATCTACTTTGATAAATACAGTCGAGTAGCCTTGCCGCCTTAAAGAGGACAGCCTTGCGTTAAATTTGGTAGTTTTGATTTTTCGCTGAGTTGTTTATGATGTTGGCCTAGTAAATAATCCAAGTTTTCAACCTCGAGCGCCAAACGCAACATTGTCAAAAATCGAAAAAACGCGAAATGTTCGGGTTTTTTCAGTTATTGGCAATTTTAACCCAATGACCAGTTTTCGATTATATATTCATTTTACGATTTAGAATTGACAATATTTCCTTCCATTTGAGCCCAAAAATATCTCTGTAGACTGAAAAATTTTATTTTTTGACAAAATTAAAAACAAAAAAACAGCCATTTTCCTTCCATTTGAGCCCAAAAACATTCTTTTTGCTTGAGTGATACCAATTGTTGCAACAGTGCTACTTTGCGACCGGTGCCGGTATCATCAAAAGCCGCCGCTGTACTATCCCTTGCTACTTTGCATGTGCTTGCTCCTTCAATGTGATTATATAGTTGCACGGCTCAAGCAATAACGTCAACTCACCTATTGCTCTCAGATCAGTTTTCTTCAGGCTGGCATCTGCTGTGTCGGGTAGTAAGGTCGTGCATCTGTCCCACAAATCCTTGATGATCATGTGAGCTCTAGCACCGACCTTCCATTCAGAGTAATTTTCCTACCTTTTAAACGATTGAAAGGTATTTGATGCGAAGTCATTACTGCAGTTGATATTGTCGAAGAATGATCTTATTGAGTATTACCAGAATATTCAGTTGAGGAGTCTGAGGTGTCTTCAAAAGATTCGCTTAATTTTATCGCCTCAATTTTATCAACCATATGACAAGTACAACTCAAAGCAAAATACGATTCAATTTGGTGCCAAAAAAATGACAATTAAAAAAAATTACAGAGAAATATATACCGCAGCAGATAATTAAACCAATTATTACTTATTTCCATTTAGAATAGGCTGCGGATGGCCCATAACCTGGGCTGGAATCGTGTAAGGTGAATTGCGATAAGTGATTGTCACAATCAACCAAATTCGTCTGGGTAAGATGATATCACATTTGATAGCTAAAGAGCTATCACATCAAAAATGTGACTATCATTTTCCAACACATTTGACGTTTTTGCTGCAGTTCGACTAGAGTTACCACCAGCCTACAAAAATTGTACAACTTTTTCTGAGTTCTTTTTTTAACCATTCATAATAAACAAAAATAAACATTCCTTTTAACGAAAAAGATTCCTACATCCCAGAATATGAAGAATTTATTTGCAAAGAAGTAATTTTCGTTCTAAAATTTCGATAGCTTATAACAAATATTTTAAAAATTCACAATGGCAACCATGTTTTTAAGAAATGTCATTTGAAAATATTCAATTTAATTCAATGGAGTTGAATCACCTTACCCAGACAGAAAACTTAAACAATCACATGTGACTAGGGTTGATTTGACAATCACTTATCACCTTACCCGATTCCACCCCTGATAGATTTATGTCGATCGGAATTTACCTATAAATCAGAGATAAAGTAAAATACGTCTGATCCACTTTGATGATTGAAAGAGAAGAAGTATTTATTGCATAGACATGTCAGATTTACAAATATCATTGAGGTTATTGGGCATGTTCAATTCACTTTGCAATATTATTGTCTGAATTAATTTTATATCAGCATAAACTGTGTTTTTGTAAAACCTGTCTTTGAAATAAAATTATATATCTATCTATCTGATACCAAAAATGCACTGATATTTTTAGATAGATCTTAACTTTTCATATTCAAATATAAAAGTGCCGTGGTTTGGGGGGGCGCGGCGTTTGTCGATAGTGCTGCATTGAAAATGCGTTTTTTTTCGAAATCGCAGATAAAATTTTTAGCAACTAAAACAATATATTTATTTATTTATTTGTAACTATACATAATTAAGAATTAAATTTTTTTCTTCTTGTACGGTAGTTTATAATTATAAGATAATTTTATAAGAAAAATTAAACACATAGAAAAAAATGATAGTATTGAAAAATTAGGTCTAGAAAATGCATGTACTTGAATCATTGTGCTGTTAGAAGTTACTTGCGAAGTGTTCAAATAATAACTTTTTGTATGTTCCATCCTTGTTTGTTCTTCTTAGATTTTGAGGGAGATTATTCCAGAGGTGAAATGCATGAACAAAGAACTGCCGACTACTTACTAGAGAACCTTGGTGGGACTATTTTCAGTATTCTTTGAGAAATATTAAATTAAATTTTATTAAATAGGTAGTTTGGAGTTTTAGTAATTATAAGATTATGTAAAGGAAGAACTGTTCTATATTTCAAAATATCATTGAGGGTATTTGTTTAACATACGCTGAGACACTGTCAAGCCGATGCAAATTAAAAACATCTTACACAATTATTGAATGCAGTAATTAACTTTCTGAACGATTCAGAGTCTAGGTTTGAAAACATTTCACAACCATAAATTATGATAGGCACAATATAAGACCTGATCAACTTTAATTTAATAGCAATAGGAAGATACATTTTTGTAGGACTTAAACCACGAAGAAAACAATATATCTTCGCCACTATATGATTTTATGATCCTTCCAATTAAGGTTCTGATTAAAGTAAATATCAAGATTCTTTGCTTTACTTACGAACTCTATAAGTGAGTTATTTATTTTTAAAGTAGAACGTTTGGTGTTAAATTGTTGCGTTTTCCATAGTTTTGGAAGCATTAAGTTGGATTTTATTCTGAGACTAATCAGGTCTCAGGTCTTTGTTCATTAGCTCAACAGCAGCAGCATGGTTGGATTTTTTGAAACCAAGTATCAGTTGTGCATCGTCAGCAAAAAAAAATGAAATTTACAATTTCCAATACTTTTTGACAGATCATTCAAATATAGCGTGAATAAAAGAGGGCCGAGGATTGAACCTTGAGGTACCCCATTTGGCATTAACAACATGTCTGAATGGTGTTGTTATAGTATATAGCTTGTATTTGAAAGATATGAAGCCATAAGATTGGAAGCAGTATTTTCAAAGGCAAATTGTGACTTTAATTTATTGATAAGTATCGAGTGGTTTACCGAATCAATTCCTTAGAAAAATCCAGAAGCACCATAAAAGATTGCTTGCTTGCTTTCATAAGTGCAATTATACAACTATGTTTGCATCTAAATGCGGATTGATATTCCGTGATAAGCTTTTGTTTGTCCAGGGCCCCATTGCACCAACCACTTATCACTAATCACTTATCAACTTATCAATTTAGAGAAATTCTGATAAGTGTAAGTGATAAGCGTTGCACAAAGCCACTTTACATTTCACTCAATTAACAATTATCAAGTTATCATATGTTTGCTTACTTATCAAAATCACTTCTTCTCTAAGCACTTATCACACAATTGATAAGTTTTTTTTTCTCTGCTTGTTCGTTCGCTTCGATCGTCTCTCAGTGAGGAATTTACCGTTTTGCACATTTTGTGAAGAAAAAAAGTTGAAAAAATTGATTTAATTTAATAAAAATAGACATAACTTTTTTTCAAAATGAACCAATCTTCAAGGTTAAGGTCTTAAAATAATCTGCAGAATTGAGGCTACTTTGTGCGTAAAAATCAAGGGGGTGAGGCTTCAATACAAAAAAGTTGCATGAAACCATTTTTAATTTGATTTTTATTTTATTAAATGCAAAAGATGATGAAAAATTTTACAATATCAAAAAATAATGTACTACAAACTAATTGCCCTAATCCTTTTCTACAAAAATGTCAGTGGTAGTATACCGGTAAATTCAACAGGAGAGACGGCAGAACCACTTTTATTGGTTTATTTCGAAAAAATTGATTTAAATGAAAAAAATTAATTGAGATAGGTTAATAAATAAATTTCTATCTTCCATAATCCTCAACGGAATTTTAATATTAAGGTCTTAAAATACTGTCATTAAGACACACACATGACTCATGAAAAAAAAAAATTCCCATTTTGCACGTCTACACTGAAAAAAACGTAAAAACAATTTGGAGTAGTGTTTTTTTACCATACACTTAATAGAGTATTTAATTAAATTCGGCATTAAAACTTCAAAATAAAGATAAATAATTATTTTTATATTATTATATAAAATAATCTTTAAGTATATGTGGAAGACTGCAAAGCTGTACGTCTAACAGGAGACTTGATATAAATAATTTTCAAAGTCAATATTTTTTTTACTTGGTTTTTTTGATACGGGGTCTTGCCCAGATTATCATTAATAACTTTTTACATTACTAACGGATTTTGATGAAATATATTTATTTCGCTTAAAGACAACTAAGCAATTATTTTGAAATTTTTAATAAAGGTATACATGACCTAAAAGCATAATAAAATGTTCAAAAGAAAATTGAAAAAAAAAAACAAATATCTTCGAATTAATTTTTATTTTCAATTTTTAAAATTATTGATTTTGACTTTGCTTGCATTACTTTTTAGCTAATTGGCACTGAACGTTACATAAGTAGTTTGTAATATTATTTACATGCTTTTATACATTAGGGTGGTCCTTATAAAAGCATTTTTTTATTATTATTGAGCCTTTAAAAAATTAAAACAAAACAAGTTAAACAAATTTTGCCAACAAAATTTAACTGTCGCAAAAAACTTGTCGAAAAAAAATTTAAAAAAATATTCCAAAAATGTTAGCTTACAAAAATAATCTACCCTCTTCTCTTACTTTTTTTCTATTCCATTAAGCAATTTAACACAAATATCCATACCATCTTATTTAACCTTATACAAACAGTTTATATTTATACTAGTATGTATTATATTATATATTATATTGTATTATAGTATGTATTATATAAATAAATAAATAAGGACTTAATTTATAAGATAATATTAAAACCTTAAATTAGTTTTGGTATGAACTGATGACATCAATTTTGTTTGCCTTATTTTAAGCGCATTTCGTTGCAAGAGATAATTAGCTTTGGTTAAGCTCTCATTCAAATAGATTCTCATATCAGACAATATACCAATGTCGAGAAGAGACAACGCAGATTTTGCTAAACAGCCAATCAGCAAATTAATTTTCGCACGTGTGTCAGCGACCTGAATTATTATTGTCCCATCATACGAACATTTTTTTCCTCCTGTCGTTTTTTGTTTCACTCTGAATATAGATTTTAGAGGTGGTGTGGCAACGTTAACAGCCTTACAATATTAAGATTTCATCTTGTAAGGCCGGCCCACAGTGAAACTTCAGTGATTTCGAAGCAAAAAACGAGCATTCTTCAAAGACGATTATTTTTATTTACATATATGATTCTTTTGAATTTTTTGGTATTTTTTCTCTATTGGGGATATAAAAACAAATTAAATTTTGGAAACATAATTAAGATAGTTGTTGTATAATTTTTTTTTTTCAACGAATTTTTTAAGTTAGTACCTACCTTTTTTTAAGTTAAATTTAAAATTCAATTAAGAAAAAGTTAATGTTCCCTGGCCTTCCCCGGTCGGACACATAGTACATACTATACATGGAACCCCTAAGTATCGAATACAAAAAATTTAGCTGCTAATACCTGCGAACCTTCAAATGCACCCAATTTATGTCTCAAGACCCCCAAAAACTAAACAAATCCTTAAATTACGTTTTTTTTTTTATTGTTTTATTTAAATAACTTCAAATCCTTCCCGTAAACCATAAAAAAAACATATATTTATTATCTTTAGCGGAAGACCCTTGCAACAGTACCATTTTTAGTCCACTTTCTTAATAATTTTTTTTTGGTGACATACAAAATTTAATGAATGACTTCCTTAACGCCCTGGATTATGTTTTTTTATAGTTTTATTAGTTACCTGCTTCCTAGCCTTAAATAAATTATATAATTATAAGATATAAAAGGATTGTAAGTAAGCCTGACATTGTGTTTTATAAATAATGTAGATATAACAAAATTTCGCGATTTTTTACCTGATATTTTTTTTTTTTTGTGAGTAAATTTTACAAAATGGTATTTAAACAAAAGCAGTGGTAGGTGTTTAGACAGTCAAGAATTAAAATCCGTTCATGGAGTGCATTCTGAATATCGCATACAGGACAGAATTCAAAAGTTGGCGAACAAATGAAGACACGAAGCAAAAAAAAGAGGAAGGGAAGCAAAAACTACAAATGGAATTTTATAGGAGAACGGGACTTGGATCAAGTAATGACGGAATTACATCTAGAATAGCCTGCCTATAAGGTCCTTTACAATTAAAATGGTATATGTAACTAAAATGCAAAGAAAGCAACTTCAAATATGTGAGCTTTCTAAAAAAAAACATCATTCTTATAAATATTAAATGTGAAAGTAAATTTTTTTTTGCGCTTTTTCGCTGGAAGGATTTTGGAAATCGATTATTTCATGGGAAAGGAACATGAATACTTTTCATACTACAAGGGGTTTGCGGGGTTTCAGCAAAGGTAGTGGGTAATAACTAGTTACAAATAAAGTATTCCAAATCATTGCCTACGTTCTGTAACTCTCGCATTGATAAAATTGATCGAGAAACGTTGAAAAGTTTCAATTTTCATAGTTTCTCGACTGATTTTATCGATGCGAGAGTTACAGAACGTAGGCACATGTTAATATCTACTTTCCTTTCTCAGTTCTGCTGTACTCATTTTATAATCAGTAATTCTCTTTGTGTATAATTTTTGTTTTTAAAATTAAGAATTCATGTGGTCATTTAAGATTTAATCCCGATAAAATGTTCACACCACGTAAATTTAAAAATGTACTTGATAAAACAATATGTAGGGTGGAAATTTTTGTTTCTTTTTACATTTTCTATAGGGCAAGTATTAGTTTCGTGTAAACATGGAGAAGTCTAAAAAAGTAGTTTTACCATACCGTCCGTTGATTTCTACGCTCTTTGCACTATACGAGGTCAATTGAGACAGAGGTTCAACAGGTGGACCGATTTGCTCCAAATATCGTTCAGTGCAAGTTTTATAATTCCCACATCGATAACATTGGTCGAGAAACGTTAAAAAATAAATTAAAACTTATAATGTGTTTCAATTTCCATCATTTCTCGACTAATTTTATCGATGTGAGTTACAGAACGTAGCCACAGATCATTTTAATGGAATTTCTTAGAGGAGAAAATCGATTAAATGAATCCTTAATCTGAAATTTTAATCATCAGAACCAGAGTCGGAACCTTTATTACAGATTTAACCTACCATGAACAAACGGCCCTAAATCAAAAACACGTTTTGATGTAAATTTACATATTATAACGTATTTGGCTATCAAAATAGAAAAAAAAGAAATACATCGATTTTGAAAAACATCGATGTTTCAGGTTCGATAAATTTTCCCACCGATTTTAAAATCGAAAAATTTAATCGCCCATCCCTCAAATCAGAGCATTGTGCGAAGAACTTATAAACTTTTAATTTCGAGCTGTAAAACAATTTTTCACACTTAAATAAGCTGAAGATATGAATAAGAAGTGATTAAAAAACATTTTTAATTATTACTTCTGTTTATTTTCCAATAAATCCACCGCAAAGTTTCTGAACGTCAAAATAACGAAAGAGTCTTCACGAATGTAAGACGCTGATTACACGAGTCTTTTTTTCGTTCGTTTCGTCTTTCGTCTTTTTGACAGGCACGTATCCTCGTGATTACATGGTTCTTTTTTACATTCGTGAAGACTCTTTCGTTATTTTGACGTTCAGAAACTTTCCGGTGGATTTATTGGAAAATAAACAGAAGTAATAATTAAAAAAGTTTTTTAATCACTTCTTATTAATATCTACAGCTTATTTAAGTGTGAAAAATTGTTCTACAGCTCGAAATTAAAAGTTTATAAGTTATTCTCACAATGCTCTGATTTGAGGGATGGGCGATTAAATTTTTCGATTTTAAAATCGGTGGGAAAATTTATCGAACCTGAAACATCGATGTTTTTCAAAATCGATGTATTTCTTTTTTTTCTATTTTGATAGCCAAATACGTTATAATAAGTATATTTACATCAAAACGTGTTTTTGATTTAGGGCCGTTTGTTCATAGTAGGTTATATCTGTAATAAAGGTTCCGACTCTGGTTCTGATGATTAAAATTTCAGATTAAGAATTCATTTAATCGATTTTTTCCTCTAAGAAATTCCATTAAAATGATCTGTGGCTACGTTCTGTAACTCACATCGATAAAATTAGTCGAGAAATGATGGAAATTGAAACACATTATGAGTTTTAATTTATTTTTTAACGTTTCTCGACCAATGTTATCGATGTGGGAATTATAAAACTTGCACTGTACGATATTTGGAGCAAATCGGTCCACCTGTTGAACCTCTGTCTCAATTGACCTCGTATAGTGCAAAGAGCGTAGAAATCAACGGACGGTATGGTAAAACTACTTTTTTAGATTTCTCCATGTTTACACGAAACCAATACTTGCCCTATAGAAAATGTAAAAAGAAACAAAAATTTCCACCCTACATATTGTTTTATCAAGTACATTTTTAAATTTACGTGGTGTGAACATTTTATAGAGATTAAATCTTAAATGACCGCATGAATTCTTAATTTTAAAAACGAAAATTATACACAAAGAGAATTACTTTTTATAAAATGAGTACAGCAGAAATGAGAAAGGAAAGGAGATATTAACATGGTGCCTACGTTCTGTAATTCTCGCATCGATAAAATCAGTCGAGAAACTATGAAAATTGAAACTTTTCAACGTTTCTCGATCATATTTATCAATGCGAGAGTTACAGAACGTAGGCAATGATTTGGAATACTTTATTTGTAACTAGTTATTACCCACTACCTTTGCTGAAACCCCGCAAACCCCTTGTAGTATCAAAAGTATTCATGTTCCTTTCCCATGAAATAATCGATTTCCAAAATCCTTCCAGCGAAAAAGCGCCAAAAAAATGTACTTTCACAATTAATATTTATAAGAATGATGTTTTTTTTAGAAAGCACAAATATTATACATTTTAGTTACATAAACCATTTTATTTGCATTTTTGTAATTTTCTGTAGTCGATGTATTTAATCTTAAAATCGATATCTGAAATCGATGATTTTTCTCCCAACTACGATTTTTGCTGACATCTGCCTATCGCTCATCTCTACCCTGTTGTCAAACCATAAACGTCAATGTTCAACCAGAAAAAATCTTCAAATTTTCATTCCTGCTTTCGTTACTTCATTCCCCCTACATTTCTACGCCCCTCACCCAAGCTGTCAAAAGCACGAAAGACGAAACGAACGAAAAAAAGACTCGTGTAATCAGCGTCTAAAAAAGAACCATGTAATCACGAGGATACGTGCCTGTCAAAAAGACGAAAGACGAAACGAACGAAAAAATTTACAGATTTCACTCATAGAGTAACTATGGGGACATTGAAAATGACTTGTATTACGTCGATAAAACAAAAACATATCTAATCTTTGTGATTTTTATTTTGTATACTATTGTTACATTATAACTTCACAAACTGTCTTAGAAACCATTCTACAGTCTGAAGTACCAATTTGTATATTTAATGTCACTTCCCAGTTGGCGGTTAAATTAATTTGTTAATTTTTTTAATAAGGTAAATCCTAGTCTTAATTGTAGCTTAATTCACAATTACACAATCATACTCATTTTCATCCGCACCGGCACAGCATTTATACACGAAATTAAAAATATCTAGGTACATATTTGACATTTTTGCCTAGCTAAGCTTTGCAGAAAGGTAACTGAATTATTACAGATCGATTAAAGCATACATCATATACGGTTCAACTTAGTTCTCGACTCAGTTGATTGTTTTTGAATCAACCCGTGTGTTTGATTAAATGTCCAGGCAAACCTTTTTTAAATCCAGACAAAATTTACAAAGAATTTGATGCGAAGCCCAACCCCACTGCTAATTGTTTTTATTCTATAATATTTTATTTTAAAATATTTTGAACTCATCTTTTAATCAATTTAACAATATCGAGTCGCGTAATTTATTTTAGACAAAAATAATGTTTTTGAGACTTGGAGCTGTATTCTTTTAGCTGAGTTTATGAAATGTCTGGCCGAGCGGCAAGCATCAATTTATTTGACAACCAAATTGAATAGTTTATGGACTAATTTAAGATAAAGCCTAAAATTTTATTTGCATTTGAGGACCTTAACCATGAAGATCTGACCATTAGGGCTTAAGTTATAAGTTTATTAAAGAGGTTCGAGTAGGTACTTATGCACATTCTAGGTTAAAAAATCAAACTGATTCAAAAGTAAACCAAGTTTTGTCAAAAGCTTTTTCTAGTCTGTCATTTTACATTCATTTTCAGACCTCAAAAGTCCGATAATTAGAACAGAATATATCAGCTTACAAAATCTACCCTTTTCGATTATAATATTTCAATTGTTTAGCTAAGTTAATTCTACCTCTTGCCTGATTTATGTACCTAAACATACCTTAACCTTTAGCATCTAGCCCTTAGAACTTAATTTATAATTTTATATAAGAGGTTCAAGTAGGTACCTATGCATATTCTAGGTTAAACAATCAAATTGATTTAGAAATTAGTAAAGTTTTTACCCAAACGTTGGCTAGCATATTCTAGGTTCTTTAGGTTGACTTAGAAAAAAATCAACTTTTGTCATATTTTACCTTAATTTTGAGACTTTAACCTTGAACATCCGATTTTTAGAATAAAAGTTAGAAGCTAACCAAGACCTTAATCTTGATGATCTGGTACTTGGAACTCAAGATATAATTTTATATAAGAGGTTCAAGTAGGTACCTATGCATATTCTAGGTTAAACAATCAAATTGATTTAGAAGTTAGTTAAATTTTTACCCAAACTATGCATATTCTAGGTTCAACATTCGATTGATTTAAAAGACTGACATTTTAACTTAATTTTAAGACCTTAACTTTAAACATCCGATTATTAGAACAGAAGTTATAATCCAAACAAACCAACCAAATCCAACCTTTACGATTTTATTATTTGTAAAATACCTACTACAAATGTTCAAGCACATACATACATACATACATACCTACATAAACATAATGTATATCATTTTTGTGCCCGATGCAAAGCCAATTTTGTTTGCCACGTGTTTTTTTTTATTGCACACACTCCACCGTCTTCTCCCTTCTATCAATACATTCTTTGTTGGTACGTACCTACATACATATTCTGTTTGTTTTTTTTTTTCTTTTGCCGTGATGAAATTAGTTCTAAAAAGACAATTTTCAAGTTTCTAGTATGAAATTTTTTACGATTTTGCAAACATTTTTATGCAGATTTGTAGCCTATCATTTAAACTTTAATTATCTAGCTTAATATTGAACATCCAATAATTATAACCAAAGTTATAGGCTTCTAAGTGGGCTAAAATCGAGCATTTTTCGAATTTATTAATTCATCCACTGAATCTCGTCGGTTGGCGATGATCAACATGTAGGTACGCTGGCTGAAATTCATCTCTTGTGTTTTTTCTTCATTTTATTCATTTTGGTAGTTTCTTTGGTAACACCAACCAAAAATTCAATCTTTCTCCCCCTATACGCTAGAGTTCATTCTCTATCTTTGTTCATTTTGGTAACACCATACTTTTATCAAAACGACCCTATAAACATTTTCAATGTTAAAACGAATCGTGTAATCAGCGTCCATGTATCAAAATCTTGTGAACTATGTTTGGCATGTAGACCCAACTATACAAATCCATGAATAGGTCAGTTGTAGTATTGCAGTAATTGTCGAAATTTTCAGGCTCAATCGCAATATTAGAATTAATTGCCTACAATATTACTGAAAAGCGATGGATTAAGTCCTCGTTAACTCCAGTTATTTCCGATGTTAAAGTTGGATTGTTGAAAAATAATCTAGATGTGATTCCGTCATTACTTGATCCAAGTCCCGTTCTCCTATAAAATTCCATTTGTATTTTTTGCTTCCCTTCCTCTTTTTTTTTTCTTCGTGTCTTCATTTGTTCCTTAACTTTTGAATTCTGTCCTGTATGCGATATGTAAAATTTAACTCACGAAAAAAATATCAGGTAAAAAACCGCGAAATTTTTTTTATATCTACATCTATAGATATATATAAATGAAAGTTTGGTTTTGTGTACGTTCGCTAACCAGCCAAACCGGTTGACCGATTTTCTTAATTTTTGTTTTTAATTAAAGAGGAATAAGGGTAGAAGGTTTAGGACACAAAAAAAATTGTAAAAAAATTTCAACACATTCGCTGCAAAACAAATAAAAAAAAAAACTATTTTTTTTTAACGCCCTGCGAAGCGGGCGGGCGTTTTGCTAATTATTTATAAAACGCAACGTCAGGCTTACTTACAATCCTTTTATATCTTTTATTTATTACAATCCTTTATTATTGGAAAATAATATGTCGCAAAAGGTGTGGGGCACAGCTTATACATAATTATATAATTTATTTAAGCTTAGGAAGCAGGTAACTAATTGTTACCTTTCTGATCCTGTGGGTTGAATAAAAGAACGAGGTGATGTAAGGTAACAAAAATAAGAAATACTTTATTAATTTCGAAACAGTTATATGTATTAATTTTAATTCAGAAATAGTTATATTAATTCAAGTGGTAAGTGGTTTTATAATTTACGATGTTGCTAGCTCGGTGGTTTAGAAAAGAAGAAGGAAAAGTTATTCCATGTTCAATGACATCTGACGGATTCACAGCTGACGGTGTTCATGTTCGCAGCACTTCCGGTTAGCACGTCTGTTTGTGGTTGCCAGAGTGCCAACACTAATAAAACTATAAAAAAAGATAATCCAGGGCGTTAAGATATCATTCATTCGATTTTTTATGTCCCCCAAAAAAAATTATTAAGAAAGTGGTCTAAAAATGGTACTGTTGCAAAGGTCTTCCTCTAAAGATAATAAATAAATATATTTTTTTTTTATGGTTTACGGAAAGGATTTGAAGTTATTTAAATAAAACAATAAAACAAACGTAAAATTACGTATTGACAAGGTCTTTACTAGTCAACAGATGAGTCCAAGTGAGATCGCCGGGACGAAACGCCTAAAATTTTTGTGGACTAAAGGCCGTTAAAAGCTATTTTGAAAAAACGTAATTCAAGGATTTGTTTAGTTTTTGGGGGTCTTGAGACATAAATTGGGTGCATTTGAAGGTTCGCAGGTATTAGCAGCTAATTTTTTTTGTATTCGATACAGAACGGTCCCATGTATAGTATGTAATTTGTTTTTATATAAAATAACAAAATAAGTCAAAAGAATCATACAAATAAAAATAATCGTCTTTGAAGAATGCTCGTTTTTTGCTTCAAAATCACTGAAGTTTCGTTTATCAACTTTGGAGCTCAAAATTTTATATTTACAAACTGATTTCATAAAAAAAATCCTAATCCTAATGCTTCAACTGTTACTTAATCAAACTACAATGTCAAAAATCTAAATATTTAAAAGTCGATAAAATGATTTTTGTCCGCCCCTGAACCAGTGTGTGGCCCAACGAGACGACGGGTTTGGTAAGTAATCAGCCAACACCCGTACATCAAATAAAAACTCCAGATTGGTCGAGAACATCGCCGGTCGGTGAAAGTGCAACAAAGAACCCGAGGCAGTCGATTCCTCGCCGTGCACAAGATCCTTGCCCTTTGAAGATTTCATCCTTGCGAATTTTGCGTCGGTACTTCGGCCTGCATCTGGACAAGATGCAACTGAACCAGCAGGATGGTGCTACGGATATACGCCGCAGAGTCATTGAAAATTGGATCTCTTGGATCAGTGCACCATTCGAAGCCGCGGCGGGGTCTTCCAAATAATGTCGTTAATACCTCATATACAGCATGTTTTTTTTACCATTTCACCGTCGACACGCCCTTATTAAGAAACCCTTTATAACAGTACAGTAATGACTAGCCGACCCGCTCGCTTTCTCACGTGTAGAGAATCCTATGTTTCTTAAATATTAACAAAAAAAAAGAAATATGTAAACATAAAAGTATAATGTGTTGAGCTGACAATGTTTTACTCTTCAATTTTCCTTTAAATATTACTGTAAAGAAGCAAAAAGAAGTTTAAAAATAGGATGCAATTTTTTCTATCCCATATCTAAATAGCTATATATTGAAAGATGTTCTACCCTAAAGTGATGCTACACCTCTACCCCTTTATTATGTAAAACTTTTTTAACACAAAAGAATTTTCAAAATCGGATACCATTTTTGTGTTTACCACATTTCTACTTTTAATTAGAAAAAAAATTGAAAAATAAACAAATGCCATCTCCTAAAAATACCTTCAAAACACAACAAGATTTTTGAAAATCGTATACCAATTTTATATTTTTACCCGCATTTCACAATGACAATATTTATAAAACAATATTTTGAAGAACATTAAATTTTCTAGCAAACATTTTGCTGGCAGATATGAGAATACAATCATTCCCCCAAGTAAAAAATATTTATATGACTTTTATTTAATAAGGGACTATATGAACGCGAGGAGAGTGGCCAAAGAACTAGAAATCATCACTAAAGGACTCAATAGGAACTTGCCTGCTGTACCACCAACTTTATCGAAAGAAGAATCAAAACAGGTAAGACTGTGTGTTACACTCAGCAGTTGAACTAACCTTTTTCACTTTTAGGTGGATATTTGGAAAAAATTTATTGGATTTGAAAAATCCAACCCCCTTCGCTCAGAAGATACTGCCCTCATAACTCGCCGTGTAATGTTTGCAACTGAAGAGTGTTTGTTAGTTTTGACACACCATCCAGCCGTTTGGCATCAAGCTGCTCAATTCTTAGATCAAAGTGCAAAAATTTTAGCCGAAAAAGGAGTGCGTATACTTTCTTTTATGATCTGGATCTGTAATTAGATTGTATTATGAGAAATAAGTTGCAATTTGTAATGGATTTTAGAATTAAATGAAAAATTCCGTAGTACAGTACCCAAATGTATTTTTGGGTGCTTTTGAGCATGTTGCATTAGCTCTCAAAATGATTGTTCTTTTCCCGATAGAATGAATCGTACGTCTAAAGTAACAATTCACTATATACCATAAAATTAAAAAAAATTGGAATATATTTTTTTTAATTGAAACAAAATTGAAAATACATTGATATTTGAAAGATATGCCCAGCCGCTTTTTCTGAAAACGCAAATATTTACTTACAAAAAGAGCGTTTCATTCTAACATTCATAGTACGTTATGTACCAATAATTTAGACGACTTAAATATTTAAGTAAATAGACCATAATGGTATATACTCTATATAAAAAATCGAACATGGTATCGACTTAAATATTTAAGTAGACCCTAAATCATCATCAATCAATCATAATAAATCTAGAGAAACGACTTAAGGGGTTTGTTCTCTTTCACCCTACAAGCTGTTAAAACAATAATGTATACTACCCGATGAGCATGTATTAGTGGTCCCGTGCATTTTAAATGCGACCCGCTCCAACATTACTTCACCCGGTAGTAGACACGCTTTGTAACCCTTTTTCATGTAAATTATGATTAATATCATTTTTTGTTGCTTCTGGCACAAGTCGACCATTCACACGGATTCACCGTTAGGAAAAAAAGAGAGAAATAAGAGAGTTTTCTTTTACTGTGCTCAAATAAAATTTGCGGGTGTTTTAGGCAAGGGGGGTACGAGTCGGTTCTCTAGATAATATAGGTACTCTATGCCCTAAATAATGAATATTACATGGTATGGACTCTTTAATATGAAACATGTGATGTATGGTTCATTATTTATAGTCCATACCATTATGGCTCATTTTACTTGAATATTTAAGTCGTCTCTAAATTTTGTTATTGGTAAGGCCTAGTGAGTTTTGCATTTGAAAGGATGAAATAATAATTATTGCTTCCGAATTTAATTTCGAATAAGTCAGAAGCAGTAATATTGACTTTGTTTCAATTCAATTTAAACAGATATAGTATTTAAATAAAATTGAAAGTTAAACACTATTTCTTTATGTGTATTGAAGGAAATATATATTAGAATGATTTAACATTTTATTTGTTTTGAACTAAAATTTTCGACTTTTGACAATAAAGAGCTTAAACGTAACAATAATATTCTGAATCACTTTACAAATATTTATTTAAGGCAGTCGATCTGGCCGCTGTATTGATGGGATTGCATTGACAATACACTGCTTTTTTCAGAGCAGCTGTATGTTTCAATATTTCGTTTCTTAAAAACAAAATATGTAGCTCTGAATTTAATGAATTATGCAAACCCAACGATGAGCTCCATAGGGCGGCGATTTGTTTTTATTGTGTTTCACTAATATATTGTTAAATTGCTTATTTTTAATATTAAAAACAAAACTTAATAACAAATAGGATATACAAGCCTCTAAAGTATTTGGGGATGAGTGTGCCAACATATTGGAGCGCTCCATAAGTGGCGTTTTAAACAAGAATGCCCTGTTGTACTTTGCCTACGCCGATTTCGAGGAAGGTCGAATGAAATACGACAAGGTTCATCAGATGTACAACAAATTTTTGTCAATACATGATATTGATCCTACTCTTGTAAGTATACTTTGCTTCCAAATTTCTATCATAAATATTTATTATATTTATATTAAGGCTTATGTGCAGTACATGAAATTTTGTCGTCGGGCTGAGGGAATCAAATCAGCAAGAGCTGTCTTCAAAAAAGCCCGCGAGGACGTTCGCAGTCGATATCATGTTTTTGTTGCTGCTGCCCTCATGGAGTACTATTGTTCTAAGGACAAAGATATTGCATTTAGAATCTTTGAATTGGGTCTAAAACGTTTCGGCGGAAGTCCAGAATATGTGATGTGCTACATTGATTATTTGTCGCATTTAAATGAAGATAATAACACGAGAGTATTGTTTGAAAGAGTTCTTTCATCTGGAGGGCTGACACCTAGTTCATCAGTTGAAGTTTGGAATCGTTTTCTTGAATTTGAATCTAACATTGGAGATCTATCCAGTATTGTTAAAGTAGAACGCCGAAGAAGTGCAGTCTTGGAAAACGTGAGGCCGAAAAACAATAAAAGCATAAATCAAAATGGTATTTCTTATTTTAGTTGCAAGAATACGAAGGGAAAGAAACTGCTCAGCTGGTGGATCGCTATAAGTTTTTAGATTTGTATCCATGTTCAAGTATAGAACTTAGATCAATAGGATATACGGAGGTAATCTTATAATTGATTTGCTTAGTATGTGACAATATTTATGAATTTACTTTAAAGACTAATGGTATAATAAGTGGAAAAGCTATTATTGCCGCTCAGATTGAACAAGTCGATGAACAAGTCGTTAATCTACCTCGTCCAGACTTTTCCCAAATGATTCCATACAAGCCCAAGTCGAATGCTTATCCTGGTGAGCACCCGCTTGATGGTGGCACATTTCCCCAACCGCAGGCATTGGCTGCTTTGTGTTCCCAATTACCTCCGCCAGTTTCTTTTCGAGGACCATTTGTTGCCGTGGATATGATATGTGATATTTTTAACCGCATACAACTACCCGATGGTAAGATTTTTTATACAGAACAATTAAGCTCTAATAAATAATTTCAGTTCATCCAGTTCCGTCGGGCGATCATGACAGTGATGTGCGTCTTTTCGATTTGGCTAAATCGGTGCACTGGATTGTTGACGACAGCACATATTCCGGAGAAGCAGGTTTAAAGAGAAGGCGCATGTTGCCAGGTGGAGACGATAGTGATGATGAAACCCAAGCTCTTGTCCCACCTGTTAATGACATCTATCGATTGAGGCAACAGAAACGATTTTCTAAATAAATAATCCTTAACATTATTAAATTGCTTTTAAATCTTGATTTTAGTATTCCTTCAAAAAATCTATTTAAAACGCTAGTTATCTAATCCTGCGTTTGCAACCATTTTATATTTTATTGATTTTTCTTGAAACTCACATGAAAGCAAATATATTGTACTAAAAAAACTATCTAGTAGTTGCCAGCTTTCCCACATTTTTTATGAACTCTAAACGCGCCTATTGAACATGTAGGTGCATGAAAGTTGTTGTTGTATTACGCGTTGAAAAATGATCATGATACAGATCCGTAGAAAATAAAACACGGCTATTGAGTGATGGTCGAGGATCTGTCAAACGGGTCAAGTTATTTTAATGCTGTACAAAATAAATTAAAAATCGAAAACTTTTCCGAATCCCAAATTTGTCTGTCAAAACATATTTTGCAAGATTTCAGAAAGACCTTACAGCTATTTGTAGACACTAGCATTTGATTAGACATTTCTAAAATCCCAAATTGAAATTCCCTGTTTTAAGAAGACTGTTTTTAGTTGCAACGAATTTTAATTTCAGTGAATATTGTAATTATGTTCATGCGTTCTTTTTCATTAAACAAAAAAAAATACATTTTACGATAGTAACAAAATTAGTTGTTCTAAAATTGCAGCTTTCAAAAATCGATTCTTTACAAATTCTTTCAACAAAAGAAAAAAACCGATCGCTTAGAAAAAAAAAATCGTACTTGGTTGAAAGAAATTAGACATTGGTTTGACTCCCTCCGTAGCTCATTTACCGGATTCTATAATTGGGGTGAATACTTTATCCACTTACGGAATAATTTTCAAGTCCCTCATTATTTCTTTTTAGATCTGTCAAATTAAGGAAAACAATTTTTTTTTGTTTTTAAGGTAAAAAATATCCGTTTTCGGAAAATTTAATTTTCAGAAAAAATACGAGCAGAGGCCCTGAGCCCTCGGATACGTGGTGTGGTGTTCGTACATCAGGAGATTGATAATTTTTCTAGATATTGATGAGCCATTTGTTTTTTTTTTATATCCCCTAAAAAGACTGAACACTCTTTGAACACACTATATCTTTTTATTTTTGTTCGCATATTAAAAAAAAATTAATGTAAAGAATTGTGATTTATCTTCTTCCACCTCCTCTACCTCTCCCACCACGACTTCGTAAACCTCCACGGACACCACGCGTGCCTCTACCCCTACCACGATTCCCGCGACCAGATTCTTTCTTTTTAGCTTTTGATTTAGGCGTATCATCGATCAGCAGAGTTTCAAGGGGTAGACTATCCGGGAGTATAAAGTATCTGATATTATTTCCCCGTACACTTAGCGATTCTAATTGAATAGGATCTCTATTTTTGATGGTCATCTTAACAGTTTTTAAGTGTGTATTCATAGCAACATCGACACCAGTTATTGTGCCATGGATCTGCGTCCCGTTTTTCAGTTCAACAGTAACTGTTTCGTGACTGAGTTTCATCAAAAATCTGCAAAATCGGGTTTATCAAATCATTATATCTTATGCTTATAGTGTTAAATGCTACCTGACAAGCTTCATTTCTTTTTAAATCAAATTAACGCGTTATGCTGAATTAACTAAAAATATGAAACGTTTACGAAGCAACTATAAGAACACCACACACTACACTGACACTCCACCAAAGGGTAAAGATCAAAGATACTGAATATAAAGAAGATAGGAATCCTCGGCTGTCAACCGGGTTTGCCTACAAGCTGAAACACGCACACATATGCAGTTGGCGTCCACTGACCACGAATTATTTGCACACATATACAGTTGCCGTCCATTCACCACGAAAATGGCAGTTATTTTGAAAATTAAATGGGTATGTTCAAAAAGTATAATAAATGGAACAACCAATTGTTAAGTGCGTACCTGACCTTATTTGTGGCAACAAATTTAATATTTATATTTATATTCGTTTCTCATATTTTCTGTTGTTATTGTTTGTTCTTTTCCGTGATTGTTATGTGTTGTATTTTAGTCTTGATGTAGTGCAATTTAGTATATATACATATAATTCTCCTGAGAACTCAGAATAGAATCAACACAAACTGTTGTAAAATATAAAATTAGCATTTGTAAAAATGCAGGGATCTTCATAAATACTTCCGTATTTCAGCTTGTTTGGTATTAAATTATTTAAAAAAGAAAAAGTCAAATATTGCGAGTTTCACCTGAATCCACCCGGAAAGTTTGAAATTTCACTTTTGGATAATTGTGAGTTTCACCCGAAATTTCATTTTTGAAATATTCCCCTTATTGTGAACATTCATTACGTTCATTTATTTTTAGTAGGCGAACGAAATTTCGGTGGTCAACAAAAGAACATGTATAAATTCCTACATTTTTTATTTCGGAGTGATAAATCTATCACTCACACTCCCCCAAAGTGATGGAAGAAAATTTCTGTATGAGGAGAATAAAAGGACAAGTTTTTCGAATATTATAATAGTGAATAAATATCTACTACCCTACAAAATTTTATATTTGTCTTTGTCTAACTTTAAAAACCCGTAAAAGGTAGGTATTTGATATATTTTACCCACACTTTATTTCACTCTTTCACTCTTTTTCACACTAGTGCAAAAATATGAATTCACCACTGTATTAATTTTTGTTGCAATTCACATCTATTCATCGACACGAAATGAGATTACAAAAACAACAATGTAAACAAATTGGTTTTGGAGGGTGGAACGTACGAAAGATTCATATCTTTATAATTCATAATTTCTGTTGGAAAGCTCGGCTGTCATTCTGGTTTACTAGCTGGCGGACGGTGGTGAGTTCATATTTTTGCACTAGGGGTCATGTTTTAACGCACACTAGTGCAAAAATATGAATTCACCACTGTATAAATTGTTGTTGCAATTCACATCTATTCATCGACACGAGATGAGATTACAAAAACAACAATGTAAACAAATGGGTTTTGGAGGGTGGAACGTACGAAAGATTCCTATCTTTATAATCATTCAGCCGTATCATCGTATCCGTTCGGAAAAATCTACGATCGGAGAAAATTTCCGATCGGACGATTTATTCTCTTCATGGTATACGAATCGTAAAAAAAATAAAGACGTGTATCGACGCATGTATTTGACATTTGGATACATTGGTCAAAAAAAAAGATTTTCAAAATAAGCAATAGTGAAAGGACCATGGATAGTGCAGCAGTGTTTTTGGAAGCGGAGAGATATGAACAAAGAACACTAAATAAAGAAAAAAGAAGATTCTTCAGAAATATATAAAACATATTCCAACTCTCAGATGCAGCGTAAGTCTAATTATAAAAATTCATTGGGAGATACTTTGAAAATAAACATTCCTACAATTTTCGGGAAATTTTCCGCTTCTAATTTTCTATCGGGGAGATCGGACAACAAAAATCGTCATACGTCGCATGAATTCGTGATGCGATGCAGCCATTTTCACATTTCATCGGCATGCAACGCATGAATTTGACATTTTTAACGCACACCAAATTTGTTTTCGTAGATCTGTCCGATTGACGTATCGGAACGTCTACAATGATACAAAATTCGTACATTTCGTAGAAATCGGAGAAAATTTCGTTCCGATCGGGTACGATGATAGGGCTGATTATCTCTGGTTGCAATTCACATCTATTCATCGACACGAGATGAAACTACAAAAACAACAATGTAAACAAATGGGTTTTGGAGGATGGAACGTACGAAAGATGTAGGATATCACCACTGACTCACTGTACATAAACTCATCATAAAGCATTCCGACCAGTGTTGGGAATTCTACCACTTAAGTGGTATTTCTAACACTTTTTGTTGTTCATGAAAACCTACCACCTAAAAATCAAATTCTACCACTTTTTGCAACTCACCTATCTGTTAACTTTACCATATACAACACTGATCCCGACATCAAACAACATCATTATCATCATTCTCATTATTTATCACATGTCATGAGTTCAATTCGCCCCGTTTGGGATGTCAAATTCACCCACAGCATTCATATGCTTCATTAAATAGATCTCTCGTTCATTGGTGAATAAAGGTATCGTTGACATCTATGTAGATAATTTAATTATATGGGCAGCAACTGAAAATGAAAACTTGGAAAAGCTAAGAATGGTCTTGGATACCGCAGCTGAATATAACCTACAAATTAGGGGAAACTGGGGTACATTTGACACTTAATTTTGAAAGGCCTGTATTTCCGAAAACTTTCGATGGATTCCAATGTTTTTTTTTGTATTTGGTGCATTGATTATTCGAGGTTATAATTACAGATAAATTTTTGTTTTATATCAAACTTAACATTTAAAAAAAAAATTTTCTAAAAAAAGTCATTTTGTCAAATGTGCCCCGGGATACAAAAAGTATCGTCTGTTGTTGTTTGAATGGAAGGAAAAGCTAAAAACCTTTTTTTAATAATTTATTAAACAATAAAAAAAAAATAAATCAATAAATTCATTTATAAGTAGAAAAAAAACAAAAACTAGAAACATCAGTCCATTGATAAGTATAATAAAAGTAATAGAAAGGAACATTTTTTATACAACTTATTTAATATATAATATGCCAAAGTCAACATCAAATAAATATTTTTGTCGACAGCGGGAAGTTGAAGCTGGATTTTTTGTCATATGTGCCCCCATTGCAAAAGTCAAATGTGCCCCAAAGGTACTTTATAACTTACATTTTTTTTTTTAATAATTAATATTGTACTTTTACAAAACTGACTTAAGTTTATTAACATTTACTAATAGTGCTATTATAATATTGTCTCACTATAAAAAAAACTCTTTTGTTAAGTTCACAAATTTCTTACTTACCGGTCATCAAAAATTACATCAAAAATAGAAAAAACACAAGAATACATGCTAATTCGCGAAGAGTTGAAATACGACTACCAAAGTTCATAACGTTCCTTTAAATCAAATTAGGCTTGTTTCTCTAAACCAACTTATCTTCTTTAAGGTGGCGTTCACACCTAAAATCGCAAAGTCAAATGTGCCCCGGTGTCAAATGTACCCCAGTTTACCCTAACTGGTCCAAATGCAGATTTCTGCAGCTCAAGGTGGAATTTTTAGGCCATGTTGTTGAGGACGGCAAAATAAGCCCATCACCAGCCAAAATAAATGCTGTAAAAAATTTTCCGGAACCTAAAAGTGGGAAGAACGTGCAAGCGTTCCTAAGATTAAGTGGATTCTTCAGAAAATATATACGAAACTACTCTTTGATAGCTAAACCTCTCTCTGATTTAACTAAAAAAGATATTAAATTTCAGTTCTCTTCCCAACAGCGCAAAGCCTTTCAAGATCTTAAGGATGCTTTGATAAAAAATCCTGTGTTAGCTATTTTCAGACAGAATGGGATCACAGAGATTCACACGGATGCATGCCAACAAGGAATTGGAGCGATCATGCTGCAGCAAGATGACGACAAAAATCTTCATTTTTTACTATAGCCGCAAAAATAGTCCATTGGAACAAAAGACGCACAGCTATTTGTTGGAGGTCTTTGCTTTATATAAGGCATTGGAAAAGTTTCGCGTCTAATCTCCTTGGAACAAAATTCAAAGTCGTCACAGATTGCATAGCATTCCGTCAAACAATTGGTAAAAGCGAGCTGCCAAATACTGTCAAGAGATGGATTATGTACCTTCAAGACTTTGACTACACTGTTTAACATCGGCCGAGAACTAAGATGGTTCACGTTGATACGCTAAGCAGAAATCCTGTCGTATATGCATTACAGCCTGAACTTTTAATGCGGTTGAAAAAGCTGCAAGAAGAAGACGAATTCATCGCATTTATAAAGGAGGTTCTGAAGCAGGGAGAGTATGAAAATTTGTGTATGAAGGGTGAGTTTTTATGCAAATTTGTAAATGGATTTGAACTATTAGTGGTTCCGAGAAGCATGGACAAGGAAGTAATTAAACTCAAGCACGAAGAAGGACACTTCGGACTTCAAAAAACATTGAATTCCATTATGCAAGAATTTTATATTCCTAAAGCTAAAGAAAAAATTCAAAGCTGTATAACAAATTGTGTTAAATGTATTTTAGCTAACCGGAAAGGAGGCAAACAGGAAGGATATATTGAGCAGCTGGATAAAGGTGATCAACCTCTTGACACTTTACATTTAGATCACATAGGCCCGATAGATGTGACACAAAAGCAATACAAATATATCTTAACTGTTGTGGATGGCTTCTCTAAATATACTTGGATATATCGGACGAAGACTTTAAGTGCTGAGGACGTTGTGCGGCGTCATCAAGGACAACAGCAACTATTTGGAAATCCTCGCCGAATCATAACTGATCGTGGTGGTGCTTTTATCTCAGACACGTTTCGTAAGTACTGTGAAGAAGAAAATATTAAGCATGTTCTCATCACGACTGGAATGGCAAGGAGTAATGCTGATTACACCAGTCTTTTTTTTCGTTCGTTTCGTCTTTCGTGCTTTTGACAGCTTGGGTGAGGGAAATGTAGGGGGAATGAAGTAACGAAAGCAGGAATGAAAATTTGAAGATTTTTTCTGGTTGAACATTGACGTTTATGGTTTGACAACAGGGTAGAGATGAGCGATAGGCAGTTGTCAGCAAAAATCGTAGTTGAGAGAAAAATCATCGATTTCAGATATCGATTTTAAGATTAAATACATCGACTACAGAAAATTACAAAAATGCAAATAAAATGGTATATCTAACTAAAATGCAAAGAAAGCAATTTCAAATATGTGTGCTTTCTAAAAAAAACATCATTCTTATAAATATTAAATGTGAAAGTACATTTTTTTTGCGCTTTTTCGCTGGAAGGATTTTGGAAATCGATTATTTCGTGGGAAAGGAACATGAATACTTTTCATACTACATGGGGTTTGCGGGGTCTCAGCAAAGGGAGTGAGTAATAACTAATTACAAATTAATAAAGTATTATAAAGTTTCTCGACTGATTCATTGTATATATAACCTATAGTACTCTCATGGAACAGAAAATTTAGCTTCTACATGCGCTCTACTCGTGGCGCTGGAGTCGCCACAAACTGACATTGGAGACTTAAATGGTAGGGGAGGAGGAGGAATCAAGATAAGTAGCAAGAAAGAGAGGATTGTATTAATATTATTTTGACAAAATTTGACTGTCTGGACGCGTTTACGGTACTTTGTCAAATAGAGATATATCTCAAGTAAAATTCCTATTTGATTTTAAATTTACAAATTTTGAGTCAAATTCAAATTATCAAAGCAACGTTGTTAAATTTCACACAATATGTGAAATAAATACAACGTTGCTATATTTTGAATTTATTATGCCTTTTCCCTACATTGAACAGGTGGATAGTAGGTTTATTGTTAGGCTATTTTTTTTCTTGTTTTAGGTGTGTAGGTATTACTATGTGGTAACCATATGTTTAATTTAGGCGGTAAGATTTAACGGATTTTTTAGCGAAGTTGAAGGGAAAAAATACTTTTCCTAATTATGGTGTCGTATTTTGAAAATTTAATTTATTTTTCATTTTTGCAGAATTCTTACTAAATTTTTAAATTAGTTTTTCTTTAATAGGTAAGTCATTACTCATATACATAACAAAATTTTCAAAAAAAAAAAAAAAAAAACATGGAAAAAAAAACCCATTTCAATTTTTTTTTAATTATTTTTTTTTTAAATTGGTAGTTAGGTACAACTAATATCTTTTTTTATTGCTTGAATTTTTTTTTTTTTCAGTACCTAATAAGAGCATTTTTTTTAGAAAAAAGATAGGTATTTTTTCAAAAACAAAAACTATACATGTACCTACTACATATATAGGTACATGTAGTACCTATATATTAAATTTTTAAAATTGGCATATGTTTACAAATTTTATTTATTAATTTTATTTTGTAATTTGCAAAAACTATAAAAACTTTTTTGTCGAAAAAATATATTAGATTTTTTTGATTAATTGCTTTGACATGTTAAAAATTAATCGATTTACAATTTGCATACCAATTTAAATTTTTTATAAAATTTGCCAACCCAAAAAACGTTTTAATCGAAAATCAATTATCAATTGCTTTCCAAAATTTGTATTGTAAACCAAATTTCGCTTTTTCTATTTTTTTTTACAAAAGGTGCAAACCCAAAAAAACATTGTAGTTATAGAAAAAAAATTATTTAATTTTCTTGAAATTGGTATAGTTTTCACGGGTATTTCAATTGAATTTTAAAAACTTGCAATCCAAATTTTCATATTTTATAAAGTCTTTACAAACCCAAAAATGTTTTTTTTTCGAAGAAAATAAATTAATTTTTTCGAGAGATAATTTTTACTGCTATTTCAATTTATTCCCAAATTTTGCAAACTTTTTTTTAATTTTTAGTAGATACCTAAATTGTATTACCTAAAATAAATTGACGTAATAACCTTCGTTAAAAAAATTAATGCACCCTATGCGAATCATCCTTTACATGTATTCATATAATATATTTATTTCGAATATATTTTACACACTGAAATTAGTACAAAAAACTGAAAAACTATACACCCTATTATCTTTCAGTGGCAATAGTGCCAATTTTTATATTTACAGTAATGTTCCTCTACCAATAAACGTCATGACGTTTTATTGTTATTCATTCGTTCTTTCTATTTATATACAAGACAAAGTGCACAAAATTGTCTTTTCTTGTCTCATTATAACCTTCATAACTTTCCTAAACGTTCTTCTCGTTCTTCTTTTCTTTCTTTATTATTAAACTTTATTTCTCAACTCTCCAATCTCTCCACTTTGAAATTTCACAAGCTTCTGCATGCGCTCACCTAGGCGGCGCGTCGTTCGTTCCTCTTCATGATAGTACTATAGAAATATATATACAATGACTGATTTTATAGATGTTACAGAACGTAGCCACAGATCATTTTAATGGAATTTCTTAGAGGAGAAAATCGATTAAATGAATCCTTAATCTGAAATTTTAATAATCAGAACCAGAGTCGGAACCTTTATTACAGATTTAACCTACTATGAACAAACGGCCCTAAATCAAAAACACGTTTTGATGTAAATTTACATATTATAACGTATTTGGCTATCAAAATAGAAAAAACAAGAAATACATCGATTTTGAAAAACATCGATGTTTCAGGTTCGATAAATTTTCCCACCGATTTTAAAATCGAAACATTTAATCGCCCATCCCTCAAATCAGAGCATTGTGCGAAGAACTTATAAACTTTTAATTTCGAGCTGTAAAACAATTTTTCACACTTTAATAAGCTGTAGATATGAATAAGAAGTGATTAAAAAACATTTTTAATTATTACTTCTGTTTATTTTCCAATAAATCCACCGCAAAGTTTTTGAACGTCAAAATAACGAAAGAGTCTTCACGTGTCACGAACGTGACCCAACGAATACGTTTCTTTCAGCGAAAAATGAAAACTAAGCAAATTTAACTTTTATATTTTATTGATTGAAAACTTGAATCAAAAAGTGAACATAGAATTGAATGTTTTTAAGTTATTTTAAAAGATCTTGTCGGGCTGTTGCAAAAGAACGAATCAATTCAAATATTCCTGGGGTCCAGTCTCATTTTTTAACGAGCCTTTTTAGTCTCGTTCATATAATTTGATATTCTTAGTTCAATTCTGCTGCTGACTGCTGACATCTAGATGCCGTTGGCGGCGACACTCCCCCCCGGTAAGACGGTTGGAATCGACTTACCATCTTGAACGTCGAGAACGGCAATCTTTACTGCTGGTCGAACATAAATCCCATCTTTAGTCTGGACTGTCACTTTCCTTACTTGCCCATCACTATCTGGGTTGCATTTTAGAACGCGCCCCTTCGGCCACAAATTTCTACGATTTTTGTCATCAACAATAATGACGACGTCTCCGACTGCAATTGGGCTTTTCCAGAAACTATATATCTATAACTATACTATATATGGCAGTTCTAGTTGGGGAGAAAACAATGCAATACAAACAAACATACTTACACAGCCAAACATTTTTGCAAAGGCGCGACTAGTGTGCACATTGTGATTTATAGTTGTATATGTAAGTATATTTGTTTGTATTGCATTGTTTTCTCCCCAACTAGGAAATTTTTGTTGTTGTTTGTTTCGCATTGTCACATTGACGTATGGGGGAACTTTCCAATTGGATTTGCTGGTGCCCACCATTTTTGTCTGCGAGTTATTGTAGGAAGGTATTCTCTCAACCATCATTTCCAGAATCTGTTCGCGAACTGCTGTGATGTCAACCAATGTTTCCTCAAGATACGGTCATCAGTGACAACGGTGTCTGGTTTGTGTCCATCCGATGATCCCAGCAAAAAGTGGTTTGGAGTTAAAGCTTCACCTTCGTCCGTATCCAGTGGTAAGTATGTAAGTGGATGACAATTAATCACTTTCTCCACTTCCAGCAGCATACTGTGGAGCAATTCATCTGATGGATTATGGAATGGAGCTATTTCTTTGAGGATTTTCTTGACGGTTTGAACCATCCGCTCCCATGTGGGGTGATGATGGTGGATTGAATATCCATTTCGTTGTTGGCGATGAAAATTTTTTTTCAATATCCGACTGTCGTTTCAAAACTTTCTGCAGTTCGTTTTTGGCCCCGTGGAAATTTGTTCCATTGTCGCTATGGAATTCAATTGGTATTCCGCGTCGGGCTATAAAACGTTTTATAGCCAAGATGCATGAATCGCTGGACAAATTTGAACCCACTTCAATATGTACGGCCCGTGTTGTCATGCAGGTGATCAAGACACCCCATCTCTTCTCTGTTCTTCTTCCGATGGACACATTCATAGGCCCAAAATAGTCTATGCTGGAATACGAGAAAGGTCAATGATATGTTGCGAGTCTGGCAGGTGGAAGTTTTCACATCATGGGTGGTCTTGGAAAGGCACGTCGAATTTTACAAATCTGGCACTTTTTTAATGATTTTCTTACAGCAACTCATATGAGGAATCCAGAATCTTTGTCGCAATTCATTTACAATTGTTTCGTTATGTAAATGATGAAACTGTTCATGAGTGTATTGGATTATATGATCAGTGATAGGGTGTCCTCTTGGCAGGATTATAGGCCGCTTGACATCTCGGTTCACGTCAGCGACAGCATCAATTCGTCCATACAAACGAAGCACTCCATTTGGGTCCAGGTATGGAGAAAGTTTATAGATGGGACTTCTTTTGTCCACGATTCTCTGGTGTTTTTTTATGTTTTTGTTTTGAAAGCATCAAGAACTCGTTAGCATAGATATCGAGCCGAGCTTCGCGACATAGATACGCTTCGGCTTTCTGATATTCTTCTTTTTGTATTTCACCTGATCGTCTTGGAAGTTTTCTCTTTTTATGTCGAATGTTGTAGATAAATCGAAACATAAATGCCATAATCCTTAGCAATCGCGTCCATTTCGAAAATCGTTCCGGGTCAATCACGATTCTGGATTCAAAATTGTTTATGAAGAGATGAGGCTTGATTTCTTCTTTAGTGGTAGGGCTAACTGAGATATTTGTTGGCCAGTCAGTTTCAGGAAATGACAAAAAGGGTGGCCCTGTGTACCATCGTCCACTGGTTTCAAAGGAAGGTTGTTTTTTCGGCCACTTCGTCCCTTCATCTGCCACGTTTAGTTTAATTGGCACGTATTTCCATTCTTCAACTTTTGATGATTCCAGAATTTCATTGACTCGGAAAGCCACAAACTGTTGATAGTAACGGTGATCAGCACGAATCGAACTGAGCACTGTTTTGGAATCTGACCAAAACACTTTTCTGGAAATTTCGATGGATTGTTCCTTAGTGATGGAATTGGCCAGACGGACTCCAAGTCTTGCTGCTTCTAGCTCAAGACGTGGAATTGAAATGAGCTTTATAGGCGCTACTCTTGTCTTAGCACTTACTAGTTTGCATTCAACATGGTCTTCTCGGGTGCACCGAAGATATGCAACGGCTGCAAATGCATGGCTGCTGGCATCCACAAAGACATGTAGCTCAGTCTCAGCGTCGCTGTCGAATTTGATTTCAGTAAGATAGCATCTCGGAATGGTAAGCTTTTCGATGCTATTTCGATCGAATTGTTCCTCATTTATTTTGTCATCCCAGCCTAATGAACTTCTCCAGATGTCTTACAGGAGTATCTTGAGGAAAACAAGAAAGTGCTCAATCAATCCCAGAGGATCATAAATCGTCATGAGAATGCGTAAAACTTCCCTCTTCGTTGGCTTCTGAGATCCCTGGAGAATCATTTTATTCTGTTGGTTTCTGGTAACGACGTAAGTAAAACAGTCTGAAGACGTGCACCACATCATACCGAGGACCTTATCTGCTTCGATTTCAAGGGCCATGTTGAGATTATGATTTGGTTTGGCGTTTGCTTTTCCTAGGGTGCTGACGACTGTTGATGAGTTGAAAATCCATTTTCCAATTTCGAATCCACCTTGCTGATGAATGCGTTTTACATCATTGCAAAGTTGGATGGCCTCCGCTTCGGTGTCCACGCAATCTAAAAGGTCGTCTACATAGTGGTTGTCCAAAATACATTTTACTGCTCTGGGGTATTCATCGATAAAGGTGAGGGCATTTTTATTTTTGACAAATTGTGCGCAGCTGGGAGAACATGTAGCTTCAAAAGTCATAACTTGTGTTACATAAACATCGGGATCAGCAGTCTTGTCGTCAAGTTGCCAAAGGAACCGTTGACAATGTTGGTCCTCTTGTTTTATTCGGACTTGGTGATACATTTCACGAATATCCCCACAGATTGCAATCCTCCTTTCCCTGAATCGATGTAATATTCCCAGCAATGATGTCAGCTGGTCGGGTCCTTTTAAAAGAAGTGAATTTAAAGACACCACTCACCTTAGCGGCGGCATCCCAAACGATGCGCGTTTTTTTGAGGTTTCTTCGGATTGAAGACAGGGAAAATTGGTAGGTACCAGATGCGAGGATGATTTTCTTCCAACTCTTCTTTGGTAAGCTTGCGAATGTAGCCTTTTCTCAAATACTCGGTAATTTGATGGTTTAGGTTGCTTTTTAGGTCTGGGTTCCGATCCAATTTAGATTGTAGGCATCGAAAATGACGAAACGCCATGGGAAAGCTGTCAGGCAGTTGAACTTGATCGTATTTCCAGAGCAAAGAGGTTTCATATCGGTCGTTATCATCAGTACGAATAGTTTCAGATTCCAATATTTGAAGCGCACGTTGATCGTCAGGTGATATCAAGGATTTTAATGAGTTTGCGGTAACACCAAGGCTGTCGAGCGAGAAATATTTGTTCATCATGTCGTGAAGGTGATCATCTGATGGTTGCGTACATTCGCAATGATGAAAACTATGATGAATGTGCATTTCTATATTGGTATCTTGAAGCTGGCACAGTCCATGAATCGTCCATCCCAGACATGTTTTCGATGCAATCGGTTGGTTTTTGGTACCTTCTTTGTATCGAAGCTGAGTACCCAGGTGCCAGTTGTTTAGGCCAATCAGTAGACGTGGAGTAGAAGCACTATAAGAACAAATCGGAAGTCCCTTTAGGTATGGATATATTGACTCCAAGCTTTTCATGCATATTGATTGTGATGGTAGTTTTATTGCTGCAACGGTTCGAACATCGGAAATCGTGTATCTTCTATTGCAATTTTCGGATGATATCTGGACGGAAACGACTTTTGTATGTTGTTCCATTCGATGGGTGTCTCCGGTCCACTTAAGGCATAAAGCTTCTTCAGGTTCTTGAAGCTCGAGCTCTTCAGCTAAGGATGCATCCATTAAGGAGAGCGACGACCCTTCGTCAAGAAAGACGAACACTTTTACAGGTCCACGTTTACCATGGATAATTGCAGGTAGGATTCTGAATAGTACACCTTTTTTATTGTCAATATGGGTGTTGATTCGGGCAGTAGCAATGGCATCTTCATCGTAGTTATGTAGTAGACGGTGGTGTTTATACGAACACCCGTTGATTTCACATGGCGTGGTCAGTCGACATCGAGAGCGCAGGTGAGAAATGAGACACGGTCGACACAGTTTATTTTTCTTCACTGCATTCCATCGTTGAGTTGTATTGAAGTTGTTGAAGGTGTTGCAGTTTTCAACGAGAATCATTATTATTTTCACTATGAACAGCAGCATGGCCTCTTGCAGTAGATTTTTCACATTTTGTTTGAATATTCGGAATGTTGTATGTAACGCTGCTCACAGTAGCAGCCAGCTGCATCAACCAGGTACCAAAGAACCCAGATTTACCTCAGTGTTGCACGAGTATGTCACCCAATTTAATTTTATTTGAGCTGGTAATTTCTCAATCAGTTCCTGTGAAAGAACGGGGTTATTTAAATGATTTGTCATACCACATGCTTCCATCGTGGAACACATATTCACTGCGAGTGCAAATGGAATGATGGTCTCCAGTTTCTCAGATTTTGAATTTGGTTCCGCACGAACCTTCTGCAGCAGTGACTGGATGATTGTTTCTGGTCGTCCAAAAATGATTCTTAGCGTCTCAATGATGGTTGGAATATTTTGAGGGAATATAAGTCGGCTACGGACTGCTTCAAGTGCTGGACCCTTTAAACATTTTTGAAGACGATAAATGTTTTCAATATTTGTTATACCACAGATTGCAGTTGTTCCTTCAATGCTGTTGATGAAAATGGGCCATTCGTCTGGCCTGCCACTGAATATGGGTAGATCTTTTGGAAGAGCTTTCCTTGCTGCCAGTTGGCTTGGTGTAATTGTGTTAACAACTTCTGGAAATTGACATGATGGCTTTCCATACCTTGGGAGGGTAGAATGAGCAGGAGCAGCCGCCAATGCTACATCCTGAACGGGTGGTCGCTGAGGAGCACATGGACGTTGATGATGGCTTACTATTTGTTGAGATTGCGCATGGAAATTGGTGCCATTCAAGAGAGTTGACTGCGCATCGATCCACTCGTCGACGTGAGTTTGGTTTGCACAAACAATTTCTTCATTAAAATCAGGATCTTGGTCATCTGAGTCATCTTGTAATAATAGCTTAAAACTCCCGTCCATTCAAATTAGAATCTGGAAGATAGAAACAAAATTAAATATTTATAAATAATATAAAAATTTAATTGCCTACGTACGTCACGGTGTTAATTTTTCAAGAGGGTGCTTCTGACGACTTTTGCGCTAGAATTTACTGCAAAAGTACAAAAATCATCATTCATTTCTTGCGTCATAAACCACCTCCAAAGAGCTCTATGAAGGTAAGGATTTGTTCCAAAAGTCATCCTTCTCTAAGTACCAAAAAGGGTACTGTTTTTGATGCTGATGAATAGTCCTGTAAAGAAATACTTCTTCGTCACATTGCTTTGTACGCTTTTTGTTGTTTGTTATTTTGGATTCAAAATTATAATTGTTTATGGATTAAATTTATTTTTTTTTTGTAAAGATAAAGATCAACCAGGTTCAAAATGTTCGTTCTATGTTCACTTTAGCCTACTTTTTCCTGTTTTTCCTTTGTATTTATGTGACTACCGATACTTTGAAATAAACTTCAGATGAACGATTCTTTGGTTGAAATTTTCGTGTTTATTTGTTTCGGCTGAACGAAACATGAATCTCTTAAGTGTTAGTTTTCAGGGTTGCCTAAGGTAGCCCAATTCTTTCGGTGAAGATGGTATGATCTGAACGCGATCATCCACCATCTTCGGGGAAATCTAAAAATGGCTGCAGCTTTCCAGGTTGGGAGGGTAATGGCCACACTGCAACATCATCAGCAGTGCCTTTGTGTGTGGTGAGTGTCCGTCCGATTTTCACCGCTTTTGAGACCAGGCCTGATAAGTGTTTTTGATGCTGGTGAGGTTTAGTTTCGGGGGCAAGATCCCCCCCCCCCCATCCGTCGAGCTCAGCTGTGCAACGCAAGCAGGGCGCGTCCTCGGAACTAGACACTACTTTTTATCCAATTTCGATCCCGCTTCCAATTTCTTTTTATTCCTAGCCCTGTTCGTTTCCTGCTGCTACTTTGCCGACCACTACCCCATACTGTTTCCTCTCTAGTCCTCTCCATTTGCCAGCAACAAGATGTAAAATGTTGGTAAATTTAGCATAATTCTTTAACCAGCTACAGAAGTCCCTCATGCTAGGATAGGGCTCTATTCCATCCCAAAACTGCATCCATTCCAATTGCTTACATAGCAGCAGCCTGGACACCATCCCTTCCAACAGCATAGAATTCGCTAGATGTTGTTCACTCCCTAGAGATTCCAGTAATGTGCAAAGATTCTGCACTTTTGTCGCGAAGGGCATCGCCAGATCTAATCGATTATCTGGAATTATTTGCCATGATCGTACCTTGTCCAGTGTATTAAACGTTCGGGGCGCCCAAAACCTTCCCCTAGTTCTTTGATTACAGCTGGTACACATTTGGGATGAATCAAAATATTCTCCACCGATCTCTTCGCATAATTAAGAAAAGAAGCGATAAACATCGGCCATTCTTCAGGTAAACCACTAAACGGTGGCAAGTCATGTAGATTGGGTCAATGTTGTGCAATGTGCATACGTGGGAGCGGACGAAAGTGGATTGGTGTACAGTTGAGGTGGCAGTGACTGCCCACTGTGGCCTACATTAATTGGCTGTGGCTGAATAATTTGGTAGGTGTATGTATACAGTGGCTGAACATGGTTGAACGGCGGCTGTGCTCCTGTACACAAATTTTGTGCATACGATTCCTGATTCTGCTGGCCAGTAGTGCTTTCATTGTAAGGAGGCTGACTTGATGAATGTATATGGCTTACTGATGGCTGCACTGACATACAACATCTTCGTTGATTATTGACTCAATGGAATAGTTAGTTGGTAGTTGTGTCTGGCTATTTACTACTCCATTGTTACCTTGGCGTCTAGGACTTATATTGTTTAATGGTAGTTGTATATGGCCGCCAACATTACCGCCGAACAATTGTTGATTTGATGTTGTATAAGTCCTGGCAGGTGCCTTTGAGCAGGTGGCGTTTAGGTTGTCCTGATGACAGTAAGTATTTGCAGAGTACGTTGGCGGTTGCATCTGGTTGGCGTGAATACCACTGGCCCTCAGGTTTGGCAGAATTTTTAAATTGTTCAACGGCGCGGCGGCTGCGACTGGCAGCCAACAACACCTCTGACTGGCTGTCTAGATATGTAACCTAATGGTGCTTGCTGACGGTGTCACCAATAGTTCTTAGGTGTTCTGAATTATTTGGTGGTGGCTGCATCTGGCCGGCGCACACTGGTTCAGGGGCGGACAAAAATAGTTTTATCGACTTTTAAATATGTATGGTCTTATTTATAAACATTGTCTAACTTTAGACTTTGGAAAATGTGTTCAAAAATCTTATTTATTGTTGTTTTATAGCTGCCTAACTTAGACACAAGAATAGATTGTCTCAACCCTGAATAATGTGATATTCATTTTTATTAAATAAAGCATATTTCCACCAATTTGAAAATAGTTAGACAGTGTCTAAGTAGACAAAAATCTAATAAATAAGACTGGTAGAGTTTTGATATTGTAGTTTCATTAAGTAATCAAGCATTAGGATCAGGATTTTATTTTTTGAAATCAGTTTGTTAATATAAAATTTTGAGCTCCAAAGTTGATAAACGAAACTTCAGTGATTTTGAAGCAAAAACGAGTATTCGTCAAAGACGATTATTTTTATTTATTTGGTTCCTTTGACTTTTTTTGTTATTTTTTCTCTATTGGGCATATAAAAACCAATTTAAATTTAGGAAAAAAAATTTAAGATTGTTGTAATTTTTTTTTACGAATTTTCAAAATTAGTAGCTTTTTTTAAGTTAAATTCAAAATTCAAATAAGAAAAAGTTAATGTTCCCTGGTCTTCCCCGGTCGGACACATAGTACATACTATACATGCGACCGTTAAGTATCGAATACAAACAAAATTAGCTGCTAATACCTGCGAACCTTTAAATGCACCCAGTTTATGTCTCAAGACCCCCAAAAACTAAACAAATCCTTGAATTACATTGTTTTATTGTTTTATTTGAATAACTTCAAATCCTTCCCGTAAACCATGAAAAAATATATATTTATTATTTCTAAAGGAAGGCCTTTACAACAGTACTATTTTTAATCCAATTTTTTAATAAATTTTTTTTGGGGGGCATAAAAAATCGAATGAATGACTTTCTTAATGGATTATGTTTTTTTATAGTTTTATTAGGTACCTGCTTCCTGAGCTTAAATAAATTATATAATTATGTATAAGCTACCTTTTGCGAAATATTATTTTCCAATAATAAAGGATTGCAATAAATAAAAGGTATAAAAGGATTGTAAGGAAGCCTTACATTGTGTTTTATAAATAATGTAGATATAAAAAAACTTCGTGTTTTTGTACCTAATATTTTTTTCGTAAGTTAAATTTTACAAAGTGGTATTTAAACAAAAGCATAGTACAGTAAAACCCGCTTAAGAGAAAAACCCGCTTAGCTGAAACAAATCTTTCATCCCCGAGCATTTTTCGACCAATCACCTATAAAACACTCCGCTTAAGCGAAACTCGCTTAAGTGAATAACCCGCTTACCTGAAAAATATTTTCAGTTAAATTTTATATTTCTCATTGAAAAAAACTCTCTTAAGTGAAAAAAAAATTGAATCGAACAGAACAAAAAATTTGCTGAAATCTTTCGCATCTTTTTATTTTTCACCTCCACCATTTTCACCACAAAAATGACTTTTAAATTTCTGTATGTCACAACCATTTCATTCTCGTTTTGTAAACAAATTGCTTTTTTTAGGCAACTCCAAAAGATAAATTCAATTTTTTTCTAGCTTTAAATTTCCGCTGAATGGAATTTTTAAATCCGCTTAAGTGAAATTTTATATCAACTATGACAGTTAGAAGATCTTTTTTTTTAAGTGGGTGCGTTAGTGGGCGGAAATTTTCTCTCATGATACCTTATGCTATCCTTAACAATGTCTGAAAATTTCATTCCAATCGGCTGTCTGGTTCAGATTTTATAGATTTATGACCGCCTCTCCATACAACCTGAACCACTGTGCGGCGGCAGCAACACAACTGACAAAGTCACCAGTGAATCCTGTGCGTTGCGTCTGTTTGGCAGTAATAAAATCGACTGACTGGCCGGCTGGTGAGTCATTCGGCGGTGGTTGCATTCGGCAGTCTTGGCCACCACTGAACTGTGGATGTGTTGAATTATTAATTGTTGGCTGCATCTGGCTGGCACCAAACCCTACCGACCGGTTGGCTAGGTGAATAATTCCCGTATGGCTGCATCTGGCTGGCACCAATCCCACCGACCGGCTGGCTAGGTGGATAATTCAAGAGTGGCTGCCTTCGGCTAGCAGCAGCAGTACTGACTGGTTGGCCAGATGGAGAGTTATGGCTCTGTTTTTTTATATGAAATATATACAGATGTCAGTAGTTTATATGGAAAAAAAGCTTATCCAGACCATTTGGCAACAGATGGCATTGACAATAATTACTTCTGTTTGCCGCTTTTCACGCAAGGACTAGTGTTGCTTAAAAGAGGTGGAACCACTTTTATTGGTGCTTTTGTATGGAAATGAAGCTCAACTATACTCTGTTCAACAAAAATTGTCAGTACAGGGAAGATAGAACGTTTGTCTCGCACTCTAGTTTCATTGGCTTGCATAAACATGTCCCTTTTTAAACCTCTCACAGGGTTTCCGTAGTTTACATTTTAAATAGCCGCAATTGAGAGAGAGAGAGAAATGCGTAGGGTTACCGTCTACTGCTTTTCCTACGGCTTTCGATTTATTTTTAAGAAGGCCATAGAATGTGTTTTCAATGCCTCAACAATTTGCTGCTTTTTTCCGCACTTAAATCCTTTGAAGATGTTGTATCAATTTGTTCTTTTGATTAAACATAAAATACAATAAATATCCACTAAACTAATTCTAATAAGTACATATGTATTTAAACACAATAACATTTCACTATTATTTAAAAACAATATCACTTAAAAACACCCTTTTTAATGAATAATATCACGAAATGCGAATATTTGAAAACCTCGCACAAATAACTTTTTTTTTCTAGAAGACAAAAAGCCAAGAAAAAAACTGAATTTTAAAGGATTCTCCAGAAAAAAAAAATAAAAGTGGAAAAGCAATACGACAGCACTCAACATACTCAACTTCATAAAATTTGTTCTCAAAAGCTTCAAATCCCAAAAGCTCCTGAATAAAATCCACTGAATAAGCTCCTTGCTGTAATTGAGAATGATAATGGTAATGGTAACTCTGTTTTGATGTATCGGGTTTTTCAATAAGAGTGCTACATTAGTTTTTTTAAATAAAACAAAAACGGTTTTAGATATCAATGAAATTCTTTATTCCTGTGAAAGTGCGTTCGATGCCATTATGTATGGAACTCGATTTCTTTTGCATGGCCACCACGGGCACGCTTGCAGAAGTCCAGACGCTGAACCCAATTTTCAACGGTTTTCAAGCATAAATCGGCCGATACTGCTGCAATTTCACGTTCGATATTCGTACGAAGTTCATCAATCGTCGCTGGCTTGTTGGCATAGACCATAGACTTGACGTAGCCCCACAGGAAATAATCTAACGGCGTCAAATCGCACGACCGAGGAGGCCAAGCGACTGGACCATTTCGTGAGATAACACGTTCTCCAAACTTGGTTTCCAATAAATTGATTGTGACATTCGCTGTGTGGCTTGTGGCGCCGTCCTGTTGGAACCACATGTCCTAGAAGTCCATATCATCCAATTGGGGCCAAAAATATTCGGTTATCATTGAACGGTAGCGATTCCCATTCACAGTAACGTGCCGGTCTTGATCATCACGGAAGAAGTACGGCCCAATGACGCCGCCGGCCCATAAACCACACCAAACCGTAATTTTTTCGGGATGCAATGATGACTCATGGAGTACGTGTGGATTGCTGCCTGACCAATACCGCATATTTTTTTTATTGACGAAGCCATTCAGCCAGAAATGAGCCTCATCGCTGAAGATGATTTTTCCATGAAAATCCGAATCATTTTCAAGTTGTTGCTCAGCCCAATTCACGAACATACGAAGCTACTGGTGGTCAAGCGGCTTCAGTTCTTGCGTCAATTTAATCTTGTAAGGATGTAGGCCAAGATCTTTTCGCAAAATTCGCCACAACGACGTCACAGAGATGCCTAACGCTTGAGAACGACGTGTGAGAGACACATTTGGGCTTTCTGCAACTGAAGCCTCAGCGGCAGTAATATTCTCGACATTACGGGTACTTCTTTGTCTCACTGGCACGGGAACATTTTGTACTGTGCCTGTGGATTCAAATTTTTCCACTAGACGCTCAATTGTTGATCTGCTAGGACGATTATGACGACCATAAATTGGACGTATCGCTCTTAACGTTGAGGCCACTGACTCCGAATTTCGGTAGTAAATTTTAATAATTTCGACTCGTTGTTGGCTCGTATATCTTTCCATCATGAAATGGCAAACCTTACTGAAGAGAAATGTCAAAAGAGCGGCAAGAAATATGGCGTCGTTTGCTGTCCCTGTTGCTCTACTTTTGTAGCGTCCCTGTTGAAAAACCCTTTAGATAACAAGCGCACGATCGTATTGACAGTATCCCATCAGCAGTGGGATACAACGCTCATGTTGGGGTGTACAATTTTGTACGAAGAATTACAACAACAATTGTTTAAGGAAAGTCAATGGCTTGGCTTGGTATTTTTTAAGTGGCATTTTTCCCAGTGCAGTGTAGTGAGGGTGCATCAGGCGCCACTGCTTTGGAAAAAGCTCTCCCATAAGGCCTGCACTGACAATTTTTGTTGAACAGAGTATAATATATAATAGTTTAATAAATAAGTATATGGATTTTCTCCGCTTTACTTTCGTTTCTTGCATTTGTTGCGGCCTTTCCTCCTGCGACCAGGTAGTTTTGTAGATTTGCCATTCTTCGAATAATAACGACACCCGCCTTAGTATTAATTAATTTTTACGAAAATAAAACAACCGAAATCGAATCTTAAAATGAATGAAATTATTTTGCTGTCGCAAAAATCGCAATAACAAAAAATGTCAAAAAATCTACCACTTTGTTCACCATGTGACGGAGGTTTTGGAAGTGCATAAGTTGGATGACGAAGTGCTGTGACAATATCGCTGGATTAACCTTACACCACGGCCAACTTATCGAGCACGTGTTCTCTGGAGAGGTCGGAGGATTGCGCACCCAGACAACAGCGCAATAATTGCGTCAAAGCTCTACATCATTCGCAACTCCCCGACTCTCCTACCAGCGAGCACCTTCGAAAAATCTGGCCATACCTACGCATCAGTAATGCACGTGTTCAGACAACCCAAACCACTTCTCGCAAAAATGCTAGAGTAAATTTCTCGCCACTGACAAACCCAAGTCACCACCCGGTTTAAGGCAAACTCTAACGGTTCGCGTACACTAAAACTGAATCATCGGCCGATATCGGGTCGGAGGTATTCGGACGACTGTCTCGGAGGTTCGTCTGCATACACTCCTTCCGATCTCGGACGGTGCCGGTCTGGAGTTGGAGTCTGACTGTGATGTAAAAGTTATAATTTTCTCTATTGTTATAATTTATAGAAAATTTGTCCCAGAAAGGTGCCCTTTATAAACACTATTAATTAATTTTTCAGTATCCAATTTTTTTTTTTATTTGTAAGAACTTTATCAAGAATCAACCGGACAACTGATGAAAAATCCAAACATGTTGGGATATGCCGATTGATCGCTTATTAACGGACGTCATCGGACGATGTCGCTTTCAGTGGTGTACGCGTTTGATTCGATCGGCCGAGTTCAGCCGACAACACCCGAGTATACTTCGGCCGATGACGGACTAGGTGTACTGGAGCCGTAAGCATGGCAACCTGCCAACCAATCGAGGGGCCCCCAACAGAAATTCCACCTATAGGCACGCTGCGTCCTCCACCACGACACCCACCACAGCCAACACCAACTTCTCTCAGTCCTCCTCCACCAACAGAATTCATTGAAGAACGCGAAGTCATTAAAGCAGACGGTGGCAGTTCCCTGACAAAAGGCACACTGCCTTCGTTAACTTTCGATTAATAGTCTCTAAAGAAGCAGAGATTATGAATTATAAAGATAGGAATCTTTCGTACGTTCCACCCTCCAAAACCCATTTGTTTACATTGTTGTTTTTGTAATCTCATCTCGTGTCGATGAATAGATGTGAATTGCAACAACAATTTATACAGTGGTGAATTCATATTTTTGCACTAGTGTGCGTTAAAACATGGACCCTAGTGCAAAAATATGAACTCACCACCGTCCGCCAGCTTGTAGGCAAACCAGAATGACAGCCGAGCTTTCCAATCTTTATAATTCATAATCTCTGCTAAAGATGCTGGAAGCAAGGTAACCTGCGTTAACTGTGGAAAAAACCACACAGCAAATTTTTGAGGCTGTTCCGCTTTCCAGTCCTATAAATCTAATAGGAAAAAGATTATACAGGTCGCGCACGAAAAAAGGCAAATGCCAGATCTATTTCTAACGCAATCTCCATCGGTAACTGGGTGACCCCAGGGGTTTCCTTCGCGAGCCACTTTAACAAAGAACGCACAACCCCCCTAAAGGCCAACTTACCAGCCACCTTTTCAACACTCAAATCCGGGCCTAGTGCACTAAACCAATTTATGGAACTATCCAAGGACCTTTTTGGCCTTGAATTTAACACCCTGGTTTCCAAAATTGAGCTTTTTATGGCGAATATAAACAACATTAATTCAGACTTACAAAAAATATCTAGAACTTGTAAATCTTCTTTTAGCCAAATAATGTTAGTAAAATTCCTTCATCTCAAAATTACGTCCTTAGTGCACCAGGCCCGGAGAATTGAACTACTTAAAATTCTCCTAACCAATAAAATTTCTTTCGCTCTTATTCAAGAAACGCACCTGAACTCCCGTCGCAAAGTTTCCCTAGATTCTTATAACATAATGGGCCCTATCGGGAATCTCCCGGGGAAATTTAGTTCCGGAGATCAATTTTGAATTGTGTGCAGTGTTATCAAAGGATCATAATTTAAAAAAAAATAAATTTAAGTTGAAATTCCCTTTACAATAAAACAAAATATCCCAAACAAATTCCCCATCCGTATGAAGAAAGAAATATTGGGTCCGTTCATTTCAACTGAATTGTATAAAATTGCATAAAATTGTCCTCTTCGATACCTTGCTAGGGTGCACAACAAAGACTGCTTTTAGACGACTGCAATTTCTATCCGCAATTCTCTTTTGAGTTTCTATCCGATTGCAGCATCCATTTAAACGCTGCAAATTTTAATACCTGCAATTTTTGTTAAGTGAGAAGGAAATAATATCTCGTCACTCTTTACTCCGCTTGTGTCTCAAACAATAAGAAAAAGCACAAAGAAGAAATAGCGATAACTCTGCAATTATTTCAACCTCTGCAACTTTGTCTACCCCGGACACCGCATACGTCCCCCACCAACATGCTTAAAAATTGCAACGATAATTGCAGCATATTTGCAGCGTTTAAAAGCAGTCAAACAAAATAATTGAATTTCTTCATGTTGCCAATTAGATTTTTCTATTTGAACGAGGTGTTAAATTTCGCAGAACAAAATCCCACCGTCTGAAAGCACTCCCCACACATCATCAGGCTTAGTGCATGTCTGCGTTTTTTTTTTGCTGAAGGTGGGTACCAAAGAGGAGTCGGCAAGGACCACGACGTAGGCATTGCCCAGTCAACATTGTCGAACTTCCTTAACATTGTCCAGGAAAAGCTTTGTACAGAATGGATCAAAATTCAAACCGCGGAAGAGCAAAGAAAGAAAAATTTATATTTGTTCGAAAAATATAAACTTCCAGGAGTGATCTTTTTCTTGGTTTTGCATTTCTTGCTGCAAATGAAGATGCATTTCGGCCAAATTTTCCTTTTCCCTGTAGGTAGTAAATCCAGTCTCTATATTTGTATTCTTTTCCATAATACTGACCAGCAGTTCTATTTGGTTTTGATTTGTTGAGTTCGTCCCATAATAAAATTAAAAAATTGTGTTTATTTATAAAAAAAAGTTTCAATTAAACTTACATTGCTCCGTCTCGCCTTAATTTCTCCACCAAAATAAATGCGGAAATATTCCAGAGAAATTAAAACAAATTTCCCATGGAAATATTGTTCACGATAGCAATAAATTCTGAGGGGAATTTCGAACACCATTCACGATACGAATTTTTCGAACATGGGAAATATCGTTCGCGATACGGCCCAATAAGAAATGATAACCTCGAAGGGGTCGGCTCAATCTACATCCCTACGAACAGTCCCACCGCTTCTCTAACCAAGAAACTTAACAACATTGAGAATCTTGCAAGTTCCAATGACGGTGCAATAATTGGCGGCGACCTTTACGCTAGAAGTCCAAAATGGGGCGACTCTGTGTACAATTTCAATGGAAAAACCCTTGAAGCTTGGTTACAAAACTATAACCCCTCACTGTCAAAAATCGCATCCCCAACTCCTTCCTTTCCTAGAAGCTCCTCCTTTTAGGACCACTTTTTAATATCCAAGCATCTGATTAACCGAATAGACCAAATTTTTTCAATTCATACCCTTCCCTCCTTCACGGAACACTTCCCCGTATTACTTGAGATTAAACTCGAGGAGGCAAATATCTGCGCCCACAATCCCCCCTTGCATAAATCTTTCCAAAACACCAACTGAGACTCCTTCAGAGAACACCTCGACAGTTCCCTTGCGGATAGATTCCCTCCTCACTCCAACTGCCTATCCAATACGGAAATAGATAATTTTTTAACACATTCAATGAAACGCTCCATGAATCTCTGGATTGTCACTCTCCCAGGAGTCACACGCCCTTCAAAAAATACAGTAACCTGCCTAACCATAATAATATTCTCTTTAAAAGCAAACACGCTTGGCAAAGAAAGCTGAAAAACATCTATTACAACTAGTACAACAGAGTCAATCATATTTACAAAGAACTTTCAACTAGAATTGCTCTACTAAATAAAATCATCCAAGACAAGGTCAGAATCTGGCTCAACAGTCAGTTCAGTAACAAATTATCCTAGAGCGTTCAAAGAAATCTTGAATTTTTTTGGAAAGAAAAAAAATTCTCTTGTACCAAATTAGAGGTCAACAATGTAACAATCACTAATGAGCTAGGAATTGTATCAGCGTTTCAGGAATTTTGCAGAGATACTTACATGGAAAGAGTTCTTAATTTTAACTCCCAAATCACTGCAAAAGCTATTTGCTCCGTCCAACTCGCTAGATCAAACGAAGCTAGCCGTATCTTTAACTTTTACAATCATAACTTTGCGCTGAGTCCTCCAGCAACCCACATGTTCACTAATGTTACGGAAGTTGCGAACATATTTAGCAAACTCACACCCAAAAAATCCACAGGTCCTGACGGCATCAACAATTTCGCTATAAAAAAGATTTCCACTTAAGCTTTTCAATTTCTAACAATAATATATAAGAACTGTCTAAATAACGGGTACTTCCCCGACTGGTGGAAAGTAGCCAGGATTTTACCCATACGCAAAAAAGTAAATATCGACGAGATTAACAAATTCTCCAAAATTTCATCTCTAAACTTCCCTCCACATCTTACTAACATGACTAACAGCTTCCTAGGAAACAGAAAATTTTTCATTCAAATCCAAGGAACTAAATCTAACATAGGTGCGTGCGACAGCGGGGTCCCCAAAGGCTCGATTTTGGCCCTGCCCTCTATAATATCTTCCTCCACGACTTTCCCCATTCCTTTACTGAAAACAGCTTAACTTCAACCAGCCTGCTATCACTGATTTAGTGATCTCTATAATAATATAATATATTGTATTATCAGTGGGTGGAACGTACGAAAGATTCCTATCTTCATAATATCTGGCGTAGGCGATATACTACTCATAGAGTACCTATATTATCTAGAGAACCGACTCGTACCCCCCTTGCCTAAAACACCCGCAAATTTTATTTGAGCACAGTAAGAGAACACTCTCATAAATTCCTTGTCCGTGAATTCGTGTGAATTTTAGATATAGCGCATCTCTCTTCAAATTTCTCTCCCCATCTTTTTAATTCTGAAAGATACACACAAAAATACGAACATTGCTGAAAAAAAGAAAAGAAAGACGTGCACGCAGGCGTTGTTTCCACCATCGCAGCTCCGATGTGACTGAGGGTCGGTGGGTTGGTTTTTGTGTTTTGTTTTTATCTCAGTAAGACGCTGATTACACGAGTCTTTTTTTCGTTCGTTTCGTCTTTCGTGCTTTTGACAGCTTGGTTGAGGGGCGTAAAAATGTAGGGGGAATGAAGTAACGAAAGCAGGAATGAAAATTTGAAGATTTTTTCTGGTTGAACATTGACGTTTATGGTTTGACAACAGGGTAGAGATGAGCGATAGGCAGATGTCAGCAAAAATCGTTGTTGAGAGAAAAATCATCGATTTCAGATATCGATTTTAAGATTAAATTTATCGACTACAGAATATTACAAAAATGCAAATAAAATGGTTTATGTAACTAAAATGCAAACAAAGCAACTTCAAATATGTGTGCTTTCTAAAAAAAACATCATTCTTATAAATATTAAATGTGAAAGTACATATTTTTTTGCGCTTTTTCGCTGGAAGGATTTTGGAAATCGATTATTTCATGGGAAAGGAACATGAATACTTTTCGTACTACATGGGGTTTGCGGGGTCTCAGCAAAGGGAGTGGGTAATAACTAATTACAAATAAAGTATTCCAAATCATTGCCTACGTTCTGTAACTCTCGCATTGATAAAATTGGCCGAGAAACGTTGAAAAGTGGAATAAAACTCATACGATTTGTTTCAATTTTCATAGTTTCTCAAATGATTTTATCGATGCGAGAATTACAGAACGTAGGCACAAGTTAATATCTACTTTCCTTTCTCATTTCTGCTGTACACATTTTATAAAAAGTAATTCTCTTCGGGTATAATTTTCGTTTTTAAAATTAAGAATTCATGTGGTCATTTAAGATTTAATCCCGATAAAATGTTCACACCACGTAAATTTAAAAATGTACTTGATAAAACAATATGTAGGATGGAAATTTTTGTTTCTTTTTACGTTTTCTATAGGGCAAGTATTGGTTTCGTGTAAACATGGAGAAGTCTAAAAAAGTAGTTTTACCATACCGTCCGTTGATTTCTAAGCTCTTTGCACTATACGAGGTCCATTGAGACAGAGGTTAAACAGGTGGACCGATTTGCTCCAAATATCGTATAGCGCAAGTTTTATAATTCCCACATCGATAACATTGGTCGAGAAACGTTAAAAAATAAATTAAAACTCATAATGTGTTTCAATTTCCATCATTTCTCGACTTGTGAGTTACAGAACGTAGCCACAGATCATTTTAATGGAATTTCTTAGAGGAGAAAATCGATTAAATGAATCCTTAATCTGAAATTTTAATCATCAGAACCAGAGTCGGAACCTTTATTACAGATTTAACCTACTATGAACAAACGGCCCTAAATCAAAAACACGTTTTGATGTAAATTTACATATTATAACGTATTTGGCTATCAAAATAAAAAAAAAAAGAAATACATTGATTTTGAAAAACATCGATGTTTCAGGTTCGATAAATTTTCCCACCGATTTTAAAATCGAAAAATTTAATCGCCCATCCCTCAAATCAGAGCATTGTGCGAAGTGCGAAGAACTTATAAACTTTTAATTTCGAGCTGTAAAACAATTTTTCACACTTAAATAAGCTGTAGATATGAATAAGAAGTGATTAAAAAACATTTTTAATTATGACTTCTGTTTATTTTCCAATAAATCCACCGCAAAGTTTCAGAACGTCAAAATAACGAAAGAGTCTTCACGAATGTAAAAAAGAACCATGTAATCACGACGATACGTGCCTGTCAAAAAGACGAAAGACGAAACGAACGAAAAAAAGACTCGTGTAATCAGCGTCTAAAAGAGAGATCAAATTCCAGCGATGGACTTTTTTTACAAGAAGTATGAACATGGTTTATAATGCAGTTTTAAAAAAAGTTTTTCATATCTGGTGGGAGAACTGAGCACTGAGCAAAACTGAGCCAATATCCATTAAATTATCACTAGGTTAGTGCGATTCCATTAAAAATGCATTCGGCAACTAACACATATTCAGCCTTGTGGAGGAAATCCTCTCAGTGCAGCTTGTAGGGTGAAAGAGAAAAAGCGCTGAAGTCGGTTCTCTAGATAATATGGGTACTCTATGATACTACTGGTGAGTATTTTTAATTGACTAAAAACAGAGAAAGAAAACTACAAAAACAGTAATGGGTAATGGGTAACAAAATGGGTTCGTGGTGATTCTAATTTCCATACTAATTTGAGCCAAAAAAAACAGTTTTGCGGATCCATATTTGGATGCGTAAACGGAGTCATCCATACGTTCTTTACTAAGTGCGTGGATCGGGATCCAAAGCGGAGTTGTTTGCTTGAAGGGTATAAAAGGCGTGTTTTTTTACAAGCCCGGTAGGAATTGCAGGAAAAAAACGACCACAGGGATTAATGACAGCAACACAGAAACAAAATGGAGTTTTCATACAAACTATCGATAACAAGTATATAATTTATGCCGGTAACACAGTTTTTCTGTGTGCTTAAGTTAAGCCCGGAGAATTATCTGGGTTTAGCTTAGCCCGTAGGGGATTAGTTGTTGTTGTATTTAACATGGTGATTGTTTAGCACCGACGTTGTTTTTTTCGACCAATTCCCTCTGGGCTTACAAAAAAACACGCTTAAAGATAGGAATCTTTCGTACGTTCCACCCTCCCATTTGTTTTCATTGGTTTTTTTTTTTTGTAATTTTGACGCTGATTACACGATTCGTTTTTTCGTTCGTTTCGTCTTTCGTCTTTTTGACAGGCACGTATCGTCGTGATTACATGGTTCGTTTTTACATTCCTGAAGACTCTTTCGTTATTTTGACGTTCAGAAACTTTGCGGTGGATTTATTGGAAAATAAACAGAAGTAATAATTAAAAATATTTTTTAATCACTTCTTATTCATATCTACAGCTTATTTAAGTGTGAAAAATTGTTTTACAGCTCGAAATTAAAAGTTTACAAGTTCTTCGCACAATGCTCTGATTTTAGGGATGGGCGATTAAATTTTTCGATTATAAAATCGGTGGGAAAATTTATCGAACCTGAAACATTGATGTTTTTCAAAATCGGTGTATTTCTTTTTTTCTATTTTGATAGCCAAATACGTTATAATATGTAAATTTACATCAAAACGTGTTTTTGATTTAGGGCCGTTTGTTCATAGTAGGTTTAATCTGTAATAAAGGTTCCGACTCTGGTTCTGATGATTAAAATTTCAGATTAAGGATTCATTTAATCGATTTTCTCCTCTAAGAAATTCCATTAAAATGATCTGTGGCTACCTTCTGTAACTCACATCGATAAAATTAGTCGAGAAATGATGGAAATTAAAACACATTGTGAGTTTTAATTTATTTTTCAACGTTTCTCTGTACGATATTTGGAGCAAATCGGTCCACCTGTTTAACCTCTGTCTCAATGGACCTCGTATAGTGCAAAGAGCGTAGAAATCAACGGACGGTATGGTAAAACTACTTTTTTAGACTTCTCCATGTTTACACGAAACCAATACTTGCCCTATAGAAAATGTAAAAAGAAACAAAAATTTCCACCCTACATATTGTTTTATCAAGTACATTTTTAAATTTACGTGGTGTGAACATTTTATCGGGATTAAATCTTAAATGACCACATGAATTCTTAATTTTAAAAACGAAAATTATACACAAAGAGAATTACTGTTTAAAAAATGAGTACAGCAGAAATGAGAAAGGAAAGTAGATATTAACATGTGCCTACGTTCTGTAACTCTCGCATCGATAAAATCAGTTGAGTAACTATGAAAATTGAAACTTTTCAACGTTTCTCGATCAATTTTATCAATGCGAGAGTTACAGAACGTAGGCAATGATTTGGAATACTTTATTTGTAACTAGTTATTACCCACTACCTTTGCTAAAACCCCGCAAACCCCTTGTAGTATGAAAAGTATTCATGTTCCTTTCCCATGAAATAATCGATTTCCAAAATCCTTCCAGCGAAAAAGCGCAAAAAAAATTTACTTTCACATTTAATATTTATAAGAATGATGTTTTTTTTTAGAAAGCACACATATTTGAAGTTGCTTTCTTTGCATTTTAGTTACATATACCATTTTATTTGCATTTTTGTAATTTTCTGTAGTCGATGTATTTAATCTTAAAATCGATATCTGAAATCGCTCTCCTATCGCTCATCTCTACCCTGTTGTCAAACCATAAACGTCAATGTTCAACCAGAAAAAATCTTCAAATTTTCATTCCTGCTTTCGTTACTTCATTCCCCCTACATTTCTACGCCCCTCACCCAAGCTGTCAAAAGCACGAAAGACGAAACGAACGAAAAAAAGACTCGTGTAATCAGCGTCCATGTAATCACGACGATACGTGCCTGTCAAAAAGACGAAAGACGAAACGAACGAAAAAAAGACTCGTGTAATCAGCGTCTTTATAATTCATAATCTCTGCACTATAGTCGCGCTTTGACTGCTTTTAAACGCTGCAAATATGCTGCAATTATCCATGCAATTTTTGAGCATGTAGGTGGGGGACGTATGCGGTGTCCGGGGTAGACAAAGTTGCAGAGGTTGAAATAATTGACTGCTTTTAAACGCTGCAAATATGCTGCAATTACCCTTGCAATTTTTAAGCATGTAGGCGGGGGACGTATGCGGTGTCCGGGGTAGACAAAGTTGCAGAGGTTGAAATAATTGCAGAGTTATCGCTCTTTCTTCTTTGTGCTTTTTCTTATTGTTTGAGACATAAGCGGAGTAAAGAGTGAGGAGATATTATTTCCTTCTCATTTAACAAAAATTGCAGGTATTAAAATTTGCAGCGTTTAAATGGATGCTGCAATCGGAAAGAAACTCAAAAGGGAATTGCGGATAGAAATTGCAGTCGTCTAAAAGCAGTCTTTGGAAAAGTGTTTGGCTGTGTAAGTATGTTTGTTTGTGTTGCATTGTTTTCTCCCCAACTAGAACCGCCAAATATAATATAGTTATAGATATATAAGGGGGATTCATGCAACGTCGTAAAACACTAGATAAGTTTATCTTTTGGATAAATTTATCTTTTGGTAAATGATAAAATAATAGGGGGATTCATGCAACGTCGTAAAACACTAGATAAGTTTATCTTTTGGATAAATTTATCTTTTGGTAAAAGAACTGTCAAATTTTGTATGGGAAATGGTTACGCAAATTGGATAAAATTATCTAAGGATTTTGTTGCGGAAACTTATACAAATTTATTTGGATAAACTTATACAAACGTTATTGTGACTTTTAACGTGACGTTTAACGAACAGCTGATTCAATTACGCAGCATTTATCCAAATAAATAAAAAGGACGTTCACGCAAACTTTTGCGTAAACTTATCTTTTTACACAATTGGTAAACTTATCTCGTTGCATGAATACCCTTATAGTTTTTGGAAAAGCAAAATTGCGACAACAATTTATACGGTGGTGAATTCATATGTTTGCACTAGTGTGCGTTAAAACATGGACCCTAGTGCAAAAATATGAATTCATAATTCATAATCCCTGTTTCCAATCTATATAATTCATAATCTTTGGTATATAGTATAGATCAGAGATTATGAATTATAAAGATTAGAAAGCTCGGCTGTCATTCTGGTTTGCCTACAAGCTGGCGGACGATGGTGAGTTCATATTTTTGCACTAGAGTCCATGTTTTAACGCACACTAGTGCAAAAATATGAACTCACCACTGCATAAATTGTTGTTGCAATTCACATCTATTCATCGACACGAGATGAAATTACAAAAACAAAAATGTAAACAAATGGGTTTTGGAGGGTGGAACGTACGAAAGATTCCTATCTTTATAATTCATAATCTCTGGTATAGATATATAGATTATAGAATGTAAAAGTAAATGTAAACAATAATTTTAATGGGAGAGAAAAATAATCGAGAAAAATTTTGAAAAACTTAAAATGATAAAGTAATAAATTAATATTTGTTGATTAAGTTTAAAATTTTTCGAAAAAGTTTATAACCAGTATTTTTAACTAGATCTTCGTCCCGAATTAAAAATGAAAAACTGGTAAGCTTAAGCGACTAATGATGATTCTTTGTAATCGTTAAACTAAATCATTGTGAGTTTATTATTATAGTTTTGATAGTTTTAAGTTGTTTGATAATTTATTATGATGCAATTTAAGCATAATAAATTATGTAGCTTGTGTAAAAAAAATTCTGACATACACTTTCACCAGAACGCGGTTGTAAAGAATTTATAGTACATAAATATAAGACAAAATTAAACGAATAATTACTTTTTGTTAATTAAGCAAGCTGACAATCAAAAATTTGTAGGTAACCTTTGGCTCATGAATTGTGATACTGCATTGCGATTTGAAGTGAGGTTTTGATAATTGTTTCAAAATTACCTTATTATGGGACTGTTTTCTTTAGAGGTGTATTGTAAATGTGTACAATAAGCGTTGATATATTTGAAAATTTCTAATCGTATTCAAACGTTGTCTTACATGTTTCAAGAGAGTCGTTCGGATTTAAATAATCAATTTTAATTACTGTGGAAGAGTTATCTAACTTAAACAAAGGAATCAAACATATAGTAATGTGGAATTTTATTTAATTAACTATTTATTATTATTAAGAAACTATCTAACTAGTGGAAAATAAAATAATTATGGCTGTATTTATAAGAATTACCGATAAATCCCAAAAAAAGATGTGAAATCGGTACCTACTATATCTACATACATAGATACCAATGTTTCGCATTTAAAGGTAGCCTTGAAAAAAAAAGTCTTGTTATAGATTTAAGTATCATGTGAATGATCAATAAATTAACATAATAAGAGGTTAACAACTAAAGACGATTCTACCATCTCCCAATTTTTGTTTTTTTTTTTCCAAAAAAGGTTACTTCAGGGGTCGTTAAATCGTGGCAAGGGGTTATAAAAATCTTTAAGGTGTGAGTTTTAGGAAAATAGGATTGGGTTTTAAATGAGGTGATGCACAATGAGGGACAAAGAGCAAGGTAAACATTTGATATTGGTGTAGTTCGATTACAAGACGTTCATCCAAATTGAACCTAAGGGGAAAATGCAAGCGCGAGTATTACGGCTAAATTGTTTTGGGGGGAATTGAACTATACTCTTTAACACAAATTTTCATTACATTGAAGATAGGCCGCTTTCCTATGTGTAGTAGAACATTGTAATGTAAATTCTAATTTTAGGCAACACTACCACCACCTATCACCATTATAATGTAGGCATTGTATATTGAGTTATTACTCTTTTCTTTTAAGTACATACCTATATTATTATCCATGGACATCCACAAGTAGTTTTTTGGTAGTATCCATATTATTTAGAAAATTTATTTTTATAAAAAATTATTTTTTATATTTATTTCAATTATCTTGCATAAATCACGATTATTGTTAATTGAGTGTACGAAATTTTATAACAATAATTACAACAATTCCCATACGTTAGTCATGGGTTGATATGGTTTCCAGTGAACATATTTTCAAGAACTTATTTACTGACAATTTTTGTTGAATAGAGTATAGTTTTTCCATTCTGTTTTAATTTTTGAAATTGTGGTTAATTTGGAATATACCATACATCGTCTATTCTGCTTGTTTGAACTTATTTCGGTTTTACTTCTCGAAAACTAAATTCTTTAAATCTTAAAACTGCTTTACCCTGAAACCACCACCATCGCTATCGCCAGCAAAAATTCCATATACGCAAAAAAACAGCTAGATAGGAACAGAGAAAACAAAATTTATAATGCCAACAATTTTTTTAGTTTATACATATTTCTGAGATCTCGGAGATCACAAATGAGGCGCTCAGCACCAAAACGGCCTAACCCAGATTTTCAAAAAAAAAAAAAAAAAAATGAACTGAGTACGCAAATCGAATTTAAAAAAGAAATATTGAAAAAATAACGGCAGCGCTTACATTATTATGCGGTACCTTATTTAAAGCCAAAGGCTCATTCTTCAATTCTGTTTTCAAATTAAGTTATTTTAATGCTCAGTTTTTGAATAATTTATTTTTAAACTCAAATTAAAAAAAAAATTGGAAAAAAAATATTTTGATTTTTTTTTCAAAATTTTACGTTATTACAGTGGTGTCAAAAACATTCCGGATTTTTTTTGGTAAACTGCATTGATTGTTGGTTTGTGATATAAAAATGAAAAAATCAAATGTTTGCAATTTTGTTCCCATTTTTATTGAACAATTTCATTATTTGAAACAAAAACCATGGAACTTTATCCATCAAAACAAAAAAAAATTCAAAAAATTAAAATTAATTCAAAATTTAAATGTGAGAAACTAACCGGATTTTATTTTTTATCATAGCTCGGCATCGACGAAGCATTGACTGGATTAAATTCTCGAAAACAGAAGCAGGAACATTCTCCCATTCATTTTTCAAAGCTGCAAAAAGAGAAGTTGTTGACGTGTGCTTTTTTTTCCCAACCCGTCTTTTAAAAATGGCCCACAAGTTTTCTATGGGGTTTAAATCGGGTGATTGAGATGGCCATTCTAAGACACAAATATTTTTAGTTGCAAACCACTGCTGAAAAACCCAACGCAGAGGCATTTCTTCCTCTGCGTATGGAAGCATTACTGACTCCAAAATGTCCCTATATTGGAAACGGTCCATAATTCTTGTGATTTGGTGTATATGACCGCAGCCTGCTCCTGAAAAACAGCCCCAAACTATCACCGAGGCGCCACCGTGCTTAACTGTAGGGAGTACATTTGCAGGCTTTAATCGCGTACCTTTTGAGCGCCCCACTGTCCTTGCACCATCGGAGTAAAATAAGTTGAATTTGCTTTCATCACTGAAAAGCACACTCCTCCATTTGCTTAAAGACCAGTTAATATGATTTTTTGCAAATTCAACCCTGGGTTAAATGTTTTGATTAGGAATTTTATGTCTTTCCCAAATACCTTTTACGGATTACCTTTTCTTACGATGTTTAGCAGTAAGAAGAGGTTTTTTAGCTGGTCGAAATGCAAAAAGACCGAAATCTCTTAAACGCTTCCTGACCGTACTTGGCCTTATGGGTAGATTAAGTTCATCACAAATTGTCTTTGAAGTGGCAAAAGGGTCTTTAAGCACGAAATTCTTTATGCGCCTATCAGTTTTAATTGTTGTTTTGCGAGGGCGCCCACCAAAATTATCTGATTCTACTGATTTTCCACATTTAAATTTTTTAATGATGTCGCAAACCGTTGACGTTGGAATTTTTAAGATTTCAGCGATTATTTTTTGTTTTATACCGGCTTGGAACTTTTCTATTTTTTCGTATCGAATCGCGTTGCTATAACGTGTTTTAGCCATTTTATGCACTATATAATTTCAACTTACACAGCTCTTAACTTGTAAAAACGTTTTAATCTACGGCTTGAGTCAAAAGACTCGAAAAAACCGTTACTTTAACATCGAGACTCGCAATCTTCTTGTTACTGAGTAACTTTATAAAATAATTTTTTTTTGTTCTTGCAATCGTAGCATTAAATTTTTAAGGTTATTATTAACTTGTCTCATACTCTTTACAAATTATTAAAAAACTTATGGAAAGTTGTTAGTTTTCTACTTGGTATTAAGAAAATCATTACTATGGGAAAAAATCCGGAATGTTTTTGGCAGCACTGTAAGTACTAATAAGGTTTTTAGTTTTCAATACTCTCATTAATTTTTGGTCCAGTGCTCAAAACCAGATGGCTGTTAGTATTTTAGTTTTTGAAAAAATTAAAAATTACGAAAACTAATTTTTTCTTGGAATAATACAAACCGTGATTTGTATTAAAAATTGAACATACAGGCGTAGTGGAGCAGGAGACAGAGGAAGGAATGGAGATATTTCAAGCAAGCAAGAAACTTCCGAGATCACCTCAGAAGAAAGATGAAGGAATCGAAATAGTTCATGCAAAGTTCCGAAATCACCTCAGAAGAAAGAGGGAGAGGAGTCAAATTTAGAGAGGATAATAAGGGAGATACAGGAAATGAAGCAAGACATGAAAAGGAAAAGGAAGAACTGGGAAAAATGACAGAAGAAATAAGAAGAGGGGAGAAGGAGAGAGGAGAACTGAAGGTTGAGGTAGGAGGGCTGGCAAGAAGGGTAGAAGTATTGGAGAAAAGAGAAGAAACTGTACGGGAGATGGAAGATAGAATAAAAAAGTTGGAAACGGAAAGGCAAGAAGGGACATGTAAAATTAGTTAGGGAGAGGAGAAAGAACATCTAGCGGAGAGGATGAAAGAAATGGAAGTGAAGATAGAAAGGCAAGAGAAAGAAAAAAGACGGCGTAATATAATAATTAAAAACTCGCAGATGAAAGGCACAATAAAAGTAACGGTACATAGAATATTCGAAAGGATAGGAGTACGATCAAGAAAAGAGGAAGCGAAGGGGGGCGGTAGGAGAGGAGCAGACAGGAATGAAGGTATGAGAGCTGTCAAGATGAAAACACTAGAGGGAAAAGCAGAGGTGATGAGAAAAAAAATTAACCTAAGAGGAAGGCGAGAGAGAATTGAAGAGGACCTAACGTGGAAAGAAAGAAGAATGCAATGGCTGATAAAGGAGCTAGCAGAAGAAGAGAAGGGAAAAGGGAAGTGGGTCAGGATAAGATATAGGATAGTTAATGGGAAAATATGGGTTTGGGATGAAAGGGAGGTTTTAATGAAAATAATGGCTAGAGAGGGGGAATTATTATTTATTATTATTATTATTATTTATTCTTTATTTTGTTAAAAAAACGAATTACAATATTTCATTTCTTAAGATTAAGGACATGGCTAATCTGCCGTCTGCCTGATATGACATTTCATTTTAGTGTTTAATAAAATAAAATATATAGAAAGAATACAAAAGAAAAGTAGCTGGTTTAACAGAATATCAAGTAATATCATAAGCTTATTTAATTAAGAAAAAGGTTGTTTTATAAAGAAAACAAATAATGAAAGATAAACTTAATGTATTTTGAATAATTTTGAATAAATAACTGATAAGTTAAAACAATTTTAATATGATTTGAAACACAAAGAAGTTTTCAAATTCATAGTGATTTGAAACACAAAATAAATAGTTGGGGTATTTTAAACTGTAATAACTGATTGATTTAAAAGTTTTAAGTTAAATAACTGTTGCGAAAACATAATGCATATTTGCAGTACTGATATAAGGTAGACCATCCTACCGCTCCGTTTAATAATTCATTTAGCCTACTTTGAGAGAGATAACTTCCTTCGAAATACAAACGACGGATTTCCTACAATATTGGGCAGATTGTAATGAATGTAAGTTAAAGATCTCAAGACGTGCCCTAAAAATATAGCTTATTACTTCGGCCGAAAATTTTTTTGCTGAAATAGTTTGTTTCCGAGGGCAAATTATGCTGTAGGTTCCTGTATGTGTTTCTGGATGTTGTAGAGGATGCTCTGGCTAGATGTTGACAGTAAATCTTCTCGTCTATTTTTGCAGTAACATCTGCAAACATACCACGCCATTCATCAACGTTTGATTCCGTTAGCGATAGATGGGCTTCATGGGATTGGGCTAACTCTTTCCAATGCTTAAATGGTGAGGCATTAGTTTGGAGTAATCTTATCAAGATTGTTTTGTGAAGACTTATTCCACTTCTTTTCATCACTCTTATTAGATATTCGGAGTTGGTTTTAAGATTTTGAATATATATAGGAGTTATCCCGGATTCCACGTAGAAAGCATAATTAGTGGTTGAATTTGGCAGTCTGAATAGGCGTTTAAAGAAATATCTCTGCAGTTTTTCGAATTCCTCGAAGAACAAATGTCCAAAAACTTGGACGCCATAGCACATGCCTGTGTTAACTGTTGCGTGAAAAACGCGGTATTTTGATTTCAAATCGATGTCTTGGTTTGAAAAGAACTTAGGCCACATTAAACTCAAATCCAGTTTTGCATCATTACTCTTTTGCTTTACGTGTTTCGAGAAGCTTAGGTTATGCGTAAATACAACTCCCAGGTACTTGAATTCTTGCACAACTTCGATAGGTACATTATTAAGAGACCAGTTTTCTTCGGGTCGCCGCCTTCTTTGATGCCCTTCAAAAATCATCACTTTGGTTTTGCTTATATTGATGAGTAACCCCCACTTCTCGCAAAAAGTATTGAGCCTATTGATTTGTAACTGTAGGGTGAAGGGGTTGTCAGCCAGTAATACTAAGTCGTCAGCATAGAGCAAAACTTTTACTTGGATATCGGCAAAAAGAATTCCTCCCGGGAGTACATCACAAAGATCATCAATAAATAAGGCAAAGAGAATTGGGCTTAATATGCAGCCTTGAGGAACACCTGCTGTTGTTTCAAACCAGTTTGAAAAAACAGACCCATCCCAAATGGAGGCACTCGAAGAGTCCAGAAAGTTGCAATACATCAACAAGAATTTCCGGGAAATTCCCAGCGTTGAAAGCTTGTACATCAAAGCCTTTCGGTTTACTTTGTCGAATGCTGCTTTAAAGTCTACAAAGCAGACGTATAATTTTTTCTTTTTTTCAATTGACTTTCTGGCAATGCTGTTCAGTGCGAAGATGTGGTCCATCGTTGAGAATCCAGATCGAAAGCCGGCTTGGAACATGCTAAGCAGATTTCTTTCTTCGATCCATTTGATGAGTCTTTCGTAGAGAATTGAAGAGAAAATCTTCCTTAAGGGTAGGTTCCCTTGAGAAGCGAACTCAGAACTCATGTAAATGCATTTGAATGTGTGGGTGAACAAATATAATTCTCTTTATTATCTACAGTGATCAAACCAAACCAGTCGTCATCGTCAGAGCAGAGCCAGTCAGAGAAAGAGTAACGCACAAGCAAAAGCCACAGTGTCGGAATGCAATAGACATATTTATGTGTACCTACCTACTGCAAGAATAAGCAGCTTGGGTAAATAATGGGTAAAAACATGAGGGGATATGCAGGGAGCACGCACACGCAGAGGCACACTTATAAAATATAGAATGACATATTTTTGTTTCTTTATCAGATTTGTTGTTGCTTCTTGATTTGTTCAGGCTAGAATATTTAGATATATATATGTGCGAATTTTCAATTTTTCTTTTTCATGCATTTGAAGAATATGGCGCGTTTTCCAGTATCCAAATAAAAAAAAATACGAATTGGACAATTCAAATTATTATTTATTTTTGAAATACAGTATTTTGGATTTACAGAATTTTTAAAAACAGAATTTAAAAAAGAAATAAAAAACCTAAAACAATTCAGATTCATACCTATGCTTTTCTTTTTTTTTACGACGATATTTTGATCACGAGTTCTGGAGATGGAAGTTGCAAAAAAAATATATTAGAATACATATGCGATAAAGTATAAAGTATAACTATAAAATATAATATATAATGTACTACTTGACTGCCATCCCTCCCAAAATATTCCTGAAAATACTCCAAACCTACCAAAAATAAAAAAAAAAATATTTGCAACGAACCGACTACGATTATTCAAATCATGTTTCTTGGCCTACCACAAAATAGAGCTAGCTGACAAAAAAACATCAGCGTATGCCCAACAACAAGTATAAAACCTTTTTATATTTGCGATAGGTATACTTTTTTACACTCGTTAACTATCATCCCACCCTCCTTCTACTTTACTGACCCACCACCATTCATCAAACCTACACGAAATTCAACCAAAAACACTTCTTCCATAACCCCTTCCCAACACTTTAACAAAGAAAAAAATAAGAATGAATGTTTAACCGGTTTATTTTTTATATGTTGTGTATTTGAGAGTGGGAAAGAGGGAGAAAAACTACATGCGCCGGCAAAAAAAAAAACACAAAAATATATAAGAGCGCATTGGCGAAATAAATAGCAAAGAGAAGAAAGAGATGGTGTTGGCGTTGATATTGAAGTGGAATTCTTAGGAACTACAATCTTCTTTGTGTGCGTGTCCAAAGGAGTTTTTTGTTAAAAAACGCAAAATAGACCTTTTTTATAAAATTTAAATAGGAAAATCTGTGAATGTTTTATTGTTTTTTCTTATTGAATCTAATACAAAAAATGCCCAAAAAAAATAATTAAAATAAATAAAAGTTGTCTAGGCTCATAATACCTCACAAAGACATCACAAATGTTGATACATTAAATTGCAATTTTTTAATGTGCAAAATTTTTTTTTTTTGAAAGCCTAATAGCTTCATAACATAATAGACTTCTTATTAGTACATACCCAAAAATTATGAAAAATGTAGACGTTTTGCCCCATGACATAAAGTTGTAAAAAAGCTAATTCTTACATTTTTCTTTCATAGCACCCGTTATTCATATCATAATTTAATTTAAATTATTTCAGTGGGTGCATCTAGTTACGTTTTATTATTTTTAATTTATTTCATTGAAAACAAATAGAAATTGTGGAAGTTATACTTGCAAACGTACGCACAAAGTGATAAAATTGCAATAATCTAACAGTTTTTTTTAAGAGAAATAAAATATATATACATTTTTTAAAACACGTAACAGAATAAACATGGTTTATATTGTCTTAAAACAAAAAAAAAATAAATAAAAAAATAATAAACAAAGTTGCCCCACTCGAAATAAAAAGTAAGTCTAAATTTACAAAAAAAATACCTCCTTTTTTTCTCATAAAAATCGTAAAATTACTATTTTTATAATTTAAAAGAAAATTATAGGTGCACATGTTTATTATCTATCCAAAAAATCCTTTTCTATCAAATTATCTTTTCAAATACAAAAGTTATGTAACAATTAGTCAGCTCACTACCATCAAAACGCAAAGGAAACCTACCCTTAAGGTGTTAAGAATTGAAATTCCTCTGTAGTTTTCAGGCAGGGTTGGATCTCCATTTTTATAGATGGCAAAAATAACGGCTCTGTTGAGATAGTTTGGCAAATACGATTCGTTATATAATATGTTGAAGTAAAGCACGAGATAATTCTTCAATTGCTCAGAACTATTTTTATAAAATTCTACTGGAATTCCATCTATACCCGTTGATTTATTATTTTTCATCTTTTGAAGAGTTGATTCAAGTTCGCACAAAGTTATTGGACTATCCAGCTCGCTGATGGTTATGTTGCGTAGAGCGTAAGAAAAAGTATGGAGACTCTCATCAGCCGACAAAAGAGTTTTAAAATGTGCTGCTAGTGTCTCAGCTTCGAGAGTGTTTACCATACTTCGACTACATCCACCAAGTTCACGGACATTATTTCAAAATGCTTTTGAGTTCTTCGATTCTGTGAATTGAGTTGCCAAATTTTTAAGATAGTTATTTGTTTTTGCTATACATAGTAGTTTGTATTCTTTATTCACATGAAGAGAGGGAGAACAGGAACAACAATTTTAGAGAGGAAGTAGAAGTAGCGAAATTTAGAAAGTGAAGGGGTAATAGAAGAACAAACGGCGTCAAAAAACTGATAAGGGAAGAAGAAATGACATAAAATAAGCAGACAAGATTCAGAAGACAGATGGAAGATAGGTTTCTGGAATGTTGCGGGCCTAGCAAATAAAGATAAAAAAAAAATTCTGGGAAGGGATTAAAGAATGGGAAGTTGTAGTGATGATAGAAACGTGGGTAGAGGAAAAGAACTGGGAAAAATGGAAAACAAAATTGCCAAAGGGGTATAAATGGACGAGACAGGGAGCAAAAAAGAAGAACAAGAAGGGAAGAGCAATGGGAGGGATGATGATGGGAATTAGAGAAGAAATGGCTATGGATGGTGATGATAGTCGGGAACAGGAAGAAGGAATAATGAGCAGGAAAGTAAAAGTAGGGAAGGACGAATGGGTAATAGTAGCAATAGCAATGTACGTAAATGGCGATATAGATAAGAAATTGGAAAGCCTACGAAGGTGGATGAAGAGGCAATCGGAAGAAGAAAGAGTGATAATAGGGGGGGACTTAGAACAGGACAAGAGGGTGGGAAAGTGAGGAGGGATGAATACAACAGTAGACTGGAGATGGAGGGGAAAGAAAATAGAAGAAGTAAAAGAATTTAAATACCTGGGGTATGTGTTCAAAAAGAATAGAGGGCAGGAAGCACATATAAGGGACAGAAACCTGGGGGATTGGGAGGAGGAAATTCGAGAAGGTATGGGAGAGGAAGATTCGATACTTTGGTGTGTACGGTGATGGGATATGGGGCGGAAGTATGGGGATGGGAGGAGAGACAAGAAATGGAAAGAATGCAAGAGAGGTACCTCAAATGGACACTATACTCTGTTCAATTTGAATGTGCAGTACAGGCCTTATGGCAGAGCTTTTTCAAACACACTGGTGCCTGCATGGCACTCAACTTAAGAAATTGCCACTGAAATGAAAACCCAACCCCTGAGTTATATTGAAATTGTTTTTGTAATATTCCATAAACCCACGTACATCCCATCATGACCTGTTTTTTCTCCTTCTGTGAGGAGACTGATCGTCAATTTATCCCTCGCTTATTGGTTTGTTAAAAATAAAAACACATTCATTCAGAGTTGCCATATTCATTCGTTGATGGAAATTATAATATCTGTTCTTTGGTTTTTGTTATGGAGCTTTGAGAATTAAAGCTTTTTTATAGCTTTTGGGAGCATATATTCTAAGTTTAAGGAAAAAGGTGTTGTCGCTGCTTTTTTTTTTGCTTAAATTATTATTTTTTTTTTCTTGAAAAAAACTGTTAAAATGCAGCTATACAATATTACTTGGCTATTTTTTTTAAAGGTAGGATTACTGTTTGACCAAGTTTTTGATGGATTTCAGTTCATTATTTAATTGAAATTTCGATTTTTGTGCAAAATTGTTTTTGTGTTCATGAAAATAAAAATAAAACAGAGGATTTCGTGAATAAATAGTGCAGTGCAAATAAAAAGGTAGATTTAATTTAATTTTAATCTAGTTTTTTTTTAATTTAGCTTACGATCTACATGTTTCTGTTCATAAAATATAAATAAACAGTTGGTAACCCTACCGACATTTTTGAGAGAATTATGCCGATGTATAATGAACACTACGGCAACCCTGTGAGAGCTTTGAAATGGAGATAGCTTATTGAAATCCATATGAGTATGGCTGAAAGGCAAATATTAGTGTCCGACCGAAGGTCGATTTTCAGCCGAAGCCGAAGCCGAAGCCGAATTATTAGGCTGAAAGAAAATCTTCGGCCGAAGCCGAAGCCGAAGCCTAAGGTTGAAAAAAGTCAAGAATTCTCCTTTCCAATTAGATACAAATATTATTTTTATTAAAATTTATTGCTTAAAAAACATAAGACAAATAAAATAAAAATAACTAATAACTAATTAGTAATTATAAAGAAAAAAGAAATAAATAATTCATTTTTAGTAATAATTTTTATGATGGCACACATGTGTTTTGAAAATTTTGAATACCTACCGAAGAAAAGATTGCAATCTTTTCTTCGTTATTCAAAAATTTCAAAAATTGAAATTTTTTCCGGCGCCTAGTACGATGCTCGATATAATAAACAGATTCTTCGGCTTCGGCCAAAACTTCGGCCTAAAATGCCGAAGCCGAAGGTTTGGCCGAATGTTGTTTTTTTGGCCGAATTCGGCCGAAGCCGAAGGCCGAAGCCGAAGCTTCGGTCGGACACTAGCAAATATCCTATCTTCCCTGTACTGCATATTCAAATTGAACAGAGTATAGGGGTAGAATGGCAAACTCCAGGATACATGGTGAGAGAGGAAACAAAAAGAGATAAGATAACGATAAGAGCAGGGAAAAGGGCGTGGAATTATGAAGAGAAATTAATAGGTGGAAATTAACAGCGAGATAGCGAGGGAATGTTAAGAGGAGATGAGAGAGAGAGAGGGAGATGGAAGCGAAAGAGGATCATGGTGGGAACATCAGAGAAAGAGAACGAGGGGAAGGGAAGGAAGAGAGGACAGTGCGACAGGATACGAGAGAGTAGAATGAGAAGACAGAAGAGAGCAGGAGAAGGAAAGACGGGAACTAATAAAGGAATCCAGATATAACAGGTGGTATAAAGAAGTAATGACCGAGGGAATCCCGCAATATCTGAAAGCAGGATGGAAGGCAGACAGAACAAAGAGAATAGCGAGAGTCAGACAAAGGAATGACGTGAGAGAAAGATGGTACTGGAAACAAGAAGAAGAGAGAAGGTGCAGAATGTGTGAAGGAATGAGGGATGTAATGGACGAAGGAGGGAGAGGGGAAGAGTGGATAAAGGCACTAGAGGTTGTGAGAAAGAGTAAAAAGATAAGGATGGGAAGAGAGGAGAGTGTGGTGGAAGACTTGTAACCCTTAGACGAAACAATAAAATACAATACGAATACAAACCGTAATTTTTTGAACAAAATTTAATGGATTTTGACTCTCTTGCCATAATTATAAAATCAGTCCAATCAATAGACCTACACAAGGTCGAGTAATTATAAATTTTTGAAATGTTATTTAATATGTTTGGAAGATGAAAAAAAATAAATTTTCAATGCCACGTCTCCTCCGCCCATTTAATATCCTGATTCCGTTTCCGAGTTCAACTCCTTACTATTATCTATCGCAAGAATCCTATGTTTTTTTAAGTGTATCTGTTGTCTTCTAACATGTGTTTCATGCTTTCTCAAATTACCAATTTATTTGATCCAAATGGTAGGGGGAGTTAAGTCACTGTCAAAAATAATTCCAAGGTCTCGAATGGAATGGCTACGTTGCGAATGTAACGGAGGAATGTTATCGATTGGCATTAATCAACGTTGAGTTCTAAGAACTTTTTGTGGTTTTAAAAATATTGTTATATAACAAAAATTGACTGTGCGTGATAGATAGATAGATTCTTTATTTTTATAATTGGTTTTACAATGTTCGATTAAGAATACGGACTTGACATTTCTGCCGTCTGCCGGATATAACATTTCATAATAAAATAATAATAATATGATATAAAGAATATGTAACAAAATTTTTACATACAAAGAATACATTTAAAAAGAAAAAAACATATGAGGTTAAAATAATAAAGGTACATTAAAAGATAATTGTTGAATAACTAACACAGGTTAGTTAAACAAAAATGGGATCTATGAATTTAAAAAATCTAAGAAACAAATTTGTCTTTCCAACCATTTTTTCAAATATATTATGTACATAAGTATTTTACAATCTAAATTTTAGATGATTTAAAACATTAAAATAACAATTTTAGATGATTTGAAACATAAAATTTGGATAAATGCAATGACTCGAAGAACTTTTACTAGCCTTTAATACTGGCTGACATTTTAAAAACTGTTGCGATACGTCATGGCATGGTTGCAATAATTGTACAAAGTCAACCAACCGCGAGCGCCATTCAGAATATCATAGAGGCTATTTATAGACAAAAGACCCTCTTGGAAATATAACCTTCGGATTTCCTGCAAAATTGGACTAACTGCAATGAAATGGTAGATATTTTCAGATTCTCTTCTTTTGCATAGATTACATGTTTGCTGTAGGTCGGCTCTATGTGGCATGAAATTAAGGTTTAGTAATTCCACTCTGGCTCTAAAAATGGTACTTATAATTTCTGATGTGTAGTTGTTATTAAAATAACTTTCTGCAGATAGCATGTGATGGTTTAAGTTTTTGTAGAAGACTCTGGAAGCCGATAAAGATGCTCTAGTTAGATGCTGATCGTATATATTCTCATCCACTTTAGCTATGATCCTTGCAAATATATCTTGCCAGTCACCTACGTTACTTTCGGATAAAGACAAAGTGAGATCGTGAGATAAGGCCAGTTGATTCCATTCTCTGAAGGGAGAAGCATTGTTTTGTAACGATCTTAATAGGATCGATTTTTGCAGGTTACTCGGATTTCTCTTCATTACTCTCATCAAATAATCTGAGTGAGCCTTCAAATTTTTAAAATAAATTGGAGGTAACCCTGATTCGACGTACAAAGTATATGTTGGTGTTGCGTTGGGTAAACGGAACGCTTTATGAAATATCTTTGTACAGCTTCAAAATCTTCAAAATGAGTGACTCCAAAAGCCTGCGTTCCATAACACATACAGGTATTTACTGTAGCGTTAAAGACTTGATATTTCGAAGCAAGATCAATGTTGGGATTTGCGAAAAATTTTGGCCACATCATATTAAGTGCCAACTTAGCTTCAGTGCTTTTTTCTTTAACATGTTTTCCAAACTTTAAATTAGATGATAATAAAACACCAAGGTATTTAAATTCTCTCACAACTTTCAGCTGCTCATTGTTGAGTCGCCAGCTTTCTTCACGCAGTCTTCCTCTTTGTCGACTTTCGAAGATCATGATCTTCGTTTTCATGATGTTAATATGGAGGTCCCATGTTTCACAGTAAGTTTGTAGCCTATTAATTTGTAGTTGAAGGGTAAATGGATTTTCCGCAAGCAATACTAAGTCGTCTGCGTAGAGAGGGACCTTTATGAGATTTCCGGCAAAGTTGACTCCACCCGGAAGAATATCAGCAACATCATCAATGAACAGGGCGAACAAAATAGGACTAAGGATGCAACCTTGTGGGACTCCTGCTGACGTATCAAACCAACCTGACATTTTAGAACCATCCCATACAGCTGCACTTGAAGATGACAGAAATTTAAAATATAGCATTAAGAACTTTTGGGGTACTCCAAGCGATGCAAGTTTATAACTCAAAGCCTGCCTATTCACTGTATCAAATGTTTTTTGTTTGTTCTTTTATAAGCCAGCTTGATATAAGCTGAGCCGGTTGCTATTTTCTAACCAACTCGAAAGTCTTCCATAAAGAATTGTAGCGAAAATCTTTCTTAACGAATTGAGAATCAAAGTTCCTCTATAATTTTCAGGCCGACTCGCATATCCTTTTTTAAAAATAGCGAATATAAAAGCTTTAGTAAAACTAGCTGGCACACAAACGTTGTTATAAGGTAGTTGAAAAAATCGACTATGTAATTTTTGAGTTGTTCTGTTGCATTTTTATAAAATTCAACAGGTATCCCATCACATCCTGGGCCTTTATTATTCTTCATAGCCAGCAACGATTTTTCGAGTTCGCTTAAAGAGGCTGAAGAGTCAAGCTCAGGCACATTTTCATTCTGTAATGCATAGCTAAAAGTATGAAGATTCTCATCAGCTGTCAAAAGAGTTTTAAAATGTGCTGCTAGAGACTCAGCTTCGAGGGCATTCTTCATACTTTGGTAACGTCCGCCTAACTCACGTACATTACACCAGGATTACTTAGAGTTTTTAGAATGTCTTAATTTTGTTGCGAGATTTTTGAGATAAAGCACTTTTTTGAGTGAGCATAATTGCTTATACTCTTTGTTGGCATGTAAATACATATTTTTGAAGGTGCTATTGTTTGTTGATCTAAATAATTGCAAATATTTAAAAGTAAGCTTCCGAAGATTGTAACAGTCTTCTTTTTTTTTTTTTTTTTTTTTTATTACACTTCAGAATTCTTTGATGTAGTGAGCTTAGAGCAAGCTGCAAGCTACAATCAGAGTCTCATCATAAGTGCATGTGTCAGTGGTTAGTAAATTAGTAAAAATAATTCAAACTAATAACACATGCAAATACAAATCTAAACACATAAATAGTAACAAAAATTAAACAAAATAATATTACAAGTAAACTATAATACAGAATTATACAGAACAATAGTATCTGTTGTCAAGAAGTAAAAACAATCACGACCGTGGAGCACTGGTTCGAAACGCTTTTTTTAATCCAATTTTACTCATGTTAAAATCAACAGAGGAAGCATTTAAGTTAAAAAGTTTGCTCATTCGGTTAAGAGGCTCATGTATGCCGTAGTTAGTTCTATGAAAATCTACGTGTAAAAGTTCAAATCTTCGCAGGTGGTGAGATCCTCCACGGTAATTTATGCCAATACAGGCTAACAAATAAGGAGCGTCAAGTTGACCATTCATGAGTTGGTGAACAAACAATATGTCGTTATTAACGCGCCTTTGGTATAATGTTTGGACCTGCAGAAGCTGGATCCGATGTTCATATGGTGGAAGGTTAAACGGATCGGCCCAAGGAAGACCTTTTAGAGCAAAGCGAATGAATTTATGTTGTATTGATTCAATTCGGCTTTTATGAATTTCATAGAAGGGAGTCCATACTTGTGAGGCGTACTCAAGATGAGGTCGTACATAACAATTGTATAATGATAGAGTAACATAAGGATCATTAAATTCCTTTGCCCAACGTTTTATAAAGCCGAGCATGGAGTTCGCTTTGTTAACGATGTAGTTTATGTGTTCAGTAAATTCTAAATTAGAGCTGAAGTGAACACCCAAGTCCTTAAAGCTAAAGACACGGTTAAGTTTGTGCTGCGAAATAGAATAATCAAATGCACTAGCAACACGTTTTCTTGAGAACGTAATTGTTTGGCATTTGCAAGGGTTGAGAGACAGGCCGTTTTTCCCACACCAAACAGTAAATCTTTCAATATCCTCTTGCAGAAGAACATGGTCATGGTAAGCCTTTATTGTCTTAAAGATCTTCATATCGTCAGCAAAAATATGAATGTCAGTAGAATGTATACATGATGTTACATCATTTATAGCAAGAATGAATAAAAATGGACCAAGGTGACTTCCTTGAGGGACGCCTGAGTGAGCTGTGAAGAGGTTTGAAAGAGAATTTCGGAATTTAACCTGATAGGATCTATTTTCCAGGTATGATTTTATCCATGCTATAAAAAAAGGTGGAAAACCGAAAGCTTTTAGTTTATAAACGATGATATTGTGACTAAGTTGATCGAATGCCTTAGAAAAATCTGTGTATACACAGTCAACTTCACTTCCATTTTCTAGTGAATTAGAACATTTGTGCAAGAAGGTTAAGAGGTTTGTCACTGTTGATTTTCTCCTCATGAACCCATGCTGTTGTTCACAAATAATATTCTTGGTATGGAATGCTAAAGTCTCGCAAACGATTTGTTCAAAGAGCTTTGGAATACAAGACAGTTTGGATATAGGCCTATAGTTCTTAATATCAGTTTTATCGCCCTTCTTTAAAATTGGAGTGAGAAATGAGTTTTTCCATAAGCACGGAAATCGCCCTGATTTTATAGAAAACTCAAACAAAAATTGAAGGGGCTGAGCTAGAATAAATCTACATTCTTTCAAAAGTATTGGAGGAATTCCATCCGGACCAGATGAGTAATAATCTTTTAATGATGAGAGCAAATTTAAAATACTTGCACAGGGACATTATTAAAATTAGTTTGGGCGTAGGTATGTAAATTATTTTCGTCGACATCAACAGGTGTTTCAACAAAAGAATTACGAAAGTTTTATATGAAATTTGCCGGATAACCATCTGAGTTTTTCTTCGAATTGACAAACTTCCAAAATGCCTTAGGATCTTCTTTTAAAGAACTACCCATTTTGTTTACATGGCTAGTGTAAACTGTTTTTGAGAGGGATTTAAATTCTTCAAAAAGGGCAAGGGAGCTGTGGTCAACTGGAGAGAGAGTTCTTAGGTATATTTTCCATGCTCTATTTCTTTTGTTACGGAGGGTTTTTAGCTTCTTCGTATACCAAGAGTGGCAGAAATTGTTATTTTTTGAAATTATTAAGGGAATATTATCATTAATGCAGTTATTAAGGATGGTATAAAATTTAGTAACTGCTTCGTCAATATTACTAGACATTGATATACTATTTATACCGGATCTAGTTAATTCTACGGAGAGCAACCGTAGTAAAAGTAAATGAGCAATCATATGCGTTGCTGTTTTCAAAAATATGATTGCTCAAGTCAAGAAGTATGTCCAAAGGAGGATGATAAGTATCTAAATTAGTAATTCCAGAACTAGACTCTAGAACAAGAGTACTAATTGCGTCAGAAGAAAATACTAAATCGAGAATTCGATTTTTAGAATTTTTAATACAGCTTACTTGCTGTAAGTCATTAGAACTAATTTTATCTAGTAAACGAAGCTCAGATTGTAACGAAGTTAAAGAAGCTTCTTGATAGGATTCATCTTCAGAAGGAACCCACTCTATAGGCGGTAGATTGAAATCTCCCAAAAGTAAAATTTTGCTATTAGAGCAAGACAAGTCAATTACAAAATCTAGGGTCATAGAAAGTTCGTCAAAAACTGCGTCCGAACTTTTGTGCGGAATATATACATACATTAAGTAAATAAATGAATTTGGACTGTAAAGTTATCTTTATACAAATTAACTCGATAGATAGACTGAAAGGGAATATAACGGAAGAAGATATAATTTTATTGCGAACCGCAATCAGAACACCACCTCTTTGTCAAACCATTTACATTTAGGTATGAAAGTGTTATTATTATTTTCAAGTGAAGCCGAAGCGAATATTACCCTCGTTATACTTTCCTCAATTTGTTCCACATCACTGGAAGATTGCTCCGGGAGAATATAACAGTGGCGATTCAAAAGTGTTTTGTACTGAGACGCTCTACTCTCATTCCATCTTAGTTTTCCGTAAGTATCTGCACTTCTCGTCTGCACTTTCTCATCTAAATGAATTTTCACAAGGATTGTCATGTGCGCTGAAAAGCTAGCCATAAGCACTTCAAAATCAACAGTTGCGGTAGCCCAGTCTCCAGATATTGCACAAAAGTCAATAACTGATAAGCCTTGGCCTCTAATAAATGTGAGTTCTCCAAATTTGTCTCCATCTGCGAACCCATTCAGCACGAACAAACCAAAATCTTCAAAAAATTCCGTTAAAATTCTTCTATTTCCATTAAGTGTTGTATCTTTAGAAATTCTGTTTACTCCGAAAATCCGTTGGTCTTGCATAATATGAACAGAATTCTGAAAATCAGCAATACGAGCGTTGAGGTCACCTATAACCATTACATTTTCCAAAGAGGTATTGTTAAGAAATTCGCGTAAGTTATTAAAATCATTCTGCCAGTTATTGCAATTAAGGTATACTGGTATAATATATAATTTAAATTGTTTAGTTATAATTTGAATAACAACCCTATTTTCGAATGTTTTAAACTGAGCAAAGTGATTAAATTTAGTTCTGATGCCACAGAAAATACCCCCGCTTGCCCTCCCATGTATATTTGTTCTTATTGCGGGAATAAAGGTAATTTTATAATCTTTAAAATATTTATAGAATTCAATTTCATGTTTTTCTTCTAAAAAAGTTTCAATAAAAATTATACATAATATCAAAATCAAGAATATATTTAAAAAAATCTGGCTGCAATAGTTTACTGCAGCCAGATTTTTTTAAACCTATTATATTGTATGATAAAATAGATAAATTTATAGAATTTCTTATATTTTGGCAGACGGCAATTTTTTCCTATTGTTTTTTTGATTTTGAAGGTTGCGATAGTTCGCACACAGATGGCGCTGGTATCGGATGCGAGATCGATGGTACTTCTCGCCGGCCATCAGTCGGAAATAGTTTCGCTCCCTCGCCGCAGTCAAAATATTCAAGCGAAATGTCACCACCAAACATATTGACGCTGATTACACGAGTCTTTTTTTCGTTCGTTTCGTCTTTCGTGCTTTTGACAGCTTGGGTGAGGGGTGTAGAAATGTAGGGGGAATGAAGTAACGAAAACAGGAATGAAAATTTGAAGATTTTTTCTGGTTGAACATTGACGTTTATGGTTTAAAAACAGGGTAGAGATGAGCGATAGCTAGTTGTCAGCAAAAATCGTAGTTGAGAGAAAAATGAATACTTTTCATGCAACAAGGGGTTTTGCGGTTCCAGAAAAGACAGTGAATAAGAACTAGTTACAAATAAGGTATTCCAAATCATGTTAATATCTACTTTCCTTTCTCTTTTTTGCTGTACACATTTTTTAAAAAGTAATTCTCTTTGTGTACAATTTTCGTTTTTAAAATTAAGAATTCATTTACATAGTCATTTAAGATGTAACCCCGATAAAATGTTCACACCACGTATTTGATAAAACAATACATATGTGGTGTGGAAGTTTTTGGTTCTTTTTACATTGATGAAACGATATTTAAGATCTAGCCAATTTGAACCACTTGACGAAATAAACTTAAAATCTAAATAATTTTTACCATCGTTAAAAAAAAGTGAGAGAGAGACACGTATAACAATTAGAGTTTCTGTTTTTTTTTAAATGAACTAAAGAGTCGGAAGTAATCTTTTTTTTGTCTTTGAGTGATTTGAACCACAAGTAAGATGCAAGAGTTCTCTCGTTAGTTATTTTTTTTTTATGAGGTTGCAAAGAGAGTGTAATACACCAAAAAGAAAATTGGAGAAAGCATAATTGATTGTGTTCATTGAGAACTCTCGTTTAATTAGTTTTGTTTTGATATCGGTCAACTATACTTGAGCTCAGCTTACTTTTGGTATAAATCTGCACTCACATATTTTACAAAAGAAAACCTACTTGAATATGAAAATTATATTTTTATTTTATTTTTGGAATCTTAATTTTTGAATAAATTTTATAATGAGTATGAATTTTAAAAACCGAACTTATTTTTTGTGACCATCTTTTTTTTTTTTGCCATGATTGAGTAAATTTTGTTTTAGTAAGGGAAAGTGCTAATGTCAAAAATCATCGACGTGGATTATATGTGGGGGCAGTAGACCTATATATAGTCTTACATTAGGGGTTATCGCGAGTTTATTATGAGTGTGGCGATAGCCATGGAATTAAATTCTCAAGAGGATTGAACTGTGGGAGGGTACACTCCGGAAACTAAAACATCACTTGTTTCCAAAATAATAGTTGTTATGAAAAAATTGTTGCATGGAAAACCTTTAAGGATTATAAAGCCCAATTTGATTTTTTTCTTTTGACTAGGCATGTTAATAAAGTACGGCAGTCCAGTGGCGGGTACAAGTTCCCACCCCACCGACGAGTTAGCCTTCGGCCATCGCGAGCATGCCTGCGCGTACTCAGCCGACTGGACACTCTACTTCGCAACCCCCTTTCCTTCAGAGAATCCTGTGGTTCTGAATGAACTTCGGGAACGCAAATCATCGCCCATATGTGAAGTAGAAACACCTTCCGTTACACAGGTGGCGCCCATCGTGGGGCTCTAAACCTTATTAAGATTTTATTGTTACTTCTATTGAATCAAGATTTATGAAGCAGTTGTTATTAATCTATGACAAAACCAATTATTCAAGTGAATACAAAACCAACTTTTAGTTAAGGTTTTATAAACAGATCGATTTTTGTTTTATCTGTAATGTCCAGGAATTCATGTTCTTAAGATAATATTTCCCTAGTAGCATATAATTTGATAAAAAACGATCGAGATAAACATTTTGTCATTAATTGCTTGAAGGAGTTCATTCGACGACCGGGAGATAACGGTTCGAGGAAACCACTTCTCCGCCAGATGCGCCGGAGTTCTGTTTCAGCAAATAAAAGCTTCTTTCTTGTCTTCAAGGTCAACCGAAAACAAATTAACAAAATATCTTGTAGATAAGAGATGACACAACTTTTTATTTTTATTTAAAGTGGCCAGGAGATTCAGGCAGGTCTCAATTCTCTGTCGTTGCACTTCATTGAAGTTTAATTAGTTGTCGAATCTTAAAACACCTTATACATTTGTACATGTAACATTTTTTTTCATATCAATTTTTTTTTACTTCGTCGATGCCAATAATTACACTTTCCCTTATACAATGTATTTATACACCAAATATTTTTTTTTGATAATACCATTTACATTATATGTGAATAAATTGTTTTTTTTTAGGAGTTTTCTAGGTAAATTGATTTTTTTTATCATTTTTAGTTTTTTTTTTAATTGTCGTTGCCAAAAAAAAAAAAAAAGGAATTATATATTATGCACTTCTCCCTTTATCAAGCTTATGTTAAAGCTTCATTTTTCGTGAATAATATTTTTATATTTTTCTTTTCTTTAATTCTTTGAATTCTATGCGTTCATTATTGAAGCCTTTGTATTTTTTTTTTGAATTTACGTTTCAATTTGAATTTTTTTTTTGAATTTACGTTTCAATTAATACGAAAATGCCTGCTAAATCGAATAGCAAAAACCCAAAAAAAAATACTGTGGAAGAAGAAGAAGATGACATTGAATGTGTCACCGTCTACGGAACTCTGGGTACGGGTAGCCAGCCTCCTCCACCTACCCCTCATGCTTCGCGCCAATCTACGCAAACCGCTCATTCCCTCGATGAGAGTCTAAAACGCTACATCGAAAATATTGTCACGGTATCGCTAGGAATTAGTAGAGCTGAAGACCTTAAAAATCGCAGAGCGGAATACGAAGCAGAAATGTTTAGTTTAAGACAGGAAATAGTAAGAACCATCCAAGAAGAGCTTAGGCCACCCGCAACTACTTCCGAAAGGGGTATAGGGGGCCATAATAATTTTTCACTTCCGCCAGAAAAAAGTACAGCCCATAACACCCCCATTCATAACCCAATACCTGCTGCTCCTGGAGAGCGCGAAAACCAGCAGGAACCGATCGATCCTACACCACTCAGTCATAATTTACAAAATTTTGCGGACCAACTTAATGCTCTCAATCTTAACTCTGCCGCTCCAAGTGGTAGGTTACCTTCTACTCTGCCTTATCGTTTAATCGAATTTCAAAAATGGGGCCTTAAATTCGATAATAAGAGAATGACGGTCGACGATTTCCTTTATCGAATAAACCGTTTGAAAATCTGCTGCAAAGTCACTTGGGAAGACATCTTCCTCCATTTCCACCTTTTCGTGGCCGGAGAAGTCGAGATTTGGTTCTGGACTTTTTTAAAATCTAATCCAGGTGCCACCTGGAGAAATTTAGAACTTGCTCTAATCGAACAATTCAGGAGCATCGAAACTGACTCCGAACTGTCGAGAAAAATGTTTGACCGAGACAAAGTCCTACGGAAAGTTTTGACAGCTTTTACCAAGAAATTTTGGTTTTGAATTCTCGGTTACAATTTCCAAAGTCCTCTAGAGAGCTGATTGAGCTCATAAAGCAAAACGTGAGACGTCGAACTGGTGAACTGTTAATTACGTATAATACAAACAGCTTGCCAGAAATGGTTTACTTTTGCCGAGCAATTGAAAAACACGCGACCCAAAATGATTCTTTACGTTCTAGAATTTTCCCTACTACAAGTAGGAACCAAGTAGCTAAAGTAAATGAGCTTGAACCTTCATATAATGATCTTCTTGATGTTGAAGCGATAGGTTTGACACATCGAAACCAAATTAATTTTACATGTTGCAAGACCATAGGTCATTCCTATAAACAATGTTCAAGTCCACAGAGAAATCTGTTTTGTTATAAATGTGGCATGGAGAACACCACTTCACCCAAATGTGTTAAGTGTTCGGGAAACCGGAATCGGGGCGATGTAACCGGGGAGTCTTGCCCCCCACAAGTGAACCCGGAACCCAAAACACCGAAAAGCAACTCGTCGTAAATCCATTAGATTTACATAACACACCAACTAGTATACAATCACCTGACTTACCCAATCAAAGTACTGTTACCAATTCAACTCAGCCTACCATTATTACGATTTTAAAAAGGCCACCAGCTACTTTTTCCAAAATTGATTCCGAAGCGACTCTATATGAAAACCGAAAACCACGAAAACCAAAGACACTTCATGAAAGATTGAATGAATATTATAGTGCGCGTGCACGTATTTTTAAAGAACTTTCAAAAAACGTAATTAAACTCAGGGATAGATTTCGAAATAAACGCAACAAATATAAAGCCACTTCCGCAACAAACCTCTGCAATACCGAAGACCCAAGACCAAATGCTACGATTTCAATATTTGGCAAGAAAATGCTAGGACTCCTGGATAGTGGCGCTAGCATCAGCTGCTTAGGAACAGGATGTCTAGAGCTGGTTAAGGAAATGGGCATTGCGTACAAACATTTCAATTCAAAAGTTAGGACCGCTAGTGGTGATCCACAATCTATCATAGGCGAATTTTCATCGAAAGTGAGCCACAAAGGAATGACAAAAGAAATAACCTTTTTCTTGGTTCCGTCATTAGAACAACCCTTGTATTTAGGGGTAAATTTTTGGAAATCCTTTGAAATCGCTCCACAAATTATCTCGGCAATTTCAACCACAGAAAGAGTTAGTGACCCGAATGCTCACGAGCTATCAGCAGAACAGACAAATGAGCTCAATAACATTATTAGTTTGTTGCCGTCCGCAGCCAAGTTAGGGACGAACAAAACTGGAGGAACACACAATAAACACGGGTGATGTTGAGCCCATTAAGCAACGTTTTTACCCAGTTTCTCCGGCGGTACAAACCCTGATGTATGGTGAATTGGATAGGATGCTCTCTTTGGGAGTCATTGAAGAAAGCGAAAGCGCGTGGAGCTCTCCTATTGTCCTGGTACAAAAGCCCGGGAAAAATCGGCTGTGCCTTGACTCTAGGAAAGTCAATAAAGCCACGAAAAACGATGCTTATCCACTTCACCATGTTGATGGCCTGCTAAGTCGCCAATCAGAGACACACTTCATCTCTAGTGTGGATCTGAAGGACGCGTTTTGGCAGATACCGCTGGAAAAGACGTCAAGGGAAAAAACGGCGTTTACTGTGCCCGGCAGACCCCTTTATCAATTTACGGTCATGCCCTTTGGACTGTGCAATGCTGCTCAGCGGCTTTGCAGACTCATGGACAAAGTGGTTCCGCATGAATTGAGACAAAACATTTTTGTTTATTTAGACGATTTGTTGGTAGTTTCGGCGACATTTGAGGAACACCTAACGGTCCTGTCCAAACTGGCTTCACTTCTTAAAAATGCCGGACTTACTATAAACATGGAAAAGTCAAAATTTTGTTTTAAAGAACTTAAGTTCTTAGGTTTCATTGTAGGAGGGGGGCACGTCAAAACCGACCCTGATAAAGTTGCCGCTATAAAAGATTTCCCTGTACCGAAAACAGCAAGGCAGGTAAGAAGATTCTTAGGTCTAGCAGGATGGTACCGACGATTTGTCAGCAATTTTTCGTCCCTAGCCACTCCTATGTCCGACACCCTTAAAAAAAGCAAAACGTTCACTTTCACTCCGGAAGCTTTGAAAGCTTTTGAAGCCTTAAAACTTGCCTTGACTTCGGCTCCAATTTTAGTCAATCCAGACTTCAAAAAGCCCTTTAAGATTCTCTGCGACGCTTCTACAACAGGTGTTGGCAGCGTCTCAACGACTCAACGAAACTACAGCATAACCGAATTGGAATGCCTTGCGGCAGTGCTAGGCGTTGAAAAATTTAGGTCCTACGTCGAAGGGCAGGAGTTCACGATAGTGACCGACCATGCGAGCCTGCGGTGGCTCATGAGTCAGAAGGATTTGAACGGAAGGTTAGCACGTTGGAGCCTCAGACTTCAACGATTCTCATTCGAGATACAGCATAGGAAGGGTACGCAGAATGTTGTTCCAGATGCTCTCTCTCGCGTTTACTCCGTGGACGAGATTGTATCTGCGAAAGATGATTCAGTGAATCCTTCTGATGTTCTATCTATTGATCTTACGAATCCGGCTTTTAAGTCAGATGAATATGTGGGATTGATAAAAACGATAAAGGAAAATAAAAATCAGCTACCTGATCTTCGTGTGTCCGAATCTTTTGTCTACAAGAAGGTCAAACCCTGCACAGGGGATCCCAGAGAAGACGACTGCGTTTGGAAACTCTGGATTCCCTCATTACTAACCAATAGTTTGATCCGTTGGGCTCATGATCCTCCTCGTGCTTCACATGGTGGGGTCGCTAAAACTTTGTATCGCCTTCGAGACCGTTTTTACTGGCCTAATATGGCGGCTCAAGTTAAAACGTTCGTCGGGGACTGCAATATTTGTAAGACATCCAAAGCGCCAAACTCTGTCCTTAGACCTCCCATGGGGCAAGCTTTCGTTGTCGATAGGCCTTTCCAGCATTTATATGTCGATTTTTTAGGGCCGTATCCCAGATCGAAAAAGGGTAACTGTTATATCATTGTTTGTTTAGACCAACTCACAAAATTTGTCTTAGCAAAAGCCATAAGAAAAGCCGCCAGTGAGTCAGCGGTTAAGTTTTTAGAGGTTGATGTCTTTTCATTGTTTGGCGTACCCGAATCACTTTTATCCGACAATGGTAAGCAGTTTGTCAGTAAGGAGTTTGCTAAATTTCTCGGTGCTTATGGCACGAAACATATAAAAACTGCTTCCTATTCGCCTCAGCCTAACGCCAGCGAGCGCGTCAATCGCTCAATACTCGCGGCAATTCGTTCGTATGTCGGGTCTGATCAGTCAAACTGGGACAACAATTTAGCGTCAATCGTGAGCGCGTTACGGTCTACAATTCATACTGCAATTGGCATTTCGCCACATGAAGCCCTTTTTGGGCAGAGTAAAATAGAACATGCTTCGGATTATCTTTTGCTGAAAAAACTAGGTGGACTAAATAATTCTGAAATTGAAATTTTGCCAAAAACCTTGAGAATGAATATGCTTCACAATCGAATAAAAAAATCTCTAGCAAAAGCACATAATACTTATGAGAAGACATATAATTTAAGAAGCAGAGATATAAAATTTTTGGTTGGTCAAACCGTTCTTAAAAGAAATTTTATACTAAGCGATAAGACAAACGCAATGCCAAACTATGTCCAAAATTCGTATCTGCTAAAGTGAGAAAAGTTGTTGGAAACAACCTTTACGAACTGACCGATATGCAAGAAAATAGTTTAGGAGTGGTGCACGCAAAAGACATGCGAAAATAATTATAACTTAAATCTCAAACCTTAGGATTGCTTAAGTACCTACTTTACAAAACATCTCAGGCGTGGGTCGACACTCAACCAAACTATGCCTTTTCTTTTCAATTTCATGACCATGTCGTCAAGAAATTGAAAAGTTGTGTACGGGCATACCCTCACCCGCACATCTGAAATCCAAGGTGTGATGGTGTAAATTTGAATACACCCCTGAAACGCCAATGTTGTACTTTCGATACTCGACAACTTATATTTCATCAATTTCCTCTGACGAATTTCTATTCTCACGGCGGATGGGAAGGTGCAACTAACCTGTCTTTGCTTCGCGCCTTAACATTTCTTTTCGATTACATCTGCCAAGTGAGAACATTCATCTCTTCTACATACATATATACAAAATTTCTGGTTTGTAGAATTCGACAATTCGATAAACTTATACTTGTCCCTATAAGGAAATCGGTAAGTCCTTAAAAAGACATTTATTTTGTGAAGATTTCACTAATTAAAAATCCTACAGATTCTGACACGAACTGGATTCAAACCAAGTAGTATCAAACATACCTCCAAACGTAATCGAAAAAAACATATAGTATAGTCCAAGCCAGCGCGACTGTACTCTTTTACAGAGTCCATCGTGGACCACAACTATTACTTTCAATTTCGTCACATAAGTGTGAACTCAGTGCCCAGCAGTGCAGAGAAAGCACGAACGATCGATCTTCGAGCACACCACGTGCCGAGATCACTCATTGCCCTAGCCGCACAACCTACTTTGGTCTACCTCTAAGCGCCGATCAGATCGATAAATGATCACCCCCAAAAAATTTGACATTGTATAGAAGGCGCACCCATCGTAAAGGCAATCGAATAACCTTCCCAATCACCAGCCTCTGGCACATGCCAACAGACCAACAGACCAACAACGAAGAGCGACTCTGACCAGCATCCCTCACGTGCTGGGTACGAGTACACCTGAACCTAACTCAACCAGAATTGAGTATAGCTCTGGAAAACTTCGACAACATCACAACACCAACCACATCAAATCAATTTTCGGACCTATCATTTAATCTAATAATCGATCTGCCAACGAGATTACTTGATCCATACCCATCTAACATCATCTATAACCCATATCATCGAATCACCATAATCGTATTATCATCTGTTATCATACCTATACATAATTTCTAAAATCAAAATTGGAAACATTCTCTCTTTCTCTCAGTTAAGTAATTTTTACTTTTGTTTTTATTTAAGTTCAAATTGAAAAGATTTTATCTCTCCCATCAATTAATAAATTTAGCATCACCCTATTATCAACAAGAAAAATAAAAACAACAACGCCAAGCGAGCGTCTACTATCCACCAACCAAAAAAGGAGTGCGCACATCTTTATTGGAAGGAACTAAACTTAGGAATTAATTCGGTGAGTCATTGATGAAACGATATTTAAGATCTAGCCAATTTGAACCACTTGACGAAATAAACTTAAAATCTAAATAATTTTTACCATCGTTAAAAAAAAGTGAGAGAGAGAGACACATATAACAATTAGAGTTTCTGTTTTTTTTTAAATGAACTAAAGAGTCGGAAGTAATCTTTTTTTTGTCTTAGAGTGATTTGAACCACAAGTAAGATGCAAGAGTTCTCTCGTTAGTTATTTTTTTTTTTGAGGTTGTAAAGAGAGTGTAATAGACCAAAAAGAAAATTGGAGAAAGCATAATTGATTGTGTGCATTGAGAACTCTCGTTTAATTAGTTTTGTTTTGATATCGGTCAACTACACTTGAGCTCAGCTTACTTTTGGTATAAATCTGCACTCACATATTTTACAAAAGAAAACCTACTTGAATATGAAAATTATATTTTTATTTTATTTTTGGAATCTTAATTTTTGAATAAATTTTATAATGAGTATGAATTTTAAAAACCGAACTTATTTTTTGTGAACATCTTTCTTTTTTTTTTTTTTGCCATGATTGAGTAAATTTTGTTTTAGTAAGGGAAAGTGCTAATGTCAAAAATCATCGACGTAGATTATATGTGGGGGCAGTAGACCTATAGTCTTACATTAGGGGTTATCGCGAGTTTATTATGAGTGTGGCGATAGCCATGGAATTAAATTCTCAAGTGGATTGAACTGTGGGAGGGTACACTCCGGAAACTAAAACATCACTTGTTTCCAAAATAATAGTTGTTATGAAAAAATTGTTGCATGGAAAACCTTTAAGGATTATAGAGCCCAATTTGATTTTTTTCTTTTGACTAGGCATGTTAATAAAGTACGGCAGTCCAGTGGCGGGTACAAGTTCCCACCCCACCGACGAGTTAGCCTTCCATCGCGAGCATGCCTGCGCGTACTCAGCCGACTGGACACTCTACTTCGCAACCCCCTTTCCTTCAGAAAATCCTGTGGTTCTGAATGAACTTCGGGAACGCAAATCATCGCCCATATGTGAAGTAGAAACACCTTTCGTTACAAATGTGTGTATAAAAAAATAATTTAAGTACATACAATTTAAAAACTAATAGAAATCAATAAATTGGGATATATATAGTTTTTTGTTTAAAGAATTCCTCGTAAAATTTGGAAGCAAGCCCCCCCCGAACCAAAATCCTGGCTACGGCACTGGCTGACGTCTACTTCCACGTGGTGAGTTCGATGATGAGCCTTCATTTGCACTCATCATACATACGGCAGCTAAATGACCCACTTTTTTGCATTTATTGCAAACAGTTTTGTTGTGACGACAATCACTTCTGTTGTGATTAACAAAACAGCCAGGGCAATACTTACGAAATGATTGTGATTGCGAGTTAGCATAAGACGTACCGTGTCCGTTAGTCACCGGTATTTTATTAACCTCTCTCTCATTATCTTTTTCTTTAATTGTAGAGAATTTTTTTTGCGTTGTCTCATAAGCACATGCTATTTCCAACACCTCTTTCAATGAAGGGTCAGTTTTTTGGAGTGCTTGCGATCGTACATTGTCATGCGGCGTGTACGGACTATGATGTCACGAATCATATTATCGACATATGACTCCGCACATGATGCTTGAGGACAGGTAAAAAGACAGTTGCGAGCGATTCCTCTTAGATTGGCGACCCATGCGGCATATGTTTGACCAGGCTTCAACACCGTTTTGTGAAATTGGAATCTAGCTGCAAGAAAATGTATTTTAGCAATGAAATGCACACTTAGCTTACCCGTCAGGTCTTTGAAAGTTTTGGAGGCTGGATCAAAAATTAGGGGTTCGAATTACTTGAAAAAAAAAATCCTCATCGCCAATGAAGAGATGAGATCAACTTGGATCCGGATTTACAATGTCTTTAATATCTAGTTAGTAGTAATAGGTTACATATTGTATATATTATGTTGTATGATGTACATAGGTAATTGGTATAATGTCAATGATAGATGTGTGCATTATGAAATGAAATTTAATATAAGGGTGAAGTTACAACAGAAATATAATAATATCTATTGAATACAAAAAAATAGTGCTTAAAAATCAAAAATCAAAATAATATAACTGTAGAAAAAAGGGTTCTGGGGGTAAAAATACACTTTTTACGCATCTCAAAAACGAAATGTATTTTGAAGCCTTTTTTCTTCTGATGTTTGTTTTTTCACATTTATGTATATACATATAAAATTATGTAAGTAAGTAAGATATTCATTTATAAACAATTAAATACAAATTATCATTACAAAACTTGAATCTTAAAGCATAACTCTTTGCGGTCTGAATATAGGGCATATACCAATAATATGATAGGAATCTTCTCTAGAGTTAAGGTTGCACAGCGAGCAGAATTGATAAAAACTTCCATTATATGGGTTGCCATTAAGGTTTAGGACCTCACACCTTGCTTTGAAGATTATAGATATTTCATCATAGCTTAACGAATCGTGGAAGTAGTTCCTTTGTTTTAAATTGAAATTCAATTGCCTGTATAAGACTCTGCTATCCGACTCTCTAGCCTTTAGGATGAACATATCACGAGTTGCGTCTTCATTCTTCTGAATAATGTTGTAGAGGTTTCTTTCAAGTTGCCTAAGTTGTTAGTGTCAATTATAAAGTTTTCACCACAAGCGTTACCAATAGTCTGCCATTTTTTATACCACCAGTCTTTATTCCTTAGCTCATACAGAAACAGTTTTTTCGAAAGTCGAGATTCTTCATAATGACTACATAGCTTAATTATGAAGTCAGCTTGAGACTTGAGAGTGTTCGTTAGGAGTTTTGGAAGACCAGTTTCCAAGTATATACAATAATTTGGTGTATTTTGCGGGAGGTTAAATAGTTTTTTCAGAAATTTCTTTTGGAGTAATTCTATTTCCTCGTACTCATCTGCACCCCATACTTGAGAAGCATAGCAAAGGGTTGATTTGACAACTGAATTAAATATTTTGTGTTTTGCGGATAAAGCGATTCTTTTGTTTGAAAAAACATTTTTCCAAGTTAGGTTAATTAAGCTTTGTGAGCTATTGCTTTTTTCGGTTAGGTGGTTCTTGAAACTAAAAGTTGAATTAATCCTCACACCTAGGTATTTAACCTCTTTTACGGTTTCGAGAAGTTGTCCGTCATAATATCACCGTCTCTCATTATGTGCTCTTGAATGCCTCTCGAAGACCATCATTTTCGATTTTTCTGTATTAATTGATAGATCCCATTTCTTGCAATAGCTTGATAAACGATTTATCATTAACTGCATCTGCTCAGGTGATTCAGAGAGTATGACAAGGTCATCTGCATAGAGTAACACATTGACTGTAGAACCTGCAATTCTGACTCCATCAGGTAGATCATCTACTACGTGCGTCGTTTAAAAAGACCGAGAATAATAATGCACTGAGAAGACAGCCTTGTTTCACACCAGAATTAGTACCGAACCACTCCGAGTACGTTGTACCATCCCAAACTGCTGCATTAGTATTCGTATACATTTCTCTGATCACCTTGATGAACTTTGACGATATACCAAGTTGCGATATTTTGTAGAAAAGTGCATCTCTGTTAATATGGTCGAAGGCAGCTTTGAAATCTTTTTTTTTTTTCACACTATCAGATCTTTGCCGAAGAGAGCTTAGTACAAGCGACATCTTGCGGCCAAAGATTTGCCAACACAAAATATGTGTTATCCGGCTCATCACTTAGTGCAGTGTTGGTAGTTAGTAAGCAAAAATCAACTACTACAAAACATACACTTAAAAACAATTAATACAAAACTATTATATACGAATAAATATAAATACATAAAAAAAAATACAATTACAATAAGAAACTAAATTGTAATTATAAACATTTAAGATCGTGGTGCACTGGTCCTTAACGTATGTTTTAAACTAATCTTACTAATATTAAAATCAAAGACGTTTGAGTTTAAATTCAAAAGCCTGCACATGCGGGTAAGAGGCTCATGCATGCCATAAATAGTTCGGTGTTGGGATAAATGCATTAATTCCACATTACGAATATTGTAGTTTCCCCCACGGTAATTAAAACCAATACAACTTAGTAAATCAGGTGCATCAATAACGCCAGTTATAAGTTGATGAATAAATATAATATCCATATTAATCCTCCTTTGTGACAAAGGCTGGACCTGAAAAAGTTTAAGCCTATGTTCATAAGGAGGAAGGTTATAAGGATCGGACCACGGTAGCCCTTTCAAAGCGAAACGTATGAAATTACGCTGTACGGCTTCTAATCTATTTTTATGCGTTGCGTGAAAAGGAGTCCATACCTGGGATGCGTATTCAAGATGGGGACGGACTAAACAGTTGTAAAGAGCGAGGGTAACATATGGATCCTGAAATTCTTTAGACCATCTTTTAATAAACCCTAACATAGAGTTCGCCTTATTCACGATCAAATTGATATGCTCAGTAAAATTAAGGTTAGAAGTAAAGTGAACTCCGAGGTCTTTAAAACTATGAACTCGGCGTAAAGAGTACTGCGATATTTTGTACTCAAACGAAGAAGGAGTTTGTTTTTTGGAAAAAGTCATGGCCTGACATTTAATAGGATTAAGATTCAAACCATTCTTATTACACCAAATCAGAAAACTGTTTAAATCATTTTGCAAAAGTAAACGATCATTGGTAGATTTAATGCTTTTAAAAATTATCATATCATCCGCAAAAATTAGAATTTCACGTATACAGAGGGTTACGTCATTAATAGCTAAGATAAAAAGAAGGGGACCTAGATGGCTTCCCTGAGGAACTCCCGATTTGGCAATGAAAGGGTTAGAGAAAGAATTATGGAATTTAACCTGGTAATATCTATTAAGGAGATAGGACGAAATCCAAGTGATGATTCCAGGAGGAAACCCAAACACTTTTAATTTAAATAAGATAATTTCATGAGAGAGTTGATCAAAAGCTTTAGAGTAATCTGTATAGATACAGTCCAGTTCTAATCCTCTTTCTAACGCATTTGTACACTTGTGCATAAAAGTAAGTAGATTTGTTGCTGTTGATCTCTTCTGCATGAAACCATGTTGTTGTTTGCAAATGATGTTTCTACAATGGAATGCCAAACTATCGCACACCACCTGCTCAAAGAGCTTAGGAATACAGGACAGCTTGGAAATCGGCCTGTAATTACATATGTCAGATTTGTTTCCCTTTTTAAAAACTGGTGTAATAAATGCCTTTTTCCAAATACCTGGAAATTTACCTGAGGTAAGAGATAGGCTAAATAATTTTGTAAGAGGGGAAGCTAATATTGATTTGAATTTTTTTTAAATTATAGGAGGTATACCATCTGGTCCAGATGAGTAATCATCATGAAGTAAGGAAAGATAATGTAAAACTTTGTCTGTTGTAATAGGAAGATTATTGAATGTTGCTTGTGGGCACTCTTCTAAGTAACGAAAGAAGTCCTCGTCAACATCAATTGAAGTATCAGTGAAAGACTGACGAAAGTTATTTGCAAAAGCATCACAAATTTCAGGGGTACTATTTAAGATATTATTGTTATAAGTAAAATTCTCTGGATAACCATCAGATTTTTTTTCATATTAACAAATTTCCAGAAACATTTGGGGTCAATTTTAAGGCAGCTTTCCATATTATTGAGATATTCAGTGTATAACTCATTGGAGAGGTTTTTAAACTCTTCAAATAGGGCCATATACACCTTCCTATCTTCAAAAGACATGCTTTTTAGGTAGTTCTTCCATGCCCTGTTCCTTTTATTTCGAATATTTTTCAGCTCTTTAGAATACCATGGATGGCAAAAGCTTGAGTATTTAGAAATTTTCAGAGGTACTGTGTCATTAATACAGGATATCAATACTTGATAAAAATATGAAACTGCAACGTCAATGTCACCTGAAACTGGTATATTATCAATACCAGAAGCACTTAAGTGCTCCAAAAGTAGCTGAAAATTGGCTTTTCGAAAATCTAAGGTATGTGACTTTTAGTCATGTAAATTACTACTATTAGTTAAATGGCCGCCTAAGTCAAGAAATATGTCAAGTGGAGGATGGTAACTATCTATGTTCGATAAAGCAGAAGTAGAATCTACCACTACCGTATTGACAGCGTCAGATGAGAAAACTAAGTCGAGTATTCGATTTTTAAAATTTTTAATACAGTTAACTTGCTGTAAGTCAGTAGGGATGATATGGTCTAACAATTGAAGCTCCTGTTGAGATGAAGTCAATGATGCTTCAAAGTAGGACTCGTCCTCTGATGTAATCCAGTCAATCTGTGGGAGATTAAAGTCGCCCAACAGAAGAATAGTACTATTGAAACCAGCAATGTCGATAACATGGTCCAGAGCAAGCGAAAGCTCAACAAAGACCGAAACCGTGCTTTTTGGTGGAATGTAAGCATTTAAAACAAACAAGTCTTTAGATTGAAGGGATATTTTGATGCAAATAATTTCAATTGTAATATTAAGAGGGAATGTTATTAGAGTTGTACTAAAATGATTTCTAACTGCAATTAAAACACCACCACCTACTAAATTTAAGTTATCCACATGACGGTCTTTCCTGAAAACTAGGAACTCTTGATCAAAAAGCTCTGTGTCTAAGATCGTGGCATTAAGCCAAGTTTCAGTGAAAGCGATTAAGTCATATGGAAAAGCTTGTCAATTTTTAAAAATGTTAGTTGTTTTACTACGAAGCCCTCTTACATTTTGGTAATAGAGGGAGAACCTGCTAAGTTTTTTGTAATTGCATTACTATTGATTTTGACACCCGTTCTCTTTTTTGAAGGGACTGTAAATTCTTTTACTAATGTATTAGGGGGCCAGGTACTATTACAAATCGGTTCGAACAGTGAATGTGGAGCAGTTATTTTGAAAGATGAAACAAAACTGTTAGGTTTGCTTATTTTAGTACATTTAATAGATGAAACATTAGGAATAGATTTTAAGGCAACGAGGTGTTGCACTATGTCTTCGGATACAAATTCCGGTAAAAGACGAGAGACGAATATTGATTTGGGCTTAGGTACTGATTCTAATGTTTTAAGAGGAACTAGATCAGTCGGAGGGTTCGGATTTATAACTTCAATTTCACAAACTGATTCCAAGGGCTGTTTTGCCGACAAGTTATTAGCTATTTCTGATTGATCCTCTCCGACATTAACATTAGTGATCACGGCTAAGCTTTCACGTTGGTTAAGGTCAGGAGTTAAGTCAGATTTAACCTTGTTGCTTCTTAGGTTTGATCTTTTGGGAGCAGGACCTATATTTTTGGAAGTAGTAGCGCCATCGCGTCCCCTTTTTTTGCCTTTCTTGGGATCAATTTCTAGTGCATTAGTCGAAGTGCTAGGCGCAGGATCTGTTTCTAAAAGAGACTCGGGTTTTGTTTGAAAGTCTCTTGTAGAGGATGATTTATCGGCTAAAATATTTTGAAAGGAAAAATTGTCAACAATTGAAACAATACTAGAAAAGTTATGGGTTAATTCTTCAAATCCCTTGGAGATCTTTATAATTTCGGACTGTAAAGCGTTCATTTTAAAAGTAAGACTCGATAATGAAAGCTTTCTGCAATTGGAACAGTACTAAGAACCAATTTGTGAAGAGTTTATTTTGTCAATTAGAGCATTAGTTGCCCCAACACATTTGGCGTGATAAAGGTTACCACAAGGGCCATGGCATTTAAATAGAGAAGATGTAATTGAATGATCGGAACATTTAACTTCAGAGCAGGCCATGATGGAAGAAGTTTCTTTTTTTCTTTTTTTTTTTGCCTTTTGTATCTGGTAAAAAGATTTAAAATTACAAAATATTTGATTTAAAAAAAAAAAAAAAAAAAAAAAAAAAAAAAAAAGTCCGGGATCCGGGAAGCGAACCCGGAACTTCTCAACTAAAGTCTGACAGAACGCACGTGTGATCATTTTTTTCATTTTTAATTCATTTTTATTTTTTTCAAAACTTATAACTAACTTAAAGCTAGACAAAAATTCATAAAAACTAGCCTACTTATCAATAACTTACAACTAACTTACTGGCCCCATGCGGGCGCTCTAAGTTAAACTATATACATATATCTTAATACTAATGCCTTTCGGCCTACGCACGTGTGAACAATCACGGCCAGCGAACTCTTTAATTGAGTCAGATTTAAATATGAAATAAGGGCACTAGGATACACAAAATAAGCCTAGTTGTTGGTTTATGAAGAGAGAAAATAAAAAAAAAAATAAAAAAAACAATAATAACAATTCGGATAAAAAAAAAGCTTTTGAGGAAAGCAATTAAATTGTCAAGCTTTAGGGAAGGGTAGGACGAAATAGTACCTGAAGCAGAAAGCTTTGTTATATAATCAGAAAATGGAATGTGAGATATTACAACAACACAAGTAGGCACATATATAAAAATATATAAATATATAAAATTATGAATATGAGGGAGACAAAAAAAAAAACATTTATATTCACTCAAGCATACGAACACAAATTAATAGAATAAAATATTCTCACCAAGCAAAACTAAAAGTTTAAATTTAATAACTAAATTCCAAAAAATTAAGAGAAAAATATTAAACTAAACCGATAGACTCACTTATGCAGTGAATTAAACAATAAAAACAGTCAGAATTCACAAATTAACATGTAAAAACAAAAAAAAATAGACACAGGCGATATGCCGACACAACTAACTAGAACAGAACCGAAATCAACAAAGAAAGAGTATACTTTTTTATTCCTGGCTTGGAACGCTTTAACAATAGATGTAAGAATAAATATTTCATCAATCGTAGAGTAATCCTCTCTAAAGCCCGCTTGAAGTTCAGACAGAATGTTTTTCCTTTCAACCCATTTCTCAAGTCTTCCAACCATGACACCACAGAAAATTTTTCTTATTGTATTCATGAAAGAAATTCCTCTATAATTTTCTACAACGTCTAAGGGTCCTTTTTTGTGGATCGGAAATATCAGAGATTTCTTGAACGATGAGGGAATGCTTGCCGTTGATAGAATTTTGTTAAATAGGATTTGTAAGTTATTACAGAACTTGGGTGTTGAATTTTTAAAAAATTCATAAGGGATGCCGTCCTCACCTGGTGCCTTTCCATTCTTCGCTTTCAACAACACAGCTTGTATTTCGTCAATAGAGATGTCGGTGTCTAACGATTCATCAATGTATAAAGGTTCTGCGTATGAGAAAATCAGATTAGAATTATTTGAGAGGAGAAGCTTAAAATGGTTTGCTAGTGATTCGGCTGATACACCTTCTCCGATTTTATAATTCATTCCATTGATTTCCCTCGCGATCTTCCAGAAATCTTTGGAGTTTCGAGTTTGTCCTAATAGAAGTGCTAGTTGGTTTTCAAATTCAGTTTTCTTTCGACGACATACATTTTTGTAATTTGTGTTCACATCAATGTACCAATTTCTAAGGTATTGGTGGTTTGAGGAACGGATTGCGCGTAAGATGGAGAACGACTTTTTTCGTGCTTTCCAGCATTCTTTGTCAAACCATTCCTGTTTAAAAGATGACTTCAGGTTTATAGTTTTGTTTGGAGAAGAATTTCGAATACATTCAGTAAGCTGATTTTATAGAACTTCCGTGGATTCCGTCGACAAGTCGTTGATTAAAAAATTTTCTAAATTTCGTGGAACGAATTTTTTTGTTCATTTTTCCAACAAAGACGAGGAAGAAGTTTAAGATTTTTTCCGGTAGATGGTGCTTGGTTTACAAATTCTTTGGTGACAACCAGCTGTTCGGCTGTTCGGATAGAGAGATGTTTTAGTTACTTACTCGGATACAGGAACGCGCATGACGTTAAGGAGATTTTTCTAAGTCTTAACGACAAGATAGAAGACGCGATAAAAAGATACAAAAAAGATATCTAGAGGGATTTCAGCAACAATCGCGGAGATACTAAAAATCCTGTTGAGAAAATAAAGATATATTAAAATAAAGCAATATTTAAAACACATTTTGCGTACCGTATAATTTATTTATAATCTATTGTATGTAGTGGTGCTTTGTAATAAGCCCCCGCTACAACTGGTGACCCCGACGTGATCTACCTACAGGATTTTTTTTTTTTCACAAAAGGCACGTACACAATATTTCTGTGTTTTCAGTTTTTATGCCTTATAATCTCCGCAGTCAGAAGGGACGTAAACTTAATTTCTCTAGTCCGGAACCGTCGCCAGAAGAAGACAACACTCTTCAATTGGAACAAGACATTTACACCTCCATCATGGCTAACACGGAAGATGACGCAAACAAAGAGGTCATCAATACGCTTCGTAATGAACTTCGAGAAGCTAATGACGCCATAGAACAACTCAAGAAACTAATTCTTGGGCAAACTAGCGTAACCACCCCGCAAGGAACGAGGCCCAACGAAACCTTAACTACGCAAGCACCAAATTACTTCGGCCACGAGCCATCGACTTTTGCAAATCGTTCCGGTCAACGCCAACCTCTGGTACAACGCGTTCCTCTGCCAAAATTCAATCCACAATACCCACAACTTTGGCTGACTCAAGTGGAAATGGCATTCCAACTCGCTGGTGTTAACAATGACGATGAACGCTACGCCAATTTGCTGGTTAGTCTTGAAGGCGATGCCTTAAGAGCAGTTGGTGATCTAGCCAGTAATCCACCAGGCATTAACAAATTCATCGCCCTCAAGGAACGATTGGTGAATCATTTCGCTCCCACACCAGAATCGCAATTACGACGAATGTTACGAGGTGAATATGTGACAGGCAAGAAACCATCTGCTATCTTAGCACATATGAGACATCTCTCCGATGGGTGGTGCGACCCGTCAATCATGCGCACACTCTTCTTTGATCGACACTCAGAAAATATCTGCACAGTACTACTAGCCACCGGTCAAGAAGATCTAGACAAGCTTGCTGAAGTTGGAGACAAAATATTTGATATGTCCACGATGCAACACTTGTGCCCGTCTCCACTCCATTTTCGTCTGTAAGTCCAACAAAAGTGATCCAAGCTATATCAAATGGGAATACAACAACCTTGGAAGACCTCAAAAAGTCAATCGAATACCTTCGTAAGGAAATTCAAATCCTTAAATCGAATAAAAAGACTAACAACAGATCGACATCACACAACAGGTCCCCAAGTAGGCAACGAACTACACGAAATGAAGAAACCGACCTTTGCTACTTTCACCAAAAGTTTGGCAGTAATGCACGAAAGTGTAAAGCTGGCTGTCGTAACTTGACGGAAAACTAAAACTGCCGTCGGGTGTACGGGCGGTCACTCACGGCAACAACGACCATCACCGTCTACAAATTAATGACAAATCAGATGGAATGTCCTTCTTAATCGACACCGGAGCCGACATTTCCGTGTTGCCTAAGAAATATGCGAAGAACAACTCTCCAGTCTCATCTCATCTTTATATTGCCAACGGCACTACTATCTCGACCTACGGTACTAGACTTAGGGCTCAGGCGAGAATTCCGATGGTTATTCACAATTGCCGACGTAAAACAACCCATCATTGGAGCAGACTTCATCCATCACTTTGATTTAACCATTCGATTAAGTCAAAGGATGATCAGCGACAACAAAGTCGATCTCAGCGTACAAGGCCGTCTCATCAGCAGTTCACAACCAACACTAAGAACTATAGACGAAAGCAACCGCTTTGCAGCCATTTTAAAGCATTTTATAGACATTACGCACGATAAACAGATTCAAGTTCAAGATCACTTTGTCCAGCATCACATTATCACCAAAGGACATCCAGTTGCGGAACGAGCACGCCGACTCGCTGGCGAGAAACTCAAAGCAGCCAAAGATGAATTCCAGAACATGATGCTACAAGGGATCTGCAGACCATCTAAGAGCGAATGGGCATCGCCACTTGAAATGGTGCAGAAGAAATCCGGAGGCTGGAGGCCATGCGGTGACTACCGTCGCCTCAATCGCATAACCGTACCAGACCGATACCAAATCCCACACCTCCGAGATTTCAGTAACCAACTCAACGGATGCACCATTTTTACAACCCTTGATCTTAAAAGGGCATATCATCAGATTCCACTAGCCCCAGAAGATCAACCAAAGACCGCCGTCATAACACCGTTCGGCCTCTTTGAATTCAATGCGATGACTTTCGGCTTATGCAATGCCGCACAAACGATGCAACGTTTTATGGACTCAACGTTGAGAGAACTTGAATTTTGTTTCTGTTACATTGACGACATTCTCATTGCGTCGCCTAATGAAGAAATGCATCAAAAACATCTCCGCATTGTTTTCGAAAAACTACAACAGTTCGGCCTTGTCATCAATGTTTCCAAGTGTTTCTTTGGACAACCAGAGGTGAGATACTTAGGATACACCGTCGACAAATCAGGTATAAAACCACCAACCGATCGTGTCGAGGCACTAACAAGTTATCCAAAACCAACGACGATGGACCAACTCCGTAAGTTCTTAGGCTCATGGAACTTCTACCGAAGTTGCATGCCGGATGCTTCAAAAACACAGGCCCCCCTAATAGACTTAACGATCGGAGCTAAGAAAAACGACAAGAGACAAATACAATGGACTCCCGAGATAGATAGAGCATTCGACGAATGCAAAGCCAAGTTAAGGGATGCGGTACAACTAGCTCATCCACGTTCGGATGTGCCTCTGGTCCTACGATGCGATGCCTCTGACATTGCAACCGGAGCCGCACTCGACCAATGCGTCGATGGTCAACTACAACCTCTCGGTTTCTTCTCAAGAAAACTAAACCCGAGAGAAACAAAATATAAAATCTATGATCGAGAACTTCTAGCCATATACAGAGCTATAAAACATTTTCACCACCTCATCGAAGGCCGAGAACTAATCATCCTCACCGACCATAAGCCGTTGATCTATGCTTTCGACCAGAAATCCGATCACGCATGCGACCGCATTGCACGACAGCTAGAGGAAATTGGCCGCTTCACAACGAGAATTGAATTTGTTTCGGGAAAGGAAAATATCGTAGCTGATGCGTATTCTCGCATAGACACCATCAACATGCCAGTTGAAATCAACACAGCAATCTTAGCCGAGAAGCAAAAAGATGACGAAGAATTAAAGCTCCTTCTTCAAACTCCAGACAAAAATTCTCTTCAGCTACGACCGCTACGAATCGACGACACTGACGTCACTGTGTATTGTGATGTAGCAGGCAACGACATCCGTCCATATGTGCCATCGACTCTCCGAAGAAAAGTTTTCGACAACGTGCACAAATTATCACATCCTAGTGGCAGAGCAACCAAACAACAAATCTGCACAAGGTATGTATCGCCAAATATGTCCACAGATATACTTTCGTGGGCCAGGTCATGTCTACAATGCCAACGAAGCAATATAAGTCGTCACGTAAAGAACACACCACTACATATTGACATGCCAAGCAGTAGATTCGCACACGTTCATATCGACATAGTCATAATGCCACTTGTAAACGAATTTCGATATCTGTTAACAATGATAGACCGTTTTACAAGGTGGCCCGAAGCAATACCACTCAAGGACATCACCGCAGAAACCATCATCAGTACTTTCTTCAACAGTTGGGTGTGTAGATTTGGCGCCCCCAAAACAATAACGACAGACAGAGGAGCACAGTTCGAATCTGCACTTTTCGAAGCGCTCACGAAACTCATCGGAAGCACGCGTATCAGGACAACTGCTTATCACCCAGCTTCCAACGGAATGATAGAACGCTGGCACAGATCATTGAAATCATCAATTAAGTGCCATGAAGCAACCGATTGGGTAAGTGTCCTTCCTACAGTCTTGTTAGGTTTACGCACGAGCTTCAAAGAAGATATTAAGTCGACTGCCGCTGAACTCGTATACGGAACAACTCTGATCTTGCCAGGCGAATTCTTTATGAACGAGGAAGTTTCACTGGAGCCCGAGATCTTCGTAGAAAAATTCCGAGAACATATGCGACAAGTAAAATCAACTCCATCAGCTCATCACTGTCACACGAAACCATTTGCACACAAAACGCTATACAGTTGCTCTCATGTTTTCGTGAGAGTTGATGCAGTTCTGAAACCATGTGAACAACCATATGAAGCACCATACTTAGTCCTCCAACGTATTTCGGACTACGTCTTCAAAGTCGAAATCAATGGAACACCGACAACTATTTCAACGGAACGTCTCAAACCAGCATTTTATGAAAACTGCGTACACACAAACGAAGCAGTCAATGCAAGATGCAGCTCTATGCCGACGAACATTCCATCGCAACTAGAATGCAGAACATCACCGACATTTCCATCTTCATCAGGACCAAATGCAGCACCGTCAAGTTCAACATGACCACAGCCCACATCAGCAAATCTCAAGGGTTAGTTGAAAACATATCCTGCAAAGAGAAAACTGAAACAAATAAAATTTGAAAATTAAAACCAAAATAAACATTCATCGCTGTCACTTGGGGAAGAGTGCTTTGGTGACAACCAGCTGTTCGGATAGAGAGAAGTTTTAGTTACTTACTCGGATACAGGAACGCGCCTGACGTTAAGGAGATTTTTTTAAGTCTTAACGACAAGATAGAAGACGCGATAAAAAGATACAAAAAAAGATCTAGAGGGATTTCAGCAACAATCGCGGAGATACTAAAAATCCTGTTGAGAAAATAAAGATATATTAAAATAAAGCGATATTTAAAACACATTTTGCGTACCGTATAATTTATTTATAATCTATTGTATGTAGTGGTGCTTTGTAATAAGCCCCCGCTACAATCTGCTGATTCGATCAATCCAAATATCATTTACAGCGCAAAGGTCGATCACAGATTTACCCTGTGCACCAATAAAGGTTAGGTGACTGTGGTGTATTAATTTAATCTGGCAATACCACATTAAAATTTCCTCAATTCCTTTGTGACCATCTTCTTTTTGATGAAGTAAAAGTCAGTTGATAACGAATCGTGAGCGTGGTCATACGTGAATTTCGCCGGGGCCTCCAGAGAACAAATTACAATAAAATTTATTAGTTAGTTTATAAGTTAATGCTAAGTATTTAATTAAAATAAAAGTTATTAAAATAAAGTAAATGTGTTGATCTACTCATTTAACTATAAATAACTTTAATGGTGACCCCGACGTCCCTGACGCCAACGTCCGATATCAGTGCCCAACATAAAACAATATAAAAACGTCATTTAAATACATAGTGTAAATAAAGTTAACGAATAAAAATAAGTGCTAACTAAAATAAATTATACGATTAATGTGATCTAAAACAAAAAAATAAAAAAAATAAAATTGTTAGCGTAAACTGTACCTAGCTGCCTATACCCCAACCGGTAAATCACGCTACCACATTTCTTTCAATTCACGATCGTACGACCGCAACATATGCATATACATGCATACACTTACACATGACCACAAAAAACCTCTACGTTCCCCTACAAAAATTTTAATACATGCAATAAAATAATTGTGAAGTGCGAAAACTGTTCCCTTCTTACTGTCTTGTTCGTGTTAAAGAACAGCCCTCTCGCTCCATATATAATACACATACATGCAATAAAAGAATTGTGAAGTGCGGAAACTGTTCCCTTACTGCCTTGTTCGTGTTAAAGAACAGCCATCTCACTCTATATGCAATGCAACTTATTCACCACGGTGAATAACCAATAACTTAATCAGCATACAATCATCTATTTTCATCCAACATACATACTCAATCAACATTTTCACAACACCAAATGTCATAACAAACACCTACGATTTTCAGTTCCAGATCATCATTAAATAAAACATCATTTTTCTTTTTCTAAATTAAAACAGTTTAAAACATTGAATTAAAATTTGTTTCCTTCTATTTTAAATTAAAAAACTAAACCGTAAATTATTTCAAAAAATTACATATATAATCTTATCTTTCAATTTTGTATCTTCCATAGTAACTTAATTAAATTTTTATAGGGTAAAGCTCCATTAAATTACTTTTGTATTTGTATTGATGGTAATTTATAAAATAAATTATGAATTATCAAAAAAATAAACAAAATTAAACCGATTTTTTTTTATTCTGTGACACGTTTGACCATCGCGTAGTTAATTTAATTCTTCTTAAAAATTATTATTTTTGTTCTTTTTCCTTTTTTTTTAGAAATTATTTCAAAACCGAACTCCGTTTATAAAGGGCAGGTAAGCGGTTTCATTATCTTTTTCTATTTTTTGAAAGGATATATTTCTAAAGATAATTTTTTGTAAAGCAAAATAAATATGAGTGATGATGAAAAAACGGGTAACACCCCACCAACGGGTTCAAAAAATGAGGTCATTTCAAGTGCAATAGCTAGAGTTAAAATGCCTAATTTTTGTCATTCCAGTCCCGCAACCTGGTTTGCATTAGTAGACTCGACTTTCGCGATAAATAATATAAAAACAGATGTTTTGAAATACCATCACGTTTTAACAGCACTCCCAGAGGATATATTGATGACTATTACTGATGTTATCAATAATCCTCCGGAGAAAGTTTACGATTGACAAAGTTATTAGGAGGTGTTGCCATAGGTGATAATACACCATCGCAATATTTTCGGCAACTGCAGTTAATATCAGGTTCATCTAATGTCCTTCCCGATAACGTACTCAAACAAATTTGGTTAAGTGGTCTTCCAACGCATATCAAGTCGATCCTAGTAGCAGCAACAACTTCCGATATGGACTCACTAATGAAAATGGCGGATAAGATTTATGAAGTGGGTAATACTTCCCCCATGGTTGCAATCACTACAACGGATACATTTATTGATAGATTTAAAGCTATAGAAAAAAAAATAGAAAATCTCGTTCAGTTTCGAAAAAAATTCAGAGGTAGGAGTAGGAGCAAGAGCCAAAGTAAAAAATACCCAACGTGTTATTTTCATCACAAATTCGGCAAGGACGCTCGAAATTGTCGTCAACCATGCAATTTCGATACTAAAAATAAGCAAAAAAAACTGATTTCGACGACTACTGACATTAACGCCAGCAGTCATGTTAGTCGTCGTCTCTTCATTAAATGCAAAAATTCAAAGCTGACATTTTTAATAGATACGGGGGCTGACGTTTCCACTGTCCCAGTACAGTTTTTTCCGCGAGTATTAAAGGATTCGAATTTCGGTTTATCGGCAGCGAATGGTTCACCCATTAAAACATTTGGTACCCAATTATTAAAAATTGACTTAGGACTCCGAAGAGATTTCACTCACGCATTTATAATAGCTTCCGTCAGTCACCCAATCATTGGTGCAGATTTTTTGTCTAAGTTCAACCTTTTAGTAGATTTAAATTCCAAAAAACTCATAGATGCCACTACTTTGCTGACAGTGTGTACCATAACGAAAGACGTCGATAATCCCACACCGAAACTATTTCAACTATCGAATCCATACGGAACAATTCTCGAAAAATATAAATGCCTAACATCTCCCCCGAATTATAATCTTAAGGTAAAACATGATGTCGTAGTTAGTCTTCGACTAACTTCTCTCTGAATCGGTTGTTGATTTTTCTTAAAATGTCCAAGATTTGTGCTAATTGCAATCTTGCCATAAAGCGTTCTAAGAGTTCTGAATTCGTCGAGTGTGGTTTTTACTGCGGTCGTTACTTTCACAAAAGTTGTGTAGAAATATCTGACGATAATTATAAATCTTTAATAAATCGTAATTTATTTTGGAAATGTAACTCTTGTGCAAACTTAAACCTTTCCACCTTCATAAATAATTTTCATGAGCTCTCCCTAAGTGTGTGTGAGATTAAAAATGATCTAAGTGCTCTCGAATCATTATTTATCAATAATTCTCCCCCACGAAAAACTGCAAAAAAAATCCCAAAAACTCTGAGAGAGACACTGACTCGCCTGTCCTCAACTCGGGTAATGTTCTCGATTCGCAAAAACTTGACCAGCCGTCTCCCTCCCCTGGAGTACCAATGGTGATTGAGAATGTCCAAAAAATTTCAAACGATTCATCTACATCATCGCAAATTAATCCTGATTTACCTAAACCAGCGAACGCCGATTCCCAAATCCCTCCTATTGATTATAGCTCTGAATGGAATCCAGTGCATTCTAAAAAAAAGTCTTTAAATTCATCAAATATAAAAAAAAAAAATAATTGGTTCTGACTCTTCGGCTTCTTTGTGTGCTTTGCCGGAATATAAATGGCTTCACTTGTCCAGGTTTAATAAAGACACTAAACCCGAAGATATAATTAACCACATATCGCAAAAATCTAACATTCCACCAAATCAATTTAAATGCTACTCGTTAGTCAAAAAAGATACTGATTTGACAAAACTTAAGTTTATTACTTTTAAATTGAGTGTTCCAGCTTCTAAATTTTCTGTTATGATGGATTCATCTGTATGGCCATGCTTTGTTCAAGTAAAAAAATTTGTCATGCGTGCAAGCAATAATAATGAATTGCCACCTTGCTCTCAAATAATAAAACCTTCATCTCAGCTTACGGGTACATCATCGTCATCATTACTGTCATCACCACCACCTCCACCACCACCTCCACCACCGCCACTGCTACCACCTACACTACCATCGCCGTCATCATCTACCCAAACCCTACAGCCTTTAACACAGCCACAGCTCAATTGACAATCAGCTTCGTCATCATCTCATTCTTTTCCTTCGCTCTCTTATCTCTATTATCAAAATACTGGAGGTCTTCGTACTAAAATGCAGCAGGTACTTCTCTTTTCATCATCTTTGCAATATGATATAATAGCGCTGACAGAAACTCGGCTTAATAATGATCACCATGATGCAGAGATGTTTAATGATAATCAATACGCTGTCTTTCGTAAAGATCGTAATTATGATTTACTTGATTGTAAGAGAGGAGGTGGTGTTCTCGCTGCTGTGCGCACTACACTTCAATGTTCTAAAATTGATTTGCCGTCCCCAACCGATGCTCTCGATGTCGATCAAATAGTTCTTATCATCAAACTTGATTGTATTAATGAAATTATTCTTATTGTCTCGTACATTCCACCAAGTAGCTCATTTGAATTGTATAAAGCTCACATTGATAATTGTAGTTCTTTATTAAAAAGCCGTAAAGAAAACCAAAGAATTATTATTGTAGGGGATTTTAATTTACCTAATATTAAATGGATTTACGATCCTGATGATAAAATACTTGTTCCTTTTAATGTTATATTCAATCATGATTGTGAAGTTGTTGATACCTTTGCGCAATTTGATCTAAGACAGATAAATTATTTTCATAATTCTTTTAACAATGTGCTTGATTTGGTGTTCGTGGATTCAGAATTGTGTGTGGGTATCGATAACTCTATAGTTTCACTTTTTCCAAACACAATTCATCATATCGCATTCAGTTTGCATTTCGAATTTTATATGTATTTTACGCCTTCAACTCCTGATTCTAATTTCAAATATAATTTTGATAAGACAAATTTTAATTCAGTTCATAATTATCTTATAGGAATGGATTGGCCTGCATTATTTGTTAACACAAATTTGAATGAGTGCTACGATTCATTTTTAAGAGTTGTGCATAATGCAATCGCCTTGTACACCCCCAAAGTAAAAATTAAAGGTGGTTCAAAACCAGTCTGGTTTAATAAAAGAATAATTAATCTCAATAATAAAAAAAATAAGGTTTATAAGCAATTTCGTAAATCAAACAATGATCGTGACCTTTATAAGCAATATCGTATACTGCAAAAGAGTTTTGATACTTTAAATAAATTCCTTTATAATCAGTATCTATTAAATGTTGAATGTGATTTAAAATCCAATAGTAAAAGTTTTTGGAAATTTATAAACGCTAAAAAACAATCTAATGGCATTCCTAATCTAATGCGTCACGATGGCATATCATCTTCTGATCTCTCAGTTATATCTAACCTTTTTGCTAGTCATTTTCAATCCGTTTACTTAGTTAGTACTCCGAGTACACCTCTTGGTGATCGACTTTAATCAGATAACTATTTAAATATTGGTAGTTTAAATCTTACAACTTCAGAAATTGAACAAGCCTTATCTAAAATCAAGGTGGACACACGACTTGATTTAGATGGAATCGCTCCTATTATTTTACAGAGGTGTGCAAAAGTATTTTCCGTCCCTTTAGAAATAATTTTTAATCGTTCCCTCGAAAATGGTGAATTCTTAAATACGTGGAAGCGCTCTATAATTACACCAATTTATAAATCAGGAAGTAGACAGGAAGTTTCTAACTATCGCCCCATTTGTAAGATAACTACAATTCCAAAAATTTTTGAAAAACTGATCTATGAAAGATTAACTCCAATTCTTAAAAGTATTATTTCTCCATGTCAGCATGGTTTTGTTGCTGGAAGATCTACTAGCACAAACTTTACAATTTTTTCTAATCATGTATTAAATGGGCTCGAAAAAGGTTATCAATTTGATGTTGTGTATACTGATTTCTCCAAAGCATTTGATCGGGTTAATCATAATTTATTACTTAAAAAGTTAAACAAAATAGGTTTCCACTCAAACTTCTTAAAATGGATAAATACGTACTTAAAAGTTCGGATTCAGTATGTTCGTATTGATAACATTATCTCTTCACCTATCTTTGCTACCTCGGGTGTGCCTCAGGGAAGCCATCTCGGCCCCCTTTTTTTCTTATTATTTATCAATGACATTCCCAACGTATTCTTAAATTCTAAGTGCCTTATGTATGCGGATGATTTGAAAGTCTTTCGATGTATAAAGACTGAACAGGATTGCGCTTTATTGCAAGATGATCTTGAAAGATTATCTGATTGGTGTTTGGTCAACTCCTTACACCTTAATATTGTGAAATGTCAAAGCATAACTTTTTGTCGAAATCGTTCATCAATTAACTTCTATTATAAAATAAACAATATATTCCTTTCAATAGTAACTTTTAAAAAAGATCTTGGTGTAATTTTTGACCAAAAACTTGTTTTCGTAAAACATATAGATTTTTTAGTCGCCAAAGGTAACTCAATGTTGGGATTTATCTTGCGGAATTCAAAGGAGTTCTGTGATCCATATACTTTGAAATGTCTGTTTTTTGCTTTTGTTAGATCTACTCTTGAATATTGCAATACTATTTGGTGTCCTTTGTATGATATTCACTCTTTTAAAATTGAAAAAATCCAAAAACGGTTTACTAGAGTATTGGTCAAAAGGCTTCATTGGGATATAGATATGCCTTCCTATGGAACTAGATGCAAATTATTTGGAATCATGCCTCTTAACATTCGGAGAAAGGTCTCTGACGTTATGTTCATTCGTGACGTATTGGCTAATCTTATTGATTGTTCCGATATTTTGGCCTTAATTAACTTCAATGTTCCTGCGAGGTTGCTTAGAAACCGATCGTTTTTTAAAATTCCATACCACAGAACAAATTATGCAGCCAATGAACCATTGTCTAGGTGCTTAAGGGAAACGAATAGTGTTTGCGATATGATCGATTTTAGTGTAAGTAGATTTTCATTTAAAAATAATTTACTTTTGATTTTTAGTAACATAAATGGTGGCAATGTTTAATATAATGTACCTTCATGTTTTTTTTTTATTTGTTTTATATTTAATATAATATTATTATTGAGTAATCACTAAAGCTTTGTAACTTTGTTTGATGAAATAAATAAATAAACTAAACTAAACTACATCACATACATACAAAAGGTGAATTACCTTATTCCAAACCTCGAAGACTCAATAAAACCAAATACGATCAAGCTAAAACAGAGTTTGAATATATGCTGAGTCTAGGACTATGCCGATTTTCCTCTTCGCCAGTTTCATCTCCTCTACATCTTGTTAAAAAGAAAGATAGCAATGATTGGAAACATTGTGGCGATTATCGTCGCCTTAATGCACAAACTATACCAAATCGTTTTCCATTAAGGCATATACAAGATGCAAACATGCATGCAGAAGGTTGTAGTATTTTTTCTAAAATCGATTTAGTTAGAGCATTCCATCATATCCCAATCGCCCCAGAAGATATCCATAAAACCGCCATTATTACTTCTTTTGGTCTTTACGAATTTCTGTTCATGCCTTTCGGTCTGAGAAACGCCGCTCAGACATTTCAACGCTTCATGAACAAGACTCTCGAAGGTTTAACAATTCCTAGGAATGATAAATTTTTATAATAGGTTCGTTCCTCATCTTGCAGAATATTTGGCACCAATATATTCACATATATCAAATGTTGAAAAGATGAAGAAAAAGAAAATACCTAATAAATCAAAATATTTAGTTGGTCTGCCGAATGCGAAATATCTTTCAACAAAGCTAAAGAAGCCCTTGCTTCCGCAACACTTCTATCACACCCGATTGAAAATGCACAGTTTAACATTACTACAGATTCTTCGAACGTAGCTGTAGGAGCGGTGTTGCAGCATTTTAATAATCAGAAACGCTATTGGGTCCCACTTTCTTTTTTTTTCAAAGAAATTACAACCAGCTGAAACACGCTATTCAACGTTTGACAGAGAACTTCTTGCTATTTATCTAGCTATAAAACATTTAAGACATTTTGAGGAAGGGCGTGAGGTCACGATTTTTTCCGACCATAAACCTTTATCTACAGCGATAACGTCTAAAACAGATCGTAGTCCTCGTCAAACAAGACACCTTGAATACATTGCCCAGTTCACAAGTGACATCAGACACATTTCTGGAAAAGATAATGTTGTCGCCGATTATCTGTCACGATCAACCGACGAAGCCTGTGGTATTGTGTTAACGTGCTTCGATGCTAAAGAATTGGCCAAAAGCCAAGAAGAAGACGAGGAACTAAAATCACTACTATCAAACAAGCAATCTTCAAATGTTAAACTAGAAGCTTTCCCAATTCCTAATACAAATGTAAAAATTTGGTGTGAGACGTCAAAAGGTTGTAAAAGACCTTATTTACCTATAGGTTTTAGGAAACAAGCTTTTGAGAAGTTGCACTTTTTGAGTCACCCCGGCGTTCGAGCAACGAGAAAAATGTGTACGTCTAAGTATTTCTGGCCCGGTATAAATATTGACACTGGTTATTGGGCAAAAAGTTGCCTTTCTTGCCAAAAGTCTAAAGTTCAGCGCCATATCAAGTCCCCAATTGAAGAGTTCCCTGTAACAACAGAACGTTTTGAACATATTCATATGGACTTGGTAGGGCCCCTGCCACCATCGAAAGGACATAACTATATCTTAACAATAATAGACCGATACACACGATGGCCGGAGGCATACCCACTTAGAAACAGTACAGCTGCAGATGTAGCTAATGCTTTTATTAAAGGATACGTTTCAAGATTTGGTTGCCCACTCCAAATAACTACTGACCAAGGAGTACAGTTTGAATCCAGACTATTTGCAGAACTCGCAAAACTCCTTGGTAGTCATAGAATCAGAACCACAAGCTACCACCCCCAAAGTAATGGGATGATTGAAAGGGTACACCGACAACTTAAGGATTCTTTGAAGGCAAGAGCAAATACAAAAGATTGGTATGATGAATTACCCTTCATTTTATTAGGGCTACGAACAACAATTAAAGAAGATTTGAATGCATCTCCTGCCGAATTAGTTTATGGAGAAGCCCTTAAAGTTCCAGGTGAGTTTTTCGTTTCGCACGAAACAAATTATGAAAAAGATTCAACAACTTTAATTCAAAACGTGCGTAGGCAAATGCGCCGCGTAACTTTCCGAGCTCCACGATCTCATTCTAAACCAAACACTTATATTCCTGAAACCATCCAAAACTGCGATTTCGTTTTCGTAAGAAAAGATAGAATAAAAATTGGTCTCGAACAACCATACGAAGGTCCATTCAAAGTAGTAAGACGGATGAGAAAATATTTTGTTTTGAACATAGGTGGTAAAAACCAATCCATATCAATCGATAGACTTAAACCGCTTATAATGCTTGCTTATAATTTTTAAATACAAAATTTGAATTACAAAATTTTTTTTTTTAACAAACGTATTGAAAAAACATTTATAAAATAAAACTTATTGAAAAATACGAATATATCCGAACAATTAATGAATTAAATATTGAGATAGCTTATAATGTTTTTTCTTTTGGGAGGGGAGTTATGTGGTGTATTAATTTAATCTGGCAATACCACATTAAAATTTCCTCAATTCCTTTGTGACCATCTTCTTTTTGATGAAGTAAAAGTCAGTTGATAACGAATCGTGAGCGTGGTCATACGTGAATTTCGCCGGGGCCTCCAGAGAACAAATTACAATAAAATTTATTAGTTAGTTTATAAGTTAATACTAAGTATTTAATTAAAATAAAAGTTATTAAAATAAAGTAAATGTGTTGATCTACTCATTTAATAACTTTATGACCTTCTTTATCTCCTACTGTACAACCATTAAGAATTGTAAGACCATGCATTTGAAACAACTCAAGTAATTCGATTCCGTTTTTATTGCATACCATGTCAGCTGAGTTTCTTTCGTCGGTAGATATCGAAGGATTTGATATATTATTTGCTATTTTTATTTGATTATTGCCAATTCTTGCATTACAGTCACCAATGAGCAGTATGCTGCTGTTATCTAGAATTTGAATTGTATTGTAAAGTTTTTCGAAATCATTTTTCCAATGATTGCAATTTATGTAACAAGGTACGATACACATATTCCTCTCCTTCACACATGCAACAAGTTCGTTGACTGATTTAATATCAGCCAACCCCAATTGTGTCTGGTAGAATGGAGCAATATTCTTCATGAGAATGGACAATTTCCTATTCTCACTCAGAGGCTCTGAAAATCTCTTAAAGAGGGTCTGCATGAGTGCGATGTACATCCCCATCGACTCATCTCTACCCTTGGTTCGCCGCCTGACTTCCTCCAATAAGAGGTCGTCATAGTTGGAGGGTAAAAACTCCAACTTCACTTCCCTAACCAATTCTTTCCATGTTGAGATAGAATCCCTTATCGCCCTAAACCATAGAAGTGCCTTCCCAGAAAAAAGATCGACAGCTGATTGAAAAAGTCTTGCCTCCGATACCCCTCTAGATTCCCTTAATTCTTCTACTCTCTCCAAAAATGCATTCACCGATGAGCCACACCGCTCACCAGAGAATTTAAGATTCCATTTTTCAATACGCTCAGGATTCCGGTCACGGACCTCAACTTGTTGTACACAAGTCTCGGTCTGTCGTTGAAATCCTGAACTCGCACGTTGGTCGACATGTGCAGGAGGTAACGCATCCATGCCTGCTGTCGACGGTTTATCCTTCTCATTTACTTTATCATGAGGTATATCCTCAGACCCTTCAGTTAGATTTGCCATCAGCAACAATAACTCCCCTTTAATGTCGGCCACCTCATTGACCTCATCTGTTGACTCTGCCTTTGACCTATTTATCCTACCTAACGACCATTCAATTTTGGCCAAAACTTTTAAGTATTCCGAAGACTTTGGATTTTTTCGCGAAGTTTTTAAAAGATCCCTAATTTCTAAAATCTTGGCTCTGACAGCCTTTGCATCGTCCTGAAAGGAGAATGGATAGTGAGGACTATCACTGGAAATGGAACCCGAGCGCTCCAGAGTACGCGAAGCTCTAAGCGTCATTCTCATATTATCAACCGTACCTTCTTTCAGTCCGCCGGCAACTAACTCATAAATGAGTTCTTCCTTGTTCAACCTATTCACATCCATATTAAAACAATAAAAGAAAAATAACTTTAATCAGCAAAACGGATATTTAAAAAGACGAGCTTTAAGATTCACGAAAAGGCACCCAAAACCAACACCCAGTTGATTGTTGCCAAGTTAAGAATACGACCGACGATTGAGTTAAGAAGAAAAAAAAAATAATAATAATAATAAAAACTTTAAAACTCAAAATAGGGCAACCAAAACCAACACCCAGTTGATTATTGCCAAACTCAGAACCACGACAAACTAAATCGAACAATAAAAAAAATTAGATTTAATTTTGATAGTAAAAAAACGAAACGGCAACTGGACGTAAAAATACGTATTTAAAAAAAATTATTCCAATATCAACGACCGGTTGATTATTTTTGTGTATATGAAACACGATTAAAATAAAAGAAACGTATATAACACCTTAACAAAAAAATTACCAAATTTGCCGATATGAAATACCCTTGTATATTGTAGGAAACTTCTGAACAGTAGGTACTAATTGCTTCAATATTTTCTTTTCTTCTAAATGAAGGAAAAACAAACTAAAAGATTCGGGGAAAAACAAGAATCCGCAAAAAAAAAATTCTTGTCGAAAAAAAAAAATAATGGCTTGGTAAGGTCACACCAATGCTTCTATCACTTTTACCAAAAAAAAAAAAACAAATCAAAACCAAAAGGTAAACAAAATCCTTATCAGTGAACAACCATAAGAAAACCGATTGAATCAAAATGAAAGTAAAAAAAATTAACAGGAGAATAGAGTCAAAACGTTCTGAAAGAGACAACCACTGTAGCAACGAGAAAAAAGAATTCACCGATATCAAACCAACAATGTAAACAAGCACCGTAATTATATCGGTAGATTTACCGTACGTAATTTCTAATTCGTAATGGAAATAAGTACAGTTGTGATTAATAGATTATATATGATATAACGAAATTTTAAATAAAATGATCACTTGCCGAATAAATTATAAAAAGATAAGCCGAAACGAAATAACAGCAGAACAAAAAAAACTCACTTTTTGAATCCTGAACAAATGTATGTATGTATGTTGGTATGCCCTTGATTTTGGTAAATCCCAACTGGAACTTTTTGCACTGCCACTTGCATATATTGTAGGTTTTAACACTTCCCTTGCTTTTCCTTGCACTGAGTATAATGTAGTTAGGTAAAAAAAAAACAGAAAAAAAAAACAAATCAAACAAAGTAAAAAGAATACAACAGGGAAAAACGAAAACTTCCCTAAAAGAACGAACACTAGAATAATTTTCAGGAAAATTTCTCTTTATATTTTTTTTTGCTTTCACTGCGGAAAATATAATTTTCTCAATATTTTCTTTTTTTCTTTTTTACAAACGAAAGCCCCACGTTTGGGTGCCAATTTGTTGCACTTTTTCCGACGAACCGAACAATTAATTGAATTATTTTATTTTGAATAAATTCACACGAACGACCGACAGTAACGAGACGAAACGACTTATGATTTGGTTTGGTTAACAGAATGTCAAACCAAAGAGGAAAAAGGAAAACGAAGGTAAGTTCGAATTCGAAGAAAAAAAATTGCAACAAGAGGTAGCACTTGGATGCTACCACCACGACTAGCTCAAGTAAGGGGTGGATTTCACCAATTAACTTTATTAAACCGATTAATTATTTCGTTGATCAATCAAACGCGAATGATCAACTTATTGTTGCTACAGGGGCGAATTACCTGAAAATAAAAAAAAAGGCGCCAGTAATTTTTTTTTGAAGAATAAGGAAATTGCAAACCTTCGAAGCGGAACCGACGGTGAAAGCAATCTTTAAATAGAAACTACAAAATTTAGATTCCCGAATTGGGATATGAAAAATCTTTAAATTTATTTGTTTGGGAAACCTTTATGAATATAGGGAGAAAACCCAAAATCTTTTTAGTACCTTTTTAAAACAATAGTGTGAAGAGAAATAAAATGGACCGTTATCGCTTTGTCCCGAAGAAGAAAAGGAAAGTCTAACTGGGTCGCGTGTCCCGAAATTTCAGGGATAACTGTTCGAAACAAAAGCCAACCGATTTAATAAAATTAGTAACAAACTTTAAAATGCTTAACGCAAACGACTCAATTAAAATTCCAAATCACTTTACAATCACTATACTTATCTTTTCTTTAGCCACTGCCAACAATTCCTTTTTCTGAATTATCCTTCCTCTATCCTGCCTCAAAATCTCTCCTTGATCCTATCCCTTTTTGCCAAAACTTCAACTTTTATTTTCCGATTTCTTTTCCAAAACTCAAAATTAAATTCTTGAACTTCAACACTTTTTTCTTCGAATTTGCTCTATCTTCTTTTTTTTTAACCCTCTATCAAGCTCTTCAGTCAAGAAGTTTTTGTTTTGATATTTTAAGATGTTGTTTTTGTTTAAATAAAATGTTTTACCACTAATTATAAGTGTATTATTTTTAATCAATATTTTTTCTGTTGGATGACATGTTTTAATTGCTTTTCTATAGCCAAGTAAAATGCGGTTTTTAAGTTGAGATTGCTTACTCCGATCAAGTTGTACATAAACACCCGTGTCTTTTAGTTTTTGCGTATTTTTTAACATTTTCATTGCAGTTTCATTCGAGCCCGTGTTGAGTTTCAGTTTGATTATGTTATTGTTTTCACTGAGTTTCACAGCTCTTGGCATTCGGGGTGCTTCGTTATCCAGCAAAAGTTGGGTTATGCCTTCAATTCTTTCTTGTGGATTATTAGTGCCAATGGGCAACGAAAAAATAAGATTTTTTCCACGAATTTCACGACTTTGTAGTTCAAGCTCTTCTTCTAAAGCACAACAGCGCTTTTCGAACATTTGAATTTGATTGGATAACTCTCGGTTTTCTTGTCGCAGATGGTCGATTTCCAAGTTCATCTTACTTACATATTTCATCTTTCGTTGCCAGATTGGATGTGGCCATTTGTACAGAACTATCAATGATCCCTTTAATTTGATTAAAATCTGATTGTGTCATAGCCATTCTTCGGTTATATTTGAAAACTTTATTTAATCTGCTATTATTTGATTCAGCAATTCGTAATTCTTCTGGTGAAGTTTCGTGAATTTTTCTTTTATTGTCAGTCATGTGACATTTGTTTGATTTAGAATTTAGTTATTTTTTTTTTCAGCTTAATGACTATTGTTACCTTGCAATTTTAATTTGTATCGAAGTAATTGAATGTGATCTTACAGATAGTTTACTTTTGATATTTATTTTAATGTAAAAAAAAAATTTAATATTGAAAATTTTAACGAGCGATAATAAACTTGAACTATTCACTTTAACAGCAGTGTTGCCAATAAAATTATGCAATTATAAGAGAAGTGTGTATTACTGGCAAGCATTTTAATCGATGCAAAAGACTTCATCCACTTGTTGGCTTAGCAATACAAATCTTACACTTCAATAGCCTCCTTAATAGAACAAATTTCGAAATAACAAGTGAATCCCGAATGTATCTCGAACAACTTAAAATGAACGCCACACTAATCAGATTATTCTCAACGAGAATTAAATGGACTTATTAACGAAGTATAAGGAATATGAGAGAGAAACACTTGCTGGACATCAAAGAAAAAGCCCAAAGTATTTTCTCATTTATAGCAATCTGGCTCATTATTCCCTTGAGCTAAATAGAAGTATACGAACTGCAAATTTCGAAATGTTTAAATTCGTCCTTCGGAAAATCACAAATCGGTTTTTTGCTTTTAATCAGCAGAATTGCTCAAAATATCTGGTTAAGTAGAGCGATAATCTCCAAAAAGTAGATGAAACTTAATCGATTGACTTGACTTGATGGAGCTATTTGCAAGGCAGATAACTCTGCTCTTTTAAAAATATTGGAAACGAGGGAAAACTAAGAACCATGCTGGTTCCATTTTATTCTCAGTCATTTTTAACGACACCAGCCCTCAACACTGCAACTAGTGGAAAAAATATGAAACTTCAATTTTTAAATTTTTACAAAGAACAGTGTTCTCAGATTAGTGGTTTTTGAAACCAAAATGTTGGGAAAAATCAGTTTGATGGGAATAATAGTGAGAAAATATTCTAAGCGCTTTTTTATGAAGGAAAATGATATTTTTATCATAATCGCAACTTACTTTACCAACCAACCCGTTTTCCTACAATTTTGTTTTTTTTACCTTACATTTGTAACTCAAATAATATATTTGGCCTGGCCATCAACGACATAAAAACCTGTCAAAGAAGCAGAGAGAAACAATCCTCCGTTCTAACAACTTGTCTCCACTGGACGGTGCTTTATTGCGCTGACAGTGTTGTAAGTAAAGCTAGCATTCCGCGCGTTCAATACATGACAATGGGCGCATTCACTAATGTAGTCACTACGTAGTCAAGTCATTCTGATTGGCTAAATACAACTACAAAATGAGTTGAAATTTCCCCTCCGACGTAGTGTAAAAATTTCGGCTTCAAAGTTAGTGGAGAATGATTTTGACGTTTCACAATCAGCTGTTCGGTTAAAATAAAAAAGATTCAAACTATTCAAAATGAAACTTGACCACAATTAAATGATTTTGCATAATGATGATTTTATCTTCTTCCGAATCACTCATATTATATCTTATATTTGATATTATTTAATTTAAAAAGAAAATATTATTTAAAGTTCTCAAAATACAAATGATTTTTATTTCGTGTGTGTTTACATCTGTCATTAATATGACAGTTCAGAATTGACTATCTTTGTAGTGCAATTTTGTATTCACAAAGCTAGTTGAATTTCGACTACATAGTCACTACATTAGTGAATGCGCCCAATATTTACAACTGAAAATTCAGATTTCAGAATTTTTCAAGCTAGTGATTGGTCAGCTGTCAGATGACTTCAAAATTCATCTAACTTTTTATGACAGCTGCCCAAGCAAAAATGTAAGATGTAAATTGTCATGTATTGATGCGCGGATTTTCATTCGTTTCGAAAAATAGTGGGATTTTTTTTTTCGATTCAGATGGGATTTTAAAAATCTCGCCTGGCATTACTGTAACTGAATAAACTCTGAATAAAATTATAAGAGGCAACATACCATGGATGGCGCACATTTCTATGCATAAAATTTAAAAATTTCTGGTTTGGTTTTTTTGTTAAATGCGACTTTTTAACTTTTTAAAAACAGGTGTCGCGAGCTTCTATGTAAAACATTGTAAAATTATCCTGAAGTAGCGTGTGGAGAGCTGGCATCGCGGTCTCTAATTTTGGCGACATTTTTTTGACAACTATTGTATGAAACTGACATTAGACTAGCAGTCCATATATATACGTCCATGCTAAGAACCACCAACACAACACGTCCAAAATTTCGATGGATTTTTTATGCTTCGTCTTATGAGAGGGGTCCCGTCAACTTGGAAATATTTCCAAAAAGGTTTTGCAAATGTTTACGAGATTCACAGCAAGAACAGTAATAATAACGTTTGATGAATATTTGTCATCCTCAATCAAGGACAACGATCACAAGCTGCGTGAGCAGAAGTAGACTTTATCAAAATAATTAACGACTTGAAAAATCCTTGTATAACTACCTACCTACAGCCCTATTCTGCTATTCATCGGGGGGAATTTTTCTCGAATTTTCACTTATCCCTATTCTGCTATTCATTCGAAGTGAATTTGTATTTAAGTCGGTAACGTCGGTAATACTGCGCGGTATTCTGTAATTCACATGAACGCATTCATCCCATACAATTTATATCCGCATATGAAATGTAGCGGATTTTTCATTTATGGATCGTCTGTCTGGTTAGTGTTTAGTAAAATGTAAGTAAAAACTTATTTATCGCCTTATTATGAATTTTTATTTAATATTTTTAGGGGTAGAACGACAAATAAAGATCAATTTACTGCAATAATTTCTGCAATGAAATTAAATGCAGACATTGCGAAAAATAATGCCAAGAGGCAGGCAACCTGAGGACCTCCGAGAATTTTGGAGCCTTAAAGACAGGCTCAACCTCCTGGGACCACCAATGAAAGAGGTGATTGAGTGGAAAAAGGTTGATGTTAGGATAAGTTCAATAAAGAATCTTTTTTCCTAACAACAAAGTTTTTCAGGTTTGGAGTGAATACAAATCCCATTTGAAAAAAACTATCCCATAATAAACAGGAACAAGGAGCCACAGGGGGTGGACCAAATAAAATGCATACATTTTCAGAAGAAGAAGAGAAAGTTATTGCATTAGTTGGTCTGAAGGAGGCGGTGGAGGGTATCCCTAATGTCCAGGTATTTGGTTGTCCACAAACTGCACCCAGAACCGAAGCAAAAGAAGCTTCGAAACGTCGAAAAAGTTCTGAAGATATTCTGGAAATCGATGAGAATGATACGTTTTCATTTATATATACATTCATATTCATATTGCTTTTATTCAAATTTAATCCATAGATATTAAAGACTTAGAAAATGTGCCAAAAAAGCCATTGCACAATATGAGCTTATGAAATCCCAAATTGAAATCCAGAAGAATTTGAGTCATGCAATTCAGAAGTCATTATATTTTGAAAAAAAAAACTTATAAAGATATCATTATTTCGTTTCTTAAGCTTACTGCCTTAGAATAGTACTGCAAAGGCTGTACGACACTATGTAGTTCCGTCTGTATAATTGGCCATATCATCTTGATTTTCTTTATTGTCGTAGGGTGAGTCTTCATCCAAAGACAATTGAAAATGTCTACATACATTGTGTAGAGCACAGCAGACGTTAATTATTTGTGCCGCTTTTTGAGGTGAATATTGTAATACTCTAGATAAATCCAAACAACGAAATATACTATTCAATACACCAATAGTTCGCTCCATAATATTTCGTTCTTTGCAGTGTTGTGTATTGAATTTCGATTGTTGGGAACCTGGAACCTGCTTCTACATTTCGAAAAGGAGTAACCAACCACGGAAAAAAACCATATCCTCCATCACCTGAAAAATAAATATTAAAAAAATGCTTTTGTACTCTTAAAGTATTTGCCAATTTCTCGTCGCAAAAGACAGCGGCCGTAAGACAGACAATCATTTTTTTAAGATAGTTTTGTTTGGAATTGAACTCCCGCCCTTCCACATGACAGCCGTACAAATTTATCATCATCCTATAGGCTCCTGCAGAAATATATTAAACTGGGCAGAATTTACCTAAAAGTCTAAGATTTCTTTCTCCATTATTGAAGATATTTTCAAAATAAGAACTTGCTTCCGTCTTATTCCATACTAAAGAGTCGTAACTACTTCCGGGATTTATTATTATTATTATAAGCTTCATTCATCCAATTTTATATACAAATTCAATGTTTCTAAAAATGTGCTGGTAATAAATAAATTCAATTTAAAAAGTATAATTAATTTTAAATTAAATATGAATATACATAGTTATTAATTTTTTTTTTTTTTTTTTTTTTTTTTATTTAAGTTATATATGGATATAAGCCTCCCCCAATGATTTCCATGCTGCTTTGTCTCTTGCAATTGTCTCCCATCTATTATTTTGTCTGGCTATGTCGTCTCTCCATCGTTTTTTCTGCCTACCTATTCTTCGTGAGCCGTCCCTCGGTATCCAGTTCGTACTTCTGATAGTCCAACGATTGTCACTCATCCTAGCTACGTGGCCTGCCCAGCTCCATTTTTGTTGTTTTGCCTTCTCGATCACATCTTCAAAATCTGTCGTGCTCCGTATAATTTAGTTTCGGATTCGTTGTCTTTTGGATACCTGTAAGATTGACCTTTCCATAGCTCTTTGTGTAGTCGCAAGCTTTTGTGCTGATTTTGCTGATATGGACCATGTTTGGGATCCGTACGTCATGACGGGTAAGATTGATCCATCAAAAAGATACTTTCTGGACCTTTGGTTAAGATTTGCGTCGAAAATATGTTTGTGTTTCCAAAATTGTTTCCAGCTGTTGGTAATTCTTCTGTCTATTTCTTTATTTTCTCTGTTTTCCATTGAAATTGTTTGCCCAAGATAAATGTAGTTTTCGACATATTCTATTTCTTTTCCATTTATAACAATTTGCGTTCGTTCTCTTTTGCTCATCAGCTTTGTTTTGTCTGCATTCATTTCGAGGCCTGCGGTTTGGCAATGGCTTTGGAGTTCTAATACCATTTTTTTAAGTCTTGACATGATGGTGATAGTAAGACAATATCGTCTGCAAATCTTAAATTATTGAGGAACTCTCCATCTATTTTCATTCCTAAAGATTCCCATTTTAGTTCACGAAATATGTCCTCAAGTATTGCACAAAAAAAATGCTGGTGATAGTGGATCTCCTTGCCTTACACCCCTACTAATCTGGAACTGTCTGCCCTTGTTTTCTAGAGAAATTCTGGATGTTGCGTTCGTGTATATGTTATTTATTATTCTAACATATTTATTATTTACACCTTGATTTTTTAGTGACTTCCAAATTGTTGCGTGTTCCACCGTATCGAATGCCTTAGTGAAGTCGATGAAAGCTAGATTTAGGTCAAGTTGGTATTCATTGCACTTTTCAATGACTTGATTTATTGTTTGGAGGTGGTCCGTTGTGCTAAAGCCCCGTCGGAACCCGGCTTGATCTCTCGGTTGATGTTCATCTAGGTTATTACGAATTCTTCTAAATAAACACTTCGCAAATAATTTGTACATCACAGATATAAGACTTATGGGTCTGTAATTATTTATATTTGTCGTATCTCCTTTTTTATGCAATAGAATAATAGTTGATTCTTTCCATTGGTTTGGGATCTCTTCACTATTAAGAATCCAGTTAAACAAGTTTGTAAGGCTGCAAATGAGTTTACTCTTCCCAATTTTAAGCATTTCGCCTCTGATTTCATCTTGTCCACAAGATTTTTCATTTGGTAATTCTTTTATAGACAATTCAATTTCTGAGGGTAAGAATGGTGGTACTCTTTCTTCGTCTCCTTCTAGATTAACGATTTCTTTTTGCAGTTCTTCTAGCGTTAGTTTTGTTTTATAGAGGTCTTCATAGAATTCTGTTGCTGTCTTGTTAATAGCTGCTCGGTTTTTTATATTCTTTTTGTTTTTTGGTAGTTCCGGGATAACTTGCGTCAACGTAGGTAATCCATTGCTTATGATTGCATATCTGAAAGAAATTTTTATATTTCTAGATAAAAACCTAAAACACATTTCATTTCACGTACCAGCATTGTATTCAGGCTGTGGTAGCCTTTTCTGTTGTAAAAGAGATGTGGGTTTTGATAGGGGGTCTTTAAAGGAATGTGGGTACCGTCAACGCACATAACAACTCCAGGCATACCACATTTTTTGTGAAACCAGAGTTTTGCTTCTAGTTTTTCTTCTGCCGTCATTTGTAGGGTAATCCATTTGGGGCATAAGTGGGCTTTTAGTACGTCCAATATCTCCTGCAAGAGTGCTAAATGTGGACTGAGCGAAGCCCAGATTAAAATCCTGCCCAACGCCATGTTGCAAATTACCTTCAGCAAAAAACCTTAAGCAAGCGATTAATTTCTCTTTTCTTGAAATTGAATCATTTCGCTGCGAAGGTGAAAGATTCGATTCAACAATATCCGATACATACCGAAATACTCTTTTATTTAACCGAAAATTTTTGGTAAACTTATGAATTTGAAATAATTGGTAAATTATCCATTTCAAAATGAAAATAAATCAACTTACGTTTCATCCGGCAGTTTCAAAATATTTTTTTTTCTGATTCTCTTAATCTTCTGCTTACAATTAGGAAAAAAAGTCCAATACTGTCCATTTTCAAATTTAAAATTAATTTAATCAATTAATAATTATAATATTACTTCCGTTTAGGTGGAGCGATTCAAATTGAATTTTGAAATCAAAACAATTTATTAAAGATTCTCAAATGAACAGCTGTTTACATGAATGTCAAATTATTTTAAGATAATGTAGTTCACCCGATGGATAGCAGAATGCAAAGGCAGTGCGTATAATAATTTATATATATAATTTATATAATAATTTAGTTTCGGATTCGTTGTCTTTTGGATACCTGTAAGATTGACCTTTCCATAGCTCTTTGTGTAGTCGCAAGCTTTTGTGCTGATTTTGCTGATATGGACCATGTTTGGGATCCGTACGTCATGACGGGTAAGATTGATCCATCAAAAAGATACTTTCTGGACCTTTGGTTAAGATTTGCGTCGAAAATATGTTTGTGTTTCCAAAATTGTTTCCAGCTGTTGGTAATTCTTCTGTCTATTTCTTTATTTTCTCTGTTTTCCATTGAAATTGTTTGCCCAAGATAAATGTAGTTTTCGACATATTCTATTTCTTTTCCATTTATAACAATTTGCGTTCGTTCTCTTTTGCTCATCAGCTTTGTTTTGTCTGCATTCATTTCGAGGCCTGCGGTTTGGCAATGGCTTTGGAGTTCTAATACCATTTTTTTTAAGTCTTGACATGATGGTGATAGTAAGACAATATCGTCTGCAAATCTTAAATTATTGAGGAACTCTCCATCTATTTTCATTCCTAAAGATTCCCATTTTAGTTCACGAAATATGTCCTCAAGTATTGCACAAAAAAAATGCTGGTGATAGTGGATCTCCTTGCCTTACACCCCTACTAATCTGGAACTGTCTGCCCTTGTTTTCTAGAGAAATTCTGGATGTTGCGTTCGTGTATATGTTATTTATTATTCTAACATATTTATTATTTACACCTTGATTTTTTAGTGACTTCCAAATTGTTGCGTGTTCCACCGTATCGAATGCCTTAGTGAAGTCGATGAAAGCTAGATTTAGGTCAAGTTGGTATTCATTGCACTTTTCAATGACTTGATTTATTGTTTGGAGGTGGTCCGTTGTGCTAAAGCCCCGTCGGAACCCGGCTTGATCTCTCGGTTGATGTTCATCTAGGTTATTACGAATTCTTCTAAATAAACACTTCGCAAATAATTTGTACATCACAGATATAAGACTTATGGGTCTGTAATTATTTATATTTGTCGTATCTCCTTTTTTATGCAATAGAATAATAGTTGATTCTTTCCATTGGTTTGGGATCTCTTCACTATTAAGAATCCAGTTAAACAAGTTTGTAAGGCTGCAAATGAGTTTACTCTTCCCAATTTTAAGCATTTCGCCTCTGATTTCATCTTGTCCACAAGATTTTTCATTTGGTAATTCTTTTATAGACAATTCAATTTCTGAGGGTAAGAATGGTGGTACTCTTTCTTCGTCTCCTTCTAGATTAACGATTTCTTTTTGCAGTTCTTCTAGCGTTAGTTTTGTTTTATAGAGGTCTTCATAGAATTCTGTTGCTGTCTTGTTAATAGCTGCTCGGTTTTTTATATTCTTTTTGTTTTTTGGTAGTTCCGGGATAACTTGCGTCAACGTAGGTAATCCATTGCTTATGATTGCATATCTGAAAGAAATTTTTATATTTCTAGATAAAAACCTAAAACACATTTCATTTCACGTACCAGCATTGTATTCAGGCTGTGGTAGCCTTTTCTGTTGTAAAAGAGATGTGGGTTTTGATAGGGGGTCTTTAAAGGAATGTGGGTACCGTCAACGCACATAACAACTCCAGGCATACCACATTTTTTGTGAAACCAGAGTTTTGCTTCTAGTTTTTCTTCTGCCGTCATTTGTAGGGTAATCCATTTGGGGCATAAGTGGGCTTTTAGTACGTCCAATATCTCCTGCAAGAGTGCTAAATGTGGACTGAGCGAAGCCCAGATTAAAATCCTGCCCAACGCCATGTTGCAAATTACCTTCAGCAAAAAACCTTAAGCAAGCGATTAATTTCTCTTTTCTTGAAATTGAATCATTTCGCTGCGAAGGTGAAAGATTCGATTCAACAATATCCGATACATACCGAAATACTCTTTTATTTAACCGAAAATTTTTGGTAAACTTATGAATTTGAAATAATTGGTAAATTATCCATTTCAAAATGAAAATAAATCAACTTACGTTTCATCCGGCAGTTTCAAAATATTTTTTTTTCTGATTCTCTTAATCTTCTGCTTACAATTAGGAAAAAAAGTCCAATACTGTCCATTTTCAAATTTAAAATTAATTTAATCAATTAATAATTATAATATTACTTCCGTTTAGGTGGAGCGATTCAAATTGAATTTTGAAATCAAAACAATTTATTAAAGATTCTCAAATGAACAGCTGTTTACATGAATGTCAAATTATTTTAAGATAATGTAGTTCACCCGATGGATAGCAGAATGCAAAGGCAGTGCGTATAATAATTTATATATATAATTTATATAATAATTTAGTTTCGGATTCGTTGTCTTTTGGATACCTGTAAGATTGACCTTTCCATAGCTCTTTGTGTAGTCGCAAGCTTTTGTGCTGATTTTGCTGATATGGACCATGTTTGGGATCCGTACGTCATGACGGGTAAGATTGATCCATCAAAAATATACTTTCTGGACCTTTGGTTAAGATTTGCGTCGAAAATATGTTTGTGTTTCCAAAATTGTTTCCAGCTGTTGGTAATTCTTCTGTCTATTTCTTTATTTTCTCTGTTTTCCATTGAAATTGTTTGCCCAAGATAAATGTAGTTTTCGACATATTCTATTTCTTTTCCATTTATAACAATTTGCGTTCGTTCTCTTTTGCTCATCAGCTTTGTTTTGTCTGCATTCATTTCGAGGCCTGCGGTTTGGCAATGGCTTTGGAGTTCTAATACCATTTTTTTTAAGTCTTGACATGATGGTGATAGTAAGACAATATCGTCTGCAAATCTTAAATTATTGAGGAACTCTCCATCTATTTTCATTCCTAAAGATTCCCATTTTAGTTCACGAAATATGTCCTCAAGTACCGCACAAAAAAATGCTGGTGATAGTGGATCTCCTTGCCTTACACCCCTACTAATCTGGAACTGTCTGCCCTTGTTTTCTAGAGAAATTCTGGATGTTGCGTTCGTGTATATGTTATTTATTATTCTAACATATTTATTATTTACACCTTGATTTTTTAGTGACTTCCAAATTGTTGCGTGTTCCACCGTATCGAATGCCTTAGTGAAGTCGATGAAAGCTAGATTTAGGTCAAGTTGGTATTCATTGCACTTTTCAATGACTTGATTTATTGTTTGGAGGTGGTCCGTTGTGCTAAAGCCCCGTCGGAACCCGGCTTGATCTCTCGGTTGATGTTCATCTAGGTTATTACGAATTCTTCTAAATAAACACTTCGCAAATAATTTGTACATCACAGATATAAGACTTATGGGTCTGTAATTATTTATATTTGTCGTATCTCCTTTTTTATGCAATAGAATAATAGTTGATTCTTTCCATTGGTTTGGGATCTCTTCACTATTAAGAATCCAGTTAAACAAGTTTGTAAGGCTGCAAATGAGTTTACTCTTCCCAATTTTAAGCATTTCGCCTCTGATTTCATCTTGTCCACAAGATTTTTCATTTGGTAATTCTTTTATAGACAATTCAATTTCTGAGGGTAAGAATGGTGGTACTCTTTCTTCGTCTCCTTCTAGATTAACGATTTCTTTTTGCAGTTCTTCTAGCGTTAGTTTTGTTTTATAGAGGTCTTCATAGAATTCTGTTGCTGTCTTGTTAATAGCTGCTCGGTTTTTTATATTCTTTTTGTTTTTTGGTAGTTCCGGGATAACTTGCGTCAACGTAGGTAATCCATTGCTTATGATTGCATATCTGAAAGAAATTTTTATATTTCTAGATAAAAACCTAAAACACATTTCATTTCACGTACCAGCATTGTATTCAGGGTGTGGTAGCCTTTTCTGTTGTAAAAGAGATGTGGGTTTTGATAGGGGGTCTTTAAAGGAATGTGGGTACCGTCAACGCACATAACAACTCCAGGCATACCACATTTTTTGTGAAACCAGAGTTTTGCTTCTAGTTTTTCTTCTGCCGTCATTTGTAGGGTAATCCATTTGGGGCATAAGTGGGCTTTTAGTACGTCCAATATCTCCTGCAAGAGTGCTAAATGTGGACTGAGCGAAGCCCAGATTAAAATCCTGCCCAACGCCATGTTGCAAATTACCTTCAGCAAAAAACCTTAAGCAAGCGATTAATTTCTCTTTTCTTGAAATTGAATCATTTCGCTGCGAAGGTGAAAGATTCGATTCAACAATATCCGATACATACCGAAATACTCTTTTATTTAACCGAAAATTTTTGGTAAACTTATGAATTTGAAATAATTGGTAAATTATCCATTTCAAAATGAAAATAAATCAACTTACGTTTCATCCGGCAGTTTCAAAATATTTTTTTTTCTGATTCTCTTAATCTTCTGCTTACAATTAGGAAAAAAAGTCCAATACTGTCCATTTTCAAATTTAAAATTAATTTAATCAATTAATAATTATAATATTACTTCCGTTTAGGTGGAGCGATTCAAATTGAATTTTGAAATCAAAACAATTTATTAAAGATTCTCAAATGAACAGCTGTTTACATGAATGTCAAATTATTTTAAGATAATGTAGTTCACCCGATGGATAGCAGAATGCAAAGGCAGTGCGTATAATAATTTATATATATAATTTATATAATAATTTAGTTTCGGATTCGTTGTCTTTTGGATACCTGTAAGATTGACCTTTCCATAGCTCTTTGTGTAGTCGCAAGCTTTTGTGCTGATTTTGCTGATATGGACCATGTTTGGGATCCGTACGTCATGACGGGTAAGATTGATCCATCAAAAAGATACTTTCTGGACCTTTGGTTAAGATTTGCGTCGAAAATATGTTTGTGTTTCCAAAATTGTTTCCAGCTGTTGGTAATTCTTCTGTCTATTTCTTTATTTTCTCTGTTTTCCATTGAAATTGTTTGCCCAAGATAAATGTAGTTTTCGACATATTCTATTTCTTTTCCATTTATAACAATTTGCGTTCGTTCTCTTTTGCTCATCAGCTTTGTTTTGTCTGCATTCATTTCGAGGCCTGCGGTTTGGCAATGGCTTTGGAGTTCTAATACCATTTTTTTTAAGTCTTGACATGATGGTGATAGTAAGACAATATCGTCTGCAAATCTTAAATTATTGAGGAACTCTCCATCTATTTTCATTCCTAAAGATTCCCATTTTAGTTCACGAAATATGTCCTCAAGTATTGCACAAAAAAAATGCTGGTGATAGTGGATCTCCTTGCCTTACACCCCTACTAATCTGGAACTGTCTGCCCTTGTTTTCTAGAGAAATTCTGGATGTTGCGTTCGTGTATATGTTATTTATTATTCTAACATATTTATTATTTACACCTTGATTTTTTAGTGACTTCCAAATTGTTGCGTGTTCCACCGTATCGAATGCCTTAGTGAAGTCGATGAAAGCTAGATTTAGGTCAAGTTGGTATTCATTGCACTTTTCAATGACTTGATTTATTGTTTGGAGGTGGTCCGTTGTGCTAAAGCCCCGTCGGAACCCGGCTTGATCTCTCGGTTGATGTTCATCTAGGTTATTACGAATTCTTCTAAATAAACACTTCGCAAATAATTTGTACATCACAGATATAAGACTTATGGGTCTGTAATTATTTATATTTGTCGTATCTCCTTTTTTATGCAATAGAATAATAGTTGATTCTTTCCATTGGTTTGGGATCTCTTCACTATTAAGAATCCAGTTAAACAAGTTTGTAAGGCTGCAAATGAGTTTACTCTTCCCAATTTTAAGCATTTCGCCTCTGATTTCATCTTGTCCACAAGATTTTTCATTTGGTAATTCTTTTATAGACAATTCAATTTCTGAGGGTAAGAATGGTGGTACTCTTTCTTCGTCTCCTTCTAGATTAACGATTTCTTTTTGCAGTTCTTCTAGCGTTAGTTTTGTTTTATAGAGGTCTTCATAGAATTCTGTTGCTGTCTTGTTAATAGCTGCTCGGTTTTTTATATTCTTTTTGTTTTTTGGTAGTTCCGGGATAACTTGCGTCAACGTAGGTAATCCATTGCTTATGATTGAATATCTGAAAGAAATTTTTATATTTCTAGATAAAAACCTAAAACACATTTCATTTCACGTACCAGCATTGTATTCAGGCTGTGGTAGCCTTTTCTGTTGTAAAAGAGATGTGGGTTTTGATAGGGGGTCTTTAAAGGAATGTGGGTACCGTCAACGCACATAACAACTCCAGGCATACCACATTTTTTGTGAAACCAGAGTTTTGCTTCTAGTTTTTCTTCTGCCGTCATTTGTAGGGTAATCCATTTGGGGCATAAGTGGGCTTTTAGTACGTCCAATATCTCCTGCAAGAGTGCTAAATGTGGACTGAGCGAAGCCCAGATTAAAATCCTGCCCAACGCCATGTTGCAAATTACCTTCAGCAAAAAACCTTAAGCAAGCGATTAATTTCTCTTTTCTTGAAATTGAATCATTTCGCTGCGAAGGTGAAAGATTCGATTCAACAATATCCGATACATACCGAAATACTCTTTTATTTAACCGAAAATTTTTGGTAAACTTATGAATTTGAAATAATTGGTAAATTATCCATTTCAAAATGAAAATAAATCAACTTACGTTTCATCCGGCAGTTTCAAAATATTTTTTTTTCTGATTCTCTTAATCTTCTGCTTACAATTAGGAAAAAAAGTCCAATACTGTCCATTTTCAAATTTAAAATTAATTTAATCAATTAATAATTATAATATTACTTCCGTTTAGGTGGAGCGATTCAAATTGAATTTTGAAATCAAAACAATTTATTAAAGATTCTCAAATGAACAGCTGTTTACATGAATGTCAAATTATTTTAAGATAATGTAGTTCACCCGATGGATAGCAGAATGCAAAGGCAGTGCGTATAATAATTTATATATATAATTTATATAATAATTTAGTTTCGGATTCGTTGTCTTTTGGATACCTGTAAGATTGACCTTTCCATAGCTCTTTGTGTAGTCGCAAGCTTTTGTGCTGATTTTGCTGATATGGACCATGTTTGGGATCCGTACGTCATGACGGGTAAGATTGATCCATCAAAAATATACTTTCTGGACCTTTGGTTAAGATTTGCGTCGAAAATATGTTTGTGTTTCCAAAATTGTTTCCAGCTGTTGGTAATTCTTCTGTCTATTTCTTTATTTTCTCTGTTTTCCATTGAAATTGTTTGCCCAAGATAAATGTAGTTTTCGACATATTCTATTTCTTTTCCATTTATAACAATTTGCGTTCGTTCTCTTTTGCTCATCAGCTTTGTTTTGTCTGCATTCATTTCGAGGCCTGCGGTTTGGCAATGGCTTTGGAGTTCTAATACCATTTTTTTTAAGTCTTGACATGATGGTGATAGTAAGACAATATCGTCTGCAAATCTTAAATTATTGAGGAACTCTCCATCTATTTTCATTCCTAAAGATTCCCATTTTAGTTCACGAAATATGTCCTCAAGTACCGCACAAAAAAATGCTGGTGATAGTGGATCTCCTTGCCTTACACCCCTACTAATCTGGAACTGTCTGCCCTTGTTTTCTAGAGAAATTCTGGATGTTGCGTTCGTGTATATGTTATTTATTATTCTAACATATTTATTATTTACACCTTGATTTTTTAGTGACTTCCAAATTGTTGCGTGTTCCACCGTATCGAATGCCTTAGTGAAGTCGATGAAAGCTAGATTTAGGTCAAGTTGGTATTCATTGCACTTTTCAATGACTTGATTTATTGTTTGGAGGTGGTCCGTTGTGCTAAAGCCCCGTCGGAACCCGGCTTGATCTCTCGGTTGATGTTCATCTAGGTTATTACGAATTCTTCTAAATAAACACTTCGCAAATAATTTGTACATCACAGATATAAGACTTATGGGTCTGTAATTATTTATATTTGTCGTATCTCCTTTTTTATGCAATAGAATAATAGTTGATTCTTTCCATTGGTTTGGGATCTCTTCACTATTAAGAATCCAGTTAAACAAGTTTGTAAGGCTGCAAATGAGTTTACTCTTCCCAATTTTAAGCATTTCGCCTCTGATTTCATCTTGTCCACAAGATTTTTCATTTGGTAATTCTTTTATAGACAATTCAATTTCTGAGGGTAAGAATGGTGGTACTCTTTCTTCGTCTCCTTCTAGATTAACGATTTCTTTTTGCAGTTCTTCTAGCGTTAGTTTTGTTTTATAGAGGTCTTCATAGAATTCTGTTGCTGTCTTGTTAATAGCTGCTCGGTTTTTTATATTCTTTTTGTTTTTTGGTAGTTCCGGGATAACTTGCGTCAACGTAGGTAATCCATTGCTTATGATTGCATATCTGAAAGAAATTTTTATATTTCTAGATAAAAACCTAAAACACATTTCATTTCACGTACCAGCATTGTATTCAGGGTGTGGTAGCCTTTTCTGTTGTAAAAGAGATGTGGGTTTTGATAGGGGGTCTTTAAAGGAATGTGGGTACCGTCAACGCACATAACAACTCCAGGCATACCACATTTTTTGTGAAACCAGAGTTTTGCTTCTAGTTTTTCTTCTGCCGTCATTTGTAGGGTAATCCATTTGGGGCATAAGTGGGCTTTTAGTACGTCCAATATCTCCTGCAAGAGTGCTAAATGTGGACTGAGCGAAGCCCAGATTAAAATCCTGCCCAACGCCATGTTGCAAATTACCTTCAGCAAAAAACCTTAAGCAAGCGATTAATTTCTCTTTTCTTGAAATTGAATCATTTCGCTGCGAAGGTGAAAGATTCGATTCAACAATATCCGATACATACCGAAATGCTCTTTTATTTAACCGAAAATTTTTGGTAAACTTATGAATTTGAAATAATTGGTAAATTATCCATTTCAAAATGAAAATAAATCAACTTACGTTTCATCCGGCAGTTTCAAAATATTTTTTTTTCTGATTCTCTTAATCTTCTGCTTACAATTAGGAAAAAAAGTCCAATACTGTCCATTTTCAAATTTAAAATTAATTTAATCAATTAATAATTATAATATTACTTCCGTTTAGGTGGAGCGATTCAAATTGAATTTTGAAATCAAAACAATTTATTAAAGATTCTCAAATGAACAGCTGTTTACATGAATGTCAAATTATTTTAAGATAATGTAGTTCACCCGATGGATAGCAGAATGCAAAGGCAGTGCGTATAATAATTTATATATATAATTTATATAATAATTTAGTTTCGGATTCGTTGTCTTTTGGATACCTGTAAGATTGACCTTTCCATAGCTCTTTGTGTAGTCGCAAGCTTTTGTGCTGATTTTGCTGATATGGACCATGTTTGGGATCCGTACGTCATGACGGGTAAGATTGATCCATCAAAAATATACTTTCTGGACCTTTGGTTAAGATTTGCGTCGAAAATATGTTTGTGTTTCCAAAATTGTTTCCAGCTGTTGGTAATTCTTCTGTCTATTTCTTTATTTTCTCTGTTTTCCATTGAAATTGTTTGCCCAAGATAAATGTAGTTTTCGACATATTCTATTTCTTTTCCATTTATAACAATTTGCGTTCGTTCTCTTTTGCTCATCAGCTTTGTTTTGTCTGCATTCATTTCGAGGCCTGCGGTTTGGCAATGGCTTTGGAGTTCTAATACCATTTTTTTTAAGTCTTGACATGATGGTGATAGTAAGACAATATCGTCTGCAAATCTTAAATTATTGAGGAACTCTCCATCTATTTTCATTCCTAAAGATTCCCATTTTAGTTCACGAAATATGTCCTCAAGTACCGCACAAAAAAATGCTGGTGATAGTGGATCTCCTTGCCTTACACCCCTACTAATCTGGAACTGTCTGCCCTTGTTTTCTAGAGAAATTCTGGATGTTGCGTTCGTGTATATGTTATTTATTATTCTAACATATTTATTATTTACACCTTGATTTTTTAGTGACTTCCAAATTGTTGCGTGTTCCACCGTATCGAATGCCTTAGTGAAGTCGATGAAAGCTAGATTTAGGTCAAGTTGGTATTCATTGCACTTTTCAATGACTTGATTTATTGTTTGGAGGTGGTCCGTTGTGCTAAAGCCCCGTCGGAACCCGGCTTGATCTCTCGGTTGATGTTCATCTAGGTTATTACGAATTCTTCTAAATAAACACTTCGCAAATAATTTGTACATCACAGATATAAGACTTATGGGTCTGTAATTATTTATATTTGTCGTATCTCCTTTTTTATGCAATAGAATAATAGTTGATTCTTTCCATTGGTTTGGGATCTCTTCACTATTAAGAATCCAGTTAAACAAGTTTGTAAGGCTGCAAATGAGTTTACTCTTCCCAATTTTAAGCATTTCGCCTCTGATTTCATCTTGTCCACAAGATTTTTCATTTGGTAATTCTTTTATAGACAATTCAATTTCTGAGGGTAAGAATGGTGGTACTCTTTCTTCGTCTCCTTCTAGATTAACGATTTCTTTTTGCAGTTCTTCTAGCGTTAGTTTTGTTTTATAGAGGTCTTCATAGAATTCTGTTGCTGTCTTGTTAATAGCTGCTCGGTTTTTTATATTCTTTTTGTTTTTTGGTAGTTCCGGGATAACTTGCGTCAACGTAGGTAATCCATTGCTTATGATTGCATATCTGAAAGAAATTTTTATATTTCTAGATAAAAACCTAAAACACATTTCATTTCACGTACCAGCATTGTATTCAGGGTGTGGTAGCCTTTTCTGTTGTAAAAGAGATGTGGGTTTTGATAGGGGGTCTTTAAAGGAATGTGGGTACCGTCAACGCACATAACAACTCCAGGCATACCACATTTTTTGTGAAACCAGAGTTTTGCTTCTAGTTTTTCTTCTGCCGTCATTTGTAGGGTAATCCATTTGGGGCATAAGTGGGCTTTTAGTACGTCCAATATCTCCTGCAAGAGTGCTAAATGTGGACTGAGCGAAGCCCAGATTAAAATCCTGCCCAACGCCATGTTGCAAATTACCTTCAGCAAAAAACCTTAAGCAAGCGATTAATTTCTCTTTTCTTGAAATTGAATCATTTCGCTGCGAAGGTGAAAGATTCGATTCAACAATATCCGATACATACCGAAATGCTCTTTTATTTAACCGAAAATTTTTGGTAAACTTATGAATTTGAAATAATTGGTAAATTATCCATTTCAAAATGAAAATAAATCAACTTACGTTTCATCCGGCAGTTTCAAAATATTTTTTTTTCTGATTCTCTTAATCTTCTGCTTACAATTAGGAAAAAAAGTCCAATACTGTCCATTTTCAAATTTAAAATTAATTTAATCAATTAATAATTATAATATTACTTCCGTTTAGGTGGAGCGATTCAAATTGAATTTTGAAATCAAAACAATTTATTAAAGATTCTCAAATGAACAGCTGTTTACATGAATGTCAAATTATTTTAAGATAATGTAGTTCACCCGATGGATAGCAGAATGCAAAGGCAGTGCGAAAGGGAATCGAATGGGTGAATCGGATATACGATTCACGTGAATAGCAGAATAGGGCTGATTTCTCAAAATAGATATAGAATATAGAATAGAATATGTCAATTACGAAAACTGTTTAATGGTCAAGGATGTTGTCGTCAGGACCATAGAGTACCTATATTATCTAGAGAACCGACTTCAGCGCTTTTTCTCTTTCACCCTACAAGCTGCACTGAGAGGATTTCCTCCACAAGGCTGAATATGTGTTAGTTGCCGAATGCATTTTTAATGGAATCGCACTAACCTAGCGATAATTTAATGGATATTGGCTCAGTTTTGCTCAGTGCTCAGTTCTCCCACCAGATATGAAATACTTTTTTTAAAACTGCATTATAAACCATGTTCATACTTCTTGTAAAAAAAGTCCATCGCTGGAATTTGATCTCTCTTTTACTGAGATGAAAACAAAACAGAAAATCCAACCCACCGACCCTCAGTCACATCGGAGCTGCGATGGTGGAAACAACGCCTGCGTGCACGTCTTTCTTTTCTTTTTTTCAGTAATGTTCGTATTTTTGTGTGTATCTTTCAAAATTAAAAAGATGGGGAGATAAATTTGAAGAGAGATGCGCTATATCTACAATTCACACGAATTCACGGATAGGGAATTTAGGAGAGTGTTCTCTTACTGTGCTCAAATAAAATTTGCGGGTGTTTTAGGCAAGGGGGGTACGAGTCGGTTCTCTAGATAATAAAGGTACTCTATGGTCAGGACTAAGCAAGAAAGTTACACTTGTGTTGCACACGAAGAAGCCGATACAAAAGTGATTTTTCATGCATGCAAAGTGGAACCAAAATTGGAGAAATTGGTTTGCTGCGTACGACTACAAACAACTTGGCGACGTGGATGAAGCATGCTAGCCCTAAAACTATGTGTTTTGAAGGCATTATTTGTCCATTCCATTGGTATGTAACTATTCTTATTCATCTTTTGAATCTTTGTTTCGATTTGTGTCGAATTTGTTTAATTCGACTTTGTGGACAAAATAAACCTTATTAGCGGATTACTAAAAATGCGTTTCGTTATGAAATTTGACAAAAAATCGAAAAAGTATTATTCCCCTCATGCCCCCTCCTTCTCTTAAAAATGCATAATTTCATATGTATGTATTTGTGAAAAAAAACAAACCTTGTAGGAAAAAACCTTCAAAATACATTTCGTTTTTGAGATTTTTCTATAAATTCATTATTTGATCTATGTTTCTATAAAATCAATAACTGCTTTATCAGATATATCAAAATGTATGTAGTTTTTGAAATATAAAGAAAGAGTTTTTTTTGCGCCCTTTGTCCCTTTTTTAGGGTGAAAGATAAATTTTTAAAGCGCGCGTCTAGAGCCAACAAAAAAAAAATACCCAACTTCTCTTAATTGTAAGTGGTACTTTAGCAGATTTTACAAAAAAAAAAATATAAAGTTTAAGTGAGACGAAAAATGCGAACAATCATTTGAAGCGATAAAACTAATATTAATTAGTCCACCTATTTTAAGGAACCTTTTTTGCTGGCTACGGATGCAAGCAATGATTCCTTTGGAGCAGTTTTATCGCAGGGAAGTATTGGGAAAGAACACCCTATCGCTTACCCTAAGGCAGAAAAAAGTTACTCCACAACAGAAAACGAGGTACAGCCGTAGTTTGGGCTGTAAAAAACTTTCAATGCTATCTGCATGTTAGACGTTTCACCATTTATACCCTTAAAAGGTGTTTTAAAGGCAAAAGATTTTTCATCACGAGTCGTAAGACTCTTACTTAAAAATTCGGAGTTTGATTACTCTATTGAATATAAAACAGGTAAGAGCAACAGTAATGCCGATGCTTTGAGCCGTATTCCAAATGAAAATCATTATGAAAATGACGTAGATACTTTAGCACGAATCGAATCCTGGTTCAAGCGGATGTTCACCATTCAATGTATTCTGACGTTGAAGGTGAACCGAAAATAACTACCGTCGGAAAATGTTTTGCTGTCACTAGATCTAAAGCGCCCATTTTATAAAAAGAAAAACTGGAGCCGAAAAGTAGTGACGCGCAACAACATGATTCTCCGAAAATCTTCAACAAACAAAACGAAACAAAAAAAAAATACTCGTTCCCACCAAAGATTAAATCTCCGTCATTCTAAAAGACTAACACGATAGTCAATTTGGTGGTCATCAGTGAGTAAAAAAGAACTACAGTAGTATACGTCGAAAATACAAATGGGCAAACATGCTCCATGACATCAAATCCTACATTAAAAAATGTACCAAGTGCCAAAAAAAACGAAAGTGGAAAAACTGTGAATGTCGATGGTCATCACAGATACCTACCGCAAGGTGTGTATGACGACCTGACTAAATATACGGATTGGTACCCAATTCTGGATATGGAAGCGGAAACAGTGGCCCGAATATTTAGACGAAATAATCAGTAGGTACCGGAAAAACTCCTGACTGACCAGGCTCTAATTTTACCAGCAAATTATTTAAGAGAATTTGTGGTCTTCTAAAAGTTAAGAAGATTGAAACCAGAGCTTACCATCCGCAGTCGAATGGGTCTCTCGAAAGGACACATAAACCTTTGATTGACTATCTCCGTTCGATCGTGGATGAAAATTCAAAGTGTTGGGATAAATTTCTACGAACTGCTGCGTTTTTCCACAACAACAACATCCACGAAAGAAGAAAGCCTAGTGCCATGGACTGCTTGTTCGGTTTCACAGCCGAAATACCTTCAAACCTTAAACAAACACCTCAGCCAGTTTATAACTTTGAAGACTACTATTATAAACTGAGATACAAGTTACAAAAATTGCATTCGATCGCACGTAAGAACCTAATAAAAAGCAAAGGACTTTTAAAACTTTATAACGACAAAACAGTAAGACCCTCCATGTCCCATGTCGGAGATAAGGTTCTCTTATTTAACCCCTCAAAGAAGCACAAATTGTGTCAAGTTTGGTTAGGTCCGTATGAGGTTGTATCTGTTCTACACCCTGTCAACTCAGTTCTGAAGTTGGGTAAACGAATAATAACTGCACACAATAATAGATTAAACAAATTTTACGAGTAGTTCCTACAAAATTAAACCTTCAATACATACCCTAATATTTAAACTATTTAGCTTTTTCTATTCTTAATTTTTTGCAGCTATTACTTTTCAATTATGATTATTGTTTTCCATTCTAGGAACCGAACCTTTTTCTTACCATCCTGAACCCTTTAGTTGACATTACTATGAATGCCGAAATCTTTTTTCTAATATATAGCTGGCTATTTTCCTTAAACCTATTGTGGTTACAGGTAAATGGACAAGCTCAAATAACATACCTTAATAATGAAACAGGAATTCATGCGGAACAAAAAGGTATGATGAAGCATTCTCCAAGTAATTGGAAAATTGTCCTGCATTTAGAAATAGAAGAGCTTTATAAAGAACAAAAGCTCTTTGTTAAATAATCGAACAAGGCTAATGTAAACAGATCTTTATGGTTCGGATGGTAGTTCTGCTTCGGTCGGTCAAACAGATCTTTTTAATTGTCAGATAAATTGGGCGCGCACCCACAGTGTAGGAATACACGTTTTATTTTTATTTTTACGTGGTACTACTTTCGCTTAGCATAATTACGCACTTTTGTATGAACGCCGACCGAAGCAGAAGCCGCCTACCGAAATTTGCTAAAAATAGTAAAGAATAAACATCAAATTCAAAAATACGTGTTATATTTCTTGCAATACAAACTGCTCTCGGCACGGCGTTTGCCTACAAATGTTATTCTTATTTTTATTAAGAATATTGCCATTGGGATTGGAGCCTTGTCTCATAAATAATTCTCAGCCAGAGATTTCGCAGCCAGCGAACAATATAGCCAATGAAAAAGAAAGTCACCAACCAACGCCAAAGTCCCAGACTGAACCCAAATAAGTCTGCTCAGGACGAGTCTTCCTTGGACGAGCATATTATGAAAAGTGGAAGTGACACAGATTTAGATAAGACAATCACCGATAAGAGTTGCAAATCGACAGCTATGGAAGAAATCCAAAAGCAGTTGGATAAAATGCGCTTGCAACTTTAAACAGCGTTGTCTACTGCAGCTACTGAAAAGGAAGAAAAACTTCGGCTACAAGAAGTTCTAGCCACGCAACATCATAGTGCCATCGTGACGACTTCAGATGTGACTGGCCCATGTACAAGTGCTTCAGTTGCGGCTTCCAGTGTACAATTTGTCTGTGCCACAAACACGGTGACAGCTACTACCGCTGGCAATATGTGTACTGGATTCGAATTGCCACAATACATGCCCAGTTCATGGAATGGAATTTCTTACATGCAATTACAACCTTCTGCCCCACCACGTCCGCCAGGTTATAATAGCGGAACCCAATTAACACCAATAAGTGTTCCTCAAGTGCCATCGTTCTTGCCACCGTTGTTAGGATTCCAACCTTTCACCTCGAATCAAATTGAAGCACCACCAACAGTAGCACCGCCAATGCCGACACCATACAGTGCAGGTGCCGATAGCAATTTGTATTCATGTCAGATCGCAGCCGACCGTAAGTTACATGATCTGCCTGAATTCACTGGGAGGCCTGAGGACTGTCCGTTGTTTTCTACATCCTTTCGAGATTCTACTGCCATGTATAATTATACGAATGTAGACAATTTATTGCGCCTGCAGAAAGCCCTAAAAGGGTCTGCCAGAGAAGTCGTCGAAGCAATGCTTATCCACCCGAGCAATATATATCAAGCCATGGCGGCTCTAGAATTTCGATTTGGTCGCCCAGATATATTATTACGAAGCCAATTACTCAAAGCCAGTGAAATAAATCCGATTCCAGAAAACAAACTGGAATTATTGATACCATTTGCCACCACAGTCCAGAATCTGGCCACTTTTCTAGAAGCAAGTGGAATGACGTCGCAGCTAGCCAACCCTACAATCCTCGACGAGCTCATTAGCAAACTTCCTATGAGCAAGAAGTTGCAGTGGGTTCAGAGAAGCATCTGTTACCAACCCTATCCAACAATAAGACATTTTGAACAGTGGCTGACTGGCACAGCAAGATTTATATGTTTGGTTACTCCAGTTTGTCCACACCCTCAGGCAAAATCCGGACATAAGCCAAATCCAAGAAACGTTCTCTATGCCGCAGAACAAAAAGTGCCAACAGTCAAACTAATTCAAACTTGCCGCCTTTGTAAGAAAGCAAAACATTTTATCTCAGAGTGTCCTTTCTACAACCAACAAGATACTGCAAACAAATGGAATTTTGTGAAGAAGCAAAGGCTGTGTTTTTGTTGCCTTTAATATGGTCACTCCGTGCGTTTCTGCAAAATGAAAAAGGCCTGTGGAAAGCATGAATGTGACAAGAATCATCATCCATCGTGAAGACGAAGGAGAATCCATAATTTCGACATTTCGAGCCAACGCCACGGTACCCGTAGTTGAGAAAAATATTTTGAGTTACAGCAAGGGAAAGGACAACAAAATTCTCTTTAGAGTACTACCAGTTCGCCTTTATGGAAATGGTGTAGTGCTGCGAACATATGCTCTTCTTGATGAAGGATCATCTGTGACCATAATGAGCGCTGCGCTGGCTGATAGTTTGTATTTGAAGGGGCGCAAGACAGATCTTAAACTTCAATGGTTTGGTCAAGAGTCGTTTACAAACGAATCCTTTGTTGTTGATATTAGCGCAGACGTCGATGGTGCCGATAGATATAAGATGGAACAAGCACACACCGTTAATGAATTGAGTTTACCGACTCAGACCCTTACCAAAGCAGACTTATTGGACCATGACCATGCGATTGATATATTATCTCGCTTCTCAGCCGTCGAATATAATGATGCAAGTCCACAAATCTTAATTGGGCTTGACAACTGTCATTTGGGAGCCCCGATACGAACGATTGGGTCCAATAAAATCGGGTTGATTGTTACCGAGACTAAACTTGGATATGTAGTGTACGGTAGGACAAAGACAATCGCGAAACTTTCTATAAGAGTTCTTGTTTTGCATGGTGACCAGAACTGTCAAGATAAAGAATCTAAATTGACACGTATGGTGGATGAGTACTTCTGCATCGAGAGTTTCGGAGTCAAAAAACCGAAAGAGAAGTTGATATCTGAAGACGACAAGAGGGCACTTGAGATTCTACTGGACACCACCAAGAAGAAAAACGATCGATATCAGACGGGACTTTTGTGGAAGCAGAGCCAAATTATTCTCCCTCCGAGCTACGACATGGCTCGTCGAAGATTATTCAGCCTGGAAAATAAATTTCGAAGAGAGCCAGAATTTGCCGATAAGTACAGATCTATTATTTCGAGTTATGTCCAAAAAGGATACGCCAAAGAACTCTCGTACGATGAAGCCAAATTAATCACTCCAAGGACCTGGTACCTTCCGCATTTCGGAGTGAAAAATCCGAACAAACCAGAAAAACTTCGCTTGGTATTCGATGCTACTGCGAAAGTGGGTGACGTTAGCCTTAATTCTTTCTTACTAAAGGGCCCAGATGATTTGAAACCATTAATGATGATCCTCTACAATTTTCGAATGAGACGTATCGCAGTGACGGGTGACATTAGAGAAATGTTTCATCAGGTGATGATCCAACCTGAAGATCAAAGCTCTTCTTTGGCGAGAGTTCGAAGACGAGCCGATTAGTGTTTATAGTATGCAGTCAATGACATTTGGTGCCACCTGCTCGCCGTGTTCAGCTAATTATGTCAAAAACTTAAACGCAAAAGGATTCATCGAAGAATATCCCAGAGCTGTAATGGCAATCACAGATCATCATTACGTAGACGACTTGGTAGAAAGTTTCGATGATGTTGCAGAAGCGATCGAGGTCACTAACGCTGTAATCGCCATTCATAGAAGCGGCGGGTTCGAGTTGCGAAATTTCACATCGAATTCTGAAGAGGTTCTAAAAAATATACATCATTCAGACAATAAAGAACAACAGAAACAAATTGTTACCATGAATATTGAAGCCGCAGTGGAGAAGGTTTTGGGAATGTGCTGGGACCCAGGTGAGGATGCATTCTTGTTTAAGTTAAATTTCTCCCGTGTCAGCAAAGACATCATTGAAGGAAGAAAATGCCCAACTAAGAGAGAACTTTTAAGCGTTACGATGTCAGTCTTTGATCCGTTCGGCATGATAGCTAATTTCGTTGTTCACGCCAAATTGTTGTTGCAGTCAGTATGGAGATATGGTACTGAATGGGATCAGCAGATCCCTGATGAAATTTTCCAGAAATGGAACCAATGGAGAGCGGAACTCCCAAACGTCATGAAGCTTAGAGTTCCGAGATGCTACCACGTTTCTCTATCGGTAGCCAGCAGTATTATTCTTCACACGTTCGTCGATGCCAGTGAAGAGGCGTTCAGTGCAGCAGTATATATGCGGGTTGAATACAACGAAGAAGTTAGTGTCACGTTCATTTGTGGCAAGACAAGATGCGCTCCGAAAAAGTTGATGTCCATCCCACGTCTAGAATTATCAGCCGCAGTTTTAGGAGTCAGATTGTGTGACTCTATTTTAGAATGCCATGACCTGAAACCAGACGAACGAGTTTTTTGGAGTGATTCAAAAACAGTGCTAAGCTGGCTTCGTTCTAATCCGCGCCATCATAAACAGTTTGTTGGGTTTCGAGTTACCGAAATATTGGACAGTAGCAAGATTGGACAATGGCGTTGGACCCCGTCTAAGATGAATTCAGCTGACGAAGCAACACGAGCACGATATCCACCAGTATTTCGAGCCGATAACAAATGGATAGGTGGTGCTCGTTTCCTCAAGTTGCCCGAAGATCAATGGCCATCACAACCAGATGACATCTCTAGCTATGTCTGCCGAGACGAAATGAGACCGAAATTCGTTTTGCACGCCAAAGTGAGTACGCCAATCTTTGATTTCTCTAGATTCTCGAAATATTCGATATTAAAAAGAACGGCAGCCTGGTTAATTCGGTTTTTCAAATCCTGTCGTCGCCAAACAACAGAAAAGGGAGAATTATCTGCGTTAGAACTAGAAGAAGCCGAACGAGTACTTTGTGAGATTGTGCAAAAAGATGTTTTCGCCCAAGAAATATGCCAATTGAGTTGCAATCAGCAAATTGAGAAATCGAGTTCTATCTATAAGCTAACTCCATATTTGGCTGATGATGGCTTGTTACGAGTATACGGACGCATCGACGCTGCCACCACGCTTCCGTTTTCTTCGAGACGACCCATCATATTGCCAAAGGAACACCAATTGACAAATCTGATCATAGCTCATTTTCATCGCCGTTTGTGTCATCAAAACGACGATACAGTCACTAACGAAATACGACAAATATTTTGGATTCCCAGTCTACGATCTGCAATCAAGAAAGAAAGAAGTCGGTGCTCATTTTGCAGGATAAGATCTGCTCGCCCTTTGCCGCCGTTGATGGGGCAGTTGCCCTAGGACCGACTCACTCCCTTCTTGAGGCCATTTAGTTATACAGGACTGGACTATTTTGGGCCGGTGAATGTGACAATAGGACGTCGTAAGGAAAAACGTTGGGTTGCCCTGTTTACTTGCCTGACTGTGAGAGCCGTTCACCTTGAACTAGCAGCTGACTTATCAACGGACGCTTGCATACTGCGCATCCGTAATTTTGTCAATCGGCGAGGAATACCAGTGCGAATCAGAAGTGACAATGGCACCAATTTTATCGGCGCCAAGAAAGAAATTTTAACTGCTGATGTTTTCGATAATAATGCCATCAAAGCAGAACTCTCCGCAAAGGGAATTGAATGGATCTTCAACTGCCCTTCCAACCCACATGCCGGCGGATGTTGGGAGAGACTTGTCCGGTCAGTGAAGAGAGTTTTGTCAGTCACACTCAATGAACTTGCGCCTAAGACAGAGACGTTCGTCAAAGTCCCAAATCTTCAAGTAGGAGACCTGGCCCTCGTCTGCGATGAGAACGTTCCGAGAAGTCAATGGGTGCGAGGAAGAATCTTAAAGGTTTTTGTTGGATCAGATGACCAGGTCCGTTCAGCTGAGATTAAAACGTCAACGGGAGTTGTTCGGAGGCCGGCAGGTAAGCTGGCTGTACTGAGGGTTGATTGTGAGGCTGCGGTGGGACCGGGTGCCTCACGGGGGGTGGAATGTTAAATAATCGAACAAGGCTAATGTAAACAGATCTTTATGGTTCGGATGGTAGTTCTGCTTCGGTCGGTCAAACAGATCTTTTTAATTGTCAGATAAATTGGGCGCGCACCCACAGTGTAGGAATACACGTTTTATTTTCATTTTTACGTGGTACTACTTTCGCTTAGAATAATTACGCACTTTTGTATGAACGCCGACCGAAGCAGAAGCCGCCTACCGAAATTTGCTAAAAATAGTAAAGAATAAACATCAAATTCAAAAATACGTGTTATATTTCTTGCAATACAAACTGCTCTCGGCACGGCGTTTGCCTACACTCTTAATAGATGCTATGAATGACCTAGATTAGACTTGTTTGAGACAAGACGACAATCTGGGGCATATAATACAATACAACAAGTACTTGTTTAACAAGCGAAATTCAACAGGTGTTAAAAACTCGTGTAACACGTAACAACAAGTCTTCGCAAATTATTACAATTGTTTTAAGGCCTTTCAAGAAGTGGGAAATTTGATAAATTAAACGTTTCTGTAACATGATACAACAAGTGTTTAAATAAATATTCTTCTAATTGTTGAATTGTTGAATAGTTATGTATATAGTTTAATTTTGTTACTATGTATGTGTTTAGATTTGTATTTCCATGTGTTATTAGTTTGAATTATTTTTACTAATTTACTAACCACTAACACATGCACTTATGATGAGACTCTGATTGTAGCTTGCAGCTTGCTCTAAGCTCAATACAACAAAGAATTCCGAAGTGTAAAAAATAAAAAGTTGATAAATTCTAACTGACGATTTCAAAATTGTTAGAAGCCAACAAGTTGGGATAGAGTTTATTTTATAAATCTAAATCACTACTTCCTTGGAAGTTGCTTATTCACCAGTTGACTTTAAAAGAACAATCGCGAGATTTGAACCGGCGGCGGCGGCGGCGGCGGCGTCTACTAATAAACGTGCTATACTTAATTATAAATTTTGTTGGTCGTTGGTCGATTAAAATTCAGCACCGATTTCAATAAAATTTTGTTAGACGAAGTAAAAAAGAGAGAGCGTCGTGAGTGAATTATTTTTTTCCTTCTCTCCCATAATATACTTTACAAAGCAGATGAGTGGATTCAGACGATGAACTGATGAACTTGTACATTACTTTTCAGCAGTTTTTTCATCGCATAATTTTCCATATTAAAATAGCAATTTGTAATTCAGCAACAGAAAGTTGTTTCCTAAACACAAAGCAGAAAGTGAGGTCAAAGCTATGAACTGACGAAACTTTGTATTACTCTTCTCTTACTAAAACATTGCATGTCTATTTTCCTATGATTTGGCAAGTGAATGCATTGATGAATTCAGCTATAAATTTAATTTTTTCAAAAAGTCAATACCTAAACGCAAATTTTAAGGCCTAAATCTTTTCTTAATTACACCTACAAGCCGAGAAATATGTACTTAAACAAATTTTAAAATTACAACTTTTTGTATTTTTTAAATTTAGAAATTGGTTTTATGCGCAATCAAGCGGTCGCTGCTTTGTTCCACTTCATTATCATCCCGGTGTTTTTGCATTTTCTCTTCCTCCTTTTTCTATTTGCTTTTTTTTCTGTCCACTCAATTCCTCTCTGTGTCATTGAACTGTTCACTGTATTAACTGGCGTTCGATATATACATATGTACAGTACATACATGTAAGAACTTTAATAGGGGCAGGACCCATGTTCTGTAACTCAGGCGATAACTTTTCGCATCGTTAAAAAATGAAACGATCCATTCCGCATTTATCGCTTCTGGAAAAAAATGTGTTTCTATAAGTCGATGCGATAAGTTCAACTTCCACTCTATTTTGACTGGAATTTCAGTTGGAAGGCGATAAGTCTATTTATCAGTTTGACGTTTTAAAACAAAAAAAGTTAAATTTGAAATCAAATTTATTTGTATTCGCGATTTATTTATTTGAATTATTTGTTTGGAAAGTGAAAAATATAATAAACTAGCAAAACCCCCCCGCTTCGCAAGGCGTTAAAAAAAAAGTTTTTTTTATTTGTTTTCCAGCGAATGTGTTGAAAAAAAAGAGTAAATTATTAAAAATTAAAAAAAAAATGTTGCGGCTGACAGGAATCGAACCTGAGACCCTCAAGTCTAAAGCGGAGATTTTTTTTTTTTAATTTTTAATTCATTTTTATTTTTCATTTAACTCTTAATTAACTTAAAGCTAGACAAAAATTCATAAAAACTAACCTACTTATCAATAACTTACATCTTTCCACTGCACTCTATTTATTTAATTTGCTCAAATTACTAAATATTGTTCAAAGCAGTGACTTTTTTTAACAGATTTTCTTTATTTTTTTATAATTTTTTTTTGTCCTAAACCTTCTACCCTTGTTCCTCTTTAATTAAAAAAATTCACTGAATAATCAGTTTTGTTTACCTTTTTGTTTTCAGCCATAGATACATTTGTTGTATTTTGTTTTCTTTTTTGCACTTCCCTTTAACACGTTCAAAATTTGAATGAAACTATTATCGCTTGCTTCTGGGTACGTGATAATATTTGACATTTAAAATGAAAAAGTTTACGATTTTCGAAGATACAGAAACGCATTTTATCGAATTTTTCCAGGATTTCTATACCGAGTGTTCCAGTCGGTAAAGTTATCGACTGTCAAAGTTATAGAAACCCGATAATGCGATAAAGTGTGTTGCGTTTCATTTTCCATCGTTTCTCGACAATTTTTATCGACGCAATAGTTACAGAACATGGGCCCAGGACCCATGTTCTGTAACTTAGGCGATAACTTTTCGCATCGTTAAAAAATGAAACGATCCATTCCGCATTTATCGCCTCTGGAAAAAAATGTGTTTCTGTAAGTCGATGCGATAAGTTCAACTTCCACACTATTTTGACTGGAATTTCCATTGGAAGGCGATAAATCTATTTATCAGTTTGACGTTTTAAAACAAAAAAAGTTAATTTTGAAATCAAATTTATTTGTATTCGCGATTTATTTATTTGAATTATTTGTTTGAAAGGTGAAAAATATAATAAACTAGCAAAACCCCCCCACTTCGCAGGGCGTTAAAAAAAATAGTTTTTTTTTATTTGTTTTCCAGCGAATGTGTTAAAAAAAAGAGTAAATTATTAAAAAAAAAAAAAAAAAAATGTTGCCGGTGACAGGAATCGAACCTGAGACCCCTCACGTCTAAAGCGAAGATCTTTTTTTTTTTCATTTTAAATTCATTTTTGTTTTTCATTTTACTCATAACTAACTTAAAGCTAGACAAAAATTCATAAAAACTAGACTACTTATCAATAACTTACATCTTTCCACTGCACCACGAACTCTATTTATTTAATTTGCGCAAATTACTAAATATTGTTCAAAGCAGTGACCCATGTGACCAATTGAAATTTCATTTCTTTTTTTAACAGATTTTCTTTATTTTTTTATATTTTTTTTTTATCCTAAACCTTCTACCCTTGTTCCTCTTTAATTAAAAAAAATTCACTAAATAATCAGTTTTGTTTACCTTTTTGTTTTCAGCCATAGATAAATTTGTTTTTTTTTGTTGTTTTCTTTTTTGTACTTCCCTTTAACACGTTCAAAATTTGAATGAAACTATTATCGCTTGCTTCTGGGTCCGTGATAATATTTGACATTTAAAATGAAAAAGTTAACGATTTTCAAAGATACAGAAACGCATTTAATCGAATTTTTCCAGGATTTCTATACCGAGTGTTCCAGTCGGTAAAGTTATCGACTAGAAACCCGATAATGCGATAAAGTGTGTTTCGTTTCATTTTCCATCGTTTCTCGACAATTTTTATCGACGCGATAGTTACAGCACATGGATCCAGGGCAATTAATGGATTCGTCAAAAAATGTGAGACGGAGAACAAGAAAAAATGTGTGCTGTTGTTTATGTGTCTGTCAATCGACTTAGGATAACAAACAAAAAATTGAGTGGAAGCGAAGCAATGCAAAAATGAGCCGAGTGAAAGACTGAAGATAAAAAGAAAAAAATATTGAAGTTGAGTTGATTTTGGATTTACTCTTCCTCCGAAATCTTTTTCCGTTTTTTCTAAGCTTTTAATTTTGGATGAAAAATTTCGTTTGAAACGTCTAAAATTGCAAAAATAGAAAACAAAAATCAGAACTACTTTGTATTTTTAAAAGAAACGAATGCATTGCCTTCTTCTATAATGAATGTGGCTTGCTTGGGCCAACCTTTAACCTCAAAATTTTGGTGGGTTTGATAATAAACACCTTATATGAATGCATTCATTCAACTTCATTCCTAGAATATTTTTCAAGTTGCGAAATGGTTTTTATTTTTATATTTTTTGGTTTTATGTCCATTATGTTTGCATAAGAATTTGATGTTTCATAGAAATCATAGAAAAAACATGATATAATTCTAGCCGATTGCAGTCCTAAACTTACAAAAACTAAAAACCTACCGGTCATTCCATTAAAAGAAAAATACATATGTACTTATATAAGAAAAAAAAAATAATAAATACTTAAGTACATACTTAATTTAAAAGTTTAACTTATAGGAACTGTTAGTTTTTGTATTTTTGTTCGCAGTGTATTTTTTTTAAGATGTCATCCCGACTTCTTAAAAAAGTCCTAAAATCTTCAGTCATAGTTGTAATTGCACTTTGTTATCGCATTGCCTCCAGTGTATCAACTTTTAATTGCGATTTCTCAGATGTACAAATGTTATTAGAAATTGAAAACACTCTTTCCGTAAGGGCATCATTCACAATAGCAAAAACCAGATAACAGAACTGAATTATTAAAACCAGTGCTGTCTACATTTTGTGTTTAAGTAATTTAGTACTAAAGAAAAATCATAGAAAAAAGGTTTCAAAGAGAAAAAGGACATTAAGAGGACAATTAAGGAAAAAGAGGACAAATTACTGTCCTCTTTAAGAAAAATAAAAAAAAGGACACGATACCGAAAAAGAGGACTGTCCTCTAAAAAAGAGAACGGATGGTCACTGTAACTATAAATAATTGTAATCTACATACATATTTGAATATAATAATATATTATAATTTATAGTGTCCGATCGAAGGTCGATTTTCAGCCGAAGCCGAAGCCGAATTATTAGGCTGAAAGAAAATCTTCGGCCGAAGCCGAAGCCTAAGGTTGAAAAAAGTCAAGAATTCTACTTTCCAATTGGATAAAAATATTATTTTTATTAAAATTTATTGCTTAAAAAACATAAGACAAATAAAATAAAAATAACTAATAACTAATTAGTAATTATAAAGAAAAAAGAAATATTTTTAGTAATAATTTTTATGATGGCACACATGTGTTTTGAAATTTTTGAATACCTACCGAAGAAAAGATTGCAATCTTTTCTTCGTTATTCAAAGATTTCAAAAATTTAAATTTTTTCCGGCGCCTAGTACGATGCTCGATATAATAAACAGATTCTTCGGCTTCGTCCAAAACTTCGGCCTAAAATGCCGAAGCCGAAGGTTTGGCCGAATGTTGTTTTTTTGGCCGAATTCGGCCAAAGCCGAAGCTTCGGTCGGACACTAATAATTTATGTTTAACAAGAAAAAAAAAAAAGAAGAAAACAATTCAATGACATGTATAGTTGGCATTCAGATGTCCACACAAATTGTCGGTCCTTTCGCAAAAGTCTGTATAATGGGTGCAATTTTGTTGATAGGTCCGGTATGAACTTGTGGTAGTAGTTTACCATACCAAGGAATTGGCGTAGCTGGGTAATTTCTGTAGGCGGTTCGAATTCAGATATTGCGTATATTTTATCTGGTGTTTTGTGTAAGCCGTTCTTGTCAATTTTATGTCCCAAATATATTACGCTTTTTTCAAACATTTTGCATTTGGATTTATTTAAATGAAGGTCGAATTTTCGCAGTTTGGAGTGTCTCATCTATATTTCGTCCCATAACAATAATATAATCAAAGAAACAAGCTGTTCCCTCGATATCATTAATAATGTGCTCGTGCATAAAGCGTTGCCATATGTTGGGTGCAGTCTTAACTCCAAACATGAGTTTATTTACTTTGTAGAGACCTTTAGTTGTACTCACCGTTTGCAACAGCGCGCTCTCCCTCTGACATACTAAGGTGTAAGTAGGCTTTGTAAATATCGAAGGTGCAGTAGTACTCACCATACTTGAGTTTTTGATACAACTCATCGATTTTGGGTATTGGGTATTTATCGTTCACGATAAGTTTATTTAATGTCACCTTAAAATCTGCACACAGTCGTATTGATTTATCTGATTTTTGATCACAGGCGCTATAAGTGTTTCCCAATCTGAATGTTTGACCTTTTCGAGAATACCATTTTCTTCTAGTCGAATAATTTCATCTTCTATATGAGGTCGAATAGCATACGGGACCTGTCGGGGTTTGTAGCTTCAAGTGATGGATGTCTGACTCTGTAAAAACATTACTTGCATTAATTTGTAATATGTTTAGTGCTTTTACCCATTCTCTTCCCAAAAGTGTATCAAATGGCTCTTTTACAATGTAAAGAACGCACATAACCTTTTGTCCATTGTCTACAACTTCCACATGAGATTTACCATAAGCTGGAAATGTCGTATTGTTGTAGGTTTTCAGCATTATTTTTGTAGGTGTAATTTTAGCATTTGGCCAATAGGAAACAAAAGTATCGTAATTCATAACCGATATGGCTGCACCTGTATCGAATTCCATGGCGCTTCTTGTTGTTGATTAGTAGGGTTATGAAGTACTTACCACCAAGTGATTCGACTTTCGATGTAAGTCTTCTATTTGGTGCTAGATTAAGGACATTTAATTCGTATGGATCATCTTCCGCTTGTAATCTATGCTGCATATCTGTCTCCTCATCAGATTCTTGAAAAGCTTGAATTGTATTAGTCTCTTTATGCGTAGATTTTGACTTAATACACACTGAGGACACATGGCCACTGCAACGTAATTTTTACAATATAAGTTTGTAGCACAAAATTTGTCTGCCATATAATTATGCTTCCCACATCTCTAGCAAATTGTTTTTATTATCTTTTTGACCTTTAGATGATCGATCATGGGCTTTGTAACTACTCAATTTATTTCTTGCCTTAGCCTTTTGTACTGACGACCCCTTTGTCTGTATTTGATGAATATTTTGCATGTTACGGCTCTCAGTTTTTGAAGTCTCCATAGAGATTGCATATTCAATTGTTTTGTCCAGAGTCATGTCCGTTTCTCGCAGAAGCCTTTCTTTAATTTCGGAGTCCCTCAGTCCTCGAATAAATTGGGAACGTAAATGAGTTTTAAGAGTTGACTTTTAGCATGATTCACAGGTGAAAATTGCAGTATGCACTTAGCTTTTTCAACTCAACCAAATAATTAGAAATTGACTCTCCCTCGTGTTGGAGTCGGAGCAAGAATTTGTGCTGCTCTGTAATTTCATTTGGCTTTGCACTGAGGTGCTTCTTTAAATGAACGACTAGATCGTCGTATGACTTCACATCAGGCTCTTCTGGGGCTGTTAGATTTGAAAGAAGTCTGTAGTATTTGGCGCCAATGCAATTTATAAGTACTTGCCTTTTCTTTGTTCCTTCCGAGATTTTTCGTAGTGCAAGATAATTTTCTAACCTCTTAATGTAATTGGTGAAAGGTTCTTCATTTTCGTTGAAGTGCTCAAAGTGTACATTTGTTGAACTGGGGGTGGTTTGCAAATTTTGAAGTGCTGTGGTTAATGCCTCTAAAATGTCTCGCGCAGGGGCAACCATCGTTACAATTTTTCTTAATCTTGAAAATCCTCGTCGCAACTGTTGGCTATTTGCTTAAAACCCAAAAGGAAAAACGTGATAAAAGAACTACACTGTAGATTGACGTCCGAAAGAATGAATTTTATTTCATACCTATATTGACAGATAATATGTTCTAAAATTATTCACAATTGCATGATAAGAAATTCATTATATAATTCACAATAATAATTCATACATATGTAATACTTTAGTTATATACCTAAGACCAAATACAAATCTTCTTAGCGACGGAATCAGTATGGATTTTTGGTTTTATCAAGAGAGACTATCTTCTCGAGCAACGATCCCTGGATCAGTTTCAGAGAAAGGTATCCCTTTTTCCTCGCTAAAGATAGTGGGATGGTCTACTCTTCTGGATATTCTTCCAGTCGGTCCAGTCGAGCTAGCTGAGCGCGATTCGAATATCTGAATTCTGATGTCGGTCTACACCATATTGTTCCTAAGGAAAAAGGATGGTAAATTCCATCCTGTTTTTTATTTCAGAAAACGAACGATTGATTACGAATCAAAGTATCATAATTTCGAATTGGAAATTTTATTATATATGCATTGCAAAAATTTATAACTTATTTGCAATGTTTTAAACTCAAAATCATTACGGATTGCAATTCATTGGCGCAACTTTAAACGATTTAGTAAGATGTTAAAGCATTTTTTATCATATTAAAATTGCTTTAACATCGTACTAAATCGTTTAAAATTTTGCGCCATTGACTTTAACATTAAAAAAAGGAGAGATAAAACCAAGGATAGGAAGGTGGGCATTAGAACTGCAAAATTATGATTATACTTTAGAAAATGGTATAGTGGTACTAAGATGATGCATGTGGATGCTCTCAGTCGCATGTATAGTGAAAAATTATATAAGTACGCCTTGTGTATAGAGTAGCAAAGATTTTATCAAATGATAGGTATTTACTGAGGAATGTGGAAGGTTTTCACCTTGGTCAGACTCAAACACTGGTATAGTCGGGACGATTAATTGTCAGGAAGGCCGAGTTGTGGCAACACTTGCAAAAGAAAGAATAAACAAGTGTACAAATACAAATGAGAAAGATATACACACATTGAATAGAAAGCGACTGCCGGTTAGGTAGAAGAGAAATACTGAAGAAAAAATTAAGGCATCGGCATTGGATGTAAACATGTGAACCTGACAAGACGTGTTTAATTTTATTATTTTAATTTTATTTATTTCACTTAACTTTGTACAAGTGTAAAAATACAAATGAGAAAGATATGCACATATTGAATAGAAAGCGACTGCGGTTAGGTAGAAGAGAAATACTGAAGAAAAAATAAAGGCATCGGCATTGGATGTAAACCTGACAAGACATGTTTAATTTTAATATTTTTTATTTATTTATTTTATTCATTTTATTTATTTTACTTAACTTTATCAGGAAAACCCATAACATGTATCAGAAAAATGGTATTATTTATAATGATTTTTCGTGGTAAATTTTTTGTCATGAAATTTGATAAAAAATTGTGTCTACTTGGTTCTGGTAATGGTTATTAGGATCCAGATAAACTATCTATTACCATGGAAAACGATAACATTTATCTGGAAAACGATAGTATTCATCAGGTTTTCTCCTAGTATATTCTTTCAGTAAATTTGATTCAATATTAACTTTCTGGTTCTTGGAACCGGTCAAAACCCCCCTATAACAAAAAGTGAAAATAAAACTGGAGATGAAGCAAAAGATTTCCACATATGCACTTTTAACGTACGCATTTTAAAAGATGAAGATCGACATATCGAATTAGAAAACGCGTTAAACAAAATTAAATGGGATATTGTTGGTCTCTCTGCAACCAGAATGTTCGGCGAAAAGCTAATTGAAAAAGAAAACGGTAATTTATTCGGATATAAAGGAGAAACGATAGGGCTCTATGGAGTTCTTAATAAACAAAAAATGGAGAAACTACATTGAACAAATTAGTTTTTACAACGAAAGGTTAGCAGCAGAAGATTTCGAATTCAAAATTATCAATTATTCAAATCTACGCACCAACAGAAAAAGCCTCAATGAAAGATATAGAAAAATTCTACAAAGATATGGACCAAGCTTACCATGATTTCAAATTAGACTTTATGTGTATAATGGGTGACTTCAATGCTAAAGTTGGTTTTAAAAAAGCGAACGAAGTTTTGATAATTGAAAATTATGGATTTGGAGAAAGAAACGAAAGAGGAGAAAGGCTTATCACATGGTTGTGGCAACATGGTCTGTGCATCGGAAACAGCTTATTTACGAAAAATAAAAACAGAAAATGGACTTGGATGTCACCAAACGGTAAACGGTAAAAAATGAGATTGATTTCATAATCGTCAATAAAAAATCAATCCTAAAGGATGTATCGGTTTTAAACAACTTTAACTTCGACAGTGACCATAGATTTCTAAGAGAAACATTCCAAATTAACCATAAAACGAAAAGGTATCAACAAAAGTTGTCAAGAACAGAGATACCAAAAATATTAGATGAAGATAGTACCCGAAAATACCTCGAAAAATTAGATAGTAGATGTCGATGGGAGATTTTAAATAAGCTCTCTATACAAGATGCATACAACCAACTTCAAGGTGGAATTATTAAGGCAGCAGAAAACAACATTTTCAAAAGTCGAAAACAAAAAAATGATAAGCTCACAACAGCAACGAAAAACCTAATAGCAGAAAGAGAATCACTAAGACAAAAAGCACAGCTCACTGATATTCAAAAGAACGAGTTAAGCAACATTTAAAAAGAATGTACAAATAAAATAAAAAAAGATATTCTCGAATACAATAACAGAGTCATAAAGGAAATTATAGAAGAAACAAAATCAGTGAAAAAAGCAGGAAAGGAATTATCAGTCAAAAAGGAGTGGATACTGAAACTTAAAAAAAATATAAAGAATATAAAAAACCGAACAGCTATTAACAAGACAGCAACAGAATTCTATGAAAACCTCTATAAAAAAAAACTAACGCTAGAAGAACTGCAAAAAGAAATCGTTAATCTTGAAGGAGACGAAGAAAGAGTACCACCATTCTTACCCTCAGAAATTGAATTGTCTATAAAAGAATTACCAAATGAAAAATCTTGTGGAAAAGATGAAATCAGAGGTGAAATGCTTAAAATTGGAAAGCGTAAACTCATTTGCAGCCTTACAAACTTGTTTAACTGGATTCTTAATAGTGAAGAGATCCCAAACCAATGGAAAGAATCAACTATTATTCTATTGCATAAAAAAGGAGATACGACAAATATAAATATTAAGGACCCATAAGTCTTATATCTGTGATGTACAAATTATTTGCGAAGTGTTTATTTAGAAGATTAGATTAGATTACTAGGGGTGTAAGGCAAGGAGATCCACTATTACCAACATTTTTTTGTGCGGTACTTGAGGACATATTTAGCGAACTAAATTGGGAATCTTTAGGAATGAAAATAGATGGAGAGTTCCTCAATAATTTGAGATTTGCAGACGATATTGTCTTACTATTACCATCATGTCAAGACTTAAAAAAAATGGTATTCGAACTCCAAAGCCAAAGCCAAAGAACAAAGCTGATGAGCAAAAGAGAACGAACGCAAATTGTTATAAATGGAAAAGAAATAGAATATGTCGATAAATACATTTATCTTGGGCAAACAATTTCAATGGAAAACAAAGAAAATAAAGAAATAGACAGAAGAATTACCAACAGCTGGAAACAATTTTGGAAACACAAACATATTTTCGACGCAAATCTTAACCAAAGGTCCAGAAAGTATCTTTTTGATGGGTTAATCTAACCCGTCATGACGTACAGATCCCAAACATGGTCCATTTCAGCAAAATCAGCACAAAAGCTTGCGACTACACAAAGAGCTATGGAAATGTCAATCTTAAAAGTATCCAAAAGACAAAAAATTCGAAACTAAATTATACGGAGCACGACAGATTTTGAAGATGTGATCGAGAAGTCAAAACAACAAAAATGGAGCTGGGCATCCACGTAGCTAGGATGAGTGACAATCGTTGGACTGTCAGAAGTACGATACCTAGGGACGGCTCACGAAGAATGGGTAATATAATATATGGGAGAGAATTGCAAGAGACAAAGCAGCATGGAAATCATTGGGGGAGGCTTATATCCATATATAACTTAAATTAAAAAAAAAAAAAAAAAGAATTAATAACTATGTATATTCCTATAACTTGATTTAAAATTAATTATAATTTTAAATTGAATTTATTTATTTCCAGCACATTTTTAGAAAAATTGAATTTGTATATAAAATTGGATGAATAAAGCTTATAATAATAATAATAATAATAATAAATCTGGATTTAGATAAAATATCTTTTACCATGGAAAACCATAACATATACCTGCAAAACGATGGTATTTATCAGGTTTTCTCCTGCTATATTTTATCAGAAAACCTACGGCTGAATGATTATAATACTAATTTGATAAAATTATTGAAATCGATGAAAACCAAAATGGCTGAAATGAGATATATTTTGGTTGAGTTAGCTAATTGGTTTGCATCATTTAATATACAATCAGTTTTTAGGGCGTTCAAAACTTTATTATTTTATTTCTCTTTTTATACACAATATTCTGGTTATTTGTATGTATCTACCTTTCCAGAATTATAGTTAAAATATATATTACACAGTACATTTTTTCTAACATATGTCATGTTTGTCTTATTATATAATTTAGGTATTTATATTTTTCTCCAAAGCCGTCCCAGGCCTGAAAAGTTATACTACATGCAAAATAAATCAGCATATTTTCACTTGTCCCTTTAATTTTTTTTATATAATGCATCGAATAAAAACCAAATAATCTGTATAAGACTATTGTTTCCTTTCAGCGAATTTAACAACGTGGATGATGAAATCTTTGATGAAAAGACAACTAAAACATATGACGAAAATAAGAAGTAAAATATATAAATATTACTTTTTAACAACATACATAGTATATCATAATTATTTGGCTCTTATCCACACATGACCAAAGCATACACTTAAAGATAATAATATTTTTACAATGTGACTTTTTATAATGATTCTTACATTTTATTAAACATTATAATAATTAAATAGCTTTCGCCCACTGACTTCTTACCCTACCCCCTTTTTTCAAATGTAAACCCCTGTTATAAGCCCATTTGTGTAATGATCTGAACTCTACTTATATTGAAACGATCGGTTTTTAATTTGATGTATGCTTTAAATATTAAAGCAAAACCTTTCATGATTTAGAACATTCGATGTCCATTCACGGGCGGATTAAGACGCTAGTTACTTTTTTTCTCTAAATATCAAAGGGCCCGATAGTGCCCAGCCAAATTCTGGCACTAAACTCCTTTTACTGGAACAAACTTTGCAATAAAATGGAGCAATGTTAATGATTTTATTTGGAGGAAAACTATAAGTCAAAAACCTATATGTAATTTAGAGATAAAAAATAGAGATAGAGAAAATTAATGAGTGGCTTTTATATATACTAATATCACAGAATTAAATAGTTAGGTGAGAGTAATTTGATTAATATATGTTTATAATATACTTGACAAATCAAAGTTAAAGATATGAACACAAAAATACATTAATAAATAAATAGACAAAAAATTAAGTAAATAAATAAATGAACAAGTAAGTAAATAAATTAACAAATAAATTATTAAATAAATAAATTAACAAATAAGTAAATAAATAAGTTAACAAACAAATAAATTAATAAATAATTTATTAACAAATAAATAAATGAATACAAAATTTATAAACAACGGTTTATTTACAAAGTACAAACAAATACATTAGATATAAGTGATATTTTTTTAATTCGATAGACCTTATTAAAGGATTTTCTGAGTAATTTTTTGCGCTGGGAAGTACACCAGCTTTTTTATGGAGTTCAAAAGTCGCATAGAGGGAGATTTGATATCGTTTTGACAACCTTATTTTGAGAAATTTTTAATTTTTGTGTACGCATTTGAGCACAAGAGCCCCAAACAGGTGACGCGTATAATATCGTTGCTTGAAATACTACTTTATAAATAATAATTTTATTTCATTGCTATCTAAGTAATGACCTTCGGTTTATAAGAGGGCAATGCATTTTTGTAGCAATTTTTGTTTTTATGTTAGCAGTGTGGTCAATGTTTTAGCTAAGCTAACTACAAGATACAACTGTATCGATCTGTAGTTTTGTTTTAATAACTTTCTAGTATTTTGCTGCAACTGCTTAAAAGGCTTATCGACCGGTAGTTGTTGCGGCCATTTGCACTTTTACCTACTCTTAGAATGGGAACAAACTTTAACAACTTTCCATTCATCAGGAAAGTATTGTATCTTTAAACAAGCATTTAAAATGTATGTGTGTTAAATACTTGTGTAGCTGTTTTAAAATTTTATTATTTATTTTATCAATTCCTGGAGATTTATTGTTTTTTAAATTAGATATAAAATATTCTACATCTTCATACTCAATTAGTTTATCGATTGGAGTTCTGGCCATCATCGCTTGGATTAAAATTATTCAACAAATCCCCGACAGTTGAATCTAGTGACGAAGGCAGTGCAGCTGATGAGTTGTGATTTGTTAAAAAAGTATCAGCTAAGATTTCACATTTACTTTCGGGTGTAAAAAAGATTGACCCTACATTTTTTATAAAGGTTTAGAACACTTATTGAGACTTCTTAAATTTGCATTCCATTCTATGTTTCGAAAGGATTTTATTTGATCAAACCTATCAATCTTTTTAAAATATTCATATCGTTATAAACATTTTGAATGCGAAATCTTTGCCATTGCCTTCTTAAAACATTCCTTTATTTTATTATTTGAAGAATATAATGGGGAAGTATAATAGATCTTTTATTTGTTTTTCTTTTATTCGGTACTGATAAGTTTACACTTTCCAGAATATTGGAAGTAAATGATTCTAACTGAATATCGACATGTTCTAATTTGCCTCCTTAAAATTTAAATATTGCACATTGTTTAAAATAGCTCTATAACTAATATCACAGTAAGCAGGTAGGTGGTTTGAACTGAGTGCAACAGTGTTACAGGTTGTTTTATAATATTTGCGCACTTAGTTCAAAATACATCTATAGTGGAAGGGGATGATCTCGCAGACTCAGGAATAAAAGTAGGACTGTTGGGATGTAAAATATTAATTGGATATTTCATTTGGATATCTGAAAGAATATTTCTCAGAAGTTTGCCCTCTGACATCCGCAATCTCGGTGTCTACAATTTAAGTCTTCACCTACTAAAAATGGTTCGTTACAGTCAATTATATGATCGCTTTTTGTTTGTTCGAATTTCACCCGGGGAAATATACTGAAAATAGTTTTATTCTTGAGAAATTTCATCTCAATTAATTAATTATGTATTTGTAACTGGCAAAAGTGTATGTTTAATGTTTTTAATGACAATGGCAACACCGCCCCTAACTCTGATTGTACGATCAAAGATAACTTGGGTGAGCAAATCGAACGCGAGTGCGCAAACATCAGATTTTCTACAGTTTGTACGTTAAGCCTGTTTCTAAATTTGTTTTTAATTAAATTCATAAGTAAAATTGCCTTTCAGCTGCTGCACTACTATGGGGTAAAATTATAAGAGAAAGCATGTATTCGGAAAGATTTTGAAAACGAAATTCGTCTACGACAATTTTCTACTCTTTTAAAGAATACCAAAATTTTACAATGTCCTCTTGATTTAATGCACTTATATTATATAGTAAAAATTTTCTCCATTCATCATTAATTATTTCAACAGGTATTTTATTGAATGGAAATGCTTCAGTTATTTTCTAAACTGACGGAAGATCACCTTCTTGAATTTTTTTCTGATGAAAATATTCAAGCTAGATAACCTTATTTTCGTCTTCAAATGAGAATCTAGATTGAATTTGCTTACAAAGCGTTACATAATAATTCAAAATATTTGTTTTCACTTCAAAAAGGTTCGCTTCTGATAAAGTACGCTCATGTATTTCAAAATTAAGACCACAAAAAACTCTTAAGACAGGAACACAAAAGTCTTAGTTTTCAAGGTCAATTTTAGCACTAATAAATTCTTTCTTTATTAAATTGTTAAGCAATTTTAAAAAGTGTTGGATAAAGAAGATGTATGGTGTTTTTTTTTTATCGGAATATTTTATTCATGTAATTTAGTGAACCAAGATTATAAGACAAAAATAGAAAGTAAGCTTTGTTTATATCACTCAATTTTTCAGATATACTTTCCATATTATTTTCTTTTTTTCCTCAAAAGACAAGAGAACCAAATAATGCATGAGTGGTAACCACTGCTCCAAAACTCTATCAACAGCAGCTTGGACTGACAACCAACGCACGGGTTGAACTTGTATTCATAATTTTATGTTCTTCTGTATTAAAATAATCCTGAAATGTTTTAAAATCAGCAAGTCGCTAAGAGCTTCGCCAGAAGAAATTAAAAATTGTTTTAATTATAAAGTCCAGATAAATTAAAATATCAGACATTTTAATATTTATAATAATTTTATTTAAAATAACAAAAATAACAATCTATATTGATGTTTTATTTGCTAATGATTATTTTTCAATAAATATCAAAATCATTATTTCGAAAGCTATTATGTTTTAAAATAATTCGTAAAAGTATATTTTAAATACGTTAAGTTAAGTTAAGTTAAGTTAAGTTAAGTTAAGTTAAGTTAAGTTAAGTTAAGTTAAGTTAAGTTAAGTTAAGTTAAGTTAAGTTAAGTTAAGTTAAGTTAAGTTAAGTTAAGTTAAGTTAAGTTAAGTTAAGTTAAGTTAAGTTAAGTTAAGTTAAGTTAAGTTAAGTTAAGTTAAGTTAAGTTAAGTTAAGTTAAGTTAAGTTAAGTTAAGTTAAGTTAAGTTAAGTTAAGTTAAGTTAAGTTAAGTTAAGTTAAGTTAAGTTAAGTTAAGTTAAGTTAAGTTAAGTTAAGTTAAGTTAAGTTAAGTTAAGTTAAGTTAAGTTAAGTTAAGTTAAGTTAAGTTAAGTTAAGTTAAGTTAAGTTAAGTTAAGTTAAGTTAAGTTAAGTTAAGTTAAGTTAAGTTAAGTTAAGTTAAGTTAAGTTAAGTTAAGTTAAGTTAAGTTAAGTTAAGTTAAGTTAAGTTAAGTTAAGTTAAGTTAAGTTAAGTTAAGTTAAGTTAAGTTAAGTTAAGTTAAGTTAAGTTAAGTTAAGTTAAGTTAAGTTAAGTTAAGTTAAGTTAAGTTAAGTTAAGTTAAGTTAAGTTAAGTTAAGTTAAGTTAAGTTAAGTTAAGTTAAGTTAAGTTAAGTTAAGTTAAGTTAAGTTAAGTTAAGTTAAGTTAAGTTAAGTTAAGTTAAGTTAAGTTAAGTTAAGTTAAGTTAAGTTAAGTTAAGTTAAGTTAAGTTAAGTTAAGTTAAGTTAAGTTAAGTTAAGTTAAGTTAAGTTAAGTTAAGTTAAGTTAAGTTAAGTTAAGTTAAGTTAAGTTAAGTTAAGTTAAGTTAAGTTAAGTTAAGTTAAGTTAAGTTAAGTTAAGTTAAGTTAAGTTAAGTTAAGTTAAGTTAAGTTAAGTTAAGTTAAGTTAAGTTAAGTTAAGTTAAGTTAAGTTAAGTTAAGTTAAGTTAAGTTAAGTTAAGTTAAGTTAAGTTAAGTTAAGTTAAGTTAAGTTAAGTTAAGTTAAGTTAAGTTAAGTTAAGTTAAGTTAAGTTAAGTTAAGTTAAGTTAAGTTAAGTTAAGTTAAGTTAAGTTAAGTTAAGTTAAGTTAAGTTAAGTTAAGTTAAGTTAAGTTAAGTTAAGTTAAGTTAAGTTAAGTTAAGTTAAGTTAAGTTAAGTTAAGTTAAGTTAAGTTAAGTTAAGTTAAGTTAAGTTAAGTTAAGTTAAGTTAAGTTAAGTTAAGTTAAGTTAAGTTAAGTTAAGTTAAGTTAAGTTAAGTTAAGTTAAGTTAAGTTAAGTTAAGTTAAGTTAAGTTAAGTTAAGTTAAGTTAAGTTAAGTTAAGTTAAGTTAAGTTAAGTTAAGTTAAGTTAAGTTAAGTTAAGTTAAGTTAAGTTAAGTTAAGTTAAGTTAAGTTAAGTTAAGTTAAGTTAAGTTAAGTTAAGTTAAGTTAAGTTAAGTTAAGTTAAGTTAAGTTAAGTTAAGTTAAGTTAAGTTAAGTTAAGTTAAGTTAAGTTAAGTTAAGTTAAGTTAAGTTAAGTTAAGTTAAGTTAAGTTAAGTTAAGTTAAGTTAAGTTAAGTTAAGTTAAGTTAAGTTAAGTTAAGTTAAGTTAAGTTAAGTTAAGTTAAGTTAAGTTAAGTTAAGTTAAGTTAAGTTAAGTTAAGTTAAGTTAAGTTAAGTTAAGTTAAGTTAAGTTAAGTTAAGTTAAGTTAAGTTAAGTTAAGTTAAGTTAAGTTAAGTTAAGTTAAGTTAAGTTAAGTTAAGTTAAGTTAAGTTAAGTTAAGTTAAGTTAAGTTAAGTTAAGTTAAGTTAAGTTAAGTTAAGTTAAGTTAAGTTAAGTTAAGTTAAGTTAAGTTAAGTTAAGTTAAGTTAAGTTAAGTTAAGTTAAGTTAAGTTAAGTTAAGTTAAGTTAAGTTAAGTTAAGTTAAGTTAAGTTAAGTTAAGTTAAGTTAAGTTAAGTTAAGTTAAGTTAAGTTAAGTTAAGTTAAGTTAAGTTAAGTTAAGTTAAGTTAAGTTAAGTTAAGTTAAGTTAAGTTAAGTTAAGTTAAGTTAAGTTAAGTTAAGTTAAGTTAAGTTAAGTTAAGTTAAGTTAAGTTAAGTTAAGTTAAGTTAAGTTAAGTTAAGTTAAGTTAAGTTAAGTTAAGTTAAGTTAAGTTAAGTTAAGTTAAGTTAAGTTAAGTTAAGTTAAGTTAAGTTAAGTTAAGTTAAGTTAAGTTAAGTTAAGTTAAGTTAAGTTAAGTTAAGTTAAGTTAAGTTAAGTTAAGTTAAGTTAAGTTAAGTTAAGTTAAGTTAAGTTAAGTTAAGTTAAGTTAAGTTAAGTTAAGTTAAGTTAAGTTAAGTTAAGTTAAGTTAAGTTAAGTTAAGTTAAGTTAAGTTAAGTTAAGTTAAGTTAAGTTAAGTTAAGTTAAGTTAAGTTAAGTTAAGTTAAGTTAAGTTAAGTTAAGTTAAGTTAAGTTAAGTTAAGTTAAGTTAAGTTAAGTTAAGTTAAGTTAAGTTAAGTTAAGTTAAGTTAAGTTAAGTTAAGTTAAGTTAAGTTAAGTTAAGTTAAGTTAAGTTAAGTTAAGTTAAGTTAAGTTAAGTTAAGTTAAGTTAAGTTAAGTTAAGTTAAGTTAAGTTAAGTTAAGTTAAGTTAAGTTAAGTTAAGTTAAGTTAAGTTAAGTTAAGTTAAGTTAAGTTAAGTTAAGTTAAGTTAAGTTAAGTTAAGTTAAGTTAAGTTAAGTTAAGTTAAGTTAAGTTAAGTTAAGTTAAGTTAAGTTAAGTTAAGTTAAGTTAAGTTAAGTTAAGTTAAGTTAAGTTAAGTTAAGTTAAGTTAAGTTAAGTTAAGTTAAGTTAAGTTAAGTTAAGTTAAGTTAAGTTAAGTTAAGTTAAGTTAAGTTAAGTTAAGTTAAGTTAAGTTAAGTTAAGTTAAGTTAAGTTAAGTTAAGTTAAGTTAAGTTAAGTTAAGTTAAGTTAAGTTAAGTTAAGTTAAGTTAAGTTAAGTTAAGTTAAGTTAAGTTAAGTTAAGTTAAATTAAGTTAAGTTAAGTTAAGTTAAGTTAAGTTAAGTTAAGTTAAGGATTTTCTGGCAGTTTTTTTTTAATTTCATTAGAAACAGACAAATATTAAAGTTGTTTGTTTTATTTCACACGACTTACCTTCTGACTTAGAATTTGTCCATATTTATACCTATTTAAATTTTGAAACAATCTGAAGAAAATATTCTAAAAGAGGTTTTCGGTTAACAATTCACATAACTGAAGTAATGAGAGACGACGACGCAACCGTTAACATAGCAACGACGACAAAGTTTATGTTGTTTCTTTTTTTTTTTTTTTATATTTTTTGTTCTGTTCAGGTAAGTGAGAAAGCTACTGCTGGATTGATTTGTTACATGCTGATGCTGAATCGTTTGCACTTGCTATATGCGGTGTTGGTCGATATTGTGCGAGTGCGTGTGCATTATCAAATTGTGGGAGTGGGATGGTAAAAGGAAACAAGAAAAAGAAACAATTATTGCAGAACGCAGTCGCAGCGACAACACAATTAGCTGACTATAGAAAAGAGATAAAAGTATTTTTTTAATGTTTGAAATCTTGTTCTACATTAATTTCTATGAACAGTGATGTTATTCAAACCAAATTTGGAAAAATCGCAGGAAAAGCGCAGTGGGGCAGTAGATTTGAAATTTCGAAAAAGTGCAGTAGTTCAGTAGTGCTTGCGCAGTAAAGTCCGAACGCTATTTAATTATAGCCTTTGAAAGTCATGGTGCAGATTTAATCCACTGTGAACAAACTGGTCCTAAATTTTTGAGCTTTTGTTGCCATAGACTGGTTCATTTACGAACCAACCCGTGCTTTCTATAAATTTCCTCATGTTTGCCATTGAGACCTGCGGTAGATCGTCCAGTTCTCCAACAAATCTGTTTCCAAGGTAACGGAGGCGATTTCTTTGAAGGTTTGGACAGTCGGAGAGCAGGTGTTTATTGGTTTTTATTTCTTCAACATCTTGACAGCTCCTACAGAAATCGGGTGCGTAAATACCCAATCTAGTAGCCATTGTGCCAACGGCGCGGCGGTATAAAAACCGAGAAGTTTTTCCTTAAATTTATTATATATTACGGGTGTTATGTAGTCAGTGGTCATATTAAGTCCGGTATATCTTTGCCAGATAGACCCATAATCATAGTTGCTGTGCTTCCAAGAGTTAATTTCCTTAAGTCGAAATGCACTTTTGGCTGCTGTACACTTTATGTACTCGTCCAGTGCTGGAAGGTTAAGAATTATCTCCAGCCCGGTTTGTGGCGTAGATCTCCGTGCCCCCGTTATTCCTACACAGGCTAATCTCTGTGTCTTGTTCAGGTTTTTTAAACTATCCTTTTCCACGGCCTTCCACCATACAATCGAACCGTTGCCGTTGGTAAGTATGGGACGAACGTTCGCCGTGTACAACCATTGGATGACTTGCGGTTGGATTCCCCCACCGTGTACCGAAGGTTTTTTTGCATTTGCAGAAAGCACAAAATGCTTTCTAAATTCTTTCCTCTGTATTCCGTTTCCAGGTTAGCTTGGTATCAAGGATTACGCCAAGATATTTAGCTTCCTTGGAGAGTTTCAGAGGAATTTCATTTAGTTTGGGAGGGGAAAAGTCCTCTTATTTCCTTTTCTTCGTGAACAGAACTAGTTCAGTCTTTGCAGGGTTAACCCCGAGACCGTTTTGTGCTGCCCAAGAGGATGGTTCCTTAAGCGCAGATTCCATAATCTTTTTAATGGTGGTAAAATATTTACCTGACTCCGTTTTTACGTTATTAAACGCACCTTTGGTGTCTAAAAATGCTGCCAGAGTTATGGAATTCATCGATTAGTTTGTATTTAGTTATATCATCAAGTATTTGTTTGTATATATGATTTTGAATTTTTATATTTTCAAAGTGCTTAAATATTTTCATCATTGTTCATTAGGGCTATAGAGCTATAGATAGAGCATCTGCGTTTGTATTCATTTTTCCTTTTTGTATTATTTGGGTATTATGTCAAAATCATAATCACTTAAGTCTTCTCGTATTCTAGTCATTGTTGAAGATGGATTTTTGTGTGAGAATAGAGATACTAAAGGGGTATGGTCGGTGACGACAATAAATTTTCTTCCGTATAGATATGATCGGAAAAATTGTGTACCCCAGTGGATTGCGAGTAGTTCTTTTTCTATTACAGGTTTGTTAAGGTCATGTTTTTGCAATGATTTGCTTGCGTATGATATGGGAAGATCTTCACCAATTTTGCCCTGTGATAGGATTGCTCCTAGTGCATAATTTGATGCGTCAGTTGTTAGAATAAACGGTTCGTCGAAATTTTGTAGGGTATCAAGAGCTATTTGACAATTTGTATCCCAATTGAATTTCGTGTTTTTCTTCAAGAGAGTATTAAGGCTTTGTGCAATATCAGCAAAGTTTGGTATAAACCTTCTGTAATAATTGCAAAAGGCTATGAATCGTCTAACTTCATCAGCATTGTTTGGCTTGTAATAAGATGACCTAAATATATTACTTCAAGGGCAAAGAAAATTGCATTTTTCTGGATTCAGCTTAAGGTTATAATGTTTGAGTCGTTCGAGGACATGTACTAGATTTGCGTTGTGGTGTTTGAGACTGCAACCGTAGATTATAATGTCGTCTACGTTTTAAAAAGGCTTGGGATTCTAGTCCAGCTAGAGCGAAAGTAAGCATTCTTTGAAAACTGATGAAATGAGAGTCTCCTAAATTGGTAGTGTCCGTTGTTGGTGGAAAATGCGGTAAGTGGTCTTGAATCTTCGTGAAAAGAACTAGTCTTATCTAATGTTGAAACTCATTTTGCTATTCCTAGTTTGTCAAGTACATCTTCTAAACGTGTTAAAGGGAATTTGTCGTTCACTATTTTGTCATTTAACTTTCTGTAGTTTACTACTCTCCATTTCTTTTTGTCGGCAACGTTTTTCCTTGGCACTAGTTAGTAGTTATAGGGTGCATTGTAAGTGCTTTTTGAATGTTCAACTTGTTTGGATATGACGTCTAAATGTGCATGGGGAAGTCTATAGTTTTTTATATATGTCGGTGTTTTATCGGAAGTTTCAATTTTCTGGGTGTAAAAATTGTTTGTGGTCATTGGTTCGTTTTCTCAATGAAAAATTTCTTGAAATTTCTTTGAAATTGATTTCTAGTTTTTTTTTAAATTATTTGCTTAAAACGATCGTCAGTGCTTTTGTTTTCATTTTTATGTGTCAGTATGTCATAGTTTTTAAATTTTAAGTGGTTCTGTGTCTAAGGTAACGTCGTCGTTTAAATTAACTTTATTGTCGTTTGTGTTGAGCAATTTGATATGTGCCATGCCAATTTTTGGTACTGTTGTGTTACTTATAAATACACCTGTGTATAATTTCGAGTTTGGGTGTTGTTGTTGTATCGATGTTGATTTATTTTTCTATCAAATCTGTTATGGTCATTGCCTTTATGATTAAAGTTTTGCCTGTTTGGTCTTTTTACATTTTGCGAGTTGTGTCTATAGTACATTAATGTGTTAGTATTTGTCTTTTCTAATTCTGTTGCGAGGTTTGATGCTTCTATTATTGATTTAGGTTGAGATGCAAAAATAGTTTTTTTAGGTTGTCATTCTGACCATTTGTTAAAGATATTTAAACCATAAATGTCGTTCACTTATCACATTTTTTTCTTCATTTGTGGCATTGCTTCCTAACTCTTTTATCTGTAGGTTATATACATAGGTAGGTTGATTAATTCGTCCCTAAATGATGTAACTGAAAGATTTCTCTGACTAAAATTAGATAAGGTATTTTGAATTTGGGGAATTGTTGTATTACTCTTGTATCTTTCCTTCAGTGAAGACTTAAGAGTGCTGTTTTGACATTGATTCCTAATTTAACGTGAAAAACAAAGTCTATCAATTGTTGTGTGCAGGTGGTTTTTAATCCCTCGTTTATAATTTCAACTATTTTTAAAAAACTGTAAAGTTCTTTATAATTACCTGAAAATAATGGTATGGCTCTCATATAGCCATCCCTAGATCAAAGTCTGACAAATTTGGTTGTTCTACTTTTTCTTTATTTCCTAAAGTTTGTAATTGTTTTTCTAATAATGTTTTTGTTTTTACGTATAATTGTTTAAACTCTAATTTTTGTGCTGGGTTGGATTTACTTTCTTCTTGACTGTCTATTAAAATTTCAAATTCGTTTTTTAATTTCTCGATTGTATCTAGTTTTGTTTGTATAGTTTCTGGCTCTTTTCTGAACTCTTTTTTAGGTTTGTTAATTGTTTCTAAATCTTTTTTTATTTGTTCCATTTATCTACCTAGATTATAAAGAAAGTATGGTTGGCGTTATCTTCTGGGGAGTCTCCGTACTGGCAGGCTGGACTGTTCGATTTTTTGCCGATTTTGTGTAGGAAGGCGTTGAAATATCCGTGTCCGGTGAGGAACTGGGTGACGTAATAGTTGACCTCCCCGTGTTTCCGGTCGTTCCACTCAGCCACGTTCCTAATCAGCCTCGCAGTCCATCGTCCTCTGTTTTCCGAGTTCCAGCGCTCTTGTCACTTCTGTTTCGTCAGCTGCTTAGCCTCTTCGGATGCCGCTTCCACTCCAATTTCCGCCTTTTTGTCGTAGACGTATTTCCTTTCTGTCGCTAGAAGATCAATGCGTGTCACTCCTGCGACTACAAGGACGGCTGGTTCCGACACCGTTCGGTAAGAGCTGGCCACACGTAGAGCTCCGCATCTTTGCAGTGCCGCCATCTGTTTCCGGTACTTCTCCTGCTCAAGTGCATCCGCCCAGATTTCGCTACCGTACCGAAGGATGGAGTGTGTTGTCGCCATCAGTTACCTTCGCTTGCTGGCGAAGGTCCCCCAACGTTTGCCATCAGTCTGCTCAGTGATGCATTTGTTTAAAGAGGCTCTTTCCGTTGCTGCCTTTATTTGTTGCCAGTAGGTTAGCTTTGTGTCGAGCCTCATTACCAAGTACTTCACCGCAACGCTGCTTCTTATCACTTCGGCCCCGATTTGGAAATTTTATTTATTTTATTAATATCATATTCTCCTAACAATTTTTGGATATCTTATTTCTAATTTAATAACATAATTTGTACAATTAATTAAAGAGAATAGGTTGTTCCTAATTTAACATTTACAGATTTTGTTATATAGTTATATTGTGGGGTGAACATATTATTATAAATAACGTACCTACATGATAAATATAAAAGAAAAAGAAAAAAAGTTTATTATGAATTTTATCGACTATGATTGATTTAACTGCATAAAGAATATTTGAATTATTATACGTTAATAAACAAAGAAAACAAATATTATCAAATGACGTAGTTTAGCAAAGATTCAATGTTATAAGTATCGAAATCAAGAAGCCATAATTTTAAGAACTGTAGACGGTTTCTAATGCTTCGTAATTGAGCTGGAAGGCTGTTGTATAATTTGCGAGAGACGATAGTGTAAGAATTCCTAAAAAGTGTAGTTCGAAAAATGGTTGATCGTACCGAGTTAGCATTTCTCATGTTATATGCATTACTTATAGGGCTTTCCAAATAACCACCCCTCATAAAAAATATCTTTAAAACCTTAAAATAGAACAAGTGTCTTACTGGTAGAATACCTGTTTGTCTAAATAAATCTGCAGAGTGAGCTAGGCGGGCAGCATTGCATATATTTCTTAAAACACATTTTTGAAGTATTGTTAATTGTTGGATTTTGTTTAAGTATGCGCCTCCCCAACAACTGATACCATATTGTAACTTCGAGTGGAAAATACCATAGTAAACTTTTTTTAACATGGAGAATGAGCAATATTTTTTTAACCGGTAAAAAAGCATCTTACGGTTGAAAGAAGATATTGCTTTAAATCCATAATGTGTTCAGACCATTTTAAATGTTGGTCAATTTTGACGCCTAGATACTTAAAATCTTTCACTATTTCAATATTGAAGCATGTATTGTAGCAGGTTACTTCAGAATTGAAGCTATTAATTAAATGAGATAATAGACAATTGCTATTGAAGAGTTTAAAACTAGAGCAAGACGGAGCATGGAACAATACTTTAATGTCACTTAGTCCATAAAGCTCAGTGCTGAACATCATGAGTTTAGTTTTGTTACTGACTACAAGTTTATGGTCCGCAAACCATAGCCTTAATAAATGCACATCATGGTTGATATCCGAAACCAAATTTAATGGACTAAGTGAATTGTATCCAATTGCTATATCATCAGCAAAGGCGTTAACTTTCCCTAAGAATGGTAGATTGAAGATGGAATTTATATAAATCAAGAAAAGAATGGGCCCAAGAACTGACCCTTGTGGTACACCCAAGTTAATATCCATAGAATCACTTAAAACATTACTTACTTTAACGATCTGAGACCTATTTCTCAGGTAGGATTCAAACCAATTGTAGATGAATCCTCGAAAACCAACATCATGCAATTTTTTCAGAAGAATAGAGTGACTGACCATATCAAAGGCTTTTGTAATGTCAACAAAAAGCACAGCACATTTCATTTTTTTGTCAACTCCTTGTTGAATTGAACAGCAGAAATTTAATAAAGCATCTTCTGTAGACATTCCCCATCTAAATCCAAACTGTGAGGGACTGAAGTAATTCTTGCTTGACAGATATCGTAAAACTATACTTTTTATAATTTTTTCAAAAATGGTAATAATGGTAATAATGAAATAGGTCTGTAGTTCTTTAGATCCTTTTTGCTCCCTTTTTTGAAAATGGGTATTACAAAAGCAGATTTTAAGTCATTTGGGAAGACACCTGAAAAGACACTTTTATTAAAAATATGTGTCAAAACATCCACTAAATATAAAGCAGTTTTTTTTAGCATTGTATTAGAAATGCCATCAACGCCAACTGAGGTTGAGTTATTCAGTGTATTTATAGTTTTCAGTACTTCAAGGCCAGTTATTGTTTCGAAGAAGAAACTATTTCCACTATCACTATGTACCACATTTGAAGAGCTGAAGCTATTACAACATTTACAAGAGTTTGTGATATCATGAGGAAAAGAAGTTATACCAACATTAGTAAAATAATTGTTGAATAAATTTGCAATTTCTTTTGGATTTGAGATACATGTATCTCCATTTTCAACTGTCATAGAATTTGACTTACTACTTTGTTTTCTGTTTTTAATTTCATTCACGACTTTCCATTCTTCTCTTGGGTTATTCTTTGCATTTATTATTTTGTTGTTGTAGTACCTATCGCGATATTTTGATGAATTGATGAATTTTGTTATTAACTTCCTTAAAAATTTTTTTAAAACGTAATTTTAAATTTGTATTAAGTAAGTGTTTTCGACATTTTTTATGTAATTTATGTTTAAAATTTATAGATTTTAAGAGCGAATTATTTATCCATGGCTTTAATTTTCTATTTGACCTTTTTTGGATGACATAATAGTTCGAATTGTTGATTAGCTCTTTGAAACGATTCAGAAACAAACTATAAGCTTTTGAAGGGTCCTCTTCCAAATAAACCTCTTCCCAACTCTCCAACGTTAAATACTGAATTAACTTATCAAAATCGATTTTAGATTGCCTATAATTACGTTTAACGTTTGTTTGCTCAACATTTTTTTAAGACCTTGAAGACAATACCCGTCATGCAATGATCAGAAATTCCAAGATCAAAGACTACTCCGGCACAATCGTTAAGATCGATTTTTGAGAACCGACCGAAGATGTGGTCAAGACAGGTACCTGCAACAGGTCTTGTAGGTTCATTTACAAATGAGGTAAGTCCATGCTCAGAGTTTAATAAATTATATGCATCTAAGGTAGGGTTGTATGTAAGGTCTAGATTTAAGCAAAGATACTGAATTATAAAGATATGAAACTTTCGTACGTTTCACTCTCCAAAACCCATTTGTTTACATTGTTGTATTTGTAATTTCGGATCGTGTCGGTGAATAGATGTGAATTGCAACAACAATTTAATGGGGTGAATTTGTTCTGTTTGACAGTTCATTTTTTTTTTTTGTGAAACTGCGGTGGTGAAAAATTTATTTCCGTATTTGGTCTATTTTTATTTTGTTTTTGTTAAAAAAACAAGATTTCTAGTAAATAATAATAAAATAAATCAATTGAAATAAGTATTTGCCTATTGTAATCGCAATTGTTATCCAAAGTGAATCGCAACGTCACGGTCGGTCGCCGAAATCGTGCAAATCCTCTGAATAATTTTATTTCAGATTCGCGTCTGCATCCCAAATATAATATCGTGCCGAAGCTCGTTTAGAAAACTATCTCAAAAATTTAAAAAATCTTGAATTTGTTGCCCGCTCCACCAATAATTGATATCAACGTGGATGACCCAATGTGTTTGCTTTGGCACCAACTTGAGAGTTGGCTCTTCAAATTGAGCAATTGCCGAATTACTTTCAGATGGATTTTTTTTAAGTTTTTTATAAAATTGAAAACGGATTTCAAATAAAGCAAGAGGGCATAAATAAGAACTCAGAACTGTTTCAATCATCCAAATTAAGCAAGTAGTTTTGAAATAAAGGCACTTTATATGTAACCCTAACAAGAATTTCGCATGATTTTCTATTGAAATTCTTGTATTCTTTACATATAAAGTGCTGTTATTTCAAAACTACTTGCTTCATTGGGATGATTGAAACAGTTTTGAGTTCTTATTTATGTCCTCTTACTTTATATGAAATTCATTTTCAATTCCATACAAATTTAAAAAAATTTCTATCTAAAAGTAATTTAGCCATGTTTTTATAAAATTGAGCAACGGCCGAATTACTTTCAGATGGATTTTTTTTTAAGTTTTTTATAAAATTGAAAACGAATTTCAAATAAAGCAAGAGGACATAAATAAGAACTCAGAACTGTTTAAATCATCCAAATTAAGCAAGTAGTTTTGAAATAAAAGCACTTTATATGTAACCCTAACAAGAATTTCGCATGATTTTCTATTGAAATTCTTGTATTCTTTACATATAAAGTGCTGTTATTTCAAAACTACTTGCTTCATTGGGATGATTGAAACAGTTTTGAGTTCTTATTTATGCCCTCTTGCTTTATTTGAAATCCGTTTTCAATTTTATAAAAAACTTAAAAAAAAATCCATCTGAAAGTAATTCGGCCGTTGCTCAATTTTATAAAAACATGGCTAAATTACTTTTAGATAGAAATTTTTTTAAATTTGTATGGAATTGAAAATGAATTTCATATAAAGTAAGAGGACATAAATAAGAACTCAAAACTGTTTCAATCATCCCAATGAAGCAAGTAGTTTTGAAATAACAGCACTTTATATGTAAAGAATACAAGAATTTCAATAGAAAATCATGCGAAATTCTTGTTAGGGTTACATATAAAGTGCCTTTATTTCAAAACTACTTGCTTAATTTGGATGATTGAAACAGTTCTGAGTTCTTATTTATGCCCTCTTGCTTTATTTGAAATCCGTTTTCAATTTTATAAAAAAATTAAAAAAAAATCCATCTGAAAGTAATTCGGCAATTGCTCAATTTGAAGAGCCAACTCTCAAGTTGGTGCCAAAGCAAACACATTGGGTCATCCACGTTGATATCAATTATTGGTGGAGCGGGCAACAAATTCAAGATTTTTTAAATTTTTGAGATAGTTTTCTAGACGAGCTACGGCACGATATTATATTTGGGATGCAGACGCGAATCTGAAATAAAATTATTCAGAGGATTTGCACGATTTCGGCGACCGACCGTGACGTTGCGATTCACTTTGGATAACAATTGCGATTACAATAGGCAAATACTTATTTCAATTGATTTATTTTATTATTATTTACTAGAAATCTTGTTTTTTTAACAAAAACAAAATAATAATAGACCGAATAAGGAAATAAATTTTTCACCACCAGAGTTTCACAAAAAAAAATTGAACTGTCAAACAGAACAAACTCACCCCGTTAAATTGTTGTTGGGATGTGTTTGAAATATTTTTTATTAAAGATGCTGTCGCACTTTGAAAAAAAAATTTCAAGGTAAACTTTTTCGTTTAGGCTGTATTTGAATCGGAATAAAATGGAGTTACAAAGGCTTTTTTTTTACATTTCATGTATTCGTTGTCTATTTTCTTTACTCTTTTCAGCAAACCATTTGCCCTCCAGAGTAGAAAGTAGATACTGATTTACTAATCAGGATTAAATGTATTTTTTATTCAATGATTATACATCTGATAACACATCGTTTGAGTTTATTAAAAGTTACGTTGCAGATGCTTTGCTTTAATAATTTCACTTGTAAATTATTTGATTAAATAAATAAATTAATGAATAATTCGTTTTAAAACATTTTTATACAAAGAGTGAAATAAAGTGTGGGTAAAATATATCAAATACCTACCTTTTACGGGTTTTTAAAGTTAGACAAAGACAAATATAAAATTTTGTAAGGTAGTAGATCACTTTTATAATATTCGAAAAACTTGTCCTTTTATTCTCCTCATACAGAAATTTTCTTCCATCACTTTGGGGGAGTGTGAGTGATAGATTTATCACTCCGAAATAAAAAATGTAGGAATTTATACATGTTCTTTTGTTGACCACCGAAATTTCGTTCGCCTACTAAAAATAAATGAACGTAATGAATTTTCACAATAAGGGGAATTTTTCAAAAATGAAATTTTGGGTGAAACTCACAATTGGCCAAAATTGATTGGATTGGGTGGATTCAGGTGAAACTCGCAATATTTGACTTTTTCTTTTTTAAAGAATTCAATACCAAACAAGCTGAAATACGGAAGTATTTATGAAGATCCCTGCATTTTTACAAATGCTAATTTTATATTTTAAAACAGTTTGTGTTGATTCTATTCTGAGTTCTTAGGAGAAATATATATGTATATATACTAAATTGCACTACATTAAGACTAAAATACAACACATAACAATCACGGAAAAGAACAAACAATAACAACAGAAAATATGAGAAACGAATATAAATTTGTAAACCTAATTTATAAATATTAAATTTGTTGCCACAAATAAGGTCAGGTACGCACTTAACAATTGGTTGTTCCATTTATTATACTTTTTGAACATACCCATTGAATTTTCAAAATAACTGCCATTTTCGTGGTGAATGGACGCCAACTGTATATGTGTGCAAATAATTCGTGGTCAGTGGACGCCAACTGCATATGTGTGCGTGTTTCAGCTTGTAGGCAAACCCGGTTGACAGCCGAGGATTCCTATCTTTATATTCAGTATCTTTAGATTTAAGTCTCCTAAAACTATTAGGTTAGCTGCTCGCTCACTTTTTAACAAATCAGAGAATTCTTCAATAAACACTTGTATAGATCTGTAGTGAAGTCTATAAATGCAAATAAAACTAAACATTTCATCACAAATAGAAACAGTAATTTTCATAATGTCTGCACTTGTCAAACTATAAATCTTAAGCTCACATTCATACGAATCACGCACAAATACTCCAACTCCACCAGCAGCATACGAATCATTTGTATTGGCTAAAAACTTATAATTTGGTAAACTAAAATCTTCAATTTCATAAGAAAATATCCAGATCTCCGAAACAAATATAAAATCAGGTTTTTTTTCAAAGGTTTCAAGGTTACAAGTTAGCAAATCAAAATTACTTCGCAAACTACGTATATTTTGATGTACAGCGTAAATATATTTATGGTTAATAGAATCAAAATTAAAAATACAATCAAAGTTATTGTGAATAGTTGATGTGGTGAGATTATTAATAATAATATCAAAATTATTTAATGAATTTAACATGAGTAACTAGCTTGTATGTATATTATTTAAGTCTTCAAAAGATCTTATCACAATTATCTCACCATTATCAACCTTTCTCAGCATTATTCTAGAATTTTTGAACCAAAGATATTTAAATTTATGCTCTGCTCTAAACTTCTTAACAGACATATATAAAGCTCTATTATATTTTGTTAATGAATCATTTAAATAAATACTTTTTTTTCTTACAACCGGCAAATAAAGCTGCATTCAATTTCATCTTCTCAGTTTTTTTTTCCTGCATGATTGTCTCCTTTATGGCTAGCAAAGAGAATTGTACACAAACAATGTTTTCGTCCACATTCGAATTCGTCTTTTTGGCTTGTTGTTGTTTGACATATATTTTTCGTATATCATCGGAACTGATACAGGTGCTCAACGCTTCATTGAAAATCATTAGTGCACAATCAGTAGCATTGTTCTTGTTGACAGCTGGAATGCCCACAATTTCAATAGTGTCTTCCAGAAGTTTTTGCTCCCTCCAGTTTAACTTGTTCTCAAGTCCAGTTACTCTACGCTTTAGTTCTATATTTTCTTCTTTTAAAGCCTTCATTGAAGTAAGAAATTCGGTGTTGATTTGCTTTAGGTTAATAATTTCTGTATACAGTAACTGAAGAGTTATTGAGTCACTGTGATGTAAATCTAACTGGAGCGATGGTGGTGGCGGCGGCAATGGGTTCGATGGTGGAATGGATGCGGGAGCGGGTGACTGTTGTTGTGGTTCACTCTTATTAAAGAAGCGTGATATTGTTGAGTTCTTGTTGTGCTTTGAAGATGGAAGTGAAGGCGAAGATGCAGGTCTTTTTTTATTAGTTTGTTTCTGTTGATGCTTTTTTTCTTTCTCTTGTTTCGAGTTTGATGCTTTGGGCTGCGATTGTTGTTGTTGTTGGTTTATGGATTCGATGTTTTCTGTTGCTGCATTAGTATCATCATTTTTTTCACTGTTGTAATTTTGCTCTAATAACAGATAATTAATACTTTGTTGTTGTTGCGGTGAATGTCTTCTCAGAGCATTACAATTTTTGCAGCGATATTTTATATTATTCTCTATCAAGTAATCAAAATCAGATTTTGTGATATTAACACAAGCTAAATGATACGAAAGTGAACAGACTGCAAAAGATATTTTGGATTTTGTGCAACCATCCAATTTATCAAAGCAAATCGAACAATTCATTTTAATTTTCGAGATCTCAAAACAAACGTTAAATAAACAAAGCGCGCACCGACTTGAGTGGGAATCCTCTTCCTCGTCAGAAGGACTATCTCAGTTTTCTCTGCGGCTAGGCTGAGTACATGCTCTTCCATCCACGAGTTTGCTCGTCGCATTACCTGATTTAGTTTTCTTTGTGCGCTATCGGTGTCTCGTGCCGTAATCACCGCGGCGATGTCATCAGCGTACCCAACCAGAAAGGTGTCGTCAGGCATCTCCATGCGAAGGATATCGTCGTAGGAGATGTTCCAGAGGTCTGGTCCTAAGATTGACCCCTGCACTGCGCCAGATGTTACCTCCTTTCTTCGCGGGCCCTCTGCGGTCTCGTAGAGCAGCTCTCGATCCCTGAGATAGTCCTTCACAATCCGCAGGAGATATGCTGGAATGTGGAATCTCCGTTCGAGCGCGTCCAGTATGTTGCTCCACCTGGCCGAGTTGAAGGCGTTTCGAACGTCCAGGGTTGCTAGCAGTACGATCTTCCTAGAGTAGTGGTTGCCCTGTTGGGCAATTTGGGCGGCGTCCACTACTTCTTTTATTGCTCCGATCGTAGAGCGGCCTCTCCGGAAACCATACTGCCTCGCTGACAGATCACCTGCCGCTTGTACTGCAGCTATGAGCCGTGGTTTCAGCAACTTTTCCAAGAGTTTTCCCGCAGTATCCAGCATGCATAGAGGCCTGTATGCCGAAGGGGAATCCGGGTCTCCTTTGCCTTTGCTGATAAGAACCAGCCGTTGTTTCTTCCAGCTCTTGGGAAAGACGCCTTCCTCGAGTAAGCTGTTAAACATATTCAGCAGCAAGTGAGGGCATGTTTGGGCGGTCACTTTCAGGACTTCCGTGGGCATTCCGTCGGGGCCGGGGGCTCTTCTATTTTGCAACGACTGCCAGCTATGCTCAACTCTTCTTCGCTAAAAGTTGGAATGTCCTGTCTTTGGGCCGGTGTGTTGTCGGATGGCCTTACAAAATGAGTTGGGAATAGTGTATCCACGATGCGCTCCATTTTTTTCTTCACTGAGGACAGGGGGTGCCATCTGAGCTCCGAGTTTCCGCGTTACAATCCTGTAGCCAAGTCCCCAGGGGTCGCTATTGACGGCACGGCGGAGATCCTCCCATTTCTCTTTTTTGCTCGAATTGATGGCCCTCTTGAGCTCGGATCTCTTAGTTCTGAACTCCGCTAGAGCGTCCTCCATAGGTTCAGCGTTTCTTCTTCTTCTTCCCCTGGTGACTATGCGTCTGAGTTGTAGACATCTCCGACGTAGCGCGGCTATCTCCTCTGTCCACCAGTACACTGGATCTCTCTTTCTGTTGGCCCCCGCCCCACTCGTTCGAGGCATTGAGGAATCGCAAGCGAGCCGAATTAGTTGCATCGTGGCTTCAGCTTTTGTTTAAATGAATTCATTAATAATTAAATTTCTATAATTCAAAACTTCTTCCAAATATAAATAAAGAATGGAGTAGTTTTGGCCATTCATTTGTATGTAAAAATCTTTTTTTGTTAACTGTACCCTTCCAAAGTAAACGAGTCTATTTTTTTTGTAAATTGGGCATATTGCTACAAGGTGGAAAGTATTTTCGGCTTCATCCAAGTTACAAATTGTGCAAATTCCGTTTGTATTTTCTTTAAATGCACGAGCATTAATATCAAGAAGCCCGCGAGGTATTGGTATTCGTTTACTACTTCTATTTCTGATTCATTTAGGTACAATTTTTGTTCAAGTGGACGGCGTGCACCCTTTCGGCAAACCATACAATTCGATTTTGATAGATTAATAATTAACTTCCACAATGTGCAGTATTCTGCCAGCTTATTAATTATGGTTTGTAATTCTTGTGGGCTTTCTGCCAAAAGAATCAGGTCATCAGCATAAAGTAAAACTTTTATTCTAGAACCACAGATTTCAACACCCCCAGAAAGTTCATTGCTCAAATCATTTAGATACAGTGCGAACAATATTGGGCTTAGTTTACATCCCAGCTTTACCCCTTGACCCACACTAAAGAATTCAGAAAATGAGCTACCGTCCCATACTGACTGAGTATCACTGTATAGGATTTTCAGAATCCTTATAATTTTATTTGACATACCAAAGGATCTCAATTTATAGAAAAGAGCATTTCTTGGTATCGTGTCAAAGGCTGATTTAAAATCAACGAAAAAAGTGAAAACCTTCTTATTTTGTTTAAATTGTAAGTGAGCAATGCTATTCAGATTGAAAATATTATCAACAGTTGAGTAACCTTTACGAAAACCGGCTTGATACTCATTGAGCACATGATTTTCTTCCAACCAATCATTGATACGATTTAGCAAGACACTTGTAAATAACTTATAAAGAGTATCCGATAGAGATAAACCTCGGTAATTTTATACTTCGCTTACATAGCCTTTTTTAAAAATGGGAATAATTACCGACTGATGAAATGATGTAGGTATCTGTTCTGTTTCAAAGATATTATTAAAATATAGTAATATCTCATTTATAAAACTCAATGGGACGTTTTTATAAAACTGAAAAGGTATTCGGTCTAAACCTGAAGCTTTGTTGTCTTTTGAACCGGATAACACAAAGCACAATTCTGTCAATGATATATTTGTATCAAGAGCTGAATTTACAATTACCGGGAGTTGTTGCATAATGCAGATCTGCATTAGTTTCTGATGACAGTAGACTACTAAAGTAATCTTTGAAACACTCAACTGATAGGTTAGAACCTACAATAATTTTTTTCTTTTTAATTGTGTTAGCTAAGGCCCACTTTTAAGCTTATTAAGAACAGTATTTTGATATTAAAAGTTTTTTTCCTTACAAAGCCTTTTAAATTTTTTAGCACTTTCATGATATCTTAGTCTTAAACTTTCAATTTTGTATTTTTGGTACACTCTTAAGCAATTGAACATTTTCAGCCTAGCGTTTGAGCACTGTGCGTCGAACCAGTAATTTTTTGGATCATATTGCTTAGATGTGTTTCAGAAATTACTGGACCTCAGATTTTATGTCAGTTTAAAAAAAAAAAACAAACACAAACACAAATATATATTTGCCAGTAAGACCTAGGGTCTTATAAATTAGGCAATGTTAGAAGGAATAGAAGGATAGGATAGATCTTTGTTGGCACAGTGGATTAAGAAATTAGGTTTTGATTTTTCTCATTAAATTCCAGGGGTGGCGTTCAGTTGAGGGAATATAGAAAAGAATGCTGCCTAGACTGGGGATCGAACCCACACATCCAAGTAAGCAGTCAAGCACTACTTCCACTCCGCCGGGGCCACCCCCAGTTTGAATATTTATATTTGAAATACTGTTATACTCATTCAAGTTGACAAGTTGGTCTAGCTTAATTTGATACTCATGAAACATACTTGAATGCCAAAGCAGTTTTTTTGGCAAAATAAAACTTCTTATAACGCTTGTTGTATCTTCGGAGATATCGATTCGTAGCGGCATATGGTCAGAGTATAGTTTGGGCACAACAGAGAACTTTTTTATAAATTTTAGAAAATCCACCGAACAACAACAATAATCATTAACTGATTTACCCATAGCACCCATAAAAGTGAACTCACCACCTTCATCTCCTACCGTTCTACCATTTAAAATTATTCCACCGTAGTTATCAAATAATTCAAGGAGTTTTTTACCATTACCATCAACACATTTATCATTAGAATTACGCGTTGTTGAAATATTAGGATAATCTCTTACTATCTCTTCATCAACTTCTTGCAATCCCTTCAAAGTCGGATAACCAACTTGTGCAGTTTAGATACTTTGGAATAAAAAATACACTTTTACTATCAAAAATACCATTAAGTATAATATTATCATGTAAACTTACAAAATTTAGTTGAAATTTAGATTCAATAGATTTCTTGTAAGCAAAAATACATCCACCCTTAGCTCGACTAAAGTTAGAAGTTTTGATTGCATCAATCCATCTAACAACATAATCTTTAAAATAAATGCCAAAACCACTACGTTTATCATGCAACAAATGAGTTTCATACAAAAATACAATATCGAATTCATTAATAAATTTATAAAAATTACCAAAAACTCCTTTGTTTCCTAAATTAGCTACATTATAAGAAATAATCTGACACTGACAGACTCTTTTTTGTTATAGTTGGGATGATGATCTTTGCTGCTGCCGCTGCTGCTGCTGTGCCTGAGTTTTCTTCACAAGCACATTGTAGTTGTTGTTGTTGAACTTCCGGAACAGGTTTTCTATTAGTTGTTTACTTTCTTCAGAGTTTGCAATGATTGCCGATTCAGTCCATTTAAAAGAGAAGTTGTTTACATAAAGTGTGGTGTCTTTAAACATACATTTGGCTTGAGGATTGTGTTTTTTAATAATTTTTTTTATTTGTCGCAAATGAAAGCGTTGATTCCTCTCGATTTCAGTCTAGTTACGTTGGAGATATACACCTGTATTTTGTAATTTGGCGCTGCTATACAGGAGGTTGTTGACTTGAATTGCATTGTCTAGCTCGAATACATATTCTTAGCCAGGTTTTTTGCGATCCCAGAATTGACATTTAACACTGAAGTACTCAGCTCCAGCATGCTCTGCTTAGCTTCCTGAGTGTTTGAGGCTTTTAGACCACATACAACAATATTGCCTCGCCTTGATTTTTAATCTAAGTAATGGATTTTATTTTTGACAAAAGACAATTCTTTTTGAAGTTGCAGATTTTCTTTTTTTAGTGTTGTAATGTCTTCGATAAGAGCGCCGATGTCCTCCTTTCGAGCAACGTCTTCCAGCATTGTTTTCATTTTTGCCTCGAAGACTTCCCATGAAAATATATCGCCCATTGTTTTGGTAAACAGATTGGCGCAAAATTTTAAACGATTTAGTAAAATGTTAAAGCCATTTTAGTAAGTTACTAAGTTAAAAAGAAGATTTTGCTAGTTTTAAACGATTTTAGCAACTTACTATCTCTTAACATTTTACTAAAGTTAAAATCACAAAATGGCTACTTTAACTTATAGCAATTTGCTAAATCCATATGAAATCTGTCATTTTCCTCGAAAAAAAATTGTTGGCAAAGAGTTAAATAGTGTTTTTTTTATGATTTGTGTGCTGATTGTTTTTGAAAGTAAATAAAATAAAATACAAATGTTTTCGGAAGACATCAAGAGTTACTGAAGCTAATGGAGGTGCTGAATCCAAAAAGGTATCAACCATCCTTGTACGGTTAACGGTTGGTCCAGGTACACTCCAAAATGTTTTTAATTTTTCTTCATGATGGCAATAATTAAGAAAATTGAAAAATGTTTGGGAGTGTATCTGGCCAACGGTAAATCAAATTTTTAGGTCCATTCCCAAGGTTTAGGTTTGTTTGCTTTGTTTTTCTTTCACGAACTGTCATTGTTTAGAAGTGTTCAGATGCACCATTTTAAATAAAAGGGAATTAGTATTTTACTAGTTAGTAAAACGAAAAAAAGGATTAAAATTTCTGAAGAGCTAGTAAATTACTAAATCTTTAGCAAATTGCTAACTAGTAATATGCTAAGCCCTTAACAATAGGTTGTTTAAAATTTTGCGCCATTGTTTATTTATTTATTTCGTTAAAATCTAACATTAACAATGTTAAAAATAGTTCTTATAATCTAATATAATCTAATGTCATAATTTACAATTATTATTAAACATTGTTGAAAAACATAAGTTTAAATTTATTACATTTTATATTATCATTTACAGATTCTAAACAAAAATGAAATTCGTTATAAATTGTTATTAATTGATTGAATGGGCTACATACACCATAGTTTGATCTGCTAAATATTTGAATAATAGGTTGCTGTCGCCTTAAACTAGAACGACTGAAACTGAAATTTAATTTACTTAGAACTGATGGTAATGATATCGAACCATTAATAATCCCAATAATAAAACAAAATTGTATATATTTTCTGTGGTTAGTCAAAGAAGGGAGGCTGATCAAAGCTAGTCTTTGAGAATAAGGCGGAAGTAGATTTTCCCTTGCCCATGGAAGAGACCGAAGACAGAAACGCAGAAACCTTTTTTGGATCGCTTCAATTCTTGTAACATGTATCGAGTAATAAGGTGACCATACTACACAGCCATATTCTAGAATTGGTCTAACAAACGAAATAAATAGAAGTTTAAGAACATAAGGGTCCCGAAAATCACGACCGAATCTTTTAATGAATCCAAGAACCCTATTGGCTTTTTTAATTATATAATTTAAATGATCATTAAATGATAATTTGGGGTCTAGATCTAGAATAATACCTAAGTCAGAAAACATAGAAACCTTACATAACGGACAAGAATCAAACGTATAGTTGTACAAAAACGGAAATTTTTTACGTGTAAAACTCATAGTTTTACATTTGTCAACATTTAAAACAAGTCGGTTTTTATTGCACCATTCCCTAAATATTGTTAAGTCTTCTTGTAATAATAAACAGTCAGAGGAGGATTTTATACTTTTGAAAAGCTTAATATCATCAGCATAAACAAGGACAGACGAGTTTTTTAAGTTTGAAACCAAGTCGTTAATAAATAAAACAAATAAAATAGGACCTAAGTGGCTGCCCTGAGGGACGCCAGAATTGACAACAAATTGAATTGAACTTTCATTACGAAACAAGACAGAATAACGACGATTTTTTAAGTATGAAGAAATCCAATTTATAAAATTGTTGTTAAATCCTAGATGGTATAGTTTTAGAATTAGTGTATTGTATAGCTTGTCAAAGGCTTTACTAAAGTCAGTAAATACGCAATCAACTTGCCCGCGTTTTTCAAATACATCTAGACAAAAGGACACGAAGTTAAATAAATTAGTAACAGTGGATCTCTTTTTGACAAAGCCATGCTGGCTATCACAAATAATAGAACTACAATGGAAAGAAAGAACATTACTCACAATTGACTGAAACAGTTTAGGTATCACAGATAGTTTAGCAATGGGCCTGTAGTTCATTATTTCATTCTTTGGGCCTTTTTTATGTATGGGAATAATAAATGAACTTTTCCAGATAACAGGAAAAATTGAACTTTTTAAGGATGCATTGAAGAGAACACATAACGGATATGACAAATAAGAAGCACATTTTTTTAATATATAAGATGGAACACCATCGGGGCCTGGAGTAAAGCACTCATCAAGTTTTAATATATGTTGAGCAACTGCGTCCTCACTTATTTCAAAATTAATTGCGTTTAAATGAGTAAAACTGTCAGAAGAAGAAGAAAAAGAAGAGGAATTATTAAAGTCTGATTCTTCAAATGCTTCTTTGAATTGATTAGCAAACATGTTTGCAATAACCTTTGGATCATGACTAGTTGACGAATTATTTGTCATCGAATTCGGATAGCCACATGTTTTCCTTTTACTATTAACGAAATTCCAGAAATTATCTGGATTAGATTTAATACCATGTTCTATTTTACAAATGTAATCGTCATATAGAGTGTTAGAATAATCAGTGAAAAGTTGTTTTAGAATTAAGAAAGTTCTGTAATCATCGTCTGTTCTAGTTATGTTATATTTTACCCAAGCTTTGTTCCTTTTATTTTTTAAGTTTTTAATACGCGTATCAAACCATGGTGGTGTATTTGAAGCAAAACGTGATCTTTTTAAAGGAATAGTTTCATAAAAGCAGTTAAAAAGAGTTCTATAAAAATTATTACACATATCATCAATATTGCCATTACAAAATAATTGATTCCAATTTACAGTTATTAACATATCAAAAAGATCTACAAAATTACATTTAGAAAAGTCAAATTCAAGTTTGTTGTTATTATTGTTATTGTAAGGAGAAGACATGTTTAAACCTAGTGAAATATCTAATGCAGGATGATGTCGATCTTCGTCAATTAGTTTAACAGTAGCAGGTAAAACAGAAATTTCGTTGTTAATTGTATCGGCGAAAAACACTAAGTCAAGAATTTTTTCAAAACGATTTCTCAAACCATTGAATTGACTCAAACCACACGAAGACATACCATCTATAAATGTTAGTTCATTAAGACTTGACGCGTTTATTGGGACATGGAAGTTGTCGTCATCAATTTTTGTCCAATTAAGGTTTGGTAGATTAAAGTCACCTACGATCAAAATTTCATCTTCGGGTTCCATAAGTGCATAAATATTTTCTATGCAGTCATTTAACTTTTCATAAGCGTCATTGTTTGAACTTGGAGGTATATACGCGGAGATAATAAATAAATGGCCAGATTCCAACTTGATTTTGGTACATAGAGCTTCGACACCTGTGGCTCGAAAGTCATCTATCAGGTAGCACGTAAGTGAGGTCTTGATCGCAAAAAGAATTCCTCCTCCGACAACATTAGAGTCTTCTTCATCATGTCGATCACGTCTGAAAATTTGATATGATGCATCAAAAAGCTCCGAGTCAAGAATAGAAAAGTTGAGCCAAGTTTCTGTTAGTATAATGACATCGTGGGGAAGGTTGTTTACATTTTTATAGACCGAATTGGTCTTAGTCCTCAGTCCATTTACATTTTGGTAGTATATTAAAATCTTTTGAAGCTGCTCAGTTGAGAATTCTGCATTGTCATGTTCTGTTGAAAAGGGTATTGATTGGATTGTCTCTTGTTCAGTTTATTTTCAAATTCATGATATATGATCCCTTTCGGCCAGAACGAAGAGGAATTCAATAAGTGGAAATACGAGTCAGGAACTCGAACTTTAAACGATGAATATTTTGAATTCAATTGAGGACCAATTTTTGCAGATATATGATTTTTTATATCTAGAGCATTAGTTAAAGGATCAAGTTTAGAAATAAACAAGATTTTCTGACCTTCAACAGCTTTTAACCCTGATGCAATGGGAGATATAATTTCATTTACTTGGATAGAGTTGTGGTTATTTGGAGCTGTATTAGTTAGATCTTGAACTGAAGATTGTGTTGATAAAGGGGAGTCAGTATGGCTAGATATCGGTTTAGAAGCGGCTAATGATGAGCTGGTTGTTGATGTTGATGAAGATGATGCATCGGATTTTTCATGCGTAGATGATTGTGGTAATTGCGGGAGTTGAAATTGAAGTCAGAAATGGAACGGGATGGTACAAATGATTCAAATATTGATCTTGCTGGTTTTTTAGTTATCTGTTTATCACTTGGATTGTCAAGTTCTTCACATTTTCTTTTGGTCGATGCTTTGTTCCTTGGGTGAGGGAATGGATCTTTATTTTTTGCTCTGCTTCGCGTTTGTATAACATTGCTTTGTGGCTCGATGCTAAGGTTGTCAATTTTTGTGGACAGTTGAGTTAATTGGATATTTAAATTTTCCAGTTGTCTTGTGTTTTGTAGTATGTTTCGAACTATATTGGTGTAAGCAAACGGGTCGCAATCGTCACAAAAGAAGAAGAATGACTTTTTCTTTTCAAAGAGTTTGATGGAACTGAAAGGTGCATCTATGCATCTAACATGAAAACTCCTTTGGCAGTTGCCGTGACATATAATAGAATCGATCATGTGGTCAGAGATATCGTCACAAGATGCACACTTAGTCATGATTACAATAACTTTTTATAATTTTTTAAGAGATAAAAATGTTGATTCTTAGTGTACTAGGAAAATTGAATTTCTACTTAGCAAATACACAAACCAATGGAATAGAGTTGTCGGTAATATAGTTGTTGGAAGGCGATAGATGACAAAATGGTCGACAGATGTCAGGGACCATGACATGCAGCACTACGAATAGGTGTTGTTGTATAAGCCGATGAAAACAATTTGTCACACTGATGTATGTAAGTAGCAGCCAGTAAAGCTCAGTCACCCAGGTAGGAAGTTGGTTGCGGCATGAAATGGTATACAAAATGTTTGGACTTTGGATACAATGCAGTCTCACAATGCTTCATAGGCAGAACATATACAAAAGTTTCACTCACCGGGGAGAGAAGAAAACAAAAGATCTTCAACGGGAGCAGAAATTAATGGAGAGCAGCAATAGTATTCTCTTTTACTATATATTATAAATATATAGATATAACTTTGTCACCAATTTTATAATTTGTTTGAGTTTATATTAAATTATGATAAAATTACACTGTAAAACAGATACTTCAAAAAGTAAATTGCATTAAATTATGCATAAAAATAGCTTGGCAAGCAAAAACACTACAATTTATTTTTAAAATCGGGGTAAGAACAAATAAAAATCAAAAAAATGCGGAGCGAAAATGAAAAGCGTGTACACTTGATATTCAACCTTAATGGTTTTTTAATTCAGGTAAAGATGAAATGAATTTCTTCTGTTCCTGTCGTGTGGTCTGCTCAGGAGAAGTTTCTAGGTGTCCGCGCTTGTATTTTACTTTTCTTTCCATCAAGCAGAAAGTATGTTGTGGTTATGTAACAACAGCGGAACACGATCAATGTAATTTTATGTAAATAAATTGAAATCGATGAAATTTATAGATGGCAATATGACAAGATGTTAATTAGATTTATTTTTTTGTGTTGAATTTAGAATTATTTAATTTAATTTTTAATTAAAAACAAATGAAAAAGGAGGCGATAAATTTAGACGTCTGTTGCCTACGAGCCAGTGATGCCAATCCTATCCTACCGAGTATAAGACCCAAGCATTTGGCCTCGTCTGAGAATTTTAATGGTACACCTTTGTAGGAAGGTCTATATTGAGAATTTTGTATTTCCTAGAAAAGAGGACAAGATCTGTCTTGTGAGGGTTAACACCCAGTCCGCAGCAATCTGTCCAGTTTATTAGGTTATTTAGCGCGTTTTGTAAGAGTTCACTAAAAGTGTTAGGATGCTACCCTGAAACGGCAGTAGCAACGTCATTCGCATAGGCAATCACCCTGTACATCTCCTCCTCCAGAAATGTTAGAGGCTCATTAACAACCAAGTTCCAAAGAAGGGGAGATAGAACACCGCCTTGCGGGGTAACTCTACTGACAGATCTTCTTGCAGCAAAGCCGCCCGATTTTGAATTGATTATCCTGCTAGTCAGCATTTGATTTATCAATTCACCAAGCGAACTAATTACTTTCAGAAATGACAGCGCAGATGCGATTGCAGATGTGTCGATTGTTGAAGGCGCCCTCTATATCTAGCAATCCAATCATAGTATACTCTTTATGAGGGCGTGTTCGATTGTTCGCACCAGCAGCGTGTGCAGAGCCGTATCTACGATTTCCCTTTGCAATAAGCATGTTGAGCCAAGACAAAAGTCTTGTGTCAATGCTTGTTCTTAAATGGATATAAATCATTCGTTCGAAAGTTTTAAGAAGGAATGATGATAGGCTGATAGGTCTGAGATCTTTTGGGTTTACGTGGGAGCATTTGTCAGCTTTGGGAATAAAAACAACCTTTACTTCTCTCCATGACAAGGGAATGTGAACCAGTTGCAAACAACTTTAAAAAGTATTTCCAGAATTGGAAGAATAATATTTCCTATTTGGAAGTTTGGAAATGGTAGGAGGTGATAGGTTAGGAAGTCAGACAGCGTCATCGCCGTGCTGTCAAGGAAGGATGCAAGGAACGACGGACAGCATCATCGCCGTACCATCGTAAGAAGGTAGGAAGGAACGACAGACAGCGTCATCGCCGCACGCCGAGAGAGGGAGCAAGGAGCGACGTACAGAATTATCGCCTTACCGTCATAGAAGGGATGAAACGGCAGACAGCGTCAGTGCAATTTGCACCATGCAAAATAAAATTTCAAAGTCAAGGCACTAGTGCCACCTTGATTCCTCTTATTCGAAACTCAATGGTAATACCTAATAACAACGCAATATCTTTCTTTTCAGGCAGAATCATAGTGAAATTGAGAAACGAAGGCGTGATAAAATGAATACGTATATTAATGAACTTTCTTCGATTATTCCTATATGCAATACAATGCATAGAAAGTTAGACAAACTAACTGTTCTTCGTATGGCTGTCCAACACCTCAAAAGTGTCCGTGGAACTGTGAAACCTTTTTATGAATGCACTTATCAACCCGCTTTTCTTTCGGATAAGGAGCTTAAAGATTTAATATTACAGGCTGCAGATGGGTTTCTTTTTGTCGTTGGTTGCGACAGAGGTCGAATTTTATTTATTTCAGAATCAGTGTCTAATGTTCTGAATTGTACTCAAAACGACTTGCTTGGACAGAGTTGGTTTGACATCCTTCATCCAAAAGATGTGGCAAAGGTGAAGGAGCAACTTTCCTCTATGGAACCAGGCCCTCGAGAACGCTTGGTAGATGCTAAAAGTAAGTATGCTTAACTGAAAAATTAAAAGAGCAAGATCTTTTTCTTAATAATTTTTTTTAATAGCAATGCTTCCAGTAAAAAGTCATGTACCACAAGGCATATATCGCCTTTGCTCAGGAGCAAGAAGATCTTTTTTCTGCCGGATGAAGTTGAAATTGCCTAAGCGCCAAATCAAGGATGAATCTGATACATCTTCAAGTTCAATAAGCTCAAATAAAAGGAAATCCAAGCTTAGAACAAGCAAAAGGTATCGTGTCTTTCAGTGCACAGGTTACCTTAAGTCCTGGATACCTATTAAACTCGAGGAACAGGAAGGAGATGGAGATGAACAACATACAAACATGTCTTGTCTCGTGGCTATAGGTAGGGTTCAGCCAAATATTTTAGAAGCTAATATTCCATCTTCTCTGGATAATCATCCGAACATTCGACAGCTGTTATTCATATCCAGACATTCAGTGGATGGGAAGTTCATATTTATCGATCAAAGGTATTACAATATTAAAAGAAGTACCCGTACGTACTAGGTTGTTGCAATATAAAGGACTAGAGTAGAGAAATGCCAATTTATAACAATTACCATTAAAAGTTGGTGTACATTAACCGACTTCGCGCCCTATCCCCGTAGGCCGCATAACCAGTACCTTTATAAACCAAACTTTTATAAATTGGAATTTCTTTAATCACTTCCTTCAAAATCCATCTTTCCAAACACATTTAAAAGTTTCAGTTAAGTGGAAAAAGACATATGACTTCATAGAATTCATACAAGGGAGAAAACTTTTTAAGAAGAACACCGAAGGAGCATAAAATGTGCGTGATCGAAGTCTCGGAAGTTTTACTAAAAGTCAAAAGGTAGAATCACAAAAGTAGAATCCCAGTAAATGGTAAGGACATGAAAAAATAATTTCTGGAAACTTTGTAACGAGTTATAGAATTGCTTCCCATTAAATTAACTAATAATAGTACACGTATACAAAATCGGCACCAAGAGGATGTCATGAAAACTTTTAATAAATATACACTTATACAGCCCTATTCTGCTATCCGATACGATCGAATTTTTCGATTCACGTGAATTGTTTACTTAATCTGTCATAAATTATTCTTTAGTCTTTCGAGTTCAAAACTCTATCAATAATTATTTTTGATACGACAACCAAACTGTTAAAATTTTATATTTATCGCAATTTATATGCTTTTTGGAACGTTCGTATTCCTCCAACGCACACTGGCCAATTTAGTACAACCTAGATGGTAGATGGTCAAAAATAAAAAAAATATGGGTTATGTTATTGAAATACCGTTTGGTAAAAAGATAAAAAGCCAAATAACAACGAACAATAGCAAAAAAATCCCAAATATTTCAATTCTTACATTTATATTTCGTTTTGTTTTTTCAAAGAATAGAATTTACTTACAATAAGAGTTTTTTGAAAGTGCAACATTGGAACTTTTTTTCTTTTGTGGAGGATAAAAAAAGTGCGACAAAGTGCCATCGTGAAATTAATGTTATTATAAAGAACCATTAATAAATTTAAATCCCGAAACCAACTGCAACATTTTTTTTTCTTTTTTAATTGTATCAATACGCCCGCCCTTTTCAGGGTGACCATTTATTTCTCGGAAATAATTTTTTTCCTTTTTACGAAATGAATTAATTCCTATCGGACAGCAGTCAGAAGATATTAATAACCCTCAAATCGATACTGTGAGACGGATATAAGAATACGGAAATTCACGCCAAGATTTGGCAGAATAGTGGCGATAATCCCACACTTTCTTTGAAATTTAGACTATTAAAAATGAACATGCTGTTAGATCCCGCAAAGTTAATTAAAACGCAAATGTTTAGCTTTTGTAGTTCACAAACTTTATTAAATAAATCAGAATATTTATTGGGCTTTCGTACGACTATAACTGTCCGACTCAGAATCTCAAACTCAACTGACTGGCATCTGTCTATTTGCAGCGTTCACTGCATTACCAAAAAAAGCAAATGTACGCGTTCTTCTTTTTATCGCTAACATTCGGCCATCCTTATATTTAATTCGTCCACGAATATTCATTTTAATCTCAAATAATTTCTTCAATATTATTAATTACTATTTAAATACAAAAATAATACTTTTAATTAACACTTTATCTTTTAAACTATACATGAATTAGTAACCTTGGTTGATATACTTATTGTTTTTCTCTTTTTCTATTTTTTTTTCTTTGATTTAAACGTCATTTCATTATTTACTTTTTACTTTAAAGTCAAAATTGAATGATGTGAATGGCATGAGAACAAATTGAAGTTATTAATATACAATATATGTATGTACATACAAGTAAAAAAAACAAAACTCTTTTCTTTTCAGTTGATTTTAAAGCAATTTAACATGTTTTTCAAAATAGCATGGAAATAAATAAAATAAACTTTCAAAAATGAACATAATCTGTAAACTTTTCTGGACGCTTACGATTTCTATTTGGCCTAGTCGATAAAATCTGGTTGTCGTTGTTGTTAACTTCGTGTACATCGGATTTGGTTAAACTTGGAAGTCTTAATTGCTGTGCTGGGTATATTGCGCTGTCTGTGTTGTTGTTTCTCTTCTGAACAGTAGGTGTTGGAAGTTCTTCAACGTCGTAAAATTTATTTGTGCTATGCGGTGTTTGCGAAACATTTTCATCTTCATCGTCACTGTGATTTGGTTTCCAGATTCGAAGTTGACTGACATGTGCGGTGGAAGAATATCTTCGACCAGATACTTCTTCTCGGAGTTCGGCTACTCCATAAGTGTCGTTTGGCAAGACTTTTGTTATCACTAATGAACCTCTATTCTTAGGATATAATTTTGTTGAGTCTCCAGTTGCGGGTGGTACCGTCTTCATAAAAACAATATCGCCGGTGTCATACTGTATGGTTATTCTTCATCCTCGGTCATAACGTTTTTTATATTTCTCTTGTTCACAGATTATTCGTTTGATAGCATCATTACGGAGTACTTCTGGTCGTTTGTAGTTAGAACTTTCTTCGGTTACAGTTGTTTTTCGTATTAAACCTTCTTCAAATCTTGGAGTGTATCCATAAAGCAATTCGAAAGGAGTCTTTCCGGTTGATTTGTTGTCACTGTTGTTGAAATCACGAGCAACTTGTTTCAATTTATCGTCCCAGTCTTTACCTTCCTTTTCCTTATTGACGGTTGCCATAATTGTAGGAATTAAAGTTCGGTTGACCCTCTCAACCTGTCCGTTTGCTTGAGCATGCCTTGGTGAATTTAGATGATGTTGAATACCATGTCTTTCACAAAACTGTTCGAAATTCAAAGACGTAAAACAGCTACCTCTATCCGTTTTCCAATCGGCGAACTACATTATTGGCATTAGTATTTCTTACTGCATCCAATCGGACAAACTTCGTAAGATTGCAAATTAAAACCAGTATGTATTTATTTCCGCGTGAACTTGTAATAAAGGGTCCCAAATGGTCTAAATGAAGTGTTGAAAATGGTTTTTCTCCTGGTGGTATGGGGTGCAATTCTCCTGCTTGTTTTAGTAGTTCGTACATAGGGGCTGCTCGCAACGACAACTTCTCCACAAAACGTCTGAAAAAGCCAGCTAATCCTAAAAATCTTCGAAGTTCATGTATGTTTTTAGGCTGTGGGAAGTTTGATATAGCTTGTACTTTTCTTTTACCTGGTTCGATACCCATGTCAGAAATTTCAAAACCTAAGTACGTGACTTTTCTCTTTAGAAATTCGCACTTGCTTAATTTTATCGTAGACCTGCTTTTTGAAGTGCTTGAAAAACCAAAACAAGTCTTTCTTTCACGTCTGACCAATTCTTACCCGGTATCAGAATGTCGTCCAGATAGTATAACACTACCTTGTTCCGAAGTGGACCCAAAACTTTTTGCATCAGTTTGGAAAAAAAAGGGACCATTCGTGAGCCCAAATATCATTCTAGTGAATTCACCTGTCTCTTCCGGTGTTATAAAAGCCGTTTTGTGTCTGTCGTCTGGATGAATAGGTATTTGCAAATATCCTTGAGCAAGGTCAAGGACAACGAATAATTTACAATCCCCTAGCAAACCCACATGTTCGTCAATATTTTGGAGAGTAAAATTTATTTTCACAGTTTGATTGTTAAGTCTTCGAAAATCGACAACAAGTCTTGAATCTCCAGTCTTCTTTTTGACAAGTAGTACGGGTCTAGCATATGCGGACTCAGTATCTGTAACGATTCCTTGTTCTCTCCAGTCGTTGACTATTTCACGAGTCTTAGCTCTTTCCTTTTCACTAGCAGAGAAGGGTTTTGACTGCGGTGGTTTGCTACCTGGTAGCTCAATGATTCTCATCGTAAAGTTCTTACTACATCCGATTTCTTTTGGCTCTAACGCGATGCAATCTCAAAAATTGTTCAAAATTTCAAGAAGCTCCTCGACTGTTTTGGCATGTACCTCGTCACCCACGTCAATATCCCCATACTCTACTAACGAATTCGAATTCATACGATTTTCTGGCTTACATGTTGTTGTTTGTTCAATACAAAAAGATTTTCCAATATTGACTTCTCCTTTTCCAATATTCATCATTGGCAGCAAAATATGTTCGTCTTCCCGGGTCGCTGTTATGAACGATACAGTTCCAGTGATTATGGAGTTTTCACCTTCCACATTGACGTGATGGTTTTATCGTCCTCATACAAATTTAAGTCTGCAAACGGGTCTTGTGTTATCTTCTTTTTGAACATCAGTGAGTTATCTTCTTTGATGTAAATTATTTCAGGAAGTTCTGTGTATGTGCGGCCAACAATCACATCGCATGTTTGGACATCGTCTGGAACAACTCGAATCTTAACATCTTCTGCCTCAGATTCATCTACCTTAAGTGTGGTTCTAATAATCCCCGGAGATATTACCTTGAAATCTGCTGGACCGAAGGCCTTTAGCTCCATGATACCTTGATGAATGTTGAGCCCATTTAACAACGCTACAGTGGCCTTAATGGTGTAATCCGAACTGCCCATATCGATAAAAGCATTCATTTCGCAATCGTTAAACTGTACTTTTTTTTTAGATATTTCTGGATGCTATTATGTAAGGTAGATCCCTCAACTTGTTTGATGAGTCTTTGATTGTTGTTCGGACAACTACGTGAGACATGACCCTTCTGTTTACAATTGAAGCATGTCAGATCAATTCTAGGCTCAGGACAATTCCTGGAGATGTGGCCACTTTTTTTGCAATTAAAACAGTGAACGTTTATAGAGCTACCTGGTCTGTCTGTAGCTAGCATCTCCCGTTGAAATTGAAGAATTTTGTCTATTTGACGAGATACGATTTATCCTCGACGTGTTTATTCTTTCGAATCTTATAATTGAATAAATTAAATCGTCTGCATCTAAATGGTTTCCTGTCATGAGGGCATTTGCAGTATCCCGTGACCATAGACCCGATAAAATCTGCGCTTTAGTTTCTTCGAATCCGAGATTTAGTTGTTTGCATAGAAAGTACTTTTCATGAAAATAGCTTCCCAAACTTTCATTTTTTGCTTGTGTTCGACTGTTCATTTTCTGCCACTTAGACGCCATAGATTCCCTAATATGGAAGGTTCGTCGGAACGCTGACCTAAAATCTGGCCAGGTTTTTGTTTCGGATCTAGCATTTACCCAGCGCTTGGCACTTCCTTCTAACTTGGTAATAGCGACGTCAAAAGCATATTCATCTCCCCATCGATGCAACTGGCACATACTTTCTATGCTGTTAAGCCAAGCGAGTGCCGCCGTGGGATCACCCTCACCATCGAATTTGTCTACACTCTTGGTAATATCTGGAAGCATTTGATATGCGATCACTGCCTCTTCTGATCTTGGAGTGCTTCGAGCATTTGGAATGATGGTTTGTGTCAACCCTTGAATCTGCTCCAGTAAAATGTCTATGGTTTGGTCTCTTTTTAAAATCTGTTCATTTCTTTTAATGTTTTCGTGCATAATGTAATTCATTATTGTTTCCCATCTATTCTCAATATGTGTTGGTGATAGTATTTGTTGCGGTGGATTTTGTTGAGGTGGTATTGGTTGTGATGGAATCTGTTGTGGTGGAATTTGATGTGGTCTGTGGTGGAGTCTGTTGTGGTTGAATCGTCTGTGGTAATATTTGTGGTGGTGGAATTTGCTGTGGTGAAATCTGTTGTGGTTGAATTATCTGTGGTAGTGGTGGAATTTGCTGCCCTTGCAGTGGTAGTGCAACTGGTTGCTGATCATCGATGGATCTCTCTTCTTCTTGCCGATTAATGGGATTCGAATTTTCATGTCCCCCCTGTCTCTGCCGTCTTTCTCTCTCCAAAGCACGCTCGTCCCTTGGCGTCACCATCTTGTCACGAATTTTCAATTATTACCCAAGGAAAATTCTGCATCCGGAATAACCAACAATAAAATGTATCAAGGATTATACGAACCTTTTCTTATTTTCGAGCAATCAACTTCAATTCACATAAGGTATCCAAAAGAAACCTTGAAAGTCCAGTACATGAATTAACCACAATGCGATCTCTCAAAGGGAATTTCAAGATTTTGTATTTCAAAGTTAGCACATGGAATAGAATCCCACTTCTGAATTGTTAGATCCCGCAAAGTTAATTAAAACGCAAATGTTTAGCTTTTAACTTTATTAAATAAATAATAATTGGCCTTTCGTACGACTATAACTGTCCGACTCAGAATCTCAAACTCAACTGACTGGCATCTGTCTATTTGCAGCGTTCACTGCATTACCAAAAATAGCAAATGTACGCGTTCTTCTTTTTATCGCTAACAATACCAAGCATATTTACTAGAATAATTTATATGAACCGGCGCACAGTGTGGGAATTCGCTCATCTAGCGGAATTAAATTAATAGCGGTTACAAGTTTAACTTTTTGATAATTCTTTTTTTGCAAGATTAATTATAAATATGTGAGCAATGAAATTTAACAACAATTTATTATATACTTCGTCAAATTTTTGATTTACAAAGCTCTGAAAGTGCATGTTTTTTGCACTTTTGTAGACCCTTCTTAAAACATGAATTTCGCTCAGAAAAAAGCTTTGTCTTCATTTTTTTTTTGTAATATTTATAAATAATATATACCAAAATGAAATTAAACAAAAATTTTTAATATACTTAGCCAAATTTTTGATGAACGGAGTTCTGAAACTACGTGTTTTATGCACTTAGGTAAGCACATCTTAAACATGTTAATTACGCTGACAAAAAAAAATTTTTCGTAACTTTTTGCTTATGTTTATTAATAACGAATATAAAATACTAAATTAAATAAAAATGATTCACAATTTGTACAAAAAGGGACTTTAAAACAAAATTTGTATCTTATGTTGTTGCATTTAGAAGCTCTAGGACTTTGTAATTTCGTTAGACATTCTGAAATATGCAAAGATATGTATCAAAAATTTACACCTACACTTGAAACATGTACTTCTACCTACCACAAAAGACCACATTTAGGACACACAAAACTTATAACAAAATCACAACACATTATGTGGATTAAACTAATAATAAATTATTTAATTAATAATAACTATTAAATTCTCTATAATTAATGTTTAGACACTTTTACCGTTAAACTAAAAATAAGAAAGTTATAGTTTAAAACAGACGAACATTTTCAATAAAAATATCTTTAAAAGGCCAAATCAAGAAAAAAGAGAGAAAACCTTTTAAAATCATATTTTTTTGGAAGTTGTGTTTTTATTGAATTATAACTTTTTTATTTTCAGTTCTACAGTAAAAAGTTTCTTCACATAATGGGTAGAGAATTTAATCATCTACCAGATGGTGTAATTTTTTTTTTGCAAAAAAATTTACCGTTTTCAAAATATCACGTAAAAATTTGTACACTCCTTTATCGAAGATGGCCCCCAAATGGGAGGAATGGGGGAGGGGGGGTTCAGCCTCGAAAATCGATAGGTAGTTATACCATTGTATATAAACTCTATAGTACTCTCATGGAACAGAAAAAAATAGTTCTGTATCGGCTCTCAAACGGCGCTGCGATCGCCACAATCTGACTTTGGAAATAAAAAAACGGGGAGAAGATAAATAATAAAGAAATGAAGACAAGTAGTAAGAACGAGAGGATTATATTAATATTAGTCTGACAACAATAATGAGACTAAGGGAGATGGTTGAATCAGATGTTTTTGACGTGCATAAAGCAAAATAAGGAGAAGAATTTTTATGCTATGGACGCTTTTACGGTATTTTGTTCTTTAGAGATAGGGGTATTATACATAGATTTAGGTATAGGTATAGTAGGAAGCAAAATATTTTAAATTTTCCAATTTGATGCAAATTGAATAAATATATCAATGCAACGTTGTTTAATTTCACAATATGTGACGTAAATACAACGTTGCTATATTTTATGTTATGAATTATTTTTTTAAGCGAGGTTATGGGTGTAGGTATAGTTTGTTTTTCTGTTTGGTTTGGGTAGGTATGTAGGTATATGTGTTCGAGTTTGATGGTAGTGGTTTGAGTTTTGGTATAGGTGTTTAGGTTTAGGTTTAGATTTAAATTTAGGTTTAGGTTTAGGTTTCTAGATTTAGGCTATGGGTTTAGATTTAGGTTTTCGGTAATTTCAATTGGTATTATTTTGAAGAAATTTAATGGAAAAAAAAAAACACATTTCGTGGTTATCGTCGTAGGTATTTTGAAAATTTTATTTATTTACCTTATCAATTTTTAATTGTGCTGAACTTTCTGGCAAATTTTTCAAAATATGTACTTTGATAAACTTGAACATTTGTTTTTCTTCAATAAAGTCATTACATACCTACCTACCTATCAAAATTTTCAAAAAAAAAACATTTTTGGGAATTTTTTGTTTTTTTCTTTGAAAATTACTTTCATGTTTAGGTAGGTACCTATACCAAATTTCCTTTTTTTTAATGGTCGAAAAATTGTTTCCATAAAATTTATTTTTTCGAAAATGAAAGGTACCTACATATTTGATTTTTTTTTTTCAAAAATAATGTTTCAGGTATATTTCAATTTATTTTAAAAATTGTGATACCAATTTTCTTTTTTAATTATTTTTTTCAATAAAAATTTATTTTTCTCCACAAAAAGCTATTTGGTTTTTTTGAAATATTATTTTTAGGTTAACTTCAATTGATATAATGTAGATTAAGTGCAAATTTTTTTTTTATTTTATTTTACGTAAAATAGTATAAACTATTTTTTTTTTTCAAAAAAAGTAGTTTTATTTTTTTTTAATTAGTCTTATGTATTTGCATGCGAAATTTCACTTTTCAAGAGTATTTCAATCGATTTTCAACTCAGAATTTCTCTTTTTAAATTTTTACAATACCTATGTATTTGTTTTTTCCCAAAAAAATAATTTAATTTTTTCGAAAAATAGTTTTTAAAATTTGCAAACCAGATTTTGATTTTTTTTTAATTTTTAAAAAATTGACTATAGATAACCAAAAAAATAATATTTTTCCGGAAAAAATAATTCAATTTTCTTCAAAAATTGTTTTTACGGCTATTTCTATTGGTTTTAAAATTTACAAATTTTCCTATTTTTTCAATTTTTACAAAATTGTTTATACAAAAAAAAATGCTTTGTGTTTTCGTAAAAGAATAAAGCATTTAATACAAAACTTATGGAATATACATAATATTTTCCATACTTCAATTATGACGAAAAACTGAAAAGTTAAAATCACCCTATTTTCTTCTAGTGGCATTAGTGGCGATTTTATACTTAGTTATTTTTGTTCTACCAAATATAGGTCATAGACATACACAGGAGAAACAAAAATCCAAGTTTCTTTTGAACATCATTTATTTTCATTTTTTCTTTAACCTACTCCTTTTTTATAATTGTCATACAATAATAAAGAGCAAAATCGACACATTTTTGTCCCATTTCAACTTTCATAAATATTGTTTACATTGTTCTCGTTCTTATTTTCTTTCTTTAACCTTATTTTTTTATTCTTCTTTGATTATCTGCTCCTTCTCAACTCTCCAATCTCTCCACTCTGAATTTTCGCAAGCTTCTGTATCGGCTCACCTAGGCGGCGCGTCGGACGTTCCTCTTCATGAGACTACTATAGAGTTTATATACAATGGTTATACTCACACTGAACCCCTTACACATATGCACAAAAAAAATATTGTCCAAGGTCAATATAGCATTTCATTGTAAGATTATTATTTATTTCTCATTTTTCTTTTTGCTAAAAGCCAATTCGAAAATGAAAAAAAAATGAATGGGCGTCGCAGTTACGCGCAGCAACTTAAAGCGGTTTGTGAAAGTAGACATATCAGGCTTTCAAATGCATATAGTCTCCCATCGGAACAACACAAAACACTTAAAGTTTTTCTCATGAATGCACAAACTCAATAAAATTACGCTTTTTTGGTATGTCATCCATCAACAAATATATTTAAACACCCTATGAACTATAATTTTACTTTCTTTTCAATTCTTTGATATCTTATTTATTAAATAAAAACAAATCTTTGAATAAAAAATGAACCAAGCACTCGCAACAAAATAAATATCGAAACCACCTTAACTCGCCAATTGCCACTGAAAATATCACCAATTGCAACTTTTACATCAAATATCTTGTTTTTACATGACTCCCACATAACAGTTCTTTCATAATCGTTTATTAGAAGGTTTAGGCTGCAAGTAAAACCAGTTTTTACATCAATTTGTGCAAGTCATTTTTTTAATTAAATTCCGCTAGATGTGCGAATTCCTACACTGTGCGTCGGCGTAGCAGGGTATGTACATTTTTAGAGGCGATAATTCAGTTCTATTGTATATGGACAGCCATCTCTTCAATCGCATTACACGAATGTGAAATGCTTTAACTTACTCTATTTGTGTTTGTAAAATGAAAAATAAATTTGTGTGTTCCTAAAGCTTATAGTGAAATCGTTTTAATACTCGCACTGTGTTACATCGTCGGTCAAATAAATAAACGTGGTTATTTTATTTGGTTTTGTTATTCCATCCAATAAATATAATAATTCAATCTCTTTATAATATAAAATGTATTTTGTTGCGATGGCGTCTGGATGAGAAGTGTCTTAATAAAAGGGTGCGTTCAAGCACATTTACTCAATAATTTTCCTTCCTTCAACGAAATGCGTACGTTAATGAGTCATCAGCATAGAACAAATTCATTGCGTTATTGGGTTGAGGTTGGCCGGACGTGTATATGTTGTAGAGATACTGTTCAAGCTTTTATCCTTGAGCAACTCCGCTCTGATGGTTTTGGTTGTCGAATGGCTGTTTTCAATCTGACGAAAAAGGACCTGGAATTGAGAAAACTGAAAATAATTTTAATTAGTGAAGCTGAAAAATTAAAAAGGGTTAGTTTGTATATTAGCCCGTGTATCCAAATGCTGTCAAATGCTTTCTCTATATCGAGGAAGGATCCAACAGCAACCTGGTGATTATTGAGAGTGCTGGCAATATCGCTTTAAAACCTTATAAGCGGATGAAGCGTAGAATGGTTCGCTTGAAGTCCGAATTGATTTGTTTGGTGTTGCAAACCGATTTAATCCTCCGAAGAATAAGTCCTTCTAAGATTTTGCTGGTGTTGATTGGCAGGGAGATGGGCGATATCAGTTGTTCAGCAGGATCGCAAGGAATAGCATTATGACTTGGGGAAACTTCCTTAAGATATAATTAGGTATCGTATCTGGTCCGGATAATTTTTTAGGTCGTCCACTATGTAACGGGTGATTTTTTAGCTGGTTTGGTTTTGGCAACACTGGTTTTGACAGCTGACGTGTGTTTAGTACCTTGTGTCACTGTCAAACAGCTTCAGTTTGGTTTGCAATTTAACCATGGATCGTCTTACAAATGAACAACGCTTGCAAATTATTGAATTTTACTATCAAAATTCGTGCTCGGTTCGAAATGTTCATCGCGCGCTGCTTCCATTTTATGGTCAGATCATTTTTGGTTGAATGGGTACGTAAATAAGCAAAATTGCCGCATTTGGAGTGAAGATCAGCCAGAAGCATTGCAACAGCTACCAATGCATCCCGAAAAAGCCACTGTTTGGTGCGGTTTATGGGCCGGCGGCATTATTGGGCCATATTTCTTCAAAGATGATGCGAATCGCAGCGTTACTGTCAATGGTGAACGCTACCGAGCGATGATAACAAACTTTTTTTTGCCCGAAATGGAAGTTCTTGACTTGCATGATATATGGTTTCAACAAGACGGTGCCACATGCCACACAGCACGCGAAACAATGGCGCAATTGCGAGGCGAGTTTGGTGAACAGTTAATTTCACGTTTCGGGCCGGTCAATTGGCCGCCTAGATCGTGCGATTTGACACCATTAGATTATTTTTTGTGGGGGTATGTCAAGGCTAATGTCTATAGGGACAAGCCCGCTTCGATTGACGCACTGGAAGCCAACATCCATGCATTCATTCGTGAGATACCGGCCGATATGTGTGAAAGAGTATGCCAAAATTGGACTCAGCGGATGGGCTACCTGAGACGCAGCCGCGGTCAACATTTGCATGAAATTATCTTTAAACATTAAATTGCAAGGTTCAAACTATCGATTCAAATAAATATTTCATTCATTTTTTCGAATTTTTTGTGTTTTTTTTTTTTTTAAAGTTCTAAACCTCTTAAAAAATCACCCATTATTAGCTCAGCTACTTCTTTGGGGTTTGTGAAACTTCCAGTCGGCTCGGGATCACTGGCAAGGTTATCATCGTTGAAGATGATAATTTCGGTGTTTGTTTGTTGCAGCCGCTGTATTGTTGTTTCGACTTCCTCTAAAAATGCAGGGTCGTTGGCATAAAATTTCCTTCGAAATAATCCGCAAATGCTTCCGCTTTATCCTGAGCAGTCATGACTTCCCCTTGCATGATGCTGATTGTTTCTGGTATTTTTTGTCTTTTCCCAATAATCCTGTTGATTTACTTGAATGCATCGGATCCGGGTTTGATGTTTTGCAGCCTTTTTTGAAACTTGTTGTTGTAATGTTGAAGAGCATTCCTTAACATAACGTGTGTGCACTGTAGTCTCTTCACACTTTGGTAGTTGTTGTTGGCTGTATTAAATTCCCTCTGTTGGATTCTTTGCAGTCGTTTTCGCAGTCGCTGTCGATGTTCATACAATTTGATAATCCCTTCTGGTAGATGCTGGTATAATTGGTCTTTTCTGTTCGTCCAAGACGTTGGTGACCTCCATTGCTTTTATAGCTTCTTCTATTTCGTCGTTGGCGAGGTTTCTGTTGGCATCCGGCATCATTATTGTCTCCTCAATTTTTCTTTGTAGCCGTTCGATATCCAAGTGCTTGTAGTTGATGTGTTTCTCGCTCACTTCTGGATGTATTGCAGTAAAAGACTGGTGCAGTTTGATGTTGAGTTCCACTGGCTCGTGGTCTCCATCTCCTATTAGGGTCCGGCACGAGTAGTTCTGAAGTTCAGGGACGATGTTGATGAAGTTGGATGATATCAGGTAGAAGTTTAGCCAGGATGGCGTTTCTGGGAAAGTTGGTTTCGGTTACGAGACCACTGTGAATGAGTGCTGTTCGAACTTTTCATCCAACCAGTTCACAATGATGTTTTCAGTGTCAGATGATGTTGGGTCATGTCATCATGGGTATCTTGTATTAAAATCGCCTCCAATGAGTCCATAGGTGTGCTGAGCCGTTATGTTGCTGAAAAAAGAAAGATCGCGATTAATATCAGTTTGTCGGAAACTGCATCTGTTGTATATGCTGAAAATTATTAATGTGGCATCATCTTCAACTTGAATGACGACCGCTGTGGCTTCGATCGACCTTTGATGTGGCATCACGACTGGAGAGGCTTTAATATTCTTCTTCACGAAGAGCGCTGTTCCTCTCTTGCCCTGACCTTTGTACGTTCGGAAGGTGTTGTATCCTTTGAAGTCAATGTTGTTTCGCTTAGTGACATTGGTTTCACTGATGAGGGCTATGTCCGTTAAGTGGTTCTTCAGAAAGAGGTAAAATGACGTCCTTTTCAAAACGCTGTACAATGAATTAACATTGTACGCGATTATCTTTAGTCGGTTTATGTGCATTATGCGCTGCATAGCTCGAAGATTATGTGCATTATGCGCTGCATAGCTCGAAGATAAAGGTGGCCAAGGCCACGGGCTTCTGGTCTCTACTCAGCGAGGAGTAATTGGTGGTAACTGCGGAGCGGGCTTTCTTCATTGCCGATGCCAGATCAATCCCGAAATGTTCCTTCATTTCCTAATTCAGATTCAGCTTACTAGCAGTTTCTGGTTCATTTATTTTTTGTTTTCTCGGAGGAAGTACTGCTGTCGGCTGCAGGGGTTTGGGGTTGTTTTCTGGTGTTGTTGAGCCTGTGGCTTAGCAGGATTTCCCATCTTGGCTATTGCTGCATAGCTCACTGTAGGGCGAGTTAAAGTGCAGACTGATTTGGCCTTGAATTCTTGTTGAGTTTTCTTCAGAAGTTCTCCTTTTTTCTTTTCTTCTTTTTTCGCCAACAGAACCTTACACCCAAGGTAATTTGCCGGGTGTCCAAACTCTTTACAGTTGGCACAGTAGACTCCTTGATCTTTATCCTTCCGCTTGCATTCGCCTGGGTTGTGCTCTTCATTGCACTTCACACAACGTACACGTTGAGAATCAGATTTTTTGTGTAGATGTCGGCCAGATCAGATGATTTACTGACTTCTACAACGAAGGAGTTGTAGCTGAAGAGCGACAAATGTTTTTTAAATAACGGGTGATTTTTTAGCTGGTTTGGTTTTGGCCACACTGGTTTTGACAGCTGACGTGTGTTTAGTACCTTGTGTCACTGTCAAACAGCTTCAGTTTGGTTTGCAATTTAACCATGGATCGTCTTACAAATAAACAACGCTTGCAAATTATTGAATTTTACTATCAAAATTCGTGCTCGGTTCGAAATGTTCATCGCGCGCTGCTTCCATTTTATGGTCGGATCATTTTTGGTTGAATGGGTACGTAAATAAGCAAAATTGCCGCATTTGGAGTGAAGATCAGCCAGAAGCATTGCAACAGCTACCAATGCATCCCGAAAAAGCCACTGTTTGGTGCGGTTTATGGGCCGGCGGCATTATTGGGCCATATTTCTTCAAAGATGATGCGAATCGCAGCGTTACTGTCAATGGTGAACGCTACCGAGCGATGATAACAAACTTTTTTTTGCCCGAAATGGAAGTTCTTGACTTGCATGATATATGGTTTCAACAAGACGGTGCCACATGCCACACAGCACGCGAAACAATGGCGCAATTGCGAGGCGAGTTTGGTGAACAGTTAATTTCACGTTTCGGGCCGGTCAATTGGCCGCCTAGATCGTGCGATTTGACACCATTAGATTATTTTTTGTGGGGGTATGTCAAGGCTAATGTCTATAGGGACAAGCCCGCTTCGATTGACGCACTGGAAGCCAACATCCATGCATTCATTCGTGAGATACCGGCCGATATGTGTGAAAGAGTATGCCAAAATTGGACTCAGCGGATGGGCTACCTGAGACGCAGCCGCGGTCAACATTTGCATGAAATTATCTTTAAACATTAAATTGCAAGGTTCAAACTATCGATTCAAATAAATATTTCATTCATTTTTTCGAATTTTTTGTGTTTTTTTTTTTTTAAAAAGTTCTAAACCTCTTAAAAAATCACCCATTAAAAAAACAAGTTTTTAAAAAAAACTTTATTCGGTCAATCCTGAACAAAGACTAACTAGAATAATATCTTAAGAATATCTTGATTATATCGGGTCTTGAATCTGATGTGTTGGTGGTGGTTGTTTTTTTGATGCCTCAGAGATTTTTTATGACCACTTGATGAATATTGTTTATGGTATCACTCTCGGTTTCTAATGCTGAAGTGGATCTTTGTTTATATTAGATATCGATGTCGACTCCAATGCTGAAGTGGATAATGATGCTGTGGTCTTGTGTATTGTTTCACATAGAGCTGACTCTGCTGAGTTTGTATCATAAATTAGGGTTGGATACATAACTAGCGTGACGTTCATTACTGGTACTCTGTCAATCTGACGTTCGTCCTTGACCTCGATCGCAAAATGAGTAAAGTGAATTCCTTTTAGAAGGAGATGAACCTTCCTGTCCTCACGGATGGTGTAGGTATGGTTCTCAATCTTCTTGGTTTCCAGGTAGTCCCTTATTGTGGTGAATTCGTTCTTGGTTGCCGTGTCGATGATTGTTTTCGTAGTATTTAAATTCTTCAGCGTTATGTCAATCTTTATTAATTTGGCGAACTTGCTTATTTCCGCGATGTTTCCGGAAAAAACGATTATTGGTGGCATGCCTGGCTTGGTCGTGTTGTTTGTTGGTGTCGCCTTTGGTGGTTGCTTGTTGGTTGTTGCTGTTGGTGGTCGCTTGTTGATTGGCAGCTGGTTGTTGATTGTTGGTAAAATGGATGTAGGTGGTGGCTGGTTGGTTGAAGCTAGGTTGTCGCTGTTTTCCTTGATTTGTTTGATGCCTTTCTTTGAAATCTTCTTTTGTCGTTTGGCCTTTGGTGATGTTTTTTCTTCTGAGATTTCACTCTCAGTTCTTACGTTGGATTCATCTCCGGTGAGTGTTATGATGTCTTTATTCATCTTCGGGTTATCGTTGTTTACTTCAGGTTCATCACCGATCCTGGTTGTGGCTTCTTGTAGAAGTCCACCGATTTTTCGCACGTACTCAGGACCTAGGTCCTTTTTCATGCGAAAAAGTAAAGCCTCGATCGCAGCTAAGGCAGATTCAATAGTGAGAGGTTCAGCCATCATTTTACCTGTGCTTGCTTTCGAGTTTCACTAATCCTTATTAATTTAAATACACTGATTTATTATATTACACAGATTAAGCGCACACAATATTTTAATAAAAACTTCTGGGAACAGATTAACACTGGATTAAGTTGATTGTTTTGGGAAATCCCTTTTTATTACCACAGGATAATAAAATTTAGGTAGCCCGCAGGTATACCTTTGGCTAATCCTTTTTTGTTCTTAGGGGTGAATTATTTATTTTAATAATCTTCCGCTAACACGTCCGTTCACGTCGAGTTACTGACTGAGAATGTTTGCCCTTCCTCCGCTCCTGTTTTCGCCTGATTTTCGTTGACAATTTCACTCTCCCTTTTCTGCATGCAGCCACTGTTGACTCATTTACTTTGTGTGTTGTTGTGCTGCTCGTTGTCGTCATCAATTGCGTGGGCACCTTGAGGTATGCAATGTTGTGTTCGTCATCGTCGAATGCTGTTGTTATGTTAGTGCGTGAAGTATGTTGTGTGGGTATTTTGTGTAACTTCGTTACAGAATCATCATTGCTGAATTAAAGTAAGTCGTCTACGTACATATACCGCAATCATAAGAATTTTTGAGTTTTCGAGTTTGTAGTAGAGACAGGAATCATATTTTGATTTTATAAGTCCAAAAGCTTCAAGAGCTTTGTTGAGATCTATGTTCCAAGATTTCTATTGCTCTATTGCCATGTTTATTAAAAGAATATCTAATCTGCTTACCCATTGGACAAATTTTGCAGTCTTCTATCTCTTCATTGGTGAATTTTATCCCACTTACTTGACCGTTTTTTAATTTGTCCAAGCTCATTAGGTATAGAAGACCCATCCTGCGGTGCCATAAGGTTTGACTTACCGTTGTACCACAGACGAAAACTTTTTCAGATTGCTTCGGATGTTCATCCAATTTAAAAAGACCGTTTACATGAGAGCCCAGTGAAGTGCCGTGGTGCTTTCAGTAGGATGTTCACTATAACTTTTTATTCAAATAATTTATCTATTCTTAGTTTTAATCCAGGATCACCACGAGGACGTAATAGACAACGATCCCATTTCATTTTTTTTTGGTTTTATTTTTTATATTTTTTTGTGTTTTTATTTTTTATATTTTTTTTTTTGGTTTTATTCTGTATGTAATTTTTTTTTTGTTATTTTTCTTTTTTTTTAATATTTGTTTTAATAGTAAATTAATTTATTATTTATTTTGTAGCTTAATAAAGTTAACGTAGTCCAACAGATATTTACTTGTATATAAGATCGATTCGACGGGATTTCTCTAAAAAAAAAAACTTGTAGAACATCATCATAAAAAATATTTTTTACTTTAATTTCCTTAAGAAATGATTTTATTATAATAATTGCCAATTCTGATAATCTATTCATTAGCATTTTATTTCTGGCATATGATTTTATGCGCTTAAGGGCTGAAAAAGATCTCTCGACAGAGCTACTTAATACTGGAATCGTCAAGATTAGTGAGCTTAATTTAAAAATTTTAGAAAATGTGTCTTTAAGTTCCATTGTATCGATCATTTATGGAATGTCCATAACGGAAATATTTTTGAATTGGGACAGAGAACATTTAAAAACACAGTAAGTTCATTCTTAAGCTTCACAAAATCAAAAAATGGACCATAGGAACTTTTAAGGCATTCGAAAGCATCAGTTGGGAAATTTTTTTCAAATTCAGCTAATTTTTTTGCGGAAAGTAATTCTAAGAATTTAATTTTTTTTAATGATTCGAACGGTATCCATTTTTTCCTCCAGAAACGATCTTTTCTCTTTTCATTCTAAAGACCAGAATGAGAATGAGAAAATAAATTTGAACTTCATTCAAAACAAATAAGGTACTCTTATAAATAGCGCACCGGCTAGCACATTCATATGACTCAGTGAATGATATTTTATGACATGAGAGCGCACTTAGAATAAAAACTCTCTTGTGTTTTGGTTGTTAGTATTGGTATAGTTAACTCTCTCTCTCGATGCCGAATTGGGGATGGTATGCTGGATGAAGTTGAAGACCTAAGCATATAGAATTATAGATTTATATCTAGAAATTTTGTCTCTTCTTTGAATTTTTTTTTGTGTGGATGTGGATTTGCTTTATCTCGGTGGTCGGTCGGTGCGTTGACATGAGGAGAACACCCTAATGTAATATTTTTGTTATTTTGTTTGAGAATTAATTCTCTATTGGAATGAATTACCGTGATGCGCTTGATGAAGGTGAACACCAAGATTTAAGAAATGAAAATATGGAATGTGGCGATTTTGGTAGGGTGTGCGGTAAACACCTGCGTACCTTCGAATAAACGTCACTGTGAGAGCCGGTTGAGATAACCTTTTGGTCTGGATTAATCGCTTGTACACCACTGTTCTTGAATATTACGGAATTCCTTTTTTGACGATTTGGCTTATCGAAGGCAAATTTGTTGACAGCTCGGGAATGTATTGAACATTTTTTTTTTGCAATATTTGAGTTGTTGCATTTTGGTTGAAGTACAGTGTCTCTTGCACCTTGGATTTACATGATTACCTTGTTCGCTGCTGTGACGGTTCCGCTGTTTGCATGAGTGTTGTGCAGAAGTTCTGGATTCATCGTCATGTGGGACGTAGCGCCGGAGTCAAAAAACCAGTCATTTTCACTTTTGATTCTGATTGTCGATAAAGCAGTACAAAAGGCATCCAACTTATCCGATAATCCTCAGGCAACCCAGCAGGCAACAATGAACCAACCCACTCCTCGCCGATTGGAAATCCAATTCCATTTAGTGATTGGGCTGCCGTGATAATTTCCTTCACATAAATTTCCATGGAACCACAGCTAAAAAGAGACGTTGTGATGAGTTTTCGCAGAAGCGTTACCCGACGTATTAGCCCACTGTTTTGGTATGCGTTCGCTAACTGTTTCCCCAACTCTTTCGCTGTGTTCGTTCCTTGTATATGGACATAGCATACAGGATCTATAATGAGAGTTAACTTACTTTTTGCACGTCTGCCTGGTCCACCGCAGTTCCTGCATCGACTGTAATTGTTGCGAACCACAGATCATCCAACTCCAGATATGTCTGGGCAGCCACCTTCCATGTAGGGTAGTTTTCCCTGGAAATCAGTCTATCAATTGAAATACTCGAATTCATCATATCGACCCAATGCAAACGCGATTTGTTAAACTTCGTTTTACTTATTATTAAAATAATAATTTTTACCGACAAAAAACTTTACTTATTGGGCCCTATCGGGAATCTCCCGGGGAATTTTAGTTCCCACGGAAAGTTTCATTCCCAAGAAATATTTCTAGTTATCGTGAACTTCCCTCGGAATACATTTTTCCCAGGGAAAAAACTACCAACATTCAAAAGACAAAATTATTTTCGGAGATCAATTTCGAATTGTGTACAGTGTTATCAAAGGATCATAATTTAAAAAAATTAAATTTAAGTTGAAATTCCCTTTACAATAAAACAAAATATCCCAAACAAATTCCCCATCCATGTGAAGAAAGGAATATTGGGTGCGATCATTTCAACTGAATTGTATAAAATTGCATAAAATTGTCCTCTTCGATACCTTGCTAGGGTGCACAACAAACAAAATAATTTAATTTTTTCATGTTGCCAATTAGATTTTTCCGTTTGAACGAGGTGTTAAATTTCGCAGAAGAAAAAAATCCCTCCATCTGAAAACACTGTCCACACATCGTCAGGTTTAGTGCATGTCTGCGTTTTTTTTGCTGAAGGTGGGTACCAAAGAGGAGTCGGCAAGGACCACGATGTAGGTCTTGTCCAGTCAACATTCTCGGAAGTTTTGTCGAACTTCCTTAACATTTTCGAGGAAAAGCTTTGTCCAGAATGGATCAAAATTCAAACCGCGGAAGAGTAAAGAAAGAAAAATTTATATTTTTCGAAAAATATAAACTGAGTGATCTTTTTCTTGGTTTTGCATTTTTCGTTTTTTGCTGCAAGAAGGTAATCCAAATGAAGATGCATTTCGGCCAAATTTTGCCAAATCTTTTACCCTGTAGGTAGTAAATCCAGTCTCTATATCTGTATTCTTTTCCATAATACTGACCAGCAGTTCTATTTGGATTTGATTTGTTGAGTTCGTCCCATAATAAAATTAAAAAATTGTGTTTATTTATGAAAGAAGTTTCAATTTCTCCGTCTCGCCTTAATTTCTCCACCAAAATAAATGCGGAAAAATTCCAGAGAAATTACAACAAATTTCCCATGGAAATATTGTTCACGATAGCAATAAATTCCGAGGGGAATTTCGAACACCATTCACGATACGAATTTTTCGAACGTGGGAAATATTTCCCGGGAAATGTCGTTCGCGATAGGGCCCATTAATTTCTGGGCCCATAACCTATAGCAGAGCGAGAATGAAAAGCCGCGTGTTACCTCTTGAAAGGTTAAGTAAAAAGTAGTTTTATTATTTCATTGCAAGCTACACATTCAATAAAATAGATTTGTTCTTATTATGAGAGTTCAGATTGCCGAGCACATAGAGTGTCTCTAAAATAAATCCATCGCTACTTCTTGGGCCCTATCGCGAATGAGATTTCCCTGGAAATATTTCCCACGTTCGAAAAATTCGTATCGTGAATGGTGTTCCAAATTCCCCTCGGAATTTTTTGCTATCGTGAACAATATTTCCATGGGAAATTCGTGTAATTTCTCTGGAATTTTTCCGCATTTATTTTGGCGGAGAAATTAAGGCGAGATGGCGAGATGGAGCAAGTTCAATTGAAACTTTTTTGATAAATAATTTTAATTTTATTACGGAACGAACTCAACAAATCAAAACCATGAAAAAATTCAATTATTTTGTTTGTTGTGCACCCTAGAGGACAATTTTATGCAATTTTATACAATTCAGTTGAAATGAACGCACACAATATTTCTTTCTTCACGTGGATGGGGAATTTGTTTGGGATATTTTGTTTTATTGCAAAGGGAATTTCAACTTAAATTTATTTTTTTAAATTATGATCCTTTGATAACACTGCACACAGTTCGAAATTGATCTCCGAAAATAATTCTGTTTTTTCAATGTTGGTAGTTTTTTCCCTGGGAAAAATTTATTCCGATGGAAGTTCACGATAACTAGAAATATTTCTTGGGGATGAAACTTTTCGTGGGAGCTAAAATTCCCCGGGAGATTCCCGATAGCGCCCAATGGGTTTTATTTAATCTAAGATCTAGTACATCAACAGATTTTTCATAAAAACTTAAAAATACAATAATAAATATGTATAATTTTAATAATAAAAATACATAAATAGATATACAATAAATTGATAATTATAAAACTTTTTACTAAACATAATAGTACAGTAACTTTGTCGTCTTATAAAAGGAATACCATGCGTCAAAAGCGGTAGTTCTGGTGTTTATGATATTGGCCTGAATGAAGAAATCAAGTTTTCGATCTCGAGCGCCGAATACATCATGGTTGAAAATTGAAAAAAAAACGCGAATATTTCGCGTTTTTTACAGTTATTGGCGATTTTAACCCTAAAGGACTAGTTTTCGATTTTAACTTTGTTCAAAGATTTGAAACTCACTAAATTTTCTTTAATTTGAGCAATGAATCGTGTCTGTAGACCCAACAGTTTTCAAAATACAGCTTCTCAAAAATTAGCCATAATTGCTTAATAACAACAAGTAGCGAAAAAACAGAATTATAACAAATTTAGGGTCTTTGGCATAGCATAAGATGCATCAAACGACTAAGGCTTATAGACTGGGTCAAAAGAAGAAAAAAATTGTATGGGAGGGGGTGCCTATCTCTCCCCGTTTTGATGGGAGGGGCAGTTTAATAAAAAAAAAACTTGAAATATAAAAAGCACCATATATAACTACAAAAAAATCCTATAGCTTTCCTTAAAGCCAGAAATCCATTCTTGTTTGTACTTGTAAATCAATTAAAAAAAAAATTTAAATCTTTTGATTTTCTCATCAACCGTCAAATTGATAACAAGCCAACACGCGGGTTGATTTGAACAACAAACGACTGAGTCGAGAACTAAGTTGAACCGTATATGATGCTTTAATCGATCTGTAATAATTCTTCGCCTTTCAAGATTCTCAATTCCTAACAACAAACATTTACTTTTATAGCTTAATATCACATTACCATAATTAATGAAAAATTTCTCAAAGCAAATTTCAAAAAAAAATGTTGGACCCTAGGGTACCGCACAATGCAGAAATACTCAAAAGTAGGTCGTACTAATGAACAAAAAAGGGATTTAACCGTATATGGATATTTGAAATCTACATATTTTCTTTTAAATAAATACTAAAAGGGAGAGCTATATAACTAGTTAAATCCTAATTTTGTGGGCTTCAGGTGTTTCCTTCTTTCTTAATTATATTTAAATAGACGACGTTTCGTACATACATCCTCAAGTCTCCAATTTTTTTTTAAATTAATATTTAAATATTAATATTTAAAAAATAAATATATATATATGATACTTACATTGTGATTTATTTATTTATTTCAAAAATACCCCCCCATGGAGATAAATCTCGTTAAAGGGCAGTGTACAATAATTACAATTTAATATAGTTATAATAATAGATGATATTTTTTAATTATTATTTAAAAGAAGAATGTTTGTTTTTAACTATCTCTCTCTCTTCAGATATTTGAAATTATTTTTATCTTTTAAATATGAGAGTCTTAAAGAAGACATTTCAAATTATCAAAATATAAATAATAATATTTCATTCTGAAAACAAATTCACGAAAAGGAATAATTAAAGCTATATAACTGCTCTACATGTTAGTATCAACATAACAAAATAACCGATTTTATCTAGTTAACATCTTATTTTCTTAGGTCTAGCAACATATAAATCGAACGAAATCCACTTTAGTAAAGTGGCCTTAGTTCCCACGGCTGCGGCTGGTGAGAAATACTAAATAGATTCACTTTTTTGTGGGATATAACTTCACTTTAAAGTTAAGTTATTACGGCGTATATACATTGAGGTATAAATGGGGGCATGCTGCCCCCCTGCAACCCCCCTGCTTGGGTTCACTATAGGATTTGGGATAGGTGCGAGGTTGAGTGTATGCTTAGTTTTTTTTTCATAAAAGTTGCATTATATATGTAGGTATGTAAGACACAAACATACTTATAAAGAAATTATATAAATTTGCTGCAGTCGTACAATACCTAGGTACTAGGTAATGTGAATTTTTTATAATGCATTACATTTTCATGTCTGAAAATTTTAAATGTGAAACTCTGGGGCACGTATATGTATATTTAGAAAACAGCTGTTGACATTGGATATATAGGATAAATTCAAAGTTTCTATAAATCTAGATTCTTTAAATGCGAAAGAAACTTTGCATACACCCAACCTCGCACCTACCCCAATTCCTATAGTGAGCCCAAGCAGGGGGTTGCATACATATTTCACTTTTTATACGCCGCCGTAATGCTGGGTGCTGGCACTGGGTAGGGCACTGTGTTTATGTAAGCAAAGAACAAAATTAAAGGTGGGAAATAATTTCACACAATATTTAGATGAAATTTTTTCCCATTGAAAATTAGTAAGCCCACTTTACTAAAAAGGATTTCGTTCCCACTGAGTGGGAACTAAGTCCCTGAGTAGACTTGGTATCAGTGGACCTAGTTGCCCTTGTTATTTTTTCTTTTGATTCTTGCTCTAATGGCATTTACAATTATTCAATAAAACAGGTGACCATTTGGATTTGGCTCGTCTTAAAAGACTTTTAAAATCGATTGTTGATTAATCGCACAATAAAGAAAGCAAAATCAGTGATTACCAATATATAAATCCGATCAGTGATGACTTAGTTATTAATTCTTATTGATCAATTATCGTTTTCAATGAAAACTATAACTGGCACCTTAGATGCTTTTTTTAATTTTGACATGCCTTAGGAGCACCTAAGTTGTCTCTTTGTAAGACGCCAATCATCCCAGTACTGCTATTTGGTGCTGTTGACAGTTGACCTTATCAAAGTAGGATGAGAATGCTTTTAACGCTGTTTTAGGTTTTCAGTGCATAAATTGCGAGTAAAGGGAAGATACAACAGCGAACTGTATAGCGTCACCAACCTGGCCAAAAAAGTAAAAAGCCATCGAATGAGGTGGTTGAGTGATTAAAAGGGATCCAACACCAATGTTCAAATTTTCCAAAACGTCTTTTTTCACTTGATTAAAACATTTTAACTGATTTTGAAAAAAAAAACAAAATGTTTAAATAGCCTAATATGTATTTTTTATATTTTTTTCAAGATCCACCCTTGTGATTGGTTTCTTGCCTCAAGAACTACTTGGAACAAGTTTTTATGAGTATTTTCATCATGAAGACATACCAGCGCTTGCAGAATCCCACAAAACCGTTTTACAAAATTCAGAGAAAGTAACAACACAAGTTTACAGGTTCAGGTGTAAGGAAAATCGATTCATTCAATTACAAAGTGAATGGAAAGCTTTTAAAAATCCTTGGACTTTAGATATCGACTACATAATAGCGAAAAATACAGTTTTCCTATAATATTTTAAAACAAATTAGTTTATAAGAAATACCTAAGGTTTGTTCACAAAATAAAAATATATTAAAGTAAATTATAAAACGTTCGGCCAAAATATTTTTAATAATTGTTTTAACTTATTTTATTTAATTATTGGGTTAGGTTATGTTAGGTTTACGTGGTTGTCGGCAGGTACGCTTAGACCATAAAATCTAAGAAAATGTTGTTCCTACTCGTTGAACCACTTAGAGCTCTGAATTTGATTATAATCAAGCCATTTTATATAATGGCGTAAAGGAAATTAACCTTTCGAACAATGTGGTTTTTTTGACATGTTAAAATGTAATAGATAAATGTCAATATTTAACATATATATTCGAAATTGATGCAGTGCATTCAAGGATTAATTGTATTATTGTTGAATAGACTGAACATTCTCCCCCTCTTGAAGGGCTGAATGTTCTGTCGTATATATCTGGTTCAGGAAGTGCAATCAGTGAAGTACCTGTTAAAAAATGGCCTGGGGTTAAAGGTTTAAGGTCATTGGGATCTTCAGAAAGAGGAGAAAGTGGACGGGAATTAAGAATGCACTCGATCTGGACAATAACAGAGTATTGAGCAAAGATACTGAATATACCCAGCGGGAAATATCGTCCTCAATGAATTTTATAGCTGAATTCATCAATGCATTCACTTGCCAAATCATAGGAAAATAGACATGCAATGATTTAGTAAGTGAAGAGTAATGCAAAGATTCCTCAGTTCATAGATTTGAACCCACTTTCTGCTTTGTGTTTAGGAAAAAACTTTCTGTTGGTGAATTACAAATTGCTATTTTAATAGGGAAAATTATGCGATGAAAAAACTGCTGAAAAGTAATGTACAAGTTCATCAGTTCATCGTCTGAATCCACTCATCTGCTTTGTAAAGTATATTATGAATTATGAGAGAGAAGGAACAAAAATAATTCTCTCACGACGCTCTTTCTTTTTTACTTCGTCTAAAAAAATGTTATTGAAATAAGTGCTGAATTTTAAACCACCAACGACCAACAAAATTTATAATTAAGTATAGCAAGTTGGAAGAGTAGCCGGCTGGGTCAGTCGATCTTGAACTGTGGAGGTGAGCGTACGTTAAGCGACTTTCCCAGTGTTTTTAACTAGAATCGAGAGTGTACAAGTACAAATTTAGCCAAAGCTTTTATTAATAGTGCGATAGCACAGAGGTAGAGTGGCGGAACGCGGTGCGAAGGGTCATGAGTTCGAGTCCCGGTCGGGCACAAACATTTTGGAGGCTTTTTTTCACAACCGAGAGGTGGAAAACTTCATCGAGTTGGAAGAAAGGCAGGAACAACGACAAAACCACAAAGCGGGAGCATCGAAAGGTGTTCCAGCAAGATCTAAAAAAACAACAACAACAATGAAGCCGGCAATGGCAAGTAAACCGGGGACATCGAAAGATGCCCTGGCAACAGCATCTGATGCCGTAGCTATAGCGGTTGCAGCATCATCCGATATGGAAACGGCACCATCAGCCGGTACACCCAAGAAGAGGAGGAGGAGGATACGGAGTGTCCCCAACTTGGTGAAGCGTCGCTCCATCACCACAGCTGAGCTGCAAGCTGAAGGGAAGGAGACGGCGCGCAATGCCAAAACAACAGCAGCAGCAAAAATACAACAACAACTAAATACCTCGCCGTCCGATGACGACGAGGAAATCGCCTATATGTCCGAGGGGGAGAGGGGCTCTACACCACGGGCGATAGCCAGAAATTCGTGGATTTAACCACTCCAGAGACGTCTGCAGATGAAGAAGCAGAAGAAGGGATCATCCAAGCCCAAATTGGTGCAATACAGGGGCAGATCGTCAACCTTCAAAACGATCTTTCTACCATGATTCAAGCTTTGAAGGAAAAGCAAGAAGCGCGCAGAGAAAAGGAGAGGCAGGAGCGCGAGAATAAAAAAAGTGTCCACCCGTCACTAAAGGGGGCCCAACAAAAAAGTGCTGATGGGGAGCTGCAACCACCAATCAAGCAGCCCCATCAACCACAGCAGCAACAACAACAGCCGCCCAAGCAGCAGGCAAAACAACAACAACAAAAACAGCAACAGCAGCAGAACCAACAACAACAACCGAAACAACAGCAGCAGAGACAACAGCAGCAGAAACAACAGCAGCAGAACCACCAGCAGCAGAACCAGTAGCAGCAGAACCAGCAGCAGCAGAACCAGCAGCAGCAGAAACAACAGCAGCAGCCACAGCCGGAACAGAAGAACAAAAAAGAAAAGGTGCCACCAATCAACGTGTACAAGATGGATCTCAAAGAAACTATTGAGATATGTAAGTCGGCCATAGGTCAAAATTTTACTATTAAACGTTTAGCCGTAGATAGACATGCTATCCACTGCCTCACAGTGGAACAGCATAAAGTTGTTAAGGATTTGCTAAAGCAAACCACAACTGAGTTCATCAGCTTCACGCCGAAAACTGAAAAATTCCAAACGGTCCTGTTGGAGGGCATAGATTCCTGCACGGAACCGAAGGAGCTCTTAAATGAACTCCGCCAGAAAGCAAGTGACGATCTCGAATTTATCGAGGTCAAGCCTTTTGCCACGGTCAGAGCCAGACGGGAGAAGCGGAACTTGCCGTTCTTCCTGGTTCAGCTGTCACCCAACAGCAAACTGGATAGTTTGAGGAGTATCTCCGACCTCAACTACCAGGTTGTAACTTGGGATAAATTAAAGAGGCGCGGCGACATGCTTCAATGCATGCGCTGCCAAAGGTTCGGCCACGCCACAGCAAACTGCGAAATGCACTCACGCTGCGTCAAGTGTTTAGAGAACCACATAAGGGGAGAATGGAAGTTAGGTCAGGAACGGGTCGAAGATAAGACCCTGCTTAAATGTGCACTCTGCCGGAAGGACGGGCACCCCGCAAGCTATCGGGGATGTCCCATCTTTCAGGAACTGAAACAAAAAAAAGCAAAGCAAACAGAAGTAGAGAAACGCCCACCAACCACGCGTGCTCCTACAGTAACGCCCGTCAATCCCCAAATATCCTACGCCCAAATGGTGGCAGGGAGGGTAAATACGGTACAGCCTGCGCCAAAGGCAGCCCCACAGGCCCTCGTGCCTAAGACTCCGGATGCACAGGCCGAGATAAGAAGCATGTTGCTGGCTATTACTGGTCAGTTAGCAGGTCTTCAAAAAGAGATAAGGGAGCAGGCGAAAAGGGTGGACCATATCTACTCTGTTTTGCCGAACTTTACGCAATTTATAGGTTAAGGGCGGGCTGCCGGAGAGGCCCTTTAGGATCCTTGCTGTGAATGTTAATTCACTGATTAGGACCGAACGTAGAGCAAATCTTTTCCAATTGTTGAAAGACCAAAGTCCAGATGTGTTTATGGCTAGCGAAACTAAGCTAAGCCAGACACATAAATTGACACACAATAATTACAATATCGTACGAAGAGATCGGCCCAACTCTACTCTAGGGGGAGGCGTCGCAATCTTTGTATGAAAAGGCATTAATTATAAGGTAATATACAATAGTGAAGTACGCAGATTTCGGTTGCTTGAGGCGTGTATCGTATGCATTCCTCTCCAACATGGGAAGCGGATGTATGTGATCGCGGCTTATGCACCGGAATCACCTCAACCTACTGAATTTTTGACAGAGCTCGAAAAACTTTTTCAATCCTTACAACTGAACTCGGAAGAGAATTTCTATCTTATGGCTGGTGATTTCAACGCCAAACATAGGGATTGGGGAAATCAAGTACAAAATCCGAGAGGTAACCATCTATTTAATTGGATGGGTCAGTACAATATTGAGTATATGATCGATCTTCTGGCTACTGATAGACCATCGTTTCCAAGAAGCGGTGCCTATCTGGACCTATTGCTAAAAGACTCAAGACTGACAATAACTGACACTGTGGGTCAACGGACAAGAAACTGTTTACAAACAATAGAATACGACAGCGACCACTGCGGACTCGCCGCAACAATACAGCTGCCGAACGAGCTAGTGGAGTTGGAGGAGTATGTACCGGCGCATTCTTACAATTACAGTAAGACGCACTGGCCACGCTTCACCAACGCCTTATCTGGCGAAATTCGTGCAAGCAATATATCCCCACCAAATGACAGGAATTTGACAAACAACGAAATTGACCACTACTTGGAACAAATGGACGAAACAATCCTACGAACTATGAACAGAACAATACCAAAATACAAAGAACGTAACGCAACTGACATGTACCGTAACGCGACTATTAACGCACTACACAGACAAAAAAGTGGACTACTGACAAGACTAAAACTCTTGTACCGACGGTTTACTGACTCACGCGATCTGGAGATTAGGACACTGAAGTCGTCAATCAAGAACATCAACCAACTGATCAAAGAATGATCAGAACGAACTTCCGTGTCTTAAGATTTAGAGAACGACAGAGAATAGAGACGTACTTTTGACAGCAGGCATAGATCCAGAGGACGCCGTCTTGGACGATGACAATTTTATTGTTGAAGATCCGCAGGAGAAAGTGGAGGCTGTGGGGGCTGCTTTTCAGCAAGTGTATAAGGTAAATGCTAGCATTCGCCCGAACCACGACCTGGAGAACAGAGCCCTACTGCACCACTTCTACCTTCGTAACGACATAACGCAATGGCGATCTGAGAACCTCGTTTTCACCGGGTTCAATGAAGAACACTTGGCGAATGCCATTATCGCCGAGCGAAATGGGGACAGTTCCCTGTTAGTTACGAGGGTGGAGCTCCAGCTCATCTTCGAAACATTAAAGAAAAAAAAGTCAGCAGGAGTCGATGGTATATCAAATATTGTACTACGACATTTACCTAAGGAAGCAGTTGACATTTATGCCACACTGTTTAACAACGCAATGAATAATGCATATTATCCAGTGCGGTGGAAGACAGCTGTGGTTCATCCCCTCCCGAAAAAGGGAAAGGACAACTCCAATCCAGCGAAACTACGGTCGATAAGTCTTCTCCCGAGTATCAGTAAAGTATTCGAGAAAGTTATAAATAGAGCTCTGTCCAAGTGGGCGGAGGACAATAATATCATACCGAATAATCAGTTCGGTTTTAGGGCGGGACATGACACCATTCATGCCGCGTCTAAACTTGTTTCTGATATTCAATGGAACAAATCCAAAAGACAGTGTACGGGTGCCTGTCTGGTTGACTTGGAGAAGGCCTTCGACACCGTATGGTTAGAGGCTCTTTATCTAAAGCTTACTAGGCTTGGCATAAGTAAACCACTTTTGTATATGCTTTATGACATGCTCAATGGTAGAAAGTTTGTTGTCAAGAGTGGCAATGTAACTTCTACCTCAGTTTTCAATATTAAAAATGGTCTTCAGCAGGGAGCGGTTAACTCACCGATTCTGTTCAGTATTTACACCAGCGATCTGATAGGTAGTCTAACTCAGGCAATTGCGTATGCCGATGATCTTATTGCGTACAGATCAGCTACAAAAGTTGAGGTCATCAGAATTCTTTTACAGCGTGACTTCGACAAGATTCAGCGATATTGCTGCTGAAAATCAATTTTCAGAAATCCGAAACCATTCTGTTTAGGACTCCGTTGGCTGGAGCCCCAAGGGATACTAGAAAGAACTGGCGCAAGCTGGTGATCGCTGGGCCGCATGGGCGTCCACTGGCGAGTAAAAGTGTAGTAAAGTACCTTGGCATCTGGTTGGATCAGTATCTGTATTTCGACAGACATATAGATGCTGCTCTGGCCAGGGCTAGGGGAGCCTTTGCCCTGACGAAACGGTTGTTTTACAGCAGCCGGCTTGACACCAGGGTAAAGGTGATTTGCTACATGGCCCTCATACGGCCGATGATTGCCTATGGATGTCCCGTGTGGTTCAACGTAGGCCCATCTCAAATGGAAAAGATTCGGGTGTTTGAAAGGCAGTGCTTACGTCGCTGCCTTGGATTACACAGAACACCAGAGTCGGAGTACACACATTACATTACTATTCCAACAGGGTTCTATACAACGGAGCCAACATTAACAGAATTGATAATTTCTTATTAAAGGATAGAGAGGCGGTTCCGCTAATCTACCACGTCGGCCGTAGAACTGTGGATAGGCGATTTCGATATGATCGAGACGTCCTTGCACAAGGCGGTGCTGAGCGAATTCGGTTCAGTAGGACTGTGTCCGATCGGGACCGAAAAGATAGGCAGAAGCAGGAGAACCGGTTTTAGTGGCTCAATGCTGATCATAATGATATTTAAAGTTGACTTAGAGTTTTGTCTTGGCCGACTTACATATAGACTTACATGGGGCAGTCGGGGTGGCACCAAAAAAAAAAAATATAAAACTTAAAAAATCAAAAAAAAATTAAATAAATGTAAAAAACGCTGCTGTGGCTGTTCTAGTTTTTAAGTAGTTTTAAGTATTTTTAAGTTTAAAGTAGTTTTAAATAGTTTTAGTTAGCGTTAGCTTTAGTTTAGTTTTTAGGTAGTTGTAAGTTTTAAATAAAATAAAAAATGATATGAGATCAAGTATTTTTTGTATAAATTCTTTCTTGGTAGAAAACAAAATCGATAAGGAATTTTAGAAGTTGCTATATAGTTTAACTTAGAGCGCCCGCATGGGGCCAGTAAGTTAGTTGTAAGTTAATGATAAGTAGGCTAGTTTTTATGAATTTTTGTCTAGCTTTAAGTTAGTTATAAGTTTTGAAAAAAATAAAAATGAAATGAAAATGTAGCCGGCTGGGTTGTCGGTGGATGCCAGTTCAAATCTCACGGTGTTTTAACATTTTTTTTTTTTTTAAGTCAACTGGTGAATAAGCACTTCCAAAGAAGTAGTGATTTAGGTGTGGAATTTTCATTGATAAAGTGGCATGTGCTTCCTGCCAATGACACGCCCATTTTAAATTCATCAAAGGAATAAGCAGGTGCAGCTCCCATTCCTCAAAGAAAAAGCAGGTTTTTCCTCAATGAATTTTTTGATTTTTCCCGCTGGGGTGCTGTGTGTGGGCTGGTGCTAGGGTTCCCAACCGTACTATAATATATAGTATTGTACTATATTTCGGGTCTCTGTACTATATACTGCTGAAGAAATATATAGTACGAAAAAGTACTATATTTCAGTTTGATTTATCAATCATTTTGCAACATGTTAACAAATATCAAACACACTTTGATTGCACCTTAAGGTTCCATTTTATACATGTATCCGAATGAGACTCAGTCTTGCTGTCAAACGTCTATAGTTTTCGAATGTTTTAAAAATAAAAGCTTGTTTCAAATATGGAAAGTGGAAGCGACTGTGGAAGTTCATCAAACTCCAGTGGTAAATTAACACCTAAAAAACGAAAGGTACAAAAAAGTCTACAAAGACTACTACAAGACTACAACGAAATATTTATCTACAATTGAAAAAAGTGGAATTGGCCAGGTTTTCCAACCTTCTTTGTCGGTTTTTGTATGAATTGTCTCAATTCAAATCAATTGTTGACTGATTTTAATACTAAACGAAATTTTTACGAGAATAAAAAATATGAATGAAAAAATTTAAAAAAAATCCGAAAACAACTTACCAAATCTAATTTCTTTTCTAGTCTCTATTCCTGCCACTTCTGCATTTACAGAAAGAATTTTGTTCAATTATGAATTCTAAATGGCGAGAGGAAACAAGCATCTCACTAATCAAAAATTAACTTTTAATCTACATAAATTTGAAAATTGATTGCGTTAAAGCCTATGACATATTTATTTTAAATACAAAATTGTTAAACGATGCTAAAAGCACAAGAAAATATAGATTTTATAAAAATAAATAATTACAAATAATATGTTTGGCCTTTTTTTAACCTTTTTATAAAATACTATATATTTTTGAAGAGTACTATATTTTTTATAGCTAATAGGGAAAAATACTATAATCAGTCGAAAAAAAGTTGGGAACCCTAGCTGGTGCGCACACCGATTTTCGGTGTCAGACACGGTGCGAGTAAAATCAAAAGTTTTTGATTTTTGGTGTCGGTGTCTCGATGGGTGTGGTGTGTGTGGGCATCACCGGTGCGCAGCGGGAAAAATAAAAAAATTCATTGAGGATAAACCTGCTTTGTCCTTGAGGAATGGAAGCTGCACCTGCTACTTTCAGCTGCACCGTGAGATTTGAACCGGCATCCACTGATAACCCAGCCGGCTACTCTTGCAACGTGCTATACTTTGTCATAAATTTTGTTGGTCGTTGGTGGATTAAAATTCAGCACTTATTTCAATAACATTTTGTTAGGCGAAGTAGAAAGAAAGAGCGTCGTGAGAGAATTATTTTTTTCCTTCTCTCCCATGATATACTTTACAAATCAGATGAGTGGATTCAGACGATGAACTGATGAACTTGTACATTACTTTTCAGCAGTTTTTTCATCGCATAATTTTCCCTATTAAAATAGCAATTTCTAATTCACCAACAGAACGTTTTTTCCTAAACACAAAGCAGAAAGTGGGGTTAAATCTATGAACTGAGGAATCTTTGCATTACTCTTCACTTACTTACTTACTTACTTACTAAATCATTGCATGTCTATTTTCCTATGATTTGGCAAGTGAATGCATTGATGAATTCAGCTATAAAATTCATTGAGGACGATATTTCTCGCTGGGTGTCAGTACACCGGTGCAGACACAAGTGTAGTGTCTATGATGGGCTGCTTTAAGCAAACAAATAACACGCTTTTCTTCGACTTACTTGGTGAATTCTGTGTGTATCTCTTATCGTTGCGCTAGTGTTTAACAACAGCAGAGGCTGTTAAACAACAGCAGTCTGTAGGTATTAATTAAATGAGCTGTTTAAAGGACCATGGGCAATTTTGTATGGAGTTTGGGCCCACTTTCAACATTGCTCAACAGTAATGAAACTTATGTCATATGAAAGCGTATGGAGAGCACTTTATTTCATTCTATGGCAGCTAAATTGAAATCGAGCGCAAAAATGGTGTTTTGGCGCATTTTATAAAAAAAGTATTGAAAATGCAAAAAAAAATATTTAAAAAAATGGCAACACTTACTAAAAAGTGTTTCACCTTTTTTGAAAGCTAGAAGTCTGTTCTTTCATTTTATTTTTAAATCAACTTATTTGTATAAATAGTTTTCGAAAAAATTACTTTCAAACTCAAAAATGTTGAAAAACAAAACATTGAATACTGATTTGTACACAATTTTAAATACTAAGTTCTAAATTGGCTTTTAGTATTCACCGCCTCTATTAATTCTGCATTGAAAACTGAAAACCAGATGGTCTTATCTCATCTAGTTTTTGAGAAAATTGAAAATTACTAAAACTTGCTCCTTTTTTATAAGAATTTTTAAGTATTTATTTTGGTATTTACGTGAACTTTTCGTCAGGTTAACGAATTTTGTAAATGTTCATTTAGGAATGGATAATATATCCAGGGAAAGCATGCTTCAAAGGAACTTGTTTTTACCAAAAATGATATATGGTAATGAAGAAAACACAAATGCTATAGTAATATGTGATGGAACATATGTTTATACACAGAAAAGTAGTAACTTTCTTTTTCAGTGTTTGACCTATAGCCATCACAAGTTTCAACATCTATTGAAACCGTTCTTAATGGTACGCGGTGATGGTTATATTATAGACTTTCTTGGTCCATACGCTGCACCAACAAGCGATGCCACAATTATGACTAGCTTATGCGCTGACAAAGACAATAATTTCCATTGGATGTTTCATCGAAACGATGTATTCATTTTAGATAAGGGTTTTAGGGATAGTGTTGTTGATCTCCAGTCATTAGGATATGAAACACGTATTCCCCCAACAAAGAATAGAAACGAGACTCAATTGAAAGCTAACGATGCAAGATTAGTGACAATATGTTATTGGGTTGTGGAAGCGGTGAAAGGCAAGTTTAAAAATAGATTTAAACTATTACGCCAAGATTATTATATTAATAAAGCATTGCCACATTATGTTCGTTGATTTTAAAATTGCTGCTTCTCTCATAAATGCTTTTTATGGAGTAGCCACTAATCACCGAGACCGACTTAGTCATGATATTTGGAATGTTATAAATGAGAAATTCACCTTGCCGAATCTTTTATTTAATAATGTTACGCATGAAAAACCTAAACAGGCAAAGGGTGGCGTTCATAAGGATGGAAGCCAACCTGCCTCATTTAGAAGATTTTCCCCAACTTACTACCGACGATATTATTATGATTTCCTTGGGCTCTTATCAAGTGAAACTTGGCAGGTCATACGCTAGTGAAAACTTACGGGATGGTGGTGTTTACACGGTAGAGGTATAACGTGAAAACAATTTAATGGACTTGGGACAATGTAGTATTGAGCAAAATAATGTATGGTTACTTAGGGGACGTGTGCAGTCACGACACGTTAGATCGCGGATATATTATACTTATATCCTAATTGACAGTGACCAAGTAGGCAAAAACTCCATTACACCATATTACTGCACATGTCTTACGGGTAGACGCACCATCGGAAGTTGTGCTCATGTCATATCTATAATATGGTACTTGTGACTAAGTAGACATGGGGAAGGCTTTCATCGACCAGCCTTACAATTAGATGATATCATAATAGTTACATTTTAAAGTCTGACCAAAGCCACCGCGCAATATTGTGGCTTAATGTAATGGATGAACTTAAATCATATTATGTCATTATTGAATTATTTTTTTAAGTAATTAATAAACATTAACAACATCTAATGATGTAATGTAAAATAAAAACTAACAAAAATAACTTGTTTTTTATTTGTAAATATGTAATTTTAATCATATCAAACAAAAAAAGAAACAAGATCAACAAAAACAACATAAACGTTTTGTTTCTTAAAAACAAAATTACGGCTATCGGGAACGATACATATTTTACTGTTCCGTCTTTGTATTTTGTTTTGCTTCATTCACCATTTTGGCCCTTGATTTGAACTTATCATAGAATGAAATAAAATAGGTACCTACACCCCAAGAGCATTCATATGACATAGATTTCATCACTGTTCTTAGGCCTAGTTTCACAGTCTGAAGAAGTTGCATTTAAGTGGCCAATATGGAATGCTTGAGTGCCACTTAATCAAGTAAGTGTGGGCTGTAAAACTAGGCCTTAATCTATTCATTATTTGTTAACCTGACGAAAAGTTCACGTAAATACCAAAATAAATACTTCTTATAAAAAAGGAGCAAGTTTTAGTAATTTTCAATTTTCTCAAAAACTAGATGAGATAAGACCATCTGGTTTTCAGTTTTCAATGCAGAATTAATAGAGGCGGTGAATACTAAAAGCCAATTTAGAACTTAGTATTTAAAATTGTGTACAAATCAGTATTCAATGTTTTGTTTTTCAACATTTTTGAGTTTGAAAGTAATTTTTTCGAAAACTATTTATACAAATAAGTTGATTTAAAAATAAAATGAAAGAACAGACTTCTAGCTTTCAAAAAAGGTGAAACACTTTTTAGTAAGTGTTGCCATTTTTTTAAATATTTTTTTTTGCATTTTCAATACTTTTTTTATAAAATGCGCCAAAACACCATTTTTGCGCTCGATTTCAATTTAGCTGCCATAGAATGAAATAAAGTGCTCTCCATACGCTTTCATATGACATAAGTTTCATTACTGTTGAGCAATGTTGAAAGTGGGCCCAAAATGCCCATGGTCCTTTAAAATTTTGTTTCTTGAGTATATGGATATGATTAACACATCCATTTTTGTATATGTATATGTATTCTTTTGTGGTAACACCAAACAAAAATTCGATTGTTACCCCATATAACCATACTGATGACCCGTCTATTTTTAAATGTTTATTCAGTTTAATACAAGTAGGTCGATAAAACAAAAACATGACTTATCTTTGTGATTTTTATTTGTATACTATTGTTGCATAAAAATACAAGCTGTTTAGAAACCATTCTACAGTCTGAAGTACAAATTTATATATTTAATGTCGCTTCCCAGTTGGCGGTTAGTTGTTGTTAATTTTTTTAATAAGATGAATCTTAGTCTCCAATTGAACCTAAAGTATAATAGTTTTTTGTATCTTTATACATATATAATGTTTAAATGTATAGTAAGTATGTACATATGTACATACCTACATAATGTACATTATACATCGTTTTTGTGCCCGATGCAAAGTCGATTTTGTTTGCCACAAGTATGGTGTTTTTTTACTGCACACACTCCACCGACCACCGACTTCTCTTTTCCAGCAATATATTCTTTGTAGGATACATGTACAATGTACATATTTTGTTTGTCTTTTTTTTTTTTTGCCGTGATAAAATTAGTTCTCAAAAGACAATTTTTCAAGTTTCTAGTGTAAAATTTTCAAAAAATTTAATGTAACTTGTCATTTTAGCTTTAATCATCTACCTTAAAATTAAAAATCCAATAATTATAACCAAAGCTATAGGCTTCTAAGTGGGCTCAAATCGAACGTTTTTCGAATTTTATACAAATTGAACAATCCTGATTAACGTTCTTTTGTTCTTTTGTTCATTTAATTAATTTTGATAATTTCTTTATTAACACCAAACTGAAAATTCAATTTGTAACACCATACTTTTCTCAAAAATACCCTATAAACATTTTCAATGTTTAAGCCTTTAAAATCTAAATGTTAAAAAATTTTCAATTTTAAAATAAGAACTTATAAGACACGTAATGCATTATTTCATCTCTTACTTTAACGTAATGAATGCGTAAATTGTATAAAATACACAATCACATATCTATTTGTATATTTAAAAAATAACAGAATAATATTAGTTCCCCATTTTAATATTAACATTTGTCTCCCTTTATCTATACATAATTCTTCCCACCCTTTTTCTGTAAACAACATTTCTCTTTTATCATTATTCCTAACTCAAAAACCCAGCAAAAATAGTATTGTCTGCTTTTTCGTACATATCTCCGTATTTCGAGCATTTGTATATCGAGCATTTATATTTCGTACATGTGTCGTTCGAACATTTTGTTTGCGTGCATGTGTCGTGTCTAGGGAATGCAATCCCGGGCTCTTTTCTCAATCCCGGGATTTCATGATTCGAAAATTTCAATCCCGGGATCCCGGGATTCAGGTAATATTTATATTTAAAATAATACAAAAACCTTTCTAAACGGAAATAAAACCGAACGTTTTTAAATATAGGTATTTATTTATTTAATAAAACAACCGAAAACGTCAACAAAAAATTAGAATTCAAAAAAAAAAACAACAAAAACGTAAAAATAAGTTAAATAGTATGTATAAGTTAAATAAATTAGTTGGAATTTTACTTATAGACAAAACATTTTCCGATACATAAATGTAAGCGTCAAAATTAGTTTGTACATACTTATGTGTTCATAAAATTGTCTTGGGTGAGAACATAGTATCATTTCTTGTGTTTTGTTTACGCATATCCACACAACAACAAAATAGTGGTGCTGGTCGGTGCCACGTTCTCATTTCGGTCATTATATTATACATAATGCTGTTTAGCACGTAAAACAAAATATTGTATCCAGGGTTGTCCGAACTGAATTTTTAGAATTAACTACATTGATTACATTTGCTACGAAGTTTATGTAGTTAAACATAGTTAAATGAAGTTCATGAAACAAATTGTAGCAAACATAGTTTGCAGTGTTGGCAGAAATGCAAATTTCGGAGAAAAAAAGAGAAAAAATATGTTTTATTCGTCAATATTTTTAGTTGAAAATCCCGAAAAATCCCGGGATTGGGAGTTTTTAATCCCGGGATTTTCGGGACCAGAAAATGATCAGGATCCCGGGATCCCGAATCCCGGGATTGCAATCTCTAGTCGTGTCCCATTTAGAACATTTAACACATTTTCAATTTCTGATTTTTTACTATGGCAAATACATCATCAAACATACCAATGCCATATTTTTGGCTGTAATTTTTTTTTCGTTTAAGATAAGTTCAAAATGGGCCATAGACAATTCACTTATTAATGGGTTAAGGGATTGCCCATATTTGGGCCTTTTTCCACTAAATAAAACGTATCCCGGAATTAAAAGAAACTGTGATTCATACAGATTTTTGCAGCTCTAATAAAAAGAATTTTTTTAAGGGGAGGTAAATCTATGGACGCTAAATATTTTCCGAATTGTTCAAACGCAACATCAATTGGTCTCATTTTGTTTTGTTTCCTTCTTTATGAATCTTGGGAAAACCAAGATGTTCGCAGCTTGACGTCAAGCTAGGAACACCACACCACCAAACGCAATATCTCAAAATAATTAAGTGCTATTTTGGTGCTCGTAATTTCGCGAAACTCCAAACTATATATTCCACGGTTTGACCTTGAAATTTATTACCGAAAATAAAAAGTCGTGGATACTTTCTATACTAAATAAAAAAAAATTATAAAATACAAATTAGATGAAGAATGAGTTAATTAGAAAAAATGAACAGTTTCGCCTTTCTACTCCTAACTGGTTCGGTTTTAAATGCTCCTACACTAGCGCTTATCTGTGGTGTGGTGTTCCTAGCTTCACGTCAAGCTGGGAACACCACAGGTTTAAGGGGGAAGGGATTTTAGTTCCAAGCTAGGATTGCGGTACTAAATTATTAATTAAATCATTAGAATTTTGAATTTCAGTTGTGTTTCCAGCTTGTCGGACACTAACTTGACATACGTGACTATTTCTTCAAATTTTCAAGAACCCCTCCTTGTTGGTAGAAATAAGAGTCAAGGCAAAAGTTTCGTTCGAATGTACAAATTCTTAATCCTCTCGGTTGGCTTTGGTTTTTTGAAAAGGTATTTGTAAGGATATATTTTTTAGATCCAATTGGAGTTCATCATATTCAAAACCAGATTTACTATCGGATATTCTTTTATTTATATTTATTAATGTCAATGGACTTTGTCATTCCAACGTTCAAACCATATTTGGATCGCACATACTAATCCGTAAATTTTAAATGCCTTTTTGTATTAATACAATATGGCAGACAAAAATGTCTAACCTCTTGATATCTATGAAACAAACTTAATGTTTAATATTACGACCTTTATTTGTATCGTACAAGTTATTGATTAGATGATTATATAAAAACATCCAGCCAGAAGAGAAATAAATGTTACTTATTCAACACATTAAAAGAATTAATTTGGAGTCATCTAAGCAGGAAGAAGTTCAAAGTCCTCACTAACATGTACAATTGGAACATGCTCCTCTTGAATATATGTTTTTGATTTACTATCGCATAAATCATTATCTTTCAATACTTCATCCCAGCCCATTCGTTGTAAGGCATGTAGACTTTCTGCTTCGTTGTGGTGTCGCAAAACCATTGCTTCCTGCAATAAGAAAAAACAAAAATTAATACAAAGGAAAAATAATGAACAGTGATTAAACTTATAGAAATTCGAAGTAACGAAAATTCTTAATTTTCAAGAAAGCTTTCTACCCATATTCTAAGCAACTCGTCACTCTGAGTTCAGAAACATTGCAATTGATTTTCTTATTCTGACTATTCACGAGTCCATTTTTGCGGTGCGGATAGACCAAACATGTTGTTTGAGTAACTGTGACTATTCGGCCAATCACATGAATTGAGGAGGCAGATGGACGATTAATATTTTCTAAGTTTACTAAGCTATGATGACGAGATTTGAAAAACTTACAATGTGCTTTAACTTCAATGGAGATAGGGGTGAGGGGGGCACGTTTGAACTTGGCTAGTAAAATCTTAACAAATAAATATTTAAAAGCGTAAACTTAATTCTAAGCATGGCAATACCGATATCTTTACACGTCAACGATTTTGCGGTGCCTCTCTTATGTTCATCTCACAGTAGCTAAATATGCAGTTTTTATGCGAAAATTGTATTTGTAAAATTTTGTTTGTAAGAGTTTAAAATTTTTTCGCTAAGCTTTTCGTTTTTGAAAAATTATTATTAAATTCACACCTTCATTTTGATTAACATAAAGGTAAAGTTCTTGATAAATATGTTAGGTATAATAACTATGGCCGAGTTGTATGTTGTTTAACATGTTGGGGAAGTTTTGAACGAAGCGGTCGGGGCACCTTTGAACAGGACTGAAATGTTAAGGGCATTATAATTAAAGCTCTAAAGAGACTTTTTGCTTCAAAAATTTTGTTTTAATCTATTTATTTCGAAAAGTCGACATTTTAACTACTGATTTACACCTTTAAAGATATTTTATATCCTATTAAAGTATTTTGTATATTCAGCTCGTACATAATTAATTTATTCATACAGTTTATTGTTTCCTTCAATAGATATGATCTTATACTCACATTATTTACTGTTGAAAATAATTATAAATACTTCCGTTCAAAAGTGGCCCAGGTAAATTCAAACTTGCCCCACATGTACCTTTGAACATAAGGACCTATTTTGTAATTTAAAAAAAATAAAAGATCAATCTTAATTAAATTTTATCAAAACTGGGTTTAAATTAAACTTTAAATACATTCCTTGAAGTGCCGATAACTGACAGGCCAATAATTCCATCGCACTGGGTTTTTGTGACTTTAAACCAAAAATTGTTCAAAGGTGCCCCCTCTCTCCTAAGTATATACTTTATTGCTTTATTTTGTTTTTAAATATTTTCATATTTCATATTTATTGTTCGAAAAATAAATCATTACATGTAAGATTAAATCTTTGAAATACATGTAAGATTTCAAAAGGAATTACATTGGGTATTAAAAATGAGAAGAGAATAAAATAATAAATGTATCTAAACTAAACAAATTAATATGTAGGTACTAACAAAAAAAAAGCTAAATAAGTCGCGTTTGATTTAATTAAGGGGGTGTTGACAGTTGTTTTAATCTGATGTGGCAGAAAATTGTACAGTATGAAAGTATGGCTGAAGAATAGTCGTCTAGTGATGAGAAAATTAGATCGGGGAAGAATTAAATTAAATATACCTCGAGACCTTGCAAATTCAAGGTTCACATAAATGTAGCGAGGACAACAGTATTCAATTATTGTAACCAATAAAAGTACAGATTTAAAGTCAAGGCAATGAAAAAGATCGCAACCAAGCAGGGAAGTTCTATATTTATTTATTTAATTATTTAATATAACTATTTAGTATTGCTAAAAAGTGAAAAATGGAGGTTGGAGAAAAAAATCACATAAAATCAGGGAAATGCTTTCTAGAAATAAATTTTATATTTATGAGAAGCCGATAAAAAACTAAAAGATCCGTTTTTGCAAAATTTTTGATTTGAGCTTTTTTCTTGGCTAGGTGAATTTTTGAAAAATCAATATTTTTTAAATCAATTTTTCTTGGTTTTTGATTTTTTTTATATATCGGGCTCTATAGATCGGATCATCAAGATTGAAATCTTTAAGCTTAGAAAAAATGACAGAGCATCAGTTCTTGTTTTTAAAATATATAAGTGGTAAGTGGTAATGCTCCTGGCACAATAATTGGAAAATAAGATATTTTAACCGGCCAGATCTACCTGAGAAAAAAAACTGCCAGACTTTTGAATTGTATATCATGACACTTGTATATATTTACCAAATTACTCACATTTTGGTTATAGTTTCTGTCCCAGAATTTGTTGACACCTCTCTGAGACTATTAAAATTGATTTCTTTAACGCAAAAACGTCGATTATTAAAATTTCGGCAACTCTAAAAGTAGCCAACAGTTTTAAAAACAACATAGTACTATTGTCTTGATAATAAAATTCTCTTTATGTTACTACTGTTTTTTAAATGAAAATATTAATTAATTTAAAAAATATGAATTTTTTCAAAAATTCACCTAGCCAAGAAAAAAGCTTAAATCAAAAATTTTGCAAACAAGGATCTTTTCTTTTCTTTGTTTCTAGAAAACATTTCCCTGATTTTATGTGATTTTTTTCTCCAACGTCCATTTTTCGACTTTAAAATGTTTTTATCTCGAGTTTTAGATTTTCTAGAATTTTCTTTTGAACATGTGACTTTCTTGTATTTACATGATCTATCGATAAAAGAAATAAAAAACTCTCTATCACTTTTCGTTTAGAAAATAGAATCTAGACCTTTATCTTCTTTTGCCCTAATTTACCCTATTGAAATTTCGATAAAAAAAAAATACGTGCAAAGAGAGTTACAATGAAAACAAAACATAAATAGGAACGTCTCACAATGGCCCAATCGGTGGTAATAAATCAAAAAATGAAGTTGCCCGTATGGGGGCATTGTTATTTTTTTTAATACTCAAATACCCCACTGTTAATACTGTAAAAATTTTAAACCGTTATCGTAAACACATTTCGCATAACATGCATCGGCGCAAGCTATTCTTGTTCACAGATAGCTGCAGTTTATTGTGAAGAAATTTGTGAAGCGTTGTTAATTGCATTAAAAAAAAATACGGTTGTAAAAAATTAAAATTTTTGATATCGAGCCTTCAAGTTCTGGTATTCGAGAGTTTTTTTTGTGAGAAAGTGCTTTAATATTAACAAATAATTATAAAAAAAAAACAATTTTTGATGTCTGTTTTTGTTTTACTTCTTTTTGCAAACAGTGATCGATTTAGTTGTGTTCCCAAGCATATCCAAGCTTGATTTTTGTTTTTTCTAGTAGGTCATTTTATCTTTTTTAAGGAACTGTAAACAAATTTAGAGGATTTTTGCGGTTTTGGTTAAAAAATTTTTTTTTTTTTGAAAAATGTGGTTTCTGACAAATTTTTTTTTGTTTTTTGGGAATTTCTAAGATTTGTTTTAACCTTTAGGTACAAGTTCAAATATGATTTTTATAATACGGAGAGAGCTTATTTTTATAATGCGATCAGCAGAAAACATTAATTTACAATCACAGTTTGTTTTTCTGGGCTAGGAGTTAAAAAAAACTCAAAACTTCAACAATATAGGTTTAAATAAAACATTAGCACGTTTTAAATATGAATATAAATCTCGATGGGAAAAGGCTTGCAGAAAATTTGAGACGTTTTTGAAAACAAATTATTCTTGGCTTGAGACATCAGTTTCTTTTTTTTGTTGCCCTAAAGAAAGATTTAAACTTATCATACAAACTACCTCTTGAGAAGTGGCAGCTCGAGGGGATGACAAGATTATTGTTTCAGAAAACAAAAAGAGGATACAAAATGAATGAATGAAATGAACCAAAGCCCGGGTTTGGGAATTTAAATGATGGTAATTCGGCAAGACGTTTCTTTCAGAATCCCGAAGTTTCCGCAGAAATTACAAATATTGATGTTGAGCTCATACAAAAATGCATACCATTATGATTGTTGTGGCTAGTGGCTGTGAAATTGATATAGAGAAGTTCAGGCATTTTGCAATTGATATTGCCAGATATTATGTGGAAAAGTATCCCTGGTATTACATGTCACCAACCCTTCATAAATATTTCATTAATGAACAGGAAATAATAGCACATGCTCTGCTACCGACTGGTCAACTTACTGAGGAAGCTCAAGAATCTAGAAACAAGGACTTTAAAAACTATAGAGAGCATCATTTTCGAAAATCTAGTAGAGAACATACAAACAGAGATATTTTCAACTCTTTTTTGTTAAGTTCTGATCCAGTAATAACAAGCATTAGAAAACTACACGAAAAAAAGGAACAACACCTGCCCATTGAAGCACTGGCTTTCCTAAAAGCTCCCCCTGTTGAACAAACCAATGATTCTGAGGAAGGAAGCAGTGGTGAAGAAAACGATGATTTTGTTTTAAAATAATCAAAAACCAATTATGTTAATTTATGTTAAACTAGCAAAACCCCCGCCCGCTCCGCAGGGCGTTAAAAAAATTGATTTCTTTTTTTAACAGATTTTCTTTATTATTTTATAATTTTTTTTTATCCTAAACCCTTATTCCTATTTAATTTAAAAAAAAAATTAAGAAAATCGGTCAACCGGTTTGGCTGGTTAGCGAACGTACACAAAACCAAACTTTAATTTATATATATACAGCCCAATTCTAAATATTCCCGGGGAAAAAACTCCCCGGAAAATCCAATCTCCCGGGAGTAAAATTCCCCTATTCCGAATTCCCCGGGAAGTCAATTTTCCCTTCGAAATGGGGAATGAGAAATTTGAATCTTCGAATCAGCTGTTTTGTAGTATTTGACAGGTAAAAGAACTCGCGAACAAAATTAAAATTGAATTTGAGTTAAAAAGATTTCGCTAACAAGAAATGTTTTCAATTGCGGCAAGAATTGTACGTGAAGATCAAAATGAAGAAAGCGATAGCCAACAGCCAGGGGCCATCAGAAAATCTTTAAGAGACATTTCAAACCGTGAAAGCCCACTTTTGCTCATTGTTTGGACCACCGCCAGTTCCGTTTCTGGCTTTAAGGTTATTGACAGCCTTTTGAACGTTCCACACCTCAAAGAAGATATAAAACAATAAAACTAATCAATTAAAGTTCGTTTTTGTTTTTTTTAACTATTTTTTTCCATTCGGATATCGTTTTGATCGATGGCCCAGAAGAATTTAGTTCCCTTTCTGCTTTTTGCCAGAGTAAAATCAGTTCTTCCTTCGTTCCTTTGTGGAATCCACAAGCGATGTCACGATTCCATCAACTTTAAAAAAATTTGGAGTTGATCTTTATTTGTTGTTTTTGCCCTAAAAAATAAGGAAGTTTTTATATTTCCTTAAAAGATAAAAGAAAATCTTACATTTTTGTGTGAACTCTCCAGCAACTTTACGGGGAAAAAATTCGCACCAAATGAATTTGACATTTCCCTTTTTTTAACATTTAGAATAGGTACTTTTTCTGGGAGATTTTTTTCCCATATTCGAAGTTTATTTAGAATAAGGGAGAGGGAGAAAGGGAATACAATTCCCGAGATTTTTTCTTTTAGAATAAGGGAGAAGGGAAAAAGGAATTTTTTCCCCGGGAACTTACATTTAGAATTGGGGTGATAGATTATTTTTGTATTAAAATTTGTCTTGCTGTTCTGTTTTTACAGAAAAAAAATTAAGTGTACTTAAGTTTTGAAAATCTTAGACAAAATCGAGGGCGACACCACAGGTACAGTCGCAAAAGATGTTTTGAACAAATACAAGTCTGTTTTTTCTGCGTATAAGGGACTTAAGACATTATTCCAAATAAACATCGTCATTAAAGGTGACGAAAACAGTTAGCTCCCAAAAAATATATAAGTGGGTAATGTGGAGTTTTTCAATTAGGCTCCACTCGTTTCCGTTGAAGTAGAAAGGTCTTTCAGTTCCTTTTAAGCGCTATTGAGGGTCAACCGCAGGCGGTTGTTGCCTGAAAATTTTAAAAAAATTGATGGTTCAATGTTACTATAATTAAGTTTTTATTTTATTCCATCTTGTTTGAATAAATGCTTCTTTTGCCGATTTGGATGTTTTACTTTGCCTTTTTTTTAATTTTTAGGTCAACACAATTTCCGCCATAGTTATCACACATTTCATCATCAAAATTATTAATAAAAAGTGAACAGATCAGTGATGGGTGATGGTTATCTTCAGGCACTAAAGGCTAGATCCAGCAGTTTTCCATTTATATTCAAAATATCGTTTAATTGAAAAAAATCCAAGTGATGTTAATTCATCGATTAGCTAAAAGTAGTTGGATGTGAGGTTACCAGTTGGTAACATACAATTTGTGCAATTTGTGCAGCGCAACCAAGGTTGAAATCACCAAGGCAAATGATGATGATGAATCATAGATACCGCTGAAGTATTCGAAAGCTTTGGAATAAACCTCTTGTGGGCTTCCAAGAACTAAAGGGTGGTTAAATTTTAAGGGCCGATGTTGAATGTGAACCACACCTAAACGTCAAATTTTTTTCTGCATTTCATTTGACATTTCTCAATTTCAGACTAACTCAATTAAGCTTCTTGACCATTTCAAGCGTCTCGTCAATGGTCAGAATGTTGGCAAGAAATGGCAACAGTGGATGATCAATTTTCGAAGAAAATCATCTTCAGTGATGAGGAACATTTTCACCTCAGTGGATTCGTCAATAAGCTGAATTGCCGCATTTGGGCGAATGATAATCCAAGAGTGATTGTCGAAAAACCAATGCACCCACAAAGAGTGACTGTTTGGTGCAGTTTATGGGCTGGCGGCATCATTGGGCCGTATTTTTTCCAAAATGAGGCCAGGAAAGTCAGTCAATACGCAATTTTTGGCAAAAAACAGAAACTTACAATTTAATGACAAGTCAACTGATGAGTCAAAGTGAGAAAGTGCTAAAAATACAATTAAGTTTTAGGTCTTTATTTAAAGCCAATACTCTGTTCTATTAGCTAGTTTTTAAATCAAGTGAAATCTATTTTTTATGATTTTTTTTTTTGCTCGCTTTCAAAAAATTCACATAACCTAGGTACTACTGTACGGCTGCAGCAAATTTATATAATTTCTTAATATGTATGTTTGTGTCTTACATACCTATATAATGCAATTGTAATGTTCAAAGTATGTATACCTACTTACATCATTAAAAAAAACGATAGACCCCCCCCTCCATAGTAAAAAAATGCTTGTATTTAACACGGTTCTACAAAAAACCGTTATTATTTCTTGGCGCCTGAGCTATCGTACTCGTGCCAGCCCAAACAGTGCATTTTTTGAAGAAAGGCGCATTATCATCTCGACGGCTACGTTAACAAACAAAATTGCCGCATCTGGGGCTGGGAAAACCCGCACGTTATTGTCGAGAAGCCAATGCATCCACAGAGAGTGACAATTTGGTGTGGATTGTGAAGGGTTGGCATCATTGGACTATTTTTCTTCGAAAAAATTTCGGTCAACGCTGAGCGTTGCAGAGCCATGTTAAGATTTTTTTTACTGAAATTGAAGAGATGGATTTGGACGACCTCTAGTCCAGGCAGGAAGATGCGCCATGCCACAATCGATCGTTTGCGCACCAAATTCCCAAATCGTGTTATCAGCCGTCTTGGCGATGTCAATTGGCCGCCTCGGAGCTGCGATTTGACCCCTTTTGTACTTTTTTTTTTGTGGGGAACCGTGAAGAACTGATGTTATGCCAACATGATAACAATGATGTTATGCAAAGCAATCCGTGAGCTACAGCCTGAAACCATCAACAAGGTCTTGGAAAATTGGAGTGACAGAATGCGATACTGCGAAGCCAGCCGAGGCAGTCACTTGAACGAAGTTGTGTTCCATAATTAATGGGAATGTTTGTTCTTACCAATAAAGCCGTAATACATGGACAAAATTTAATTTTGTTCATTTTATTGCATTTTTAAAAAGAAACTTGTATTTTGCCCATCTGTAGAAAGTCCCCACGATTTTTTATTCGGTATTAAATTTTAATTTGAAATTTCGCGAAATTACGACCACTAAAATAGCACTTAAATCCCTCACCATTTTTTTTTTTAGCTTGACGTCAAGCTGGGAACACTGCAAGTTTGAGGGGGAAGGAGTATTTTCTTTGGAGTTCCGCCAAATAACTAAAACAGCAGATAAATCCCTCATCATTAGTTTTTGGAAATTTTGTGTTTTAAGGTGTGGTTTCCTAGTTTGACGTAAAGCTGGAAGCGCCACAAATTTAAGGGGGGGAGGATTTTATTTCCAAACTAGGATTGCGGTACCAAATTAGCACTAAATTATAACTTAATTCCTACATCATTGGAATTTTGAATTTCAGGTCTTGTGTTTCCAGCTTGACGGACCTCACCGCTGGGCATAAATTAATTTACTTCAGAAGTAATTAAAACGACCAGTTTAATGCACTGCTAAAAAAAGAAAAAAAAAGAAAAAAGGGGAAAGCAAAAAAATAAAAAAGTGGAAAGAAAGAAATAGGAAAACCAAGCTTTTAAGAAAAGTAATACAGGAAACTTAAATACTAAGGAGGGTAAGATGAAATTGAAAGTTGATGAACGAAAAAGAAGAGAAATTTTAAAACAAAACTTAGTTTTTTATTATTATATGTACAGTATATACAATACACATATTATATAGTACAACATTTACCTTTCCCTCTCTTCTCTCTGAAGCGATTTTACCAAAGAACCAATGGTAGGTTTCACTTCGGATATTCTGTCGAGTGTGAAATTCTTCGTCGACAGTAATCTTAACATTTAATGAATACATTCTATTTTACTATTATTCACTTTGAACCATTCGGTATGAACAACACCAAATTACTAAAATCTGAAAGGTTATGACCTGGCCTATCACAAGTTTCACTTTGGACCATTACTTTAAAATATGAATTATTTCAAAATACCTTTATCTTTTCCCACTTGTCATCAACGTCTTGTAGCCAACTTATAAACAAGCGACCATTGTAGCGAGATCGTGCATTCCTGTCTTTTTCTTCTTGCTCCGGTGTTATCAAATTATATACTTCTTCGTCTTTCAAAAATGTACAAACTGAAAAGGGAACTGATTGACAAGCTAAGCTTCTCGCAGCTTTTCCATGAACTCTTAGTATTTCTTGCTCGACTGTTAATCCTAATTTCTCTTTTTCGACAACATGTTTTATTTTAAGCTTATAACGTTCCTTTTCCTGTGACTTAAATAAATCAATCATCTGTGCAGGCAAGTCTAGAGGAGTTGAGGGCGAAAATTCTGGCGTGTGATTATTTGCAAGTAGGTAAGACCGCCTATTCATTAAATACTCTGCAAATCCTTGGGGAGGGCGAGGTTGAATGGGAAACAAAGTTCTATGTTTTTTTTCTATTTGATTGCGTATGTTTAAGTACATATGGTAGCAATTCGTAAAAGGATGGTCATGAGGATGGATATCATAAGCATTATTTGGTTCTGCTCCAACACCTGTCGAGTGGGCCTTAACATAACTTTCTTCGTGCTTTGTGCGTATTTTTCGTTTTCGAGGATGTAATTCAACAGAGTTTGATTGCATGTCTTTTAAAGAAGGCGATGAGATAGTAGATAGATTTGGCAACATTCCATTCGGATCTGTATCTAGTGCTTGATTCGGAACTTGCAGATTAATTGTGTTATTGGTGAGGTTTAAATTCTTTTCACTTATATCACTTATCGTAGCTGGCGAAGGAGAATTACTTTGCATCTGCGGAGAAGAGTTATTCGAACTTCTATCAATGTTATGACCACCTGAACGATGAGAGCTTCTTAAAATTCTCTGTTGACCTTTTTCTTCATTGCTGAGTTTGACGTTCTTCTCTTCTTGTAGAATACTAACTGTATTACCGGCATTGCTTTTTTGTGTTACCTCTGTTGGGCTATTGCATCGAGATGGATTTGTGTCTTTTTCTGCCGATACAGAGTCGTTACTGTTTGAAGAAGAAACTACATATGGGTGTGCAATTTGATTTCTAACTGAGTTTACTTTTCCATTTCGTGTTCCACATTCAGGATCGTTTGTGCAATTTTGTTGGGGAATAACAATTTTTAATGGTGGCACTTTTGGACCATTGCCAGAAGTACACTCAAGAACTTTTGAATCCTCTGTTTCCAAGTCACTGTCATGAGCTTTCATTAGCGTTGGTTTTGGACTTACGCAGGGACTTTTTCTTTCAGAAGAAATTTTGAGTGCTACAGAAGTCGGTTTAGATAAAACTACAGCTTGCTTAGTAATTTTATCGCTTCTTGTTGGTGCCTTGGTACTTAGAATGGATTTAGAGTTGTTATCTTTAAAACTGTCAGAGTCTTTTCGTTTTTTTCTTTTGATTTCGTCTGCATCTGAGGATTCATCAATTTCCATATCAGAATTCGAACGCTTCATTGTAGAATTTGGATTAAAACTTCCAATCTTAAAACTGTTTGTGGCATCTTCATCATTGTAAAATTCATCCTTTTGAATTGGTTTATCTACTTTGTTTCTTGATTGATTTTTTCCATCATCAATATTCAAGGAATCTTTAAAGTTTTTTTTCAAATTAACTATATTATTTTCTTCGTTACTTTCCCAGGTTCCTGGGTTTGACCCATCATCGCCCTCGCTATTTCTGCTTAAATCTGGCAATACTACTTTTTTCGATGTTTGGACAGACTTGTTGTTATTATGACTGGTATCTGAAAAAGATTATTAATATTTATAATAATAAATAATAATAATAATAATAATAATAATAATAATAATAATAATAATAATAATAATAATAATAATAATAATAATAATAATAATAATAATAATAATAATAATAATAATAATAATAATAATAATAATAATAATAATAATAATAATAATAATAATAATAATAATAATAATAATAATAATAATAATAATAATAATAATAATAATAATAATAATAATAATAATAATAATAATAATAATAATAATAATAATAATAATAATAATAATAATAATAATAATAATAATAATAATAATAATAATAATAATAATAATAATAATAATAATAATAATAATAATAATAATAATAATAATAATAATAATAATAATAATAATAATAATAATAAGAATTTTAATAATAATAATATTTATGAAAATTAATATAATTGTGATAAAAAAAGATTTATTTTCATTGTTAAGTTAATAAGTGAAGAATTAATTTATTGACAAATTATTTTACATATATTTTTATGAATTTGCTTTGGCTTTGTCAAAAGAAAAAAGTCAATTTGTGTTATATTTTTTTTAATTTGATTTAGGTTATACCACAGATAATACAACTATACAGAAAACGAAATTCGTCCAAAAAAAAAGCTTTCTTAAAAGTTCATCTTCTTTGAGAAGATACAACATTCAATTTATTTTCTCTACTACTCTTAACATATGGGAGGGCTACTAACAGAACAAAAAGGCACAATTTTGTTTTTTTTTTTTTTTTTTTTTATTTCTTATGAGAAAAAACGAACCGAAAAAAACCAATTCAATTCAATTCAATTTTGTTTTATTGAACATAATATATACAATTTGGCTTATAAATAATATGATACTATGATAAATTTACATTTGTTGGCACATAAGGGGTCTAACGTTATACAATGTCTTAAGTATAACAATTTATAGATATATAAATTACATGTCAAAAAGTTTAAATTAAAATTCGGCTGACTTAATCGTCCTCAGGGTGCTCATTCCCGTTTGTCAATGGTGTTTTGGTGTAGGTTGGGGGAAGTGGCGTTTAGCCGAGGTAGAAGGCTGACCCAATGTCAGCGTAGAACGAGACTGCTTCCTCGTTGTTCATGATTATGTTGTCATCAAGAGTTTCCATCACACTTAGGTACCTTGGCTCTGGATGTCGTTGTTCAGTGGTCATCCTTCTCATTAGCTGATTTGGGTGGTCGATGATGTTCCGTACTAGTCTCTTCGCTGAAAGGACTAGGTATTTGTCCAGCGGGATTATGTTGGCTTCAGAGTAGAGATGTTTGTTACTGTAGTGTTTCGGCCGCTGCCGGTCGAAGTACAGGCCGGTGCAAATTCTGAGAATCTTCTTTTCGATTACTTGAAGCTCCTTTATGGCTGTCTTCGAGATTGAAAACCAGACTGGGAAGGAGTAGCTGATGACTGGTCGTAAGAGCTGCTTGTAGATCAGTAACTTCGTTGGTTGACTTAAGCAGCCCATAGATACTACACTTGTGTCTGCACCGGTGTCGGTGTACGGAAATGTGTGCTGTGTGTGGGCTGGTGCCACACCGATTTTCGGTGTCACACCGGTGTGGCATTCCGCCACACACGCTACACCGATCGAGACACCAAAAATCAAAAACTTTTGATTTTACTTGCACCGTGTCTGACACCGAAAATCGGTGTGCGCACCAGCCCACACACAGCACACATTTCCGTACACCGACACCGGTGCAGACACAAGTGTAGTGTCTATGGGCTGCTTTAGTCCTGTTCTTTTCTTCATCAATGGGTGTAGGCGGTGGATGGCCCAACTGGCTTTTCTGAGTACATTTCTTGAGTGTGGGTTGAACCTTAGCAACTCATTGAAGTGGATTCCCAGGTACTTCACATTCTGTTTGGCAGCTATGGTGGATTCATCAGGGAGTCTCAAGACCAGGTTTCTGCAATTGGCTGCGGTGCGGCTACCTCTACCAGTTGAAGGCCTCCTGAAGCAGACAAGTTCCGATTTGGAAGTGTTGATCCGGATGCCCCATTTTTTGTAGAAATTGAAGAGTCTGCTGATGTGTGTCTCTAATTTTCGGACAGCGATAAGCGGTGACATTGATAATGTTTGAGCGAGTCATCAGCATATGGCAGGTTCTCGCATCCAATTGGGACAAGTTGGTCGGATGTCATCAGGCTGTAGAGGAAGGGACCAAGTTTTGAGCCTTGGGCGACTCCGGCTCTGATGTTCTTCATGTTTGATTTACAGTTGTCTTGTTGTACGTAAAATTTCCTGAATGAATGAAAAGAAAAAAGAATTTTTATTAGTGGCGGAGGTACCTGCAATAGATGAAGTTTATGTATTAGGGCTTCTATCCAAACGCTATCAAATGCTTTCTCAACATCCAGAAAGCATCCGACGGTGACACGATGACTGTTGTGGGAGGTGGTGATGTCATGTTGGAACTTCAGCAGCGGATGCAGCGTTGAGTGCTTTTCTCGAAAGCCGAACTGCATGTCAGGGATGATGGAGTTTTCACTGCAAAATTTCTTCAGTCTCCGGAGGATTACTTCTTCCAGTGATTTGCTGATATTGTTGAGAAGTGATATTGGCCTCTAGTTGGATACTAGGTTGGAAGCGCCTTTCTTCGGGATTGCCACAATCTTCGCTGTTTTCCACGTCCGGGCGAAGTAACAGTTGTTGAGGATGATTGTGAGGAAAATCATTACTACTTGTGGAAACCTTTTCAGGATGTAATTGGAGACACCATCTGGTCCAGCTGATTTTTTTGGCTTGGAATTGCCGATGATCTCTGCTACCTCCTCTAGATTGCATGGATGTGGACTATCGGTGGGGTCACTTTCTGGATTGGTGTCAACGAAACTGATTATATCCGGATTTGGCTGTAGGGTCTGCTGAATTGATGCCTCTACTTCTTGTAGGAACGTTGGATCAGTAGGTAGGTTCGGCTTGAAGTTTCCTTCGAAGTAGTTAGCAAACGCTTCCACCTTGTCCTGGGCTGAGGTTGCTTCAATGTTGTTGCTGATGATGGATTCTGGCATTTGTGGCTATTTTCCGATGATCATATTGATGTTTTTGATGGCATCTAGTCCTGGCTTAATTGCTTGCAATCTTCTCTGGTACTGGATATTGTTGTGGTGTTGAATGGAGTTCCGAAACATTATATTGACTTGCTGTAGTTCATTCCAAACTGTCTGGTAGTTGATGTGTGTTGTATTTAGCTCGCTTTGATGGATCCGCTGGAGTCGTTTTCTTAGCCGCTGTCTGTGAGCATACAAATTCTGGACGTACTCAGGAAGATGCTGGTACCTGTCCTTTGACGTCCTAGGCCTTTTTTGCTTCTCCAGGGCTTCAGATACGGCATGTTGGAGGTTGTCAATAGCTGCATAGATTTCGGTATCCAGCAGATTCCTGTTTGAAGGTGGAAGAGTAATGCTGTCTTCGATGTCCCTGTGAAGTTTTTTAATATCCAGCCGTCTGAAGTTGATGAAGTTCTCAGGAGCTTCTGTCGTAAGGAGTATGGGTTGGTTGAGGTTGATGGAAAGTTGAACAGCTTCATGGTCCGAGTCGCTTTGCACTATTGTACAGATATAATTCCGGATTTCCGGAAGAATATGTACTTGGTTGGAGGAAGCCAGGAAAAAGTCCAGCGCTGATGGTGTTCTAGGGAAGGTGGGTTTCGGCTGGGATATAACCACCAGAGAATGTTCATTGCTGTTCAGTTCCATCCAGTCTACGATTGCTTTGCTTTCACAGCTGATTTTTGTGTCTAACCATAGGTGATGTCTCGCATTGAAATCACCGCCAATGATGCCATAGATGATTTGCTTCAGGATGCCGTTGAGGGTGAGCAGTAGAGTGGGCCGAAAAAACTTTTTTTTCGAATTTCAAGTTGTAATACCGCGGGAAAGTTGCGAATTGGGAAAACTAAGAAGGGTTTAAAAAATTTTTGAAATCGGTTCATATCTTCCGGTCGCGCATGGGGTCTGAAGTTTGAAAAAAATTGAAAAAAATGGTATTTTTACAAAAAAAAAAAATTCTATCCAAACGTCTCATTTTTTTAATATAATAGCTTTAGGTAACTCTTATATGAACCAAATATTAAGTAGAAAAAAAAATGGTTCAAATTGGTTAAGGACTTCCGGTCGCGCAGAAACGTCAAAATCAATGAAATTTTGAAAAAAAAAATTAAAAATTGAGGAAAATGACATTTCAAGAAAAATGAATACTTACAAATTTCCTACTTCGTAACTGGTTTCCATTTCAAAATAAAAAGTTTAAAATTAAGAAATAAGTACAATTACACCATAAAATTTTATTAGGAACGAATATTTTATTAAAAAAAATAAGTTTTGTTTAATTTATTGGTCAACATTATTTTTATCTTGAACAACTTTGTTTTCACTCGCTTTGAGCTGAAGGAACTTTAAATTTAGATTTTTGTGAAAAAATTTGGCATGGCTGCTCTTGACATCCATCTCTATTTTCGACCCCGAAAACTTTTGAAGAGGCTTCCGAAACTAACGGGTGATTTTTTAAGAGGTTTAGAACTTTTTTAAAAAAAAAAACACAAATAGTTCGAAAAAATGAATGAAATATTTATTTGAATCGATAGTTTGAACCTTGCAATTTAATGTTTAAAGATAATTTCATGCAAATGTTGACCGCGGCTGCGTCTCAGGTAGCCCATCCGCTGAGTCCAATTTTGGCATACTCTTTCACACATATCGGCCGGTATCTCACGAATGAATGCATGGATGTTGGCTTCCAGTGCGTCAATCGAAGCGGGCTTGTCCCTATAGACATTAGCCTTGACATACCCCCACAAAAAATAATCTAATGGTGTCAAATCGCACGATCTAGGCGGCCAATTGACCGGCCCGAAACGTGAAATTAACTGTTCACCAAACTCGCCTCGCAATTGCGCCATTGTTTCGCGTGCTGTGTGGCATGTGGCACCGTCTTGTTGAAACCACATATCATGCAAGTCAAGAACTTCCATTTCGGGCAAAAAAAAGTTTGTTATCATCGCTCGGTAGCGTTCACCATTGACAGTAACGCTGCGATTCGCATCATCTTTGAAGAAATATGGCCCAATAATGCCGCCGGCCCATAAACCGCACCAAACAGTGGCTTTTTCGGGATGCATTGGTAGATGTTGCAATGCTTCTGGCTGATCTTCACTCCAAATGCGGCAATTTTGCTTATTTACGTACCCATTCAACCAAAAATGAGCCTCATCGCTGAACACAATTTTTCGATAAACAACATTTCGAACCGAGCACGAATTTTGATAGTAAAATTCAATAATTTGCAAGCGTTGTTCATTTGTAAGACGATCCATGGTTAAATTGCAAACCAAACTGAAGCTGTTTGACAGTGACACAAGGTACTAAACACACGTCAGCTGTCAAAACCAGTGTTGCCAAAACCAAACCAGCTTAAAAATCACCCGTTAGTTCCGAAACGCGACGTTCAACTGCCTGCGTGTGAACTGGGAAATCAATTTTCCAATTAGGAATTGAATTACTTGTTATATATGAAATTATTTCAGCGTCACTTATATTTTTCAATACTGGAGGAGATGACAAATCACAATCCACCCAATCAATAATTTCTGTGTAGTTCTGGGCATTGAAATTCAGTCTGGGTGGCTTGTAAGTTCTTATAACTTTTCTGTTCCGATCCATCTGCTTCGCCTTCAAAATCCGTCGAAGTCCGAGTTCTCTTATTTGTTTTTCATCATCTTGTGTCATGGTTAGCATTAAATGTTCAGGGTGTGCGAAGAATCGGTTTCTTTCGATAACAGGATCGGCGATATTTCGTAAATCTTCGGAGGGATACCTTGAAGATTGAATTGAATTGTACACAAGTTTTGGTCCTTCTTTCAAGAATTTACTTGTTTTAATTCTGAACCACATTGGCATGTATGAATTTAAAATTAAAAAAAACAATATCTTGTAGTTGTTGGGTTGGAACTTCTTCGCTTAAGTACAACCTAAGCGTTCGATTTGCTGTTATCAACCATCTTGAATGTGACAAGGGACCAGGATCTTGTGTAGCCAAATCTTCTTTGCAGTTTCCAGATTGTGTTGCCAAAGAATGATCAAGTAAATATTGTTGATCTTTACTTAATATATTCCTGTCTACCTCAGGAATCTGACAGTTCGAAAAGGTTTCGTAGAGTTAAAAAATAAGAACATTATTCGCTAATCCAAGAGCCTGGTTAAGTTTACGTCGGTCATGTTACTCCAAGTTCTGGAAATTCTGAAGCTAGATATTGTTTTTTTTATTTTAAATTCATACATGCCAATGTGGTTCAGAATTAAAACAAGTAAATACTTGAAAGAAGGACCAAAACTTGTGTACAATTCAATTCAATCTTCAAGGTATCCCTCCGAAGATTTACGAAATATCGCCGATCCTGTTATCGAAAGAAACGGATTCTTCGCACACCCTGAACATTTAATGCTAACCATGACACAAGATGATGAAAAACAAATAAGAGAACTCGGACTTCGACGGATTTTGAAGGCGAAGCAGATGGATCGGAACAGAAAAGTTATAAGAACTTACAAGCCACCCAGACTGAATTTCAATGCCCAGAACTACACAGAAATTATTGATTGGGTGGATTGTAATTTGTCATCTCCTCCAGTATTGAAAAATATAAGTGACGCTGAAATAATTTCATATATAACAAGTAATTCAATTCCTAATTGGAAAATTGATTTCCCAGTTCACACGCAGGCAGTTGAACGTTGCTTTTCGGAACTAGTTTCGGAAGCCTCTTCAAAAGTTTTCGGGGTCGAAAATAGAGATGGATTTATAAGAACCACCTTGATGTCAAGAGCAGCCATGCCAAATTTTTTCACAAAAATCTAAATTTAAAGTTCCTTCAGCTCAAAGCGAGTGAAAACAAAGTTGTTCAAGACAAAAATAATGTTGACCAATAAATTAAACAAAACTTATTTTTTTTAATAAAATATTCGTTCCTAATAAAATTTTATGGTGTAATTGTACTTATTTCTTAATTTTAAACTTTTTATTTTGAAATGGAAACCAGTTACAAAGTAGGAAATTTGTAAGTATTCATTTTTCTTGAAATGTCATTTTCCTCAATTTTTAATTTTTTTTTTTAAATTTCATTGATTTTGACGTTTCTGCGCGACCGGAAGTCCTTAACCAATTTGAACCATTCTTTTTTCTACTTAATATTTGGTTCATATAAGAGTTACCTAAAGCTATTATATTAAAAAAATGAGACGTTTGGATAGAATTTTTTTTTTTGTAAAAATACCATTTTTTTCAATTTTTTTCAAACTTCAGACCCCATGCACGACCGGAAGATATGAACCGATTTCAAAAATTTTTTAAACCCTTCTTAGTCTTCACAATTCGCAAGGTTAGGTTAGGTTAGGTTTTTTATTGAACTTTATATATACAATTGGAAAACTTAAGATTAAGGATATTATGAAAATAAATAATTTGTTGGCACAGAGGGGGCCTAACTTAAGCATTGACAATGTTTTTAAAATTATAATAATTATAATATACATGAAAATTTAACTTAATAATAATAATCTGCTGGCTTGGTTTCTTTTCTCGGGTTGTTCCGTCCCGGTTGTCCAGATGGTGGGTTTGGTGTGGGTTAGTTTATAAATTTTTCAGCCACGGTGGTATGCTGACTCCGTGTCAGCGTAGAACTGAATTCCTTCATCGTTGTCGGTTGGTATGTTTGTTATATCCAAGGCACTAAGTTACCTTGGCTCTGGATGTCGTTCCTGGGTGGTCATCCTTCTCATCAGCTGGTTAGGGTGGTTGGCGGTGTTAGAGATGAGTTTCTTTGCCAATTGCATGAGAAACTGGTCCAGTGGCTTGATTTTCGCTTCTTCGTACACTCTCTGGTTGCTGTGGTGTTTCTGTCGCTGCCGATCGTAGGTGAGTCCGGTGGTTAACCTCAGGATCTTCCTTTCGAAGAGTTGGAGCTTCTGCATCGCCGTCTTTGAAATGGTGTACCATACAGGAAAGTTGTAACTGATGACCGGTCTGATAAGTTGCTTGTATATGAGTAGCTTCGTTGGCTGGCTTAGTCCGGTTCTTCTTGCAAGCAGTGGGTGCAAGCGATGAAACGCGAAGTTGGCCTTCCTTAGCACCTGCCTCGAGTGAGGGTTGAACCTGAATAGCTCGTTGAAGTTCACTCCAAGGTATTTGACATTCCTTTTGGCTGCTATCGTTGATCCGTTAGGAAGCTTCAGGACCAGATTTCTGCTTATTGCTGCTGTTCGACAGCGGATGCCATTGGTGGTGGGTCTTCTGAAGCACACAAGTTCCGATTTGGCAGTGTTGATTCGGATACCCCACTTTTCGTAATAGCTGAAGAGTCTGGAGACGTGAGCTTCCACTCTCCGAGCTGCTATGGCAGGCGCTATCGATGAGGCATATGTGAGTGAATCGTCAGCAAAAAGCAGGTTCTCACAATCAATTGGCACCGGTTGATCGGACGTCATCAGGCTGTATAGGAAAGGTCCCAGATTCGATCCCTGGGCGACTCCGGCTTTGATAGGTTTGACTGGTGATTTGCAGCTATCCAGTTGGACGAAGAATTTTCTGAAAGAAAGAAAAGAAAATAATATTTTTATTAATGGCGAAGGTAATCCAATCAGTCGAAGTTTGTGGATAAAGGCTTCTATCCATACGCTGTCGAATGCTTTCTCGACATCCAGAAAGCATCCTACGGTGGCACGATAGGGATGATGCTGTTTTCGCTGCAGTATTTTCTGAGCCTTCTTAGGATGACTTCTTCCAGGATTTTACTGATGCTGTTAAGGAGGGATATAGGCCTATAGTTCGAGACCAGGTTTTTAGCGCCTTTCTTCGGGATTGCCACGATTTTTGCCGTTTTCCATTTCACAGGGAAGTAGCAGTTGTTGATACAGTTGTTTATGATGATTGTTAGGAGTATCATCACTGCATGTGGAAGCCTTTTGATGATGTAGTTGGAGACTCCATCCGGTCCAGTTGACTTCTTCGGTTTCGAATTGATAATGATTTCCGCTATTTCCTCAGGTTGGCATAGTTGGGGGTTGTCCGTTGGGCAACTAGCTGGGAAATGGTCGTCAAATTGGACTCCTTCCAAATTTGGTTGTAAGGTCTGCTGGACGGATGTCCTGACTTCATCCAAGAACACTGGGTCCGTAGATGGGCTAGGTGTGAAGTTCTGTTCAAAGTGGGTCGCAAAGACCTCCACTTTGTCCGCTGTTGTTGTCACTTCAGTGTTGTTGTGGATGATGACGTCGGGCATGGGCTGGGTTTTCCCTAGACAGCTGTTTATTTCGCTGAAGGCGTTTGGTCCTGGCTTGATGGCCTGTAATCTCTTCACGAATCTCATGTTGTTGTGGTGCTGGATCGCGTTCCTGAACATTATGTTGACACACTGTAGTTCGCTTCTGACTGCCTGGTAGTCGTTGTTGATCGTGTTGAGCTCTCTTTGGTGAATTCTTTGTAGCCGTTTCCTCAACCTTTGTCTGTGGGAATACAGATTCTGCACATACTCCGGGAGGTGTTGGTACCTATCCTTAGACGTCTTGGGCTCTTTCTGTACCTCTAGGGCATTGGAGATAGCTGACTCCAGGCAGTCGATGGCACTGTCAATTTCCTCATTCATAAGGTTTCTGTTTGATGGTGGAATTATGACGTTGTCTTCTATGTCCCTCTGGAGCTTCTCAATATCCAGCCTTCTGTAATTGACGTGGTTCTCAGGTGGGACTGTTGTCAGCAGAACAGGTTGGCTGAGATTTAAGGATAGTAGGACTGCTTCATGGTCCGAGTCGCTGGGTAAAGTTGAGCAGGTGTAGTTGCTGATTCCTGGAATTAAATAAATAAAATTAGAAGTTAGTAAGAAGAAGTCTAATGTTGATGGAGTCCTGGGAAAGGTTGGTTTTGGCTGCGACACAACAACCAGGGAGTGCTCTTCACTATTAAAGTTCATCCAGTCCATGATTGCCTTTCCTTCAGGGTTTATAGATGTGTCCAGCCATTGATGGTGCCTCGCATTGAAGTCGCCGCCAATGAGTCCGTAGGTTGTCTGCTTCAGAGTCTGGTTGAGAATGTGTAGGTCGCTTCTAATGTTTCTAGCGGAGGAGTTACACTTGAAGTATACACTGATTACTGTCAAGGTTTCTCCTCTCCCTAGTTTTATCCTGATGGCGGTGGCTTCACTTGTCTGCAGTCCCGGTATGATGACTTCGCTGGTGTTGGGGGATATCTTATCCCTTATGTAGATGGCCGTCCCTCTTCGGATCTCAGTTTTGTCCTGCCGGAAGGTCTTGTACCCGGTGATGTTAATGTTGTTCTTCCTTTTCACGTTGGTTTCGCTGATGAGTGCAATGTCGGGGTTATTTCGTTTCATAAATAGGTGGAATGATGTCCTCTTCTCCAGGCTGTACAATGAATTCACATTGTACGTCACTATGTGCAGCTTCTTTAGTTGCATATTTGGAAAAGGAAGGTGGCCAGTGCCACGGACTTCTCTCCATCGCTTAGCTGAGCGTAATTCGGCGGAACTGCACTCCTAGCTTTACCCATGACCGTGAGCAGGTCGGAACCAAAGATCCTCTGAACTTCGTTGTTCAGGTTTACTGGTGCCGATGTTTTAGCTGGTCCACTTTTCGTTGCCATGGTCCTTGGTACAACTGGCCGAGGTGCTGTCATCTTGGCTGGTGCTTTTGGTTGTTGTGCCTTTGGGGGAGCTGCTTTTGGTGTTTGGCCTCCTTTCACCATTTCTGCGAAGCTGACTGCGGGCCGGGTAACCGCGTAAGCTGACTTTGCCACAAACGCTTGGTGAACTTTCATTTCTGCTAGGATCTTGTTCCTCTCTGTTTGCTTTGCTTTAAGAGTTGGGCAACCCTTAAAGCTAGCTGGATGTCCTTCCTTCTGGCAGTTGGCGCACCAAACATCTAATCCTGCATTCTCCTTGCGTTTGCACTGGCCTGGCTCGTGGTCTTCTTTACACTTTACGCACACGTATTGGCGACCGCAGTTAGTGGCGACGTGACCGAAACGTTGGCAGTTTCTGCACTGCACGATGTCGTTGGATTTAAGGCGCTCCCAGTGCACCCTTTGGTTCATTACCAAAGTCTTGGTGTAGACTTCAGTGATGTTGCAACCCTTGCTCAGTTCCACGACAAAGTTGTTGTAGGTTTTACCCTGCGCTTTCTTTGCCTTGAAATGAGACACTTTGATGACTGGGAGCCCCTCAACCCTCAGTTCGTCCTCCACTTCAATGGCTGCATACGTGTGGTGAATTCCTTTTAATAAGAGCAGGTTCTTCCTTTCCTCTCGTGGCGTGAACGTATTATATTGTATCTTCCGTGTCATCAGGAAGTTCTTGATCGTGTCAAATGCCTCTCTGTTTCCAGCGTTGATAATAGTCATTTTGGTATTTTTGTTTTTGAATGTCACTGACAACTTGTTCGTTTTACAGAACCTGCTGATCTCGGCGATGTTTCCGGAGAAGCAAAAGATTGGTGGCATTCCTGTAGGCTTGGCGGCGTTGTTGTTGGTTTTTGGTGGTGGTGGCGGCTGTGTGACGGTTGTTGTTGTTGCTGCTGGGTGTTTCGCTGTCGGTGGCTGGGTTTGGTTTGGTTGTTGTTGCTTGGCGGCTGTTGGCTTTGGAGTTGGTGCTGTTGCTGTCGATGTTGATGGTGACTCAGCTTCCAGCTGGGCGCGTTTAGTAACGCTGCTGGTTTTTTGTTGAGTCATGTCCTTTTTTCGTGGTCTCTTCTGTCCTGGTAAGGGAGAGTCACTGAAATCTTCTGCGCTGTCATCCACGTCATTCTCACTTGAAGACTCGACACTACTAGCGGTTGAAGAATCTTCATCGCTAGTAACGTCTTCCGTCTCCATGTTGTCTTCTTCTTCTTCGATATCTGCTTTTGGAGCGATGAATTTGCTTATGGTCTCACTAAGCCTCTGACCGTATTCAGGACTTAGATTGTTGACCATCCTCGCCAGCAATGCCTCAAGCGAAGCAAATGCTGCCTCCGGATTAAACGGTTCGCCCATTTCCGGCTTAACTTTCACTTTTACTTTTAATTACACTGATTAAACACAAAACACTTATTTTGAAAAAAACCTTTGTTTCGCGGAAAAACCAGCGTGATTATCTGGCTAGTGCAGGTAGCAAGCAGGTATACCTGAGTTTGCACTTTGTCTTTTTCGGGGTGGGTTTTTTTTTTTTCCGTATTTCACTTCACTGTATTTTTTTTCAAAAGAACTATACACACTGACGATCAAACGAGAACTGTCCACAATTCGCAACTTTCCCGCGGTATTACAACTTGAAATTCGAAAAAAAAGTTTTTTCGGCCCACTCTAGTGAGCAGGTCATTTTGTATGTTTCTTGTAGAGGATGAGCACTTGAAGTATGTACTGATGACTGTAAGGGTCTCACCTCTTCCCAGGGTCATCGTGATGGCAGTGGCTTCGCTAATCTGTAGTCCGGGGATGATGACTTCTGTTGTATTGGGGGAGAATTTATATTTTATGAAGACTGCTGTTCCAACGCGGTCCTCGTTTTTGTCCTGCCGGTACGTTTTGAATCCTTTGATGTTGATGTAGTTTCGTTTAGTGACGTTCGTCTCGCTGATGAGGGCAATATCGGGGGTGTTGTTCTTCATGAATAGATTTAATAACGTCCTCTTATCTAGGCTGTATAATGAATTAACATTACACGTCAGGATGCAGAGTTTCTTCAATGGACCGCGGACTTGTCTTTATCACTAAGTTGATTGTAGTTGGATGGGACGGCATTCCGGGTTTTATCCATGACGGAGATAACTTTGGACCCGAGGAGCCGCTGGACTTCACTGTTGAGGTTCATGGATGGGGAAGTTGCTGAAGTTCTGGATGGTTTGACAGGCGTTGTCTTCAAAGGGATGGTTTTGGTTGGAGTCCTTGGCTGCTGTTGATGCTGCGTTTTCGTTATTGATGGTCTGGGTGTTGAATTCTGTCTGGCCATTGCTGCGTAGCTGACTGCTTGACGGGTTACTACACAAGCTGATTTAGCGGCGAACTCTTTGTGCGCCTTCTTCTCTGCAATCACCCTGTTCCTCTCTGTTAAGCGGGCCTTTAGAGTGGGGCAGCCCTTGAAGCTGGGCGGATGTCCTTCTTTCTGGCAGTTGGCACACCATACATCAAGTCCTGTGTTCTCCTTTCGCTTGCATTGTCCGGGCTCGTGGTCTTCTTTGCACTTGACACACACGTATTGGCGGCCACAGTTGGTGGCTACGTGTCCGAAGCGCTGGCAGTTTCGTCACTGGACGATTTCATTGGATTTCCCTCTGGTTCATTATTAGGGTCTTCGAGCACACCTCGTTGATGTCACACGTCTTTGGATCTTCAACGACAAAGTTGTTGTAATGCTTTGTCTTGGCCTTCTTGGATTTGAAGTGCGTCACTGTGATTATTGGGAGTCCTTCGATGCGGAGCTCATCTTCGACTTCTATGGTTGAGCAGGTAAAATGGAAAAAAACCTAATTGGATGTCTCTTTTTAGGAATCGTGTGTTTATTGTTTTTGTTTTCATGATCCTTACTTGCTATATTATGCTACAGCAGGTCAATTTGCTACTTTCTATTGAAAGTAAATACAAAAATCCGAGTCTGGTATGCGGTTTTCAAAGAAGAAAATCGTCGTTAGATTTATATTTATGTGTGTTTCATTATTATGCATATTTTGCTTGTGCTTGTGTATTTGTTTAGAAAAATATTGAAATTGATTTTTTAAGAATGTTCGTGAAAAATTAATTGAAATAAAAATGAATTTAAAATAATAGTCTTGTCTATACGTTTCATTTAAGGAAATTTTATATCAGTTTGCACAGAGAAGAGGTTTTTTGAGTTATGTATCATTTTTAATAGATTTAATGAGGGTAGTTAAGTGGAAGAGCGTGCGTCGTCGTCGGTTAGCTTTTGATTTTGCTTATATGCAATTATTTTCTTCTAGATTTGATGGAAGATCGAATAGATTTTGCCTAGATTCAATTCATTATTCGCCATATATCAGGGTGATGTTTGATTTAGGTAAATTTTTAAATTATATTTTAATTTATATTTATTTTAATTAAGTGTTGTTTTGAAAAATATTTATTTGTTGAGGTTAATTTTTGTTGATTTTTAAATTTTGGGGATTTCATAGGGGGTTTTAGTAAAGGTAGGTTCGAAGTTTAGGACGAAGTATAAGCTGCACAATTTTGCTCCGTACTTTGTTTATGTATAGGTACAAAATATTTCGATTTTTAAAATTATAATGTCTTACAACATAAGGTGGCCGGAACCTGCTCCTATGTACGATCACACTGTGGTTTTCGAGTCTTAATAATTTTAAAAACTTTTCATTTGATAAAAGAAATTTATTAGTCATTCGAGACTATATTTTATGTCACATGTCAAAAATATAGCCTAGTTTAAGGAAGTATTATGTGAGTACATAAATATGAACAATATAGCACAGTGCTGTCTTGCACTTCGCATTCGCACATATGCATGGAATTTACAGTTTAGACTGAAAAAATGTTAAAAAATCAATAAAATTAAAAATAAAATGATTAAAAAAATATCTGAAATTGATTTGACACCAACGTAATTTACACCAAGTGATTTCTTACACAAATCTCAGTTTATGAGAACAAAATTTTTTAAAAATCGTTGGAGCGGTTTTAAAAAAAAATAATTTTTTATATAGATATAAGATTTTGAATATGTTTTTAAGAAAAAAATTGGTACGCCAATTTTTAGTACTTTTTTATGCAGAGTTAAAAATTAATTTTGAAAAAAATCATCCACCTATTTTCGAAATATCGAATTTGCAAAAAATAAATTTGAAATTTTTCTTTTAAAATAAAAAATTTAATTTTTTGAAAATGTTGATATGGAATATTATTTAAACTTATTAGTAGCTTTTGTATAAAAAATTTCATTAAAATTGGTTCAACAGATAATGAGATAGACGATATTTTTATGTACACCTAGGTAAAGAAAAAATCAGTTAAAATATAATCTTTTATTTGAATCACTCAAAACAAAACGAATTCACTTAAAATTTCAAACTTTTAGTCACCTTGAATGCACTAGCTTCGCTGTCAACCAGTAAATGCAATGAATAGATATATTTTTCGCAGTTTCAGTTTGTCTTTACTATATTATACCTACCTAGTTTTAATTCATAAAAATGGTTTATATGCACAGCAGCAAAGTATATAGAATATATAATATACAATACATATATAATCTTGCTCATGTTGCAATCCTATCTCTCTCACCCACATCGTCGCTGAGTGACGTAATTCGCTTGACCTTTGTTTGTATTTTTAACTTCCCACTGGAAGTTATTGTAATTGTTCCGATTTGTCGACTTGAAAATTTTGACATTTCTCGACGTTTCGAGGTCCCAGGAATCCGAATCCATCATTTTTTGAAAGGTGTCTGGATGTGTGTGTGTATGTACGTTCGTGAGCCTTTCTATCGTTCACTGTATCTCGAGAACGAATAGCGATATCGACCTTGAGTAAATTTTATTTTACAGATAATAACATCACAAAGTGCAACAATAATTCAATTAATGTTTTTTTACTACAGCAATTAAAAAAAAAAAGTTGAAAAAAATCACCTCGAATATTTCGAGAACAAAAAATGCCATCGACTTCAGGTTAATTTTATTCTACACATAATGACGTAATAATTAATTGAAAAGAATTTTAAAAAAATCAGCGGGCAGTTTTTCTTAGATCAAAAACATGCTAAAATTTTGAGAAAAACGTGTTTCGGTTGTAGTATTTTGAGAACAAACAATGATATTAATTTCGGGATAATTTTATTCTATACACGATGCCATATTTGGTTACCGATATAAATTTTAAAAAAATCAATTGACGGTTTTTTTAAAGCAAAAAAACTACGAGAAAATACCGAAAAAAATCGTTGAAAAACGTTTTTCGACTCGAATATTTTGAAAAAAAAAAACACCAGCTCAAAAGCCGGGCCAATTTTATTCTATACATAGTAACGTAGTCAATAACTGATAAGATTTGTAGGATTATTCAATTGACAGTTTTTTTTAAATCAACAAATTTTCAAACTCAAACCACTAAAAAAAATCTCGTAAACAAACAAAGCTATCGCGTCCGGAATAATTTCATTTTACACAAAATGCTGTAGCTATGAAATGATTTGAAAATTACTTAAACAAATTCCTGACTTTAAGAAAGCACGTTCTTGAAGATTTGACAGTTGTTTTTAAACAATAAAAAAATTCTTAGTTAATTGCTCATTCCTCTTAAACCGGTGAAAATAGAACCTCCCTCCCATAAGATTTTTTTTCTTATTTGGTCTTAAACTACTTAAAAAAGTTCTTCGTTTTATGTCGCATCTTGTGCAAATTACCCTTTTTAAAACAATTCAAAATTACAAATAACACAAATACAAAATATAAAATATAAAAATCAATATTTACAATAATAGCCAATTTAATGTAGGTAATTTGGGACCTAATAACATTTTCTTTAAGATACCTACCTAGGTCTACGTAGTTATTTTTCGTTACCTATTTTTTTTTATTTGTAGGTATGTATACCTAACCTACCTATCAGATCAAATTTAAATATTTTATAATAATATCATATTTTCAAATTACTTTGCAATTGTTTTCTTCTACTAAAAAACAGGTTCAAAATGTTGAAATGTATTAATAATCCCCAGAAATAAATTTGTTGATATAAAAAACTGGAAAATGATTATCTAAATAAAATGATATTTAGCTATTTAATCAAAAAATACAAATCTAGAATAGAGTACAAAACTAAAAACTCAACGCTCATTCATAATCATTATTCATAAGAAACCTTAAACAACCGAAAAAAAGAAGATATTTTTTCCGTCATTAAAAAAATATCCTCCACCACTCAAAAAAATCTCTACCTACCCACATAAAGAATATATCCAATATCCATGAATCAATGCAAAGAAGAAAAGGTTTTCATATACTTTCTTTTCTTTGTCGTCAGTCTCAGACGACCTTAAAAAAAAGGTACCTTATACAACACAGTAAAAAAAAAATCATCGCATTGTCTTTCGTCTTCTTCTCCTTCGTTGCTGATTTGCTCCATTCATTCCTATATCCTGAATAACAGAGAAAGAGGGATATCATATGAGCGAGCACGTAAGAGAGAACTTTTTGCAAAAAACAAATAGCTTTCTTTCCGTGCTTTACTATTAACAGGCAAAGAGCTTTCTTGCCTGTTGATCGTCTGCCTGGTGTAGTAAAAAATTGGGACATTTTTTTCTATGGGGATGCTACATCTGTATAGTTTATACCTAAGCAGCATTCAAAATAATTTGTATCACAGAGAATATACTCTAATTGCCTGTAAAGTATTCTCCGTTCCGATTGAATGGCTTCTTCAATCATAATTTATAAAACTGATCCTTTTAAAGTTAATGGTTTAGCTCGAAATTAACTTCTAATCCATAAGTAGTACTAAAATTTTGCCATTTCTCTATTCACCAAACTTTATTTCTTACTTCGTAAAGTAGCAGGTCTCTACTCAACTGAGTCTGTGTAGTGTATCCCAAAGCTTTTGAGTATAACCGGCTTTTAAGTTAAAAGTTTTGGTAAGCGACTGCGTAATTTGGATTTTTGATCTGAAGAAAAAAACATCTTTTTTATAAAGCTTTTTATCATTTTTTTTTATAAAGGTTTTTATAATTTTTTTTTTAATTTCTTCATACTCCAAACATGCGCAGCATAGACTGCTTTTAGACGACTGCAATTTCTATCCGCAATTCCCTTTTGAGTTTCTTTCCGATTGCAGCATCCATTTAAACGCTGCAAATTTTAATACCTGCAATTTTTGTTAAATGAGAAGGAAATAATATCTCCTCACTCTTTACTTCGCTTATGTCTCAAACAATAAGAAAAAGCACAAAGAAGAAAGAGCGATAACTCTGCAATTATTTCAACCTCAGCAACTTTGCCTACCCCGGACACCGCATACGGCCCCCGCCTACATGCTTAAAAATTGCAAGGGTAATTGCAGCATATTTGCAGCGTTTAAAAGCAGTCATAGTATAGCAAAGCGAAGATTTAACAACGGAATCAAAGTTTTTGCATTTTACAGAAAGTTGTTTGCGTGTGTTCAAAATACCTTGCTCCATGTTTGATGAGACTTTGCGAAGCATTAGACTTTCCTGTGAGGTGTTTTCTTAAATCTAAATTTGAGTTAAGCTTAATACCGATACCACGATAAAACCATACCTTTTGACTTTTCAGTATTTATAGCCAATCTCCATTTTTCACAATATCCTACAAAACGATTTATCTTAAGTTGCAAGTTATCTGGTAACTCTGACAGTATAACTACGTGCGTCGTACAGCAAAACGGCTATGATGACGCCTGCAATTCAAATACCTTCGAGGAGATGTTTAACAATCAGGTTTATTCTGCTATATCTGTTATTCTGCTATGAATTTTTTGTTATAAATTATAAAAGATTTTCACTATAAAAGATTTTTTTTATAATTGGTATTCAGATGTTAGATCTTTTATAAAATTTTGTAATGAAACTACGAAAACGAAATATGTTAGCAAACAGATCTAAAATCGGTTGTCAATCAGATATTCTAAAAAAAAAATAATTGCTGGCAAATAAATTAAAATGGTTGCTCGCGAATTACAATTCAATTTACAAATTTGTATCTATAGTGATAGTTTGCATATTTATGTTGCCGACAACAGATCCAATGCAAAAAAGCTGTAAGAATCGCCATCGGGAAGACCAAAGGCAAGGGGACTACTGTTGAATTTAATACTCGTCAAATTTATACTTAACATTTATATATATAACTATTATTAAAATGGGAACACTATTATCTTACGATCTAAATGAATTACTTATATGAAGACAAAATGGAATTGAAAATATACTTAGCATATAATATAAAGGCAAATGTAATTTTAGTTGTCGTAATAAACTTGTAAAGAATATTTGAATTTGTTTCAATTTTTCCTAACAAAGGTTATGGGCCCAGGTCCCAACACGTTGAAGTCTTTAAAGTTTTTTTTTTTTGTTTTATTGTTCTCAATTTTTTTTTTAATTTTCTTTTTAATTTAATTTAACCCAATTGAGATGGGTTCTTGATCGGGTTTATATCACATTGAGAAATTGTGTGACGACAACTACGATGGCTGGGCAATACAAATGAGATCAGTTCTCATTCATAGTGGGTTATGGTCATATGTATCTGGCGAAACATTGGCGCCAGAGCCTACAGAGGCCGCGGAATTAATTTTGGACTGGAAGAGGAGAGACGAAAAGGCATTGGCAACCATCATTTTATGTGTTAAAACCTCTCAACTTTTGCACATTAAAAATTGCCAAAAATCATATGATGCATTGAAGAAACTGGGTGATATTCACCGGCCGAGTGGTCCAGCCAGAAAAGTATCGCTTTTCAAGCAATTATTGAATTTAAAATTGCCTGAAAATGAATCTATTTCTAATCATTTAAATAATTTTTTCAATGTGTCTGAAAAATTGCTGGCGATAATCTTGTTATCCAATCTGCCAAAAAGTTATGATAACTTTATCATCGCTATTGAAACAAGAGATAAGTTACCGTCAACAACTGTACTTAAAACTAAGTTGATGGAGGAGTGGAAAAGGCGAGGGGGAGATTCTGTGACTGTACCAGAAAATGGTGAATCAGCATTTTTTGCCAAACAAAGGCATGACTCACAAAAGCAAGGAAGTAAGTTGCATACAAAAACATTTCGCGGTAAGTGTTATAAATGTAACAAGAAAGGGCACTATGCATCAGCCTGCCCAGCAACAAATGTTTCTGCAACAAGTTCTTCGCGAACCAAGGTGACAGCATCTTTTGCAATGCTCAACACGGCACATTTAGCAACACTTGACAGATACACATGGGTTCTTGACAGTGGGGCAACTTGTCATTTGTGTTGTGACAGTTCACTTTTCATCGAACTAAAAACTCATAAGGAAAGGATTGAATTGGCAGCTGATAATTTCATTGAATCGATCGGTATAGGAAAAGTTTTGATTGAAACTTTGAATTTTACAATTATACTGAAAGACGTGTTGCTTGTGCCAAATTTAAAAGCTAATTTTATATCAATGAGTAAAGCCACACAAAATAAGCACACAGTAGAGTTCAACGGCAAAAAGGCTATCGTCCGAAATGAAAACTCCGAAGTGGTCATGAGTGGTAATCTGTACTTGTTAAAACGAAATCAATCGAAATTACTATATCTTGCTAAAGAAAATGTTGATACACAGTTTGTAAAATGGCATCAGCGATTCGGGCATTTAAATGCCAAGAGCTTAAGTTACTTGTGTAATAAGAATATGGTTAATGGTTTGAACTTAACAAATGCTTTTGATACTTTGGACTGTGAAGTTTGCCTCAAAGGTAAAATGTGCGCACTGCCTTTGCCTAAAAAGTCTAGTTATCAAAATAAAGACGTACTCGAAGTTGTTCACAGCGACATTTGTGGTCCGATGCGCTCACAATCTGATGGGGGTTCTCGTTATTTTGCCTTGTTTATTGACGATTATAATAGAAAAATATTTGTTTATTTTTAAAAGCATAAAAATGAAGTCTTTAATGCATTTAAATCTTTCAAGGCTTCGGTTGAACTAGAAACGCCAAAGAAGATCAAGATTCTTCGAACCGATAATGGCGGTGAATATCTAAGTGGAGATTTTAGTCCTTATTTGGAAGAGGCAGGCATAAAGCGTCAGTTAACAGTTTTACACCTAGCTCCTACAAGAAGTCTGTGCTTTCACACAAAATGTTAATTTTATTTTAATTTCTTTATTTGTTAATTTTATTATGTATTTAAATATTGTTTTCTTTAATTTTTTTTTTATTTTAAGAACATTTCGTTGTCGAAACAAAATATAAAAATCCATTTAAAATTCATATACTTGAAGTGTTTTATGATAGAAGTCACAAAAATTTGTCTTTTATTTTCTTTTATAATTCAAACAGACTTCATAACAAATTTTGGCATGCCGAATAGCAAAACTAAAATTCATAAAAGATTTTTTTTTAAGTTCGAACTGCTGACAGTTTATAAGAGATTTCTTAGCAGACTTCATAACAGTTTTTGGCATGCCGAATACCAAAATTATAATTAGTAGATAAATGATTTTTAGACAGCTCAAACTTTTATATGGAAATTCATAACAGAATAAAAGATCTTGCCGAATAGGCCAAATGTTATTTATAGAAAGAGAGAACTGAGAAGGACTGAGCACTGCTTAACACCAGTATCTGTGTCAAGTCAAACAATCTCGAAAACTCTGCCCCACCCCAGGCTGTTGCTTTCGTGCCCGCATAAATTTTGCGCGTTACTCGCAGAAATCTTGTTGAAAAGTCCAGTTTTGAAAGCACTCGAGAGAATTTAAAATTACCTAAAAAATTAATACAGAAAGTTAGGAATTCATAGGGTATACCCTCTTCTCCTGGAGCTTTCTCATCTTTTGCTTTTCTTCTTTGTAGCACAATAGAAACAAAAAACTTGAGTACGATCGCTAAAGAAAAAAAGAGTAAACATTACATTTTTTTCGTTCTGATACAAATGCTTTACTTGTGTGTTGTTTTGTATGTAAAAAAAAAATTATTTCGTTGGCAGTGTAGGCATTTTTTCTCTAGCTTGGTGTGACCCGGGTATTTTTGTATGTCGAATGAAATTATGTTGGGCTATTTCGATGTGAAAGATAGCACGCAGTTGATCGCCAATGCCAGTCCGGTTGGTTTGGGTGCTGTATTAATCCAGCTGAACGACAATGGTCCTAGAGCTATCTCCTATGCAAGCCTTTTCGACGACGAACGTTGAGAAACGAAATGCACCAACGAAGAGAGAGGCTCTTGCTTTGGTGTGGGCAACGGAGAGGTTTCATTTCTATTTATATGGACGAGCATTCCAGCTGATTACGGATCATAAGCCACTCGAAGTCATTTTTGGAAATAATTCACGTCCGCGTGCACTCATTGAGCGATGGGTGCTGCGTTTGCAATGCTATAAATACAAAGTGATTTATCGGCCTGGTAAATACATTGCCGATATTGGATGGGCGATCCAATTGGATGAAACTAAAAAGGCGTTTAAATTGGTTGGACAATGGGCGGATGAAGCCGGACCCTTAAAAATATTCCCCACGGAATTGTGTTTCGCTGGGGATATTCTTGTACGAGGTAATCGAATCGTCATACCAGAGAATTTACGGAAACAAACTCTAGACCTGGCACATGAAGGCCATACGGGGATGAAACTAATGAAACAACGGTTGCGATTTAAAGTTTTGTGGCCAAAAAAGGAGGTGCATGTAGACGGGTAAAGTGTCGCGGGTGTATGTTGGTGGCAGCACCGGCACCACCACAACCAATGAACGGGAAAGAGTTGCCAAACGAACCATGGTAGCATATCGCGATTGATTTTTTGGGTCCGTTTCCGTCAGGTCATAATTCCCTGGTAGTGGTTGATTACTACAGTCGATACGTTGAGATTGAGATTATGAAGAAAACTTTAGATTGATTTTTTTATATTTTTTTAATATTGTATTAATTCTATGGAGCCTTGGCCAAGAGTGAAAACCATCGAGTTTGGTACCAAAAGTTGACGTTGAGATTGTTATATAAGTGAAATATTTTTAAAATCGTTTATGGGAAAGTCGAGATATCTGATCTTGAAGTTGCCGATTGAAAAAATTAAGATTTCATATTTTTTTTCAAATAATTGTTTATAACATGCGACATAATTATGTAGATGACTAAGAAAAATGATATTGATATCAAATAAAAGATTTTTCTTGTTTTTAAAATAATATCCATATTTTTTGCTATGCATTTTGCGATGTTAAACTTGGAAATTTAAAAATAATCGTTTTTTCAAGAGTTTTTTGTTTGAATTGCTGTTGGGCTTCGCCGTTCAATCGAAACTACGATTAGCTGAGCTATACTTTACCTAAATACGCTTTATACTAAATATTATTGTTTAAATTAGAATCTAACTAATTAACTAAATCAAGGGCTATCTACATATTATATGCACATTATTTAAAAAAATTTTAATTCAATCGTTTTCAAATTACAAATTGTTGTCAATAAAAAATCTTTAAATGCAAAACTCAAAACAAAATGGATTTCCATGTTAATTTAACGATGATTGTGTAATGTGTCCATATACCAAACTAAGAAAATCCATGTACCTATACGTATACCTTTCTATAGTTGAACCCACATCATATCTATTATAATTATGATAAAAACAACTAAATTACACGAAGGAGTTGCAATCTATCGGTTCCTTTTTTTTTAATTTCAATTTTTCCTGATTAACAAAATTGTAGAATCAAGAAAACAAAATTAAATCTGTATAGGTATGTAGATATATTTTTTTTAATGCATTTGGCAAAGATTGAAAGATAAGAAACAACAAAAAGATACAAGGACGCAAAACCAAAAACAAATTAAATAGCAAAAAAAAACGAAACAAAATACAGGGCACTTCTTCTCTAGTAATCGTCATCATGGTTTTACTGCGATCTGCACGAGAAAAAAAGGGGGGGTCTATTTAGAGAATTGCCCCTCCCGCCTAAACGGGGGGTTCAGGCGGGAGGGGCAATTCTCTAAAAAAGTGAATTAAAACGGAAAAAAATTATTTAAAAACAACGGTTAAACTTACAATGCCATGCTATATCGGAAACCAGAAATCTCTTCTTTAATTTTCATTTTAAATTAATTTGTGTTAAGCTAAGTACAGACGATTGTAAGATCTTACAATATTGTCAGATCTGTCAGTGAAAAAACTGTCCCATATGTCTTGCTATCGTCTGAACACACAATTTTGTGTGACAATATTGTCAGAAACGTCATTGTCAGACGACAATCTGACAAAAAATTGTCACGTATCTTACAATCGTCTGAACATACAATTTTGATCATTGTCAGACGATTAGGACATTATCAGACTCATTGGTCATTGTCAGATGTTTTCATTGAAAACATCTTACAATTGCTGACAATTTTTTCATTTTTCGAAATGTCAATGAAACCCATCGGTTGGAGTCGAGTTGGTTAAATAGGTATAAAAAAAACATTTGTGTTGGAAATTTGTAGTTTTTGCAATACTGAATACATAAAACTCAAAAAGAAAATATCTATAAAGCAACTTCAATTTTATTTTATATGTGTTGTGTAGTTTTATTCGGAATAAATTAAGTACATATTGTCGGCCACCATTTGTATTTTATTAATTCTTTTTAGCATGTTGTTGATTTTTGTCGCATTTCTGACAAAAAAAATAGATAAAAAATCTAATAATGACGCTGATTACACGATTCGTTTTTTCGTTCGTTTCGTCTTTCGTCTTTTTGATAGGCACGTATCCTCGTGATTACATGGTTCTTTTTTACATTCGTGAAGACTCTTTCGTTATTTTGACGTTCAGAAACTTTGCGGTGGATTTATTGGAAAATAAACAGAAGTAGTAATTAAAAATGTTTTTTAATCACTTCTTATTCATATCTACAGCTTATTTAAGTGTGAAAAAATGTTTTACAGCTCGAAATTAAAAGTTTACAAGTTCTTCGCACAATGCTCTGATTTTAGGGATGAGCGATTAAATTTTTCGATTTTAAAATCGGTGAGAAAATTTATCGAACCTGAAACATCGATGTTTTTCAAAATCGATGCATTTTTTTCTTTTTTATTTTTATAGCCAAATACGTTATAATATGTCAATTTACATCAAAACGTGGTTTTGATTTAAGTTTGTTTGTTCATAGTAGGTTAAATCTGTAATAAAGGTTCTGACTCTGGTTCTGATGATTAAAATTTCAAATTAAGTATTCCTTTAATCGATTTTCTCCTCTAAGAAATTACATTGAAATGATCTGTGCCTATATTCTGTAACTCACAGCGATTAAATTAGTCGATAAATGATGAAAATTGAAACAAATCATGAGTTTTAATCTATTTTTCAACGTTTCTCGACTAATGTTATCGACGCGAGAATTACAGAACGTGCACTGTAAGATATTTGGAGCAAATCGGTCCACCTGTTTATTCACTATCTCGATGGACCGTATAGTGCACAGACGTAGAAATCAACGGATGGTATGGCAAAACTCCTTTTTAAGACTTCTCCATGTTTACAAGAACCCAATACTTGCCCTATAGAACATGTAAAAAGAACCAAAAATTTCCACACCACATATGTATTGTTTTATCAAAAAATGCATTTCTGAATTTACGTGGTGTGAACATTTTATCGGGGTTAAATCTTAACTGACCATGTAAACGAATTCTTAATTTTAAAAACGAAAATTGTACACAAAGAGAATTACTTTTTAAAAAATGTGTACAGAAAAAAAGAGAAAGGAAAGTAGATATTACCATGATTTGGAATACCTTATTTGTAACTAGTTCTTACCCACTCTCTTTCCTGGAACCGCAAAACCCCTTGTTGCATGAAAAGTATTCATATTCCTTTCCTATGAAATAATCGATTTCCAAAATCCTTACAGCCAAAAAAGTGCAAAACAATTTATCACATTTAATATTTATTAGAATGATGTTTTTTTTTTAGAAAGCACACGTATTTGAAGTTGCTTTCTTTACATTTTAGTTACATAAACCATTTTATTTGCATATTTGTAATTTTCTGTAGTCGATGTATTTAATCTTAAAATCGATATCTGATATCGATGATTTTTCTCTCAACTACGATTTTTGCTGGCAACTTGCTATCGATCATCTCTACCCTGTTGTCAAACCATAAACGTCAATGTTCAACAAGAAAAAATCTTCAAATTTTCATTCCTGCTTTCGTTACTTCATTCCCCCTACATTTCTACACCCCTCACCCAAGCTGTCAAAAGCACGAAAGACGAAACGAACGAAAAAAAGACTCGTGTAATCAGCGTCAATGGCATCAATGGTCGAAAATGTTACCATGGAAAACGGAAATTCACCAATTCTTAAAGAACCCGATGATGAAAAGGAAAGAAGAAAAAGATTCTTTATTAAATGCAGAGGAAATCGATGGGAATGCTGCAAAACCACCGCCAAGTAATGATGCCTCCTATCTGTAATGTAAACAATCAAACAATTTTTTGTATAAATCTGCCAACGGTTTGAACAGAAAATTTTCAAGCTCACAATTTTGTCAGATATATTATTGTCCGAAAATTGTCAGACAAGAGCTTTGGGATGAAATCTACCAACCGTGTGAACGGACAATTTTTCATTGTAAGAAATATGTCAACAGTCAGCTAATTGTCAGCTATTGTCAGACCATTGACATTTCTGACAATATTGTTGATCTGTACAACGTTCCCAAAACATCATGGTAGGGAAGACTCTTGTGGCACCAAAGAACAACATGGTGCCTGTACGGATACTGAACATAAAACCGTACGAAATTAATCTCAAGAAGGGAGAAATAGTTGGGGAATGTGAATCTGTATCCGCAATTACTAAAATCACCGAAGCGGAAACAAAGAAACCTATCGACTCCGAAAATTTAGAAGCCCAAATTCTGAAGTCATCTAATCTCAGTCAACATCAGCTTAATGTTGCTGGGAATCTCCTTCATGAGTATGCTGATATATCCTCTTCACCCAGCGGGCAGTATGGTCGAACACAACTAGTGCAACATCGAATCTGTATATTAGCATTGATAAATACGTTAAAAAATTATTTACAAAATATTCACAATACAATAAGCACTTACAATAATTGTTGTTACATTTATATTAAACAATCAACTTCTTTTGAATCTACACAGTACAAAGTTTAACTGACAAGTAACATGTCCAACAAATAACACGAAAAATTATTGTAAGTGCTTATTGTATTGTGAATATTTTGTAAACAATTTTTTAACGTATTTATCAATGCTAATATATAGAAACCATTGTTCACCTGATGATGTCCATATACATGGACGAAACGTTGTGACAAAAAGAAAATATTTGTTTCAGTTGACCTGAAGCCCATTCAACAACAGTTAATATTAAAAAAGGTCACTATAATCAAAAGTTGCAACATCGAATCGATACCGGAGATGCAAGGCCGATTCGACAACCAGCAAGACGTCTCCCTTTGGCAAAACAAGCTGAAGTTGAGGAGTTGTGCATCACCAGTCGTTCTTGTCAAAAAGAAGGATGGAAGCACTCGATTTTGTGTGGATTATCGAAGACTGAACGGTGTGACAAAGAAAGATAGCTACCCTCTACCCAGAATCAGCGATACATTAGACGCGATGGAAGGAGACCAATGGTTTTCAACTTTGGATTTGAAGAGCGGTTATTGGCAAGTAAAAATCCACCCAGAAGATCGGGAAAAGACGGCCTTCTCCACAGGAGAGCTTTCTTGGTCTGGCCACATATTATCGGCGTTTCATGAAGGATTTTGCTAGGATCGCCAAAAGCTTGCATCAGCTTACTGAAAAGAGGAAGACGTTCAAATGGTCAGGTGAGTGCGAGAAAAGCTTTCAAGAACTGAAGCTGCGATTATGTAATGCACCTGTCCTGGCCTACCCAACTCCCGGAAAATCTTTCATCATCGACGCTGATGCAAGTAACGTTGGAATCGGATAGTACAGCTCCGATTCTCAAGTACATGGCGGAGAGGAAAAAGTTGTCGCCTATTACAGCAAGGTACTCTCGAAGCCAGAAAGGAATTATTGCGTGACAAGGAGGGAACTTCTAGCTCTGATATTGGCAACAAAGCACTTCCATAAGTACATCTATGGACAGAAGTTCCTTCTTCGAACAGCCCATGGTGCGCTCAATTGGCTTTTAAACTTCAAAAATCCAGAAGGTCAAGTAGTAAGATGGATCGAAAGGTTGCAGACGTATGACTATGAGATTCAACATCGAAGTGGAAAGCTGCATTCAAACGCAGACGTACTATCGCGGCGACCGTGCAAACCAGACTGTAAGCATTGCACACGCCATGTAGAAAAGGAAATGGTCATCGTCCAACGAATAAGAGCTGATCCCATTTACGGCTGGAACAACGAAGAACTCAGAACGGCCCAACAAGAAGATTCAGATATCGAACCCATTCTTGCATGGAAGGAACACCAAGAGAAACCAGAATGGTGTGATATCTCCGACCGAATTCCGGCTCTTAAAGGATATTGGGCACAATGGGACTCGCTTCATGTGCAAGAAGGGGTCATTTTCATTTTAAATTCATTTTTATTTTTTTCCAAAAAACTTACAACTAACTTAAAGCTAGACAAAAATTCATAAAAACTAGCCTACTTATCAATAACTTACAACTAACTTACTGGCCCTATGCGGGCGCTCTAAGTTAAACTATATATATATCTTAATACTAATGCCTTTCGGCCTAAAAACTATTTTAATACTAAAATTCTTTATTGGTTTTATTTTTCACCAAGAAAGATGGATAAAAAAACTTGGTATGCAAGAAGGGGTACTAAGGCGTAAGTGGGAATCCGCAGACGGCAAATCCTTTGTGATGCAGCTAGTCGTACCTCGGTCAAAAGTTAATGAAGTGCTTCAAGAAATACACGACGGAACTTCTGGAGGTCATTTGGGAGTGAATAAGACGTTGGAAAAGATACGACAACGGTTCTATTGGCTGCACGCAAGAAATGACGTCGAAAAGTGGTGCTGAAAATGTGATACTTGTGCTGCTACCAGAGGACCGGGTAGAAAAATTCAGAGTAAAATGCAGCAGTATAATGTGGGCACACCTTTCGAGAGAATTGCTATAGACGTCGCAGGCCCTTTTCCTGAAACTAACAGTGGAAACCGATACATCCTTGTAGTCATGGATTATTTCAGCAAGTGGCCTGAAGCATTTGCCATCCCAAACCAAGAAACCAAAACAGTTGTGGATCAGATTGTCTTTAATTGGGTGAGCAGGTTTGGCGTTCCCATGGAACTGCATTCTCACCAAGGAAGGAATTTCGAATCTAAAGTCTTTAAGGAGGTTTGCACGCTTCTTGGCATTAAGAAGACGAGAACCACACCGCTCCATCCACAATCTGATGGGATGGTTGAACGATTCAACCGGACGCTTAAAGAACATCTATCTAAGGTTGTCGGCGACTACCAACGAGACTGTTACCGACATATCCCATTGTTCCTTATGGCATATCGAAGTGCAACCCATAGCTCGACGGGAAAAACACCATCGGAAATCCTATTCGGATCAACAATACGCCTGCCAAGTGAAGTGAAATTTGGGTGTCGTCCAAATGAGTCACAGGGAACAGAGGACTAGATAGATAGATAGATAGATAGTTTCTTTTATTTTTTTTATAATAAGGATTTACAATAAGATTCTTAAGAATAAGGTCATGGCAATATCTGCCGTCTGCCTGAAATAACATTTCTTATGAAAAAAAGTAAAATAAGATTAAATTAAAAGTGGAAATATTCAACAAATTAATAAGAAGAGAAGTCAATTTTGCTGTGATTTGAAACACAAAAGTTTAAATTAATGAAAGATCGAATAAATTTACAATTTTAGCATGATTTGAAAACACAAAAGTTAATAATACATAATATATGAAATCGATATTTAAATCAACCAATTTTAACGTGATTTGAAACACAAAAGGAAAAGCATTTTTCAATTGAGCTGCACAGCGTTTAAAAGTGAAAGTAAATCTGTACGATTGACCAAACGAAGATGCCACTAGTATAAACTTTGCGATAATTAAAAGCGTGTTCACAATATTTAAAGAGACAAGGCCAACCCATTGTCCCATTCAAAATTTCATAAAGTTTTTGTTCTGTAAGAAAGCTTTCTTGAAAATATAGCCTGCGAATTTCTTGTAAGATTGGACAAACAGCTACGAAGTGGTAAATGTCTTCATTTTCTCTTCTGTTACATAAATTACATTGTTGAGATGCATTTAGAAGGTGCGGGATAAAGTTTAAATTTAAAATTTCAACTCGAGCTCTAAAAATTATGTCTATTTCAGAGACAGAGAAATCATTTTGAAAATAGTTTTCATGTGCAAGCAATTGATGGTTTAGATTTCTGTAGTATCTTCTTGACATTGATGAAGATGCTTTGGCAATATTATTTTCAAATAGTTTTTGGTCAAATGAAGCAATTAGTGTAACGAACTGTTCCAAATGTTCCATGATCTCGAGCAAGTAGCTTCCAATCTTTAAAAGGGGATGCATTTGTTTGAAGCAGTTTTTTCAATATTATTTTGTGAAGAGATCCTTCAGTTCTCCTCATTATTTTCACTAGAGAGTTCGCATTTGCTTTTAAATTTTGTATACAAATTGGAGGTATACCTGACTCTGTATAAATTACATAATTTGGTGTGCAATTTGGCAAACGAAAGAGCCTCTTGAAGAAATTCCTTTGTACACATTCAAACTCTTCATACTGTTTGTGCCCAAATACTTGGACACCATAGGTCAAACATGTGTTAACAGTCGCATTGAAGACTTTGTACTTGAATCTTGAGTCAATGTTTTGGTTGGAGAAAAAATTAAGCCACATTAAACTTAAGGCTAATTTAGCTTCTTTACTTTTATCTTGGGAATGCTTAAGGAAGTTTAGGTTGTTGGTCAACAAAATGCCCAGGTATTTGAATTCCTGTACAACTTCGATCCTTTCGTTGCAGAGAGACCAATTTTCTTCGGGACGTCTTCTTGTTAGCCTACTTTCAAAAACTAAAATCTTTGTTTTTTGACTATTTATTTGCAGACCCCATGTCTCACAGAAAGAACAGAGACGGTTTATTTGGAGTTGAAGCGAAGAAGGATTATCAGAAAACATGACTAGATCGTCTGCGTAAAGAAGTACCTTAATTGTAGTGTTCGCAAAATTTACTCCTCCAGGAAGATGTTCGCATATATCATCGATGAAAAGGCCAAACATCAACGGGCTAAGGATACATCCTTGTGGAACACCTGCAAACTGGTGCGAGACCTTAGATCCATCCCAAACCGTTGCGTTTGAAGATGAAAGAAAATTTTCATATAATTGAAGAAATTTTCTTGATAAACCTAGACATGATAGTTTGTAAATAAGAGCCTATCTATTGATTTTGTCAAATGCAGCTTTAAAGTCAACAAAACACGTATAAAGTTTCTTTTTTTCTCAATAAATGTTCTGGCAATACTAGAGATAGCAAAAACATGATCCATTGTCGAAAAACCAGAGCGGAAACAGGCTTGGAAGATGCTAAGACGGTTATTATCCTCTACCCATTTTGAAAGTCTTTCGTTCAAAATCGCAGAAAATAGTTTTCTTATTGAGTTCAAGACTGAAATACCCCTATAGTTTTCGATTGCATTTGCGTCACCCTTCTTAAGAATTGGAAAAATTAAAGCTTTATTAAAGCTGCTTGGAACGGATGCAAGGCTGTATAGCTTATTAAAGTAAGTTAGAAGATAGTGCTGTATTTAAGAAACTCAACTGGTATACCATCCAAGCCAGGAGATTTATTGTTTTTACATTTTCTGAGGATAACTTCCAGTTCGGTAAGTGAAATATCCATATCGATTTCGTTCACTATAACAGAAGGCATCGCGTAATCAAAGGTGTGAAGGTCTTCATCAGCTGAGATTAGAGTTTTAAAATGAGCTGCTAACATCTCAGCCGCCCACCTAGTTCACGGACATTCTGTCAAAATAGCTTAGTGTTAGTGCAGTCTACCAACTTTTTTGCTATATTTCTAAGGTGTTTGGTTTTCTTTGATAGACACAAATTCTTGTAGCTTCTATTGTTGCGAAGATACATATTTTTAAAGAATTGCGAATTGGTATTCCTAAAGAGCTTCAGGTAAACAAATGAAAGTTTTCTAAGGTGTCTACAATGATTATCGAACCACTTGTTTTTTGCTTTAAACATTAGGTTACTCTTTAGTGCAAAAGGAGCTGCGGACTTTATGACTTGTTCTAGACTGTTGCTTATTTGTTCTACAGAGTTTGCCGATTGCTGAAGAAGAGATGCTGAGTGTCGATTTAAGAGTCTTTTATAGAGTTCTGCGTTGTTATCCGACCATTTAAGCTTGAATGAGTTTGTAAAAGTTGCTTGCGGAATGGGTTCCGGCACTTTTAGTTTTAAAACTATTGAAAAATGCGGCGAATAGTTTGCCGTCGAAACATCAAAATCTTCCAACAAGTTTAACCAATTCACTGACATTGCAGCAAGGTCAATAACAGATTGTCCTTGCCCACTAAGGAAAGTAAATTCGCCAAACTCGTCGCTTCTAGATGATCCATTTAGAACAAAGAGCCCGAAATCTTCAAAAAACTCCATCAAATTACGCCCGTTAGAATTCAAAGTGTCGTCTTTGGAGTTTCTCGTTTTTGCTAAAGAGGTTTGCGTCTGTAAAATATTAACAGAAGAGTTTTGACATCTACCGATTCTAGCGTTCAAGTCCCCGATGATCAAAATATTTTCAAATGTGTTATTATTCATAAAGTCTACCAGTTGGTCAAATTCGGTTACCCAATTGTTGCAATTTAAGTAATTAGGAATAATATAATAGTTTATGTCACTGCTTAACATATGAAAACTGATTTTTCTTTCAATAACCTTAAAATTAATTAAAATACCCCATAAATGTTTTTTTATCCCATATAAGATACCCCCACTGGCTCTTCCAAAGTTATTTATTCTGAGATGGCAACTCTGAGTGAATAAGAAGTGACAAGTTACTAGTAATAGCTCTCTTTTAAAATACATTTATTTAAAGAAAGATAAAATATATTTACATAAAACAGAAATATACACATTTTTAATAGTGTTTTACAACGTAAAAACATAAAATTTAACACAAAATACACAAAATTCAAGCGTAAATGAATACTAAAAGAACTCTAGCTGACACTTCTCCAGAACACATTCTTTCTTCACCAAAAAGACAACAAAAAACAATAACAACCATGGCAGTGGGACAAATGTCAATTGAGGATTTGAAAACAATTATGGGAAATCTTTTGGATGACAAAATTTCAAATTTAGCCACAAAAGAAGATATCTCAGGTGTTCGTGAAGAGATACAACAACTTAAATCACGAAACTCAGAACTCACAACTAAACTTGAGGAAGTGCAAAATGAGTGCAAGTTGCTCAAAAGAGAAGTTGAGTTTTTAGCCAAGAAATCTTGTGAAAAAAATCTCATTGTACGATTTGCCAAACAACCAAACATCAATCACCGCGAAGAAGTGAAAAAGCTATTTGCTTCGCTTGTTCCTGATGAACCAGCACCGATTAACTCGATTCGTTTGCTAGCCTCAAATTATGAAACTTGCAATATTCTGGTTGAAACAAACTCTAAGGATTACGTTGATGAAATGCTACATAATTCCACCAAACTTAAAGGCTCCGGCATGTTCATCCATAGAGATTTTCCACTAGAGAAACGTAAGGTACGACAGTCACTTTTGCGAGTAAGAAAGGCAATAAAAAATAGCAAAGCAAACGTGGATGTCCAAATTAAAGGTGAAACTTTGTTGGTGGCGGGGAAAACTTTCAATTGGTGCAGAGAGAGGGGGTTACTGGCTGACAGATCTGACGGCTGTGTGATTCTCGGCGAATTGTATTCTGGTTTTAACCTTTCCAATACAGAGCTTTTAAAATTTATGAACGCTGCGAAGTTCAATGTTAGCAAAGACAGGAACCAGACAACCAGAAATGATCATTTGCCCAAAAATATGCAACCTTCAACATCAAGAAATATTCAGCATCCCGAAACGAGGCAACAATCAACAAGTAGTCGTCTTTTATGAGGCCGAAACGTCTGCCAGATTAATTTTAAAAAGTCAGTAAGCGAATCAGAACAAAATTTAAATTTAGATGTAAGTACTTTGAATTTATTATCTTATAATGTAGGAGGATTAAGAAATAAATTACTCTTTCCATCCTTTTTCGAATATATTAATAGCTTTGATTTTTTTTTTTCTCTGTGAAACGCATGCAATGCAGGACAACTATAGTGTTTTTGAAAAATTTTTTATAGGGTTTAAATTATATTGGATCCCAGCGACACGGGTTCACACACGTGGCCGAGCAATTGGGGGTTATCTTTTCGGATTCAAATCTTTTAATTCAAATTTTTGTCGTTTTGTAAATTTTGAAAACTATACAGCTTTAAAAATAAACTTTGGGGGTGAAAATTTTTATATTTTCCCTATCTATTTAAACTGCAATAATTGGGAACAAGATTTTTCTAACTTGAATGACTTGCTTAATTCTTTAAATACCAATAACGTAATGCTTATAGGTGATTTCAATGCTCGATTGGCAGACCAACAGATAGAAAGTGATACGATTCTCTTTGGCGAGCAATTCAAGTTAGTTAGGCATTCAAAAGACAAAATTATTAACGGAAATGGTAAAAAACTATTAGAACTTTTTCAACATTTTGATATTTTTTTACTTAATGGTTCAACTGGCGGTGACATTTTAGGGGAGTTGACTTTTATTGGGGGTCCTGGTGCATCAGTTGCTGATTATTGTGGTATCAGTGGTAAATGGTTTGAAAAAGTATATGATTTCAATGTGGGTACATTGACCTATTCAGACCATATGCCAATCACAGTAGCCCTGGCTATAAACAATCTTCTACCCGAAAAAGACATTGCTCTTTTGCCAAGACTTGTTTGGAATGAACGAGAAAAAGAAAATTATGAGTCTAGACTTAGTCAGTTTATTATTCAAACAGACTTAAGTCAAGCAAATACGAGCCTCCAAATTGATTCTTTCATTGAAGCTATAAAAAATTCGGTCTCTTTTGCAGAAAGGAGGCAGGTAGCTAAATATAAGCAAAAGTGGTTTGACAAAAACTGCGAAAAAGCTAGATCCAAATGCTTCAAACTCCTAAAACTTACAAGATTGAGAAACGGGGATTATTTTCGTAAAGCTTATGTCCAAGCAAACACGGAATACAAAAAACTTTGCAAAATAAAGCGAAATGAATATTATGTAGCAATAGCAAAAAATTTAAGTAATGTCAAAGATTCTTCCGAGTTCTGGAAAGTAGTTAAGGAGTTGAATGGGAAAAAATTCAAAATTGGCAACAATTTGGATGCCCATATTTTAGCCGATTATTTTAAAAATCTTCTTAACCCACCCGAAATTGAAGAACCAATCCAATTTGCGGAGAATTTCATAACAGTTAGCTCCATAGATCGAGATATCACCTTAGAAGAGATACAGATTGTTTTACACAAATCCAAATACAACAAAGCTCCAGGAGAGGATAGAGTTCCTTATGAATTCTTCAAAAACGCACCGCGCGCTTTTTTGGAAAATCTAGCAACGACCTTCTCAAACATATTGCATACAGCCGAAGTACCTGAAAATTTCAGAAAGTCACTAGTGTACCCAATACACAAAAAGGGAGACGTAAATAACGTTGAAAACTATAGGGGTATCTCATTTCTAAACGTAATATCAAAAATATTTACAGGGATTTTATTAAAAAGGCTTGAATTATGGGTTAGTGATAATAATTTGCTTAATGAATTTCAAGCAGGGTTCAGAGCGGGATATTCAACAACTGATCACATTTTCACCATTCAGAATATTGTTGATTATTACATTGAAAATGGTAAAAAGTTATATGCAATATTCATTGATTTTAAAGCTGCTTTCGATAGTATTGATCGAAGGGCGTTGTTCTACAAATTGAATATAATGGGCTTATCATCTAAAATTTCAAATGTAATAAGAAATCTTTATGAGAAAACAATGTCGGCGGTATGGGATGGTGAACAAGTGTCAGAGTGGTTTGAAACTAAAGGCGGAGTGCGTCAAGGATGTCTTTTATCTCCTTTGTTGTTTGCGCTTTTTATCAACGACATAGTTGATGCCCTGCCAAATGGCATTACAATTGCAGGGGTTGTAATAAAATGCTTGTTATATGCTGATGATGTGGTTATGTTTGCTGAATCCCCAGAAAGCCTTCAACTCATGATAAATAGGCTTAATAATTATTGTAAATTGTGGAATCTGAGTATAAATATAGCAAAAACAAAGATTATGATATTTAGAACAGGACGAGGACGACATAGTAGAACTGAAAGGTGGTTTCTTAATGGGGATAATATTGAAGTTGTTAACGAATTTAATTACTTAGGAATGATTTTTACACCCCAGCTCAACCCAAAAAAGCAATTTGAAAGCAAACTAAAGAAATCACAATCTGCTATAAATTCTACATGGAAAAACTTGTATAGGAATAAGAATGTTCCCCATAATGTAAAATTTAGAGTGTTTGATTCTGCTTTGAGATCTATAATGTCATATGGTTCACAGGTATGGGGATATCAGCAGTATGATGAAGTGGAAAAATTGCAACGGTTCTTCTTAAAAAAAACTTTTAGATTACCGCAATCAACCCCTAATTATATGCTTCTACTTGAAACAGGCCTATCTCCTATCTTTATTTTCACTCTAAAAATGCATTTTGATTATATATCTAAAATATTTTCGTATGATGATACTCGGTTACCAAAAATTTTGGCGAAACACAGTGTACAAAAAAATATTAGCTGGTTTAAGAAATGGGAGGATATAACTTTTTTAAGCGGTGTGTCAATTAATTCCTGGGAAATCCAAAATGAATATATGGGTCAGAAGTTCAAATGTATTCTTGAAAATTTGGATGCCAGGATTAGAGCCGATCTAATTGAAGAAGCTAGGGGCTCTTCTCGTAGATCTCTATATCCAAAGCTAGAATACAATCTGAACGATCTCAATTACTTCACCGACAAAATGAGTTTATATGAAATTTCTGTTATTTTTCGTTTAAGAGGAGAGCTTCTTGACTTAAATTATAGGCCATATTTTAATGAACGGGTTACATATTGCTCGTTATGTAACTTAAAAGAACAAGAAAACTCGTATCACTTCTTATCAATATGTCCCATTTTGAAAGAATTAAGATTTCTGTACTTTGAAAAGTCAATATTAAGCGAATCAGACTCCATAAATATTTTAAATGGACAAAATTGGAAAATTCTTGCCCAATATTGCATTGAAGCCCTAAATTATAGAAAAGATTTCATTACTTAGTTAGAGAATTGAATCCAAAAAATTTAACTTTTTGCTATATTTTTATTTATTTAAAAGCTCTAGTTGTACTTATACCTATTCTTGTACTGCAATTTATTTAATTTAGTTTCATTTACATTCTTCACAAAAAAAAAAAAAAAAAAAAAAAAAAATTGTTGGAAACTGTAAAATACATTAAAAAGTTTTATTGATTATATTATATTATTATATTATTAAAATTTTTATATTATGTATATTTTATCATATTTTTGTAAAAGAAAAAAAAAAAGTTGGCATCTGGCAGACGGTTTCAAAACCAAGGCCATAATTTATTTATTACATATAAAATTGTTAAAATTGTTTATAATTTGAAAAATAAAGTTTTATTATTATTATTATTATTATTATTATTATTATTATTCTGATTGCAGGTGTGAACATTACTTTGAAATCTTTAAAATATTTCAAAAATTCGTCTTGGTTTTTTTCTTCAATAAAAGTTTCAATCAAAATTAAAATATCAAATTGTTGTAAGTACTTGAAAAATTCTGGATGTAAAAATTTACTTTTGAGGCCAGTAATATTATATGAGCATATACTTATTTTTGAAATACAATAGAATTTTTGCAGACGACAGTATTTACCTATGGTTTTGTCCCCGTAACAGGTTGTAAATTCGAAGTAACAGGTGGCGCTAGACATGGGTTGTGATATGAGGTTTATGGTCTATGTGAAACCGGTGCTAACTTCATTCCATCGCTGCTGTCAAAGAAGTATTCATCACAAATGTCACCAAACAATTCTCTTATAAATGACATTTCTGCTGACGAGTTGACAACCAGACCACGAGACACTTTGTAAACAAAGATTTTATTGTTGATCTGCATTTTATTGTCGCCTTTCACCAATATTTTTTCATTTCCATTAATCTGCTGCAATTTGTTCTTCGTTTCTATAAGTAATCGTCGTCTTTTCCGGGATAAAAGTGATTGTTCGCGAAATATGTATGTTTATACCTGAGCCCTTGAGTGTGTATGCGGTAGAAATTAATTTTTCAGTCATCTCGGCTGTCGAAAGTTCCATGATGACAGTACCTCGCTCGGTGTTGTTGTTGCGTATTTGCCTTAAACTTCTTACTTGTAATTCTTCGCTTTCGGCTTCTGGGTCTAAAGGAAGGTGCACAACAATGGACTTCTCATTTGTTTTACGCGAAATAATTTCTAATTGAGTTTCAAGTAACTCGCATATATCCGTCATGGCTATAAGTTTGTTGTTAAGCTGGGTGTTGATGGCTTTAAGTGAACAAAGCTCGGTCGAAAGTGTTACAAAATCATTTTTTGTCGCAAGATCTTTAAGTTTTTCGTCAAGAGCTTCATTAATGATATTCTTAAGCTCAGCCACAGAAAGGTCTCCTACTCCCATTTTTGTCGGTGTGGGTACAGTATTCCTTTTGACGATCGTGTTAAGTTCAGGTGATATTTCAGCTATGTAGATTTCGTTTACGGTTCATGGGCGGCGTTTTTGTAGTACCGCGAGTAAAATTCGTAAGGATTTGACTCTTTTGCAAATTTGTTTGAAATAAATTTTAGCTTAAGTAAGTGTAAAGTATTTAAACAAATTTATAGAGCAGTTTTAAGTGAAAGTTGACTTTTATTTTAATTTTAATTCAAAATTTACGTTAGAGCTTCAAACAATTCTGCACTTCCACTTTGACAGTTGACATGTGGATGACCTCAAAGATAGGCTTATTGACATTCATCAACGAACAAGGAAAAACATAAAATTATCCAGTGATCGAATGAAAACAAGAATATGACGTTAGAGCAAAAGGATTTCAAGAAGGAGACCTTGTGTGGTTTTACAATCCTCATCGACAAAAAGGACTATCACCAAAACTCCAACAAAACTGGGAAGGCCCATATACTGTTGTGAAAAGAATCAATGATGTGGTCTACCGTATACAGAGAGGGGTAAGAGGCAAATTAAAAGTAGTTCATTGTGACCGTTTGCATCGATATAATGGTGAAAGAAGTGATGAAATTGCTCGGGACGATCAATCCTAAGAAGAGGGCAATGTAACGATTAAATTACTCAACTTCTTTTGAATTATAATGTAACGTCTTTTTGAACCAGCGCCATCTTTTGAAATCTAGCTACCACTGGTATCTTTTAGTGAGCTTTTTCGAACATCGAAGGAATCTTCGAAATTCGAAGGGGAATTATAACCCCCCCTACCTGTCATAGAAAGATCGAGAAGCAAATACGAGAACCTTCAAGAAGATAATAGAAACTAAATAATGGGTATAAAAGAGAGCTTAGCTGCCATCCTGGGCACAGTTTGTTTTTAATAGTGAAAAAGTAAAGTTGGTTGTAATAAGAGATAAGTAAATTGTTTTCGGAAATTAGTTTCGGTATATTTGAGTGTTGAATAATAAATTGTTTGGTTGTAAGAAAGTCAAGTGTTTTATTTACGAAATAAATAAGTGGAAGTTTTAAACAAAATAAATATGTTTTATCCATCGAACCCTGAAAAAATATTACAATATAAACAAACTTGAAGGAATTCAGAGAAGATTTCTGAAATTAAGTCTTCGTTTTCTTTCATGGTCCGAAAGATTGGCACTTCCTCCTTATGATCAAACTCAGGATAATAACTCTTCCAATTCTCTCCACCAGCTCTGTGTAGATTAAATTTCAGTTACAGTCTAGCTAGCAGCTGCATAACGATCTGTCGCATGAGACAGTTTTTTTTCTTTTTTCAGTTAAATCTGACCATGAGAACTCAAGTCAATTATAAATCTAAAACCTAAAAATCATTTTAAAAAACTAAACCAAATATTTGCTTATTCGACATAAATCGATTGCGGGTCGTGTTACACTTGCCAATCTCTGAAAAAAATTCCTACCAAATATTCTTAAAAAAATCTACCAACCCAAAGAAAAACCTACACCAAAGCAAAATTCTTAATAATTTTTTGATATATCGGCATCGTTAAATAAAAAACATAAAAGGCATACCTACACATTAAATATGTACCTACAGTAATTTCAATCTTTATTTTATTCAATACTAGCAAAACCCCCGCCCGCTTCGCAGGACGTTAAAAAAAATATTTTTTTTTATTTTTTTGCAGCGAATGTGTTGAAAAAAAGAGAAAATTATTAAAAATTAAAAAAAGAAATGTTGCTGGTGACAGGAATCGAACCTGAGACCCCTCACTTCTAAAGCCCTGAAATTTCATTTTTTTTTACAGATTTTCTTTATTTTTTTATAATTTTTTTTTGTCCTAAACCGTCTACCCTTATTCCTCTTTAATTATAAAAAAAAAATTAAGAAAATCGGTCAACCGGTTTGGCTGGTTAGCGAACGTACACAAAACCAAACTTTAATTTATATAATTATATAGATAAATGTACATATGTACAATGTACATAGGTATAACGGTATAACTTAAAAAAATGGAACTAAAAACCTTAAATTTATACTTCACATAGGTATTACTTTTGTATTTTAATACATAACATTAAATAACGTAACAAAAAAAGAGTAAGTAAGAAAAAATTGTTTAAAAACAATTTTTCACAATTTACCGGTCTGACGGTATTTTCTTTCATCGCTAAAGATGCAATTGATTTTGGGGGATTGGCATTTTTTTTTCTCGTATAACAAATCTTCAAAGAATTCAATATTTTTTAACGATATATGTACATATTTATTTTGATAAAATACATACCTATCCATGTTTGATAAAAAATTGTTACTTGCAAAATAAGCAATTTCCGTTTATTCTGCCAAACCTAAACGTCAAACCGTTGAATGAAAATCAGTGAATTCAAGAAAAGAATATTAAGATAATCCGTTTACACATATGAGTTGATTCTATGATGCTCTGATTAGATGTGAACTTTTAGTTTAAAATATTTAATGGTCATGTTGATTATGTTAAAAAAAAATTTAAAAATACCAAAACTGCAACCGTGCCTGTCCCGCTCACGCAACTCCGTTGCACCGCTTAGGGTATGTTCAGTCGCCAGGCACGCGCCAAAGTCAACAGTTATCTGGGACGACAGTAGATATCTTAATTTTATGATCTTAACCTTGAAAATCTAGCAATTAGAACTCAAGTTATAAGTCTTAAACCTGTAGGTATAGGTATGCCGGAATATGTCAATTCACTTACAATTCTACCGCTAGCCTGATAATTTACCTAAACTTAACCATAAACTTGAAGATTTGATGCATAATGTAAGTACCTAACCGAAGTAGGTACCTACCTATTTATTTATATATATTCAATTTTGTATTAAAATTATTAGGTATATAACGATAAATAAATAAACAATCACATTTTTTGCATACACTTGTATGTAATCTGAGCGAATTTTTAACTCAGTAAATAAACTTGACATTATACCTTCATTTTAAGACCTTAATCTTATAGCGAGTTTCATTCACGAAAAGATTTGAACTTTTTGTAAAAAGATGTGTCCTTTTCTTATTTTAAGAGTTTCATTGCAAGAAAAAGAGCAATTCTAGGTCAATTCTCAACATGAAAGAAGAGCTCTCTCATGGGGTGAGAGATTCGATCTGAATACACAGCTGTTTCTGTAAAATGAAAAAATATATCGTTGTTTGCTGTGAATTTGTGTCGGCTGGTGCTAAATAAAAAAAAAATAATTATGGAGGAAGTTCATAAATTGGGTTTCGTAAATTTGTTGGAGTTTTTCTTTGAATCGTCTTCATCATCCTCGTCATCTGATGATGAAGATATGTTTTTTCCAAATGACAAACTACTGAAAAAAGTTTCATTGAAAGTTTCATTCATTGGTTTTGAGGTCAATTCTTTAAAATATGAATGAAACTCGCTATTAAAGAACCGAGTATTAGAACAGGCATTATACCCTTTTCCATTTAATGTACAAACTATATGTACACATACCTTCATAGGTATTTTTATCATTTTCATTAAATATTGAGTGAAACGAATTCAAGATATTATTCATTTGGTGCGTTGTTTTTTTGTTGGTGGATCCTGTATCCTGTCCTTTGTATAATGGAACAATTTTGTGATCACTTAAATTAAATAATTCACTTTTGATTTTAAATTTTATTTTATTTTATTGTCGCCTTTCACCAATATTTTTTCATTTCCATTAATCTGCTGCAATTTGTTCTTCGTTTCTATAAGTAATCGTCGTCTTTTCCGGGATAAAAGTGATTGTTCGCGAAATATGTATGTTTATACCTGAGCCCTTGAGTGTGTATGCGGTAGAAATTAATTTTTCAGTCATCTCGGCTGTCGAAAGTTCCATGATGACAGTACCTCGCTCGGTGTTGTTGTTGCGTATTTGCCTTAAACTTCTTACTTGTAATTCTTCGCTTTCGGCTTCTGGGTCTAAAGGAAGGTGCACAACAATGGACTTCTCATTTGTTTTACGCGAAATAATTTCTAATTGAGTTTCAAGTAACTCGCATATATCCGTCATGGCTATAAGTTTGTTGTTAAGCTGGGTGTTGATGGCTTTAAGTGAACAAAGCTCGGTCGAAAGTGTTACAAAATCATTTTTTGTCGCAAGATCTTTAAGTTTTTCGTCAAGAGCTTCATTAATGATATTCTTAAGCTCAGCCACAGAAAGGTCTCCTACTCCCATTTTGTCGGTGTGGGTACAGTATTCCTTTTGACGATCGTGTTAAGTTCAGGTGATATTTCAGCTAGATTTCGTTTACGGTTCATGGGCGGCGTTTTTGTAGTACCGCGAGTAAAATTCGTAAGGATTTGACTCTTTTGCAAATTTGTTTGAAATAAATTTTAGCTAAAGTAAGTGTAAAGTATTTAAACAAATTTATAGAGCAGTTTTAAGTGAAAGTTGACTTTTATTTTAATTTTAATTCAAAATTTACGTTAGAGCTTCAAACAATTCTGCACTTCCACTTTGACAGTTGACATGTGGATGACCTCAAAGATAGGCTTATTGACATTCATCAACGAACAAGGAAAAACATAAAATTATCCAGTGATCGAATGAAAACAAGAATATGACGTTAGAGCAAAAGGATTTCAAGAAGGAGACCTTGTGTGGTTTTACAATCCTCATCGACAAAAAGGACTATCACCAAAACTCCAACAAAACTGGGAAGGCCCATATACTGTTGTGAAAAGAATCAATGATGTGGTCTACCGTATACAGAGAGGGGTAAGAGGCAAATTAAAAGTAGTTCATTGTGACCGTTTGCATCGATATAATGGTGAAAGAAGTGATGAAATTGCTCGGGACGATCAATCCTAAGAAGAGGGCAATGTAACGATTAAATTACTCAACTTCTTTTGAATTATAATGTAACGTCTTTTTGAACCAGCGCCATCTTTTGAAATCTAGCTACCACTGGTATCTTTTAGTGAGCTTTTTCGAACATCGAAGGAATCTTCGAAATTCGAAGGGGAATTATAACCCCCCCTACCTGTCATAGAAAGATCGAGAAGCAAATACGAGAACCTTCAAGAAGATAATAGAAACTAAATAATGGGTATAAAAGAGAGCTTAGCTGCCATCCTGGGCACAGTTTGTTTTTAATAGTGAAAAAGTAAAGTTGGTTGTAATAAGAGATAAGTAAATTGTTTTCGGAAATTAGTTTCGGTATATTTGAGTGTTGAATAATAAATTGTTTGGTTGTAAGAAAGTCAAGTGTTTTATTTACGAAATAAATAAGTGGAAGTTTTAAACAAAATAAATATGTTTTATCCATCGAACCCTGAAAAAATATTACAATATAAACAAACTTGAAGGAATTCAGAGAAGATTTCTGAAATTAAGTCTTCGTTTTCTTTCATGGTCCGAAAGATTGGCACTTCCTCCTTATGATCAAACTCAGGATAATAACTCTTCCAATTCTCTCCACCAGCTCTGTGTAGATTAAATTTCAGTTACAGTCTAGCTAGCAGCTGCATAACGATCTGTCGCATGAGACAGTTTTTTTTTCTTTTTTCAGTTAAATCTGACCATGAGAACTCAAGTCAATTATAAATCTAAAACCTAAAAATCATTTTAAAAAACTAAACCAAATATTTGCTTATTCGACATAAATCGATTGCGGGTCGTGTTACGCTTGCCAATCTCTGAAAAAAATTCCTACCAAATATTCTTAAAAAAATCTACCAACCCAAAGAAAAACCTACACCAAAGCAAAATTCTTAATAATTTTTTGATATATCGGCATCGTTAAATAAAAAACATAAAAGGCATACCTACACATTAAATATGTACCTACAGTAATTTCAATCTTTATTTTATTCAATACTAGCAAAACCCCCGCCCGCTTCGCAGGACGTTAAAAAAATATTTTTTTTTATTTTTTTGCAGCGAATGTGTTGAAAAAAAGAGAAAATTATTAAAAATTAAAAAAAGAAATGTTGCTGGTGACAGGAATCGAACCTGAGACCCCTCACTTCTAAAGCCCTGAAATTTCATTTTTTTTTACAGATTTTCTTTATTTTTTTATAACTTTTTTTTGTCCTAAACCGTCTACCCTTATTCCTCTTTAATTATAAAAAAAAATTAAGAAAATCGGTCAACCGGTTTGCATGGTTAGCGAACGTACACAAAACCAAACTTTAATTTATATAATTATATAGATAAATGTACATATGTACAATGTACATAGGTATAACGGTATAACTTAAAAAAATGGAACTAAAAACCTTAAATTTATACTTCACATAGGTATTACTTTTGTATTTTAATACATAACATTAAATAACGTAACAAAAAAAGCGTAAGTAAGAAAAAATTGTTTAAAAACAATTTTTCACAATTTACCGGTCTGACGGTATTTTCTTTCATCGCTAAAGATGCAATTGATTTTGGGGGATTGGCATTTTTTTTTCTCGTATAACAAATCTTCAAAGAATGCAATATTTTTTAACGATATATGTACATATTTATTTTGATAAAATACATACCTATCCATGTTTGATAAAAAATTGTTACTTGCAAAATAAGCAATTTCCGTTTATTCTGCCAAACCTAAACGTCAAACCGTTGAATGAAAATCAGTGAATTCAGCAAAAGAATATTAAGATAATCCGTTTACACATATGAGTTGATTCTATGATGCTCTGATTAGATGTGAACTTTTAGTTTAAAATATTTAATGGTCATGTTGATTATGTTAAAAAAAAATTTAAAAATACCAAAACTGCAACCGTGCCTGTCCCGCTCACGCAACTCCGTTGCACCGCTTAGGGTATGTTCAGTCGCCAGGCACGCGCCAAAGTCAACAGTTATCTGGGACGACAGTAGATATCTTAATTTTATGATCTTAACCTTGAAAATCTAGCAATTAGAACTCAAGTTATAAGTCTTAAACCTGTAGGTATAGGTATGCCGGAATATGTCAATTCACTTACAATTCTACCGCTAGCCTGATAATTTACCTAAACTTAACCATAAACTTGAAGATTTGATGCATAATGTAAGTACCTAACCGAAGTAGGTACCTACCTATTTATTTATATATATTCAATTTTGTATTAAAATTATTAGGTATATAACGATAAATAAATAAACAATCACATTTTTTGCATACACTTGTATGTAATCTGAGCGAATTTTTAACTCAGTAAATAAACTTGACATTATACCTTCATTTTAAGACCTTAATCTTATAGCGAGTTTCATTCACGAAAAGATTTGAACTTTTTGTAAAAAGATGTGTTCTTTTCTTATTTTAAGAGTTTCATTGCAAGAAAAAGAGCAATTCTAGGTCAATTCTCAACATGAAAGAAGAGCTCTCTCATGGGGTGAGAGATTCGATCTGAATACACAGCTGTTTCTGTAAAATGAAAAAATATATCGTTGTTTGCTGTGAATTTGTGTCGGCTGGTGCTAAATAAAAAAAAAATAATTATGGAGGAAGTTCATAAATTGGGTTTCGTAAATTTGTTGGAGTTTTTCTTTGAATCGTCTTCATCATCCTCGTCTCTGATGATGAAGATATGTTTTTTCCAAATGACAAACTACTGAAAAAAGTTTCATTGAAAGTTTCATTCATTGGTTTTGAGGTCAATTCTTTAAAATATGAATGAAACTCGCTATTAAAGAACCGAGTATTAGAACAGGCATTATACCCTTTTCCATTTAATGTACAAACTATATGTACACATACCTTCATAGGTATTTTTATCATTTTCATTAAATATTGAGTGAAACGAATTCAAGATATTATTCATTTGGTGCGTTGTTTTTTTGTTGGTGGATCCTGTATCCTGTCCTTTGTATAATGGAACAATTTTGTGATCACTTAAATTAAATAATTCACTTTTGATTTTAAATTTTATTTTATTTTATTGTCGCCTTTCACCAATATTTTTTCATTTCCATTAATCTGCTGCAATTTGTTCTTCGTTTCTATAAGTAATCGTCGTCTTTTCCGGGATAAAAGTGATTGTTCGCGAAATATGTATGTTTATACCTGAGCCCTTGAGTGTGTATGCGGTAGAAATTAATTTTTCAGTCATCTCGGCTGTCGAAAGTTCCATGATGACAGTACCTCGCTCGGTGTTGTTGTTGCGTATTTGCCTTAAACTTCTTACTTGTAATTCTTCGCTTTCGGCTTCTGGGTCTAAAGGAAGGTGCACAACAATGGACTTCTCATTTGTTTTACGCGAAATAATTTCTAATTGAGTTTCAAGTAACTCGCATATATCCGTCATGGCTATAAGTTTGTTGTTAAGCTGGGTGTTGATGGCTTTAAGTGAACAAAGCTCGGTCGAAAGTGTTACAAAATCATTTTTTGTCGCAAGATCTTTAAGTTTTTCGTCAAGAGCTTCATTAATGATATTCTTAAGCTCAGCCACAGAAAGGTCTCCTACTCCCATTTTGTCGGTGTGGGTACAGTATTCCTTTTGACGATCGTGTTAAGTTCAGGTGATATTTCAGCTAGATTTCGTTTACGGTTCATGGGCGGCGTTTTTGTAGTACCGCGAGTAAAATTCGTAAGGATTTGACTCTTTTGCAAATTTGTTTGAAATAAATTTTAGCTAAAGTAAGTGTAAAGTATTTAAACAAATTTATAGAGCAGTTTTAAGTGAAAGTTGACTTTTATTTTAATTTTAATTCAAAATTTACGTTAGAGCTTCAAACAATTCTGCACTTCCACTTTGACAGTTGACATGTGGATGACCTCAAAGATAGGCTTATTGACATTCATCAACGAACAAGGAAAAACATAAAATTATCCAGTGATCGAATGAAAACAAGAATATGACGTTAGAGCAAAAGGATTTCAAGAAGGAGACCTTGTGTGGTTTTACAATCCTCATCGACAAAAAGGACTATCACCAAAACTCCAACAAAACTGGGAAGGCCCATATACTGTTGTGAAAAAAATCAATGATGTGGTCTACCGTATACAGAGAGGGGTAAGAGGCAAATTAAAAGTAGTTCATTGTGACCGTTTGCATCGATATAATGGTGAAAGAAGTGATGAAATTGCTCGGGACGATCAATCCTAAGAAGAGGGCAATGTAACGATTAAATTACTCAACTTCTTTTGAATTATAATGTAACGTCTTTTTGAACCAGCGCCATCTTTTGAAATCTAGCTACCACTGGTATCCTTTAGTGAGCTTTTTCGAACATCGAAGGAATCTTCGAAATTCGAAGGGGAATTATAACCCCCCCTACCTGTCATAGAAAGATCGAGAAGCAAATACGAGAACCTTCAAGAAGATAATAGAAACTAAATAATGGGTATAAAAGAGAGCTTAGCTGCCATCCTGGGCACAGTTTGTTTTTAATAGTGAAAAAGTAAAGTTGGTTGTAATAAGAGATAAGTAAATTGTTTACGGAAATTAGTTTCGGTATATTTGAGTGTTGAATAATAAATTGTTTGGTTGTAAGAAAGTCAAGTGTTTTATTTACGAAATAAATAAGTGGAAGTTTTAAACAAAATAAATATGTTTTATCCATCGAACCCTGAAAAAATATTACAATATAAACAAACTTGAAGGAATTCAGAGAAGATTTCTGAAATTAAGTCTTCGTTTTCTTTCATGGTCCGAAAGATTGGCACTTCCTCCTTATGATCAAACTCAGGATAATAACTCTTCCAATTCTCTCCACCAGCTCTGTGTAGATTAAATTTCAGTTACAGTCTAGCTAGCAGCTGCATAACGATCTGTCGCATGAGACAGTTTTTTTTCTTTTTTCAGTTAAATCTGACCATGTCAAGTCAATTATAAATCTAAAACCTAAAAATCATTTTAAAAAACTAAACCAAATATTTGCTTATTCGACATAAATCGATTGCGGGTCGTGTTACGCTTGCCAATCTCTGAAAAAAATTCCTACCAAATATTCTTAAAAAAATCTACCAACCCAAAGAAAAACCTACACCAAAGCAAAATTCTTAATAATTTTTTGATATATCGGCATCGTTAAATAAAAAACATAAAAGGCATACCTACACATTAAATATGTACCTACAGTAATTTCAATCTTTATTTTATTCAATACTAGCAAAACCCCCGCCCGCTTCGCAGGACGTTAAAAAAATATTTTTTTTTATTTTTTTGCAGCGAATGTGTTGAAAAAAAGAGAAAATTATTAAAAATTAAAAAAAGAAATGTTGGCTGGTGACAGGAATCGAACCTGAGACCCCTCACTTCTAAAGCCCTGAAATTTCATTTTTTTTTACAGATTTTCTTTATTTTTTTATAATTTTTTTTTGTCCTAAACCGTCTACCCTTATTCCTCTTTAATTATAAAAAAAAATTAAGAAAATCGGTCAACCGGTTTGCATGGTTAGCGAACGTACACAAAACCAAACTTTAATTTATATAATTATATAGATAAATGTACATATGTACAATGTACATAGGTATAACGGTATAACTTAAAAAAATGGAACTAAAAACCTTAAATTTATACTTCACATAGGTATTACTTTTGTATTTTAATACATAACATTAAATAACGTAACAAAAAAAGCGTAAGTAAGAAAAAATTGTTTAAAAACAATTTTTCACAATTTACCGGTCTGACGGTATTTTCTTTCATCGCTAAAGATGCAATTGATTTTGGGGGATTGGCATTTTTTTTTTCTCGTATAACAAATCTTCAAAGAATTCAATATTTTTTAACGATATATGTACATATTTATTTTGATAAAATACATACCTATCCATGTTTGATAAAAAATTGTTACTTGCAAAATAAGCAATTTCCGTTTATTCTGCCAAACCTAAACGTCAAACCGTTGAATGAAAATCAGTGAATTCAGCAAAAGAATATTAAGATAATCCGTTTACACATATGAGTTGATTCTATGATGCTCTGATTAGATGTGAACTTTTAGTTTAAAATATTTAATGGTCATGTTGATTATGTTAAAAAAAAATTTAAAAATACCAAAACTGCAACCGTGCCTGTCCCGCTCACGCAACTCCGTTGCACCGCTTAGGGTATGTTCAGTCGCCAGGCACGCGCCAAAGTCAACAGTTATCTGGGACGACAGTAGATATCTTAATTTTATGATCTTAACCTTGAAAATCTAGCAATTAGAACTCAAGTTATAAGTCTTAAACCTGTAGGTATAGGTATGCCGGAATATGTCAATTCACTTACAATTCTACCGCTAGCCTGATAATTTACCTAAACTTAACCATAAACTTGAAGATTTGATGCATAATGTAAGTACCTAACCGAAGTAGGTACCTACCTATTTATTTATATATATTCAATTTTGTATTAAAATTATTAGGTATATAACGATAAATAAATAAACAATCACATTTTTTGCATACACTTGTATGTAATCTGAGCGAATTTTTAACTCAGTAAATAAACTTGACATTATACCTTCATTTTAAGACCTTAATCTTATAGCGAGTTTCATTCACGAAAAGATTTGAACTTTTTGTAAAAAGATGTGTTCTTTTCTTATTTTAAGAGTTTCATTGCAAGAAAAAGAGCAATTCTAGGTCAATTCTCAACATGAAAGAAGAGCTCTCTCATGGGGTGAGAGATTCGATCTGAATACACAGCTGTTTCTGTAAAATGAAAAAATATATCGTTGTTTGCTGTGAATTTGTGTCGGCTGGTGCTAAATAAAAAAAAAATAATTATGGAGGAAGTTCATAAATTGGGTTTCGTAAATTTGTTGGAGTTTTTCTTTGAATCGTCTTCATCATCCTCGTCTCTGATGATGAAGATATGTTTTTTCCAAATGACAAACTACTGAAAAAAGTTTCATTGAAAGTTTCATTCATTGGTTTTGAGGTCAATTCTTTAAAATATGAATGAAACTCGCTATTAAAGAACCGAGTATTAGAACAGGCATTATACCCTTTTCCATTTAATGTACAAACTATATGTACACATACCTTCATAGGTATTTTTATCATTTTCATTAAATATTGAGTGAAACGAATTCAAGATATTATTCATTTGGTGCGTTGTTTTTTTGTTGGTGGATCCTGTATCCTGTCCTTTGTATAATGGAACAATTTTGTGATCACTTAAATTAAATAATTCACTTTTGATTTTAAATTGTTTTTTTTTTTTTCTGAAGGGAACTGAACTGTTGCGCTTGGCACTATAGTTTACACATTGAAAAAAGATTTTTGTTTTTGTAGTTTTCTTTCTCTGTTTTCAGTCCATAAAAAATAGTCACCATTAGTTCATCATCTACGCTCTCTTTCTCAGTAAAAAAAGTACTATCGATTCTCGTTTTTTTTTTGTGCATGCATATACAGAAAATGTGTAAATGTGTGTAATGGCACTTCGTTTTGAAAGGATGCAAGAAAGACCGACAAAGTTGGGTCAGTGAATATGCTTGAAGGGGTATAGCACATTTGCTTTAGATAATCCTCTAAGGTCAGTATTTTGAATTTATATTCAAAAATCAATGGAAATAATGACGTTTTTCACATAGACATTTATGTTATCTCAATGATTTTTTAGCTCAATTATTTAGTCTGACATTTTACCTTTATTTTAAGACTTTAATCTTAATGATCCGATTATTAGAACAGAAGTTATAAGCTAAGAAAACCAACAAAATCCATTCTTTTCTATTTATTATCATAAGAAAAATAATAACGAACCAACGCACCACAAAATGTATGTTAGTTTTGTTAAAAAAAAGGTCAAGTATTTGTATCTGAAAATATTTTTTTTTATATGTGACGCGGTAAGCAAAATGTGGCCAGACATTCTACCTAAATTTTAAGACCTTAAGGGAAGGTTCCCTTGAGAAGCGAACTCAGAACTCATGTAAATGCAATTGAATGTGTGGGTGAACAAATATAATTCTCTTTATTATCTACAGTGATCAAACCAAACCAGTCGTCATCGTCAGAGCAGAGCAACTCAGAGGGAGAGTAACGAACAAGCAAAAGCCACAGTGTCGGAATGCAATAGGCATATTTATGTGTACCTACCTACTGCAAGAATAAGCAGCTTGGTTAAATAATGGGTAAAAACATGAGGGGATATGCAGGGAGCACGCAGAGGCACACTTATAAAATATAGAATGACATATTTTTGTTTCTTTATCAGATTTGTTCAGGGTAGAATATTTAGTTATATATGTATATGTGCGAATTTGCAATTTTTCTTTTTTAAGCATTTGAAGAATATGGCGCGTTTTCCAGTATCCAAATAAAAAACAATACGAATTGGACAATTAAAATTATTATTTATTTTTGAAATACAGTATTTTGGATTGACAGAATTTTTAAAAACAGAATTTAAAAAAGAAATAAAAAACCTGAAACAATTCAGATTCATACCTATGCTTTTCTTTTTTTTTACGACGATATTTTGAGCACGAGTTCTGGAGATGGAAGTTGCAAAAAAAGTATATTAGAATACATATGCGATAAAGTATAAAGTATATGTAACTATAAAATATAATATATAATGTACTACTTGACTGCCATCCCTCCCAAAATATTCCAGAGAATACTCCAAACCTACCCAAAATTAAAAAAAAAATATTTGCAACGAACCGACTACGATTATTCAAATCATGTTTCTTGACCTACCACAAAATAGAGCTAGCTGACAAAAAAACATCAGCGTATGCCCAACAACAAGTATAAAACCTGTTTATTTTCCGATGAGAGATCATGTATGGATATGAGAGCGCATGTGCGATAGGTATACTTTTTTACACTCGTTAACTATCCTCCCACCCTCCTTCTACTTTATTGACCCGCCAGGCCGCCACCATTCATCAAACCTACACGAAATTCAACCAAAAACACTTCTTCCATAACCCCTTCCCAACACTTTAGCAAAGAAAAACAAATAAGAATGAATGTCTAACCGGTTTATTTTTTATATGTTGTGTATTTGAGAGTGGAAAAGAGGGAGAAAAACTATATGCGCCGACAAAAAAAAAAACACAAAAATATATGAGAGCGCATTGGCGAAATAAATAGCAAAGAGAAGAAAGAGAAGGTGTTGGCGTTGATATTGAAGTGGAATTCTTAGGAACTACAATCTTCTTTGTGTGCGTGTCCAAAAAATTGCAATAATTTAACAGGTTTTTTTTAAGAGAAATAAAATATATATAAATTTTTTAAGACACGTAACAGATTAAACATTGTTTATATTGTCTTAAAACAAAAAAAATATAAATAAAAAAGTAATAAACAAAGTTGCCCCACTCGAAATAAAAAGTAAGTCTAAATTAAAAAAAAAATACCTCCTCTTTTTCTCATAAAAATCGTAAAATTACTATTTTTATAATTTAAATTATAGGTGCACATGTTTATTATCTATCCAAAAAATCCTTTTTTATCAAATTATCTTTTCAAATACAAAAGTTATGTAACAATTAGTCAGCTCACTACCATCAAAACGCAAAGGAAAACCCTTAATGTTACGGATCGGATTATTAGAACAGAAGTTATAGGCAAACCAAACCAATCATAGCGTACCTTTACAATTATTATACACCGACTACAAATGTACATACCTACATATAGCATTTTTTCCGAAGCGAAGCAAGCAAATTGCCAAAATGTGGTTTTATATTGCACACATTCTGCCGGCTTTAGAATACTATCTCCCTCTCGCCAATTTGCTCCAATTTTTGCTCTAACTCGACTGTCATTTTTCTATTTATATACCTTAATATTGAAAATCGGACAATTGGATAGAAAGGTATAGGCATTTTAGTAAACGCAAATCGGGTGTTTTTCAGATTTCTTAAAGCTCGGCAAAAAATGGACAATTTCTGCACTGAACTCGCTGTTTGCCGATGAAAATCATCCCCATTTTTGTCAATTTTTGTGTGATTTTTGAAAGCACACTTTTTTAACTATTGTGAAGGTCGTGTGGGGTGTACAGTTATGTTTGAGGTGTCAAATTAATTGGGTGTTTTTGTAGATGCGAATAAAAAAACTAACATTATAGATACAATAAGTAAAGAGTTTATAAGGTGATAATTATTCAAACAAAAGAAATATGTGAATATCTCGGTTAAAAAAAAATTGAAAAATCCAAAATTTTAACACAACATGTATATTAATAATATCTATAAGTTGTATTTTTTGAGAATTTTTAAACCATCCATTAAAGATATGAATTTTTTATGTGGTGAAAATTGCGTTAAAAAAATGTCGATTTTTGATGTTTGAAAAATGTGTCGAAAAAAAAAATTAAATTAAAAATTCTTATATTTTCTAATATTTTTCCAATGGTATAAAAATTATTTCAATCGGATTAACACCTGATTTTATAGAATTGTTTGTATTTTCAATTTTGAACTTTTAAAAATTTATATCTCGCTTTGTTATAGGTATTTGTAGAATTTTTTTTTTAATTGGTAACATTGTGGAATTTTGAATATTTATTGATAAAAAAAATAAATGAATGCAATACGACTTTTCGTTTAGAAGTTAGTTTTTGTACACTTGACCAGTTTTTTCCTATTTTACCCTACTTAAAATACGAATTTCAAAGAATCCCTTCTTAGTTAAAATTTAGAATTAAAAAAAATTAACTATATATTTTTAACGATGGGGAAATTGAACGAAAAATTGAATGAAGTTATCGAAGCCTTTCTTTTATAATATTTAATTATTATTAATAAAGAAGATTTGGAATTTATATTCCCAAAAGAAAAAAAAACTATGCTTCAATTTGAAGAAATTGTAAATAATTATAGCTACCCGAAGTAAGAAAGGGTAAGCTTTTCATACAGCCCATGTCATTACTTTCGACAAAGTCAACTGATTGTATATCCAACATTCAACAAAAAAAAAAACAAAGTGTGAATAGTTCTTTAAACCAATTGATTTCAGTTATCAATAAATATAATTTATTAAGTTCTTCGATAAATGGCAATGGAAATGAAGTAAATTAAAAAAAAAACTTTTTTAACGCCTCTGTAGTTGAATGTAATTAGCTTAAATTTTCTCGACTTTGCACTTGCTTTTAAAAATAACTTCAAAAACACTTTCGAAAGGTATTTAAGGTTGACTTATCAAAGAACGAAATTTACCATTAAAACAGCTAACTATATTTAATTACCTCTTAAAGAACACATATATGTAGATATACTTGAAGCAGCAACATCCGTTGGGGTCTTGCCTTTTCGGTTTTTTGCAAAAATATCAGCACCTTTTTCAATAAGTAACTTTACAAGCTTCAAATTTCCATTTACTGCAGCATCGTGAAGTGGGGTGTCATCGTCTAAACCTTTTGCATTAACATTTGCTCCAGCCTTAATAAGTGCAAACGCAATGTTGTAATAGCCGTGATTGCAGGCCTCGTGCAAAGGAGACCAACCTAATAAAATGAAATGTTTACTTTATTTTTGTATCAAAACCTGTTTAATATAATCAATTGGGAAATACTTGTCCAATATTATATTGTACTAAAACCTTTAGAACTTAGTTAATAATAAGCATAATTTATCGTTGTACAAATTGAAGTCTTTTATTTTATATGTGTGTTGATCAAATTTTCAAACTGCAACAATGTTTTGTTTATGGGCTTTTTTGATGATGTTTCTGTCTGTAGCCTTTATTAATAATTTCTTATTCCTTAGTTCAAGTTCATACAACATCTTCCCTTTTGAAATATACACAATATAAATATTACAAATATATAGACAATTAAAATACTAAGCTTAAAATAATTTCAAACTAATTAAATCAAAAAAAAAAGTTCACAAATATATCAGTAATGACAAAATTCAAAAAAAACATTAACTGGTATAATCTTAAATTATATAATGTATAGATTCAGTTCATTTTTTAATTTTTTTTTCAGATTAAATAATTTATACATTGTTTGCATTTTATTAAGTTAGGTAACGAAAGTTTTTTTTATTATTTTAATGTGATCAGCGTCATGACTCATGAGTAAAGCCGTCTGGAGGAATAACTTGTGTACCATAATGTGTTTTATAAGCTTGTTCCTCGACATGGTTTTGAGGTTCGCTGCTATCAATATTTTCATTTTCCGAATCTAAAGAACCTGGCTGAAGCTGTTGATCTTCCTCACTAATTGCCGAATTCTCAGTCTCAGAAGAAGGTGTCTATAATATATGTATGTTGCCTGTTCCTACGACATTGCCTGTTCCTACGACATTTATTTCCATCCTCACTTGCGACTTTGTAAAACAATACCTGGCTCCCAATTAGAAACAAGAGTTTTTTTTTTTATAGAAAATTCGTTGGTCTTTTGACAAAGGTAGGAGGTACATTTTCTTGTGAAACTCAAACAAATCCATTCCTACCTTAAACCGACGAATGGCGATGTAATGCATTTGTAATGGCTCCTTGCGATTTTGTGACCGATGTCGAATGCATAATGTCACAATTACTGACTAATTTTTCTATGTCAGGACTTGTTATGCCAATTTTCCAAGATTTCGAACCCTTTCTATTCCCATGTAGCCCTCATGAAGGAGTAGAAGAATACCCTGTCTAAGCTTAGGTGGTATCACAAAATCGTTTAGATTTAAAAAGAAGATTTTCGACGATACCAAACTCATCGCGTATTTTAAAATAACGCATTACATAACTCTCAAGGTTTTTTTTTATTTTCAGGCCATCCATTAATGTGATAATGAAGCACTTTCGACAAAACCTTGGCATTTTTTGATTCAAAATAGCTTTTTTTGTTTCTAGACAAATTTATTTTCTTTTTGATTCACTCATCGACAGATTCAAAGAGGACATTAATAAATTACAGTGCAAACTAATATCGTTATCGAAATCTGTTGATGTTTCATTAGTCAAGGCAGCACGAAAAAGTGCATCGGCAACGAACATATACTTTCCCGGCTTATAAGTGACATTGAAATTGTAGGTAAGAAGTATAAGCATAAACCGTTGTAGTTTCGTAGGGATTTTAAATAAGGGTCTGTCAAATAGGGGAACCAATGGCTTATGATTTGTTTCTACAAAAGTGTTTGTGCCAGATGAACGAATGAAATTTTGTGCAACCAAAAAGAATATCGAAAAGCTTTGTTGAGATGACGTAAGATTGGCAGATGCATAAGCTATTTGTCGGGATTCATAGGAAATGACAGCACCTTTGGACTCATCAACCGATAGAGTCAAGGCTTATTTGTGTCATAGTACGTAAGTACGGGTGTATTTAAAATCAAACGTTTTAATCGAATAAACTCCTTCTCATGTTCATCTGACCAATGCCATTGTATGTCTTTTTTCAAAAGAACTCTTAAATTTGCATTCTCGACAGACTAATCTTTAATGAAAGAACGCAGATAGTTTACCATGCCTAAAAATCGTTGTAAATCTGACACTGATTTTGGTCTAGGCATTGCGTATATAGCATTGACTTTTGAACTATCGGGCCGGGCACCATCCTCACTAAACAAATGACCTATGAATGTGACTTCTTTTTGTAAAAATTTCGATTTTAATTTATTAAATTTAAGGCCGATTTCTTAGTTTATTTATTTCGTTAAAATCTAACGTTAACAATGTTAAAAATAGGTCTTATAATCTAATATAATCTAATATCATAATTTACAATTATTATTAAACATTGTTGAAAAATATAAGTTTAAATTTATTACATTTTATATTATCATTTACAGATTCTAAACAAAAATGAAATTCGTTATAAATTGTTATTAATTGATTGAATGGGCTACATACACCATAGTTTGATCTGCTAAATATTTGAATAATAGGTTGCTGTCGCCTTAAACTTGAACGACTGAAACTGAAATTTAATTTACTTAGAACTGATGGTAATGATATCGAACCATTAATAATCCCAACAATAAAACAAAATTGTATATACTTTCTGTGGTTAGTCAAAGAAGGAAGGCTGATCAAAGCTAGACTTTGAGAATAAGGCGGAAGTAGATTTTCCCTTGCCCATGGAAGAGACCGAAGACAGAAACGCAGAAACCTTTTTTGGATCGCTTCAATTCTTGTAACATGTATTGAGTAATAAGGTGACCATACTACACAGCCATATTCTAGAATTGGTCTAACAAACGAAATAAATAGAAGTTTAAGAACATAAGGGTCCCGAAAATCACGACCGAATCTTTTAATGAATCCAAGAACCCTATTGGCTTTTTTAATTATATAATTTAAATGATCATTAAATGATAATTTGGGGTCTAGATCTAGAATAATACCTAAGTCAGAAAACATAGAAACCTTACATAACGGACAAGAATCAAACGTATAGTTGTACAAAAACGGAAATTTTTTACGTGTAAAACTCATAGTTTTACATTTGTCAACATTTAAAACAAGTCGGTTTTTATTGCACCATTCCCTAAATATTGTTAAGTCTTCTTGTAATAATAAACAGTCAGAGGAGGATTTTATACTTTTGAAAAGCTTAATATCATCAGCATAAACAAGGACAGACGAGTTTTTTAAGTTTGAAACCAAGTCGTTAATAAATAAAACAAATAAAACAGGACCTAAGTGGCTGCCCTGAGGGGCGCCAGAATTGACAACAAATTGAATTGAACTTTCATTACGAAACAAGACAGAATAACGACGATTTTTTAAGTATGAAGAAATCCAATTTATAAAATTGTTGTTAAATCCTAGATGGTATAGTTTTAGAATTAGTGTATTGTGACATAGCTTGTCAAAGGCTTTACTAAAATCAGTAAATACACAATCAACTTGCTGCGTTTTTCAAATACATCTAGACAAAAGGACACGAAGTTAAATAAATTAGTAACAGTGGATCTCTTTTTGACAAAGCCATGCTGGCTATCACAAATAATAGAACTACAATGAAAAGAAAGAACATTGCTCACAATTGACTCAAACAGTTTAGGTATCACAGATAGTTTAGCAATGGGCCTATAGTTCATTATTTCATTCTTTGGGCCTTTTTTATGTATGGGAATAATAAATGAACTTTTCCAGATAACAGGAAAAATTGAACTTTTTAAGGATGCATTGAAGAGAACACATAACGGATATGACAAATAAGAAGCACATTTTTTTAATATATAAGATGGAACACCATCGGGGCCTGGAGTAAAGCACTCATCGAGTTTTAATATATGTTGAGCAACTGCGTCCTCACTTATTTCAAAATTAATTGCGTTCAAATGAGCAAAACTGTCAGAAGAAGAAGAAAAAGAAGAGGAATTATTAAAGTCTGATTCTTCAAATGCTTCTTTGAATTGATTAGCAAACATGTTTGCAATAACCTTTGGATCATGACTAGTTGACGAATTATTTGTCATCGAATTCGGATAGCCACATGTTTTCCTTTTACTATTAACGAAATTCCAGAAACTATCTGGATTAGATTTAATACCATGTTCTATTTTACAAATGTAATCGTCATATAGAGTGTTAGAATAATCAGTGAAAAGTTGTTTTAGAATTAAGAAAGTTCTGTAATCATCGTCAGTTCTAGTTATGTTATATTTTACCCAAGCTTTGTTCCTTTTATTTTTAAAGTTTTTAATACGCGTATCAAACCATTGTGGTGCATTTAAAGCAAAACGTGATCTTTTTAAAGGAATAGTTTCGTAAAAGCAGTTAAAAAGAGTTCTATAAAAATTATTACACATATCATCAATATTGCAATTACAAAATAATTGATTCCAATTTACAGTTATTAACATATCAAAAAGATCTACAAAATTACATTTAGAAAAGTCAAATTCAAGTTTGTTGTTATTATTGCTATTGTAAGGAGAAGACATGCCCTTTTGTCCCTTTTGCCCTTTTGTAAAACTTGCTTCAGAAATTATGTTTATTTCAGGGGCAGCGTTGATGCCAAAGGTCAATCTTAAAAATCTTCTCCTTCCAAAAGGTGTATTGAAGGTAAATGCTTTTGATAATTCTTCATCTAAATGAATTACCCAAAACCCAGAATTAGCTTCAAGCTCCGTAAAAAACCTAGCACCACTCAACCTTGCCTTAATATCTTCAAGACTTGGAAATGCATGACGTGGACCCAAGATGGCTTTTATTGAGGTTTCGGTAATCGAGACATAACCTAGGTTGACCATTTGATTTTTTGACTGGAACAATGGAACTTACCCACTCCGTTAGCTCAGATACTTTTGCAATGGCTTTTAATTCTTACAGACGCTTCAATTCTGCCTTTAATGGTGCCATTAAGCTATATGCTATTTTGCGGAGACTATCGACGACTAGAGGAATATCAGATTTTAACTTTAAATGACATTTATCTTTAAGACAACTTAAAGCACTGAAAACAACTTTATAATTTGATATATATGAAGGAATAATATTGTTTAAAATTTTGGATTTTAAACTGAATTTACACTTACACAACTTTCATCAACTTTTTAAATTAATTCAATTTATATGCAGGTTCTAAGGCCTAAAATTGTTTTGCAATTAAAATCTACAACGATAAATTTAACAGCATGATTATTATTTTTGTATACACAATTCAACCAGCAATGACCAATAGATTTAATTTTTTCGACAGTAAATATAATTAAATTGCCTACATTTATTTTTATGAAATTGTCTTTTCCTTTGACATAACGTTTCCTTCAGGACCGGTATCAAGCTGACAAAGAAGATTACAGTTGTTGACTTGAAGTGTGACGTTCCATTGTATACCTAATGTATTTTGGCAAACTTTATTAATAAAAAACGATTACGCAATTGATTGATATTTGTAAATTTTGAATATTGATATTTTATCTATACATTTTGGCAAAGTGACCCGTACGATTGCACTGAAAGCAAGTTACTCCGATCGCAAGGCATTTATGCAAGTGCCATTTATGCAGTGGCCACAGTTTTTGCACAAGCTGTTACTGTAAGATGGTGAAGCTGGAACTTGATTTTTTGATGTCGATGACTGATGGTCATTATATTGAGTATATGTACCTTGGTAAGCATTAGCTTACCTTTATTTATTTTTATTTAAAAATTCGAGTAGATGTAAAATTCATAAAAACAAGTAAGTTTCACAAACCAAATTTTATATTGTACAAATTCAAATTCTTGTGTTAACTAAGTTTCAATAAACTGTGGCCCTTGAAGAAGTTGAGAATTTTCTACGAAACGTAGGGAGAAAATATGCACTTGTTTTAATTCGCATAGGAAACAAAAAAAAGCCCATAAAAAACATTATTGGAATCATTTATACTTATTTCTTAATGGATAACAAGTTTGGGACCAAAATATCATAGGAATTTAATTCTATTAAGGTTGGCAAGACTATAGTGAAAGTAGTTGGTTCAATTTGTATATCGCTCCGTCAATTTAATACTTAATAAATTCATAATCATCCAAGTTAAATTTAGGCAGGTTAATTTAGTAATTTTTAGCTTTTAAGCCAGTTCTGATGTTGTCTTACTTTTCACATGAGAGAACAAAAGAAAGCTAAGTCAAACCTCTCCAGAAGAAGACCCCAATTCGAAAACGATTATCAACAGAACATCAATAATTTATTTCTATTCTATTTCGAAAAGTGATCTTCAAAAAATCATCGATGAATCTCTCCATACTGAGCTTGAAAAAGCAACCGCAATGTTGGCGACAAAAGACGATTTCATAAGTTGAATGCTGTAAACAATTTGCTGCGGAAACAAAATGAGGAATTATCAATCCAAGATCAACATTTTGAGGCTAGTTGCAATGTTTTGGAAGAAGAATTGGAGATGCAGAGTCGTGAAATTAAAGGGAAAACATCATTATCACTATACTGAACGAAGTACAGGAGTAGTAAAGATCCAATCCATCACCAATCTCCTACTAGGCGAATCACATCAGATGCCAGAAACAACAAAACTAATCGAAAACGAGTCTATTAACAAACTGAAAATCAACACTGGTTCCAACAAGAATGCCACAAAAATGCTGCGAAATTCCTCTAAGCTGAAAGGCACAGGTGCTTTCATTCAGCGCGAATTTACCAGGCAATCACAACACGAATCCTTCTTAGCTACAGGAAAATAATTAAAACCAAAAAACTAAATGAACCACTGCTAATTAAAAACGATTCTTTATTAGTTTCTGATAAAATATTTTATTTAAACAAAAATAATCATATAATAAAACGGAAATTTTGTGGTGCAATTTACGCGGTCTACAAAAGAAAGGCATATAAATTACCTATATATCGTTTGAAAGGTTTTTTTTTGCACAGAAGTGCAGAATTTATTAAATAATTGCACCACAAAAACTAAAAAACAATAAAAGAAAATTGCATTATAAGTGCGAGCGAGAGCCAGAGCGAGACCGAGTATTTGTTCACGAAACTTTAAAATTCACGACACTTATTATTTACATGAATTGAAATTACCTTGAATCATATACATACTTACATTTTTCTTTTGTTTTATTCCTTTTTCTTCAACTGTTTTGTTTTAATAAAACGTTTTTATTTTTTTAGTATTTTGTTTTTATTATTTATTTGTTGTAACCTAAATGTGATGTTTCGATTTTTTCCTCCCACCAACCAACCAATTCTCATATAATAATAATAGCTCAGTTTTTCTGCACGCTCAAGACTGCTTTTTTGGAATTATTCTTGCGGTTTTTTCTTTATGTTAGAGTACATCCAAAAATCGTATGCGAATACCCTGGCTCATTTTGCTATCGAAAAATTTTATGTCAAACGTCAATTTTTGCTATAAGTTGTCACACTTTTTCCCAGTGTTTAATAGTATGGGAGGCGACCGTAAAAGTACCTACCTCATCGAGTCAATGGAAAATTTAACCATTAACGAATAGTAAATGTCACGAAGTTTACAAAACTGCTGGTCCGACAGACATTTTCCGGGCCTTTTGGCGGAAAAACGGTCACTTCCGGTTGCATTCTTGGGTGTTAGGTTATACCATAGAGTCAATGGAAAATTTAAGTACAAGGTAAAAGAGATTTGAACGTAGATTTCAAATCATTTGGTCGGACAGTCAAAATCCGGGCCATACCCTCTGTCCAACCAACTCAAAAAACGGTATTTTTGGTGTCGGCCTACCTCATCGAGTCAATGGACAAATGGGGTATCAAATGAAAGCTTAGACTGTCTACATTAAGAATCTACTGGTCGGACAAACTAATGATGGGTCAAACATGCGTCCGACCACTTTAAAAAAAAAAAATGTTATAAATTTCTTTAATATTTTTAACTCAATATCAACATTTTTTAAGCCAAATTTAAATAAAATTAGTACCAAATGAAAGTTTAAACTGTAAAATAAATAACAAAAATTACTGCAGTGCAAAAAAACCCACTAAAATTGATCATCAAAGTTTTTGATCATTTATTTTTATAGAAAATTAAGTTTTTGATATATAAAGTAAAAAAAACATAGTTAAGAATTTAAAAAACCATGTTTTTATACCAACAAATGACAGCAGGTACTTATAAAAATTATAGTTTATTGATTGTAATAATAATTATAAGAATTTTATTTTATAGTACAGTAACTTTTTCGTCTCATAGGAGGAAGACCCTGCGTCAAACCCGGTAGTTCTGATTTTTTGCTGAGTTGTTTATGATGTTGGCCTAATAAAGAAACCAATTTTTCGACCTCGAGCGCCAAACGCATCATGGTTTTCGCGTGTTTTTAAAGTTATTGGCGATTTTAACCCTAAAGGACTAGTTTTCGATTTAAACTTTGCTAATACGATTTCAAACTCACTAAATTTTCTTTAATTTGAGCTATGAATCGTGTCTGTAGAACCAACAGTTTCCAAAATACAGCTTCTCAAAAATTAGCAATATTTTCTTAATAACAAGTAGCAAAAAACAGAATTAAAACAAATTTAGCGTCTTTAGCATAAGATGCATCAAACTTCTAAGGCTTGTAGACTGGGTCAAAAGAAAAAAAAATTGTATGGGAGGGGGGTCTCTCCCCGTTTTCGATGGGAGGGGCAATTTTATAAAAAAAAAAAAACATGAAATATAAAAATCACCATACATAAGTAATGGCACAACCTACCAAAAGATCCGATAGCTTTCCATAAAGCCAGAAATCCATTCTTGTATTTTCTTTTTAAATAAAGTTGTTTAAATCAATAGTTTTGGAAAAATGTTTTTTTTAGCACAAAATTAAAAACAAAACAAAAACAGGCACTTGTTTTTAAACTAATTTTCAATTTTCCCAAAAAACTAAAATGTTTATGAACAAGCAATCCTTTTGTTTTTAATGTAAGATGTCAAAGTAAAGTAACTATCATCATCGTCGTTTGGTAGTTTAATGTTTCATTTGTTATGGTTATGATTCATGAATATTTTTCTTTTTAGGTAGGTTATGTAGCTACACTACTTTAGCATTCAACTAGAAATTGATTGAATATTAAATATATTATTAAAAATATTACTGAAAGGAATGTTTTTTTTTTTCAAAAATGTTTGTTTAAAAAGTATTTGATAAAACAATTTAATAAGAAAATTAAAGAATGAATTTCTGAGTTTACAATTTTTTTTAATTATTTAATCTTTATTTCAAATGAAGACTTCAAGCTAATAATAGTAAGGTATTTAAAAAAGGTTTTTTTTTTAATAAAATTTACAAAACAAAAAATTGTTTGTGTGAAGGTCAATTGATTTTTATTTTTATTTTAATTATGCAAAATAACCCGTAAAATTTTTTTTCGAAATATACATTTTCAGATGCATTTTATTTTTATTTTTTTTAAATCTATTCCATTATAAATACAAACTGTATTTTTTTTTAATAAAATTATTTTATTTTTGGAAAATAGTCTACTTAAAAAATATATTTAAAAAATAAAAATAAATAATAAAAATAAATAATAATAATAAATAATCTGATATACTCTTGAAATTTTGCTGTTTTCTTTATTTTAGTTAGTTTATTTGTTAGTTTATTAGTTTTTATCGTTCGCATCTATTGCCACTGTGAACAAGTGGGAACGTAAAGAAATTTTATGGAAAAGTATTTCTGAAAATAAGTGTTGAAATTTATAAATTAAAATTTAACAAATTTGGTCTGATATTCTTGTCTGCGTTGGGGTAAGAGAGTGTACGCTTAAGGGAACATAAAATATATGGATATTAAACCCAAAATCCATAGTCATGAGGATTTTTCCGCTCACTGTGAATTTTTTTGTTTTTTTTTTTTAGTTCATTTTAAAAAGAATTTATTTATTAGGTACCCATAAAACAAATGTATGTTATCTAATTCATACTTTTGCAAAAATTATTATAATATATAAATTATTATAAAATATAATATAAAATTATCAGTTCAGTTCGAACCTTTAAACCCTCAAGTCGTGTTTTTGCCTTGCTCCGCAACCAAACATTAATTTTTTACCAATAATTTGTTGCCAATAAACAATAACAATTTGAATTATCTGTGACCTCATATCGTCAAAAATATTGTTTGCTTTTTATTCTCATTCCCATCGCCCTTAGTCCGTGACCCACTGACCCATTGTCGTCAAAAGTGCCTACAATTGCATAATATTTATTGACCCATTCCAAACTATATTCTACTTGATTTTCCATAAACAATTTGTGCATACCCAAAAAAAAAAATTAACTATGTCTTCAAAGTGTGGTGCCCCCAATTGCTCTCTTTCTTCCGTTGCCTCTACTCTTGTCGCTTGCAAAGGCATATGTAATTTGCATTTTCACCCCCTCTGTATTGGCCTGAGCCGTAACTCTAAACCTTTCCTAAGTGAATTTCAAAACATTTTTAAATATTATTGTAATGATTGTGCGTCTATTTCCCCCGCCCACATTATGCGCGCCATTAAATGCAATTATGATCGTATTAGTTCAATTAATGACTCGATTACGGATCTTAAATGTGAAATGCGGCATGGCCATAAAATTGTAAAAAAAAACGAAACACTTAACGGATTTACCGCGATTAATTATTGTAATCAAAATTACTTTTGATTTGTTATTTGCCCGACGCACAGTGTGTTATTTTGCAAATCTAGTGGAACTTTATTCAAAATATGAAAGTTGTTAGAATGAAAATATTTTGGTGTGACATGATAGGTAGAACCCTAGACCAAAGCATGCCAACAAAAAAAAAATTATGAAAACGTTATTAACTGTACAGTTACATCAGAAACAAACGTGAAATATGAGGAAACAAATATTAAAGATCAGTTGCAAATCGTAGGTCGAATTGGTCATAGTCGTTTTAAGTTATTAGTAGTGCTAGCCCCTAAATAATATTTTCTTATTTTTTTGTGTTATCTGCGAATTGCTTAAGGTAAGAAATAAATTACTATGAGCTTATAACATAGTGGAAATCTCCTTTTGTTTAAAACCCTACGTCTTGGTGTTTTTTATTCTGTTTTGTGACTTTCTGAAGGCTTTTAAAAATGTATCCTCATGTATACGTCGAGATATTTTGTGTGACCCTTCTCCAATGTTTTCTTTGTCAGAATCCATTTAAAGTTTTTGCTTTTGGGTGCCGCCCCCATACAATTTTTTTTTTCTTATTAGGCATACAGTAAAATGAAAATTAGTGAAATTTTGAAACAAACTCAGATATAACAGGCATCCACATAGATCTTATCCACCATTTCCTTATTTTACTCGAAGTACTATCGAGTGAATATGAAATCGATCCGGATAAGTTTGAAAGTTATGCAAATGAAACCAAAAATATTTATCTGCAACATTATGCGTGGTATTATATGCCTGCAAGCATACATAAGCTTCTCATACACTCAAAATTGATCATTTAAACTTGTATACTGCCACTTGGGCAGTTGTCCGAAGAGGCACAAGAAGCGAGCAATAAAGAACATAGACGATTCCGAGAGCATTACAGCCGAAAGTCTTCCAGGCAAAATACGAACAGAGATGTACTAAACAGATTTTTACTTTCCTCGGATCTATATATAAAAAGAAAATCACTCCCTCACTCCAATTGGTAGCAGTTCTAGTGAAGATGATAATGATGACAACTAGGTAATCAAACATTCACAAAATTATGTACATATATTAAAAAAATAAATAAATTCAAAAATTAAACTGAAATAAAAAATAAATATTTTTTCAATTAAAAGTTAAAGAGTGTATATTCATATCGTTAAAATATATTTTGTAAGGTCTATAGGATATATTTCTATAAACATTTTGGTGAATGTTTGAACAAAATCGATCCATTAGTCTTTGAGTTATTAACATTTGAACCCAAGAAGAGAACGCACAAAGAGTGAACTAGAGTTATATCCTCGTATCTGAATATAAAATGCTTATAGACTTAAAAAAAAAACTAAATAGAACTTCATATATAGCATTATACAACAAGTAAATACTAATTTTTTTTTATTTAAGTGCGACAGGAATAAAGTTCCGCTAGATGTGCAAAATAACACACTGTGCGACGTTTCGACAAGGTTTCACTTGTCGTGGTCACGGGTTGACTGATGGCTTGTGGTGGGTGTTGTTGTTTATTCTCGTTCTTCTGTTCTCGTTCGTAGATTGTACCGGTGCGTTTGTGCTTGCGTTGATATGTCATGTTGTTGCAACTGCATTGATTGTTGTTGTTGTGAATCCTCAACAAAAATGATGTTGATACATTTCTCAACCACTTAAATTCGGTGCATCCAAAAATAAAATTTACCATGGAACTTGAAGAAGATAACTCGTTGGCATTTTTAGATGTAAAAATCATAAAAAAACAAGACGGAACCATAGGACACACGGTATATAGGAAGCCCACCCACACCGACAGATATCTGCATGCCGCTTCTCATCACCATCCGTCAAATTTCACGTCCGTGGTGTCAGCTCTTGTTAATAGAGCAAATGCGATCTGTGACAATGATCATCGTGAAGAGGAGTTAAAATATGTTACAAACAACGGTCTTGGAGACCAAAAGTAAGAATAGCTTCAGAAAATATAACACAACAGAATGAAAAAAGACCATTTCTTCCGTATAGAAAAGGCGTTTCTGAAGCAATTGGAAGGATCTTATCGAAGCACGGCATAAAACCAATTTTTAAGCCACCAGAAAAAATCCGCCAACTTTTAAGATCTCCAAAAGATAAAATTCATTTTCAAAATCCAGGAGTTTATTCGGTACCGTGTAGTTGTGGTTCATCTTATATAGGTGAGACAAAACGAGCAATTTCCACAAGACTAAAGGAACATATAAAAGCCATACAAAAGAACGAAGTAACCAAATCGGCAATATGTTAGCATTTAGCTTATAATGAGGATCACTTTATACGTTTTGATAAAGCTAAATCAATTTCCACAGAGAGATTTTATGTTCCTAGATTGGTTCGTGAGGCAATCGAAATAAAAATGCACTCAAACTTCAATCGTGATCAAAGTTTTAATCTCTCTTCGGCATGGGATCCGCTGATAAACAGATTAAAGCTTAATAAAATCGAAGCTAAAAACAACAATTAGCGCACAAATCATAACAACCTGCCAGCTGATGCTATTAGTTTTGCCTGCTCTCAAGATTATATAAATTCACAACAACAATCAATGCAGTTGCAACAACATGACATATCAACGCAAGCACAAACGCACCGGTACAATCTACGAACGAGAACAGAAGAACGAGAATAAACAACAACACCCACCACAAGCCATCAGTCAACCCGTGACCACGACAAGTGAAACCTTTTCGAAACGTCGGGCAAATAACAAATCAAAAGTAATTTTGATTACAATAATTAATCGCGGTAAGTCCGTTAAGTGTTTCGTTTGTTTACAATGTCTAACTACCACGATAAAAAAAAAGTCTAAAATCTACATGGCCATAAAAGTTGTGCGCGTTCTATTGATGAGAATTTGGACTCGATTAATGCTTCAATAGACAAAGTAAATAATAAAATTGAATCAATTAAAAGAAATGACTCTATCTCCTTGGATCTCTCACGCAATCTGTTATCTGTTGATGCTAAACTTAAGAACATTAATAGTTCATTTAAATCTGACCTTGAGAACCTTAAGGAATCGTTGTCTAATGGTTCATTAGCAATCACCTCCATTAATAACTCCCTATGTAAATCTGACAATAAGATTATGTTGATTGAAGCTGATGTTGGGACAATAAAGAAAAAACAAAGTGATCTGACAGTTTATCTTGACGAAATCATGCAAGAAATTCGATAACTGTACTCAAAGCTGGATAATGTGAAGAGCCTTTAAGCTAATGTTTCTTTACTTGATGAACTCCTCACCATTAATTCTGACCATCCTGCCGATAGTCCACAATTCAAGATTGATAATTCAGAGTCTGCTCCATCACCCTGTCCTTCATCATCTCATACTCCAGCTTACAACAACGCATCAGACATAACTCCATCAACACCAGCTAATGTTTGTACACCTCCAATAGAAGAAGAAACTGTTCATAAATTTGGAACCACGTGGACCACATCTGAATGGACTAACCAACTGAGTAAGCTTAATGCCATAAAGAAATCTGCATTTCTTCTTTGGAATGCTCCACTTAAGGCTAATGAAACTTGGATAAGCTCCTACTTTTACCGCCAGTTTGCAGTACGCGGCGTCGAATCCCATGCTATCTCCCCCAGACGTTTCAAAGTTCTTATACCCGCAAGATATGAATGGATCTTCCAATCTTCTAAATATAAACTGCAACTGGGTTCCATCTATCTAACTAAATGGATTGAAAAGCCTGAAATTAGAACTTCATCACACCCTAAAATCAACAAGATGCAGCAGAATCGTCAATTTCGAACACAACAGCTATTTTCAAGAAGCAATTCGTCTAATTTTAACCAAACTCTGAACCCACCCCCTAATAATTGGACCACTTTTCCAACGCTATCACAGAATCCCCCACTCTCAACTCAAAATTATTCCCATTCATCTTACTCCAACCCTTTATCTTACTACCCTAACTTCATCCGTTCTCACACTCTCAATCCATCCACTACTAATAACAATCCTTCAGAAAATCTTCCTTCAGGACCTTCTCCTTTAACAGACTCTAACACTTCAGATCCTAGCACCTCAGCCCCCTCATCATCCAAAACTTCTTCATCGTTTGTAACGCCTCCTATTTTCGACCCAATGCTTCCTCATACTGTGAAATTAACCTCCAGATTGGCTGACCCCTCGCCTACGATCACTGACCATGATGGACGTTACATTATGGCAAGACTTCGCGATCAGAAACTTATTGAAAACGTTCGCTTGTACCTTGCTTATCTTCTTATCTTCACGATAAATCGGACTCCGTTTGCATAGACGGTAAAACGAAAACCAATGTTATTGTTTCCATACAAAAGGAAGGTCTCCCGACTGACCCTTCAGCCCTAAAAAGCATTTACATCCGCTATCACGATAGTTTTAACATTTCACCCGCCACGGTAACTAACGACCTTCAAACGTATGCATCTCACATCAGCTATAAACGTACATCTTACCTTCAACACACACGCAAAAATTTCAAAAACTACTATCGCTCCTAACTCTAAATTAATAATTGAATCCACATTATTCTTATCCCTCTATTACCAGAATGTCAAAGGCCTGCGAACCAAAACTACGAACGTGTTTCTTAACTCTCAGAAACTACCCTACGACATTTTTGCCCTTAGCGAAACAAACCTTTGCCCCGGTTTCCAAAGGTCTAATAACTCATCGTTTTTCTGACTCTGGTCTTTTCCAAATTAGTGGCGTCACCAATAATTTATGTAGGCAACTCGACCTCATTTTCTCATCTGACCCCTCAAACTCTGTCGTTATGGAAAGCGCCCATCTTCTCTCCACCCTTGATCCCTACCATCCCCCCCTCGCTCTGACCTTCACATATGGTCACGAAAATATTTAAAGTGATTCTGAGAATTCTCTTTCTTTTAATTTTCGTAAAGCTGACTTCATCCATCTAAACCATCTTCTCAATAACACTGATTTTGTCCTTTTTTTAAACAATAACACCCCTATCGACCCCTATCCATCTAAACCATCTTCTCAATAACACTGATTTTGTCCTTTTTTTAAACAATAACACCCCTATCGACGTCGCACTCCCTTTCTTCTACTCAAGTGTGTGCCATATGCACCTCGCATAAACTCTTCATATTCACCTCCCTGGTATAATAAGGAATTAAGAACACTGCGTAACGTCAGAAACAGACTTTGGAAAAATTACCTTAAATCTAGGTCTGCTACAGATTTTTCCTTCTACCAGCAAGCTTCTTCTAAGTTCTCCATTCTCTGTGAGTCACTCTACCACGAATATTTAGACAGAATGCAGATTTGTCTGATCTCGGATCCCAAACGTTTTTACCAATTCATTCATTAAGGCAGCTTTTTAGAATTATTACCGACCATGTGAGCTTAAGGTGGCTCATCAATCAAAGAAATCTGAGTGGCCGGTTAGCACAATGGAGCCTTAAGCTTCAGGGTTTCGAGTTCACTTCGTAGAATGTGGTTCCGGATGCCCTTTCCAGGGTATACGAAGTTGAGTCTCTGAAGCTCGATGAGTCGGTGGTGAAAGATTCATCTGACGTGCTGCATATCGATCTTGCAGATCCCACTTTTCAATCTAAGGAATACTGCAAGCTCATCGCCTCAGTCAAAGAACAAAATAAAAAGCTGCTTGACCTTCAAGTCTCGAACAATTTCGTGTACAAAAACGTCAATCATTGCACAGGACATCCATTACAAGATGACCTAGTTTGGAAGCTGTGGGTGCCCGAAGGGTTAACACAAAACTTTATAGCTTTGGCACATGAGCCGCCTAGAGCCTAGCATGGTGGGATATCTAAGACGTTGTACCGGTTGAGAAATCAGTTTTTTGGCCTGGTATGGTAACTCAGGTTCGAGATTATATTGGCAAGTGTGATGTCTGTAAAACATGTAAAGCCCCAAACCAAACGCTGAGATCACAGATAGGGAAGGCATATGAGGTTGATTGACAATTTCAAATGCTCCACGTGTATTTCCTCGGACCTTATCCGCAGTCAATCTTCTATCTGAGCGTCGAACTTGTCGAGTTGTAGAAGCTGAGTAAGGTCAAAGATTCTCGAGATTATTTCTCCAGATGAGTCCTTAAACCAACGTTACGTTTCCCTTCCTCGGCGGCATGGCGTCAACGCTGTTTGCCGTTTCTCCTGTGTTGCATATCGGTGGGGAGGCTGTGGCTATTCGTGGCTCCCCGATTGATGCGGGACGCAGTAAGGGAAGCAAAACGTTAGAAATGCCTAATTTCAGCACGGCGTCAACGCTGTTTGCCGTTTCTCCTGTGTTGCGTATCGGTGGGGAGGCTGTGACTATTCGCGGCTCCCCGGTTAATGCGGGACGCAGTGAGGGAAGCAAAACGTTAGAAATGCCTAATTTCAGTAGTAGTAGGGTTGTGCATCATGGTCCTTCCACTACTACTCTTCAAAGCACGTCTAGGCAGGGGACCCAACTCGGTGTGAAAAATGATCGTTCCACCGCTGGAGTGGGCTCCCTACCAGGTACGTCTCGTAAGGTTTTGAGGAGGTTCAGAACTTCGAAGAACAGACATAGGGATAAGCGGAATGCTGAGAGAATTCTGAAGGACTCTGTTGCTGCACTGGTGGCCGGAGGAAACTCGAAGCTCTCCGCCAGGATTCAGTAGGCGAAGGGCATTCTTTCGAATGCGCCGACCAACGGCGACTCCACGTCAAAACGCAATAGGTCACTTGAGGGAACCACTCTAGAACCCAAACGGCCCCGAGTGCATAACACCAGCACTCCCCACAATTCTCCGAAGTCCTACAGCGATGCCTTAAAGGGTATAATCGTGATTGCGGTTATCGATAGGAGCGATATTGATGGCATGATTTCATCTGATAAACCCGGGATCACCGACGATTACCCTAGGGGTCTCTAAAAAAAAGATGAGGAAGACGCGGAATGCGTGCCTCCACACCCCTTCGAAGCTGATCCCGTGGTTGAGGATCCTGGTGCATTGATTACCCTCCCTTCTATGGAAGACGATGTATCTGGGTCATCCCTACGGTGACCATCCGTCCTCTTTTTTAGAGGACAGTCCTCTTTTTCGGTATCGTGTCCTTTTTTTATTTTTCTTAAAGAGGACAGTAATTTTTCCTCTTTTCCTTAATTGTCCTCTTAATGTCCATTTTTTCTTTGAAACCTTTTTTCTATGATTTTTCTTTAGTAATAAATTACTTAAACACAAAATGTAGACGGCACTGGTTTGAATAATTCAGTTCTGTCATCTGGTTTTTGCTATTGTGAACGATGCCCCTACGGAAATAGTGTTTTCAATTTCTAATAACATTTGGACATCTGAGAAATCGCAATTAAAAGTTGATACACTGGAGGCAATGTTGATCACAAAGTGCAATTATGACTATGACTGGTGGAGATTTTAAGACTCTTTTAAGAAGTCGCGATGACATCTTAAAAAAAATACACTGCGTACAAAAATACAAGAACTTAAAGTTCCTTTAGGTTAAACTTTTGAATTAAGTATCTACTTAAGTATTTATTATTTTGTTTTATTTTTTTTTTTCTTATATAAGTATTTTTATTTTTGTTTTAAAAAAACTGAAATCATTGATGTACATATCAGTGGCGTGGCGTGAATAATTTGAAATGGTAAGTCGATGTAAAAATTAATTACCTGCAAACGTAAATGAGTTCTAAAACATATTAATACGCAGGCAAAATTAAATAATGCATTGCAGATAAGCTTTCCACGACAAACTTAGCAAGTCTTTTATAGGTACCAACAACAAATCATTAATTTTTAAATTTAAAAGGATCTTAATAAAAGAAACCCTTTCTGGCAAATGTAGGTAATATTATTGTTTAACAGCCCCTACTCTTGTTAAACAGCAGCGCAACGATAAGAGATACACACAGAATTCACCAAATAAGTCGAAGAAAAGCGTGTTATTTGCTTGCATAAGAAAGGGGAACGACACGTTCAAACTCAGAAACTCATTAAGTAACTAAGAGAACTGACCTACTCAATTAATCCACCACAGCACAGCGCAGCGGTAGAAGATACTCACAAAAATCACCAAATAAGTCGGAAAAAAAACGTGTTATTCTTTTGGATAAGAGAGCGTGTGTTAAACAGAGTCGAGTCAAAATCAGAAAATCATAAGGAAGAAAAGAGAAAGGAAATAAATTTGTTCTATCCAGCGACAGATTTTATAACCCGACATATTTCGGGTTGCTTTGCTTTGGCTTTGGCTTGTGCACAGAGCACAGAAAGTGTGGAAAGAATACACATACTAATGAAAATGACGTGTGTGTGTTTTTTTTTCGTATGTGGCTTGAAAATAAAATTCAATCGAAGTGGTGGAGTGTGCAGCTTGTGCAGGCTAATGAATAGATACAAATTAAATTTATCCCGTGGGTTTTATGTTGCTGATTATTAAGTAAACATTGTTGCATAGTAGAAAATGTAAAAGGTAACTCGGCAGGAATCGAGTTATATGGACGCCTCGCCACTGGTACATATGTAATCTGAAGTACAAATATTTTGAATAAATATCGTTTTTTTCTAAACATGTTGTAAGTAAACTAAAAATTGTCCTCTTTTTTGCATCTGAAAAAATGGTCACCGTAGTCATCCCCTATCATGGCTCAGTCTTCTTCTAACGTCGACAATCTAACTGACATGGAGATCGATGATCCAAACTCCGTTCCGTTAGGCTCTTCTTCCGATACAGAGGATGGAAATAATACCGTGGTGGAGGTCGATATGCCTAATTGTAGCCAAAATGCTGCTGTTAGGCCAGATTAAGCTTTAACACTCCATAAAGGCTTCGGCCTCACTTCTGCTACACCTATCCAGACACGGAGTTGATATTGTTCTGATCCAAGAGCCCTGGATTGTAAAATCCATGGTGAAGGGACTCAGGACTCCTGGATAGGGGAGAGTACGATAACCTGGGCGCCGAAAATTGATAACGGATTTTTGTAAAAGGGTCAAATACAAGCATTTTTCACTATGGGAGGGGGGGGTCTATGTCACCCCGTTTAGGAGGTAGAGGCGATTTTCGAAAAAAAAGAATTAAATAGAACAACAAATATTAAAAAACAATGACAATGCTTAAAATGCAAAACAATAACGGTTTTAAAAGCCAGAAGTCTGTTCTTTAATCCTACATTCAAATTAAATTATTTGTGTCAATAATTTTCAAAAAATTTGCATTCAAAATCAAAACTTTGATAAAAAAATCGCAAACAAATATGTTTGGATCAATTTTTCTCAAAATCGCCCCTACCACCTAAACGGGGCGAGATAGACCCCGCTTCCATAGTAAAAAATGTTTGTATTTGACCCTTTTACAAAAATCGGCGCCCAAGTTATCTTACTTGTGCCCCTGGATACTACACACTATATGTGAAGGATAAAGGTGAACCTAGATCCTGCATATTAGTGAAAAGTAGCACTAATGTATATTAACTCATCAATTTCTGTTTTGTGTAGCGCTAGCTATTATTTTCACAAATTCAAAATGAAAATAAAACAGTTGGATTTTAACACGTTGTAATTATATTTTATTTTCCATGACGATCTCATGCCTCTCATCTTACTCAAGTGAGGAGCAAAAAGAAACCTTTTTGGTGGAACTCAGGGCTCGGGCCAATTAGGAAAAGTTGTAGGAAACTATTCAATCGAGCAAAAAGTACTAGACTAGTGTCAGTTTAAGACTCTTACAAAGAATCTCTAAACATTTTGAAGAAGAAAGAGGACATCCAAAAGATCTTCTTGAAGCACCTTTTTAAAGCACCTTCTTGAAGCACCTTCTTGAAGCACCTTCTACCAAAATAGAAGAAACCTCTGAAGCATCTAGATTAAGAAAAATCCTCTCAACTAATCCTTTAATGCTTAGCTTCCTAAAAAATGCTGACGGCACATGGACCAACTCGCTCAACCTGCTACTAGACACTCATTTTCCAGGTAGCTCCCAAACTGTGAATTGCACCAGCTGCATAAGGTCCAATAATAATTTAACTTCTCCACAAGGTCTGATTACAAGGGACAAGCTAAAATGGGCAATCAATAGCTTTGAGCCATACAAGTTAGCTGGGCCGGACGGCATAATACTAACCGAACTCCAAAGACTTCAGATATTATTCTGCCAATTCGGGAAATAACCTTTATAAGTTGTTTACAACTGGTCCACAATCCCTTGTCATAGAGAGAAGTAAAGGTTGTTTTATTCCCAAAGCTGGCAAATGCTCCCACGTAATTCCAAAAGATCTCAGACCTATCAGCCTATCATCATTCCTTCTTAAAACTTACGAACGATTGATTGATATCCATTTAAGAACTAGCATTAACACAAGGATTTTGTCTTCGGCTCAACATGCTTATTGAAAAGGGAAATCGGTAGATACGGCTTTGCACACGCTCTTGCGAACAATCCAACACTCCCTCCATCATAAAGACTATACTATGGTTGCATTCCTAGATATAGAGGGCGCCTTCAACAACGCACGTCGACACATCTGCGATCGCAACTGCGCTGTTATTTCTGAAAGTAAAAAGTTCGCTTGGTGAATTGATTAATCAGATGCTGACTTGCAGGATAGTCAATTCAAAACTGGGCGGCATTTCTGCAGAAGATGTGTCATTAGAGGTACGCCACGCCGCAAGGCGTTGTTCTATATCCCCTTCTTTGGAACTTGGTTGTTAATAAGCTTCTGACATGTCTGGAGAAGGAGAGGTACAGGGTGATTGCCTATGCGGATGACGTTGCTATTGCCGTTTCAGGAAAGCTTGAATTTTAATTACATATGTAAAAACTATAGTAATATGAAAATAAAGTTAAGATTTGAAAATATATTTTTTTTTTTAATGAATTTTATTTCTGACGAATAAATATAATTGGGGCTCAACCGAGATAGCTCATTATTAACGTAAAATGTTAAAGTGTATAAAATAGTCAAATCTGCATAAGCACTTGTAGATTTAATTAAGACTTAAAAAATTTCAAAGTGAAATTAAAGCTATCAGCCAAACCTGTTAACTAATAAGAGAAAAACAAAGTATCTTGAAAGTGTTAACAACTGTGAACTAAAAGGAAGACACCAGCAAAGTGATTACCGTTCACTCTATAAAGCCAGTATTCAGCAGTAGATTGGAGGACAGCATTCAAGCAGAGTCAAGCAGAGAAAATTATCGTAAGAATTTTTTATTAAAGAAGAAAACTGAAAGTGTTAAAATGAATACAATAGATTTTAAGCAAAAAAAAGTTGAACCCAAAATCGGAGGTCTTGTCCTAGTGAAGGATGAAAGTCTTCCACCATCTCAACGGTTACTAGCCAGAATCACGGAAACACATCCCGGACACGATGAACTTTCCCGAGTCGTGACCCTCAAAACAAAAACCGGAAAAATGAAACGCCCTATAACAAAAATATGTTATCTTCCGAGTAAAAAATCCACTTACTTAAATAAATAATTCTGCACAAATAAACAAAAAAAATTATAATCAAATTAATTCACAACACAACACAATAAAACATGCAGTCCACTCTTGAAAATTTCTACCACTGAAATAAAAATCGAAGAACCTAAATAAAACAGATGTAAATCAATCAATATCGCCCTCAACAAAATGATGAGCATAAGCATTCATATTGTGAATAGACATAACGAAACGAAATAATTCGACAAATCACTTGCCCAACGGTCGATTGTGCAGAGAGAAGAATTAAGAGAACGAAAATGGTGGGTGCGCAAGACATTTAATGAGTGAAGGTTATTTTACAATGCCTTACTCAACTTTTTTTTTCCTTTAAATTAAAATGCTTTTGCAGTATGAGTTTTATTTTTTTTATAATGGGGTTGACAAATTTCGAGGCACTGTTGTACACATAATAAATAAAACAAATCTTTCACAATGCAATGGGTTTAAATAAACTATAATATTAAAACATTAACTATAATATTAAAAAAAGATACAGCTTTGTGCATCGTGTTTTTGTTATTTTAGACATTTTGTATGGGAAATCCATGGCTTCCAATATGTCTTTGGATATAAAATGAAACGCAAATATTTACATTTGTAATCCACTATTTTATTTAACTAAAATTCACTTAAATCTAAATAATATTGAATGATTTTAATAATTCCCTGCGATCAAGTTAATCCCTAACCATCGACTGCCACTCTAATCAACCTTTTCTGTTTGATCACGTATCCTTTTCCGTCGTTAAGTTTCTGTCATTAGATATGTTTGTTTTATTGTGTCATTTAGTAGTTCGTTTAGATGTGATCATTTTATTGTGTCTGCTTGTTGCGACCCCCCTTTAGTGAGCCACCCGTTGTGGATCGCGGTACCGGATTGGTTTTGAAATCATCCTACCCGACCTTGTCGTTATAGGAACTGGTGCTGTATCTGCAAATCGAACCTTTGCTATTTTTGTATTTTGTTGTTTTTGTTCGGCTGTATGAACATAATCTTCGGTAAATGCAGGTTTTAGTCTGTCAATGCTGATTGTAATTGGTTTCCCTCTGATGTTAACCGTGAAGATTTTGTTATCTCTTTTCAGAACTTTAAAAGGTCCAAGGAACGGCGGCTGAAGGCATGCTCTTAAAGAATCCTTTTTTATGAAAACGAATTGGCATGTATTTAAGTCCTTAAATACGAATGGCTTTTGACTAGAGTGATTAGAAGCAGGAACTGGGCGGATGTGCTGAAAATATTCTTTTAGACGATTTGCGAAGTCGGTTTGGTACGTCTGTTTGCCTCCTTATATGAATTCACCCGCTATTCTTATGTTCTGACCGTATACAAGGTTCGCTGAACTAGTTTCTAATTCATCACGCAATGCAGTACGTAGGCCTAGGAGTACCCAAGGAAGTGTTCTGGTCCATTGATTATTTTGGTGGCACATAATAGCGGCCTTCAAGGTGCGATGCCAGCGTTCAATCATCCCGTTAGATTGAGGATGGTATGCAGTCGTTCTAATCCTATCAATGCCTAACAATTTGTTCATCTCGTTGAATAGTGCTGACTCAAATTGTCTGCCTTGGTCTGTGACAATAGTGACAGGTACACCAAAACGTGCAATCCATTCTCTGCATATGACTTGAGCTACAGTTTCTGCTGTTATATCGCTAACTGGAATGGCCTCGGGCCAGCGGGTAAATCTGTCGATAATGGTTACATAGTATTGAAAGTTATCGGATGTTGGAAGCGGTCCAATTATATCCAGATGAATGTTTTCAAATCTATTTGTCGTATAATTAAAATTTTCAATCGGGCTTGATACATGTCTGGAAATTTTTGAACGTTGACATGCAATGCAGGATCGGGCCCATCTCCGGGTATCCTTGTTGATTGATGGCCAAACAAATCGTAACCTCATCTCTTTTGCACTTGCTCGAATTCCTGGATGTGACAAATTGTGAATTTCATCAAATATTATTTTTCTGAACCGCTGCGGAATGTAAGGTCGAGCTTGTCCTTGCGATACATCGCAGTATAGAAGTTGTTTGGAATGAAGTAGCGGAAACTTTTTAAACTCCAAGGAATCTTTTTTGAGCAGCGTTTGTAGCTCGCTATCATGCTCCTGTTCCTTGGGGATTGCTTCGTAGTCTATAGTTTCGGATATTGTTATAGCGTTGATCCTTGAGAGGGCATCTGCAACCGTATTCTGATCTCCTGGCAGGTATCTTATGTCACAGGTGAACTGTGATATGAGATCTAGGTAACGAAGTTGACGAGGTGATGCTTTGTCTGACTTTTGTTGTAGTGCATACGTAATTGGCTTGTGGTCAGTGTAGAGGGTGAAATTCCTACCTTCGAGTAAATGTCGGAAATGGCGAATGGATACGTAAGCGGCCAGAAGCTCTCTGTCATACGCACTGTAACTTTGTTGCGAATCGCTCAGTTTCGAAGAGAAAAAACTTAGAGGCTGCCAACTTCCCTCAATTTTTTGCTGGACTACTGCTCCGATGGCTGTGTTTGAAGCGTCGACTGCTAATGATAGTTCTGTGTTGGGTTTCGGAAAGGCTAATGTGGTTGCGTTGCTTAGAATAGTCTTACATTCATTAAAAGCCTTGATGGTCTCGTCAGTCCAGATGATTTTGCTTTTGTCGGATTTTTTGTTACGGCCTTTCAGTAAGTTGTTAAGAGGAAGTTGATGCTGGGCGGCTTTGGGCACAAAACGCCTGTAAAAATTCATCATTCCGAGGAATCTCCGTAGATCGTTTACTGTCTCAGGTTGTTTATAGTTAACGATTGCCTCAACCTTTTCCGGAAGCGGGCGTATGCCACTCGAGTCAATTTTGTGGCCCAGAAAATTTACAGAGGATTGAGCAAATACGCTTTTGGAAAGGTTGATAACTAAGCCTACTTCCTGTAATCTTTTAAGAACAGCTTCTAAATGTGATAGATGAGTGCTTTCATTTTCGGATGCAATTAAAAAATCATCGATATATGGAAAAACGAAATCAAAATCTCTGAGAACCTTGTCAATGAAACGTTGGAAGGTCTGAGCTGCGTTCCTCAGCCCTTCCATCATATGCGTGAATTCAAACGAACCGAACGGTGTGCAGACAGCGGTTTTTTCGATATCCGCTGGCTCTACGGGAATTTGGTGGTATGCTCTTAGTATATCAAGTGTTGAAAAGATTTTGCAGTTATGTAACCGGTGAGTGCAATCTTGAATGTGCGAGATTGTGTATCTGTCTGGCAATGTGTTTGCATTTAATGCACGGTAATCACCGCAGAGTCTCCACTCTCCATTTTTCTTTGCAACCATGGGTAGTGGTGATGTCCAGCAGCTTTTCGAAGGCCTGCATGCTCCTTGTTCGAGCAAATATCGAATTTCTGTTTTAGCAGCTGTTCATTTATCAGGTGACAGTCTTCTTGCCTTTGCATGCACTGGTGGTCCTTTGGTTATAATGTGGTGCGTGACTTTGTGATGAAGAGTTTTTTTGAAACAAATTGGATCGTTTGAAATGCAGTACTTCTTCAATAAATCGCGAATCCTAGGGTCTGTTACGTCATTGGACACGATTGAAATTGATGTTTTGCAATTAATTATTTGTCCTCTGGTGTACAGCGTTGTCAATGGATCTATTAGACGTTTACCTTTAAGATCGACGAGCAGCCCGTATGATTTGAGGATATCAGCACCTATTATTGGTTTGTCTACGTCGGCCAACACGAATACCCATCTAAATGCACGTCTAAGTCCTAAATTCAGTTCTGCAGCTTTTTTGCCATAGGTCTTAACTCGGGATGAGTTTGCGGCGTTTAGGAATAAATCAGGGTCAGATGACTGTTGCTTTTGGAATTTGGAAGTTGGAAGTACAGATATGTCAGCCCCGGTGTCAACAAGGTAGTGTCTATGACTGGACCTATCAAAAATAAAGAGGCGGCTTTGATTTGTATTGCAAGAGTCAACGGTTGATAGCCTTGACTCTTCAATTAGTTTTCCGAATGGGCAAAGAACGAGCAAGGCTTAGTACATTTCCTTGCTTTTGTACCAAAACGTTTGTGAAACCAACAATGTCCTATTTTGTCGCGATTTTTTGAACTATACCTAGATCGGCTGTACGACCTATCTCTTTTCTTAGTAGCCTTAAGCTCGTATAATTGTGAAGTTAGTACATTAATTCGTTTCTCTAATTCAGCTATGGATGAACTGTTGCATGTAGCTGTAGTTGATACAGTGGTGGAGCGCGACTGTCTATCGGTCGGAATATTTTTATCAATCTGGTGAACTTCGTAATTATAATAGTTTTTCGTGGCTTCAATAATTTTATCTGCTGTTAAAGCCATGTGTTCTAACTCTTCCGTACTCCCTGCTAATATTGCTTTAACAATGTCCGGTAACCTTTGTAACCACAGTTTTTTATAATGGAGGGAGAAACTTCGGTACCAGCTAAAGCAGTCATGTCACGAAGTAGTTGGCTTGGTTTTTTGTCTCCCAAATCCAAACCACGTGGCAGCTGTTGCAGGCGAGCGTCTTCAGAGTCCATCAGCCTAGCCAGAACTGCATTTTTGAGTGCCTCGAACTTTTGCCGAGGTGGAGGTACGTACACGCTGAACTGTGCCAATGTCCATGAGTGAAATGGCCGTATAAAATTTGCGATCATCAGACATATTTTTGGCCAGGGCGAATTGGCCTTCCATTGCCGTGAACCATAGATCAGGGCATGTCGGCCAGAATTGTATGGGCTTGTATGTCACTGCATCAATTGCCACATTATATGCGGGGCTGTTTTGAGCTTCGGGTAATACTGATGTCGTATTTAGTGGTGGGGTGATTGCTGTGGAGGTGGTCATGGTTGTGGAGGTCATTGTCTCGGTAACAGTACAATCCTTATTGTCAGGCATATTTGTCGCATGTTTGGGAACCTATATGTCAGCGTGAGATTGTATTTAGGTATGTATGTTTCGTTCAATTTAAAAGTGGAAGTCGATATATGTATGAAAATTGTAGATTTATATATAAAATAAATAAAATCAATTTGGAATGGCAAAATTTAATATACATATGCTTATGCTTCAAAAGAAATAATTTTGTGATATTATGTACATATTATGTATTTAATTTATATGTAAATATAATATATTAACTAACTACTGACTTATCTAGTGCTGCTGCTGATGTGCTAGGTGACTTTGCTAGTGAGAGTATAGAATTACTATGTCCCACGCTTTCAAATCGATGCGACTTGCTTCAGGCACTGTCGTTTTGAAGAACGTTGCGACCTATTTGTGCAATGATGGTCGTTGTCCCTCGATGTCCTAGCGGTGCGACCTGCTAAGGCACTGTCGTTTTGTCTCTTCTTGTAGGTATACAGTATTATAATCCTTTGAACTTTGTTTGGTGATTATAATTTTTCCGGTAGCAAAAGTTTTTTAGGTGCGATCGATAGAAAGAAATTTGTTTCACACGCGGTGTCGGGTGGCAGTCGGTCGAACGAATTTAAGGTTAGGTTGTATGGGAGAGAATGCTTGTCGGGGTCACCAATTTGGATATAAAATGAAACGCAAATATTTACATTTGTAATCCACTATTTTATTTAACTTAAATTCACTTAAATCTAAATAATATTGAATGATTTTAATAATTCCCTGCGATCAAGTTAATCCCTAACCATCGACTGCCACTCTAATCAACTTCTTCTGTTTGATCACGTATCCTTTTCCGTCGTTAAGTTTCTGTCATTAGATATGTTTGTTTTATTGTGTCATTTAGTAGTTCGTTTAGATGTGATCATTTTATTGTGTCTGCTTGTTGCGACCACATGTCTATTGTCTATTGTCTATTTTTACACACAGGTAGTCCACCGATTTACATACTCTCTTCTGATGGCACTTCTAAATAATATTAGCTTTCAAATGGTATATATTTCTTACTGTCAGGAGTGCGGTTTAAATATAGTAAAAAGTAAGGTTCGAAGGGCGATAAAATATGATTCGTTCTCTCGGGAAAAATTTGTAAGGGAATTTTATTTTTGATTCGATCGCGTATCTTATTTTTTGATTCCTTTAAGGTAAAATTCGTTTTCGCGAACGAATCAAATCTGTTGCGATCTGTAAAATATGGTTCGTTCGCGAATTTATCACGTGTGAACTATCGAAGTTTCACTCAAGACCGATTTACTTTCTTTTCGAACTGACACACTTCCAGATCCTGATGGTTGCTCATTAACCCCCGAATCAAATTAACCCTATGAATTGATTTATAGTGTCTTATTATGTTTCCTGTCACTTTTCATTTAAATTTTTTTTCACAAATTAAACAAGTTGATTCGCCAACTTCTTCATTATAAGAAACATATTTATCTAACTCAAATGTCTTTACTTTCCCCATTTCAACAAAAATCATTTAAAAAATAAATCACTTCACAACCGCACTGAATGGATACTTGATGAAGAATGATTCCTTTTACGGATCTTTTCGGATCCTTATAGCGAGAAAAAAAAAGGATATAGTTCGTTCGTGAGAGAACTATAAATTTTTATAGATCGAACATTTTAGCTTTCGCGAACTATATTTTGTATGGTTCGTAAGAAGATCGATAAAGAATGATAAATATCCGTATTTTATGATTCGCGAGACATTTTTTACGAACCCTGTAAAAAGGAAATACAAAAAAATGCTTGATTCCCCATACAAAACGTCTACAATACGTATACAATACACATGGTCGAATTTCGACCAAGGGCGATATTAGTCATAATTAATTTATTAATATTAATTAATTTATTTATATTGATTAATTTATTTATATTTATAATCGGTTACCGCATTACCCATTTTAATAACTTGCACTTCATATAAAAAACAACATTATAACAAGAAATCGAGAGAAAAGGGATTAATATAAAAAAAAATCACGATACTACGCCTCGAGAGAGGTCAACCGCGAACCGACATTGATGAAATTCCAAATATGTTTGACAACGATCCTCAATGACCATGGAAAAATATTTGTTTACTAACTACTAACTCATTGAGCGTAGTTCTTTATGATTTGAGCATAGTAAGTAGCTGAAGCCAATTTTGGTACGCATACAACTTTGCGACAGTTTAAAAGTGGATAATATTGTGATTAAAATGATTTATTCGGACTTAAATTGCTGAGCTAGCAAAAGATTTCTAATAAAAAACGACTTATATTGCAATCTTATTTCTCAGAATAAAGTTACCTCAAAATAAACAATAGGTGTGTAATAATTAATCAGGAATATCCAATAAAATCGTCCCAACGTAGTGTGTATAGCACACACAATACAAACTGTATGCTGAAAAGCATACAATAATGTAATGCCGGTGCAATCGTTCGTTTGAACACTCACTATACAATCGTTGTATACAACAGCGTTTCTATAAAACTGTTGGTACAGTCGTTGTGTACTGTATTTTGGCCAAAAGATTTGTTATATACATAAATTCAACATTAAATTTTAAATTTACCTGCAAAATCCAATACATTGGGATTTAATCCGGACTCTAAAAGTTTTTTTACGCTTTCCTGATCACCCTTAATAGCAGCTACATGAAGGCTTGTTTCTCCACGCTCATTGCGATCACGCGATCTTGAAGCCAATTGATTCAAATTATTTAAGGACTGATGCACATCTAAAAATTAATTTTTTGTATAAATTTAGCTTTTAATTTTTTTAAATTGTATAAATCTTCAGCAAAAAAAAATGTAAGTTTAAAAACACAGTTCTCACAGACAAGGCATAACACATTTAAAAGTTTGACCTCTCACGACGAACTCTACACAAATTCAGATGTTTAGATCTGCTTCTTAAACAATTGTTTAGAACACAACCAGAATTAAATTAAAATATCATCATCGCTGTAATTAATACAAGATTTTATGAGCGCAAGCGTGTTTGCACTTCACCACGATTAATAATTCATCTGCAGGTGGCAGATGAATTATTAATATCGATAGAATACTATAAAATATTGTATGGGCATCATTTCATAGCATACTATTTCAATTATCGTAGAATTTTCGCAGATAAAAGATCTAAGATGCAATTTAGTACTAGAAGAATTAAAAGAACCATAGTACACTTCAAAATGTTACAGAAAAAGTCAGTTAACATTATTATGAAGGTTTTAATATTTCTCTAGCTACAGTTACCAAAGAAAAACAACTTATGCAACTTATGCTTCTCATATCAACTCAAAACGCACTTCTTACGTCCAAAATACCTACAATACTATTAAAGATTATTATCGACCCTAACTAATCCTCCATATGTTGTCCCTTTATTACCAGAACGCACAAAAACGGCGTCCGTGTATCTGAATTCCCAAATCCGTACGATATCTTCGCTTTAACTGAAACAAACCTTTGCACCTCTATCCTTAGCGAAGAACTTATTTCCTCCGAATTTGTAGTCTTTCGTACCGATGCGGTGATCTAATGAAACAAAAATAATACCTCTTGGGGAGGTGTTCTTTTGCCGGTACACAATTGTTTTGATGCTGGCCTAGTCAAAAGGTGTTTTGCATCTTCGTTTGAAAAAACGGAATATATGCTTCTATCAGTTATTTAAGAATCCGTATAAAAGTCTTTGACTAACATCTATAAGTGCAGTGGTTTGGTGGGCAATTTATAGGTACGAGATATCGACTGTCATGTGCATATTCTCACTTAAAGCCAAGATTTTCGTGTGAAATACATTTCATAAAAGTTTTTAAATGCAAAAAATAAAATGCACGACTGAGTCGCACTAACTGGTTCTTTTTCAAAATAATGATGTAGCATTGCAAATGTAAATGGCAATGGTCCATAATGCACATTGATTGAATAAAACTGAAAATAGGTGGAAATTAATAAAATCAACAAAACACAGATTTATTAACTATTTAAAATAAAACATCCTTTAAAATCAACAAAACACGGATTTATTAACTATTTAAAAAAACAACAGCCTATAAAAATAATCATTATTGAACAAAATTCTATTGTATTTCAGGTATTAACCCCGCTTCACTATCGATTTTTAGGGTCCTAGCTAATACCGAGTACTAATTAATAGGCTTGGGCTTAGTACTTCTGTTAAAAAATCATTTGGTATCGATTTGAGTACTAATAACTGGTATAATAACCAGATACTAGCTGATTTTAAAGAGCTAGCTAGTAGCGAGTCCCAACTAATATTCGGTACTAAATTGACAGGTTTTAGGCTTACAACTTGTGTGAAGAAATGTGTTGATACTGATTTGAGTACTAATTTTGGGACTAGTACCGGTACTAGCGTTAGTACTCTGTGAAGAAATCAGCTGTTTTTATTAGATTATGTTTATTAGATTATTAAATTATTAATATTAGATTATTAATAAAAAAAAACATTGATTTCTGTTCATTGCTGAAGAAAAAATTAGTCGATACCGCATTGGAATTTTTCTATAATGTATTTCTATTTTTAAATGTTTCCCCTCCCTGATATAGTAAAGAACTACGAACCCTTCGTATGTCAGAAATAAACTATAGAAAACTTTCCTGCAATCCAGGTCTGCCTTTGACTCCTCAAACCATCAACAAGCTAAGTGCCGCTTCTCCACTCTCTACGAATTTCTCTACCTTGAATACCTGATCCTAGACACTTCTACCAAATCAATGTATTAACGTTAAAAGTGAGTCCGATGGCTTTCCCCCAATCTTAGATTCTTGGAGACAACATCTACGGACCCTAAAATAATCACAAACATTTATGCCTCCTTTTAATAAAAGAAAGCTCTGAAGCATCTAGATTAAGAATAACCATGTCAACAAATCCAGTTATGGCTAGCTTCCTAAAAAATGCTGACGGCACATGGACCAACTCTGGCAAAGAATCGCTCAACCTGTTATTAGACACTCATTTCTCAGGTAGCTCCCAAATTGTGAATTGCACCGACCTCATAAGGTCCAATAATAATTTAACTTATCCACAAGGTTTGATTACATGGGAGAAGCTGAAATGGGCAATCTATAGCTTTGAGCCACATAAGTCAGCTGGGCCAGACGGCATAGTACCAGTCGATATCGGATATTATTCTGCCAATTCTGGAAACGCTGCTCATAAGTTTGGAACTGGTCCATATTCCCTTTTCATGGAAAGAAGTAAGTTGTATTTATTCCCAAAACTGTCAAATGCTTCCATGTAAGCACGAAAGATGTCAGACCTACCAGCCTATCATCATTCTTTCTTAAAACTTTGGAACGATTGATTGATATCCAATTAAGAACAAGCATTGACACGAGACTTCTGTCTTCGGCTCAACATGCTTACTACAAAGGGAAATCGGTAGATACGGCTCTGCACACGAAACCAAACCATCGAACAGTCCCTACATCATAAAGAGTATACTATGGTTGCATTCCTAGATATAGAGGCCGCCTTCAACAACGTCGAAACATCGCAATCGCATTTGCGCTGTCATCTCTGAAAGTAGATGGTTCGCCTGGTGAATTGATTAATTAAATGCTGACTAACAGGATTATAAATTCAAAACTGGGGGGTAGTCTATCTCCCCTTCTTTGAATTTGGTTGTTAATGAGCTTCTGATATACCTGGAAGAAAAGAGTTACAGAGTGACTGCCTTAGCGGATTGCTATAACCCTGCCCTGAGTGAACTCTTACAAAACGCGAGTTACGTGCTGTACTAGAATAGCAGCTCTACACAACAATCAAGTGCGCATGGGAACACTGATTCGAAGCATACAAAAAAATACTACATAATAATAGGCGTGTTTTTTTGTAAGCCCAGAGGGAATTGGTCGAAAAAAACAACGTCGGTGCTAAACAATCACCATGTTAAAAACAACAGCAACTAATCCCCTACGGGCTAAGCTAAACCCAGATAATTCTCCGGGCTTAACTTAAGCACACAGAAAAAATTATGTACTTGTTATCGATAGTTTGTATAAAAACTCCATTTTGTTTCTGTGTTGCTGTCACTAATCCCTGTGGTCGTTTTTTTCCTGCAATTCCCACCGGGCTTGCCTAATATTATACTTATACCAGCAATCAGCCGAAATCATCAGCATCTCATCTTCATAATCTTCTTTAAAGAGCATCATGATCATCGTCATATTACAAATCTTATAAAACAAATTTAACTTAAAAACATTTATGTATTTAGTATCAAGAATTCTATATTGCTGTAAAATTCAGCATAATAAATAATAATAATAAACATGTACATGTTTTTGCTAGGAGCTATATTTCGTTTTACTTAAAATAACTGGCGCAGTCAGTACTAACTGTAACTAAAGTGAATAGAAGTAGCTTCAGTACCGAAACTTAAAATCCAAAAAGATTCGAAGGAATATCGATCAATTTGTTATAAACAACTATTATTTCTGTGAGAATTACTAAAACTACGACTGAAATTCACACCACGCACGTGGAGCATATTTTTCTCAGCTTACTCAAAGATTATTCCAAATGTATACCCATCTTATCCCCAGCAACATCCCAACATGTCCCAAGTGAGTCCTAATTTGTTGTTGGTTATATTCGCGTTAATCTCATGTTCATGTTCATAATTCCTTATTAAGTCATAATAGAACTAAATTAACCTGAAATTTACATTGTGAATAGGGAAGCAGAAATGAATAGTTCTACGATTCCGTTGGAAAACTTTAAGTCCCTCAGAATTCCTGACGCTGTTAACCAGTCAAGCTTACAAAAGCTTTTAACTTTTGCCTAAAAGGGCAAAACTGCATTTACTTTCGTGATACAAATAACGTTAATTATTTACAACAGTCAACCTTTCAAAGCAGGTTAATTTCAGGTAGAGAAAATGGGAAACAATATTATTCCCAATTTTCTATAACTTTTTTAGCAAGGTATTAAAAATATCTTCCAACTGACGTACCCAAATATCTTAATTCAGTAAGATTTATGAAATATATTGATTTAAAAAACAGTCGTATTTCTTATAGTTATTTAAATAATTTTGTTCGTTTAATGATCCTTACTGACGAATTGATATTTCTAAATTCAAATTCAATCAAAAAATAAATCATTAACAATGTATTTTATATAAAACAATAATTTTTTAAAACCTCTATCAAAAGAAAATATTAAGATTTTAGGTTAGACACAAATCGTTTGTTTTAATTTTTTCTCCAAGCGACCGCCAGAGTGTATATGAAAAGAAAAATTAATAAAAGAATTCGACAGGAGGGTCATTCCGTAACTCGATTATCGTCAGACGATATCGTTTGAGTGATAGTGTTGCTTTCTATTTGATTCACGTAAGTCGATAATCTTCGAAACGCTATCGTTTTGACGACTTGCATTAATTTTGAAGTTTGTAGGTGAGTGTAGTTGAATGATTGAGTTTCCACTGTAAATTGACATCTTGTATTCTTATCTGTTGAATTGACAAATTGAGTTGAAAATGTTTCGGCGGACCAATTTTCTTATTGTAAAAAGTGAAAATGAAAAAATACAACTTATACGCATGCGACGACAGTTGAGAGATAAATCAAATCCATTATCTCTTCCAACTCATATGTAAGTATGATTTTTTTCGTAAAAATCTATAATTGTAAAAATTTATTTATTCTAGTTTTGTTCGACGCTTTCGACTTTTAAAAAGAAGCATTCATGATGGTACTTGAAATGGTTAATTTGTCAAACGGGTTTCGTTCAACTTACATACCTCCAATTATAAGAGTTGCTCTTACCCTTGAGACTTTGGGTAGCGGAGGGTACCAATGGTTAGCAGGATGTGATTTTGCATTGACTCTAGCGCAAAGCACAGTGTCCAAAATAATTACAACGATAACGAACATTTTAGAAGAGAAGTTATGTGCCTTGTGGATAAAATGGCGTGTTTCCAATGAAATCAAAAAGGCCGAAACAAAGCAATGGTTTTATCGAAAGTTCGGAGTACCAGGAGGTAAATAAGACCCTTGTTGATTGCATAGATGGCACACATATTTTTTTAAAAAGACCTCGGGAAAACGAACAAACATTTTTTAACAGGAAGGGAAAATGATTGTAAGTTTAATAAATTAATTAAAAATACAATACATAAGAATGCTTCCTTTTTAAAGATCTGTGATCATAAAATGCGCATAATGGCAATAAATTCCAGATATGGTGGATGTGCACACGATTCATTCGTATGGAAACAATCCAATGAAAAGGCGTTTTTTGTAAACAATTTTAATTAGCAAGACCATAATTTTTGGCTTTTAGGTAAACACAACAGTTCTAAAAAAATAAAGTTTTTAATCAATTTAACAAAATATTTAAGGTGATAGTGGATACCCTCTAGAGCCTTGGTTAATTACACCATACAGAAGCTCATCCGATTCTAGAAAAACAAATTTTAATAATATACATGCCAAAGCAAGAAACTTGATAAAAAGGTGCATAGGTGTGTACAAAGGTAATTAATAACCTATATGTTACAATAACCAATTACATTATTTATACAGCCTTCAGGTCGATGGAGAATTTTAATAGAAGAAAGGAAGAGTAGCTACGACCCGAGAAAAGTTGCTATTTTTGCAAATGTTTGTGCCGCGTTGCACAACATTTGTATACATTATAATGTTGAAAGTAACAACATTGTCTTAGAGGAGGAATCCTTTCTAAGTTATAATATAAGCAATTCACAAATGACAATTGGAACCAACTCAATGATGCAAATTGCAACGACCATAAAGATAATATTAAAAACTCATTTCAAAATACATAATTTAATTTTCAATAAATAAGTTTTTATTACTAATATGAACATAAAATTATAGGAACTTTATAAAAAGGAACTTTTTTAACACTAAATTAAATAAATAGTAAGTAATTCAACGATTTAAAAGCTATAACAACATAACATTTCATTTTTTACTTAATAAGATCTTTTTTGTAACTGCGGTTCGGCAATTTCATTTCTTCTTTCAAGCAATGCAATAACTTTGCTCTGGAACACTGCATTCTGTTCGTTCCTTTCCTTTAGAATGTTCGTCACATTATTTTGGAACTCCGTATCTTTTTCAAATAGCAGCTTCAATAGATGCTGCACAGAGTCCTCATTCATTTTTCGTTTCTTAGGAGTGCTGACTGCGATGGATAAATTTAAATTTCTATAAAGAAAACGTTACAACAACCCACAATATAACTATTAGGAGCATTACCTTTTTCTTGATTTTAACAATGCATCTTCACATGCATTGTTTTCAATATCTGGAGATCGCTGTGGACTTTCCACTATTCCCCGCAATACCTCCTCTAAATCATCCACTTCCTCTTTTTTATTTGAGAAGAAATCCCAGAAACCGCAGATCGGTTTGAAGTTAATTCAATTATTTTTTCTTCATCTTGCGATATGGGTATTTCTTCAAAAGGTCCGCCTCCCGTCTTTTGTCTTGCCAATAAATTTTGGCTTACCTTTTTTTTGACGAGGTATTTATAGTCTGTCCAGACCTTTCTTCATGATGTAATGCTCTTCGTGGGAAACCCATCGGCATTCAACTTTGCAGCCAAATCAGCCCACAATCTGTTTATCTCATTTTCGCCTTGCACGGAGTTCGGCTTATATCCCCTGGCCAAATCGGGATGTTCATCCATAAAAGAAGTTAAAATCGCAATTTGCGTTTGCTTGACTGCCCTATTAAGTATTTGAATTTATATTAATTTGTAAAAATATAACGAAAAAACAACTTACATTTTAAAATGATTTCGCTTTAAATTTCAATCTGCACCAAACACAAAACAATAACATTAAAAATACATTTTATTAACAATTATGACGACAGCCAATTTGACTTTTCTGCTTTGTGAATGAAGTTACAAAAATGTTTCGAGTATAGTTTTCTTTCTTTGTGCATTTTAATTCTATCAGAAGAAGAAGGTGTAAATGCAAGTAATATATCTACATAAATGTAGAAAATAATCTAAGTATGTTGAAGGTATTTAGATTTGTTTTATCAAAATGAGAGTAGGTAAGTATAAAAATTAAATGATTTTAAGCCACAGTGACATAAATTGCATTTTTTTATTGTAGGTAAATGACAATTAGGTAGAATTTGACTTCTATAGATCAAAATAAAATGAAGACTGAAATTATTGTAGGTAGGTCATACTGTGGTATGTAGGTTGTTAAATGGTAACATGGTAACATGGTAACATGGTAAGCTCGTTTTCTTGCCCAAAATTAGTCGAATCTTGAAAAGTGTAAATGAAATTCATTTAGAAATTTATGAAATTTTAACTTCAAAATAATAGTGTATTGAAAACGATGGTTCTTTTTTTTAAATAGAAAAAGACCTGAAATGTATGTATATAGGAATGTGAGATTTACAATTTGGAGCCATAAAGGCGACATACATTGGTATCTAGTCCTTCAATTTATTTATTGTAATTGAAGTAAATTCGTTCTTGATTTTATGTAGTTCCATAGATAAAAATAAAATCTAGACTGAATTTATTGTATAATTAAAAACTGAGTTATGTAATTGAAATTGAAACTAAAGTAAAAAACAAAATATAAAATTAAAAAAAAAATAGTAAATTATTCTGAAATGGCCGGAGGACATCCGAAACAACCGCTTTTATTTTGAAATTAAAATTTCGTAAATTTCTAAATGAATGAGAACGACCGTACCATGTTACCGTTTAACAACCTACATACCACATATGATTTTTCCCCCATCCCTTTGAAATTGTATTTATGCAGAAAATGTAGGTGCCTGCAAAACAAATCCCATTCAGACAACACCAAAACAGTATGACCTACCTACAATAATTTCAGTCTTTATTTATTTTGATCTATAGAAATCAAATACTTATTTATTCTCATTTACCTACAATAAAAAAAAGTCAATTTATCTCACTTTGTGGCTTAAAATCATTTAATTTTTACTACTCTCACTTTGATAAAACAAATTTAAATACCTTCAACTTATGTAGATATATAATCTTGCTATTACACCTACTTCTTCTGATAGAATTGAAAATATCGAGCCAAATAAAATGCAAAAAGAAAGAAAACTATACTCGAAACAGTTTTGTAACTTATTCACAAAGCAATTCATTCATCCATTAGGCACATATATTTAATATTATACCTATTATATGTGGTCCCAACTATACTATGAATGTCTACCAAATTATAATTTTGCCTAAGTAAAGCAAATGATTAAACTAAACATACACATATAATGTACATATATGTAGGTAATTTCACTTTCAGTAATATTGAAAATCTAATTGAACAACCTGCAACCATAAGTAACAGAAATCATAAAATTGTAAAATAAATAAATGATGTTGTCAAACAAAAATCCTATATTTTATGCCTACCAGAATTCCTAAAAAAATAACAAAACAAATATAAAGCCTACCACACCAATACCAAGCAATCAAAATAAACCGCAAACCAGATTAAACTTACATCGGATACAAAACTAAAAATGCACACTGTCTAATTATTTTATTCAGTTTCCTTTTCATACACACTCTGGCGGTCGCTTGGAGACAAAAATAAAACAAAGGATTTATGTCTTACCTAAATTTGTTTAGATAGAGGTTTTAAAAAATTATTTTTTTATATAAAATACATTGTTAATGGTTCATTTCTTTGATTGAATTTGAATTTAGAAATACCAATTTGTCAGTAAGGATCATTACACGAACAAAATTTTTTAAACAACTATAAGAAAAAACGACTTGAAAAACCGCTTTTAAAATGTTTTTTAAATCAATATATTTCCGGAATCTTACTGAATTGTGATTTTTGGCTACGTCACACAGTGGAACGAATGTATGGGAAAAACAGCAAAATTAATATCTTGTGAATAAAATAAGGAATTCAACCAAATATGCTTGAAATAGTATTTTAGCACTTATATCTATGATTGTAACCTAAAAACAAAGAAATTGATACACTAAAACTTGTAAATCCAGGATATTTTATTTAAAAGAGTTGAGCAGCGAACTTGTTTTTATTTTTATTTTTATTTATGATTGTTTCCTTATGTTTTGTTATATAGATTGGATGATTTTAATAGCTAAATGAATAGTTACACTAATTAATACTTGTATACATAAAGTAATCACTATCGCTTTCCGAAGAAGTATGCATATTACTAAGGTCTAATTCGACGGGTAATCCTGAAATTTCACTATTGTTAACCAAATATATATTTGGGTCACTTTTTGATTGAAATTTAGCACTAGATCGGATGTTTGAAATATAGGGATCTGACGTTATTAGCAAATAGTTAATCAAGTCGGTAATTGAGTTCACCCTTGAACTCTTTCGAGTATGATCCAACCTAGTTTTCCTTATTTCTTTGTGCCTTGCTTCCAACGCTTCTTCCGAAAGAACACTTATGGGTAGATCAAAAAACCTTATTATGTCTTTTGCATGGAGCAAAAGTTTATGTACACTGCTAGGCATATAGTACCAGCTGTACTTCGAAAGGTATAGGTTTTTTGTTTCAAGAATTAGTTCTTCAAACGTGTCCATATTTATTTCTCGACCAGTAGCGATTGTTCTCAAAATTAAACCAAATTTGAAGATGAGATCCTTATCTACACCGGTTATTTTAGAACTCAACTCTGGATTCGAAAAAAAACGTCGCGCAGTATTGCCATCATTTGTTGTACCATAACCAGGTTGGGAGTTTGTGGTTGAACTAAACAGAGAAAGTTTGCTTTAGAATTTGGAATGATTTTTCAACTGAACTTCGAAAATAGCACTGGTTTATCAAACAAATCTTAACTTCATAGGGTTGTATTATTACTTACAGAATTTGAAAATCCGTCTGGTAAAGACAAATTAAGGTTAAGCCATCGTTGGTTATCCTTTATAAACCTGTCCTTCTTTCTCTGGCAACGCTGCCATTTTTGCTTTAAACTAACACAAAAAAGCCTCGAAATTTCTTCTAACCACGCATTTTCTCCTTCATTAAGCTCTTCCAATGCAAGTAACTGCTTAATTTGGTTGAAAACGTTTTAAACTTTCCTGGAATGTGCACTATCGAGCCATATAGTAACTAAGTCACCATGCTTGATGAACGCAGTTGAACCTAAAAATGTCAATTTTCTTAAAAAAGCGCAAACTTGTGCAAGATTTTTTTCGTGATTCGGTTTATTAATACATTGATTATGATAAAACAAAAAAAAAAACCCAAGACCCATATTTTACCATTTTTATAAAACTCCACTTAAAATTTGAAAATATTTTTTTTTTTCTTATATCGCACTAACACTTTTAAAATCGCCATTAAAAAAACACACGACAAAAATCTCTTTTTAAAAAAAAAACTATTTTAATTTAAATACCTTGATTATTAATATTCTACATTCTTAATTTAATTTTCACACGCGAAATATATTTGCACAGCAATTAAATGTAACACAAAAAATCACCTTACAACTCTTTATAAAAAAAACGGAAGAGAGGCTATGTTCACTTGTCTATAACTTATGGACCAATAAATAAATGCAAACAATTTTATTGCATTTTGAGCTTTCATATATTTGGGATGACTTACCAATTAATTTAAAGTACCGCTAAAATAGTTCTTTTTTTTATTTTTTTCATGGATCGTCCCACTGTGCGTCAGTTGGAAGATATTTTTAATACTTTTAAAATTAGACCAAATCTGTTTTAATCAAATCACTAGTTTAGCTAGAAAATTGAAAACGAATACCTAAGCAATTTTAGCAAAAATCTGAGCTGTGTTCCAACTATCTTAAAACCAAGACATCACTCGATAAACAATAATTAGTGCTTTTATTTGCTTTTTAAAACATTGCCATACGCACACAAATGGCTTCGCAAAATTGAAAACCGAATGAACATTTTTTCGTTTTTTCTTCAAATAACGGGTGATTTTTTAGCTGGTTTGGTTTTGGCAACACTGGTTTTGACAGCTGACGTGTGTTTAGTACCTTGTGTCACTGTCAAACAGCTTCAGTTTGGTTTGCAATTTAACCATGGATCGTCTTACAAATGAACAACGCTTGCAAATTATTGAATTTTACTATCAAAATTCGTGCTCGGTTCGAAATGTTCATCGCGCGCTCAGCGTGTTCAGCGATGAGGCTCATTTTTGGTTGAATGGGTACGTAAATAAGCAAAATTGCCGCATTTGGAGTGAAGATCAGCCAGAAGCATTGCAACAGCTACCAATGCATCCCGAAAAAGCCACTGTTTGGTGCGGTTTATGGGCCGGCGGCATTATTGGGCCATATTTCTTCAAAGATGATGCGAATCGCAGCGTTACTGTCAATGGTGAACGCTACCGAGCGATGATAACAAACTTTTTTTTGCCCGAAATGGAAGTTCTTGACTTGCATGATATGTGGTTTCCACAAGACGGTGCCACATGCCACACAGCACGCGAAACAATGGCGCAATTGCGAGGCGAGTTTGGTGAACAGTTAATTTCACGTTTCGGGCCGGTCAATTGGCCGCCTAGATCGTGCGATTTGACACCATTAGATTATTTTTTGTGGGGGTATGTCAAGGCTAATGTCTATAGGGACAAGCCCGCTTCGATTGACGCACTGGAAGCCAACATCCATGCATTCATTCGTGAGATACCGGCCGATATGTGTGAAAGAGTATGCAAAAATTGGACTCAGCGGATGGGCTACCTGAGACGCAGCCGCGGTCAACATTTGTATGAAATTATCTTTAAACATTAAATTGCAAGGTTCAAACTATCGATTCAAATAAATATTTCATTAATTTTTTCGAATTTTTTGTGTGTTTTTTTTTTTTTTAAAGTTCTAAACCTCTTAAAAAATCACCCATTATAAGGAAAGGCCTGTTAAGAATCACCTAGAGGACTCAAATCAACACTCGGAACCGTTCCAAACATCCAAATGAAGCAAGTGATGGTGGAAGAGGCGTTATAATTGAATGCAGGTCGATGCGGATTAAACGGAACATTTCTACGTTGTTGATTTCGATTCCATCGATTCCGTTCAAATTCATTTCGGGCTTCTCGTGCTAGTCAGTTTGACTTGCTCGCATATATCTTTTTTGTTGATAGATTCTGTGTTTGAAGAAATCATTTTAAAGAATTCCTACTATTTTTTTTTTTAAATTTCAGAAAATTTTGTCATTTGAAAAATAAAAAATAGCCGTAAGGTGATACCCATTAAGTTTTTTCAAATTAACCAATTTTCTGAGCAATTTTCTTAATTTTTTTTTCCGTAAGAACCTTCTACAAAGCATAAGAAAACTAAAAAAAAAGATGAATGAAATCGGTAAAGTCGTTCTCAAGTTATAAATACATACGAAAGCTTGGCAGCCTAACTGCAAGTGTGTTATCACACAAAAACTCCTTATACATTGAAATTAATTCTTGACCCGCGTCAAATCTTTCATAAAATCTCCCTCCTTTCATGTTCAACGAATTGTTGACTTATAAATAGAGTACGGAGAAAAAGAAAGAAACCGAATGTACAACAACAACTTGTGTGTGGCTAGTAAAAATGCTGGTTTCAAATGTAATTGTCAAACAACAAAACCTTAATTGGGACTAACTTGATCAGGTGGCTCGGTAGCGCAATGCGTAGTGCATTGGCTCTGAGTGAGCTTGGTCCAGGTTCGATCCCCAGCTGGGGCAAAAAGTTTTTCAAATAAAATTGAACAATGACCAAGCACCACTAAGGGAGTCTGATGATCGGCCTGGCAGTCCTGAAATAGCTATAATTCCAGCCTATAAAATCTTGGTGGTAGCTCACCCAATTGTTGTTGTTTCATTCAAACCTTCAAAAAAATATTTAATACAATTTTGGTCCGTTTCCTTTTTTCCTACACTGTTTCTCACAAGATTACTCACTAAAAATATGTCGAAGAGCCATAAAATAAAAAAAAATTCAGGAAAATAATAATGAAAATGACAAAAGTGAGGATGGTGGGGATATATGTATGTGGTTGAAAGGAAAGGAATGGAATGGAATGAAGAACAGGATTGTATGGATCTATGTGTGTAGTACATACCTGTGTTTTAATGTAACCATACATATATTGAAAATACACTCCCATGTACAGAATATGAACTCTCTTTATATTGTTAATCATGAATTATATTTAGTCATTAAATTACTCTTGCACTTAAAACAAGCTTGGCCTATTATTGCAAACATTACATGGTGGCAGCGGTGGTGCAAATAGAAACCACGCAAGAAAAAAAAAAAGGAAGCATAATTAGTTAGAATACGCGCATTCTTAAAATTTATTTAAATTATTTCTTTCTTGTGAAAAATTACGGATAAAGATGTTAAAGTTACGATTAATAACAGCAATTACGCGGTTGAGGCGCCTAATCAATTTTCATTTGACGACCCTTCGCAGTGGAGCCGATGGAAACGAAGGTTCGAGCGTTTTAGAATTGCGTCCGGGTTATCCATAAAATCACAAGAAGACCAAATAAATACTCTGATGTATACGTGATGGGCGATGAGGCAGATGATATATTCTTGTCATTTCGCTTGGATGCAGAAGGTCGTAAGAGCTACACATCGGTTTTACAAGCCTTCGAAAATTTTTTTGTTGTGAGGCATAATGTAATCTTTGAGCGAGCTAAATTTAATTCCAGGTTTCAAGAAGAAGGTGAAACTGTGGAGAGCTTTATGACCGCAATTTACAGATTATCAGAAACCTGTAATTATGACTCTCTTAAAGATGAAATGATTCGAGATCGATTAGTTGTAGGAGTAAGGGATAAGAGCTTATCCGAAAAACTACAGCTAGAATCATCTCTAACGTTAGAAAGAGCCATAACAATAATTCGCAGCAGTGTATCTGTTCGTCGCCAGCAGCAAGAGCTAAATACGTCATCAACATCTTCCGTTCCAATCAACCGTTTTCAATCATCACACGAGTTAGCAACAGTTAACAAAAAGCGATTCTCATCGCATAAGCCAACAACAGGTAATCACCAGAGACAAAATGACCAGCAACAACGGACTTCCAACAGCAATCGAGTAAGCGGTAATCCCTCAGCGAACAACAAAAAGAAATGTGATTTTTGTGGCAATGATGCTCACCCCAGCAAACACAAATGCCCTGCATATGGCAAACGTTGCAACAAGTGTAATAAGTGGAATCATTTTAGTTATGTTTGCAAATCGAGTAATAACGCTATTAAAAATATTAATTCCGTAGCCGAGTACCCATCATATACAACACCTCATGAGACATTTATTGGTACTTTTCACTCCAAAGCAACTGGCAATGGCATCCAGTGGACCGAAGAAATTGCCGTTAATGGTGTGAAAGTGAATTTTGTTCTTGATAGCGGTGCTCCGGTTAATGTTATCCCCTCGTTAGTTTTTTATAGACATTTTTCTAAAGCTATTCTGAATGACAGTGATCGCAATCTTGTAGGGCCAGTAGGAGAAAACTTAAAAATAATCTGTTCATTTGATGCAAAATTAGAGTGCAATGAAAGATCTTTATATTCAACGATCTATGTTATAGAACAATTAAGAGCTCCTTTGTTGTGTTTGAGCACATGTGAACAATTAAAGTTAATACAGAGACTTAATGTGATAAATACAGATAAATGTGCAGAGGTTCAGTCAAGTGTCAAAATAGAATCAGAATTTCCTAAATTATTTCAGGAGTTAGGCTGCTTACCTGGCCAGTATGAAATTAAGTTGAAAATTCCAAGCAATCCATATGCTATTTATACGGCACGCAGAGTGCCCATCCCGTTAATAGATAAATTAAAAACAAAATTAGAAGACATGGTTAGGCTGCAAGTCATCAAATTCGTTGACGACCCGACAGAGTGGTGTGCACCACTTGTCATCGTTCCAAAGTCAGATGGAGACATTCTTCTTTGTGTCGATCTACATAAACTGAATGAGTGCGTCGAACGGAAAGTGCATCCCATGCCAAGTGCGGATCACACTCTTGCTCAGCTATCTGGAGCAAAATTCTTCTCAAAATTGGATACAAAGAACGGGTTTTGGCAGGTGAAACTTTCACTGCGACTGAGCAGCTAATGACAACCTTTTTGACGCCATTTGGGCGCTATTGCTTCCTTAGGTTACCATTTGGAATTTCAAGCGCTCCGGAAATTTTTCAGAAACAAATTCAGCGCATAATTGAAGGCATTCCAGGGGTTGTGTGTCAAACGTGATGTCTATGGGTCTACCATAGAAAATCACGACAGTAATCTTCGAAGTGTGCTAAAGAAGTTGGAGTCTAGAGGAGTGACTCTCAATGGCGCAAAGTGTCAAGTTGGTATTAAGTCTGTAACTTTCTTGGGGCACAAGATCGATGATACGGGCATCCATCCAGGAAAATCAAAGGTGGAAGCGATCGAAGGATTTTCACCTCCCACTAACGTAGCAGAGTTGAGAAGATTCCTGGGTCTCGTTAATTACTTAGGCAAATTCGTCCCTAACTTGGCCACAATTTGTCATCCACTGAATGAACTCTTGAAAAATGACGTCAGCTTTATCTGGGGTGTAAGTCAAAATAATGCATTTTTAAATTTAAAGAAAATTTTGATCACAGAACCCGTGTTGAAAATGTTCGACCCGAGCCAAAAGACAATTATTTCAACGGATGCTTCCTCATTTGGACTTGGAGCTGTCTTGCGACAGGAGGATGGTGACGGTTTCCTGAAGCCAGTCGCCTATGCATCAAGAACGTTGAGCGACACCGAGAAAGGATACGCTCAAATAGAGAAGAAGCCTTTGGCGATAACATGGGCCACATGCGAAAAATTCAGAGATTACGTCACAGGTATGTCATTCTATATAGAGACGGACCATAAGCCACTAATTTCGATCTTTACTTCCAAGAATTTAGATGAGTTTACACCCAGATTGCAAAGATTTAGAATGCGAATGATGCAGTTCTTATTCAAAATTTATTATACGCCGGGAAAAGATTTAATTGCAGCTGACGCCTTATCTAGAAGCCCAATTGTGTCATCAAACCAGAGTCAAGAGAGCGAAGAAGACTTAAGTACTTTCGTAAAAGCAATCATTTCAGAGATACCAGCAACAGAAACCAAACTTGACGAAATAAAGGCAGCTCAACAACGTGATACGATTTTGACCGAAGTTGCGAAGTTAGTTCAAGAAGGATGGCCGATAAGACAAAAAGTTTCTTCAGAAGCAAAGCAGTATTATAACGACCGTTATAGCACAGATACTATAGTTCCATAGATATTGCATGCAGAGCAAAAAAAAATGACCAATTTTTAAACGCCTGGGACGTACAGCTACGTCCCAGTTTGATCGAACCCGTATTGACTATACCAGGACATGATGGTTACTCTATTGTGTTGTATTATCAAGTTGCTTGTTATATTTACTTATTTTTATCTTATCTCTTCCTCCTTTCTTGACTTTTGTGTAAGTTAAGTGTGCGTGTTTTTTTTTTGTTTTTGGTTGATGTGATTCTTTGATGTCTTTGTATATATACATTTATATAAAAAGGCAAGGTATTTTTCTTGGTCAAGGTTGTTTAAATGGATAGGAGAACATTACCGTGGAAAAGTAGTAACATATTAAAGTTCATTGTAGGTACCTACACACTTTTGTTGTTTTTACAGAAGGAAATAACTAAACATAGGCGGGGGGGTTAAGAAAAAGAAATTAAATTAGGTCATTGAATAAATTTAAATTACATAGTTTCCATGACGATTATGCTTCAATATTTTCTTTTAAAATTTGTTTAAAATTTGTATTGCCGAAGAAAAAAAAGTTTGTGCATGTATTTTTCTTTTTCGGTAAGGATTGTTTCTATATTTTTGTGTACATGACGAAGATTTTCTTTTTATATTCAAAAACATCTGGGAATAGTTTTTTTTTTCTAAATGGGAACACTTTGGCAGTTTAAATACTTACTTAAAATGTTTATTGAATTTTATTACATTCCTCTACTAACTTTTTAGTTGAATTTAGTGAAATGATAAGCCTGGTAAATATGTCACCCCTTAAAAACTAAATTTAGAGGTCGCTCATTGCAATTTTCTTTTTTCCATATACAAATCCTATGGGAAATTTTTGGTTTTTTGCTTCTTTATTTTATAACTTTAGAACCAGTTACTGTTAGGTAATGATCAAAACGTTTTTTAATGTTATTTAAAAAAGGGCTTACTTCTTAGTTGATTAAGGTACTTTTTGCATAGTTATTAAAGGTCGAAGTGAAATACATGGTTAATTTCAGTTTTTGGATTCCCTGCTACAATATACAATTTCATGAGAGGAAACAGGAAAATATTCGTAACAAGACAACACTTTAGCGCGAACTGCTTGTCAAATCAAGTTTTGATAATTCCGTACAATTGAACCAAAAATAACAATAAGATGTGCCATTTTCAATATAGTTTAAATGTTTATTAACTTCCCATTAGAAGTAATTTTAATTGGTCCGATTTGTCGAATTGAAAATTTTGACATATCTCGACGTTTCAAGGTCCCAGGAATCCGAATCCATCATTTTTAGAGAGATCTGTACCTATGTGTGTGTATGTACGTTCGTACGTTCGTGAGCCTTTTTATCGTTCACTGTATCTCGAGAACGAATAGAGATATCGACCTCGAATAAATTTTATTTTACAGATAATAACATCAAGAAGTGCAGAAAGGGTTGCCAAAAAATTCAATGAGCGTTTTTTTTTAGTACAGCATTTAAAAAAAAAAAGTTGTAAAAAATGTTTCGCTCGAATATTTCGCGAACAAAAAATGTCATCGACATCAGGCAAATTTTTTTTTACACATAATGATGTTACCAAACAGGCATATTACTAGCTCAATATTTTTTGTGATTCAAAACTTTTGTGAAATCAATTACTAATACTTAATAATTAGCTTGCGGTATTCGTTTTAAGCGAGGTCCCCGCTCTCACTTTTAAGGTGCTTGTTTTAAGTGGTTTCCCATGCCTCTCACTCTTGGGGTGTTTGTTTTAAGTGAGTTCCCTGTACCTCTCACCCCTGGGGTGCTTGTTTTCAGTGAGGCTCCTGTCCTCGGAACGTTTTTGAACGTTTATTTCCCGACAAAATTTGAACTTTTTGATTTTTACTTGTAATACTTTTTTGTATTTTCCATGAACAATGTTTTCGCAAGAGAACAAGGGCAAAATAAAGAAGTTCCTTTCGATGCACATAACAAGGATTTTTCTCATCGAACCAGCTTGAGTCTCTGATGTTTGTAATTCTCATGCATTCCAAAGCCATTGTCTCCCTTATATTCCTTTGATGTGGACGTTCTCTGAAAATTTTCTGAAATACTTTAAAATGAAGTTTGCATATATTAAAAAATTCATCAGTTGGTGCTTTCAGACTTCCAAAGTCACTATTTTGAGAAAAATTTTTAGCAAAAATGAAAAATTCCGACGGACATGTTATTTTTTCATCTGTTTTAAAAAAAAATTTGAACAATTTACACAATTGTTCTTTGGAATCATTTTAAAAGCTAGATACCCTGCAAAATATCGCATTGCACTTGTTTCTAATGAAATTTCATTTCCAATTTCTATATCGCTTATGACTTTTTCGTATAAAGTCTCGTCGCATATTATTTCCTCACGAGCTTTAAACAGTGGAGTATTTTTTGTTATTTTAGGTTGAGTTTCAGGTGTGTTTAAACTTAAAAATTCTACACCGTCATCTTCACAATTACTATATGGAGAGAAAGTAATTAGCTTCGAGGAAAGAATTTTTGACATCAAAACATTGAACTCATAAACTGAAGGATTTTTGTTGTTGCCACCTTTACTCCGAATAATAGAAAATAAATTTTCTAAGATATCTTGATGTGTCCTTTTTGTGAGTAAATAATCCACATTCTCATACAAGCCACTATTTATGTCTTCGCTAAGTAATAAAACGCCGTTTATTGTCTGTTCCATTCCTTTTAAACAAAAGTTTCTTGGAAGATTAGCTGATTCTTGTATTTTTTTTAAGTAAGATACAAACAGTTTAAACTCATTATAAGCTGGATTCCCCGGCTTAACTCCACGCTTCAAAATGTTTTTGTCATAATGTGAACCACTGTCCATGCAGTCAAAGGCATTATTTACTTTCAATGTGAATTCTTTCGTTGCTAGAGCATGTTTGGAACTTTCTTTTAAGCAATTAATAAGCTGTTTGTATTGATGCCGCGGTTGTCCTGCTGAAGGTTTGCGTTGCCAAGCGAACACTCATTTTTTCGAAAGCATTTGGAGCTATGTGTGAACTTGTAAATTTTAAACACGTTTTAGCAACGTTGTCAATTTCTAAATTTAATATTTCTCTGAAAACATCAAAGGAAACGTTACCATCTGGAGTAAGCATATCAGATTTGAGTAAAACATTGCGAAGAGATTTTAATAAATGTGGAAAATCATAAAAACAAAATATTTTTTCACTATTGCAAATTGTAAAAGGCTTTTCTTCGGTAACACCTAATAACTGGTAGGCTTTACTATTATTAGGTCCTTGGTCGCAAACTATGGCGCAAACCTTAAGACCAAGTTCTTGACAGATCGACAAATTATTTTGTATGATATCGTTCAGGTTAACCCCTTTCACACCGTTTGCTGAAACAAAATAATTTAAAACGCTTTTCCAATTATCAAATAAACCACTGACCATGAAAACACATATTTCGTTGGCATACAACCTCTTTCTATCTGTCCCTAGGTCTTCGAAACCATCAATCAAATCGTTTTTAATGTTATAAGTGAGATTTGGACGAATTCTTATCCCATCAAAAATTAACACCACATAGCGTTCACGGTGGCTTAACGAAGCAAACTTTGACTTCAGATAAGAGTGGGCATTGTTTTCGTATCCTGGTTGTAAACCTTTTACAGGAGCCCATCGATAAAATGTGGATACGTTAGGAAGTCTGAACCCCAATCCATCCCTTAGAAAATTGTAGGCGCTTTGCGATCTATAAAAAATGTTTTGGGAAAGCTCTTTTTCTTTACTATTATATTTTTTGGATTTGGAAAACCCCATTAACATATCACAAAATGTTTTAGAATGCTCTGAAATATTAAGCGCTTGGATTTTTGAAGATATACTTACTTTAAATTTCTTACTTTTTTGAAGAGCAGTATGGGCTCTCACTTTATTTCTAAGTTTTCTTTTCAAATTTTTTATTTTTATGCTGTAGCTAAGTAAAGTTTTTTTTAATACAGAACTTTTTTTCTCCTCTTTCGCGCATCTTTGCAATAATTTATCGCATTTAAAACAAGAAATTCTACAACTGCTCGAAGTTCTTCTTCGTTTATATGGAGGGGATTGAAGATTTTCCAGACGTAAGTCTATATCCAAGTCAGAATTCAAGTTAAGAGAAGGAACAGCATCCCTTTTAAGATATTTTCTTCCTATGAATTCCGAACAAAAATGATCTTCACAAACAAAGTACTTTCCTAATTCATTTATAAAACCACATGCTTGCCTCCACAAATTATTTAAAATTTCATTTTTGTCCTTAGAAGGACATTCAAAAATTTTCAGTAAGGGGAATTCTCTTTTAGATTTTCTGCAAATAGAGCAAGAAACTCCCGACTTCCTTTTATCACCACCCATTGCTAAAAATAAATTAAATATTGCTGAACTCGCTCAATCATATAAATTAGGTCCAAATCCTTCGAAAGTTCGACGGCGAATGCGGAAGAACGAACTATAAAAATAATAAAATCAAGAAAAAGAAACCACCACACCGCAAGCCGTCGGTCGGCAGAGATAGATATAAGTAGGTATATACACACAAACACAACGGCGACACCAACAGGCTAGCCAGCCAAGCCGATCGTTCGTTGAACAATTTAACAGCCTATTGTGATTGTGTTAATTTGAAGAATAAATGCGCGGTGCAGCAAGATAAAAAAAAAAAACTTGTATACTCGTATATTGTAGCTGTTAGTACGGAACCGAAAAAAGGACGAACTTGTATTATAATCAAAAGGGTTGTATTGGCATACGAATTCAAATGAGAAAATGTGTATCTTTAGAATCCAACTCACTGGTCGACGTCTTTTGGGAATGATCTAGTTCAATATGTTTGATTCTTTTCTGTTTGAAAAGGTTGCATGGTTTGATTTGGAAAAATTAGTTAAATATTCGATTGAAAAAGTGATCATTTTTTTTTGTTCTGAATGCAATATCTATGTAACTCTATTATCTGTGGTTATAGTCTCGCGATCAATGATGGAATGCTGATGTATGGCAACCGCTTAGTCATCCCACATAAAATGCGCAACGAGATGTTAACAAGAATCCATGAAGGCCATCTAGGAATCAACAAATGAAGAGCTCGAGCAAGGCAGTCGGTCTGGTGGCCTGGATGTGCAGCACAAGTGGAACATGTCAAAGAATGTGAAGTATACATTCAACATACGACCCCGAGGCATGAACCACTTATTCCAACAGTGACACCAGAGAATCCTTGGCAGATGGTTGGAGCTGACATTTTCTTTTGCAAGTCAAAAGCATATTTAATTGTCAGCGATTATCTTTCACGATTTCCAGAAATAGCCTTACTGGAAAATCATTCTGCAAATTGTATTATTTCTAAACTTAAATCTATTTTTTCCAGACACGGAATCCCAGATGTAGTACGAACTGATAACGGCCCGCAGTTTAAACAACTTGATATGTCCGAATTTAGAAAATTTGCCAAGCAATGGGGATTCACTCACATCACCTCGAGTCCCAGATTTCCACAGAGCAACGGCTTCATTGAGTCAGCAGTGAAAACCATAAAACTCCTTATGAAGAAAAACGAAGATCCTTACCTTGCTCTGTTGGAATATAGAGCAACACCAACAGCAAATGGATATAGCCCTGCCGAATTGCTGATGAACCGAAGATTGAGAACGACTTTACCACTTGCAGCAGAGCAATTGCGTCCCAAGTTTATGAATCAGGATGAACTTCAGCTAAAGGAAAAAACTGTAAAGCAGAACCAAGCAAACAATTTCAACAACAGACATGGCGTCCACACCCGACGAGACTTCTTGCCTGGCGACATCGTTTGGGTCCGAGATCTGCAAGTTTGGGGCAGAATTCTAAACAAAGCTAATCTACCACGCTCATATTACGTCGAGACTGAAAGAGGTACATTCCGCAGAAATTCATTTCACCTTGTTTACTCTTTCAGAAAACACATTCCCTATAAACCAAATGAAGTACATATCCCAGAACCTATAGATGATGTGCAACCAACTACTGTGCCTACTAATGAAGTGCCTAAAGGGGGAGAAGAAGTCACGAGAAGTTCTGACTTGACAAGACATCCCAACTATCTAACAACAACTCGATATGGTCGGACAGTATTGAAACCAAGCCGTTATACATCATCATAACAATATTTACAATTTCATTAGAAAATTATTTCCAATTGTAACTTGAATCTTATTTTATTCTTAAAAGGGGAGATGTGTAGTACATACCTGTGTTTTAATGTAACCATACATATATTGAATAACCTATACACTGCCATGTACAGAATATGAACTCTCTTTATATTGTTAATCATGAATTATATTTAGTCATTAAATTACTCTTGCACTTATAACAAGCTTGGCCTATTATTGCAAACATTACACTATGTTCGATGTATTTTCAACATCCTCGGGCGGGGGCAATATATTCATCTCCAGTGGATACAGGAGCTGAATTGGTCTTCTATATCGGGTACCATCTGCGCAGCGAACCTCGCAGGAACGAATTTTTCCATCTCGTCCAGGGTAAATCTGCTCGATGACTACCATTTTCCATTGGATTCTTGGTTTTGCTTGATCATGTAGAAGCACTATGTCGCCTTGTGAAGATTTGAAACTGCCATGACGAAATGATCGCAAAAGATGGAGGTACTCCGCTCGCCATCTCTTTTCAATTTTGGCCGTGTACTTCATTCGGTGTTTTCATTGTTTCTTAATCGTTGTGTCAGTGATATTATGACTCTCTTTATCATGACTTTCTGCTGTCCATCCGACTAAAAACTTGGCAGGTGTAAGAGGAACCAGTTCAAGGGGGTCATTGGATTGGAACGCTGAATTTCCATTTGATCTGCTTTTGAGCCATAAAATCATGCATAGTATTGCTATCAAGGACTCCATGAATTCTGCTTAGCTCCAGTGCTGATCGTCGAAAAGTTTTTGCGTTGTCAGATACTATAGTAGACGGAACGCCACGTCGCGCTATAAACCTTCTTACAGCCATAAGACAGGTGTCGGTTTACATATCTGTATTTAACTCTAAATGTACTGCTCCGACTGCCGCACATGTAAATATAAGTATGTACGCTTTACGCTGACCCTCTTCATCGGGGCTGATGTAATAAAGTGGACCAGCGAAATCTATGCCCACGCAGTCAAAGGGTCTCGTTAATCGAATTCTTTGGATTGGCAAAGGAGCAAAAGGCTGATTTGCATGCTGACCGAATAGTTTTTTGCAGGCTATACATTTCCGTATATATTTTTCCACTAGCTAGCGTCCTCTGACAATCCAAAATCGCTGTCTAAGTTTGGTTAATACAGCATTTGTTCCTCCATGACAAGTCAAAAGGTGACGGTTGGAAATGATTAATGAAGTGACATGATGATCGGCTGGCAAAATAATGAGGTGTTTGATATCGAATTCCTCTTCCAGCATTTGCAGTCATCCACCATCTCTCATGATGCCATCTTCGTCCAAAAATGGAGATACTTCTATAATTTTTGACGATGCCTTTAATTGTTTTTCCTTTCGTAAGTTCTCTATTTCACTTGAATAATGATGTCGTTGCACGATCTTAATTAAGTAATTTTCAGCATAATCAAGTTCTTGTTTCGTTAAACATTTCATAGTAGTATTCTCTTTTTCCTTTCTAAAAAAATTCTATAAAATTATCTTCATTTCTTTTTCTTTCTTCGATTTTTGTTTTAAATTTTGGACGTATCGAAAAATCCAGGATGTTACTCGTAAAAGGCGTGTCCAACTGTTAAATTCTTTACAACAAATTGGAGATTCTGGTTCCTTTAGGGAGCTATCGTCAACTTCTACTAGTAACGTCGTCGTATTCAATTGAAAATTAGGAATTTCTTTATGATTCGGGAGATTATTAATATTGTTCAGCCAATCTGGTCCTCGCTCCCACAGTAAAGATGATATAAGAAATACCACGAGTGAGAAGATCAGCGGGATTACTTTTTCCAGAACAATGATTCCAGTCAGAGATTAATGCTTGCTGCGATTAAAGCTGCTGTTAGTTTTAACTTGGGAAGTGTGAGTTCATTTTGTTTGTCTTCTTTAAGTGGAGCTACTCGACTTTTGGCACATAAAAATGACGTTATAATTTCTTTATCGTTTAAAACCTGAAGAAAAGCTACTGCTCCATAGGCTTTAATACTTGCATCCGCAAAAATGTGACAATGAATCGTACAAGCTGATGAAATTGTCTGTATTGCCCGGGGAATCACATATCTTTTAACTGCAAAACATTTCGGATGCACTCTTTCCACTGCAACATTAAGTCTGATGGTAAATCTTCATCCCACGATAATTTTCTTTTCCAGGCTTCTTGAAATAAAATTTTAAGCTTTATTATTATAGGACAAACAATACCTAACGGATCATAAACTCTTGCGATGGCTTGTAAGACGTTGCGTTTAGAACCTTGAGACAAATTAGATTCAAGAAAGCCTTTCAGAGAATCCAAAGGTACAGCCAACTCGTCATTGAAAAGTGACCACAATAAACCCAAAACTTTTTGAATAGTTGGATACTCCTCAGAACCTATTGCAATCCGCACCATTTCGCTATTAGAATGCCACTTCCTAAGATTCTTAGAAGCCCTTCCCATTATTTCCACTGCTTGATTATATAGAGTTACTGCTGCGCCTTCAGAATTAACACTTGCAATGAGGTCATCAACATAAAATCCTCTCTGTAGTATTCGGCAAGTCTCAGGGAATGTTGAGTGCTCCTGACTCAAATGGTCATTTATAGTAGCAGATAGAATAAAGGGACTACAACTTACCCCAAAGGTAACACGATTCATTCGAAAATCTTTGACTTCTGATTTTCCAAGCGAAGAAAACCAAAGAAAACGATGATCATCTCTGTCCTCTTCTTTCAGAAATATTTGTAGGAAGGCTTTCTCTATGTCGGCTACGACGGCTATACTTCCTAGACGAAAGTTCAGTAAATTAGTTCCAGTAAAAAACTGGTCGTTCAAGAATGGAATATTCTCGGTATGGCTCGACGCATCGAAGACTATACGTAGCTTTGTAGTACTACTACTTTCTTTGTAAACTGGACGATGAGGAAGGTATGTATATTATTCGTTTTGAGTTATCTGCATCTGTTGTCATAATTGGTTCAGCTATACCGTCCTCAACCATCTGTTGTATCGCCAAATCATATTCTTTATATTTTCCAGGATCACAGTATAAACGATTTTTTAAAGAATTTAAACGACTTACCGCCACATTTTTGTTGTTCTCAAAAACGACCTGTGGATCCCATGGCATGCTTGCAACGTAACGTGACCCGACTTTTTGCAAGCAACTTTTAGTCATGTCCTCTGTCAGATGAGACTTTTCCGATTCTTCACCGCGAATATCGATCGATTCTAATGACCACATTTTTGAGAGTTCTTTATCACTTAATTGAAAACTAAGCACGTTAATGGCCAATGATGCATGTTCTTTTTTTGAATCGTTATCGGTAGAGGAATGTATTCCTTGAAGTGCCCACCCAAAGATAGTCTCAACCGCTCTGAGACGACTGGTGAGCTTGCGTTGCTTACCGGTTACCACTTCCCAATAAAAATCAGAGCCAACTAACAAACTTACACCACAGATACACTATACAGATGTAGCATCCCCATAGAAAAAAATGTCCCAATTTTTTTTTACACCAGGCAGACGATCAACAGGCAAGAAAGCTCTTTGCCTGTTAATCGTAAAGCACAGAAAGAAAGCTATTTGTCTTTTGCAAAAAGTTCTCTCTTGCGTGCTCGCTCATATGTTTTCACTCTTGCTCTGTTATTCAGGATATAGGAATGAATGGGGAAAATCAGCAACGATCGAGAGAATACGAAAGACAATGCGATGATGTTTTTTTTTTACTGTGTTGTATATGTCGGTTTTTTTTTAAGGTCGTCTGAGGCTGACGACAAAGAAAAAAAAGTATATGAACTCTTTTTCTTCTTTGCATTGATTCATGGATATTGGATATATTCTTTATGAGGGTAGGTCTAGGTAGAGATTTTTTTGATATTTTTTTAATGACGGAAAAAATATCTTCTTTTTTTTTGGTTGTTGTAGGTAAGGTTTCTTATGAATAATGATTATGAATAAGTGGAGTGGAGTTTGTATTTAGTTTTTTACTCTATTCTAGATTCGTTAGATCGGAGTTTCTTTATCAAAAAATTAATTTCTGGGGATTATTAATACATTTCAACATTTTGAACCTGTAGAAAACAATAATTACAAAATAATTTGAAAATATGATATTATTATAAAATATTTAAATTTGATCTGATAGGTAGGTTAGGTATACATACCTACAAATAAAAAAATAAATACGAAAAATAACTGCGTAGACCTAGGTATCTTAAAGAAAATGTTATTAGGTCCCAAATTACCTACATTAAATTGGATATTATTGTAAATATTGATTTTTATATTTTATATTTTGTATTTGTGTTATTTGTAATTTTGAATTGTTTTAAAAAGGGTAATTTGCACAAGATGCGACATAAAACGAAGAACTTTTTTAAGTAGTTTAAGACCAGATAAGAAAAAAAATCTTATGGGAGGGAGGTTCTATTTTCACCGGTTTAAGAGGAATGAGCAATTAACTAAGAATTTTTTTTATTGTTTAAAAACAACTGTCAAATCTTCAAGAATGTGCTTTCTTAAAGTCAGGAATTTGTTTAAGTAATTTTCAAATCATTTCATAGCTACAGCATTTTGTGTAAAATGAAATTATTCCGGACGCGATAGCTTTGTTTGTTTACGAGATTTTTTTTAGTAATTTGAGTTTGAAAATTTGTTGATTTAAAAAAAACTGTCAATTGAATAATCCTACAAATCTTATCAGTTATTGACTACGTTACTATGTATAGAATAAAATTGGCCCGGCTTTTGAGCTGGTGTTTTTTTTTTCAAAATATTCGAGTCGAAAAACGTTTTTCAACGATTTTTAGTCGGTATTTTCTCGTAGTTTTTTTGCTTTAAAAAAACCGTCAATTGATTTTTTTAAAATTTATATCGGTAACCAAATATGGCATCGTGTATAGAATAAAATTATCCCGAAATTAATATCATTGTTTGTTCTCAAAATACTACAACGGAAACACGTTTTTCTCAAAATTTTAGCATGTTTTTGATCTAAGAAAAACTGCCCGCTGATTTTTTTTAAATTCTTTTCAATTAATTATTACGTCATTATGTGTAGAATAAAATTTACCTGAAGTCGATGGCATTCGAAATATTCGAGGTGATTTTTTTCACCTTTTTTTTTTAATTGCTGTAGTAAAAAAACATTAATTGAATTATTGTTGCACTTTGTGATGTTATTATCTGTAAAATAAAATTTACTCAAGGTCGATATCGCTATTCGTTCTCGAGATACAGTGAACGATAGAAAGGCTCACGAACGTACATACACACACACATCCAGACACCTCTCAAAAAATTATGGATTCGGATTCCTGGGACCTCGAAACGTCGAGAAATGTCAAAATTTTCAAGTCGACAAATCGGAACAATTACAATAACTTCCAGTGGGAAGTTAAAAATACAAACAAAGGTCAAGCGAATTACGTCACTCAGCGACGATGTTGGCGAGAGAGATAGGATTGCAAGATGAGCAAGATTATATATGTATTGTATATTATATATTCTATATACTTTGCTGCTGTGCATATAAACCATTTTTATGAATTAAAACTAGGTAGGTATAATATAGTAAAGACAAACTGAAACTGCGAAAAATATATCTATTCATTGCATTTACTGGTTGACAGCGAAGCTAGTGCATTCAAGGTGACTAAAAGTTCGAAATTTTAAGTGAATTCGTTTTGTTTTGAGTGATTCAAATAAAAGATAATATTTTAACTGATTTTTTCTTTACCTAGGTGTACATAAAAATATCGTCTATCTCATTATCTGTTGAACCAATTTTAATGAATTTTTTTATACAAAAGCTACTAATAAGTTTAAATAATATTCCATATCAACATTTTCAAAAAATTAAATTTTTTATTTTAAAAGAAAAATTTCAAATTTATTTTTTGCAAATTCGATATTTCGAAAATAGGTGGATGATTTTTTTCAAAATTAATTTTTAACTCTGCATAAAAAAGTACTAAAAATTGGCGTACCAATTTTTTCCTTAAAAACATATTCAAAATCTTATATCTATATAAAAAATTATTTTTTTTTAAAACCGCTCCAACGATTTTTAAAAAATTTTGTTCTCATAAACTGAGATTTGTGTAAGAAATCACTTGGTGTAAATTACGTTGGTGTCAAATCAATTTCAGATATTTTTTTAATCATTTTATTTTTAATTTTATTGATTTTTTAACATTTTTTCAGTCTTAACTGTAAATTCCATGCATATGTGCGAATGCGAAGTGCAAGACAGCACTGTGCTATATTGTTCATATTTATGTACTCACATAATACTTTCTTACACTAGACTATATTTTTGGCAGGTGGCATAAAATATAGTCTCCAATAACTAATAAATTTCTTTTATCAAATGAAAAGTTTTAAAAATTATTAAGACTTTAAAACCACAGTGTGATCGTACAAGAGCAAGTTCTGGCGACCTAATGTTGTAAGACATTATCATATTAAAAATCGAAATATTTTTTTATAAGTATCTATATACAAAGTATAGAGCAAAATTGTGCAGCTTATGCTTCTTCCTAAACTTCAAACCTACTTTTACTAAAACCCCCTATTAAATCCCCAAAATTAAAAATCAACAAAAATTAAACTCAACAAATAAATATTTGGTGACGTAAAATAACGCCAAACGAAATAAGACCAAATTCTAATTTTTCGGTTTTGAAAACGTAATAAGACCAAATTCGGAGTTTGGCCTTATTTTAATAAACAAATCGAAATAAAGTCAATTTGGCGTTATTTCGTTTTCAACTACAGTAACAAATCACCATAACTTGTTAAATCTTCTGCAAAAACACAACAAAAAAAGGAATAAAAAGACATACATCCACACATTTACTTATAATACATTTATTTATAATAAACACAAAACAAATAGGAGTTAATGAATGATTATACAAAAAATTAAATTGTAATCTCAAAAATGTACCTACATATATAAAGTACAAAAAATAGTATAAGCATTTAGTCAAGAAATAAATTTATAAAGGTACATAATATTTAATAAACGAATTTCTGAATTTTAACAACAGCAAAATATAGTTGTCGAATTTTGTACAATTTGCCTGCAAATGTTCTATTAGCTAGTTTTTAAATCAAGTGAAATAATGCATAGTTTTTGAAAAAATTAGTTTTGAATTCAAAATTTGGGTAAAAAAAACATGATAAAAAGTTTAATGTGTAGTTTTTCAGGAATGTAAAGTTATATATATTATTTTTTTTTCTAAAATTCGTTGCTCTAATTAATTTCTAATCAAAAACTGAAAACTATATGATTTTTTGTCTTTTAATTCTTGAGAAAAATAAAAATTACTGAAAATACTTTTCTATGAGATTTTTGTTTTTTTGCTTGCTTACATAAATATAGTGCTTTAGCAACCAGCATTACGAGATATAAACAGTGAGGTATGTAACCCCCCTGCTTGGGCACACTATTGGATTTGGTGTAGGTGCGAGGTTGGGTGTATGTAAAATTGTAAAGTTTCAATTATATTTTACACAATTATGATCAATTTGGTCTTATTTCCATTATCGAAGCGAAATAAATCCGAAAAAAACTAAAATTTGGTTTTATTTCTATTTTGAAAGCGTAATAGTGCCAAAAATAATCTATTTTTTTAAATTTTGTCTTGTTTCCTTTTCATTTTTGGTATTATTTTATTATGGCTAACGAAATAAAGCCAAATTGCGGTTATTTCGTTTTGAAAACGAAATAAGACCAAATTTCAAATTTGGTTTTATTTCGTTTGGCGTTATTTCACGTCACCTAAATATTTTTCAAAACAACACCAAATTAAAATAAATATAAATTAAAATAAAATTTACAAATTTACCTAAATCAAACATCACCCTGATATATGGCGAATAATGAATTGAATCTTGGCAATATCTTTTCGATCTTCCATAAAATCTAGAAGAAAATAATTGCAAATATGCAAAATCAATAGCTAACCGACGACGACGCACGCTCTTCCACTTAACTACTCTCATTAAATGTATTAAAAATAATACATAATTCAAAAAAACGTCTTCTCTGTGCAAAGTGATATAAAATTTCCTTAAATGAAAAAATCAAAAAATCAATTTCAATATTTTTTAAACAATATGCATATAATGAAGCACACATATGACATATGTAAATATAAATCTTACGACGATTTTCATCTTCGATTTGAAAACCGCATACCAGACTCGGATTTTTGTATTTACTTTAAATAGAAAGTCACAAATTGACCTGCGGTAGCACATAGCAAGTAAGGATCATGAAAACAAAAACAATAAACACACGATTCTTAAAAAGAGTCACCCAAACAGGTTTTTTCGGTTCGTTTTTTCTCATAGCTCTTGAAGGGGTAGAAGAAATAAAAAAAAAAAAAAAAAAAAACAAGAACAAAATTGTGCCTTTTTTCTGTCTGTAGCTCTCCCATATGTTAGAGTAGTAGAGAAAATAAATTAAAATGTTGTCCCTTCTCAAAGAAGTTGAACTTTTAAGAAAGCTTTTTTTTTGGACGAATTTCGTTTTCATGGACATCTTTTCCCATATGGATGCTACATCTGTATAATTTATTATCTGTGCTTACACCTTCAAGATTTTCAATGTCAATTATCGCACGGTCAGCCAGTTTAAACTTTTTTAGTACGCGACATGAGTCATCAGGGGCTTTAAGTACATCTACGCAAATTTCCGGCACGACAATTGCTTCTATTTGAACCCTTTTATTATTATACTGACTTTGCAGTGATTTTTACTTTGTTCATTACTTTCGGAAGTAATTTTTCTTTTGAACCAAAAGAAATAATTGATAAGTTAATGGTTTCGTAACACAAGGTAAGTTTTAATTTAGTACTAGTTCAAGTTCAAGTTCAATTGATTTTTATTTAATAATTTATAATTACAATTCTTAAAGTTTAGATAAAAAAATCGTATAAGCATGGCATTGCCGTCTGCCCGATTGACAATCTTTAAACAAGGTTATAACGGGTGATTTTTTAGCTGGTTTGGTTTTGGCAACACTGGTTTTGACAGCTGACGTGTGTTTAGTACCTTGTGTCACTGTCAAACAGCTTCAGTTTGGTTTGCAATTTAACCATGGATCGTCTTACAAATGAACAACGCTTGCAAATTATTGAATTTTACTATCAAAATTCGTGCTCGGTTCGAAATGTTCATCGCGCCCTCAGCGTGTTCAGCGATGAGGCTCATTTTTGGTTGAATGGGTACGTAAATAAGCAAAATTGCCGCATTTGGAGTGAAGATCAGCCAGAAGCATTGCAACAGCTACCAATGCATCCCGAAAAAGCCACTGTTTGGTGCGGTTTATGGGCCGGCGGCATTATTGGGCCATATTTCTTCAAAGATGATGCGAATCGCAGCGTTACTGTCAATGGTGAACGCTACCGAGCGATGATAACAAACTTTTTTTTGCCCGAAATGGAAGTTCTTGACTTGCATGATATGTGGTTTCAACAAGACGGTGCCACATGCCACACAGCACGCGAAACAATGGCGCAATTGCGAGGCGAGTTTGGTGAACAGTTAATTTCACGTTTCGGGCCGGTCAATTGGCCGCCTAGATCGTGCGATTTGACACCATTAGATTATTTTTTGTGGGGGTATGTCAAGGCTAATGTCTATAGGGACAAGCCCGCTTCGATTGACGCACTGGAAGCCAACATCCATGCATTCATTCGTGAGATACCGGCCGATATGTGTGAAAGAGTATGCCAAAATTGGACTCAGCGGATGGGCTACCTGAGACGCAGCCGCGGTCAACATTTGCATGAAATTATCTTTAAACATTAAATTGCAAGGTTCAAACTATCGATTCAAATAAATATTTCATTCATTTTTTCGAATTTTTTGTGTTTTTTTTTTTTTAAAGTTCTAAACCTCTTAAAAAATCACCCATTACATTGTAGTTTTAAATTTTAAATACATATACAAAAATTATAATTTTTAAACGAAAAAGCAAAACATTAATTAATATAAAAAATCATGTTTAAAAAGTTTCTAAAATGCTTCATTAAGTATTTGGATTCTGTAGATCATAGCTTTTCTATAAAAATGGTATAGATTCATTATATCACAGTTAAGGAGCGCTATTACGTCATCGTCATGGATCTCATTCCCGCCAAGAAAGGTCCTTCGTATCTCTTTCAGTATCGGACATTTTCCTATGAAATGCTTTATATCTTCTCTTACCGACATATTAAATAAGCGGCAAGAAGTTTAATCGTACTAGTTCACCTCTCATTTTGAAAATCGCAGATATCAGCTTTTGATTAAAATCGATCTTAAAATAGTTTCTTTCACAAAGATTATGTTGAAGAATGCTATATGTGGCTCTATGTACTGAAGAAGTCGCCTGTGCGATACATTCGAGTCTACATTTTTCATCAGTTTTAGCGATAAGTTTATACAGCGAATTTTTGACTTCTTTTCCATTACAGGCTTGAACGTTAAGAATAAAATCCAGTCCACAATAATCTGCTAATTCTTTCAGCTTCTCAAACCAAAGACTTTTTTTCTGCATAATACTCATCGCAATCACTTTCGGTAATGTCATCACTCATGTTAAAAAATCTTAAAAGAAAATCGATATGAATACCAAGTGTTTTGATGAAAAGTGGTGATAGCCCAGTTTCAATATTTATCATGTAGTTTGGTGTATTTTTTGGAAGTTGAAAACATCTTTTTACGTAGAACCTTAGTAGATTTTCTACCGATTCATATTTTCTGCATCCCCAAACTTGTGCTGCATACATCATTATAGATTCCGCTACTGCAGTAAACACTTTGTATTTTACGCTATGCGAAACAGAATCGTTAGCAAAACAGTTTTTCCATGAGGAACTTACGGCACTTTTAGCTTTGATCAATTTGTCTTTAAAATGACTTTCCATGTTCAGATTGCTTGTAATAAGTATCCCAAGGTATTTATATATTTTCACAACTTCGATAGGTTCATGGTTGAAATGCCATTTTTCATTTCTAGCCAATCTGCCAGAACCGTTTTTAAATACCATCGCCTTCGATTTGTTTAAATTGACCGTTAAATTCCACAACTGGCAGTAGAATTCGAGGCGGTTGATCATTAGTTGTAGCGTTTCCGGAGAGTAAGCAAAAAGAACAACATCTTCTGCAAACAAGAGAGCTTTAATTGTTACTCCAGCAAACTCTATTCCTCCCGATAAATTATCAATGAGGTCATCAATAAACAAGGAAAACAAATAAGGACTCAAGGGGCATCCCTGTTTTACCCCCATTGTTGTTTCAAACCATTCAGACCTTTCATTACCTCCACACCGTCGCTTTATTCCCATCATACAGGTTTTCTATCACCCATCCATACTTTTTTGACAATCCTTTATTGTAGAGCTTATAGAACAAGGCTTTTCTATCGATTGTATCGAATGCAGCCTTGAAATCTACAAAAAGGACATACAGTTTTTTTTCTGTTCCAAAAGAGTACCCGCAATACTTGTCAAAATGAATATATTGTCGTTTGTAGAGTAACCGCTACGAAATCCCGCCTGGCATTCCTTTAATATTTTATTATGGTTGATCCAAACAGCTAAGCGATCGCTTAGGATTTAATAATAATTTTGATAATTTTGTTACTACACTTTGTTTGATGTATGTGTGTTGGCTTCCACCATCAACTATCATTCGAACACGAAAATTAGATTTTGAACCGATTGCAATACACTGTGCCGTTTTCAAAAAAACGTTTTAAGTATTTATATCATTATATGCGCACAAACTCGTGCCGATCTCTTTTTTTTTCTTTAAAGTTTGGATCGCACATTGAAGTAATATGTTTTCCACCACTCGTATTACACTTTAAAAAATTAACGCTCCTGCATTTCCTTGAAGAATGACCTATATTTGCACAATGGAAGCATCTATTCCCTTTAATGAGAATATCTCTTTTCTGTTTTATTGACATTTGTTTTATACACTCCTTCGTTGCATGATCACTCGCATTACAAAACACGCACACATTGATTTTATTCACCCCAACAAACTTGCAGCTGTAGATTGCGGTGGTTGTTGATTCTTATGTATAGAGTGGAGGGGTAAAATTTTGCTTTTCTGCAATGCCTCTACTTCTTTTTTGAGAAACCGCATAATTCCATGAATGTATTTGTCATTAATACCACGTAGAGATGAATTCGCTTCACTTTTTTCTTCTTTCTCTTCGAAGTATTCATCCTCATCACTTGAAGAATCTTTTATAGTACGATGGTATTCTACACGTAGTTCAGTAGACAAACAACGCAATAGTATTGATTTTAACATGACGTTGTATGTGCTTTCTTGTACGTGTAACGCGGATAGGGAACGAATGGATGTGGTTACAGTGTTATATAGAGCTCTCAACCAGATAACGTCTGTTTTTTGTGCGACAGGACGAATATTTAAAAGTTTTTGTATGTATTGGTCAATTAGCTTTTCGTTATTGCTGTATTGCTCTACAAACAAGGAGACAGCTGCATCGTAGCATGCTGCTGACGCTGTAAATCCACGAATTGTATTTTTGGCTATACCGAACAACGCACTTTCAAGATAATGAAATTTATCTGAAGGAGACAAGTCATTGTTTTTGTGAATTGCACTTTCGAACTGGCTCCAAAATGGCAGCCAGTCGCGCAAATCACCACCGAATTTCTTTAATTCCAATTTAGGTAATTAATTCGCGGTTTTATGGGCTTTATTTGACGATTCTGGTTGAGACTGCGGCAGAGCTGTCGGATTCAAAAATTCGCGCACCTTCCGCAGCCTATGGTTCAATTTTGAAACCGTCGACACGATTAAATCTTCGTATTCCGATATTTTTGTTAACTCATTGTTTATATTTTCGTCTTTAGTAAGTCCTCCACTCAACACAGTATGATCCGCGGACTTAAGGGAATTTGACGCAGCTGTTAACCGGTTTAAGAAAGAGCACAGCTGCTCTTCTACTCCTTCTAATTGTTCTATACCCACATCACGTACGCGTGAGTCCTCGGACTCCAAATATTCGGTCGCGGCCTTTGGAATTTGTGTTAATTGTGCTCTAAAGGCACCGCGCGTTGCGAAATCCATTATTCTTTATTAATGTTCTTTAATAATGTTCTTTATTTTTGTTCGTTTGCGGGTTTCAGCACCAAATGTAGAAATGATTCAGTCTAATTAAAACGATAACTTTCTCTTTTTAAACTTTTATTTGATTATAAATATGACCGACTGCGTCGAGTCGAGGGTTAATAACAGACTAATCGTCAGGAAAATAATAATGAAAAGAACAAAAGTGAGGATGGTGGGGATATACAATTTATGTGATTGAAAGGAAAGGAATAGAATGGAATGGAATAGAATAGAATAGAATGGAATGGAATGGAATGAAATGGAATGGAATGGAATGGAATGGAATGGAATGGAATGGAATGGAATGGAATGGAATGGAATGGAATGGAATGGAATGGAATGGAAATGGAATGGAATGGAATGGAATGAAGAATAGGATTGTATGGATCTATGTTCTGTGTATTTTCAACAATTAATTTTAACTGTTTTTAAAATTTTGGTTTAAATCCTTTTCTCTGTAAATTCCTTTTTCCAAGAAAATTTTACTTCAGTCTATGATTTAGAAACACTCTGTGAAGCAATTTTCCTAAAAATCAATATATTTATAGCCTTAGAAATTTCGTTTAAGAAGAATAAAAATTGTAGCGATGTCTTTATGCGCTCAAAACTTTGATTTTTCCAACAAAAAATGTAATTTTGGACCACAGGCGTGCCGAAATGTTTTGATAAACCAATCAGCTGATTCAGCCATTGTGCCATAACATTATTTACCACGTTTACCATTTTTATTTAGAATGTTTACGACACAGATTCTTCTCAGAAGTTTACAATTTGATCGAAAAGTTTTGGCAGTTCCTTTACGACGTCGTAAACTTTCCGACGTTTACCACGTTTAAAATACCCTTCAATACCCTTAATATTTTTGTAGTCAACTCAATTTTTTACTCCAAATCTGCAATGCTGGATTTTATTTTCCCCCAGATCTAATCTAGATCAGACCATGAAAATAACACAACCCAGGATCACAGTGACAACCATAGAGTACCTATATTATCTAGAGAACCGACTCGTACCCGTCTTGCCTGAAACACCCGCAAATTTTTTCTGAGGTGAGTAAGCGAAAACTCTCTTATTTCTCTCTTTTTCTCCTGTCCGTGAATCCGTGTGAATGGTGAACTTAAAAAACAAAATGGCGTGTGAATGGTGAACTTAAAAAAAAATGGCGACATTTGCTCAAAAAGGTGAATTTTTTTTTTATTTTTATTTGTCAAAAGTGACAGTTCTCGAATTGTAATTTTTTTTATAAATTGAAGTTTTCGATTCCGGGGATTATTGTCTGCTAAAAGCTCGCATCGTCTCGGAGGAACAAGTTTTGATAAATCCTAATGTAAAATAAGTTGATCTTACTGCAGTTTCCGAGGGTGCAAAAACATCGTTAGTTGATAACATTAACAAGCACAAAAATGGACTTCAGTGATATTGATGAAGCCGTACCAGAGTTCGCTGCGGTGAGTGCATTTTTTCCGCAATATCTTTATTAATGTTCCAATTGTAGATTGCAATTTAAAATATTAAAAAGAAAACTTAAAGAAAGACTAAGTCTCCAAAGAAAAATCTTGTAAAATCCCCTGTGTCGGGTTGTAAACGACATGCTGCTCATACTTCTTCCAAGTGTAATGCTATAGCCACAGCATAAAAACTTAGAATTAGCCGGTTTAGAAGCAAGTCAATGTCAAGATCTTTTGTCTCAGGCGCTGTACTATGTTACACGTGCACGTCGTATCGATGATGAAGAAGACTTTCAGACGCAAGCAAGAAGAGGAACGTCTTGCATTCAAACGTAAACAAGAAGGGGATCGCGTCTTAGAGAAAAAGAAACACAAATCTCTAAAGAAGTCATTCTGCAAAAACGTCAAGAGTAGGTGGATAAAACAACTTCCCGGATTAAAAGAAAAGTAATTAATTTAATCTATTTTTCGTAAGATTTAAGTTTATTTTATTTTCTGCTTTTTTACCATTACAGGTAGTGGTCGACCGCGTAAAGATGATTATGTTTCTGATTCTGGCAGTGATATGCCAAATGAAAATTTAGAAAGACCGAAAAAGAAGCCTAAAGGTGATCGCAAAAAGGTGCTGGTAAAAAACGAAGTGCTAAATCAGCTGCAGATAATAATGATAGTGATCGTGATGCCTCCAAAGATATAAAGCGCAATCGCAAAACAGGCAAACCAAAAGAGAAGAAAGAAAATCTATCAAAGCACTATAAACTCTGTTCAAAACAACGTCTTAAAAACGTTTCGAATGCGATTCAAGCGATGGGCTTGCTTCGTTTTACAAATTAATGAAACGATTACCGTCGTTATCGTTTAAATGAGATTACGTTTAACAAGAATCGTTTTAAAAATCTAGTTGTTTGTTTAAATTACTATGAAATCAGTGCCTATAAACTCAGAACCGTTCCAATAATCCAAATGAAGCAAGTATCTTGGAAATGACAGCCTTATGTTACTACCAATCTCAGAAAATTTCCATTTCTTTTAAGAAATTTCTTGAAATTGGTAGATATATAACGCTGTCATTTCCAAAATACTTGCTTCATTTGGATTATTTGAACGGTTCTGAGTTTGAAGTGAAGTCCTCTAAGTGGTTATGAAAGCCATTTTCAAATCGAAAAAAGATTTAAAAAAAATTCCATATGAAAGTAATTTCCGGCATTTTTCAGTTTTAAAGCAAATGCCGAAATTACTTTTATATGGACATTTTTTATAATCTTTGTTTGATTTGAGAATGGTTTTCAGAAACACGTAGGGGACTTAAAATGAAACTAAGAACTATTTCAACCATCCTCGTGAAGCTAGTAGTTTTGAAATGAAAGCGTTATATATCTACCAATTTCAAGAAATTTCTTAAAAGAAATAGAAATTTTCTGAAATTGCTAGTTATATAAGGCTGTCATTTCCAAAATAGTTGCTTCATTTGGATTATTGGAACGGTTCAAAACTTCTAGCTTCACAAGGATGGTTAATTTTTTGTCCCCTACGTGTTTCTGAAAGCCAAATCAAACAGATTCCCTATAAATGTCCATATAAAAGGTTTTTCAATGGTAGCGATAATTTGCGGCTAAGTTGCTATCATTGAAAAATTGAAAACCATTGTCGGAAATGTTGATTTTAAGTTTTGAGGTACTTTAAAAGCGTAATCAATGATTATTTTGATGGCAATGTAAAACTTATGACTCAATTATTATTTATTTACACCCAAACTCTTTTCAATTATCAATGAAATAATAAGTTATTTTATGCGTAAGATTTAACCAAAATTAAATTCTTTTTAGCGAGAATTATTAATTAAGTCATCCACTTTATATTGGTATCAAAATAATCACTCATTTCGCTTTTTAAGCGTCTCAAAATTTAAAATCAAAATTTCCAGTGTAGGTTTTTATTGTTTTCAATAATAGCTACTTGCGCAATCGAATTTTTTTTTTTTGATATTTTGTATTCATCTGTCAAAATATTCACCTTTCCGATTTGTTTTTTGTGCTAGAAGTTAGGGCACGTACCCATATAGTTTGAAAGGTACGCTTCTACTTTTTGATTGGATTTTCTTTGTTTTAACCTAATTATTAGTTAATAATATTGAATTTATGTGCCAGAAGCAGCAAAAAACGATATATGTTATAATTTATATTGATAAAGGGTTACAAAAAAGAATTTTAACTGAAATATAATTTCATTTTTCAATTTTTGAATTTAACAGAATCTTATTTTAAATATCTGAGCGCATAAATTCACCATAATTTCAACTGGGCGTGTATACTATCGGGTGAAGTAGTGTTGGAGCGGGTCCCCATTTAAAATGCACGGGACCACTAATACATGCTCAATGGGTAGTATACATTATTGTTTTAACAGCTTGTAGGGTGACAACAACGAGGCAGTTGCGCTTCATCTTCAGCAATCACGACTAAACCATCATATCGACATCAAATTCATTCTTAAATTTTGTATTACAACATGTATCTTCGTTAGCAAAACCAATCTGGTACAGATCTCGGGGTAGATAAAATACAGATTATGTTATCGAGCATATTATGACTTCATGACTTTGTGGAAGGATTTGTTTATTTAGGCGTGTTTTTTTGTAAGCCCGGTGGTAATTGGACGAAAAAAACGCATCGTGGCTAAAAAGATTACATTTTAAATGTAACAACAACTAAACCCAATTGGGTTTACCTTTAGCCCAGATAATCGTCGGGGCTTAACTCTCTAATAGGACTACTTCTTTTAATTTTATTTATGGGTTTCAAGAATTTATCTAAGTTTCTTATTTTTTCAATAGATTAATATCAAAGCGCTAAAAGAAAAGCTCGAAAATATTTGCCAGGAAATTGAGTTTAAAAAAGAAAATATCAATTCAAATGATATTCAACTAACAGAAACAAAGGCTGAGCTGAAAGAATTAATAACCAAGTTTGAGGAATTGTACACTAATTATGACAAACAGCGAAATCAAGTGCTAGAAATGAAGCACAATAGGCGAAATGAAACATATTCAACGTCAAATGCGTGGGATGCAGCACCAACATCTGCATGGGGTGCCACAGACACCATAGAAAACAAAGTATAACTTCTTTTGTTGACACGTCGGCCACCAGCTCCAGAAGGATTTGTTAAATATCGCGCAATATATGAATTTAGTGCTCGAAATTCGGATGAAATTTCACTTGAACCAGGTGACATTGTGCTGGTGCCACTGGAACAGAATGCCGAACCTGGTTGGTTGGCTGGCGAGATAAATGGGCATACCGGATGGTTCCGAGAGACATATGTGTGTATGAGAAACTTGACATATTCCAATCGTCTGCCCCTATTTCTAGTTATAATGCTCAGGACACATTCAATGACAATAACCAACAATTTAGGTAAAACATTTAAACTAACCATTTTCTAAGCAAAAACTAAAATTTTCCTGTATCACTCTCTACCATTTAGGATAATAACGTAAATGGTAACGCTCAAGCTGAACAACTAAAAGATATTCCAAAGAGCCTGTAGAACAAGAAAAAATTGACCGGCGAGTACTCTGAACAAATTGTTGCAAACGATATTGATTCAAAGCCTGCTGCTGCTGTTGCAGCTACAACTCATGATTCAACTGCCACTGATCAATCCTGAACACAGGAGGAACTTGATACGGAAGTCTCTCAGATGAATACACAGCAAAAGAATATTGAACATTCGGATTCGTTCAGTCGGCCCATGTCAAGATCATCATCCATGACACCTGTAATTTTCAATAAAAAACTTTATTTTTAATAAGCTTGAATGTCTTTTGTTTATATTTTTTAACTAACTTGAACATTATTTCCATCTTTGAACTAATGAAAGTGTGCTGTCATTTTTTTATTTTTGATCATCCTTCTTCTCTATTATGTTGCTTTATTTAAACATTTTAACATTTGATCAATTGATTATATAGAGTTTGTGTTTATTGAACCTTAATTTTTTAATAGATTTTACCGTACTCTTCCTCGTTTTTGTCAGAATTCATAAAATAATCGAATTCAAATGAATTTTTTTTTTCTGTCTCGTCAATTTTGTGTCAACTGACTTCGAAATGTCAATGCACATTACCCGGTACTGCCAAGGTTTTCATTGAGCCCCGAATTCGTTTTTTTTTTTCGTCCAATTAACCTCGAGCTTGCAAAAAAACACACTACTTGGCTGATGTATTTCAGTAATATATAGAATTTGTATTATTAAAAAAAACTTTCAAACACGCTTTTTGTTTCGAGGACACTGAATGCATTAAAGAGAGGATATGAAGTAGACGTCATAACCACAGACTTTAGCAAAGCTTTTGACAAAATCTGTCATCAAACTATATGCCTTAAACTTAAAGCTTTCGGATTTCCACCCTTTTTCATTTGAGAGATCATACCTTGAGCAACGTCAATACAGGGTAATATTCAGGTTTTCAATCTCTGATCCAATTAACGCCACCTCAGGCGTTCCTCAAGGCAGCCACTTGGGCCCTCTAATTTTTGTCTTAACAACAAACGATGTCAATAATTTAATAAATGATTCACTTCTCTCTATCTACGCAGATGATATGAAAATTATGAAGGTAATTTCCCGATGATTGTCCAAAACGACCTTAATTTATTCCAAAATTGGTGCGACAAAAATTTCTTAGAACTTAATGTTGCTAAATGCCAATCCATAATCTTCTTCCGTAAGTAACCCTCACCTCCCAGAACATATTACTTCCATAACGTAGCTTGTTCGGCTCGCCCTTTGTGGCCTTCCGTGGTCAGATAACTTTATCTTGCCCCTCTATGAAGATCGACTGAAATTGATCAATTTGCAAATCCTTAAAAAACGTCGAGAATCCGCTGATGTACTCTTCGTGCACCAACTCTTAACAGGGACTATTGATTCACCTATTCTGTTGGAAATGATCTTGATCTATACTAACCCACGTAACCACTCCACTCTTCCGCCCACCTTTTCACCGCACTATGGATTCTTTGAGCCGATATCAAGAATGTTGCATTTGGCAAATAACTCAACGACAATTCTCGACTTTCACACCAACATATCCACTCTCAGAAACTCCCTCTACAACTCATAGGATCACCCCTCACAATCCAAAGATTAATTTTAAAGTGGTGGGTGGACCTATGGGCTCAATTCAATATTAAATTAATAAAACAAAAACACACAAAAAAAACAACGAAAAACCCACCATAGATTTAAGTTTTCTCTATTAAGTTTAGTTTTTAGAATAATATGTTAAGATATAAGTTTCGCTTGTATGAAGCTAATAAATAAATAAATTTATTTATCAAACCGCGTTATCAAAAATAAAGCTTTTGCATTAACATTTCTTTTTCGTTTTTTGAACAGTTGACTTTTGCAGTTTGCGTTCAAGAACATCTTGCAAGGGGTTTTTTAAAAACGGCCAACTTACATACAGAAGCAAATTAAGCTTTGCTTTGTATGTGCAAGCGCATGTTGGTACGCGCAACACATCAAATTTAAGTGGAACTTCGATCAATTAATTCCTTTTCATATTATTTTATGTTTTACGTGTAAACTGAAAACTAAGCTTTATATGAATGTTATTATGTACTCTGAAATGGAAATTCAAGAATGTATCATTGGGCGGGTTCAATGAATCTGTCATCTGAATTTTCAGAATTCTGAATTTATGTCGTTGAACGCAAAAAACATCTGAAATTTCAGTCAAAGATCATTGTGTCAAATTCTTAAAGCTACCTAAAGGATTTACATTGAATCGAAATAAAATAGAACTTTCATTATATTCGTAAATTAAGCATTCATTATGAGGATGAAATTATATGAAAATGTAACTAACTCAGCAAACGATTTTATAAATTTCCTTAAAAGTGTTTGCATAGAATACCATAAATTATTTAGTTTTGTTTTTCAAATATTTTTATTGAGATGTATGACCAACAAAATAATACAAAACTATCCAAATTTCAATAAAAAATTGTTTCACAATAATAGTCTACGAAATTCTGGGAAGATTTTTGAAAAAATCACTAAACAATAAACAATATTCATTGAAATAAATATTTAATTTACATGACGAAAACATCTCATTCTCCTGAACATGCCAAATTTGTACGCCAGTCGTCAAAATACTTCTTCTTTTTTTGTGCTTGGCAGATGTCAAATCTTGAAGCTGCCTTCGATAGAGTCATCTTCAATTGGAGTCAAAAGAACTGTTATACTTTGTAGGGAATACACTATCTAGTGTATTATAGAGATCAGTGGTATGAAGCGGTTAACAAAATAAAAGCTGACTGAAAGGCGCTGTACCGTCAGAGAAGCGTGGCAAATATTCAATGATAACCCTGATCTTCACCATCTTCCTCCACCCAAAAAAAGTAAAAAAGCCAACCTTACCGTTGCCCAGATTGTTAAAACTGGAAGTATATCCATCGAAGGCTCCCAAACGCATTCTACAAATACAACGTCAAAAACAATAACACCAAGAGAACTAATTTCACCACTAACACTTCACCCAACTGATAAGACCCAAAATACAAATGAAAATACACTAAACAAACAAACAAAACAACTAAAACGAAAATAACTCTCAAATCATTAAAAGACACTCAAACAACAACACACAAAAATACAAGCAACACAAAAATATACCAACCCTAACAATCAAGAAATGTTCAAGATATGGATTTGGATACCTTTTCCAATGACGTTTTTGACATTTCAAATATATCTCCCAACTCAATCAAAAAAATAATTGGAACAACATCAACAAACATATCAACTCATACAAAAAGTAAAGAAACACAATGACAGGCCTAATTAAGAATATTTCCATTTTACAATGGAACATGCAAGGCTTTCTTAACAATAAACATAATCTCGAAATTTTAATAGCTAAATACGACCCAGACATCATAGCGCTACAAGAATTCCATATAACATCTAATAACTTTAAATATTTCAAAATACAAAAATTTCCACCACAACCAATATGCAAAGGCAGGAATTGGTATACACATCAAAGAGAGCATCCCAGTAACCTGCCATTCTACTTCGTCATCCGAATTGCTCTATCAAACCATTGAAATTCCAGGACAAAAACTCAGTTTACATTACAAATATATATATATAAAGAAGGGGATGTTAGGATTACATTCCATGATCGTGAATCTATCCCTAGACATAACTTTAACCATACCATACTTGGAGACTTCAATGACGCCAACTCTTTATGGGGATCCAGAAACACAAACTTACAAGTTCAATTTTTGAAGATTTCGCTGACGATCGTGATTTAATTATCCTGAATGACGGATCGCCTACCCTATTTTCAACCAGAAATACTTTCACGGCTATAGATGTAACTCTAGCCTCCTCAAACCTCGCCCCCCCTTGCATTGGGAAACAATAGGCAGTGGAATATGAAAAGACAATATTCCTATCTTCATTCGCGGATTGGAAAGCAAACCAACTAAAAAATTCAAGTCACGATTCAAAGAAGAAATGGCAAATTGGGACCTCTTTGAACAGAAATCAAACACATTATGAGATGAAACACTAATCTCAACTAACATTAACCAAGAAGCATCAAGAATTTAAAAAAAATATTGAGAACATCAGCAGCTACAATTCAGGCCAAAAGAAAGTCCTGGGAACATTTTGTAAATTCAATTGATCCCTCATTGGATATTAAACCTCTATAGGGAAGAATTAGATCTCTTCAGTGCAACAAAACAACCCAACACTTTCCATTCATGTTTGCAGGTGATGCCATACAAACAGATTCTGAACTAATAGCTAACACCTTGGCTGCAAAGTGGAGTGCTTATAGTGCAGATACAACGTATTCAAGGAAAATTATTGATGAAAAGAGGAACTTCGATCTAAACCAACTTGATTTCTCGGATAACCACATGAGTCCACTCATACAAAACATAACTTTATCTGAACTTACAATGATACTTAATTCTTCCAAAGGAACAACACCAGGAGAAGACAAAATGTCCTACAAAATGATCAAATCCAGTGGACCACTCATACAAAACATAACTCTATGACTGCTTTTAAACGCTGCAAATATGCTGCAATTACCCTTGCAATTTTTAAGCATGTAGGCGGAGGACGTATGCGGTGTCCGGGGTAGACAAAGTTGCAGAGGTTGAAATAATTGCAGACTTATCGCTCTTTCTTCTTTGTGCTTTTTCTTATTGTTTGAGACATAAGCGGAGTAAAGAGTGAGGAGATATTATTTCCTTCTCATTTAACAAAAATTGCAGGTATTAAAATTTGCAGCGTTTAAATGGATGCTGCAATCGGAAAGAAACTCAAAAGGGAATTGCGGATAGAATTTGCAGTCGTCTAAAAGCAGTCTATCTGAACTTACAATGATACTTAATTCTTCCAAAGGAACAACACCAGGAGAAGACAAAATGTCCTACAAAATGATCAAATCCAGTGGACTCAATCTTAAGCTCAGACTATGTGGCCTTTACAATAACATCCTATGTACGAGAAACTTTTCCCAAGATTGGAAACGCGCTCAGCTTAAACCAATTCCTAAGTACACCTATACTTCGCACAAATACGATGAATATCGCCCAATTTCACTACTGTCTGTTCTTGTTGAATTAAAAGAAAAAGTTTACAACAAAAAGTATTTTATTTAGTGCGCATTTATGCACGCGACCAGTTCGTTATAATAAAAGAATTTGAATTCGATAAAAGAGACAGATACATATGAGATAGATACATGTGTTTGAAATTGAAGTAAAATAAAATGGACGTCTATTGGATGCGTTCAGCAATGTATATTCAACACCTTCCCTCATTGTGAACACATCTGTTGTTGTTTTATTCCAATAGAAGATCGAAATGTAGAAAATATTGGAGCTGGTAATGCTTTCGTGAGAACGTCTGCTTTCTGCTCCTTTGTTGATATGTATTTGATGTCTATGTGATTTTCGCTTTGCAGCTGGCGTATGAAATGATGCTTGATGGAAATTTGCTTAGTTCTCTTATGGAACTCCGGATTCTGAACTAATTTGATGCTACTCATGTTGTCGCAAAATATTGTTGTTGCACCGCTGCTTTGCTTGAGAATACCAAGCTCCCTCCGAAAAGTTCGCAACCACATTGAGAATAAAACCCGTAAAGAATCAAATCTTACCACTGGGGCAAATGTTTCCTTGTAGTCGATTCCGGGTTTCTGGGAGCATTCTTGTACCACAAGGCTTGCCTTGTTGCGACTCGGCAAACCCTCAGCATCTATCTTCCGTTTGAGAATCCATTTACTTTTAATCGGCTTCATCCAGGTCTCGCTTTCAAGTACTTCATATGTGTCAGATTCTCGGAGTGATTTTAACTCTTCAATCATAGCCCTTAACCATTGACATTTTTCGTTACCGGATATAGCCTCATCATAAGTCGGACTTCCTTCGGCTGCAGCTATAGCACACATATTGGTTGTAATTCTATTTCTCAGTGGGTAACGTTCATCTTCAGTAAAGTCATTCTCTTGGGTTGTAGTGGCAACTTCTTTAGGGGTATGAGGTAGGAGGTAGGAGGTAGATTTCTCCATAACTCAAAAGGTGATTTCAAATTGTTTGATCGAACGGGGCAAATATTTCGAACTTGCACCGCTGTATTGACAGCTTCAGCCCAACGCAACTGTGGGGCACCACAATCATAAAGCATCGAGAGAGCAGTCTCCTTTACTGTACGGTTTTGCCTTTCAATAAAACCGTTTTGCTCCGGAGTATATGGTGTTGAAGTCTCATGATGAACACAATGCTTTGCCAAAATACCTTTAAATGCCCTGCACAAAAACTCAGAACCATTGTCTGTTCTAACCGCTTTCACAGTGATGGAGCTGGCGCGTGCCTTGGTCAGGAACTCGTCGAACTTAGCTGCAGTATCAGATTTCTCTTGCAAGAAATAGACCTGAGTGTAGTTTGAAAAATCATCTTTGATGAGCAGAAAATAATTGGAACCTCCAAGGGAAGGAATCTGCATTGGTCCACAGAGATCGGAATGGACCAACTCGCCAGGTTCCTTTTTTCTCGATTTTTCATCTTTCTCGAAACTCTGTCGATGACACTTTCCCAAAGCGCATCCTTTGCAAAAAAATTTTTCAGATGCACCTATAGACAGTTGTTTATTTAGACCTGATTGCTTCATTGCATCGACGCTCAGATGTCCAAGACGCTTGTGCCATCTTTCATTGCTGGGACTGACTGAAACATTCGCAATATCTGGTTCAACAACGTTCAAACAAAGTTTATACAACCGAGAAGCTTCGCAGCGCTGTCCAACCAGAAGAGTCTTTCCATTTCTTTTAACTTCTGCTCGACCATTCTTGAAACTTGTAGTAGCACCATGCATATCAACTGAGCTGACGCTGAATAAGTTGAATCCAATGCTGGGAACAAAAAGTACATCCGTAAGTGTGTGAAACTGCACCTTTCCTGAAACATCTGTTTTGATTTTCACATCGCCAATTCCTTCTGCATACACCGTTTCCATATTTCCTAACCAAACTGGATGTTGACGTTCACCAACAGTTCGGAAACTACTGAACGCACTTCTTTCGAAACACATATGACTCGATGCTGCAGAATCAGTGTACCAGCATGTACTCTTTTTGTCTGTAAAGAGAGCCATTAACGCCGACGACGAACCTTGTTTGTTGTCCTTTTGTTGTGCAAGTCTGCCCGCGCTTCTTGCAAAAACCACAGGTTGAATTCTTCTTCTTATCTGCTACGGACATCTTTTTCTTGTTGTGATGAAACAATGCCTGGTCTGTAGGAGATCATCTGGTTTTTCCATTAGAATCATCTCTTCTTTCATCAGACGCTGGGTCAAATTTTGGAGTGTTTGTTCCGATTGGGCTACGGAATCCCATGCTAGTCTAAAATGCTTGAATTGTGATGGAAGACTGCAGATTATTTTTGTAATTATTGCTGATTCTGCCATCGGAGCACCTAGTTCCTCGAGTTGTTTTCCCATTTGTTCTATGGCTGATATGTGGCTGGCCATGTTGTCGTCTTCCGACTTTCGATATTCATAGAACTTTTGTTGTAATGTACTAAGTGAAACTCCAGATCTCTGTTCATAGATGGAAGAAAGTTTGGTCCACATCTTAGCTGCAGAATCACTTGTGACCAAAAACTTCAGCTGGTTAAAGTCCATCGACGAAGTGATTATTAGTTGTGCCTTTTTGTCTTCCTAAATCCAAGCAGCAAGGGCCAACTCCTCTGTTGGCTTTTTGGATTCATCGAGAACACCTTCCAAATCATGGGCACGTAGATATATTAATACCTGAAACTTCCAAAGCGAATAATCTCTTCCATTAAATTTCTGCAATGTTATACTTTTGTCCATCGTGGTGAAGTAAAGCCTTTTTAGCACAGCTTGCAACAATTAATTCGTGCTGATAACGTGTTGAATTAAAAGAAAAGGTTTACAACAAAAAGTATTTTATTTAGTGCGCATTTATGCACGCGACCAGTTCGTTATAATAAAAGAATTTGAAATCGATAAAAGAGACAGATACATATGTATGAGATAGATACATGTGTTTGAAATTGAAGTAAAATAAAATGGACGTCTATGGGATCGCCACTATCAGTTATAACCTATAATGCATACATCGATACCCTTATTCAATAACTATCCCAACCAAACATTGAAATTGATTTTGTGGGCATTTACGCTGATAACATATATGTTCTGTGTTCTGGGGAACACGAAATGTTTCATTCAAACCTCAGCTGAAGGAACACTCCAGCATGGTTTGACAACATATATATGTGGACCACTGAAAAAAATTTTAAAAATATAGATGTGGCAATCAATCAATGCTCTCGACCAGCGACAGGGGCTTTAAAAGCCACCCCGATTGACGCACTACGAACTGAAGCAGGATACGTTCCCTTCAAAACAAATCGTTGAAAAAAGTGCTATCTCATCTCAAAGGCTTTAACTGATACAAACCACCCTTTACATTCCGCAACTAACAACGTTTTACAGCTTTCGCAGAATATAAAAAGTAAAACCTTTTCAGCACTTCACTATATTTCACTTATCGTGCCTTTTACATCCTTTGATGAGGAGAGCCTTATCATCAAAAAAGACAAGCCACCCTGGTCAATAAACAACCTTCAAATTGATACCAGTTTAGCAAAATATAAAAAGGACTCCACACCGACTAGAGTTTTCCAAACACTTCACAGGGATTTTATCGAGTTCATCACGCCGAATAGAATCCTATACACAGATGGATCCTCAACAGAAAATTACACCTCATATTCAGTCACCGAGCTCCTTCCTTCAGTACGTACGACTACTTTTCACCAAGGTCTGCTCCCAGTTGTAGCAGGTAATTATATTGCAGAACTTGCTGAGCTCAAAAAAGCAATACAAATATCCCTTAACTGGTCCGAAAAAACTCTTATCTGCATTGACAACTTGGGAGTCCTAAATGGGCTTAAAAGTCCAACAAATAAGTGTCTATCACTTAAATCATTAAAAAGAAATCTCAACGACAACATCCTACTTTCATGGGTACCCGGACATATGGGAATCACCGGAAATGAAGCAGCAGATTTGGCTGCAAAAGAAGTGCAAAACCTACCGCTTAACTGTGAAACACCCAATTTTCACCAGCATGTTCGAAGAGTTTGGCAAGAGAACCAAAATATTGAACTGAATGAACAATGGTTTCATAGCAACAACTTTTTACGAATACATCACCCACAAAGAATTCGCACTCCATACCACGAGACACTTACAAGATCAGAATGTATCGCATTGTTTCGTTTCCGAGTCCGGAAAACGATTTTCAGCACCAAATATCTTTATAACCGAAGTGAAATAGAAGAATGCGTAGACTGCAGAGTAGGTCTGACTGTCCAACACATACTTTTGGATTTCCTTAAGTCCAGACGATCTTCAAACCTTACAGTCTATCAAAACAATTGGTTAACCTTCTTGATCCCACAACTTTAGACACCATCAAACAAATCAAAAGATGTATGTACATCCTTGCATGGAAAAAAAATAATGAAATATAAAATATAATTTAAAAAAAAAAATGCCATACATGGTGCTGTCACCTAAATGCCTTAACTCGAAAAGAGTTTGTAAATTAATTTTTATAAGCTTCTTTATAAATAAATAAATATTGAAACACTACATCAGTGTTCGAAAACTTTCAAAAGTCGCAAGTGCAATTCGATCATATTAGGTTCTCCCTTCTCATGTCTTCGCAAATGTGATCGCATATGTTGTGGCCTGTATGCTACAAAATCCCCCGATCAACCATTTGCAATTATATGAAGGTTTGCAAACATTACATATTTTTGTGATTATTGACTAGTTCGTCTCGAATTTTTAAATTAAAGTTCTAAAACAAGTTCAAAATGTCGAAAGGAAATTTTAATCGTTATACTTTGTTCTTAAAAGTAACAAAAATCAAGAAAAAACAAATATAGTAGGATATAAGTTATTATTATAATAATTATAATTAATTATAATTATTTTTTTTATCAGACAAGCCCTTAATCAAAATTGTATGCCCTTAAAAAAAATTTTGGCCGATGTCATTAACTCATAGCTCTGAACATACCGTGAACATTTTATATTATTTTTTTTAACAAACTACAGAATGTATTCTAATCATCCGTTTAAAATACCTCATTCAAAAATAAACAAAATCTATTTCGATTTGTATACGATTTGGTACGGGCTAATGACCTCGGGCAATATTGTTTGATCAATAATTGTTTTAGCATAAACAGAGACACCTTCTCTGACAAAAAAAAAAGAGTGAAAAATAAGGGAAACCTTAATAAAAAATTTCATTTATGTTTTTAATGAGTAAATATATATCCCTGCGGTAGGGTAGACTAAAAACGTGAGTTACGTGTAATTGAGTAAGTTCAATATTAAAACTCCGGCACTTGGACGAACATTAATGTTTGCACATCTTAACCGCGGGTCTTAGCACTCTCACAATTTTTTTTTATGTTCCGTCTAGCTTTAGAACCCAAGTTTTAACCGACTCTGCTACCAGTAAAATGAAGGATTACAACAGATGATATGTTCACAAATGCAGACTGTCTCAAAAGAATTTGTAGACGATATGCGACCAAAGTCGCATATGATGACGTAAAAATCACGTAAGACCGCAATTATGAAAACAAAACATTTCAATTTTGCTGAACAATTCTAAGTTTTACACGTAAATTCTGGCCGGAATTTACACATTTCTATCCCGAATTAAAATTACCTGGGCTGCACGAGGGTGAAACAGACGTCATCTGCATTAACAAAGCCATTTGTTGTCTTTCTGACATTGGAGTACTCGGACTTGGTCTACCAGATATGCCCGAACTATTTCCAAATCCTCTAGGTCTAGGAGGGGGCATAGTAGTCCTACGATAGCATACTATTAGACAAATATTTTACGTTTCAAATAGCTTCAGAATACTTACGAAAATTGGAAATGACAGCCAATTTTTATAAATCTATTTCTAGTGGGTGCTTTAAGTCAAATAATTTTCATTTAAAATAAAATTTGTACCTATAGCAATGGCAATATACCAAGTTTTCAAAGCAGTTTTTTTGGCATAATAAAAATTACAAATTTGATACACAAATTGCATTCATGCAACACCGAAAGTACTCTATTGGGCTTTTCCAAAAACTATATATCTATAACTATATTATATTTGGCGGTTCTTGTTGGGGAGAAAACAATGCAATACAAACAAATATACTTACAAATACAAACACTTTTCCAAAGGTGTGACTAGTGTGCACATTATGATTTATCGTAGTATATGTGAGTATATTTGTTTGTATTGCATTGTTTTCTCCCTAACTAGGGAGAATTGTCACATTGACTTATGGGGGAACTTCCCAATCGGGCTTTTCCAAAAACTATATCCAGAGATTATGAATTATAAAGATTGGAAAGCTCGGCTGTCATTTTGGTTTACCGACAAGCTAAACACGGTGGGGAGTTCATATTTTTGCATTAGTGTCCATGTTTAAACGCACACTAGTGCAAAAATATAAATTCATTACCGCATAAATTGTTGTTGCAATTCACATCTATTCATCGACACGAGATGAAATTACAAAAAGTTCAAGTTCCCCCATAAGTCAATGTGACAATTCTCCCTAGTTAGGGAGAACATATACTACGATAAATCATAATGTACACACTAGTCACACCTTTGGAAAAGTGTTTGTATTTGTAAGTATATTTGTTTGTATTGCATTGTTTTCTCCCCAACTAGAACCGCCAAATATAATATAGTTATAGACAGAGATTATGAATTATAAAGATTGGAAAGCTGGGCTGTCATTCTGGTTTGCCTACAAGCTGGAGGACGGTGTTGAGTTCATATTTTTGCACTAGTGTCCATGTTTTAACGCACACTAGTGCAAAAATATGAACTCACCACTGCATAAATTGTTGTTGCAATTCACATCTATTCATCGACACGAGATGAAATTACAAAAACAACAATGTAAACAAATGGGTTTTGGAGGGTGGAACGTACGAAAGATTCCTATCTTTATAATTCATAATCTTTGTTATAGATATATAGTTTTTGGAAAAGCCCAATGTAAAGAAATGGGTTTTGGAGGGTGGAACGTACAAAAGATTCCTATCATTAGGGGGGTTTACATGGACCAGCATGCTCGACAACATGGCTCGATGGCAAAAATAACTGTATGCACAACTTTGCGTTTACATTGATACTGATGTTGTCGAGCATCAGTATTTTAAAATTTTCGAATCAAACAGACGCAGGATCATAGAGTACCTATATTATCTAGAGAACCGACTTAAGGAGTTTGTTCATTGTATATAAACCCTATAGTACTCTCATGGAACAGAAAAAAATAGTTCAGCATCGGCTCTCAAACGGCGCTGCAATCGCCAAAATCTGACTTTGGAGAGATAAAAAGGCGGGAAGAAGATAAATAAAAAAGAAATAAAGACAAGTAGCAAGAATGAGAGAATTATATTAATATTAGTCTGACAACAATAATGAGAGTAAGGGAGGTGGTTGAATCAGATGTTTTTGACGTGGCATAAAGCAAAATAAGGAGAAGAATTTTTTTGTGCTATGGTCGCTTATACGGTATTTTGTTGAGATAGGGGTATACATAGATTTAGGTATAGCTATAATAGGTATTATTTGAAGCAAAATATTTTAAATTTTCAAATTTGATGCAAATTGAATATATCAAAGCAACGTTGTTAAATTTCACAATATGTGACGTAATTACAACGTTGCTATATTTGGCATTTATTATGCTTTTTCCTATAGGTAGGTAGGTGCAGGTAGGTATGAATTGTTGTTGGGATTTTTGTATTGTATAGCAACATAATGTATAATTTAGAAGAAAATGTAACGGTTTTTTTTAACGAAGTTATGAGCATAGATAGTTTGTTTTTCTTTTTGCTTAGGGTAGGTATGTGTTCGAGTAGGATTGAAGATATTCCATATGTCTGCTTGAGAAGTTTATTTTATTCAGTTTCAGTGCGAGTTCGAACGAAAGTGGTAGATTTCAGAGAAAATTCATAAAAATTTTAATTTAACTGCGAAATTAGTAAAATTGTTGTGACTGGATTAGTTTTTTTCAAAACTAATCAATTTCTGGAGTTTTGACCATCGTTTGTCCTGTGCTGGAAAGGAGTAAGGTGTTTTTTGGTGGATTGAAGTTTTTTTTAAAGCTAAAATCCAATAGCTAAATAAATTTCATTTAGTTTGTTTTTAATAAGCAGTGTTTTGAAGATTTAGTTAGTGTTTTTTTTATTAGTAAGATTCAGTGCGTCGTTTTTTTAGTTCAGTGAAGTTTTAGCAGTGTTTTCTTAGTTAGGTACAGTGTGGTTTTTTGTTAGCTAGTTCTGTGTTTTGTGCGTAATAGGTATGTTAATTTTTCTAAATTTTCTTTTTCGTTTCGGTTCAAGGGTGTTTGTGTTTAATCTAATTAAATTTTCAGATTTTGTTCTTACTGTTAGAATTCATTGGGTTTTAACTTGGTTCGTTTTGATTTTGTTTTTTTTTTTTTATATATAATCTACAGGGTGTTAGTGCACATATTGCAATATATTATAGTTCAAATATATAATTATCGACAATAGTTTTTTCTTTTTTTATAGAGTGGCTTTAGTGTCTATTTTAAATAGTTTTTTCTTTAATTCTTTAAGAAATAGGGTGTTACAATTCAGTTTTTTCTTGTTTCTAATTTTTTTTCAGATCGTATAAGGGTTTCCAACACAGATTTTTTTCAGATTTTAACATTTTTTTACATTTTTCTTAAATCACAGTTTTTTTCAGATTTTAGTAGTTTTTTTTTCAGATCGTAAATTTACAGGGTTTACAACACAGATTTTTGTTTACTTTTTTCAAACTTTTTGAAATTTTTTTTAAATTTTTATTTAATTTGATTTCATTACATTATTTATATTTATATATAATTATATATTGAATAAATAAATATTAAATAAAATATTTGTTTTTTCTATTATTTAATCATTAACACAACTTTTTTCAGTATGGTTTTTTGTTGCTATGCAAACTGCGGGGAGCAGCGAGTTCCGCTAGGCGGTCTTTCATTTTTTCAGGTACCAACGGATCATCGAAGGGAAGTTTGGATTAAACATGGAAATGTTGCGGACATCAAGGCTTTACCGAAAAAGTCCTTCATGTGCGAAAAACATTTCTATGCCAAAGATCTCCAAGAAAAATCAACTTTTAAAGGTCTGTCGAGATACGCCCTTCCCATATCTTTGTCTGTTTGCAGGTGTTCTGATGTGTCCAATGACGCAACATGTCTTCGTATAATGGAGGCGTGGAGGGCCCGGAAGCAGCCGACTTCCACGGTCACCTCTGCAATCCAGTTCTCAGAGCCTCCACCCCCACCTCTACCCGTACCTTCGAGCCCAGCTTCATCCTTGATGAATATGGCTGCGAGCTCTTCATATAACTATATCAGGGACTATAAAATCCCTGAAGTAGCCCTTTGTTCACAGGTTTCTCCGTCGCAGTTTCTTTCTCCAGGATACCCATCCTATAAAGCCGCACCGGCGCAAAAAATCCAAAAGGCGACAATTTATCCGCGAAACATCTTCGAAACACCTATCAAGCAGGTGCGGGACCCAGAATATAGGTTGAAGAAAGGATTGGACACCCACATGGAAGACTTCTCGGAAGAGCTGCGGACCTTCATTCTGGCGCAGTTATTCCACAGGCCGAATGCACCCTGGGAACCTAAAGAAAAGGACTTGTTTTTAAAGTTTTTCTTTAAGTCCCCAGCGTGCTATTCGTTTATGATTAGCTCCGGTTTTAAGCTGCCATCGGTAAGTACCATCTATCGGTGGCATTCAGAGATTCGTTTGCCAACAGGACTCAGCCCAAGGATTCAAGATCTACTAAGCGACAAAGCCAAGGACATGACATCGATGGACAGGAAATGCGTTTTACTGTTTGACGAAATGACTGTCAAAAAAGAACTGGAGTATAACATCAAGGACGACATAATTTACGGCTATACGGACTTTGGAGAGTTCGGCAGAGATACAAAAATAGCCTCAAAAGTAATGGTGTTCACATTAAGAGGACTTAATAAGAACTGGAAGCAGACGATTGTTTACTATGTTGGATCACCGAATGCCACAACTTTAAGCAAGATGTTGACCACTATATCGCAGCCTATACCAAGCTAGGACCCCCAAATTTCATGGATGCCACGCCATATGTAGAGATAGAAAGTCAAAGAGTCTTCTTACTCTATGACTATCCTCATATATTCAAAAGCGTCAGGAACATTTTATTGAAGCACCGAATTATCATCGGGGATGATGTGGTCGATTGGAAGATCTTAGAAAAGATTTATGAAGAGGATTCGAAAGGAATCTTTCAAGTTCTCTTCAAACTTTCTAGGGCCCATATCAAACCAGCCCCATTTGAGAAGTTTTCCGTGAAGTTAGCGACGCAGATTTTCAGCGCCAATGTGTACTCGGGCATAATGTACGCATTGGGCATTAATTTTTTCAGCACTGACGAGGATAAGAAACTTGCAGAGTCAACAGCCAAATTCATTAAAGGAATGAACAACCTATTCGACAGTCTCAACACAGGAAAACTCTACTCCAGGAACCCAAATAAGCAAGTCTTATCGGACTCAACAGACACCCTAGATTCACTGAAGAGCGCACGGAACTGGATTTCTACGTGGAAATCGACCAGTTCCATAACAATTCCGCCTTGCTTTAAAGGATTAAAGCAAACTTTGTTGGGAATTGAACAGATGTGGGAACATCACAAGAGCGATGAACAAACGTATTTTCTGTTGGCACATCTGAATACAGATGTAGCAGAAAATCTGTTCTCCATGGTACGTTGCAACAGAGGTTCTTATGAAAAGAATCCATCGACTTGGAGATTCATAAGGAATCTCAAACAGATTATTTTCCAGCACTTGTCTTCAGCGGACCATTCTGGATACGAGGACGCTGGAGCCGAACCGCTGTTACAGGTAGCTGACATCGATAGAAAAGAAGCGGAAAACGAATCTTCATACAAGGACTTCGTGTATGAAGAACCAGCAGAGGACAATGCTGGTGAAGACTTGGAGGGTGACAACAACAAGCCATTGGACCAAGTGGATAAGGACTCTTCATCTCTGGAAAAAGGAGCTTCTGTGTATTACGCGGGGTTTGCGGCAGGGAAATTGAAGAAGAAGTTGAATTGCGAGGCCTGCAACCAATTTATGATCTCAGAGGATGAGATATGCGAAGAAAGGCAACAAACTTTGCTGATTAAATCGCGAGCATACCAGACGATCACAACACCTTCGAAGTTCGGAAAACTGACAGTTCCTTCGATCGGTTTCGAAAGAACTGTTAGTATTCTGCAAACGATTTTCATGGAGCAATTCCCAACGATGCAGGTAACGGAAAGAATAGCAGAAACATGGTTACTTAAAATCATGGCACTAAAAGACAGGACAGGACAGGACCGGGTTCTAACACAAGCTGTTCAACGGAACATCGGGAAGCCATAACCAAATTTATATTGATCGGACTGATCATACTGGACCTAAGGAAAATCAACAAGGCGATTAAGCATAAAATTACAACAAAAAATGTTTAAGTTTAGATTTAGGTTAAGGTTTAGGTTTGGGTCTAGGTGTTTAGGTTGAGGTTTAGGTTTTGAGGTTTAGGTATGAGGTGAAGTTAAGGTTTAGGTTGAAGTTGAGGTTTAGGTTGAAGTTGAGGTTACGGTTTAGGTTGAAGTTGAGGTTTAGGTTGAAGTTAAGGTTTAGGTTTAGGTCTTTGGGTTTAGGTTTAGGTTTTTAGTCATTTTAATATTATTTTATATTATATTATATAAGTATTTACAAAATATTATTTTATATTATATTATATAAATATATATAAAATATTATTTTATATTATATTATATAAGTATATATACAAAAATTAAAAAAAAAAAAACAAAAAAAAACAAAAAAAAAACAAAAAACCAAAAGAATTAGTATAGAAAAAAATGCATGTAAAATTAATTCAGTAGTTTGAAATAGAACGAGGACTATCCACTTGGAGAAACCTCACTTAGAATTATGCATGTAAAATTCATTTAGTAGTTTGAAGTAGAAATAGAACGAGGACTATCCACTTGGAGAAACCTCACTTAAAATAATGCATGTAAAATTCATTTAGTAGTTTGAAGAAGTAGTAGATGAGGAATAGGCCTACTGGGGAAACCTCAAAAAAAAAACGCATCTAATATTCTACCCCACTGGGTGATGTGGAAAAGAATAAAGGCAAAAGTTTGAAGAAATTTAATTGAAGAAAAAAAACACTTCGTGGTTATCGTCGTATTTTGAAAATTAAATTTATTTACCTTATACATTTTTAATTTTGCTACACTTTCTGGAAATTTTTTCAAAATACTTTGATGACATGAAAACCAAATTTTTTTTCTTCAATAGGTAAGTCATTACATGCCAAAAAAAAAAAAAACATTCTTTGGAATTTTTGTTTTTTTTTTTTTGAAAATAATTTTCATATGTACATACATAGGTATATTAATTGGTTTTTAAATTTGGTAAAATTGTTTTCATTCAAAAAATTCAATTTTTACGAAAATGATAGCTATTTGATTTTTTCAAAAATAATTTTTCAGGTGTATTTCAATTGATTTTAAAAATTGTGATACCAATTTTGTTTTTTTTTCAATAAAAAGTTATTTTTTCCACAAAAAGCTATTTAATTTTTTGAAATATTATTTTTAGGTTAGCTTCAATTGATTTTCGCAAAATAGTAAAAACTTTTTTTTTCGAAAAAAGTAGTTTTATTTTTTTGAAAAATTGTTCTTACGTTTATTTTGGAAATTTGCATTCAAAATGCAGCTTTTTTTTAATTTTTAAAAAATTGTTAAAAATTTTTAAAAATTAAATTTTTTCGAAAAATATTTTTCACGAGTATTTAATTCGTGCTTTGAAATTTGCAAATCAAATTTTCTTTTTTTTTATTTTTTTCAAAATTTGTTTTTTTCCGAAAAAATAATTTAATTTTTTTCGAAAAATAGTTTTCATGTGTATTTCAATCTATTTTTAAATTTACTAACCAGATTTTGATTTTTTTTTTCACAAAATTAACCACCCAAAGAAAATATTTTTTCCGAAAAAAATAATTTAATTTTCTTGAAAAATTGTTTTTACGGGTATTTGAATCGATTTGGAAAAATTGTAAACCAAATTCTCATTTGTTTTACTTTTTACAAAATTTTCATTAACCAAAAAAATCATTTTTTGTAAGAAAGTTATTTATTTTCTTTCAAAAATTGTCTTTACAAGTATTTCAATTGGTTTTAAAATTTACAAACCATATTTCCCTATTGTTTCAATTTTTGCAAAAAAATACTGTGCGTTTGGTAAAAGTATGAGACATTTAATACAAAAGACTCTGTAAATATATTTGCATATACGTATGTACCTATTTATTTGGAATATAATATTTTCCATACTTCGACAAAAAACTGAAAAGTTAAAACACCCTATTTTCTTCGAGTGGCAATAGTGGCGATTTTATACTTACAGTTATATTTGTTCTACCAAATTAGGTGATAGCATACACAGGAGAAACAAAAACCCAAGTTCCTTTTGAACATCATTTATTTTCATTTTTTCTTTAATTTTCCCCTTTTTTAAGAATTATCAAACAAGAATAAAGCGCAAAATCGACAAATTTTAACTTTCATTAATATTGTATACATTGTTCTCGTTCTTATTATTTTTCTTTAAACTTATTTTTTATTCTCCCTTCTTTGATTATCCGCTCCTTCTCAACTCTCCAATCTCTCCACTCTGAATTTTCGCAAGCTTCTGTATCGGCTCACCTAGGTGGCGCGTCGTTCGTTCCTCTTCATGAGAGTACTATAGAAATATATATACAATGGTTCGTTCTCTTTCACCCTACAAGCTGTTAGAACAATAATGTATACTACCCATTGAGCATGGATTAGTCATTGTATATATATTTCTATAGTACTCTCATGAAGAGGAACGAACGACGCGCCACCTAGGTGAGCCGATACAGAAGCTTGCGAAAATTCAGAGTGGAGAGATTGGAGAGTTGAGAAGGAGCGGATAATCAAAGAAGGGAGAATAAAAAATAAGTTTAAAGAAAAATAATAAGAACGAGAACAATGTATACAATATTAATGAAAGTTAAAATTTGTCGATTTTGCGCTTTATTCTTGTTTGATAATTCTTAAAAAAGGGGAAAATTAAAGAAAAAATGAAAATAAATGATGTTCAAAAGGAACTTGGGTTTTTGTTTCTCCTGTGTATGCTATCACCTAATTTGGTAGAACAAATATAACTGTAAGTATAAAATCGCCACTATTGCCACTCGAAGAAAATAGGGTGTTTTAACTTTTCAGTTTTTTGTCGAAGTATGGAAAATATTATATTCCAAATAAATAGGTACATACGTATATGCAAATATATTTACAGAGTCTTTTGTATTAAATGTCTCATACTTTTACCAAACGCACAGTATTTTTTTGCAAAAATTGAAACAATAGGGAAATATGGTTTGTAAATTTTAAAACCAATTGAAATACTTGTAAAGACAATTTTTGAAAGAAAATAAATAACTTTCTTACAAAAAATGATTTTTTTGGTTAATGAAAATTTTGTAAAAAGTAAAACAAATGAGAATTTGGTTTACAATTTTTCCAAATCGATTCAAATACCCGTAAAAACAATTTTTCAAGAAAATTAAATTATTTTTTTCGGAAAAAATATTTTCTTTGGGTGGTTAATTTTGTGAAAAAAAAAAATCAAAATCTGGTTAGTAAATTTAAAAATAGATTGAAATACACATGAAAACTATTTTTCGAAAAAAATTAAATTATTTTTTCGGAAAAAAACAAATTTTGAAAAAAATAAAAAAAAAGAAAATTTGATTTGCAAATTTCAAAGCACGAATTAAATACTCGTGAAAAATATTTTTCGAAAAAATTTAATTTTTAAAAATTTTTAACAATTTTTTAAAAATTAAAAAAAAGCTGCATTTTGAATGCAAATTTCCAAAATAAACGTAAGAACAATTTTTCAAAAAAATAAAACTACTTTTTTCGAAAAAAAAAGTTTTTACTATTTTGCGAAAATCAATTGAAGCTAACCTAAAAATAATATTTCAAAAAATTAAATAGCTTTTTGTGGAAAAAATAACTTTTTATTGAAAAAAAAACAAAATTGGTATCACAATTTTTAAAATCAATTGAAATACACCTGAAAAATTATTTTTGAAAAAATCAAATAGCTATCATTTTCGTAAAAATTGAATTTTTTGAATGAAAACAATTTTACCAAATTTAAAAACCAATTAATATACCTATGTATGTACATATGAAAATTATTTTCAAAAAAAAAAAAACAAAAATTCCAAAGAATGTTTTTTTTTTTTTGGCATGTAATGACTTACCTATTGAAGAAAAAAAATTTGGTTTTCATGTCATCAAAGTATTTTGAAAAAATTTCCAGAAAGTGTAGCAAAATTAAAAATGTATAAGGTAAATAAATTTAATTTTCAAAATACGACGATAACCACGAAGTGTTTTTTTTCTTCAATTAAATTTCTTCAAACTTTTGCCTTTATTCTTTTCCACATCACCCAGTGGGGTAGAATATTAGATGCGTTTTTTTTTTGAGGTTTCCCCAGTAGGCCTATTCCTCATCTACTACTACTTCAAACTACTAAATGAATTTTACATGCATTATTTTAAGTGAGGTTTCTCCAAGTGGATAGTCCTCGTTCTATTTCTACTTCAAACTACTAAATGAATTTTACATGCATAATTCTAAGTGAGGTTTCTCCAAGTGGATAGTCCTCGTTCTATTTCAAACTACTGAATTAATTTTACATGCATTTTTTTCTATACTAATTTTTTTGGTTTTTTGTTTTTTTTTGTTTTTTTTTGTTTTTTTTTTTTTAATTTTTGTATATATACTTATATAATATAATATAAAATAATATTTTATATATATTTATATAATATAATATAAAATAATATTTTGTAAATACTTATATAATATAATATAAAATAATATTAAAATGACTAAAAACCTAAACCTAAACCCAAAGACCTAAACCTAAACCTTAACTTCAACCTAAACCTCAACTTCAACCTAAACCGTAACCTCAACTTCAACCTAAACCTCAACTTCAACCTAAACCTTAACTTCACCTCATACCTAAACCTCAAAACCTAAACCTCAACCTAAACACCTAGACCCAAACCTAAACCTTAACCTAAATCTAAACTTAAACATTTTTTGTTGTAATTTTATGCTTAATCGCCTTGTTGATTTTCCTTAGGTCCAGTATGATCAGTCCGATCAATATAAATTTGGTTATGGCTTCCCGATGTTCCGTTGAACAGCTTGTGTTCGAACCCGGTCCTGTCCTGTCCTGTCTTTTAGTGCCATGATTTTAAGTAACCATGTTTCTGCTATTCTTTCCGTTACCTGCATCGTTGGGAATTGCTCCATGAAAATCGTTTGCAGAATACTAACAGTTCTTTCGAAACCGATCGAAGGAACTGTCAGTTTTCCGAACTCCGAAGGTGTTGTGATCGTCTGGTATGCTCGCGATTTAATCAGCAAAGTTTGTTGCCTTTCTTCGCATATCTCATCCTCTGAGATCATAAATTGGTTGCAGGCCTCGCAATTCAACTTCTTCTTCAATTTCCCTGCCGCAAACCCCGCGTAATACACAGAAGCTCCTTTTTCCAGAGATGAAGAGTCCTTATCCACTTGGTCCAATGGCTTGTTGTTGTCACCCTCCAAGTCTTCACCAGCATTGTCCTCTGCTGGTTCTTCATACACGAAGTCCTTGTATGAAGATTCGTTTTCCGCTTCTTTTCTATCGATGTCAGCTACCTGTAACAGCGGTTCGGCTCCAGCGTCCTCGTATCCAGAATGGTCCGCTGAAGACAAGTGCTGGAAAATAATCTGTTTGAGATTCCTTATGAATCTCCAAGTCGATGGATTCTTTTCATAAGAACCTCTGTTGTAACGTACCATGGAGAACAGATTTTCTGCTACATCTGTATTCAGATGTGCCAACAGAAAATACGTTTGTTCATCGCTCTTGTGATGTTCCCACATCTGTTCAATTCCCAACAAAGTTTGCTTTAATCCTTTAAAGCAAGGCGGAATTGTTATGGAACTGGTCGATTTCCACGTAGAAATCCAGTTCCGTGCGCTCTTCAGTGAATCTAGGGTGTCTGTTGAGTCCGATAAGACTTGCTTATTTGGGTTCCTGGAGTAGAGTTTTCCTGTGTTGAGACTGTCGAATAGGTTGTTCATTCCTTTAATGAATTTGGCTGTTGACTCTGCAAGTTTCTTATCCTCGTCAGTGCTGAAAAAATTAATGCCCAATGCGTACATTATGCCCGAGTACACATTGGCGCTGAAAATCTGCGTCGCTAACTTCACGGAAAACTTCTCAAATGGGGCTGGTTTGATATGGGCCCTAGAAAGTTTGAAGAGAACTTGAAAGATTCCTTTCGAATCCTCTTCATAAATCTTTTCTAAGATCTTCCAATCGACCACATCATCCCCGATGATAATTCGGTGCTTCAATAAAATGTTCCTGACGCTTTTGAATATATGAGGATAGTCATAGAGTAAGAAGACTCTTTGACTTTCTATCTCTACATATGGCGTGGCATCCATGAAATTTGGGGGTCCTAGCTTGGTATAGGCTGCGATATAGTGGTCAACATCTTGCTTAAAGTTGTGGCATTCGGTGATCCAACATAGTAAACAATCGTCTGCTTCCAGTTCTTATTAAGTCCTCTTAATGTGAACACCATTACTTTTGAGGCTATTTTTGTATCTCTGCCGAACTCTCCAAAGTCCGTATAGCCGTAAATTATGTCGTCCTTGATGTTATACTCCAGTTCTTTTTTGACAGTCATTTCGTCAAACAGTAAAACGCATTTCCTGTCCATCGATGTCATGTCCTTGGCTTTGTCGCTTAGTAGATCTTGAATCCTTGGGCTGAGTCCTGTTGGCAAACGAATCTCTGAATGCCACCGATAGATGGTACTTACCGATGGCAGCTTAAAACCGGAGCTAATCATAAACGAATAGCACGCTGGGGACTTAAAGAAAAACTTCAAAAACAAGTCCTTTTCTTTAGGTTCCCAGGGTGCATTCGGCCTGTGGAATAACTGCGCCAGAATGAAGGTCCGCAGCTCTTCCGAGAAGTCTTCCATGTGGGTGTCCAATCCTTTCTTCAACCTATATTCTGGGTCCCGCACCTGCTTGATAGGTGTTTCGAAGATGTTTCGCGGATAAATTGTCGCCTTTTGGATTTTTTGCGCCGGTGCGGCTTTATAGGATGGGTATCCTGGAGAAAGAAACTGCGACGGAGAAACCTGTGAACAAAGGGCTACTTCAGGGATTTTATAGTCCCTGATATAGTTATATGAAGAGCTCGCAGCCATATTCATCAAGGATGAAGCTGGGCTCGAAGGTACGGGTAGAGGTGGGGGTGGAGGCTCTGAGAACTGGATTGCAGAGGTGACCGTGGAAGTCGGCTGCTTCCGGGCCCTCCACGCCTCCATTATACGAAGACATGTTGCGTCATTGGACACATCAGAACACCTGCAAACAGACAAAGATATGGGAAGGGCGTATCTCGACAGACCTTTAAAAGTTGATTTTTCTTGGAGATCTTTGGCATAGAAATGTTTTTCGCACATGAAGGACTTTTTCGGTAAAGCCTTGATGTCCGCAACATTTCCATGTTTAATCCAAACTTCCCTTCGATGATCCGTTGGTACCTGAAAAAATGAAAGACCGCCTAGCGGAACTCGCTAACGAATTCTGAAAATTTAATTAGATTAAACACAAACACCCTTGAACCGAAACGAAAAAGAAAATTTAGAAAAATTAACATACCTATTACGCACAAAACACAGAACTAGCTAACAAAAAACCACACTGTACCTAACTAAGAAAACACTGCTAAAACTTCACTGAACTAAAAAAACGACGCACTGAATCTTACTAATAAAAAAAACACTAACTAAATCTTCAAAACACTGCTTATTAAAAACAAACTAAATGAAATTTATTTAGCTATTGGATTTTAGCTTTAAAAAAAACTTCAATCCACCAAAAAACACCTTACTCCTTTCCAGCACAGGACAAACGATGGTCAAAACTCCAGAAATTGATTAGTTTTGAAAAAAACTAATCCAGTCACAACAATTTTACTAATTTCGCAGTTAAATTAAAATTTTTATGAATTTTCTCTGAAATCTACCACTTTCGTTCGAACTCGCACTGAAACTGAATAAAATAAACTTCTCAAGCAGACATATGGAATATCTTCAATCCTACTCGAACACATACCTACCCTAAGCAAAAAGAAAAACAAACTATCTATGCTCATAACTTCGTTAAAAAAAACCGTTACATTTTCTTCTAAATTATACATTATGTTGCTATACAATACAAAAATCCCAACAACAATTCATACCTACCTGCACCTACCTACCTATAGGAAAAAGCATAATAAATGCCAAATATAGCAACGTTGTAATTACGTCACATATTGTGAAATTTAACAACGTTGCTTTGATATATTCAATTTGCATCAAATTTGAAAATTTAAAATATTTTGCTTCAAATAATACCTATTATAGCTATACCTAAATCTATGTATACCCCTATCTCAACAAAATACCGTATAAGCGACCATAGCACAAAAAAATTCTTCTCCTTATTTTGCTTTATGCCACGTCAAAAACATCTGATTCAACCACCTCCCTTACTCTCATTATTGTTGTCAGACTAATATTAATATAATTCTCTCATTCTTGCTACTTGTCTTTATTTCTTTTTTATTTATCTTCTTCCCGCCTTTTTATCTCTCCAAAGTCAGATTTTGGCGATTGCAGCGCCGTTTGAGAGCCGATGCTGAACTATTTTTTTCTGTTCCATGAGAGTACTATAGGGTTTATATACAATGGATTAGTGGTCCCGTGCATTTTAAATGGGGACCCGCTCCAACACTACTTCACTGAATTTATGCGCTCAGATATTTAAAATAAGATTCCTTTAAATTCAAAAATTGAAAAATGAAATTATATTTCAGTTAAAATTCTTTTTTGTAACACTTTATCAATATAAATTATAACAAATATCGTTTTTTGTTGCTTCTGGCACATAAATTCAATATAATTAACTAATAATTAGGTTAAAACAAAGAAAATCCAATCAAAAAGTAGAAGCGTACCTTTCAAACTATATGGGTACGTGCCCTAACTTCTAGAACAAAAAAAAAATCGAAAAGGTGAATATTTTGACAGATGAATACAAAATATGAAAAAAAAAAATTCGATTGCGCAAGTAGCTATTATTGAAAACAATCATGTCGATTATGGAATCCGCAATACTGGATCCGCAGTGATTCGCAGTGCAGGGCTCTCTTTTCTCTTTACTCTTTTTTTCGTGAAAAGAAAAAAGAAGACTATACTGCGAGTCACTGTGGATCCAGTATTGCGGATTCCATAATCGGCATGAATAAAAACCATAATAGCAAGTAGCTATTATTGAAAACAATAAAAACCATCACTGGAAATTTTGATTTTAAATTTTGAGACGCTTAAAAAGCGAAATGAGTGATTATTTTGATACCAATATAAAGTGGATGACTTAATTATTAATTATCGCTAAAAAGAATTTAATTTTGGCTAAATCTTACGCATAAAATAACTTATTATTTCATTGGTAATTGAAAAGAGTTTGGGTGGAAATAAATAATAATTGAGTCATAAGTTTTATATTGCCATCAAAATAATCATTGATTACGCTTTTAAAGTAGCTCAAAACTTAAAATCAACAGTTTCAATAATGGTTTTCAATTTTTCAATGATAGCAACTTAGCCGCAAATTATCGCTACCATTGAAAAACCTTTTATATGGTGATTTATAGGGAATCTGTTTGATTTGGCTTTCAGAAATACGTAGGGGACACAAAATTAACCATCCTTGTGAAGCTAGAAGTTTTGAACCGTTCCAATAATCCAAATGAAGCAAGTATTTTGGAAATGACTGCGTTATATAACTAGCAATTTCAGAAAATTTCTATTTTTAAGAAATTTCTTGAAATTGGTAGATATATAACGCTGTCATTTCAAAACTACTAGCTTTACGAGCATAGTTGAAATAGTTCTTATTTGCATTTTAAGTCCCCCACGTGTTTCTGAAAACCATTTTCAAATCAAACAAAGATTATACAAAATTTCCATATAAAAGTAATTTCGGCATTTGCTTTAAAACAGAAAAATGCCGGAAATTACTTTTATATGTAATTTTTTTGAAATCTTTTTTCGATTTGAAAATGGCTTTCATAACCACTTAGAGGACTCCAATTCAAACTCAGAACCGTTCAAATAATCCAAATGAAGCAAGTATTTTGGAAATCCAAATGAAGCAAGTATTTTGGAAATGACAGCCTTATGTTACTACCAATTTCAGAAAATTTCTTAAAAGTAATAGACATTTTCTGAAATTGCTAGTTATATAACGCTGTCATTTCCAAAATACTTGCTTCATTTGGGTTATTGGAACGGTTCTGAGTTTGAATTGAAGTCCTATAAGTGGTTATGAAAGCCATTTTCAAGTCGAAAAAAGAGATTTCTGTTTTAAAGCAAATGCCGAAATTACTTTTATATGGAAATTTTTTGTAATCTTTGTTTGATTTAAAAATGGTTTTCATTAACACGTAGGGGACTTAAAATGAAACTAAGAACTATTTCAACCATCCTTTTGAAGCTAGTAGTTTTTAAATTACAGCTTTATATATATATCTACCAATTTCCAGAAATTTTTTTAAAGTAATAGAAATTTTCTGAAATTGGTAGTAACATAAGGCTGTCATTTCCAAAATACTTGCTTCATTTGGATTATTGGAACGGTTCTGAGTTTATAGGCACTGATTTCATAGTAAAATTAAACAAGCAACTAGATTTAAAACGATTCTTGTTAAACGTAATCTCATTTAAACGATAACGACCGTAATCGTTTCATTAATTTGTAAAACGAAGTAAGCCAATCGCTTGAATTTACCAACAAAAAAAAGAATTATAACAAAAATGAGTGTTATGTTAAAACCATGAATAAGGTTCAAAACATTTTTTATTATATTTTTTTTTCAGAAAATTACAATTTCACTATCGAATATACATATGTATGAAACATTAATGTCTGCATATTGATTACCATCTTAGTTACTTGATCTTGAGCCAGATCTGCTGCGGAAACGTGATTTAGACTTCGAATTTGATCTTGAACTGGATGTTGAGGCGGATCTAGGCCGAGAACCAGATCCTGATCGAGATCGTGTAACACTTTTTGAACGAGAACGGCTACGGCTGCCACTAACCAATTTAGATTTACTCCTGCCTGATATCGAACCAGAACGGGAGCATGACCCAGATTTCGGTTTGGAAACAGAACGGCTACCACTTACTGTCACAATCGCTATTACTTCCACTTTTATTTTCACGATCGCTTGCTGATTCGCCGGTGGAAATTGTAGCCTTCAAAAGGTTTTAAGACGTTGTTTTGAACTGAGTTCGCTCCACAAAAGAGCATTCTTTGTTTTCTCCACGTACTCTTGACGTTTTTGCAGCATGACTTCTTTAGAGATTTATGTTTTTCTCCTTCAATAAGAAGACGATCCTCTTCTTGTTTACGTTTGAATGCAAGACGTTCCTCTTCTTGCTTGCGTCGAGTGTCTTGTCTATATCATCGATACGATGTGCACGTGTAACATGGTACAGCGCCTGAGACAAAAGATCTTGACTTGCTTCTATACCGGCTAATTCTATGTTGTAACGAGTTTTGTCTCCGTTAACTGATAAATAATGGAAATATCTACACCAAAATAATGCAAAGATGTAAGATACATATATTGTTTTACGAATTGAACAAAAAAAGAAACACTTACTTATGAGCTAGTCCTAACTCATATATCTTTTTTTTTTGGAGAAAGTCTAACACCATCTTTAGCTTGAACTAGTGAATCGTCATTTGTTTTTGAATATTCTTCTTTTCTCTTTTAAGTTAATTTTTTCTTTGTCCCATCAGGATCTGAATTAGATTTTTCTTCAATGAGACTTCTGAGTTTTTTTGCTGAAGTATCAGCAGCATGCCGTTTACAACCCGACACAGGGAATTTTACAAGATCTTTCTTTGGAGACTTACGCCTTTCTTTGCGTTTTCTTTGTAATATGTTAAGTTGTAATCTACAATTGGAACATTAATATATATATTTGCACAAAAAAATGGACTCTGGTACGGCTTCATCAATATCGTATCAATAGAGTCCATTTGTGCTTGTCTAAAACTTCAATTTATAAAAAAATACCATTCGAGAACTGACACTTTTGACAAATAAAAATTAAAAAAATTCACCTTTTTGAGCAAAAGACGCCATTTTTTTTAAGTTCACCATTCACGCGCCATTTTGTTTTTTAAGTTCACCATTCACACGGATTCACGGACAGGAAAAAAAGAGAAATAAGAGCGTTTTCGCTTACTCAGGCAAGACGGGTACGAGTCGGTTCTCTAGATAATATAGGTACTCTATGCGCAGGATGGCGAAAATGATTTTGGCAGCGTTAATTATGAATGAGGTTCTTGAAGAGGAAATAAAGGGAAAAAAAAGAAAAAACTCCAGCACCTGTTTTTTTAATTTTTTTAATTCCCGTTGGCATTAAGGTCTATTTCCTTATATTCAAAATCGCTGACTATATCGATTACTACGTTTCCATGAGCGGATTCACGGATCGGATTCAATCTGAATCGAAATTTCGATCCAGGTATAATGACGATGCCGGATCGAAAGATAGACGCTGATTACACGAGTCTTTTTTTCGTTCGTTTCGTCTTTCGTGCTTTTGACAGCTTGGGTGAGGGGTGTAGAAATGTAGGGGGAATGAAGTAACGAAAGCAGGAATGAAAATTTGAAGATTTTTTCTGGTTGAACATTGACGTTTATGGTTTGACAACAGGGTAGAGATGAGCGATAGCTAGTTGTCAGCAAAAATCGTAGTTGAGTGAAAAATCATCGATATCAGATATCGATTTTAAAATTAAATACATCGACTACAGAAAATTAAAAATATGCAAATAAAATGGTTTCTGTAAATCAAATGCAAAGAAAGCAACTTCAACTTCTACAAAAAACATCATTCTTATAAATATTAAATGTGAAAGTACATTTTTTTGCACTTTTTTGGCTGGAAGGATTTTGGAAATCGATTATTTCATAGGAAAAGAATATGAATACTTTTCATGCAACAAGGGGTTTTGCGGTTCCAGAAAAGAGAGTGAATAAGAACTAGTTACAAATAAGGTATTCCAAATCATGTTAATATCTACTTTCCTTTCTCTTTTTTGCTGTACACATTTTTTAAAAAGTAATTCTCTTTGTGTACAGTTTTCGTTTTTAAAATTAAGAATTCATTTACATAGTCATTTAAGATGTAACCCCGATAAAATGTTCACACCACGTAAATTTAAAAATGCATTTGATAAAACAATACATATGTGGTGTGGAAGTTTTTGGTTCTTTTTACATGTTCTATAGGGCAAGTATTGGGTTCTTGTAAACATGGAGAAGTCTTAAAAAGTAGTTTTACCATACTGTCCGTTGATTTCTACGTCTGTGCACTATACGGTCCATCGAGATAGTGAATAAACAGGTGGACCGATTTGCTCCAAATATCGTACAAGGCACATTCTGTAATTCTCGCATCGATAACATTAGTCGAGAAACGTTGAAAAATAAATTAGAACTCATGATTTGTTTCAATTTTCATCATTTCTCGACTAATTTAATCGCTGTGAGTTACAGAATATAGGCACAGATCATTTCAATGTAATTTCTTAGAGGAGAAAATCGATTAAAGGAATACTTAATTTGAAATTTTAATCATCAGAACCAGAGTCAGAACCTTTATTACAAATTTAACCTACTATGAACAAAGGGACCTAAATCAAAACCACGTTTTGATGTAAATTAACATATTATAACGTATTTGGTTATCAAAATAGAAAAGCACAAAATGCATCGATTTTGAGAAACATCGATGTTTCAGGTTCGATAAATGTTCTCACTAATTTTAAAATCGGAAAATTTAATCGCCCATCCCTAAAATCAGAGCATTGTACGAAGAACTTATAAACTTTTAATTTCGAGAAGTGAAACAATTTTTCACACTTAAATAAGTTGTACATATGAATAATAAGTGATTAAAAAACATTTTTTATTATTACTTCTATTTGTTTTCCAATAAATCCACCGCAAAGTTTCAAAACGTGGTTTTGATTTTGTTCATAGTAGATAAAATTAGTCGAGAAATGATGAAAATTGAAACAAATCATGAGTTTTAATTTATTTTTCAACTTTTCTCGACCAATGTTATCGATGCGAGAATTACAGAACGTGCACTGTATGATATTAGAAGCAAATTTGTCCACCCATTTAACCTCTTTCTCGATGGACCATATTATAGTGCACAAACGTAGAAATCAACGGACGGTATGGTAAAACTACTTTTTAAGCCTTCTCCATGTTTACACGAAACCAATACTTGCCCTACAGAACATGTAAAAAGAAACAAACATTTCCACACCACATATTGTTTTATCAAGTAGGTACATTTTTAAATTTACGTGATGTGAACATTTTATCGATTAAATCTTAAATGACCACTGAATGAATTCTTAATTTTAAAAACGAAAATTGTACACAAGAGAATTACTTTTTATAAAATGTGTACATGATTTGGAATACCTTATTTGTAACTAATTCTTACCCACTCTCTTTGCTGAGAGCCCGCAAAGCCTCTTGCTGCATGAAAAGTATTCATATTCCTTTCCCATGAATTAATCGATTTCCAAAATCCTTTCAGCCAAAAAAAGTGCAAAAAATGTACTTTCACATTTAATATTTATAAGAATGATGTTTTTTTGTAGAAAGCACAAATAGTTGAAGTTTCTTTCATTGCAATTGATTTAGAGAAACCATTTTATTTGTAATTTTTAGTAAATGTATTTAATCTTAAAATCGATGATTTTTCTCTCAACTACGATTTTTGCTGACAACTAGCTATCGCTCATCTCTACACTGTCAAACCATAAACGTCAATGTTCAACCAGAAAAAATCTTCAAATTTTCATTCCTGCTTTCGTTACTTCATTCCCCCTACCATTGACCTATTATCTAGTAAGTCAATGCCTATTAACTAAATATATTAGGGGGCGTCAAATTTTGTATGGGAAATGGTTTACGCAAATTGGATAAAATTATCTAAGGATTTTGTTGCGGAAACTTATACAAATTTATTTGGATAAACTTATACAAACTTAATTGTGACTTTTAGAATTAGACATTTAATATTTGACGTTTAACGAACAGCTGATTCAATAACACAACATTTAACCAAATAAATAAAAAGGACGTTCACGCAAACTTTTGCGTAAACTTATCTTTTTACACAATTGATAAACTTATCTCGTTGCATGAATACCCTTATTATATTTGGCGGTTCTCTAGTTGGGGAAAAAACAATGCAATACGAACAAATATACTTATATTATACAGACACTTTTCCAACGGAGGGACTAGTGCAGAGATTATGAATTATAAAGATTGGAAACCTCGGCTGTCATTCGGGTTTCCCAATATACCAAACAAAATGTCGGATGGTGGTGAATTCATATTTTTGAACTAAAGTGCATGTTTTAACGCACACTAGCGCAAAAATTTGAATTCATCACCGCATAAATTGTTGTTGCAATTCACATATATTCATCGACACGAGATAAAAACAAAATACACGTCTTTCTTTGCAAGCTCGGGGGGAATTACACGAAAAAAACGACCACAGGGATTAGTAGTGACAGCACCACAGTAACAAAATAGAGTTTTCATACAAACTATCGATAACAAGTATTTGATTCACGCCGGTAACTCCCCTTTCACACGAGGAAATAGAGTTTCCAGCAACTTTCAGTTTTTAGGTGAGAAGGACACCACGTAAGGGGAATGAACGGTCTATGTTTGGTGGGATTTGGAAATTAAAATCGAACGTCAAATAATCTCTAGCAACTTGTTCCCTCGTATGAAAGGGGACTAAGACTGTTTTTAAATGCTGCAATTACCCACTGCGATTTTTAAGCACGTTGTTGGGGGACGTATGCGGTGGACGCACTGATCTGTATAATTATAGAGATCAGTGTATTATAGAGATCAGTGGGTGGACGGGGTAAACAAAGTTGCAGAGGTTGAATTTTTTTTTTCATGAATAGGACAGAGAAGGAGATTTGGTTGAATTGACCATTGTTTGTTCGTATTCACCCTTTCTTTTCAAAGATTCACATCCAAATAACGGCGTGAAAGCAAAATATTCATGTGAATGTTTTTGACGTTTGGTTTCACCTTTTTTACAGAACGAGAATCGCATTTAAGAGTGAAAGAGTAAATAGCTATTCGATTCACTTTTTCACAGAACCAGAATCGGCCCTTAGGATTCCACAGCAAAATTTGTCAGTCTTGCTGTCGAAACTCTGAGGAAAAAAATTTGGATTCGCTTGCTCACCTTTTGAGTTAGAAAAATCTCTGAGATCTCATTTTTCTGAAAACACCAATTGTTACTGAGCAAACAATACAAAACGGAAAGGTGAGAATTTTCAGCTATTTATTTAATTTATTTACAATTAATAAAGCTATCTATGAAATAGAAAGTTTTATTATTTTGTAACGGTCCGAGGTGTTGTCGGCAAAAGGACTCTCAATAGGGTGTTCCATAATCTCCCATCTCGGAGGTGCTATATCCCTGGAGCATACAAACGCGTCAGCACATTATCGGAACGCCCCTATCTTGAAGCCTTTATATCCCTTCCTTCCCTTATATACCTTTACCAACCCCCTGTTTACGGGTACAGAGGGCTGATTCTGATAGCAGGAAGGAAAGGGTGTTCAGGTGGCAATGGGTTGGCATGCTAGCGTAAGCACATCCTAGCTCATCGGAATGGGTGGGGGTTCTTGCCATCGTTGTTGAACGGTTGTTACGAAAAAATTACATACCGGAGAAGTTATAAGTAAAAAGCTCGGGTTAAAAAATTGGAGCCCGAAATCATCCTGATATATTCCAAAAACTAAAAATTTCCAAGTGATGGGAGAACACGGTGTAATTGCCACTCAGAGGAGTAGCCCACCCACGTATCATAGTAGACACTACCATGTCTGTTATGTCCTCTATTTGTATAACAGCCCCTAATTTGAACTTAACATACCTTTATATTAAGTTTTAAATTTTCATCCCTAACGGCGAAAGCCTAGATCCTAATAAAAAAGGAATCTAGCAACCTTTTAACATTACTCACCAGTAAGAGCTTAAGGTACTTACATATATTATCTAGAGAACCGACTCGTACCCCTCTTGCCTAAAACATGTTCCGTATAGAGTAGAAGATTTATTCAAAGAGTGGCTCGCTGATATAATGAATAATATGAATTTACATTATTATGAGAGCTTGAAGATAAATACAGTCTGTGTATACAAGTCTGGCCTATCATACATAACAGTACTTTCCCTTTCAAAAAAAAAGTATTAAATGTGATCCAATTTTAAAATTCAATATAATGTACATATGTAGGTTCTATTATTAATTCAAAGCAAATACTTATTTGTGAAAGTGATAATGATATAGGGTCAGGGAGTGTAATTTTCAGTTTAAATACATTGTATAATTTCATTTCAATAATATGTAAACTTATTTGGTATTGTATCTTTTAAGAAAACAAAGAGCTATTTATTAACAAAAACGATATTATATTTATTAAATGAAAATCAATAAACGAATGAATAATAGTATGATTGAAAAATTAAATAGATTGAACATAGAGAACTGAGTGTAGTTGTTATTTTATGAAGTGTATTTAGTAACAAGTAGTTTAATAGAAAACACCACAGTCTCCCCTACTTAGTAAGAGATATTTAGGAAGCAACATTATCACCAAAACGGACTGGAGGGCGTCTGTCCCTGGTCGATCTTCTTATTTCTTGTTCAGCTGGAGGTTGATGACCGTTTAATATCGAAGACGGAGCAGGAATTTCTTGAGGTGGATTATCTTGAGGAATTATAGCAGGAAGAACGGGGATAACGGGAGCATGATTATGATCATGCTCGCTTGGTCTTAGAATATTGAAACTCTGAGTTGGTCCAAATGAAACTGATTTCTTTTTGACTAGTGTTGATTGAAGTTGGTTGATATGTCGTTTGATTATGCGACCAGAGTCAAGAGTAAAGAGGTAGTGACGCTTGCCAAGTTTTGTTTTAACTTCTCCAAGCTGCCATTTATTAAGGATTTTGACTTGAACTCTCTCCACTCTCCCCCACTTGTAATAAACGGAATGGTTTAGATTCCACTTTAGAAGGTTCTGGATGGTACGGAAAAATAGCATCAATTCGTATTCTCAGTTTTCTATTCAGGTAGAGTTCAGCAGGTGATTTTCCACAGGATAGAAGTGTTGCATGGTATCGTAGAAGTATGTTTTGTATTTTTATATGAAATGGAGTTCGATCATTTGATAATGCCTTTAATCGGTGTTTAAGCGTTTGAATATTTCTTTCTACGAGTCCATTTGTTGCAGGATGTTCAGGAGCAATAAATTTTTGGAATATTCGGTGACTTGAACAAAATGAATGGAATTCTTCGCTATGGAAAATTGATGCATTGTCAGATACCATAACTTGAGAATATCCATGTATCGAGAAAATGTGTTGAAGCAATTGAATGGTACTTGAACTAGTTGGTGCATCTTTGGAAATTTTGATTTCGGCCCATTTTGATTTGGCATCTATGCAAGCAAGAAAGTAGTGATTTTGAAAAGGACCGGCGGCGGCGGCGTAGTCGATATGTACACGTTCCCAGTTTTCTTGAGGCGGGTCCCACGGATGAATTGGAGCTTTTTGTGGATTTAATCTATTGACTGCACAGTTTTCGCAGTTCCTCACCAACCGCTCGATGTCTTTGTCAATATGTTGCCATTAAGTTGTATTAAGCTAATAATAAATAAATAAATCGTCCAAGTGAGTTTCATGAAGTTCTGAGAGAATTTGAGAACGCAGGGAATGTGGAATGAGAATTCTATCTTTTCGAAAAATAATGCCATCTTTGAGTGTGAACTCGGAATCGGTTGATTTTGTTTTAAGGTCATTAATCATTTTTCGAAGATCAGATCATCAGTTTTATCTTTGATTATTTGAGCAGTTATTTCTTTGCTTGAATCTGTAATTTTGCTTCTGCGTACAAGATGTTGACTTCTTCACCAATTATTTTATCAGCTGTAGATTTGATGCTTTGAACTGGGGCTCGAGACAAACAGTCAACCTTCTGATTAGCTGTACCTGGTTTGAATTGAACAGAATAATTGAATCCGGATAAAAATGAAGCGTATCTGAGAAGTCGAGCTGAAGTCATCTGTGGTAACGCTTTATGTGAATGAAAAATTCTTGATAATGGCTGATTATCTGTAGAAAATGTCTGCCGAAGAGATACTTGTAAAAGTGTGTAACACCAAATATAATTCCAAGAGCTTCACGGTCTAGCTGGATGTAGTTTTGTTCAGATTTTGTCAGAGCGCGGGAAGCGTAAGCTATTGGTTTTTCAATTCCGTTACGAGTATGACTTAATATAGCAGCTGTACCATAAGGACTAGCATCAGTAGTTACAACGACAGGCAAGGTAGGATTGAATGGCATGAGAATTTGGCGAATTTGATGAAAGCTGACTCGCATTTTGAAGACCAGAACCATTTTTGGCCTTTCTTGAGAAGACAGCGAAGAGCATGGGACATCGTTGAGAAATCTGGAATGAATCGTGAATAATATGTTCAAGTCCAAGAAATTGTTTGACTTCATCTGGGTTTGAAGGAGAATCGAATTGGATGGTTAGCTTGCACTAGGCGTTCATTAACAGCACACTTGTAGTCCACGCATTGACGTACTCCACCATCAGGTTTCGGAATGACCACCAGAGGGGAACCCCAATCACTTGCAGAAACTAGTGTTATAATTCCGTCTTTTTCGAGTGAGTTGAGTTCTTTGTCGACTCGTTCTTGTAGAGCATAAGGTACGTTTCGTTCTCGTGTAAAAATAGGAGTTGAAGCGAAACTTGAAAATGTGGAACACAACCAACTTTCTCTTCAAAAATGGTAGAAAATAGTTTGAGAATGTCATCGATTGAGTTGTTGTGTTGAATTTGAAAAACAGGTGATGGGTTGGAGGTATTTGAATCAATTTTCTTGAGTTCGATACCTAGACCTCTAATCCATTGTCTACCTAGTAAAGCATCGTGACCATCTGGAACAATATGTAACTCAACCATAATTTCTTTTCCTCCATAAGCAACATTAAGCGATAGTTTGCCTATGAGATTGATAATATCGCCTGAATATAATCGAAATGCAACTTGAGATTTGTCCAAGGGTAACTTTAAATTAAGGTTTTGAAAATCATTTGGAGCTAGAAGTGAGTATTTTGCACCTGAATCTACTTCGAACTTTTGAATTTTATTATTGAGAATAACATCAATGAGGTATTTGCCACAATTGTCAACTTCGAATAAATCCACTACTTCTTGTTCGATGGACTCTAATTTATAAAGTCCATATTGTTCAATTGAATTGTGTGAACAATCTTTGACAATGGCGTTTGTTGGATGGTTGACTAAATTTTTATTTTGAGATAAAAGTGTTGAAAGACATACCTCGGAAACATGACCTTCTCTTTTGCAAGAGCTACATTTGAGCTGAGATTTCTTGGTCCGGCAAGAGGAAACCTTGTGATTGTTTCGACCACATCTTAAGCAGCAGTTTTCTATTCCCAGGGCTTTGTAGTTGAGGAATTGAGATTTTGAGCTGGGACGGCTGTATGATTTCTGGCTGTTATTCGATGGACACCTTGAACTTGAATAATTTTTTGTAGTCGTCTTGTTTCTTGAGTTTGAAATTTTATTGACATCAGTGTGTGAGGTTGAAATTCTTGAATTTTGTCGTAGTTCTTTGCTTTCGATTTTTGAAGCTTCTAGAGCTGTTGCGGGCACAGTTTTTTGGCATTCACATGTTACACTGAATTCACAATCAAGAATGTTTCTTTGTAGCAAGGGAACAAAATCAGCAACGTTTTGATTGTCCTTTTGAAAGACGTTTAGAAAGAAATGTTGAGAAACCACCACATTTTTCTTTGGAATCAGCATCTTCTTGAAATTATCGACCAGGTCCTTAAGTTCTAGGTTTTTGACAGGTTTTTCTGGACCAAGAAAAGCAGCTAGGTTGTTGTAGTGCTGGGAACCTATTGAAACGCATAGAAGTTGTGCTTTTTTGCCTTCATTTGTAACATTTTTCATGCTGCAGTAATTTTCAAAACGTTCCAAATAATTTGAAAATTTTTCTTTTTCTGCATCGTAGTTTTCGAAAGGTTGAATATTTGAATGAGATGAAGGTGCAACATGCAATTGTGCAACAAGGTCTGTAATCGACTTTTGTTGATCTTGAAAAGCTATTTTATGTTGGGAATACTGTTTTCCCTCAACAAATTTCTTTTTAAAGTTTTTTTTAAAGTTTTACAATAACTCCATCTGCTGTTGTAGACATCATAAAAAACACATATACCAACCATCAACCATTTTTACCTAATTCCATGACTTTGCATAAAACAGCATCTTTTGTATGATGTGCGATATCTTCATATGAAATAGGAATATGTTCATCTTCCTTAAACGCGATAATAAGATGCTCGGTCATTTCATGTGATCGACTCTTTTTCATTGGCAGACGTGACATAGCATCTGGACCACACATTTCTTGACCCTTTTTATATTTTATTTCATAGTCGAAATCTGACAATAAAAGAGCCCATCGCTAAAGACGACTGGCTGCAATGACTGTAACTCCTTTTTTGCATCAAAAATGACTTCCTTAGGTACTCTACTTCGGTTTTGAAAAATTGACATTTTTATATATTGACTTTGACATTATATTTCTTGAAAGCTACTTAAACACGTTTCAAATTCTCAGCACAATCTTCAAAGATTTTCCTTTGACAAAAACATCATCTATGTACCTAACACAAAGCATTTGTCCCACGCAAAATTTCATCCATAGTTTTTTGAAAAATACATGGCGCACTCTTCAGTCCATTATGTAAGTCTATTGTACCGCATCAATCCTAAATAGGTATTAATTGTATAAAGTTCCTTCGACTCAGCGGCTATTTCCAACTGCTGAAAGGCTCCTGTAAGGTCAAGAACACAGAACAAGGCGCCTCCTTCCAAAGATGCTAACATATCATCCACATTTGGAATAGGGTAGTGCTCCATATCAGTCACTTTATTGAGGGAAACCTTAAAATCAGCACAAAGCCTTATACCACAGTTCTTTTTGACTACGACAACAAGTAGACTAGCCCATTTGCTAAATTTTACAAGACTAAGAACACCATTCTTTTGAAGACGATGAAGTTCATGTACGACCTTTTTTCGAAGAGAATATGCAACAGGATACGCCTTACAAAATATTGGCAAAGCATCCTCCTTCAGAGCTACTGATGCTGTGTAACCGATTATAGTAGTTGTGGACTCCATTCAAAATACAGAGGGGAAAGTATTTAGTAAATTATTTATGAATTTATCGACTAAGACTGGTGACTCTTGTGAGAACGACTGACTAAAAATTGCCTCCAATTCGAAAAAAAACACGTCTAGCCATTTTCTTCCAATAAAAGTGATGAACGACCTATCGACTATGACTAAATCTAGAACCTTCGAGTTTTCTCCCCACATTACTGTGACTGTTTTCATTCCAATAATTTTCAGGTTTTCACCCGTTGCCGAATTTAGTTTTTCTTTGTAATTAACTAATTTTGCTTTAGGAAAATTTTTATCAAAAATTTGACTTGACATGACCGTGGCACAGGCTCTTGTGTCTATTTCCACGTCTATAGGACGATCATCTATAGTAATGGTTAACAGTAATGAACTTATTTTATATTCTCTTGACTATCAATATGTTTCTCAGTTAGAATTGGAACGTGCTTACCAGACTGACATTTAATCGTGTTTATAAACTTAAGAGCATCCTCTGTGTACTCATCTGACGACTCCGAATCTTCAACTTTCTTTATAGGCTTTGCATTTCTGCCCTTGGAAGACCCTCTTTTGCATAATTTCGATGTGTGTCCCTTTTGGTTGCAGGTGACGGATTGTGTTGACGGCCACACCTGTAACATGCAGATGAAGATACGTGGTTTCTATTGTGAAAATTTGATTTTGAGGCATTTTTTTCATAATTTGTATTTGGATTATACTTAGCTTGAGGTTGTGACTTTATAGAGGATTTAACAGCTGCAACGGTAACGGCACCATCGTTGTGCATTGCCTTTGTCCACGCACAGTTGCAAAAGCTTAAGTCACTTTCTAGCTTAAGATTGATTTTAATTCACAAGATAGTTAGTGACTTATGAATTAAAAAAGATTTAATTCCTAAGTCAGTTAGTGACTTATGAATTAAAAAAATTTAAGTCATTAGCTGGCTGGTGACTTATGAATTAAAAATATTTAAATCATAAGTTAGTTAGTGACTTATGAATTAAAAAAATTTAAATCATAAGCTACTGAGTGACTTATGAATTAAAAAAAATTAATTCACAACCTACAAAGTGACTTATGAATTAAAAAAATTTAATTCACTACCTACGAAGTAACTTATGAATAAAAAAATTTAAGTCATGAGCAAGTTAATGACTTATGAATTAAAAAATTGTGATTCATGAGTAAGCGAAGTGACTTATGAATTAAAAATATTTAATTCACAACCTACTAAGTGACTTATGAATTAAAAAAAATTTAATTCATAAGCTAATGGGTGAATTCTGATTAGAAAAATTATGAATTGGAAAATTTATAAGCTAGCATGATCATTTTATTATTTCTAAACCAGATTTGAAAGCTAAAAATAGATTCAAAATAATTACGTAGTCAAAACAAGCTTAAGAAGTTCCAATCTACCAACTAGCTTATGAAATAAATTTTTTTTAATTCATAAGTCACTTAGTACTTTGGAATTAAATTTTTTTTTAATTCATAAGTCACTAACTTCCTAATGACTTGAATTTTTTGTATTCATAAGTCACTAACTTGCTCATGACTTACATTCTTTTTAATTCATAAGTCACTTAGTACTTTGTGAATTAAATTTTTTTAATTCATAAGTCACTAACTTGCTCATGACTTACATTCTTTTTAATTCATAAGTCACTTAGTACTATGGAATTAAATTTTTTTAATTCATAAGTCACTTAGTAGTTTATGAATTGAATTTTTTTAAATCATAAGTCACTAACTAGCTTAAGAATTAATTTTTTTTTAATTCATAAGTCACTAACTTATGAATTAAATTTTTTTAATTTACAAGTCATCTACAGACTTATGACTTAATGATTTTTTAATTAAAAAATTCGCAACCCTGGTCCCAAGCAAAGCAACTTCCATGCTTATACATAGCTTTAGTGCAAGACGTTTCGAACGAAATATTCTCTTCCGAAAGCAATCGTTTTTGGATATTCTCGTTAAATAATCCGCAAATCAATCGAGCACGAAGGGCTTTCGACAAAAAAGCGCCAAATTCACATGGTCTAGCTAACTGTTTCAATTGATTTATATATTCACTAATTGTATCCGATGTCTTTTGGTCTCTCTTTTTAAACTTGAATCTTTCTAAAATAACTGTACGCTTAGTAATAAATTAATTTTGTAGCAAGGTTTTGTATGCATCATTTGATTTTCCATAGATGAACTAAGGCATTGTAGTATAACAAAGAAAGGAGATGAGGCAATCACTTTGAGTTGTCTTTATTAACTAACTGATTGATGACTTAATGCTAATACATAGGTTCTTATATACTAAGAAATAGAAAGGTGATTTAAAAGAGATATGCAGTTAGTGTTGGCTATGGTGCAATACGCACTTACAGTCAACTCTTCGTAAACCTCCTCCCTAAATTTCATAAAACAGTTATATCTTTGTTTTGATTTAATTACAAATATGAATTCATAGTTAATTAAGTATACTGTAACGATTAAATACTCAACTTCATTTGAATTATAATGTAACGTCTTTTATGGAGCGCTATCTTTTGGAATATAGCTAAGTCACAAACCGATAATGAACGCTACCACTGGTAACTTTGAGTGAGCTTTTTCGAACATCGAAAGAATGTTCGAGATTCGAAGGGGAAATTATAACCCTACTTACCTGTCATAGAAAGATCGAGAAGCAAAGACGAGAACCTTCACGAAAATACTAGGAACTACACTATTGGATATAAAAGAGATCTTGGCTGCCACCCTGAGCACAGTTTGTTTTTAATAGTGACAGAGTAAAGTTGATTGTAATAAGAGATAAGTAAATTGTTTAAGGAAATTAGTTTTGGTATATTTGAGTGTTGAATAATAAATTGATTGGTTGTAAGAAAGTAAAGTGTTTTATTTACGAAATAAATAAGTGGAAGTTTTAAAAGATAAAACTTATTATCTGTGCATTCGGAAAATTTATGGTGATAAATTAATAAAACAAAGTCAAAAAAAAGTAAAAGTGGTAAAAGAAGAAAAATAAAAAGAAAAATGGGTAAGAAATTGAATGAATTAAATTGTGTTGAACTTAAGGCAGAATTGAGTAAACGCTGGAGCGAAAAATGACCTCATTATCCGCCTGCAAGAAGATTTAAGACAACACAGTGAAAATCCTGACATATTTGTATTCGAAATCGAAATGCCGGTAGAGCAAATAAGTACTGGTGCCGACTTGTCGTCAATGATGACTCTTCTCCTCGAACAAATCAAAGAGCAAAAGAATCTTCTCGAAGATCAACGTGTTGAACAAAAGAGTGAACAGAAGAATCTTCTCGAGCAAATCGAAGACAAGCAAAAGAATCTTCTCGAGCAGATCGAAGACCAACGTAAAGAGCAAAAGAATCTTCTCGAAGAACAACGTGTTGAACAAAAGAGTGAACAGAAAAATCTTCTCGAACAAATCGAAGAACACCGTAAGATTGAACAAAAGAATCTTCTCGAGCTAATTGAAGGTAAGCTCGATACATTTGAGAACAAGTTCATTGCTCTTGGTGGATGTATTTATGATGTAGACGCAAAACTCGAGAGCATTCAAGAAAAGTTCGAAGGTCAAATTCAAAGCATTGCCGATGAATTAGACGAAGTTCGAAAAATTAAGATTAGAGAAAGTGTTGGCGATTACCCAAAAGAAGAAGGAAATGCATCCACCGACTTTTGATGGGCAAACTTCTTGGTCGATCTACAAGAAGCAGTTTGAGGCAGCCGCAGCAACGAACGGCTGGGATGACGAAGACAAATTTATAGCTCTGACACTTGCTCTAAGAGGACCTGCTGCTGAACTGCTGCAAACCGTACCAGCAAACTTCAGTGCTCTTGTTCAGGCCATTGACAAACGCTTTGGAGATGGCCATATGCAGGAAGTCTTCCGCGTCCAGCTCAACATCAGAGTCCAGAAAAGAGGAGAAAGTTTGCAACAGCTCCAAGCAGACATCGAACGGTTGGCGCATCTGGCATATCCAGCTGCAGGGGATGAAATCATCAGCCAATTCGCAACAGAAGCCTCCATCCGTGCTGTATCTGATATCAACTTACAGCGAGCAATCCGAATTGCTGGAAAACGCACGCTTCCTGAAGCTTTAGCGTTCGCTCTGACAATGAAAGCAGCATAACAAGCTTCCCAAGGAGTTTATCGAGTCAGAAAAGTAGAAGTTGAAGAATGCTCATGTCAGAAAATCGCATTCCAAAGAAGCCAGCGTGAAGGACCTGCTCGATGCTGGAATTGTAACAAAACCGGACATCTCCAGCGGCAGATTACCGCCGAGAAGAGCTGCATGTCAACATTGTGGAAGCAGAACCAACGCTCGAGAACAACAGAACAATAACACCAACACTCCTGCTTGTTTCCCAGGCGGGAAACGAGTAAGAACCAACTTCGAGGGGCAAAAGCTGGTTTCTGGTATCGATGGCCCCAGAAACACTATCCAAGTCTCACAGACTAAACGAGACAACAAAAATCTGACAGTAGAGGCAATAATAAACAACAATAACCACGTGGCTACAATCGACACCGGTGCCACCGCCTCTATTGTACGAAGAGACTTGGTCAAGATGAATTGGCTACATAACACCAATAGCTACCGTCTAAAGAGCGCCACAGGAGAGGCAGTAAAAGTGTATGGTGAGGTTCGTCTAACGATTCGGTTTGCAGAACTAGAGTTGATATCAACTTACAGCGAGCAATCCGAATTGCTGGAAAACGCACGCTTCCTGAAGCTTTAGCGTTTGCTCTGACAATGAAAGCAGCAGAACAAGCTTCCCAAGGAGTTTATCGAGTCAGAAAAGTAGAAGTTGAAGAATGCTCATGTCAGAAAATCGCATTCCAAAGAAGCCAGCATGAAGGACCTGCTCGATGCTGGAATTGTAACAAAACCGGACATCTCCAGCGGCAGATTACCACCGAGAAGAGCTGCATGTCAACATTGTGGAAGCAGAACCAACGCTCGAGAACAACAGAACAATAACACCAACACTCCTGCTTGTTTCCCAGGCGGGAAACGAGTAAGAACCAACTTCGAGGGGCAGAAGCTGGTTTCTGGTATCGATGGCCCCAGAAACACTATCCACGTCTCACAGACTAAACGAGACAACAAAAATCTGACATTGGAGGCAATAATAAACAACAATAAACACGTGGCTACAATCGACACAGGTGCCCCCGCCTCCATTGTACGAAGAGACTTGGTCAAGATGAATTGGCTACATAACACCAATAGCTACCGTCTAAAGAGCGCCACAGGAGAGGCAGTAAAAGTGTATGGTGAGGTTCGTCTAACGATTCGGTTTGCAGAACTAGAGTTGATATCAACTTACAGCGAGCAATCCGAATTGCTGGAAAACGCACGCTTCCTGAAGCTTTAGCGTTCGCTCTGACAATGAAAGCAGCAGAACAAGCTTCCCAAGGAGTTTATCGAGTCAGAAAAGTAGAAGTTGAAGAATGCTCATGTCAGAAAATCGCATTCCAAAGAAGCCAGCATGAAGGACCTGCTCGATGCTGGAATTGTAACAAAACCGGACATCTCCAGCGGCAGATTACCACCGAGAAGAGCTGCATGTCAACATTGTGGAAGCAGAACCAACGCTCGAGAACAACAGAACAATAACACCAACACTCCTGCTTGTTTCCCAGGCGGGAAACGAGTAAGAACCAACTTCGAGGGGCAGAAGCTGGTTTCTGGTATCGATGGCCCCAGAAACACTATCCACGTCTCACAGACTAAACGAGACAACAAAAATCTGACATTGGAGGCAATAATAAACAACAATAAACACGTGGCTACAATCGACACCGGTGCCCCCGCCTCCATTGTACGAAGAGACTTGGTCAAGATGAATTGGCTACATAACACCAATAGCTACCGTCTAAAGAGCGCCACAGGAGAGGCAGTAAAAGTGTATGGTGAGGTTCGTCTAACGATTCGGTTGGCAGAACTAGAGTTTTCGCATCTATTTCTGGTAGCGGATATATGTGACGAGTGCATCGTTGGAATCGACTTCATGAAGGAGTATGGAATAATTTTGGATATCGGTAAGCAAGTTCTAAAGTTTCAAAATGTGGAGATTCCGATGGTCTATGGCAACGAAAACTCAACAACTATTAGGACCGTCATCAAAGAAAACATTTGCTTGCCCGCTTCTTCGGAAGTATTCGTGTGGACGAAACTAAAGGGTGACTGTGGAAGCCATCGATACCTCTTAGTGGAGCCAGATACGGAACAAAGTTCCCAAAACATCATGGTAGGGAAGACTCTTGTGTCACCAAAGAACAACATGGTGCCTGTACGGATACTGACATAAAACCGTACGAAATTAATCTCAGGAAGGGAGAAATAGTTGGGAAATGTGAATCTATATCCGCAATTACTAAAATCACCGAAGCGGAAACAAAAAAACCTATCGACTCTCAGTCAACATCAACTTAATGTTGCTGGGGATCTCCTTCATGAGTATGCTCATATATTTTCTTCATCCAGCAGCGGGCAGTATGGTCGAACACAACTAGTGCAGCATCGAATCGATACCGGAGATGCAAGGCCGATTCGACAACCAGCAAGACGTCTCCCTTTGGCAAAACAAGCTGAAGTTGAAGAAATGATATCGACCATGAAGGAAGATGGGGTAATCGAAAATTCCAAAAGCCCTTGGGCATCACCAGTCGTTCTTGTCAAAAAGAAGGATGGAAGCACTCGATTACGTGTGGATTATCGAAGACTGAACGATGTGACAAAGAAAGATAGCTACCCTCTACCCAGAATCAGCGATACATTAGACGCGATGGAAGGTGCCCAATGGTTTTCAACTTTAGATTTGAAGAGCGGTTATTGGCAAGTAGAAATCCACCCAGAAGATCGGGAAAAGACGGCCTTCTCCACAGGAAATGGTCTGTGGCAGTTTAATGTGATGCCATTTGGGCTATGCAACGCTCCAGCAACTTTTGAGCGTTTGATGGAATGCGTTCTACATGGACTAACCTGGAAATCTTGCATGGTCTACTTGGACGATGTCATCGTGTACGGAAATACATTTAACGAACATTGCGAAAACCTTAAAGCTCTATTCCAGAAGCACACCTAAAGTTAAATCCAAAGAAATGTGCGCTTTTTAAGACCGAAGTTAAATATTTGGGGCATATCATCTCATCCCGTTTCGTGAAGGATTTTGCTAGGATTGCCAAAAGCTTGCATCAGCTTAGGCGTCAGTTATAGCGATCAGAAAAACGAAACAGGAAAAACTTTCAAATAGATTATTTACTAGGTTTTCATTCGATTTGAAACGCAAATGTTGTAGTAATCGATGACAAATAACTCAATGAATTTTTTATGCAAATAAAATTTTCAACTTAACAATTATTTTATTGTTAAAAATGCATTAATGTGTTTTCCTGATGTAAATTCATTTTTCGTTCCAGCTGATTGTCACTTCACACAAAATGGAACAAATCGTTCCAATTATTTGCGTTCCAGCTTTTACTTGTTCCACTGACAGATATGTGAAAGGAAAAAAAATCGTATCCATCTGTTTCAACTTTTCCTGGTGGTTTTTCCTGATCGCTATAACTGACGCCTTACTGAAAAGGGGAAGCCGTTCAAATGGTCAGGTGAGTGCGAGAAAAGCTTTCAAGAACTGAAGCTGCGTTTGTGTAATGCGTTTATGTAATGTCCTGGCCTACCCAACTCCTGGAAAATCTTTCATCATCGACGCTGATACAAGTAACGTTAGAATCGGAGCTGTACTATCTCAAGTACATGGCGGACAGGAAAAAGTTGTCGCCTATTACAGCAAGGTACTCTCGAAGCCAGAAAGGAATTATTGCGTGAGCTCTGATATTGGCAACAAAGCACTTCCATAAGTAAATCTATGGACAGAAGTTCCATCTTCGAACAGACCATGGTGCGCTCAATTGGCTTTTAAACTTCAAAAATCCAGAAGGTCAAGTAGCAAGATGGATCGAAAGGTTGCAGAGGTATGACTATGAGATTCAACATCGAAGAGGAAAGCTGCATTCAAACGCAGACGCACTATCGCGGCGACCGTGCAAACCAGACTGTAAGCATTGCACACGCCAAGAAGAAAAGGAAATGTTTATCGTCCAACGAACAAGAGCTGATACCATTTACGACTGGAACAACGAAGAACTCAGAATGGCCCAACAAGAAGATTCGGATATCGAACCATTCTTGCATGGAAGGAACACCAAGAGAAACCAGAATGGTGTGATATCTCCGACCGAAGTCCGGCTCTTAAAGCATATTGGGCACAATGGGACTCGCTTCATGTGCAAGAAGGGGTACTAAGGCGTAAGTGGGAATCCGCAGACGGTAAATCATTTGTGATGCAGCTAGTCGTACCTCGGTCAAAAGATAATGACGTTCTTCAAGAAATGCCCGACGGAACTTCTGGAGGTCATTTGGGAGTGAATAAGACGTTGGAAAAGATACGACAACGGTTCTACTGGCTGCACGCAAGAGATGACGTCGAAAGGTGGTGCCGAAAATGTGATACTTGTGCTGCTACCAGAGGACCGGGTAGAAAAATTCAGAGTAAAATGCAGCAGTATAATGTGGGTACACCTTTCGAGAGAATTGCTATAGACGTCGCAGGCCCTTTTCCTGAAACTAACAGTGGAAACCGATACATCCTTGTAGTCATGGATTATTTCAGCAAGTGGCCTGAAGCATTTGCCATCCCAAACCAAGAAACCAAAACAGTTGTGGATCAGATTGTCTTTAATTGGGTGAGCAGGTTTGGCGTTCCCATGGAACTGCATTCTGACCAAGGAAGGAATTTCGAATCTAAAGTCTTTCAGGAGGTTTGCACGCTTCTTGGCATTAAGAAGACGAGAACCACACCGCTCCATCCACAATCTGATGGGATGGTTGAACGATTCAACCGGACGCTTAAAGAACATCTATCAAAGGTTATCGGCGACTACCAACGAGACTGGGACCGACATATCCCATTGTTCCTTATGGCATATCGAAGTGAACCCATAGCTCGACGGGAAAAACACCATCGGAAATCCTGTTCGGATCAACAATACGCCTGCCAAGTGAAGTAAAATTTGGGTGTCGTCCAAATGAGTCACAGGGAACAGAAGACTATGTGGATGACCTCAAAGACAGGCTTATTGACATTCATCAACGAACAAGGACAAACATAAAACTATCCAGTGATCGAATGAAAACAAAATATGATGTAAGAGCGACAGCAACAGGATTTCAAGAAGGAGACCTTGTGTGGTTTTACAATCCTCATCGACAAAAAGGACTATCACCAAAACTCCAACAAAACTGGGAAGGCCCATATACTGTTGTGAAAAGAATCAATGATGTGGTCTACCGTATACAGAGAGGGGTAAGAGGCAAATTAAAAGTAGTTCATTGTGACCGTTTACATCGATATAATGGTGAAAGAAGTAATGAAATTGCTCGGGACGATCAATCCTAAGAAGGGGGCAATGTAAAGATTAAATTCATTGACCTATTATATTATTTACTTTGTTTTAAAACCTCCACTTATTTATTTCGTAAATAAAACACTTCACTTTCTTACAACCAATCGATTTATTATTCAACACTCAAATATACCGAAACTAATTTCCCTAAACAATTTACTTATCTCTTATTACAACCAACTTTATTCTGTCACTATTAAAAACAAACTGTGCCCAGGGTGGCAGCCAAGCTCTCTTTTATACCCAATATTTAGTTCCTTGTATTTTCGTGAAGGTTCTCGTATTTGCTTCTCGATCTTTCTATGACAGGTAGGTGGGGTTATAATTTCCCCTTCAAATCTCGAACATTCTTTCGATGTTCGAAAAAGCTCACTCAAAGTTACCAGTGGTAGCGTTCAATATCGGTTTGTGACTTAGCTATATTCCAAAAGATGGCGCTCCATAAAAGACGTTGCATTATAATTCAAAAGAAGTTGAGTAATTTAATCTTTACATTGCCCCCTTCTTAGGATTGATCGTCCCGATCAATTTCATTACTTCTTTCACCATTATATCGATGTAAACGGTCACAATGAACTACTTTTAATTTGCCTCTTACCCCTCTCTGTATACGGTAGACCACATCATTGATTCTTTTCACAACAGTATATGGGCCTTCCCAGTTTTGTTGGAGTTTTGGTGATAGTCCTTTTTGTCGATGAGGATTGTAAAACCACACAAGGTCTCCTTCTTGAAATCCTGTTGCTGTCGCTCTTACATCATATTTTGTTTTCATTCGATCACTGGATAGTTTTATGTTTGTCCTTGTTCGTTGATGAATGTCAATAAGCCTGTCTTTGAGGTCATCCACATAGTCTTCTGTTCCCTGTGACTCATTTGGACGACACCCAAATTTTACTTCACTTGGCAGGCGTATTGTTGATCCGAACAGGATTTCCGATGGTGTTTTTCCCGTCGAGCTATGGGTTCACTTCGATATGCCATAAGGAACAATGGGATATGTCGGTCCCAGTCTCGTTGGTAGTCGCCGATAACCTTTGATAGATGTTCTTTAAGCGTCCGGTTGAATCGTTCAACCATCCCATCAGATTGTGGATGGAGCGGTGTGGTTCTCGTCTTCTTAATGCCAAGAAGCGTGCAAACCTCCTGAAAGCCTCTACTGGCGTGCAGCCAGTAGAACCGTTGTCGTATCTTTTCCAACGTCTTATTCACTCCCAAATGACCTCCAGAAGTTCCGTCGGGCATTTCTTGAAGAACGTCATTATCTTTTGACCGAGGTACGACTAGCTGCATCACAAATGATTTACCGTCTGCGGATTCCCACTTACGCCTTAGTACCCCTTCTTGCACATGAAGCGAGTCCCATTGTGCCCAATATGCTTTAAGAGCCGGACTTCGGTCGGAGATATCACACCATTCTGGTTTCTCTTGGTGTTCCTTCCATGCAAGAATGGTTCGATATCCGAATCTTCTTGTTGGGCCATTCTGAGTTCTTCGTTGTTCCAGTCGTAAATGGTATCAGCTCTTGTTCGTTGGATGATAAACATTTCCTTTTCTTCTTGGCGTGTGCAATGCTTACAGTCTGGTTTGCACGGTCGCCGCGATAGTGCGTCTGCGTTTGAATGCAGCTTTCCTCTTCGATGTTGAATCTCATAGTCATACGTCTGCAACTTTTCGATCCATCTTGCTACTTAACCTTCTGGATTTTTGAAGTTTAAAAGCACCATGGTCTGTTCGAAGAAGGAACTTCTGTCCATAGATGTACTTATGGAAGTGCTTTGTTGCCAATATCAGAGCTAGAAGTTCCCTCCTTGTCACGCAATAATTCCTTTCTGGCTTCGAGAGTACCTTGCTGTAATAGGCGACAACTTTTTCCTGTCCGCCATGTACTTGAGATAGTACAGCTCCGATTCCAACGTTACTTGCATCAGCGTCGATGATGAAAGATTTTCCCGGAGTTGGGTAGGCCAGGACAGGTGCATTACATAAATGCACCTTAAGTTCTTGAAAGCCTTTCTCGCACTCACCTGACCATTTGAACGGCTTTCCCTTTTCAGTAAGCTGATGCAAGCTTTTGGCGATCCTAGCAAAATCCTTCACGAAACGCCGATAATATGTGGCTAGACCAAGAAAGCTCCGGAGTTGATGTTTGTCCTGCGGCGTTGGCCAATTCTTCACAGTGTCAACTTTCTCAGGATCAGTTTTCACTCCTTGGGATGAGATGATATGCCCTAAATATTTAACTTCGGTCTTGAAAAGCGCACATTTTTTTGGATTTAACTTTAGGTGTGCTTCTCGAAGCCTCTGGAATACAGCTTTAAGGTTTTCACAATGTTCGTCAAATGTTTTTCCGTACACGATGACATCGTCCAAGTAGACCAGGCAAGATTTCCAAGTTAGTCCATGTAGAACGCACTCCATCGAACGCTCAAAAGTTGCTGGAGCGTTGCATAGCCCAAATGGCATCACATTAAACTGCCACAGACCATTTCCTGTGGAGAAGGCCGTCTTTTCCCGATCTTCTGGGTGGATTTCTACTTGCCAATAACCGCTCTTCAAATCCAAAGTTGAAAACCATTGGGCTCCTTCCATCGCGTCTAATGTATCGCTGATTCTGGGTAGAGGGTAGCTATCTTTCTTTGTCACATCGTTCAGTCTTCGATAATCCACACGAAATCGAGTGCTTCCATCCTTCTTTTTGACAAGAACGACTGGTGATGCCCAAGGGCTTTTGGAATTTTCGATTACCCCATCTTCCTTCATGGTCGATATCATTTCTTCAACTTCAGCTTGTTTTGCCAAAGGGAGACGTCTTGCTGGTTGTCGAACCGGCCTTGCATCTCCGGTATCGATTCGATGCTGCACCAGTTGTGTTCGACCATACTGCCCGCTGCTGGATGAAGAAAATATATGAGCATACTCATGAAGGAGATCCCCAGCAACATTAAGCTGATGTTGACTGAGATTAGATGACTTCAGAATTTGGGCTTTTAAATTTTCGCAGTCGATAGGTTTCTTTGTTTCCGATTCGGTGATTTTAGTAATTGCGGATATAGATTCACATTTCCCAACTATTTCTCCCTTCCTAAGATTAATTTCGTACGGTTTTATGTTCAGTATCCGTACAGGCACCATGTTGTTCTTTGGTGCCACAAGAGTCTTCCCTACCATGATGTTTTGGGAACTTTGTTCCGTATCTGGCTCCATCATGAGGTATCGATGGCTTCCACAGTCACCCTTTAGTTTCTTCCACACGAATACTTCCGAAGAAGCGGGCAAGCAAATGGTTTCTTTGATGACGATCCTAATAGTTGTTGAGTTTTCGTTGCCATAGACCATCGGAATCTCCACATTTTGAAACTTTAGAACTTGCTTACCGATATCCAAAATTATTTCATGCTCCTTCATGAAGTCGATTCCAATGATGCACTCGTCACATATATCTGCTACCAGAAATAGATGCGAAAACTCTAGTTCTGCCAAACAGATCGTTAGACGAACCTCACCATACACTTTTCCTGCTTCTCATGTGGCGGTCTTTAGACGGTAGCTATTGGTGTTATGTAGCCAATTCATCCTGACCAAGTCTCCTCGTACAATGGAGGAGGTGGCACCGGTGTCGACTGTAGCCACGTGTTTATTGTTGTTTATTATTGCCTCCAATGTCAGACTTTTGTTGTCTCGCTTAGTCTGTGAGACTTGGATAATGTTTCTGGGGCCATCGATACCAGAAACCAGCTTTTGCCCCTCGAAGTTGGTACTTACTTGTTTCTCGCCTGGGAAAACAAGTTGAGCAGGAGTGTTGGTGTTATTGTTCTGTTGTTCTCGAGCGTTGGTTCTGCTTCCACAATGTTGACATGCAGCTCTTCTCGGTGGTAATCTGCACTGCCGCTGGAGATGTCCGGTTTTGTTATAATTCCAGCATCGAGCAGGTCCTTCACGCTGGCTTCTTTGGAATGCGATTTTCTGACATGAGCATTCCTCAACTTCTACTTCTCTGACTCGATGAACTCCTTGGGAAGCTTGTTCTGCTGCTTCCATAGTCAGAGCGAACGCTAAAGCTTCAGGAAGCGTGCGTTTTCCAGCAGTTCGAATTGCTCGCTGTAAGTTGATATCAGATACAGCACGGATGAAGGCTTCTGTTGCGAATTGGCTGATGATTTCATCCCCTGCAGCTAGATATGCTAGATGCGCAAACCGTTCGATGTCTGCTTGGAGCTGTTGCAAACTTTCTCCTCTTTTCTGGACTCTGGTGTTAAGCTGGACGCGGAAGACTTCTTACATATGGCCCTCTCCAAAGCGTTTGTCAATGGCCTGAACAAGAGCACTGAAGTTGCCATTCTTATCTGCAGGTATGGTTTGCAGTAGTTCAGCAGCAGGTCCTCTTAGAGCAAGTAGCAGAGCTATAAATTTGTCTTCATCATCCCAGCCGTTCGTTGCTGCGGCTGCCTCAAACTGCTTCTTGTAGATCGACCAAGAAGTTTGCCCATCAAAAGTCGGTGGATGCTGTAGTGTAATAAAATCATTCATTCATTTCATTAACGTAAAATTATTTCTCATTTCTCAAACGTAAACAAAGCCACATGTCTTAGCATTTTCATTGATATTTAAAACCACAAAATCCAAATTCATTTATTTGTTTGTTTTTGTCAAACGAAACTGAGTGTTGTGCTCAGGGCATTGCCACCACTTGGGTGACTATGCACCCAAGTGGCATAGAAATATTTTGTTACACTTTAGTCCAGATTTATAATTGTATTGAGTCATAATTAGACTGCCCCAATATTTTGTAAATATTAGAACTACATATAAGGAAAAGTAGAATGCTGATGCATTTGTTATTTGTAATATAGTTAGAATAAGTGGGGATAACCCAAAAATTGTAATAGAATTAAGTAGTATAAATAGCTGTAAGAATTGGTAAATAAAAATCAGTCTTGAACTATCTCAATCATTGGACTCATATAGCGGCATCCTGCCCTTACTATTAGCGAGCTGCGCTTAATAAAGCATATAATAAAGCGTGCTACGCTATAATAGCTTAGGGCTTATAGACAAAACCTTACAATGCATTTCCTTCTTCTTTGGGTAATCGCCAACACTTTCTCGAATTTTAATTTTTCGAACTTTGTCTAATTCATCGGCAATGCTTTGAATTTGGCCTTTGAATTTTTCTTGAACTCTCTCGAGCCTTGCGTCTACATCATCCATACGTCCACCAAGAGCAATGAACTTGTTCTCAAATGTATCGAGCTTACCTTCGATTAGATTCTTCTGTTCTTCTAGAAGGTCCTTTTGCTCTTTACGTTGGTCTTCGATTTGCTCGAGAAGATTCTTCTGTTCACTCTTTTGTTCAACACGTTGTTTCTTGATTTGTTCGAGGAGAATAGTCATCATTGACGACAAGTCGGCACCAGTACTTACTTGCTCTATCGGCATTTCGATTTCGAATACAAATATGTCAGGGTTTTCACTGTGTTGTCTTAAATCTTCTTGCAGACGGATAATGAGGTCATTTTTCGCTCCAGCAGCAGGAAGATCTCGTTTACTCAATTCTGCCTTAAGTTCAACACAATTTAATTCATTCAATGTCTTACCCATTTTTCTTTTTATTTTTCTTCTTTTACCACTTTTACTTTTTTTTGACTTTGTTTTATTAATTTATCACCATAAATTTTCCGAATTCACAGATAATTAGTTTTATCTTCACTTCTAACACCAATGTAATATTTTCTTAGGGTTCGATGGATAAAACTTATTTACTTTGTTTTAAAACTTCCACTTATTTATTTCGTAAATAAAACACTTCACTTTCTTACATACAATCAATTTATTAATCAACACTCAAATATACCGAAACTAATTTCCTTAAACAATTTACTTATCTCTTATTACAACTAACTTTACTCTGTCACTATTAAAAACAAACTGTGCCCAGGGTGGCAACCAAGCTCTCTTTTATACAGAATATTTAGTTCCTAGTATTTTCGTGAAGGTTCTCGTCTTTGCTTCTCGATTTTTCTATGACAGGTAGGTGGGGTTATAATTTCCCCTTCAAATCTCGAACATTCTTTCGATGTTCGAAAAAGCTCACTCAAAGTTACCAGTGGTAGCGTTTAATAACGGTTTGTGACTTAGCTATATTCCAAAAGATGGCGCTCCATAAAAGACGTTACATTATAATTCAAAAGAAGTTGAGTAATTTAATCGTTACAGTATTGACCGCGCGGATTTTCATTCGTTTCGATTAAAATATCGATCAAGTTTTTGCTTTGAATGTTGTTCAATCGTTTTTTAATACTATTTGTACTTCACTACTTTTTTAATAAATTACAGTCCACTTTTTTCTATTACTATTGAGTAGTATGTATCGAGACACGAAAGATTTAAGACACGAATCTGAACCCTCGAAGTTCGGAGTTAAATAAATAATTTATATACAAAATTTCGTGGTTTTTTGTGTTTTATTTAATTTCGATCTAACATTTGGTCCTTAAAGCCCATTTCGTGTATAAAATACACTTAAAACATTCGTGATTAATCATGTTTAATAATTGGAAATTGCAAATTCTCGACGTGACGTGGAAATAGACACAAAATTGCACACAGACAATTACACATACAACCAAACTGCACCAAATACGATCCACAAATCAATTTGCGCAGTAGTGGTTCTTGTCGACGAAAGAAATGTCAGTTTGCGATCGAACTTGTTTATTCACCGAGAGATAGAGAACACGATAGTCTCTTGTGAATTGACGAGGGTGCTGTCAGACAAAGATCGAACTTGTGACCGACAGAGAATACGATAGTTTTTTTTGTATTAATTCTTTTACAGAACCGACATGCGTGGCAGAATCTTGCGAGTGTTCCCTGGACGTGATGGACAGGTACGTTCGGCTGAAATCCAAACTTCCACCGGGTAATTGCGGAGACCCGCTTCAAAGTTAGCGAAGCTAGATGTTTGTGAATCTTAAGAAGACGATTCACGGGGGGCGGGATGTTAAGAATTATTTAATAAAAGCGCGCTTAGATGAGCCGCACACGAATGTTAAGACCTTTAAATTAAAGTTTTCCAAACGCCTCCTTAAAGGAAGTAACTTAAATTTGTAATGTTGAAATTGTTTTAAATGTTGTAAGCCTGTCTTCAAGAGAGGAGGGAAAAAAGCATAGTAAATTAAAAAAGTAATTGTAATCTTAAAATTTTTAATATAATCCTTTTGCTATTAACAGAAATAAATATCAGATAATTTCAACAATAAACCGAAAAATTGAGTTATCATATTCATTTTGGAAAAGCCCCCTCGGCAGACAGGACAAAATCGAAAAAAAAAAACAAGTAAAAATAAAACTATTTTTTATTTAGGTTGTAAATTGTGACAAATTGTTTTTTGTACTCGATTTTCGCATTTCAACACCTGTTTCGATTCGTTCATATTTTTGGATCTGTTCAGGATCCGATTTGGTTTCGGTTCTCGCTGAGTATGGTGAAATGGTAAGCTCTCTCTCTCACAACACATGCACAAAATGGGTCCGTGGTGATTCTAATTTCCATACTAATTTGAGCCGACAAACGCAGTTTTGCGGATCCATATTTGGATGCGTAAACCGAGTCATCCATACGTTGTTTACTATGTGCGCGGATCCAAAACGGAGTCGTTTGCTTGAAGGGTAAACAAGCATAAATGTCATTTCGATCAGCTGTTGTGTTTAAATGTTTTGAATTTGCAATAAAAAGTTTCGTTTCTGCAAAAATGTAAGTTTACCCCTACACAACTTGGAACAGTTATAATTTAATAAAAATGTGTTTTGAGGCCTGCCATAAAAATACAAATAAAAATGGTTTCCATGAAGGTTTTTTTTTAATAATACAAACTCTATGTACTACTGAAATACATCAGCCAAGTAGAAGACTTAGCACTATTTAATTGGACTTGTTGAATTATTGATTCAAAATAGCTTTTTACGGCCTTTAGTCCACAAAAATTTAGGCGTTTCGTCCCGGCGATCTCACTTGGACTTATCAGTTGACTAGTGAGGACCTTGTCAATACGCAATTTTTGTTAGGTTCAGTCCATCTAACATAGATTTCCTGACGAATATCTAGTGTGAACTATGTATATCCAACGAGACGAGAATTCCTAGTCATTAAATTGGAAGTTTTGGTTTTTTGCCCAGGGCCTGGCATTGTTTATATGTTTTTTTTTTTTTTTTTTTTTAAATCTATGTTAGATGGACTGAACCTAACAAAAATTGCGTATTGACAAGGTCCTCACTAGTCAACTGATGAGTCCAAGTGAGATCGCCGGGACGAAACGCATACATTTTTGTGGACTAAAGGCCGTAAAAAGCTATTTTGAATCAATAATTCAACAAGTCCAATTAAATAGTGCTAAGTCTTCTACTTGGCTGATGTATTTCAGTAATATAGAGTTTGTATTATTAAAAAAAAAACCTTCATATAAACAATGCCAGGCCCTGGGCAAAAAACAAAAACTTCCAATTTAATGACTAGGAATTCTAGTCTTGTTGGATATACATAGTTCACACTACATATTCGTCATGAAATCTATGTTAGATGGACTGAACCTAACAAAAATTACGTATTGACAAGGTCCTCACTAGTCAACCGATGAGTCCAAGTGAGATCGCCGGGACGAAACGCCTAAATTTTTGTGGACTAAAGGCCGTAAAAAGCTATTTTGAATCAAAAATGGTTTCCTCTTGCATAGAAACACATCCCGAACTGGCGAGGTCCTACAATGCCCTGTCAGGCTCAATAGGAGCCTCATAGAAAACTAGCATAGAAGTATACATTACAGTTCACTTATTTTTTTTTTTTAACTTTGACATCTTTTTCACGAAGCTTTCGATTAGTGGAGAATCTCACACAACCTATCTTTCTCAAAAAACATAGCAAAAGTGATAGTCAATTTGATTACCACCTTACGTGGAGCAAAATCATTCATTTTGATGATCAACAATCGCCTTACGCGATTCCACCCCTGCATCGCGTCCATTTCAGAATTGTGGAGTTGATTTTTGTGGACCTATCTTCACATATTTAAAAATTCGTGGGAACACACCTTATAAGACTTATGTTGCAGTATTTGTATGTTTTGCTTCAAAAGCCGTTCACCTTGAAGCTGTATCAAATTTGTCCTCCAAGGCGTTTTTATCATCTTTAAAAAGATCAATTGGCCATCGTGATCTTCCCAAAAATATATTTTGTGATAACGCCGCAAATTTTGTAGGGAAAAGGTCCAAGTTAAACGATCTACAAAAGTTCATATTTTCAAATAGCACTAAAGAACATAATCACCCTTATTCCGTAAGGCGTTTTACAAAAACGCCTATAAAACGACAAGTCTCCAGAAGCATTGATTTGCGTTTAAGTAAAACTAAAACTTTACCGTTCTCGTCTTTCTTCACCCTTCTAACCATTAAAACGAAAGTCGGCGTACTAAAACTACAATTGCCGCTTCTAGAGACGTGTCGTTTTGCTGGAGTTTTCGTAAAACACCTTACGGATTAAGGATGATTAAAAAATTTTGTACTAATCAAAATGTTTTTTTTTTTTTTTTCTTTTTATTCCACCAAGGGCTCATCATTTTGGCGGTCGTTAAAATAGGAAAAGGCCACCTATACCGTAACTTGCCGAACGCAAAGCTTACGTTCGAGGAACTCTCAACTGCACTGGTGAATATCGAAGCGGTGATGAATTCACGTCCTATAACACCATTTTCATTAGTTACCAGTGATTTAGAAGCCCTAACCCCTGGGCACTTTCCTATTGGTTTGTTGAAGGCCATTCCATACTTTACATTTAAACTCAAATTTAATCAAAATTAATCATCGTTAAATAAAATCTACAAACATTTATCGAATTTATACAGAAGTCCCACTACTAATAACGCCTAAATACCAAGGAATCTTTATACAGGGTGTCCGCCGGGAAGGTATACTTTGTTTTGCCGCCATTTTGTTAAACATTAGTCTTGACAGTTCATATTTGGCAGTCGTGAAGTAGACAAAGAAGTGGCAAATTTATTATGGAAAAATATTCGATAAACCAACGTGTTTTAATCGTTAAAACATTTTATCAAAATCAATCATCGATTACTGTGACGATGAGAAAGTTACGTGAAATTTTTGGGAGAAACAACGTGCCAACAAAACGTGGTATCAACAATCGCATACAGCCAGGATTACAATGGAATTACTGCGAGACCTCTTTCCACAACAAGTTATTTCAAGAAATGGTGATGTTGATTGGCCTGCACGGTCGCCTGATTTGACTGCTCCGGACTTCTTTTTATGGGGATATCTGAAAAGCAAGGTTTATGCAAACAAACCAGAAACGCTTGAGCAACTCAAACAAAATATTCGTGATGAAATTAATGAAATACCGCGTGAAATGTGTGAGAATGTAATGAAAAATGTGCTCAAAAAGGCTCGCATTTGTGAGACTAACAGAGGCGGACATTTACCTGATATTGTATTCCATACATAATTGCCGACATTAAATAAAATATTTATCAATATAAGATCCATTCTCTTTCATTTAATCAAAAATTATAAACAAAAAAGTAGTATACCTTCCCGGCGGACACCCTGTATATACAAAATGTTAAAAACCGATGTTACAATAATTATAATAAAGAAAAATGTTACACGTTACATCACACTATTAAGTCGTTTCGTTTTTCTATAATAAAGCCAAACTTAAAAATTTCGATCGTTGTTTTTTGCATATTAATTTTCAATAAAAGAAAAAAAAATCAAATTTTTCTATTTTACGGTTTGAAAAAGATCACATCGTCTAATAGCCAAGTTACAAGAATTTATTACACACTGGCTCGGAGTAATTAAAGCATCTTGTTTGGGTTTCTTGAATGTCTCCCAACTTCGTTCTCAAATCTGTACAATTGAGCATTCAACCATTGCTCCAATACGTTTTCTTACTTCTTAGACAAAAAACTTATTACAAATATTTGAATTTAAGCAATAAAACTACATTTCGACGGTTAAAAATGAATACCTGCTATGTCGCATTTTGTAAACTTTACAGGAGACACAAAAAACTGAATATTTTCTCAAAACAAAAAAGGCAAGATGATAGGAAGTATTCAAAAATGACAATAAAAATGTTTTGACAGCTACTGGCGATATAATGAATACGTTCAGTGATGCAGATGGAATTTCTTAACGAAACTACACCAAAAAGTGATTTTCACAAAAAATGTTTGTTAGGAGGTATTCATATTTAACCGTCGATTTGTAAAAGAAAGAAAATAATTACGTATCTATAGATATCAATCATCAATTTCAGCTTATGCTGAAATTGACATTAGGATTAACGTGTCAAATGCATCCGTCTCACTGCGCACTCTTGAGGTACCTAAAAGCGGGGGGAAATGCGAAAACCGCGGTTTTTTTTAAGAGTGTTTTCAATTTCTGATAACATTTGGACATCAGCGAAATCGCAATTAAAAGTTGATCCACTGGAGGCAATGTTGATAACAAAGTGCAATTATGACTATGATTGGTGAGATTTTAAGACCTTTTTAAGAAGTCAAGATGACATCTTAAAAAAAATACATGCGAACAAAAATACTAAAACTAACAGTTCCTTTAAGTTAAACTTTTAAATTATGACCGTACTTAAGTATTTATTATTTTGTTTTGTTTTATTTATTTTGTTATAAAAGTATTTTTATTTTTTGTTTTAAAAAATCTGAACTCATTGATGTATGTAACCTGAAGTACAAACATTTTGAGTAAATATCGTTTGTTTCTAAACTTGTTGTCTTGTTGTAAGTTAATTAAAAAATGTCCTCTTTTTTGCATCTGAAAAAATGGTCACCATAGTTATCGCATAAAAAACCCTTTTCATACGTACCAATTTGTTTAGCTTATTATAATAAATAAACACGAATGGCATTATAGCTGTTTATTATAAACTTGATTTCAATGTTATTTAGATAAAATATATTAAAATTTTTAGGAATCATACAAAAGCCTTTGGTAGTGCGGCAAAATCTCATTATTGGGTACATGTAAACTGAATTCAAGTGCAACAAGGACAGCAAATTCTGATGCAATAAGTTCTTTGTGGCTCAAGCGAAAAACGTTTTCCGTTTTCTGTAAAAAAAATTATATGATAAAAATTGATTTTAGAAAAAATTATATCTCACCTCTATTAGACTTTTAAGTAATTCGCCCTTTACATCATTCATTTTGGCGCTTAAAAGCAAACACGCGCCAGCAGATAGCTTCCGGTTATTTTTGTTTATAAGGTTTGAAAGGATCAATTTTTCGAAGTACACATACGCTTGTGATATAGTCACAAGGTCAATTCTGGGATCCAGTTTGTTAATGCGTCGCATTTCTCGTTTTATACTTAAGATTAAGACAATTTTTAATTAATATTTGTCAAAAAAATATAACATTTAACATTACCTTCTTAGTTTACTCAAAGTTAACTGGATATGCGGAAATTTTTCTTTGAATTTATCGTTCAACTCTTTTTTCAAATCCGATGGCCGTACATAATCAATAACAGAGGTCATGTATGAAGTAAAGGTGAGCAAAGTGCGATGTTTGCCAGCAATCAGCTCAGGATCATCTAAAATATTTGCAGAATAGTGTTGAAGCTAAAAAAAATATAAATTTACAAATTATAAATTTGAATTTACTTGCATACTTGAAAATAGATAATAAAAATGTTAAAAATCATGCTAAGTCAATCAGACTTAATGAATGACAGAATGAGTTAATATAGATTAATAAAGATTCAGATTTGTTTGAATATAATAAATAATACAAAAATTAAAATAAGTACGGCATGGCTACATACATAATTATGCCGTCTGGCAGAGCGCTTTTGCTATCTTTTAATAGTATAGATATAGACTATAGAGGGAAAGATTAACAAAATACGCTAGAAAAGATAACCAAATAAAATTATTGTTTTATTATGCTCGTCTTGTTGTCGCCTTCAATTTGATTTCTTTTCTCGATGATTTTGTATCAACATCTTTTTGTACTAAAAAAATGTAAACTTCACGCATACAACGTTGTAAGATTAGTCAGCAGCAACAGGAGAATTATTTTCAACATTACACTTTGATTTCAAAACAAGGTACGATCCAATTGTACATCCACTTTACTAGTAATGAATTGAATAAGCTTATCTCTAGCATTTGCATATTTGCATTATTCATATCATTGTATACCAACAATGTCCACCGCCACACAGTGGGGCAGAAACACGAAAAGTTGGCATTAAATCAACCAACAGAGCTAGGAACCTGAAATTTGGCACAAATTCTACTGATACCAATGTTAATGCATAGTCATAGTTTCTAATGGCTACGCCCATTTCTAGGGTTACCACCCATACAAAAATTTGTAAGATTACGAAATTTCTCAAAATGTTAATAAAACTTTGTGTATCATAAATGATTATTATTCTAGGTATTTTCTAATTGATTGTAATGCAATTGCATTTATAAAAAATAAAAAAAAAGGTTACCACTTTTGAAATTTTTTTCATTTTTGATTTGTATTATTATTATTGTTTTTAACTTCCCATAGGAAGTTATTGTAATCGGTCCGACTTGTCGAATTGAAAATTGTGACTTTTCTCGACGTTTTAAGGTCCCTAGAATCTAAATTCATGGTTTTTAGAGAAATGTTTCTGATCCATCTTCAAAAGACACAGACGGACGACCACGTATAGATTTTAAAGGACATTTATAAGTGAAGAGAATGGGAGTGTTAAGCCAAATTCTAATGGTTTTTAAAATTTTTGGCTCTACACTACTAGCCTTTTCCCAACGCGTTTTGAATCGCCATTTGAATTTGTAAATTTTTATATTTATATCGTTTTCAAAGGTACCAGAGCATTGAGTCCGTCTAACAACCTCTTCCTTCAAAAACTTTATCTGGCTATCCAGTCCTTGACAACCTGACGTCTTCATTATATTGTAAAGGTCCTGCCTGGTTACTGACAACGTTTTGGATGTTGTTCGGCCTATAAAGTTTCAAAAATACTATAACTCTGTCCAAAAACATGTATTTTAAGAAAATGACGTCACCAACAAAAATGTACGCTACACACAGGGGAGCAAATTGTAGTAAGAAAACTTGACATATTCTGAAAGAAGACAAACCACTGAACAAAATGACGTATAAAACATATTGGGATTCCACGGGAACAACTAATCGCATATGGATTTCAGAAAAATGCAAAAAACTTAACTAAAAATTAAAATAACAAGAATATATTTTTTCTCAAAAAACTTAACATATAAAAACGCACCTGAGCTTACTGATTCCATTGCAAATAGATTTAATTTAATACACGTAATAAATAAAAAATAGTACACAATTTACTAAAACATCCCAAAGTGGTAAAAAGAGGTCTATACTCGACGCAAAACGTGAACTTACTCTTCAGTTGTGACGATTTCCAGTAGATCACTTCTTATTCTCCGTAATATTTCGGAGAGAAATAGAACGGTTATTTTAAACAAAGCTGAACTTCATAATTTGATTAAATGCCAGCTTTTTTGCGTTTTGCCCCATTGTGCGCCAATTGCTTATTATTTTGCTCAAAGGCGTTGAGTTTAGACTCACCGTAACAGCAAGTGCAGCATTACGATTTCCTAAAGATCTAATTTTATCAATAGCCGTCAAAAAATTCAATAAACACAGATTCAATGTTAGGAACACAACAGTTTCAGTTGCAGCATTCTATTGTATTCAGGCAGTAAACCGTGATGCAAAGAAAAAATATGAAAGATATATAAACACAATTAAAAAGGGGATGGCTGTCACTGTGATCCTGTTTGTTTTATTATGATGATCTAATCCAGATCAAATCATGAGGATAGTAGAATCCAGCTAATTTTTTAATGTGGAACAGTGTTTTGATTTTTTAGTTTTTTAATCTCATTATAGAGCATATGTTCAACGAGCATGTGAGCAACAGCAGCGGTGTCTTCGCGGGCTCCAGCAACAAGGACTATGTTGGCCGAGTCGAGAATTGAGGTAGCAGCAGCACTTTTTTTCGTTGAATCGAAAGCAGCAGCAGCAGAGGATGAGGAGGGTTGCAACCGCTGAGTCATGACGATTGAATCTGAACATAATGAAGTCTGAGCTGCAACTGGAACTGCAGCGAGAATAGCTGTCAAAATATTGAATACACAAAAATTAAATTTTACGCAATCGGCGGAGCTGCAAGAGTTCACAAACTTTTAACGTACAGCACTTTTGACGTTTCAATTTGTATGAAGAAAAAAATTATTAATTTAAAGAATATACATAAGTAAGAAAGTGAATAAAAAGCGCGTGATCGTTTTTTTCTTTAAAATATACAAAAAGCTCTTTGCATTGTGGGCACGTACGATCGTATGTAGCTCCAGCTCCAGCTGTAGCTCTAGTTGCAGCACTCTATTGTGTTCAGGCCGTGTTTGTGTAAAAATGGAGAACCATTTAGAGGCAATTTATTTAACGAAATAGAGCCCCATAGTTATTTGAGAAAATTTGCACACCTATGGAAAGTTTTATTCTTTAGCATATATGTAGGTTTACATAATGTTCAATTTGAGTTTTATCTAATTTTCCAATGAATTTTTGGATCATTTCGATCAATTTTAAGATTACACAAAGTACACTTCAATTTAGACTATGAATGAATGACTTTATTTAATTTCTTTAGTTACTTTAAAAAAACACTGTTTTACCGTTATACTTATGATTTTTTTGTTTCTTTTCGTTACAAGCTGATAGCATTTCTTAGACGAGGTGACCCCATCAACACACGAATGAGTAAATTATTATTATAATTAATTACGTAATAACAAAAAATAATATTTACACAAATTAGAAACTTCAGATTGTTTCTGATGTTGACTCTAATTACCTGAAAAACTCGCGCTGTCTCTAAAGTATCATCGATATCAAAAAATTTTACTTCTGGCGTTGGGCTTGTTGTCATGTTTCGGTTGTTTATGTGGTTTTCGAAAGTATAACACCTAAATTCAAAATAAAAAATGTTATTAAAATACAATGAAAAATGTTAATTACCCAATATTATATTTTATTTTATTTTAATTAATTTCAGTGTTTATTTATTTTAAACTATTTTTAAACTATTAAAATTCCCTGCAAATTCATTATATTAATTTTTGCAGTGAAGAAAACTCACCGGGCTTGACTATACTGTATTTTACAGAAGATTCATATATTTTGATTGCAAATTCTATATCCTGTAATTTTTGAAGTACAACATTTTTCGTTTGCAGAAAATCATCAAATGTCGCAGTGGACCATGGTAAAACGCCTTGAATGAAAACAAATAGGGTGATACAAAAGATGCATAAAACCGCTAGAGCTTGTAGGCTAGGTCGAAACAAAAAAAAATAATATTGTAGTAGGGGTTTAGTTTTAGACGCCTTGATAGGGTCCGTCTCATTTTGTTGACTTAACCCGGTATATCTGTTCTTCCAGGGTTTACCTTCTCTTTCCGTTTTACTCGTAGGAACTTATTTAAGCTTTTATGAGCCTAACAGACTTTGAACCATCCGCCAATTACGAGGATGAACTTTTGACCTCCAGCCAAGAGACCAAGTACTGGAAGCTCTGGTGCTCTTGGAGAACCTATTACTCAAGGGAGTACAGGTAATACCAACCATAATACACTTGTTCTTCGACCGTCACAAGCAGAACCCAAATCCTCATGTAGCAATCCCAGCCATAGCAGCGTTATATCAGGTATCAAAAAGAAATCAGCGAGTGCTCCTCTGAAGACACAGTTCATGAAGGCCTCCCTTATTCTTGACAAGGTTGACGGTAAAATAAAGTACCAGAAGGTTGTTGAGGAATACAACAATCTTCTGGCTACTCAAGAGAGGGCCGTCAAGCGTATAAGATCCCGAGATGAGGTCAAACAACCTTCGAAGAAAAGTAAGCTCGTTGGTCCGAAAAAATTAAGAAAACGTCATGTTCAGGAGCAACGCAACCGCGTACTTTAAGTGGCTGTCAGAGATTACCTCCAAGCAGGGCTGCCAATGCTGAGCCCAGAAAGTGTAGCAAATCGCCCAAAAAAAACGAATAGATTTCAAAAAAGTGTAGCAGATAATGAAAAAAAATCTATAAAAAAAAACAAATTTATTTCAAATTTCAGAAGGAAAACACACATTGACTATTTTTGCGTTTAACAATAACAGCTTTTGAAACAATAAGTCTTACAAATTCATAGGTACATAGTAAATTAGTTTATTTTAAAATAAATAAGAACTTTTTGTTTCATTCAATTCTGTTTGAAACGTTGTATAGCGTTAAAAAAGATTAATTAAAAAAAGAAAAACACGTCTTGATTCAAACAAAAATCAAACCCTTTCTAAAAGATTGACAATTTCTCTTTCTTAGGTGTTTCGTATACCACATTTGACTAGTGGCAAGGCTGCCACTTATGATTTTAGTTTAAGTACTTCTCAACACTCCGCCCACCTCGTCTAGTTACTGTGACGAAACATCTGGCCGCCCACCGTTGTCATCGGCAGAGTTGTTTTAAATTGGAAGCACGACTAAATTCGAAATAGCTGGTTTTAAAATTGATTGCCGCAACTCGAACCAGATTTGTCCTCTCCAGAATGCACTTCCAAGACGCGGCCCAGTAGCCATTGAGTGGGTGGGGCGCGTTATTCTCACTTTTATATTGATTTTATTTTTTTGTCACTTGCTTCGTATCTGCAGTTTATGTAAGTTCAACCTTTTCCAAAAATCTTGCTGTATTTGTTGGAACTGCTTCCACCATGTTAATCTGCCTGTCTTGACGTCAAGTAAGTCCGGTTTCGGAGCGGCAGTGATGGGACCGCCCACCAAGAAGTGCCCAAGGGTCAAGGCAGCTAAATCTTCTGCATTATCGGACAAGGCTGATAGTGGCCATGAATTAAGCACAGCCTCGATTTGCTTCAGGACGGTGAAAAATTCTTCGAACATCAAAGTTGCTTCCCCGATGGTTCGCTTAAGGTGGTTTTTCATGCTCTTGACTCCGGCTTCTCATATGCCTCCAAAGTTCAGAACTGCAATGGCGCCCACGAACATCTCGTTGCGCAATCACTATAGATGCTAGAGCTGTATCCTCTCTGCGCTGCAAGAAATGTCTCGGTGGTCATGTCGTTTACGAGTTCTTGATGAATAGCTCTAGTGCTCAGGCTTACAAAGAGAGCGCCCCATTCCTTGTAACTACGATGACTTCGGCCTTTTGTTGTACGAATCGAAAACGGTCCAGCATAATCTAAACCAGACAGTTTAAACAGAGCTGCAGCTGTACAACGAGGAGTGGGAAGGTTTCCCGTAATTTGCGTTGTAGTTTGCAGTTTATGACGACAGCATATCATACATCGACGAATGAACTTCTGTATTGAAGAACGACCGTCGATTATCCAATATCGTCTTCGCAGAAAGTTAAGGGTCACTTGCTTGCCATCATGCACAGTAGAATTATGCGCTTGATCAATAAGCAGCTTGGTCAGTTTACTATCCTCGGGCAGAACGAAAGGGAATCGTTCAGACATAGGCAGTAGAGCCTATTTCAATCGCCCATTCAATCGAATGATGCCACTTTCGTCGATGATTGGATTTAGCTTCAGAAGTGTTTGCTTTTTGAACTGATAGGTTTACCTTGAGAGAGACAAGAAACTTCATTAGAAAAGTGTATTTTTGAACAAAAATTATCCAAAACTGTAAAGCCTCTTGTCGTTCGACAGCTGTGCACCAGAATGATGAAGCATGTAGACGCTGACTTGATTGCAATATAACGATAGCACCGGCATGTTACTCCAATTAAGGCGTTGATGTCGGAGTATTTGCAGAGAAGCCCCAGTGCTCCTACATCCTCCGTAAGCTTGGAAAGGGCTTGAGCAGCAATGAGTGCTGTTACCTCAGCTCCCTCAGTGAAGCCGAAACTTTGCTTCGGCCATTCGCTTTCTTCTTCAAGCTTCCCCAGTTGAGAAGGATATACGCCACGGGAGGCTACATCAGCCGGATTACTTTTAGTGAGCACATACCTCCAGCAGTCAATAGTTGTCAGTTCTTGGATTTTAGATATCCGGTAGGCCACGTACTGCTTATGCATTCCTGGGTTTGATCGAATCCAGCTTAGAGTTGTCTTCGAGTCCGACCAGCAGTTAGTAGTGAGAGACGGCAGCTAGTTTCGAGCTCTTTGGAAGCTATCTCTGGAGCAAGAAGTGCTCCATTGAGTTCCAAGCATGGAACAGTGATTTTTTAAAGGTGCCACTTTAGTTTTGGCCATGAGAATTGATACTTTATAATCTCCATCAGATATTTTGACTCTCAGGTACGAGACAGCAGCATAGGCGGAGGAAAAGGCATCCGAAAAGACACGCAGTTGGTAGCTTGTGGCACTTGGTAATGAGAAGATGATGTCCTCTATCAATGGAAGCTCTTCTCGAAATTGAACCCAGTTTTGGTGATGAGGTTCTGGTAGAGGATTTTCCCAGGATATACCGGATAGCCAAAGTTGTTGACAATAAGAGAAAATCATCCATGTAAAATACTTCTCGGAGGACTTTGGCAGCTTGAGGAAAGTCAGCTTGCACTGGTTGTTGTTTTCTGAAATCAGAACAAAACATGAGAACATGCCTACCAGAACAACTTGGCCATCGATTGACATTTGCCTGGTGGCTGCGGACCGGTTGTGGTTTGATTGGCTTTTGGTTGGGTTCCTTTTGCTTTGTACGGGAACATGCAGCCATAGCATCAAGTCCTTGCAACCGGCTTTCTATTTTTTTTTTTTTTTCACTTCAAGATTCTTTCAAATTTTATTAAAAAATATCTTTAGAGTGGTACTTTAAAATTTATTTTAAAAGAACACTAGAAGCAAATAGTTTTTGTACATCGGGATGAATGGAATTCATATTCAATAGATAGATTGCCGTGTTTATTTAGACCTTTCACGCATCTTCCTGCGTTTACGCTTCAACCTACGCATAAGCTTCTTACGCCACTTAGCTCTCATTTTTTTATTGAAGTTAGAAAAGAATTGCGAACAACTCTTTACTGCTCTAGTGATTGAGAACCAAAAACTTTTCAAGCTCTTTGTAGGTGAGAACGGAATTCGGGCTTTAAAGTGAAGTTTCCCAATCTTTAATGGTGACAGGATCCAATTTTTCAGTCACATGTAGAATCAGCCAGTCGTCCCAACTATCTGTTGGTCGCCTAGTTGGTGTAAGCACAAACAGATTCATTGATTCCATCGAAAATCTGACGTAAAACAACTGGTGATTCGTTGCACATGGTTGGTAACTGGACCATGTCGCGAAAGTACTGTTTGATAAGTTTGCGCTTGTTATCATAGCGACTTTATCATAGCTTGTTATCAACGCACATAATATACGTAACGAAGACATAACAATGACAATGACGAACGAAGAAGAAGACCTACTCTTAGACCCCTCTGCCAATCTTGGAGTCGGGGATGGGGACAGTATCGGGACGGTGGACAGTGACGATATCATTGACTGCTGTTCCGTTTCCAGCTCTAGTCTTTCCGGGCTGTCTACTTCCTCCAGATGGAGTAAAATCTCCAACTGTAAGAGGATAGTTAAACGGCTTGGAAAGCGGGTCTAGGATGAACTTACTGACGCAGAACGCAAAAGACTGCTCAACGTTCATGCGTTTCTGCAGAGGGAGCTTCCAATGAAGAATGGGTCACCTACCCATACATTGGAGGAGTCTCCCCCTGGGAAGCGCACCAGCGTTGGAGGTTTGATGGGACCGCCGGCTTCGCGTATTGGTAATACCGACTCAAAGAAGGGGACGGTCTCCTCAAGCACTTTAGCAAGGACAACGACGGACAATCTACCCAAACCAACTGCTGGGCTATTGAATTCACCTGTCAGACGTTGCATGGAGCACCCCGCTCCTACGGGTCTGGCAGGTGGAAGATACCACCGGGAGAGGCAAGTGCTGAGGTGAAGCGCACAGGGAACATCCAGGGCCACAGCCCCACATGCAACTTAGGTGCTTCTACCTCTTCACAGCCAGGTTTACACGAACACGACACGAACGCAACACTTAACAGTGACATAACGGACACGACAGTCGTGGAGAATCCAACTGAGCAATGCAAAGCAGAGCCTGCAACGCAATGCAAGGTGAAGAGACTTCTCGGTGACAGACAGGTTCAACGCCGACAAAGACGAAACGATAAGAGGACTGTGCGGTTCCTAGCCAGAAAAAAACCCGAAACCTTAACGGCTAAGGAAAAACTAGCTCTGTGCCTACGTTCTATAACTCTCGCATCGATAAAATTGGTCGAGAAACGATGAAAAATGGAACAAAACTCATACGATTTGTTTCATTTTTCATCGTTTCTCGACTGATTTTATCGATGCGAGAGTTACAGAACGTAGGCACTGGACAGATCCAATCAAAGACTTGCTACACCACTTACGACTGACAAGACAACAACAAGACCGGCACCTAGGAATACCACATCGGGAGTGTCTAAGGAGAGGCCAATGCCCCGCACTGACTCACCAGCTAATGCAGGTACATCCGAGCGAGCAAGGAATGACATGGACTCACCGACTAACAGCTCACTCACAAACAAAAAGAAAAAATCCAGACTCTCCAAAGCGCCTGTAGGGCAACATTTCGCCATATTAGACTATGGGAATCCTACACGGAAACTGACGGAGAATCAATGGCAATTGATGGAACTTCGGATCCTTGAGGAGGTAAACGAGGCTATCGTTAAGAGTAGGCCTCCGCCACTTTTCCGTAATCTCAGTACCTTTCAAGGATTCAAAATGCTGACATATGAAGATGAGCACAGTCTCACATGGCTTCAAGAATTTGTTCAGAAAGCTGAAGCTCCCTGGCTCGTATTGAAAGATACCTCAGGTCACTCAACACTGACCAGCTTAGTCAAAACTTGGAAGTGGCTGAGATGGGCGAACAGACGAAAAATGGCACTGAAGTGGTCGTGATACTAAGTCACAAATCAATACCACTTCTAAGGAATATTGATTTCAGGGTGCATGTCGGTACAAACCGATCGAAACTGCGGCTGATAACCACCAAGAAAAAGGTAATTAATGGGGAGTGGGTTTCTTTAACATGAAAGTACTACAAATAAATCTCCATCACAGTAAAGCTGCCAGTGCCAATTTAGTCTATCTCATGGAGAATAGACATTGCCCTTGTTCAAGAACCCTGGATTGCAGGTGGCAGGATTAAGGGCTTACACTCCAAAGAACTCACGCTGTATAAGACCACAAATGTAGGCATTAACAGTAGTTGGAAAGCCTGTATTATAGGTAGAAAACAGAATAATCTCTTTCTTCTATCCAGATACAGCTGTTTAGACCAAACGACGGTAAAACTCGAACGCGCCGGGCTCCCACCACTCGTCATAACATCATATATGCCAGGTGACGGTATGGAAGGACCACCGGCTGAGATAACCAAACAGCTCATTCAACGTGCCGCATCGTAGAAATGGGACGCTGTTATGGGTTGTGATGCCAATGCACACCATTTACAATGGGGCAGCACTGACATCAATGACAGGGGTGAGTTACTTTTTGAATTTATTATAGAAAATAATATTTTGGTAGCTAAAATGGGAAACGAACTAACTTTTGTTACTAATAATCGTAAAGAAGTACTCGATGTAACGTTTTTAAGCAACTCGGATACTGTTTCCATAGACCAGTGGAGGGTATTAAAAGATGAGTCATTTTCTGACCATAAACTCATAGAATTCTTAATACCCGACACCCCAGACCATCGTAAACCTTTCAGAAATATCAGAAAAACAAACTGGGATATTTTCAAAAAGGAAGTAGAGATGAATATACAAAAATTGAACACTAACTCGATGCTAGAACCCGAGATTATAGACATAGCAAATGATAACTTCACTGAAATTCTCGGTAAAGCATTTGAAAAAGGGGGTCCACTAAAACCTTGTGGTCAAGGTAAAAAGAAACCACCCTGGTGGACAAGTGAACTTGGTACCATTAGAAAAGAAACCAGGAGACTTTTCAACGTTGCCAAACGCACAAGAACAGACACTGACTGGGAAATTTATAAATCAAGTCAAAAGAAATTTAAGATGGAAACACAAAGAGCAAAACGCAGCTCTTGGAGAAACTTCTGTAGTCAAGTTGAGAGTACTAATGAATCAGCAAGACTCAGAAAAATACTAGCAAAAGGACCGATTGTTCTAGGATCTATTAAAGAACCTAATGGACATTGGACGGAATCGTGTAGCGAAATACTAGAACTCCTGGTAAGCGCACACTTTCCAGGTTGCGCCTCGAATGATAAAAAGAATCCACAATTGGGGCTCTGCATCGAGAACACAATACCTGCAGAGTTGATTACGGAAGAAAGGGTTAAATGGGCTATTAACTCCTTTTCACTGAACAAATCACAAGGGTTGGACAGTGTTTACGCTTCCAGCACCTAGGATTTCACGATTACCTATTACTGCCCGATTCCGACACCCTGAGACCAACTTTTCTTATTGTTTTAAATAAAACACGACCGTTCGATTTGAATGTTAATTTTATTCTGGTCTGGCTTGCTGATTATACAGTACAGACCGCATTTTGTTCAATATAAAACGAGTAGCACATTCTAATTAATATACATGCCGCCCGCCTTGAAATATTAATTAATACAAGAGTAATTCAAATTCGGCTGAGTCGGCTTCAATACATTTAACAAACTTTAAAATGTTATAATTTCATTATTTATTTAAAAGTTATTTAAAAACAAATTTTAAGTGCTTGATCAACTTAAACGTCATTGTTGATCAAGCACTTAAAATTTGTTTTTAAATAACTTTTAAATAAATAATGAAATTATAACATTTTAAAGTGTGTTAAATGTATTGAAGCCGACTCAGCCGAATTTGAATTACTCTTGTTACTGAAGCAAATACATAATTCATTTTAAATTTATTAGTTCAAATTTAATTCAAAATTAAAATTAAAATTCAAATGTTAAATTTTAAATTGATTTCAAATATAGTTTTTAGTTTTACAATAAATGGATTTAATCTGTTATAAGCTGGCAAAGCTTGGCTATAGAACGCTTTATGATACCATTTTTGGTTGAGATCGTTACAACGCGAACAAAACCGTCGCTCCCACAATGAATTTCTCAAACTCTTCCCATTAGCCATCGACCTGGAGGTTGATTATCATCTCGAATAAGGACTAAATCGTTTTCCTATATAGATGTTTTCGAATTCTTTATATAAAAATATATTCTCATTCGGCTCATTCGGTCGTAATGATAATTAATGAAACAATTCCATTTGGTTTCCCGACGTTTCGACGGTTGTTGCCATCTTCTTCAGGGGATCTTTTATTTACATATTAAAAAGAACAATTAGAACATACTAACATTAAAGGTAGAACATATAAGAAGACTTACATTTAGATATAATTTGTTTACTTTTAGTTTACATTTGTAAAGAATATAGTAACATGAACATTTTTTTATTTTAATAAACTGTAAAAAAAAAAACAAAAACACACATTAAAAAAAAAAAACTTATTTTCATATTAAAATTTAAATATAAATATAAAAATTACTTTTTGGTTTTATTTACTAGCACTTCAAATGAAGATGAGTCAGCGATTATTTTCAGTCACTAGAGAACAGTAGACAGATGAAATGTTTTGAGTGTCTTGTTTTCGGTTCATGTTGTTATTGTTATTTATTATGTGGAGCGTTTCCAAAGTGTAGCGCTTAGAAACATGCCTCTCCGTTTCAAGAATTTCAACTCCATCAAAATCTGGTTTGTGACCCCTTTCTACACTGTGACAAGCCAGTGCTGTCTTCGCGGTGCTTTTAAGATTGATGTCCGATTTGTGGTTTGAAATTCTTTGACGAAGAAGTTGCTTGGTGGTACCGACATAGCAAAGGTCACATTTTTCATCTGCATTACCTAGGCAGTTTATTTTATATACAACATCAGTGCGTCTGTCCTTCTCCGTTTTTGTCTTCATTTTACTAAAAAGGGATGATAAAGTCTTATTAGATTTATATGCTAGGTTGACGTTCTCGATGTTTCTTCAACGCAAAAACTTTACTAATAAGGTTTGAAGCAGTGTTTATAAGAATGTGTTTTGCTTGGTTAGACCTATAAATCGTTTTCCTTCAGATTCTCCTTTTGTTTGTTCTATTTGAGCCTTTGTTGAAGCAACGTAACGTATTTGTCTTGAAAACGCCTCCAAAAAACTTGTTGTATTCTAGATATAAACTGGAATCTTGACAGAAGAGTTGGTTTTATATGTTTATAATCCGGTTCTGGAATCAAATGTATCGAAGTTCCTAACAAGAAATGCGCTGGCGTAAGGGGTTCAAAATCCTCTGCTTCACTGGTAATTGGAACCAATGGCCTTGAGTTCAAACATGCCTCAATTTTACACAACAGAGTTTGAAACTCCTCAAAGCTTAGAATGACGTTTCAAGCTACTAGCCTCAGATGAAATTTCGCTGACTTAACTGCATCCTCCCAAAGACCCCCAAAGTTTTGAGCTGCAGGTGGTATAAAGTGCCAATTAATGCCGTCGTTTACTGCCGATCTGTTTAGCCTTTCCTGAACATTTTTTCTGCTCACGTTCCTCGCTTCTACGAAATTGGTACCGTTATCACTATACAAGTTTTTGCATTCACCTCTCCTGGAAATAAACCTATGGAGAGAGAGATAGGAATGATTCAGTAGACAAGTCTGATGCCATTTCCAAATGGACAGCCTTTGACGCAAAACAAACAAAAACAGCGATATACACCTTTTGGCTTCTGCATCCTCTCGAACGACGCGGCGTTGCCATGAATGGTCCCGCGTAGTCAACACCCGAGTTTAAAAATGCCTTTTTCTTCTGAAATCTTCCAGTTGGAAGGTCGAAGAATACCATCTCGATCAAGAATTGGATTAAGTTTAAGAAGGTCCTTTGCAAAAACTTGTTTTCCTTCCTGCAAATCCGTAATATGCTCACTAAAATGTCTTATTTGAACTGCCTTTAGCATAGCAGTTAGTGCATCTTTCAATTCGCCAGTTGTTAGCCTCTAACGTGAAACCAATTCTCCTTTGGAACAACAAAGTTGATTGCAGACACACGGTTTGCGATGAAACTTGCGAACCTACGAGGGTTCCCGTTGCACTGGTGACCAGTGCAGGGTCACCATTGAAGCAGTCCAACAATAAATTTGTATATCCTTGTATTCCGGTATCTCAAGTATTTTAGCAACTAACTTGGCTAACAGGTGTGTAGCACACAATTCTAATCTTGCTGTGACCAAAATAGGATTTAGGGGTGCCACCTTCGCTTTAGCAGTAACAAAGCTAGTTATTACCTTTCCCTTCTTGTTCACACTGCGTAAGCCTCCTCCGACGCATCGCCAAATCCATGCATTTCCCATGATTTCTTGTTGTGGGGTACATATCATATCTCGATCTGCTCAACGTCATTTAATCCCTTGCGTTACTCTTCCCATTTTTGAATGACATTAAGCGGTACCTGATCATCCCATTCTATTCCCATTTCCCATACTCGTTGAAGAAGAATCCTATAATTTATGATGTTTTGTGCCAGGTACCCCAATTGATCAAATATTCGCGCCATTTCCGATAAAATATTCCTCTTGGTAAAGCAGGAGATTTCCCGTCTTTTAACCTTGAAAGTAAAAGAGTCCGTAACCGGATGCCATCTAGGACCTAGTGTTTTGATGGATTGATTTAAATCTATAGACCAGCTCCAACCTGGTTCCCTTCTTTCGACTGGGATTCCGTTCAAAAGACTCTGAGAATTGGATGACCATTTTCGAAGAATAAGTCCTCCTCTTTGTAGCAACTGGTAAAGTTGATCAACTATTCTTCGGGCTTTGTCTTCACTGCTGCAGCTGAATATAAAGTTATCCATGTAAAAGTTATTAGATATTAACGCTGATGCTTCCGGAACATTTTGCGATTCGTCTTCAGCCAGCTGTAAGAGAACACGAGTCGCCAAAAATGATCCTGGGGTCGTGCCGTACGTGATTGTATTTAACTCGTATTCCTTTGTATTATCCGAAGGTGAATTCCTCCAAAGAATGCGTTGGTAACACCTATTTCGAGCATCCACCAACACCTGACGATACATTTGGGCAATATCGGCGCTAAGAGCTATAGGATTTATCATGAATCGCAAAAGAATATGAATCAAATCATTTTTTAAAACAGGACCGTTCAAAAGTTGAGAATTTAAAGATTTACCCCGTACGGATTACAGGACGCATCAAAAACCACCCTTAATTTAGTCGTACTGCTTTCCGGTTTGATGACGGCATGGTGTGGTAAATAGTATCCTCGATTCAAATGCCCTTTCCAGTTCCAATTCCGTCATAATACCCAAGTTTTTGTACTCCTCCATAAAGTTAACATACATTTTTTGTAGATCCTTGTCCTTTAAGAATCGCCGTTCCATTGCCTTAAGCCGCTGTTCTGCCATCAAACGAGAATCCCCCTCAATAACTGCGCCTTCCTTGAATGGTAGCCTCACAATAAACCTACCGTCCTCCATCCTTCTGAAATTTTCCTTGAAATGTTTTTCACAAGGATGAAAATCATAACTACGCGTAATAGCAGGTTTCGGCTCTTCTATTTCCCAAAAACGTTCAACTGACAAGTTCAAATCCCTTAACGTATGAAAGACCACCCTTCTCTGCCCTAGCTCTTCATCGTCCTCGCTCGCTAAAACCCATCCGAATTCCGTACCCATTGCTATAACCCTGTTACTTTTATCGCATATCTTGTTGCCATTAATTGATTTCAAAACGATACTAGCCTTTAATAAGATATCGATTGATCTTGGAGTAGAGAAGTGAGGATCCGCCAGCTGGATGTCACCAAGTTGTGTGTTAACATGGTAAAACACCTTAAACTGTGGCAACCGTTTCGTGATTGTACCTGATATTGCTGCCTGAGTTGAAATCTTGAAGTCGCTAATCCTAGACTTTAATTCTAAATTCAATGATCCCATTACTTTGGCCACCCCTTCTCCAACAGCATCAATGGTTAGATTAGAATGCCTTCTTTTTAGACTTTAGTATTGAGCGCATGCTTCAGTTATGATCGATACTTGCGAGCCGGAATCTAATAATGCTCGACAAGGCTTGTAAACGCCCCATTTGTCGTTGACCAAAATTATTGCGGTTGGGAGTAAGTTGTACCTTTTAGTAGTTGGCAAAGATTGATTGACGCTAACCGTTAACACACTGGCTGAACCATTCAAAGCCCCAACTAATCCATCGTCGTTCGCTCCCCCTTCACATTCAACTTCAGATGTAGGTCTACCTAATACTACTGACGCTGCTGCTCCCTTACTGCTTGATTGCTCTGTATGGATCAGAGTATGATGTTTCCTTTTGCATTTTCTGCAGGTAGATGATTTGCAGTCCTTGACCGAGTGTCCTGAGTTTAAAAAATTATGACAAAGACGGTTCTGAGCTATAACTGCTCCCGTTTAAATATAATTTTGTGAACTGAGGCCATACGCTAACGAAATGATTTTCCTTGCACAGCGTGCATGCCAAACTAACGACGGAATGAACGGCCTGGCGATTGACCTTGGTTGTTGAACTTGAAGTTCGTTTATTAATTTTAAATGATTCTAGCTCGAATACCCTAGCTGATAGAAACTGCATCATTTCGTCAAATTTCGAAGATTTTATGTTAGCTGTTTGCCTTGCCCAAAGCTGGTTTGACTCGGCATCCAGTTTTAAAGCGATAACATAAATAAGCCAACAATCCCAATGCTCAGTTGGCACCTTCAACGATTTAAGCCCAGATATGGATTCCTTGGTTGTACTAAAAAGGCTCCTTATGCCACTAGCACTTGAAAATGAGCCTACACTACACATGGCTGCTCCATCAAGGTCCTAACATAAGATTCTATAATAATTTTTTCTTTGTCATACATGCTGTTCAAATCCTCCCATGCCTGTTCGTAATTCGCGTCTGACACATTTATATGCTTCAATAGAAAAGCGGCTTCCCCCTTTAGAGATAATTTTAAGTACTGCATCTTCTGCGCACCTGACAAGGTTCTCGACTAATGTATTATCGTGGTGAACAGATCTTTAAAGGCAGGCCATTCCTTATATTCAACTGCGAATGTAGGAATTGTACATGGTGGCAACTTAGTACCTCTATGCGACTAAGAGGCACTCCCGCTTATATTGGCCTCTGAAAGTCGAGTTAAAGCGGTCGCGATTGAGACTTAATTACTTGAGATAAGTCGTACAGACTTCTCAAATGCGGTTGGTATGCTCTGTGCGTGGTGAACATTTGTAGATTCTGGCGAAACAGACAATCGGCCGGGGTTTATTTTGTTTGAACACCATGTTTTTATGGTATAATATTTATTTTCAAACTCCTCTCTAACATTTTCTTCTTCAACTAACTCTGCGTCTGACAGCAACGCCTCAATTTCCAACTGCACCTGTTCGAATGCCTGCATGTTCTCCTCTAATTTAATAAGCCGAGTGTTTGCATCTGCTGCAGAAATTGCTTCGTCCGGCGTTTCCCTAAAATATTTTTCTAGGGGGCTGAGGATTCCCTTAAAAGTACCTCTTTTCTATTTTAATGCTTCCATTTTGATTGATTTTATAAATTAAAAATGAAACTGGGTACTTACCCGTTTGACGATTTGTTAATGGGTTTAGGAAACTGAATATTGCTAATATTTACCAAAGAAGTATAAAGCACCGTACCCTTTTTTTGTTTTCACACAAGCACTGAGTTCTCTTAATATAATCGTCTGTCTTTATTTTTTCTTAACAAAAACATTCACACACAAAGTTTTTCTCTTTTCGCTTATGTATGCCTATTGCTTATTAAACCGTTTGGCTTCGCACAAACACTCACACCGCTTTTCTCTTTTATATATGTATATCGTCTGGCCTTTTACTGTAAATAAATCCCGTTATGTCTTTTCCTTTGAATATGGAGCTATCGAACTCTGATTTTTCATACATTTGCCAGCTTTTAATAAATTATTTTTCTTTTAACCATTTTAAGCATATTTATCTCGTATGATTTCGATTTTTTTTTTTTTTTTTTTTTTAATTTAAGCTTAGGTTCATCATACAACATACACCCACCGCACGCCGCCACCACCGTCACCGCACACCGATCGAAGGGAATCTTTACACCTTTTTTAGAATTATTCCAAATATGGTTCGAAGGACCAATGTTTACGCTTCCAGCACCTAGGATTTCACGATTACCTATTACTGCCCGATTCCGACACTCTGAAACCAACTTTTCTTTTTGTTTTAAATAAAACACGACCGTTCGGTTTGAATGTTAGTTTTATTCTGGTCTGGCTTGCTGATTATACAGTACAGACCGCATTTTGTTCAATATAAAACGAGTAGCACATTTCAATTAATATACACCCATGATGTTACAAAAATGTGTTGACCATTTAATCCCGCACTTAACATATTCCTAAGTAGCCTGAAATGTGCTTAAGGCGTGGAGGAAAGTCAAAGTGGTTTTTATTCCGAAAGCTGGAAAACCAAGCCACACAGGCCCTAAAGACTTCAGACCCATCAGTCTCACGTCTTTTGTCCTAAAATCATTTGAAAGACTAATAGACTTATATATACGCAATACACTGAGCCCGGTAAACATATCTCCAGCCCAACATGCGTATACAAAAGGAAAAAGTGTAGAGACAGCACTACATAGTGTCGTCAGCACTATTGAAAAAACACTCAAGAACAAAGAATACACTCTTGCAGCCTTTCTAGACATTGAAGGAGCCTTCAATATTTTTCGGAATGAAGCAGTGAAAAGAGCGCTCGTAAACCTTAATGTGAACAACGCCGTCACTAGGTGAATAATGTACATGTTAAAAAATAGATAGATCTAATCAGAGTTAGGAGGAGTACAGATCAAAGTATCTACTTCCAGAGGGACTCCACAAGGTGGGGTTCTTTCTCCACTTCTCTGGATACTCGTGATGAACACAGTCCTGAGACTTAAATATAGTGGAGTTCAAGTAATTGCCTATGCTGATGATTTAGCATTGCTAGCGACAGGTAAATTCCCCACTACAATTAGCGAACAAATAGAAAATGCCTTATCAATAGTGCATACATGGCCTAAGAACTGCGGCTTATCGGTTAACCCACAAACGAACAGAAGCAAAGTGCCATCTTTCAAAATTACCCTTATTGAAGGGACCCAACTCAAACTCTCCGACCACGCTAAGTATCTTGGTGGACAAAGTTACCAACCTTAGAACCATGACCAAGGTACAAAGAATGGCATGTATTGGAATCACCGGGGTTATGAGGACCACACCCACTGCGGGTCTAGAAACAATTCTCAATTTAAACCCCCTGGATCTTTTTGTACAAGAATCGGCAGCCAAAAGCGCACTGCGGCTCAGCCAAACTGATAGCTGAAAGTCCAGCGCCATCGGTCACGCACTGATTCTACAGAAATACACGGGAAACAAAATATGCACTGACTACATAACTTTCTTTCTTTTCAATAAACCTTGGACTAGCCAGTTCATTCAGACTTCCTAATTACAGCAGTGTCTTCCAAGCTGAGGTCTTGGCAGTAACGAAAGCAGCTAGACAAATCTCAATGATGGCAATACCACAAACTGATATTGCCTTTTTCATTGACAGCCAAGCTGCATTAAAAGCCATTTCTGCTGTTGAAATCAAATCGAAGCTTGTAACTAGCTGTTGCGAAGAGCTAAAGGTTCTTGGTACACAGCACAAATTAAGGCTCTGTTGGGTTCCTGGTCACAATGGTATCATAGAAAATGAAAGTGCTGAGGAACTGGCAAGAATAGGGTCAACAATTGATCTTAATCAGGCAAACCCAACTGTTCAGATCCCACCCTGTAATCTAAAACAGATAATCGAGAATAAAGTCCTAGCCTTAAAGAAAAGAAGGTGGAACTCGCTTGACACCTGTGCTACTACTAGACAACTATGGCCCAGTTTCAACAAACAAAAGGCCGAAAAAATCATCCAACTGAGCAAGAAATCTCTCTCTCTTCTCGTTAGCATCACCACTGGTCACAACCAATTAGGTTACCATAAGAAGAAGTTGAAACTCAGTATGGATGACTTATGCAGAGGTTGTGGTGACGAGGATACATATGAGGACACTACTCATTACCTGTGCCACTGCCCTGCGCCATGCCATATAAGAAACAAGTTCCTCGGAAGGCATTTCTTCAGTGACTTAAAGGACCTCTCCGATATTCCAAGCAAAAGCTTGTTAAATTTTACTAAAGCTATAAAATGGCTTGCAGATTCGTAATCCCTATCAACCCAGCCGACCAACAGGCAGGTATCGCCAAAGACATAAAATGACACAGGATGACACTGATAGAACGATTAAGTACGACGGAAAAAACGCAAGTGCGCATTGCGGTGGCGACAACTAGCGGAGAATGGGCACTTCGCCCTACACCAGCTGTTGCCGCTTCTGCTTTGTACGCCAGCGTTAACAAGGTGACCCGACAAAACAACACATACACCAACCACCATCCTATCTAATCCACCCACCAGACGTTGCATGGAGCCACTGCTCCTAAGGGCCTAGGGAGGGATAATTTACTCTGTGGGGGTTAAGAAGGGGAGCACACCCAAGTAAGACAATGGTGCGTCTTACTTCCTTCCTTCTCACCCAGGTGACTATGTGCCGACAGACACTTCCTAACTCAACTTGAGGGCACCCTCCGACTTTACGGATTACACCCCGCTGAAACTTCAACTACGCCCTTAACGGGCTTTTGTCATAGGATTTCTTTATATGGGGATCATATCCCTAGGGTATCACAATGGATCTACACTGATCTAAGTGTGACGGTAACAAGATCAACTGTCAGCCCGCTTACCTAACCTAACATATCGTAGCGACCTTGTAAAATGCCCCACCCTGTTTGAAAGTTACTCTTGCTTATCTGAATGTTCTTTAATAGACTCGCAGCATTCCTACGAAAGTTGCAATTCAGATAATGTAGTCGTTGCACATTGTAGAGATCGGTATCGTTGATAACACCGCTGGTGAACTGAACATGTCTTTGAAATTGAGCCACTCGTCAAACGATCGATTGAAAGTGGGTAGTTGGAGTTTTGGTTTGACGTTACTGCCTCCACTCACGATGAGACGGGTTGGTGTTGAATTAGACACCGTGTCGTTTAGAATAGTGGACAGATCCTCAATTATATCATTTGGTTCCCCTAGAGTTTCACAGTAAGAAGATTCAATGTTGGCAAAACGCTCATACGAAGCGTCATTGTCTTCTGTTCCCTCGATTGATGAGATAATGTCATGAGCCACATTGAATTTGGCCAGTAATCTTCTAGCAGCTTTCTCCTGCACACGAGGTAACCTTTAGTTTGCTTTGCCTTCCCTACCTTTTGAGTATTCGCTGAGAAGTTAAATATAAGTTTCGCTCTATATTCTTCTTTGGCCAGCTCCATTGTTCTCAAATGAGCTTTAATAAATAACAATGAACGCGGAGGATTAGAGTTCCCCGCAAGGGATGCCAATATTTGAAACGTAAACCGTTGAGAAAGATTAATTAAAAAAAGGAAAACACGTCTTGACTCAAACCACGTTTTTATTAGAAAAACCAAAATCTTTCTAAAATTTTTTGACAATTGATTTAACAATTTCTCTTTTTTTGGTATTTCGTATACCACTTTAGATTTAGTACTTCTCAACATTCAATAGGACTCTCCTAAAACATTAATGCTATAATGATTAAAATTTAATCAGTTTTTTAAGACGTAGCCCTTTGAAACATATTTAAATTTATAAAAATAAGGTATTAATTGTTTAGGAGGTTCAGAATCTTCCAGCCCAGCCACAAACTCTGTGATAAGTAAAAGAAAAGAAGCGGGAAATTATTTTTCTTTTGTTTTTACGCTGTTAAAACCTGATATTAAATAAAATTTTGATCGTTATATAAAAATGATTCAAACGAAGTAGAAATAAGTTGCTACGTAGCAGATGCATACAAAAAAATAAATAACATATGAAGTACATTGGCAGCCCTGCCTCCAAGTATGGGTTGTGGATGACCTCTCCACAAACATTAGAGGTCTACTGACTGTGTGGAACTCTATCGAGCCCAAGCTCTCGGAGATGGTGGTGTATTCTAACACTATATGGGCTAACGAGGGTCCCTTCCCTAGTTTTGACTCAGATAAGATGCTCAGGAAGCACAAGGTAAGTGCATAAACAGGTTCTCTATGCATTTCTTTAATTACAGCATATGAAGATAAGATAAGCAATGACTGGGATAACTTAGAGCCTCAAGCTTATACCAGCTAAGGACATTCCAAGACAACCAAAGGCTCGCAATTGGTTCTCTCGTGGGCATCAATAAGAGGCTAAGTACACTGATTCAAATGCATGACTAGGTAGTCATTAACGCTTAAGGTTGAACAGCGCTTTTTCCCTCCTGAAGATTAGCGAGGATATTATAACGGGTGGTTAAATTTTAAGGGCCGATGTTGAATGTGAACCACACAAAAACGTCAAGTTTTTTTCTGCATTTCATTTGACATTTCTCAATTTCAGACTAACTCAATTTGAACCATGGAAAGATACACAATCGAGCAACGCGTTAAAGTTATTCAGGCTTATTATGAAAATGGGCGTTCAAATCAAAATGCATATCGTGTACTTCGTGATTTTTTCGGTCAATTTAATCGTCCAAATGTGCGTACAATCGGAAAAATCGTGCAAAAATTTGAGCAAACCGGGTCTTTAGGAGATGTAAAAACAACAGTGCATGCTCGTACAGTTCGTACTGCAGTAAATATTGCTGCTGTGTGTGGCTGAAGAGCCGTCCACCTCAACTCGTCGTCGTGCCCAACAATTGCACCTCTCACGCTCGTCGTTGATGAACATTATGCATAAAGACTTGCATTTACACGCTTACAAGGTGCAATTGACTCAAAAACTAAAGCTTCTTGACCATTTCAAGCGTCGTTAATGGTCAGAATGGTTGGCAAGAAATGGCAACAGTGGATGATCAATTTTCGAAGAAAATCATCTTCAGTTATGAGGCACATTTTCACCTCAGTGGATTCGTCAATAAGCAGAATTGCCGCATTTGGGGGAATGATAATCCAAGAGTTATTGTCGAAAAACCAATGCAGTAACAAAGAGTGGCTGTTTGGTGCGGTTTATGGGATGGCGGCATCATCGGGCCGTATTTTTCAGATCAGGCAGTTACTGTGAATGGTGTTCGCTATCGTGAGGTGATAACGAACTTTTTATGGCCCGAATTGGAAGATATGGATGTGGACGATATGTGGTTTCAACACGACGGTGCCACTTGCCACACAGCTAACGAAACAATGGGCGACAAATTCAATGGCCGTATTATCTCACGTGGTGGTGACAATTCAAGAGCTAAAGGATGAGATAATTCGGCACATTAACGGCATAGAACCTCAATTATGCCTCAGCGTCATCGAAAATTTGGGCCATCGGATGGAGGTGTGCCGCCGAGGTCGCAGCGGCCATTTGGCCGATATTTTGTTCCATACATAATTGAACCATACCAATTACCAATATTATCATAATAAAAAGAAATGACAATAATTTCCTAAATAATTTGTGTTTTATTCAAAATCAACATCAGCCCTTAAAATTTAACCACCTTTTAGAGGCTTTCGAGAAGGCCAAGTTTAGGCTCCGTTCCATTCTTTTTCATGAGGACTCTGGCTATGTTAAAGGTTTTGGGGTCAAAAATGTTTCTTGAGCTAAAATAAGGGCTCAACCGGAACTTTAAACTAATGAGCTTTAAAGGTCACGTATTGTATAGTTTTTTCATCTGGTGCTTTATTATTTTGAGTTATAATATATTTGTTAGTACATACCTTAAGGTATCTTATACAGATCCTAGGATCTAGATCAGATTTTTCCTCATAGCTCTAATAGTAATCAACATGCTATGTAAATTTCATCACTAGGTTCCGTCAGTTTTCGGCTCAGTGAATAATGATGATAATGAATTAGAGTCGAGGTATCGCCTCATTATATTCATAATTAAAAATTACCCTAAATTCATGCATAAATTGTTCAAAAATGAGTTTTGATGAAAAATAATGAGCTTTTATACACATGTACCACCCCCTCCCTAACTCTAAAAATAAACCTAGGAATACATTAAAAAAGTACCCTAAACTCACGTGTCACATGCTCTGATTGTACCAAAATAAGTTTTTCCGTTTTAATAAGCTTTCAACCCCACCCCAAAATACGAAGAATACAAATATTTTTCACGACTTTCTTGGTTCCTGTCAATAAATTAAACGTTCTCAGAAAGCTTCATGAGTGTTAGATTGTTTGTTGTCCTTATTTACATTTATCTGCTAAACCTAAATACAGTTCAAACTTATTCCCATCGACTTTAGTCAAAAAATTAATAGTACCATTTACAGGTTATTTCCAAAAATCGTAGGTTTGGCTTCACTGTACACCGGGCCCTGCCTGTCAGGACCTTCCTCTGAAAATTAAAAAACGCACCAGAAGTCGTGCAGATTGATCTGAATCACTCTAAAAGAGCTTCGGATATTCTGAGAGTTTTCCAGGGACTCTACTCTGTATTTGGTTCCGAAAATTAATTCTATTCGGAAGTGCTTTTCGTTTCGGTTTTGAATTGGTACTCTGTAAAACTTTCGAAATGCAAAAAATAGTACTTTATACTTATTCCATACGATATAAACTTTCTGCTCCTTAACGATTAACTTCAGTTCTTGTCATCTTACGACTAGCTGTTATACTAGAAATCTGCAGTGCAATAGAAAATATATTGTGCCCAAAATACATAAATTTTAAAATGAATGGAATAAAACGTCGGCGAGAAGGTAAACAATATTTGCTTTCGAAGACAAGCCTTTTCCATAAATGATTTTATGTTTATTTAACATCAGGCGTTTTTAATTTCAAACTGTCTTTTATCGTACGTAAATTGTTGCTTTAAGATTTTATGTAAATTCAAATTAATTTGCTTAAGTCATTAACAATAATAATAATTACTGGTGGAGAATTATAGAGTGTCCCTTCTAAAGTCCTTTTCGGACCACAGATGGATTCTACACAACTGTGAAAAAACTTCTGTACTATAATTTTAGGACGTAACCACATCAATAAATCGTTTTTATGTAAGTCGTTCGCTAGTTATATGATTAAAAATTGAAAAAAAAATGTCAAACCTTGCGATTCCGTGATTCTTAAGGGCATGGATGTTCGTTATTTCAACGCTATTCTCAATATTTGCAGCAGCTATATTAGTTGATATTTTTTTATTTTCTTTGTTGTACTGGCGAGAAGGAACCAAGAGATGTCCATATGATATTTCCTGGATCAAAAAAAAATGTTTAACTCATAATATTTACATCATAAATAGGAGACAAGTTTACCTGGCCGTTTTCACCTTTCTCGATTCCCAAAAGATCAAATGGATCAAACGGTACATCGTTTATAGCAGATAAAGGTCTCGATGCAGATGTATTATTACGACGACCTTCTTTTCGCATCTCAGTTCTAAAAACACATATACTATACTTTTATTTCATTATCATTACTTGTCATGTATAAACCTTCCATTTTTTTGTCTGTGGTAAGGCAAGGCTGAGAATATAAAAAATGGTACCTTACGCGACACAATTATGACCCTTCCATCTTTAAACGAATGTTTTTGATGAGTTGATGTCTTCAAAAATTTTAAATCATTTGTATATGATATTTTTACACTATTTACACGACCGCCAGGTGTCAGGCTCTCGGTACTGCTGTCATCAGTAACCTGATTTATACTGGAACAATTGGTAAACGGTCGTTTGTTTCCGTTACTCGGTATACTGCATCTTTGTGGCGCTGTATTTAAACGTGCTCGTCTTTCTGTATGAAAGCTTGTTTCCCCCGTCCCACAGCTGAATGTTCTGTAAAAGTAATTTAGTTACAACAAGAATGCATTAGTATACGGTCGTTATTCCTCAATTAGCTAAAAAAAAGTTATAAATTGTTTTCACAACAAGGTTACAAAATTTCTTTGAATCGTTCACCCCACCCTTAAACTAGGTTTTGTTTGAGATTTAAAACGAATCTCATAGCTTGTAAACACCGAATAACAATCTAGATTTCGAACAAAAAGCACAGAATCATACATTTCGTTAACTAGTAGATTACTGCGAAATCTTCTCAAAATTTCACTCCCAAAAAAAAATGATGAAAGAGAGTTCATCAGCCCGATTCTCCCCCTTCTGAAGAGCAAGCTTGACAGATTGGACTATTATACTAACAACTATTATATTTTACTGTTGAATGCTGCTTCTCCATCTACGTCATAACCACACTGAACTCAACCAATATGATGCATCCACAACACCTACCAAATTGTATACCACTTATTCTTACTACTGTCAAAGTTATATGAAGGGCAAATAAATTCACTGGCAATTTACCACCCGAAAAATTAAGAAGTGTGTTTTTTTTTAAAGATTTTTATTAGTGAATTTTAGTCATATATTATTGAGTGTGATTCCTCTTTCTTAACACTAAACATTTTGGTCCTTCGAGCCGGATATGAACCAGCGACCTATGGTCCTTCGAGAGCCACTAAAGTTCGAATCAGAAAATAATTTTTGTGGTTATATACAACCAAGTAAATAAAAGACAAAGTTAAACGACACTTTCGTCGCATTTTTCTTTATTTGCCGAATAAGAATATTTATAAAAATTATTATTGATACATATTAACATAAAAAAAACATTAAATCAACACTTAATTCAACGCCAGCTTGCTTCTAAGAAGTTCGATTGTCATTTGTAGAAGATTTTCCTCAAAAGAGTCCCGGGAGGGTGTTATAGAAGCTACACTGAAAGTGAGTACGATTTTACTTGCATATTATCTTATAAAATTGTTGTTTACGATTGAGTACAAAATGAATTTAGTGAAAATAGTTAAAAGTCAATGCAAACAAATTTTAAGGCAATTTGAGATGTTTGAGAAGATGGTAGACCCTAGTCGCCCTAGTCCTGGAAATGTTAAATGGCGATTTTTCGTCAGTTAATAGAATGTTTAATGAGATTCTTTTTGAAGCCATTATTGAAGAGGATGATTTGAAGATTTTAAAGGACATTGTTTACCGAACGAATGAAATCTACAAGCGTTACAAATCGGAGCTTTTAAAGGAGTTAAAAAAACTTTTAAAACCCATTCAAGCGAATCTAGAAGAATCTCTTGAGCCGACTGGATCTCAAAATTCAACTCCTTCCCATATTGAACAAACATTTATTCAGCGATCACACAGCTCTTCTTCACTTCAATTAGCGGACATTTTAATGCAAATAATTGTAATTTCCAACCACAAATACGTTCTTATTCTAATGCACTGCAGCACAACTCAAATACAGAATATTGCTTTAATCAGTACTCACGCAACACAAATACAATTCACTCACTCATTTCTAATAAAGATTCATCACACTCAAGCACTCATATCGATTCACCCACTCATTCACACTCAATTAAAATTGAGAATTCATTTACTCACCCAAACACAAAAATTAAAATTTATCATACAAGCACAAAAACAAACACATCTGAAAATGCTATAAAGAAACTAACAAGACGGTCGCAGGGAGGGCGTTTTGGATTTTCAATTTCTTTCAACCTAAAACTATATTCAATATTGAATTCTGCAAAACAACACACACGTAAACCCGCCAATCATCAAGAAAAAAGACTGAAACTCAGCAATAATACTCTACACAAAGACTATAAACTTTTCAAAATACATTCAGTTCATCCCTAAGAAAAAAGTTAATTTTAACCAAAAAATGGTCCACGTCGGTCGCAAGATGTTAGGTAGCATCCAAAATCACAATCTCCAATTACCATTCCATGTCGATCTTAATTCATTTAAAGTATCTAACAATAAATTATACGAAAAGTTTTATAAATATATTTTCAATTTAAAACTAGATATTTTATCACAAACCTCACGAATTAACTCATACGTATCTTCGAAGTCACCGTGCCTAAAATTGATTAATAAGCTGGAACTCAAAAGCTTCAACGATGGAGTCATCAAGGAGTACCGAACTTCACTCAATGCTTTCAAACGCAAGATTGCTCCAATCAAAAGGTGTTTGCATCCAAGACTTCGGCAATATAGTTATTTAATTTTTGCAGAACTACTCCCTTGCAATATTTTTATTAAAGAAAAACTTTATTTATTTATATCCGCAACTCAATCAATAAATACTGTTTTAGTTCCGTCACCCCTAAAACAAATGCGGGTTCAACCTACAAAAAACAACTTTTCGAAAAAGACTCATTTATTTAGCGCTTTATGGTCCAAATGGCTTGTAATTCCTCTTTTTTCATTTTTCTTCGGATATTTAAGTGAAGTTCGAGTGCAATTGAATAAAGTCCACCTTAAACACTCTACCAGATTCGAAAAGCTAATACTCGAGGAGCTCACTATGCTTCTAATAAAAATAGAAGCCTACCTAAGCATGAGATCCTTGTTCAAGTTAACAAATAACTTCGATTTTATTACTGCATCAACACCAGCAAGCTATCTAAACAGTCCTAAAAATAAAGTTGTCCCAGAAGAAGTCTTAGCAAACGACAAAATCCAGCGAAAGAACCACTTTATGCAACCTTGCAATTAATTTAAAAAAAATGGAGTTATCATTTAAGATAAAAACCAAACACATAAATAAAGGACAATGGTCATTTTGGCCCTCGTACCAATAACAATGAGTCATATATCGTTGGAAAGGTCTATTTATGTACATAAAATATTTGTATAGCAGTTTCTCCCTATTTGCTGTGGGAAAAAAGATATGGCCTAAAATAAGTAAAAAACATAAAAAGCTTAACAAAACTACTGGGTTTTTAATTTAATTTTATATTTATTTTAAATACATTTTATACACATTACATGAACAAATATATGTAAGTTCATTAACAATACATAATTTTTAGGTGAGTTTGTCAAATAAATTCCCAATGCCAATCGTGGGTTGCGGATTGTGGCATTTAAGGATGGAGTTTCTTCGATTATTAAATCAAATTGATAGTTTTTAAGACCGGTCCAAAAATACAGATCATCATCAGAAATAGAACCCCTTGAAAGGTCAATTTGCATTTTATTTGTGGAAGCTTTTATAAGCATGTCACAAATAATATTTGTGAACTGCTGTCTATTAAAATCATGCTGGACATTACAGAAGTTAACTAGTTCATCCCACGAATTTCCCTCAAGATGCTCTTGACAAGCACGGGAGTTTCCAGGAATATACAGTTTATGTTCTCATAATAGAAGAACCTTAATTAATTCTGATATACGATGATTAGCTTGATTGGGGCATTTGCTAAAAATGTAATGTGTGGCAGTGTTTGGGGCTCTTATATAGTTTTGAACTTGAATCGATGTATTCATTTGGACTGGTGCAGGTGCAGGTAATCTTATATAGTTTTCAGTTCTTTGCCAGCAACGATGACATAGGAAATGAGTACTGTTGAATATTACCTATTTTATGTAATAAATAATACAAACATTTAACTTAGATTTGAAGCGTTACTTTTAAATAATTGTTTTTGGTTTTCTTAATTACGGCACTTAAAAAATACAAACCTCTACAATGGCGTGTTCACGCACATAATCAGCCAATGCAGGTTGACCTTGAAGCATATTCTCAGTCAAAAGGTGACGTTGATATCTTCGATTAAAGAACCCACGTTGGCAAATAACACAATTATTATAATGCCATTCCATTTCAAATAAAAAAGCAAACAAAAAAAGAAAAGAACCGTATGGATAGATTTAAACACTTTGGAACTTCCAAAATCAATTACCCGCGAACTCTTAAAACTTATTCCTCACTGCACAAGGTCCAACTAGCGATTGATCGATTATATAATAATAAAACTTCTTTGTTTACTTTCTCCACCCACTTCTCTTCGCATATTTTTCCGTTGCGCTGCGTTTGTGAAGTATGTCGTACCTTTTCTTACTCAGTTCTACTGTTGTGTCCATAACTTTTTTCTCACAACGAATTGAGACTTACCGCTATACAAACAATTGATCTATGCAAAAATACCTTTTCAATGATATATGACTCATTGTTATTGGTCTGAGGGCCAGCTCCCATATAAAGTTGACCATTGTCCTTTAAATCTAATTTTACTCAAAATGTGGAAAACTTTACTCTTACATAACTAAAACTGTTAAAGTCATTCAAAGATTTAAAAGTTAAGATTAATTTAAAATATGAATAAGCTTAAAAAATGTACGTTAAACAATTACCCAAACATACAGCCTATGTAAATAATTTAAAATAATCTTATTGCCTGCTTCGAATTCTTCAAAGAATTATACAAAGTAAAAACAACCGATACAACAATACGATTACTCACTCATTCATTGAATATAATACTTTGGAACAAATGTTCAAAAGCCACTCATACAAATATACGCTCAACAATAAATTAAATTTAAATCTTAAAAGAAACTCAAAACATAAATGTTCAAAATAATAAAAAATATATATACATGCAATAATAAAATAATTTTGGATAAAATTATACTCAACTCACTCACTCATTCAAATATAACAACTTATATTTGGGAACTCAATTCTCACTAATTTTTTATTTAATCATCTAATAAAACAAATTTAATGCAAATAAAATAATTAAAAAATTTTAAAATTAAAATATTGCTCAGAATTACTCAATCAAAAACTCGCTAATCGTTTAATCAGTCACTCACTCAATTAATATATTTACTGATTTATCATTCAATCATTACCTACTCGCTCGCTCATTACACACCATCCATGATAATAATAAAATAAAAATATCATATAGTTCGCTTAAGAAGCTACACACAGTAAATCTAGAAATGAAATAAAGCTAAAATAAAAACTAAGCCCGTAAACTTTTTTATAATGAAAACTTAAACATCTTGAAAACAACATCAAAAAACCTGAAAAAGAAAATGAATTACATACCTAAATAACAAAAAAAAATATTATTAAATTGAAGTATAACTGAATAAAAATTAAAACCTTATTTCAAAACCAAAAAAAAATTAATAATACATAACATCTACAACACAACACATAACACTCATCAGGGTTGGTAACCATGAAATTCTAATTTAATTTTTCGATACAAAATACACATTTCATAAGAAGTCAAGCACCCATAAAAAAAAAAAAAATAAAAAAAATTAGGAACATAAATTTGTATTTTTTAAAATTAAATTTCAATAAAACCACCCCATATAAAGAATCGTCTTTATGAGACTATTATTTAAATTTCCAAATAAAATGTATTTATATAACATGTACTCACAATAAAAAACGAAAACAACACAAAATATATGTACACCGGCAACGAAATCAAATAAAGTAAATTCCCAAGTTTCTTATGTCCAAGGAAAAAAGGACTACAAACATAAAAGGGAAAGGAATCAAAATACCATCATTAAATCGCCACACATAAATTAAAATCAAATTTAATAATACGAAATAAGATTAAATTAAACTTTATTACATTGAGCCCAAAAACAATTCAAAGCAACAGAAACCACTTTATGCAGGTATATTTCCTTTATAAGACAAACAATTAACAGTAATAACAAGATAACATAAAGATAAATAAAATGATTAATTTACAACACATATTAAAATTAAAATTAAATCACATATAATAATTAAAAACAAGAAATAATAAAATTGCAAGATGGCGAAATAAATATATGATGTAAATTTGAATTATGAAGTTGGGGCACAATTTGACGTTCGAACTTCGAATCAATTGTCAATTGTTTTCGAAATCAAAGTTAAGCCTACGTTATACTCCAAGCTTTTGTAACGTATATATTTACAATGTATAGACATTATGAGATCTACACGTGGCGAATTTTATTAATGAATAATTAATTAATGTTTGAAATGTATTTTGTTGTACATATTATATTAATAATATTTGTCTTTACATGTGAGCCAATAAACATATAAACACGAGGTTAACAACAATTTGGTAAACCATATGGATAGGTACAGGGCCGGACCAACCATATGTGCAAGATGTGCAAATGCACAGGGCGCAAAATTCTGGGGGCGCATTACCAGGAGCAAGAAAATATAATCTGATACTGCACAAACAAATATGTACTGCCATTTGCATTTTAACCACAAACATTTTTCAAACAATCCCAAAATAACATCCATCACAACTGTGCTAAGTTATTTCTTGCACACTAACTAACATCACTTTCATTGTTGTATTAAAGGAGAATTTAACTCAAGATATCGTCAAATTAAAGATTCCACTAGACCCATGACAAATCAATCCTACCTGCCTTATTTCAAAATATTTCACCCTGTTCGTACAAGACAAAAAAAAAATTAAAAAATCTCAACAGAAAAAAGTTCTATGCTACCCCATATGTGCAAGTTTTATTTCATACACACTGAGTCCCAAAATTAACATGGAGAAAAAAAATACAAATACAAAGAAAAATACTTATTCATACTGAATCATGTGGGCTAGAACGTGCAGGTTTTGTATTATGCACCTAGTACAACAGGCAATGGGGAATAATCTGAGAAAAGTTTTGAAGTGGTCCAAGTTTGAATGCAGTTTTATGGGGGGGTTGATTCTGAGTATAAATCTGAGTTTGCGGGAAATTCGGCTATGTGGGGGTCCCGTTATCTTGAAAATAAGACTTTTTTGGTTTTCTGCGTTTTTCTCCGTTTGTAATACTTTTTATGAAAAATGTATCAAGAACTTTTTTGTTCCAATTCATATTATCTACAAATCCCTATACAACATTTATTTTTTCAGCAAGTAACTAGTTATAAGGGAAAAACGAGTGAAAATTTGGCCATGATCAACTTTATTTGCGATTTTCTCGGAAACCGTTACATTTAAAAAAAAAGTATTAAGTACTTTTATTTAGACAATATTCTAATGAACGAAATGGTATATTGTTTATGGAATTCCGATAATATTTAACCTAACTACGAAGATTTGAAGTCCAGCAAAAATATTTTTTATTAAAAAAGGCGAGTAATTTCAGATGCAATATTTGGGGAGAGTATGATAAATGTGGCGCCAAGAAATGATAACGGTTTTTTGTAGAACACTTTAATACAAACATTTTTTACTATGGGAGGGGGGTCTATCTCCCCCCGTTTTGGCGGCAGGGGCAATTTCGTGAAAAAAGTACTAAAAAAGGGAAAAATAAATATTAAAAAATTACGGTAATATCTACAATTAACCGTACCTCTGTATGTGACTTCTCATCTACGAAAAAAAAACAGCAAAAAAATGTCTCCGAAAAAGAGACAAGGTAGGTAGCTGTGCTACCTACTACTACAAATGTATGTGTAGCACACTGAGTATCGAAACTAATATTGGAAAATTAATATTTAAAAAAAAAAAAACTTATTTATACAGAATCATATGGGTCAGGGCGTGCAGGTTTTCTTATTGCACACTGTACCTGTGTAAGGGGGTTAAGTGTCTGTTTACACAGGAGATGGAAATTTTAATAGAGTGAAAAAATGAAAACTACGAGGGATGAATTTATGTATAATCGAAAACAAAAAACAGAGCCAAAATTTTGCAAAAGCTAAGGCCAGAAAAGTAAGTTTCCAAAAAAAAAAAACGTTTCCCCTCTGCCCATTTCTTCGCTGCGTTCTAGTTTATGGTATATTATGGTATGCATATCGTCGTCGTTCTATTAAAACTCCCTAAGTCCATTTTTGTTAATTTTCTAACATTTGCCTTTGTGAAGGAATTTTACTGACAAGAACTTGAACATTTTTGAGTTTAAGAAATTTTGTATTTAGACTAAACGTAATTAAGAGTTTGGTACATTTTACAAAACTTAAATCTTGATATTCTGTTAACTATGCCGTATTTATGAAAGGTCTATCAGTTTCTAATGAAATGGACTTAGGAAGTTTTCATAGAACGACGACGATATATGCAAACATAAATGTTTGTTACTGAGGATTAGGCCTACCGGGGATACCTCAATAAAAAAAAGCATTGATAGTCTACCTTTTGATAATGTGGAAAAGTCTTATGCATGTGTAACCGTGTATAAAACGTCTTTTAGTTTTTTAAGATCTTTCCAAAACTGAAAAACAAAAAATTTTACGTATGTATGTACATATGTGTGAAAATATAAAAAAGGGGCGCTTTCTACAAATCTTGCACAGGGCGCAAGTTTGGCTGGGGCCGGCCCTGGATAGGCACGTAAGACCGAAGACGACACGCAATATTGTAAACTTCGTTCACTGCCGGGGGAGAATGTTGAATGCTGCTTCTCCATCTACGTCATAACCACACTGAACTCAACCAATATGATGCATCCACAACACCTACCAAATTGTATACCTCTTATTCTTACTACTGTCAAAGTTATATGAAGGGCAAATAAAAGATTCACTGGCAATTTACCACCCGAAAAATTAAGAAGTGTTTTTTTATTTAAAGATTTTTACTAGTGAATATTAGTCATATATTATTGAGTGTGATTCCTCTTTCTTAACACTAAACATTTACTAACAACTAACACACGCTTTATCTCATAACCTCAAAATTTGTTTGTGTATTTTGTGTTGCGCTAAAATTCTTATATGGTTTTTTAATTTTTTAATTATTTCTATCAGATGATAAGGAATTGGTATTGACAAGTTATACAATTATGAGAGTATATGGTCTAACCTTACACAAAAAAAAAATTGAATTAGTTACGTTACGGTACAACGGTCTTATTTTTAATCACCAAAATAAAAATTTACCCAACCAATGCAAGTCAATCCAAACCAACGGGAGGTATCTATTTCTCTGTGGATGTCTCGGCGTTGGCTTCGCCATAAATAATAATTTGAGGATTGACTAAGTACATTTGGCAATTAATGAGACTCATGGCCAGGAAACAAGTATGACTTTTGTTCAATGATTTCGATAGCAAAGTTAATTACATTACCAGTACTTTCGTGGCGACTAATTATTACGGCCGCAAAGTGTCGTAGATTTCAAATCCATTGTTGTGACCCGAGAGCCACAACTATTCTCAAACCCCAAATAAATCCCAAAATACACCATTTTGTCACCCAACCAATTATCTAACCATGAAATAAAACACCAACCAGACATAATTCTCGTTTCGTTCTTATTATAAAACAATGAAATACACGTCATAATGACTCAAGCCATATGTGCACCTCTATTATAGCAAATGCAGAAACGTAAACAAAGAACTGCAATTCATTAGAGCATGTCAAGTGAAGTGTGTAATGTTAAACCTACGAACTGCGATCGGTTATGACACACCCAGAAGTATTTGAGTGGGTCACCTTACGATCGGCATAAAGGTTTAATATTGTTATTGTTAAGTAACGTTAAATGAGGAATTATGAACATGGTGTGTGGCCTGGTTCTGGTGAACTCGATTAGAGTGACATGGTTTTGGTGAGGGCAAGTGACCTAGTTTTGATGTTGGTGATGGTAATAATAAACGTTATGCAAACTAATAAATAGAGAACCAAATGGGAAGTAGGGCAGAGTTGATATTCAAACATTAAAAATAAGGTCGCAGGCCTGCCATAGACAGTGGGCCTTATTCTTCAAACATAATAAATAAATTAACTCGAGATAATTCAATTATAATATTTTTAATTATATTAATTTTAACTTTTTCAAAAGCATAGGACATATTGCTTATACATTTTTCTTTCATTTTCAATTTTTTTCGAATTCCTTTTGAAACAAACCGATTCTAATAAGAATAAATTCGATTCTTTGGCAGAAAGTTTTTCTTAATAAAATACAATTTGTTCATATATTTTTTCAATTTTTATACCTACTAGAACACACAAAAATCTCACCCTTCACTTATAATTCACTTTTTGGCGCGAAACAAAAAATCAACAATAACTATATTTTTGTGATTGGTGAAACGTCAAAAAAGAGCCCCGTTGGGTATTTTTTTTTTTCAGTTTTTGAAGCAAATTGCTGTGCATTTTTTTTTACAAATTCAGAAAAAAAATCAAGTTATCAAACACGCACCTAGTTGCAAGGTACACTTGTCATCTTCAAATGGAGTCAAACAAAATTAGAGGTGAGGCTGCTATTGCGATAGCTGCTTTTAATCACTCTGCTATTTCACTGAGCAGAGAGCAGTAGCGATTGCTCTTCAATTTAACTGCTCACTGCTCAGTGCTCAGTGGTGAACCTTACAAAAATTCACAAACAAATTCAACTCGCAATCGTAATAACCGGGAAGCAGGTATGGAATCTCATATAGTGTATACATTTAGCTATATCTCCAAAGAGGAGACTGAAGAGATAGAATGAGCAAGAAACAGTAATGTGCTACTGCTTAGTGCTTATTCAATGCGAATAAATCGCGAATGCGATTAGATGAGCACTGAGCAGTCAGAACAAAATGCTATATGCTCTTTAAACTGCTCATTGCTATTTAAACTATACTGTTCATCATTAAATATAATGCAAAGAAACTGAACAGAGAGCAGGTTGAAGTTGAAATCGCATTACATACTTGGAAATTCAATGGATGTGTGGAGTTTCTCCAAAACACTTGGACACGATGACTACGATGACGATAGATAAAAACCTCTAAAAATACGAAAAATTTCGAATTTTTTTTCTGTTCAGGGAAATGCTTTTTTAGGGCAAACCGTTGACATTTGGAACGAAATATTCTCTATGCCTCAAAGTATAGGTTGTCGCCCATCTGTCAAGCCATCAACTGTCAAATTCCATCGAAGGATGGCTACGATGACGATGGATTAAGAAACATCTAAAAAAACGAAAATTTTCGATTTTTTTTTTTCAGCTCCGGAAAAATGCTTTTTAAGGGCAATCCGTTGACATTTGGAACGAAATATTCTCTATGCCTCAAAGTATAGGTTCTCACCCACCTGTCAAATTCCATTGAAGGATGGCTATGCTATAATGATGATGGATTAAACGAATTTAAAATCAGAAAACAAAATTTAAAGTACATTCTTCGACTTTAACTTGTTTTTAAAGAGTGATTAAATAGCTGCGAAAAAGAGCTGTTCTTTTTGTAAACTGCTCTCTGCGATCGCTGCTCATTTAAAATCGCTCTTTAGCACACCTCTAAACAAAATTGTTATACATATTATAGGGAATACACTATCCAGTATATTATAGACATGGACGTATTATATGTATATGCACTGCTAGTTGCCCAACTCAAAAAAGAGCTGTTCTTTTTGTAAACTGCTCTCTGCGATCGCTGCTCATTTAAAATCGCTCTTTAGCACACCTCTAAACAAAATTGTTATACATATTATAGGGAATACACTATCCAGTATATTATAGACATGGACGTATTATATGTATATGCACTGCTAGTTGCCCAACTCAACCTGGTTCCATTTTATTCTCAGTCATTTTTGGCGACACTAGCCCTCAACACTGCAACTAGCAAATAAAAGATAAAACTATAATTTTGACATTTGTACAAAGAACAGTGTTCCCAGATTGGTGGTTTTTGAAACCAAAATGGTGGGAAAAAAACAGTTGGGTGGGAATAATGGTGAGAAAATATTCTAAGTGCTTTTTATGAGGGAAAAATATATTTTAACAATAATAGAAACTTATTTTGCCTACCCTTCCATTTTCCTAAAATTTTGTTTTATTACCTCGCATTTGTAACTTAAAACAAAATTTGGCCAGGCCATCAACGACATATAAAACCTGTCAAACAAGCAGAGAGGAACAAACATTCGTTCTTCCTTATACAAACAGAAAAACAAACAGCCGTATCTATTAAGAAATTTTAAAGCCTTCTTAACTTTAAAATACCTGTAAATAGCTCTTTAGTGGGAAATCGGTATCTATAATCAATTTTAACATTTAAGCAACGTTACTTAAAGGCCCTTTAACTTAAACGCAATCCACCGCGTTTAAATATTATTTAAAGTCCTCTTAAATACATTTTGACATTTGGGAAGAATTATTTTTGTTTATTTAATAGAGAAATATGTACATACATACATATAAAAAAATGAATGCAGGCAGAATTTTCAATTTTTTGTTTTAATTAAAGTTGGCAATGTAAAAAGTATTTGTGATTGTATTAAATAAATTGTCTTGTAAAATAAATGTTTCCGTTTTTTTTTTAGATATCAATATTAAAAGGGTCACAATTAAACAAAGACAATTTACGAAAAAAAACATTATCACGAGTTTTGGACTATACATCCAGTTGCTTCTTTACATTACATCTTGTTAACATTTTTTTACAAGCTGTCAAAAAAAAAAACAGCCTAAAAGTATGCAATTTGTAGATTCGTTTACGTGACGTGACAAAATCGTTCTTTAGTTAAGTATCAATGCGAAGCCGATTATAGATCAGAATTTAAGTGATGTCATTTAAAGGCAATTTAAATATTTAAGTGCACGTAACTAAATGACATCTAAGAGACGTTTTAAGAAAATATAATAGATACGAATTTTTCAAGCTAGTGATTGGTCTTTTTTTGACAGCTGCCCAAGCAAAAGCCAGAAAAATTCAGAAATCTGAATTTTCGGATGTAAATTGTCATGTATTGAACGCTCGGATTTTCATTCGTTTCAATTAAAAACTATTGCTATGAATTTAATTGTGGTTTTCAGTCATGCGATTTTTAAAATATAAAATACTTCTAATGAATGAACACATTTGCTGCAAATAAATAGCAACATTTAAAAAATTTATTAGTTGACAATTTGTTTGTCAAATAATAAGGCTTGAACGCAAAAATATATTTGATATATTTAATTTTGTAACCAAAAAAACGCTAAAAAATCGTTGAAAACATATGTTAATTTCTTGTTGCAACTACGATTTTTAAGTCATTCACACTAAAACTCATGGTAGGTTTTTATTCACATTTCGCATTTTCATAGAAGCTTTTTTTCATAATATTCTATTTTGGTACCTAATATTGATGGCAGAAAATATATGGTGGTTTTTTTTTCCTCCAGTGGGATTTTTTTTGCGATTCAGATGGGATTTTAAAAATCTCGCCTGGCATCACTGTCACTGATTAAGCACTGAACAAAATATAAGAGGCAACATACCATAGATGTCGCATATTTCTATGCATGAAATTTAAAATTTAAAAAAAAAGTGCAAGTAATACCCCAAATATTCATTCATAACAATAACTTCAAAAACAAACTCAAACAAAAAAAAAAAAAAAACAAATTTCTTAAACTAATTTAGCAAAAAACCATATTTCATTCGGAAAATTCATATAAATGTACATACATTTCGAATTTTGGATGGGCGCGTTTAGAGCTAACTTTGGATAACGATCAAAATTCTTAAAAAAGGAGTAGATACGCAGACGATTCGTTTTTAGAAAAGAAAAAATTAGGTAAATGTAATATACGATGAAAAACTGCGAAAGAATGAAAGCTTTTTATAAATTTGATATCACGTAGAAAATAGCAAATAAAATTGATCAATAAACAAACAAAAACTAATTGTAAGTAGGTATTAATTGAAATAAATCCCAAAAATCTTCTATTTTCAACAAAATAGATATTAAACTAAAAATATTACTTAATAACATACAGTTTTGAAATATGTAAATCATTTTCAAAAATTTTTTTCAAACTTTAGGGTTCAAAAATTAATTTTCGAAAACTTATCATTCTAACATCTTTCTTGTTTGCTTCACCACCTACCAAATTTTTAATTTTACGTCAATTGTACCTACAACTCTAAGAAATTAATTATTTTCGGAAAACATTTTCTAATTTTTGTTAGTGTTTATCAACTACCTTACTCAAAATTGGATTAGGTTTTTTTATTGTTTTTAAATTCAAAGTGTTAAGTTTGAAAAAAAAATACTTGAAAACTATTACTTAAAACAACTTTTTTTTATTTCATTTCATTTATTTCGTAAAGTTTTATATTTACAGAGACACATTAAGATTTAAATCTTTTAGAGTATCAATAGATTAAAATACAAAATTATTGATCTAACTATTCAAAAAGTTGAAAACAAAAGATATTCTTAGTCTAGGAACCTATACATTCATTAAATTCATATCTATATAGTAAGTACTTTAGTAAAACAAAATTAGGATTTTAGTTTAAAAGAAAAAAAAAAGAAAATCAAAGAAAAGTTTAATATATATTTAATTCTGATTTGAATAGTGCAAAAATAGTTTCGTCTTAAAAGCTGAAGGTGCGGTAGTACATTGCAATTCGTTTGGAAGTGAATTCCACAAACGAATTGCAGAGACGTAAAATGAACGTTCAGCTATGCTGTGTGAAAAACGCGGTAAAATTAGTTTTAATCCTCTTTGTGAATGGGCAAAATTAAGAACTTCAGTTAGGTAACTAGGACACCTATTGTGGATGATACCATGGAGTCTTAAAACGAGCCTGAACATAACTTACACGGAAACGACAAAATTCTGATAGGTCTGTATTTAGAAGGGGGGGAAGGATTTGCTTTTTTGGGAACTGGTATAATGCAAGCGCTTTTCCACACATCAGGAAATTCACTGCTATATATGCAAACATTGAATATGTGAAGTAAGTAATTGATTATGATTGGGAGTATAAGCTTCGATTTCACTGATCTGAGGAGTTAAGTAGTTCGTAGGCACTAATGCACACAAACGAAAAAGAGTTTTCACTTTCAGACAATGTAAAAATATCTTGGAGAATACTTGAGCTTGACAAAGTTGGAATCAAAACATTAGACATTACTTCTGGTCTAAACAGACACTTACTTTTGTTTTTATCCTCTTTGACACCAAGTTTTTTCAGATTGCTCCAAAGTTGCTTTGAACTGAGGGAAGGATCAAGTTTTTGTATAAAATATGCTCGTTTAAAGCTACGAATAACAGAATTTACTTTGTTTCGGGCAAAAATATACTGCCTTTTATTAAACTCACTAGGATTATTCTTAAATTTCCGGAAGAAACGCTCTCTTTCACGAATCAGATATTTTATATTGTTATTAAACCATGGACATTTATTAATCTTAAATTCCTTAGTAACTATTGGAACATAGTTATTATACAGCCGTGTTAATAAGTTATTAAACACTGAAACCTTAACGTTCACATCCGGAGAGAAATAAATCTCATTCCATTCCCAGTTTATAAAGTTAGATGATATATCCTCATAATGAAAGTCGCGATACGACCTGTAGTTAGATGTGTGAGAGCTATTACTTCTGTCAACATCAAACTGATAAGAGCAAAATATGAAGTCATGGATGAAATCTGAAGTTGGTCTAATTTGATCATGTCCAAGAATTCTTCGCTTAGCGCTAGTCAGAAACATATCCAACAGAGAGGGGTTTACATAACATATGACTTGAAGCAAGTCGGCCATCGGTTATTCACAACTGAAAGACCGAAGATATCGCAGAAATGATTGAATAAACGTGTGAAACTATTGCTGGCCAAAAAGTTTACGTTAAAGTCACCTCCAATCAAGATGTCACTGTATATTCGGACCCAATTTCAATAAGGTTTCTTCTAATTCACACAAATTTTCTTCTTTGAACATATTAGGTGGACTATAGACGGTTACAAGTAAGCACTTTTCAACTGAATTCTTGATTTCAACGCATACAAAGTTAATATTGTTCGCAGTTGAATTAAAAACTGTAGAGGCTCTTATATGTTCACGTATATACATACAAACGCCACCCAACCCTGTCTTTACGGTCACTCCTGTGAATGGTAAATCCAGGTAAGGCAACTAATGCATCCCCGATATTGGTATTCAGCCACGATTCAGAAACCACAATAACATCCAACTTAGAGATACTAATAATTTGATACAATATTCAGCCACGATTCAGAAACCATAATAACATCCAACTTAGAGGTACTAATAATTTGATACAATATGGTATGTTAAGCCCGAATACTCTCAGCATTCAAACAACAAATACTGAGACCATCAAACGTACCACACAACACATCAAGAACGCATCTCACGTTATCAGGGTCTGTACCAACCACCATTATTAATAAAAAAAGGTAAAATCACCACCACCACCAACATAAAAAAGGAAACCATTTGCACTAAAATATAAGAAAGAATAGGAAAAAAGTTAAATAAAGCTAATAGTTTTAAGCTAGTTAAGAAAAGCATCTTGAAAAATACATTTTTATTTTCATAATGCAAAACAAGAGAGCTCTGCTCAAGAAATTCAATTAATTAAAAATTAATTACAAGAATAATGTACATACACTTATCGCCACTTGAATAGGACACCCTGTAAACTCTTTTTGCAATTGCTCATAACTCGAAATCGGAATAATAGTATGCCCGTTATCTTTGTGCAACTCTCTGCAACTCTCTTTTTCTTTCTCTGTGACGAATTGCAAGTTCTGGAAAAAAACCGTTATATGTTTTTTTCCACTTTATGTTAATATTCGTTCAAAATAAAGCAATATTTTTGCGCCACTTGAATAGAACATGCATTTAGTTTGATCGTTATCATTGGCACGTGGGCTCATATTTTTCGTTCATCGAATTTTTTTTTTGTTAATTTCGACTATTTAATAAAAAAAAAAACGTAAATTGGGTCGAGGAAAAGTATTAACCGAGGCGGAAAAAGGACAAATCAAAGCTTATAAGGGCGCTGGCTTATCTATTGCCAAAATAGCTAAAAAAAATCGAGAGAAGCCGACACGTTATATCCAAATTTTTAAGCAATGAGTTCGAATATGGGAAAAACATGAAATGCCGAACACACAGTGTGCTTACTAATGCGGAAAGGCGACTTATATTAAGACAGGCGTCAAATTCTCACGACTCCTTGGCAAAAATCAGGGAAAAATGTGGTATCAAGGCAAGTCTCACAACTATGCGTCGTGTTATTTCGAAAGCTAAGCATATAAAAAGACTGAAAATCAGGAAGAAGCCACCCCTTAACCCGGTTAGAAAAGAGCAACGCCTCAATTTGTCGCGCACATGTGACCTGGACTTCTGAGTGGCATCGAGTGGTCTTCTCCGATGAAAAAAAAATTAATTTGGAAGGCCCCGATGGCTATAGCTACTATTTCCATGACCTCCGCAAAGAAACTCACTATTTGGACCGGCTGCATAGCAGAGTTGGAGGTGTGATTGTGTGGGGAGCTGTTTCCTATTATGGCACCTGCAAACTACATTTTTTGTCAACCACAATGAATGCGTTGTCTTACAATAGTATATTGAAAGAAGCCTTCCCATTCTTTAAAACCCTTTTTGGACCTCTGCCGTGGATTTATCAACATGATAATGCGCCAATACACACAGCACGGGAAGTTAAAACGTATATACAGAGCCAAAATGTGGAGTTATTATCCAAACCGGATGTGTGAAGTTTTGGAGCAGAAAGGTGGCTTAACACACTATTAAAACATTTTTGTATCTAACTAAAATACACCAATTATCTTAAATTTAAGTAATGTTCGTAATAAAAGGAATCGTAATACTCTAAAATGTTTTTTTTATTAAAGTGTCCTATTCAAGTGACGCAAATTTAGGACCTCGCATTTTGCCGGTTTTTGGTTGATAATTTTTTTTAATACTTAAAGCTTAGCATTAAATCCTCCTTCTGGTCAAAGTACAACAATTAAATTAATTTTAATTTAAAAAATAAATTAAGTCTCTAGCATGCTTGGTTTGGGAGCAATGGACGATAGAAAAAAGACCAAAGAGGTATCCTATTCAAGTGGCGAGGAGTGTATAGGTATTAAACATACAAATGTATAGATTAGATTTTAGATTAGATTTAGATTTTATTTAAACATTTAAATAGGTATACAAATTTTAACAAAATCAATTTAAGCATGGCTATGCCGTCTGCCGATTGACAATAAATAATTTAATTCGCTTAAGTTTTTTACATAAAAGTTTTTTTTTTAAGTTTTCATTTATAATTCGTTCACGATAAGATAGTGCTATTTTACAGTAGTTATTCAGTTTGGTACATTCGCTTCATTTAGCATTTTTTTTATATCTTCCTCTCCCACAAAGTCGCTACCTAGATAATATATCCTGGTTTCTCTTAGAGTTGGACATTTTCCTAAGAAATGAATAACGTCTTCTCTTTCCTCAAGGTTGCAGATGCTACATATAACTGGTAGGTCCTCACGGTGCGGAATATTGTTAAGTTGAAGCAGTTCAACACGAAGTTTTAGCATCATTGAAATTTGTTGGATGCTGTTTTCATCTCGAAAATAATTCGCTTGTTGTAGGTTATGCTCCAAAACACTATACGTTGCTCTGTGCACAGAGCTTGATGCCTCTTCAATAAACGTTTCTCTGCACTGTAAATCTACCTTCTTAATCAGCTCATAAAGTACTGGTTTCCAGAGTCGGTGATTTTCCACTTCCAGGTTCAGAGATATTCCACATGTATTGGCCAGCTCCATCCAATCACTATACCAGCCTATCTTACTCGAAATTGCCTTGAGTGCAGCTAGCTTCGGTAGTCTTTCGACTGGCATGTTCATCACTTTTAAAATATAATCGACTTGGAGCTTTATAGTTTTTATAAAAATTGGTGGCAGTCCTGTTTCCAGCATGATCGCATAGTTTGGTGTGCAAGGCGGTAGATGGAACATCCGTTTTACGAAATATCTTAAAAGCTTTTCCACTGTGTTATAGCGCTTGGCCCCCCAAACTTGTGCTGCATATAACAATATAGACTCCGATGCCGCCTCGAACACTCGAAACTTGCTACTGTGTGCTACATATTTGTTGGCAAAACATTTGCTCCAGGTGACATTTATCGCAGTTTTGGTCTTTACTAGATTTTGTTTCAGGTGTCTCTCCATGTTAAGGTTTTGCGTAAAATAAACCCCGAGGTACCTGTATTCTTTGACCACTTCTATTCCTCGTCCATTGAATGTCCACTGCTCATTTCTGCTTGACCTTCTTGCGTTCTGAACACCATAGCTTTTGACTTGTACAGATTGACCGTTAGGTTCCATAAGGTGCAGTACTCTCCAAGACGGTTTGTCATGCGTTGTAAGCTTTCGGGCGTATTAGCAAGTAGTACAATGTCGTCTGCGAACAGAAGGGCATTAATATGTTGGTTACCAAATGCAATACCTCCGGGCAGATAGTCCGTAATATCGTCGATAAATAGGGCGAATAATAAAGGGCTCAAGGAACATCCTTGCCTAACACCAAATTTTGTTTGAAATGTTTCGGAAGTATTATCTCCGTTCCAGACCCCTGCCCACGTATCTTCGTACAGTTTCTCTAATAAATTACAAAATTTTGACGACAACCCTTTGCTATATAGTTTTCACAGTAATGCTCTGCGATCTATAGTATCAGTTTATTCAAATTCAAAAATATGTACAGCAAGATAATATCTTATAACGTTCAATTTCTAGATCTAATGTATGTAGGTATATTACATCAAACGCTGCCTTAAAGTCTACAAAAAATGTTTAGAGTAAAATAATATTCAACTATACTTTTTAAAACGAAGATGTGGTCTACTGTTGAATGCCCCGATCGGAAACCTGCTTGATTTTCTTTCAGTTGATTTGTGCTAATTATCCATCCCGTAAGCCGTTTTTGCCAGATCGCCGTAAAAATTTTATGAGTAGCATTGAGAAAAGAAATACCCCTATAATTAGCTGGATCTGATTTACTACCGTTTTTATAGATAGGAAAGATAAGTGCCTCTTTAAATTGTTTCGGGATCTCACCACACTCTACCACTTTGTTGAACACCGATGTTATTTGTCTCCTGAGTTCTGTGGATCAATATTTGTAGAACTCCGTAGGAATTCTGTCCGGACCAGGCGCTTTTCCATCCTTCAGATCATTCAAAACTGACATTAATTCTTGCTCTGTTATGTCTCCATCCATTATTTCATTTTCGACGAAGGGTGCCGCAAATTGGAGAGTATTTCTTATCATGGCCGGGTTCAGCAGTTTGTTGAAGTGGTCCGCCAAAATGACTGGGCTTAGATCCTTGTTGATAATATAAGCTTTATCGTTCAAATTATTCACATTTTTCCAAAATTCCGTAGCATTTTTACAAAGAATTAGTCTTCTAGCTTGGGTTTCGTAATAAGTTCTTTTTTTTCTCTGCATAACATTTTATAGTTCGTATTTGCTTCAATGTACAATTCCTTAAAATGACTGTGGTTTGAATTACGACATTGCTTGAGCCATACAAAGGACTTTATTCTCGCACTTTTGCAGTCTTCGTCGAACCATGGCTGTCTTATTCTTCGAAATTCGTAGTTTGCTGTTTGTGCTTCGTAGTTTCTTTGACATATTGATGGGTATGCTGATTTTATTACATCTGCTATTTCCTCTAACTTCATATTTTGTTGATTGTCGAGACTGATCTCTAAGTTTCTTAAATATTTTTCAGCGTATTTTGTTTTCCATTTGAGCATCGGTAAAAGCTTCATGTGTTGTATCTCCTCATTTTCCTCTACATTAAGACCAAACGTAACAACCAGTGGAAGATGATCGGAATAGGGCAGTTGGCCTACTTCTAGATCGTTAACGTATGCGTTCCAGTTACTCCCCAGGAGACTAAAATCAATAACCGAAGACCCTTGTCTCCCTACAAACGTAAAATTTCCGGTACTATCCGAATCGCTAGTACCATTCTGTATCCGCAGGCCATATTCATTACAAAGCTCAAGCAACTTTGCTCCTCTTGTATTATAGACTACATCCTTTGACTGTCTTATAATTGCTTCTCTGTTATTTTCTGATACCGCCTCATTTCGAATCCTTGCATTGAAATCACCTATCAGCATTGTATTATCTTGATTCCCAATCATAAGAGTTTCTTGAAGTTGGTTAAAATCTCTTTCCCAGTGGTTACAGTTGACGTATGCAGGTATTATTCGAAATGTGTTATCATCGAATTCTAAGTCCAGAACGGTCATTCCATTAAGAGTCTAAAAACTACATTTTATGCCTTGAATGTCTTTTTTGTAGCCAAAATAGCAACCTCCACTCGCTATCCCTCTAATATTAGTTCTAACCGCTGGTTTCCAAACAAAATTGTTATTAAGTAATTTATTTACGAAAGAAGTGTAATTTTCTTGGGTAATAAACGTTTCAAATAAAAACATAAAATCATATTAATTTATAAATTCATAAAAATCTACATATAAAGACTTATTTGCTAACCCTGAAATATTATATGAAAGCATTTTATAGTGTTTCAAAACAGATGTTTTTTCATTTAAAATATTTTCGTTTTGGCAGACGGCATTTACATTAAATATTATTTTTCGGTACCGCTCCGCGGGTATATACAAATATATATAAAAAATATAATACCAATATAATACATGCATATACAGCTATGGACAGAGAAATAGCACACTCATAAATTTTCTTGTAAAAGTATAGTTTATTTCTAACTTAATAAATTAAACATTTATATTTCTTTATAGGAAACTCAGATATGTATTTCAAATTCTTTAAAACAAAAAATTAAACTAAATTCCTTCAGGTTAAATTAGAAAAAAAATTTTTGTTTGTGATGGCATTATTTCTGTTGGACATAGAAATAGCACACATTTGAAAATCTGTTGAAAAACTAAGTTTTCGAAAATAAAACTTCATTTTCATACCGTATCTCTATTAACCAAGTTAATACTTCGTTGAACGAACACGATTTTTTAAAGTAGCTTGGCACCTTCGTGGTAAACTCTCCACTAATTGTTGGCATCTGCTCTGGGAAATAGAGTACCATGCTTCCTGAACTCCAGTCCAAATTTCTTCCGAATTTTTTTTCCCTGATCTTAGTTCTTACATCACCCCACAAGTTTTCGATGGGGTTAAGTTCGGAACTTTGAGCTGGCAAGCTCAGGACATCAATATTTTCATTGGTAAACCAATCCCTGACAACCTTGGCTGCATGTTTTGGATCATTGTCGAGCATAAAAATCCAGTTGACTGAATTTGACTGGCATTGGCTCGAACGAGAATGGTCCCATCGTGTTTTTTAAAATCTTAAGGTATGAAAATTTATCCATCCATCCATCAATTTTCATCACTGATCCCACCCCATGCTAAGAAAACGCACCACACACCATCACACTTTCTCCACCGTGCTTTACGGTTTTATTAGAGTTGTTAAGCTAAGTACAGACGATTGTCAGATCTTACAATATTGTCAGATCTGTCAGTGAAAAAACAGTCCCAAATGTCTTACAATCGTCTGAACACACAATTTTTTCTGACTATTGTCAGAAACGTCATTGTACGTTAATTGTCTGACGACAATCTGACAAAAAATTGTCAGGTATCTTACAATCGTCTGAACACACAATTTTATCATTATCAGACGATTAGAACATTGTCAGACTCATTGTTCATTGTCACATGTTTTCATTGAAAACATCTTACAATTGCTGACAATTTCTTCATTGTTCGAAATTTCAATGAGAGATAAGAGATAAGAGATAAAAAAAAAAACTTTTGTGTTGGAAATTTTTAGTTTTTGCACAACTGAATAAATAAACTCAAAAAGAAAATATCTGTATTGCTTTATAAATATTTTCTTTTTGAGTTTATTTATTCAGTTCACTTCAATTACATTTTATATCAATTCCTTGTGTTGTGTAATTTTATTCGGAATAAATTAAGTGCTCATGCTCGGCCGCCATTTGTCTTTTATTAATTCTTTTTAGCATGTTGTTGATTTTTTGTCGCATTTCTGAATAAAAATAGATAAAAAATCTAACAATGGAGGAGGCATCAATGGTCGAAAATATTACATATTATATTAAAAGGAGAGAAGAAAAAGATTCTTTATTTAATGCAGAGGAAATCGATAAGAATGCTGCAGAACATCCGCCAAGTAATGATGCCTCCCCCCAAAAGATGTAAACAATCAAAAAATTTTGTATAGATCTGCCAACAGTTTGAACAGAAAATTTTCAAGCTAACAATTTTTTCAGATATATTATTGTCCGAAAATTGTCAGACAAGAGATGACAATCAAATTGTCAGACTTTTGGATGAAATCTACCAACCGTGTGAACGGACAATTTTTTATTTTAAGAAATATGTCAATTGTCAGCTAATTGTCAGCTATTGTCAGACCATTGACAGTTCTGACAATATCGTAAGATCTGACAATCGTCTGTACTTAGCTTTATTCTGGCCTTTCGGACGATGAACAAATATTTTTCATCTGGTTCAATGCGGTTAATCTTTGTTTCATCACTCCACAGCACCCTTTTCTCAAAAATTTAAGGTCTTTGTTGCCATAAGTTTTGGCAAACGCATGGGGTGGGACCAGTGTTGAAAATTGATGGAAGGATGGATAAATTTTCATATCTTAACATTTAAAAAAACACGATGGAAACATTCTCGTTCGAGTCAATGCCAGTCAAATTCAGTCAACTGGATTTTTATGCACGACAATGATCCAAAACATGCAGCCAACGCCAAGGTGGTCAGGGATTGGTTTATCAATGAAAATATTGATGTCCTGAGCTGGCCAGCTCAAAGTTCCGATCTTAACCCCATCAAAAACTTGTGGGGTGATGTAAGAACTAAGATCAGGGAAAAAAAATTCAAAAATTCGCAATAAATTTGGACTGGAGTTCAGGAAGCATGGTACTCTATTCCCCAGAGCAGATGCCAACAATTAGTGGAGAGTTTACCACGAAGGTGCCAAGCTACTTTAAAAAATCGTGTTCGTTCAACGAAGTATTAACTTGGTTAATAGAGATACGGTATGAAAATGAAGTTTTATTTTCGAAAACTTAGTTTTTCAACAGATTTTCAAATGTGTGCTATTTTTATGTCCAACAGAAATAATGCCATCACAAACAAAAATTTTTTTTCTAATTTAACCTGAAGGAATTTAGTTTAATTTTTTGTTTTAAAGAATTTGAAATACATATCTGAGTTTCTTATAAAGAAATATAAATGTTTAATTTATTAAGTTAGAAATAAACTATACTTTTACAAGAAAATTCATGAGTGTGCTATTTCTCTGTCCATAGCTGTATATATAAAAAATAATACAAAATAACAATAATATTAATAACAATACTACTCATACGTCATCATCAGCACCAGCAGCAACAATGTCAACACCTCCGGTAATATCACCAAGAACAAGTGTACCACCGGAGATAGCAACTCATTATATAACACCAGTAACAGCAGCAGAAGCAACAACAACATTAGCAGTCGAAGTCAATTCTTCCAAAACATTATCTCCATATAACCCAGCAGCAGTAGAACCAACGGTATGAGTTGTAGGAATACCAACGTTATCATCTGCAGAGCGAAACACCTCAAGAGAATTCATGCTTGTGCTACAGATAGGCTTTTTGTTTTCCTCATTATTTTGTCTTACGTAGACCCTCCCTCGTCTAGTAAATACAGAGTGTAAAAAACCGTTCTTTCTCAGCTTTACGAAAAATTTAATGGTTGTTTTTAGTTAAGCTCTCATACACACGCACAAATTTATTTCCCTCAAAACCAAGATCATTTAAAGAAACAGCTCTGGAGTGTTGTCTGTAAAAAGCCGTTGCAGTTGTCAAAACATTAATTTTATCTTGAGCGTGCGGTAGTTTTACAATGATAGCACTGCTTGTTGATTTGTTTTTCGGTTTAGTGCGAAGAATGTGAATCGGTTCTGGAGGTGAATAATTAATCACAGTGCAAAAACGTTGGAAGATATTTTCCAGATTTTCATCAGCGCAGATTGGTATACCATGAAGCACAAGATCACCGGAAATATTATTTCTCGCAAGTGCGTCAATTTGGATTTTTAGTGTAGTTTGGTCGTTTTCCAACATCTGTGTTTTAACAAAAGTGATTTCTTCCTCATGCGTGTCCAATCTGCACCCTTGTTGTTCCAATGTGCCTCCCTATATAAACAACGAGTGATTAATAGAGCTGAGCCTGTCATTGAATATATTTTCGAGTGATTTAATTCTTTTATCAAAATCAAGCTCAATGTTGTTAATCCGCGTAGATAAGCTCCCACACATATTTTTGATTTGGGTTTTTAATTGTGACACGATTGAATCAGTCAAAGTTTTAGTGAGCGAATCAAAACGGGATTCTATTTGTTCCACAGTTGTTGTGTTGGAGCTGAAATTGTTGCAGGGGAACTAGTATAAGGTTGAGGGGAATTTGAGTATTTTTCCGCCGACCTGAGCTTTCGTTGCTGCTCATTTGGTTTAGAAGCTGACATTTTAAATTTGCTTATATTCTCACAGAAATGTGAAACAAAATCAAAAATTAAAAATCTAATTTTCGCGTTAAAGTGTTGATTTCACTATTTGAGAGTATAGTTGGTAAGTAGATTTATACTTTATTTAAACTTAATTGCACTTATTTACTTATATATACTGAATAACAAGTAGAAATAAAAGAATTTTCACAGAGCTAAATGTTCAGCTACCTTCGTTTGCACATGTCACTCAGATTATCTTAACTTGAATTTAAAAGTAAATTATAAAATGTATCTTGGGTTTGAAAAAATTGCACTTCGAGGGGTTGACCAGCTCCTAGGAAATTTTGTTCTTGTTTTGATCCATTTTTCATGCTCTGATGTTTTGATGCATCTTACGTAAATCACTCCGGATCTATAAGGTTAAACTCCAAAAGAAGTGAAAAGGCCAATTTTCGTTGTTTGTAAATAAACGGCTATAACTTTGGTACTAAACCATAAATTCTTTTCGTTAATATCACATATTCTTCTCTAAACTACTTGCTTTACGTACATAACCAAACATATATTTTTTATGATTTCATTACTTTTTTGATAAAACAATATATTTTATTTTTTTTTTATATTTTTCCCTATATCTTTCAAACTCCCAACTTCTCAAGAAAAACTAAATGTGAACTTCATTGTCAATTTAATAGTGTTCAATCGAGTCCATTTGCAACCAGATTGTTTTAACCTGGGTCAATATATGGGCTTAATTGTAAAGCTGCTTTCGAACAAAGCACATACAAATTTCAAAAATTTTATTTTTGATTGAGAACAAAAATAATAATAAACATAGGTAGGTACAAATACAAAATATGTAGCTTTTGACGGTCTTAAGTCCACAAAAATGTTGGCAATTCGTCCCGGTGATCTCACTTGGACTAATCAGTTGACTGATTAGTGTTAAGTTCAGTTCATCTTACATAGATTTCATGAAGAATATATAGTGTGAACTATATCCAACAAGACTAGAATTCCTATTCATAAATTCTTACAAGTCAACTGATGAGTCCAAGTGAGATCGCCGGGGCGAAATGCCGAAATTTTTGTGGACTTAAGGCCGTTAAAAGCTTTTTTGAATCAAAAATTCAACAAGTCCAACTAAAATAGTGCTAAGTCTTCTACTTGGCAGATGTATTTCAGTAGTATAAAGAATTTGTATTATTAAAAAAAACCATATATAAACAATGCCACGGGCAAAAAACAAAAACTTCCAATTTAATGATTAGGAATTCTAGTCTTACCCTGAGGTAATAAAAAGGGATTTCCCAAAACAATCAGATTAATCCAGTGTTAAAGTGTTCCCAGAATTTTTTTATTAAAATAATGTGTGCGCGTTAATCTGTGTAATAATATAAATCAGTGTATTCAAATGTATTCGAAAGCAAGCACAAGTTGAATGATGGCTGAACCCCTCAACATTGAATATCCCTTAGCTGCTATCGAGGCTTTACTTTTTCACATGAAAAAGGACCTGGGTCCTGAGTACGTGCGAAAAATCGGTGGTCTTCTCCAAGAAGCCACAGACAGGATCGGTGATGAACCTGAAGTAAACAACGATAACCTGAAGATGGATGAAGACATCATAACACTCACCGGAGATGAATCCAACGTAACAACTGATAGTGAAAGCTCAGAAGAAAAAACATCACCAAAGGCCAAACGACAAAAGAAGATTTCAAAGAAAGTCAGCAAAAAAATCAGGAAAAATCAGGAAAAACAGCGACAACCAGCCAGCTAGCACCTACATCCATTGTACCAACAATCAGCAACCAGCTACCAATCAACAAGCAACCACCAACAGCAACAATCAACAATTAACAAGCAATTACCAAAGACGACACCAACAAACAACACGCCCAAGCCAGGCGTCCCTCAAATAATTGTTTTTTCCGGAAACATCGCGGAAATAAGCAAGTTCACCAAACTAATGAAGATTGGCATCTGAAGCTGAAGAATTTAAATACTATGAAAACAATCATCAACACGGCAACCAAAAACGAATTCACCACAATAAGGGAATACCTCAAAACAAAGAAGATTGAGAAACATATCTACACCATCCGTGAGTACAGGCACGGTTGCCACTTTGGTCATTTGTGACCGAATTTGGTCATAATTTTTTCACTTGGTCGCATTGTCATTTTTTATTCCATTTGGTCATTTTTTTACGAAAAGAAACTCGACTTTAATTTTTATGCAACCTAAAGCGCTTTTCTTATTGTCTGAGCAGTATTTTATAAAAATATATTTGTTTTTATTAATTACAAATATTATCGTACTCATTTCTCTCATCTCATTTTAAAATGCTTTGAGAAGTTAATATTTGTAGGTATGTTTCGTTATTTATGATTGTTACTGTAAAGAATTCCTTACCACTGGTGGGGGGAATTTCTAAACTGCTGATTTTTAAATAAAGGAAAGAAGTGATTCCTGCTTAAAATCTTTATTGATACTCAATTTTCTTAAAACTATTCTATGCTATTTATACAAATTTTACATAAAGGAAAAAAAAGATAAAGAAAATGTATGCACATTTTATTACCCAATAAACGAATGCAAGCGGGATGATAATTACTTATCTCTTGCATGCTTATCGTACACACACACAAGTGATAGACAAACAGGATCGTGATTGCATTCGTTTATTTAGGTAGGTACATACATGGTGTTTAATCTTTAAACATTCTGCCCGGCGACTTGACTAGTTTCTGGCAATGTGAATTCAACTTCCACAATTTTCTTACGATAACAATGATTTTTTACATATATATAACTTAATGCTATTACAACAATAAGAATAACTCCTAACGAAATATGGCCACTCATTTTGTGTATCTGCTGAAGTGTCTTAAGTTGAACAGGCGATGAATTCATGAAGTTCAGTTGTTGCTTTAGTTTGTCGATTTCCACAGTGTTATTAATTAAGATTGTATGGGAGGGCTTAACATCAATTTCTCTTAAGTCAATGACGTCCTTGGTGTACATATAGTTTGATATAGGCATCTTCCTTTGAGAATCCCATTGTTGCGATGATGAAATGACAATTCCTTCGTAAATCGCTGAACATCCCGCTTCTAGCTCTAAGACCCCTTGTTTAGGTAACTTCAATGCCATCGGCTTGTGTTTTCCGCATTCAATTATAACATTGAATTCGTTGTATACCTTGAACAACCAATGATATTGTGAGGATAGTAGTTTCCAAAAACTTTTTTGTTTAGTTTCTTCAAATCGACAGTTAGCATTTTGAGATTGTTTAAGAGCTGATATTTCACAACCATTTTGAGTTGGAGGTAGCCATGGCCAGTTTTCTTGACACATATAGTTATCTTCTAAGTCTTTTTTGCACTTATCCAGTCGAGCTTGTGTCATTAGTAGGAATAGATTCCGCCCAAAATTATACACAATGTATTCAGCTTCCAGGTTTGCAATTATAGTTGTACCGTTTCGATCAATTGGTATGGGAATCAGATGGTATAGAGTAATGGTGTCGCTTTTCAGAAGTGGTATTTCTGCGTAAATGACCAATTTTTGATTCGGCATTAGACCTTTTCCTTTTATTGAATGATATACTTCTTTCAGTTCGCTGTCGGTTTTCCATCCCGGAAGTTTTAGTTGAGCTGGTAATTTTGTCTTGATAAATGATAATTCATTTTGTAGCTGCAGTGGTGTAATCAAGTTTGGATTTATATGATCATGATGAATGTCTATGAGCAAATTCATAACAGACGTCTGTATGTCTTCGCATTCGTTTAACATGAGTATTACTTGGGATGTCATTAGATGGAACAAGGTAGCTCGCTTTTCCAATTCCACAATTGAATCTTGGAATAATGTCAATTGTGAGTTCATTTTTTGAAACGAATTGTTGACATCTTCAGTAGTCTTCTTGAGAATATTGAGTGTAGAGTTAATTGTTGAAGTCTGTTGTTTGCTTAGATACGCTAAATTTCCTTGGTTATTCAATATTTCTTCCATATTTGCTTCCATTTCTTGTCTGTCGTCTGCATCCATAATACCAAATAACATGTGCTGAAGTGAACCAATGAACTCTAAAGGAGCTCTACGATATCTTTGTTTTTTACCTAGCAGTAAATTATTGTTTTCCTTTAATCGTTGGTATCGTCTTGTTAACGCCAATGTCATGAATTTGCATGAGCTTTCATATGCTATCAATGTATTGCAGTTGTTTTCCAAATTCTGAATACATTTTTGGATATTTCCTATTTCATCAAAAAACATATTCAAATCATAATATATGAGCAGGTTCCATTTCGAATTTATGATATCCATCGGGCCCATGTTCTGAAGATAAACTGCTGTGTTGTTGTTGATCTTGGATATGCGAGCCCCGAAGTTGGTTGTTCCTGTTGCCTTTGCTGAGCAAATACATAGGACGAGCAACATCAGGATTAGATTATAAAGCTTGGAGTTATCATTCGTAACATTCTTTTTCAGAGATGTAAGTGATTGTTGTTTTTCTTCTCTTTTTTCCTCTTCTTGAACCTTGGCTGATTCTAACGGACATATTTTGTGAATGGGTCGTTTTAATTCCCCATTCTGCGTTTTGATTGTTACCACCCGAACTTTTCCGTCTAGCCCAGGATGCGTCTTTATAATTTTCCCCATTGGCCACTTTGCTGGGTGAGTATTCTCGTTTTTGATTATGACTATCTGGTCAGGTGTTAAGTTTTCTTGTGGCTCTTTCCATTTGTACCTCTGTTGAAGTAGAGTTAGATATTCATCCTTCCATCTTTTCCAGAATTCATTCTTCATTTTTTGAATAATTTTCCATCGATCTAATGAGCTAATCTTTCGTTCCTCTTCTGGTTCTGGACTTTCAAGTATTGGTCGACCGATCAAGAAATGTCCAGGAGTTAAGACATCTATTTCATCAGGGTTACTTCCAAACGAGGTTAAGGGTCTTGAATTTAGGATTGCTTCAATTTGAGTGAGTAACGTAGTAATTTCTTCAAATGTGAGTTTGGTTTCACCTATTACTCTTTTTAAGTGGTACTTCACTGATTTGACACCTGCCTCCCACATTCCCCCAAAGTGTGGACTTGCTGGAGGTATAAAATTCCACTGTATTTTTTCCGCTTCAAGAATAGGTGCTAGATCTGAATTTTTCAAAATTGCTTTTTTGAAATCACTGTCCAGTTTTCCTGCTGCTCCAACAAAGTTTGTTCCATTATCTGAATAAATGTGTTGAACTTTGCCTCGTCTTGCAAAGAATCTTCTTAACGCTGCTAGGCATGCTTCTGAGGTTAATTCACTTACTACTTCGAGATGAACTGCTTTGGTTGTCATACACACTAAAACCATGATATATCCTTTAAACGATTTTTGTCCTCTGCCTTTAGAACACCGCATTTGAAAAGGTCCTGCATAGTCTACTCCAGTATGGGAAAACGGAGGTGAACATGAGACACGATATTCCGGTAGGTTTCCCATGAGTTGTTTGTTGACGGTATTTTTATATCGTATGCACCTTACACAAGTTCGGACGCATTTCTTCATGATGCTCTTTATGCCAATAATCCAGTATTTTCTTCTCAGTAAGCTTTCCATTAATCGATTCCCACCATGTAATGTATTACTGTGGGTTTCTCGAACTATCAATGTAGTTAGCCAGGATTTGCTGAGAATCAGTGGATGTTTGTGATTGTATTCTAAGGACGAGTTTTCAAGTCTGCCACCTACTCTCAGAAGTCCTCTGTTGTCCAAAAATGGGTTCAAGCTTGCGATTTTACTCATGTGATTGATGGGCTTACCATTTTGTAAACATGTTATTTCACTTGGAAACTCAATAGACTGACGGTGTTTTATTATAATTGTCTCAGCTTCTTGAAGTTCCGAGGTCATCAGATATGGTGGTAGTTTTTCTTTTTTGGCTATTCTAATAAATCTTAGAACGTAGGCCATAACCCTTTCCAATTTTTTGCTTTGAGAGCATCGCTCTTGTAATTTAGGGAGTATGTCTTCAAATTGGGTTGGTGTTGTCATTGCCACTATCGCCTTTTCTTCTTCTTCGTTTTCTGGCCAATCAGTTTCGTCTTTAATTAGCCAAGACGGACCTTTCCACCATAAATCATTTTTCTTTAATTTTATGGGAGATATTCCTCTTGATGCTGCATCAGCAGGATTCTCTTTAGTGTTAACATATCCCCATTTAACTTTTGGCATTAGAGTCCTTATTTCTGTTACTCTTGTTCGTACAAACTTATCTTTGCTCTTGTTATTTTGAATCCAGCACAACGTTATTTTTGAGTCGCCCCAGGCGAAAGTACTGGTATTTCTGCTCATGATTTTTTGAATTCTGTCTAATAATTTCGCCAATAAGTGAGCTGCACATAATTCTAATTTTGGTAATGTCTTCCTGTTTTTTATGGGATTCACTTTGCTTTTAGCTGTTATAATCGATATGCCTGTATTCGTTTTTAAATACACTACTGCTGCATATGCCTTTTCAGAAGCGTCTGCAAAGCCATGTAGTTGGAACTTTGTTTCTTTCGTCACGCCCATCCAACGAGGAATTTTGATTTCGCTTATGTGATGTATATGCTTTACGAATTCAATCCACTCTTTTGCAATTGTGATCTCTAGTGGATCATCCCATTCACTTTTCATCATCCATAATTTTTGTATAAACAACTTGGCTGTGATCGTTACAGGTGTTAACCATCCAATAGGATCAAATATTCTTGCTAAGTATGATAGCGCCTGTCTCTTCGTTATTGTTTTTGCTTCTAATGTTAATATGTTAAACATAAACTCGTCACCTTTCGGATTCCATTCCAAGCCAAGTGTTTTCACTGTTTCATTTTCTTCAATGTGTAGAACTTCGTTAACTCCTTTCTTTGATATATTTTGAGTAGCTTCATTTGCGTTTGAAACCCACTTTCTTAGGTGAAAACCATATTTGTCAAATAGATTAAGGAGTTGCTTCTGGATTTCTTGGCATCCTTCAATTGTGTCTTCTCCAGTCATCAGGTCGTCCATATAAAAGGATTCGTTTATTATGTTGGCAATCTTCTTATTATTGCATTTTGATGCAATTTCTTGCAACGTTCGAGTTGCTAGGAATGGAGCTGATGATGTCCCATACGTAACAGTTGTAAGTTTATATTGTTTGATTTGTTCTTTAGTATTTTCTCTCCAAAGAATGTATTGATATTCTTGGTCTTCTTTTGTCACTTTAACTTGGCGATACATTTTTTCAACATCAGCTGTAAGAGCATACCTCCAGAGTCTCCATTTTACGATTATATCGAATAATTCTTTTTGAAGCCTGGGTCCTGCATGTAGAATGTCGTTAAGGCTTTTTCCATTTGAAGTTGTTGCTGAAGCATCGAAGACTACTCGGGTTTTTGTTGTAAGACTATTTTCCCGAATAACTGCTTGGTGGGGCAGATAGTATTTCCCTTTCTTAAGTATACTGACTTCTTTCATGTGGCCAAGATTCTGATATTCTCGCATGAACTTGATGTATTCCTGTTGAAGTGCATGATCTTTTTTGAATCGCCTTTCTAAACTTAGTAATCGTGCAATTGCTTGTTTACGAGAATCGCCAAGAATGATTTCTTCTTTGAATGGCAGTTTAACGACGAACCTTCCATCCTTATCTATTTTAGTTGTGTTCTCATATAGTTTTAAACAGTTATTATCTTCTGTGGGTTCACTTGGATCAACTTCTTCGATCTCCCAAAATCGTTCTAGGTTTGTTGTCACAGCGGTTATAAATCGTGTCTTTTGGTTTTGGATTTGAATTGCACCTGATAAAATCCATCCCAATTTTGTACATTGACCCAATACTTCGTCCATTTTAACTATACCGCCTTCCATAATTTGTGGAAACAGATCTCCGCCGATAACCATATCTATTCTGTCCGTTTTGTTAAAATTAGGATCAGCTAGAGTGTAGTTGTTCCATACATTAATGTCGTATGCGAATGAGTTATCTGGTTGAGCTCTGGCTAATTTTTGAAGTACAAGAGCTTCTGCCAAAAAGATTTCATCACTCATGAACCGTGGTCGTATTTTCAAATTTACTTTAGATTTTGCCACACCAACTGTTACATTTCCAAGACCTTGTAGAGTTACATTGATTTTCTTCCTTGGCAAATTTAGTATTTGAGCGGCTTCTTCTGACACTGCAGTTTTTTGTGATCCTTGATCAATAAGTGCTCTTAGGGTTATGTATTCTCCTTGAGCAGTCTCAACACGTACTTGTGCTGTTGCTAGCAATATAGTTTGATTTGATTTTTCTTTACCATTGAGGTAGTATTTTCTTGGTTTGAAGTTTTTTCTTTTGAATTCATTTCAACGTGAATAAGAGTGTGATGACGCTTCCCACACTTCTTACACATTTCGTTGTATTTTGGGCACCTCTGCTTTTTTGTGTGGCCAAGGCATACATAGCATACGTCACTCTTTCGGGTCCAATTTAGGCGATTGTCTGCTGATAAACCTTGAAATTTTCTGCAGATTGAAGTAGAATGTCCCGAAATATTGCAGTAAACACAGAATTGCTGGGTCACATGGAATGATCCACTGGGTTTTTGGCCGCCTGGTTGACCACTGCTTTTGTAAATCGTGGATTGTCTCTTGCCTTTTATGGCCTCTAGTGCTTGAAAGTGCTGTTCCAAAAATTTAAGCACTTTGTTAAGGGTTTGGATCTCCTTGGTGTCTTTTGTGCTTTGTTCATAAGACCGAAGGCCTTCTTTATCCAGTTTCCTTATTATAATTCGGGCTATGAATAGTTCGTCTATTTCGATTCCCATTCCTTTAATTGCGTGTACGCTTTCAGTTGTCGTGTCAAGCAGCTGTCTTACACTGTTTGATGATTCACTGTTTATAACTGGTTGATCTAAGATCCTATCAACCAGAGCTGTGTACATCAGTCGACGGTTTGAGTAGCGCTGTTGGAGTATTTCCCACGCTGCTTCGTAGTTGACATCTGTAATTTTCAAATGTTGCACCAAACGTCCAGCATTTCCTTTGACCAATGTTTTCAAACGATATAATTTTTCAACGTTTGAAAACTGGTTTTCCTCATGCACCAATTTTTTAAAAAGGTCGTGAAATGAAGACCATTCGTGGATGTCTCCATAAAACACTGGGATCTTTATGTCTTCTAATTTGATCCCATGGTGACTGGTGTGCGTCTGTGATTTGGTTGCTAAGTTATTTATAGCTGCAAAATACATGTCTTTTGATTTTTGATATTCCCTTTCAATAAATTGGTCGTACACCTCCAGATTTATTGTTAATTTTGAATATACAGTTTTTAAGTCCTGTAATTCTTCTTTTAGCAGGGTTATCGATTCTTCCCTTGTTTTATCAGTGGAAAATTCTTTTTGTTTTTCCTCTATTGCTTTTACAAATTTTTGGAACTGCATAATTTGGTTCATACATTTTTCTAACCAAATTTGAGCACGTGTTTCGGATGTCTTCTCGATTGGAATCTCCGCGAAAGTTATTTTATTGTCTTCCTCCTTTTCTTTAGTTTGTTGTATGTACTTGTTTATCATGGTTATTTTTCCTATGATACTTTCATAATAAAATATTTTGAAGTAACTTTCATCAGTTACTCCCAGTTCCAAAATTGTTGAGTGATTTTTTTCAAATTCCTCTTTTAAGCTTTGAACGCGGTTGACCGCCACTTCCAAAATATTTTTTTCTATTTTATTTAGCTTGAATTTGTTTTCAATGCTAAGGATTTCTTCGCCAATTTCTTTTTGGCGCTTAAGGTACTGTTGCTTTTCCATCGTACAGCCCTCTTATTTTTTTTTTGTTCACTATTTTCACTTCACACTTTCTGATGTTAAGCCCCAGAAACGCTATTTATATTTTTTTTCACTTTCTGATGTTAAGCCCCAGAAACGCTATTTATTTTTTTTTACTTTCTGATGTTAAGCCCCAGAAACGCTTTATATTTTTTTTTTAGTATATCTATGTCTGTAGTAACTATAGATCACTAGTTTTTTTTTCTAAAAAGTCTCTTACCGCTGGTGGGGGAGAACTTTCTAAATAACTCGAAGGACCAAAATGTAAAGAATTCCTTACCACTGGTGGGGGGAATTTCTAAACTGATTTTTAAATAAAGGAAAGAAGTGATTCCTGCTTAAAATCTTTATTGATACTCAATTTTCTTAAAACTATTCTATGCTATTTATACAAATTTTACATAAAGGAAAAAAAAGATAAAGAAAATGTATGCACATTTTATTACCCAATAAACGAATGCAAGCGGGATGATAATTACTTATCTCTTGCATGCTTATCGTACACACACACAAGTGATAGACAAACAGGATCGTGATTGCATTCGTTTATTTAGGTAGGTACATACATGGTGTTTAATCTTTAAACAGTTACTTTTATTTATTTATGTTATTGATCTAATTTAATTAAATTTATTAGGTACTTTGTGAATTTGTTTGTACCTTTTTTTTATTGTTTTTTTATTTTTAATAATTAAAAAAATAATATGCCATCTGTGTAATATGAAGATTAGTGTTAAAATAAATGTGAAAAATTCATTGTTCTATGTTTAAAAATATTTCGGGAAAAAATTATTTTGGTCATTTTTAGCTACATTTGGTCATTTTTATTTTGAATTTTGGACACAAACTTTATTTTCAAGTGGCAACCGTGAGTACAGGAAGGTTCTTTTCCTCATCAAAGGAATTTACTATACTTATTCTGCGATCGAGGTCAAGGACGAACTTCAGATTGAAGTTCAGATTGAAGGAGTACCAGCAATGAACGTCACACTCTTCAGATCAAGCAACTGCTATTAAGCTGAATCTGAATGAGGAAATGAAGGAACATTTCGGGACTGATCTGGCATCGGCAATAAAGAAAGCCCGATCCGCAGTTCCCACCAATTACTCCTCGCTGAGCCGAGAGCAGAAGTCCGTGGCCTTGGCCACCTTTATCTTTGAGCTATGCAGCGCATAATGCACATAAACCGCCTAAAGATAATCGCGTACAATGTTAATTTATTGTACAGCGTTTTGAAAAGGACGTCATTTCACCTCTTTCTGAAGAAGCACCGGACATAGCCCTCATAAGTGAAACCAACATCACTAAGCGAAACAACATTGACTTCAAAGGATACAACACTTTCTGAACGGACAAGGGTCAAGGTAAGAGAGGAACAGCGCTCTTCGTTAAGAACATTAAAGCCTCTCCAGTCGTGATGCCACATCTAAGATCGTTCGTCATTCAAGTTGAAGATGACGCCACATTAATAATTTTCAGCATATACAACAAATGCATAACGGCTCAGCACACCTATAGACTCATTTGAGGCGATTTTAATGCAACACACCCACGATGGCATGACCCATCATCTGACGCTGAATACTTCATTGTGAACTTGTTGGATGAATTGTTCGAGTAGCACACATTCACAGTGGTCTCGCAACCGAAACCAACTTTCCCAAGAACGCCAACCTGGCTAAACTACTACCTGATATCATCTAACTTCATCAACATCGTCCCTGAACTGCAGAACTACACGTGCCGGACCCTAACAGGAGATGGAGACCCCGAGCCAGTGGAACTCAACAGCAAACTGCACCAGTCGTTTACTGCAATACATCCAGAAGTGAGTGAGAAATACATCAACTACAAGCACGGTTAAAAAGAAAAATTGAGAAGACTTTAAAAAACGTTTACCCAATTCCAAATAATTAGAAAGAAAAAACGATCCGTTTAATATTAAATTTAGGTTTTAATTCAAACTAAGCAAAGGTTTACAAACTAAAGAAAATAGGGTACCATATCTGATAACTATAAATGATTAACATTTATATGTGACAGAGAAATTAAGTTTAAATTCATGATTATGTATTAGAAAAAAAGAGAAAGCATTAAAAATTATATATGAATATATATAATGAAACAATGGAATACAGCAAGTAAATAATAGCAGCAATATAAATCTTTTTTACGATATTATTAAACAGCGTTGATAGATGATAGTTAGCAAAGATTTTTGACATCCTCCCGCCAGAAAAGTTTAAGATGAATTCGAAATTTCTAACGGGTACAGCAATTGTATTGGCCTTCGTAAAATAGAACCGCTGGAAAGCCTTATCTCACAGGCTCGATTTTTACCGTCTAGTCCAGGAAAAACCTTTTGTATTACAGCCAAATGCCAAAGAGGTCGAGGCGATGAATCTTTCACCAGTACTACATCATCGACATGACATGATGTAAGGATCTAAGTTCAAAAAGGTACTCTTTGAACCACCGCCTTTTAAAAACAGCTAAGAAAAGCAGGCAGTCTTTCCACTGTTTTCGTAATGCGTTACCAGTTTGATTTTCAGAAGTAAATTCTTGTGGAGGTCCGCATGGTCCATTGAGAAAATGAGAAGGAGTGAGTGGTGCGAGGTCTAATGGGGCTGATCGTTGTTAAGAATGGCTCGTATTACAGCTGCTCTTAAAGCTGTTTTAACCACCCCCACTAGTCGCTCCTAAAAGCCGCCCCACCATACAGCTCATTCAACAATTAATTTCCACGTTATTCGAGTCACTCAAAAATCCTAGAAATCGTTCACTAATTCGTACGTTGGTACGATGTTGGAACTCAGAGGACGTCTTCTTGAAGGTTGAAGCGTTGTCAGAATATATTATGCGAGGAGTTCCTCGTCGAGTAATGAATCGTCTTATTGCAAGAATGCAACTCTTTGCTGTTAGATCGTTTGTGTATTCGAGGTGCACAGCACGAACGGCTGCACACGAGTGTAAAACTTTTTTCGTTGACCAGATACATCCAAAACATATAAAGGACCGGCGAAGTCAACTCCAGTCATCTCAAATGCTCTAGATGACAATATAAGGGTTGCGTTGCTGCTTGACCTCGAATAAGCTTACAAACGAAGCGATTTTTTATGACAGTCTTCACAATTTGCCTTCCTCTTATAATCTAGTATTTTGAGCGTAAGTGTGATAGAACCGCTGAGGTACCACCGTGAAAAATTCTTGAATGAAGATCAATGACTATAAGTTTCGTTATATGAGATGACTTCGGTAAGATGATTGGGTGAGCTATGTTTAAATTATCTTCAACATCTTGTAGACGACCACCAACTCGCAAAAACTTGTCGGTATCATCTAAAAATGGCAAAAAGAGTTAATAGTTTAGAATTAGAAGGCATACACTTTTTCCTTTGTAGAGATGAAATCTCTTAAAGAAAGTACTGGCTTTGAACTTGCCGGATCCAGTAACTTTCAGCTTTGACGATATCTCCAGCAGGAATATAATCAAATTTGCGTTTTCGAAACCTCTCAACAGCTCGGAAAAAGCAAGCAGTTACACGAAGAAGATGAGTCAATGTACTAAAATATTTAGCGTTCAGAATCGGTTCAGCATACTGCAGTTGTACGTCATCATCATCTGTTTTATTATCTGCCTGTAAAGCGAGAGTACAGAGAGCAACAGTATTAGCGTTATGAGTCGACGGCCAAAAAGACTTATTCTCCATTAGCCAAGACGTACTGTTGAACCAAAACGAAGACTGTATGAGAGACGATGCACTAACACCTCTAGTTAGTAGGTCCGCGGGGTTTTCCACACCAGGACAGTGTCGCCAGGATGACAGATTGGACAAAGCCTTTATTTCATTAACGCGATTCTCCACAAACAGCTTCCAACGTTTATTTGCTCCCAGAATCCAGTAAAGTACAATTTGAGAGCCCGTCCATAAAAAAGTATCACAAATTGTAATTCGTAGACTGGGTTGCAGATACGCAAACAACCGAGCAGCATTCAACGCAGCCGTTAGCTTTAGTTTCGGAATTGTAAGCTCGGTTTGGACATCGTTTTTTAGAGGCGCAACTCTGTTCTTTGCGCAAATAAAACTTACTGTGATTTCTCCGTTGCAATAAACAGTCCTCGCGTAAGCTACAGCACCGAAAGCATACTGACTTGCGTCAGCAAAAACATGTATTTGAGTTAATCCCTCTTCGCTCGTTGACAAGTATCTTGGAATACGCATTTCATTGAACTCGTTGATTTCGTTGCGACAGGTTGTCCAAATGCACTGCAAATCTGGAGATAACTCCTCGTCCCAATCTACATTTTTGTGCCACATATTATGAAACAAGATCTTAAGTCGAACAGTCCACGGAGAGAGTACAACAAACGGGTCGAATATTTTTGCCATAACTCGCAATACACTGCGTTTGGTTGCTTGCGTGGAACCAGAATCCAGTAAACTCAGCACTGAGGTAAGACCAACTTAAAGTTCGTATGTTGCTATCACCCATCTCAAGCCAAGCACTTTTGGTGTAGCAAAAAATTGTTCCTCCTCTGCGAAGCACTCTCGAACACGAGGGTTATTTGAGTTCCATTTACGTTGTTTCATTGATGCACTTTTAAATATACCAGTGGCTCCCCGATAAATGGTTCACCAATTATATACGGACTTGAATGCTGAAACGAGATGATGCTTATAATATTTGGAAACGCTACAGGTTAAATGAGTTGCGGCGGCGCACAGTGGTTTGAGAGCGGAAAAAAATCCATTTCAGAAAGTAATTAGTAGCCTTTTAAGTTTTATGTCTAAGTACTTTTATATATCCGGAGCATATGATTTCAGAGTATTTTTTTATATATATATTTTATATACATATTTACAAGCCCTCAAAGTCAAAGAAAAATTTATTCAAGTCGCGAACCGTATTTTCCGCAAAATTTTAGATGTCTTTTTCCAAAATTCCTTAAATTAAATTCTGAAAATTTAAATACCGTTTTGTTGATCTATTCTTAATAAAAATAATGATGAATTATAAAAGAAGCTTTCTATAAGAAGCGTCAGATATGGGTACTAACAAAAAATGGTTTTGATGAAAACTTTTTGAGTTTCAATTTTAGCTACACTTGCCTACACGTAGTGAAGTAGTGTACTCCATACCTTCAAGTAACAACACAGAACAAATCAGCTGCGGAAGCCTGCGGATCTGGAAGTTATGTTCAAATTTGTCTTACTGAATCGGTTTTCAAAAAACTCGGTTTTGAGGGTGGTGTGTATCAAAAAGTTATAATTTCTTCGGTTCTAATTATCAGAACGAGCTGTTTAAACCTATTATTTTTAGAAAAAATGCGTACCTTTATTATAAAAATAAAATAAAATCCATACCTTGACCAAGGTCTGCGAAATTCGATATTTTGCAAAACAATTTATTTCTGCCTGGAAAATTTTTCTCAATTTTCTTGGGAAAATTATGTTAAAAATTTTATTATTTTATGATAGTTAGAATTATATAATATATAATAAAGAATAAACAAAAGGATTAGTGATAATCTCACAGTTTTCTTGATTTCACGCAAAAAGTAGAGGCAGGTAAAAATAAAAAAAGGGTTTTTTCTCTGTACATGAGAATAACCTGACACAAATAAGAAACCTGCAAACATGGAAGCTTTGAAGTTGGGAATGTCGCCTCTCCACGCTTGTATAAAGTTTATGGAGTGTATCCTACATGTTGCCTACAATTTGCCATTTAAAGGATGGAGAACTAACAATGAGAACCGCCAAATTAGAGATGCTCAGAAGAAAAAAAATCAGCAGGGGTTTCGTCAAAAACTGGGTTTCATTGTTGATGTTGTCAAACAGGGTACGGGGACAAGTAATGACGGCAACACATCCAGGAGGTTCTTTGCCAATCCATGACTTCAGAAATCACTGGAGTCAATGAAGACCTAATTCGGCGGTTTTCTGTTATTCTTAAAGTAATTACATCGAATGAAGAAATAGATTTCAAAACATGTGCAGAGTACGCGTGGAAAACTGCGCAACTTTTTGTAGAGAATTATAAATGGTACCATATGCCAGCGACCGTACATAAGGTTTTGATCCATAGAGAAGAAATCATACAAAATTGTGCATTTCCTGTTGGATCACTCTCGGAGGAAGCCCAAGAATGCCGAAATATGGACTATAAAATCTATCGTAGTTTTAATTCGAGAAAATGCAGCCTGATTTCGAAGAATGAAGATGTGATACACCGTATCCTCACATCCTCAGATCCACTAATAACAGGATTGAGGCCACAGGCTCATACTACCAATGAGTGCAGATGCTAGAAACCTCATTTTAGCACAGTAAAATAGCTGCTTCTACTTTTTTATATTATTTTTTAATTTATTGTAAATGTTTTATTTATCATACAATCCAAACGCACAAATTTTAGAAAAATGTCAATAACTTTTTTTTTAATAATTATTTCTTAACCAAACCACAGACCACATACATATGTATGTACAAGATAGATCTAAACATGTGTGCCAAATTTCATTTAAATCCGTTAAGCAGTTCAGATTTTACAGATTTTCTTCCGCTCTCCCATACAAACCAAACCACTGTGCGGCGTGCTTATTGTTCACTTCGTAATAAGGTTGTAGCGAAGAAACGTTTAGTGAGTGAAATCTGAAATGTACTCTCACCAGCTAAGTACTTTTTTAAATGGTCATCAGTTGTGGAGGAACTTACGGAACATTGGCATTGGCAAGTCAACTGAAGATGTCGACGGAAATGCTCTAAATAAGGCTTTTGTTTCCTTTTCATCACAGCAAATACCACCGTTGAGTATAGATACTCCATTCTTGTTTGCAGAACAGTTAGACCGACCTGGTGTTAGATTTTGCTCAGTAGATAGTACTGACATTGTTGAATGTGTCCTTTCTATAAAGTCAAATGCCGTTGGGCTGGACGAAACTCATCCCACATTTTTAAAAATGATTCTTCCTATTATCCTGCTTCATCTTATTTTTTTGTTCAATAAGATTCTGATGTCAGGTGTATACCCGCATATGTGGAAATTGGCTAAAGTCATACCTCTCCCCAAAAATGCAAAAGGTGATGAGTTTAGGCCTGGTTCAGTCTTATCCATTTTGTCAAAAGTCTTTGAAAGAATTCTTCAGAACAAATCAGCGCTTATCTTACAACGAACATGTTGCTCACTCCTATACAATCTGGCTTTCTTCTTCTAAGCTTCTAAGCGTTACCGGAGATATACGTCAATCGTTAGAAAAAGATGAAATCACTTTTTTAGTGTAGCTTGACTTCTCAAAGGCACAGTCAATCATGTCAATTTATGTAAAAAACTAATGCAAAATTTTGCACCTGGTGCTACGAAGCTTATTTATTCCTACTTGACCATGCGAAAGCAAGCAGTGCAAATAGGAGATAGCTAATCTGATTTTCTCCCGAATGTTACTGGTGTACCTCAGGGTTCCATACTTGGTCCGCTACTGTTTGCACTTCATGTCAATGAACTTCCTTCAATTATCAAAAACTGCTCTTCTCATATGTATGCGGATGACGTCCAATTGCATCCGAGCTGTCCTCTTGGACTCATCGAGCATGGAGCTTTTTGTGTAAATGAAATCTACTCTAACTGCAATTATGTAAGCAAATGGAAATTCAATATCGCTTTTGATAGTGCAGTACGGTATGTGTTCGGGGTTGGGTATAGCACATCCCAGAATCACTGATACCAAGACCACTTATACCAGTCAACTAATCCCAGCAGCCAACTAATACCCGGACAACTGGTCCCCGCATACTCATCCCAAAAGTGTTATAAATAAATGTATACCTAACTAAAATAAAAACTGGTTTGTGCATTTAATATAGTACCTGAGAGACCGAGCTTTGCTCGGCTTTTTCTAATCGAAAAAATTGAAATACATATGAGAAAAGTAGACTTTAAAAGATTTGGATTAAATTTTCAGGGTGTATATGGTCGGAAATGGGTCTTTTTCTCAGAAAGGCATCAAATATTTTGCATGGATTTGTTTTGATGAACGAGAAAAAAATATTAAAATTGGTTTTAGTTAAAACTGCTCACTTCCACACCCTCTTCTCTTTGTGGCTGATCCTGGAGACATGCTAACAGTGTGATAGTATCACAGTGTGCAGGGCATCTTCTACTCTGATTGTGACATTATTAAAGTGGTACATTTTTGGTATTTTATGTTTTAAAAGCAAAAGTGTCAGGGTGACAGGTTTGGGTGGTATTTTCACACGTCATGTTAAGGTATGGAGCTACACGTGGGGATATCTCCACAAGTGTGGAGGCACTTCCATATATTTATGTGAAGATAAATGTGAAGACACCTTGCCATAACGTGGAGATGCATGTGGAAATACCTCCACACATATGAAGATACATGTGGAGATACCTTGACATAACATGTGGACACAAATGTGAAGATACTTCCACACGTGTGGAGATTCATGTGGAGATATTTTGATATTTTGTAGATACATGTGGAGATACTTCCATATTATATATGTGGAGATACCTTGACATATTTATGTGGAGATGACTAAACATGTATGTATGTGGAGTTAACTTGTGATTTTTTAGTATTGGTTGTCTCCTCATGGTTAAATTATAGAAATTTTTACTGTGGCCTTACTTTATTTTGATGCATTTATGGCAAAAGCAGGGTTCACCTTCAAATAATATTCTTTGTTCTGACACCTTGGTGGATTTGCAAACCCTAACAACAACATGGCATACAATTTTAAATTTTTCACTCGGGTATAAGAACAAAATCTTAAAATTTTATCAAAATCGTTAGAGCCGTTTGCGCCTTTTGTGACGCCCCGCCCCCTGGCTAAGGTCTTTTCTTAAGATCAACTTGGAAAGCAAAATGTTATCTAAATACAGAATTTCATCAAAATTATAAAAATCTTAAGCTTAGCTCCTCTTCTAAAATAAAATTGCATCCAAATCGTTAGACTTAAAAGAGAATTCAGCGTTCTTTCGGTTAAACCAAAAACCAAAAAATTGGCGGAGCTGTAGGCGGATATTCTTATTTTTTCCATTTTTTCTCACTCATAAGAATGAACTCTAAAACTTTCATTCTAATCATAGAAAATTTCACCAAAATATCTTCAGCCGTTTCCGTGATAAGCTGACATTATTATTACCTACATAATTTCGGAGAACCGAATCTTTACTGATGACTTATATATTAAATTGTCTTTATCTAAAATCTAGTCTAAATATCATTTGCATTTTGTTCAAACCAAACTTTCACAAATGTTAGGTATAGCTTGCACATTTTGCAAACTTACACAAGTGTAGGTATAGCTTGCGTATTTTGTTAATAGTAAACTTACACAAGTGCGTAGATATACATAGCTTGTGTATTTTGTTAATAGCAAACTTACACAAGTGTAGGTATAGCTTGCGTATTTTGTTAATAGCAAAATTACACAAGTGCGTAGATATAGCTTGTGTATTTTGTTAATAGCAAACTTACACAAGTGTAGGTTTAGCTTGCGTATTTTGTTAATAGTAAACTTACACAAGTGCGTAGATATAGCTTGTGCATTTTGTCAATAGAAAACTTATAAGTGTTTAGCTCGTGCATTTTGTTACCATTTACTATAACATATGCCTAGGTATATTTGTTTGTAAAGCTCATTCAATTAGAGAAAGAATGAGACAAACTATTTTAAAATATGCTACAATTTTGAATGTATTACTTCAAAGCATATGTTTCTAAAGCAAATACCTTAAGATTCAACTGATTACCAATTTTCCACTCCCCATTTGAGTTGTGGATTGGCGTAGTTGGTTGAGTGCTGGACCCCCATCTCAAATGGAAAAGATTCGAGTGTTTGAGAGGCAGTGCTTACGTCGCTGCCTTGGATTACACAGAACACCAGAGTCGGAGTACAAACATTACTATTCCAACAGGGTTCTATACAACGGAGCCAATATTAACAGAATTGATAATTTCTTATTAAAGCTGATTCGGGGTCACATTGCAAGAGCGATGTCATCAGCTAATAGCCTGATCTTCGGGGCTTATTACCCCAACACTGAATATTTCGAGAGTGTGCGTTTAAGTGGCTATGTTCCACCTAACGCATTCCTCTATTTAGACAGTCGAGGGCTGATCCAGGATAGAGAGGCGGTTCCGCTAATCTACCACGTCGGCCGTAGAACTGTGGATAGGCGATTTCGATATGATCGAGACGTCCTTGCACAAGGCGGTGCTGAGCGAATTCGGTTCAGTAGGACTGTGTCCGATCGGGACCGAAAAGATAGGAAGAAGCAGGAGAACCAGTTTTGGTGGCTCAATTCTGAATCTGATATTTAAAGTCGACTTGGTATTCTTGTCTTGGCCGACTTACATATAGGTGTAGGTATTAGGTATTAGTATTAGGGACAGTCGGGGTGGCACCCAAAAAAAAAAAAAAAAAAAAAATTATAAAAACATAAAATCCAAAAAAAAAAAAATATAAAATCATAAAAATAAAAAAAAAAAAAATAAAACCAAAAATGCTGCTGTGGCTGTTCTAGTTTTTAAGTAGTTTTAAGTAATTTTAAGTAGTTTAAGTAATCTTAAGTACATAGTTTTAATTAGTAGTAAGTTTTATACATAAAAAAAAAAAAAAAAAATGATACAGTTACCAAGTTTTTTTTATCCGTCTTTCTTGGTGAAAAATAAAACCAATAAAGAATTTTAGCATTAAAATAGTTTTTAGGCCGAAAGGCATTAGTATTAAGATATATATATAGTTTAACTTAGAGCGCCCGCATAGGGCCAGTAAGTTAGTTGTAAGTTATTGATAAGTAGGCTAGTTTTTATGAATTTTTGTATAGCTTTAAGTTAGTTGTAAGTTTTTTGGAAAAAATAAAAATGAATTTAAAATGAAAAAAATGAAAAATTGAGTGCTGGACCAGTAATCAGAGGGACGTGAGTTCAAATCTCGAAAAATCATGTAAGTAACAGTAGGTTTTTTTAAAATTAATTTAAATTCTATACATTTCAGAATAAATAAAAAGCAGTACAAAACCCCCCTAAGAAATAGAAAAATATAGATAAAATATAAATAATATAAATTAATTTGGAAGGCAAACACTTCTCTTTTTTCTAATATAACTTCATTTTATAGTTGGTGTTTAAGACTATTCAACTTAACATTATTACTTAACTAAACTTATTTTCATTTGAATTCATTAATTAACGTTTGTTGAATTTTGTACTTTATATCTTTAATTGAATTTCATTAATTAACTCGTTTTAATCTATAACTTGAATTTGTTATTAAAATTAATTCATTCATTTAAATTTTTGCCATGTAAATCAATCTCCAACTCTACTGTACTTGCGGTTTCAGATTTGAGTATTTTATTGATTTAACACTTTTAACTTGTGTATAAGCGGTACTTAATAAAATTTAAAGAAAAGTATTGGAAATCCACAGTTGCAGTGAGAGTTGGAGTTTGAGTGAATTTTGGCTGTCGCATGTGGTGGTTCCTTTTCTCGTTCATTTTAGTCTCAACCACAGCACAGCACGGAACCATTGGACAAGTTGGTAATTTGTATCAAATAAATTATTATTTTTACAACTGGCCCTTTTTTTATGAATGCTTTTTTTTTTGGTGCGTGAGAAAAACGATACGTTTTTATTAGAACTTATCATTATTCAACATAAAATTGGTCCTTCGATGCCGTATGTAAATTTTGTTTGAACCAAAACTAAATTGTGATATGATTTAACGGATTTATTAATCAATCAACGAAATTCTGGTGTGTGAAATAGTGCGTGGGAGATACCAAATCTTGCAATTCTCTTCCTCTGATTGTACCGGTTTATGTACAGTACATACATACATATATCAGAAGAAAGCATTTTTTATAACTTCATTTGACATTCCGTTAACCTTATCGGTTTCTTTTTTTTATTTATTTCTTTGAGACAATGAACGCGTTAAAGCTAAAGATTGGGAATGCAAAAGGCAGATTAACTCGTGCGGCAAATTTTGTAGATTCTATTGAGGATTCTACGCCTCTCGAGTTGCTTGAAATTCGTTTTAACAAGGTCGAAACCGCGTGGACAGAATTCTCTTCGTTCCACGAAGAACTCTTTCAATTAATAGAGGAAGGTGATGATACTACCGAACTTGAAAATGAATTTGGTGATTACGAAAACAAATATTTCACCGCTCATTCGCGTCTTACTCAAGCTATTCGGTTACGTAAGATCTCTGCACCGGTGGCGGAGAAAAACGTGGAAACATCGGTCGTAGAAGAGCTAGCTAAGCAACAATCCTCCTTTCTTGAAAAGTTGAATTCGTCGAGAGACACTAATTCTTCAAATGATTTACCGAAAATAGTTGTGCCTCCTTTTTCGGGGGACTACAAGGATTGGCCTAGTTTTCGTGATCTTTTTACTGGATCCATTGATTGTAGGACAAATCTAACCCCGTCTCAAAAGTTTCATTTTTTAAAATCTTTTCTTCGTGGAAATGCTGCGGGTTTAATTAATGATATAGCCATTTCTGACACGAACTATTTTGAAGCATGGGATAGGCTAGAAAGACGATACGATCGTGTTCATATTATAGTTCAATCATATATTCAAACTTTTTTATCACTTCCATCTACTAATATAAGTAATGTGAAGGTTTTGCGAAAAATAACTGACGATGCAGACCAAGTCGTGCGTGGACTTAATGCGTTAAATAAAAACAGTCGTGATCCATGGATCGTTTTTATTTTATTAAATAAACTAGATTTAGACACTAATAAATCTTGGGCAGAATTTATCGGTTCTAGGGAAGATTATACAATAATAGAACTTTTAGACTTTTTGCAAGCTCGATGTGATGCCCTAGAATCCTGCCAATCTTTAAATCGTTCTGTTTCGTCACGAGCTAAGCCACAAACCACATCAATTAAATCGCATTTAGCTGAAACTTCAGATTCTAAAACATCAGATTCTAAGCCGCAATGCCCAAAGTGTAATAGTGACCATTTCCTAGCTCAATGTGCAAAATTCGTAGAACTAGACATAGCTTCTCGGCGAAGCTTTGTGAAAAGCCTTTCACTGTGTTTTAATTGTCTTCGGGCTGGACATCCGTCTTTTAAATGTCGTTCATCGTATCGGTGTCGGGTTTGTAAGTCACGACACAATACATTGGTCCATCCAGAAGATACAATGAACAACGATTCAAGTAATTCTGCTATTCGTCAACTACAGTCGTCGTCGTCGTCTCCTCAGTCCTCAGTTTCGCGTCAACCTCAAACTTCGTCTTCTCAAACTTCGTCTTCTCTAACTTCGTCATCACAAGCACCGCTTTTGAACAATCATTCACTGGAATTTAATCGTCGTAAAACTACCATTCTTCCCACCATGCTAGCAAAGATTAAAGATTCTCATGGAAAAGTTATTGACTGTCGAGTCTTACTGGATTCTGGATCACAGTCATCATTTGTAGCTGAATCTTTCGCGCAAAGACTTGGGTATCCTCGTACGCATGCTAGAATTCCTATTCTTGGGTTGTCGTCATCAGAGGCAGGCTATACAAAAGGGTGTATTCCTCTTCAGCTGTGTTCGCGTTTTAATTCTACTCGTTTGCTCGTTGATGCATTAGTCTTGAACAAACTCACTTCGAATTTGCCGTCTATGTCCGTGGATATTTCTTCTTGGTCTCATATTTTTGATCTTGAACTAGCGGACGCTGGGTCATATGAGACGTATCCCTTCAGATGAGATTAAAGCCTGTCCTGGCAAGCACTTTTATCTTCCGCATCACGCCGTTTTAAAGCCGGACAGTTCTTCTACAAAACTACGTGTTGTTTTCGATGGTTCAGTGAAGGATTCGTCAGGAACATCTCTCAATAGCATGTTGTTAGTAGGCCCTCCTATCCAGCGAGACTTAATTGGGGTTTGTTTACGCTTTAGGCAACATAAGTATCATAAGTATGTTTTCACCGCGGATGTTGTAAAAATGTTCCGCCAGATCTGGGTCGATGATCAACATACAGATTTTCAACGCATCGTTTGGCGTGAAAATCCTGATCAGGAAATAGGTCATTTTCGCCTCCTCACCGTAACATATGGTACAGCTTCGGCTCCTTTCTTGTCAGTTCGAATTTTAAAACAGATGGCCGATGACTACAAGTTTGAATTCCCAGATGCTTCTCGCGTTCTAATCGAGGACGTTTACGTTGATGACGTCATGACGGGAAAGAATTCCATTGAGGAGTTGATACATTTGCGGTCAGAGCTTGTAAGTCTGCTCTCTAGAGCTAAACTTGAGCTTAGAAAATGGAGCTCGAATTGTTGGCCACTTCTTGCATCTTTACCAAAAGAGGATTGCGAATTTTCTATCTTTGATACTGAGCGTACACAATCACTAATAAAAGTGTTAGGCATGTTTTGGAACCCCGTAACAGATGAATATTCGTTTCGTATGTCTCAATCTCTTCCAAGTATCAGGTCTACAAGACGGACTCTACTATCCGAAGTCTCACGGATTTTTGATCCATTGGGACTGTTAGCTCCATCGGTTGTCTTGTTCAAGATGCTGTTTCAGGAACTTTGGTCATCTGAATTAAAGCTAGGATGGGATGACCCTTTACCTCCTCATTTAACGGAACGATGGAATGGCTACAGGCAAGAACTTTCTTTTTTTGAAAAGGTTCGGGTTCCAAGACTTGTGTTTTCAGCGATGGAAGAGATTGAGCTCCATGGATTTTCGGATGCATCCTCGATTGCATATGGAGCCGTCGTCTACACAAGGTGCAAGATAGCTGAAGGAGAATATAGGGTAACAATTGTTGCAGCTAAAACAAAGGTTGCCCCGCTCAAATCAGTCTCTATTCCGCGTTTAGAGCTATGTGGCGCTTTGCTTTTAACTCGCTTACTAACACTTATAAAATCATCATTTACTGTTAAGCTATCAAAGACATTGGCTTGGTGCGATTCGGAGATCGTGTTACATTGGCTGTCTTCACCACCGCGTCGCTGGGCAACTTTTGTTGCCAACCGTACAGCTGCTACCCTGGAAAAGATACCGCGGAGCGCTTGGCAGCACATTCCTTCCGAATTCAACCCAGCGGATTGTGCTTCAAGAGGTATTCGTCCTTCATCTCTACCTAATCATGATCTTTGGTGGACCGGACCTTCCTGGTTATCTCTAGCAGAGGAGCACTGGCCAAATATAAGATTTGTTTCAAAGGAATCAGATTTTGACGAAAGTTTAGTCGAACAAAAACAATCACGTCAAGTGTTTGCAACTTTTACTGGTTCGGACATCATTCACTCGCTTATTGACAATATTTCGTCGTGGTATCGTGTTCAGAGACTTGTAGCGTACGTTCTTCGTTATAAGTTTAACTTACTTACCCCACAACCCCTTCGTCGAACCAATGGTCTTAGTTTATCTGAAATTCAATATTCTCGAAAACATATCTTAAAAACCGTTCAATTAACATCATTCAGTGCCGATATTCGTACCCTAATAACTAAAAACCAACTGCCCTTGAAATCTAAACTCCTAAGATACTCCCCTTTTATTGATAATGATGGACTTCTTCGAGTTGGAGGAAGAATAAAAAACTCAATGGTTTCTTACAGTATAAAACACCCTATTATTCTTCCTAGCACTAATAAAATTTCCTCTCTCATTATCACAGATGTTCATGAAAATCATCAGCATCCAGGTGTATCTGAAACATTTGCCATAGTAAGGCAGCAATATTGGATTTTGGGAAGCCGTAACTTAATCCGAAAAATCGTTAGTCGGTGTACGAAATGTTTCATGCAACGTAAGCTTACAACCTCGCAGTTAATGGGTGATCTGCCATCCCAACGAATACAACCGAGTCGTCCCTTTTTCAATTCTGGTTGCGACTATGCTGGCCCATTAACCATAAAGCTATCACGCGGTCGCAAGCCAAAACTTTCAAAAGCGTACATCGCCCTCTTTGTTTGTATGTCCACCAAAGCAATGCATCTAGAAGTGGTAAGTGACCTTACCACCGATGCGTTTCTTGCTGCTTTGCGAAGGTTTGTTTCACGTCGAGGATTGTGCGCAAATATCTACACCGACAATGGAACCAACTTTCAAGGTGCTCGTAGGTGTCTTAATGAAATGCATAAGTTGGTGATGTCACAGATACATAATGAGACCATAGCAGCTTCGCTCGCCAAGGACAATATTGCATGGCATTTTATTCCTCCCTCCGCACCCCATTTTGGTGGGTTGTGGGAGGCTGGGGTGAAATCTGTTAAATTGCACCTACGAAGAGTTATCGGATCATCAATATTGACGTTCGAAGAGTTGTACACTGTGTTAACTCAAATTGAAGCAGTATTAAATTCTCGTCCTTTATGTGTTCTCTCTGACGATGATTTAAATCCTCTAACTCCTGCTCATTTCATTATAGGTGAACCATTAACAGCAGTACCTGAGCCAACAGTGCTTAACCTAAATATCAACCGGCTCACACATTGGAACCACCTCCAAAATATGGTTCAAGGCTTTTGGAAGAGATGGCGAATGGAGTACTTAACTTCCCTTCAAGAGCGACCCAAATGGCAGCAGGCCAGAAAAAATATAAATCCTGGAGACTTGGTCGTCATCAAGGAGCCAAATCTTCCTCCAACAAAGTGGCTTCTTGGAAAATTGAAGCCGTAACAACAGGATCAGATGGCCATGTAAGAGTTGCTTCAGTCAAGACAAAACAAGGCACATATGTCCGCCCAATAACCAAACTGGCGGTACTCCCGTTGTCCTGAAACCTGTTCCAGGGGGGCCGGGATGTTTAAGACTATTCAACTTAACATTATTACTTAACTAAACTTATTTTCATTTGAATTCATTAATTAACGTTTGTTGAATTTTGTACTTTATATCTTTAATTGAATTTCATTAATTAACTCGTTTTAATCTATAACTTGAATTTGTTATTAAAATTAATTCATTCATTTAAATTTTTGCCATGTAAATCAATCTCCAACTCCACTGTACTTGCGGTTTCAGATTTGAGTATTTTATTGATTTAACACTTTTAACTTGTGTATAAGCGGTACTTAATAAAATTTAAAGAAAAGTATTGGAAATCCACAGTTGCAGTGAGAGTTGGAGTTTGAGTGAATTTTGGCTGTCGCATGTGGTGGTTCCTTTTCTCGTTCATTTTAGTCTCAACCACAGCACAGCACGGAACCATTGGACAAGTTGGTAATTTGTATCAAATAAATTATTATTTTTACAACTGGCCCTTTTTTTATGAATGCTTTTTTTTTTTTGGTGCGTGAGAAAAACGATACGTTTTATTAGAACTTATCATTATTCAACGGTTGGTATAAGGCCTTATTGAAACATCCAATGCAAGCTATTTTTCTTTGCATAGTACCCGCAAGTGAAAGTCTTATCGGAGTCTATTTGTCCTTCATAAGGCATTCATAAAACTGTTCGCGGAAAGTTATTTAATTGCATAACACTTGTGATTAAAGGTCTTAAGGGAGTTAAATAGCTTCTGTAATGTGCGCCAAAATGATTTGTATAAGGCCTTCTTTTGTTACTATACAAGCCAGAAAATAGCTTGCATTAACCCTACAACAAGTTAAATTGTTAGTTGGGATTGGAGATAGTTCAGCATCCTTCCTTGTCTCGGAAGCGATATCATCGGCGGTGACTGGTATCTGGCATATTTGTTGAATAACGAACTGATCGAAATCATCATTGTCTGACGAGGAAATGAGATTGACAGCTTTTGAAGTATTAGAATCTTGGGTGGAGATGGCACGGGACAGATAGTCGGCATTCGAATTTGCATTTGATGTTTTCAATTGAATTTCATAGTTGAAGTTTGTAAGGTAACTAGCGTAGTTTGAACATCTTGACAGAGTGAATTTAGGAAGTAATGCATTTGGTGCAAAAATATGCGAAACAGGTTTATTATCTGTGATAATTATAAATTTCTTTCCATAAAGGTATTGGAAACATTTTTTAACTCCCCACACGACAGCTAGAGCCTCTCTGTCTATTTGTGGGTAAGCACGTTCGGTAGAATTTAATGATTTGCTGGCGTATGCAATTGGGCGCTCACCACCGTCTGGCATTCGGTGCGATAGCACTGCCCCCAAACCAACAGGACTAGCATCAACAGCAAGTAAAAGCGGCAAGTTAGGATGATATGAAATCAGAACCTTATCAGAAATAAGTTCTTCTTTTAAAAACTCGAATGCTCTTTTACCTTCTGAAGTCCAGTAGAATTTAGGTTGCTTAAGCATTTCGCGAAGTGGCGTGGAAATTGTTGACAAATTTGGTATAAATGAATGATAATAAGTGATCTTACCCAAAAAGGTTTGAAGTTCTGCTGCTGTTGTGGGTTGAGGGGCGTCACGTATTGCTGAAACATGCCTGTCTAATTTGTGAATCCCTGCACCATCGATACGATGTCCTAAGAAATCGACAGATTCCATTAAAAAAGCACATTTTGAACGTCGAAGTTTAAGTCCGAATTGATGCAATCTCGAGAATGTGGCTTCCAAAGCTATCAGAAGCTCGTCAACAGTATCGGCAAAAACCAAGAAATCATCGAAAAAGTTGATTGTATTTTTAAGACATTGTGTAATTTCCTCTGTCCTACGATGCCATACAGCTGGTATACTTGCAACACCATACTGTGCCCTTGTTGGTTGAATGAGTCCATGTGTAGGTGTATTTAATGTCATCGCTTCAGAAAACTCTTCACTGCACGGCAAACTCATAAATGCATCTGTAACATCCAATCGACAAAAAACTTTTGCTCCACGTACTTTGTTGAAAATATCTTCCGATTTGGATATTGGATGTTCATCGACGATCAGCTGAGGGTTGAGTGTAGATTTGTAATCACCAGTGATACGTATTTTATCTTCTTTGACTACGACATGAGTTGGCGATGCCCATCGGGAATGAGTCACTTTTTTGTAAAATCCGGATTGAAGCTTTTTATCTATTTCTGAAGCGTAAGTTTTAAGAAGAGAATATGGAATTGGTCGGGCTCTTGCAAAAACTGGCTGGACGTCGGCCTTGAAGTGAATGTCAACTGGTGGTCCTGCCATGGTACCTGCAGTTTCGCTAAATAAATCTTCGTATTTGATTAGTAGTTTTTGTATTGAATTTTTATTATCAGAAATGGTTGAAATTTTATTATCGAAAGCGGTTGAAATTTGTTGAATTTTGAAATATTTTTCGAAAGAAATTAAATCGGAAAAATGTACTATCCATTCGCGACCAAATATGTTGTCGGATGGAAAATCTGTAACGTAGAGAGTAAGTATTTTGGAGCGTCCTTCGAACGTGACTTCCACTTGGGTGCATTGGCATTTAAATTTGTTTTTTGTGAAACTACGAAATGTTCTATCAGATGGAGTGAGCTGTTGCAATGGCAGTAAAGTTTTAAAAGTGTCAATACTTACCATTGAACTTGCTCCAGCTGTGTCCAGCTCCATCTTCAGCGGCTTATCGTTAATGCGAACATCTATCATAACGGGTGGAACCCTCTCGCTGATTTTGTTTATTGCATCGTCTTGTAGAAAATTAATTGAATTTCCATCTGCATTGCTTGTTGTTGCAGTGGTTCCATTGCTTGTATTTGTGTTGGTTGTAGTATTATTTTTCTGATGCGCTTTACTTTGGCGGCATACGGCTGCAATGTGACCTTTATTCTTGCAAAGACGACATACTGCATTTTTGAATTTGCAGTCTTGGCGCCAATGATTTTGTATTTTGGTAGGGATTTAACACTTTGAGATTTTTCTCGGTTTTGCGTTGATCGAGAGCTAGACCCAGATGATTTTTTTATGCGAGGACGAGAGTCATGAACAAATTGGTGGATAGAAGTTGAAGTAGAATTAGGATTTGCTTTAACTGAGTTTGATGCCTGTCTTGTTGCCTCGAGCGAAGCTGCTATTTTGACTGCATCGGCGAATTTGTCTGGTTTCTTCGCTATGATCGAATCACGAATATCATCCCGGTTAACACCGTGAATGAATTGGACGATTAAAGAGTAGTCGAGGAATTTGCTGAACTCGCAAAACCTTGCACCTGCTCTCAGACGTTCTTCGAAGGCTGAAATCGATTCGTCTGCATTTTGTAGAATACCACGGAATCGGATTGCCTCGCTGAATTTATTTTTTGTTGCCATGAAATGGGCGCTGAGAATTTCTGCAATTCTATCGAAACTCAGGGTACTTACGTCATCAGGGTAGCACAAATTCCTCAAAGTTGAATTTAAGTTTGCTCCCATGTGCCCTGTTTCCTTCTGGAATATTACACAGGCTGAGCTGTAGCTTAAAACGTTCTATATATTCATCGAATGATTCATTTGAATTGGGGTTGAATTCGTTAAAAAAGAACTTTGCATTCTGTGTGATGGAATCACTTGTGGCATTTGCCTGGAGTGTATATAAATCGGCAACAAGTTTCACAAGTTTCTGTATTTGCTCTTCAGCCATTTTAACACGAGTTGAATTTTTTGGTTAGAATTATTTTACTCGCAAAACCTTGCACCTGCTCTCAGACGTTCTTCGAAGGCTGAAATCGATTCGTCTGCATTTTGTAGAATACCACGGAATCGGATTGCCTCGCTGAATTTATTTTTTGTTGGCATGAAATGGGCGCTGAGAATTTCTGCAATTCTATCGAAACTCAGGGTACTTACGTCATCAGGGTAGCACAAATTCCTCAAAGTTGAATTTAAGTTTGCTCCCATGTGCACTCGGAGTTGGGATGCCCTGTTTCCTTCTGGAATATTACACAGGCTGAGCTGTAGCTTAAAACGTTCTATATATTCATCGAATGATTCATTTGAATTGGGGTTGAATTCGTTAAAAAAGAACTTTGCATTCTGTGTGATGGAATCACTTGTGGCATTTGCCTGGAGTGTATATAAATCGGCAACAAGTTTCACAAGTTTCTGTATTTGCTCTTCAGCCATTTTAACACGAGTTGAATTTTTTGGTTAGAATTATTTTACTTTATTTTTATGCTTGTATTTATTTTCTCGTCGCCATTTTATTATAAATGAAATTGAAATAGATTTGTTTTAATTCTTTAGGATAGCTTAATTACTAGTTGAGCAAAGATCAAGACTTCCGCATTGAAACGTCAGAATTGAAAAAAAAGGTGCGTTCGATATACAAGCACGAGACAGAAAGAATGTTGTTGTTTAGATGTTGAGATATAATACTAAGTATCCCTGAATTTAATGACAAATTGTTCAATACATTATACCTACAAACTTTCCCAATAAAAGGAAGAATAATTAAAATACCTAATAACGAATTATTAGAATTTAATAAAACCTTATATATTATGGCTAAAGAAATAAAACATCTACATCAAATTAAAGATAATTGTATTGAAAATCTATTAAAAGATAGTATAAATTTAGAATGTGAAACGGAAACGTTTACAGAAAAAAATTCAATCATAGAAAAAGAAAAATATCTAATAATAAGGAATTTACAAAAAGAAAAAGTAAAACAAAATTGTAATAACCTATGCAGATTATGTTCTAGAAGGAAATTATATTATATATATATTATAAAAGAAAGAGTTCGTTAAATTTGATAAATTTTTCGTTAAGTGTCCGATCATTCCACAGCTTATACTAGAAGTCTCAAAAATATATACTAATTTTTTTTTAATTCGTAATTATATGTAGGTGCACACTAAGAAGGGATTTTTTGAAATTCGAATTCTAAGTAGGGTAAAATTGGATAAAACTGGTCAAGGGTACAAAAACTAACTTCTAAACGAAAAGTCCTATTACATTCATTTATTTTTTTATCAATAGATATTCAAAATTCTAGAATGTTACTAATTTAAAAAAAAATTCTACAAATTACACAAAGCGAGATATGAATTTTTTTAAGTTCAAAATTGAAATTTCAAAAAATTCTATAAAATCAGATTTTAATCCGATTGAAATTATTTTTATACCATTCGAAAGGTATTTCAAATTTCTATTACCTCTATACCATAAATTTTTGATTAGATTTTTTTTTCGACACATTTTTCAAACATCAAAAATCGACATTTTTTTAGTGCACTTAAAAATTTATATCTTTTTAATGAATCATTTAAAAATTCTCAAAATCATATAACTTATAGATATCATTAATATACATGTTGTGTCAAAATTTTGGATTTTTCAAAATTTTTTCAACCGAGATATTCAAATATTTCTGTTGTTTCAATTATCACCTCATAACTCTATACTCTATACACCTATAAAGATAGTTTTTTTTTTATTCGCATCTACATAAACCCACAATTAATTTGATACCTCAAACATATTTTTACACCCCACACGACCTTCACAATAGTTAAATAAGTTTGCCGAAAAAAATCACACAAAAATTGAAAAAAATGGGGATGATTTCCATCGGCAAACAGCGAGTTCAGTGCAGAAATTGACCATATTTTGCCATGATTTAGGAAATCTGAAAAAAAAACCCGATTTGCATTTACTTAAATGCTTATATCTTTGCATCCAATTGTCCGATTTTCAATATTAAGGTATAGAATTAAAGGAAATTGGACTGTTCAGTTCGAACAAAAAAAAAAATTTTCAAAATCGTTCAAAATTTCATACCAAAAACATAAAAATATATTTCGGACATAGAATTTTAGTCAACGAGGAAGTTGGAGAAAAAAAAAAAAAACATTAAACTACCAACTGGCGAGAGGGAGATAGTCTTCTAAAGCCGGCAGAGTGTGTGCAATAAAAAACCACATTCTAGGGGAATTTCCTTCGTTATCGTCAAAAAAATGCTATATGGTAGGTATATATATTGGCAGTAGGTATGTATATTTGTAGTCGGTATAATAAGAGTAAAGGTACGCTGTAGTTGGTTTGGTTTGCTTATAACTTCTTCTCTAATGATCCGATCGCTAACATTAAGGTCTTAAAAGTTAGGTAGAATGTCTGGCTACATTTTATTACCGCGTCAGTTATAAAAGTATGTGTGAAAAAGGTAAAAAAAGTTAAATTTAATGGAAATACAAAAAAATATTTTCATAAACAAATACTTGACCTTCTTTTTGCAAAATATTATAAAGAAATCTGAAAAACACCCGATTTGCATGTCAGGCTAAATTATTGAGTTGAAAAATCATTGCGATCACATAAAGTTGTATGTGAAAAACGTCATTATTTTGATTGTTTTTTTATTTAAACTGAAAATTTAAAGAAAATGATACGTAGGTACATAATATGGTCGATTGGCTGGTTTGATTGACTTACTTATAACTTCGGTTCTAATAATCAGATAAGGTCTTAAAATGAAGGTATAATGTCAAGTTTATTTATTGAGTTAAAAGTTCACTGCGATTACATGCAAGTGTATGCAAAAAACGTGATTGCTTATTTATTTATCGTTAAATAATAATTTAAAATTAAATGAAAACAAATTTTTAATAAAAAATAAATAGATAGGTAGGTTAGGTAGGTACATTATGCATAAGATCTTCAAGTTTAAGGTTAAGTTTAGGTAAATTATCAGGATAGAGGTAGAAATTGTAAGTGAAGTGACTTATTCCGGCATACCTATGTACATATATACCTATAGGTTTAAGATTTATAACTTGAGTTCTAATGGATAGATTTTCAAGGTTAAGATTTTAAAATTAAGATATCTACTTTCAACCCAGATAACTGTTGACATTGGCGCCTGCCTGGCGACTGAACATACCCTAAGCGGAGCAACGGAGTTGCGTGAGCGGGACAGGACCCGCAATCGATTTTTGTCGAATAAGCAAATATTTGGTTTAGTTTTTTAATTATTTTAAGGTTTTAGTTAGATTTATAATTAACTTTAGTTCTAATGGTCAGATTTAAACGATTAATGTCTTAAAATAAAGATAAATTATAACGTTATTATACTATATAATATTAAATATATATAGGTACTATACTATTTACGTTATACTATATAATAATAAATATACTATACTATTTACATTTAATATATAATATATTTTATACTATTTTAATATATATATACTATAAAATATATATAGTATTAAAATATACGTTAGCGAAGCTACGGGCGAATCGGCTAGTTATATATTATAAAAGAAAGAGTTCGTTAAATTTGATAAATTTTTCGTTAAGTGTCCGATCATTCCACAGCTTATACTAGAAGTCTTAAAAATATATACTAATTTTTTTTTAATTCGTAATTATATGTAGGTGCACACTAAGAAGGGATTTTTTGAAATTCGAATTCTAAGTAGGGTAAAATTGGATAAAACTGGTCAAGGGTACAAAAACTAACTTCTAAACGAAAAGTCCTATTACATTCATTCATTTTTTTATCAATAGATATTCAAAATTCTAGAATGTTACTAATTTAAAAAAAAATTCTACAAATTACACAAAGCGAGATATGATTTTTTTTAAGTTCAAAATTGAAATTTCAATAAATTCTATTAAATCAGGTTTTAATCCGATTGAAATTATTTTTATACCATTCGAAAGGTATTTTAAAGGAAATTGGACTGTTCAGTTAGAACAAAAAAAAAATTTTCAAAATCGTTCAAAATTTCATACTAAAAACATAAAAATAAATTTCGGACATAGAATTTTAGTCAACGAGAAAGTTGGGAAAACAAAAAAAAAACATTAAAATACCAACTGGCGAGAGGGAGATAGTATTCTAAAGCCGGCAGAGTGTGTGCAATAAAAAATCACATTCTAGGGGAATTTGTTTCGTTATCGTCAAAAAAATGCTATATTTATACAACAATATAGTAGGTATGTATATTTGTAGTAGGTATGTATGTACATTTGTAGTCGGTATAATAATTTGTAAAGGTAGGTACGCTATGGTTGGTTTGGTTTGCCTATAACTTCTGTTCTAATAATCGGATCATTAAGATTAAGGTCTTAAAATATAGGTAAAATGTTAGACTAAATAATTTAGGTAAAAAATCATTGTGATAACATAAATGTGTATGTGAAAAACGTCATTATTTCCATTGTTTTTTGAATATAAATTTTCAAAATACTAACCTAAGAGCATTATCTAAAGCAAAAAAAATGTGCTATGCTCCTAAAAGTATACCACGCTTCTGGCATAATTGTGTCAGTGAAAATGTGGTTTAGTTTTTGGCTTATAGCTTCTGTTCTAATAATCGAATCATAAAGATTAAGGTGTTAAAATTAAGGTAAAAATGTCAGGCTTTATTATTGAGTTAAAAATCATTATGATCACATAAAAGGGCATGTTAAAAGCTTTGTGATTTTATTGTTTTTCAACAATAAACTAAATATATGTACATACTTACATATGTACATACATACATATGTAGGTATAGGTACATATTATAGTTTGTACATACATATATGGAAAAGTGTATAATGCCTGTTCAAATACTCGGTTCTTTAAGATTAAGGTCTTAAAATGAAGGTTAGATGTCAGGCTAAATTATTGAGTTGAAAAATCATTGCGATCACATAAAGTTGTATGTGAAAAACGTCATTATTTTGATTTTTTTTTTATTTAAACTGAAAATTTAAAGAAAATGATACGTAGGTACATAATATGGTCGATTGGCTGGTTTGATTGACTTACTTATAACTTCGGTTCTAATAATCAGATCTTTAAGATTAAGGTCTTAAAATGAAGGTGTAATGTCAAGTTTATTTATTGAGTTAAAATTTCACTGCGATTACATGCAAGTGTATGTATACCTACCTAATAATTCAAAATTAAATGAAAACAAATTTTTAATAAAAAAATTAATAAAAAATAAATAGATAGGTAGGTAGGTTAGGCAGGTACATTATGCATCAGATCTTCAAGTTTAAGTTTAAGTTTAGGTAAATTTTCAGGATAGAGTTAGAGATTGTAAGTGAAGTGCATACCTATACCTACAGGTTTAAGACTTATAACTTGAGTTCTAATGGATAGATTTTCAAGGTTAAGATCTTAAAATTATGATATCTACTGTCGTCCCAGTTAACTGTTGACATTGGCGCCTGCCTGGCGACTGAACATACCCTAAGCGGAGCAACGGAGTTGCGTGAGCGGGACAGGACCCGCAATCGGGTCGAATAAGCAAATATTTGGTTTAGTTTTTTAATTATTTTAAGGTTTTAGTTAGATTTATCATTAACTTTAGTTCTAATAGTCAGATTTAAATGATTAATGTCTTAAACTAAAGATAATAATAAGCAAAAAGTGTGCTATTCTCCTTAAAGTATACAACGTTTCTGGCATAATTGTGTCAGTAAAAATGTGGTTTGGTTTTTGGCTTATAGCTTCTGTTCTAATAATCGAATCGAATCGAATCATTAAGATTAAGGTTTTAGTTAGATTTATAATTAACTTTAGTTCTAATGGTCAGATTTAAATGATTAATGTCTTAAAATAAAGATAAATTATAACGTTATTATACTGTATATTATTAAATATATATACCTAGGTACTATACTATTTACGTTATACTATATAATAATAAATATACTATACTATTTACATTTAATATATAATATATTTTATACTATTTTAATATATATCTACTATAAAATATATATAGTATTTTAATATACGTTAGCGAAGCTACGGGCGAATCGGCTAGTTAACTATTATAAATGAAAGAGTTCGTTAAATTTGTTAAATTTTTCGTTAAGTGTCCCATTATTCCACAGCTTATACTAGAAGTCTTAAAAATATATACTAATTTTTTTTTAATTTGTAATTTTATGTAGGTGCACACTAAGAAGGGATTTTTTGAAATTCGAATTCTAAGTAGGGTAAAATTGGATAAAACTGGTCAAGGGTACAAAAACTAACTTCTAAACGAAAAGTCCTATTACATTCATTCATTTTTTTATCAATAGATATTCAAAATTCTAGAATGTTACTAATTTAAAAAAAAATTCTACAAATTACACAAAGCGAGATATGAATTTTTTTAAGTTCAAAATTGAAATTTCAAAAAATTCTATTAAATCAGGTTTTAATCCGATTGAAATTATTTTTATACCATTCGAAAGGTATTTCAATATTCTATTACCTCTATACCATAAATTTTTGATTAGATTTTTTTTTCGACACATTTTTCAAACATCAAAAATCGACATTTTTTTAGTGCACTAAAAATTTATATCTTTTTAATGGATGATTTAAAAATCTCAAAATCATACAGCTTATATATATCATTGATATACATGTTGTTTTAAAATTTTGGATTTTTCAAAATTTTTTCAACCGAGATATTCAAATATTTCTGTTGTTTCAATTATCACCTCATAACTCTATACTCTATACACCTATAAAGATAGTTTTTTTTTTTATTCGCATCTACATAAACCCACAATTAATTTGATACCTCAAACATATTTTTACACCCCACACGACCTTCACAATAGTTAAATAAGTTTGCCGAAAAAAATCACACAAAAATTGAAAAAAATGGGGATGATTTCCATCGGCAAACAGCGAGTTCAGTGCAGAAATTGACCATATTTTGCCATGATTTAGGAAATCTGAAAAAAAAACCCGATTTGCATTTACTTAAATGCTTATATCTTTGCATCCAATTGTCCGATTTTCAATATTAAGGTATAGAATTAAAGGAAATTGGACTGTTCAGTTCGAACAAAAAAAAAAATTTTCAAAATCGTTCAAAATTTCATACCAAAAACATAAAAATATATTTCGGACATAGAATTTTAGTCAACGAGGAAGTTGGAGAAAAAAAAAAAAACATTAAACTACCAACTGGCGAGAGGGAGATAGTCTTCTAAAGCCGGCAGAGTGTGTGCAATAAAAAACCACATTCTAGGGGAATTTCCTTCGTTATCGTCAAAAAAATGCTATATGGTAGGTATATATATTGGCAGTAGGTATGTATATTTGTAGTCGGTATAATAAGAGTAAAGGTACGCTGTAGTTGGTTTGGTTTGCTTATAACTTCTTCTCTAATGATCCGATCGCTAACATTAAGGTCTTAAAATTTAGGTAGAATGTCTGGCTACATTTTATTACCGCGTCAGTTATAAAAGTATGTGTGAAAAAGGTAAAAAAAGTTAAATTTAATGGAAATACAAAAAAATATTTTCATAAACAAATACTTGACCTTCTTTTTGCAAAATATTATAAAGAAATCTGAAAAACACCCGATTTGCATTTACATAAATGCTTATATCTTTGCATCCACCTGTCCGATTTTCAATATTGAGGTATAGAATTAAAGGAAATTGGACTGTTCAGTTAGAACAAAAAAAAAATTTTCAAAATCGTTCAAAATTTCATACCAAAAACATAAAAATATATTTCGGACATAGAATTTTAGTCAACGAGAAAGTTGGGAAAACAAAAAAAAAAAATAAAACTACCAACTGGCGAGAGGGAGATAGTATTCTAAAGCCGGCAGAGTGTGTGCAATAAAAAATCACATTCTAGGGGAATTTGTTTCGTTATCGTCAAAAAAATGCTATATTTATACAACAATATAGTAGGTATGTATATTTGTAAGGTATGTATATTTGTAGTAGGTATAATAATTTGTAAAGGTAGGTTGGTTTTGTTTTGCCTATAACTTCTGTTCTAATAATCGGATCATTAAGATTAAGGTCTTAAAATATAGGTAAAATGTCAGACTAAATAATTGAGTTAAAAAATCATTGAGATAACATAAATGTGTATGTGAAAAACGTCATTATTTCCATTGATTTTTGAATATAAATTCAAAATACTAACCTAAGAGCATTATGTAAAGCAAAATGTGCTATGCCCCTAAAAGTATACAAAGCTTCTGGCATAATTGTGTCAGTGACTTGTGAAGTGGAAAAGGGTTGATATTGTTGGTTTGGTTTTTGGTTTTTGGCTTATAGCTTCTGTTCTAATAATCGAATCATAAAGATTAAGGTGTTAAAATTAAGGTAAAAATGTCAGGCTTTATTATTGAGTTAAAAATCATTATGATCACATAAAAGGGCATGTAAAAAGCTTTGTGATTTTATTGTTTTTCAACAATAAACTAAATATTTTGTGAACATGATATACATACTTACATATGTACATACATATGTAGGTATAGGTACATACTATAGTTTGTACATACATATATGGAAAAGTGTATAATGCCTGTTCAAATACTCGGTTCTTTAAGATTAAGGTCTTAAAATGAAGGTTAGATGTCAGGCTAAATTATTGAGTTGAAAAATCATTGCGATCACATAAAGTTGTATGTGAAAAACGTCATTATTTTGATTGTTTTTTTTTATTTAAACTGAAAATTTAAAGAAAATGATACGTAGGTACATAATATGGTCGATTGGCTGGTTTGATTGACTTACTTATAACTTCGGTTCTAATAATCAGATAAGGTCTTAAAATGAAGGTATAATGTCAAGTTTATTTATTGAGTTAAAAGTTCACTGCGATTACATGCAAGTGTATGCAAAAAACGTGATTGCTTATTTATTTATCGTTAAATAATAATTTAAAATTAAATGAAAACAAATTTTTAATAAAAAATAAATAGATAGGTAGGTTAGGTAGGTACATTATGCATAAGATCTTCAAGTTTAAGGTTAAGTTTAGGTAAATTATCAGGATAGAGGTAGAAATTGTAAGTGAAGTGACTTATTCCGGCATACCTATGTACATATATACCTATAGGTTTAAGATTTATAACTTGAGTTCTAATGGATAGATTTTCAAGGTTAAGATTTTAAAATTAAGATATCTACTTTCATCCCAGATAACTGTTGACATTGGCGCCTGCCTGGCGACTGAACATACCCTAAGCGGAGCAACGGAGTTGCGTGAGCGGGACAGGACCCGCAATCGATTTTTGTCGAATAAGCAAATATTTGGTTTATTTTTTAATTATTTTAAGGTTTTAGTTAGATTTATAATTAACTTTAGTTCTAATGGTAAGATTTAAATGATTAATGTCTTAAAATAAAGATAAATTATTACGTTATAGGTACTATTTAATATATATACCATAATATATACGTTAGCGAAGCTACGGGCGAATCGGCTAGTTATATATTAAAACTAGAAAATTGTAAAATAGAAATACAAAATAAAACCTATAATAAAAAATTATATCAGAGTAATTATAAAATAATACCGTTATTAAATTATAACTTTTCAAAATTATATCATAAAAACCTAAACTTTAAATCAATTGAAAATATTGAAATACTAGAATCCAGAATACATAAAAAAAATATAACCTTCAACATTGTAACGTTTGCAATTGTAATAACTATTATAACTTTTGTAATTATATATTTAAAAATAAAATAAAAAAATAAAAAAAAATATTACAAATGTAAATCTTCCATCGGTCACTTTCAAACCGATAAAAGATTCTAAAGAGGGAGAAGTAATAACTGTAAAAAAAGATAAAAGAATATTTTAAAATACTCATATGACATCAAAAGAAATGCATATTGGCAAAAATCATAAGAAACAAAAGAAATGCATATTGGCAAAAATCATAAGAAACAAAGAAATATACGCCGTTAGAAGTCACATACAAAACTATAAATACTGGTCGTCTGCGACGCTCCAGTTAGATCTTAAGTACATCTCTAATAATAAAAAACTCAATATCAGAGCTTCGTCTCTGATAATCATTTTTAAAAATTGTTTTTGTCAAATTACATTTTTAATTGATATGTATGGGGGACCATGTTGCCCCCCTGCAACCCCCTGCTTGGGCTCAATAAAGGATTTTGTTTTTTTGTGTTCGATTCAGAATTAATATGAGCATTGACCACAAACAAAATTTAGTTTTACGTTTCACAACTTTGAGAAAAATTGATTCAAACATTTTTGTTTGCGTTTTTTTATCAAAATTTTGAGTTTTTTGAAAACTATTGACACAAATAACTTAATTTAAATGTAGGATTAAAGAACAGACTTCTGGCTTTTAAAACCGTTATTGTTTTGCATTTGGTATTGTCGTTGTTTTTTTAGTATTTGTTTTTCCAAAAATCGAAAATCGCCTCTACCTCCTAAATGGACTGAGATAGACCCCCCCATCCTTAGTAAAAATTGCTTGTAATTGACCCTTGTACAAAAATCCGTTATCAATTTTCGGCGCCCAAGTTATCGTACTTTCCCCGAAAATAGTTAGACAGTGTCTAAGTAGACAAAAATCTTATAAATACGACTGACTTTATTATTTATTTTTATACCTACATTATATTAAATGCTATTGTTAAAAATAAATCACACGGAACTGAGATATGTAATAGATGCTTGACAGCTCAATTAAATAAAACTTATTGTTATTATCGCGAAATGTAGTTTTTGGTTTATTTAAAAAGAGCTCACAAATATTTAATATATATATAATTAAAATAATCGCTGAAATTAAAATTAGTTGGAACCAAAACACAGTTTACCTTCTGAAAACACAGCGAAATTAAATTTGAGAAATGTCAAATCTTGCTAGTGTGTGTGCAAATCGGTGTAAATTAAAAATATGCAAGATTTGTTTAAGAGAAAACAATCGATTCTTTTTCTAAATAGAATCGAATATTTGGTTGAAAGGAATTCCACATAAATCTTCTTCCCATTCTTTCTTTGCACAAATCCAATGGCAGTATTTAATGAGCTCGCTAAATACACATAGTTTTTGGCCCAAAAATGTGGGAAGAGTTCAACGAAATATTTAATTTATTTCATTATGAGAATAATCTCAGCTGAAAAAATTTGTCCCTGACTTTTCCTGACTTTCCTTAACCAAATTTTCGTTCCCTGACTCTCCCTGACTTTCCAGTTGTGTGGCAACAATGAAGAACCACTAAATAGATAAAATAAAATTTAGGTTCCTAACCTACATAGTAAGTACAGTGCATTACATGCCTATATAGGTAGTACGCATATAAATTTTACTGTTTTGCCACGTAAAACCATAAGTAATCCATTTTAAAATAATTGCTCAAAAACCACACTATCTTGAACTTTATTATGTCGTGTGTACTGTTTGGTTTTATATTATGAATTAATGTAATCCACAAAAATGCACTTGCCGCTTTTATTGATTGAATAGTTAGTTACATACTCTATCAAGTTACCAAACCAATACAAAATAAATTTTTAAAAAAGAACAAACCATCTAATTAGAAAAAAATGTCAACACTATACCTAGCAAAAAAAAAAGAAAACAGAAACAAATTTTTCTTCTTGTGAATTTAAAACACCAACCCTAAAGACAAATGAATACAAATAAATATGTACATATCTAAAATCTACCTAGACCTACTATACGCATGACGATATACCATACCGAATACCAAAGATATGATCACGATCATGACCGATGTTCACGATCACCCACTTTTTTTGAGTATACTAGCTTTATTTCGGGTACTCGAAAATAGTTCCAACTGTTCACGAGTCATTTTGTGTGTGGGATAGAAGTCAAACGACACAAATGAGTTCGGCCAAATTGTTTGACTCGACTTCTGAGTATTTTTACAGGCAAAACAATCGTATAAACGAACATAAGGAAAAAATTAAATTGGTCGAACAAATGCGTACATACTCATTTTTATCTCTGATCGTCATGCGTAGGGTAGGTAGATTTTAGGTACATATTTATTTGCATTCACTGGCGCAAAATTTTAAACAACCTTGTTAAGGGCTTAGCATATTACTAGTTAGCAATTTGCTAAACATTTATGGTCTTATTTATAAACGTTGTCTAACTTTAGACAACTGTCCAACTTTGGAAAATGTGTTCAAAAGCCTTGTTTATTATTGTATTATAGCTGCCTAACATAGACAAAAAAGTAGATTGTCTTAACCGTTAGTAATTTGATATTTATTTTTATTAAATAAAGCATATTTCCACCAATTTGAAAATAGTTAGACAGTGTCTAAGTAAACAAAAATCTAATAGATACGACTGTTAGTAATTTACTAGCTCTTAAGAAATCTTTTTTTTCGAAAAAAATTTGTTGGCAAAGTGTTAAACTGTGTTTTTTGTATGATTCGTGTGCTAATTGTTTTTCAAGGTAAATAAAATAAAATAAAATGTTCATCAAATGACATCAAGAGTTACTGAAGCTAATGGAGGTGCTGATTCCAAAAAGGTATCAACCATCCCTGTACGGTTTATGGTTGGTCAGGTACACTCCAAAATGTTTTTAATTTTTCTTCATGATGGCAAAAATTAAGAAAATTGAAAAAGGTTTTGGAGTGTATCTGGCCAACGGTAAATCAAATTATAAGGTCCGTTCCCTAGGTTTAGGTTTGTTTGCTTTGTTTTTCTTTCACGAACTGTCATTGTTTGCACGTGTTCAGATGCACAATTTTTAATAAAAGGGAATCAGTATTTTACTAGTTAGTAAAACGAAAAAAAAAAGGATTAAAATTTCCGAAGAGATAGTAAATTACTAAATGTTTAGCAAATTGCTAACTAGTAATATGCTAAGCCCTTAACAATAGGTTGTTTAAAATTTTGCGCCATTGGCCTCTTTAGGGTTGGTGGTTTCAATTCACAAGAAGAAAAACTGGTTTAATTTTTTTTTACTATAAAGATGAAGTTATTTACTAATTCGCTGTTTTCTTTTTAATTGATTTTTATTGGTTTTGGTAGGTAGGAATATAAAATATGTAATTATGGGACAAATGATCAATAACCGATAAGTGCATTTATGTGGATTACGTTCAATTAAATATAAAACAATATAGGAAGGTTTAGGACAGTGCGGTTTTTGAGAAATTGTTTTTAAAATAGTGACCTTTTTGTTTTTATATAGGAAAACATCGCCTTGAAGAAATAAAATTAAAACAGTTATCATCACCTATCTATAAATTTTGTATCTATTTATAGGTTCCTTTTCAGGATTGGGTTGAATTCGCAGAAAATATACCTTTTTTACATTTATCCGGCTCCCGATCCATTAAGGGTCTCTGCCTGAGATATTGCGGTCTTCCATCGGTTGCGGTCCCTCGCAAGCTCCCTCCAGTCGTCGAGACCAAGCGCTCTTGCGTCTTTGACGGCCTGGTCCCTATAGGGGAGGTTCGGTCTTCCTGATCGTCTCGAACCTGGGGGCTGGGATTCGAAGATTTTCTTGGCTGGATGTGGCCGAGCCAGTGTAGTCGACGTGTTTTGGCTCTTTGGACTGCACCCACATCTTGGTACAGCTCGTACAATTCATGATTGAATCTTCTCCTCCATTCGCCCTCTTCGCATATAGGACCAAATATCCGCCGAAGAATTTTTCTCTCGAAAGTGCCCAGTATCAATTCCCCTTTTTTACTTATCGTCCAGCACTCAGCGCCGTAGAGTAGAACTGGTAAAATTAGCGTTTTGCATAGCGTGCACTTTGTCTTTCGAGAAAGGAGTTTTGAACCCATTTGTTTGGCCAAGCCGAAGTAGCAGCGGTTCGCTAGGGTTATTCTTCGTCGGATTTCCACTAAGGTGTCGTTCGTGGTGTCGTTCGTGGAATTGATAGGTGAACTCCTTGACTACCTCGAAATTACTGCTACCAACAGTGACGTTTTGTCCTAGGCGATGGAAAGATGGGGCTTTGTTTGTTGATAGCATATACTTTGTTTTGTCCTCATTCACTTCAAGATCAACGCGTTTGGACCGGCCGATGATGTCGATGTCGTCCGCATAGCCAAGCAGTTGAGAAAACCTGTTGAAGATAGTGCCTTCCAGGTTAACACCACTCTTGAGCACTATCTGCTCCAGGACTAGGTTGAAGAAATCACATGATAGCGCATCTCCTTGTCTGAACCCTGTACACGTCTGGAATAGCTCGGATGAGATGTTACCCATTTGAACGTTGCACCGCGTATTTTGTAACGTCCTGCGGCATAGCTGGATCAGTTTTTTCGGGATCCCGAGTTCCGACATCGCCAATAGAAGCTCTTGGCGACTTATGCTATCATATGCGGCTTTGAAGTCGATGAAAAGATGATGGGTCTCGACTTGAAATTCGTTGGTCTTTTCCAGGATTTGCCTCAATGTGAACATTTGGTCTATCGTTGATCTGCCTGGCCTGAAGCCACACTGGTACGTGCCGATAATAGTGCTGCAGAAAGGATTTAGACGCTCACATAGTACGTTGGATAGGATCTTGTAGGCAACATTAAGCAGGGATATGCCTCTATAGTTTTTGCAGTCTATTTGACCAGCCGTCGGGCACACTTTCCTCTTCCCACACTTGGTTGATGAGCTGGTGCATGCACCCCACCAGGACATCTCCTGCATACTTGAAGAGTTCCACAGGTAGGGCATCCGAGCCAGCGGATTAGTTGTTCTTAAGCTTGTGGATGACTTTTTTAACCTCTTCAGTACTGGGTGCTGGGACTGGATCTTCATTGACTGGTCTCATGCTTCTTTGTTCTCCTGACCCTTCCTCTACATAATGCCCATTAAGCAGCTGCTGGAAATGCTGCTTAAACACCTACCTACTGGTTTCTATATTTTTGCAACTATACAACGCTATGATATTCAATATCAGCGATCATCGACTCAGTTTTAGGCTACGCAGGGAAAACGTAACGTCTTTTACATACCATATGCCTGACAGATAAACACCAATTAGAGCAATAAAGCACCCACCTCCACTACTCAAATATATGACTGACGAACGGACAGTTGTTTCCAGAAATCGAGGGATTCTTCATATTAATCTAAAAAAGAGTTGTTGCCACCAGGAATTAAGCCGAAAGTGTGCTCATTGTTCCAATTCTGATATCGGAAACTGGCTTGATTACTAAGACCCTTGTCTTGCAGAGAGAAGAGCAGAATCTAATCAAGGAACTGGAAAAATTGCAAAAATCTCATAGTCAGGACATGTAATAGTTTTTTACAAGCTTTATAAGATAATACATAATATAAAATACAGACATCAACAGAGCCTAATCCCTTGGCAAAGCCCAAGATAGGTTATGTCCAACCTCATAGAGGTTGAGAAGTTTTGAAACTCTATAACTTATAAAAAAATGTATGGAATTTAATATTGAGAATAATTTCTTGTCTGAAAATTTCGATGAAATGTAAATAAACGTAACTAAAAGTCATCTAACTTTTTATGACAGCTAACCAATCAGAAGCTCTAAAAATTCAGAATTCTGAAAATTCAGATTTCTGAATTGATGTTGTTGAACTCAAAAAAAATCTGAAATTTCAGACAAATGTCAGTGTTATATTCGTAAATTACACATTGAGCGTGAGTAGTTGTGAGGATGAAATTATAAGTAAAATGTAACTATATCATCAAAAGATTTTACAGTTTTCATTAAAAGTGTTTGCTTCTATGCCATAAATTATTTTGTTTTAAAATTAACAAATCAAACAACAACCAGAGCGAAAGTTATAAAGTTCAACTTTTATGTGTAGTACTTCAGCTGCTTTAAAATTACCCCACCACAAACAAAAAATTCATAAAGTCATCTAACTTTTTATGACAGCTGGCCAATCAAAAGCTCTAAAAATTCAGATGTAAAAGGTAATACCTTGAACCCCCAATCTCTAAAAGATTAGATATTCTGAAAATTCAATTGTAAAAAGTTATGCATTGAACCCCCTCAGACTTTCGACTGAAATTTTATATTTTTTTTTTTGCTTTCAACGACATAAGCTGCGTTCCTTTACTTTGACACTCTGTGATTTTCTGTCCAAACTACAAATTTTATTTTTTTATGAAATTATAGGTACAGACTTTTGTGTAGTTTTGGGCAGAAAATCACAGAGTAAGGATCGCACCTATGTATATATTCTGAAATCTGAAAATTCAGATGTAAAACTGCGATAGAATTTGTCGATGTTGTTTTTATCAGTTGAATTTTAGATGTGAACTCCTGAAATGTATACATCTCAATTCAAAGGTTTTGAATTCTGACTTGGAAAATGTACTTACAGTCGGTTTGAGTTACTACAAAACTAACTATTATTTACTGTGGCAATATGAGAGTGTGAAATGCAAATTTTTGGCTTGCCTTATAACAAGGCATTCAACAGAGATTGGCGCATCCGAAATGGTTTTCATTTTAATTCTTTTTCAGGTAGTCAGAACATACATACATTTTAATAATTTGATTTTAAAATTAAATAGATAAAAAACGATAATAATATAAGGGGCACGAGTACGATAATTTGTGCGTAGAAAATTGATAACGGATTTTTGTAGAGGGCTCAAATACAAACATTTTTAACTATGCAAGAGAAGGGTCTATCTCGCCGCGTTTAGGAAGTAGGGGCAGTTTTCGAAAAAAACGACTTAAATGGAAAAACAAATATTAAAAAACAACGGCAATACTTACAATGCAAAACAATAACGGTTTTAAAAGCCAGAAGTACATTCTTTAATCCTACAAAAAAAAATGTTTGAATCAATTTTTCTAAAAATTGTGAAACGGAAAACTAAATTTTTGTGGTCAATGCTCATATCAATTCGGAATCGAACACAAAAAACCGAAAGCTTTTGTGTCTTCTAGTTTTTGAGAACATTGAAAATTACTGATACTACTTTTTTGAGATATTTTTAATTTGCTTGCATTGCCAGCATTACGGCTGCGTTTTAAAAGTGAGATATGTAGCATTATATGCTTTATATGCTGCCCCCATGCTTGGACTCACTATAGGATTTGGGGTATGTGCGAGGTTTGGTAAGCCAAATTTGATGTTTAAATAAAGTGCTAGTTCCCAGCATTACGGTGGCGGCGTTTTAAAAGTGAGGTATGTAATCTCATAAAAAAGTTGTTCTAGTAATTTTCAATTTTCTCGAATTTTCTCGGTTTTTTGTGTTCGATTCAGAAATAATGAGCATTGACCACAAAAAAAATTAGTTTTACATTTCACAATTTTGAGAAAAATTGATGCAAACACTTTTTTAACGTTTTTTTTAATCAAAATTGAGTTTGAATGAAAAATTTTTTGAAAACTATTGATATACCTAAATAACATTATTTAAATGTAGGATTAAAGAACAGACTTCTGGCTTTTAAAACCATTATTGTTTTTTAATATTTTTTTTTTCCAATTAAGTCTGTTTTTTCCGAAAATCGCCCCTAACTCCTAAACGGGCGAGATAGACCCCCCTCCCATAGCAAAAAAAAATGCTTGTATTTGACCCTTCTACAAAAATTAGTTATCAATTTTCGGCGACTTATGTCGCTGCTTTATATAGTTTGGCGCTTTGATTGTAAGAAATATTCTTCAGATGCGCCGAGCGCAGCGTTCATTCTTTATCCAAATGGAAAATAAATAATAGACTTACAATCAATAAGTGTACCGATACCGAGTCGCTTTAGATATTTCCTGAATCTCCTTAAAAAGTAACCTAATTTTACTGTACTTTTGTTTATCTTTAAAAATGGATGCGTTGAAATCGTTTAAAACTTGGAAGAGTAGACTAGAGAAGTGACCATTTATAGTAGTTTTGTTCATAAATTTACTGCTTACGAGGTTCCACAGCTCCAAGCTTATTAATATACAACCATTTGCTGGAGTTAAACTGTTATAAATTGGATTTTTCTAGTCACGTCCTTAAAACTTACCTCTCTCGATATGGTGCTGATGGTATTTTCGTCATTGATATTTTAACGCTATCCGAGTCACTACTCTCGGATAATCTGTCCGAGCTCTTTCCAAAAAACGTTTTAGCTTTTCTCTTCTCCGTTTGAACTGATACCAATTCAATAACCATATTTTGGGATTCCTTCATTTGCTTACCATCATTAGGGCTTTCAGATGGTTTGAAATTTGGTGTGCAAAACTCAACTTCTGCCGAAGTATCGCCATTACGCAATGGACATATATTAGATCCAAGATGTATGTCCCGGTTTGCACCATCTAATGATATATTTGATAAAAATGAAATCGCAGCAAGCCTGCGTCGGTATCTTGTCTTGTCTACTGAACTATTCATTTGCTCTGGTTCAACGTTCAATATTCTTTTATATTATCTGCTTTTTCAAGTTTTTAAGTGGTCAAAAATACGACTTAATTTTAATGAATCCATCTGAATTATTCATTTGAAACATTTACTTCGCGTTTTGGACATACATAATAACTTTGTAAATGTTATCTTAGTTTGGGAAATAATTAATGTATGTTTAAAGTTTGGAAAATTGGTATGAAGTTAAATTTTAAATAAATGCTAAATAAAAATAATTGAGCTTTTCCAAAAACTATATTTATAACTATATTATATTTGGCGGTTCTACTTTAGAAGAAAACAACGTAATACAAATACAAACAAATACTATACTTATATATGCAACCAAAAATGACAATGTGCACACTAGTCGCGCAGAGATCAGAGATTATGAATTATAAAAATTGGAAAGCTCGGCTGTCATTCTGGTTTGCCTACAAGCTAAACACGGTGGTGAGTTCATATTTTTGCACTAGTGTGCGTTAAAACATGGACACTAGTGAAAAAATATGAACATAAATTGTTTTTGCAATTCACATCTATTCATCGACACGAGATGAAATTACAAAAACAACAATGTAAACAAATGGGTTTTGGAGGGTGGAACGTGGAACGTACGAAAGATTCCTATCTTTATAATCCATAATCTCTGTGTTCCTTTACTTTGACTCCTTTTAGACGACTGCTATTTTTATTTGCAATTCTCTTTTGAGTTTCTTTCCGATTGCAGCATCCATTTAAACGCTGCAAATTTTAATAGCTGCAATTTTTGTTAAATGAGAAGGAAATATATCTCCTCACTCTTTACTCCGCTTATGTCTCAAACAATAAGAAAAAGCACAAAGAAGAAAGAGCGATAACTCTGCAATTATTTCAACCTCTGCAACTTTGTTTACCCCGGACACCGCATTCGTCGCCCGCCAACATGCTTACAAATTGCAGGGGGTAATTGCAGTTTTTGACGCTGATTACACGAGTCTTTTTTTCGTTCGTTTCGTCTTTCTTGCTTTTGACAGCTTGGGTGAGGGGTGTAGAAGTGTAGGGGGAATGAAGTAACGAAAGCAGGAATGAAAATTTGAAGATTTTTTCTGGTTGAACATTCACGTTTATGGTTTGACAACAGGGTAGAGATGAGCGATAGCTGGTTGTCAGCAAAAATCGTAGTTGAGAGAAAAATCATCGATTTCAGATATCGATTTTAAGATTAAATACTTCGACTACAGAAAATTACAAATATGCAAATAAAATGGTTTATGTAACTAAAATGTAAAGAAAGCAACTTCAAATATGTGTGCTTTCTAAAAAAAAACATCATTCTTATTTATTAGATTTTTGTCTACTTAGACACTGTCTAACTATTTTCAAATTGGTGGAAATATGCTTTATTTATTAAAAATAAATATCACATTTATCACGGTTAAGACAATCTACTCTTGTGTCTAAGTTAGGCAGCTATAAGACAACAATAAATAAGGTTTTTGAACACATTTTCAAAAGTTGGACAGTTGTCTAAAGTTAGACAACGTTTATAAATAAGACCATAAATGTGAAAGTACATTTTCTTGCGCTTTTTCGCTGGAAGGATTTTGGAAATCGATTATTTCATGGGAAAGGAACATGAATACTTTTCATACTACAAGGGTTTTTGCGGGGTCTCAGCAAAGGGAGTGGGTAATAACTAGTTACAAATAAGGTATTCCAAATCATGTTAATATCTACTTTCCTTTCTCATTTCTGCTGTACACATTTTATAAAAAGTAGTTCTCTTTGTGTACGATTTTCATATTTAAAATTAAGAATTCATGTGGTCATTTAAGATTTAATCCCGATAAAAGGTTCACACTACGTAAATTTAAAAATGTACTTGATAAAACAATATGTAGGATGGAAATTTTTGTTTCTTTTTACATTTTCTATAGGGCAAGTATTGGTTTCGTGTAAACATGGAGAAGTCTAAAAAAGTAGTTTTACCATACCGTCCGTTGATTTCTACGCTCTTTGCACTATACGAGGTCCATTGAGACAGAGGTTAAACAGGTGGACCGATTTGCTCCAAATATCGTACAGAGAAACGTTGAAAAATAAATTAAAACTCATAAAAACTCATAAAACACTCACAGTCGTATTTATAAACCCATTCCAAAGTATGTCTAACTTTGGACAGCTGTCCAAGTCCAAAACCTTATTTATAATCATATTCCATCAAGTGTCTAACTTAGACACTGAAATTGGTTGTCCAAACCTATTCTAAAGTGGGAACGTTCAATGAACAAAAAATTGAAAAATAATCTTCAAATGAACGAAATGTTCATTGAACGTATCCAAATGCTCACAAAATTGACATATTACAGGGATGTGAGTGAGTGTATGAGAAAATTTGTAGGCCACTATTGGAATGCGTTTATAAATAAGGAGATGTCCAACTATTTAGACAATGGCTAGCTGGACAACTGTCCAAGAGTATTCTAAGGAAATCTAATAAATACGACTGTCAATTTTCATCATTTCTGGACTAATATTATCGATGTGAGTTAAAGAACGTAGCCACAGATCATTTTAATGGAATTTCTTAGAGGAGAAAATTGATTAAATGAATCCTTAATCTGAAATTTTTATCATCAGAACCAGAGTCGGAAGCTTTATTACAGATTTAACCTATTATGAACAAACGGCCCTAAATCAAAACCACGTTTTGATGTAAATTTACATATTATAACGTATTTGGCTATCAAAATAGAAAAAAAAGAAATACATCTATTTTGAAAAATATCGATGTTTCAGGTTCGATAAATTTTTTCACCGATTTTAAAATCGAAAAATTTAATCGCCCATCCCTCAAATCAGCATTGTGCGAAGAACTTATAAACTTTTAATTTCGAGCTGTAAAACAATTTTTCACACTTAAAATAAGCTGTAGATATGAATAAGAAGTTATTAAAAAACATTTTTAATTATTACTTCTGTTTATTTTCCAATAAATCCACCGCAAAGTTTCTGAACGTCAAAATAACGAAAGAGTCTTCACGAATGTAAAAAAGAACCATGTAATCACGACGATACGTGCCTGTCAAAAAGACGAAAGACGAAACAAACGAAAAAACAAATCGTGTAATCAGCGTCATAGAGTGATACAAAGATGCGCCTAATGTCGTACAGTTCTACTGCTATACAAACAAAATAGGTAGCTTCAAGTATAACAATTGTTCGTTCAAATGGAGTCACCTATTTTGTAACACGCCTAGTAATGGATCTCAATTTAATCATTCTGTGGTTGTATTGATTTTTTATTATTATTACAGTAACAGATTTTTGATTTGTTTTTGTACGTCGAATCGAAACCGAACGGCGGTTTTGCAAGCAAATTTAAATTAAAGATGCTAAAATCTGAAGTTCAGCATCAGTTTTGGATAACCAAGAAAACTGTTCAACGAAAGTTTGGTTCAAAGGAAGATGAGTACATAGTTTCTTCAGATGCAGGATTAGATTCGAAGATTGCTTTATTAAAGTCTGTATCAGAGACGTGCTTACACCTAAATAAAATATTGGAACAATTTCAAGAAAGACTGTGTACATTGTCACAGGAAGAATGTGCCTTTGGGAGGTTTTTGAAGGAAATCGGCAAACGAAGTAAGACGACTGGATCCAGCATTATAAATTCCGGAAAGGCAATTTATTTTTGCGGACAACAGCGGATGTCAATGAGACTGCCACTTGTACGGCTCCATCACGAAGTTGATATTTTTAGGTGTAGGGCTATTAGTGATACTGTTACAACCATGAAATATATGGAAAAGGAGAGAACTGAATATCGGGCGGCTCTTTGCTGGATGAAATCTTTAAGTACGCAATTAGATCCTGACAATGGGAAAGGGCTTGATAAATTCCGACGCGCTCAATCGGCTGTTCGGACTGGAAAAGACAATTTCGACAAATTGTCCATGGACTGTATACAAAAGGTATTTTTTTGAAATCAAGAAACTGCAAACTATAAGGAGTTCTTTTAATTTTTTTAGATTGATCTCTTAGCAGCAGCTAGATGTAATATGTTTTCACATTGTCTTGTTGCTTATATGACAGCTATTCTTCAATTTTCCAAAAAATCTGAATCAACTTTCAAGGCAGTTGCAGAAGCTCTAAATTCTAACCCGCGCTATGATTTCTATGTGCTCAAAGAGCTTTCTCAGAATATCGCTCCACTTGAAATTCAAACTGAAGACAGTGATCAATCAATGTTTTTTTCGGTAAGTCGTTAGATGTACATATACTGTTTTTATTTTTTTTTTTGAATGAAAGGCACTGAGTTGTCAAGAATCTTCAGACTTACATATCAAAGTACTAAACTTCTGTTTGTTTTCCCATCAGGGTGAAAATTCGCGTTTGTTTCAACAAATAAAAGAATTTTACAAAATTTGTTGAATTGTGAAACAAATCTTACCGAAAATATGTTGTGTGCTCTATTTAGTATTCAGTATTTTTTAGTATTTTATTAAGAAGAATATTACAATTCATAATAAGAGTACACTTAAGTCTGAAAAGTTAACAATTATAAGTTACAAAATTGTGTTTTAATGAGATCGATAAATAAATTTAAAAAGAGAATGAACTAGAAGTAATAATTTAATAAAAACAAAATTATAAAAGTTAAAAGTTCAATAATGATAATTCAGAGTGAAACTTTTATTTCTATTACCACTTATTGCTGAGAGAAAAAAATCTCAATTGTAGATTTTAATTTTGCGTTCTAAAGATTATTAAAGCACTTATGACAGTACATTTTTTTCATCAGTTTTAGCCTATTTAATCATATTTAAGTGTGGAAGAAAAAGCACTTACCTGTTTGTTGTTTTCTCTTCTGAAACTGCTATATTATGTAGATATTTGATAAATTTGTATTTACGGCAACACAAAATAATATTTAATACCATTTTGTCTGGAGTGTTGTTTAAAAGTAGGTTTTTGTTTTTTTTTTTTGAAATATGTTTTCATTTTCAATTCTGAATTGACAAAAAAGCTGCTAAAAGTTGAAAAATGTAAATTAAATCACATTTTGAATAAACTGTGATATTTTCACATTAATGAGGTTTTATATGCATACACTCACTCATATCGGAATTTTCAGTAATGAATTCATTGCTTTACTCTAGAATCATGTTCATTGAATGAGGAAAAAATGTGATGTCATACCGTCTGACAATTGTTTGAAATTTTAGTGGAAGTTAAATTTCAAACAATTCTTTAATTAGTTAACAATCAGAAAATAAATTTCATTATTCAGTGGAAATATTGTGGGTCTTCTATTAAAGGATGAAAAAAATACCTACTAAGAGGCCAGTTATAGCTTTCATTTAAACTCATAATTGAAAATTTTAATTTCTTATTTTGAGACACTTTAAAGGCAAAATAACTGATTATTTTGATGCCAATACAAAGCTGATGACTCATTTATTATTATTATCTAGTCAAAAAAATATTTCATTTTGGCCCAACCTTTCACGTAAAACGACTTCTAAGTTTTCAATGATCAATGGTAAGGTAGTTCAATCATTAAAATAATGAAATTCATTTCTTGTCAAAGGTTGGGCTAAAATAAAAATTTAGCAGGAATTAATATTTGAGTCATCAGCTTTATCATAAATTTACTTTACCCTGCAGTCGTCGCGCTCCAAAAAGTTACACCAGCCGTCGCGCGGATTACATATGTAATCCATTTAAAAATTAGAATAAAACCAGGATGCTTTAATTTTTTCAAATTTATTTTGCTTCAAATGCAATTAACATATTATTCAAACAAAAAAATATAAATTATTACTTCTTAATACCAAAAAAAAAAAATAAATAAGTTAAAAAATAAAAACTCCAGCTTTCTTGGAGAAAAAAAAGGAACTTTAGTTTCAAATTCAGTTCAATTCTTAAATATACTTTCAATATCTAAACTAACTATTAGTTTCCAAGCATGAAGAACATAATGTACCTGGAATGGTCAGGACAAACGAATTTTTTATTTTATTACGTACTCTTCCGCATTCATAGCAGCGACCCAAAGAACTACTTCGTTGTGATGCTGAGCTTGACGGCTGGATATTTGCTTGAGGAATGTCTAGGAAGTCTTTTATCTTGAATGCTAGAGCTCGTGGCAACGATTTCTGCTGTATTCTACGGTGAGCCAGTGGTTTCATCCATGCTAGGGAAAGGGAAATGAGAAATTCCCGGCGAATAGTATTTTCAAAGTTTTTGTTCGCTGAATATATGCATAGTGCATTTAGAGCACTTAGATTGAGTAAATCGTGAAACACAGTTAGAGGCCATCGTCTTGAATTCCTAGACACGTCATAGAGCGAACACATCTTGTGCGGTTGTAGTACGTGATCATTTCAGGCTTTCGTTTCTCTCCTGTGCTGTCATCTATTACCGCATCGCTATGCATCGTGGACAAAAGAAGCACCACTTTATTTGGTTTTGCCACATAGGATACCAGTGTACACGGTTTGTGAAAACCAAATTTTGAACTGTACAAAGGAAGTGCTCTTGCTACTCGAAACTCTTTTGGAACTTCTATTTTATCTTTCCTTACAGTAGCAACCATCGTAGTTTGGTTTTCGAAAAGCTCTTTGGCAACATTGAGCGATGAAAACCAATTATCCATAGTGATGTTTCGGTTCTTACCCAAAACCTGACGTGTTAGTCTCTTACTACTTCAGCTCGCTCATTACTTTGGTTGAAAGGTCCGACAGGCTGTTTGCCTGGATAAATCTCCAAATTGTATGTATATGGATAGTGAACGTCGACAAGTGCAAATACTTTCACACCATATTTCGCAGGTTTGCTAGGAATGTATTGCTTGAATGGACAGCGTCCTCTAAAGGCAAGCAGCTGTTCATCTAATGTCATCTCTGCACTTGGAATAAAATATTGTTGAAAGTTCATGATAAACAAATCTAAGATTTCCCGTATGGGGGCCAATTTGTCAACTTTAGCACGAACACTGCGGTCACGAATGTCATCGAAGCGTAAATGTCTTAGAAGGAATTCAAATCTTTGTAAGGACATCGTCAAATAAATAGCCTCAACACCAGTGTGATTTTTATGATCAAATATCTGATCGCAGCTTGTTCTGCCTAATATTAAAGCACCAGTCATATAAAGAATCCCGAAAAATGCCTTCAATTCAACATGATCCGTCAATTTAGCATCTCTTTTTCTTCCATATTTATCCATAGCATCCTCTATTTTTATATAAGTATATTTGACAATGAGATCAATCATGGTAACATTAAGGTATAGAGATAAACAGTCTTCGATAGCAGTTTTCTGTCTAGCCACTCCTTTGGGTCCAGGAGGAACAAAAACTATATTGTGTCTTCGAGTCCTTCCTCTATTTGGTGGTACAGTCTTTGACCAGCGAGTCTTATCTACACCAATATAAAATGCATTGCCTCTCCTTTCTTCTGATTCCTCGTCGAAGGTGGTTTACTCGTCGGTTATTTCTTCCTCCTGCTCAGATTCGGTTTCATGACTTGGTTCCTCAAGAATGTCTTCTTCATCATTCAAACTAGAATCATCATCGTGTATTTACATTGCCTTCGTTTAGCCAAGCACTTATTTGAGTATCCCGAATTTGATCCATGATGTCCTAAAAAACCATATTATTTATATAAAATATACACACAGAATATAAATATATGTCATCTAAATTAATACTCAAGTACCTTATTTCATAAAAAATATATACATCAGCTATGACATTATATAATAACTCGAAATTATGAACAAAAAAAAAAAAAGTTTGACAAAAATACTTACTCCAGTCGTCGCGCGGATTACACTAGTAATCCACTCAACTTCACAAAGCTCTCGTGACACAACCACACACGACCGGGACTCGCGATTCACTGAGTTCACGTGCAAACTATTTAACTGTAAGTACTAAAAGAGACAAAGAATCTACATCCTTAGTTTTTCGGGAATACTCAATTTTGCATTAGTGGATTACAATAGTAATCTGCGCGACGACTGCAGGGGTGCCTCAAAACTTAAAAACAAAAATTCCAAAGATGGTTTTCAATGAGCTATAACTGACATACACGTTTTCATGGGGGAGAGTACGATAACTTGGGCGCCGAAAATTGATAACGGATTTTTGTAGAGGGGTTAAATACAAGCATTTTTTACTATGGGAGGGGGGGTCTATCTGGCCCCGTTTAGGGGGTAGGGACGATTTTCGAAAAAACGACTTAAATGCAAAAACAAATATTAGAAAACAACGGCAATACTTAAAATGCAAAACAATAGCGGTTTTAAAATGGTTTTATAGATTTTTACTGTCCTAAATATGACAATTAACTACTAAAAAACGAAATTGAAAATACACTTTTCATGTGATTTTTCAATTTTCCTTTAATTTTTCAAGGAATGTACGACCGCGTGCGAGAATAAAAGTATACTAAATGAGAATAGGTATTTTAAGGAAACTGTACCAAATTTATCATACAATGCACTCACCAACATAAATGTACATACCGTAAGTGATTAATTAGAAGCTAAGCTGAGCTTATGATGGTGATGATGATTGTCGATAAAAAATGTGTATTCGGTGCAATTTCTCTTCGTTGGGTAGTTTTTGATGGTAAAGCGTAGCGGTGTATATTTTTTTGGATGTTGACGGTTGGTGATGCGATTTTAGTTTTTTAACGATTCTTGGGGTTCGTTAAGGTCGTATGAATGTGTTACATGTGTGGAGTCTTGTTTGTGATTGGATGAAATCTTGGGTTGATGTTTTATGAGTAGATATGATGTTTCGATGGGTTGATGAGATGAGATGAGATGAGATGGGTTTATTGGATGTAGGGATGTAATCCAATTTTATCCTGATAATCTTCGGGTTTTTGACGGTAGATGGGATCACGGGTGAGTATAATTTCTGCTTGATCTTTCCAATAAACTTCAGGGATTGAAACTTATTTGGCTCGTATGGACCAAGTGGATCAAGTGGAAAATAAAAGAGTATAAGTGTTGGGTTGAGTTGAGCTCTATTGTAGGTCTTACCTTTAAGATGGGTATTATAAAAGAGGAAGAACTAAATTAAATTAGTTAAAAGGAAGGTTTGATGAGGGAAATTTTGGGATAATTTGTGGAGATTAAATGGACGCCAAAAGGAAATTGATTGAGCGCCATCTAGTTTTCAGGATTGATATTTCACCTGAACATAGAGTTATACAATCTTTATAATGCCTCTAAACGCGAAAACGTTAATTAAAAAACTTATGCAACTTTGAATAGAGGCATTATAAGCTAAATGCGTTTGAGGGTTGAATATTTTAGTATCGAAATTTCACTTTGACTCACACAGACAACATACAACATACATAATACACAGATAATAGGACGCCGCTTACTTTTCGACTTTTTAATTTCTATATTTTGTCCCCTCATTAAATTGATCAAGGAACATTATGTACCTACTTGTATATGTACATATGTTTAAAAGCGGTTAACAAAGTCACGTCGAAGGTCTATAATAGGGATCGTAAAGTAAAGTAAAGTAAAGTAAAGTAAAGTAAAGTAAAGTAAAGTAAAGTAAAGTAAAGTAAAGTAAAGTAAAGTAAAGTAAAGTAAAGTAAAGTAAAGTAAAGTAAAGTAAAGTAAAGTAAAGTAAAGTAAAGTAAAGTAAAGTAAAGTAAAGTAAAGTAAAGTAAAGTAAAGTAAAGTAAAGTAAAGTAAAGTAAAGTAAAGTAAAGTAAAGTAAAGTAAAGTAAAGTAAAGTAAAGTAAAGTAAAGTAAAGTAAAGTAAAGTAAAGTAAAGTAAAGTAAAGTAAAGTAAAGTAAAGTAAAGTAAAGTAAAGTAAAGTAAAGTAAAGTAAAGTAAAGTAAAGTAAAGTAAAGTAAAGTAAAGTAAAGTAAAGTAAAGTAAAGTAAAGTAAAGTAAAGTAAAGTAAAGTAAAGTAAAGTAAAGTAAAGTAAAGTAAAGTAAAAAAAGATTTGTCTTTTTCATGCGTAGGAAGCGCTACCCTAATAGCACAGATAATAATGTAATGTTTTCTTAGGGTTCGATGGATAAAACTTATTTACTTTGTTTTAAAATTTCCACTTATTTATTTCGTAAATAAAACACTTCACTTTCTTACAACCAATCAATTTATTATTCAACACTCAAATATACCGAAACTAATTTCCTTAAACAACTTACTTATCTCTTATTACAACCAACTTTACTCTGTCACTATTAAAAACAAACTGTGCTCAGGGTGGCAGCCAAGCTCTCTTTTATACCCAATATTTAGTTCCTAGTATTTTCGTGAAGGTTCTCGTATTTGCTTCTCGATCTTTCTATGACAGGTAGGTGGTGTTATAATTTTCCCTTCAAATCTCGAACATTCTTTCGATGTTCGAAAAAGCTCACTCAAAGTTACCAGTGGTAGCGTTCAATATCGGTTTGTGACTAACCTATATTCCAAAAGATGGCGCTCCATAAAAGACGTTACATTATAATTCAAAAGAAGTTGAGTAATTTAATCGTTACATTGACCCCTTCTTAGGATTGATCGCCCCAAGCAATTTCATTACTTCTTTCACCATTATATCGATGTAAACGGTCACAATGAACTACTTTTAATTTGCCTCTTACCCCTCTCTGTATAAGGTAGACCACATCATTGATTCTTTTCACAACAGTATATGGGCCTTCCCAGTTTTGTTGGAGTTTTGGTGATAGTCCTTTTTGTCGATGAGGATTGTAAAACCACACAAGGTCTCCTTCTTGAAATTCTGTTGCTTACGCTCTTACGTCATATCTTGTTTTCATTCGATCACTGGATAATTTTATGTTTTTCCTTGTTCGTTGATGAATGTCAATAAGCCTGTCTTTGAGGTCATCCACATAGTCTTCTGTTTATTTATTTGAATCAAGCTAATAAATATCTAGCGCACAAAATATTACTTAGAATTAAGAATTTATAAATTATACAATATTATAGAAATTTTTTTTAATAAATTATGATTGACGTTATATAAATTAAACATGTTATTCAATGGTGAATTCTGCTCATAGTTGGTACGATAGTGTTTTATGTAAATTGGATCACGAAAACATCTTAGATTACGATTTGGAACATTAAAATTAACCCGAGATAAAAGGTTCAAAGCATCGATATTACCATCAATAAGATTAACAATAAAAACAAAACATAAATAAGACCGTCTACGCTCCAGACTGGGTAAATCTATGAGTTTTAAACGGCTACTATATGAAGGAAGATTCAATGGATTCTGCCAGCCTAAGCCTCTAAGAGCAAATTTTAGGAACCTTTTTTGAATTTGTTCAATTCTTATTTTGTGACAGCTGTAGTAGGGGGTCTATACCTGGCAAGCATACTCTATAATGGATCTGACAAATGTGGTAAATAGTTGTTTGATAACATAAGGATCAGAAAACTGACGTGATTCCCTTTTAATCCAACCTAATATTGAATTGGCTTTATTACATACCATATTGATATGCTGTGTGAATTCAAGTTTCTTATCAAACAATACACCAAGGATAGAAACTTCATTAACATTTAACAGATTTACGCCATTGAAACTATAGTCAAAAGATAAAATGAACAATTTTCTTGTAAAATTTATAATCTTACACTTGTCGATATTTAACAACAAATAATTACGTTCGCACCAATTGTAGAAAGCATTAAGATCAATTTGAAGCTTTTCACAATCAAGATTGCTAGAAATGGTTTTAAATATGTTAACATCGTCTGCATACATAAGACAATTAGAGTACTTTAAAACTGAAGGAAGATCATTTACAAACAATGTAAAAAGAACTGGACCCAAATGGCTACCCTGGGGGACACCAGAATTTACAACAAAACTATTTGAATGGTAGCCGTTAAAATTCACTGAATAGGATCTGTCAAGTAAATAAGATTTTAGCCAAGCAATGAATTTTACGCTGAACCCCAGCCTACTCATTTTATTTAGCAAAACTCTGTGCGACAGTTTGTCAAATGCCTTACTAAAATCTGTAAGAACACAATCCGTCTGTTTTTTTATTTTTAAAAGAATCTACGCAAAACTCCGCTAACTCCATGAGTAGGGTGACAGTCGAGCGGCCCTTTGAGAAACCATGTTGATTATGAACAATAAACGATTTCGTGTAAAAGCTTAATGTTTTGCAAACAATTTCCTCAAAAAGTTTGGGAATAGCCGACAGTTTAGCAATTGAACGGTAATTTACAATTTGATCCTTTTTACTTTTTTTATGTAGAGGAATTATGAAGGATTGTTTCCATACATGAGGAAACTTACAAGTAGACAATGAACAGTTAAAAAGAACAGAAAGTGGCATCGACAAATTATTGACACATTTTTTCAGAACTGAAGCTGGTACCCCATCAGGACCGGACGCGTCGTTATCTTCTAAATTAGCTATAAATTTCATAATATCGTCAATAGTTATATGAAAATTTATATCAGTCAAGTGAGAATATGATTTCAAATGACCAAATAATTGATCATTTTCGTCAAGATTATCACAGTTTATGTTATCACAGTTAGAAAAATCACAGATGTATGCACTTTGAAAAAAGTCTGAAAATAGTTGTGTTATGATACGTGGGTCATGGTCTGACATATTGTTATGCATAAGAACGGACGGATATGGACTAGATTTTCGTTTGCTATTAATAAAGTTCCAAAAGGATTTAGGATCCATTTTTAAATTACTTTGAACCTTTTGTATGTAATAAAGATACTTAATACTTGATTCTCTATTGAAAATATTTCTGGCCTCACAATAAATATTAAAATCGGTAACTAATCCAGTTTGTTTGTACTTAAACCATAGTTTATTTCTACGGTTTTTCAATTTTCGCACTTCACTATCATACCAGCTAGGAGCAAGCGATTTTGATTTAATAGATATTAGAGGAACAGATGCTAAAAAACAGTCAAATATTTTGTCATAAAATTTCAAAACCATTGAATCAATATCTGAACAAGAGCAAAGGCATGACCAGTCAATTAAAGATAGCAAATTATTTAATTTAGTATAATCAGTTTTTTTAAAGTTAAATTTAAAAACATTGTCAGGATCGTGATCATTGTAAAGTTTTGAATAGATATGGTGAGTGCTGGGTGATGAGAGTCTTCGTTCACAAGAGGATCAGTGGATCTGTCCAGTGAAATACCGGCATCAATTGTTGTGTAAATTAAGTCGAGGATCTTAGCGTTAGAGTTTGTGATGTCGTTTATTTGGTGAAGACCAAGTGATGTTAGATTGTCAAGAGTTTGAGAGTCATCCATTGATAGATTTCCTGTTGGAATCATTCTGTATGTATCGGGACAACGTTTCCAAGATACATTGGTTAGACTGAAATCGCCAAGGCAGATAACTTCATCATTATAACTCATTATCTCAAAAATGCAGTTCAAAAAAGCGAAGGCTTCATTGTAAGTATCAACTGGACTCCCAGGAAGAATGTACATAGTAACAAGATATATATTTTTGCGTGGAAGAACCATCTTTACACAAAAGAACTCTTCGTTCAAACAAACAGGAACATTGACTAGTGACGTCACAAAACAATTTTCAATTTTATTATAAGCTTAATACAAGCTGGACTTAAAACTAAACATAATTTTCTTAAATCTATACTTAAACAAATAAAGGTAGAGATATTGAATTTGTGGAAAGGACTAAAAGAAGGATGAGTTAAGGATAGCTTGTTTTAAAGCAGGTTTACTTATGTTGGTATTGAAGGTATTTATGGTGTTGGCCTTACGTTGCATTCGAGTCAAAGGTTCGTTTAGGCCATAATCAGTACGGTGGTAGGGTGTGAGGAAGAAAGGAACAGATCTTAAATGACGGGGGTTGGAGTTAAGAGAGATCTTTTGAAGCAGAATAGGGCAGTCAATGACCCCATTTAATAGTTGGTGAACAAAAACTATATCGGCGGTATCACGACGTAAATTGAGGGATTGAAGGTTCAAAAGTTTAAGACGGTCTTCATAGGAAGGAAGGTTATATGGATCATCCCAGCCAAGTCCCCGCAAAGCGAAGCGTAAAAATCTGCGCTGGACGGCTTCAATACGTTCGATATGAACTTGATGATATGGTGACCAGACTTGGGAAGCATATTCAAGGAGGGGTCTAATGAATGTCATATAAAGGGATTTGGTAACATAGGGACAAGTAAATTCTTTTGACCAACGTTTTACAAAGCCGAGACTTGAGTTGGCTTTGCTAATAATGCTGTCGTAGTGGGAGCGAAAATTGAGTTGAGTGTCTAAGATGACTCCCAAATCGCGAATGGAGGTTACAGTAAGGACAGGCACACCGTTAATCGTGTATTGTCTCTGGGATAAGGGAGGGCGCTTTCGAGTGAAAGTTATGGCTTGGCACTTCTTAATGTTTAGCTCAAGAAAATTTTTTTGGCACCAGGTAAAAAAGCTATTTAAGTCAGATTGAAGCATAAGTGCATCGTAAGTGCTGAAAATTTGTTTAGAGATCCTCATATCGTCAGCGTAAATTTCCAAGTCAGAATGAGGTAAAATCAGTTCAACATCATTTATAGTCAAAACAAATATAAGTGGTCCCAAATGGCTTCCTTGAGGTACCCCGGATAATGCATCAATAGGTTTGGAGACACTCGATCTGAAGAGCACTCGATACTGACGGTCAACTAAATATGACTGAATCCAAGAAGTGAACAAATGAGGAAACCCAAACTTTTTTAGTTTAAAAATAATGATATTGTGAGAAATTTTGTCAAATGCCTTGCTAAAATCAGTGGCAATGGCATCAACTTCTTTACCCTCTTCTAAGGCAGACAGCGTTTTTGAAACAAATTCAGTCAGGTTCGTTGTAGTGGATCGTCCTTTCAAGAACCCGTGCTGCTTAGAGGAGAAAATTGGTTTACAGTGATCAAACAACGACTCATAAACTATACTTTCAAAAAGTTTAGGTATACAAGATAGTTTGGCAATGGGTCTGTAGTTGGTTATATCATTTTTGCAGCCCTTTTTGTGGACAGGGATAATGAAAGAATCTTTCCACATCTTAGGAAATACACCACTTGCAACTGAGAGGTGGAAGAGCGCGGTAAGAGGCTGAGCTAATTTATCAATACATTTTTTAAGAACTATTGCTGGGAGACCATCGGGACCAGGGGAGAAATCATCTTTCAGCTGATTAATTTTACTCACCACTGAAGATAGAGAAATGTTGATATCAGTAAAGGAGGTATGAGGACAGTTGTTCAAATAATTAAAATAGTTCAAATCGACATCGGAATTGTTAAAAGAGAATGCCTCGCAGAAAAAATCTGCGAAAAGATTGGATATGGTATTAGGGTCAGTAGACAAAGATTCACGGAGTCTTAACGCGGAAGGATAACCATCCGATTTTTTCTTGCAATTGATAAATTGATAGAATTTTTTGGGGTTGGAAATAAGATCAGTCTGCATTTGCTGGATATAATTGGAGTAAAGAGAGTCACATAAGGCCGAGAAATTATTGTAAGATAAGAGATAATTGGAAAAGTCCAAATTGGACCTCGACTTCAGAAACTTTTGCCAAAGTTTGTTACGTAGGTTACGTAGCGAGCGAAGTTCTTTATTATACCAGGGAGGAGAAGATGTGAAGTTTTTTTGAAGTAAAATAGGGACAGAATCAGATAAACAGCTAAAAATGTGTTTATAAAAGGTGTCAATCACTAAATCAATGTTAATAGATTCGTCGGAGATAAAGTCAAAGTTGATTCTACCAATGAGAACATTGAGTTTGTCAAAGTTAGCTTTACGAAAATTAAATTTTCGCTGCGTTAAAAGATCAGTATTATGATGTTCGCTGGCGTATGCGAAATTAATAGAAATGGGGGGGTGATAGTTATCAAGTTTGGAGAGGAGGTGACTACTTTCCGTAACAACAGAGTTATCAGAGTTAGACGTGAAAATCAAGTCTAGTTGTCTTCCAAGATTATTTTTAACATCACTCATCTGAACAAGACCAGAAGCATGAAGTCGGTCAGTGAATAAAACTTCTTTCTCCGTAGTGGAATTTGTTGCAATGAAATAAATCTCGTCCTCAGATTTTGACCATACTAAATGAGGTAAATTAAAGTCACCTACAAGTATGACATCATCTTCAGGGTTCAAAGAATCAACAACGAAATCAACTGCATCCACAAGCAGCTGATATTGAATTGCAGGTTGGGATGGAGGTATATAGCAACACAAAATGTAGAGAAAGCGTTTGTTCAAGTTTATTTTTACACATACAAGCTCAAGATTAGAGATATTTGGAATATTTACTAACGATGAGTCAAAGTCTGAGTGTAATGCTAATAGGACACCACGTCCTGAAATGCAAAGGTTGGATGAATCATCATTAGGGTTAGAAGATGCGGAGATTAGAGTATCCTTACGAAAGACGTTAAAGTCAGATGTAAAGAGTTCGTTGCTTTCAATGTCTTGAGAGAGATTGGTTTCAGTGAGAGCAAACACGTTATACGGAAGTTTTTGTGAGTTGAGATATACTTCAGAAGTTTTGGTTCGAAGTCCCCGGGAATTTTGATAATAAATAGAAAAGTATTGAGGACTTAAATTATTATTCGGATAAAGTGGGGTGGGGTCAGGGATCGGCTGCGAAGAGAAGTTAACGACGAAAAAAACTATTATGGGTTGCTTGTGATCTATGAAGATGTGATATTCGCCTTGAGTTTAGATAGTTGGCATACGCTAAAAGGTCATTAGAGACTTGAAGAGGAGATAAATTAAAACTTTCATGGTATTGAATAAAGATTTTTTTGAGGGCAAGGAATTCGCAAGGGAGCCCATCTTTGGAAATTAGAAGCTCGAGATTAGTTTTCGTTTTACCGTCAATACAGATATTTTCTGGTTTATCATATAGGTAAGCCAGATACAACCGAACGTTGTCGTAGGTTTTGAGATCACGAAGTCGTGAAACTATGTAGCGGCCATCATCGCTTTCTGAAAATCGTTGTGTGAGCTTAACAACAGGGGGTAACAAAGGATCGAGAAATGAGGGTTGCGAGGAAACAGAGGTGCAAAAGGATGAGGAGGGTACTGATGATGAAAGAGTGACTGAGGAGGAAGCATCAGTGGGTGGGGAAGTAGTACATACGGATGGGGCAATAGGGACAGAGTTTGGAGTAAGGTCAAAAGAAACACGTTTACAGTTTGGAGATATAGTGGATGCGGTATTGGTGGTGGTGGTGCAGGTGGAAGAGGAGTATGATGATAAAAAATCTGCAGAGGAACATTTAGTATATAGTGGAGGAATATGAGATGAGTCTGGACGAGAAGGTTGAGGAGGATTAAGAACGTGTGAGTAAATGAAGTTTGTGTATTTAGGGGCAGATGGTTTGTTATTTAGGTAGGATGAAACTGGAGTGGGGACAGGATTGAAGTCAAGAGGAAGCATATTGTGGTTTTGGGGGATTAAGGAAGGTGGAGTAGGAGAGCAAAAAGGCGGAGTTACACTTAAGGTGTTATTAGAGAGAAAAGGATGAATGTTATTAAAGTTGGGATATCTACCAATTTTGAAATGCCAGTTAGGATCGGGTTTAGGTGGTCGGTTAAAAGGTAATTTAGAACTAGCAGGAACATTATCTTTAAGGCGGCGAAACTCCACACCATTAAATGAAGTAATATGAGATCCAGGGGAGAAAAACATCCAGTCATATTTCTTGGGCAGGTCCACGATAAAAGTAGAGTGACGCTTAGAAGGAGAAATCTTTTTGATACGTACTACACGAATTTTGTAGTGTTCAAAGAACCAGCTAGAGAGCCATCGCGCATCAATTAGCTTAGGTAAGCCTTTGATGATGTATTTTACGGTATCAATGGGCAGTTCCGGAACACAGGAAGATGGTGAATTGACGGGTACAGTTGAGCTTACAGGTTTAGTAGGGCTTTTGGTTTTATTAGGGCTTGCGGAATCAGGAATAACAGGTACTAGTTCATCCATAGTGATGGTTTCTGTTGTGACAACATTTGGAGCTTTTGTTTTATCCGGAGGGGTTGAACTCGAAACGTTTGTTTGGGTGTGAATGGAGGAGGTCGAACTCAAAACATTTGTTTGGGTGTGAATGGAGGAGGTTGACGTGAGTGGCATGGAAGGAGGAGCACAAATTTCGCGTAGCTCATCTCGCAGGGAAGAATTATTACAAAAATCACGAATGTCATTATTTGTAAGCCATCGCGCATCAATTAGCTTAGGTAAGCCTTTGATGATGTATTTTACGGTATCAATGGGCAGTTCCGGAACACAGGAAGATGGTGAATTGACGGGTACAGTTGAGCTTACAGGTTTAGTAGGGCTTTTGGTTTTATTAGGGCTTGCGGAATCAGGAATAACAGGTACTAGTTCATCCATAGTGATGGTTTCTGTTGTGACAACATTTGGAGCTTTTGTTTTATCCGGAGGGGTTGAACTCGAAACGTTTGTTTGGGTGTGAATGGAGGAGGTCGAACTCAAAACATTTGTTTGGGTGTGAATGGAGGAGGTTGACGTGAGTGGCATGGAAGGAGGAGCACAAATTTCGCGTAGCTCATCTCGCAGGGAAGAATTATTACAAAAATCACGAATGTCATTATTTGTAACATGGGAGACGATCAAATTATTGTTCGCGACTTTAAGGCACTCAACCAATTCGTTAACACTATCTCGAGTCGCCGCGAGTTCAATGGTGTTGTTCGAAATAAATTGAATCGCGTCACCGATAACTGTGAGTTGAGGAAGATCATTAGTTGGTGGGGATTTGTTGAATTGGGAACAAATATTTTTCACTGAACGATTTATATCATCGCGTAAAGAGTCTATTGGGTCAGTTAAATTTAGTTTTTTTAATACAGTTGAAATTTCTTTTAAACTTTTAGCTACTCCAGATTTAAAAGAAAGTAAATCGGCGAAGGAGTCATTGATACCGGAAATTTTATTATTGACTTCCGTAAAGTTTGATTTTACAACACGAGAAAGGTCTAAGATATATGTGTGTAACTCATCAAAGCATTTTGTGAGCTCATCAATTTTTGATAATTCACTACATATGTGACGACACTTATTATTGTTTTCATTCAGAGACGATTGAAGCGAGTCATTGTTGCACTTAATGGCCAACAGAATATGGGACAAGGTTATTTCCCTACATTCGTCACAATAAAAAACAAATCGGGTGGTATATTCGTTCATATAGATAAGCGATCGTTTACTTAGCCCAATGCAGGTCAGGTGGAATGGCATTCGGCAGAGACCACCACACGTAATACGATCTGCATTCGCGTCGATTATTTTATTACAAGCACAGCACTTTGACATTTTAATTAGTTTATGGCACACGTAAAGCGTAGAAATACAAAGAAGGTAAACAAATAGAAGGGGGTCAGTAATATAAAAATCGAGGTCGGGGTATTGAAACAAAAAAAAAAAAAAAACAGATGTTAAGGTTGGTCAGGGTTTTAAAAGTTTAACGGAGCGAAAAGCAAAACACGTCTATACTCGACGACAGTCAGTAAGAATTGAATTGAATTGAAGATTTAACAGCAATAAGGATCCCACCGCCGACAGTATTGATACTCGGATCGGAGTGTCTATCTCGTCTATATACATTAAACGAAGAATCAAAAAGTTCCGAGTCATTTATCCCGCCAAACAGCCATGTTTCAGTCAAAGATATGACATCGTGTGAAGAATTTGAAGAGCTGTAGTAGACCTTGTTAGTCTTTGTCCGTAGGCCTCTTACATTTTGATAGAGTATATCAATTAGTTGCGACGACGGTGTGTTGGTCTTGCCAAAGTCTTTCGAAAAGGAGTATTCATAGTATTTCGTTTAACGAACTCGTGGACGATAATGTTTTCCGGCCAGAAATGCTTATCCAATAAACGGGTGAATATTTCATGTGGAACGAAAAGTTTGAAAGATGAGTAGTCAATTCCTTTTGTTGGTAACTGCTCAATTTTGAGTTTGATGTTGGTGAAATGAGAATCAACATATGTAGATATATCATTGCAGGTAGTGTTAGCGTCGAAATTTGATAGAAAAATGCACTTAAATCTCTCAGCGGCTCTTAATTTAACTGCGGGTAATATATCACCGTTTGGTATAGCTACTGACGATACACAGGCAGAAGACGGGGGCACTGAGACTGTGGAGATCTTTGGAATTGAGGAAGTCGTAGAAGAGGTATTAGAAGCCGGTAAACAAAATGTAGATGATATTGATGCGAGTGATGAAGAGGGTGATGACGAAATTGTTGGTGAAGATGTTAAAGATGACGTAGACGTTGAAGGTGAACATGTTTCAAGTGGAGTCATAATATATGAAGATGAAGTAAATAAAGATGGTGAAGATGAAGAAGACGTTGCATATGTAGATGTTAAAGCTGTAGATTGTGTCGTAAATGAAGAAATAGTAGATGTGGACGTTTTTTTTGAAAATGCCGTAGATAAGGATGAAGTTGTCGTAGATGAAGAAGTAGTTGATGTTGAAGTTGCAAGAGAAGGTGTCGTTGTCAAAGATGTAGTTGATGAAGATGTCATAGAAGAAGATGTAGTAAATTTAGATGTTATAGGTAATGGAGTCGTTGAAAAAGAAGATGAAGTTGATAAAGATGTAGATGAAGAATTTATACATATAAATGTTGAAGGTAATGTTGTTATAGTTGAAGGAGTTGAAGAAGATGAAGATGTCTTAGGTGAAGGTGTTGAAGTTGAAGATGTAGAAGATGTAGGTGTTGAAGATGTCGTAGATGGTGGTTGTGTTAGAGGTGTTGAAAGAGTAGGTTTCTTTGTCTTTTGGACTAAAGGTGAGAGAGCTAAATTTGCTCTTTTGAGGGTGTTGCGAGTGACACGGAAGGGACCAGGGCGTTCATTTGTTGTAAGGGAAGAATTGTGGGATGTTAATACTGCCTTTCTTAGACTTTGAATCTTAGGAGTCTTTGGAATAGCAATGTTAGATGAGGATAAGCAGAGATTTGAAAGTTGCTCATTGATCAGAGCAACCGCGTCAATAAGTTTAACAACTTTTAGTTCCAAGGAATTAATGTAAGCACTGAGATTTTCCATTTTTTAAATGTTAACTTTTATCTTTATGTTTATTAAAACTTACTTAAGTTCGGGTGCAATTTTAACTACGGCCCTGGTTATTTGCAGAGGTTATATAATTTAACCATATATAGCACAAAAGTATGCAATGTAATTTAAAAAAAATATGCAATATATTTTAATGTATCCAATATTGTATAAAAATCATTAAAGTATGCAAGTAAAAATTACATAAACCAGAGAAAGAAACAACGATAGTTATTCGGAAATTTTCACTCAAAAAAAAAAAAAAGAACACTTCATGGAGATTAATTGTCAAAGCAGAGAATGGAAAAATGCAAGAAAAATTAATTTAATTAATTTTATATCACTTATATTTTTAGTTTAACACAAAGTCGAATTAAATAACACTTCAAATAAAATAGAATATATAATCAACAGGTTAAATTATATTGATTATTAAGTCAAATATTCTGTTCCCTGTGACTCATTTGGACGACACCCAAATTTTACTTCACTTGGCAGGCGTATTGTTGATCCGAACAGGATTTCCGATGGTGTTTTTCCTGTCGAGCTATGGGTTGCACTTCGATATGCCATAAGGAACAATGGGATATGTCGGTCCCAGTCTCGTTGGTAGTCGCCGACAACCTTTGATAGATGTTCTTTAAGCGTCCGGTTGAATCGTTCAACCATCCCATCAGATTGTGGATGCAGCGGTGTGGTTCTCGTCTTCTTAATGCCAAGAAGCGTGCAAACCTCCTGAAAGACTTTAGATTATAAATTCCTTCCTTGGTCAGAATGCAGTTTCATGGGAACGCCAAACCTGCTCACCCAATTAAAGACAATCTGATCCACAACTGTTTTGGTTTCTTGGTTTGGGATGGCAAATGCTTCAGGCCACTTGCTGAAATAATCCATGACTACAAGGATGTATCGGTTTCCACTGTTAGTTTCAGGAAAAGGGCCTGCGACGTCTATAGCAATTCTCTCGAAATGTGTGCCCACATTATACTGCTGCATTTTACTCTGAATTTTTCTACCCGGTCCTCTGGTAGCAGCACAAGTATCACATTTTCGGCACAACCTTTCGACGTCATCTCTTGCGTGCAGCCAGTAGAACCGTTGTCGTATCTTTTCCAACGTCTTATTCACTCCCAAATGACCTCCAGATATTCCGTCGTGCATTTCTTGAAGAACGTCATTAACTTTTGACCGAGGTACGACTAGCTGCATTACAAAGGATTTACCGTCTGCGGATTCCCACTTACGCCTTAGTACACCTTTTTGCACATGAAGCGAGTCCCATTGTTCCCAATATGCTTTAAGAGCCGGACTTCGGTCGAAGATATCACACCATTCTGGTTTCTCTTGGTGTTCTTTCCATGCAAGAATGGGTTCGATATCCGAATCTTCTTGTTGGGCCATTCTGAGTTCTTCGTTGTTCCAGCCGTAAATGGGATCAGCTCTTGTTCGTTGGACGATGACCATTTCCTTTTCCTCTTGGCGTGTGCAATGCTTAAGCTACGATTAGACGGTCAATGAAAATGGTCAACGCGTTGACTCTCTGACGTCACCGAAGAAACCCTCAAAACACTTGCAGTGCACCGTCAACGTTCACCGTGTCAACGCATAAAATATTGATGATCACACAAATGACGCAAGTCCGTCAATGTTGTCCTAAAATGCGTTGACATGTAATATGTGTCAACGAGATTAGTCCCAATCAGTGTCAGTGCGTTGACATGTAATCGTTGACGATCACACGACCTGGCCACGTCAGCGCACTTTGACCATTGACAATAGGAAAAATCTGCAGTTTTTCACGTTGACGTTCAAACGGGGGCGTTGACATAGTCAAATGTGATTTCAGAAAAGTGAGCCCATGTCACATTTATTGTTTCGGATGAGGATTGGCCAGATTTTTTTGTGGGCTGCGGACCACATTCCACTTGTTTCGTGCCTCGTAAGAATCTACCTCCGGAATGCCTAGCTCATCCGCCACCAATCCAGCCAGCAATCATTTGTGATGTTTGCGAGTTTATACTCACTGCAGCCGCCATCCCAAAGGGCAGGACGTTTCTCAACTGCCGCAATCAAAGCAAAGACCTCCGACTGGTGGGTCCACGAGTAAATTAATTTTCTTTTTCGTTTCTCCGCCACCTTTGCCTTCGATTTAATAACATCAGGAGGCGACTCCACTTGTTGGTGTCCCGCTTCACTTGTGTTTCGAATCATTTTTTTTGTTTTCACTCTAATATTTCTGTTGAAAATCAACTTTGGGTTTGTCTCAAAAATAATAGTATTCGCTTTCAAGTTTTGTTATTAATTATTATTTATTAAATTTTGTGTATGAAAGAAGAAAACTTTAAATTTCGTTTAGAAACCCGATGTTGGCATCGTCAAATCACAAATAATAATGCTTAAACTTAAAAAAAAATCGTTGGAAATGCATTTTTGTATTGGTCATCTCTCTGATGTCTGTCTTCCTTTTCTAACAATCTAGACACTTTCTTCAATTATTTGACCACTAGATGGCGTTGTTGATGTTGTCGGCAGCATTGCCAACAATTTCCGAAATAAAAGTAAAAGCGAAGTTTTTGCTGTATTTCAATGAAAACAATGAACGAAAAACAAAGTCAACGCCAGCTACGTTGACGCGGCAGAAAAGTGTGGTATGTCAACCATGAAACCTAGTCAACGCGTTGACGGACAGTCCGAAAAAATCTGTCAATGTGTCCTAAAAGTTTTGATGGGGTGATTACACGGTTAACAAAAACAGTCAACGCGTTGACTCTTAAATGTGTGTCATCGTTACTGTCAACGCTACCGTCAACGCATTGAATGCGTTTTGCAATGACGATTACACGACTTGACACATTTGGGACACAATTAAACGTCATTTTGACGTCAGAGAGTCAACGCGTTGACCATTTGCATTGACCGTCTAATCGTAGCTTTATAGTCTGGTTTGCACGGTCGCCGCGATAGTGCGTCTGCGTTGGAATGCAGCTTTCCTCTTCGATGTTGAATCTCATAGTCATACGTCTGCAACCTTTCGATCCATCTTGCTACTTGACCTTCTGGATTTTTGAAGTTTAAAAGCCAATTGAGCGCACCATGGTCTGTTCGAAGAAGGAACTTCTGTCCATAGATGTACTTATGGAAGTGTTTTGTTGCCAATATCAGAGCTAGAAGTTCCCTCCTTGTCACGCAATAATTCCTTTCTGGCTTCGAGAGTGCCTTGCTGTAATAGGCGACAACTTTTTCCTCTCCGCCATGTACTTGAGATAGTACAGCTCCGATTCCAACGTTACTTGCATCAGCGTCGATGATGAAAGGTTTTCCCGGAGTTGGTTAGGCCAGGACAGGTGCATTACATAAACGCAGCTTCAGTTCTTGAAAGCTTTTCTCGCACTCACCTGACCATTTGAACGGCTTCCCCTTTTCAGTAAGCTGATGCAAGCTTTTGGCAATCCTAGCAAAATCCTTCACGAAACGCCGATAATATGTGGCCAGAGCAAGAAAGCTCCGGAGTTGATGTTTGTCCTGAGGCGTTGGCTAATTCTTCAAAGTGTCAACTTTTTCAGGATCATTTTTCACTCCTTGGGATGAGATGATATGCCCCAAATATTTAACTTCGGTCTTGAAAAGCGCACATTTCTTTGGATTTAACTTTAGGTGTGCTTCCCGAAGCCTCTGGAATACAGCTTTAAGGTTTTCACAATGTTCTTCAAATGTTTTTCCGTACACGATGACATCGTCCAAGTAGACCAGGCAAAATTTCCAAGTTAGTCCATGTAGAACGCACTCCATCAAACGCTCAAAAGTTGCTGGAGCGTTGCATAGCCCAAATGGCATCACATTAAACTGCCACAGACCATTTCCTGTGGAGAAGGCCGTCTTTTCCCGATCTTCTGGGTGGATTTCTAGTTGCCAATAACCGATCTTCAAATCCAAAGTGGAAAACCATTGGGTTCCTTCCATCGCGTCTAATGTATCGCTGATTCTGGGTAGAGGGTAGCTATCTTTCTTTGTCACATCGTTCAGTCTTCGATAATCCACACAAAATCGAGTGCTTCCATCCTTCTTTTTGACAAGAACGACTGGTGATGCCCAAGGGCTTTTGGAATTTTCGATTACCCTATCTTCCTTCATGGTCGATATCATTTCCTCAACTTCAGCTTGTTTTGCCAAAGGGAGACGTCTTGCTGGTTGTCGAACCGGCCTTGCATCTCCGGTATCGATTCGATAGCTGATGTTGACTGAGATTAGATGACTTCAGAATTTGGGCTTTTAAATTTTCGGAGTCGATAGGTTTCTTTGTTTCCGCTTCGGTGATTTTAGTAATTGCGGATACAGATTCACATTGCCCAACTATTTCTCCCTTCTTGAGTTTAATTTCGTACGGTTTTATGTTCAGTATCCGTACAGGCACCATGTTGTTCTTTGGTGCCACAAGAGTCTTCCCTACCATGATGTTTTGGGAACTTTGTTCCGTATCTGGCTCCACCATGAGGTATCGATGGCTTCCACAGTTACCCTTCGAAGTATTCGTCCACACGAATACTTCCGAAGAAGCGGGCAAGCAAATGTTTTCTTTGATGACGGTCCTAATAGTTGTTGAGTTTTCGTTGCCATAGACCATCGGAATCTCCACATTTTGAAACTTTAGAACTTGCTTACCGATATCCAAAATTATTCCATGCTCCTTCATGAAGTCGATTCCAATGATGCACTCGTCACATATATCTGCTACCAGAAATAGATGCGAAAACTCTAGTTCTGCCAAACGGATCCTTAGACGAATCTCACCATACACTTTTGCTGCTTCTCCTGTGGCGGTCTTTAGACGGTAGCTATTGGTGTTATGTAGCCAATTCATCCTGACCAAGTCTCCTCGTACAATGGAGGCGGTGGTACCGGTGTCGACTGTAGCCACGTGTTTGTTGTTGTTTATTATTGCCTCCACTGTCTGACTTTTGTTGTCTCGCTTAGTCTGTGAGACTTGGATAGTGTTTCTGGGGCCATCGATACCAGAAACCAGCTTTTGCCCCTCGAAGTTGGTACTTACTTGTTTCTCGCCTGGGAAAACAAGTTGAGCAGGAGTGTTGGTGTTATTGTTCTGTTGTTCTCGAGCGTTGGTTCTGCTTCTACAATGTTGACATGCAGCTCTTCTCGGTGGTAATCTGCACTGCCGCTGGAGATGTCCGGTTTTGTTACAATTCCAGCATCGCACAGGTCCTTCACGCTGGCTTCTTTGGAATGCGATTTTCTGACATGAGCATTCCTCGACTTCTACTACTCTGACTCGATGAACTGTATTGTATTGTATTGTATTTATTAATAATTAATTTTTTGGTAGGTACATCAAATAAACTAACATATTAGAATTAAGAAAACCAGGGAAAAATTATTTACAAAAAATAAAAAATAATATTAAAAAGGCAAAATATAAAACAATTTTCAAAAATAAATTATAAAATAGTGATCTTCCGAATAACAACTTTGTATGTACCCGTAAAACAAATTATGAGACACTCTTTAGCGAAGCTATCAAAATAAAATAAATCAACATAGTTGTGTGCAAGGTGAAAAGAAAGGAGAAAAGGAAGGGAAATGTTTTTTTTTTTTTTTTTTTTTAAATTAAGGACAATATATTTTCAATTTGAAGGGATGTTAACTAAATTCATCGTATTCACTCGTAAATTATGTCGTGGATTATTTCTCGATGAAAGATATCCACTTCTCATAAAAAATACCTTTAAAACTTTAAAGTAGTATAGATGTCGTAGAGGAAGAACTTTTAAATCCTGAAACAAAATTAATTATTATAAAGCGATTTTTTCTACAAATGATTCGTACAACATGTTTTTGAAGAATAAGAAGAGGATTAATCTTGTTTTGATAAGAACCCCCCAACAAGTTATTCCATACTGAATTTTAGAATGAACAATACCATATTAAATCATAACTAGTACTTTTTGTGAGCAATACAAACCAAGAGTATAAAACTGTCTAGAACAACATAACAAGTAATTTTTTAGAGAGTGAGTATGATCAGACCAATTCATTTTACTATCAAGTAACACCCCAAGGTATTTGAAGGTCGTTACAAACTCAATCTGAAAGCAGTGAGGTGAACAGGACTTATTAGAAAAAAAAACTATTAGAATTGTTTACACTAAATTTTTTGCAATCAGAAGAATGATAAAAGATATCGCAATCAACTAAAATAGGTGACCCTGATAAGCTAAAATACATTATTTTTGTTTTATTACTCAATACCATTTTATTAGCTGCAAACCAACGCCTTAATATGTCCAAATCATAGTTAATGTCAGAAATTAAGTTAAGCAGGCATCTACAACCATAAGAAAAAGCCTTATCATCAGCAAATGCAGTAATTCTTCCTTTGAAATTCTGGCTGAAAATAGAATTGATGAAAATCAGGAAAAGCAAGGGACCCAAAACTGAACCTTGCGGAACGCCTATACTTATATCAGATAAATTGCTCAAGCTACCATCTATTCTAACTAGTTGCTTTCTATTAGATAGATAGCAATCTAACCAATTATAGATGAATCCACGCATCCCTGCATTATGTAATTTTTTCAAAAGAATACTATGGTCTACTAAGTCAAAAGCCTTAGTTAAATCAATGCAGCTGTAAATAAATTATTATTCAAATTTTCATAAATTTCACTACAAAATTTTAGCAACGCATCTTCAGTTGATCTATGAGCTCGAAATCAGAATTGGGCATCACTAAAGTAATTATTTTTATTTAAAAATTCCAAAATTCTTCTTTTCATCGCCTTTTCAAAAATTTTTGAATCCGCAGAGACCAAATTATTATTAACCACATCACAATTATTATAAATATTTTTTATAAAAACTCCAACCCCACCAGCACAATAAGTATTGTTACATGTTGCAAAAAACGTATACCCAGGAATTATAAAATTACCTTTCTCATCATCAAAAATCCAAATTTCTGTTACAAAAACTAAATCAGACTTAACAGAACACGATTCGATGTGGAGAAATAGCAAATCAAAATTTGCGCGAAGACTACGGATATTTTGTTGTATGATATAAAAGCTGTTGGGGTAAATATGGTTATTCAGAAAAACACTTAACAAAAGATCACTTTCAAAAACATATGATAAAACAACTTCATCTGGTTCAAAATTATGTAAATTATCAAAAGGCATTAATTTTACAGATTATTTAAGTCTTCTAAACTCTTGATTCTGATAGCTTTTTCACCTTCTTGCTTTCTCATTAAAAGATTGGAATTTTGAAACCATAGAAATTTGTATCCTTTAAATTTTTTAACAGACTCGGCAGCTTTACGAAGTTCTATATTATGCGATGACAAACTATTATTTATATAAATTGGGTTTTTTTGGTTGAAATTATTTCCAAAAACTTTGGCTGTCAAATTTTGTTTGCACTCCACTGTTTTCCTCATAAGCCTACGTTTGGTGCTAAGAGAGCAGAATTTTACGCACAATACACTTGAGATCTTAGGCGTAGGATTATTTACAGAAGAGACACTTGGTTTATTACTTTAAATTTTTTTTATATAAACGTTATCTATATGTTCTTCGCTTATGTTCACATCAAGTCCAACAGAGAAAAGCTTATACGTGTACGAAAGTTAATATACATTTTGACTGTACCATAGGTCATATGATTAAAAATATAACAAAATGAAATTTCTAACAAAGTGGTTGTGTTTTCTTTATTATCTTTATCTTTTTTTGCTAATTTTTATAAAATTAAAAAACTTAGAAGTTTACATTGGTCCTTCGAGCCTTTTTACGAACCATAAACATTATAAACAACTTTCGAAAGTGTGTGCAGTGTGTGCTTTTAAAACTTTAAGCTAAAATTGAAAGAAATCCAATTTACAATTGATCAAAGATAGTCACGTGACTTAAATTTTGCATAGACAATTATCGATTTAATAAGTGATTTTCGAAGAATATCTTAACAATATTGCTTAAATTTACTTAAATTTACTTAAACTAACTTAATTTAACTTAAAAATTAACTTAAAATTAAACAAAAAATAAATTCAAAGTACGAGGGTGCTCCAGACATCATCATTCAGAGGACATATAGCAGCAGCAGCAGATTAAGCAGTAAGTCTTGCTTGTTTCGTGTCTCGTCTTTTCTTGAATTATAAATAAAAACAATGGCGCAAAATTTTAAACAACCTATTGTTAAGGGCTTAGCATATTACTAGTTAGCAATTTGCTAAACATTTAGTAATTTACTAGCTCTTCGGAAATTTTAATCCTTTTTTTTCGTTTTACTAACTAGTAAAATACTAATTCCCTTTTATTAAAAATGGTGCATTTAAACACGTCCAAACAATGACAGTTCGTGAAAGAAAAACAAAGTAAACATACCTAAACCTAGGGAACGGACCTAATAATTTGATTTACCATTGGCCAGATACACTCCAAAACCTTTTTCAATTTTCTTAATTTTTGCCATCATGAAGAAAAATTTAAATCATTTTGGAGTGTACCTGACCAAACATAAACAGTTCAGGGATGGTTGATACCATTTTGGAATCAGCACCTCCATTAGCTTCAGTAACTCTTGATGTCTTCCGAAAACATTTTTTTTATTTTATTTACTTTGAAAAACAATTAGCACACGAATCATAAAAAAAACATAATTTAACTCTTTGCCAACAATTTTTTTTTCGAGGAAAATGACAGATTTCATATGGATTTAGCAAGTTACTAAAAGTTAAAGTAGCCATTTTGCGATTTTAAATTTAGTAAAATGTTAAGAGATAGTAAGTTGCTAAAATCGTTTAAAATTAGCTAAATCTTCTTTTTAACTTAGCAACTTACTAAAATGGCTTTAACATTTTACTAAATCGTTTAAAATTTTGCGCCAATTAGTTTAATATATAATGGCTGAAAATAATTCTTATAAATATGGTGAGCTTCAAAAGGGCATTTTGGTTAAGCTCATCAAAGATCTTACCAATTTTAAGAAAGCGCCAAAGGAACGCAAAGGCAAAACATATGCTTCAGGGCGTTTATGTAAATTGGAAGAAGACATGTTGGCTTCCAAATCCTACCATGAAGCTATTGTAGGGGGTGGTTTGCTGGAAGAAAATTTAAAGAAAGAAGAATTATTGGTGGGATATGATCAAATATATGAAATTTACCTCGAATATCGTGCGGAGTTGGTCGACGCAATTGAAAAAGTCACGCCAAACACAACGGCTCCGCCAATCAAGGGTGCTCCGCCCCTTTGTACAGCTGCACCATCATCGCAATCAGGTATTCGACTTCCACGAATCGATCTTCCAAAGTTCGATGGTACATATAGCACATGGCGTGCTTTTCACGACAGGTTTCAGGCGCTCGTTCACAACAACAAAAGCCTTGAAGACATAGATAAGCTGCATTTTTTGCAATCTTGTCTGATAGGTGATGTACACAGGTTTTTGCAAAATTTGTCGGTGGAAGCTGCCAGTTATGAGTCGGCGTGGGAGCTTCTAAAGGAGCGGTATGAAAACAAACGCATTCTGGTCCACATCCAAATGCAGAATCTCTTTGGTCAGCCCTCTTTGAGTCGCGAAACTGCCTCTGGTCTAAGAGATCTCTTATATACCACAAGAGAATGTTTTCTGGTGCTCGAAAACATGGATGTGCCGGTATCTAGTTGGGACACCGTACTTATTTGGTTCCTTTATCAGAAGCTGCCTAATTTTAGCCAAAAACTGTGGGAAGAGAAGTTAGGTAATTGAAAAGATCTACCAAAATTTAAAGAATTTACCGAGTTTTTGGATACCCGTTTCCGGACTCTTGAGGTTGTAGCTCAGGAGCAAGGAGCAGCATTCCGGTCAAAAGAAGAGCCATCCATAAGACCACGTACCCAAGCAGCCAAGACGAAAGTTTTGCACGCCAAGCAAGTCACCAAGCAGCCAAACAAACAAACGGCTAATACCAACGTCGTAGAGCAGCTAGCATGTAAGTTGTGCAACCAGGGCAAGCACACACTGAGGAAGTGCCAACGTTTTCTAAACATGGACAGTAAGGGACGCAGGGAGACCGTAAACAGGCTGAAGGTATGCGAAAACTGCCTATCTTACGGGCACCTTCTTCAAGCCTGTCTCAGTTTTAGCTCCTGCTATTTCTGCCAACAAAGACACCATACCTTATTACATGTGAACAGCCATCAATCAAACAACACGAACACACACCAACAACCTGCAGCAAGTGCATCAGCTCCGTTGCAAACCACCAGCTCGAAAACTTTACAGGCGTCCGTTAACCCTAACGCACCTGAGTTTCAGCCAACGGTGCAACAACAACAACTTCAATCAATACAAGGACAAACTTATAACTACCATACGTTGAATGCTGATCGCAATTTTGCACATCAGGTGCTTCTGGCGACGGCAGTTGTGATGGCGCGTGCTGCAAATGGTAAATTACGCCTCTTACGTGCTTTGATCGACACTGGGTCAGAAACTTCGTTCATCACTGAAGCTGCCGCACAACTGTTGAAGCTGGAAAAACGTCGTACGATTGCCGAGGTGTCTGGGTTAGGGTTGGTCAGCAGCGGCACTACGCAAAACTCCGTCGAAGTTCGTTTCGCTTCCTGCCACTCGACGTTTGAGACTGCCGTTCAGGCTTTGGTTTTCCAGTCGCTGACTGGGCATCTCCCGACCCAACGAGTGACACCCGGCAAATGGGACCATCTCAAGGGTCTTTCTTTGGCCGATCCTCATCTTTATGAGCCTGCACCCATCGATCTGCTACTCGGAAGTGACGTTTGCGCACAGATTATCCTTCCTGAGTTAAGACGCCCAGAGGATGGCATTGGTCCGGTGGCACTAAAGACCGAATTGGGATGGATAATATTCGGTCAAATTCCATCAGCATCTCCACGGCAAATTCGGACTCACCGAGTCACATTTACGGCCGACATCGAAAAAATGTATCGGCAAATTTTGGTTAGTTTCCCAGACCGATACTATCAGCTGATTATGTGGAGAGAGCAGAAAACATAATTTTTCAAAATGAACACCGTCACTTTTGGCACAGCAAGTGCACCATACCTTGCCATCAAAATTTTGAAAAAAGTGGCTGATGATGAAAATGATAACTTTCCGGAGGGGGCGAAGGTTGTCCGCGAGGACATGTACGTCGATGACCTCATAAGTGGAGCAGATTCAATCGAAGAAGCACGAAAAAAACGCGACGAAGCAAAACAACTTTTGGCGTCAGCAGGCTTCAATTTGAGAAAATTGACAATCAACATGAAGAAACTTATTGAAGACGTTCCAATACAAGATCGCGAGCTTGATTTTGAACTTCCATTCTGAATAAGAGCTACTCCCGCAACATGGACCACATTCGTTTCCAATCGTGTGTCGGAAATCCAGCGGTTAGTAGGGATCGATTGCTGGGGACATGTCGCAACGCGTCATAACCCAGCCGATCTGGCATCCAGAGGTTTTTATCCAACAGAATTACAGTTGCTCGAATCATGGTGGAATGGGCCTGAATTTCTCCAATGTCAATGGGAGTTCGATGCTCCGCATCAACCCGTTGAAGTTGACACTGAAGAAGAAAAACGAACGGTTAAGATTTTAACTATAAATGTAAATAATCGCGATGTCATTCTTCAGATTATATATAATTATTCTAGCCTACTCAAAGTGGTTCGAGTAATAGCTACTTGTTGTCGTTTCATAACAAAATGTCGACCAAAACTGGGGCCTATTAAAGGACCTCTTAGTCCAACGGAGTTGGAAAAAGCCTTATTATTCATCATCAAAGCAGTACAAAAGGAAATGTTTGAAACCGATATTCAACAAATTTTAAATAATAAGATACCGAAAAGCTTACGCGCATTGAACGCATTCATCGACGCCGATGGGATATTACGAGTAGGCGGACGTCTAGAAAACTCAGTCCTATCTTACAATGCTCAACATCCCATATTGCTTCAAAATAATCACCATTTTACGAGATTGGTTATTCGAGATGCTCATAAAACCACTCTACATGGCGGCATTCAAGCAATGATAAGCTTTATTCGGCAACGATACTGGATTGGACAAATAAGACGAAGCGTGAAATACCAGCTACACAGATGTCCTACTTGCTACCGGCAAAAGGCATCCGAAATGCAGCAATTAATGGGAAATTTACCAGCAGCCAGAGTGCGTATGTCTCGGCCGTTTAGTCACACTGGCGTCGACTATGCAGGTCCCATCGAAATTAAATCATGGAAGGCACGTGGCGCAAAAATCTTAAAAGGGTATTTTGCGGTGTTTATTTGCTTGGCCACAAAGGCCATACACTTAGAAGTGGTGTCAGACTTGACAACCCAAGCATTCTTGGCAGCATTTAAACGATTTACTGCCAGAAGAGGAATTTGCAAGCAAATTTTCAGTGACTGCGGAACTAATTTCGTCGGTGCTAATAACGAATTAGCCAAGATGTTGCAGGAAGCAAAGCACGATTGGAAAGAAATCGCCGAAATCATAGCGAATCACGGTACCGATTGGCATTTTATTCCCCCGGCTTTTCCACACTTTGGTGGTTTATGGGAAGCGGGTGTGAAATCCGTCAAGTACCACTTAAAAAGAGTTGTTGGAACCGAAAGGCTTACTTTTGAGGAGCTCGCGACGCTTCTAACACAAATAGAAGCTTGTTTGAATTCGGGGCCCCTATGCCCTCTCTCCGACATCCTCGACGATTTAAATGCACTTACCCCTGCTCACTTCCTCGTTGGCGAATCGTTCTATGCTATTCCTGAAGGCGAACTAATTACCAACACCACGCATATAGATCGATGGAAGCGTGTTCAATCCCTAACGGAAGGATTCTGGAAAAGGTGGAGTTCTGAGTACCTGTCAAGGCTACAACAGCGCCCCAAATGGACTCAGATCAAGAAGATGCCAAGAATTGGAGACCTTGTTCTCATCAAGGACGAACGTGTTCCACCTACATATTGGAACCTTGGACGAATTGAAGACGTTCAAACTGGATCGGATGGACTTGTTCGTGTTGTCACCGTGAAAACTAAAACCGGACAAATGAAACGTCCTATAACAAAAGTTTGTCTTTTACCTTCAAATTAATCATTTGAACAAACCTCCATCGTTTAAACTTCTGCTGAAAAATCAAAGGAATCAACATCATCAATCCACAACAAAATAAAAGAATATCTGTTAATTAAATTATTTAAAATTTTATTAAACACAAAACGAAAACAAACAAAATAATTCTTTAACAAAACGCACTAATAATTGTAAAATCGTTTATATATTTTATTTTTAAACATCTGTACAGTAACAACACTTGCAAAAATTATAAAATATTTTGAATTCCAAAAGTTGTACTGCCACACTGCATAAAACTTTGGATATAAAATAAAATAATTGCACTGCAACAAAACATGCAATGAAATTTACAAATATTATAAATAAAATATTTCAATTAATTTAATTACGAACTAATTCAAAAAATAAACAAAATAACTTCACTTTGAATTCAGCAAAATGCATTCCACAAATAATGTCATAATTTGCAATAATAAATAAAAGCACAACAAATGTCAAAACCCGTCGGCAAAACAAATTTAATAAATTTCCGAAAATAATATTAAAATTGAATAAATTTAAAAAACAGAACAAATCAAAATTTACGATTAACCTAATCAATAATTAAGAAAAATCTTTCAATCACCGAATTTAAAACAAATAAATCAAATTACTTCAAAAATAAAATAACCGAATCAAATCAAAACCATAAAAAAAAAACACCAACCACGATTAAACGTCATAAATGACAAAACAAATTCATCGAAGACAATATCATGAATTTCATCACAATAAATTAATTAAATATACCGCACTGGTTTGATTAAAATCAATAATTTATAAACAACACATCACAAGAATTAACAAATTAATATATATTTATATTATGTTTCTTTTTTGTTTTGTTAATTCACGCACTTTAAATTCACTATTTACAAAAGGTAAACAAACTTCCCGAAGAATCCAATTGGAAATCGAACACTTTCCAACTGGAAATTAAACTTCCCCACTGTTATGTACTAATGCATAACTTGGTATATAAAGCACATAATACAAATTTGATTTATGTAATTACATATATAATAAACTTATATAAAATTATATCTTAAATATAATTTATTGCATCGAGAGCATATTATATTCACACAAAAGCACTCACATAAAATTCTGCCACACATCGCGATCGCGAAAATAAATAATCGGCGCGCGCGTTTATATTCTCGAAACAAATCCTATATACATCAAAAGATCACATTCAACAAAAAACTTACCTGCAATTATTCATCACATTAATTACATACACTCTAAACGAAAACGATTAATTAATTAATGAATTAAGAAACTCAATTAAAACCGAAACCGCACAAGCACGAAGAATTTCACACACGAACCGAAATGAAATGCACAATGGCGAGGTCAACTATTCAATTCATAAAGCCTAGTAGCGTATTTACTCTATCTCAATGATAGTAAACGAAAAGGAAAACTTTAACGAAATCTCCGCTTTTGTTTATTAATTGTAAAACCAACGTTGACTCTCTTTGTTGTTTGTGTTTTCCTTTTATATGAACCACATTTATAATACTTTTGTCTCTTTTCATGTCAATTATGAATGAGAAATATAATGGGTTGATGGTTGATGACAACACGGGTCACGATATTTGTAGATAATGCAGATAATAACGAGAAAAGTGATGCCAAGCTGCAAAAAACTAAAATTGCAATAATGCCCACATTTACACAAGACATCAAAATCCCGAGTTTTGCGTTTTCCTTTTGAACATCGTGAGGTGGGAGAATGTACGAAAGTACACGTATAAATCATAAAAAATACGTTCCACAATTCAGCAACAATCACTACAATTAGATGTCAAATAATTAATGAAGTTAATATACATTTTGACTGTACCATAGGTCATATGATTAAAAATATAACAAAACGAAATTTCTAACAAAGTGGTTGTGTTTTCTTTATTATCTAAATCTTTATCTTTTTTGCTAATTTTTATAAAATTAAAAAACTTAGAAGTTTACAAGAGCTTTATCTAAGGCATTCGCTCCAGTCAGATCCGGAACTCCAATAATATCCACAGTATTCTCTAATTGCAATTGCTCCAGCAAATTCACTCTAGATTGTAGCGCGTTAATTTTCAATTGCATTTCCTTTTTCTCCTCTTTCAACTCGTGCAGAGAAGACAGACAATCAAAATTAACTTTTTTTAGCTCTATTATCTCTTTATATATGGCTTCTAAAGAAATAGTTGTGACAGCCACAGCATCAACTGGTACCGGCTGATGAGCGAGATGTTGATGATGAGCGACAGCACCAATTGCATTAGTGTTAAAAGGTTCAGTGATGGCAGATGTTGTAGTCACAGCAGTGAACTTGGAGGCAATAGAGGAGGTCGTAGCAGTGATGATGGAGCATATTTTGCTTGTGCGCTTCATGATAATTGTTAAGAACAATATTGAAATTGATTTTTTAAGAATTTTCGGAAAAAATTAATTGAAATAAAAATGAATTTAAATAATATAAACAAGAGAATGTTTCATTTAAGGAAATTTTATATCAGTTTGCACAGAGAAGAGGTTTTTGGAATTATGTATCATTTTTAATAGATTTAATGAGGGTAGTTAAGTGGAAGATCGTGCGTGCGTCGTCGTCGGCTAGCTATTGATTTTGCATAGGTATATGCAATTCTTTTCTTCTAGATTTGATGGAAGATCGAATAGATTTTGCATAGATTCAATTATATATATGTTTTTAATTATGTATTTTTTTAAATTTGGTGTTGTTTCAAAAAATATTTATTTGTTGAGGTTAATTTTTGTTGATATTTAAATTTCGGAGATTTAATAGGGGCATAAGCTGCACAATTTTGCTCCATACTTTGTATACAAAATATTTCGATTTTTAAAATGATAATGTCTTACAACATAAGGTCGCCGGAACTTGCTCTTATGTACGATAACACTGTGGTTTTAAAGTCTTAATAATTTTAAAAACTTTTCATTTGAAAAAAGAAATATATTTGTTATTGAAGACTATGTATATTTTATGCCACCTGCCAAAAATATAGTCTAGTTTAAGAAAGTATTATGTGAGTACATAAATATGAACAATATAGCACCGTGCTGTCTTGCACTTCACACATATGCATGAACTCTACAGTTTAGACTGAAAAAAAAATTTAAAATCAATAAAATTAGAAATAAATTGATTAAAAAAATATCGGAAATTGATTTGACACAAATGCAATGTACACTAAGTGATTTCTTACACAAATCTCAATTTATGAGAACAAATTTTTAAAAAATCGTTGGAGCGATTTAAAAAAAAAGTAATTTTTTATATATGTATATATATAAGATTTTGAATATGTTTTTAAGAAACAAATTGGTACGCCAATTTTTAGATATGCAGAGTTAAAAACTAGTTTTGAAAAAAAATCATAGACCTAGGTATTTTCAAAATATCGAATTTTCAAAAAAAAAATTTGAAATTTTTTTTAAAAATCTAAAATTTAATTTTTTGAAAATTTTGATATGGAATATTTAAACTTATTAGTAGCTTTTGTGTAAAAAACGTCATTAAAATTGGTTCAACTGGTAATGAGATAGTCGATATTTGTATGTATAGGTAAAGAAAAAAACAGCTAAAATATTATTTTATTTGAATCACTCAAAACAAAACAAAATCACTTAAAATTTCGAACTTTTAATCACTTTGAATGCACTAGCTTCGCTGTCAATCAGTAAATGCAATGGATATATATATTTTTCGCATTTTAATTTTGTATTTACTATATTATACCTACCTACTTTTAATCCATAAAAATGTTTTATATGCACAGCAGAAAAGTATATAGAATATATAGTATACATATATAATCTTGTTGCAATCCTATCTCTCTCGCCCACATTGTCGCTGAGTGACGTAATTCGCTTGACCTTTGTTTGTATTTTTAACTTCCCATTAGAAGTTATTGTAATTGGTCCGATTTGTCGTCTTGAAAATTTTGACATTTCTCGACGTTTCGAGGTCCCAGGAATCCGAATCCATCATTTTTCGAGAGATGTCTGTATGTGTGTGTGTAAGTACGTTCGTACGTTCGTGAGCCTTTCTATCGTTCACTGTATCTCGAGAACGAATAGAGATATCGAATTGAGTAAATTTTATTTTTTTAATTACATCACGAGGTGCAAAAAAATTTAATTAGCGGTGTTTTTACTACAGCAATGTAAAAAAAAAGTTGTAAAAATCATCTCGAATATTTCGAGAACAAAAAATGCCATCGACTTCAGGTTAATTTTGCTCTCCACATAATGACGTAATAAAGAATTGAAAAGAAGTTAAAAAAAATCAGCGGGCAGTCTTTTTTAAATCAAAAACATGCTAAAATTTTGTGAAAAACGTGTTTCGGTTGTAATACTTTGAGAACAAACAACGATATTGTAACGATTAAATTACTCAACTTCTTTTGAATTATAATGTAACATCTTTAATGGAGCGCCATCTTTTGGAATATAGCTGAATCACAAACCGATACTGAACGCTACCACTGGTAACTTTAAGTGAGCTTTTTCGAACATCGAAAGAATGTTCGAAATTCAAAGGGGAAATTATAACCCCCCCTACCTGTCATAGAAAGATCGAGAAGCAAATACGAGAACCTTCACGAAAATACTAGGAACTAAATATTGAGTATAAAAGAGAGCTTGGCTGCCACCCTGGACACAGTTTTGTTTTTAATAGTGACAGAGTAAAGTTGATTGTAATAAGAGATACGTAAATTGTTGAAGGAAATTAGTTTCAGTATATTTGAGTGTTGAATAATAAATTGATTGGTTGTAAGAAAGTGAAGTGTTTTATTTACGAAATAAATAAGTGGAAGTTTTAAAACAAAATAAATAAGTTTTATCCATCGAACCCTAAGAAAATATTACAATATAAACTTCGAGATAATTTTATTCTATACACGATGCCATATTTGGTTACTGATATAAATTTAAAAAAAAATTCAATTGACGATTTTTTTTAAAGCAAAAATACTACAAGAAAATACTAAAAATCGTTGAAAAACTTTTTTCGGCTCGAATATTTTGAAAACAAACACTAGCTTAGAAGCCGGGCCAATTTTATTCTATAGTAAGTAACGTAGTCAATAACTGATAAGATTTGTAGAATTATTCAATTGACAATTTTTTTTTATAAATCAACAAATTTTCAAATTCAAACCAAAAAAAAAAAAATTAATGTTTTTCGGCTCGAATATCTTGAAAACAAAGAAAGCTATCGCCTCCGGAATTATTTTATTTTACACGAAATGCTGTAGCTATGAATTGGTGGGGTTTGTTTAAAAAATTAAGTTGATGTTTTTTTTTTTTTTTAAAGCAAAAACAATTGCCAAAAATAAAACTTAAACAGTTGACAACTATAATACGCCCCAACTTTTGTTTTCACTTGATCGCATATTGAACATAAGTCTTAAGATTTTGAATTAGGAATTTCCTTATAACATTGGGTGTCCAATTGCCACGGGCACCAATGGATTTTATATGTGTATCTGTGTTAAAAAACTTTATTTGAAAATTACTTAAATAAATTCCTGACTTAAAAGCATGCTCTTGAAGATGGTTTTTAAACAATAAAAACAAAATTCTTAGTAAATTGCAAATTTCTCTTAAACCTCCGTCCCATAAGATTTTTTTCTTATCTGGTTTTATACTACTTAAAAAAGTTCTTCGTTTTATGTCGCATCTTGTGCGAATTACCCTTTTTAAAATAATTAAAAATTACAAGTAACACAAATACAAAATATAAAATATAAAAATCAATATTTCCGATAATAGCCAATTTAATGTAGGTAATTTGGGACCTAATAACATTTTCTTTAAGATACCTACCTAGGTCTATGTAGTTATTTTTCGTTATTATTTTTTTATTTAAATATTTTATAATAATAACTAGGGCTAGGATTTGCATGCAAATGCATGTTTTCTCTCACTACATTTAGAAGCCTAAGACCAAATCATCTTTACGAATCATAAAATTTCCTTAAAAATGGCATTCAATCGTTAGTACATATTTTGCATATTTTATGCAAAATGCATATTTTTATAATAAATGCATATTTTCATAATAAATGCGTATTTTAAGTGCATATTTTCACATTTTTCGTTAGCTTTCGAGTAAAAATTTGTGACGAAAAATCTGGGTCGAGAAGTTGGTTTAATAAATAACGCATTATGTGCACGGACCCTATTTCAACTCGATATTTATATCATGAATGTAAACGTAGTAATAATCGACAAAGTGAACGCGTCCGTTGAAAACAAATACCCTCCTCACTTTCTTTGAACTGTTAAGATTTTGGAAACTTCCACTTTGTCGAGGAGCTTATTCGCTTCCAGAGTTTGCATTAATTTTTACAAATACTTACGCATAATAAAAAAAGACCTGTACCAAAATATTGTATTTTTTAAATATTTATCAAATCCTAGTTTTCTGAAAGCTAATATTTCATTTTGTTATTTATTTACTTACTAAATCGAGTTGTTTAAGTGAATAGTTTTTGAGAAATTATGTAAATTTCAAAGTCAACATTTTTGAACAAATTGAAAATTTGGTTTTTTAAACAGTTTTGTTAAATTGATATTCTTGTCTTTAAAATACAATGCTTTTATCAATTCTTAGTCAATTATCGAAAAACAGATGTAACAGCATTTTAGTTTTCGAGAAATTAAAAAAAAGGAAAGTACTCTTTCCTTAAAAAACTAAAAGAAAGGGTTTAATTATGAATGGTAATTTTTTTGCGTCATAAACAAAACAAACAAGCAATGGGATATGGTTAATTTCACTTTAATATTGAAGTCATCTTTAAATTTAAATTGGTAAGACCCATTTAGTATGACAGAATATTAAAAGAAAATGGACACCTCGAGTACTTCTAAAAATTAAAACTAACAGCTTGAGAAAAATTCAATTTTTTAATTTTGCAACATGAAATAAAATGAGTGAATCGCACAAGCCTATCCTTGTTCTGATTCTATAACGTTGATTGGCATTAAAAAAAAAACAGCTCCTTACACAAAAATATACTTTTTACATTGTATTTACCTACCCAAATTTTGACAAATATGTCCATCCCTTTAGGATCAATTTGGAAGAAAATAAAAACATTTAATATTCTACCTTTAATTAATAAATACATTTATGTGAACTGTAAAATTTTTTCAATAAAGCAACGACAACAAATTAGTTTTATATAACATAAATATTTCACTTCACTTCACAAACATACCAAATAGGTCTATTTCACTCAATAAGTTATATAAAAACACTTAAAACTGTAAAAACAACAGAAGCAAGCAAACCTCATGATGGACGTCAAAAAACTACGAAGAGGAAGACCATCATGAACAAGAAATAATAAAAAAAAAAAACACTTAAAAACCACAGAAGCAGAATACAGAAAAATTAACGAGAATGAAAAATCGTCGCCTGTTGCGTTGCTTCTTTTAAACATCCAGTTAAAATACATGTATAACTGGTAACAGAAACTTTCTTCAGTACCAGTTACTATAATAACTTATAACTTATAGCAACAGCAACTGCCAACAATCAGCAACTGCCAACAACCAGCAACTGCCAACAGTTGCTGTTCCCAGTTACTGTTCCCAGTTGCTGTTCCCAGTTACTGTTCCCAGTTGCTGTTCCCAGTTACTGTTCCCAGTTGCTGTTGGCAGTTGCTGGTTGTTGGCAGTTGCTGTTAGCAGTTGCTGTTGCTGTTAGCAGTTACTGGTGTGGCAGCACCGTCAGTAGTGCAATCAGCACCAACACAAGTACAAGAACATCAAGCAATGCCAGCAGCTGTCACACCAAGAATTAGAAAGAGAAAACAGACTCTGTTGCCGAGGGAAATATATGAGTTCAGTTATTAGCTTCGTCGTAGATTGACCTAACGAAATCTCTGTGTATATTTTATAAACGAAATCTATCTTTATTGTAATAAAAGTATATTTATTATTCCTTAACTAAAAACTTAATTGTTTTATTAGTGTATGAACCCATACACTAAATTGGTGACCCCGAACTTTCAATAGAAAAGAGATTTTTTTTTTATCTTTTCCACAAAAAAACTACACGACGCATCAAGTCGGCAATCCTCAGCGATACCATAACCTCAAAATCATCATGGCGGATCTCAGCGAGCTGATCAAGAGCAGAGGAATCATCAAGCAACAAATCACAAAAATATACAATTTTTTCTCCGTCGAAAGAACTGCTACCCAGGCAGAAATAAAAAAAATCAAACTCGACAAACTCTACCGAGATTTCGACATCGTTCAATCAGCCATTGAACAAAAATCTATTGAATATAATGATGAAGAAGAAAATAGCAAGGCAATCGCAGAAGCAGACAGTGAGAGAAATCATATCGATAGCCAGTATGATGCCATCACTAAATTTATAAGTCAAATACGGGAAAAACAAGAACGAGAAGACACAGCCCATCAAAGCCAAACAGAAACCAGTGAACTCTCCTTGCTAAGAGAACAGGTAAGACTTTTGACATTACAAAACCAAAACTCCACAGCGCAAAATCCGACCGCACCAGTCCAACCTACATCTGTTCATCAGTCACGATCGAATATTCGTCGAATAAAACTAACCAAATTCGATCCATCTCAACCTCAGATGTGGCTTAGTCAAATCGAAATGACATTAGAATTGGAAGGTATCATGACTGAGGAAGAAAAATTCAAGCAAGTGTTCATTAGTCTTGAGGGTGATTGTCTGACAGCCTCTGAAGATTTAATTAGCGATCCGTCGGTGACAAACAAGTTCACAGTCTTCAAAAAACGCATTCTCTCCAGATTTGCAGAATCGGCAGAGTCCAAATTAAGGCGTTTATTGAAAGGTGCAGATTCCAAGGACAAAAAACCATCAATAATCTTAGCTGAAATGAAAGGCCTTGCTGGTGGAGAATGTGGCCCAAAAGTCATGAGAGAGTGCTTCATGCAAACACTGCCCGAATTGACGAGAAACGTTCTCACAGTTTTCGAAAACTACTCTCTTGATGACCTCGCCACGGCAGCAGACAAAATGTATGATTCTGCAAACAATAATCAGTCTTCATCTTCATTGTCAGTAATCGAACAGCAGTCAATCCAAGCAGTCTCTCAAGAAGGCCATATGAGCTACACAGAACTCTGTCGAACCGTTAAAGAACTCTCAGAGCAAATTCATGCTCTAAAAACGCATGAACGACAGAGATCTAAATCGACAAGCAAGTTCCAGAGTCGAGGGCGTTCTTCTAGCAGAGACAAAGACAACAAAAGGATATGCTTCTAATGGGTGATTTTTTAAGAGGTTTAGAACTTTAAAAAAAAAAAAAACACAAAAAATTCGAAAAAATGAATGAAATATTTATTTGAATCGATAGTTTGAACCTTGCAATTTAATGTTTAAAGATAATTTCATGCAAATGTTGACCGCGGCTGCGTCTCAGGTAGCCCATCCGCTGAGTCCAATTTTGGCATACCCTTTCACACATATCGGCCGGTATCTCACGAATGAATGCATGGATGTTGGCTTCCAGTGCGTCAATCGAAGCGGGCTTGTCCCTATAGACATTAGCCTTGACATACCCCCACAAAAAATAATCTAATGGTGTCAAATCGCACGATCTAGGCGGCCAATTGACCGGCCCGAAACGTGAAATTAACTGTTCACCAAACTCGCCTCGCAATTGCGCCATTGTTTCGCGTGCTGTGTGGCATGTGGCACCGTCTTGTTGAAACCACATATCATGCAAGTCAAGAACTTCCGTTTCGGGCAAAAAAAAGTTTGTTATCATCGCTCGGTAGCGTTCACCATTGACAGTAACGCTGCGATTCGCATCATCTTTGAAGAAATATACCCCAATAATGCCGCCGGCCCATAGACCGCACCAAACAGTGGCTTTTTCGGGATGCATTGGTAGCTGTTGCAATGCTTCTGGCTGATCTTCACTCCAAATGCGGCAATTTTGCTTATTTACGTACCCATTCAACCAAAAATGAGCCTCATCGCTGAACACAATTTTTCGATAAACAACATTTCGAACCGAGCACGAATTTTGATAGTAAAATTCAATAATTTGCAAGCGTTGTTCATTTGTAAGACAATCCATGGTTAAATTGCAAACCAAACTGAAGCTGTTTGACAGTGACACAAGGTACTAAACACACGTCAGCTGTCAAAACCAGTGTTGCCAAAACCAAACCAGCTTAAAAATCACCCGTTATCACAAACGATGGTCTCACAATGCCCGAAAATGTGAAGGTTCTTGTTCCTTCAACAACAACAGCAACAAGCAGGAAAACTAACTGAGCTGTCGTCAGTTCAATTGGTTGGCGACAGCAACTTCAACAACAAAAACAATTTCAGTAAAGAACCTCGTCTGCACATTTTCGATAAAGGAGCAAACACCCGCTTTCTCATCGATTCTGGCTCAGTAGTATCTGTAATCCCAATATCAGAAATTAATCAACGTCTTATTAGTGCAGATCTTAAATTGTACGCTGCCAATAAAACCGAAATCCAAACTTTTGGCTATCACTTTCTTAAACTCAGCCTTGGCTTGCGGAGGGAGTTCAAATGGTCATTTATTTTAGCTGATGTTCAGTCAGCAATCATCGGTGCAGATTTTTTGCAGCATTATCACCTTGTCATTGATCTCACACAAAATTGTCTCATAGATGCAAAAACAAATCTCAAGACCAGTGGAAAAGTAACAGATGTGAACGAGTTTGGAATATCAACCTTAAGCGCAGGAGCAGTACTAAATGGTGAGTACTCAAACCTTCTCAAAGAATTTATCGATATCACTACCAACTCAGCAAAGCGAAATACAAATATCGACCCTTCAGTTTGCCACTACATTGAAACAACAGGACCACCAGTTGCAAGTCGTTACAGACTCCTTTCAGGAGATAAGCTAGCAGCCGCCAAAGCTGAATTGGATTATCTCATCGAAAAAGGTATCTGCCGACCTTCCAAAAGTCCATGGGCAAGCCCACTTCACATGGTAGCCAAGAAAAATGGTGGCTGGCAAGCCTGCGGGGACTATAGACGATTAAATGCACAAACAACACCTGATCGTTACCCCATCGCGCATGTTGATGATGTAACAGAGAGACTACACGGAAAAACTCATTTTTCCACACTAGATCTGGTTCATGCATACCACCAGATTCCGATGGCTGAGTGCGACATTAAAAAAACAGCTGTTTGCACCCCATTTGGCCTCTTCGAATACCTTTTCATGCCATTTGGTCTGCGGAATGCATCGCAAACATTCCAGAGGTTTATGGACTCCATCTTCAGAGGTATGCAATTTGTATTCTGTTACATAGACGATATTATAATCATGTCTGAATCATCTGAGCAACACCAAGAACATCTGCAAGCCGTCTTTACAGTTTTAAGACAACATTCTCTTACAATCAATGTCAACAAATGCCAGTTCGGAATGCCTGAAGTCAAGTTTCTTGGATATTTAATCAACAAGGATGGATGCAAACCACCACCAGAACGTGTCTCCGCTATCGTCAACTATGAGCGGCCCGAAACCATCAGTCAACTGCGACGATTTTTGGGTATCATCAACTACTACAGGCGTTGCATACCGCATGCAGCAGACCTCCAAGCTCCACTTAATGAATATCTAAAAAACTCAAAGAAAAATGATAAGCGAAAAGTTCCATGGACGGAAGAAACAAAAAAGATTTTCAATAAATGCAGAGCAAGTCTTGGTGAAGCAGCACTTTTAGTTCACCCAGTTTCAATAGCACCTTTAGTCTTGACTACAGACGCTTCTGACGTGGCACTTGGAGCTGCATTAGAACAAAAAACGGACAACATCTGGCAACCTCTCGGATTTTATTCTCGAAAGTTAACTCAAACTGAGATTAATTACAGTGCTTACGAACGAGAGCTACTTGCCATCCACGATGCCATCAAACACTTCGAACATACACTTGACAGTCGACAGTTTGTTATCAAGTCTGACCACAAGACACTTGCCACAAATATTGGAAACAAATCTGATAGATCTTGCAAACGACAACTCAGATACCTGGACTACATCTCAACTTTTCAAACAGTCATAGTGCACATCAAAGGCGACGAAAATATTGTAGCTGATGCGTTCTCTCGTCTTGCCCACGCAAACATCAACGAGATTGCCATGCCTATGGATATCGATGCAAGAACACTCTTTGAATCACAATCTGAAGACGTAGAGCTCAAAAGTCTCATTGAAGGAACAAATTCACTCAAGCTTCAAATTGTCCATCTAGAACCTGAAAAAATTCCGATCTACTGCGATGTATCAACAAGATATGTGAGACCATATGTTCCAAAAGAACTCAGAAAACGCATTTTCACTTCCGTGCATGGTCTCTCACATCCTAGTGGAAAAGCCACAGTTCAGCAAATCAAGCAAAAATATGTTTGGCCATTTATGAAGAAAGACGTCATTAACTGGGCTCGAAACTGTCTTCCATGCCAAACAGCAAAAATTCATCGGCATAACAAACTGGAACCTTACCATATTGACATGCCAGACAGCCGCTTTGACCATGTTCATTTGGATTTGGTTGTCTTGCCACTTGTCCAAGGTTACAGATATTGCCTTACTATGATTGATCGATTTTCTAGATGGCCAGAAGCCATTCCACTAAAGGACATGACTGCTGACTCTGTGGCTACAGCCTTTTGGACTCATTGGATTGCCAAGGGACGCAATTTGAGTCCGCACTTTTCAAGGCACTGACCAACTTGACAGGAACCAAACGTGCTCGAACAACAGCCTATCATCCACAGGCAAATGGGATGATTGAACGATGGCACAGATCTTTTAAAACAGCCTTAATGTGTCACTCAACAACTCCATGGACAGAACTTCTGCCAACAGTACTTCTTGGTCTACGAACCTGCTATAAAGAGGATTTAAGGGCGTCAGCAGCTGATTTGCTTTATGGAACTTCCATCAGACTTCCAAACGAGTTTTTCACGAATGAAGACATGTCTGATGCAGATCTTCAAATCTTTGGCAAGAAACTCCGTGAACATATGCGAATGCTAAGACCTCAACCAGCAGCACATCACATCAAAAAGAGTGTATTCGTCCTCAAGGATCTGTACCAATGCTCACATGTTATGCTTAGGACCGACGCAGTTAGGAAACCATTAGAGCCTCCATACACTGGACCATTTGAGGTAATCGAAAGATTATCTGATCGTCTTTTCACTATTCGGATGAGTAATAAAGATGTGAACGTCTCAGTGGATCGACTCAAACCTGCATTTATCGCTCAAGAAGACAGACCAGCACAAATTATTTTTCCAGATGAGAATACAAATGATCAATCCACTCACAGCCAGCAGCAACAATCTGAATTGCCAAGAACACCAGAATCCACCCAGAGCCAGCAGCAACAATTCGAACTTCCAAGAATACCAGATTCAAGCCAAAGCCAGCAGCAGCAACAACAAGAAGCAGTATCCAGTTCCAGATCTTCAGTAAAATGCACAAATAAAAAAAAAGTCTCCTTCAAAGACAATAATAATCGTGACATTGTCACTGGTGGGGGAGTAGATGTGGCAGCACCGTCAGTAGTGCAATCAGCACCAACACAAGTACAAGAACATCAAGCAATGCCAGCAGCTGTCACACCAAGAATTAGAAAGAGAAAACAGACTGTTGCCGAGGGAAATATATGAGTTCAGTTATTAGCTTCGTCGTAGATTGACCTAACGAAATCTCTGTGTATATTTTATAAACGAAATCTATCTTTATTGTAATAAAAGTATATTTATTATTCCTTAACTAAAAACTTAATTGTTTTATTAGTGTATGAACCCATACACTAAACTGGTATAAGAAAATGTCTCCAGCTACTATAATAACTGGTTTAAGTAGAATTTTTTTCTTGATTTCTTGGTTATGAGAACTGGTAACGACACAATATGATCTCGGGGATTGAGATAAAATATTTTGTTTCGCAGTTATTTTGAAAGGGTTATTATTTAAGGGTTTGCAAGTTGTTGTAAGATATCAATATCTCTTCCGTAGTGAACTTTTTTTTTGATGTTTCGGAGGTATTTTTAATCCATCGTCATCGTAGCCATCCTTCGATGGAATTTGACAGTTGATGGCTTGACAGATAGGGGACAACTTATATTTTGAGGTATAGAGAATATTTCGTTCCAAATGTCAACAGATTGCCCTAAAAAAGCATTTTTCCGGAGCAGAAAAAAAAATCTAAATTTTTCGTTTTTTTTTGGAGGTTTTTTAATCCATCGTCATCGTAGCCATCCTTCGATGGAATTTGACAGTTGATGGCTTGACAGATAGGGGACAACTTATATTTTGAGGTATAGAGAATATTTCGTTCCAAATGTCAATAGATTGCCCTAAAAAAGCATTTTTCCAGAGCAGAAAAAAAATTTAAATTTTTCGTTTTTTTTTTAGGTTTTTTAATCCATCGTCATCGTAGCCATCCTTCGATGGAATTTGACAGTTGATGGCTTGACAGATAGGGGACAACTTATATTTTGAGGGATAGAGAATATTTCGTTCCAAATGTCAACAGATTGCCCTAAAAAAGCATTTTCCCAGAGCAGAAAAAAAAATCTAAATTTTTCGTTTTTTTGGAGGTTTTTTAATCGATCGTCATCGTAGCCATCCTTTGATGGAATTTGACAGTTGATGGCTTGACAGATAGGGGAGAACCTATATTTTAAGGTACAGAAAATATTTCGTTACAAATGTCAACAGATTGCTCTAAAAAAAGCATTTTTCCAGAGCAGAAATAAATTCTAAAGTTTTCGTTTTTTTTTTGAGTTTTTTTTAATCCATCGTCATCGTAGCCATCCTTCAATGGAATTTGACAGTTGTTGGCCATCCTGTGATGGAATTTGACAGATAGGGGACAAATTATATTTTGAAGCATATAGAGTACATATTTCGTTCAAATAGAACGAATAAAAACAAGCAAGGGAAATAAATCCAAATCCAAACAGTTTTTATTCTTCTTGTCCCTTTAGATAATATGCTTATTTTCAGAACTAGTTTCAAATTTTCAATAAATTCTCTCTAATCTAGTAAAGTGTTATTCAATAATTTTAATAAATGGTAACTTTAATAGATTAACCGCATGAGCTAAGACATATTTACTTTACCGGTTATTGTAATAACTGACAGTTAACTGGTAACTGGTCAATATAAAAACCTCAAAAGTTATTTGTTACCAGTTATTTCAATAACTGGTAACTTTGATATTGAGTAACCGGTTATAACAGTTACGAACGAATAACCGGTTACTGGTAACAGTTATCGATATATCGTCCATCACTCTCCAAATACCTCGTCGCCAATACCGATGTGATCCAATAGCTTTAAAAAGTGTTAGTTCTACTTTAATTTAATAATTTATTAAAACTTTAAATATACAAATTCATTAAGTAACTTAAGATAGATAAACGAGTGTCGGTGGAAATCGGTGAACTAGTGAATTACTTCATTTACTCTACAGACTCTAACAACCCGATATATAGAACATTTTTAGACCTTTTACTATAGGCGTGTTTTTTTGTAAGCCTCCCTCCGGGCTTACAGAAGAAATTGACGTCGGTGCTAAACAATCACTATGTTAAATGCGACAACAACTAATCTCCTACGGGCTAAGCTAAACCCAGAGAATTCTCCGGGCTTAACTTAAGCATACAGAAAAACTCTGTTACCGGCGTGAATTATATACTTGTTATCGATAGTTTGTATGAAAACTCAATCGCGTTTCTGTAATGCTATTGCTAATCCCTGTGGTCGTTTTTTTCGTACAGTTCCCTCTGGGCTTACATAAAACACGCCTACTATAAATCTGTTTTGAGGATCCGATCACATCAAAAATGTATTATTTTTATTTTTTATTGTAGAAGTATTCGCTTATTGCAAAGCTAAATAAATATTTAATGTTAAAATTTTGAAAAAAGTATCCCTTACCTAAGCCATCTTCTTCTAACAAAGGATTTTTGAAAGTGGATAGATCTCTTTGATTTAACCCCATATGATAAATATGAATAGCTAAATTAAAAAAAAAAACTTTCTTGAAGCCATTCCCTAAAAATAACCTTTGAAACACAAAAAGTATTTTTGAAATCGAAGATGTGGTTTCTGATATAAGCCCAACAAACGTACCTACAAAAAACAAGACTTTAGCATCATTAATATATGTATGTAGGCACATAGATTGAAAACACATTAGACAACTTTACTTGGCAACGTCATTTTAACAACCAGCGACTCTTTTGGAACCAGTTGTCCTTGTCGGTCTGCTGCTTTGTCTCATTCTGTTATTTGGATTTTCAGGTTTTGGGAAAATAACAGTAATATTTAATAAAAAAAAAAACAATTTATGTTATAATACTCCTGAAAAAAATCACTATTTTAAATTCTCTCATCAAAGGCAGAGGAAAAACCTACTCTCAGGTCATACGTTTCGCTTACAAATTTATTTAGAATTTATATTACATTTAACTTAAACTTATATTGAACTTATTCTTATTTTATATTTGTTTAATTTTAGAGTGATTTCAAAGACACACTGTGTGATTCCCCTGACAAACAAGGAAACGAAAATATTTTAGTAGAAGAATTTAACGATTCATCAAATTGCGAAAATAACTGGTTTGATAACATCGAAATTGACAAATACATTGCCGGTTTTCAAAAGCAGGATTCCCCAGAAATCAACATGGAATTGTATAAGAAATATCACCAAGAGACATCTCTGACAAGGAATGAAACGAAAGCTTGCTTAAAAAAATCAGAAGAAAAAGTAAAGGACAGCATATCAAATTGGTTTAATTTATTTTCTGAACTTGATCCCTTTGAAAATCCCCAATCGTTTGATTCAAAACTGTATACTAAATCAAACTCACAGCCAACTTAAAATTGATTAATTAATTGTAACAGAACATTATGTAAACAGATGCTGTAATGAACAATATATGTGCATGAGTAGCTACGAACTGTATTTTAAATTGGCCTTTTATTCACCCAATTCCCTGTTCTGGCCGTTCCTTTTTACAGGTGTTTCTGTCAACTTATTGAGAGAGAGAGAGTAGGGCACCCATAGTCACTCTTTCAGTATCTTGAAGAGACAATGTCATTTCTGACAATTGAAGTGACTGGTTGATCTAACAGACGATGAGTCTGATCGAAGTGTAGGCGACAGTTGCTCCCCAATCGCAAGAGATGTTATTGGAAATGTCATTAGAGATGTCATTAGAAAATGGCCTAATGCCCAACCTACCTTTAATATAATATATTATACAAGATGGAATGCTATAGTCTGTAACGGACCGAGGTGTTGTCGGCTAGGACTCTCATATCGATGCTTCATCTTCTCTTTATGAAGAGGTGCTAAAACCCCTGAAACATGAAACTGACAGCACTTATGGAAAGACGCCCTACAAAATCCTAAAAACCTTTACTTCCTTTCCACCATTACAACCCATCGCTTACAGGCACAGTGGGCTGGTCCTGGCAGCAGAAGAAAAGAGTGTTCAGACTACGAAAGCGTGGCATGCTAGCATACAGCACGTCCTAGCTCGTCGGCGGGGGGGTTCTTGCTATCGTAGCTCTGAACGGTTGTTACGAAATTACATGCCGGAGTGTTAAAATGATAGTTCGGGTTCAAAGAATAAGGCCCGATTTCGTCCTGATTGGTTTACTTAAATTTATCTATAAACCCAATTCCCTGTTCTGGCCGTTCCTTTTTACAGGTGTTTCTGTCAACTTATTGAGAGAGAGAGAACCTAAAAATAATCAAGAATACCTAAGAAATACAATAAGTCAAAGTAAAGAAATTTTTAACAATATTTCGTTTTCTTTTTTTTTCTTCAAATTAAAAACTGCAACAACCAACAGTCTAGAAAGAATAAATATTCCATAAAGTATTTTTTTTCCTAAATAATAAATTCACAAAAAAATTGTTTAGAGCTATCGTTTGTTCTGGAACTGTTTAAAATGTTTCATTTATTTAATAAATTAAACAAAATTTAAAAAAAGGAAAACTATATAATCAATTAATTAACAAAAAGATTAATTAATTAATTAATTAATTTAATCGAGGCGAAAAATAAATACAACAAAACCAAAATAGTAAAAAAAAATGAAATTAAGACGTGGATTAAATTTTCGCTCACAAAGTGTTGTTTTCTTTATTTGCCGAATACAGAAAAAATTAAAAAAAAAAACTATTAAATTTTATATCCACCACGAAATTCACCGATGCTTATACCGAACTTGCATTTGTAGGGTTTTATGCTTAGAGCACTTTATTCAGTGCAAAAAAAAACTGAACTTTAATTAGGTATATTTTTTTTATAAAATTTTGTTGCTGGCAAATGGAGAGGAGTAGAGAGGAAATAGGATGGGGTAAGGGTCGGCAAGGAAGCAGACAGGAAACGAACAGGGCTAGGAATAAATGGGAATTGGAAGCGGCCTGCTTGCGTTGCACAGCTGAGCTCGACGGATGGGGGGGGATCTTGCCCCCGAAACTAAACCTCACCAGCATCAAAAACACTTATCAGGCCTGGTCTCAAAAGAGGTGAAAATCGGACGGACACTCACCACACACTAGGGCACTGCTGATGACGTTGCAGTGTGGCCATTACCCTCCCAACCTGGAAATCTGCGGCCATTTTTAGATTTCCCCAAAGATGGAGGATGATCGCGTTCAGATCATACCATCTTCACCGAGAGAATTGGGCTACCTTAGACACCCCTGAAAATTAGCACTTCAAAACTTCATATTTCGTTCATCCGAAACAAACAAACACGGAAAATTTCAACAAAAGAGGCGTTCATGCGAAGTTTATTCCAAAATATCGGTAGGTATATAAATACAAAAGAAAACATATAACGAAAATTTGTTTGAACCTGGTTGTTGATCTTTATCTTTACAACAAAAATAAATCTTTAATCTATATATGATTATAATTTAGAAACCAAAATAACAAACAACAAAAATGATAAACAAAACAACGTGACGAAGAAGTATTTCTTTACAGATCTTTTCATCAGCATCAAAAAAAAAAAACGGTACCCTTTTTGGTACTTAGAAGGTTAACTTTTGGAATAAATCCCTACCTTCATAGAGCTCTTTGGAGGTGGTTTATGACAGAACAGAAAAGACACTAAATTCACAGACCCGGAAACACAACCTTTTCACTTACATCAGTCTTTACACCAGGAACAAAAAAAAAAGATTATTTAATAAAAAAAAATTAAAGGAAATAAATAATAATAAAAATAATAAATATAAACAAATAATAACTTTTAACTTCAACGCCAAAAATAACACAAAGAAGCTTAAAATAAATCAGCAAAAAAAATTACTAAATTAATTTTTAACTGTAGCGTGAATCCTTAGCGGAAATATCTTTATTTTTTGTACTTTTGCCGTTAATTTTGGCCAAAAGTCGTCAGAAGCACCCTTTTGAAAATTAAACACCGTTACGTACGTATGCAATTGAGTTTTTAGATTTATAAATATTTTAATTTTTGTTTCTATTTTTTTCTTCTAATTCTTTTAGGACTCACTGTGTTGCATTTTACTTAGTCTTTTGATATTTCGATTTTGGAATTATTGTCCACTAGTTTTTTTGTCGGGGACTCCAGTAAACATTTGTGCTGTTCCAGTGGATGGCAGAAGAGTCTGGAGGTTGTAATCCTTCAATGTTGAACACTGGAAAATTCAGGATACCCAGAGAAGTTTCAAGAAAAGTCCAGAGAAAACAAGTTCCAACAAAAAAAAATTGATGTGGCGGCCGAGACTTTCACTGGCAGCCTTCGACCGCCAGAAACACAACTTTGTCAAATACGCAACCTGGAGAAATTATAATTACTATAAAACCTTTCTTTTTTTATTATACTTTCTTTTTATTTCTCACCTTATTATGCGGTCTTTTATTTAATATTAATTTGTTAATTTCTTTGGGCGATGATCACTTCAGAAAAAGGGTACGCTTATGTGGATAATTCCAGAAATCTTGAGTCAAAAAAAAAGGAGATTAATATCAAATATCCCGAACAAATAAAATAAATGTTTTAATTACACACCAGGTAAGTTTTTGTATTTAAATTTGTTACAAAATATAGGGCAACACACCGAGAAGTTTTTCTGATTAATTTTATAAATTTTAACATTGAAAATGTTTATAGGGTCGTTTTGATAAAAGTATGGTGTTACCAAAATGAACAAAGATAGCGTATAGGGGGAGAAAGATTGAATATTTGGTTGGTGTTACCAAAGAAACTACCAAAATGAATAAAATGAAGAAAAAAACACAAGTGATGAATTTCAGCCAACCTACCTACATGTTGATCATCGCCAACCGACGAGATTCAGTGGAAGAGTGTATAAAATTCGAAAAATGCTTGATTTGAGTCCACTTAGAAGCCTATAACTTTAGTTATAATTATTGGATGTTCAATATTAAGCTAGATAATTAAAGTTTAAATGACAGGCTACAAATCTGCATAAAAATTTTTGCAAAGGCGTAAAAAATTTCGTACTAGAAACTTGAAAAATTGTTTTTTTAGAACTAATTTCATCACGGCAAAAGAAAAAAAAAACAAACAAAATATGTACATATGTATGTATGTAGGTAGGTACGTAGGTACGTACCAACAAAGAATGTATTGATAGAAGGGAGAAGACGGTGGAGTGTGTGCAATAAAAAAAAACACGTGGCAAACAAAATTGGCTTTGCATCGGGCACAAAAATGATATACTTTATGTTTATGTAGGTATGTATGTATGCATGTAGGTATGTGCATGAACATTTGTAGTAGGTATTTTACAAATATTAAAATCGTAAAGGTTAGAGTTGGTTGGTTTGTTTGGATTATAACTTCTGTTCTAATAATCGGATGTTTGAGGTTAAGGTCTTAAAATTAAGGTAAAATGTCAGTCTTTTAAATCAATCGATTGTTGAACCTAGAATATGCATAGTTTGGGTAAAAACTTAACTAGCTTCTAAATCAATTTGGTTGTCTAACCTAGAATATGCATAGGTACCTACTTGAACCTCTTATATAAAATTATAACTTAAGTTCTAAGCAAGATTCTCAAGGTTAAGGTATGTTTAGGTAAATCAGGCAAGAGGTAGAATTAACTTAGCTAAACAATTGATATATTACAATCGAAAAGAGTCGATTTTGTAAGCTGATATATTCTGTTCTAATTATCGGATTTTTGAGGAAAATGAATGTAAAATGACAGACTAGAAAATGTTTTTGACAAAACTTGATTTACTTCGGAATCAGCTCCAAGTCCCAAAAACATTATTTTTGTCTAAAATAAATTACGCGACTCGATATTGTTAAATTGATTAAAAGATGAGTTCAAAATATTTTAAAATAAAATATTATAGAATAAAAACAATTAGCAATGGGGTTGGGCTTCGCATCAAATTCTTTGTAAATTTTGTCTCGATTTAAAAAAGGTTTACCTGGACATTTAATCAAACACACGGGTGGATTCAAAAACAATCAAGTCGAGAACTAAGTTGAACCGTATATGATGTATGCTTTAATCGATCTGTAATAATTCAGTTACCTTTCTGCGAAGCTTAGCTAGGCAAAAATGTCAAATACTTAGATATACGTTAAGATAGATGGTACCTATATGTATTTTTAATTTCGTGTATAAGTGCTGTGCCGGTGCGGATGAAAATGAGTATGATTGTGTAATTGCGAGATAAGCCCACAATTAAGACTAAGATTCACATTATTAAAAAAATTAACAAATTAATTTAACCACCAACTGGGAAGTGACATTAAATATACAAATTGGTACTTCAGACTGTAGAATGGTTTCTAAGACAATTTGTGAAGTTATAATGCAACAATAGTATACAAAACAAAAATCTCTAAGATTTGGCATGATTTTGTTTTATCGACGTAATACAAGTCATTTTCAATGTCCCCATAGTTACTCTATGAGTAAAATCTGTAAATTTTTTTAATTAATATAAAAAGAAAACTTCGAAAAAAAATTGGTCGGCTGTCAAGAGTCAAACTGGCTGTCGGCCGATGGAATTACAAAAAAAAAACATACGGATATACAGCTATTGAATTAGTGAAGAAACACGCCACTTTCGTATTATATTCCTCCCACATCGTTTGTATCACCCGATACAACATACACCCACATATGGTTGTTTTTTTTTTTTTTTTTTTTTTTTTATACCTAAAGATATCGGTGATCAGATTGTTTATCTGGCTTCCTTATTTTGACATTTTGCCAAACCTCAGCTTCTACTTCTCACTTCGCTTGCCACGATCACAGACAGATGGCGCTGTCATCTAGGATGTCAACCCACCCTTATTCCAGGGAGGATTAAAAAAGGAGTATAAGACTGCTTTTAGACGCTGCAATTTTTAATAGCAATTTGGGTGGGTGTCAGACTCAACAACGTAGTAGCTGTCACTTCTTTTGACGTTGGATAATTTATCGTTGTTCCATATTTAAGGCATCCGGGTGCCCACAACAAAGTTCGTTCTTTCTTTGGATACATTCCAACTAAAGGACGAAAAAAATAAGGGTACCCGTAAACGCGGTCGCAATTCAAAAGTCATTCCGAAAAAAAATTACGTAGTTCTAACTCCTGTGAGGTGAATTTGTACTCTAATGTCAAAAAAAAAATTGCTCAATTTACATTCTTTTTCCACTTCGAATATTATTTTACTTCATCCTGAACCCATTTCACCTATTTGCTAACCTAGAGTTCACATAACCTGGGCTATATGAAGTTGGAAGTTTGAATGGTTGAAACTTGGTCGAATAGTTTTATCGTCTCTCTATTCATTTCCGATGAATTCCTGACATTACAAAAATGGACACCACGATGAGCAGGCTAGAAAATGTTTCGGTAATTATAAATGTTTAATTTGTTTAATTATATATTTAATATTGTTTTTTTCTATTATTTCCCTAGCTGCGTTGGAAGATTTTGAACGAGAAAAGATCGTTCTGCCATCAAATCCACCCCCATCGATGGAAGCAATGGAGATCGGATGGATAATTGTCTTCCTTGCCGGCGAACGCATGTGGGGAGCAACCCACGTTTTAAAGCCGGGCATTAATTTTGGTTCAAGAACCGTTTCCAGCGGCAGTGTTATCAAAAAAAAATGTTCGTTCTGCCACCTCAGCATATAATTATATATACAAAATAACTTGTTTCCTAATTTTTTTTTCCATTTCTTTCAGATTTGATGACCGGTCTAAGGTAGAAAGGGATATTCATTAGAGGTGTGCTAAAGAGCGATTTTAAATGAGCAGCGATCGCAGAGAGCAGTTTACAAAAAGAACTGCTCTTTTTCGCAGCTATTTAATCACTCTTTAAAAACAAGTTAAAGTCGAAGAATGTACTTTAAATTTTGTTTTCTGATTTGAAATTCGTTTAATCCATCATCATTATAGCCATCCTTCGATGGAATTTGACAGATGGGTGAGAACCTATACTTTGAGGCATAGAGAATATTTCGTTCCAAATGTCAACGGATTGCCCTTAAAAAGCATTTTTCCGGAGCAAAAAAAAAATTCGAAAATTTTCGTTTTTTAGAGGTTTTTTAATCCATCGTCATCGTAGCCATCCTTCGATGGAATTTGACAGTTGATGGCTTGACAGATGGGTGACAACCTATACTTTGAGGCATAGAGAATATTTCGTTCCAAATGTCAACGGATTGCCCTTAAAAAGCATTTTTCCGGAGCAGAAAAAAAATTCGAAAATTTTCGTTTTTTTAGAGGTTTTTTAATCCATCGTCATCGTAGCCATCCTTCGATGGAATTTGACAGTTGATGGCTTGACAGATGGGTGACAACCTATACTTTGAGGCATAGAGAATATTTCGTTCCAAATGTCAACGAATTGCCCTTAAAAATCATTTTTCCGGAGCCGAAAAAAAAATCGAAAATTTTGGTTTTTTTAATCCATCGTCATCGTAGCCATCCTTCGATGGAATTTGACAGTTGATGGCTTGACAGATGGGTGACAACCTATACTTTGAGGCATAGAGAATATTTCGTTCCAAATGTCTACGGTTTGCCCTAAAAAAGCATTTCCCTGAACAGAAAAAAAAAATCGAAATTTTTCATATTTTTAGAGGTTTTTATCTATCATCATCGTAGTCATCGTGTCCAAGTGATTTGGAGAAACTCCACACATCCATTGAATTTCCAAGTATGTAATGCGATTTCAACTTCAACCTGCTCTCTGCTCAGTTTCTTTGCATTATATTTAATGATGAACAGTATAGTTTAAATAGCAATGAGCAGTTTAAAGAGCATATAGCATTTTGTTCTGAGTCAGAACAAAATGCTATATGCTCTGAGTCAGAACTTCTGACTGCTCAGTGCTCATCTAATCGCTTTCGCGATTTATTCGCATTGAATAAGCACTAAGCACATTACTGTTTCTTGCTCATTCTATCTTTTCAGTCTCCTCTTTGAAGATATAGCTAAATGTATACACTATATGAGATCCCATACCTGCTTCCCGGTTATTGCGATTGCGAGTTGAATTTGTTTGTGAGCACTGAGCAGTGAGCAGTTAAATTGAAGAGCAATCGCTACTGCTCTCTGCTCAGTGAAATAGCAGAGTGATTAAAAGCAGCTATCGCAATAGCAGCCTCACCTCTAATATTCATAGGTAGCCATTAAAATTGTTATCGAGCAATGACCTCTAAACCAAAACAATTAATAAGGCTATGGCTAAGGTAGGTTCATTTGATACATTAAAAAAAACTTTAAATTTGATATAGTTATTTCCAATTAATTTCAGATGGGGAAATTATGTAGATCGATATGGAATGTATGTCGGAGCAGTAACACAGTCACCACCCACAAATTCCACCCACTTCCACTTCACCGGTGAGCGTTTTTTTTTTGGAATAGTGTTTTTCGTTTATTAGTTATTCTAAAAGAATAAAAGGACTACAATAAATTAATAAATTAACAACTACTTACGGCCTAAACTAAAGAGAAAATATCACAATGGGTTATCACAGTTTTTTAATTATTAACTAATACTAATAGTAAAAATCACAGCTAGTTTTTTATCATTTCGGATCGATAAGTTTTCATAAATATCACAGATGTTAATGATTAAGAATTAATAAAATTAATAAATAAAAACAATAAATAAATAAATAACATTAAGAACAGTGGCATGCAGTTCATAAATACTAAAAAAAAATTATTTTGTTTGACTAATTAGAGGAGTTTTCACGTACTGTGTGGAGAATATAGTGTTCTAATAGGATTGTTTTAACAACAGGTATTTCATACAGGGTGTTTCAAAAAAAAAAAATAAGTTAACATGCAATGGATATAAACAAAAAAATTAAATCTTAGGTACAGCGTGACAGTAAAAAGAAATTTAAGTGAAGTGTTTACTAAACAAATAGTGGGAAATTTGTGCGATTTTTTGTCAAGATTTCGGTTTCGTGTGGAGTTTAAATATCTTATTCGATTTCAATTAATATCGGTGATAACTTTTGACGGTGTGAATTGATTATTGCTTTAGATCTTTGGCATGAAATATGCCAATCTTTTTACCACCAAGATTCTCAAGCTCGTACATGTTACTTCCTACTTGTTTCACTATTCGACATTTGATATATTTTGGGGATAGTTTCGCTGATAGGCATTTTGAAGAATCGCTTAAAATGAAGTTTCTTTTATAAACCTCCTGTCCAGGCAGGTAGTTTATCTTTTTCGTGCGGGTGTTATATACTTTTGCTGACCTATCGTTAGCTTTGGAAATATTTTCGCGAATTTGTTTTCTTATGCACTGCAATCTGTTTTGTCTCGGAATGGTCAACAGCTCGCTATCGTCCACGGCGTTAAGTTTTCGCGCCAGTTCATAGCTACTACCGTGCGTCATCATATTGGTGCCAAATAAAGCATAATATGGGGACACTCCGATAGAGCTATGAACGGAACTCCTCAATGCGCACGCTATATCACTAAGGTGAACATTCCATTCGCGTTGGTCGTTTTTAAGATACGATCGGATAGCTGCTAATAACGAACGGTTAACCCTCTCCGAGGCATTCGATTGTGGTGCATAATTGGCGGTTTTAAAATGCCTTATGCCATATTTTGACAAAAAGTTTTGGAATTCTTTGGCCAGAAATTGTTTTCCATTATCAGAATGGATGATGTTAGGAACACCGAATACATTAAACACATCTTGACGTAAAAATTGTATGATGCTAGAAGAGTTAGCGTTTCTCAGGGCTTTTAAGAAAACGAATTTGGACAAATGGTCTAGTACAACAAAAACATAGACATTACCTGACTTAGATCTCGGATAAGGACCTAAGAAGTCAACATACAACTTTTCGAAAGGACGATTTGAACAGTACGACGTAACGATAGGTGGACGAGAAACTTGATTGGACGCTTTACTCTGTTTACATACAGAACAATTTGAGACATACTGCCTAATTTGGATGGTCATATTGGGCCAATAAAAGTGTTGACGAATCCTGTTTAAAGTTTTTTCAATACCCCCGTGAGCCATAAGCGGAGGGTCATGAGCATTTACTATTATTTCTTCTGTAAGACCCGATGGTATCCACATAACCCATGTGTGTTCAGACATAACCTCATCGCCCCCATACCTAAATGCGCGTTTATAAACGAATCCGTCCTCGACTTTTAAATCTGGTAATTGTTTTGCGTTTTCTTTTATTGTTTCAATTAAACTAGTGTATTCTTCGGACTTGAATTCTTCAGAGGTTAAATCTATTAACGGTGCGACTTCTTCAATAGCCAGAGAATCAACATTTACCCGAGAAAGAGTGTCCGGAACTACATTAAGCGATCCTTTTCGATGCTGTATGTCGAAGGCATACGATTGCAGTAACAGGCTCCACCTGGCGAGCTTTCCACTAAGGTCCTTCATGCTCATGAGTTATTGGAGGCTGGAGTGATCAGTGATGACTGTAAAATCCATGCCCTCGACATACGGCCTGAATTTTTTCACCGCCATCACTGCTGCCATGCACTCCTTCTCGGTGACACTGAAGTTTCTCTGACTCTTGCTAAATTTTTGCGAAAAGTACGCAATCGGAACTTCTTCCTCTTCTTCATTCTTTTGGAATAGTACGGCACCGATTCCCGCATCCGATGCATCACATTGGATATAAAATCTTTTTGTAAAGTCCGGATGCGAAAGGACTGGTGCCGTGGTTAACGCTTTCTTCAGTTCCTCGAACGCTTTCAGCGTCTCGTCCGTCATTTTAAATTTTTCGTTCCTCTTTTTCAGCAGGTCAGTAAGGGGAGCAGTCAGGCTAGAGAAGTTCTTTATAAATTTTCTATACCACCCTGCCAAGCCAAGCAACCGCCGCACCTGCCTTGGGGTTTTGGGAATAGGGAAATCCACTATTGCCTCAACCTTAGCAGGGTCGGTTTTTAGCTTTCCACCACCAACTATGAAGCCCAAGTATTTCAGCTCTTTGAAGCAAAACCTTGATTTCTTCATGTTGATGGTTAGATTCGCTCGTCGTAAGCAGTCGGCTACTTCACTTAACAAGGCAATATGCGTTTCAAAATCTGGCGCCATGATGAGCAGATCATCAAGATACACAAAGACACGATCCCTGAGTCGTGCAGGAATCACCTTGTCCATTAACTGGCACAACCTTTGGGCTGCATTACACAACCCAAAGGGCATAACAGTGAATTGGTACAAGGGTCTTCCCGGTACCGCAAAGGCAGTCTTTTCCCTACTCTGCCTCTCCAACGGTATTTGCCAGAATGCTTCTTTTAAATCTATGCTACTAATGTAGATCGTATCGGGTAATCGGCTGATGAGCCCTCGATATGGGGGAGAGGATTCGCGTTTTTCTTCGTCAGTGAGTTCACCTTGCGAGAATCAAGACAAAGTCGATTCTTGCCTGGTTTTCGCAAGAGAACCACTGGCGAACACCACGGACTCTCGCTCTCCTCGATAACGCCGAGGCTCAACATTCGATCTAACTCTTCATATAATATGGCTTGTATCGCCGGAGAGACAGGATAGTGACGCTGCTTCACAGGGAGCGCATCTCCCGTATCGATGACATGCTCCATCAACGCCGTCTTTCCTAGACCATCTCGGTCAAAACAAAGAAATCTCTGCCTGACCGCATCCAATCTGGCCTGCTGATCGGAGTTTAACTGATGAACGTTCGATGAATCTAATTCTTCATCAACCGAAATACTACTTACTATACTTGGGGCTAACTGGAATACTCTCCAGAAGTCTACCCCAAGGTAGATCTCCTGGTCCAAATTTGGAACGAGATAGAACGTTAAGTTCTCTTCTTTGTCTTTATATTGTACTTTTATTTCCACTTTACCTACGATAGACTGGCTTTTGCCGTCAGCTGTCTTCACCCCAGATTGGAACGGAGTTATTTGACATTGGAGTTCTTTGGCTAGTTGCATACAATTTTTCCCAAATATGCTTACGCTAGCTCCACTGTCAAGTAACCCTAAAACTTCTTTCTTACCTAATTTGATTTTAGCATATGGTCGAGGATCGGAATCTAAATTTATAACTGTGGAGGAAATTCGCTTTCTAGTTTCTCTCCTTGCTTTAAAACGGGTTCTAGCTTTAAGAACATTCTTAGAAGGTAGACCAATTTCACTATTGAAAATTCTATTTCGCGCTTGGTTGTACTCTTCTATTTGGACATGTAACGGTTTGATTTGGTAGGGTATTGGTTTGATATCTGTATTTATTTTATTAAATTCTACATTGGTTTCACGTTTTAAAATTTTAATTCTTTTCTCGCCCTCTTTTGTAAGAGGACTTTTAATTACTTTTTCCTCTGTTTCATTTAGAAATTTTGGAATTATTGGGGGTTCTGACCTGGGTTGGCACGCGATTCCCCCTGAGTCTTCGCGTCCCTCGATCGGTTTCCCTGATTGCATCTTGTGCATCGCGGAGTTATCACGCCCTCTAGACCGCATTTATAGCAAAATACGTTTCGCGTATCAGACTCGCAGTCAAAGTAAGTATGGCCCTGCACCTTGCAGTTCCAACACACTAAGCTTGTGGCATCCGCATATTTCCGAGGAGGGATCTTGGGACGAGCTCCACCGAACTGATAAGCAGCAAGCTGTTCATCAGTTGGCGGATACATTTCTTCATACTCCAGCTCGTTTACCGTATATTTACCTGGCGGTTTACCAATTGTTTTAGGTACTTCTCGATCTCTCCTCGGAAATGCTGCTTCAGCATCCTTGCAAGCAGTCCTCAACTGATCCAAGGAGAAAATAGGTTGAGGGTAAACTAATTTACTGATCTTATCATTTAAATTTCGTTTTAGAATTCGCACCATTTCTACCTCCGGAATCGGAATTCTTAACTGGAATTTCATCTTATTTATGGTAGCAAATAAATCTTCACTGCTTTCCCAGGAATTCTGCCTTCGGTCCATGATATCACGGATAATTTCGAAGTCTGAACGAGTGTTCTTAAACTGACGCATCAGAGCGTCTTTCAATGTTGGCCAGTCGGGCCGATAATTATTCCTTTGAAATTGCCAAAACCAATCGTGGGCATTTCCTGAGAGAAGAAGATGGAAGTCTCTTAGAATTTCTGTCCACGGACAGGAATATTGGTTTTGCAGGGTTTCTAACCGAAAGACGAAGTCTGCGGCTGTCATAGTCGTTGATTGACCATCGAACTTCAAGCCCCATTTGTCAACCTTGATCGGAGCCTTAAATCCAGGAAGTAGATACGGGCTGCCATTGGCAGGTTGGTAACTGTATGGATTTGAATTATTTATCGGAGTGGTGAAATTTCTACCAGGACCCTGGTTAAATTCATGAAACCCGTCAGACTGACGGTTTCTACTTTGGTCTGGTTGCCTTCTCCTCTGTTGTCCTGGAGGTACAAATGCACTTCTAATTGCATCAACTGGAGGATTTGGCTGCATTGGTTGCCCTGCTGGTGCAGGGTCAAACGAACGTGCTGTTGGTCGAAGGATCTGATCTGAGGATACTTGATTGGAATGTCCTAAATTCAAATTTCTAAGGAATCCTCCTAACTGATTTTGGATTTCTTCTTTCAAGGTACTTGTAACTTCCCTTTGTATTGCCTGTTTTGTATCAGACAATCCTTCTACTATGGCCAAGTTGATATAGGCCTTCAAATCTTCTGTACTAATCCTAGTTTCTTTTACTTTATTTGCAGCCGGTCCCTGAGCTAAGCTATCTAAAAAGCCTCTAGAACTACCAAGGTTTCCTAAATTGGTTGAAGGTGGCCTAGCATTAGGAACCCATTCAGTTGTTTGCCTAACTGTGTCATTCAAAGAATCTATACTTTCCCTTGGAGGTACGGTTCCTCCTGCCATCCCACTGAGGTCGCTGAAAGGTGGAGCTGAAATCGAGTCAGTAGAGCTGTTGGCTTGACTGTCATTGATCGGAATACCAGAGTTAACAACCGTATTAGATGCAGATCGGGTTTGCCTATCGGATGTGAGAGGAGGGAACATTGCTTGCTGTCTGGAGGTAATATCTAACCCTTTACTAACTGACCTAGTTAATCTATAAACCTGTTCACTTATTTCAGCATTTCTAATCAGGCTGTTGATGCGATCTTCATCTTGCTTATTTGAGTGAGCCATCTTTAAATTTTTTAATAACTTACCCGGTATCAACCAAAAAATGAAAATTTTTATAATAATAAGGTGAGTTTTGTTAAGAACTATTCTTTCTTATAATATGGCAATGCCAATAACCTAGAAAAAGGAAACTTTCTACAAAAACTATTACGTAAAAAAAAAATAAACTTATACAACAAACTGACAGTAATTCTTTGAAAATTTTACCTAATTTTTGAAATAGCTTGATTTAGGCAAGATTCAAATAACTGCGTTGAGTTTTATCAACAAAAAAAATAACAAGAAAAATTAACGAATAAATAAATAGAAAAAAAAAATGTTAGATTTTTCTAACAAGAAACTTATAACGCAAACAAAAAAGATTAACTTAACCAAAAAAAACAATTTTAGAAGAACTTTGAGAAAATCTTTGGAATTGGTTTCTTATAAAACTTTAGTACTTTTTCCTCGAAAAAAAACTAAATTATATAAGAAAACTTAAAAAAAAAACTAACAAAAACTTTGGTAACGGAATATAACGTTTCGTTAGCAAAAATAAACAATTAACGCAAAAGAAAATAATTTAAAAAAAAAAGAAGTAACTATAAGTATTATCCTAAATTTAAAAGTAAGAAAGGAACTAAATAAATTTTCAAAAATTTAAGTTAGACAATTTCACTAAAATCTAAATAAAGTTTTCATGAAACAAAAAAACAACAAAGTGAGTTTTTATTAAACAAAAGAAACACAAATAGTTTCGAAAAACTGTTTGTTTCGAACAAAAAAAAAACAAGTAGATAATTGTACCCAGTACAAGAAAAATAAAGATAATCGTGAATTAAATGTAGAAAATTTCTTGCTAATAACAAACAAAGTTGTAACAAATCAAAGTATTTGAGGTTTTCGGTTTTTTCATAAACATACGGGGTGTTTCAGGTAGCGTCTTCGGTGGTTTCTTTTCGATATGGTACGATCCTACTAACGACATCACTATTTATTAAGACTTCAGACGGACAAAAAAAAATCCCTTAGTGTGGTGAGGTAAATAGGAGAAAAAAAAAATAGAAACACTAACAATTACATTACTTAGTTTTTCTCGCCGTTCCCGCAATTCTAGACTGTCTCTAGGACTTTGCTAGAAGACATGAAACGGTAAGGTCAACTTGACAAAAAAAAAATAGAATTAACTATAGTTGAAACGGTGCATCGATGTTCGACGACTCGTCAAACATGGTCACTGCGTTCCAAAAAAAAACTTAACAAAACAAGACTGTAGGATAAGAAATTGAAATTTTAAATAGAAAAGCAAAAAAAGTAAGGAAAGGAAATAGGAAAAACGAGACAAAAGACGTTATCCGTTGCTACTACAAGTTTCCAAACATACGTCGCAGTACACCTAGGTATGTCTGTAACTCTCCTGATGCAGACATACGCATGTTGAAAAACCTGCTGCAACTCCAAATAAAACGCCAAAACAATCACTAACCGCAGTCGCTATGAACTTTCAAGAAATCGTCGCGATACACCTAGGTATGTCCGTGACTTTCCTGGTGCAGACATACGATTCTTGAAAATACATAGCAAGTTTGGTTGAGGACATTCACTACATAAAATAACTGAAACTAAGACTACAATAGCTAACACGTTGGGCGCCATTTTGTTGCTGGCAAATGGAGAGGAGTAGAGAGGAAATAGGATGGGGTAAGGGTCGGCAAGGAAGCAGACAGGAAACGAACAGGGCTAGGAATAAATGGGAATTGGAAGCGGGATCGAAATGGAATAGGAAGGAGTGTCTAGTTCCGAGGACGCGGCCTGCTTGCGTTGCACAGCTGAGCTCGACGGATGGGGGGGGATCTTGCCCCCGAAACTAAACCTCACCAGCATCAAAAACACTTATCAGGCCTGGTCTCAAAAGAGGTGAAAATCGGACGGACACTCACCACACACTAGGGCACTGCTGATGACGTTGCAGTGTGGCCATTACCCTCCCAACCTGGAAATCTGCGGCCATTTTTAGATTTCCCCAAAGATGGAGGATGATCGCGTTCAGATCATACCATCTTCACCGAGAGAATTGGGCTACCTTAGACACCCCTGAAAATTAGCACTTCAAAACTTCATATTTCGTTCATCCGAAACAAACAAACACGGAAAATTTCAACAAAAGAGGCGTTCATGCGAAGTTTATTCCAAAATATCGGTAGGTATATAAATACAAAAGAAAACATATAACGAAAATTTGTTTGAACCTGGTCGTTGATCTTTATCTTTACAACAAAAACAAATCTTTAATCTATATATGATTATAATTTAGAAACCAAAATAACAAACAACAAAAATGATAAACAAAACACCGTGACGAAGAAGTATTTCTTTACAGATCTTTTCATCAGCATCAAAAAAAAAAACGGTACCCTTTTTGGTACTTAGAAGGATAACTTTTGGAATAAATCCCTACCTTCATAGAGCTCTTTGGAGGTGGTTTATGACAGAACAGAAAAGACACTAAATTCACAGACCCGGAAACACAACCTTTTCACTTACATCAGTCTTTACACCAGGAACAAAAAAAAAAGATTATTTAATTAAAAAAAATTAAAGGAAATAAATAATAATAAAAATAATAAATATAAACAAATAATAACTTTAACTTCAACGCCAAAAATAACACAAAGAAGCTTAAAATAAATCAGCAAAAAAAATTACTAAATTAATTTTTAACTGTAGCGTGAATCCTTAGCGGAAATATCTTTATTTTTTGTACTTTTGCCGTTAATTTTGGCCAAAAGTCGTCAGAAGCACCCTTTTGAAAATTAAACACCGTTACGTACGTATGCAATTGAGTTTTTAGATTTATAAATATTTTAATTTTTGTTTCTATTTTTTTCTTCTAATTCTTTTAGGACTCACTGTGTTGCATTTTACTTAGTCTTTTGATATTTCGATTTTGGAATTATTGCCCACTAGTTTTTTTGTCGGGGACTCCAGTAAACATTTGTGGTGTTCCAGTGGATGGCAGAAGAGTCTGGAGGTTGTAATCCTTCAATGTTGAACACTGGAAAATTCAGGATACCCAGAGAAGTTTCAAGAAAAGTCCAGAGAAAACAAGTTCCAACAAAAAAAAATTGATGTGGCGGCCGAGACTTTCACTGGCAGCCTTCGACCGCCAGAAACACAACTTTGTCAAATACGCAACCTGGAGAAATTATAATTACTATAAAACCTTTCTTTTTTTATTATACTTTCTTTTTATTTCTCACCTTATTATGCGGTCTTTTATTTAATATTAATTTGTTAATTTCTTTGGGCGATGATCACTTCAGAAAAAGGGTAAGCTTATGTGGATAATTCCAGAAATCTTGAGTCAAAAAAAAAGGAGATTAATATCAAATATCCCGAACAAATAAAATAAATGTTTTAATTACACACCAGGTAAGTTTTTGTATTTAAATTTGTTACAAAATATAGGGCAACACACCGAGAAGTTTTTCTGATTAATTTTATAAATTTTTTTAATTAATATAAAAAGAAAACTTCGAAAAAAAATTGGTCGGCTGTCAAGAGTCAAACTGTGGCTGTCGGCCGATGGAATTACAAAAAAAAACATACGGATATACAGCTATTGAATTAGTGAAGAAACACGCCACTTTCGTATTATATTCCTCCCACATCGTTTGTATCACCCGATACAACATACACCCACATATGGTTGTTTTTTTTTTTTTTTTTTTTTTTATACCTAAAGATATCGGTGATCAGATTGTTTATCTGGCTTCCTTATTTTGACATTTTGCCAAACCTCAGCTTCTACTTTTCACTTCGCTTGCCACGATCACAGACAGATGGCGCTGTCATCTAGGATGTCAACCCACCCTTATTCCAGGGAGGATTAAAAAAGGAGTATAAGACTGCTTTTAGACGCTGCAATTTTAAATAGCAATTTGGGTGGGTGTCAGACTCAACAACGTAGTAGCTGTCACTTCTTTTGACGTTGGATAATTTATCGTTGTTCCATATTTAAGGCATCCGGGTGCCCACAACAATTTAATAAGTGGTGAATTCGTCATTGTTGTTTAAAAATTGCATGTGCAATAAAGAAATAATAAAAAAAAACTTACTAAACTTTTCCTTTGGGGTGGTGCACCGGTCCAGAGGTTGTATAACAATTTTGACCTGTAAGTATTAAAGTGGGAAATTTTTAAACAGACAACCACTTCACACCACGAATCCCTTTTTTAAATTTTTTTGCACTACGGATTATGCTTCGTTGAGATTTTTTTTTTATTTTTATTTATTCAATTGGTGAACAGGAGGCATATTTTTGAAACAGAATAATAAAATAAATTGAACAAGAAAATTACTATATAGCTATACTATATACATATGTATATACTTAATGAAATAAAAAAATAGAAGATTGCAGGTGGTGTGGTGTGGTGTTAGAGTCAACCGAAGATTCACAAGCCGGAACTGGGATGAAACAGGATCGTGTTCGATTAATTTAATAGATCTGAATTTACCACATAAGTTTTGATGGGATTTTTTTTTCTGTTCTTTAACTATTTTTTTTTTCTTATGCACTTTGTAGATATGCAATTTATGTTTTTTTCTTTAATTTCTTTTTTTTTGTTTTTCCTTTTTTTTTGCGTTTTAGGAATGGTAAGTATATCTTTTGTGTGGGTCGCGTGGGTATTTTGTTTGCTTATTTTTTTTTTCGTGTTGACTGTACTTATTTTTATTTGTTATTTTTTTATAAACTTAGACGTTGTGGGGAGAAGGGTTTTTGGTGGGCCGTGTGGGTAATATGTTAAGGGTTTTCTTTTTTTTTGTGTAGAATGTACGTAGGTACTTTCGATTTTTTTTGTGTTACGATTTTTGTTCTTTTACTTTTTTGTTTTCGTTTTCACTTTAGGCGTTTTGACGAGTTTTTATCACAAACACTGTAGGTACTAATAATTGGATTTTAGAGTTTTTTTTTTTTTTTTTTGGAAATTACACTTAGTTTAGTTTTTTGTAATTAGTTTTAAACCCTTTTTTGTCGCGTTTGCGTACTTTGTATAGGTATTTTTATACAAGTTCGAGATTTTTGCACGCTTGTTTCGATATTTTTTTTGTTAAAATTTGCGAATACAAAACAAATTAAATAGATATAATATTTAATTATATATTATACATATAATTAATTATTCAAAAAAATCACAATTTGATTACCAACCCACGACACGACCAAACAACGCTTTCAAAATCACGACCACAAAAGAGAGACTGCCCTTTTATAGGCAGTCGACAACCCTGGCCGATACGTGAAATTTTCGAACATTCTCGAAAGAGAGTCTCTGCTGACATGGCGTCCAGAAGGCTTTCGATGTTGAAGTTTCTGAGAGAATAATTAACCAAAAAATTTTTCACAAATAGGTGTGACAAAATTTTGATTCCCTGGTCAAAACTCACCCAGAATACAACACCAGAAACTCTTCCATGATGCAAAATTGGGTAGCATCTGCAGGTGTTGTTGCCATTTCAAACCAAGCCAGCGTCTATTTTTATCTCGCTTTAATTCTCTTAAATTAAGCTTTTCATGCAAAGCAAATCGATGACAATGGTTTTGAATACCTATCGAAGAACAAAATGTCAACTCACCATTTCGAAGCTTCTCTTCTGTCTTTGGAATCCACACACCAACACACAACGAAATACCCATTCCACACCTTTTTCACCACCACATTCCACAATCTAATTGAAAATTATTGAAACTAAAATAATGGTTCAAGTATAAGAAAACGGAAATGATCTTCTCAAACTGTGACTGTTGGTTGTTGCATATTTGGAAATTGAATTATATTAAGAATTTATAAATCGTTCCCAACAAAACTTTTACATTTACAAGTTCTAACTTGTGAAATGGAAAAGGAAAAATGAACGATACCTACTGTACCTCAATAGTCTGAGAATAAGTCTCATGAGCAGACTGATGTTAGCCGGTGATAATTATCTACTTCTTTATGTCCTTAGAGTGAAAGATACCTAACGTGTTTCCATTTGGATCCTCTAGTTCATACAAACTATTCCCTATGATTTTACGAACTTTGGCTTTGATGAATTTAGGACATAATTTTGCGTTTATTCGTTTTGCAGCATCACTTAAGACAAAATTGCGTTTATAAACGATATCGCCTATATTGTATTTGATGTCCTTACTTCTGGTATTATAAACGTGTTCATAATTCAAATGGGCCTTTTGCAAGGAGTCTTTCAGCGCAGTATGAAGAATGTTCATCTTAGAGGCTTTCGGTATTAGATTTAGCTCAGAGTTGTTCTTTTGTCTTTTGTCCGAATATTGCCTTATACGGAGACATACCAATGGCAGAGTGCGTAGCAGTTCTCAAAGCACAACTAATTGATGGAAAATGTAAATCCCAATCTCTTTGATCCTTTCCGATATAGGATCTAATGGCAGCAAGGATTGAGCGGTTGACTCGCTCACTGGCATTTGCTTGTGGTGCATAAGCAGCCGTTCTCACATGTTGAATACCATATGAAGATAGTAATTTCGCAAAGGCAGCACTGGTAAATTGCTTTCCATTATCCGATAGTATGGATTCTGGGACACCAAAAGTACATAAAACCTGATCGTGCAAAAACTTAATAGCTGTTTCAGATGTAGATTTTCGTAAGGCTTGAAGGATAACGAATTTGGTTAACTGATCTAACGCGATTATTATATAGATATTTCCAGCCTTCGATCGTGGATATGGTCCAAGAAAATCTATGTAAACATGCTGAAAGGGTCGTTCTACAGTAAAAGGTTTTCCCATGGGTAAGATTTGGTTCGACGCCTTTGACATTTTACATGTTTCACAATTCCCTATATACGATTTAACCTGAGAAGCCATGTTTGGCCAAAAAAATTGGTTTCGAAGTGTACTCAACGTTTTTGCTAAACCCCCATGCGAAGCTCTTGGTGGTTGATGAGCTAAAGAAATCAGACGGCTTGTTAACTGCGATGGAATCCATAACTTCCATCCTAGGTCATCCTCTAGATGATTTCCTGTGCTGTGTCTAACCTTCTTATACACGAAATTATCCGAGACTTGAAGGTCTGGTAGCTGTTCCTTTTGTTTTTCGATGTTGTCTATAATATGAACATATTCCTCAGATTGAAAATTGGGATCTGTTAGATCTACGTGCAGAACATCGCGAGGGTATGAGTTTGATATCTCCTCCAGGTTCAATTCATCCGTGGCATACACTCTTGACAGAGCATCTGGCACAACATGTTGGGAGCCTTTACGATGTTCATTATCGAAATCATACCCTTGAAGTTTAAGACTCCACCGAGCCAATCTTCCGCTGAGGTCCTTTTGACCCATCAACCACTTCAAGCTTGCTTGGTCGGTGATAACATGGAAGTGGTATCCCTCTATATAAGGGCGAAATTGCTCTATACTAAGAACTGCAGCTAAGCATTCGCGCTCAGTTACACTGTAATTACATTGTGCTTTATTCATTTTGTGTGAGTAGTAATAAATTGGGCACTCTACGCCTTCTTCGTCTTTTTGACACAATACGCCCCCTACTCCTGTCCATAGAGTACCTATATTATCTAGAGAACCGACTCGTACCCGTCTTGCCTGAAACACCGCAAATTTTTTCTGAGGTGAGTAAGCGAAAACTCGCTTATTTCTCTCTTTTTTTCCTGTCCGTGAATCCATTGAAGTTTTAGACAAGCACAAATGGACTTCATTTATACGATATTGATGAAGCCGTACCAGAGTTCGCTGCGGTGAGTCCATTTTTTTGTGCAAATATATTTATTAATGTTCCAATTGTAGATTACAACTTAACATATTACAAAAAAAACGCAAAGAAAGGCGTAAGCCTCCAAAGAAAAATCTTGTAAAATCCCCTGCGCCGGGTTGTAAACCGCTTGCTGCTCATACTTCAGCAAAAGTTGTCTCATTGAAGAAAAATCTAATTCAGATCCTGATGGGGCAAAGAAAAAATTAACTTAAAAGAGAAAAGAAGAAGATTCAAAAACAAATGACGATTCACTAGTTCAAGCTAAAGATGGTGTTAGACTTTCTCCAAAAAAAGAAGATACATGAGTTAGGACTATGTAGCTCATAAGTAAGTGTTTCTTTTTTTGTTCAATTCGTAAAACAATATATGTATCTTACATCTTTGCATTATTTTGGTGTAGATATTTCCATTATTTATCAGTTAACGGAGGCAAAACTCGTTACAACATAGAATTAGCCGGTATAGAAGCAAGTCAAAGTCAAGATCTTTTGTCTCAGGCGCTTTACCATGTTACACGTGCACGTCTCGTATCGATGATATAGACAAGACACTCGACGCAAGCAAGAAGAGGAACGTCTTGCATTCAAACGTAAACAAGAAGAGGATCGTCTTCTTAGAGAAGGAAAAAAACATAAATCTCTAAAGAAGTCATGCTGCAAAAACGTCAAGAGTACGTGGAGAAAACAAAGAATGCTCTTTTGTGGAGCGAACTCAGTTCAAAACAACGTCTCAAAACCTTTTGAAGGCTACAATTTCCATCGGCGAATCAGCAAGCGATCGTGAAAATAAAAGTGGAAGTGATAGCGATAGTGACAGTAAGTGGTAGCCGTTCTGTTTCCAAATCGAAATCTAGGTCATGCTCCCGTTCTGGTTCGATATCAGGCAGGAGTAAATCTAAATTGGTTAGTGGCAGCCGTAGCCGTTCTCGTTCAAAAAGTGTTACACGATCTCGATCAAGATCTGGTTCTCGGCCTAGATCTGCCTCAACATCCAGTTCAAGATCAAATTCGAACTCTAAATCACGTTTCCGCAGCAGATCTGGCTCAAGATCAAGTAACTAAGATGGTAATCAATATGCAGACATTAATGTTTCATACATATATTCGATAGTGAAATTGTAATTTTCTGAAAAAAAATATAATAAAAAATGTTTTGAACCTTATTCATGGTTTTAACATAACACTCATTTTTGTTTTAATTCTTTTTTTTTTTTTTGGTAAATTGTAATTTTCTGAAAAAAAATATAATAAAAAATGTTTTGAACCTTATTCATGGTTTTAACATAACACTCATTTTTGTTTTAATTCTTTTTTTTTTTTTTGGTAAATTCAAGCGATTGGCTTACTTTGTTTTACAAATTAATGAAACGATTACCGTCGTTATCGTTTAAATGAGATTACGTTTAACAAGAATCGTTTTAAATCTAGTTGTTTGTTTAATTTTACTATGAAATCAGTGCCTATAAACTCAGAACCGTTCCACTAATCCAAATTAAGCAAGTATTTTGGAAATGACAGCCTTATGTTACTACCAATTTCAGAAAATTTCTATTACTTTAAAGAAATTTCTGGAAATTGGTAGATATATAAAGCTGTAATTTAAAAACTACTAGCTTCAAAAGGGTGGTTGAAATAGTTCTTAGTTTCATTTTAAGTCCCCTACGTGTTTCTGAAAACCATTTTCAAATCAAACAAAGATTATAAAAAATTTCCATATAAAAGTAATTTCGGCATTTGCTTTAAAACAGAAAAATTCCGGAAATTACTTTTATATGTAATTTTTTTGAAATCTTTTTTCGACTTGAAAATGGCTTTCATAACCACTTAGAGGACTCCAATTCAAACTCAGAACCGTTCCAATAATCCAAATGAAGCAAGTACTTTGGACTTCTACCCGAGCGTCGAACTTGTCGAGTTGTAGAAGCTAAGTAAGGTCAAAGATTCTCGAGATAATTTCTCCAGATGAGTCCTGAAACTAAAGGGCGCTCCACAACCTCCCTTTACCTTCATTATCCTTCCGTCAGTACGGCGAATGCGGTCTGACACTCCTTTCTCCTCTCCTCCGACGGTACGGTGATAATACTGTCCACGGTTCCCTCCCCCTCGGCTGTACGGCGACATAGCTGTCAGACGTCCCCTCCTTCGGCAGTACGGCGAAAAAGCTGTCTGACGTACCCTCTTCCTACCTCGACGGTACGGCGATGAAGCTGTCCGACGATCCTAGTCTCTCCTTCACGCAGAACGGCGTTCACGCTGTCTGACTCTTCCTTCCCCTTCATTATCCCCCCCCTCCCCTCCTATTCCCTTGGGCTGGATCAAAGGTGTTACACGACCCGTGCCCATGATCAGCCTGGCTGAGGACCCAAGTAAACAACTAGCTCAGTCGCTAACGGAGTATTTGGATACCTGGCGACCTCCGGATTAACTAGCCTTACCTGCATATACGGATCTCTGTGCAGGCGGACCACCCCTTCTCCGATACTCGTGGGACCTACAGTGGGTTGCCAAATTAATAGGGACAGTCATGGATTTTAAGAAAATTGTATGTTCCCTTATTAAATTAATGCTTAATAATTAATAATTTATGTAATTGATAAATAGATTTTTTATTAAGATTAGTTATTATTACATCAAAATAAGTTGTTAAATAATATTTTTTTAAATTAGAGTGTGTAAATTGAGAGTGTGAAGTATCTGAATGACCAAAACAACCAATTTTATGCTGGCCAGGCGATTCCCCTGGCATGGACCCCATTGAAGAAGTTATTACAACCAAAGTAAATTATAGACAAAATAGTCTGGCACCACTGCCCTGCAATTATAGAGTGCGGTAAAAAGTGTATTGATAGCATGCCGAGACATATTCAAGTAGAAAACGTTAAAAAATATTGATTTTTTTTTTTAAGTTTATTTTGATTAAGAGCTAGTTTTAAATATTATTAGTTTAAAAAATACTATTTAACAACATATTTTGATGTAATAATAACTAATCTTAATAAAAAAATACATATTTATCAATATACACATAAGATTATTAATTTAATACGGAAACATACAATTCACTTAAAATCCATAACTGTCCCTATTAATTTGGCAACCCACTGTATATATGAATTCTTCAAATGGTGTTGGTGGAAAGTCCGAGTCTACTTCTAGATCGGCCAGTAGTGCGACTGGAAAGTCGCCTGCTGTTACTCCTGTCTTGCGCATTGGCGACGAGGCCATGGCAACTCATAGTCGCGCTGCTAATAGCAAGAACAGTGAGAAGGTAAATATACCTACTTTCAGTGGAAGAAGGATCGTGAATAATGGCCCTTCTTTCACTTACAAGAGTTCACCTCTTAATAAAACCCCCAGTGGGAGTGGGCGAAAGCTTACACCGTCCGGGGCTATCTACAAAAATATCCGGAATGCTAAGAGGATTCTGAGGACTTATGGCGATAAGCCTAATGTCGGAAGTGACTCGAAGCAGGAAGGACAGATTAAGTGGGCTAAGGGAATCTTAGCCAAATATGACGAGACCAGCGAGGACTCCACGTCTAAGCGTCAAAGGTCTATTGAGGGTTCCGTATCGGTTCCCAAGCGTCTTAAGGTGCAGAACACCAGCACTCCGCTTAATTCTCATAACGGTGATAAAACCTACAGGGATGCCTTGAAAGGCAAAATAGTCGTTGCAGTTATCGATCGCAGCGATAAAGATGGCACGATCTCCTCTGATCATTGGCAGGTGGTAAAACTGAAGCTCTCGGCTAGCTTCTTAAGTATTATGAGGGACAACCCGGGACCACCACCAATCACAAGTGATGGCGGTTGGCATCAAGGGCATGTCAAACTTATCGCTTGTGATGATCGGAGGTCGTGCGACCTATATACGCTGGCGATCAGCAGGCTAGGGGAGGTATGGCCAGGTGCGAAGCTTGAGGTTATTGCTAAGGAGGATATCCCATGCAGGCCAAGAGCGCGCACCTGGATCCCAGCCGAACCCTCCGGTATGGATAAAATACTCCAGATAATAAAACTGTCAAACCCATCCCTTCCCACTCATGACTGGAAAGTCGCGAAACTGGAGGAGCAGAGGGGTCTTTATAGAGGTGCAATCATTGTGATCAATAAGGACTCCCTTGCTCCTCTGGCGCAGACCCAAGGTGTGATTAGGTTTGGATTTGAAACTATGACCCTTAGGGTTTATAAAAAATATGAGTGCGACGCAGCGTGCGCGCCTCCACACCCAGAAGAGGACGATGCTGCGATCCGGGATCCCGGTGCATCGATCGTCTTTCCATCTTTAGATGACGGTGCTTCCGGGACACCCTTGGTCGCAGCGGAGTCCCTCCTCAACGCCGACGGTCTGTCCGATATGGAAACCGAAGACTCCAATAAAATGGATCTTCTTAATGAGGAAGAACTTTTAAGTTCATCCTCTGAAGACCATAACCTCACTGTTGTGGAGGCCGATCTAACTAACTTGTAGCCAATATGCTCCAGTTAGTACAGATCAATCTCCAACACTCCATTAAGGCTTCGGCCTCCCTTCTTCTTCGATTATCCAGCAGCGGAGAAGACATCGTCCTGATCCAAGAACCTTGGATTGTGAAATCCATTGTTCGTGGACTCAGGACTCCTGGATACTACTTACTGTATGCATCAGATAAAGGTGACCCTAGATCTTGCATTCTAGTGAAAAGTAGCATTAATGTATACTTACTCCCTAATTTCAGCGATCGAGATACTACCGTTGCAAGACTGGAAACTGCCAAAGGTACTTTTTGGCTAGCATCGGCATATCTTGGCCATGACCACCTTGGCCCTCTCCCTGGCAATACACTGGAGAAACTAATCGCTGATGCAGAAAGGCAAAAGATCAGCCTCATTATTGGGTGCGACGCTAACGCCCATCATACAGTGTGGGGTAGCACTGATATAAATGATAGAGGTGAGTCTCTTTTTGATTTTATTCTAAGTACTAACCTTATTGTAAGTAACGTAGGTAATGAACCTACATTCGTTACCAAAAACCGACAGGAGGTATTAGACGTAACTCTTATCTCCGATAACATCCATCAAATGATTATGAATTGGAAAGTATCTAAAGAACACTCGTTCTCAGATCATAGATACATTCAGTTCAGCTTAATTGATGAACCTCCCCGCCATGAAGCTTTTCGAAATCTTCGGAAGACCGACTGGCTCAAATACCAAGAAACACTAAAAAATTTAATTAAACCCGATCTTTTGAGTGTTCCATCCAACATTAATGATCTTGACTGCAAAGTCAAAGATTTAACATCAGCCCTTAACAAATCACTGGCCATCTCCTGTCCTCCCTTTAAAATAAGAGGAAAAAGGAAGCCACATTGGTGGACTTTAGGGTTAAATCTGCTCAGGAAAGATTGTAGAAAACTTTTCAATCGAGCTAAAGTTACTAGAGAGGTGTCTGATTGGGACTCCTATAAGGCATCCCTTGGCAAATACAAAAAAGAACTGAGGAAAACCAAACGTTACTCCTGGAGAAGCTTCTGTGGTAGTATAGAAGAAACCGCCGAAGCTTCTAGATTAAGGAAAATCCTCTCCAAAAATCCAGTTATGCCTAGTGGCTTGAAATATGCCGACGGCTCCTGGACCAACACATGTGAAGAATCACTCAATTTGTTACTGGATACTCATTTCCCAGAAGCTCTGTAATTGTTAATAATATTGACCCTAACAGGTCAAATAACATGTTAACTTATCCACAAGGTCTTATTACAAGGGACAAACTACAATGGGCTCTCAACAGCTTCAAACCATATAAATCGGCAGGGCCTGACGGCATTATTCCAGCTGAATTACAAAAGAATTCAACTGTCATTCTGCCTATTCTGGAGGCTATTTTCAAAGGCTGTCTAAATCTAGTCCATATTCCACTGCTATGGAGAGAAGTTAAAGTTGTGTTCATACCCAAAGCAGGTAAATCTTCCCATGTGAACCCAAAAGATCTTAGACCTATTAGTTTATCATCATTCCTTCTAAAAACTTTTGAACGATTGATTGATATCCACTTACGATCAAGTATTAACACAAGACTACTATCAAATGCGCAACATGCTTATAATAAAGGGAAGTCGGTAGAAACTGCTCTTCATTCACTAGTACGGACTATCGAATACTCCCTCCATCATAAAGAATACACAATGGTGGCTTTCCTAGATATAGAAGGTGCTTTCAACAATGTCGACGTATCTGCAATCTCATCAGCACTGTCATCTCTGAAAGTAGAAAGGTCACTTGGTGAACTGATTAATCAAATGATGCTGACTAGCAGGATTATCAATTCAAAACTGGGTAACTACACTGCTAGAAGATCTGTCAGTAGAGGTACGCCACAAGGTGGCGTCCTATCTCCTCTTCTCTGGAACTTGGTAGTAAATGAGCTACTAATGTGCCTAGAAGCGGAAAGCTACAGGGTGATTGCCTATGCGGACGATGTTGCTATAGCAGTATCTGGCAAGCATCCAAACACCTTGAAAGAACTATTACAAAACGCTTTAAACAAGCTAACCCTCTGGGCAGATCGGTGTGGACTTGGTGTAAACCCTCACAAGACTGATCTTGTCCTCTTCTCCCGGAAATATAAAATTCCGCACGTAGACCCTCCATCTATTAAAGGTATACCACTGACATTCACAGATCAAGCAAAATATCTGGGTCTTATTTTAGATAAGAAGTTAAGCTGGAAACCTAATATACAAGAAAGAGTCAAAAAAGCAACGGTGGCTCTTTTCTCCTGTAAAAAGCCATTGGGAATAAATGGGGTCTTCAACCCCGCATCACTCACTGGCTATACACTTCGGTAATAAGACCGATTCTAACATATGGGGTAGCAGTCTGGTGGACCGCTCTAGATAAAACCACAAATTGTGATAAACTAAGTAAGGTCCAACGAACTGCCTGTTTGTGCACGAGCGGAGCACTTCGCTCCACTCCCTCTGCGGCACTAAACATTCTTTTCCATCTGATACCCCTAGACATTTTTAGTAAACAAACGGCCGCAAGCACAGCTATTCGTCTTAAAGCCTCTTCACAGTGGATCAATAATGAAATTGGCCATTCGGTAATTCTGAATTCATTCAGATCATTTTCAAGTAACATCGACTACACTATCCCCCAAGCACATTTCAACAAAAACTTTCAAGTTACCATCCCATCCAGATCAACTTGGGAGGATGAGAATTTCTTGAAAGATGAATCCGTTCACTTTTATACTGATGGATCAAAAACCGCTGACGGGGTTGGTGGAGGCGTGTACTCAGACAGACTTAATTTAGGTCTCTCATTCCGTCTTCCTAATCATTGTAGCGTGTTCCAGGCGGAACTTTTAGCGATAAAAGAAGCTTTATCTTGGCTTAAAGAAAACGTGATATCAGCTACTGATATCCGCATCTTCTCAGACAGCCAAGCTGCTATCAAATCTCTGGACTCTGTTTCTACAAATTCTATTACAGCCCAAAACTGTCGATCATCTCTCATTGAGATGGCGGAGCAGTTCAACATTCACCTTTGTTGGGTGCCGGGCCATAGGGACATTCCAGGAAACTGTAAAGCTGACGAACTCGCAAAAAGTGGAACAACAGTACCCATACTACCAAATAAGACAACTATTGGTATACCTATCGCTACTTTCAAACATATGCTAAAGCAAGATGCTATAAAGAAAACAAGTCTGAGGTGGAACAACCTCACCACTTGCCTAGCGACAAAACAAATCTGACCAATGCTGGATCTGAAACGCTCTAAGCAACTGATATCTTTAAGCAGATTGCACATTAGTTCCGTAATAGGTGTCATAAGCGGACACTGTCTAATAGGTAGGCACGCCATGCGACTAGGCGTTCACTCTAATGATTTCTGCAGAAGCTGCATGGATGAGGAAGAGGAGGAAACAATTCCTCATCTTCTTTGTACATGTCCTGCTCTGTCACAGAGACGTAGACTCCATCTGGGAGACTTCTACTACAACGATACGAGTGATCTAGCAAATACTTCTATAAGTAATCTTGCACGCTTCATAAGAAGCTCAAATTGGTTCAATTGAGTAAGGAAAAGCTTTCCTAGATCCATGTGGTATCACAACGGGCCAACAATTGGCCTAAGTGTATCGGTTCTCTACCGATAGCCACTTCAACCTAACCTAACCTAAGTACTTTGGAAATGGCAGCTTTTTATTTAATTTAATTTAATTAATTTCTTAAAATTTAATTTAATTAATTTCTTTAAAGTAATAGAAATTTTCTGAAATTGCTAGTTATAAAACGCTGTCATTTCCAAAATACTTGCTTCATTTGGATTATTGGAACGGTTCTGAGTTTGAATTGAAGTCTTCTAAGTGGTTATGAAAGCCCTTTTTAAATCAAAAAAAGATTTCAAAAAAGTTCCATATAAAAGTAATTTCCGGCATTTTTCTGTTTTAAAGCAAATGCCGAAATTACTTTTATATGGAAATTTTTTATAATCTTTGTTTGATTTGAAAATGGTTTTCAGAAACACGTGGGGAACTTAAAATGCAAATAAGAACTATTTCAACCATCCTCGTGAAGCTAGTAGTTTTGAAATGACAGCGTTATATATCTACCAATTTCAAGAAATTTCTTAAAAATAGAAATTTTCTGAAATTGCTAGTTATATAGCGCTGTCATTTCCAAAATACTTGCTTCATATGGATTATTGGAACGGTTCAAAACTTCTAGCTTCACAACAATGGTTAATTTTTTGTCCCCTGCGTGTTTCTGAAAGCCAAATCAAACAGATTCCCTATTAATGTCCATATAAATGGTTTTTCAATGGAAGCGATAATTTGCGGCTAAGTTGCTATCATTGAAAAATTGAAAACCATTATTGGAAATGTTGATTTTAAGTTTTGAGGTACTTTAAAAGCGTAATCAATGATTATTTTGATGACAATGTAAAACTTATGACTCAATTATTTTTTATTTCCACCCAAACTCTTTTCAATTATCAATGAAATAATAAGTTATTTTATGCGTAAGATTTAGCCAAAATTAAATTCTTTTTAGCGAGAATTAATAATTAAGTCATCAACTTTATATTGGTATCAAAATAATCACTCATTTCGCTTTTTAAGCGTCTCAAAATTTAAAATCAAAATTTCCAGTGATGGTTTTTATTGTTTTCAATAATAGCTACTTGCGCAATCGAATTTGTTATTTTTCATATTTTGTATTCATCTGTCAAAATATTCACCTTTTCGATTTTTTTTTGTGCTAGAAGTTAGGGCACGTACCCATATAGTTTGAAAGGTACGCTTCTACTTTTTGATTGGATTTTCTTTGATTTAACCTAATTATTAGTTAATAATATTGAATTTATGTGCCAGAAGCAACAAAAAACGATATTTGTTATAATTTATATTGACAAAGGGTTACAAAAATGAATTTTGACTGAAATATAATTTCATTTTTCAATTTTTGAATTTAACGGAATCTTATTTTAAATATCTGAGCGCATAAATTCACCATAATTTCAACTGGGCGTGTATACTATCGGGTGAAGTAGTGTTGGAGCGGCCTATTTAAAATGCACGGGACCACTAATATATGCTCAATGGCTAGTATACATTATTGTTCTAACAGATTGTAGGGTGAAAGAGAACAAACCCCTTAAGTCGGTTCTCTAGATAATATAGGTACTCTATGCTCCTGTCGAAGAAGCATCACACAAAATGTAAAAAAGCTTATTATAATTCGGGTTCACTAGAACGGGTGCTGATGTTAGCATATCCTTGATATTAATGGGTGATTTTTTAAGAGGTTTAGAACTTTAAAAAAAAAAAAAACACAAAAAATTCGAAAAAATGAATGAAATATTTATTTGAATCGATAGTTTGAACCTTGCAATTTAATGTTTAAAGATAATTTCATGCAAATGTTGACCGCGGCTGCGTCTCAGGTAGCCCATCCGCTGAGTCCAATTTTGGCATACTCTTTCACACATATCGGCCGGTATCTCACGAATGAATGCATGGATGTTGGCTTCCAGTGCGTCAATCGAAGCGGGCTTGTCCCTATAGACATTAGCCTTGACATACCCCCACAAAAAATAATCTAATGGTGTCAAATCGCACGATCTAGGCGGCCAATTGACCGGCCCGAAACGTGAAATTAACTGTTCACCAAACTCGCCTCGCAATTGCGCCATTGTTTCGCGTGCTGTGTGGCATGTGGCACCGTCTTGTTGAAACCACATATCATGCAAGTCAAGAACTTCCATTTCGGGCAAAAAAAAGTTTGTTATCATCGCTCGGTAGCGTTCACCATTGACAGTAACGCTGCGATTCGCATCATCTTTGAAGAAATATGGCCCAATAATGCCGCCGGCCCATAAACCGCACCAAACAGTGGCTTTTTCGGGATGCATTGGTAGCTGTTGCAATGCTTCTGGCTGATCTTCACTCCAAATGCGGCAATTTTGCTTATTTACGTACCCATTCAACCAAAAATGAGCCTCATCGCTGAACACAATTTTTCGATAAAAAAGCGGATCCTCGGCCAGCTTTCCAAGAGCCCATTCACCAAAAATTCGGCGTTGTGGTAGGTCGGCTGGCTTTAGTTCTTGCACCAGCTGTATCTTAAAAGGCTTTACGCCCAAATCCTTCCGCAAAATTTTCCACGTAGTGCTGTAACAAAGGCCTAACTGCTGGGAACGGCGCCGAATCGACATTTCGCGGTCTTCTGTCACACTAGCTGATACGGCCGCAATATTTTCTTCACTACGCACAGTACGTAAACGTGTTGGTGGTTTAATGTCCAACAAAGTAAATTTGGTGCGAAATTTGGTCACAATCTTCCGAATAGACTGCTCAGAAGGTCGAGAATGCCGACCATAAAATGGAAGCAGCGCGCGATGAACATTTCGAACCGAGCACGAATTTTGATAGTAAAATTCAATAATTTGCAAGCGTTGTTCATTTGTAAGACGATCCATGGTTAAATTGCAAACCAAACTGAAGCTGTTTGACTGTGACACAAGGTACTAAACACACGTCAGCTGTCAAAACCAGTGTTGCCAAAACCAAACCAGCTAAAAAATCACCCGTTATTAAAGGAATCTAAAGCTTCAGAATCAAATTCAAATTTCCTATCTTTTTTTAAGGTGTGGCTAGTGTTGAATAGTCACGGACAAAACGACGGTACCATCCAGACATACCTAGAAATCTGCGAACCTGACGCTGATTTTGGGGTACCGGGAAATCTCGAATGGCTGAAACCTTGGCCGGATCTGTTTTAAGGCAACCATCGCCGATCACATAACCTAAATAATTTAACTCCTTAAAACAGAATTTTGACTTTTCCAAGTTTATAGTCAAACCTGCATTTCTAAGTCTTTCAGCGATGATATTCAGATAACGAACATGTTCTTCAAGGGTGCTTGAGACTATCAGAAGATCGTCCAGATAAACAAAAACATTTTCTCTAAGTTCATGAGGTACCACTTTGTCCATTAATTTGCAAAGACGTTGAGGTGCATTGCAAAGACCAAAGGGCATTACCTTGAACTGGTACAGAGGTCTGCCGGGAACCGTGAACGCCGTCTTTTCTCGTGATGACCTCTCCTAGTATGGGAGGCGACCTACCTCATCGAGTCAATGGAAAATTTAGCCATTAACGAATAGTAAATGTCACGAAGTTTACAAAACTGCTGGTCGGACAGACATTTTCCGGGCCTTTTGCGAAAAAATGGTCACTTCCGGTTGCATTTTTGGGTGTTAGGTTATACCATAGAGTCAATGGAAAATTTAAGTACAAGGTAAAAGAGATTTGATCGGAGATTTCAAATCATTTGGTCGGACAGTCAAAATCCGGGCCATACCCTCTGTCCGACCAACTCAAGAAACGGTATTTTTGGTGTCGGCCTACCTCATCGAGTCAATGGACAAATGGGGTATCAAATTAAAGCTTAGACTGTCTACATTACAAACATGCGTCCGACCACTTTAAAAAAAAAATATGTCGTAAATTTCTTTAATATTTTTTAACTCAATATCAACATTTTTTAAACCAAATTTAAATAAAATTATTACCAAATGAAATTTTTAACTGTAAAATAAATTAAAAAAATAACTGCAGTGCAAAAAACCCACTAAAATTGATCATCAAAGTTTTTGATCATTTATTTTATAGAAAATTAAGATTTTTGTATATAAATAAAAAAATCATACTTAAGAATTTAAAAAACCATGTTTTTCTACCAACAAATGACAGCAGGTACTTATAAAAATTATAGTTTATTGGTTGTAATAGTAATTATAAGAATTTTATTTTATAGTACAGTAGCTTTGTCGTCTCATAGAAGGAAGACCCTGCGTCAAATCCAGTAGTTCTGATTTTTTGCTGAGTTGTTTATGATCTTGGCCTAATGAAGAAACCAACTTTTCGACCTCGAACCCCGAACGTACGTGGTCAAAAATCGAAAAAACCGCGAAATTTTCGCGTTTTTTATAGTTATTGGCGATTTTAACCCTTAAGGACTAGTTTTCGATTTAAACTTTGCCAATACGATTTCAAACTCACTAAATTTTCTTTAATTTGAGCTATGTATCGTGTCTGTAGACCCAACAGTTTCCAAAATATAGCTTCTTAAAAATTAGCAATAATTTCTTAATAACAACAAGTAGCAAAAAACAGAACTAAAACAAATTTAGGGTCTTTGGCATAAGATGCATCAAACTTCTAAGGCTTGTAGACTGGGTCAAAAGAAGAAAAAAATTGTATGGGAGGGGGTGCCTATCTCTCTCCGTTTCGATGGGAGGGGCAATTTTATAAAAAGTTGAAAGTTAAATAGAAAATTATTTCATTTAATTTTTTTTTTCCAAGTGCAATATTATTATTAGTATTTTAGAAAATATTGGGTCTACAGAGACGTTTTTGGGTTCAAATGGAAGGAAATATTGTCAATTCTAAATCGTAGAATGTCAATGGACAAATGGATATAATCGAAAACTGGTCGTTTAGGGTTAAAATTGTCATTAACTGAAAAAACGCGAAAATTTCGCGTTTTTTCGATTTTTGACAATGTTGCGTTTGGCGCCCGAGGTCGAAAACTTGGATTATTTACTAGGCCAACATCATAAACAACTCAGCGAAAAATCAGAACTACCGAATTTAACGCAAGGCTGTCCTCTTTAAGGCGGCAAGGCTACTCGACTGTAGATATTTATCAAAGTAGATTTTCGTATTTTTGTTTTTTTTTTTTTTTTTTTTTCAAAACTAGAAGACATACAAGCATCTGCTTTTCGGTGTTTGACTATAAATTGATAAGAGAATTGAATATTAAACACACAAATATTGCTTAGTAACGTAAATTAAAAAAAAAAAATTAGTTAAAAAAAATGGCTGTTTTTTTGTTTTTAATTTTGTGTTAAAAAATAAATTTTTCAAAAACTACTGATTAAAACAACTTTATTTAAAAAGAAAATACAAGAATGGATTTCTGGCTTTAAGGAAAGCTATAGGATTTTTTTGTAGGTTGTGCCATTATTTATGTATGGTGCTCTTCATATTTCAAGTTTTTTTTATAAAATTTCCCCTCCCATCGAAACGGGGAGAAATAGGCACCCCCCCCATACAATTTTTTTCTTCTTTTGACCCAGTCTACAAGCCTTAGAAGTTTGATGCATCTTATGCCAAAGACCCTAAATTTGTTTTAATTCTGTTTTTTGCTACTTGTTGTTATTAAGAAATTATTGCTAATTTTTAAGAAGCTATATTTTGGAAACTGTTGGGTCTACAGACACGATACATAGCTCAAATTAAAGAAAATTTAGTGAGTTTGAATTCGTATTAGCAAAGTTTAAATCGAAAACTAGTCCTTAAGGGTTAAAATCGCCAATAACTATAAAAAACGCGAAAATTTCGCGGTTTTTTCGATTTTTGACCACGTACGTTCGGGGTTCGAGGTCGAAAAGTTGGTTTCATCATTAGGCCAAGATCATAAACAACTCAGCAAAAAATCAGAACTACTGGATTTGACGCAGGGTCTTCCTTCTATGAGACGACAAAGCTACTGTACTATAAAATAAAATTCTTATAATTACTATTACAACCAATAAACTATAATTTTTATAAGTACCTACCTGCTGTCATTTGTTGGTAGAAAAACATGGTTTTTTAAATTCTTAAGTATGATTTTTTTATTTATATACAAAAATCTTAATTTTCTATAAAATAAATGATCAAAAACTTTGATGATCAATTTTAGTGGGTTTTTTGCACTGCAGTTATTTTTTTAATTTATTTTACAGTTAAAAATTTCATTTGGTAATAATTTTATTTAAATTTGGTTTAAAAAATGTTGATATTGAGTTAAAAAATATTAAAGAAATTTACCACATATTTTTTTTTTAAAGTGGTCGGACGCATGTTTGGCCCATCATAAGTTTGTCCGACCAGTAGATTCTTAATGTAGACAGTCTAAGCTTTCATTTGATACCCCATTTGTCCATTGACTCGATGAGGTAGGCCGACACCAAAATTACCGTTTCTTGAGTTGGTCGGACAGAGGGTATGGCCCGGATTTTGACTGTCCGACCAAATGATTTGAAATCTTCGATCAAATCTCTTTTACCTTGTACTTAAATTTTCCATTGACTCTATGGTATAACCTAACACCCAAAAATGCAACCGGAAGTGACCATTTTTTCGTCAAAAGGCCCGGAAAATGTCTGTCCGACCAGCAGTTTTGTAAACTTCGTGACATTTACTATTCGTTAATGGCTAAATTTTCCATTGACTCGATGAGGTAGGTACTTTTACGGTCGGCTCCCGGACTATAAAATCTTCGATGTTTTCGTACTGTGCACCGCTACTACTTCAACATCGGAATGGCCGCTACTTCCAGCGTTTGGTTTATGCAGCAATGGATGATGCTTAGCTTGACACCCATCAACCTGGCAATTTTTTCGTTCTCGACAAAATTTGGCATTATGACGTCTTAGGTAAGAGCGACACAGCTTCTTGATCTTAATGACGTTCCATTTCTCGTTGTAGTTCAGCCTTTTAAATTGTTCACATTTTGCGATTATATGCATTTCATCACATGCATAGCACCGCACATTAGGTGTTGACTCTGAACTAGCTGCTGAATTGTTTCCATGGAAACTTACACGATTAACCTTACGTCTCTCAAAATCTGCAATACTACCACTTGTGACAGGGGCAGATATAACTCTACTTGCAGCTTGACCTAGTTTAAAAACCCAATCGCTAAATGTTTTTAAATTTATATCGCTTATATTTTCTGAAAAAATAGACCAGTCAATACGTCTTTGTACTGGAAGCTTTTCAACGAGATCTTGTAAAAGCGAAAGATTGTTTAGATATGCTTTTAAACCCGAAGCCTCCATAGTAGCGACCAAGCTTTTAACTTCAAGCGAGAAATTAATTAGACTGTCAAGCTTATTTGGGTTCACAGGTGGCGTAGCACGTAATTTAATCAGAAGAGTATTGATTATGTGCTCTGGTCGCCCAAACACCATACGCAATGTTGATATAATCTCGGGAACTAAAGCAGGTAAAGTTAAACTATGACTCACATATTCTAATGCCTTTCCCTTTAAGGATCGCTGCAACCGAAGAAGATTCTCATCATGACTGAGACCACACAAACGAGTTGACGTCTCAAAGCTGCTAATAAAAAGTGGCCATTCATCTGGCCTGCCACTGAACGTTGGAAGCTCCCTAGAGATAACCTGGCGAGCGTAAGTTTTCTGAACTCGGCAAGAATGATTCAGAAACAGGAGCTACGAAACCGACACTTTGCTGCACCTTGCAGCAATTGCGGGACGCTTTGTATATTATTCGGCTCAGTCCTATTTTTCACCTTATCGCATTTACTCAGACCCTCACCTAAACCATCGTATGCCACCCCCTCATTTGGCATATACTCATCCATTTCGGATTCGCATTACAATGCCAGTATTTTAAATTTTTTATTTAAATAATTTAATTCAGCCTGTCTCTCCTCTTCGAGATGCAGCAGCTCTAATTTGACTGAGCGCTTTGCCCTTGAAGACCTACTTTTATTAATATTAGCACTTGTTGTACATACCTTGTCGGCTGGCGCTGTCGCCTCCACGTTTTGCTTTGCGACGCAGCCCTCACACATCCAATCCTTCTCGCTTATGCTCTCGTCCACGTTGACGCAATTAAAATGGTACCAGAAGTCACATATGTCGCACTGTACCATGTCCTTGTGGGTCAAATATCGTATAAAAGATTTACCGAGGATGCTTGAGCCTCTCTGTTTAGGAATTACTACAGCAAACTAAACCATCACCTAAACGAAAATACATACTTTCTAAACTGCTACTCTGTGGATAAAATCAGTACGATCCTTAGAATGAGAGGTGAGATAGTCAATCTGAATTTTATACCACACCGTTCTGAACTACCAATACTCTGTGAACTATGCAACATGAGAACTAGGGAAGATGTGTTCCATTTTCTGGCAATTTGCCCAATTTTGAAGGAACTTCGAGTTATGGTGTTTTCAAAGGATACTATGCAGGAAGATGAAGCTTTAAGCATTTTAAACGGTGAAAAGGGATGGGATGTTTTATACAGATACGCCGTAGCTGCACTTCGATACAGAAAACGAATTTTAGAGGGAGATTTTTAATAATTTTTTTTTCTATTTTAATAAACTTTTTGTCTGTAAATAAATTCAGGATATATAATTATATTGTCAACCTGGTAGACGGCCCTAGGCCAAACCAAATAGGCTTAGTTATTGAATAATTGTTAATTATATTAATTTGAAATAAAAGTCATTTTAAACTTAACTTAACCATGTCCTTGTGGTCTTTCTCCGTGCAAAGAGGGCTGCTGCTTTCGTTGGGCCCACCAAGGCCATCTTTTGGTGTATCCTTTTCCATTTATGCTGATATTTTGATATATCCTTACTGTGGATATCAACTCCACAAGAATTTTTAAAGAAAATTGTCGCCGACTTGGCGACAGACACAATAACGGCTTCTCAAATGCGTGCTTGTGGCTGCCAAGCTTTAATATTAATTCCACTCGCAATCAAAAAATCTTTTTACGAATAATAGGAAGGAAAAACTTTAAAAATCTTTATTGAAGAAAAATATTATATTAGTTTATATTTACATAGTTATTTAAGAAATATACTTACTCTTGGTCTGCCGTTGATGCCGCTCGTTTTTAGATATTTTCAATTTCAATGTTGAACTCCGTCGTGCTTTTTTCCTTTTGTTAAGCAAAATTTTTCAAATCGTATCTTTTACAAAAATGAACGCGTTCAGAAATCGAAAACGAGTGGCATCCACACAGACCACGAGTAGGTTTACACTTTTAGTTTACACGACTGGTTTACACGCGTTGTTAACATTGTTCATTTCTCTTTCCACATCAATCGTTGGTAGATAATTCTTTTGTAGTTTGTTATTGTTTTTGTTTTATTAAATCAAATAAAGTTTTATCAAAATATGGAAAACTCCCTTCATTACATTGAACTTTCGAAGGATCCAATACGGTTCGATTCAGTGAGCCAACTGACTAATGTTTTCTTCGACGAATCCAACAAGCAGATTTTCGACATACGCTCGAATGGTACCACAGGAGTCGTCGTCAAAGGCCCTAGTGAATCATTGCCATCTGTGATTTCATTTTGTATGAACGATCGTGGCACTATCAGTTCCATAAAATTCTCACCAGATAAAGAAGTGCTGGCAATTCAACGTCGTTATAACTCTGTTGAGTTTATATGCTTCCAAGGGGATCAGCCTCTTCTCGATAAAATCATAACAATTCAAGCTAAGAATTCAATCTTTGGATTTGTTTGGGTGTCGACTCGTGAGTGTGCACTGATTTCGAGCAGTGGGATAGAAACCTATACAGTTGTAGTTGAAAAACAAAAGGCGAGTTGCGTTAAGTCAGTTTCAATGCCAGTGAAATGGTTTGCTTGGTGCTCAGAGGGTAACATCGCTTTGATTTACTCAAGCGACAGTATGATGGTTATCCAGAGAATTTTACTTATAACAATAATATCTTAAATAGTACCCCTGAAATTTGTGATGCTTTTGCAAATAACTTTCGTCAGTCTTTCACTGATACTTCAAATGATGTTGACGAGGACTTCTTTCGTTACTTAGAAGAGTGCCCACAAGCAACATTCAATAATCTTCCTATTACAACAGACAAAGTTTTACATTATCTTTCCTTACTTCATGATGATTACTCATCTGGACCAGATGGTATACCTCCTATAATTTTAAAAAAATTCAAATCAATATTAGCTTCCCCTCTTACAAAATTATTTAGCCTATCTCTTACCTCAGGTAAATTTCCAGGTATTTGGAAAAAGGCATTTATTACACCAGTTTTTAAAAAGGGAAACAAATCTGACATATGTAATTACAGGCCGATTTCCAAGCTGTCCTGTATTCCTAAGCTCTTTGAGCAGGTGGTGTGCGATAGTTTGGCATTCCATTGTAGAAACATCATTTGCAAACAACAACATGGTTTCATGCAGAAGAGATCAACAGCAACAAATCTACTTACTTTTATGCACAAGTGCACAAATGCGTTAGAAAGAGGATTAGAACTGGACTGTATCTATACAGATCGCCTTGTACACTCCCAAAGTAAAAATTAAAGGTGGTTCAAAACCAGTCTGGTTTAATAAAAGAATAATAAATCTCAATAATAAAAAAAATAAGGTTTATAAGCAATTTCGTAAATCAAACAATGGTCGTGACCTTTATAAGCAATATCGTATACTGCAAAAGAGTTTTGATACTTTAAATAAATTCCTTTATAATCAGTATCTATTAAATGTTGAATGTGATTTAAAATCCAATAGTAAAAGTTTTTGGAAATTTATAAACGCTAAAAAACAATCTAATGGCATTCCTAATCTAATGCGTCACGATGGCATATCTTCTTCTGATCTCTCAGTTATATCTAACCTTTTTGCTTATCATTTTCAATCCGTTTACTTAGTTAGTACTCCGAATACACCTCTTGGTGATCGACTTTACTCAGATAACTATTTAAATATTGGTAGTTTAAATCTTACAACTTCAGAAATTGAACAAGCCTTATCTAAAATCAAGGTAGACACACGACTTGATTTAGATGGAATCGCTCCTATTATTTTACAGAGGTGTGCAAAAGTATTTTCCGTCCCTTTAGTAATAATTTTTAATCGTTCCCTCGAAAATGGTGAATTCTTAAATACGTGGAAGCGCTCTATAATTACACCAATTTATAAATCAGGAAGTAGACAGGAAGTTTCTAACTATCGCCCCATTTGTAAGATAACTACAATTCCAAAAATTTTTGAAAAACTGATCTATGAAAGATTAACTCCAATTCTTAAAAGTATTATTTCTCCATGTCAGCATGGTTTTGTTGCTGGAAGATCTACTAGCACAAACCTTACAATTTTTTCTAATCATGTATTAAATGGGCTCGAAAAAGGTTATCAATTTGATGTTGTGTATACTGATTTCTCCAAAGCATTTGATAGGGTTAATCATAATTTATTACTTATAAAGTTAAACAAAATAGGTTTCCACTCAAACTTCTTAAAATGGATAAATACGTACTTAAAGGATCGGATTCAGTATGTTCGTATTGATAACATTCTCTCTTCACCTATCTTTGCTACCTCGGGTGTGCCTCAGGGAAGCCATCTCGGCCCCCTTTTTTTCTTATTATTTATCAATGACATTCCCAACGTATTCTTAAATTCTAAGTGCCTTATGTATGCGGATGATTTGAAAGTCTTTCGCTGTATAAAGACTGAACAGGATTGCGCTTTATTGCAAGATAATCTTGAAAGATTATCTGACTGGTGTTTGGTCAACTCCTTACACCTTAATATTGTGAAATGTCAAAGCTTAACTTTTTGTCGAAATCCTTCATCAATTAACTTCTATTATAAAATAAACAATATATTCCTTTCAATAGTAACTTTTAAAAAAGATCTTGGTGTAATTTTTTACCAAAAACTTGTTTTCGTAAAACATAGATTTTTTAGTCGCCAAAGGTAACTCAATGTTGGGATTTATCTTGCGGTATTCAAAGGAGGTCTGTGATCCATATACTTTGAAATGTCTGTTTTTTGCTATTGTTAGATCTACTCTTGAATATTGCAATACTATTTGTATTGTCCTTTGTATGATATTCACTCTTGTGTATTGTAAGAATTGAAAAAATCCAAAAACGGTTTACTAGAGTATTGGCGAAAAGGCTTCATTGGGATATAGATATGCCTTCCTATGGAACTAGATGCAAATTATTTGGAATCATGCCTCTTAACATTCGGAGAAAGATCTCTGACGTTATGTTCATTCGTGACGTATTGGCTAATCTTATTGATTGTTCCGATATTTTGGCCTTAATTAACTTCAATGTTCCTGCGAGGTTGCTTAGAAACCGATCGTTTTTTGAAATTCCATACCACAGAACAAATTATGCAGCCAATGAACCATTGTCTAGGTGCTTAAGGGAAACGAATAGTGTTTGCGATATGATCGACTTTAGTGTAAGTAGATTTTCATTTAAAAATAATTTACTTTTGATTTTTAGTAACATAAATGGTGGCAATGTTTAATATAATGTACCTTCATGTTTTTTTTTATTTGTTTTATATTTAATATAATATTATTATTGAGTAATCACTAAAGCTTTGTAACTTTGTTTGATGAAATAAATAAATAAAATAAATTCTAATTTAAAACAAATTTTTTTTAATTATTTACAACAAAAATTACATGGTGAAATGGTTTGGTTAGGACAGTTGATTGTAAATTCAATTTGCGGTACGAGAATCATCCTACTCTGGATCAGTTATTCATCCTCCCATATTATTCGGGTCATACGATCCAGTTTATCCGCTAGATCTTTTTATTTTTTTTTGTTTATATTTATAAAATGTCAATGTATTGGCCACTCATTTCTTCTCCCTTTCTCATTTGACATTTTGTCACCTCTCTTCTCTCTTTTCAAGCACTATTTCCTACTTCCGCTACTAGATGGCAGCGCTAACAAAAGTTTATTCCCCGTTGTCACTACGACAACTTTGGTAAATTCGGTAATATCAGTCAAAGGAAATATTCAAAAGAAACAAGGAAAAAAAGAAAGAGTTAAAAAAAAATGTCCAAAAACTCAAGTGAGAACATTTTTGCAAGTTTTTGTGACTTAGAAATTCAATTGCTTTAAAGATTTCCCTTAAATGATATATTGAACTGCATTTCACCAGTAGACCTATGGTTATATGAAGCTGAGAGTTTCGAAACTACGCCAGGGTAGTTTGTTTTCTTACACCAATAGGTCACTGATCTCTATATATTAAACCTCATCCTGTTCTTTGTTTCCTGGAAACAGTATGGCTGAAAGTGGTCGCTGCAGATTAAGGTTTTTTCGTCAGGAAAAAAAATCCTCGATTTGAACTGCTAGCATTGAAATCTGTAACAAAGAAATATAAATATAAGCATTCAGGTTAGGTAAAAATTCCTCATACTTTCGTAAGGAAAATCCTGGTTTGGAGTCTTTTGTTGCTTTACAATAAAAACAGCAGTGTTTTAGTTCTGAAAAGAACTCTGGAATACTTCCTGCTATCAATATTTTTCCATTTTTCCGTAATTGAAAGCATTCTTCTCGAAAATGGTCGCTACAAATTCTTGTGTGCTTTGTCGGGCAAAAAGAGGGTGGAAGGTTGAGCCGTTCCCTCCAAATTTTCATCAGGTCAACTTCTTCTAATGGGAATCTGTAAGATTATTTATTTATTTATTTATTCATTTATTAAAATGCAAAACAGATAAGACCTAAACAATACGTATCACGGATTTTAAATACGTGGGTAAGCAATTTCTCACTTCTTGGAAAATTGGGAACGTTAAATTAATGTTCGAAGTTTTTCTATTTGGAATATTTGTGTTACAACTTACCCATGAAGTGTTCTCCCATCGATACCTTCCTTCTTTTTAGCAATACTTGCAAATCCGCACCATTTTCAATTAATTTATTTTACGTTCAAGCCAATAATTTAACTAACAATCAAAAATTTCAAAAAGCAATTGAATTTCAAGTCGGTAAGTTTGTTTTCATTTCACAGACAATTTTACGTCAAATTATTTTTGTTTTTGGATAGACGTCAAAAGATGCGCTAGGCCACTAGTGTCATTTTCAATTGGAGTCAAAAAAACTGTTATACGTTGTATGGAATACAGTGCCGTAGCCAGGATTTTGGTTCGGGGGGGGATTGCTTCCAAATTTTACGAGGAATTCTTTAAACAAAAAACTATATATATCCAAATTTATTGATTTTTATTAGTTTTTAAATTGTATGTACTCAAACGAACATATACTTACATTATTTTTTTTATACACACATTTTATCAAAGCAGAAGACGTCTTGATTTTATTTTTGACATGAGATCAATCACCTTATCTGGATCCACATTAATATCTGAATGAGCAGATATCATAGCAAGTGAGCTTAATCTTGCATTTTCCATAACTCTTCGGGACACTGTTTTAATACTTTTCATAGTTGAAAAGGTTCTTTCAACACTAGCTGTGATCACTGGAGGCGTGGCCAAAACCGTAAGCAAGAAGTTTATACCTCTAAAGTAAGTCTTGTCACATATATCGAGCAATTTTAAAACTTCGATAGAAGGATCAATCGACGATATTTTTTCGCACCAGAGAATGTACTCAGCTTTCACAGCTGACAACGAAATTGCATTATCAAAGTAACATGTTAGCTTTTCCATTTCGTTGACTCGCCCAACCACAGACAAAACTGGGAGAAGAGCTTGAAACGATGGTAGAACGTCTTCGTTGATCATGAATCTGTCCGTAAGATTTTGTATTAACGAATCTATTCAAGGAATCAATACAGACACTCTAAAATAAGATTCAGTAGAAGAGGTTTCTGGATTGGAACGCGTGGTTTGTTTCAATGAAGTTCTTGGAGTCTTAATTCAACTTTAAATAAGTCCTCGGCAAGGTTAGATATGGATTGAAAAGCCTCTCTGAAAAAATCTTCGGCTTTTTCTCTGATGTTCTCAAGAGAATTCAGAACTTCTTTGGTGCGGTCGATTGCAGAAACGAAATCTAAGGATTTGTTCTGTAGGAAAACTGATAAGGGCAGCTTTTCGCATACAATGGGGCTAACTAGGAAATCACATTTTTGGACCGTTGCCAAAAGTGTTGATGCCTTCGAAGACATCGCCCACGTTCTGCTCGTTATTTCTTTAAGACTTATTGAGATGCATTTGAAGAGCTCTACAATGGAAATAATACTGAATATTAGAAAGTTTTAGTTTTTATTTTAGACTTTCGAGGGGGGGGGGGGGCTTCAGCCCCTCAAGCCCCCCCCCCCCTGGCTACGTGCCTGATGGAATACACTATCCAGTAATATATAGAGATCAGTGCAATAGGTTTACTCATTGACCTATTATATATGGACTGCCAGTCGATTGTCATTTCTATACAAATGTCGAAATGAAAATGGTTCAACCTCTCCTTAGTGACATGATCGCTAAAACGGTAGAAGCAGCAAACTGATGTACTTATTTTCAGTGCCATCTGTTGCCACTTTGTGTGGACAAGCTTTTTTTGCCATAGAAACTACTCTTATAAAAACTAAGCCATCTGTTTCAACTCAAATATATATTTTGACATTTGTTATTTGTGTGCTATATTTCTTATTTTCAGTTTCCATTTTTTTTTTTTTTTTTTTTTTTTGTAATAATTTTGTTAAGTTCTTATTTTCTTTACTTTTATTGAATAAAATCTTTAGGAAAAAAGGATTAAATCGAAAGTTTCTTTCAGACTCAGATGAATTCGTTATATAAAAGATATTCATTTTTTTCATCTTCACATCTCACTTAATTCATACCTACAAAAAGTTATGGCGCTCGTTGAACAGCACGTCTCGTCGGGATTTTCTCCGGATGGAAAACTGCATTAGTAAATGTATCGACCCACGATCGCTGCGTATTAAAACAGTTATTATAATTGAAACACTTTACTTTAATCGATGTTCGCTCTCCGGCTGCACATTGACAACTGACTACGAATAACAGAATAATATAATAATATTCATCTTATATTTTTCCCTGGTCGTCTTGTGGCATAGGTCTCCACATCCCTCCAATATTTTTCAGCTTTAGGGTCAACCTCGGATCGTTAACTTTCACATTAGTTGGTGCTTCTGGTTCCTCTGCTGCTGATGGGGTGTTGGTCATGGTGGTCGTGATAGTCGGATTATCATTAACCTCTGTTGGCATGTTTGAACGCAACCAATGGGTATCTTCTTAACATGGCTTATATTACGTCTGAACACTTTGTTCCCAGCTTTTACCGTGACTTCGCTGTTCTTCCTGTCAATAACTTCGAATTCTGTATGATTGAAGTTGGGAGTAAGTTTGTCAGAGAACACTACATTTTTGATTAAAACTTTATCCCCTATTTCTATCTCTGAATCTTTTGCTCCTCGTTCCCTATCTCCTCTTTCTTTTCCTTTTTGCTTATTGATAGAATCGCGGTCCCTAGCTTCCGAATCAAGCATCGGTTCTTCTATATCCAGTAAGGAAGGAATTTTGTCGCGGATTGTTCGATTGTAAAGTAACTCCGATGGGGCTTTACCTGTTGTACCGTGGGGGGTGACATTATACATTAGTGTGAACTTCTGCATCTCTTCTTTATAATCACTTCCGTTAGAGTGGGCTATCTTCAAGCGTTTTACGATCTGACGATTCATGTTCTCCACTTCACCGTTTGCTTGTGGCCAGTAGGGTGGTGAAGTTATAAGCTCTATGTTGTTATTTTTGCAGTAGGTTTTAAACTCATCGCTGACAAATTGGCGTCCGTTGTCCGCCGTGATAAACTTAGGATACCCCAGTCTACAAAATATCTCTTTCAAAAAGTTAATAACATCTCTGGAAGTTATTTTCTTTAAAAACTTAAACTCCTGGTATCTGGAATAGTAATCAATTACAACAAGAATATAGTCGTGATTGGGCAAAGGCCCCAGCAAATCCATTGCCAAGTTGGACCAAGGTCTATCCGGGAAAACATGCCTGTTCATGGGAACTGGTTGACTAGGTTTTGATACTATAAGACAATCTCTGCATTTTTTTACAAACTGTTCGACGTCTCTGTCTACCAATGGCCACCACACTTTTGACCGGACCCTCCGCTTCATAACTGTTTCCCCAGGGTGGCCTTCGTGAGCAAGTTCCAAAATTCTAGAACGTAGTGCCATTGGTATAACGATTCTAGTCCCTCTTAATAGAATATTGCCTATGGTACACAATTCAAGTCTAAATGGGAAGTATGAACTTGGCATTTTGGAATTCCATGTTTCGTTTTTGACGTTGTTGACAGCCTCCATTAAGTCGTAGTCCTTGGTGTTATTCGAACAAATCTCTGATATTGTAATTGCTTTGGGTACTGACTTTTCAATTATTGAAAATATATTGTGTTCCCCCTCGTCGTCGAATGTTTCTGCCGTTTGGATTTTACAAAGTCGTGAAACTGAATCAGCTATATTTAACTTCCCCGGTTGATAAATCACCTTGAACCTAAATGCTTGTAATCTAAGCACCCATCTTTCAATGCGAGCGGGTGGCCTTGATGTAGGCTTAAATATTGCCTCTAGTGGCTTATGATCTGTAACTAACTCAAATTCTGTACCCGCTAGGTAGTATGAAAACCTTTTAACCGCCCATACTAACGCTAGGCCCTCCTTTTCCGTTTGAGAGTATCTCCTCTCCACTTCGGATAAGCTTTTGCTCGCAAATGATATGACCCTAGGTACTTCGTTCTCAAATTGAATAAGGACTGCTCCCAACGCCACTGGGCTGGCATCAGCTATAAGTCGAATGCGGTTTTTAAGGTCAAAGTACGAGAGAGTAGACCAATCTGCTAGGAGCTGTTTTAATCGATTAAAAGACTTTTCTTGTGCTTCTGCCCATTCAAATTTGACATCTTTTTTTATGAGATATCTGAGTGGTTCCGTAACATCAGCCAAATCTGGGACGAATTTACCAAGATATGTCACTAATCCAAGAAAACTCCTTGTCTCTTCCTTGCTTTGTGGAGGTCGAAATTCTCGTACTGTCTTTATTTTGTCCGGGTCTGGGCTGATACCTTCTGTTGACAGGATGTGTCCCAAGAATTTTAATTTCTGTACTTTCCATACACATTTTTCCTTATTAAGCGTCACATTGAATTCTTTAAAAATATTAAGTACCATCTCCAACCCCTCGTCATGTTCTTTTTCCATACAACCATAAACTATAATATCGTCTAGATAGTTGAAAGCATTTTTACAAGGAGCTAGAAGATTCTCCATAACTTTTTGGAATATTTCTGGAGCAGAGTTAACCCCAAACAAAAGTCTCTTGTATCTAAACATCCCCTTGTGAGTTATAAAGGTGGTAATATGTCTGCTTTCTTCTTCTAGTTCTAGCTGGTGATATGCGTTTTTTAAATCAATTCTTGAAAAGAATTTGGCACCTTTCAACTTCGTCATTACCGCTTCAAATGTGGGTAGTGGGAAATTTTCTCTTTTTATTGCCGCATTTGCACGTCGCATGTCGATGCAAAGCCTAATCTCGCCATCGCTCTTGAACGCTACCACAATCGGAGAAATCCAAGAACTTGGTCCTGAAAGTGGTTCGATGATGTCTTGATTTACTGCTTCTTTAAGCTTCGCCTCGACTTTTTCTTCCAAAGCGGCTGGGACTCGACGTAGAGGTTGCTGAACGGGTTTAATCGTCGTATCGATAGATAGACTAATTTTGATCCCTTTTATCTTTGGAAACGGTTTTGGACTTTCGAGATAATTAACATCAAGCCCTAGTTTCAAAACGCCCAACTTAATTGCCGTTTCTCGACCTAGTAATGATTGTCTTCCACTCTCAACCACGTAGAATGAAGCAATCAGTTCAGGACGCTTTGTAATGCATATCGGAGCTTCAAAAACAGCCTCAATTTTGAGTAATTGATTACCTGCATAAGCCCTAAATTGGTTTTTTGTCTCTTTCCTAACATCCCACATTACAGCATTATAGCTTTTTAGTAACTGCCAGTCGGATTGACCTATGAGGTTAAATCGTGACCCTGAATCAATAACCATTGATAATTGATGCCCACCGACTTGACAATCTATTATTTCGCTCATATCCATGTCATTACCCTCTACAACTCGGAAACAATCGTGTTCCGCCAATTGAGTATCATCTTCGCCCTTATTTTCGCTTCTTTCGTTATCAATGAAGCGTACCCTAGACAATCCAGTTTTTTGCCGTTTTGTAAATCTTTCCTTGTCATCATATGCTTTACGTTTTATTGATTTTGTGTTGCATTTCCGCGCAAAGTGCCCTATCAACCCACACTTGTTGCATTTCGCATTCTTTGCCGGACAGTTTGGTGATTTTCCTGAATGTCCCTGGCTACCACATCTACTACAATCGTCTTCCTTATTTTTACCCCCCCTTCGAAAAGTGATGCTATTGACAGATGAAGTGGAACTAGATGGAAGCATTATTTCAGTTTGATTATTAATTTGTTCGTGCACCTGGCAAATTTCAGTTATTTCTGACAACGAATATTCTTTTTCTAGCAATCGTTTTTTTAGATCATTTGATGCCCACGAATCTATAACCTTATCTTTAATACTAATTTCCAGAATTTCTTCTTTCGTTTTTCCAAACGAACATTTCGCCGCCTGATTTCTCAACCTGACCATAAATTTATTAATGTTTTCGCCTTGTTCTGGTTTCAAAGACCGAAACAGGTGGCGTTCGAATGTAGAATTTCTTTGTGGAGAGAAATATTCTCTAAGCTTAACCACCAACACTTCAAAAACATCTACATTCTCCCCTGGTTCAACAAGAGCACCTGGTATATTATATGCTACTTCTTGGAGTTGTGGGCCCCCTAGGTGCAAAATCTTGTTTCTCTTTTTAACCTTATCATTTATCTCCTCGGCAGCCAAATAAAGAGAGAAAGATCGGTACCAACGTTCCCATTCAGATCTTATAATGGCTTTATCTATGACGTCGCATAAGAATGGTTTGATCTCACTCATTTTACTATGCTATGACTTCTAGAACTATACCTAGACTTTATTTATCAAGCACAATTAAATGCGCTCTTGTTTTTTTCTCTGTTTGGCGCAATTTAATGTGCCCCTTTTGCCTTGCCCAATTGAATGTGCACCACTTTTTTTTCTTTCACAATTAAATGTGTAAACATAAATTTCCAATTAAATGGACTCTCAATTAAATGGATTATCTCTTTCACTTTTCTGCAATCACTTTGCCAAACTAAAACAAAAATCACAAGAGAGAAAAAAAATAATTAATATATTTATATTATATTTTTTTTTGTTTAAACACACGAACACGCGAACACAAGATCATTCCTGTCTAATCATGCTTTCTCTTGCTTTTTTTTTTTCTTTTTCCAATATTTTATAATATATGTTTATGTATATATATTTTATTTTTTTTTTACCTCGTCGCCAATGTATCGACCCACGATCGCCGCGTATTAAAACAGTTATTATGATTGAAACACTTTACTTTAATCGATGTTCGCTCTCCGGCTGCACATTGACAACTGACTACGAATAACAGAATAATATAATAATATTCATCTTATATTTTCCCCTGGTCGTCTTGTGGCATAGGTCTCCACAGTAAATTATCTAGGCATTCTAAAAATATAGGACACAGAAACAAATTAATTAACGCAAAAGTTCATTCCGAATTTGCATTTAAGCAGCCAATGTAGTGCAATTACATGGGTGGAAATATCTGCCCAGAAGAAGGTAAATGTTCCGAGTAGTGTCCCTTCTATGGGAAGAAATTTAAGAAAATATCTTTTTTTCAGCTGAAGTTCCTTCTTCAACTCAAAATCCTTGGAATCAAGTGCTTCATTTTACATTGCATTGGCCATAAGCACCGGAGGAGTGTCTCTTTATTCTTATTCCCTGGGACGGTAAATAAACATTAAAAGATATTTGTTGATTTGTTAACAAAAACTTCATTTCTCACCACAGATTGAACGCGATCTTAAAAGTTGAGGTCACTAAGGCAAAATCACTTCAACCTGCAGTAAGGACTACCAAGTGATTTCATGGAATCTGCCAAACGGAAAACAAATCAACATGCTATGAAAGGAAAAATTCTGTTTTGCTATGGCAATAAGAATTTTATGTCTTTCAATCAGATTTTTCCTAACTATAGCGAGAAGCTAAAGTGCTTGTGAGAGCTCGTTTTTTAAACAAAAAAAAAGAGAATCAAGCCAAATCGCTGCGTCCTTGAAAACTCTGACTCTGACTCGAAGAAAGCACACCGATGAGAAGCCATATAAATGTCCTCTCTTTGTTAGTGCTTGCGTCCAAAGGATGCTCTTATGGTAAGTTTTATTGTTGGAAAAGTAAGGTATTATAAATTCTTTAAGAAACTTTTAATGCCACGTCCAAGGATCACGATGACGAACGGGAAGCAGATCAAATAAAATTAACCTGTGGTGTTTGTATAAATCAATGGGTACCAAGTACACTCTGCAGACGCACATGAAACTTTACGTAAAAAACACAACAGCAAGTACAGCTGAGCTGAATCTTTCTTTCAACATGTTCACCGAATCCTTCGATACAGAATCCGAACATGCGAAGCATGAGGTGCATAATTTGCATATACATTTTCAGTGTGATATCTGCTACGACTAAAAAGCATAATTTGGCGATCCAGTTGTGATGAATTGCACCACTGCGAGGTAATCCGGATCCTTTAGTTCTCTGGTAAAGATTATTTTTAATGGCAGTTGAAGAAAAATCTTTGATGATTTGAAAAACTCGAAATCTACTTTCGTGATTTTAAAATAAAACAAGAAGCAAGAGAGAATCTAGCGATTAAGAAGGATAAACTGGTCTCTGATTTTTGCGCGAGTTGCAAAAGAAATACCAAGGATTCGTTGAAGAAGCACATAAAAAGTACTACTGGGTAATAATAAAGTTTTTTGTTTACTAAGTATTATAAACAAACTATGGACGCAACAGAAGCATCAAAACTCAAACATCGAGTAAGAATTATTATCTGATTAAAGGTTAAATTAGTTTTAATTTGAATCAAATGCATTTTATCTTTTGTTTAGATGTATTCGCCTCCAGATGATTGATTGAAAACAACCTGGGTTTCAGCATTTAAATGAAGAACATTTTATGGCATCAAACTAAACTTAAATCTAACAAAAACTATCAGTTCTAATTTGGCTTTGGGAAAGTATGTGGATTGTGGGAACGCGTGAAAGATTGGATGTGCGATTAATGTGAATCATCGTCACCTAATTTGTGTGAGAACGATTTTAATGATAATGATAATAATAATCATACAAAAAAAGGCTTTAACATCGCACTAAATCGTTCAAATTTTTGCGCTAATGTTATCAAAATATAAAAGGGCCCGAAGAAATATTTTACAAAATAAAAATGCTTTTGCAAGTATCTATATTTTTCTATCATTTTTATTGTTTTACATTGATGCAGACTATTAATTGTTTTCATCGATCTAAATGTTTCTCTTAATTTTCGTTTTGGAATTCGGGGTGGGGATGCTCTGAGCATTAAACACAATTATTTATTAACACAATTTATAATTTTGTGGACTTTCTTATTAAGCAAGTATTTTATTTTAATTTATACCAAAAAAACATACCTTCCAAAGAAAAGACAACCAACTTTGTTTCAATATTATTTAAAAGAAATCTTTCGAGTTCAAAGCTCTATCAATAATTACTTGTGAAGGTCTTGAGAGATTTTTTTATTTTTATCGCAATTTATATGGTTTTTGGAACATTCGTTTTCCTCCGATGGATAGCAGAATACGAAAATTCACGTGAACATAATAAGTCGAAATGAAAATTACTGTTTTCTACAAAACGACGAAATATGCTTTAAGAAATTGATTTAAATTTCTAATTCATATGATATCTAATTCAAGGAAATATTATTTGATTGAGTGTTGTTTTAATGATCTTTGATAAAATTTCATGATTTTTAATTATTTAGTTGCAGCTAAATTGTTAAGGCACATTTTTTTTTTAAGTCAAAGGAAGTTTCAATAGAATTTGAATCTCCAGGGCAATATTAACAGCGTTAAAAATTCTTAAAACTATTATTTACAGAAGACAGATCAGATTTGTTTTCATATTTGTTGAGGAACCACCCACTAAAGCATCTGCACAAACTGAAAAGCAACAAATGATATGAAAAGAACACTCTTTTTGTTTGTGCAGCGCAATTTACTTAATCTATACTTAAGTAGTTACATTTTGGACACAGGGACGTATTTGAACACACATATAATATAATTTACACTTCTAGCGTGGGCGGTTTCCCGTGCACTCGAAACCTTACAAACAAGTGTATTGTTGATTTCCATGGTTTGTCTCTTTTCTCATTTCGACGATGTCAAACAAACGACCATTGACGTCTTGTTGAACTTGGACGCTGTAATGGTAAATCATTGTGCTCATACTCATACTCACCTAAAAGCACTGGCTTATGATCATATTCATGCTCAAGACCACAAGTTGTAAAATTTCTTGGAGCCGAATCAATTTTTCCGTTAGGTGTGAGAGTTTTTGGAATATGCTCCAGAGTGAATCCTGTCACGTTGATTAACGAATTCAAGCGAAGAACTAGAAACTCAGGAAATTCCTGAAACGCCCAACACTCGCCGGGCTGGACATTCGGCGAAATAGCAATTCTGGGATTATTCGCCGGATACCATAGAGGGATTCCAAAAATTGAAATCTGTGCTGTTTTTATGGGATAGTTTCTAGTCGGAGCTTGTTTGTGTTTTTTTATCATCTGCGTTTCTGTTTTCTGTTTTCTGCTTTGCCGTCAAATGTTATAGGTGCATGTCGCTTTGAACTGGTTTTTATTCTGTAGAGAAGACAACAAAAAATATCGAGGATAAGGCAAATGTACCAAACAATTCTAAAGATACATAACTACATATATGTTGTTTGCGATATAAAAAAAAAAAACTTACATTTTTCCGTGTAACCCAGGAGAGTTGAATTTCTGTCTTAAAACTTGGGGGTGAATGGAAGAGATCAGCAGTAAATGAACTATGATATTTGATGTTGTTTTTAGGGCGGTTAATGTTAATTTCAATTTAAGTTCTTATAAAGGTTTTACTTTGATTGATTTTTCCAATTTCTTGATGTATCTATACCAACAAAAATAAAATAAAATTGAATTAAACGTTTTTTTTAACTTCAAAATAATCCATCTCACCATTGGATTCCTCGTGCCAAAGTATTGTAATCTTTAAATTTCTCTGGATCGTTGACAAAAGCCAAACCATCTCGATTCTTTCTACCCAACATATGCAGGGCATATAGAAGACACTCTGCATGAAAAAATTGGATTGAAGATGGGGTAGCTAAATCATGATGGTAATGACATGTATTCCTATATTTAAAAAAAAAAAGAAAAAGAATAAATTAACCACAATAAAAAAAAACAAACAAACCAAAACTAATAAAACTTACCCTTAAAATAAGTATACCTACATATATAGCATCGATTCTAGTTGATGCGTTTTCTAATGTGTCGCAGTATGCATACATTTATCAGCAAATACTTTCAACAGACGTAGTTGAACTTGATCCTGCTGCACAGCTATTGCAAACATATTCCATGTATTCAATGGAAGCAATTTATCGCAAACGAAAATTACAAATTGTGTTGATTTGATTTGAGACTGAAAGTACGAAAAGAAAACATTATTTTATTTTTATAAAATGCCCAAATTAAATCATTTAAATTAGACTTACCGAAAAATATGGCATTGCATAAGTTGCACATTAAATGAAACGTTCGACATCTTCGATTGCATTTCATCTTCAATTCATGGCCCAGCCTTGAACCCTTAGAAGAAATAACCATCTATGGAGAATCTGAAGATGCCGTTGTGGTAAAATATAAATAAATGCATAGGTAATCATTTTATAACAATGGTTATTAAAATAAATAATACTTTACAATTTTTTAGCAATTTAAATCTATTATTCAACTTAAAACTAATAAGTGGGAGTTTAAGGAAAGTTGACAGATAGGTTTTTTCTGATAGAGGAGATACTGGAGCTAAAGTCTAGGACATGCTGTGCACTATTGGCTAAGCGTAACATTCGGGAAATAGGATTATAATGACCGTAGTTGGTGCGGTGGGTAGGAATGTGTAAAAAAGGAACAGACCTAAGGTTACGGGGATTGGTGTTAAAGGAGATCATTTCAAGAAGTGCCGAAGAATCAATGGCACCTGTAATTAGTTGGTGGACGAATAGTACGTCAGCGATTGCACGGCGTTGAGCAAGCGTATGTAGGTCGACCAATTGCAATCGATGATCGTAAGGGGGTAGGATAAGGGGATTGGACCAAGGAAAATTGCGTAAGGCAAAGCGGAGATATCTACGCTGAACGGCTTCTATTCTTAGTGAGTGGGTGGTAAGCGTTTTGGTAACATAGGGATTGGAAAATTCCTTAGACCAACGCTTTACAAAGCCAAGAGAGGAATTTGCTCTGGCAATAATTTGATCAAAGCGAGAACGGAAATTTAGCTCTTTATCACAAATTACGCCAAGATCTCGGATGCACGATACAACGGGAACAGGAACTGTACAAAAATTATAAGTTCGAGAGAAAGAGGAAAGGCGTTTGCGGGAAAAGGTCATGGATTGGCATTTACTCACATTCAGTTCGAGAAAATTATTACTACACCAAGCCAAAAAAGAATTAAGGTCATGTTGAAGCAGAGAAGAGTCGGAAGAAGACGAAATTTTTTCACAATTTTGATGTCATCTGCATAGATGGAGAGGTCAGAGTGGGAGATAATTCTGTCAACGTCGTTAATGGCTAGGACAAATAGGAGAGGACATAGATGGCTGCCCTGAGGGACACCTGATGTAGCAGAGATGGGAATATCTGAACACTACACTATAAATGCGGTTTTCCAGGTAGGATCTAGCCCACTGAATAAATAGTGGTGGAAAACCGTAGGCTTTTAGTTTAAGGTTAATGATTTCGTGAGAAATTTTATCAAATGCTTTACTAAAGTCGGTAGTAATCACATCAACATCGTAGCCTTTTTCCAGAGCACACAATGTCATAGAAACCAATTGAGTAAGGTTCGTTGTGGTGGACCTGCCCTTTAAAAAATCATGCTGTAGTGGAGAAACTATAGACTTACTGTGAAAGCATACAGAGTCATAGACAATACTTTCAAAAAGCTTGGGGATAGCTGAGAGTTTAGCTATTGGACGATAATTAGATATCTCATACCTTTTTTGTGGATAGGGAAGATAAATGAGTTTTTCCATAAGATAGGGAAGACTGCTTGCGAAAGCGAGAGTCGAAAGAGAATTGTGAGGGGTTCGAAAGTATCAGGATTGTTTACATTATCATTGTAAGATAGACTGAAGAAGTTAGCAAAGAAGTTGACAATTTCTTGAGAATCAGAGGAAGAAGTGTTGAGAAAATTAAAGGTTGAAGGGAGACCATCTGATTTTCTCTTAACATTTATAAATTGGTAGAACTGATTAGGTTCAGAGATAAGACATGACTGCATTTTGCCAAGATAATTAAGGTAGAGAAATTCGGAGAGAAAAGAAAATTCGGATGAAGCCTGTTGATAGTTAGAATAATTTAAAGGAGTCCGGAATTTTAAGTAAGTTTTCCATAACTTATTCCTAAGATCGCGAAGAGATCTCAGCTCCTTAGTGTACCAGGGAGGAGATGACGAACAGTATTTTTGAGGCAGGTAAGGGACACCCTGGATAAGGCATTCAAAGACAGCCGAACAGAAAAACGAAAGAGCAACATTAATAGGGGTTAGAGAGTTAGAGAGCTTTTCGGAAATTGAAATTGAAGGATACTTCGGAATCAGTGGTCGCGATACCTTGATCGTATGTGAAAACAAGGGAAAGAGGGGGGTGATAAAGGTCGAGGGTAGAGAGGAGATGTAAACTCTCTGTAACAACAGAATTGAAAGGATCCGATGAGAAGATGAGGTCTAGTTGCCTACCTAAGTTGTTGGGGTTTCCACTTATTTGTAATAGGCCAGAATCAAGTAATCTATCGGAGAAAAGAGATTCTTTCTCGGAAGTTGGATTACAGGAAGCAAAGCACGTTTCAAATACTGATGGTAGCCAACGTACATAAGTCAGGTAGATTGAAGTCGCCAACGATAATAAAATCGTCGCAGGAATCTGCAGCCTCAAACAGGGAGTCAAAAGAGTCAAGTATTGACTGATATGCAGCTGTGGGTTGGGAAGGGCGAATGTAAAAGCAAATAATGTAAAAGCACCGTTTGACAGACTTTACAGATTTAGAGATTTTGACTAAAGTTGCGTTAAGTCGGTTGTGTACGGCCAAAAGAACACCACGTCCGGAGGGACCAACACCATTATTTTGACCATATGCGCGAAAAACAACGAAATCTGAAGTAAATAACTTACTATCAAGAAAATTGGGGCAAAGGTTTGTTTCAGTCAGTGCAAAAAAGTCGAAGGGAAGTTTTTGGGAATTGAGAAACACTGAAGAAGTTTTGGGTCGAAGTCCTCTAACGTTCTCGTAATAAAGGGACAAGGTAGATGGGGTAACGGCAGTAGAAACAGACAACAAGACTGGTGTACTGTTAAAGAGGACGCTTGGATGATGCTTGTGAGGATTTTAAACGTTTGTAATTAATGTATGAGGCGTACGTAGCAAGGTCCTTGGAAACAGTAGAAGGAGAGATATTTAAGTCTCTATGAAAGCGGGTATAAATTTTGTTAAGAGTCGGTTGGGAGACCTTCTTTGAGTATCGATACAGTGACGTTGGTTCTGGTCTTACCGTCGATACAAACAGAATCAGGTTTGTCGTGCAAACACGCAAGGTAAAGACGAACATTTTCGTAAAGTTTATTATCGAGTAAGCTTGCCATCATGTATCGGCCATCGATCTCGTTAATAAAAGTCTTTGGATCAGAAAATTTGGAAGCCAGTTTGACAGAAGTTGGAAACATTGGATCAAAAATTGGGGGAGGAAAAGGAATAGCCTGGGAGTTAGTATTATCGTTGATAGAGGAGGAGGGGGCAGGAGTTCTCAGAATAGGACTTTGGGAGGTAGAGTGAGAAGCAGGATTTAGGGTGTGAGAGTGAATAAAATTATTGTAATTAACGTAAGGGGAAATAGTACTAGGTGTAGGGCTCGACATAGAGTTTGCTTTAAAAGAGGCGCGTTTGGGTTGAGTGGCAGAATTATTTGGGTCTTGAGGTGGCGGTTGGATGGGATGGTGGGTTGAATTAACACTGGAAGGGTTGGACTTAAATCTAGTTTTAACTCCTATGTTAGTAGCATTCAAGGGTTTTTTAGCTTTTCTTGTAACCCATTTGGATATTTTAATTTTACCTAGCCAGCAAATAGGACGATCCTATTATTCCATTTGCTTAAAGTCCAGGTTGTGCCAAAATGATAGATAATAGGTCCAGATAGATCAGGGCATGCGGTGTGGTTTAAGATAGTTGATGAAGTTGGTGATGATTCAGGTAATGAAAGAGAGAGAGGTGGCGTCAAGGTGAAATCGATCATTTCGGTAAGAATTGATTTGTTGTATTGAGGTGCACTTTGTTGGACAAGTTCGGGGATTTTATCGACTTTACAGGACGTGATTTTAATCTCTTCAATTATATCACTAAAGGAGATACGCATTGTAGCTTGTTAATTGCTGATATCAGAAATCTTCGAAGATAGTTCGTAGAGGATTGAAGTTAAACAATTGTATGCGGAAGACATAGAACTCGCGGTATTTTGTAAGAAAAGGTAAATGTCAGAGCGAATAATTTGAATTTGATTGTTAGTGTTTTCGATAGGTAAAGTATTAAGAACAGTTTCGAGCGTAGAGCGTATTTCGGAATTGATATTGTTAAAGCGGCAATGGGTGTGGTCTTCACGCGAATTAATTAACTCCACAATAGATGAAAGTTGTTTTTCAATTGAAGAATGATTGGAGAGACACCGTTTATTTAAGGACTCGATAGAATTATTCAAAATTTCTATACTCTTAGAGAAATCGTCGAAATAATGAAATTAACAAGTATATTTTTATGAAATCGATTGTTGTCAACAATAATAGAATTGGTTGAGTCACTTAGACACTTAACCGCACGGAGAACAAGAGAAAGGGAGATATTTTTACACTAATCGCAAAGATATATAAAGCAGCGTTGCCGAAGTGGCACGATTGTGCTTTTTTGACACGCAAATTTCATTGTGGCACGGTCGGTGGCACGAAAAAGTTCAGTATGGCACGTTCTTCTCATTCGCATTTTATTCTTAAAATAAAGCGAATTTTGAAGAAATTTTAAGAAAATTGTTCCAAATGGAGTAAAAACTGTCAGAAACTCTTTTTTTTTGTGATAATACACGAATAAAGCAAATTATTCCTTCTAATTGTTGTACTTTACCCCGTAATTGAATTTAACTTTTTTTTTAATATACAAAAGAATTTACGTTTTTTTCATATGGAAATGAAATGGCACATTTTTTTAGAATATGGCACGTTTTTCTAGAAAATTTGGCATGGAAATTTTTTTTATGGCCGGCAACGCTGATATAAAGTGGTTCTGGTATTCTTTTAAATAACTACAAGATCTTTTGCTAAGACCGAGACTCGCTCGGTGTATTTGCTATCAGGAACACAATTCAGGATGTCACATGTATTATTTTCCATAGTTAGTTTTGTTGTATAATGTTATTTATTAATTATTATTTTATATTAGTTATTTATCTTATTTAGCTGTCTATTTATTTATTATTTATTATTTCTCTTTTTTTTTAATTTAATTTTTTTTTTTTTTATTTAAAAATTGAAATAAAGAACATCAATTTCGTTTGCTTTAAGTGTACAGGTTATTAATTACACGAACCGAAAAGTTAAAACACTAACCCAGGAAAAATGGGTGGTTTAGTTATTAGCTAAGCACGAGATCCAGTCCACAATGGTGACGTTTAAGATGAGATAGCAGGTGTCGGTATGGTAGATATCGTTATGTAAATAAAAAACATCCAAGAGAGTTTATGTAGTATCACAAAAAGAAAAGTACTGCTTGGAAGAACACTACTAAAAAAGAACTCACCCAGAAGGAATGAAAGTAATAATATTGACAATTTATTGTTGGCTATTCGAGCTTCGCTTTCGTTCTTCTTTTCAGTCGGTAGGGATTGTTGGCGCTGATAGAAAGCAGGATGCGGCGGAGTACGGCAGTGATGTGCAAGTCCGAGCAGTGGAACTCGGTTGAAAAAATGTTTATCGCATGGAAATAGAAGCAGAAAGAGATTCATGTAGCCTCAAATTTTACTTCATAGGCAGAACATATACAAAATAAATGTTTCACTCACCGGGCAAGAAGGAAACAGAAGCTATTAACGGGAGCGAGTATATGGAGAAAGAGATCAAAATTGAAATACAATCACTCTTAAAAATATTAATAATCCTCGTAAATATTTATACTTTTATTTATTTCCGTTCAACTAATTAGAAAAAAAAATAATGAATCGATGACTTTATTCTGGCAATATTATGACAGTGACACTGTTTATTTTCCAATAAATCCACCGCAAAGTTTCTGAACATCAAAATAACGAAAGAGTCTTCACGAATGTAAAAAAGAACCATGTAATCATGACGATACGTGCCTGTCAAAAACACGAAAGACGAAATGAACGAATCGTGTAATCAGCGTCTAAGAGTTAACAGTCAAAAGGTATACGGTAACGAGATCCGTTAGTTATTAAAAACAAGATTTGGTTAGAGTACAGATACATAACTTCATAGCTATGGGTAGAAGAAACCGCAATCGCAATAGCACAGCCATAGGCCCATAGAGTACCTATATTAACTAGAGAACCGACTTCAGCGCTTTTTCCTCCACAAGGCTGAATATGTGTAAGTTGCCGAATGCATTTTTAATCAGAGTATGGGTGCTTTCATAAATGCATGGTTGCTTTGTTTATATGCGATCAATTGCAATCATATTAACGTCATACAAAATATTTGCGAATGTGTTTTACCCTGCATTTATGAACACTTTTTCTGATTTACGTCATATGTCAAAAACAATAAAGAAACAATAAAGGAAAGGAAATCGTTTATATTATACCTGTCTCTTTCTTTAAGAAAGAAATTCAGATTGCATGTGAGTTTTTATAGTTGCACATTTGCGCTGCAAATATTTGCGTTTTGCTTTTATGAAAATCTGACATTTATCATTTGCATTTATGAAAGTTATGCATTCGTCAGACTTTCGCAACCATGCATTTATGAAAACACCCTATATCTACTTACAATGAGTAGGGACACTCTCCACGTGGTTCATTTTTGTTTACATTTTTGAGTACCGCTAGGTCTCACGGACACGAGAAATAGACTACAGTAAGAAGCGTTGTAGTTAAAAAGAGGCAGAAGAAAGAGAACTATAGCAAAGGGTGCTTCGTCGATAAAAGGAAAAAATCAATTTTTCATACATTTTTTAACATTTACATAAAAAATATTTACATAGAATTACATGTGTGTTACGCTTTAGTATTTTTGTTTATTGTTAGTTTTTTTTAATATCTTTATAAATAGTTTAATAACGGGTTAACTCGTACCCGGATATAACTTTATTTCAAAACAACTCCACGTTTATTTTATTTTGTATACTTCGCTTCACTGATTCGTCACCCTTTGTTTCTCAAAGAAACAACTGAGAGCTATGCAACTCCGGCCCGCCTTTAAAAGTACGTGTAAAAAAAACGTGTACAAAACTCTTCTCTCTATTAATGGCAATTAGTATGACCATCTACTATAAAATTAAATACCAGAAAAGTGTTGAAAATGACAACTAAAATCGTTAAATATTACTTTTAACGAAGTTATATCAATCTAGGACTACGCCAAAATAATATACTAGAGTGAAGAATATATTTTGCAGATTCATATCTTAGCATAATTGATTAATAAACAATTACAAAAACCGCAAATAAAACTATCTTTAAGTAAGGCAAATCTGGTCACATAATACATATGTTGGCTCTGAGAGTACACTACCACAATGAAAAAATCTCCGGCCCGCTACTAAAAAATCATTATGGGAAATTCACATTTATAGTTATATCGTATGCTGGTAGGCGCATGTGATAGTGCAGGCATAATTTGATGTGTACCCTTTCTTTCAAAAGCGATCGCACAAAAGGGTTAAAATCAATGTTGTTTGCCTGTTTCCACTAATTGCATGTTTTTTTTGCAGGGTTTTTATGTAATAGTAGGTGTTTCATGTGTGCGTAGAGTGTCCCTACTCATTGTAAGTAGATATACTCTGTTTTTAATAGAATCGCACTAACCTAGTGATAATTTAATGGATATTGGCTCAGTTTTGCTCAGTTCTCAGTTCTCCCACCAGATATGAAATACTTTTTTTTTTAAAACTGCATTATAAACCATGTTCATACTTCTTGTAAAAAAAGTCCATCGCTGGAATTTGATCTCTCTTTTACTGAGATGAAAACAAAACACAAAAACCAATCCACCGACACTCACGTGCGTGCACGTCTTTCTTTTCTTTTTTTCAGTAATGTTCGTATTTTTGTGTGTATCTTTCAGAATTAAAAAGATGGGGAGAGAAATTTGAAGAGAAATGCGCTATATCTACAATTCACACGAATTCACGGACAGGGAATTTAGGAGAGTGTTCTCTTACTATGCTCAAATAAAATTTGCGGGTGTTTTAGGCAAGGGGGGTACGAGTCGGTTCTCTAGATAATATATGTACTCTATGAGCACAGCCATAGAGTACCTATATTATCTAGAGAACCGACTTCAGCGCTTTTTCTCTTTCACCCTACAAGCTGCACTGAGAGGATTTCCTCCACAAGGCTGAATATGTGTTAGTTGCCGAATGCATTTTTAATGGAATCGCACTAACATAGTGATAATTTAATGGATATTGGTTCAGTTTTGCTCAGTGCTCAGTTCTCCTACCAGATATGAAATACTTTTTTTAAAACTGCATTATAAACCATGTTCATACTTCTTGTAAAAAAAGTCCATCGCTGGAATTTGATCTCTCTTTTACTGAGATGAAAACAAAACACAAAACCCAACCCACCGACCCTCAGTCACATCGGAGCTGCGATGGTGGAAACAACGCCTGCGTGCACGTCTTTCTTTTCTTTTTTTCAGCAATGTTCGTATTTTTGTGTGTATCTTTCAGAATTAAAAAGATGGGGAGAGAAATTTGAAGAGAGATGCGCTATATCTAAAATTCACACGAATTCACGGACAGGGAATTTAGGAGAGTGTTCTCTTACTGTGCTCAAATAAAATTTGCGGGTGTTTTAGGCAAGGGGGGTACGAGTCGGTTCTCTAGATAATATAGGTACTCTATGAGCACAGCAATGAATAATAGACCAGTGGATATTTGGAAAGAAGAAACAAGGAGTTAGACGATAGAGAAAACAAAGTGGTAGAAAAAGAAAATGGGTTTACACGAGAGGTTGAAATTTCAATGTTGCAGGGAGAGGTAGAGTTTTTAAGGAAAAGGAGTAGAGGAGCAGCTTCGTTTCAAGATGTATCAAATGCGTTGCAAGAATTCAGTGGTGGACGATGACTATACAATTAAGTGTTGGATAGATGATATTGAAACGCTTCACTCATGGAATGGACAGAGTTAGAAAGGTTATTGTTTGCAAAGAGACTTCTTACTGGGTCGGCAAAGCTTGCTGTTCGTTCAGAGAGTAAATTGGTTTCGTGGTCACTCTTAAAAGGGTTTTTGTTAGAGGAATTCGCTGAGCACATGTCTATGCTCTGTCCAACAAAAATTGGCAGTGAAGGCAAGATAGGACGTTTGCCTCTCATTCTGGCTACAGTGGATTGCATAAATCTGTCCTTCATTAAAGCTTTCACAGGGTTGTCGTAGGGTATATTTTAAATGGACCCAAATATAAAAGAATAATATGTTGGAATACCACCCTTTTTTTTAGATAGAAATTTTCATTTAATTGTATTATTTATAAAAATTAAAACATATTTATCTTTTTCCACACCACCACGAGGTAAGATAAAAGTCGCGTTTTTGAAGGGTATCCCCAAAATCTACGCAAATAATGTTCTTCTTCAAAGAAAACAGCTTAAAATTGTGTAACTGCATTTTAACATATATTCCACGCATTAAAAAAATGAAAAAAGGTGAAAAAAACTCCACGATAACACTCATCATTAAAAACTTTTTCTTAAAGTTTGAAAATCAAAAGCACCTTAACAGAAACTCAAGAAAAAAAAACTGAACGAATTACCAAAATTACTCTGAATGCAAATCAAGCAGCAGCCAATCGCCATTGGCCACAGCAATTCAGTGCACACTCACACTCAGATGTGCCTTGAATAGGATGTTGGGTCTGTGTCAGATTCTATGGAAATTCACGGGCGGGCAAACACTTTTTGTGAGGAGTTATTTTAATTTAATATGGTGCAAAAATATGGCACGCTACTGATTTTGAAAAAGCTTTCCCATAAGACGTGTACTGCCTATTTGTGTTGGACAGAGTATAGTGCCGAGATTCATAGGAAGCTAGGTAATAGGAGACAGGAGACAGGAGAAAGATGAGACAGTCTCACAATATTTTTTGAAGATGAAGGAGTTAGGTACGTGGACGAATAGATGAAATGTCAATCATTCAATATGTCATCGATGGTATAAACGATTCCAAAACAAATAAAATCATGTTGTACGGTGCATCAAATTTTAAAGAGTTCAAAACGAAATTTGAAATTTATAAAACCTATTCAAGTAGAAATTCCACTCCGTCCTCGTCAAATACCGGTGCTCTATCAGATTTAAAAAAAAAAACACGCGGAGCACCCTCAGGTTCAGCTTCTGTGTGCTATAATTGTTTTTCATATCTAAAGCTGTACACCCAATCAGAGGATTGTTAGTACAAGAAAATAGGGTCTCCACTTTTAACTAGTGGACCCACAATATTAAGAGGTTTGTCTGCTGCTGCGGTAGACACGCTGGGTTCTTTTGAAACTACCTTGATTATCGATGGACAGTCATTCGAGGCAAGGTGCAGGTTATATCAGAAAAATATTTTTCAACGCCGATGTTAGTGGGTAGAAATGTGCCGCAAGATACGGAGTTGGTTGTTAGCGCAAATAATATAGAAGTTAGAAAAATAAAGTCGTTTTTAGAATGTTTTCAAGTAACCGAAGACGAAGAGAAACTTACTTTGAACGTTCAAAATAGCTCTTACAGGCAGCAGGTGGAAGACTTAGTAAGGCAATATTAGTCGGCCGAGGTATTAGCTCATAACTACGAAATGAACATCATTTTGAAATAATAATAAGACCAATAATAAGACCAAGCAGTTCGGAATTTGCAAGTTTCATTGTTCTCGCGAACAAAAAAGATAGAACCAAAAGGCTGTGTGTTGACTTAAAGAGGTTAAATAAGCAGATAGTTAGGAATCATCACCCTCTTCCTCTCATTGAAGACCAAATAGAAGAATTAAGTGGCGTGCGCGTTTTTTGTACTCTTGATCTAGAGAATGGATTTTTTCATGTAGCTGTAGCAGAGGAGAGCAGAAAGTACACATCGTTCGTCACACCAGACAACCAATTTGAATTCTTAGTCATGCCCTTCGGGCTTGGCATATCTCCAGTAGTTTTACAAAAATTTATCGATAAAGTCTTTTAGCCACTGATCAAAGAGAAAATAGTTTCAAGTTATATTGACGACATTATAGTACATGCTGAGACTACGACGAGGCCTTAATTAATCTTCAAAAGGTTCTTGAGTTAGCATCTAGTAATGGACTTCGTTTTAATTGGAAAAAATTCCAGTTCTTGTGTACCAAAATAGAATATAATATAAAATATTATATATAATCCTAAAGCTCAGACCGAGTTGCATACGGATGCATCTAAATTTGGATTTGGTGCAATTTTAATACAAAAATCAAGCGTCGATTCCTTATTCCATCCGGTTTTTTTACTACAGCAAGAAAACAACTCAAACTCAAAAGAAGTATAGCAGCTATGAGCTTGAAGTCTTAGCCATAGTAAATGCTTTGAAAAAGTTACGTGTTTATCTACTAGGGCTTCAATTTAGGATTATAAACGATTGTGCTGCATTTAAGATGACGATGGAGAAGAAGGATCTTGCATCAAGGGTTGCAGGATGGGCGCTATTGATTCAAGAATACGACTACACTTTAGAGCTAGAAAGATAGAAGACATTATAAGAAGAGACTATTCGATTCCGAATCTGCGAAAAAAAAAATCGAAAATTGCCGACTGACCTGTATCCAGTGCATTTTGGCAGAGAGGAAGATGGGGAAAGCCGAAGGATTCTTGAATCCTATTCCAAAAGAAGATCGCCCTTTGCATACCTACCATCTGGACCATGTTGGACCACTAACTACTACTTCGAAACAATACAAGTATGTCCTTACAGTAATTGACGACTTCAGTAAGTTTGTTTGGATATATCCAGTGAAAACCTTATCCACAGCCGAAGTCCTGCAGAAACTGGAATTTCAAAGTTCCATTTTTGGCAACCCACACCATTTTATTACGGATAGAGGAACTGCCTTTACATCCAACAACTTTTCCGATTACTACAAGGATCAAAACATTCAACATACTCTCATTACGATTGGCAACGCTATGTACAAGTGAACGGTTGTAATTATTTTTGAGCTATTTTTAATTGAATATTTTTATCTTTTTGTTTAAAAAAAAAAAATACAAAAAGAAATAAAAGAATTGTTTTTTAAACTATTTTTGTTGATAATCATCCTGACAACAGGTAATTCTTAAGTGTTTAAGATAAAATCTAAAATATTTGAGAGCTGTATACCATTGCTTAATCTCATGAGCGATAGAAAAAGAAAGAGCTGTCAAACACCACCCAAAGCTTGTAGATTCTCTAACCCAACAGAAAATTCAAAACAAGCCGCAAAAATATTCAAACCACTAACGAAAATGCCAATTTCTGATAAGGATTTTGTAAAAATAAAATCAATAATTGATGATTCACTCGATGCAAAGATCACATCTAAGCTTGGGATTCTTGCTACCAAGGATGATCATTTAATTTCAAGCTTTGACATCTGAGATAACCGAATTAAAAAACAAAATGAAGAATTAACTAAGTCCAACAATTTGAAGTTCGCTGCAATAACTTAGAAAGTGAGCTAGAGCTACAAAGCCGGGAACAAAAAGCAGGTAATATTATTTGCACCATGCCTAAAAACACCAATGATCCACAAAAAACATTAGAAGGCGTAGTTGATCTTTTGCTTGGAACTGATGAAAAACACGAAATGCCTCCAGCTATAAAACTTAGTGAAAATCACTCCGTAATAAAATTGAAATTGATTACTGGCTCAAATTTCCTGGCATCTAAAATGCTTAAAAATGCAACAAAGTTAAAAGGATCAAATTTTTACATCCAACGCGAACTGACTATCAAATAACAATAATTTAAAACATAATAATAACGATGGCGAACAGGTGCTGATGAATATGTTTGATGAACTAAACTTCGAAGCTGTCAAACTAGCATCTACGTCAAACTTTCAAAACAATCAACAACCAAATGGTGCATCAACATCACGGATGGCAACGTATTTAAGAAACAGAGTAAAAAGTATTAATAATAATAATAAAAGTAATTGATATAAAAAACCTTCAGCTCATGTACAATTAATTCTCAAAATATTTTAGCTTATAATATATCAGGATTAAATAATAAATTATTATATGTAGATTTTTTTAAATTTGTACAAAGTTTCCAAATATTTTTCTTATTCGAGACCCATATAACACAGGAACACTACGATAAATTTACGAAATACTTTAGTGAATATCAATTACATTGGGTAGTAGCAACACGTACAGCAAGAAAGGGTCCGGCAAGTGGCGGAAATCTATTTGGATTCAGAAAATTACTTTTAAGACTGCTTTTAAACGCTGCAAATATGCTGCAATTACCCTTGCAATTTTTAAGCATGTAGGCGGGGGACGTATGCGGTGTCCGGGGTAGACAAAGTTGCAGAAGTTGAAATAATTGCAGAGTTATCGCTCTTTCTTCTTTGTGCCTTTTCTTATTGTTTGAGACATAAGCGGAGTAAAGAGTGAGGAGATATTATTTCCTTCTCATTTAACAAAAATTGCAGGTATTAAAATTTGCAGCGTTTAAATGGATGCTGCAATCGGAAAGAAACTCAAAAGGGAATTGCGGATAGAAATTGCAGTCGTCTAAAAGCAGTCTAAGAACATATGATTTTGTGGATGTGTGGATATACTGTTGTAAAACATTTACGGATGCACCGAAGGTGATCGTGAAGAGCAATATACTTTTATCGGAGGCCAAGGCAAATCCGTCATTGATTATTGCGCAGTGAATAATGAATGGGTAGATCTTATCACAAAGTTTGAAGTTCAGTTTAAAACTTACTCCGATCACTTACCTTTAATTGTAGAATGGTCAAATAATGGTCATATAATCGTCCAAAAAAAACCTAAATTTACTTCCTAGATTGAACTGGAAAATCCAAGATAAAAGTGCCTACAATATAGCTACCGATAACTTCTTTTCAAATAGGTTATTAAACACAGGGTCGGTAGAAGAATACTCATCGCAAATAACATCATGTATCAGAACTTTTAGTTCAATTAGAAATTCATCTACAGTAAAATTGTACAAGCAGAAGTGGTTTGACACTGAATGTTCGAAAGCTCGTAAAAAATCTTTTGCACTATTACACCTATGGAGAGAAACGGACGGATTCTGTAGTTCTGAAGAATTGGTACAAAGAGGCCAACGCCACTTATAAAAATATGTGTCGTCTCAAGAAAATCAACTTTGAAAACAATCAAGCTATTCAACTTGCAAACATTAAAAGTTCGAAAGAATTCTGGAAAATAGCAAAAGAAATAAACGGCTCTGAATTCAAAATACGCATAGGTGTTTCTGCAGCGCATCTATCACTGTACTTTCAAAGCTTACTCTGTAGTCAGACAAACACAGTCTTCATGACAGCAGAACCTCTTATAGTTGATGATATTCTTGATTGTGAAATTTCTTTGGTGGAAATTGAACAAGTTTTAAGAAAATCAAAAAATGGAAAGGCACCGGGAGAGGATGGGATCCCATACGAGTTTTTTTAAAAATGCATCGCCCATGCTTCTTTTAAACCTGGCAAAATTGTATAATATCTTCGCGAATTCGGTTGTACCCAATTCCTTTAAAAGATCTGTGATATTTCCTATACACAAAAAAGGCGCATTGGATAGAGTAGAAAACTATAGGGGTATTTCTTTTATGAACATCGTTGGCAAACTCTTTTGTGCACTTTTAGCCGCTAGACTTGAGAAATGGTTAGATGAAAACGCCATTTCAACCAATCTACAGGCAGGATTTAGAAAAAACTACTCCACTACCGAGCACATCTTCAGTCTATCATCAATAGTAAATGCGCTTCAAGCCAGAAACATAAAGGTCTACGCAAAGGCAGCGTTTGATCTCGTCAACAGAAATGCACTTTTCCACAAGCTTTCACAAACAGGTCTTTCTACAAAATTCATTCGGATTATAAGAGAAATGTATTGCAAAACCATTGCAGCTGTTTGGGATGGATCAAATTTCTCAGAGTGGTTTGAAACAAATAGTGGTGTGAAACAGGGATGTCCACTCAGTGCTGTCTTATTCTCTCTTTTCATTTATGATGTTGTATCCGAACTACCTGGTGGAGTCAGAATTGCAGGTACCGTTATAAATGTTGTCCTGTACGCCGATGACTTGGTGGTTTTGTCTGAAACCCCGGAAAATCTGCAGCTGATGATTAATCGACTTGTCTCGTTCTGTGAAAAATGGGGACTTATCATAAACACAGATAAAACGAAAATAATGATTTTTTCCACTAGTAATCGGAGCTACTCAGCACAGAACTATCATTGGTTCCTCCATCAAAGCCATATTGATACTTAGGAGTTAAGCTGAATTCAACATTGGATTTCAAAGCCCACATCGAAGAAAAAACTAAAACTTGTCAGAAATTAATAAATTCAACATGGAAAAACATTTTGTCCAACGAGCACGTTTGCTTCTCTACAAAATATCCACTTTGTGTTATGCTGCGCAAGTATGGGGCGCTGAAGAATTTGAGGAAATGGAAAAACTGCAGAGAAATTTCATTAAGAAATTGTTTAACCTTCCAATTAATACGCCAAATTATGCCATTTACTTAGAAACAGGTCTGCCCAAGCTATATACTAGCACGCTTAAAACTCAAGCCGACTATATTTTAAAAGTGCTAGATTTTCCGGAAACACGTCTTGCAAACAAATTACTTCTTTATGAAATAAGAAACAAGGATTGGTGGATGGAGAAGTGGCGAAATCTTGGCAATGTTTACGGAGAAGATATGGACACATTCCCAGGTGATCGAAATCTTTTGAAAGATCAGTTGTATCGTACAATCCAGAAATTTGAAGATACGCAAAGAACTCTGCTGGTAATGGTGTTACGGTAAGATTTACCGCAACAAAAACCATTCCTAAACTCGGTTCTTAAAACCCATTTCTGACTATGTTGTTTGGTCATAGTCTAACTCTCGTTATCTGTTTCCCCTCCATCCCAACCACTCCCATTTTTCGACCCATAATTTTGAGTCCGTTGTCCTCATGGAGCTGGAGAGTTGCTCAGAGAGGATAACAATATAGGTATCTTTTAATTCGATTGTGTTGAGCCAGCGGACGGGCTGGAGACTCACACGCCACCTATGAATAGAGCGAGGAAGCTCTTCTCGAAATACCACAACACTTAAGGATAGACGGAAATATACACTCACACATAAAAGTGGATTTTAAACCAACGCAACAAAACACCTACATCATTTTAACTTGACTTTTAAATATGGCTTCAAGCCCATCATAAATTCTTAACGTAAAATGTAATTTAAATAATATCGACCCACATAAAAGATTGGAACGCTAAACGCTATTCCCTCCAATCCCCCAACTCTGCACAAAGGTCCACCGAATAGTAGATTGCGCGTTAGGTAATTTGATTGAAGTATTTACCTTCCTCCTTCAATTCCTCGAAAAGGTTTACAAATTGTATTAGAGTATTTGCTCCTCCTTCGAATAATTTTTAGAAAGTTAAATTTTGTAGAGTATCTGAGAGAATGCTCAGGATAATAGTTTCAACTTTTTATAGTTTTTTTACTTTTTCTCAAAGATTTTCATATTGTGAATAGGTTTAGATACGGCCTTGGATTCGTCAAGTTTTGGGACAGCACCAACAACTTGGGGAATTCAGTGAATGTGTGGGTGAGAGAGAGTTTCGTTGGAACTTAACCTCGGAGTGGTACCGTAACCGAGTTCCACGAAAGCTTTTGATTGAGAGTGAGAATGTGTGTGTGAAAGAGGAGGCCGGTAAAGGAAAATAGCTACGCATGACCAACCACTTCTTGGTTGACCAGTGAAGCGATTAAAAGAAAAGAAAGTTTCTGAGAAAAAGGGAAAGAAAAAAAAGAAAATATAAAAATTTGAATAGTAAAGGAAAAGTTTTTTTTAGTTTTTGAGAGTTTAAAAACAAGTGTTTAAAGAAAAATTTTTCGAAGCAGGAGTTGGTAAAAATAGAACGAGCGAACCAATCTAGGAAAGGAAGAAGGAAGGGAGGAAAATTCCAAAAAGATAAGTAGAGTGTTTTAGTGTTTTTCTATTCGTGAGTGAAGAATTGTTTTAAATATATATATTCGGTTGATCTTTGATAGATCGTTTTATTAATCTCAAAATTGTGAGATTCGCGACCCCATTTTTCATAACGTAGTTTTCTTGTCCGTTTCTTTCGGGACCTAGTGATAGCGGTCCAATCTTGCGGTTCAGATTTTTCTTTGTTCCTTTGTTTCATTGTTTTTAACATTTGCCTTTGCTTTATTATTTTAAACCCATATTTGTACACCATTTTAAATCGAAAAAATTCTGGGTTTTCATCCAGGCGCAAGCCAAGGTTTCCCAGATATTTTAAATAAAATTTGATTAACTTCCCTTTGGGAAAATAAATCATTGTGTTTTCCTTCATTTTTGAAGAAGGATTTTCAGCTACCCGGTCAAGGCAAACGACCCTCAATAGTTTCCTGGCGCCCACCCTACAGCGTAAGTACGCCCCTGTGCTTACCTTTTACTTATTTAATTCTTTTTTAATTAACCAAATTCGTTTCTGGTTCAATTAGTTTATTTCCATTTTTTTTATTCGTCTTATTAATTCGACGAACCCACCCCCAGCTGACTAGCCGGTTGGCTGCATCGTAGTTGCAGTGTTGTTGCAATATTTTGTCTCTCCTCTTAATCTCTCGTTCTTCGTCGATCGATTTGACAGTTCGTCATATCGATCTTATCTTTCGCGTGTGCCGGTTGCACAATTTAATTCCTTAATTCGTTTGTGATTTTATAAAATTATTATTATTGGATTCGCATAATCCAAAGTCGTGGTTTTTCAGTAATTCGTCATCGTAATCTTCATAATATTCATCCTAAAATTCGCGTAATAAATATTGCAACAAATTGGCGCCCATACGTGTTGGTTTTTATTCAGAAGTTGAATGCAGTTGGATTAATTAAAATCACTGCACCTGCCTATATTCTTTCTACCATAATTTTGGTTGGAATTTGGAAGTGTTTGTTTCGTGTTTATTGGTTTATTCAATTGTTCTTTTTTTATGAATTCGAGTGTTCTTTTACTAAAGTCTTTTTATCCCTAGGTGAATTGAATGTTACAACAACAAGACAGCGGCGGCGTTTCAACTTTTTTATTTGTGTGATTCGAAGAGTGCAAAAGTGCAGGGAGTACCCACAAATATTTTTTTTTTAAAAGAGTAAGGTGTTTTTATTGATTTTATTTTTATTTCTTTTTATATTTATTTACTTTTATTTGTGCGATTTTTAATTAAGTTTTCATTTTGAGGTTATAATAAGTTTTTATTATTATCATATTATTCAGTAACAGAGAATAGTTCGGTCTCTTTCTTTTTCGTGGTTAGTTTTTTTTTTGATAATTGAATTTCAGTTTGTAAACAACAAATAATCAGTGCTCCCACTTTGCCAAATTCGACTTTTTCTTGGTGAACACTTTGTTGTTTTTTTTTTGTACTTTTTATCAAATCGTTTATTTTTTTTTCTCGTTTAGGATAAAAATTATTGTTTTTCGATTATTTTTTTTGGACATTGAGTCAATTTTTTTTACTAAATACATATTGAAGGTCTTTTGAGTGTTTTTTCATCAGGTATTTTGACAGTCGCTTCAAAAATATTTTTTTTAAGTTAACTTGAGGAGTTCAATTTTTTTTGGTTAAAAAGGAATTTTTTTTTTGGAATCTTAACAGGGTTGCCAACGTGAAATTTTCGTTTTATTTGTTTTTTTTTTTAATTCTATGTACAGTTAAAGTTTTTTTTCAAGTTTTTAAATACGCTGTTAATATTTCTTCGTTCTTAAATCGTTATAAGGACTTTTTATACAATTTTAATCAATTTTGCAGTGGTATTAAAGCAAATTTGTTATTTGAATTAAAACAACTTTTTTTAGTTATTTTTCGTTTAAACTTTTTTAAAATGGAGGTAAATAGATTGTCGCAAGACGAAATCGCTTACGAGATGGAGTGGCGAGGTTTACCTATAGGGACAGTTGAGGAAATGCGAAAATCGCTTAGGGTTGCCAACAAGTTAGAACGTAGGAATTCTTTTGTAGCTCCCGCTTATCCGTTCAATTTTGAACAAGATCAAATGGCGGTTGAGAAAAAGTTAGGAGAATTAGAAAAACTTCTAGAAAATCCTCCGAAGTCGGAAACTTCAAAAGAGTATTTAAAAATAATAACAAAAGTAGAGTGGGGTCTTCCAAGATTAGATAGGTCTATTCCAGAGAATGAGGTTCAGGAAAAGAGCAAGCAGGCTCTTAAAAATAAGTTGTTTATGGCAATGGCAGAGTTAGAAGAAGACGACGAAGAAGACGATGAGGAAACAGAAGATGAAAATGAAAAACAAAACGAGAAACATAAAGAGAAATATAAAAGTAAGAATTCGGAGGTTGAAAATCAGCGTTCAGCTGAACCTCAAAGCAGGTCGACGAGTACTTCTGCCGGTACATCGACGGGCTTAGTAGTGGCAGATAGTAGGACTGAGGGCAATAGGGATCGTGTTAGGTTAGAAAACCCAACCTTAGAGCAGGTTGTTGTAAATCCGCAAAGATTTGAACAAATTTATAAGTGGGACGTGAAGTTCACTGGTGAGCGCTGTGGTGCCTCCGTGAACGCGTTCATAGAAAGAGTTGAGGAAATGCGCCAATCCCGTGGGATTTCGGAAGCGCAACTTTTTAGGTCCGCGGTAGAATTTTTCGTAGGTAAAGCTTTAGTTTGGTTTAGGGCAATTAGGCTTTCTGTCAATTCGTGGCCAGAACTTGTCAGGGAATTGAAACTGGAGTTCTTGCCACCGAATTATGATGATTCTTTGTTAGAAGAGATTAGGCATCGCACACAAGGCAAAGATGAGTCCATCGGTGTCTATGTGGCGACGCACATAGGGGTATTTGCCTCGAAAAACCGCTCAAAAATATTTTTTTGTTTTAATGAAGTGATACTTGGCTGAAACAACTGTAAAAGGGATTTAAAGCTTATTTCTATCGAATTAAGGTATAAATAAAGTATTTTGGATAAATTTGGTTCATAATTTATTAATTTCTTCAATAAGGATGAAATGAATAGATGGAACTTAAAGTTATTCAGTGAACTCTTCCCAGGATTCTTCGTCATCAGTACATTCCTCAGCTGTTTCTTCATCTTCACTATCATTAGATATTGTAGTATCATTAAAATTTGTTAATTTTGATGAATCAGGAATCCGGGAAATAAGCATTTCAAGGGCTTCTTTGGAAAATTGCTTAGATTTTTTAACAGGCAAAGATCTTAAACTGGTTATTAGAGGATCTGAACTTAAAAGTAACCTACAGATAGTATGGAAAATAGAATTATATATTATTTCCCACTTCTAATAAAGTTTTAAAAACTTGTTAAGTACATCCAAGTTGCACTCCGTCCTTGAAAACTTCCTTGCAAAATTTAACCGGTACAACCTGAAATGCTTGTTCCGTGCTTCTGCTGCTTCTTCGGATAGTTGCCCAATAGGTAAAAGAGCATTTTGAATAACTTCCGGTCCATGTATAAGAATCTTGTGCATCGTTGGAGTCATGGGATGCCACGGATAAAGCTCAACATACAACTTTGCCGTATCAAAAGCAAATGCTTCAAATATTGAAGCATCTATTTCAAATCCACTAGAAAGAACTTCCAATATGATTTTTAATCTAACTATGAGTTGCAAATCAACACCAGTTATTTCAGCAACTAGTTCTGGATTGCTAAAAAACCTTCGGCTTGTATTGCCATCATTAGTATTCCCGAAACCAGGTTTGGGTACATCAACGATGAGTCCGAGTTTTGATTTAAACTTTTCTTGTATGTCAGTTTTTCTTTCTTTAAGAATAATTTTTTCTGAAAGAGTTCTTAGCTGCCATTTCTTCAACGGAATCTTGTAAGCAAGATGAAGAATGCTTTCAAAAAACCGTATCCTCGCATGCAAAATTGACAATCCAAATTTTATCGCATCTTTATCAACTTCTTTTCTTCTAGAAAGATCATTAAAATCTTTTGAAGTAAGTCCACAAATATAACACTTCATTGTAGATTTTGTGTTAGTTGCCACGTTGCACACTTTTCCATCGACCATTGTAAAAGCTAACGTGTGTTTTACTTCCAACAATGTTCTAATCGCCTTCAATCACTGTTTTGTTCAATCTACTTATCGTGGATTCAATATTAGCTATTTCACTTTGCGTAATATCAAGAGATTCTTTTACAAAGCTAATTTTTATTGGACGGCAATATCGTGGCGAGGATGGCGTTGGATTTTGCCAAATAATTTTGTTGTTTGAACTACAAAACAAACGCAGGGGCACAAATGAACTTTGGAAGATATTAGCATCTGAATCGGAACTGCTTTCAAAGATGCTTGCAAGATGCTTTATTGAGTAAATAGCTCTGAAGATGATCTAATTTGGCATCAAAATCATTCTCACTACACTCATTTATAACATCATATAACTGTTTTTTTGTTAAAATGCACAAGCCAGACGATCCTTCAAGGAAAAGAATTAATTTTGTAATAAATTGCTTTTTTTATTTTTGTTAGACTAGACACTCATCAGGGACGATACAATCTCGAGGGGCAGATATGGGCAGCATTTTTTTTTTGTTTTTGCTTCTTGACACCTTTCTCTAAGAGCTGATACCAAAAACGTTATCGAATAACACCGAATAATATAACAAAAGGTCCACAATAAAAAAAAATTTAAAAAAAACTGCCCTTTTGCATAGATTTTAAAACAAATTAATTTTCTTTTAAATAAAAGCTTAAATATTCATCAAAACAGCTTTATAATAAAGAACATACCTGCAGATGAATCCTCCATAACAAAAAACTTTGTAATCAATATCAAAAATAATATAAAGTTAATTAATTAGCGAAGTTATTTTTCACACAAATCAACTGATGCACAGTGCAAGCTTACGATCGATGACTTTCAACTGATGTTGTGGCGAAGTGTGTGCATAAAAATAAAAAAAAAAAACGCTACACCATTCCATAGGTATTTAACTACAGCTAGGAACAAAATTACTTCTCAACTCTACATTTTGAAAAATTGATTTTTGAGCGGTTTTTCGAGGCAAATACCCCTATGTGCGACGATGCAGAATTAGTTCGGCAGACTTTCCGAACAAATATCAGAACGGAGGAAGTTGTCAATGATTCAGAGGAACTTGACACCTTTCTACCAGACGCAACTTGGTTTGGCTAGACCAAATTGCATTTCTGATTTAGTAGAGTTAGGTCGAGATTTGGAGGCAGTGAGAGCGAACGTTGAATCATACGTTCCTCCTCCAAATAGTAGAAGCAGGACTTTGCTAGAGCCAGATCTGGCATACGTAGGCCTAGATCCTCCAACAGTTGCGGTTGTTACAGAGAACAACCAAACTGTTCGACGTAGACAAAACCCAACGGTTTCGGTTGTAACGGAAAACAACCAAATCGTTCGACAGGGACGAAATTCGAACCCATTTTCATCAAATAGTGCAGGGCCAATTGTTAGGTGTTATAATTGCAATGGAGAAGGCCATTTTGCAAATAGGTGTTCCGCTGTTAGGCGTTGTTATGGATGTGGTAAGGTTGGAGTTAATCGAAATAACTGCCAACAGTGTTCGGGAAACGGGAGACGAACTTTCGGGTCAGTAGGACGAGAGTTCCGTTAAAATCTGATAGGTTGCCTACTGGTTACCAGTCGGCATTTATTCATTTAGGATTCACGCTTGAGCAAAATGGTAGGGATCAACGACCGTATCTTGGCGTTGAAGTTTATGGAATTAACATGTTAGGACTTTTAGATTCAGGTGCTTCACGCACAATTATAGGTAAGGACGGATGGGAAATTTTAAAGGATCTAGGATTAAATGTAGAGAAAACGAACTTAGGTAGAGTTATTTTAGCGGATGGTGCAGGTATTGAAGTGGAAGGTGTAGTTCCACTTCCAATAAAAGTCAAGGAAAAAGTGGTTCTTATAGATTGTCTTGTCATTCCCCGCCTTCCCCATAAACTGATTTTAGGAGCAGACTTTTGGGCTCTATCGGGTGTGGTCCCAGATTTGAAATCAGGGGAATGGACATTTTCGAACCAAAGTTTGTTGGCTTCGATGTCTATGGCGGATCATTTAACGGAATTAAACGAGAAACAAAAGCGAGAGTTAGATAGTTGTTTAGAAAAAGTTTTTAGTGAAATGCCAGAAGGGTTAGGGTGTACACAGATGGTGGAGCACAAAATTAGGACGGAAGCTGAACCAATTAAGCAACGGTATTATCCGGTGTCTCCTGTGGTTCAGTCTTTTATAGATAAAGAGTTAGAAGAGATGTTAAAAGATGGAGTTATAGAAAAATCTGACAGTCCATGGGCTTCTCCCATTGTCATGATCAAAAAGAAAGATGGCACGTATAGGTTTTGTGTAGATTATAGGAAGTTAAACGAGGTTACGGATAGGGATGCATACCCCCTTCCGTATATTACGGCCATCCTAGATAAGTTAAACAATGCTAGGTTTTTGAGCTCACTGGATATTAAGTCTGCATATTGGCAGATTCCAGTTGAGAAAGATTCTCGAAAGTATACTGCTTTCACAGTTCCAGGCAGGGGTTTATTTCAATTTTTAAGGATGCCATTTGGGTTGCATAACGCACCTGCAACATGGCAACGATTTATAGATACTGTGTTAGGCCCTGAGTTAGAACCATATGTCTTCGTCTATCTCGATAATATCATCATCGTGACAGACACTTTTGAAAAACATATGGAGATTTTGAATGAGGTTTTTAGTAGATTAATTAAAGCAGGTTTGAAAGTAGGTAGGGAAAAATGTCAGTTTCTTAGGCCATCTTTAAAATTTTTGGGCTATGTTGTAGACAGAAACGGTTTACACATGGACCCAGAAAAGATAGAAAGTATGTTAGGGATTCCATCGCCAAAGAATGTTAAGCAGGTTAGGAGTTTTATCGGAACGGTATCCTGGTATATGAGATTTATTCCAAACTTTGCTAGTTTGGTGAAGCCGTTGTCCGACCTTTTAAAGAAGAATAAGAAATTTGATTGGAGTAGGGAATGTGAGGAAAGTTTTAGAAAAGCTAAAGAGTGTTTAGTTGCTGCACCCATCCTGACGTGTCCGGATTTTTCGAAGCCATTTGTCGTTCAGACAGATGCTTCTGATTTTGGGATTGGGGCAGTCCTGACACAAGATTTTGATGAGGGAGAGAAGGTGGTTTGCTATTTGAGCAGATCACTAAATAGAAATGAGAGGAACTATTCGACCACAGAAAAAGAGTGCTTAGCTGTTCTGTGGGCGATAGAAAAGTTGCGGCCATATCTGGAAGGGGTGAGATTTAAGGTCATCACCGATCACCACTCTTTGATATGGTTGAGCAAGTTGAAGGATCCAGCAGGTAGGCTGGCTCGATGGGCTGTACGTATGCAGCAGTTCGAGTTCGACATTGTTCACCGCAAAGGTAAGGATCATGTGGTGCCAGATATGCTTTCTCGAAGCGTTCCGGTTTTATCTGGGATTTCAGAGCCCATAAACGATCCATGGATAGGGAAAATGTTAGAAAAAGTAGAAAACAAGCCATTATCTTTTCCAGCTTGGCGAGTAGAGCATGGTCAATTGTATAAGTTTGTGAAAGCAAACCATACAGTTGTACATGACACTAATAGTGAGTGGAAATTAGTTGTTCCAAAGAATGATAGGAAAAAGATTTTAGAAGAAAATCATGACCATCCGTTAGCAGGGCATATGGGGGTAAAGAAAACTTTCGCTAGGATAGGAGATAAATATTACTGGCCAAAAATGAGGTCAGATATTACTAGGTATGTTAAAAATTGTAAAGTCTGTCAAAGCGTGGGAGATGATTTGTGTGGACTTGGTGGGTCCACTTCCTAAATCGAGTAAGGGTTTTATCTATATTTTAACTGTCGTGGATTATTTTACGAAATTTCCCTTGTTGTTCCCTTTGAGATCTGCAACAGCGAAATCTGTTTGCAAAGAGTTAGAAGACAATGTCTTTCTATTGTTCGGCGTACCTAAATTCGTTATTTGTGATAACGGTCCCCAATTCAAGAGTAAGGAATTGAAGTCGTTGTGCGATAGTTACGGTTCTACAATTAAGTTTACGGCGCATTACCACCCGCAGGCCAATCCGGCGGAGCGGATAAATCAGATTTTGAAAACGACACTTAGGGCTTATGTATCAGAAAACCATAGGGCTTGGGATTCGCAGTTGGCGAAAGTTGCGTGTAGTATACGCACGGCCCAGCATGAAGTGTTAGGTGTGTCGCCGTATTACGCAAATTTTGGTCGAGGTATGGTGACTTTTGGAGGCGAATCCTTAACCACCATTCCGAATGTTAGGGGCGTTAATACGGACGATACTAGGGAACAGTTTAGGAAGCTTAGAGAAGAGATAGGAAAAAAGTTAGAGTCGGCAACCAAGAAGGCAGCGAAAACATACAACCTTCGTCGAAGGGATGTTCAATTCCTCCCGAACGAATTGGTTTGGCGACGTAACTTTGCTCTATCAGAGGCAGCAAACTATTACACGGCGAAATTAGCGCCTAAGTTCGTAGGCCCGTTTCTAATTAAGAAACGAATATCTCCATGGACTTATATTCTCGTAGATGAGAAAGGTGCAAATAAAGGTACCTGGAATGTTAAGGATTTAAAGCCTTACTGCGACGAACCCGATGCAAATGAAAATTAGTCGTGTAGCGGATGAGCTGCGCTAAGTGGTACTGAGAGCTCTCATGCTCTGTGATGTGCTTAACTCTCACCTGAAGTGACTGAGTTTTCTTTAGTTGTGTTGTATTGTAGTGTATGTATTCCATTTTTGTGTTGTTAAACCTTTCTCTTATCCTTTTTTTTTTTACTTCGCTTTCATTTCTGAAAGCCAGGTTTTACTCTTCGGTAGGTAAGGGTGGAATTTGTTATGGTAAGATTTACCGCAACAAAAACCATTCCTAAACTCGGTTCTTAAAACCCATTTCTGACTATGTTGTTTGGTCATAGTCTAACTCTCGTTATCTGTTTCCCCTCCATCCCAACCACTCCCATTTTTCGACCCATAATTTTGAGTCCGTTGTCCTCATGGAGCTGGAGAGTTGCTCAGAGAGGATAACAATATAGGTATCTTTTAATTCGATTGTGTTGAGCCAGCGGACGGGCTGGAGACTCACACGCCACCTATGAATAGAGCGAGGAAGCTCTTCTCGAAATACCACAACACTTAAGGATAGACGGAAATATACACTCACACATAAAAGTGGATTTTAAACCAACGCAACAAAACACCTACATCATTTTAACTTGACTTTTAAATATGGCTTCAAGCCCATCATAAATTCTTAACGTAAAATGTAATTTAAATAATATCGACCCACATAAAAGATTGGAACGCTAAACGCTATTCCCTCCAATCCCCCAACTCTGCACAAAGGTCCACCGAATAGTAGATTGCGCGTTAGGTAATTTGATTGAAGTATTTACCTTCCTCCTTCAATTCCTCGAAAAGGTTTACAAATTGTATTAGAGTATTTGCTCCTCCTTCGAATAATTTTTAGAAAGTTAAATTTTGTAGAGTAGCTGAGAGAATGCTCAGGATAATAGTTTCAACTTTTTATAGTTTTTTTACTTTTTCTCAAAGATTTTCATATTGTGAATAGGTTTAGATACGGCCTTGGATTCGTCAAGTTTTGGGACAGCACCAACAACTTGGGGAATTCAGTGAATGTGTGGGTGAGAGAGAGTTTCGTTGGAACTTAACCTCGGAGTGGTACCGTAACCGAGTTCCACGAAAGCTTTTGATTGAGAGTGAGAATGTGTGTGTGAAAGAGGAGGCCGGTAAAGGAAAATAGCTACGCATGACCAACCACTTCTTGGTTGACCAGTGAAGCGATTAAAAGAAAAGAAAGTTTCTGAGAAAAAGGGAAAGAAAAAAAAGAAAATATAAAAAGTTGAATAGTAAAGGAAAAGTTTTTTTTAGTTTTTGAGAGTTTAAAAACAAGTGTTTAAAGAAAAATTTTTCGAAGCAGGAGTTGGTAAAAATAGAACGAGCGAACCAATCTAGGAAAGGAAGAAGGAAGGGAGGAAAATTCCAAAAAGATAAGTAGAGTGTTTTAGTGTTTTTCTATTCGTGAGTGAAGAATTGTTTTAAATATATATATTCGGTTGATCTTTGATAGATCGTTTTATTAATCTCAAAATTGTGAGATTCGCGACCCCATTTTTCATAACGTAGTTTTCTTGTCCGTTTCTTTCGGGACCTAGTGATAGCGGTCCAATCTTGCGGTTCAGATTTTTCTTTGTTCCTTTGTTTCATTGTTTTTAACATTTGCCTTTGCTTTATTATTTTAAACCCATATTTGTACACCATTTTAAATCGAAAAAATTCTGGGTTTTCATCCAGGCGCAAGCCAAGGTTTCCCAGATATTTTAAATAAAATTTGATTAACTTCCCTTTGGGAAAATAAATCATTGTGTTTTCCTTCATTTTTGAAGAAGGATTTTCAGCTACCCGGTCAAGGCAAACGACCCTCAATAGTTTCCTGGCGCCCACCCTACAGCGTAAGTACGCCCCTGTGCTTACCTTTTACTTATTTAATTCTTTTTTAATTAACCAAATTCGTTTCTGGTTCAATTAGTTTATTTCCATTTTTTTTATTCGTCTTATTAATTCGACGAACCCACCCCCAGCTGACTAGCCGGTTGGCTGCATCGTAGTTGCAGTGTTGTTGCAATATTTTGTCTCTCCTCTTAATCTCTCGTTCTTCGTCGATCGATTTGACAGTTCGTCATATCGATCTTATCTTTCGCGTGTGCCGGTTGTACAATTTAATTCCTTAATTCGTTTGTGATTTTATAAAATTATTATTATTGGATTCGCATAATCCAAAGTCGTGGTTTTTCAGTAATTCGTCATCGTAATCTTCATAATATTCATCCTAAAATTCGCGTAATAAATATTGCAACAATGGAAGCTGAGCAGTCTGAGAGTAGAATTCTGTATTCACAACTCAACTTTAACTTGATGGCTGATAACTACTTTTGTTATTCGCTTAGTTACAAGCAATTTTCATTAATTTTTAAAACTAGATGTGAGGTAATTGGTCTAAATGGAGCACCTTACAATGGAAGTTTTGATCAGTTTTGCTCTTTGTGTAATCTTAAATCAAAAGAAGACTGCTTCCACCTAATTGCAGTTTGCCCAATTTATGCAACACAAAGACAACAATATTTCGGACAAAAAACTTTAACAATGCAGGAAACTTAATGGACATAACTGGAAAAATCTTTATTTTTTTTGTAAAAAGTGTTTAAAAAATATCGAATGTTATTAATATCCGAAATTTGTTAGTATTATTTCTATTAATATGTATTTCTATTAATGTTAAACCAACATTTTAAATTGTAAAATTAGTTTTTGCCAATCGAGCAATTTATTTCATGTTTATGTAATTTCTTACAAAGATAATAAATGAAATTACTTACTTACCTACTTACTACCAAAGAATATAAAGTTACCAAGAAGTATTATCTGGATCTGAAAATAAAATTCAATTCTCAAAGCCCTTTTCTAAAGAGTAATAATTACACTAATATTTTATTTGGGACCCCAGCAAAACTACCTACTCCGATTTTGATGATTATGTGTAGGTAGGTAATTGAAAATAGAAAAACGTTTGCAAATCAATTATTGTGCCCTCATCAAAAAATGTTTTAAATTTTGAAAAATTTTAATTTTTAAAAGAGAAAAAGATATTGCTTGGCAAAATAAATTTAAAAATAAAATGCTCAACTGTGTCGCACGAACTTCCTTTTATATACGATCACACTGTGATGGCTTCAAAGTCTGAATATTGTTAACCAATTTATCGGATTTTAAAAGAAATAAATAAGTTACGGAAGGCTATATTTTATGTACCACCTGCCAAAAACGTATTTTAGTTTAGTTCCATGCACAAAAATGAAGAATATAGCACCGTTGGATCGATTAATTAAAAAATTATTTTTTATATCGAAAATTTTGTAAGCAATTTTAAGAAAAAAAAAATTGGTTTGCCATATTTTAATATTTATTAATATGGATTAAACAAATTTATTTAAAAAAAACATCTTCACACTTCACGTTTAGGATGTAGCCGAACAACCAGACAGATAGAGGAACGGAATTTCGTCTTCCAAATCATTGTAGTCCATTTTTATCAAAATCTCGAGTTAGATTTTTGTACGAATCCATAGCTTTGCCTATAGTACCTACCTATGTACAACCAATCATCAGACTCCTTTAGTGGTGCTTGGTCATTGTTCAATTTTAAAAAATCTTGAAAAAAGTGCGTTTGATTAGCTAAACAGGCTTATAACTGGAGTACTAATGGTTGGATCTTCACAGTTAACGCTAAGTTTAAATTCCGTCAACAATTAAGAATTAAATCAACGAAATAGTGATTTCAATGCAGAAAATAACACAAACCAATATATTTTTTCCCAAACTTTGCGTTACCCAAAGCCAACGACGTGGACGTGATGGGATTTGGCTTTTTTTTCTTATTTTTTTTTTATATATATATTTTTTTCTTGTTTTATTTTTTGTTTTTTTTTTATTTTATCTTTTTTAGTACTACATATTTGAAGATGTTAAATCAAGACCACTGCTTTTTTGCGCTAATTGACTAAAATTTTAGTTTTTTTTCTTGCTCTTAGACTTTATTTCGTCAACATTTTTTTCTTAAAAGAACTAAGATCAAAAAATCAACCAATTTTAATTTGTGGTCCAGGCATGAGTCGCTGGAGAACCATTTATATGTGGCTTTATTGCATTTTTCAATTATTTTTTGTTTAATATTTTTAATATCAGGACTAACCGAAAATATTGAATCAAATACTTAGATATGTTTCTTACTTATTTCAAAGAATTCATCTGATGGCGCATTAAGGTTGCCAAAATCCTAGTTGCCACTGTTGCCTCATCGATACTAAATCAATATTCATTACAATTTTTCATTTTAAATAGCTTTTAACGGCCTTTAGTGCACAAAAATTTTAGGCGTTTCGTCCCGGCGATCTCACTTGGACTCATCAGTTGACTAGTAAGGACCTTGTCAATACGCAATTTTTGTTAAGTTCAGTTCATCTAACATAGATTTCATGACGAATATCTAGTGTGAACTATATCCAACAAGGCTAGAATTCCTAGTCATTAAATTGGAAGTTTTTTGCCCAGGGCCTGGCATTGTTTATATGAAGTTTTTTTTAATGATACAAATTCTATATACTACTGAAATACATCAGCCGAGTAGAAGACTTCTCACTATTTAATTGGACTTGTTGAAATATTGAAAGGCCGTTAAAAGCTATTTTGAATCAATAATTCAAGAAGTCCAATTAAATAGTGCTAAGTCTTCTACTTGGCTGATGTATTTCAGTAGTATAGGTATATAGAATTTGTATTATTAAAAAAAACCTTCAATTTTCTATTTTGTTTTCCAAGAAAAGTATTTTTTTTTTCCTGTAAAACGCAATTAATTTATTATTTTTTCCACAATTTGGGCAACCAACCAACTGCTAGAGACATATTAATATCGGAAGAATTCCTTCTTCTAGGCAATTCTTTCAAACTAAAATAATTAGGAGGTGCTATATCAAACTCCTGGTCAACAGGAACGTTTAAATTCATTATTGGCACGGCTCCGTTCTTTAATTTCTTCTTCCCAATGTCCTCAGAAAAGAAGTGGCGGTCACAAATAAATAATTTTTTGTTGGAATTGTTTTCATCCGCATCCCGCAGTACAACATTTCATACCCGATCTTATATTATTTTTCGTATTCATTATAAAAATCTTAGCGCAAAATTTTAAACCATTTAGTACGATGTTAAAGCATTTTTACCATGACAAAATAGCGCAAAATTTTAAACGATTTAGTACGATGTTAAAGCCTTTTTTAGTATGATAAAATGGCTTTAACATCGTACTAAATCGTTTAAAATTTTGCGCTCTTTTCTTTTACACAAGAAAAAACCATACACATGTAGCTACGTGCGCATCAACGAAGCGGATCAAATTTGTTGGCTCGTCTCGTTTTCTTTTTCCTGCACCGATCATCCACAGCACACAATAAAAAATTCGATATACCTGTATGGGTACAGAATATTTTGGTGTGTAGTTATAGATATATCTTTTGTCATACATAATAATTATGTGAGATTGAGATATGACTGATATAAGTTTATATGGAGATGGATAGGTATAATAAGGACAAAAAAGCAGGCTGTACGCTGAGAACGGGTCGCGATATTGGAACCCGCCATATAAAATTTTTCAGTACAAAAATTTGTATGAGATGCGTCTTCTTGGTAACTTTATATTCTTTGTTACTACTTACTTACTCTCATTACTACAGGTGTGCCCAAGTAGATAGAATGCATCGAAGCATTATACCTATTTTGACTAAATTATCTACTAACTAAACCTGACCATTGGTATACTTATACCAATAAAGTTCAAATCTTTCTCAACAGCAGCCTCAACAGAAACATAGGAAGAAGTCCCTTTGAGGTGATGTTTGGAGTAAGAATGTTCAACAAAGACGACGTCAGGATTGCCGAATTAATTGCCGCAGAGATGATAGAAGCCTTTGACGAGGAGAGAAATGATTTAAGAGATGAGACCAGGCGCCAAATTTCTAAATGTACAGCAGGAGAATCAACGAACTTTCAATAAGAAGAGAAAACCCGCTCATCAGTATCAATCAGGAGATTTGGTTGCGTTAAAACGAACCCAGTTTGGAAACGATACCAATATAAATATTTTAAATAAATTTTATGGCCCTTATAGGATAACGAGCGTTGGACTGAACAATCGTTATAATGTTGAAAAAGTCGGAGAAACAGAAGGACCAAAGAAAACATGCAGCAATGCCGATAACATTAAAAAGTTCACACAAACATAACAAACAGTTAAAACAAACATAACCTTTCTAACTTACAGCCTGTTTACCCTACATTTCAAATGATAAACCATGCATTAACATGATTTGAGAAGTACCTACCGAACCAAATCTAATGTGTGAATTTCAAGATCTAATTTTGGAGACGAATTACCTACATTACTTGATGCAACCAACACTACCTACTAGATAACCTTGACTACCAGAGACGCTCAACACGACCACACACCCAAGAAGACTTATTATGCGAGAGAAGAAGACTACACCAGAAAACTGCCCAAGATGACCATTACATTACTGCCAGAGATGACCATTACCAGACGACCAGAGACGACGAGTACTACCAAAGATGAGAAACACTTCAAGAGAAGACAAATAATGGTAGAGATGAGACGATCTACCACCAGAGACGATTGTACCACCAGAGATGACCAAAACTTCCCAAGAGGACCATACAGGCGATTATTACTGGAGACGACGACAATACCAGAGATGAAAATTTAACTACCAGATGTGACCAAATTCCTAAGATGACCGATTTAAAACTTCACCGAGACGTTGAACTGCAGGATGGCCGAGTTTGTAGGATCCATTTGGCACCACTAATAGTCTAGTAGCACTATTATGAACTACTTTACCATTCCATCAGTTGTCAATCATCCTATAAAAGGAGATGCAATACAGATCGTTCTGTTCTCTTTTCTACACCGCTCATCGTAACTACCACTTGTCAAACTGAATTCACAATTGTCAATTAACATTAAATTTGTTACCTATCTATTTTTTATAACCTTATGCAAGGAATCAATACAGACACTCTAAAATAGGATTCAGTAGAAGAGGTTTCTGGATTGGAACGCGTTGTTTGTTTCAATGAAGTTCTTGGAGCTCTTAATTCAACTTCAAATAAGTCCTCGGCAAGTTTAGATGCGGATTAAAAAGCCTATCTGAAAAAATCTTCGGCTTTTTGTCTGATGTTCTTAAGAGAATTCAGAACTTATTTTGTGCGGTCGATTGCAGAAACGAAATCTAAGGATTTGTTCTGTAGGAAAACTGATAAGGGCAGCGTTAAACTTAACAGCTTTTCGTTTCGCACACAATGAGGCTAACTAGGAAATCACTTTTTTGGACCGCTGCCAAAAGTGTTGATGCCTTCGAAGACGTCGCCCACGTTCTGCTCGTTATTTCTTCAAGACTTATTGAGATGCATTTGAAGAGCTCTAAAAACGAAATAATACTGTCATGCCTTTCAATGAATCTTGTTTGACAAAGGCGTAGAAGTCGAGTTTTTCGGCTCTCTGGTGCATGTTTTTTAATGACATTTTTGAAAGTTATATTTGCATTTGAATGGTTGCGGAAGAAATTAGCTATTTCATTAACTACACCACGGCAATTGCGAATTGCAGAAGTTGACATGGCATTAGACAGAGCCAGGTTCAAGCGATGGCTTGCACAGTGTACATACCTAGCGTTTGGATACTGTTGCTTAATCCTGCACTGTACTCCACTTAAGTGACCTTCCATATTTGCGGCTCCGTCATAGCCTTGGCCAACACAATTTTTCATATCAAGATGTAGTTCTTCCCATCCCTGCAGTATGGTTTTTGTCAGGTTTTCAGAAGTTTGGTTATCAACGGGAACAAAACCTACAAAATATTCCCAAAGTATGTAGCTTTTGGGATTTGTTAAACAGTCGACATATCGAAGGCATATTGAAAGTTGTTCAGTACCAGTAACATCTATTGCTTCGTCAGCGAGGATACTGAAACAACTTGAACTTATAGCCCGTTTAGCTATGACAATATAAGAACATTTCTCCAGAATTTCATTCTGTATATCTGGACACAAATAGCCTGAGTTTTTAGAACTGGTCGTTTTTTTTTAAACATATGCATTTGTAACGCACGTATCACTATTTCTATTTAGGTATTTGTGGTTTGTATTATTCTGAGATCATATATATAACTTATTGTTACTTTTATTTTGCAATTTTTTGGCAATAACTGATGTCGTTAACTGATCCAAAATTTTTATTATTGTATTTTATTGCAAGGGGCGTAAGGGGGGGAGGACGCACGTAACTCGGTTATTCGAAATTCGAATAATAAACGATATACATATACACATGTGCAAGTTAAATAGGTTTTTTTTTTATATTTGAAGGGAATTCACATGTGGTATATATATATATATATGTATATAATAGAAATAAATTATTACACTGCTACAAGTCTGTGGCGCATTCGCGGCGGCTCCGAATTCAAAAGTGAACTGGAACTCTAAAAAAGCTACACACAATATGTCTGACACTTCTCTGGTTCTCATCGTTCCTCTTCATATTCACCTTCGTTCCAGTTATTAGGAGTGCTGCCAAAACTGTTGGTTGCTTGTCATTCCAAATTATCTTTTAAAAGGGAACTACCTAAATATGAGGCCAACGTTACACTTTGTCTTTCCTTTTAAATCAGTAGCGCTCTAACATAATATATAATATATATATTTTTTTTTTTTTTATTTTTTTTATATTTCTTATTTATGTTCTTTTTGAAACTTATTTGCTTTTATATTTTTATATTTTGTTATAGAGTATTATTCACTAATTTACTTTTCGTATCAAACTACTTTTTCCTTCTTTATGATTTTAGTGCCGAGACCCGCACTGCTGAGAGATTATGTAACTAATACTATTCTGTCGGTACCTCTTTCTCCGGTAGTGATACTAATCATCGCTTGCGGGACTATCATGCCACCCACGATTAGCTGTCCACTATTATGTATTAACATCATAATGGTCCTTGCTACTGTTCGGAGCATGGTATGTATACTACCGCAACAGTCTGCTGCGAAAACCACATCCCCAGATGAAATCCCCAAACCAGGAGAGGAGACAACCCCAAGAATATCTCCATGGGACAAGGCAGCTGCAAATAAGAGACTTCCATCCAGTCCTCTGACAAATCAGACAGACAAAAAGACTTGGAAGTCCCCAAAACCCAGCTGAACATCCAGGAGAACATGGCCGACAAGCCAATAAACAGAAAGCCACGGGTATTCCACCGATATTCTTAGAGAAATTCGAAACAAGGCAAACCCAGAAGATACCGAAACAGTCGTCAAAACCCTCCGGGAAATGAAAAATGGAGATGTTCTTCTAGAGCTGGGACCAAAAACAAAGAACAAGGATGCTTTCGGGAAAACTCTTAAAGAGATTCTAGGGGATAGGGCAACAGTCCAGAACCTCGAACCGAAAATATCGTTGGAAATAAGAGACCTGCATCAACTGACCACAGCAGAGGAAGTCCGAGAAGCCATAAAGAAGAAAGCTGCCGATATCATCATGGATATCGAGTTGGGGCTCACAGGCAAGAAGAGAAGCTCTTTAAAGATGGCTATAATCAAAGTCAATTCACGAGCAGCCTTCGAGCTACTAAAAACCAAGGTTCGAAGAACGATAAAATATGATTCGTTCTCTCGCGAACAATTCGTAAGGGAATTTTATTTTTGATTCGATCGCGAATCTTATTTTTTGGTTCCTTTAAAATAAAATTCGTTTTCGCGAACGAATCATAGGTATCTGTTGCGATCCGTAAAATATGGTTCGTTCGCGAATTTATCACGTACGAACTATTGAAGATCCATTGGCGAACCGTTCGAATAAGAAAAAAATGTCATTTTAGATTTTATATAAATATCATATTTTACAGTAAACAGGGATATTTTTTATCGTAACTAATCCCAAACAACATTTAAAAATCACTCTTCTTCATGTAAATTAAGACCGATTTACTTTTTCCTTCTCGAACTGACACACTTCCAGTTCCTGACGGTTGTTCATTAACCCCACTAACACTATGTACAGTGTTGTTTGAATTTTGTACATTACGTTTTTAACATAGTTTTTTACGTTTTTTACGTTTTTTACGTAAGTTTTTTACCTGCTCTATTTTTACTATGCCTAAGTAAAAAACGTAAAGAAGGTAAAAAAGTTTTAAAAAAACGTGCAACGGTTCTATCGATGTCAATAATTGAATTTGATCTCAAAGTACTCGTTCAATCATGTAATAACACAATAATACACATATGTAATACACAATTCAACAAATGGCACTTGAACGACCGAAAAGATTTGTTTATTTATTTAGATTTTGACAGATAATGACAATGTATCTCATTTTCTCTCTTTTTTCTCAGTAATTTACTTTATTTACATTTTTTAAGAGTTTTTTACGTTTTTTACGTTGTTTACACTTACATATTTACGCGTTTTTTACCTACTTTAACGTAGAAAAGGTAAAAAATAGTTTTTTACATAGATTTGAACATCACTGACTATGTATTGTTGTATAGTGCCTTTCTATGTTTCCTGTCACTTTTTCTTTAATTTTGTTTTCATAAATTAAACAAGTTGATTCGTCACCTACTTCTTCATTACAAGAAACATATTTATCTAACTCAAATGTTTTTACTTTCCCCATTTCAACAAAAATCATTTAAAAAATAAATCACTTCACATCCGCACTGAATGGATACTTGATGACGAATGATTCTTTTTACAGATCTTTTCGGATCCTTATCGCGAGCGAACCATATTCTACCTCATTTTTATTTTTCCGATCTCTCACGAACGAGGGATACAGAAAAAAAATGGATATAGTTCGTTAAGAGAGAACTATAAATTTTTAAAGATCTAAAATTTTATCGTTCGCGAACTATATTTTTTATGGTTCGTGAGAAGATCGATAAAGAATGATAAAGATCCGTATTTTATGATTCGCGAGCGATATTTTACGAACCCTGCTAAAAATCCCTGTCATAAAAATAGGATGGGTTCAATGTGGAGTCCGACGCAGAACAGAAGTCATACGTATGGACATCAACAAGCAACATGTAGCGGTAAAGATCGAAAGGGGCAAGGACTGTGCTTTAGTTAGTTAGTTGTTAATAGTTTATTTTCTTGTCAATTATCAGACAACATTATAAAAAAAGAAAATGGATGTACAACATATTGATATTAAAATAACGAATAAATAAATTTAAATTGATTGAATAACAAGTAATACATAAAACAAATGAAAAATAGTAAATTAAAAGAAATTAAAATATTTAGAAAGAAGCTTCAACTATCATTTTCGGCAATATATTTTGTTTGAAAGTTTCTCTACTCATGTTAATATTGCATATAACTGGTGGTTAAATTTTAAGGGCCGATGTTGAATATGAACCACACCTAAACGTCAAGTTTTTTTTCTGCATTTCGTTTGGCATTTCTCAATTTCAGACAAACTCAATTTGAACCATGGAAAGCCTCTTGACCATTTCAAGCATCGTCAATGGTCAGAATGGTGGCTAGAAATGGCAACAGTGGATGATCAATTTTCGAAGAAAATCATCTTCAGTGATGAGGCACATTTTCATCTCAGTGGATTCGTCAATAAGCAGAATTGCCGCATTTGGGCGAATGATATTCCAAGAGTGATTGTCGAAAAACAAATGCATCCACAAAGAGTGACTGTTTGATGCGGTTTATGGGTTTATGGGTTGGCGTATTTTTTCCTAAATGAGGCCGGTCAGGCAGTTACTGTGAATGGTGTTCGCTATCGTGAGATGATAACGAATTTTTTATGGCCCGAATTGGAGGATATGGATGTGGACGATATGTGGTTTCAACAGGACGGTGCCACCTGCCACACAGCTAACGAAACAATGGCTCTTTTGCGCGACAAATTCAATGGCCGTGTTATCTCACGTGGTGGCGATGTCAATTGGCCGCCAAGATCATGTGATTTGACACCGTTGGACTTCTTTCTTCGGGGTTATTTGAAAGAAAAGGTGTACGTCGATAAGCCAGCAACAATTCAAGAGCTCACATTAACGGCATAGAACCTCAATTATTATTTGTGTTTTATTCAAAATCAACATCGGCCCTTAAAATTTAACCACCCTTTATAAGCGTTTTTTTTTAAATGTTATACTACATATCTGGTCCTGGCAACGCTGCTGTGAAAGTTAAAAGTTGAACTTATATATTGCTCTTACAAACTTATTAAAAATATAGTCTAAATCCCAGTTTTTAAATTGAAAAAGTGCTTAAATTGATTTAAAATAAAGTATACACCACAAATCATCTACTGTCAAGGTAAAATAAGCATAATTTTTCAAATAAAATAAAAAAAAAAAAAAACAAAGAAAGAAATTGGTGTTTGGCTTGCAATCTGAAGTCACATGACTGAAAAACGAAAAATTGGCGAAACTTCACCATGAGAAAGTTTTCATCAGAAAGATACTCCAAGTACGTATAAAATTTTCAAACGCGCCACCAACATTACCATGTCAGACTCAGAAAAATTAAATCAATCGTTGATTCTTCACTTCAATTGGCAATATTGCAAACCTAGCCACCAAGCAAGATCTCAGTAAGCTTAACAGCGAAATAAACATCTTGCGGAAGCAAAATGATGAATTGTCAACAAAAGTTAAGCAATTTGAAGAGAGGTGCTGTTCATTGGAAGAAGAATTGGAAACACAAAGTCGTGAACTAAGAAATAAAAACATAATCATCTCAATTCCCAAGGAAGATCCTCATACTGATCCAAATGATAAAATCCGCACTGTCACTCGGCTTCTACTTGGTAATGAATGTACACAACAGTTTTCAGAATCCATAAAAATAAGTGAAAATGACACTACAACAAAAATTTAAGTGAAATTTCATTAAAAATGCTTAAAAATGCGTACAAGCTTAAAAACACAGGTGTTTCTGCAACGCGATCTTTCAAAGAAAATGCAATTAAAGCACCGAATACTCCTTCACTACAGAAAAATAATAAGAAACTTTAATCCATATATTACAGTTCAAATAAAAAATAACACAATTTTAATTAAAAATAAATCATTTTATTTAAATCATAATAATAAACTTATTTACAATGAAATTGATGGAGAGCACGAGTTACAACGAATGCTAGGTGACATTAACTTTGATGCTGTCAAAAAAATCAACCAGCCAAATGAACGTCAGATCCACAACCAACGTACTAGATTAACAACAACTGATCGTCGACCAAGGGTGCCATTTGTGAACGATAGTAGTAGTAGTAGTAGTAGTAGTAGTAGTAGTAGTAGTAGTAGTAGTAGTAGTAGTAGTAGTACATTAAGAAACTGAGATATAATTAGTTAGTTAGTTAGTTGCCGTCAGCTCATTTAGTATTAAAAGTTGGAAAATATTGTCATATAATGTATCAGGGCTAAATAATAAGATCATGTTCATAGATTTTTTTAATTTTATTAAAATGTTTGAAATATTCTTTATTTTTGAAACACATGTTACTATTGAAAATTTAAGTAAATTTATTAAATATTTTAACGGCTACAAACTTTTCTGGATTCCTTCAACCAAAACATCTTCAAGAGGTCGTGCAAGCGGTGGATGCCTATATGGTATACAAACATCAAAACTGAAACTCTATGATTTTTTAGAAATCCAAGATAATATCGTCATAAAGCTTTTAGAGAAACCCAATATGTTTATTATTCCGTTTTATATAAACTGTAACAAATGGAACGATGATTTTGAAAGACTAAGCAACCTAATGTCTAACTTATCAAGCAAAAGCGTAATGTTGATCGGTGACTTTAATGCCAGAATAAGCTTTAACCAAGTCACAACGCTAATAGATATATCTAACGTAGCACTATCAAATTTCTACAATAGAAAATCCAAGGATAATATCTGCAATCAAAATGGAACGAGATTACTAGAAAAGTAGAAATGTTACAAATGTATGGCAGCATTGTTTTGAATGGATGTACGGAAGGCGACTCCGAAGGTCACTTTACCTTTGTTGGTGGTCAAGGTAATTCCGTGATCGATAACTGCACAGTTAATAATGATTGGATCAATCTTATTAATAAATTTGAAGTTTTGAGTAAAAATTTTTCTGATCATATGCCGTTAGTGGTTGAATGGGAATCTCAATTTGAACCACAACAGAGATCCCTTAGTTTGATGCCACGATTAAAATGGAAAATTTCAAATTTAGGAACTTACCATTAATACTTAGATGATTACCTGTCGAACATCCCTCCAACAAACCAATCGACTGCCGAACTCTCAAACCTATTAACTGTATGCATAAGAAATTCTTCCATTAATCCAAATCCAAGTACAAGGAAGTCATTCACTCAAAAATGGTTTGATAGAGAATGTCTAAATGCCAGGAAGAAATCATTTGCCCTACTGAAAGCTTTTCGTAGATGTTCCTGTGTTGAAACTCGTAAATGGTACATTCAAGCTAATGAAAAATATAAGTAAATCTGTCTCGCAAAGAAAACCAATTTCGAATCCATACAAGCCCAATCACTCAGTCAAATCAAAAACACTAAGCAGTTCTGCAAAATTGCTAAAGAAATAAACTGTTCACACAACTTTATTGGCCTTAGTGTTTCTGCAGATAATCTTTCTGAATATTTCAAAAGGCTTCTTCAAAACAACCCAACATCAACTTTCTCATACGCACAGCCGCTCGTTTGTGATGAAATATTAGATTCTGTAATATCAGCTAATGAAATTCAACTCGTTCTCCAAAAAGCTGGAGACGGAAAAGCCCCAGGTGAAGATGGGATACCCTACGAATTTTTTTAAAATGCATCTCCTAATTTCTTAAACTATCTACTTACACTTTTTAATAAGATTTTTGAAAATGCTGAAGTTCCTGCCTCATTTAAAAAGTCTGTAATTTTTCCAATCCATAAAAAAGGTGATATAAATGCAGTTGAAAACTACCGAGGCATATCCTTTATGAATGTCATTGCGAAGATATTTTGTGGTGTTCTTATTAACAGGCTTGAAAAGTGGGTGGATATAAACAACATTCTTACGGAGCTGCAAGCAGGATTTAGAAAGAACTATTCGACCGTTGACCACATATTTACCTTAACATCAATAGTAAAAGCATTTCAAGCCATGAATAAAAAAGTATACACCTTGTTCGTCGATTTTAAAGCTGCTTTTGATTTGGTGAATCGAAATGCCTTATTTTATAAACTGTCCCAACTTGGAGTGTCAACAAGATTCATTCAAATAATCCGATGTTTGTACTCAGATACTGAAGCAGCAGTTTGGGATGGAAAAACATATTCAAACCCATTTAAGTCACTTACTGGAGTAAAACAGGGATGTCTTCTCAGTGCTCTTCTATTTGCTCTCTTCATAAATGATATAGCTACGCACATTCCAGGGGGAGTCCGAATTGCGGGTAACACAATTAATGTATTGCTGTATGCCGATGACCTTCTATTATAATCCGAATCAGCAGAAACCCTACAATTGATGTTAAATCGTCTTACGGACTACTGTAATAAGTGGGGTTTAGTCATCAACAATGAAAAATCAAAAGTCATGGTCTTCTCGCGTTCCACTCGGGGTGAAGTTAGGTATAACTGGATGCTTAACGGATATCGTCTAGATGTATCAAAAGCATACAAGTATTTGGGAGTGTTGCTTAATCCAACATTGGATTATAGCAAACACCTTGCAGAAAGAGCCAAAACCTCACAAAGTTTAATTAATCTTACTTGGTAGAAAATTTTGAAAATTCTCACGATTCCAATTTAAGTTTCTCAGTGCAAATAAGACAAATTGTTTTTATACGGATTCTAGTTTCTTAACGTCAACATCGAATAAAGGTGACCAAACTATACTGCAGTACTCTAAAATGGGACGAACCAAAGAACAATATATTGCTTTATATAAAGTTTTTTTTTTTAATAATACAAACTCTATATACTACTGAAATACATCAGCCAAGTAGAAGACTTAGCACTATTTAATTGGACTTGTTAAGTTCAGTCCATCTAACATAGATTTCATGACGAATATCTATATAAACAATGCCAGGCCCTGGGCAAAAAACAAAAACAAAAACTTCCAATTTAATGACTAGGAATTCTAGTCTTGTTGGATATAGTTCACACTAGATATTCGTCATGAAATCTATGTTAGATGGACTGAACTTAACAGAAACTGCGTATTGACAAGGTCCTCACTAATCAACTGATGAGTCCAAGTGGTATCGCCGGGACGAAACGCCTAAATTTTTGTGGACTAAAGGCCGTAAAAAGCTATTTTGAATCAATAATTCAACAAGTCCAATTAAATAGTGCTAAGTCTTCTACTTGGCTGATGTATTTCAGTAGTATATAGAGTTTGTATTATTAAAAAAAAACCTTTATATAAACAATGCCAGGCCCTGGGCAAAAAACAAAAACAAAAACTTCCAATTTAATGACTAGGAATTCTAGTCTTGTTGTATATTGTAAGGGTCATTGAATTCCTTTGACTTGCGCTTCACAAATCTTAACATGCTTTTGCTCTTAGAGCAAACTTTGTCAATTTGAGATTTAAGGTAAGTATAGAGTCGACAAGTATGCCAAGGTCTTTTAAAATATCGCTTCTTTGCAATTTGTTTTCGTCTATATTGTAGTCAATGAGACATAAATCTTTCTTTCTGCCAAAAGTAATAACATTACATTTAGCGACATTTAAAGACATGCCATTATTATTGCAACATATGACTAGATCATTAATATCTTTTTGCATTTTGAGACCATCACTCACATTGTTCACTACATTAAATAACTTAAGATCGTCTGCAAATAACAGAAACCGGCAATAACGAAACAGTTTAATCAAGTCATTAATAAATTTAAAAAAGAAAAGGGGACTGAGGTGACTGCCTTGAGGAACACCCGACGTAACATTTATTGCACGAGAAGATATGCCACAAAATTTGACATAGGTACTGTTTCCTACATGTTAGATATGAAAATATCCCCTCTAACAAATTTCCACGAACTCCGATTCTCTGTAACTTAAAAGTTAATAGCTTTATGTCAACTCTATCAAAAGCTTGTTTTTTTTCACATTTCATTTAAAATGAAGGAAGTATATAGTTAGAAAAATTGGTTGCAGTGGACCTCCCTTTGAAAAATCCATGTTGATGCTCACTGATCACCGACCTCAGCTCCGCATGCAATTCATCGGAAACAAGCTTTTCAGAAACTTTTGGAATAGCCGATAATATTGCAATTCCCCTATAATTTTTCATATTAGCCCTATCACCGCTTTTGAAGATAGGAATCAAGTATGATTCGCGCAATATTTGTAAAAGTGAAAATACACCCCAAACTAATGATTTGTTAAAGATCTCCAAAAGAGGGAGTGCGAACGTGTCGGCAGTTTTCTTTAAGAAAAGTGGAGTAATATTATCAGGTCCAGCTCCTTTGTTGACATCTAAATTTTTCAATGCAAGAACCAATTCATCAAGGCTAATCGATATTTCATGGAGGTTAACAATGTTCACTGCAATGTGACTAAGTTCATCTATGTTGAAACTTATTGGCATAGTATAAACCGACTCAAAAAAAGATGCAAACATTTTACATATTTCATTTGGATCAGAGTAGCTTTATCTTCAAAACACATTTTCGTGGGAAAATTACTAACATTTCTTTTGTAATTAATAAATTTATAAAAATGAACAAAGCGATCACAAATGGAGTTCAGATAACTTGTAAATCTATATTTGTTATCATTAATGTCACCGTCGGCAAAAAAATAACGCCAATTTATGTTTTCTATGTTCTCATTAATTTGATCGTAACTTGCGTTTTTAAAATCATAAGCAAAATTGCAATTTTTACAAAAGACCGTGTTTTGTCTGCATAGAAATATCTTATTTTGAAGATTTTGTGAAAAATACTTGTTTTTTAGCAAGAATAGATAAAGTTTCTTCTAAAATAAAATTATCTGAAATATTTGTAAACACTAGGTCCAGAAAATGTTTGAAAAATTATTTTTAAAATTACAAATTTGATTATATCCATTTTCAAAGAAAAAAATCAATAACACAAGCTTGTTGATCAGTTGTAATGTTAACAGGATCAAAAATGTTGGTGTTGTCATCACATGAGATCCAATGAAGTCCGGGCAGATTATAGTCACCAAAGAGAAAAAAGTCATCCGAATCATGTAATGTCGTCAGTATTGAAGATGCAAGAAAACCTGCCACGATGAATCAAATATCTCAGCATTAAAATTATCGCTTTTTAACCAAGTTTCGGTAAGCACAATGACGTTGAATTCGGTGGATAATGAAACTCGATGAAGTTCATTTAAATCACCTCTCATCCCAGACATATTTTGATAATAAATCTTTAATTAATTTAACTGCTGTGAAAAGGGTCACAAAAAGATAATCTGCAAAAATCCACCAAGATGGTGTCTATGAGCGGACCTTGAGACACTATCATCCATCTTGGATCATGTGCCGGGGTCAGGCAAGTTCCAAGTTTTCAAGGAGGCACTTGAAAGGGCGAAAAAAGCCTCCTCAAAATGACAAAAATAATGCAAGCGAATATCCACAGGAGTCTTACAGCGAACAACCTAATGGTTAAACTTATAACGGAACTGCAAGCAGATGTTCTCATCATCAGCGAACAATATACGAATAAAAACCAACCAAACTGGATCTCAGGCTCCGCAAAATCGTTGACGTGTAAAGATATCGGTATTGCCCTGTTTAAAATCTAGTTTACGCTTTGAAAAATTTATTTGTTAAGATTTTATTAGCCATGTTCAAAGGTACCCCGTGTTCAAAAGTGCTCCACTCTCCCCTACATATGTTCAAACAAAAAGTCATATTTTGAACGGCTGCCTAAAATTCAATATGGTAAAAGCAACTTCTTAGAGGATTCAAATTAGAATCTAGGTGTGTTAAAATTATTTTCCTAGGATGGATACTTTAGAAGATACACCCAACAAAACGTTCGATATTTTCGAGCAAAGCTAGAATTCGAAAAAAATCGTACATGTTCGGGAGTGTACCTTGACTTTGCGCTTCTGAACTTGTCATTTTGATCGCAGCAATTATTTTTCAAATAGCAACCCTTGTAATCAAGGCCGTAGCCAGACAATTTTTTCGGGGGGGGGGGGGATATAATTTTTCGGAAAGAAAAATTCACCAATTAGTAATCAAAAAAAGCCCACACAATTTTTTTTAACAGTTGGGCATGCAGGTTTATGCATACCTATACATAATATGTACATACATATGTATATATCATGCAGTTCCGTTAAATAGGTACCTAAGCAGAAAAATTTACGAAAAGGTATTATTTATACAAAATATAATCGTAAAGTTATTATTTATTAGGTAGGTACATAATTAAATAGTATCATTACAAAAGTATTACATATTTTTACAAAACTATATTCAGTCTTCTGGCCTTCCTAGCTGCAAATACATCGATAACTTCCTCAGTGTCAATCTCAATTTGTCGATGAACTGACATTAATGCCCATCCTGTTAGTCTTTCTTCACCGGTAGAATTTCTTAAATAAGTTTTCAGACGTTTCATTGTCGAAAATGTTCTTTCCGGTGTGCACGTTGAAACCAGTAATGTCGCCAGAATTTTTAGAAGCTTGTGGGTGTTAGGAAACAGATCCTTGTTGCACTCTCCAAGAGCTGCTATTGCACTCTTTGACCGCTGTGTAACCAGTTATTTATGACATTTTGTCTTCCATAACATTTATTCAGCATTTAAAGTGTCCCAATCCAAAAACTTTTTATAAAATTTGAAATTTTCTTTATTAAAATTTTGTTCATTTTTGCCCTGAATTGATGGAATCAGAATGCACAAAGAGGAAAGTATGGACTTATGGTTTTCAAATAGCATTTTAGGCTGACTTAAGAAATCATCTAAAAGAGGAATCATTATAATTATCCTAAAATAGGTTTCAGGATCTGTTGTGCTAACGTTTTGCCTATGCTGCTGCCTAGATACTATTCTTGGAATTTTCAGTTTCTCATCTGCAACATTTAGTAAGTTTTGTGCAGTCTCAAAAATTACTTTGAATTTCGTGGTGATATTTTTTGAATTCCTTGGAACATGTTTGATATTAATTCCACATGCTCCAAACCAGATACTAAGTCGCATGAAGGGGATTGTAAGATCTTACAAAGTGGCAATGTATACGTAAACAAAACGCTCAAACAACACAAACTTACTGCAAAATCACTAGCTAAAATAGATCTTAAAAAGCAGCTTGCCTTTGATGAAGTTTCAGAGTCCTTATCACTACACAACTCTTCCAAAGCATTGATTATCGCTTTAAAAATTTCCTTAAATCTCGTCAACCCATCATGGTTTTCTACCCAGCGGGTTTCGCACATGGCAGTTAAATTTTTCCAGTTATTTTGCGGATAATTCTGTTTAATAATTTCCTGCAATAAATGTGTGCGCTTTGCCGATAATTTAAAAAAATTCCAACGGATTTTATGATACCAATAATATTACGAATAGGCTGAATTTGGCAGGAATGCCCTAAGGCCAGATTTAAAGAGTGTGCGCTACAATGCACGTATAAAGCTTCTGGATGAGACTCGCGTACTACAGCTTATACTCCGTTAAAACTGCCACTCATAGCAGAAGCACCATCGTACCCTTGTCCAATCAAATTGCTGCAATTTATGCCCATGGTTTGAAGTGCAGAGAGAATTGTTCTATAATATCATACCTACTGAAGCGAAAAAGTGTGATTTAGAAATGCACTCCTCAAACATTTCGGGGTGGGGGATCAAACCCCTGTGATTCCCCCCCTGGCTACGGCCTTGCTTGTAATCAGTCAAATGCCGAAAGAATCAAAAATTAGTATATTTTTGTACATGTTACGACTTTTTTCCGGAAGAGTGTCCCTCAAATATTAAGGAAAACGTGTTGGTTGCAAACCTATTCTGCCGCGTTGGAAAAGCCACATTATCTGACATCGTTGCATTTTGAGTGCTTGATTGATTTGATATCAGATTCTTCGATAAAGGAAAATTTTGAAACGAAGAAGTCTTTGTCAGAATTCTATTGCCAAAGTAATTCTTCTGCCGTGTCCAACAACATACCTACATGTGCGCATCAGGATTCTCTGCCTTCGTTGGAACCAAAACAAAATATAGATCCCGTCTCGATGCACAGCCATATATTCGGCTACAGTGTTCCTAATTCAACCACATATGCCAGCATTATGCAAAACACGCACATTGTTCTCAGTAAAAGCTAAAAAAAGCTTCCGGAGATATTTATTAAATACCATATTTGTAACTGGTCATTCATTTCGTGGTTTCAAGTTGGTAGCGCTGGCATTTGACACCTGTCAAACTCAACTGTCATTTGAAGTGTCATAATATTTGTTGAATGTTTGTCATTTATGATAATGGATCGCTTAAAAATCGAACAACGCGTTGAAATTATTAAAACTTACTACAAAAGTGATGATTCTAACGTAGCCACTTTTCGCGCATTACGCGATGATTATGGTCGTCATAATCGACCAACTACGCAAGCAATCGATAAAATTGTGAAGAAATTTGAAGATCGTTACTGATGTCGTAAGGCCTGTGCATCATCGTAATGCACGCTCAGTCGAAAATATTGCCGATGTAAGTGCAAGTGTTGCTGGTGGTCCGAATTTATCGATTTCCCGGCATTCGCAGCAATTGAACGTGTCGTACACCTTAGGTTAGGTTAGGTTAGCGGGCTGACAGTTGATCTTGTTACTGTCACACTTAGATCAATGTAGATCCATTGTGGTACCCTAGGGATATGCTCCCTATATAAGGAAAACCTATGATAAAATCATATGACAAAAAGGCCCGTTAAGGGCGTAGTTGTAGTTTCAGCGGGGTGTAGCCCGTAAGGTCGGAGGGTACCCTCAAATTAGTTGAGTTTGGAAGTGTCTGTCGGCACATAGTCACCTGGGTGAGAAGGGGTTAACGCACCATTGTCATACTTGGGCGAGCTCCCCTCCTTAGCCCCCACGGAGTAAATCATCCCTCCCCAGGCCCGTAGGAGCAGTGGCTCCATGCAACGTCTGGTAGGTGGATTAGATAGGACGGTGGTTGGTATATGTGATCGTGTTGTTTTGTCGGGTTAGCTTGTCAACGCTGGCGTACAAGGCAGAAGCGGCAACAGTTGGTGTAGGGCGAGGTGCCCATTCTCCGTTATTTGTCGCCACCGCAATGCGCACTTGCGTTTTTCCGTCGTACTTAATCGTTCTATCAGTGTCATCCTGCGTCATTTTCTGTCTTTTGGATTATGTTTGGAGGAGGAGATACCTGCCTGTTTGTCGGCTGGGTTGATAGAGATTACGAATCTACAAGCCATTTTGTAGCTTTAGTACACCTTACTATGGCGTATTTTGCATTTGGACGATATATGGTTCCACACGACACTACCAATTATGGCTTTATTGCGTGAGAAGTTTTCTGGTCGCGTAATTCAGGTTTGGTGTCAAAAGGACACCAAGATCATGCGATTTGACACCGTTAGATATTTTTTTTTCTATGGAAAACTGTGTTAACGCGAATCAAAAAGTAAGTAAAAAAAATGTTTGGCCTGGACATCTTATCTCTAAAATTTAATTTAGATAAGGCAACCTAACTTGTCCTCTCACTGGACCGTGCATTATTGCGCTGACAGTGTCTATTAGAGTGTGTTTAGTAGGTAAAGCTAAGAAAAACTTAAGATTCCTCGCCTTTAATACATGACAATATTTACATCTGAAAATTCAGATTTCTGAATTTTTCAAGTTAGTGATTGGTCAGCTGTCAGATGACTCTAAAAGTTATCTAACTTTTTATAACAGCTTCCCAACCAAAAGCCAGAAAAAATCAGAAATCTGAAATTTCAGATGAAAATTGTCATGTATTTTTATTTGATTTTTATTTGTTTCGATTAAAAACTCGCGATCACATTTTTTGCCATTGTGGTTTTCCACTTTTTAAAATATTAAATACTTCTAATGAATGAACGCATTTGCTGCAAATAAATAGCAACGTTTAAAAAAATTATTTGTTGATAATTTGTTTGTCGAATAATAAGGGTAGAATAATAAGGGTAATCTCGCGAATATTAAGTTGCAAAAATATATTTGATCTTTTTAATTTTGTAACCAAACGTTAAAAAATCGTTGTAAGCCACGACAATAACAGTTCTTCAATTTGCCTCAAAAATTTTATATTTATACAGTTTCCAGTGTACATACATATGTACATATATAGAGATCAGTGAAATTTCCAATGAATATGGAAAGGCAGATGCCTTAAAAATTTTCAAAAGTTATTGTCTGGGGATATTATGATGGACATGATTGAAAATACCAATGCTTAGGTACACCCATTACCTATAAGCGCATCGCGTTCATCTACATTTAGTAACATAAAACGGTGGAAAGATGTGGACGTTGAACGTTGAAAACATTTTTGGGATTTGAATGCTAATGGGTATAGTTCAATTACCTTCAATTGAACACAACTGGAGCTCGACCCATTAAATAATCATCCCCTAATGCACAAATGTCATATAATAGGTTTATAATAGGATATTACGTTGCCAGCACCACTTTTCCTATTTTTCAAAATAAAATAAAACTTGTGACAAAAGTTTTTTTATGTAAACATTTTTCCAATTTTTTTTCGAAGTTTCGTTAAAATTATAACGTGTTTAGGCAATTTTGTTCATATAATACATAATAATGTTTATGTATCAAAAATGATACATGGACGTAGGCGGTACGAGAAATTAAATAATTGTAAGTATCAAAAATGATACATGGGACTTATTGTTGATGTATTTTATTCTAAGACAAAATAATGGACGTATGAATATTTTCATATCAATTTGTATGGGGACAGTAAAGCCGAATTCCAAAATGTATCAAATATGATACATGGACGTAGGTGGCACGAGAAAAAACTAAATTTGTGTATCAAATATGATACATGGGACAGTTAATGTGTTAATTTCTTGTTGCAACTACGATTTTTAAGTCATTCACATTAAACTCATGGGTTCGTAGGTATTCATTTGTGGGTGGGTGTTTCAGGCAAGAGGGGTTCTCTAGATAATATACCAATATAAGTATGGTGAGAACGACGAAACTGAGAAAGAACAAACGTAATTCCCTTTTTAGATAGGTTTTAATACTTTTTCCACTACTGCTTAGTTTTTTTTGAGTTTCAAATCTTAAAACTCAAAAGAAATAATTTTTTTTGAGAAACAAAATAGACACAAAAACCCGATTAATATACTGAAATGCAAGATGATAATTGTAAAATAAAGTTCAAATTATAATTTAATTATTTAATTAATCTTGATGTTTATTTAAAAAAATTCAATTGAAAGATTAAAGAAAACATTTATTTTTGATTAAACTTCAATATCACCTATAGATTTTTGGCAAAATTTACTTATTTTAATTTTAAGGTTTTCTTATACCTAAAAAAATATTATTCGATATAATTTGCGTTTTATTTAAATAATTGCATTTAATGTTTTATTAATATTAATGATATATTTACAAAAGTTAACAGTTTTCGTTTACTATACAATGATATGTTAAAACACTAAAGATATTTGAAATACTATAATGTGCATAGTTTTTACAAAATATGTTTTATATAACATAAGATATTTTTAAATGTGCAATTTTGTGTTTTTCGTATACATACAAACATTCTAATCAATTTTAATATAAGCTAGCTACTTAAGTTAAAGAAAAAAAGACTATCGTATAAGCAATTTTGCATCGCATAATATGATACAAATATTCGATATGATTTGTTTAGAGTTTATCAATAAATTCTTTAAATATTGCGCTCCTTTCCTTGCGTTGTATGATACACCCCAGTCATAGCATTGCGTATGCTTAATAATCATTAGTAATATTATTTCGACGAAGTTACTAATTGACTCGTACTATATCCTTGTGTGCTGCATGTAGGCAAGGCAAACGGATTGAATCCTAATCCACCGACTCCTGAAATATAAGAAAATTTATTGTTTTTTTTACTTTAAAGACCCCACAAAAATATAAACCAAATTTGTAAAATGAAAATTTTTAAGGCAATTTTACTTGAAAGCATAAAATAAATATACACCTGAACATAGAGAATTAACAAAGTTGAAAATTTTAAATTGACCAGCTTACATTAATTCAGGTTTTGTCCCTTTTTTCCCAAAATTTGTTTTTCTAAGTTGATTGCACGGAGGAATTTTTCTAAGCAACAGATATAGCATTTATACAATTTTTTTATGCAACAGATATAGCATTGAGTGTACAAGAACAAGAAGAAGAAATTTGCGAAAATTTATTTATTATATAATCTGAAAATATTTGTTGTTATGATTTAATATCTATTAATTAAACTGTAGACTGTGGTTCTTAAAAAAAAACTTGTGTATTATTAATAAAGAAAGAGAAAGAGTATTTTAGAAAACAAACCATTATTTTAATGCATGGTACCTACATAGATTTTATAATTAATTGCAGACGTTTTTGTATATTTAAGAATATTCTTATTCAAAAAATTTACTTAGAGCTTCGGCAAAAAATTAAAAATAAAAAAAAAGTATAAAATTGGATTCTTCAATGTTAATATTTAGAAACTTCTAATTATGTTTATTATTTTTTTCTAGTTTAGGTTAGGTTTACGTGGCTGTCAGAAGAGAAGCTTGACACCCTTATAGACCATAGTGTCATATAGATTGGATACCCCGGCCTATACTTGTGTTATATACTTTAAATATATGTATTTTTATTATGTAAATCATAATCTATTCAATAAAAGTACACTTCAGTCGTTACTTAATCTTTGACTTCTTGACATGGTATTATAGAAGAAACCTAAAAAAACATATTTTTATTTCCGCATAATTTATTAAAAAAATAATAATAATTTAAAAATAATACTAAATAAAGTAAAACAAAAAAAGGCAAAGCATCACAATGCCTCCTAAAGAAGATTTGAGCCTTGAAAGTGCTAGTGCAGCTAATTTCGTAAAACCTCCAAAGCGACTCCAAATTTCAATGGGAATTTTTTTATTGGCGTTGAAAAATTGGATCCAGCTTTACAAATAGTTTTAAATAGCTGCACAATCAAATATGAAATCCAAGTGGCAACTTTTATGTCATGTGTCATGTATAGGAGCAGATGCAGCATATAAATATATGTATATAATTCTTTTCCCTTCGCAAAGGCCGAGAAGAATAACGTGTCAGCCATAATAAATAAATTTAACGAGTAAGGTAAACTCGATATATGAAAGATACACTTTTAATACACTCAAACAGGGTGAAGGAGAAAGTTTTGAAGAATTTTTTACGAAAATAAAAAATCAGTCAAAAAAATGTGCCTTCGAAACCCTAGACGATTCATTATTGCGGGACCAACAAGTAACGGGTATAGGAAAGGATAGTGTGCGTGAAAAATTATTAGCCGAAGGAGACATCAAACTTGATCAAGCAATAAAAGTATGTATGTAGGGCAAGTGAGATAGCATCACAGCAATTACGCGAACTGCATAAGCCTGAAACACCAGCAGTTGATGCAATAAAAAAATATGCCCAAACGTTCACAAAAAATCACCTAAGACTGCTTTTAAACGCTGTAATTACCCCTGCGATTTTTAAGCACGTAGGCGGGGGACGTATGCGGTGGCCGTGGTAAACAAAGTGCAGAGCTATCGCCCTTTCTTCTTTGTGCTTTTTCTAATTGTTTGAGACATAAGCGGAGTAAAGAGTGTTAAGTTATGTTTCCTTCTCATTTAACAAAAATTGCAGCTATTAAAATTTGCAGCATTTAAATGGATTTTGCGATCCGAAAGAAACTCGAAAGAGAAACGCCGCAATTAAAAATTGCAGTCGTGTAAAAGCAGTCTAAGCCGAAAATAACAAACACCCATAAATGCAAGCGTTGCGTTGTGGTTGTGGTACTTCCAGCAAGTTTTATAAACAAATAAATTAAAGCCAACAAAACAGCAGCTAATAGTTTTCGATGAAACTAAAATCGACGTGCATGGTGAATTTAATTTGAACTGCGTTGTACAAAATAAAAATCGGAGCATAAAATTCCTTGTAGTGAAAGATTTTCCGTACTCTGAACCAATACTAGGCAAAGATGATTGTGAAAAGTATTCTCTAGTTTCGCGCGTACAAAAAATGAACTTGGATAGCGAAATATTTGAAGGACTTGGAAATCTGGGCTTGATATAGCGTTTTCCTTTTTTCTACAAGAATACAAAACGACACGCCACACAAGGATATGCCGTAAAGATTTTTTCGAAGTTTTCCGCTCGCATAATATATAATAAAGCAGAACATTAGTTTTTTTCATACGGAATTATTAGTAAGATAGCATTTTAAAATGTTCACTTTTGCTTTCTAATAGCTGAAAATGCAGACCTTAAGCTTAGTGCAATAATGAAATGTTACGTTAAACTATTTTGAAGTTAATAAATTTGAAGTGTTCGGCACGATTAAGAAATCAATTCAATTCAAAGAATTTACCCTGGCCGCATTCCTTGATATAGAAGGAGTCCTCAATAATATCGAAAACGGTGGGATTCGACAAGGCCTAGACTCCATTAATATTGGTCGTATGCTATCAAACGGCATTGACTCCATGTTCAAAACGAGACTCATTAACTCATTTTGGCTACTGGTCGTTAGCCATATTTCAAACTTAGCCTTAGCGGTGTCAAGGTCGGTGCCTATACTCCAGGAAATGTAGAGATTTTTGTATGGAGCAAATAGAGAAAAAATAGAGGCAGGGTGAAATTTTTACGTACATACATCATAATTTCATACGTAGTGATAGTGAGTTTACAGTAAAAACAAATGAATCAGAGAATTAAAAAAGAGAGGAGAAATTAACAAGAGTTTATGTATTGTATGTAAAAAAGTAATGTTTTACTGTAAACTCACTGTCACTTAAGTCACGGTCAATTAAGAATAAGATTTATATAAAAACACTCTGAAATCAGATCACAAGGAAACTACGTTTCGGTTTCAGTTCAGTGATTAAATATTGAACCAATTATGTATATTAAAAAGTTATTTTTTTGTTCTACAATCCCGCAGAACAATGCTGTTTTGCATTTATGCATTAAATATTTTATGTTTGTTAATATTTTTATTTTTTTTGTGAATTGTCGTTTCAAAAGCATTTTGGTAATTTTTAGTCCCAAAAACACACTGAATTTTTTGCTTGGAAAACATTTTAGCTATTTTCGCCCCCAATTGTCAAAACGCTTAAAATAATTTTTAAAATTAAAGTAAAACAATAACAATACGCTTACACTGAATTTTAAATTGGTTTTTAAAACAATGTAAAATAAGTACATTTTTTTGTCTTATATTGGTAATAAGTGAAGATTGAGTTGTCTGCAAGATGATTTGTGTTATTCATGTTATAGCATTGCATTTTAGCATCATCTTCGCCGTCTGCGAAGAAAAAAGCTCAGCAAATGGTCATTGTTTCGTTGATACTCGTTTTCTTTCTTTCCAGTATTTCATTTATGAACCCCCATGTTTTGCGTGGATCGGTCTTAAATTGAATAAATTGAATCTTATAGAAATTGGATTTTTTTTATTGTTATATTTTTGTTGATTTTGTTCTATAATGTTTTGTATTCAGTTCATAGCTTATATTCCTTCTATTATTTTTCCATTTTCTATAAAGTTTATCTCTGCGTTTGCACTCTACAATGAGGTTCGGCGTTATCCAGGGATTATTTTTTTTTTGTTTGGTGCTGTTTTAAAAATAGTTCATTTCATCTACATATCCTTCAGTTTAAAAAGAAGTTTATTATACATGCCCTCAGCATACTCCTGTTCTAAAACCGATCTCCAATTTTCTCCAATTTAGTGATCGGAGAAATCGCTTTCGATGACTGCTGTATAAATATGTTTATCGATTTTGTTTAGTAAGACGTGATCAATTAACGACTTAGTCCCCTTTTGAATATCAATTCTTCTGCACTTTGTAATGAAATGACGTTCATTATTCATAAGCATAACGATACTTACATCTCCAAATAATCTTTAACATAGCTTGTGTTTGAGTTTGATTCCTGAATATCAATGTTCATATTACCAATCACAATAGTATCTCCGTTTTTCCCTATTTCTCCGAAATCGTTTCCAAAACCTTCAATAAACTTCATTTTACTAAAACTTGGTGGTCTATAGATTCCAACTTCATATGCTGTTGAAATTTTACGTTTTCATATGATACCGTTGGATAAATTACTTTGAACAAACATCATAATTTCTCCACCTCTTTGACAATTCCGATTTAAAACTTCTTGTTCGAAACCATTAAGTTGATAAAAACCATTTTCTTCATTTTTTATATTAGTTTCAACTATAACAATTATTTTTAATTCATTTATGAAGTGGCTAATGTTTAAGCAAAAATTATTCCATAGTTAACGCAATGATCTTATGTTAAAACATAAACGACAGCAGTTATTATTTTCTTTTAATTTCGTTGTAGTAGTAGAAGTAGTACTTACTTATTATTAATTCTTACTTATTATTAATTCTAAATGTATTTTTATTTCCAACTCGTTTCGATCGATCAATAATATTTTTACCATTGATCGATTCTAAATGAAATTACGCAGTGTAACAGATTTAACAATAGTCGTGTTTTTTGGGATTTTATATAATTATAGTATACTAAGAAATTTCCAAAAAAACCGGTCGCCAGTAGCCTCGTTTTTATATTTCACATTTGGTACTACTACCGAATAACAGCTGTCGGAATAATTAAAAAAAAACACAAACATAAGAAAGTTTGCTACAAATGAAAAGCAAAACAAAAAAATAAGTTGAACTACGGTTGCATTTCAAAGTCTTTTAGCCGTACAAAATAAGCTTCACATTCCTAGGGTCTACATCAGATTTTTTCTCATAGCTCTGATAGTAATCAACACGCTGTGTAAATTTCATTACCAGGCTCCACCAGTTTTGGGCTCAGTAAATAATTCATTTTAGAAAAAAGGATAAAAAGGATATTTTCTTTCTAAGGGTCATTGCTGAAATTGCTCCAAAATCAGTTTTTTTTTTTTTTGTACTTAACATACATGCAATTCCAATTTATTTCCCTTGACGAACAGTACCATTCGATTCAGCGGGCAACAATACATATAATATGATACCATTTACAGGTTATTTCCCAAATCGTATGTTTGACCCCACTGCCGTCCTGTTGAAACCACATGTAGTTGTTGTCCATATCATCCAATTCAGGCCAAAAGAAATTGGTGATCATCGACCTATAGTTGACGGTAATGGATTGGTCAACGTTGTCCCCAAAGAAATATGGGTCGATGACGCCGACAGCCCAAATTTCACACCAAACAGTGACTTTTTCAGTATGCATTGAACGCTTTTGGATCTCATGTGGATTGGTATCGTTCCAAATTCTACAATTTTTTTTGTTGACGTACCCATTCATCCAGAAATGGGCCTAATTGCTGAAGATGATCTTTTGATGAAAATTAGGGTCAGTTTCCAACTGCGCCAGAGCCCATTCAGCAAACGACCGTCGTTCTCTTTGGTCGTTTATCTTCAGCTACTTGGTCAGTTGAATTTTGTACAAGTACAGACCCAAGTCAAGACGCAAAATTTGCCAAGTTGTTGATCGTTTACTGCGAATAGTAGGTCGATTACGGCGACCGTAAAATGGGCGAAGCGCGCGGAACGTTGCCCGAACAGAAAACCTATCAGCGCTATATCCGTCCATGGTGATTTATCAAAACAGACTGAATAAATGTAAGCCAATTTGACAGATGAAGTCTTTGGTAATGTTTTCCAACCACTGACAAATATTAAGAAGTTAAGTAATGGGTTTCATTCATTACAGGAAGATGCATCAAGGATTTTCGATAAGCAGAGTATGGACAAGAAGTTTGTTGACACAAGATCGCGTAAAATCAAAATTCGCTTCGATAAACTGTCCCAAGACGAGAGATTTGATCATCCTCAAAACTTTCCAAATAAATAATTTCTATTCCATGGTAGACATTATCACAGTTTGAGAACAAGTTCACATGAAAAATGTTTTAAATACTTATGAACTCTCTTTTTTAAAAAAACTCAAAGTTAGTTGAAAGAAAAAACTTTTAAACTTTCTGAAAATTTGTTGGGTTTTGAATCATCTGATACATATCTAAAGGATATCAGTTGCATGAAAAATGTTAAAGTTATTTTTTTGATAATACAAAATTCTTCACTATTTTCCAGCTATCCGGATGTATGTACCGCTTTTGGCTTTTCCTATTACAATACCAAAAGCAGAAAGATCTTTTTCGAAGCTGAAATTAATCAAAAGTAATTGAGAAAAAAGGGCTTCATATTTGTTTTTTTTTGGCCCCCAGCTAAGCTACGTCCCTGATTCTACCTACCTGATTCCCTACGAGTGTTGCCATAATTTATATGAAATCTCACGGACGATTGGTCTAAGATTATTTAAGCACTGGTTGTTATTGAAAACTTCTACGAGTATATAAAATGTATGTTTAGCTTTGCATAACGAACGCCAGGTTAATTTATAAAGTTATTGTGTAGGTCCACAAACATTTTAGCACTCGCCTAGGGCCATCATCTGAGTTTCAAGATTAAACAAGAGATAAATCCTTAATCATGTTTTCAGTCAGTAAACTTTTGTAGTTAATCACCCTTAATACCTGAGTTTGTATTAAATGAATATATATTTTTGATGTATGTATGTACATATTATGTATTGTATGTATAAAATGCTGAAATATTTATTAATTATTAATAGATATACACACATTATACATAATATATGCCTGTTTACGTTTAGTCAGTTTAATTTACAGTATACTTAGAAGTGAAAAACTGGCCTAGGAATAAAATTCTACATAATTGATACATACAAACAAAATACAAATTTCCATATACCATTGTCAGCTGTGCATCTGTTCCAATCCATTAAAGAACATGTTTAATTTTATTAAATTTTTCATTGTTAAATGTGTGAAGATAGATCAAGGACGATATTGAGTAATGAAAACGCATCACGCAGATCTCTCTCTTTTAACGACTAAACGGCTGCTGTTGCAGACACCGTTGTTGGATTATGCCAAAGCTGATGTGGGTGATGAGAAATATGGTGATGATGCGGATGTGAGTGATGATGGTGATGATGTTGTGCAAGAGCTTGATGCCACGGGGATGTCACTGTTGAAATTAATGGCGAAAAGGCACTTGCTGAGCAGATTGTTTCGTTTTTTTTTTTTAAATTTATTTGTGTTTTGTGTCGGTGCAGATGCAAACAATAAAATGCGAAATAAAACATGCAATAGAAAACAACAAAAGGCAAAATAAAAAAAAATTCAAAATAAAAATACAACCAAATTAATCGACTCACTGGATGTAGAATTGAACACACTCCCAGGTGACGATGACAATGCTCCCATGTTTGGTGCTGGCCCATAACCGTTAGCAGTTGCTCCGTAGGATCCACCTCCTGACGAGTGCGGCGTTGATGTACTACTACAATAGCCTCCACGAGGACTCACACTGCTACTTTGCGCTCGTTGGTATTCATCTTCGGTCCATTGGCCAGTTCCATCCTGAACACTGACGGCTAATTGACCTGCGTATGAATTGAATCCTGTTGTTCCTCCGGGAGATCTAAATCCAAGTAAATTTAAAGTTATGTTTGAGCGAATGTTTTTCACATTAACTTACCTAGGCATTGAATAGAGAGCTTCAACTAAATCGGCGGCACGTTTTAGGATAATTTCTTTTTGTAGTTTTTCTGGATCACCTGGGTGGCGGGGAATGAGCTTTTGCAAACGCTGAAAGCCGTAGTCTATTGTTGGTTCATTGAGTGCTGCTTAAAACAAACAAATAAATGTACGCGATCAAATATTGTGCAGACAAGATTTTTCATTTTTAATACTTACAAACATAAACAAATCTTCCTGGGGAGCCTTTGCAAAATTGTTTGCTCTTGTATGAAAGTGTTACCTCTACAACACCTGGTATGTGGCGCGGTGGAGTCTGAACTCGTATAGCATGTGATGTTATCAGCTCACTCCAAACTAACATGGTTCCGAAAACAACTTGAAGACCATCAAAGAAATTGTCACCAACAATGATGACGGTGGCTCCCCCAGTGGTCCAACCTTCACTGGGCGATATGGCCTTTATACAAGGTGTTGCAACAGGCAGTGGTGGATAGAGTCCTACTAAAAATAAAGCTTTTAATTTATGCCTAACTTTTTGTCATTCTTCGGTTATATACAAGTTTGGAATTTTAATATAGGGATTTAAAAACACTCATGTGTTTGTATATTACGTATGTACATGTTCAATCAATATAAAACCAAAACGTATCTAACAAAAACCTCACCAATACATGTATATTAGGTATATGTGTGAATATTATTATATCTATTCATATTAATTTCGAACAAAATTTGTAAGTTTTGCTATCAAGCGCGCTCAAATTATCGAAATGAACTTATTTAACAACTTCTTCAAATAGATAATTTGGATATATGCATATAATAAAGCAATAATATTAAGCCAATCAGTAAATTTTTTGATGTTGAAAAATTTTTCAGTGAAAGAAAATTAGAGAAGTTTCATTCACTCGTATTTATTCATTTACTTTGCTGGTATTGCCTTCAAAATGTTTTAATCAACTTTGTTTTTAATCCATCGATATCGCAGCCATCCTTCAATGGAATTTGACGGTTCGCTGATGGGCAAAATCTATATTTTTACGTATATTGAATATTTCTGAACTGCATTGATGTGAGCAGGTTTTTGGTCGCATCTTTATCGCGCGATAAAAGTTATCCTGATCGCCATCGCGTCGGTTTGCACGTAGCTTAAAGCATAGTACGCCACACAATATATCGCATTGATGTAAGCAGGTTTTTGATCGCATCTTTATCTCACAATAAAAGTTATCGTGATCGCCATCACGTCGGTTTGCGCGTAGCTTTTAAAGCATAGTTCGCAGCTGAAGCGAACATTTCCACACAAAAATAATACAACGAAAACGAAGTCATAAACGAAAAATTTGGATCTGCTCTTCATTATACAATACGGTGTTCAACGTATACAGCGCACATATTTATAAAAATCGCAATTTGTACCTACCAGGAACAAAGGAAAATGTAACTGCCTAAATGAATGCATTCAGGGTCAGTTTTACTTTGTGAATTTTTTTAATGGGGAAACACATTGCTGATTTTGGGATGGAATGTGTGCTTTATAGAATATGCGGGCCATTTCTTGTTGACCAGCAAAAATGAAAAAAAAAGTTAAGTTCACACTAAATTTAAGAATTACAAAATCTGCCAATATTTAGCTGGAGAATTAATGTGCCGAAATGAATTCTGATTTGGTTTGAAAGAACTCGAAAAGTTTTCGTACTTTAGGTTTTAGTTACTCTTTTCTTTGGCCTTATACAAAATTGAAATATTTTTATTAATTTTAATAAAAAAATATTATTTGGAAATTTCATTAAATTGATTTAGTTTTTTATTCTTCATCAGATAGAGAACAATATTAAGTTTTAAAAGTTGAAATTTACAGGTCGATCAAAAAATAATATGTTGTTAGGGGCCAGTTGAAGATAGATATCATTGAAACTCATCGTTGAAAAATGTAGTTCTTAATTTTGAGACGTCATCGATATTTAAAGTGATTATTCAAATATAGTTGACTTTTTTGTAATTGGCAGTGCCTGTTACTGTCCTGCCAAAGATTGTGAGATTGAATCCTAACCTTTGTCACCCAAAAACAGAAATGTTTTTAAAATAGTCCCAAGTCTTCTACTTGGCTGATGTATGTCGGTTATGGTGATTCAAAAAACAATTTTAACGAAACTCAACCGGGACCGGGCGAAATTATGAAGCTTAGATTGAAACCAAACGATTAAGACCAAAATATTCAAAATCGAACAACAATTAGATGTCGCTGCCAGCGTTTTTCAATATTTTTGCTTGAAAATCGGAATAACTATCATAACTTTTCGAGTTTTGATGATAAAAGCTCGAAAATTTCAGGGTTTGTTCGTTAATTCATAAGTATACAGTTAGAATTTAATTTTTGGAATAAATTTTTTATAGTTTTTTGTTTGTCACGAAAAAGTAAGTGTCTGCAGAAAAGAACCGCATGGGATCTGGGATTTGGTGTTGATTTCAAATTACGTCTAAATATACCGAAAACACATTTCAATGACCTAGAACCTGCCCCAAAGTTAATTTTGTGCTTAAATTTGTTTAAACAATATTTTCAAAAGAACACTATAACCTCGATGTGAAATTTCTCATACTGTACAGGGTTTGTCAAAATGCATTTTAAAAAAAAATTAATTTCTTAAGAATTTCATAACTTTTAATATTTTAATACTAAATATACTAACGGTTTTTAAGTTATCACATTTTTTTAAATTAAGAAAAAACCTCTCTGTCCAAAATTGATTTTTTCATACCATTTTTTTGTCCAAAATAGATTTTTTCTTACCATTTTTTTTGTTAACACTGCTTAATAATTACACTAACATTCTATAATGAATTTTTTTTTATTATCTTCACCATGTAGCTACAAATAAATCGATAACCCTAAATGGTGGTCAAAATTTTATAATTTTACTTGAAACGTTTGAAACAGCACCCTGTGTAAATATTCTGCTGCTCAATATTTTTTTACTTTTGAAAGCTTGCACTAATTCTGCAGTTTCTTAAAAGGTATTTGTTTGAAAATCATTTTTGATTAGGTTCAAATGTTCATAATTTTTGATATACCTACGGGAAATTTTGGACAAAATTGTTGGCGAACAATTTGTTTTCAAACCTTCAATATTAATATTGTGGTGCGAAAGCTTAGTAGCCTATACTGCAAGTGTGTTATCACACAAAAACCCCTTATAAATTTAGAGGGCAATTATTTAGCAAACTGGCAATCTGGATTTAAAAGAAGTCATTTATGTGAACCTCTCATTAATTGTGTTGCTTGATAGTGGAAAAGAAAAATTCACCGCTGAAATTTTACCAGAAACATAATAGTCCAGTAACCTTGTCGATCCATAGGGGGAAGACATTGCGATTAGTTCTAATTTTTTGCTGTGTTGTTTGTTTGCCTAATGAATAACTAAAGTTTTTGACGAAAAAAGGATTTTAAAGCTGATGTTGCAGTTATTATTTATTTTTGTATGGTTCCTTTTCTATTTTAAGCCGGCATTATAGATTTAGTGCACGTTCGAATGTTGGAAAAGGTTTGATCGTGCAACAACATTAGATTTTTCAACTCCGTTGACGATATTGTTTCCACATTTTAAGTGAAACCCATACTTTGTCCACCAGGTGATTACAATTCAGCATACAATTGATTGGCATTAGATCGACCGAAACATAGTGGCGCGCTTCGTATAAGGGAACGATAATGTTCTTTTCGACAGTACATTTTTTGTCACTCCCAATTTAGGACAATAGATACTAGATACTAGATAGAATATTCACAGATAGAATATTCATAGACAATTTCTTCCCACTGGCATGCCTAATATTTTTAATATGCTTAATAGCTATACCAAAAATAACAAAAACAACAATTTAAAACAAAACAAAAAATAACTCGGCTAAAAAATTTTCAGTCATGTGGATTTTATGCTTGAAATTAGAGAATATATATCAATGCAACCACCTTGATCATTCACACCAAAGCCTTACTCATTCTGAAAAGATGGTCAGGTAAATAAAAATAAAATTGCTCCGCAAGGTCATACAAAAAAAATGCTATACCTAAAAATTAAACAATATTCCTACTACTATTACTTGTGTAAAAAATTGATACCGAAAGTTGGGACTATTTGAAGAAATAAGTGTTTTTTAATTAATCGGATGAGTTTTCTTTTAACTGTCAGGAACGATATTAACTCGTTCAAAATTTGGAAAATCCTGTTTTTAAATTAAACTAGCATCATACTAAAAATGCTTGAACATCGTACTTAATCATCTAAAATTTTGCGCCATTTCTATTAAATGCTGCAAACCAAATAATTTTTTGAAGAGTAGGCAGATTTTCTATTTTAAGTATTGAGAGCATATAGTATATACAAATCAAAAACAACATTAATCATTCATCATTATTAAATAAATTTGTTCAATTTATTTAAAAAAAAATAACCAAACAGAAACTATCTACAGACCATCGTAGGTACTGTCAGGTGCGAGGGGGTGACCCGAAATGGACAGTGGGGGATTTCCTGTACCTTCCGTGGCGTCCATCCGCTTTGCTCGACGGCCATGCTTAGAATTATTGTGCACGAACATGTTATCAGAAATGGCTAAAAGTGGTCCATCAACTGTCACTTGTGTTGAGATAACAACCTGAAATGAAAAATATTACTTTTATAGATTTAAACATTTTATGAAAATTGAAATTGAACATTCGAACAAAAACATTTAAACATTTAACTAATCAAAATACCGGAAATAAGCTTAAAAAATGTTACAGAATTATTCATCTATTCTGAAGTTTATAAATATTACTATCTATGAACAAAGTATTTTAAATTTTGTCACAATGGTTGAGAAATGTTTGAAAATTTAATACAACCATAGACCTTTATTCTAGCTTCAGATAAGTAATTGTTATCGAGAAGTGAAAAATTGATGTTTCGTTTCTTTTTGTAGATTAAGACGTTTTTTATAAAAACAATTTCTTGTTCATGGCAATTTACAGCTTATAAAAATATTAAAATTTGGTGATGTACATAATATGTAGTTCACATTGGATTTTTGTCAAAAAAATATGTGTAAAGGCCGTGAAGGCAGTGAAATCACCGGGACGAAACGAGAAATTTTTGTGACCCGTTAAAAGCTATTTTGAACCAATAATTAAACAAGTCCAAATAGTGCTGATTTATATTAGTAGGTAGTTTATTTTCCTATAAAAACTTTATTTACAAATCAAGATACTTATGGCAATTTAATACTTCATTGCTTCAGCCATCTTGATTTAAAAAGTGAACTCCGTTTTCAATATTTTCTAAATGGAGCCAGGTAGACAAAATGTTTTTGTCTGTAATAAGATCCAACTATACCAGAACAAAGGTTATCAATATCGGAGGGAGCTTTCTGCATTCGAGTTGTTATGTTTTTTTAACAAAGTATAATTATAATCTTACTCTCATACGTATACGAGTCTGCTATACCTATTTATCAACATGTTTAATAACACTTATGTTATTTTTTTTTCTCATCAATAGCATGGCCTTCAGTTACAACGTGATCGGAAACAGCCGATTGTTTCAACGGGTCTTACTAATAATCAAATTAAGTTATTGCTAAAATGAAAATGTTCACTCTTCAGAAAAATCATATAGCTACCAATAACTAATTTAGTAGTATAGATATAGTAGTCCATTAATGCATAAGACTGTCACCCCGAAGGTTTTGGGATCGAATCCCAGCCACTGCCACCTTAAAACAGAAATAAAATACCTAAATCTTGCGAGGAAATGACAAATCCTTCAACAGCGTCATGCCTGTCAACTTAGCCATTGATGGGATCCGACAGAAGACTATAGCTCCCCTCCATTCATCCCTAAACCTACCTATCCAGCGAATGAAAGGAACACTGAGTATCTACATATAAATATACATAGATAAGGTCTACACAATCATCAAAAAATTACATTTATTTCAATGAATTAAGATTTCTTCTGGATGTTTGAGGAAATAAACTATTGTGGGTATATTATTATTTACAGTTCGAATTGTTCATTTTTAAAATCTTCAATCCCATACCAACCAAAAATTATATTATTAATATCTATAATACAATTTTTCAATTTGGCAGCTGATATTCAACTTATTTTTGAGTGTTTACAAAAGATTAATAATATATTAGATTAATTAAATATTTAAAAGAATAAAAAATTGAAAATTATTGTTTTAAATTTTCCTTACCTGAAATCTTCTCATATCCCTAGGGTTACCAGCATTCTTCAAACAATTTTGGTTGCACTTCAAAAAAAATTTCAAGAAAAATCTGTAAAATAAATTAAACACTATTTAAAATTGAAGTATAAATCAAAAATTTGCATAGGTGTTTTAAAGCTTCGATCAAAGATTCGAGCAGCAAGAAAACTTTTTTTAAAGAGCTTCGAGAAACGATCAGCGATCGTAGCATAGAAAATCATCGCTTGTATTTTCGAAGCTCTTATCAAGGACATATTTTAAAAATTTGATATTTATTTATTTGAAATCATAAGCATTGATAAAAAATATTGATAATATATGCAAAGATTGTATTTTTGTTACATGTGTTATATATAAAATTAAAAAAAAAATATACCTATGCAGTTAATTAACGAAAAATTAAAAGATAATTAGCAGTGTTTTTTTTTGAAAAAGTGGATAGCGAGCTGGGATCGACAGGTAAGTGATAATAAATGAGGAGTGACACGAAGATATAAATTCCAAATTTTAAGAGGAATTCTTTAAACAAAAAACTATTATTTATTAGTTTTTATTAGTTTTTAAATTGTATGTACTCAAACGAACATATACTTAAATTATTTTTTTTATAGGTACACACATTTTTTCAAAGCAGTAGACGTCTTGATTTTCTTTTCGACATGAGTTCAATCACCTTATCTGGATCCACATTAATATATGAATGAACAGATATCATAGCAGCTTAATCTTGCATTCCCCATAACGCTTCGGGACACTGTTTTAATCCTTTTCATACTTGAAAATGTTCTTTCAACACTAGCTGTGGTCACTGGCAGCGTGTCCAAAACCGTAAGCAAGAAGTTTATACCTCTAAAGTAAGTCTTGTCACATATATCAAGCAATTTTAAAACTTCGATTGAAGGATCAATCGACGATATTTTTTCGCACCAGAGAATGTACTCAGCTTTCACAGCTGACAACGAAATAGCATCTTCAGCTTTTTCTCTGATGTTCTTAAGAAATTAAATTAAATACCTAAATAGTCTCCTAAATTCAATACAAAATTGTATTGAAAGTAGTTGAGAACTTCAAATAAACTATACCTACCTGTATAGTCTCCTTATATTTATGTATTTGAGTTTAGTATATTAGAAAGTTTTAGTTTTTATTTAAGACTTTCGGGGGGGGGGGGGGGCTTCAGCCCCTCAAGCCCCCCTCTGGCTACGTGCCTGCTATTAGGTACATATATATCCTGTTATTATATGGCGTTTAAAGGAATTGTTTCTATCCCGTCGTTTTTTTTATGTTATTTATCGAATGCGTGGCTACTTCAAATGAAAAAAGGTGAATTTTAAATTTAAGTCAACTTTTCTCAAATACACCAAAAAACACTCTCGGGGCCTTTTTTTGTTTTATCATATTCAATTCATTATCAATTTATCTTTAAACCAAATCAGGAAAGAAATTTTGCGCAAATTTTGCGACTTTTTTAGCAACTGACATAATATTTGTAGATTCAACTCCATGATTAAGAAATGCCGACCTGTTGGAAATATGGATTCAAACTTAGAAGTTAGAAGTTAATGTAACTGAAAAGCATTACTGCAAAAATTCATTTTTTTGAACCTAAAATTAAAAACGTTTCTAAGTCCTAGCGCTTTAAAGTAAAGCCAGTGCCAAAGAAAACGGGAGAGGTTCATGCAAGTTGATGAACCTTAGTTTGGTTTTACCAGACAATTTTCTGAACTGTGTAAGTGATAGGTACTGATGATCCAATTTTACCTGGGACGAGCGAAGGCCGCCAAAGAATTTTGTTAAAAAAAACATATAATACAAGGTTCGCTGTTCAACTGTTTTTTTTTTAACGAAACTGCCATATCTAAAGAACCATGAGTCCCACAAACAAAATTTTACCTCAGTTTTGTACAAAATGTATTTCTCTACAATTTTGCAGTATAGTAATAATTGTCCGATTGTGAAAACTTATTCCTGTGGGAATAAGAAAATAAATATTAAGTAGACACGAATATGGGCGCTGCATTTCAGTGAAGACGATTAATGTCTTAAGCGTAATTATTGAAAAAACCGTTGCAGTAAAGAATAGTCGATCTAAAAGCCATACCAACCCAGAAATTTAAAGGTGCTATAGCGATGCGCTTTTCATTTCAAATGCTCTAAGGACACAAAAAAAACAGCAAAAGGGTTGTGGCTAGTTGCATCGAAAATTATTAAGTAAGGTTTGTTTTTAAATAGAATTTGTTTTTGAAAACAAATTTTATGTTTTCCATATGATAACAAATTGATTCATACAAGTCATAGCAGCAACATAGAAGTAGACCATAAGACAAACGTATTAAGACTGGACTTCAGTACTTACTGAAAAAGAAAACATGATAACCGAATTTTAATCAAGTCTCTAAGAAGTAATGATGATAAGTCTGAAGACAAAACTTAACCCACTGTGATCTATGATTAATTTGAAGAAATTTAAAATTACGCTTTCGAATACCATTTGGCATTTGGATATACATATAATCAAACGACTTGACCTTGCTGATGCTGGTGAAATAACGTTTAAATTATAAAAACAAACTTCATGTACTTGAGTTGTTGTAAGTTTTGAAGGTGGTCTTAAAATAAAGTGTAGATTTTATGTAGAATAAAATACTTTTAAAAAGCATAAGCAAATTTTCGTGGGTTTTTTGACATTAGCTTATAATATGTTTGCTTATGTGTATTAAAACACCCCTAACAAAAAAGTACTTAGTAAACAATTAACTGCTAATTCACGTTAACGAAAACCTACTTAATTCAACAAGAACTCTGTTGGACTATTTTTTAATCTTTAAACATAAACTTTCTCACAAAGTGCACACATACTTCCGCTTGTTTTCTTTATCTGAGGTTTTTTTAATTTAATTTCTCGTTCATGCACTTATTTGGGCGAATTATCTTATTAACAAGAATTAACTTCAATTTTGTTTATTGGTCAAATTTCGCAATTGCTCCCTTATTAAAAATAAATCATGTTTCCTTTGAGTTTATTAATTTTATAATATCACCTGTACGATTTTGAGATTTTGGGAGCCACCCCTTAAATCTATAACTTTATTGAAATACAAATATCTATTGAATAAAACAAAAATCATATACTCTTTACAACTTCCCTGTATGATTAACTCGTATTTGTTAGTCAAGGTAATGCAGCTTGATAGCAATAGATGACTCTTGGTAGAAACACCATCAGAATATCTGAGTAGACGTATTTTTGGGTTTTGATTCAAGATCTCTTAAACGTGAATTGTATTAAAATCACCTCTGGTGGGAGGAAGATCAGAATAATGAAAAACACAAATGTACTTGATGGTTACAAAAAGACTTATATAGTAATTTATTTCAGATCTTAAACTACCTTATATACAACAGCTTATTCAATACAAAAATCCAAATATCATTTAATAATAATCATTTAATAGCAAGAGCACAGTTGCCACTTGAAAATAAAGTTTGTGTCCAAAATTGAAAATAAAAATGACCAACTGTAGCTAAAAATGACCAAAATAATATTTAAGTCCGAAATATTTGTAAACACAGAACAATGAAGTGTTCAAATTTATCTTAACATATTCTTCATATTACACAGATGGCATACTATTTTTTTAATTATTAATAATAAAAAAAACAATAAAAAACAGGTACAAACAAATTCATATTTGTGAACATAAACATACAAATATTAACTTCTCACAGCATTTTAAAATATATGTTTAAAAAACTGCGATTTAAAAAAAAAAATCTGACGATAAGAAAAGCGCTTTAGGTTGCACAAAAATTAAAGTCGAGTTTCTTTTTTCATTTCGTAAAAATATGACCAAATGGAATAAAAATGACAATGAAAAAATTATGACCCAATTTGGTCACAAATGACCAAAGTGGCAACCGTGAGCAAGAGTTGAATGTACAGGTTAACAATAAATGCAGAATAAAATTCAAAATTCAACATGGTGTAATTATTTGTAAGAGGTGAATGTACATCTAATCATAATACCTATAGAATAAAATTCAAAATGCAAGATGTGCAATTATGTAATTGTAAGGGAGATATGTAAATGTCATTAAATATGGAATAAAATCAAATCTGTGTGTATATAAGTAAAATGAAATCTGACCTACTTAAGGTAGGTAGGAAAAATGAAAATAGTAGGGGGATTCATGCAACGTCGGTCGTAAAACACTTGATAAGTTTATCTTTTGGTAAATGAACTGTCAAATTTTGTATGGGAAATGGTTTACGCAAATTGGATAAAATTATCTAAAGCTAAGTACAGACGATTGTCAGATCTTACAATATTGTCAGATCTGTCAGTGAAAAAACTGTCCCAAATGTCTTACAATCGTCTGAACACACAATTTTGTCCGACAATATTGTCAGAAACGTCATTGTCAGACGACAATCTGACAAAAAATGTTTTCATTGAAAACATCTTACAATTGCTGACAATTTCTTCATTGTTCGAAATGTCAATGAGAGATAAAAGATAAAAAAAAACATTTGTGTTGGAAATTTTTAGTTTTTGCACAACTGAATAAATAAACTCAAAAAGAAAATATCTATATTGCTTTATAAATATTTTCTTTTTGAGTTTATTTATTCAGTTCACTTCATTTTTGTATCAATTTCTTGATATAAAATGGTTCGGCCGCCATTTGTCTTTTATTAATTCTTTATTGCATGTTGTTGATTTTTTGTCGCATTTCTGAATAAAAATAGATAAAAAATCTAACAATAGAGGAGGCATCAATGGTCGAAAATATTACATATTATATTAAAAGGAGAGAAGAAAAAGATTCTTTATTTAATGCAGAGGAAATCGATAAGAATGTTGCAGAACATCCGCCAAGTAATGATGAATAAAGATGTAAACAATCAAAAAAATTTTGTATAGATCTGCCAACCGTTTGAACAGAAAATTTTCAAGCTGACAATTTTTTCAGATATATTATTGTCCGAAAATTGTCAGACAAGAGCTGACAATCAAATTGTCAGACTTTTGGATGAAATCTACCAACCGTGTGAACGGACAATTTTTCATTGTAAGAAATATGTCAATTGTCAGCTAATTGTCAGCTATTGTCAGACCATTGACAGTTCTGACAATATTGTAAGATCTGACAATCGTCTGTACTTAGCTTAATTATTTTGTTGTGGAAACTTTTACAAATTTATTTGGATAAACTTATACAAACGTCATTGTGACAGCTGATTCAATTACGCAGCAATTGGTAAATTTATCTCGTTGCATGAATACCGTTAGTATTTATGTTTGCGGTAGATCAGAATTTAGTGCAAGTATGAATATAGTCCCCGCCTTGAACTACTAATCAAACATAAAGTGTGAAGGCTTCGTCGTGATGGTTTCTTGAAGCTGGAATTGGAGGGCTGTTAGCGTGATAATTGCGGTGACGCGTCGCGTCGTATGGTTTTATAGATGACATATTCAATGCAACCAAAAGCACAATAGCTGATTGTAAATTGATGGGTGTCCGTGTTTTTTACTTGAATCAATCTTTCTTCAAGTTCTTGTTGCTCGATTTCTTTTTGTAATAATTGTAATTCATTTGACTTTCGTTGAAATGTAGTGGTCGAGCTGATTCGTTGTTGGTTTTAATTATGTCTGCCAAGTTGTTTGTAGTAACATAGGATACCTACTCGTGAGGGAATGGTGTAGATATGGTGTCCATGAATAGTAAGATGGTCTTGTTTTAAGGAGCAACTTGCTGGAATCGAAAGTATGCCAGAGTTGTTAAGATGGATGGTCAATATCAAAGCTAAGCTAGACTTGTAGTGAGTACACCCAGTGATTTAACCGGTGTAATTGTCTCCAAAACTGCTCATCGGTGAAAACTGCGAGCTGGCAGGAAAAGCATGGTCAAAGACTTTATTGAATAGGCTGAATTCTTTATTGGATCCTTTTCGGAAAATCGGGTGCCTTTGTTGGCACATAACTTCATTTTCAACTATCCTTGAGCATGAATTGAATTCTGCTGGTTTATCATCTTGTAGTCGACTGAAGGCGCTATTCCGATGAAAGACGTGTTCATCACTACTGTAACTGGTATTATACATTATACTGTATATGTGATATTTTTCAGATGTGACCAGCGGAAGTGATAATTTGAAGAATATATGTGATCCGATGATCCGTCCTTCAGCAGTCATAAACTATGTTACGGCTTGTTTCTGGTAGTCGAAGTATTGATGACAGGTGGGATTTAATAATCGTAATTTCTTCTTGTAATTAGCTAGGGCGTATTAAGTTGGCGCTTTTTTTCCGTGATGAAAATCTGTTATTTAGTCCAAGATTAATGTTTGGATTTTTTGCAGATTGGTTGCACGCAATATGACAACACCCACTGGGAAATTCTCAATTGATGTTCTTTGTTGTTTGTCTCATTGAGTTTATCCACTATTGTATTTTAACAAATGAAACTGTTTTTCAATTCTGCCTTCGTTAATATACGGATCACGTTTGCGGTTGAATTTATTAAAGATGTTTGATTCCTGATTAAATTAAGAAGGCGGTCTTCGTTGACATGATATCGATATGAAGTCGATATAATATGGGACATGTCTTTTGCATATTCTGAATCTAACACTCCAAAGAAAGAATTGGCAAGGTTTCCCATGATTTTGATGGCACCACGTTTTGAATGTGCCTCTGGCTCTTGTAGAAGTTAACATTGTCATTAATGAAGGTTTTTTTTTAATAATACAAACTCTATATAGGTATACTACTGAAATACATCAGCCAAGTAGAAGACTTAGCACTATTTAATTGGACTTGTTGAATTATTGATTCAAAATAGCTTTTTACGGTCTTTAGTCCACAAAAATGTAGGCGTTTCGTCCCGGCGATACCACTTGGACTCATCAGTTGATTAGTGAGGACTTTGTCAATACGCAGTTTTTGTTAAGTTCAGTCCATCTAACATAGATTTCATGACGAATATCTAGTGTGAACTATATCCAACAAGACTAGAATTCCTAGTCATTAAATTGGAAGTTTTTGTTTTTGTTTTTTGCCCAGGGCCTGGCATTGTTTATATGAAGGTTTTTTTTTAATAATACAAACTCTATATAGGTATACTACTGAAATACATCAGCCAAGTAGAAGACTTAGCACTATTTAATTGGACTTGTTGAATTATTGATTCAAAATAGCTTTTTACGGCCTTTAGTCCACAAAAATTTAGGCGTTTCGTCCCGGCGATCTCACTTGGACTCATCAGTTGACTAGTGAGGACCTTGTCAATACGCAATTTTTGTTAAGTTCAGTCCATCTAACATAGATTTCATGACGAATATCTAGTGTGAACTATATCCAACAAGACTAGAATTCCTAGTCATTAAATTGGAAGTTTTTGTTTTTGTTTTTTGCCCAGGGCCTGGCATTGTTTATATGAAGGTTTTTTTTTAATAATACAAACTCTATATAGGTATACTACTGAAATACATCAGCCAAGTAGAAGACTTAGCACTATTTAATTGGACTTGTTGAATTATTGATTCAAAATAGCTTTTTACGGCCTTTAGTCCACAAAAATTTAGGCGTTTCGTCCCGGCGGCGATCTCACTTGGACTCATCAGTTGACTAGTGAGGACCTTGTCAATACGCAATTTTTGTTAAGTTCAGTCCATCTAACATAGATTTCATGACGAATATCTAGTGTGAACTATATCCAACAAGACTAGAATTCCTAGTCATTAAATTGGAAGTTTTTGTTTTTGTTTTTTGCCCAGGGCCTGGCATTGTTTATATGAAGGTTTTTTTTTAATAATACAAACTCTATATAGGTATACTACTGAAATACATCAGCCAAGTAGAAGACTTAGCACTATTTAATTGGACTTGTTGAATTATTGATTCAAAACAGCTTTTTACGGCCTTTAGTCCACAAAAATTTAGGCGTTTCGTCCCGGCGATCTCACTTGGACTCATCAGTTGACTAGTGAGGACCTTGTCAATACGCAATTTTTGTTAAGTTCAGTCCATCTAACATAGATTTCATGACGAATATCTAGTGTGAACTATGACTAAAGGCCGTAAAAAGCTATTTTGAATCAATAATTCAACAAGTCCAATTAAATAGTGCTAAGGGTTCTACTTGGCTGATGTATTTCAGTAGTATATAGAATTTGTATCATTAAAAAAAACTTCATATAAACAATGCCAGGCCCTGGGCAAAAAACTTCCAATTTAATGACTAGGAATTCTAGTCTTGTTGGATATAGTTCACACTAGATATTCGTCATGAAATCTATGTTAGATGGACTGAACTTAACAAAAATTGCGTATTGACATGGTCCTCACTAGTCAACTGATGAGTCCAAGTGAGATCGCCGGGTAGAAACGCCTAAATTTTTGTGGACTAAAGGCCGTAAAAAGCTATTTTGAATTGTCATTAATGTCTCGTATTAATTAATGTTGAAAATGTTGAAGAAAAGTTAAACATGTATCAGTTTCTGTCAACTTTGAACAAAATGTCCTTAGTTTGTTATGGCTAATGTTGAGCCATTTTAATTCTCTCCAATACGGCTTGAGTTCGTAGTATATACTACGCTGTCCCATTGGTCCGATATTATATGTGCTATTCCCAGGTTTTCATAATGTATCCCTGGGGTTGTTTTTAATGCTGAAACGTTGATTTTAGTACACATTATAGTTGGTAGAATCATTAATACGAGTAATAGTGTTGTACAAGCCTTGAACGGCTGTACCCTCTTTTTCATGGTGGTGGGTTTGTAGTATCGTCTCATCTGTCTGTTGTTCTGAAGTTTCTAGTAATGGTCTTGCGTTGTCGTCTTCTGTGTTGACTGCTAATCGAGATAGCCGGTGAATTGGTCTTCGAAGGACAATCGTAGCTGTCTGGATTTTGGCTACTCTTACTTCCCCGTCTACGCCAGGATAGGTTTGTATAACTCTTCCTAGTGGACATTTCATGACCGGGCAGTTGTCTTCCTTGATGATGACCAAGGTTCCTGGAAGCAAGTTTTCGTGTTTTTGCTGCCATTTGTGTCTTTGTTGAAGTTCATTGAGGTACTAAATGTGCTATCTTTTAAAAAAATCCTTTCTTTAAGTTAGAAATTGCTTTAAATTGTTCGATGGATTGACCTCCAGTGTTTTTGCAATTGGATTGGTCAGTGGTTCTCCTATGATGAAGTGACCTGAAGTGAATGCCATAAAATCATTAGGATTGTCTGACATCGAGCTGATCGGTCTATCTATCGGTCTGATAGGTTAAGAATATACTTTTTCGACCCTTGATCAAATTAACCCCATTTCACACTACTTTAAATTTAAATTTAAAAAAATCCAGTCCTTGTACAAGCTACTTAAAATTTGGAATTTAGCACAATTTTCCATATATTTTTAACACTTATTGTAGGTATAAACTGTACATTGTAAAGGGTGTTTTTTTATTTTTTAGAGGTATAGAACTTTGAAATGGAATAAAACAAAGATGGTTTTTTTAAATTGACATGAAATTTACTTTTTTCGAAAGATAATCTTCTGATCTTCTGGCATTATAATTTAAATATTATTCCTGGCATATGACCGCCACGGCTGGCTCGGACGTAGTCTAATCTGGAGGTCCCATTTTCCATGACTTTTTCCAACATTTGTGGCCGTATATCGGCAATAACGCGGCGAATGTTGTCCTGCAAGTGGTCAATCGTTTCTGGCTTATCGGCGTATACTAGCGACTTCGTCTTGTTGAAACCACAGCTCCTGCAAATCATGGTTGTTCAATTGATGAACGGAAAAGTCAGTAATCATTGCTTTATAGTGGTCACCATTGACTGTAACGTTCTGGCCAGCATCGTTTTTAAAGAAATAAGGACCAATTATTCCACCAACCCATAGAGCACACCAAACAGTCAGTTTTTGTGGATGTAACGGTGTCTCAACATACACTTGAGGATTATTATCACTCTAAATACGGCAGTTATGTTTATTGACGTATCCATTCAATCATAAGTGAGCTTCATCGCTGAACAAAATTTTCTTGTGAAAATCGGGGTCAACTGCAATTTCATTTCCAGCCCCTTCAGGCGTCGTCAGTCTATTCATATTGAAATGCCAAAACCAAACTAAAAATAAATCACTTGACAGCTGACAAAATGGCCGCCAGTTAAAATAGTGTTGCCAACTTAAAGTTCTATACCTCTAAAAAAAAACACCCGTTACAATGATCAGTCAAATGAATGAATTGAGTGAGTCACTATGATCGACACTTGCGTTTATGATTAATCAACTTGCTGTCATCAGGTATCGTGGCGCTTCGATATGTTCAATAACGTGTCACTGTTAGTAATTCAGTCGCTTTGACTAACAGTTAAACATTGTATGACAGTTCTATTTAAAAATGGTTACCTCAACGCGCGTAGAGAAGTATTACTTTAAAAGTTATTTAAATGCACGAAATTTACAATTACCTTTATTTGGGCGCAGTCGTAGTTAGGAAAAGGCTGATTTAAATGAATAATTTGTTCTAAATTAACTATGCATGTTATGAAAATTAACTATGTTCTAATAATTATTAGCATTTTTTTCAAAATTGAACGTGAATAAGTTTTATATGCGGATTAGTGTTTCTCCAGTGACACAATTTGTGGAAATTAGTTATTCCATCCTTTCAAGTAGTTAGACATTTTAAGTGTTGCTGTCATTTTCAATGACTTTTTTCTATTTTAAGGCAATATTAAAAAAAATTGCCCCTCCTGCCTACACGATTTTTTTCTTGTTTCGACCGAACCTGCAGGCTCTAGTCTTTTGTCGCATCTTATGCAAAACACCCTGTATGAGTAGTATGTATATTGCATTTTTTAAACTATGCAACCTGTGCGCGACCTTTACTTAACGAGCATCAACGAGCTATCCAGTAGTACATTTTACTTTTTTTTTATTCTTTCCTTAAAAAAAATAACATACTTTTACTTTATGACCAATTAAATATTACCTCTATAATGAGAAGGTTTGATCTTCCTGACAAAAGGGTATTCGGCATGCCTTATTGTGTAGTTATTATTTCTCGAAGGGGAGTTTGGTATGTATATAATATCTTAAATACAACACTCACGGAAAAGCCCGTAAGACTCTTATGTTGTTTTAGTGCATCAGAAACAAAAATCCTATACTGCCTACGGCAAAACATCTGTTCAATAGGCAAACATTTTCAGACTAATTCAACCACATGCACTAAATTATTATTGACATCTCGATTTACAGACTTTTAAGAGCAACCAATTTGGGGTGGGATAACGAAATCAGACTGGATAGTTGCGAAAAAAATAGAACACGAATTAATTAAGTTAAGATTTTAATTTAAAAAAAAACTAAATAAGTTGGTAAATATCAAAACCATAAAAAATCACTTCAAGATGAATTTTTAAATAATACTACAATGCAACAAATTAAATAAAAATGGTACACCATATGTATGTACAAAGTGGACTTGAGTCCAGCAAACACACTGAATTGGTATAGTTGCTTATGATTTCAATGATTTATTTATTGCCTTCATTTGACTTCATACTTCAGACTTCAAAATCTATTTGAAGAGCACATTATTTTTTTTTGTCAGAAGAGATAATAAACTAACATTTCTGTTTGTAAAATGCATTTTGTATATGATTAGTCAAGTCAAAATAGCAATAAATTATACGTTTGTGCATACACTTTGCGATTGCAATTTCGGCTACTAAAAAATCGTAGACGTAACAAGACACATACATGCACTTGTGTTCTTCAATAACACGATTCTTTTTCGCAAGAAATGAGACATTAGGTATGGTTTTAAAAGTGAATGTACCGTGTACACATATGTAACAGAACAATCGGAGCGATTAAAAAATGAATTAAATAATTATTTTTAAGCGTTTTTTAGTTGCCGCACTTGCCATTTTAATAAAAGTCTTGTCATGTTATTGATCTTTTATTTTTTTGCGATTGAATGCTTGTTCTTTTGGGATTTTGTTTCTTGCAATTTTGTGAAGAAAATTAAAAAACTAAAAGGCTATTTTTTTGTTGAAGAAGAGTGAAATATTGTTGCTCTCTCCTCTTCTACAGGTTTTCGGAGTCAGGCCTTTTTTTTAAGTTATAAATGTGTGGTAATATTCCACATTCAGATACAAATCTCACCTTAAATTTCTTCATTTTTAAGTGCTTCGACTGATAAATATTTGGCCAGGATGACTAAAATATTAAAAAATTGTTTGTGGTTGTTTGGTGGTCGTAGTTTGCTCTCCCAACCTGATTGTTTTTGTAAGATCAATCTGCTTTATTAATAGTTATCGTACAGATAATATTTGAAAGAAACTGGTGATTAATGTTCCTTACTTTCTTTCCATTACAAATAACTAAACATGTTTTTTATCCACAAGCCACACTAAACACAGCACCAATCAGATGCAAACACGAGACTTACATAAAAAAAAAACAATTAAATTAATACAACATTGTTTAAAAATTTAATTTTCAACGAAGCAAGATGAATAATAAAGTACTTTTTTTAATGAATCCTGAATTTTCATATTATATTAATTGTTAAAATTAATAAAAATTTAATCCTGAAAAATTAAAAATAGCAGAAATAGTACTGAACATTTTGATGTAAATTTACCAAATAACTATAGGGGATATCATTTATGAACTCTATCGCGAAACTCTTTGCTTCTATCCTTTTAAATCGTATTAATATGTGGTTACAAAATAATGAAGTATTGAGTGAATATCAATCTGGTTTTCGGAAAGGTTACTCCACCGTAGACAACATATTCACTTTAACCTCTATAGCGCAGTATTTCTTGAGGCAAAATAGGAATTTGTACATATTTTTTGTGGACTTTAAGGCAGCTTTCGATTCGATAGACCATCAAGCTCTTTTCTACAAGTTATCACAAAAAGGAATATCAACGAAGTTACTTATTGTGCTAAAAAGTATGTACAAAAAAACTCGCTCGGCAGTGTGGGATGGGAAAAATATGTCCGAATGGTTTGAGACTACTTCTGGGGTCAAACAAGGATGTATTCTAAGTGCAGTTCTCTTTGCTATTTTCCTAGATGATATCTGTAGCTTTCTACCAGCGGGAATACGATTTGCAGGTTTAAACATAAAAACACTTATGTATGCTGATGATATTTTCCTTTTAGCGGAATCACCACAAAGCTTACAGCTCATGATCAATAAACTTGTAAACTTTTGTTCAACTTGGAATTTGACTGTCAATCTTGAAAAGTCAAAAGTTATGATTGTGAGAAACATACAGTCCAAACTTAAATGCAATGAAAAGTGGGTTTTTGATGTTCAATTTATAGAAATCGTAACGGAATACAAATATCTGGGAGTTATCTTAAAACCAAATATGAAGATATCGACTCATCTCGACAAAAAGTTAGAGGCAGCAAAAAGCATGATAAATGCATCATGGAAACCTATCATCAACAGTAAAGAAATTCCAACTTCAGCCAAATACAAAATTTTCGAAACTGTGATGCGTTCAGTAATGTGTTACAGCTGTCAAACATGGGGATATCACTCATATGAACCAGTAGAAAAACTTCAACGTTTTTTCCTCAAAAGGCTTTTCTTTTCACCCGCAAATACACCAAATTATGTTTTGTTACTGGAAACAGGTCTACTGACGCTATTCGTTCATACACTTAAACTCCATTTCGATTACATACTAAAGATTTTTACGTATACACCAAACAGAATACAGCTTACAATTGCTAAGTACATTTTCGATAAAAAAGTAGAGTGGATAAACGAATGGGAAACTTGGGCAAGAAAATGCGGCATTGAATTAGAAATACAGTATAATAATACAATTTTGCTTAAGAAACAACTTTATGGGTTATTGCAGGCTGTTGATATATTCCAGCGAAATGATAACCTCCAAAGTATGGCTTCATCAATTAATAGAATTATTTACCCTGAATTAAAGCATGATCTTTTAAATAATTATTTTAGCGATGAATATAGTATAAGAGCGATATCCCTTATTTGTAGAGCAAGATCAGATCAACTTAATCTTAATCTTAACCATATAAGAGCACACTCACAGCTCTCTGCACCCTTTGTATTCTCAATTCAAAAGAAGATAACTTTCATTTCATTGCAATCTGTCCAATTTACAAGGAACTAAGAGTAAGATACTTTGGAACATTAACACCAACCATGGAAAAAACCATCAATATTTTAAATGGTGAAAATTGGAATAATTTGTTTCAATATCTGGAAAGAGCATCCGCGTATAGAAATTTGATTTTACATGAATTTGAATAAGTATTAGTATGTCATGTTTTTACTATTTGCTTTTAATAATTTGTACATTTTGTATGCATACATTCTTTTAAATTTCCGGTTTAACTAAACTAAAAGTCCTATATAAAACTCTAATATCTCGATACGAAGTTCGTAGTACATACATTTTTTTTTTTGTTTTAGCCAAACTAAAAGCACTTCATATACTCTTAACTATGTTTTAAGTTTGTATTAATTTAAATTATTTTTGTTTTAGCTAAACTGAAAGCCATATTTAATAGTTTTTTGTTTTTATAATTATAAAATATAATAACTCAATTCTTTTATAAAATTTTATTGATTAAAAAAGTATTTTTTTCATTTTGAAAATCTATTATGTAAATTATTAGTCAATCTGGCAGACGGCAATGCCACCGCCAAAACACTTTATTATTATTTATTTAAGTATCAGAAAATTGTATTTTTTGTAACTATATATAAATATGTAATAATAAAATCTAATCTAATCTAATCAGATAATCAGATCAGATAATCAGATACTGAACATTTTGAAGTTGTACTTGCGTACTAAAATCAGTACAGTAGTACCTAAGCCTTTTTGCAACTATGATTAAGAACCCACTATAAAAAATCCATATCTGATTTGAGTTCAGCGTCCAAAATGATGTATGGGAAATGGTTTACGCAAATTGGGTAAAATTATCTAAGGATTTTGTTGCGGAAACTTATACACATTTATTTGGATAAACTTATACAAACGTCATTTAGACTTTTAGAATTAGACGTTTAATATTTGACGTTTAACGAACAGCTGATTGTGATTGAATTACGCAGCATTTATCCAAATAAATAAAAAGGACGTTCACGCTCTTTTTTTTACTTTTGCGTAAACTTATCTTTTTACACAATTGATATGAATAGATACCCTTATTATCTTACTACTGAAATATTTCCTTGAATAAACAAAAAATACAATAAATAAATTAAAAGAACAAATCAAAAGAAAATATAAAAAAACCTTCATTCAAAATATAAAATAGAAGCAAAAACAAAATTAAATTAAACCCAATAAGTTATTTAAATAATAATTAAACTTATAATTAAACAAACAAATAAATAAACTAATAAATGGATTAACAAATAAATAAACTAATAAATAATAAATTAACAGACAATAAATTAACAAAGAAAAATAAATGCATTAACAAATAAGTAGATAAGTACAAAATAAATTAACTTATAGATAAATTAACAAATAAATTAATTAATTGATAAATAAATAAATTGGTAAATAGTAAATAGAAAATAGATACGAAATAAATACATAAACAAACGAAAAAATGCAGGTATATATATACAATTCTTTGCAACGAGATAACAAGTAACCTTGAAGATGGTTTTCAGTCTGATGTGATCTACACAGATTTCTCTAAAGCTTTCGATAGAGTTAATCACCATATCTTAATCGCTAAGCTATCAGCTTTAGGTTTTCATTCGAGTCTTTTGTTATGGTTGGAATCTTATTTGGTAGGTCGAACCCAGTACGTTAACATAAATTCGTCTTTATCACTTCCAATATCTGTGACCTCTGGCGTTCCCCAAGGAAGCCACCTTGGACCTTTACTTTTTCTTCTTTTTGTTAATGATATCCCCCACATCATTAAATCTTCTCTTTGTCTTATGTTTGCTGACGACATTAAATTGCTAAAATGTATTAAATTAAACGACTTAAATAGTTTAGTTAGCTGGTGTTCTAAGCACCAATTACATCTTAATGTGTCCAAATGTGATTACATAATTTTTCGTCGTAACCTTGCCTCATCAAACTTTAATTATTCAATAAATGGTGTCAATCTACAAATGGTCTTCAAAAAAAAGGATCTTGGAGTCATCTTTGATCCCAAACTACCTTTTTCCCTCCACATCGACTTCATCGTAGCGAAAGCTAACTCCTTACTTGGGTTTATCTCTCGTAATTCCAAAGAATTTTCTGACCCTTTTACTCTCAAGGCGCTATATTACTGCTATGTGAGGCCAGTACTTGAGTATTGCTGTGTAGTGTGGAACCCATACTATGCTCTTCATTCTAATCTAAATCTAAAATTAGATGTAATCTTCTTGACCTTCAACAATTAAATACTCGAAGACGATACTTTGAAATAATTTTTATTCGTGAAATTCTCGATTATCAAATTGATTGCTCCTTTCTTCTTTCGTTGATAAAAATATATGTTCCTTCAAGAGATCTGCGAGTACGTAATTTATTTTTTTAACCATTTCATAGAGTAAACTACGGGCTCAACGAGCCGATAACACGGTGCCTGAAACAGGCAAATCTAGTGTGTAGTTGTATTGACTTTCAAAATAATATTAGTCGTGATTTATTTTAAAAAAAATGTGATTTATTACTTAAATATTCTTTATCCCGGTGGTTAGATTGTAAGTATTTACCTATTTGTAAAGCATTGCATGTTGCTACTTTTTTCAACTAGTCTATAAGATTATATATTGTTAATATTTTATATAGTCAGCTTGATGAAAAAATATACAATATACATATTTAATAAGATAATAAATTAAAAACAAACGCAATAAATATATACAAAAATTATCACAGATTATACATTAAGGTGGTTTATAAGAGAATTCTTAGAACTATCACAGCTGATGTTAAAATTGTTTACAAGTTTTCGAAAATCAATTCAACATCCGCCTTCTGTGGAGATTTAAGGTTGAATAATGCCAAGGAAGGTAGCGGTAGCACATACTGGACAGTGGACACCCATATAACAGCATTGCTTGGAAAATTACTTTATGAATGATAATCTTATTTTCATTTGTGAGTGAAGATTTTCGATTAATAAAAGGATAAATAATACTCATTTTTTTAAGAGTGCTTTGAATATGCTGGTTAAAGGTAAGTTTTGTATTAAGATGAACCAGAGACAATCAACTTAATTTTCCATTTGCTATAATATTTTTCTAGTATTTCGATCGCATGGTTTTAGATTTATCACAAAGTTGAGGGAAAATTCATGCGACGCAAACACTGAAGTGTTATCAGCAAAAATAGCTGTTTCACATTGCAGTAGACTTGGAAAATCTGAAGTGTAGATATTTTATAGGGCTGGACCTAGTACTGAGCCTTGGGTGACGCCACAATCAATCAAAAAATAACATTCTAAAAACATCACAATTAATATGAACTTGAAACATCTACCGTATAAGAAATTCTAAACGATTTTACACAAATGCAAAGGAAAGTCAAACTGTATCATTATATATATTATTCCATTACGCCATACGAAATCAAAAGCTCTAACGATGGTCTAGAATATGGTTGCAAATTCTTTTAACCTGGTGCGACGGTGCTGTGAAAGCGTCGAAAACCAAATTGTGTGTCGGGGAAAATATCTTTATCAGAAACAGTTTTTAAAATATGTTGTTTCAGAATTTTTCCGCAAACTTTACTTATGTTGCTTAGTAGACTAATTGGCCTGTAACTTTCAGATTTATCTAGGGTTTTTCCAGCCTTAAGTATGGGAACAACCATTGCTTTTTTCCAACATTGAGGAAAGTATTGTTATTTAAGGCATACGTTTATTATAAATTTTAAATATCTAATTCCATTCCCATCTAAGGAAGTTGTTTTAGATAAGCATTTTTAACTTTGTCCAGCCCTCCTATTTTTCTGGTTTGGAAGCTGTTGACTACATTTTTAATGTTTTCTTCTTCTACAAATACATTATTTTGTTTTTGTTCTAAACTATCTTTACTACATAATATTCCAGAATGGTTTAGCATTGTTATCCAAGACGCTTAATTTTGTGTTCTACTCTCTATTACGATGGTTTTGCATCCGGTCATTAATGAGTTTATTAAAATGGGAAACCATTTATCGAGAAAAAGGTTGACGGTATTTTTGTCAATTTTGATGAATGTTTCTGATTTTAATGAGTTCTAAGGTATGTATTGGAAGTTTTTTAAATATATTTTTTTCTCTTTTCGGAATACTTTCATCAGCTGTAGAAATAATGGCTTGCAAAAAGTTTTGTAAAATGGAGTCAACATCAGCTTTACAAGACAGTCTTTCAAGATTTCAAGAAAGGTTACAAACAGGATTGTGATCTGATCTGAAAGCACTAAACGAAACGGGTTCTGTTATTAGACCAGGGTCATTTGACATAAAGAAGTCAGAGACAAAAGGAATACCACGAGAACCTGCGGGAAAATAAGTTGGACAAGGTGGTTAAAAAATATTAATTGGAATTCGCTCTTACTTATCCCCAATCTTTATGTTGGCAGCTAAAATCGCCACCTAATATAGAAATTCACAATTTATTTTGAATAACTTTTTTAAATCTTGTTTGGGCCATTTTCTTTTAAAATCTGCTTTATTTAATAAAAATAAATACCACATTATTCACGGTTAAGACAATCTACTCTTTTGTATAAGTTAGGCAGTTATAAGACAACAATAAACAAGGTTTTTGAACACATTTTCCAAAGTCTAAAGTTAGACAAAGTTTATAAATAAGACCATTAGTAGCTAAATGCGCGATCACATTAAATTGTTCTATCTTCATTATACAAACTGATAAATTTGAAATAATTTCCATGCACAAGGAATTTAGTTCCTGAATTGTGAAAAGTGATGAATTGTTGTTGGTTACGTTGTTGTTAATGTTTGATGAAGAAGCTCCGCGTCAGTCTTTTTCCCATGCATTAAATGTTGGTGGTAAACTTTGAAAATGCGAGCTTGAAAATTTGGAAATTTTTTACTTGGAGCATTGATTAGTCGGCACTGTGGCTGCGGGATCGATGGAAAACCACTCATAGAAACAAACGAAACCGGTTTTTGGCTAGCTTGATGAGTAGAAATTTGATTTGGTGCAGCGAAATGAGTTCTTAGATGAGGATGAGCTTTTCTTCCAGATGATCTTTCTTTAGTTTCTAAGTATTTAGATCCTCCTACTGGTGCATGTGATGTCAGTAGCTTTGTGATTGCTGTTGCAGTCAGCACATTTATTAACAGAAGCATTATTTATTACATTCGCTTGTTTTGTGCGACCCAGCGCAAACAGCACAATATGTTTTTATGTGACAATTTCTCTCACCATTTCCAAACATTTGACAATAAAATCATTGTGTTGTTACGGTAAAATTTACCGCAACAATGACCATTCTTCGATTCCCTCCTTTCCTTTTTTATTTTCGTCTCTGCTGCAAAATACTGGCGAGGTTGAGGGCAACCATGGTACCATCAACCAGTGGTGTACTTAGCCAGCATTTTGCAAAAGCGACAAAAATAGGTGTTCGAGTGATTACGAGTGGAACAGTCAGTTCCAAAATTTGATTTGCTTCTCTAACATGCAGACGGGCGGTCTCATGTAATGTGCCAGCGGATGAGCTGAAGAACTAACGAGTCAGGCAGACTCTTACTTACTTAACAACAACAATACAACATCATAAAGATAACGTAGTTTTAACTCAATATTGTATCTTAATGGAAATGGGTAGTTAACGCTTAATATTCTTAAATTAATACTTTCTTGATTTGTTAATACGAAAGCTCGATCGGAATTAATAACTGTTAAAGTAGGGTTCGCGTTTTAGAAATATGCCTTCCGCTCAATCATCTCGAAAATATTAGTTTCGAAAAGTTTTATTTTGCACTTCGAATCATTCGCGAGTATTTAATAGTAACTAGGAGAATGCCTAGCAAGAGCCTTTTCTCGATTTTGTTTCTTTTTGATTTTTCTCGAAAAATATATTTTGGGATGGGTCTGAACTCGACCATTAAGTTTCGGCAAGTTTTGGAAAGACATCCAACAACTTGTTGAATCCATGTTTGTGAGAGTGTTTGTAAAGTTTCGTTGAGATTCAACAACGGCGGCTTTCTAGGAGAGCACGTAGCTTTCCAGGAAGCCGGCATCCCGTGACCGATGATCACGAAAGCGAATGGCTGAATGTTTGAATGTGTGAGTGATTGGAATGGTCGAGGGAGGAAGTGGGATAAGTTTGGAAAGCGACTCTGAGGAGAGCTAACCAAGCGACGAGTTGTGTTTTTCTGAAAAGTTAATTTTTTTGTTCGAGGAAAATTTTAAAAGAAAAGAGGAAATCGAGAAAAGGAAATTAAAAACAAAAAGGTCGAGGAAGTTTGGAAAACAGGAAGGTTCGAGGTGCAAAAAGAAAAAACTAAAAGGAAAAGAGTCGAGGAGATTGAGGAGGAGAAGAAAAGATAAGTAGAACGGACATTTTGTCCAGATTGTTTTTTTTTTATTGTTTTAAATTTATAGATTAATTATAATAGCCAAATTCCGATCGGCTTTTAGTTTCATAACTTGCGGTTTGTTCTTTTTTGTAATTCGGGTTATAATCCCAGTTAATTGTGGGAATCGGTTATTTAATTTTGTTTGTGTTAACGGCCCATTTTCTTTTGTTTCTTTGTTTCGGCTTAGCGGTTCCCCGTAAGCTTTTTTAAAAAAAAAAAACTTAAACTTTTGTTCACTTTTTATTTTAAAAAATTTTGGGTTTTAATCCTGGGTTTCGGCCCAAAGGTTTCCCAAATATATTAATAAATACATTAATAAATACTAAAGACCCCATCTGGGTATATAACGCTTTGTTTTATTTCAATTTTATTAGTTTTGGAATTTTTCTAATTAGCCTACCAAAAATTCCTGGCGCCCACTTTTAATTGCAAGTACTCCTCTGTACTCGCAATCAAACTTTTCGTCGTTTTTAATCAATTTGATTAAAACGATAATCAAATTTACATATTTCGTGAATTCTTCCACTGAACCCACCCCAGCTGAGCAGCCGTGGTTGGCAGCTTTTTCTATCGTGCTGCTTGTGTGCACTTTTTCTTATTTTCTTTGTCGCTTCTTTCGTGTCGTCATTTGTCAAATCATTCGCGCGGTGATTTTAATTCGAGAAGGAATTCTTAATTATTTTGTTTATTTTAATTCGCGGTTTTCAAGTCGGTTTGATATATAATTAATATTAATAATAATAATAATAATAATAATAATAGAACTCTCCCTAACGAGAAGAAAAAGTGCAACAATTGGAGCCCAACGTGTGGGGCCATCACCTGTGGAAGAATTTGTTTTTTTTTGCATTCATCTATTTTGGTAGTGTTGTATCGTGAAAAGTGTTTTTGTTAAATTATTTGTGAATATTTGATACTGTTTTTTTTCTCTTTTTATTAGGTTATTATTGATTATTAAATTGTTGAGGAATAAACTTAATTAATAAGGATACAATTATTGAAGTGGAAATACAACGAGGGAGCAGGTTTTAATCCAAGAAACAAGGGGACGAGAGAACAGAGGAAACACTTGATAATTACAAACATACAAGTGCAAGTATTATTTTTCGTGTTGTGATATTGTTTTTTTTATTATTTTTATTAATCTTTAATTGATTTACTTTATTTTATCGGTGTTTATAGTTTCATTTTAAATAATTTCCATTATTAATTTTTTTTGTTAAAGCTGATAGCTTTTTTTTGGCGCGACTCCATTTTGTTTGTTTTTGTTATTTTTCTCTCGTGATACTTTTTTGTGCGAGTTACTTTTGAGTGATAGTTTCAGCTGAGTTTTTTTTGTTTTTCTGGAGATTGAATTTTAATTGAGTGTAAGAGCAATCTGTGTGGTTGCCAACTTGGATTATTTTCAAAGTAAATTTTATTACGCAGTTGAGTGCAGGTTTTTATAAATTATTGAAATCAAATAAATTTAATTTAAATTAATCGAAATTTTGATAGGATATTAGGGTTGCCAACTTGAATTATTTTCAAAGAAAAATTTTATTACGCAGTTGAGTGCAGGTTTTTATAAATTATTGAAATCAATTAAATTTGATTTTAATTAATCGAAATTTTGATAGGATATTAGGGTTGCCAACATTTATTTTTAACCTCTTTTGGTTCTTTTTAACGCGATTCGTTTTATTAATTTCAATAAGGAAAGTTCTTTTTCTGGTTAACAGATTAAGAAAACTTAACTTTTGTACGGTGTTTTTGTTTTTTTTTATTGAAATTCTCAAAGGCTTCGTTTTAAGATAAAAATCGAATTTAAAATTTTTGTTTTATTTATAGTTTGTTTTCTGGTTCACAGAATTACCAAATAATTTAGACTCTAGAATTTATTTTGCTATTAAGGAATTTTTATTGTTTAGTTAAGTTATTTGGAAAAGTGTAGGGTTACCAACATATTTTTTTTTGTGATTATATTTTTAAATATTTTTCTTGTATTTGTTCAGTTTTTTTAAAGGAATCAGAATGAATATAGGTCGCTTAGCTCAGGACGAACTGGCCTACGAGATGAAGGTCAGAGGTTTAAAAGTAGGAACGGTGGAGGAAATGCGAAAAGCATTGAGGTCATCGAGATTACTCGTTAAGAGGAACTCGATTGATGTTAGTTTTGCTTACCCTTTTAGTTTTGAGGAAGATAGGGATGCCGTTAAGGCAAAAATTGAAGAGATTAGAACTCTTTTAAAGGATCCACCGAAAAATCCGAAATCATCGGAATATATTAAGATTATGACCAAAATAGAATGGTGCATAGGTAGGTTAGCTAGGACACCATGTGAGGCTGAGGATGAAGAAGAGGAAATTAGTTCCATTCGAAACGATGTTTTGTTCTTATTAGGTGATCTCACTGGTGATAGTGAGATAAGCGATAGGGAAGAGGAGTCACCGAAGAAGAAGACTCAAGCTAGGGTAGAAACCCAACTTAAAGTACCAGTTGGTCGGATAGAAATCGTTAGTCCGCGAACTCCATCGGTCTCTAATTTAGCTAGGGTTTCTTTAGAGCCTGCTTTGGCGAGTGTTGCTGCACCAGGCCGAGGTAATAACACTCCTATAGCAGGAGAAGTAAATTTTAGGGTTCCAGAGCGTAGGGTAGAGGGTGTCGAGGCACACCCTACTAGATTTGTGGTTCAGCAAAGGTGGCCTGAACGTATAGGAAAGTGGGGGGTGAAATTTACAGGTGACTCGGACGGAGCATCCGTAAATTCTTTCTTGGAGAGGGTAGAGGAACTTCGGTTGGCGAACGATGTTCCCGAAACCCATCTTTTCAAATCAGCTTCGGAACTTTTATCTGGTAGGGCGCTTATGTGGTTTAGGACGGCTAGGGAGGACATTTTTAATTGGCAAGAGCTCGTGAAGGAACTCAAGGCGGAGTTTCTACCTGCGAATTACGATGATCTTTTGTTAGAGGAGATCAATCGTCGTTCTCAGGGGAAGGATGAGACCTTTGGAGCGTACTTGGCCACAATGAGGACATTGTTTCGAAGATTGTCGGAACCTTTGTCAGAGGGAAGGATGCTTTCGATTTTAAGGAAAAATGTAGATCCATTTTTCCAACTTCAGATAGCGAGTGCCAAACCAAACACGGTTAAGGAACTCGCAGCGTTAGGTAGGGAATTAGATTCGTTGAAAGTGAACGTGGATACTTTCACACCGCCTTCTAGAGGCCGAAATTTATTAGAACCGGAGTGTGGTTACCGGCCGAGTACGTCGGGACAAAACCGAGTGGCGGTCATTAGTCCGGCTCCGAATAACCCATTTCGACAGGTAGTTAGGTGTTACAACTGCAACAAAGAAGGGCATTTCGCTCCTACTTGTTCAGTTGCGAAACGTTGTTTTGGTTGTGGTGCTGTAGGCGTTTTTAGTAGGGATTGTAGGCGGTGTTCGGGAAATGGGGAACGGGCTCTTGTGTCAGCAGGACGAGAGACCCGTCGGCGTTAGTTAGGTCGTCTGCTGGCGACCAACTGGATGATCGAGTGCAACTGAGTTTCACTTTAGCGGCAAATGGTAGGGATAGTAGGCCATATTTAGGTGTGAAAATTTACGGAATCAAGTTTTTAGGATTGCTTGATTCAGGTGCTTCACGCACGATTGTAGGAGGAGATGGGTGGAAAATTTTGAAAGAGTTAGGACTGAAAATTGAAAAATGTAGTGTTGGGTCAGTAGCGTTAGCAGATGGGGCGGGTGTAGGAGTAGCTGGATCTGTTTCTTTACCTATGGAGGTTGAGAACAAATCCCTACTGATAGAATGTCTGGTTATACCAAACCTCCCTCACCTGTTAATCTTAGGTGCCGATTTTTGGGCACTCTCGGGCATAGTTCCGGATTTGAGATCAGGTATGTGGAGTTTTTCGACCCAAGAGATGGTGGCGTCGATAACAGACATGGTAGCTATTAGGGAAAAATCTGATTTGAATGAAAATGAAGGGAAAGAGTTAGAATCAGTTTTAGAAGAACTTTTTGAATCAATGACCGAAGGTTTAGGGTGCACCAATTTAGTTGAGCACAAAATTAGGACGTCCGCAGAACCGATCAAGCAGCGATATTACCCAGTATCACCTGCGATCCAAAAACACATCGATCAAGAACTCCAAGAGATGTTAGAAGCTGGAGTGATCGAGAAATCCAAGAGTCCTTGGGCATCTCCCATTCTTTTAGTGAAGAAGAAAGATGGTAGTTTTCGGTTCTGTGTAGACTATAGGAAACTTAATGAGGTAACTGATAGGGATGCTTATCCACTCCCCTTTATTACGGCTATTTTAGACAAGCTTCGAAACGCGAAGTTTTTGTCATCACTTGACATCAAGTCTGCATATTGGCAGATACCTATGGAGGAAGAATCGCGCAAGTACACAGCCTTTACTGTGCCGGGAAGGGGTCTCTTCCAATTTTTGAGAATGCCTTTCGGCTTACACAACTCCCCGGCAACTTGGCAAAGGTTCATTGACGATGTTCTAGGTCCCGATCTGGAACCATTTGTCTTTGTGTACTTGGATGACATTATCATCGTTACCGACACTTTTGAAAAACACCTCGAAATTCTCAAAGAAGTTTTTAAAAGATTAAGAGAAGCAGGACTTAAAGTAGGTAGGGAAAAATGTAATTTTTGTAGGCCTTCTTTGAAATTTCTTGGATATGTAGTAGATAGGAACGGACTTCACGTTGATCCTGAAAAAGTGGAAAGCATGTTGAGGATTCCTGCACCGAAAAATGTGAAGGAAGTTAGAAGTTTTGTAGGGACAATTTCGTGGTACCGAAGATTCGTACCAAATTTTGCAATTTTGGTTAGGCCTCTTACCGATCTCTTAAAGAAAGGTAAGAGATTCGAATGGTCAAAAGAGTGTGAGGAGAGTTTTAGGAAAGCCAAAGAGTGTTTGGTTACGGCACCGATACTGACGTGTCCGGATTTTTCTCGGCCGTTTGTTGTTCAAACAGACGCGTCCGATTATGGTATCGGGGCCGTACTTTCCCAAGAGTTTGACGATGGAGAAAAAGCAATTTGCTATATTAGTCGGTCATTGAATAGGAATGAAAGGAACTACTCTACGACCGAAAAGGAATGCTTGGCGGTCCTTTGGGCGATTGAAAAGTTGCGGCTGTATGTCGAAGGAGTTCGATTTACTGTCGTGACTGATCATCACTCCTTGGTCTGGCTGAGTAACCTCAAGGATCCGCAGGGTAGATTAGCTCGTTGGGCCATTCGGCTTCAACAATTTGATTTCAAAATCATCCACAGAAAGGGGAAAGAACATGTCGTTCCGGATATGTTGTCGCGAGGAGTTCCACAGTTAGCTGGGATCTCTGAAGCGGATTCGGACCCTTGGGTGATAAAGATGAAATCTTTAGTAGAAAAGAGCCCATTAGTATACCCATCTTGGAGAATTGAAGACGGGCGGCTCTATAAACATGTTAGGGTGAATCATATAGTTGTTCACAATGAGAGTGAGGGATGGAAATTAGTTATAGGAAAGCAGGATAGATCGAGTATTTTGAGAGAGTGCCATGATAGTCCGATAGCAGGACACATGGGTGTTAAGAAAACTTTTGCTAGGATAGCAGAAAAATATTACTGGCCCAAGATGAGAGGGGATATAACAAAATATGTAAAAAACTGTAAAATTTGCCAACAAGTGAAAGCGGTGAACGAGAAACCAGCTGGTCTTATGACAGAGAGAGTAGGGAATTCAAAACCATGGGAGATGGTGTGCGTAGACTTGGTGGGTCCATTGCCGAAGTCATCTAGGGGTTTTATTTATATTTTGACGGTGGTAGACTATTTTACAAAGTTTCCACTTTTGTTCGCGTTGCGATCTGCAACAGCGAAAGCAGTCTGTAAAGAGTTGGAGGATAACGTTTTCCTTCTCTTTGGTGTTCCAAAGTGGATCGTCTGTGACAACGGTCCCCAGTTCCGTAGCAAAGAACTGAAAACGCTTAGCGAAGCGTACGGGTCACAACTTCGATATACAGCGCACTATCACCCGCAGGCAAACCCTGCGGAGCGCATTAACCAAATTATTAAAACGACTCTCCGAGCTTATGTCTCTGAGAATCATCGGAGTTGGGATTCACAACTGGCAAAGGTAGCCTGTGCGATCCGAACTTCGCAACATGAGGTGTTAGGTGTTTCGCCATATTACGCGAATTTTGGTAGGAACATGGCAACTAGTGGCCATGATTTAGGTCTTCGAGATAGTGATAGGGACCAAGGAAGTGAAGAGATTAGTAGGCAATTTACAAAATTGAGAGAGGATATAGCTAGGAAGTTAGAAGCGGCAGGTAAAAAGTCCGCAAAAACTTATAATCTCCGAAGAAGAGACACGCAGTATCAACCTGGCGATCTTGTGTGGAGAAGAAATTTTACGCTGTCCGATGCAGCAACTTATTATGCTGCAAAGTTAGCTACCAAATTTGTGGGGCCTTTTAAAGTTAGCAAACGTGTGTCACCTTGGACATACTTGCTAACTGACGACAAGGGTAAAGATCGGGGGACATGGCACGTTAAGGATTTGAAACCATATGTTGATTTTTGAGTCAAAAGTCCCTTAATCTTTGCTCTTATTAAAACTTTTAAATTGTATTTCTTTTAATTATTTTTTTTCTGTTTAGTGCTACTAGATTTTTAACTTAAATTTTTATAATTCGTGCCATGTTATTTCATTTTGTATAACATTAATTTTTGAAATTTGCTTTAATATTTTGTTTTTCTTTTTGTAGATAATCAACTTTTTTATTAATCAATGATGGAATCCTGATGTTGTGTTGTTCACCCTTTGTAACCTTTTTTTCCTAATTTTGCCTTAAGAAATGGTTTACTTTTCTTGAAAAGTAAGCTCATTTCTTGGGGAGGTAAGGGTGGGATAAGGGTGGGCAGCAGAGACGAAAATAAAAAAGGAAAGGAGGGAATCGAAGAATGGTCATTGTTACGGTAAAATTTACCGCAACAATGACCATTCTTCGATTCCCTCCTTTCCTTTTTTATTTTCGTCTCTGCTGCAAAATACTGGCGAGGTTGAGGGCAACCATGGTACCATCAACCAGTGGTGTACTTAGCCAGCATTTTGCAAAAGCGACAAAAATAGGTGTTCGAGTGATTACGAGTGGAACAGTCAGTTCCAAAATTTGATTTGCTTCTCTAACATGCAGACGGGCGGTCTCATGTAATGTGCCAGCGGATGAGCTGAAGAACTAACGAGTCAGGCAGACTCTTACTTACTTAACAACAACAATACAACATCATAAAGATAACGTAGTTTTAACTCAATATTGTATCTTAATGGAAATGGGTAGTTAACGCTTAATATTCTTAAATTAATACTTTCTTGATTTGTTAATACGAAAGCTCGATCGGAATTAATAACTGTTAAAGTAGGGTTCGCGTTTTAGAAATATGCCTTCCGCTCAATCATCTCGAAAATATTAGTTTCGAAAAGTTTTATTTTGCACTTCGAATCATTCGCGAGTATTTAATAGTAACTAGGAGAATGCCTAGCAAGAGCCTTTTCTCGATTTTGTTTCTTTTTGATTTTTCTCGAAAAATATATTTTGGGATGGGTCTGAACTCGACCATTAAGTTTCGGCAAGTTTTGGAAAGACATCCAACAACTTGTTGAATCCATGTTTGTGAGAGTGTTTGTAAAGTTTCGTTGAGATTCAACAACGGCGGCTTTCTAGGAGAGCACGTAGCTTTCCAGGAAGCCGGCATCCCGTGACCGATGATCACGAAAGCGAATGGCTGAATGTTTGAATGTGTGAGTGATTGGAATGGTCGAGGGAGGAAGTGGGATAAGTTTGGAAAGCGACTCTGAGGAGAGCTAACCAAGCGACGAGTTGTGTTTTTCTGAAAAGTTAATTTTTTTGTTCGAGGAAAATTTTAAAAGAAAAGAGGAAATCGAGAAAAGGAAATTAAAAACAAAAAGGTCGAGGAAGTTTGGAAAACAGGAAGGTTCGAGGTGCAAAAAGAAAAAACTAAAAGGAAAAGAGTCGAGGAGATTGAGGAGGAGAAGAAAAGATAAGTAGAACGGACATTTTGTCCAGATTGTTTTTTTTTTATTGTTTTAAATTTATAGATTAATTATAATAGCCAAATTCCGATCGGCTTTTAGTTTCATAACTTGCGGTTTGTTCTTTTTTGTAATTCGGGTTATAATCCCAGTTAATTGTGGGAATCGGTTATTTAATTTTGTTTGTGTTAACGGCCCATTTTCTTTTGTTTCTTTGTTTCGGCTTAGCGGTTCCCCGTAAGCTTTTTTAAAAAAAAAAAACTTAAACTTTTGTTCACTTTTTATTTTAAAAAATTTTGGGTTTTAATCCTGGGTTTCGGCCCAAAGGTTTCCCAAATATATTAATAAATACATTAATAAATACTAAAGACCCCATCTGGGTATATAACGCTTTGTTTTATTTCAATTTTATTAGTTTTGGAATTTTTCTAATTAGCCTACCAAAAATTCCTGGCGCCCACTTTTAATTGCAAGTACTCCTCTGTACTCGCAATCAAACTTTTCGTCGTTTTTAATCAATTTGATTAAAACGATAATCAAATTTACATATTTCGTGAATTCTTCCACTGAACCCACCCCAGCTGAGCAGCCGTGGTTGGCAGCTTTTTCTATCGTGCTGCTTGTGTGCACTTTTTCTTATTTTCTTTGTCGCTTCTTTCGTGTCGTCATTTGTCAAATCATTCGCGCGGTGATTTTAATTCGAGAAGGAATTCTTAATTATTTTGTTTATTTTAATTCGCGGTTTTCAAGTCGGTTTGATATATAATTAATATTAATAATAATAATAATAATAATAATAATAGAACTCTCCCTAACGAGAAGAAAAAGTGCAACAGTGTCACTTACCTTTAATGTTTCTTTGGAAGTTCCAATTTCCAATTGTGAAAAATAGATTCATTAGCGAAGTTTGTATGTCATCCAGACGACCAGACCATACAAAATAACTTTAAAAGTTTTAACACTTTTGAGATCATGAGAAAAATGTTGACAATTTTCCAAAGGGAGTGAATTTATTTTTAAGGCCACTTGTTGGAAACATAGTAGAACGAAGTTTTTTATCCGAGGACAAGCAATTGCCCCCGGTATCAGGTGATCTATCGCGTTTGGGAATGGTTAGAACTTGCGAGTAAGATGAATATTGAATACGTCATACGCAGTCCGGGTAAACTCGTAATTATAAACCTGTATAATTTTTTGAAAACAATTTTTCCGTCTTGCAATTTTGAAATATAATTTTTAATATCAAAATTATAATATTGAATTAAAGTAATGTATGTTTTTTTTTTTAAATCTCATTATTGAAACAGTATGATATATTTTTTAAAGATTTATTTATTTATTTACAACCGCAAAAAAAACTGATTTTTTTAATAGGTACATTATATAAAAAAAATTCAACTTTCACCCCAAAAAATCAAAAGCAGTGGTTCAGATTTATAGTATGTACTTTTAAGAATGTGCGTGAGAAGTCAAAACAATGTATTCTACCAAAATTCAGCTTTGGCTATAAATATGAACTCGCCCATTCATTGCAGGTATAGCTTTAGTGGGGCGTCGATTCCAACATCTGGCGGAGAAATATAATTTTTTGCAAAATAATCTGAATGAGTACTCTTATAATTTTTTGTTTATTGCGTTAAATCGTAATGCCACCTAAAAATAAAAGTCCGTGCAATCAAGTTACATAACAATTTTGATGATTTCAGTTATACATAAGTACTTTAGGTATATATGTATGTATATTTAATTTTTTTTAAAGTACATACATACATGCACTCACATAATATGCTATGGATCGGAAATTACTATACTTTGGATGAATTCAAGACTATTAGGTTTATCTATTTCAAAATTATCGACCAGATGGTTTAACACAACATATTGAAATTGCCATAGTGGATTTCTATTTTTATTAATGAGAAAAATACTTATCGCGTAGTTCCATTTATTTTTCTGTGTCATTGTTTAAGTGTCACATTACATTTTCTCAAGTATATCTTTAGCAGATACGGTGATAGCGATGAAAAAATTCTAAAGAAATATGTTCTATATGGAAGACCTCTTTTGAAGTACATCACTTTTTATTTTAAACTAGTGCTATTATAATTACAAATTAGTTTCATGCTTCTAAATTGTATAATATCCTCGTATGTATGTATATTATAAGCCGGGGATGTTTCCAGACAAGCAGTGCAACAGGATATAAAGATGTTTATGTTTGTGTTAACGATTTTAAGGATACCTTACTAAATCTAGTGCTGACAGCCTGTCTCCAATTTATTAAAAGAATTCTCTTAATATGTACACTGACAAGTATGTTCATTAGATACATGTAAATAATATCATGGATTCGTGATTTACATATTATTCTATGTATTTCATTTTATTTTGAAAAACTTAGAAGTACACACGATAATAAAATCTTATAAAATACAACAAATTATTAATATACATATAAATTAAAAAAAGATCATTTAACTTATTTGTTTTAACAATAGTATATAATAAACTAAAAATAACATAATTAAGCATTCAAAAAGGAAATACAAGATTCTTAAATAGGTTGACTGGATGAGCAAAATGTATGTTATGTGCGGGACAAAAAGAACTCGTAGGTATATATAAGGGTTGGAGAAATTGTAACTATAGAAGGACGAACATCATTTCACGTAACTTTAGATAAGTATTAAGAGAGCAACCCAGCATTAGGCTCATGTAACTCGTTATTTGTTCATATGTTCTCAGTCAGATTAAAAACGCGTGCAATTATTAATTGGCATCTGAATATATCGTTCGCAAGTAAATACTATCAAGTCTGGGCACATAACTATCTGGGATGAAATACGGATGAATCAAAGCTGTACCGTTTACAAAACCCTAATTTATGTCGTGTCATAAGATTTGATTCTTCAGTAGTTATATTGAAGTAAATGTTTAAACATCCTTCTGCTTCTTTCCACGATGATGTTGGGAAATAATAATTTGAAGAACTTATAGGTATGTGTGTTTTCATCTGAGCGACATGCTTCCGATTTGACAGAAAGAAATACAAAGAGTGATATAAAGAGCCGAAATGAGAATTGGTTGTCGTAGACTAAAAAGCTATTATTGTTATTATTGAAGATTATGGTTTCTATTAGTATTAGCGAAATAATTCTTGATTTCATTTGGAGAAAAGGGACAGTTTATTTCACTTTTACCGCTATAAACACTATACTAGCGCATGTAGATGTTAAAAATCAGTAGAAAACTATTTATAATATTTAGTTAGGTTTGAAGGAAACTCTTTTAGATAGTGGTACAAAAGTGATATAAAATCAAAATATAAAATGCAGAGAATTGAAATTGTTGCAAGACTTTTTTAAGCCTCGTCAAATGTTAAAAATCGGTCTCGTTTAATTTAGTGTCACTTCGGTCTCGGCGCATTTGTTTATGTTCTTCTAATAGAAATAATTAAAACTAGACTTTTGAATCTAGAATATTATATTTTAAAAATTAAATTTTGCATGCTGATCTCTTCTCCTGGGATTAACAACAATTCTTAAAGACAGTTTCCAAATATTATTTATTTGCAGATGCCCTCGACTTCGCCAGCGGTTGAAATCTGAAAGATTGAGTATTCCGTATCCGTATCTAGCCTCTCGCTAATTGTTGACCTTATCCAAGTTTTTACCATTCTTAATGTACGGAGAGATAGCCCTGCTGTACATGTTGAGGCAGGAATGGAAAGTCCTATAGATAGTAGTGCGAACATCGAAGGATAAAATTCTTCCGCATTTTTCATTTATTCACTTTGGTCAAAATTCATCTTATTGTGGTTAAACCGCACATAACGCACTCAGCAGAAAAGCTATCCAGAAAGGATCCATATTTATCATTTCTGATCCCGGACACATTATTTACATCATTTATCACTAAATTTATTCTGTGGAAGCTGCATAGGAGCATAGGAAACCTTTGTCTTCGGATACGAATCTTGTATTATTTTCCTTACCCCACTCAATTTTCCAGCCATGGTGGAGCACATATCATAAGCTTGTCCAACTATATTTGACAAGTGCAACCCGAAATTTGTTAGTGTCGATAAAATTGTATTCGCTATGGTGGCGGAATCCATATTTTCTAAAGTTACAAAACCTAGAAAATCTTCTCGCACTTCGAACTATCTGTGCAAATGCCCACTTGCCTCCCCACCCTGCGGGCGCTAATGCCTCTGACAGTTAATTGAATGTTCAATTGATTATCTAACATTAAAAAGCACCTGATCAAAAATGTCTTCTAGATTTAGAGAACATTGAGTGAAGTTGAGATTAGAACGGCAGATAATTTTTTGCCACGGGACAAAAAGATATTAAGTATGATGTCGCAGATATGTATTTGTATTTTTACTTGCGATATATATGTAGGTTAATGGGAAGTTATTGATTCGTAAAAAAGTCGAACTCGAGATTTCGATCAGCCTTTTCCTTACCAGTTTTGAAACACTTATAGTATGGGATGTTTCGAAAATAAATAGATAAATGATTTTTTTTAAAATACATTTTTAAACTTCGCATTTATAAATACTATGAAATGGAGTACCATTTTTTTAATTTTTTCAAAATTGCACAATTGCACATACCTACCAAAAACATTAATTTCTAACGTTAATTCAAATTTGTATTTTGTATGCGTTGGTCCTTATAATTAAATGCAAAAGCTTGGCCACGTAGATAAAAAATACAAGGCACACAAAAGCATCCCCTCTTGAATTGATAGCAGGCGACTTCTATTGATTATACCTATGTATATATTAGTCATATGATTTTTTCGTAATATTCCCAGATCTTTTATTTCACGTTTCGGACGCCATTCTTTTTTTTTTATTTGGGTGCCACCATTTTCTAAGCAGTTTCAGTTCAGTTCAGCGATACCAATCCTTAGTCTTAGCATTATTCTTTTTTGATACAAAGGGATGAATTAGACAACTTTGGAAGAGCTTTTTGTAAACCACTTTTCCTTTTCAATTCTTGTCACGAATTAAACAAATTTTAAGAGAAATCGAAAGTGGTCTATAGAAACTGAAAGCTTACCTACTACTTTTACAAAATTCTTCCTTTCTCTCAAACTTTGTCTTCTGTATGCTCTCCATTTTAAATCTTAAATTTACAGGAAATACGAGAAAAATATAACTTTATATTATCAGCAAGCCCTCTTTTGTTTATAAAGAGCCAGATATATTTAACTGGGTTGGAAACTGAGTCTAGTGTATCTATTAAAGTCATTAAACTCTTTACGCCGCCATTTGTTTATGTAGTACATAACAACATAAAAAGAGGGGTGTTTTACGCTTTAAGTATCTGTATATCTGTGTTTATTTACTCTGAGAGAGGGTGTCTGGTGGCCGACGACGTCAGTTGTTGCTGTGGGATTCAAGTCACGCTGCTGGGACCAGGGAAAGCCTTATTTTCGTCTACTCAAAGTATATAATTTGTGTAGTATACAAAATTATTTGTTCGAAACTTATGGTGTTATGTGTTTAGGTTTACATTAAATTCTTTGATTTTTGTGCTTTGCAGATTAAAGTTGAGCATACCATGGTAGGTATACGGTATAAGTTATACTTTGGCCCGATATAAATATTTTCTAGAGAAACAGCTGATTGTTGAATTTTCAATGTCTTTGTACTATAGGTACCCAATTTTTTTTGTAATAATATTTTATTCAATATACCGATATCGATGGATGGTTTTTTCCACATTGAAAATACATCGTTATAGAATTTAACGGGTGGAGAATCTAGTGGTTTCATTTTAAATCATAGGTTATTTTGACAGAAAGTCAGTATCATACCTCCGCGAAATGAAATGAGTTGCATTGCCCTTGAGAAACGTTGGGAAATATTGAAAACTTATTTCCAAAGTGAGTGCCTAACCAGTGCGTTTTTTTAAAATCTCAGCGGCTACGTTAACAAAATTGCTGCATCTGGGGCTCGAAAAACCCGCACGTTATTGTCGAGAAGCCGATGCATCCACAGAGAGTGACAGTTTGATGCGGATTGTGGAGTGGTGGCATCATTGGACCATTTTTCTTCGTAAACGTTTCGGTGAACGATGGGCGTTACGTTTTGCGCACCAAATTCCCAAATCGTGTTATCTTGTGTCTTGGCGATGTCAATTTGCCGCCTCGGAGCCGCGATTTGACCATTTTGGACTTTTTTTTGTGGTAAACCGTGAAGGCCAACAATCCGGAAACGATTCAAGCACTTAGGGCCGATAACATCCAAGCAATCTGTGAGCTACAGCCCGAAACTATCAACAAGGTCTTGGAAAATTGGAGTGACAGAATGCCCTACGGCGAAGTCAGCCGAGGAAGTCAGTTGAACGACGTTGTGTTCCATAATATTAATGGGAATGTTTGCTCTTACTAATAAAGCCATAATGCATGGAAAAATTTAATTTTGTTCATTTTATTGGATTTTTAGAAAGAAACTTGTATTTGGCGCGAGTAATTATATTATATAATGTAATTTCGGGATTATTTCCAACTGAATGGGTGAAACAATAGTTAAGAGTTAGTGAACGAAGAGTATATCGACCCTTAAGGGTTTGCAAATTAATAAATTTCAAACGATCTTTATATGGGGACAAGATGATGTTATCCGGGCAGACCAAACCGAACAAACCTACGTTCTACAGCTTCAATTCTATGGAAATTTGAATTATGAAATGCTGACCAGACTTTGTTGGTATATTCGAGGAAGGATCTTACAAAAATAATGTAATGTAGTAACGTAAGGGTTAGAGAATTCTATAGACCAACATTTTATGAAGCCAAGAGGGATTGGCTTGTTTTTAATATTTGATCAAAATGAGAGCGAAAGTGAAGCTTACTGTCACAATCACAAATATTTCCAAGGTATCGGATGATAGTAGGCAATAATATTTTCTGTGGGTGGAAATGACCGTTTACGGGAGATGGTCATGGATTGGATTAAATTTGGAAATTTATGTGGTTTTGGAGAAAGAGATAGTCAATGGGGGTGGAAAAGACCTTACTTATTTTCATATCATCTGCGTAAATATACAGATATGAGTCATTAATTATATTTAGAACATCTTTTATTTTTAAGACAAAGATTATAGAGGGCCAAAGTTAATGCCTTGAGGAACGTCTGAAGTGGCGCCACGTGGATCATAACCCAGAACTTGAAAACCTGAAGATTACCCTATAGTGACGTTTTTCTATACATGATCTTAACCATGAAATAAAAACGGTGGAAATCCGGGAGCTTTAATTTTAAGTAAGTTTACTTAAGCGAAATTCGCTTAAGTGAAAAACCCGCTTACCTGAAACATATTTTCAGTTAAATTTTATATTTTTCATTGAAAAAAAACTCTCTTAAGTGAAAAAAAAAATTAATCGAACGGAACGAAATATTTACACAACGCTTTCACTTCTTTTATATTTTTCACCTCCAACATTTTCACCACAAAAAGACATCTGATATGTCACAACTGTTTTATTTAATCTATCTATTTTATTTAAATTTTTTCTAGCAACTCAGAAGAATGAATTCAATTTTTTCTAGCTGTAAATTTCCGCTTAGTGGAATTTTTAAATCTACTAAAGTGATTTTTTTTCACTTATCCGGACTCCGCTTGAGTGAAATTTTTTTTTCATTTAAGCGGGGTTCGGTTAAGCAAAAAACCCGCTGTGTGAAAGTGAAAGAAATACTGTGACATTTAGCCGTTTCTCTTAAGCTGGTTTTACTGTATCACAATATAAATATAAATACTTTTATAAGCACCCCACGCTTTTTACTATGAATTGAATTATTTTGTTACTAAAAATTAGTTACTTCTAGTTCAGTTTTCTAATACCTAGCCTAGAGCTTTTAGTTTTTTAAAACCATAATTTATTTTTAAGACTTAAAATAAAGATGCTGCCATATAATGTATGGGGGTATCACACCCACCACATCCCCTCCCCTGACGATAGTATAAATTTATGAGATAATTGTATTGCCATCGGTCCTTAATACGTGTGCAAGTTTTTCAAGCTAATCCGAAGTTGTTGAAAATTACATTTACAGATTTACAGCAAATCTAAATCCGCCAATGCATGAGTAAAGTGTAAACACCTAAAAATATAATTCCACCATAAGTCCAACCAAAACTTCCTTGCCAACAAATCCTATCTCAAACTAAATCTAATTTGTCTTTACTCAAAATATTTCCTTACAAACTATATATTGGCCATGGCCATCTCATCGCGGATTCCGCTTCTTTTTTTGAGATGGATAAAAACGAATTGAATACATAGCGTGGATAGTTTCATCCGGGAAGAACATTTCATCTGTAAAACTCGTTGCGCAGGTAAGCATATTTCCTATCAATATAGTTTGTGAAAACAGACATATTTAACCGAAGACGTGGAAACTTATAACAATAAGAAAAATTTAATAAATAAATAAACACCTTATTCTAACACAACACCTTTTTTTTCACACAAAAAAAAACCAAGTCAAATTACAATAAAAAAGTCTTACATTAAACGCGAATGAATTTCAAACGTTTCTTTGGCGTTCATCATTATCACCAGCACTAACTCTATAATTGTAAAGGGTGATTTTTTAAGAGGTTTAGAACTTTTAAAAAAAAAAAAACACAAAAAATTCGAAAAAATGAATGAAATATTTATTTGAATCGATAGTTTGAACCTTGCAATTTAATTTTTAAAGATAATTTCATGCAAATGTTGAACGCGGCTGCGTCTCAGGTAGCCCATCCGCTGAGTCCAATTTTGGCATAGGGGGAAAGCGGGAGACTTGATCATACGGGAGACTTGAGCCACTCTCAATAATTCTCTAAAGATCCACTCAAATCTTTCATGAGTAAAGCCAAACGTTGCATACAGTGATCCGTTACTTGCACACAAAAATAATTCTACATCGTCTGTTGACTTTAGCTGGTGAAATTAAAATGGTGTTTTTTGGTGCAAAAAGTTAAAACAAAAAAAAAATGTTTTTTCGTGGTAAAAAGTTTCTTTGACTTGGTAAGTAAAAATAGTTAACATTATCTTATAAAACAATTATTCTAGTTTGTTAATATTAGAACAAAATGATGCTAGCAAGTGTTTCACAAAAGTTATTAATTTTTAATAGTGAAAAAACGTGAACGGGAGACTTGAGTCAGTTTCTTAGGGGAGACTTAATCAGTGGTTCAAGTCTTCCTTTTGCTGCGATTTATTGTCAGATATGTTATAAATGCAGGAGTTTCTTTCTTTTTCAACTATTGAAAATGCCATTTGTAACAAAAGAAAAGAAGAAGCAGCAAAAAAGAATGTGGTTCCCAAAGATTTAATTGAGGCTGCATTAAAAGGAATAAATCATGCTTCAATAAAAAAAATGTTTTTGATTTTTTTACAAATTTGAAAGAAGTCCGTGAAAAGTTTGGTTTCGAACCCCAGAACATTTATAACTGCGACGAAACTGGATGCACAACTGTCCAAAAATGTCCGGAGGTTCTAATAAGATATGAACTGATTAAATTATTTGTTTTGTCGTTTTACTTGAAGAATTTAAGTATGATCAAGTCTCCCCAAGGCGGTGGTCAAGTCTCCCGGCTAGGCGGGAGACTTGAGCCAAAAATCTGTTCCCAATCATTTAGCATTTGGAAAAAATCAGTCCCGTGTATATAAAGTTTGTGAGATTATTCTTAAAATAGATAAATGTATCTTTAAAAAGATGTATCCAACATGTGGCTAAGATGAGTAGAAAAGTTTTTATGAACGATTTAACAAAAAGTGGCTCAAGTCTCCCGCCTTCCCCCTACTCTTTCACACATATCGGCCGGTATCTCACGAATGAATGCATGGATGTTGGCTTCCAGTGCGTCAATCGAAGCGGGCTTGTCCCTATAGACATTAGCCTTGACATACCCCCACAAAAAATAATCTAATGGTGTCAAATCGCACGATCTAGGCGGCCAATTGACCGGCCCGAAACGTGAAATTAACTGTTCACCAAACTCGCCACGCAATTGCGCCATTGTTTCGCGTGCTGTGTGGCATGTGGCACCGTCTTGTTGAAACCACATATCATGCAAGTCAAGAACTTCCATTTCGGGCAAAAAAAAGTTTGTTATCATCGCTCGGTAGCGTTCACCATTGACAGTAACGCTGCGATTCGCATCATCTTTGAAGAAATATGGCCCAATAATGCCGCCGGCCCATAAACCGCACCAAACAGTGGCTTTTTCGGGATGCATTGGTAGCTGTTGCAATGCTTCTGGCTGATCTTCACTCCAAATGCGGCAATTTTGCTTATTTACGTACCCATTCAACCAAAAATGAGCCTCATCGCTGAACACAATTTTTCGATAAACAACATTTCGAACCGAGCACGAATTTTGATAGTAAAATTCAATAATTTGCAAGCGTTGTTCATTTGTAAGACGATCCATGGTTAAATTGCAAACCAAACTGAAGCTGTTTGACAGTGACACAAGGTACTAAACACACGTCAGCTGTCAAAACCAGTGTTGCCAAAACCAAACCAGCTTAAAAATCACCCGTTATTATTAATAATTTCTCCTTTCATTTCATTTCATTTCACTTCCACTCCGAAATGTTAGGGGAGACCGGGACAGAAGCAACATTTTTTACTTTTGAGGTTCCTACTCTTTCGTTTGTAGGCATAACGAAAAATGAAATATGCCACCTTAAAGATGGGTTATTTATCTAAAAACTGATGAAGTAAAGTTGTAATGAAGTTGAAATGAAGAATTCAGATAGCTGTTTATCATTTTTCCAAGTCTCTTCTCTTGTTACTTTCGTCCTATATATATCCAGGACGGATGCTTATTGGATGCTTATGAAAGTAAGTATATTGAAAAAGAAAACAATAACTTGAATGAAGAAGAAGGCGAGATTAGAACACAGCTGTTCTCTATTCATTTCCGTTACTTCGCATACCCACTCTTCGATGCTTAACAAAATATATGATGCAGATTATAACGGGTGATTTTTTAGCTGGTTTGGTTTTGGCAACACTGGTTTTGACAGCTGACGTGTGTTTAGTACCTTGTGTCACTGTCAAACAGCTTCAGTTTGGTTTGCAATTTAACCATGGATCGTCTTACAAATGAACAACGCTTGCAAATTATTGAATTTTACTATCAAAATTCGTGCTCGGTTCGAAATGTTGTTTATCGAAAAATTGTGTTCAGCGATGAGGCTCATTTTTGGTTGAATGGGTACGTAAATAAGCAAAATTGCCGCATTTGGAGTGAAGATCAGCCAGAAGCATTGCAACAGCTACCAATGCATCCCGAAAAAGCCACTGTTTGGTGCGGTTTATGGGCCGGCGGCATTATTGGGCCATATTTCTTCAAAGATGATGCGAATCGCAGCGTTACTGTCAATGGTGAACGCTACCGAGCGATGATAACAAACTTTTTTTTGCCCGAAATGGAAGTTCTTGACTTGCATGATATGTGGATTCAACAAGACGGTGCCACATGCCACACAGCACGCGAAACAATGGCGCAATTGCGAGGCGAGTTTGGTGAACAGTTAATTTCACGTTTCGGGCCGGTCAATTGGCCGCCTAGATCGTGCGATTTGACACCATTAGATTATTTTTTGTGGGGGTATGTCAAGGCTAATGTCTATAGGGACAAGCCCGCTTCGATTGACGCACTGGAAGCCAACATCCATGCATTCATTCGTGAGATACCGGCCGATATGTGTGAAAGAGTATGCCAAAATTGGACTCAGCGGATGGGCTACCTGAGACGCAGCCGCGGTCAACATTTGCATGAAATTATCTTTAAACATTAAATTGCAAGGTTCAAACTATCGATTCAAATAAATATTTCATTCATTTTTTCGAATTTTTTGTGTTTTTTTTATTTTTAAAGTTCTAAACCTCTTAAAAAATCACCCATTACTTGTGAGTTGTGAGAATTGGAAAAAGATCATGCTTTATTGCATATTTTACCAAATTTACACTGCGACGATTTTTATAATTTAATTTAATTTAATTTAATATTTTATTTTTAAATCATGGAAGATCACAAAATAGAATGAACTCAGTAACTATCATTCTTTCTGACAGATTAGCACCAGTATACTGACAGATGATAAGGGTACCATGCCTTGACTTCGTGTTGATGAATGTCATTTCATTACATTAATGAAATGATTCTATCCATTATATTGGCAGATTTTTGACAGTGATACTGGTGATTTGGCGTGTAAAAATACTCATTCTCTGTTGTGATGTTTATTGTCTTCGTTTGTTTCATTCTAAGTTCAATCTGGTTTCATGCTTGACTTGACTAGCTAGTGAAAATAGCTACGCTTATGAAGAAAATAATAGATGCAAACAAAAAGATTATTAATAATGAATGCGTGCTCAAAAAAAAATTGATAAATATCGTAAGCAAAATCAGTGAACTTATAAACTCAAAATAATTAATGGGTCTCCCTCATCAACTTGATGTTGATACTGAAACATCTTGGAATATGGAATATAAGAATGACTTGTTCAAGTCCACATAAAGCACACAAAAATACAATGATGAATTTATCTTAAAAATTCCATCGTGTAAAGGTATTCAATTTTGCCTCTGGAGTTAAGAAGAATTTTTGTAATCCAAAAATTTGTATGCGCGTGCGTTCAGCAAGTGACGCATGGTCTCACGGCGAACGATGGCGGTACTATGTCACACAACAAACAACAATGATGACGAGTCGGCATACATCAATGTGCCGCACACTGAAAGATGCCAAATTGCCAACTACTGGCACTGAGGTATTCTCAGCTATCGTGGAGGTCCCTGTCATAAAATCACTACGTTCTGGTGCCGCATTGTAGTTACCTAGCAGCACAACTTATCAAATCGAAGCTACGCAACGTATGATGCTGGCTGATGATCATGTTTGATGACGATCGTCTATCGGTCGTTCGGGTGGGGATTTTATAATTCAGAAATTTTCTTGTGTTTTTGATGGTGATGATTCGGTTGCAATGGGCTTCATTTATTCCAGATATATGTGAAAATGTGAGTTTGTTTTGGAGAAGAACAATGTGCCATGTTTTATTGATGAACTTCGGAAGCACAGCATCCTTTCGGCCTCTTGGCGTATAAACATTTAAAGTGCACGAATGTATAAAAATGAATTTCTGGTAGTAACTTGTTAACGATTTTTTAACTGATTGTTTTAAGGAAATATCTAAACTATAAAACCTGTCTACAGGATGTACCTTAAATATTTTCTAAAAGCATTATACAATACATATAGTGTGACGTTATTTCAATCTTGAATTATTTAAATTTACCAATTAATCACCGTTCAATCGTATTCTTTTACGGAATTAGGCCTTATTACATTTTATTAAAAAAAGATAGAAAAGATAGCTAGGAATAAAAGCTTTGAAAATGGGGGTAATTTATAATTAATTATATTATTTCATTATACTTCATTATTTTAATATTATTTCAACCCAAATATTCCAGTGCATTTATAATCCGACGCATCAAATTCTGCCTCCTCCAATTTGTATTCACTTGAAAGGAGTACCTAAGTTCATCGGAAATCATAATTTTTAAATTTTTTTTTAAATATACATATTATATGCATGTAGGTTTATGTTTCTATGTTCTATTTTTTGTGTTATGAATAATTTTTCGATTTTGTTAACAATGAAAAAGTTACAGGCCAATAAAATAAGGAAATTAAAATTTTCAAAAACTTTTGAGGACCAGTACCTATGCAATGATTTTTCATATCTTGTTCAAAACAAAACGTAATTTTCAAAACCTAGAATGCTAAAGGCGAAACGAAAAATGGCGAAATGAACCCCCGCGAAACGTTCGTTTGACAGACAATTCTTGTGAAACATGCCATAGGTTACGTTACTCGTTTGACAAAATTTTATAGATCAAAATTATTAAAAAACGGTTATCTTCCGTTTAATATTTATTCCAAATGCAAAATTGTATATGCACTTGTGAATGTCTTTTCAAACCAAATTAAAATTCGTGAAACAATGGACAACCTCAATAGTCATATACATTCCAGGTGGTTGTTCAAAATCTAAAAAAATAAATTGAACTTTAAAAGTGCTCCATCCATCAATTCACCTCTTCTCCCATGAAGACCACCCAAGTGTCTTAATTTGTTCCGCCAACTAAGGAAATCAGTGGCTGTCTAAAGTTGGCCGTTCTAACCAATGACAAGCCGGTAGATAATTAAAATTCAGTGCGCACAGATTCGGAATAAATTCAGTTCACTTGGCCGCTCAAAGAAACAGCAGAGACAGATAGATGATGTAAACATAGTTAAAATGCCGCCACAAAAAAGCACACTTTGTTTGTATAAGGAAGGTATGTTTCTACTAGTATTGTACAAGAAATGGACAGAAAGACTTCGAGAACCATTGAAAATCAGCGAGAAAAATTCTGTTCGTTTATCCAAATGGGCAATGCATAGAATCGATGCCGCGTGATTGAAAATGTATGCATATCTATTAAGCTCATAGTGCGTTTATGGATGTGCGTAACACTGGAGGCCTTTTGTTTGACTGATTCCGACAGAGCCGCACAATCTATATATCTGCAACAAAAATTCGAGCCATACTTCGATTTTGCCATATTTGGTCACAAGTTATACAATCGCAATATCAACACAAACAAAAAGCCACCTTTTCTCTCTAGAATTGGAATTTGAAACTCCAACCCCGACAGCACATAAATGACAAAAAAAAAACAAACAAACATAACATTGAAAAGTGAAGACAAAAGTATTTACGGATATCTTGGAGCCCAACATGACAAAAGGTGGATTTCGCGAATAGGATTAATAGATTAACATCAATCCTTATTAGCTTTTAAGCTTTTAATATGTTCAATACCAATTACTTAAGTTTATTTTTTAAACAATTTTTACTGTTTAAATAGTATACGTTTTAGTGGATGTTAAATGTTTGTATTACTAAATTAATTTATTAATCATTTAAATATAAATATTAATGTTTATAAATATATAATTAATAATAACTTTAATAATGTCATTAATATTTTATTAATATACAATATACATATACTATTATATTAATTATTAAAAAAAAAAACAAAACAAACTAGAAAACATATTCATTTGTATAGGTATTATTAAATAGTAGGTAATTTTAAAATTTAGGAAAAATTTCAAATATTGCATGGTGGGTTTATAAAGTATTCCTGCGAAAGACTGAAAACTCCGTCGAAACATCATCGGTCGGGAAAAAAAACGAAAGTCTTTCATCCTGTTTCCCTACAATAAAGACTGAAAACTCAGTTAAAACGACGCGACGCGTAAAGGTAATAAACGTCTTTTATTTATATATAAGAGAAATATATAAAATTTTAATTAAATTAAATTAATTGGTAAAAAAAAAACTTTAAAAAAATTGTCTTTCAAACCAATCACTCTTTCTGAAATTCTTAGAATAATTGCAATTTATTTATTTAGCTTAATAAAAGCGAAACTTAAATCTAAACACGCTAGTTTTTGTTTGGCATTAATTATGTGTAGTCTAAAGATATTAGTTGTGACAGTTTCAAGTTTTGTCGAGAAATGTTTTCTATTTTTTTGTTTGCTTTTTTTCAATTAATCACATACTTTGAAAAGTTTATTGCATAATAGTTTACTAAAGGGAAATAACTAAGCTATTAACCATTCACTATAACAAGTGTTAACCACTTTTTGAGGGGGTATTTCGTTAACTTGATAACATTTTAGTTTTGTTGAATGTTGCTTCTCTAACTATAGAAACACATTAATAAATTTCTAGATTTGATTCTCCTCGAACTTTCGTGTCACACCAAATTTATTTTTATTTCTCTCACTTAACCGATTTCAAATTTTGATCCGAAGTTGATCCACTTATTTAAAACTGGCCTTTAGAATCTTGGGACTCAGATAAGATATAAAGGCACCTTTAAAATCTAGCAATTATAAATGCATTAAAACTCAATTTTTCCAAGGATTGTTATGCCACCTTTTGCTTATTAATAAGTACATACATATCTCCGTAGGTGGTACACTTATAATAATATATATACCCAATTGTTGTAAACTCATTCAGTTGGGCGCGTGTTAAATGATAACGACTGTCACTGAGTAATAGGAATACATAGCTACTTATTAACCTAAGTAGCATAACTACCTGCTAAAAAAAATAGATGTTCATTTTAGCTACGCGTCCAAGTTGAGAGCGCAATTTACATTACTTATGCCACCCCTTCTTATTTCACACAAACATCAACCGCAACAAAGTTTTCAATTCAATTATCTATGAAACGGAAGATCAACTAACTATAGCCCAGTACAAAGGTGTTGTTAACAAGTTATGAGTTAGACCGCACGGTAAAACTCCTTCTCGTGTGAGCGCATCCTATTAAATGTATGTGTCACTGTACAACCCCGAAATGTAGAAATTCTAGAATTGACCGGTAAAGCTTAGAATTTTTCAGCAATATTGGTAAAAGTCAGAAATATTTTGTTTTCTGGACTTTTACCCCCATGTGTTTGGTAAGTAGGTCAACCAAGGTACTGTTGTCTAAGAAACTGTTGGCAATGGCGCGACAGAGGACCCAAAGAGGGGGTTAAAATACTGGGAATTCGTGAAGCAAACCACTGAAGGTTCTGTTGTCCAAGGAAACTGTTGATAAAAGTCCGGAATTAATTATGAAAACACGTTTACCAATTTCTCAAAATTTCTCAGTTTTACTTCTATATTCTAGAATTTTCACATTTCGAGGTATTACAGTAACGTATGCACACCCTCCAATGCTGAATGCACGAGCACCATCCGGTCGTTACGTTACTACTGTACCAATTGTAGCGTGGCACACGGCAAGCGGCATACAATTTGTATTATTAAATTGAATTGACGCATCGCATCGCGTCGGTCACAAAAATATGATTTTATATGTATCTATTTGCAAAAGACATGGATGCAGGCTGAAAAACACATACCTAACTGGTATCGGGCAGCATATGGGTTAGGTACATACATTTATACAACTCAATTAGATAAATATAAAATTGTAGCTCGTGGGGAAAGTAAGGGATCGCAAGGACATAATTTTTCTACCTTCCTTCGAATAGTTGGAAGTGGGATGCTTCCAATTAGCATAATTTGTCTGACACGTGACTGGCTGCTGAATGCAGTTTGAAATACTTTGTTCGGTTCGGATGCGGCTTGTTTGTAGTTGACATAATTAGCTATAGGAAATATCAATAAACGTATTATTTTCCGGCGTTCATGAAGAATGACTGATGCCATCCATAATTTTAAAGTAAAACTTTCAAAATGTATTCCATTACAGGAATATATTTTAGAAGCTTTTCCATTCTGTTTATGGTTTTGGGTAAAAGTACAAGGACACAATGGAAATGGTTATTATATAGAAACTCGTAGTAGGTACCTATTATCATGCATTAAAATAAGAAGATTTTTTAAGGTGAGTTGAAGTACGTGGGACTCATAAATCTGAAAGCGAAACATAGCTATCTTTCAAGATTCCAAAAAATGAGTAGTAAATGGGCCTTGTAAAAAAATAATAAAATAATCCTAATAATGTTCATTTATTTGAATCATATTTCAAATAACATAATGCATAATTATGTAATTACATAGAAGATATTTCACAATTTCAGATCGTTGCGGCAGAGATAATGAATACACATTTACACAATGACGACAGACGGTAAGTTTCGCTTGCGTGGCGGACATGAATGCCAATGCTTCTATGCGGCTTTCCCACATACTATAGCTTACTTCTTTGAAATACAAATTTTTATTTGAAATCTATATACTTAGGTATATACATATGTATACTTATCAGGCAAATAAACTTCAAAACTACTGAACGGATTTAGTTGAAGTTTTAAATGTTTGTGCCTTATAACAGCGGGATGGTTTAGAAAGTGGTTTGTTTGAAATCCGCTTACTGCATCGGAAAATATCATTGAAACTGATTTTGCAATACTTTAGTAGGTAGAAAAAAAGAAACGCAAACTTTATATGAAAAAATAGGGTCCCTGCGAAGCGTGACGGGGTTCAGCTTTTCAATAATAAATTATTCATTTTTTTTTTTTCACTGAGGAAAAAAACATACTTGGCAATGTTCAAACAAAAATGACAAACACTGTCTAGCGTCATTTTTAATATATCTTCAAATAATTATAAAGGTTGATGTCTTGCCCCAGATATCCAGCGTACCCAACTTTACCTTTTAAAATGCATTGTTAAAATAAACCGCATTATACGTCAATATAATAACTAAGTAGGAAAAATGAAAACCAATATTTAATAAGCTTAAAATGTCATGTAGCTTACCGATCGATAATAACTGGGTCTGAGGGAGTCTCGTTTCTATTTCCACAGCTTTTTTTATCACAGCATCGACTGAAATAAATAAAATAAGTATTAAGGACGTTCCTTCCATATTTATTAAAATTGATTTAAGTTTGGTTAAAAGACTTAATACAAATATGTATATATAACGGAACTTTTATGTAATAAATAAAGGGTGATTCATATAGGGTTACTTTTTACAAAAATTAAATAAATCGTAGGCGGCATATCCATGTAGCCGTTGGACCTTATGATTTTACGTTTTTCCAAGGGAAAATGTCTAGATGTGTGATATCGATATGAAATAATCTAGGCGGCCAATTTGCAGGTGCAAATAGCGCACGATACACGATTCCTTGGAGAACATTGATTACTTATATCGTAATGCAGCTGAATAATTTTAGAGGGTTTAGTTTCCATGATGAAATGTTAAACGATACCGAATATACCTACCGATAATGACATTTTGACACGACTTTACGTTTTATCTGCCATGAACCACTACCTAAAAATAGCACCTATAAATTAATCATTTTTTTCGACAAGAATTATGAACAAAAGAGACAATTTTCAAGAAAAGAACAATATATATATATTTTATTTAATAACACAGGGCCACAGTACACACTTACCAGAATAAGTGGAACTTAATATTACCATTTTCTCACTTTTGCCGTCTGAGTAGATGACACTTAAATGGCCAATACGGGAGACTTAATTGCCAGCTATTCAGCAAAGTCAAAAGTACTTGTATTTAGAAAAGGAAAAGGTCACTGCATTTCACATTCTATGAAACAATCGCAAACTAAAAGGAACAACTGTTACTTGCCGAACAGAACATAAATGAAATGACGATTAGGTTAAAATCACATATGAAAGATTCAAATCTTCTAGATTACAAAGAAAGTATGAAGTAATCAGTACAATCACTTAACGCGTGGTTTTCTGTGCCCAACATGAAAGACAAATACCATAACAAAATCACAACGAAGAAATCACTCAAATCATTCTCATAGAAGAAGTAAAATGTAAACAATTTTGGAAATAATAATCACAGATTAAAAGTGAATCTTAAATCAGTCACAGTTATACCTTTGGTTGCAAAATCACGATTAAGCTCATCTTTAGAATTTACATAAATGTGCAAATTGCAATGAAAATCACGAAGCTACTGATGTCATGTGTGGCAATAGAGCAAAGCACCTTGAAATAAAAAATAAATCAGCGAAGAGAACATTCTCCCCTCAAGCAAGAACTCTCTACACAGCACAATCATTGCGATCACCAGCAGTATAACAAGCTGCTCTTCATCCCGTTTCTCAGATACAAGTTTCTTTTACCTCTATGGTAGACTTTATACGTCACTCCCACAACTACAGCGTGGACAGGGACATCCTGTAAATATGTTATTGTAAATAATACTCATCGGTCAAATATATTGGAGGCTCATTCTCTCGCTCCAAATATCAACAGCATCCATACTGATGCAACAAACAACGAAAAGCTTTTTTCCGTCGAAGAACTTAATTCTTTTGCTATGGAAATGATTACTCAATTATGAACTTGTAAGACAAAGCTGACCAGTTTAATGCTATCGCACATTTAGCCACTAAGTTTTTGTATAGTCATGGTAAATAATATCGTAGATAGATATATTAAAATAATAACTTGGAATGCTAGAAGTAATCAGAACAAATGTTTAGAATTGTTCTCTTTTTTAAATACCAATGTCATTGATATAGCCTTAGTGACAGAAACCTAGCTTGACAATGATTTAATTTTATCCACACCTGATTTTAAGTTCTATCGAGTTGATAGAGTTGTAAGCCAAGGTGGAGGAGTTGCAATTCTTATCTGTAAATCAATTCAACATTCGCTTTTGCCGGTCATTCGAACTCAATTGAAAATATTGTAATTGAGATGAAATTAAGAAATTTTAGGACAATCAAAAAAAATATATTGTGTTTATTTTTCGGGTGGCTCATCATTTAGCCAAAAAAGATTATGCTTGAATCATGACTTGAGAAAACTTTTTGCAATCAGAGGAGAATTTTTATTTGGTGGAGATTTAAACTGCAAACATAGAGACTGGGGTTCTAATATAGCAAATGCCTACGGAAATGTTTTGTCTACTTATTTTCCTGTAAGTTCTCGTGGATGTCCAGCTGTCCTTAATATTTTTGTTACAAATATTCCCAATAAATTAACTTCACCAATTACTTTAAATGAGCTCAGCTCCGATCGTAGTCCTGAACTTAGTCGTCTTCTTTGGTCAGGGGGAAAAAAACTACTATAGGTATTACCAAGATCTTAAAAATGCTAACTGGTCACGTTTTCGATCATATATGAAGACAAAGCTTAGAAATATTTCTACCGATTTAGCAAGAGTTTTAAGGAAGTATGATGTTGACAGTATTGCTCAAAACTTTACCCAAGACATCATAAGTTCCCCGGCATATTGTGGAAGTTTTAAAAAATAAAAACATAAAACAAAACACTTTTTTTTACTGATTTAGAGAAAGCAAATGCACTTTCACTTAACTTCTCAAAAATCATACGATATCATAAAACCTTGGTAGTATTGCAACAAACCGCTAAGTAGATTATACTGTACAAAATTTAAACAAAAATAACTGAAAATAGATAGTTTCACAACGCAAGAGGATGTAGCAGAAATTGTTTACAATCTACAAGTCAGGAAAACGGGTGGCCTTAACCAATTTAGAAACATTTATATTAAATTAATGTATCAAAATGCAATACTTCCTTGATGCATATATAATAGCTGAAGTTGTGCCAATTTTAATGGTGTACCTCAAGGTTCAGTCTTTGGGCCAATGTTATATAATTTATACATACCTGACTTTCCTAAAATTATAAGTTGTGAAGCAGCAATTTTTGCTGACGACAAAGCCATACTATCATGGCATGAGTTTGGTCTTAACTTAACATTGAGACATACCTAAACAATACGATTAGAATATTGGAACAATATTATAACCGATGGAAAATTAAACTAAATGCTGATAAAATGCAAGCCATCTTTAACACGCAAAAAATAAAATCTTGCTATCCTCCAAGTAACCAATTACAAATCATTGGAAAAGTTGTTTCTTGGGAACGTCAAGTTAAATACCTCGGCATTCATCTTGATGCCAAATTAACTTTCAACCATCATATAACTCAAACAATAAAAAAAAGTTAACATAGCTATAAAAATGCTATTTTCCCTTTCATTAATAGAAAGTCTTTAGGTACTGTCAAACGAAAATAAAATAATATTTCACAAAGTCATTTTTCAAGCAATTCTTTCGTATGGTTGTCCCGTTTGAAAAAATGTAGGTAAATTTCATATGCAAAAGTGGCAGATTTCTAAAAATAAACTCTTAAAAATGATGCTTGACTTTCCTTGGCATCACTCGACTTCCGATCTCCATGAAAGAGCGAATGTTGAATCTATTTCGGTATGAATTCAAAAATTAACAATTTCTTTTTTTAATCGGCTAAATTTGGCTGAAAATATACTCATAAGCCAACATAACAACTAGTCGTAGTATAATATTGTTCAAGATAAAAGGCCAAACTAAACGCAGTATACAAGTGAGATATAAAGAGCATTGTTATTGTGCAAAAAAGAACAAATTAAAACAATCAGCCTTTGCGGTTCACATTATAACTGAAGGTCATGGAATTGGGGAGAAAGGGCATAGCATTACTTTGATTAAACATGTAAACAAATGCAACAGACTTGATGCTTATGAAAGTTATTATATTGAAAAAGAAAACAATAACTTGAATGCAGAAGAAGGCGAGATTAGAACACCGCTGTTCTCTTTGGTATAGCTCATGTCCGTTACTTCGCACACCCACTCTTCGATGCTAACAAAATATATGATGCAGATTGTACAATCGAGTTAGTGCTGATGATGAACGCCAAAGAAGCGTTTGAAATGCATTCGCGTTTAATGTAAGTCTTTTTTTGTTGTAATTGACTTCGTTTTTATTTTGTGTTAAACAATAAGGTGTTTTATTTATTTATTCACTTTTTCTTAATAAAATCATACAATAACTAGGTATAGTTATTAATTATATACAATTGATAAGAAAATAAAGAACATTTATTTCATTCATGCTTACTAACGGGTGGTTAAATTTTAAGGGCTGATGTTGAATGTGAACCACACCTAAACGTCAAGTTTTTTTCTGCATTTCATTTGACATTTCTCAATTTCAGACTAACTCAATTTGAACCATGGAAAGATACACAATCGAGCAACGCGTTAAAGTTATTCAGGGCACTCGTATGATAACCGTGGCGACAAGAAATGATAATGGTTTTTTTTAGAACACTTCAATACAAGCATTTTTTACTATGGGAGGGGGGGGGTCTATCTATATAGCCAGTTTTTAAATCAAGTGAAATCTATGCATAGTTTTTGGAAAAACGAGTTTCAAACTCAAAATTTGGGAAAAAAACATAAAAAAAATGATTAAAGTAAAATTTTTCAATACTTTCAGATTTTATATTATTTCTTTTTTCTTACAATTCGTTGCTTTTATTAATTCTTAATCAAAAACTGAAAACTAGATGATTTTAATTATTAAAGAAGCTCGGATTTTATATCTTCTAGTTTTCGAGAAAATTGTAAATTACTAATTTTTTTTATTTAATAAAATTTTGTTTTGCTTGAGTATTTACGTTGTTTTAATTTGATAGTAATAATAGAATATGTGATTAATTCTTATGCAAATTGACTCTATATCATACTCTCCCCGCATCCAGCTTTACGTCGTATAAACAGTAAGGTATGTATAGGGGGGCATGCTGCCCCCCTGCAACCCCCCTGCTTGGGCTCGCTATAGGATTTGGGGTAGGTGCAAGGTTGGGTGCAGGCAAAGTTTCTTTTGCAAACGAAAAATTAATTAAATTAAAATAATAGTTTTGGTAATTTTTCTCGAAAACTAGAAGACATAAAATCATCTAGTTTTCAGTTTTTGATTAAGAATTAATAAGAGCAACGAATTGTAAGAAAAAAGAAATAATATAAAATCTGAAAGTATTGAAAAATTTTACTTTAACCATTTTTTTAATGTTTTTTTTTTCCAAATTTTGAGTTTGAAACTCGTTTTTTCAAAAACTATGCATAGATTTCACTTGATTTAAAAACTGGCTAATAGAACAGAGTATTGGCTTTAAAAAATGGTATAATACTTAATTGTAGATATTACCGTTGTTTTTTAATAATTTTTTTCCATTTTTAGTACTTATTTCATGAAATTGCCCCTCCCGCATAAACGGAGGGAGATAGACCCCCCCTCCAATAGTAAAAAATGCTTGTATTAAAGTGTTCTACAAAAAACCGTTATCATTTCTTGTCGCCACGGTTATCATACTCTCCCCTTATTCAGGCTTATTATACCTCAGTGGATTAGTCAATAAGCAGAATTGCCGCAACAGGACGGTGCCACCTGCCACACAGCTAACGAAACAATGGCTCTTTTGCGCGACAAATTCATTGGCCGTGTTATCTTACGTGGTGGCGATGTCAATTGGCCGCCAAGATCATGTGATTTGACACCATTGGACTTCTTTCTTTGGGGTTATTTAAAAGAAAAGGTGTACGTCGATAAGCCAGCAACAATTCAAGAGCTAAAGGATGAGATAATTCGGCACATTAATGGCATAGAACCTCAATTATGCCTCAGCGTCATCGAAAATTTGGACCATCGGATGGAGGTGTTCCGCCGAAGTCGCGGCGGCCATTTGGCCAATATTTTGTTTCATGTATAATTAAACCATACCAATATTATCATAATAAAAAGAAATGACAATAATTTCCCAAATAATTTGTGTTTTATTCAAAATCAACATCGGCCCTTAAAATTTAACCACCCTTTATATACAGATAATGATTAATATTTTTTTAAATATTTATTGTTAAATCATACGGAACGAAAAATATTATACAAAAATGGCACAACAATAGGTATCATAAACGCAAAATTTTGTTTAGCTTTTTCGTTTTGCTATAATTATCAGAGAAGTTTCCGCTCACTTTATTTTTTTTTTTAGAATTAGAATTATTTTCCAAGGCTATTAATTGTGTGTAGAAAAGTGACATTTATGTTTTATTCGTGTTTGTACCAATTTGTTTTTTCTTTCATACAGATACAGCATGCCTTTCTGTTTTTTTTCTTGCATTAATTTTTTTTTTGCAATTGGTGACACTTTCAATTTTCGCTGTGATTTCCGTAAGCATTCAATTCAATTTCGTTTTGACAGAATACTAGGCTTATAATAAACAATGTTGATAATACGAGTATTGTTCACATAACTGAATTTTACGATTTTTTGTGGAAAACTTTCGATTGAGAAGGCAGGAGTAGAGTCTGGTCGGCTGGCTAAATAAATTTATTCGAAAATATCTGTTATCATTTATAACGATGAATTTTATCAAAAAGTGCTTCATATAAAGTTTGTAGATTACGTGACTCTTTATACTTTTTTCTTTATTTTTCATTATTTAAAAAAGATTATAATAAGCAAAAAATACCGTTTTTTTTTCCTTTTTACAATTTTTGGAAAATAATCTTTTCCCACTTTCTAGACTATGAAATGTGTATAAAAAAATATATCTATTTATTTTTGGTTCGAGTATTTCCTAAGATATCATGAAAAGTTAAATTCTGCATAATTTTAACTTTTTTTGAAAAGTAGTACCTAGTAGTTTTGAGTAGTAGTTCTTTAGTACGAACAAAGTAAATTTGTTTGTAATCAAAATTTCGAAAGAGTTTTTTTTTATATATATAGACCATATAGGTATGTATGTATGTATATATGTACATACATATGTATGTGGTATATATTTGTATTTCTTCTATGATATGTATATACCTGACTGAATGACATAAGGGAAACTGCTTTAAGAATTTTCTTTTACCGAAATTAAGTTATTCAAAAATTGAACGTGAGATTTTTAAAATTTCGAAATAGGTTTATCGGAAAACAGGTTATGCTGCTTGTACCAGTTAAAAAAAGTCAAGTAATGCTTCCATAATAGCTGCATTTGATAGAATTCTATATGGACATAAACGAGCTAACAAAAATTCCCTCAATGACACCCTGTAAAAGTTAAATCAAAATGGAAAAAAAGCTTTAAAAAAAACTTAAATAGAAGAGTGGAAATTTATTTCGATATCTCTAGGGATTTCACCCTCTTGAGAAAAAGGGAAAACACTGGGGAATATTGCCACAAATGAACCCTCTTGTATGTATATTGCGCGGACCAGTTGATGTATTTTGGAGCTGTAGCGAGTTAAATACGTATATCTAGTATCTAAGTTATACTGTTCTATAAACGCCTAAGAGAAACGGAATTTTTTCCTCCCTTTTACAAAATGTTATATTAACCTTCGGAGTAAGACACGCACACTAACATGTTAAAGGGTGAAATAATATATCTTTTTGATATTATGTAGTAGGTATGATTTCGATTTCTGCTTTTTTATTTTAAGAGAAAATGGCGCAAAAATGCGTTTAGTTTTAGTTGCCAAAGCTGATTAAAGAAAAATTAACAAATATGTATATCGACTCGTCTCAATCTTATTCTACGCATAATGAAGTTTTGAAGATTTTAAAAGAATTAAAAAAATGTAGCATTTTTTTTGGGCTCGAATTCTTGAAATTAAACATTGATAAGCACATAAAAAAATTATAATTCTTATAAATTGGCATTTCTCTTGGTTCGTACTATTTTTTACCACGTAATACAAAGACATTAGCCGCGTTACAAAAACATTATGAATATTAAAATTAGTTTTCACTCCAGTGAGTAGATTGATATTCAGTTTTGCAGCAAATTTAACAAACAAAAAAAGAAATGGGTATATAATTGCGTTCAAGAAATATGATTCATAGGGAGATATTTCATTTTATTTGTTTACAAAATCTTTGAGATATAAATGTATATAAACAATAAAAAAATAACACAGCATAAAATGCATCGGAGAATTCAAATTAAAAAAAAATTAATAAGAGAAAATATATTTTTTTTATACCAAAATTATACTTTATCCAATTGATTTGTGCAGTGCAGGCCTTATGGGCGAGCTTTTTCAAAAGCAGTGTAGCCTGATGCACCCTCACGACACTGCGTTGGGAAAAATGACAATAAAAAATAGAGCAAGCCACAGACTTACGTTCAAGAATTGTTGTTGTAATTCTTCGCAAAAAGTCGTACACCCCAACATGACCGTTGTATCCCAGTGCTGATGGGATAGGGAAACTGTCAACACGATCGTGCGCTTGTTATCTACATCAAAACAGAGTTACCATTATCATTCTCGATTACAAGCAAGGAGCTTATTCAGTGGATTTTATTAAGGAGCTTTTAGGAGTTGAAGCTTTTGAGAACAAATTTTATGAAGTTGAGTATGTTGCGCGTTGTCGTATTGCTTTTCCACTTAAATTTTTTTTTCTGGAGAACCCGTTAAAATGCAGTTTTTTGTTGGCTTTTGGTCTTTCAGAAGAAAAGTGAATTATTATTGTTTGTAATTATTAGTTTTGTGTTAATTACATATTTATTTACAAATGGCTACAAAATCTTCAAAGGATCTAAGTGTGGAAAAAAACAGCAAATTGTTGAGGCAGCAAACACATTTTATAGCTTTTTAAAAATAAATCGGAAGTCGTAGGAAAAGCAACACACGGTAACTCTACGCGTTTTTCTCTCTCATTTGCGGCGTTTTATAATGTAAACTACGGAAACCCTGGTGGAGCTTTAAAAAGTGACATGTTTATGCAAGCCAATGCAACCAGAGTGAGAGACAAACGTCCTATCTTCCAAAAATCGGAGCCGATAAAGTAGCCCAATACCAATACAAACAAACAATTTTTTCATAACTTCAATTACAATTTATTTTTATTTTAAAAAACAACGAAAAATAAAAAAGAATTAAAGTTGAATGTGATGTATATCTTCCTTCTAATATGACGAACAACAACGAATTTCTTTTTATCGACGGTATGGCTTCCTTTGGGCTAAACCAACTAAATGGGATAAAAAACCAATTCGGTAAAATTTTGGACCTCGTTTACTTTTCCGAAGTTTTCAACTCTGATGGTACTATTTTAATAAATGATACTAAACTTGTGGAAGAAGATCGTCACCATCCTGCATTAACTATCTCGCTTAGCTTAAATATAAGTTGTTCACCATATATTTGTAAGAATCAGCATGAGTTCAATTTTAAAAAATATAATTTTACCCAACTTTTTAGTTTACTAAATGATATCAACTGGAATTTATTATTTTATAATGTTAATTTCGATGAAATGATTTTCCGTTTTTATAAAATATTATTCGATTGCTTCCTTGTAACTATTCCAATACGCAAAAAACCACTTCTTAATAATAGCCCTCCATGGTTTGATCTACATATTAAGGCCCTTAAAAATAAAAGAAATAAGGCTTGGATAAAATTGAATCGATCTTTGACTGATGTAGCGCTTAATAATTATACTGAACTAAAAAATTAGTTTATTAACTACTCAAATCTTCTTTATTCGAACTTTATATCTGAAACTTTAAACGAACTTTAATCGAATCCGCGTAATTTTTGGAAATACGTTAACTGTAAAAGAAAATCTGATGGATATCCAACTAGCATGAGCTATCTTAATTCAATAAGTCAATACCCAGAGGAAATAGCCAATATGTTTGCTGAATACTTTAAATGTGCTTTTGAAAATACATCTACTTGTGATCCTAATAATGTTTTTATAACTGACGAGTTCTTACACCTTAGCTCCATTGACTTTACAATTTCTGAGGCAACTATTCTTGAGTACAAAGATGAATGTTTTAGTCCCGGTCCTGATGGTTTACCTTCCTTTATGTTAAAGAAATGTGCAATATATATGTCCTACCCGTTGTTTTTGCTTTTCAATCACTCATTAAATATTTCTATTTTCCCTACTCTATGGAAAAACTCATTTCTTATTCCGACTCACAAAAAAGGTAAAAAATATATAGTATCAAATTATAGGCCTATAGCTAAACTATCTGTTATTCCTAAAATGTTTGAATCTATTATTTGTGATGTTTTGTCATTTCACTGTACCTCTGTTCTATGTGATAACCAACATGGTTTTGTGAAGAAAAAAATCTACAGTAACAAATTTGTTGCAGTTTACAACGTTTTGCATTAATGCATTTGAAAGGAATTAGCAAGTAGATTGTATTTTTACTGACTTTAGTAAGGCCTTCGACAAATTAAATCATCAAATTCTTCTCCGCAAATTAAGAGCAATTGGTCTTAATGATCGATTTGTTTCGTGGATATCTTCATATCTTAAAGATAGATCATATAGTGTTGTTTTTAAAGGTGAACGTTCTAAATATTTTACAGTAAACTCTGGTGTACCACAGGGTTTTACACGCAAAAAAAAATGTCCTTGTCTATGATTATATGTTGAGCTCGTCATCTTTGTGTAATTTATCTAGTTTTATTGATCTTGGAGTAGTTTTAGACTCTAAACTTACATTTCGTGAGCACTTCGATGTCATAATTAAAAAAGCAAATAAGACACTTGGTTTTATAAAAAGATTTGCCCGTGAATTTTGTGATCCTTATGTTCTTAAAAAACTTTATGTCTCATTTGTAAGACCAATTTTAGAATACGGATGTGTGGTATGGGCCCCATACTATACGGTTCATATTAACAGATTAGAGTGCGTCCAAAGAAGATTTATTAGATTTTGTTTACGTTTTCTTCCCTGGTCAGATAGAATTACTGGATTGCCACCTCACTCTCAAAGACTTCAATTAATTAATCTTCCATCACTTTTGAGTCATAGAGAGTACTTACAATTTTGTTTTATTAGGTATAGGAATAATTAATGGATCTATTTCAGCCCCTTCAGTCCTTTGTCGGTTGAGTTTTAATGTATTGCAGTACAGTCTAAGAACACAGTTACCACTGAAAAATATTTATAGTAGATCAAACTACGGCGCAAATAGTCCTCTAAATCTTTTAATTAATATTTTTAATAATAATTATAATCTCATTAATTCGATTAATGACAATGTTAAATCAAACAACTTAAAGAATAGGTTTTTTATACAATACTATTAATAATGCAATATAGATTTAAGCTTTGTATACTATTTTAACATTGTATCTACCGTTAGCATTTAACGAAATAAATAATAAATAAAACATTTTTTGTTCATAAGAACGAAGAGTTAAGAATATTATCACATATTTAACTGCTGAAAATCGTTCAAAAACTGTTATATCCTTATTAGAGTCATTGTCAGCATCGTGGTCATTGTCATCACATTTGTACATATTTTGGTTAAATTTATTTATCATTTCAATTGAGTGTAAAAAGTTTTTACAGCAAATTTTTTTAACTGTAGCATCAATACGCAAACGCATAATTACATCGAGCGATGCTGTAGTTAATCGATTTCTTGGTTTTGTTTTTTACACAACTCATGAAACAGAATGTTCTTTCTACTGCAGCATTGCTGACAGGCAAAGTTAATAATTCTATAACAAAATACGCCAAATCCCCGAAAACTAAAACATCAGAAATATTTTTTACGTTAAAAGCCAATTCTGTCCAAAATTCTTCTAAATTTGTTGGAATTTTAGAAGGAAAAACCGAACTCTACATATTTATATAGAGGGAGTTTATTCCATTGTTCTTCCAATCGTTGAATATTTTCCACCGTTTTCTTAATGTTTGGAATTATGTCCAAAGGCAGATCCTTAAAATTTGGCCGATTTTCGCCCAAGATTAGATTTGGGCTATTTATAGCCCAATTATGATTGGGCTGTCATAGTGAAATTTTTGTCGGCAATTTTGGAAAAACATAGCCCAATTTCCGATAAATAGCCCAATCTGGCAAGCCTGCTTGGGTCCTGTAGATGTTCCTTTGTTGAGCCGTTGAAATTATTTAAATTGATTACATATATTTTTAAATTTTACGGCAAGCTGTTCCAGAAACACACACAAGAGTTGAATGCTACATTTTATTTTAATTACTTATTGATTTCATTCTACCATATAAACGGACCCGTAGGTTATAATTGGAGCAATTAAAGTTTTAACCAGCATTAAACTTGTAGATATTGGAACGTAAAGTGAAACTCTTCACAACCGTCTAAGTCTTCCATAAATGTTTCTAATTCCAATTTTTACGTGATCGTTTCAACCATCCGCCCTAATTATTGAGAGACAACGGTTATTTTATGAAAATCTAAGAAATCAAGTGATATTGATTGATAACTCATAACTTTGTTTCTGATTGTCCGATATTCAAGGTTAAGGTCATAAAATAAAAATGAAATATCAAGCTACATACTGTGTACGAAAATGACGAAAATAGAAAGTCTTATATACGAAAAGCAAGTGTGAAGCTCTTTTCAATTTGATTTTCATCCAAAAAATGGTGAAAAAATAAAATAGATTTATTTCAACAATAAATTCATTTGCAGCATTTTTTTATACATACTTGCACTTCAACAAAGCTAAAAACAAAATGAAAATACGCACTGCATAATTTTAAATTTTAGTCCTGGAAAATTAGACATAAATTTGGCCAAAGTTATGAGTATATGAATACCACGGTGCAGTGCAATAAGCACCATGGAAATAAATCCCTTGGTATACCTTATTTCCTAAAATAAAAGGAAATAACATCCGTGGGCTTTTTTTCTTTTTGAAATGGAAACATAAGCTATATGGGTTTTAATTCCTTTTCTTGTAAGTTTCAATTCGAAGAATATAGGGAAAGACATTCACTAAAGAACAAACAAATGATTTTGGACTTTGCCAGTAGTTTTCTTGAACAACTGAACAACAGTAGAAACAATGGGTGGCTTCGCGGGTTCCAAGGATTTCAGCTCCCTCTTTGAGTCCTCTGTCCCGCTCATATGCAACTCCGTCGCTCCACTTAAATTAAGACTATAAATAATTAAATCACACTTTAAGTAAGGGTCTCAATGCCAATTATTCAGAAAGTCGAAAACTTCTGCGGGTCTTAATGCTTTTTGTGGTGTGTCACTCCAACAAGCAAATTAATCGCGCAGGTATTATTTCCTTTTATTTTAGGAAATAAAACCCAGGGTCTTTATTTTTGCAGGTCTTTTTGCACTGAATCTTTCTTATGTCACTTCACACTTCCTAAAAACAATTGCAAAACTGAAGTCATCTACCCGCCGGAATAAAACCTAAATTCTTGGATCATGAAACTTTTTCCCGATACAAAACAGAATCTCATGTTGTTATTGCATGTTTTTTGATTTTATATATACTCGTATATGGATCAATTCTGATAATAAAAAACGGGTATTGTTAAAACCAGACATTTATTTGATTTGTCTCTAAGGCCTTTAAACCATTATATGAAAATTTACGCTGAGGAAAAAATAGATCATACGCTGTCTTTTGAACTTAAATATTAGGGTGTTGTTTCAGTAAATTGGCAAAGTATAGGTAATATCTTCTTCATAACTTTTATAACTCTTCTGAACAGAAATTACATAATAAATATACCTTGTAGTTTGTGCGGTATGAAATTTGGATGTATTGAACTCACCTGCACATAACTTCGTGCGTCAGTAATACTCGGCACATTTCTGGATTTTTATCTTGCCCCTCGTATACAATTGCCTGAAATTAGAAAAATTATAATGCCTTTTAAGTAAATACGCAAGTGCAAACGTGAAACATTATGTTAGTATTTTTAAGATATCAGTAAATTCAAAAGCTTAACCTTAACTCATATACCGCTTTCTAAATATTGACACATGGCTGTGTAATTCCTTATTTATTTTAGAAGAATTTTTTCCATTATTTGCTCGTTTTGGGTTTGATTGATATCTTTAACCTCAAAATGAAAGTAAGCAAGCGTGTGTGGTATGGTATCGACATGACTGACTTTCCTTAAAAGCATAGACACAGTTGCGAGTGGTATAAGATTTAGAAATAGTTTAAACAATAGAAGGACATGTTATTGATGTACATACGTTTATTATATTTACACAACCTAGAGTAATTAGATACTGGACATATTTAGGTTATTCATGGCTGGCATTTCAAACTAGCTCATTTCAAACTTATTTTGTGGGAGGAAAGCAAAAAGGGAAGTGTTCACATTAAGCCTGTTAGTATTGGAATAAACATGTAGTTCATACAGTCATTAAATTCAAAGAGTTTTTTTTTTATTTTTTTCGTAAAATCATTGGCGCAAAATTTTAGACGATTATATGCGATGTAAAAGCATTTTTAGTATGCTTTAATATCAGGATTTTTTTTAGATTAGATTAGATTTTGGTTTTATTATTATTTTTCAATGATTAAATTCATAATTTACAAAAACAAAAAAGCATGGCAGTTATGCCGTCTGCCTAGTTGACAAAACATGAAAATTTCTTACACATAATGTGAAAATTTGATTAGATTTGCCTTCAAAAATTTAAATAACAATAATTCGTATGTATTTTTGAAATATATATATAAAAAATAAAAAAAATCAGTTTATCTTAAAAGTTTTCATTTATGATTTTGTTTCTATAGAGAAGAGCTAGTCTGCAGTATTTGTATAATTTTTGTATATCCATATTGTTAAGCAATAGTATAATTTGGCTTTGTGTCAACATGTCACTTCCGAATACATCCCTTCTGATTTCTCTTAAAATCGGACATTTACCCATAAAGTGAAAATTATCTTCTCTTTCACCTAAGTTGCATAAAGAGCACACTATGGTTAAATCATCTCTATGAGGTATATAGTTCAATGGCATAAGTTCGCCCCGCAGTTTTACCATCATTGAAATCTCGGCTGTACTGTTGTCATCCCTAAAATAATTTTTCTCCCCCAGGTTATGATTCAATTGGCTGTATAGTTGTCTGTAGATAGATCCCGTTGCGTCATTCAAATATTTATCTCGATGTTTTAAGTCCACTGCAGCAATGAGTTGATAAAGCGAAGTTTCTAGTTCTTCACTTTCCAGGTTCAAGTTTATCCCACATTCTGAAGCAAGTTCCAACCAATCAGCACACCAACTTGTCTTTGTCCTTATGACTTCAAGAGCTACTATTTTTGGTAGTCGATTATCATCCATCTTTAAGACTTTCGTTACATAGTCAACTTGCATTTTTAATGTTCGAATGAACAATGGCGAGATTCCTGTTTCTAACATGATAACGTAGTTAGGTGTGCTACGTGGAAGCTGGAAGATTCTTTTGCAGAAGTATCGTAGAAGTTTTTCCACCGTATCGTACTGCTTTGTACCCCATGTCTGAGCTGCGTAGAAAAGGATCGATGCTGATATCGCTTCAAATAATTTGAATTTACTGCTGTGTGCTATACTTTTGTTATGAAAGCATCTATTCCATGTTGCGCTGATTGCGCATTTTGCCTTCATTAATTTTTCCTTCAGATGTTTTTCCATACTCAGATTTTGCGTGAAAATAACTCCTAGATATTTAAATTCCGTTACAACTTCGATATTTTCTCCATTATAATGCCATTTTTCGTGTGCACATTTGCGGCCTCTTCCACTTTTGAATATTAAAACCTTGGATTTGTCAAGGTTAACTATCAGATTCCAAACCCGACATTCGAATAATCGGTTAATCATCAACTGCAAAGATTCAGCAGAGGCTGCCAACAGAACAATATCGTCCGCAAACATCAATAGTTTTATTATTTTCCCCGCGTACTCTACTCCACATGGCAGAATGTCTACCAGATCATCAATGAACATGGCAAACATGCTTGGGCTCAATGTACAACCTTGCCTGACTCCCGATTGTGTTTTAAATACTTCCGAAAGCGCTTCACCATTCCATACTTTACTTGTTGTGTCGTCGTAGAGATTCTGTATGACTCTTCCAAACTTCCATGACATGCCTTTATTATAAAGCTTATAAAATAGCGCCTTTCTATCGATCATATCGAAAGCAGCTCTAAAATCTACGAAAAAGGCATATAACTTCTTTTCCTTACGAAGGAATGTTTCTGCCATACATCTAAGGGTAAAAATATGATCTATCGTTGAATATCCACTTCTAAATCCTGCCTGGTACTCCTTCAGTAGTTTGTTGCCATCAATCCATTCGTTGAATCTTTTGTGCAGTATTAGCGTAAATATCTTGTATGAAGCATTTAGGAACGATATACCTCTGTAATTAGCTGTAATTATCAGGATTTTCAAATGTCACTTTGACAGTTAAAAAATGTGAAACTGGTATATTTGCTTACAATATGTCAAATTTTTAGGCGTGTTAAGCTGAAGTTAGAAAATGATTTAAACTAAGAACATTTTATGTAGTATCATGCTAAAACCTTGACATCAGCCTGTTTAAAATTTTGAGCCATTTACTTTAATAAAGTAAATACCTATTTGGGTATGTAGGTACACATATTTTACATATTTATATTTTTAATGTTGCTTTATTCCATCCAATTCAATTCAATTTACCTATATGTATACATTATTACTCATAATTGAAGATTGTATATTTGTTACTATTTACTTATTTTATTGTTTGTTATTTATTTATATTTAACATATTATATATTTTTTATTGCTCCACTGGAGTCGCGGTGTACGATACGAAATAGGAGACGTTTGGAAATCTAAGACAATGGAACAAAATCTGAAATAATCCTCATCACAAAATCGGTTACAAAATTATATCAACTATAATTACAGACCTAAAAGTGTAATGGCTCATTTCAAAATATTTTGATGGTTGTTTACTATTAGGTGAAAACATTTTGTAGATAAGAACGGAAAGTGATGGACTGTTTTTTAATTATTATGTAAATTTTATTATGAAAAAATATTCATAACCGCATATTGAAATTTTATCAAGTTTAATTTTTACTCCAGACATCAAGAAATAAAAAGAAAACTGGTGATAAAAGTGCAAAACCCTAGACAATGCACATATTTTTTTGATTGCTGTGTAATTAATATAAAATAAAAAATGGGTATTTTTCAGTTTCAATAATAAATACATATCATACCTACAAAATTAAAAAATAGGTAAATCCTAATTTATGTGGGCTTCAGGTCTTTCTTTCTTGAATATTATATTTGAACCTGTGGAAGTGCGTAAACATGTACGAAACGTCGTGTGTTCAAATATAATTAACAAGAAAGAAAGACCTGAAGCCCACAAAATTAGGATTTAACTATTGAATTAAAAGGTCACGAAAAAGGAATAATACAAAATTAAAAATAAAACACTGACAGTTGTTGGCTCAAAATTTATAAGTTAAGGTAAAAAGTTATAATTCAATTCCTACCTACCGTATACCAATCGACCGTATGCATTGTATTAAAAAAAAAATGTTCACATATGTGATATAAACAAGAAAAAAAAACCAACCCAGCTTTGTAACCACAAGTTTCGTTAGATTCTCTCGTCCTCAGTGGACGAGTAATAGACACCAAAAGGTATACTGCGTTAGATGCCACCCCAATTTAAATGTAATTATTGAGCCCGGTTATTTTTTGAAGAGAGGTAATCTTATATATGAACACTCATCTGTAATTACAATTTATCTTTTCAGGATACGAAAGCATCATTCTCCTAGTGATGAAAGTAAAATTTATATATATATACAAATAAATAGATGGCTTGTGTTAGAAACTATAGTTCTCCTTTTTCATAATTTACGCTACGTGCAAGGAGGTTCTTGCAAAGCCTCTTGAAAAGGGCAAAAACACAGATTTTATACGATGGTCCTTAAAGGGCTGGTATTTTTCTGAATGGTGTACACGCTGCATATTGTATAAGCAGCAAGGGCACCCATATGTGCAATTTTATCTCCGCATCTCATCCAACCATATAAAAAGATAATAGGAAATTAATTTTTGAGCCAGGAAAGGCAGCAGTTGTTTTTCTTCAGAAGGGATCAGTTTACACAAAATATTTAACTACACACAACTCAGGGTGCATACTACAGGACATGAATTCACATATTCTCATTCACCCCAATAAACAATTATTGAAACCCCTGTGTTTAAATCATTGAAAGCATAGAAATGTAGATACATTTTGACATTGGAAGGAAGAATATTTACTATATAATCCGAGTTCTACCTGCTAACTAGAGGTATGGCGGGGGAAGGCTTTCAATCCTACATAAATTTAATGCATTTTTTATGTTTGTTCATTTTTATAATGATTTAAGTTTTGTCTCGCTAGGCTCTACCCAAAATTATGTTTAGTTTGACAATTACTGAACTTTTAATACAAAAATATGTAATGGAGTTTTCGTATTTTATATATCGAGTGTACTTATACCTATAAACTTTGTTTGATGGACATCAAATGAAAGCTGACGCGTTGATTACATTAGAGTAAAAGTACAAATTTGTACTGGTATGATAGTGTAGTTTAATCTATACCTACATAGTTATAAACATGTGTGTATAATGTATATACAAAATTAACGGTTTATTCTCTAAAAACTCAAAGGACTTTAAAGTGGCTGATAAATGCTCTTAAAAAGTAAAATATCAAAAATTTCGTCTTTATAGTTGCCATAACAATGTTCACCTAGTCTCACGGGATCACAAAGAGAATTTGCAGTTTTTTTGCATTTTCAAACCGAATAGTGGTGTACCTAGTCCTCATTTAAAAAATAAAATCAAAAAATTCATATTGCATCGCTGATTTCAATGTTATTTAAGCATCAAAGTCCTTTTCTCAGAAACCACTTAAGCTAGGAATTTGCAGTTAGGCTCCAAATTTGTAGTTCTCTTCTCAGTTTCAGTTAGACTGGGCCGATTCTGGTTCTGTGAAAAAGTGAATCGAATAGCTTTTCAATATTGCACTCTTAAATGGGATTCTCGTTCTGTGGAAATGTGAAACCAAACCTCAAAAACACAGATTTTACTTTTTAGTTCCTATCATACTTACTCCAAATCTCGCTTTGATATCAATTAAAAATGTGAAATGTGGATATGTTTGCTTATTTCTTGCACGAACTGTCGCTTTTTAAGGCGTGTCTAGCTGAAGTTTCTTTTTTGTTATAGGTATGGTTTTATTATTTTGCGATACGTATTCCTACTTATTGATGAAAGAAGTATTTATGTTATCTCGAAAAATTGTGTTATCATTATTTGAGCAGCTACTTAGCTTAGGATTTCCTCACAAGATTTGTATTTACAATTCTGCATGGCGTACGTTCGTTCATATAGACCTTATCTGGCATGTGCATCATATCAGATAGCTTAAGACACACGTCGCACCATCCGCCGATCAACATAATTCCCAACCCCATCATTCTCTGCACAAAAATTATATAAAATACCGTTGTAACAGGAAACCTGCAATTATATTTCCTTTTATTGTTTCAGATCGGACTTGGGATGAAAATGGATTTAAAATCTGTCAAAAATCGAAACCACTGAACATTGTTATACCTACCTTAACTTGCAGCTACAATGTGATAGGGGAAGACTTTGGCAAATTATGTTATACAGTCAGCCCTTAACCATAATTTATTTTATTTTCCTTTCCTTTATAATGTTCCCCTTATAATATCAATACTTTATTATTGATATTAACATTTAGGTACATTATGTTGGTATTGTTGCTTCTGAACTGTTAAAATAACTTCTACGACACAAAAGAGGCACTCAACAAACTTGAATGCGCATCAGAAGGGATGATTTAACTCACATAGAAAAAATTGAAGTGTGGCTAAAAAAGAACAATTGATCAAGGACTCGGATTACAAGAGCTCTCTGATCATTGCAGGGTTTATCACAGGTTATTTTTGGTGTGCCTTTTGAAAATGTGTTCCCCTTCAATGATTGCCTCACAAGAGGTGTATTTTATTTATTACCTTGATTATCATAATTTAAAATGCAAAATAGTAGAGATTATATCAACTTTTACATGAACCAATCACCTTTTATATGGAAATTATTCGGAAGCGTAAATTATATAAGAGTTTCATTGTTGTTGAAGAGTATTATAAGTTTAAAGTGAACCTACCTTTGAATGAAATGGAGAAGGAAAGTGCAACTATGAAGATTTGTGCATAATAGTTTATTCAACCTGTTGTAACCAGGAAGATATTTATTTAATTTTTAAAATTTGTTTGAATTGATAAGAAGCTTTATGACTATAGCTTTCCCTTTCAGTAAGTAGCAATTGCGTTATAAACATGCTTACGACAAGACACTACTAAATTAACTTTGTGCGTTCCTGAAAGAATAGTCACACTGCTCACTTCTCAATATTTTTGGTCTCGAAAACTAAGCTGATTTTGACAATTTACTATGAAAATTTTTTTACATCCCAAGTTTATCTTGATAGGTTTCATCCAGTGCGATAGCCTTGTGGATGCCTGAAATCGCTAGGTGATGTCATAAACATTTTGTATGGTTGATACTCGAGCCATGCCAACAGAGTGACAATTTCACGGTGTATCGGGTATTTTTGATTTTAAGTGTGGCAGTATGACAGTCACACCGTCTTTTCAATATGACAAACGCAACAAATTGATTGAGGGTGTAAAAATGATAATTTTGTATAGAGCTGGTTTATGAAAATGACAAACGTACCGACGGGAAGTATTTCCCTTCGAAAGTATAGTAGAAAACAAATAGTAGCCGCTTATTATTGATAATTCTATAGGCAGCTCAGTAAAATTTTACACAGTAAACAACAACAAAGGAATATTGTCGATAACTTAGTCAGTAAAATAAGTGAATATAATAGTTAAGATAACATTTTTGAGTTTCTGGAATAGTTTAACAATCAATGGGATTGCAGAAAAATATTTTTTTTATTGAAGGTTGGCATTTAAGTATTCGTTGATATTTTTCAATGTTTATGCTTTGTTTTTATTAGAACCAAAATGTGTCAACGTAAATAATCAATGTGTGGACTCCTTGACGTCACAAAAAATCATCGGTACACACAATGTTGTTTCTAGATGCGTTGACATGTAATCTGTGTAAACGTGTTTGTAAACGGATTCGGTTCCTAAATTAAATCTAGATCCATATCGAAAACGCTATTTACACTGGTGACAGTTCGCATTGAAAATTTACTGAATAAAAGATGTAGTTCGTTCCCCATCCCTCAAGTAAGAGTGGTTATTACTAATTACTATCGCAAGATGGCTGCAATGTAAACGGTAAACCCAACAAAATTTATGTTTTATATTTCGCTTGGGAAATTGAGCGCATTGCCGTTGCATATGGAACAAAATACTTTATGCACGTTAAAAGCTCGTCACCTACCTATGAGTCAAGTAAACGTGTCAAATTCTATTGAACAATGGTAACGATTTTTTTCTTCTATTAAATGTCGAAATATGAAATTGAAATTAAAGTAATAGTTTAAGCAAGAGGCGAAGCTTCCGCCAAAAATTAAAAAAAAAAAACACTAATGAAAGATTAAGACGACTGACAAGTTTTCATAAGTTCTTCCATTTTCTTAAAATTTATAACTTCGTGTTACTGGTTTAAAATCTGCCATTTAGTTCGTCATAAAAACTAACAAGGACAACTGGAAACCATTACAAAAAAATGAATACGTTTTGATTGAGTTAACAATTTTTAGTTGCTTGAGTTATAAAATCAAGTAACGTGAAGTTTTTAAATATATTATTTTTCACTACTAGACGCAAAAGTAAGAATGTTACAAAAACGCCGCGGCCGATACATTCCTTTTTCTCTTTCCAAACTTTCAACAGTTACTCTAATCCAACTCAACCTGCATAAACCATTCCACCTAATTTAACTTACCTAATATAAAAAGACAATATTTTTTCAACACATCCCTTATCTTTTTAAAAATTGAATTAGTTCCAAGTAGGTATTTCGTATTTGTTTTGGAAAAAATCATGCAGTGATGCTCCAAAATAGTATAAAAAGGAAAGAAAATACATTCAAATAGTATACTTATTATGTTAATATCTAGGCGCAACAATGCTAGTCCAAATAAATTACAATTTTAACGCTTTTTATTTTTTTTTTTTATAATTTTACATTTCGGCGATAGCTGATTTCGACCCGCATACCAACGATTTAAAAGTGGATATAATAGTTTTTATAACGTTTTATTCGGAATTGCATTACTGTGCTGCCTAAAGATTCCCAATACAAAACGCCTTGTTTATGTTCGAGTTCGAGTAATCATTTCCCCCGACCTACGACGCACAGTGGCCCGTTTATGCATTTCTAGTGGCAATAATAATTTATCGCGTGGGTCTATAATGCAAAACTGTTAATTTTATTGAATTAACAAATGTTTGGTCCATTAGAAACCAAAAGGAAAATTTCGGCAAGAGTATGATAACTGTGGCGCCAAAAAATGATAACGGTTTTTTGTAGAACACTTTAATTCAAGCATATTTTACTATGGGAGGGGGGTCTTTCTCCCCCACCGTTTCGGCGGGAGGGGCAATTTTATGAAAAAAGTACTAAAAATGGAAAAAAATAATTAAAAAATAACGGTAATATCTACAACTAAGTATTATACCTTTTTGTTTAAGCCAATACTCTGTTCTATTAGCCAGTTTTTAAATCAAGTGAAATCTACGCATAGTTTTTGAAAAAACGAATTTCAAACTCAAAATTTGGGAAAAAAAACATTAAAAAAATGTTTAAAGTAAAATTTGTCAATACTTTCAGATTTTATATTATTTTCTTTTTCTTACAATTCGTTTCTCTTATTAATTCTTATTCAACAACTTAAATCTACATATATGATTTTATGTCTTCTACTTTTCGAGAAAATTGTAAAGAATTGTAAGAAAATAAAAATAATTATAAAATCTGAAAGGGTAATTTTTCCTAATTAAATTGAACCACATTAAAATAAAATAATGTCCCTGCTGAGAATCAAGATAAGGATGTTTAAACATTACATTCACCTTTGGACTTGATTTGTATAGAATATACATTTTAAAGAAATTACTTTAGCAAGTGGGAATTGGTTTGGAGTTGTGTTCTTGTTGTTTACTTGTTAGTATAACTTTATACTAGGCTTAAGGAAAAAAATATTTGAATAACAAGAACACAACTCCAAACCCATTCCCACGTGCTAAAGTAATTGCTTTAAAATGTCTATTCTATACAAATCAAGTCCAAAGGTGAATGTAATGTTTAAACTTTATACTAGTGTTGGTGACATTGTTTTGCGAAAAAAAAAACATATTTTACCGTTTTTAAATTGGTTTCGATTGTTCGGCTTGTCGGTAGTGTTTTGTTTTTAATAATTGTTTGATATTCGCCTGGTTTGTATCGACTTTTTTCTTTCGTCACACACATTTTTCTTGGGGAAAAAAATTATTTTTTTCACCACCATTTTTTTTTTCGTTGAAAAGAACTGTATATCTACTAGACTTTAAAAAAAAATAAAAACTGTATGAAAAAAAAAAAACAATTTAAATTCATTTAAATTCTCATGTCACGACATACATTTGCCAACAAACGTAGCGTGATGTGCATACTACTCGTATTATGGTGCTGATTTTATTTTATATATTTTACTTGTTTCAACATCAAGGGGTAATGATTAAGTGATAAAATTAATTCACTTCAATTCACAAAATTTTCGATATGTTGAGAACTCCTCCTCCACTTACCGCCTACAATTATGCAAGGCTTACAGATCTTTCAGATATACTACTTCATCAGAGTTTGGTATCTGATGGATTCTGGATTCATTTGCGTAATGAATGCATTTATAATGATTTGTTTGTTATTTATTTTCCTGTTTTTATTATTGTTTATTGCCAAGAATTAACATTGTGCGGTCCTTTTGCTGATGCGAGTTGTGATATGCGGCGTTAATTGCAAAGTTTTTCCCTTGGGTGAATTATTATTGTTTTTCGACGAATTGTGTTGATTATACCTATTGATCTTAAAGGCTTGACTTTTTGTCCACTTTAATTCATATATACAAAATTTAAAGCTCATAGAACTCAAACAACGCTGGAGTGTATACCTAACACACTAGGTATACTTATAATAGATAAGGTTGTTTTTGTACTGGATGCCGTTATATTAAAACGATAAAATAGCTACCAATAAATAAAAATGAACATCGATAGGAAAATGTTTTGGATTCTGATGGTGAACGATTTTTTGTATCCTTTTTACGCTATGGTCTTTTGCATCAGTTGATTGTTATGAACATGTTAAAAAATATGAAGGTTATGCTTTTACATACATAGGTATATGGGATACGACTGTTGAATTTTCAATCTTTACACGTTTTCGTTTAAGGTTGGATGTCGGTGATTAAAATCGTTTACCATATCTATGTCATTCACTTTCAACCAAAATTTCTGAAAATTATATAAGGGAAGACATGAAGTTATACTGATATCTTTATAAATAAGCATGGTATATGTATATCTACACAGTTTTACTTGCGATATAGGTTCTACAAGGCTATACATATATTTTTACTTTATATTTTTACCGAACACAAAAATCCTGAGCTAAACCAGTCATTCGGGATCCTGTCGTTTAGCATTCTATGCAATTATTCGTTCGCACTTTTTAGTACAGTAACTTTATATATCAGACCTTGCGTCAAATCCGGTAGTTCCGATTTTTAGCTGAGTTGTTTATAATGTTGGCCTAATGAAGAAACCAAGTTTTCGACCTCGAGCGCCGAACGCATCATGGTCAAAAATCGATAAAACCACGAAATTTTGGCGTTTTTTTCAGTTATTGGCAATTTTAACCCTAAACGACCAGTTTTTAATTATATCTTCGTTCTACGTTTTAAAATTTACGATATTTCCATCCATTTGAGCCCAAAAACCTCTCTGTAGACGCAATAGTTTCTAACATACAGCTTTTTAAAGGAACAACTTTCAACAAAACAAAAAACAATAAAAATAGAAATTAATTGATTAAAAAAATATCTGAAATTGATTTGACACAAACGCAATGTACATCAAGTGATTTCTTACAAAATCTCAATTTATGAGAAAAAATTCATTGGAGCGGTTTTAAAAAAAAATATTTTTTTTATATATAAAATTTTGAATATTTTTTTAAGAAAAAAAAATTGATACGCCAATTTTTAGTTAGGTACTTATTTATGCGTTTAAAAATTAATTTTGAAAAAAAAATTGAAACTTATTATGTAATAGCTTTTGTGTAAAAAATTTCATTAAAGTTGGTTCAACAGATAATGAGATATGCGAAAACCCACAAAATGGTTATATGAGAGGTACCAATTTTAAACGATAGATAATTTTTTTTCAATAATATGGTAGATCATCCTAATATTAAATCACACAAAAATTTTAATCAAAATCGTAGGAGCCGATTTGAGAAAAATGAGACTTTCAATATAAATGTATTTAAAATCTGCTAGATAGTGTCAAAAAACTGCTGGGTCGACAAAGTCGTTTTCGAATTATTAAGTTCTCAAAAAAAAATTGGAAACTTTTTTTAAAAATCAAAAAAAAAAAAATTTCAAAATTTTGGTACACAATATTTTTAAAATTAATGTAAACATTCTCTATATAAAAATTGATCAAAATCAGTTAAACCGTTTTTGAGAAAATCGAAAATCAAAAAAATTGGTTCTATGGGAGGTACCATTTAAAACCATTTTTCCGAATTTTTTTTATAAAATGGTAGCTGTGGGCACGTTTTTACGAATGCATAACTGCCACATAGTACGTATGTATGTATGTACATTGTACATATGCATATCGCAAGTAAAAACAAACATCCTTACGCCTTAAAGTGACGGTTAAGTGAATTAAATTCCCATGAAGAGTAGATTTCTCTAAATAATATATTATACATATAAGTACAAATTTCAAGTGCAAACATTAACTCTTCTCGTCTTAGGTGAATCACCCTGTATTACTGGTCATATAATTGAATACGATAAATAAAGGTAGTGAAAAAAAGTAATGAAATGAATATTCAATTCATCAAGTTGTGTGCTTGTATATGCAGATACCTACTACTATTAGATAACTTGTAAATTAATTGATGACACAAGCTAGACAATCATCTGTTGACCAATTTAGAGCCCGGTGGTATTCAAGGAGAGATAAGGTTCGAAGTGTTTTTTTTTTGTTATAAAGTGATTTGTACCATAAGGTACACAAATTCGAGAGACACAGTTTATCATTTTATCGTTAGCACTTGCTATACAAACAGTCGCTACAGTTGAACACAAAATAAAACACAACAAAATTGAAGGACGGTTAAACTTCGTAGATACGTTTCAAATGAAATCCATTTCACTATGAGGCTTGCAAGGACTCGCTTGCTTATTTTACAAGGCCATGTATTTCATTTTTAGAAAACATTCTGTGGAGGATTGCTTGAGTTAAAAATAGCCGTTTACCAAAAATAAAACGACTGACGCAGAATACCCATATGAATGTCAATAACTTACGGAAGAGGTACAATTTGTTTCCTAATTGGTAAACAAAGCAACAGGGAAACAGAACAATTGAATGAAGTTTAAAAGTTCTTAATATTGAGAGCTTGTTATGAATTAAAAGATGGAAGTTTTTATTCTAATTTTATTTTGTTTTTGGTCATTTTTTTACAATGGCGTATCAAAGAGGGAGCTCAGAGGGGTTGACAACCCCTCACTACCAAGTAATTACGAATAACTATTGACATATCTACGCTTACATTGGAAAAATAATTTTTCTTTATCGTTTTATTGCAATTCAATTCGCAACGAATCTTCTCTGCCAACTGCACTGAGCAGGCGTATGAATTGCGTTTCAAAATAATTCTGCTTACTATGTTTAGATAAGGAAAGAATGTGAAAGATGAAACAGCCCCAGTTTCCATTCTGGACCAGAACTCACATTTTTGATTTGAGATGGAAAAGTGCCTGAGGACCACCTCAATTGAAATCAGTCTAACAGGGCTATTCTTGCGTTATGAGGTTTGGTACAGACAATGGGGAATAATCTGAGAAAAGTTTTGAAGTGGTCCAAGTTTGAATGCAGTTTTATAGGGGGGTTGATTCTGAGTATAAATCTGAGTTTGCGGGAAATCTGGCTTTGTGGGGGTCCCGTTATGTTTAAAATAAGACTTTTTTTGGTTTTCTGCGTTTTTCTCCGTTTGTAATACTTTTTATGAAAAATGTATTAAGAACTTTTTTGTTCCAATTCATATTATCTACAAATCCCTATACAACATTTATTTTTTTAGCAAGTAACTTAGAAGTTATAAGCGAAAAACGAGTGAAAATTTGGCCATGATCAACTTTATTTGCGATTTTCTCGAAAACCGTTACATTTTAGAAAAAAAGTATTAAGTACCTACTTTTATTTAAACAATATTCTAACGAACAAAATGGTATATTGTTTATTGAATTCTGATAACATTTAACCTAACTATGAAGATGTGAAGTCCAGCAAAAATCTTTTTTATTAAAAAAGGCGAGTAATTTCAGATACAATATTTGAGGAGATTACGGTAATTGTGGCGCCAAGAAATGATACCGTTTTTTTGTAGAACACTTTAATACAAGCATTTTTTAGTATGGGAGGGGGGGTCTATCTCCCTGCGTTTGGGCGGGAGGGGCAATTTCGTGAAAAAAGTTCTAAAAATTGAAAAAATGTTAAAAAATAACGGTAATATCTACAATTAAATATTATACCTTTTTTTTAAAGCCAATAATCTGTTCTATTAGCAAGTTTTTAAATCAAGTGAAATCTATGCATAGTTTTTGAAAATTTTTAATACTTTCAGATTTTATATTATTTTTTTTTCTTATTAATTCTTAATCAAAAACTGAAAACTAGATGATTTTATGTCTTCTAGTTTTCGAGAAAATTGTAAATTACCAATTTTTTTTATTGAATAAAATTTAGTTTTGCTTGAGTATTTACGTTGAATAGAGATAATAGAATATGTAAATGTATGTGATTAATTCTTATACAAATTGCCTCTATATAATAATCTCCCCGTATCCAGCTTTACGTCATATAAACAGTGAGGTATGTATGGGGGGGGGGGCATGCTGCCCCCCTGCAACCTACTTACTTGGGCTCACTATAGGATTTGGGGTTTGGATTTGCAAACGAAAAATTAATTAAATTAAAATAGTAGTTTTGGTAATTTCTAATTTTCTCGAAAACTAGAAGACATAAAATTATATAGTTTTCAGTTTTTGATTAAGAATTAATAAGAAAAAAAAATAATAGAAAATCTGAAAGTATTAAAAAATTTTACTTTAAACTTTTTTTTTATGTTTTTTCCCAAATTTTGAGTTTGAAACTCGTTTTTTCAAAAACTATGCATAGATGTCACTTGATTTAAAAACTGGCTAATAGAACAGATTATTGGCTTTAAAAAAAGGTATAATACTTAATTGTAGATATTACCGTTATGTTTTAACATTTTTTTTCCATTTTTAGAACTTTTTTCACGAAATTGCCCCTACCGCCCATACATTATTCATAAAAAGTATTACAAACGGAGAAAAACGCAGAAAACCAAAAAAGTCTTATTTTCAAGATAACGGGACCCCCACAAAGCCGAATTTCCCGCAAACTCAGATTTATACTCAGAATCAACCCCCTATAAAACTGCGTTCAAACTTGGACCACTTCAAAACTTTTCTCAGATGGTATATAAATGACTCCCCATTGCCTGTACTAGTTGATTTCTTGTGATGTTGTTGTGGTTCGATAACATTTTTGGCATTCTCAGGCAATCTTTACAAGAAACTGGAAAAAAAAACTCACCACTGCTAGGTGAATTTTTATTAGATTGTTTAAGCCTATAGTATCCAGTTCTTTTCAACGAATGAAAAATGTGTGTGGTGAAACAAAAAAGTCGGAAAAGAACCAGGTGAATATCAAAACAATTATGTACCTACATATTAAAAAAAATCGACAAGCCGAACAATCAAAACCAATTCAAAAACGATGAAATATGTTCCTTTTTTTCGCAAAACAATGTCACCAACACTGTTTAGTGCGAAAAAGTTGTTTTCTACAGGTTTGGCTTACTTGTCCATAATTAAAAGAAAATTGCGGCTTCATACTGAACAGAAAACAGAAATGACTTGAATTGATTTTACAGTTAACAGTTAAACAGAAACAGACAATTGAAAATTATACACAAATTCCACAATTCACATACAGAAAGTTAGTTATAGACAAGAGGAGCCAACGAAACTTTACAAACTTTCCAATTATCTTCCAGTGTGTTGTACAAACATAGTCGCAAAACATATGATTTTGGGTAGGTCATTGACCTATTATATATGGACTGCCAGTCAAGTGTCTTTTCCATACAAATGCCGAAATGAAAATGGTTCAACCTCTCCTTAATGACATGATCGCTAAAACGGTAGAAGCGGCAAACAGATGTACTTATTTTCAGTGCCATCTGTTGCCACTTTGTCTGGACAAGCTTTTTTCGCCATAGAAACTACTGACATCTATTATTATTTCTTATAAAAACTAAGCCATCTGTTTCAACTTAAATGAATATTTTGACATTTTCTATTTGTGTTTTTTTTTTATTTTCAGTTTCCATTTGCGTCGTACTTGGTAATAATTTTGTTAAGTTCTTAATATTTACTTTTATTGAATAAAATCTTTAGGAAAAACGAATAAATTCAAAGTTTCTTTCAGACTGTTCGTTATGGAAGATTTTCATTTTTTTCATCTTCGCATCTCACCTAATTGATACCTACAAAAAGTTATGGCGCTCGTTGAACAGCATGTCGGGATTTTCTCCGGATGGAAAACTACATTAGTATATTATCTAGGAATTCTCAAAATATGGGACACAGAAACAAATTAATTAACGCAAGAGTTCATTCCAAATTTGTATTTAAGCAGCCAATGTAATGCAATAACATGGGTGGAAATATCTGCCCAGAAGAAGGTAAATGTTCCGAGCAGTGTCCCATGTATCGGAAGAAATTTAAGAAATTATCTTTTTTTCAGTTGAAGAAGGAACGAAAATCCTTGGAATCAAGTGCTTCAGTTTACATTGCATTGGCCACAAGCACCGGAGGAGTGTCTGTTAATTCTTATTCCCTGGGAATAAGACGCACCTCAGAAGTGACAATTTTAGTACGTATTATTCTTGCTGTACACAACACAGAATATGCGGTTTCTGCTTTGAAAATGGAACGGATTATATGATTACGGAAGGTTGGCCCATATCCTGCTTCTCCGTCGTCTTCTGGCTACTCGCCCTGAAAAGGTTCTATGTCCGTATCGGTTTCCTGGTGTTGATCATTGTCTTGTTCACCATACGGATGCAATCGAATTATTAAATTAATTAATTTATTCCGATTTTTTTCATTGTCAAGAAAGTTTTCGAGACTAATCAATGAAAAAAAAACAAAAAACAAAAATAAAAAAAAACAAGGAGAAAACTGAAGTGTCAAAAATGCTTCACCGTGTTTTCCGCTTCAGCAAAAATAGCACTAGTATCGTTTAGTTATAGGTTGAACCATCGTGAAGTTGGCTCCTGGCAGTCCATATATAATAGGTCAATGGGGTAGGTATTTGCGAAATTTGCAACTCATATGTTGCTGCACCACTTGTTGGTTATCCAAAAAATAAAGATTCTTATCCCAAATCCAAAAGGATATTTTTTAATTTTATTAATTAATAATATTATTCAATGCTTATGTATATTGTATATTAATCATGATTTACTTACAATTTGGTTTTTTATTTAACAAAAAAAAAAATGATGAGCAACTAATTTGAACTTGACGTGGTTTTTCTATCTAACCTTATATTTTTGACAAAATGCGTTTTTTTTTTTAATGGGCTAGTTCAAATAATTGAAGTACATTGTAAGAAGTTTATGGACTCGATGACACATATGTTGATAGAATACATGAATAATGAATAAGAAATAAGCTCTGCGGAAAGAGTCGACAGATGACAGATTTCATTTTGAAAGTATTCAGCGAATATTGTGCGTTTACAAAAAAGAGTCCCAAATTTTCAAAAGGAGTCAAATTGCAAAGATTTTTAAAAAGGGGAGTCCCGGAGTCCCAGCGTTTAAAAAGAGTCAAAATGACTCTAAAGAGTCCCAAAGGTAACTCTGCACCCACCCCATAAGAAGGACATGTATTTTTTTTCGGGGAGGATCTGTATACTAGGCATAAGTTCTAAATTTTTTAACGGATCCATTGAGTACAATTTTGTGAAGCCTAAATACATTGATAGTGGTAGCACATTAGAACATTCTGCAGCATGTAGGCATGCAAATTTCAGCGGAAAACTCGAAATATATATCTACCTACCTTTGGCTTTTCATCTTATGTAATTGTTTTCTGTAGAAGCTTATTGCAGTTACTTCATATGTAGTAGATCTACTTTATTTATTTTTGTGTCAGCATCTGTTATACGTAGCAACTTATTTCTACTTCGTTTGACTCATTTTTATATAACGATCAAAATTTCATTTAATATGTGTTGTATTGATTCATTATCCCAAAAGAAATACAAACTGTATTATTCAGAAACCGAAAGTACCTACTACAAGAACATGATCAAACACGAACAAAGCGTGCTCTGTTATCAGCACGTGGCATATACCCGTTTCTGTTGCATTGTGTCCACAGAAGGGAAACCGCCCACAGTTTTATCTTTTTTGGGGGCAAAAGTAAAACAAATAACGGATAAGATAGTTTTTTTTTATTTTCATAGTAAAGAAACCAGAATTAAGGACTGAGGTAAGGTTTTTTTTAAAGTGAATATGTATGTACAGTATTTTACGGATATAAGAAACACTCATATAAGAAAAACTCGCTTATAAGAAACGCAACCTAAAACACCATAGCGCAAAATTTTAAACGATTTAGTACAATGTTAAAGCCATTTTATCATAGTAAAAATGCTTTAACATCGTACTAAATCGTTTAAAATTTTGCGCTCATGTCTTTATCTTAAATTTCTCTCTGAAATTGAACGTATATAAGAAATTCGCATATAAGAAAAACACGTTTATAAGAAATACCTTTTAATGCACAATACACATTTTCAAGAACAAAAAAGTACGCATATAAGAAACTAACTTCAGCTTTACTTTGATTGAAATAAAAATTTGTTTACACATACGCACCAATATGTTTCCACCTTTAATAACAACTTCCAGTTTTCCAATAAAAATGACAACGTCAGATTGACAAGAGCGTGAATACTCCGTGGTCTATAAATTGTGACATTTTGATTTTATATTTGATTGTTTGTTTTTGTCTTCGTTTTCGTTTTCGTTTAACTTTCCTTTTTTGTTTTTATGTTGTGTGTTTAAAATGCTTAGAAAAAGAAACACGGTATCCGTAAAAATAAAACTAAAAATTTTAGAAGAAATAAAATCGGGGAAAACAAGAAAAACTTTTTGCATTGTTTTTTTTTCTTAAATCCGTTGTTCTTTATAAGAAATTTTTTTTCTTGTATCCGTTGTTTGCATATAAGAAAAACTCGGATATAAGAAAGAAATGTCCGGGATTTTCAGACTTTCTTATAAGCGTGTTGTACTGTATATTGATTTTTCATTTATTGTGCGTTAAATGGAACAGTTTTGAGTTTATAACGGGTGATTTTTAAGCTGGTTTGGTTTTGGCAACACTGGTTTTGACAGCTGACGTGTGTTTAGTACCTTGTGTCACTGTCAAACAGCTTCAGTTTGGTTTGCAATTTAACCATGGATCGTCTTACAAATGAACAACGCTTGCAAATTATTGAATTTTACTATCAAAATTCGTGCTCGGTTCGAAATGTTGTTTATCGAAAAATTGTGTTCAGCGATGAGGCTCATTTTTGGTTGAATGGGTACGTAAATAAGCAAAATTGCCGCATTTGGAGTGAAGATCAGCCAGAAGCATTGCAACAGCTACCAATGCATCCCGAAAAAGCCACTGTTTGGTGCGGTTTATGGGCCGGCGGCATTATTGGGCCATATTTCTTCAAAGATGATGCGAATCGCAGCGTTACTGTCAATGGTGAACGCTACCGAGCGATGATAACAAACTTTTTTTTGCCCGAAATGGAAGTTCTTGACTTGCATGATATGTGGTTTCAACAAGACGGTGCCACATGCCACACAGCACGCGAAACAATGGCGCAATTGCGAGGCGAGTTTGGTGAACAGTTAATTTCACGTTTCGGGGCGGTCAATTGGCCGCCTAGATCGTGCGATTTGACACCATTAGATTATTTTTTGTGGGGGTATGTCAAGGCTCATGTCTATAGGGACAAGCCCGCTTCGATTGACGCACTGGAAGCCAACATCCATGCATTCATTCGTGAGATACCGGCCGATATGTGTGAAAGAGTATGCCAAAATTGGACTCAGCGGATGGGCTACCTGAGACGCAGCCGCGGTCAACATTTGCATGAAATTATCTTTAAACATTAAATTGCAAGGTTCAAACTATCGATTCAAATAAATATTTCATTCATTTTTTCGAATTTTTTCGAATTTTTTGTGTTTTTTTTTTTTTAAAGTTCTAAACCTCTTAAAAAATCACCCATTATTTATGAAGAAATATGTTCATCAAACCTGGTGTGGAGTCAGTTGGACCAGGAGGTCCATCTAGCCCCGCTGTTTTAAGTAGACGTATTTTATAAGAATGTTTTATATATGAGGAGGAGATAAAGTACCATACTTGCCAAAAGTTGGCTCATAGATTTGCCCCGCTATAGGAAGTAGTTTGACCACTTGGACTTCATCCATTTAAGGCAGCATTATTCTTCTGTGGTTAAATATTTTCATTTGTTTTAAATTTCATTTAGAAGCCAAAAGTCCATTCTTTTTTTTGATACCAACTCCATAGTTGTACTATGAATAGTTTTATATTTATGAGGCTTTAAGTAAAAAGTGGTCCAACTAGTTCCACTCTACCTTACCTATGTATTTGTGAAACTTATTCTTCAAAAAGCTGTAATTGTTAAACGAAAAACTAGTAAATTTTTTTTTTTTAAATCTATCTTGTTTTTTTGGCGATTTGCTACAATTTCTGGGCTCAGCATTGGCAGCCCTGTCTCCAAGCTCATTCAATTAATGATTGATAGAACTCGAGTTATTTGTTTTCTTCGTTTCTGTTATTTCAATTTCAAATCATACACGTGGACGTGGCAATATAACGAATGGTGGCTTTATTTTTTTTTATTTTACACGAATCCAGGAGTCCCTACACTGTTCTCTATCATTGCCGACAATATGCTTACTGCACACTTTACTTGCGATAAGCTTTTAAACGGTGTCACCATTTAAGGGAAGCACCATTATTTATGTCCTTATAGTATCTTAGTCCACTATCTATATCATTGTCTCCAGATAGATATACACAACCTACACCAGACCTAAACGCATTCATATGCACCTACACAGCTATAAATCTGAACGCCCTTGGCCAGCGGAATTGGTGGAAAAAAAATCAGAATGACTTGCATCGTTACATAATAGAGGAAGGATTCTCTGGATCTAGCAAAAACAGTAGGAAACAAACATTTAAAAAAAAAAATTCCCGGAAAAAAATTGTTATAAATAACCCGCGAGAATTATCTCATCCGGAAAAGTGGAGCCTTTTTGATTTATTTACTCATTCATTTGTCAGTTGTTTGCTGGGTGTATCACTTAAATGCATGGATATGAGTCTGCCTTCCTGTTCTTGATTCTCCCACTCTCGGAAAGAATAAATAGGCATAAAAATCTTGTCGGTATATACCTATAGCTTCCGTGTAAACTCATTTTTGTAAAATGTCCTGTGTCGATCTACAGAAAATGAATGCAAAGTAAAACACAAAACAAAACGGTGGAAGCAACTGCAGAAAATTATTACCTATATCAAAGTTCAGGACACAGGTTAAATGTTCGGTTTTTATATGAAATTAAAAATAAATGTATGTACCTATCTAATAGATTAAAGAAAGTCACATCTGATACATTCACAAAATTTATATTTAATTTTGTATGTGCATATTTCTTTTTAAATCATACATAGCTACAAAAAATTTTTATTTTTTTTACACTTCAAAATTGGTTTATCATAGTTAGTTTTAAGATGAAAAGATACGTGAAAAGCTTTTGAACCAAATCGAATGAAGTAATGTTGTATTGCCGTATTGCTTCAATAAGACTTCTACAAATTTTGTAAAAGGCAATCATATTATGTAATTCACAATCAAGAGGTCGTACCTAAATAGTATTTTTTTTAAATATTTAAGTCGTCTTTAAATTTGATTATTGGTAAGGCCCATTATAAAAATAAACACGACAGAAGGTATGTTTAACTCTAATAGGTATAGCAAATTTTCAATTTTTAAGCACAAGTGATTTGATTTGAGTATTTTGAATATAAAAATAGAAATTTCACTTGTTTAATCGGTAAACGCAAATGGTCAACGAGTTGACGTCAGAGATTCAACGCGATGACAATTTGCGTTAACCGTCTACTAGTAGCTTAATATCCCAATTTTAGCACGCTATGAAATAAAATTTGATTCTTTAAAACAGAAGATTGAGTATCTATAATAAACATCAAATGAAATTCAATCAAAACGCTTTGGGAAACAATTGACAGATGTTTGAGTGAATCAGGCTGTCTGAGAATTGTAAAGAAACACACTTACCGGTTCCTTCGACTTCATCCGAAAATTATTTTAGAACAATAATTTTCGTTCTTTAAATCCTTAATTGGATTCTCTGATAATGTGCCTTAAAGAGCGGTTTTCAGAAGAAAACAAATAAATCCGCATATATGCAATACTTCAGTTATCTCCTAAAAATATACAAAACATGGACTCATCCAATTTCAGTTATAACTGATAAAATGGACCCTTTCCGGATAATTTTTCTGCCGAGTTTTTTGTGTTTGGTTTAACCCAATTATAAGTGTACATACATATTTTGACTAAATTAAATATAACAATAAAATGTGATGTTTTGAAAAATGCGGAAGAATTGTATCCTTCGATTTCTGCAGCACTATCTATAGGACTTTCCATTTACATTCCCGCCACAACATATACAGCAGAGCGTCGAGCGATCTTTCAGTACAATAAGAAAGGTAAATCTTGGCTAAGGTCAACAATGAGCGATGAAATGAACATTCACAAAAATCTAGTAAAAGAAGATAAAATTATAGAACGTTTTGGTAAACCACCACGAAAACTTCAATCCTGTTTTCAAAACAATAAAAATACAAACAAAGTTTTTTGTAATGAGCATTATTACCTATAGTATTTATTTTTACGAAAAAATAAAAAAGGTGAGTAACATAAAAATTAAATCAATTTTCAATGAAATATAACATCGCCTAAAAAAATATAAATATATGTTGTAAGCTTCACTAATTAAAAATTTAATTGCTTAGTTGTTGTAATATTGAATATATACATAACGTAACTAATATATGTAGGTATGTATAATGTACAACTATAATAATAATAATGTTGATACTAAACTTCGATTTTTCTTTAAATGCGTATTACTTAATATGTATATCAACGATTCTATAGTCATAATATTTTGAATATATAAAAATGTATTTTCTTAAGAAACCCTGGTTGTTATGATATTTCTAGGTATACTAACCTTTTTGAATCGAAATTTAAAAGCAATAATAACCCACGGTAAAATTAATTATCCATGAAAATGTCTTCACAAAAGAACATATGGTGTTTTTATATACTATTGCCACTGGTACTACTCACTATAAGAAAAATAAGAAGGGAGACTGAAAAACCACTTTTACATCTATTAACACCCCTTTTTGACTGACCTTCTGTTTTTCTTTTGTAGTTTTATGCCAGATTATCTGACAACTTTATTTTCTGTTGGAACCAAGTCCAATAACTCACTGCAGTTAATTAAGTGTGACAATCGATTTTCAATGAGACTTATGTTCTTTTACAAAATTACTATACGGGATAATCACGCCCATTTCATTTTTTTCTTTCCCATACATAGATATTAGGTATTGGTTTCTTAACATGTCTTTATTCTTACCTGTTTGGTAACTGAATCGATAAGTCGAACAAAAATATCCTGCTCCTGTCGTGCACCTAAAAAAGATAATTATATAAGATTTTATCTGAATCTAAGAAAATTTTAATTTTAAAAGGATTTACCATTTGCATAAAGAAGTTGTAGGCGATATTGGATGCCATTATTTGTTTTCGTCGTATCAGACTCAGAATCTTTTTCAATAAAACCGATGAAAGCTGTTCTTTCAATTTCAATCGGTTGTCCTGCTCGGTCGTAAAGAGCAATCACAAAATGGAAAAAGTTTGACTTACGTAGATTACTCGGCGGCTGCTTCTCAAAGTGGGCTCGACCGATACCGAGGCTAAAAGAAAAAGATATAAAGACTTATTATTAAAGTGACTTTGTATGCTTTTGATTAAAATATAGCTGTTAATGAAGTATACTCAATTATTGAAATCAACCAACTGACAAAAAGCAGCTGCTATGTCGGGATGTTACTGCACCGAATTTTCTTTTATATTGTATTTGCTTCAAAGTAGCTTTTTCTAAATTTTTTTCTGATTTTAAAAATATATTATAGAGATTTTTGAAGCCAATGTATTTAATATTAATCTGCCAAACTTTTTTTAGAAGATTCAACTTCCTTCAAATTTATGAACGTTTTGTTCTTAATGGTAGCCCTCAGTGCTTAGCCTTCATTTTCAAGGACCAATAAATCCGTAAAAAAAGCATAACAATGTTTGATTTAAAAGAAAAAAATTGGTAATTTATCATCTTCTCGGGTTACCGTGTTTCCTGATTTTCCGAATTCACACTTCGCTTCGATTGTTGTGCCTGAAAAAATCAATGGTGTGCCTGAACTAACCGATGACGTTGCAAGTTCGTCATGTGACCTACCGTGCGAGGCTTGCTTGGGCATTACACTTGCATACAGATGATTATATTGCATGAAAATTTGTTCGCGTATTTACGGCATAAGTTAACAATTATTGCTTAATAAAAGGCTTGTGTCGGTACCAAGAAATGTTGAATAAATTCAATCGCGGTGCTTCAAAAGACGTCTTTAAGATCGTGACAGGTGACGAATAGTGGATATATGCTATGCATAAAATGTGAGTGCAGAGTTTTTCCATGCTTAAAGAAGCGTTTGATGCATTCAAAATTAATGTTTTGGAGCTACTTCAATCAGAGTGAAAAAGTGCTTGCAAAATTGGTTCAGACGCATGCAAAAGTTTATTGATCCTCATGGAGAATAATTTGAAAAACAATAAAGCCATTTTCGATATTGAATATTTATTTTTACTTTTATATCTCAAAACTTGAGTAGCATAGCAACCCTCGTAGTTTACGTACATACATATGTACCTATAGTTTGCGAGCAAGAAAAAATATTTTGATTTTGAAAACAATTCTTCACCTATGTATGTAGGTACATATGTTTTCCTTCAGGAGTCCCGTTAAGTGACATTCCAAGTGTCAAAATCAGAAGTTCGCTGTCCTTATTTTGTTCAAATGGTACGTCATCAGCAAATCTGTCCGTATCCGAGAGTTGTTTTTGCTTGGCAAGTGGATTTTAGGTATGTAGTCTGGAAATAACCCCAACGTCACAACCCTCTAGTATATAAACCTAACTTCAAGGGTGGGGAACCGCATAAACCTCTTATTAAATGAGAGACACCACCAGTAGATACCACGGGTAGGTGAGGTTAAGAGTTGATACCTATAGAATAGAGAGGTTCGCTTTGGAAAAAAAAACTATAGATAAATATATGTAGATATTCTAATAAGTAAAGCTAAAAGTGGAGATAACAAATTTTTAGATACCTAATTAACTTTAGGTAAGTCACTTAGAAACCCAGGTAGTCGTATTAAGATCAAACAAGGAAATAAAAAAAAATATATATGTATACCTATGTACATATGTACATATTATATACATACATAAATGTATAATTATACGTACGTTTCAGAACTAAATTGCCTGACGCAATAGACCATGCACATTGCATGGTTCCTACCGATCCTAAACAAAATGCACCATAGTCATATCGTTCGATTTAGCACATTTCTCATAGCAATTCGTGGGATATATGCATTATGCAATCGAAATCATCACGGTATCATAGTCTGTTACCGCATGTTATAGGTAGTCCTTGATATATCCAAATCGATGTGAATATAAAACATTGAGCGAACACAAATAATAACGATGATTTTTTGTTGACTTGTGTACTGAAAATAGTTTTAAAAAAATGTTATCGAAAAAAAAAAAACTGGATACGAAAGGGTGGCTCATTGCTCATGGCATGAACAACACACCATCACCTTTCAAGCGCCTGCTCCTGTGTGATTGAGAAGCATTTAATTGGGGTGATATCCAGAATGGTTGTGATCCGTGTGGTGTGGATTTCCACCAATTGACTTCAATACCGTCATGTGGCTAGTGAAACAAACACAGTTGGTTTGCTTGCATGTAATAACAATCGGCTTTTATCAAATTTAACAAGCATCACGGAAAGAATAATGGTTAAATGCCAAAAAAAGACTAAATGTTTTCCTTTGGAAATGGGCGGTGCTGGAAATGAGTATGTATGTACATAGATATACAGTGCGGTTCATTAAGATAGACGTGTCATTTTTGTTTTCATTTATTTTTTTTTATTAATAAAGCATATTAATCTTGCTGCAATGTGCTGATCAATGACATCCCAACTTTTATCAACAATACTTTTGGCCTAATGTTTGCGGATGATATCAAAATTTTCCGTTGTATCAAATCGTCACATGACTTTTACTTCAAAATGACCTCGATTGCTTATCTGAATGGTGTAATGCTTACCAGCTCTTTTTAAATAATCTAAATGCTAATCTCTATCTTTCTCACGTAGTTATAATCCAATTGAATTTTAATATTAAATCGACAAAAAAACTTATTAGGCTTAACGATTTAATCTTCGATTCCAAACTGAGTTTCTCTTCCCACATCGATTTTGTTGTTGCTAAAGCAAATTCTGTGCTAGGTTTTGTGATTCGAAACTCTAAAGAGTCTAAAGATCCATTTTCTTTTTGTTCAATATTTTATGCATATGTAAGGTCTTCCCTTCAATATTGCTATGTAATTTGGAATCCCTTTTATATAATCCACTCTGTAAGGATAGAAAAGATTCAAAAAAAAATGTCCGCGTATTGTAATTCACCGCCTAAACTGGAATATCTTAATCCCTCCATATGAAACCAGATGCAAACTTCTTGGAATGCAACCGCTTGATGTTCGTGGTAGTTATTTTTCTACAGTACTTATGCGCTATATTATTAGCTGATATATACCTATGCTCCGTCTAGACAAACGAGATCTCGTAACCTATTTCATTAATCCTATCATCGGGTTAATTATGGCTTTAATGAACCTTTAACTCCAAGCATTAGAGAACCTAATTTTATTTGTAATCATATTGACTTCTTTTCCTACGAAAGTCGAGAGACTTTCAAAAGACATATCTTGTATTTTTTAATTTACTCCTACCCTGGTTGTTTAGGTTCTAGTCAAAGTTAAATTAATTTATTTATGTTGTACCTTGCTTTATTAGTATAAATTAAATGCTCTATTATTTTAAATTAAAGCTTTGTTTTCTGTAGATTATATATTAAAGGCCTGTTTCTTAACTCCCCCGCGGGATCCCAGATATCCCAAATTTACCCAAAATGTGTTTCTTTACTTTTTTCTGGCAAGAAAATGCCAGAGCTTTTGACTTTTTTTAAATCTATTTAATTTCCCCTCCAGCAAGAATTCACCCGACCATTTTACATGCGGCTTTTTCTTGCTTTTCAAACTACTAATAATTTCTGTTATCAAATGTGACGTTTACCTATGTAGAAAAAAAATCAGAAACATCTCAAATGTGTTTCTTTACTTTTCGTTTCTGTTCAAAAATTACAACAACAACATCAAAAAGCTCAAGCCCAAACTTTTTCTCGAATTTGTCTCAAACAGTAAGGGAACAGACCTTTTTTGTGTAACTCTGATTGATGAAATAAATAACAATTTTTTTTTTTTTTTTTTTTTTTTTTTTTTTTTTTTTCCTGTTGGGGGGAGGAGAAATGCTTTATGCACCGTAAGGAGGTCTTTTTGGCGTTGACCATCCCCGTGTGTCCGACTCCCCTTTCTGATGGGTATACGGGACCAAAACTCCTCCCAACCCTTCGGTTTCTGACCCACCCCCCCGGGACTACTTCTTGCATTACTTCAGGGGGGTTGTAATCATATACCCTTTCGGGATCACTCTGTTTCGCGGTATTGGTCTTCTTCTCTTTTCTTTCTTCTGAGAATGTGTTGGATGTAGTTGCACGTTTCATTCCAATTTTGCTCGCTGCTCAGCATCTTCTCGACAACGTTGTCTGGTGTGATCACTCCGATGCTTCTCTCAAGTTCTTGTCTTTTGGCTTCCCATCTGCTGCATGCGAAGAAGGTATGGTTTACGTCGTCTTCTTGGCAGTCCCCGTACTGGCAGGCTGGGTTGTTCGTCTTGCCGATCTTGTGGAGGAAGGCATTGAAATAGCCGTGTCCGGTGAGAAACTGGGTGACGTAGTAGTTTACCTCACCGTGTTTCCGATCATTCCAGTTTGCCACGTTCCTGATCAGCCTCGCCGTCCATCTTCCTCTGCTTTCCGAGCTCCATCGCTCTTGCCACTTCTGCTTCGTGAGCTGCTTTGCTTGCGCGGTTGCCGCTTCCACTCCGATTTCCGCCTTTTTGTCGTAGACATACTTCCTTTCTGCCGCTAGGAGATCGATGGGAGTCACTCCTGCGACTACAAGGACGGCTGGTTCCGACACCGTTCGGTAAGAGCTTGCTACCCGAAGAGCTCCGCACCTCTGCACTGCTGCCATCTGCTTCCGGTATTTTTCTTGTCGAAGAGCATCTGCCCAGATCTCGCTCCCGTATAGAAGAATGGCGTGCGTTGTTGACATCAGAAGCCTGCGCTTGCTAGCTATTGGGCCGCCAATGTTTGCCATTAGCCTGCTCAGAGACGTTGTGGTTTTTGATGCTCGTTCCGCTGCTGACTTGATCTGTTGCCAGAAGGTGAGCTTTGTATCGAGCCTCATGCCAAGATACTTCAGTGTGGCCTTGCTGCCTATGACCTCAGATCCAACTAGGAAGTCAATTTGCGTCGGGATCCTCTTCTTTGTTAGAAGGACTATCTCAGTTTTTTCTGTGGCCAAAGCCAAGCCGTGTTCGTCCATCCAGAATTTAGTTCTTCGCATGACCTGGTTCAACTTTCTCTGTGCATTTTCGGTGTCTTTTGCCGTTATCACCGCAGCGATGTCGTCTGCGTACCCTACTAGGAAGGTGTCTTCAGGCATCTCCATTCGAAGGATGTCATCGTAGGAGATGTTCCAGAGGTCAGGTCCCAAAATGGATCCCTGGGCTGCTCCGGAGGTGATAGCCTTCCTCCTTGGGCCTTGTGTGGTGTCGTACGCCAGCTCACGGTCGCTGAGATAGTCCTCTACCATCCGCAAAAGGTAAACTGGAGTATTAAACCTTGTTTTAAGCGCGTCCAACATGTCGCTCCACCTGGCTGAATTAAAAGCGTTCCGAACATCCAGAGTTGCCAGCAAAACGATCTTTCTGGAGTAGTGGTTTCCCTGTTGGGCGATTTGGGCAGCCTTCACTACTTCTTCTATGGCTCGGATCGTTGAGCGGCCTTTCCTGAAGCCGTATTGCCTTTCTGACAGGTCGCCTGCTCTTTGTACTGATGCTGTGAGTCGGGGTTTCAGCATCTTCTCCAGGAGCTTTCCCGCTGTGTCCAGCATACAGAGAGGTCTGTATGCAGATGGGGAGTCCGGGTCTCCTTTGCCTTTGCTGATCAGCACCAGACGTTGTTTTTTCCAGTTTTTAGGAAAGACTCCTTCCTCGAGGCAGCTGTTGTACATTCGCAGCAGCAGCTGGGGACATGTTTTGGCTGCAAGTTTCAGCGCTTCCGCAGGTATTCCGTCGGGTCCGGGGGCTTTTCGGTTTTGCAGCGTTTCTACGGCTAAGTTCAACTCTTCCACGCTGAAAGGTGGTATATCCTGTTGTTGACCCAGTGTGGTGTCGGAGGGCCGGGCGGGATGAGTTGGAAAAAGCGTATCCACGATTTTTTCCATTTTTTCTTCGTTAAGGGCAGGGGGGGCCTTCTGGGCTCCTAGCTTCCGCATTACGATCCTGTAGCCTAGTCCCCAGGGGTCGTTATTAACGTCTTGGCGGAGATCTTCCCATTTCTGTTTTTTGCTCGCATTTATGGCCTTCTTGAGCTCGGATCGCTTGGTTTTGAATTCCTCTAGGGCTTGTTCAGAAAGTTCAGCTTGTCTCCTCCTTCCCCTGGTGACTTTTCTTCTAAGATGTAAGCATCTTCTGCGAAGCTCAGCTATCTCTTCCGTCCACCAGTATACTGGATCTCTGTTTCTGTTGGCGGAGCTTTTCCTGGGCATTGAAGCATCGCAAGCGAGCCGTATTAGATGCATCGTGGCTTCAGCTTTAACTTCGGCGGGTCCTTGTGCTTGAAACGCAGTGCTTTCTCCTTCTTCCATCACGCCCTTAAAGAGATCTTCGTTGAGCCTACTGATGTTCCACCTCGGAGCACGTGTTTGATTCTGTTGAGGAACCCGTTGGTTCTCCTCCAGATCGAAGACAATATACTGGTGGTCGCTGCCTGTGTAGTCCTCGATGACTCTCCAGTTTCTGATGTTTGCGGATGTGGATTCCGTCGCGAAAGTTACATCCGGGATGGTGCCTCTGTGCCCCGGTCTCCGGAAGGTGGGGATGTTTCCTACGTTGGCTACGTTAAGTCCGCGTCTCGCAGCCATCTCGAGTATTTGCCTTCCTCGAGAGTCTGTAGTTGGCATTCCCCACTCCTGGGCTCTAGCGTTGAAGTCGCCGGCGACCAAAATCTCGCCTACAACGTCACTTAAAAAATCCTCCAGGTCATCAAGCTTTTGGCGGAACTCGTCGATTCTATCGTTTGGGCTAAGATAGACGCTTATAATCGTGACCCCCTCGCATTTCACCCATGAGAAGCCTCTTTGTTTGCCTTGGTTTTTGATGGGGAATTTCGTTGCGTCAGGAATCCAGATTGCCGCGGTTCCCAACGAGTCCGCTATCCAGTTTTCTTTTTTGTCCACATACTGTTCGCTGATGATGACGACGTCCACTTGCAGTTCACCTATTAGTTTGATCAGTAGGTTGTTAGCAGTTTGGCTCCTGTGAATGTTTCCTTGCAGGATTCTGGTCATTGTGAGGCCTTTTTCTTCGCTTTTTCAAGTGCCTCTCGGAACACTTGACACTTCCCGGACCCCGGTATGTGGTCCAGAGCGGGCGGCTGAGTCTGAAGGTCTGCACATAGACAGCATCTTGGAGGGTTTTGGCAGTCACTCACTCAATAAATAACAATAATAATAATAATAATAATAATAATAATAATAATAATAAAAATAATAATAATAATAATAATAATAATAATAATAATAATAATAATAATAATAATAATAATAATAATAATAATAATAATAATAATAATAATAATAATAATAATAATAATAATAATAATAATAATAATAATAATAATAATAATAAAAAGCTTTATAAAAATGCCATCATAAGACACCAAAACATTACTCCTTCTAGTTGTGAACGATGACGGGTTAAGTTATTATACTCGTTAAAGTTTAAAAATGAATGTGACGAATAACCATTTTACTGATTCACCTAATCGTTCTTCCTTTGGTGTTTTTGGTATCCTTGAGCATTCCTCCCCTTTGCTAATTCATCACTGACACTGACAGTTGACACCTTAGCTGTCGTTGGCTCAGAAATTTGCGGCAGCCCCTTATACTTATACTTTCACTCTGCGAAAACTAAAATCTTAGGGACTCTCATTTACTGCTCACACAAATTCAAACAAATGTTTATAATTGTATATATATGTATGTATGTACAATACAATTTGTATTTATAAATATAATTTTAGAATAAAAATGTCCGTTTTTGTGTGCGCACATATGTAAATACATAGGTATTTGGATACAATGTAGCTTTGATGTATCGAAATTTAGAAAAAAAAATCAAAATCACTCACACAAATAAAACAACCCGATCCAATTTCCAGGCACTTATCGAATTAAAAAAAATTAATTTAACTCACATTTTACCTAAAACATCTAACACTTGAATTCTCGACAAAAAAAAAATATGTAATTTGAATGTGTAAGTATCTATTTTTTTACTGATATTTTGCTTATATAGCCACAAAACAACTAAGAAAAATATATTGTATGAGAAATGGTGCGTCTATCCAAGTGAACCACACTGTATTAATACGAATAGCAGTGGTGGCGTCTCGTCAGATGTGGATGGTAAGTATTTTACACCCTTATCTTAGGTAATAAAAACGTACACTTTAAATAGATATAGGTATTACTCGCATAACTTTCGAGCTGCTATAGAAAGCTTTTACAAGCGTACAAATACATAGGTACCTAGTACAACATAATTGATTATATTAAACCAACAAATCTCATAGGTAGTATACTAGTAGCCTCCCTCAGACATTGAGTTTATTGAAAATTTATTTCAGCACAAACCTAAGAAAAATTCGACTATGGGCCTATGTCATGTTTTAAAGTTTAGACTTCACTGCTTTTGATAAAATACTTCAAATGCATTTTAATTTTTTATTTGATATACCAGGTTAATGCTAACAGATTTTATAAAGACATTATACATACATAAGGTAAATACATAATTGTAGTATGTAGTAGGTAAACCTATGTGAAGTATAACCTATAAAAGGCAAATATACAACATTGAAGTGATAAGTTAAGTTTTCTGCATAATATTTCCGCTAAAATATTTAATTTTATTTATGTGTATACTTTATAAATAAAGTCCTCTCGAACTAAAAAATGTTATCATGTTTTTTATCTTTAACCGATCTTAAATATTTCAGAATAAAGAATTTTGGCTTTAATGTACTTTGCTACATAGATGTAAAAATACCAGACAAAAGTATCAATTTTTCAAAAAAAAACAAGAAACAAAATTGTATAGTTCCCCCAAAAACGATATTTTCTAAAAATCTATTCAACGAAAATATAGGTACATAAGTACATATCTCAAAAAGAACGGCAGCGTCTATAAAGTGATGATGTTACTTATTATTATCAATGCTCCATACAATTTTAAATAAAGTTCTAAAACCGAGAGGCTTACAAGGCTGCTAGTTTGCCTAAAATTAAAAAATAAGACAATCTGGTACATATTTACGACGAATATAAAAAACAAAAAGTGCTGGAAGAAATAAAAATATATTGTACCTAGACATTTGCGTGGAACAGATACGAGTGTGGACTTTGCTGCGAAATGGACAGCCCAAAAAAATCTACATTTCATAATTGATTGGCACTTTAGCGAATCATTGCCTTACACATCACTCATTATCCAATATTTTTTGACCATTTGCGTCCCCGTGGCATCATGCGAAAGGAGCTTTTAAAATTGAAACTTATAAAATATTACCTTCGATCTACTATGACCCAAGAACGTCTAGTCAATCTCTCCGTTTTATCAATTAAGAGAACAGTTTCAGGAGAAATTGATTTCGATGTCATTGAAGGGTTCAGAGTTTGGTTTTTAGACATCTATCTAAAATCGATGTTTGTATGTATATATTTCCTTATAGACTCCAAAACGACCTAATCGATTTTGATGAAATTTTCAGGCAATCTTCAGATTAGCCTAACTTAAATGTAGCGATCGGATCAACAGAATTTCGTTTTTTTGTTTCCCATACAACGGCGTGAGTGGGTCGATTCTATTAAATAAAAGCTCTTATTTTGTTTTCTATTAATTATTTTTTTGCAGTCTACCTGTTGGTTGCTTTGCCTAATGCTGATGTGCAGTCTTTCTGAACCCGTACGTGTATTCTAATTAATATGATTGATGTTTTTTGTTTTGTCTTAAAAGCTGACGTTATAGAAACTACAAAAATATCTGATCACATAAGGGGCCCTATTTAGCATTGCCGCCCCGGGCCCCTAACAAGCTTAGTCCGCCACTGGTAATTGGTTCTATGACCATGCAGAAAAGGAAATAGCCGTTGTTTGATTGTTCTTTCGGGAGTAAAAATTGAGAATAAAAGTAAGAACATTGAACAATTTGTATGATTACACATAATGATCACACAAATAAGATATACAGTCTAGAAATGCCTAGAAATAGGAATTTAGTAAAGATGATTTTCGTAAGCCTTCTTTGATTTTTGTCTATTCGATTTGATTGCACATAATATAATCAAATAATAAAATATTGAAGCTATAATGTTTAGTTTTCAACGATCTCTAAACCAGGATTAAATTAGATTTATCCTAAATCCTCTTAAAATCTCGAAAATTAGAATACAATGTTTTTCTTTAATATATTGTAGATTAAAAATTTAATCTTGTAAAAACTTCATAGGGCCAATAGTTTTACAAATCGAGCACACCTATTCCCATATTGCGCTCAGTATACAATATTCGAGAATCTTACTTTTTTTATCATTTAACACAAATCGAACTACCTATCTATTTCACTGAAAACGTAATATAAAATTTACAATGGCTTCAACATTTTCAACCATTTTAACAAGAAGAATACGCTCTACAAAATTGTATAAATAATTTTTTTTATGTACTGAATACTGCGTATTTAAGGTAAGAAAACTTATTTCAATTAATGTGATTAATGCTAAATACAGTGGAACTTCCATAAGTCGAACTTTCAAAATGAAAGAAAATAAATTCGAGTTATAGAAACTTCGACTTAAGGAAATACAAAAAAAAATATTTATTTTGTTTAATTGTAGGTATTATACATACATGTATATTTATATTCAAAGAAGGAACAAAGATTTTTTTCATTACATTTTCGATTTGTAAAAAGACTCAATGTCGTAAATTACATTAAAAAAATGATCCAGTGTGTTATCTTCAGTAAGAAGAGCATCACGTATTGTTTCAAAAGCTTCATATACGTTAGCTTGTCTAGGCTGCACAAAATAAACATCCACCCGGATTTACATTCACCATCTACTTCATCGTCACTAACGTTTTCACTTCAGATGCTTTCGATAAGCAAAATTTCTGCATCAGACTAGATGTGACAAACAATAATATCGCTAACCAAATTTAAGCGCCACACTCTATTTCACTTATAACCTTTAGCTTTTGTTCAAAAGTAAGTTGCTTTAATTTTCTTCCCGACATATCGACTCTTTAATTTTCAAAATGTTTCCTTCTTTCACTACAAAATTTTGAAAAAAAAAACTAGCCATTTCTCTTCCTAAAACAAACTTCCACAATAATTCATCATAGTAGACTCAAACATTAAAAAAAAACCATAGTAGACTAAAGTTGATTTCAAAAATTTAAATAAAAGGGATTTTCTCGATTCAGAGGAAAAGTTCGAGTTAAAGAGATATTTTACCACCAAACGCAATCAGAAAAATTCGAGATAGAAATTAGAGTTACAGAAGTTCGAATTGTGGAGGACAAAGTCTTTGAAAATAAGGTGGAAAACGCAAAGTTCACAATTTAAATTTGAGTTATAGAGAAATTCGACTTAAGGAAGTTCGAGTAACGGAAGTTCGACTGTAATTTGAACAAACACAATAAAATTCTGCTACTGGAACTGGAGCTGCAACAGCTGTGAAAAAGTAACATTCGTGCTATTTTTTACGTGCCCATAATGCAGCTTTTTGTATATTTAAAAAAAAAAACAGTCACGGACTTATTATTCAATTTTTTATTTCCAATATTTTCTTTATTTAATCTTTTTTTTTGCGAAACAAATACATAAGCACAAAAAGCTTACATTTTTGTTCTGTATTTGTCTTCATAGAAATTAAAACTTCAAAAGTGCTGTACGCGGAAAGTTAAAAGTTGGCATGAAGCTAAAATTCGCTGCATCGAAAGTAAAAAAATTGTTTAGGAGAGAAGCTGTAGATAAACGCCGTACCGTAGATATAAGCCAATCTTCTTAAAACATATTTTATATTGTTCATACATTATTTTTGTGGCGGGGATTCTCTCCTTAAAAAAAACTTTAATTTAAGCCATTTTTGATGAACAAAAATACAAAAAAAACATCACGTCTAGCGAAATTAACGCCATGTTTTGAAAAATCTGTTCAGTATATCTATACAGATTCTCTCCTAAACAATTTGTTTACTTCGTTACATACATTGAATATTTTGACAGCTACTGCTCCAGTTGCAGCTCCGTTTCCATTGTTCAGGCAGTTATTCGTTCATCAAATTTTAAGCTGATAGTCGATTTTCGACCTCCCATTATAAATTTAGTAAATGAAAAAACTATCTCCAATTTATTAATTTTTGGAAAGGCGAAAGTCTTATTTTTTTTTAAAGAATGTTTTATACTTCATACTTTCTAATGTTTAAAAATCCAAACATTTAAATTGTCACAGTCGATAATTCTGATTTTGTTTACATTAAAAAATAGTAAAAAACAGGAGGTACCTACCAGTTTATGTACATAATGTATCTAGCAATACATTATTAAAATAGAGGTAATTTGTTCCAGAGCCATACACTACACATACAATGCAACCTACATTAATCATTTTAAGTCATTTTGATAAAGAACATAAATCTACAACTTTTCCAATAAACTTTATCAGACAATGCCATGACCAGACCATGCCATAACTTAAAGCTTATAGATATAACACCATTTCGAAATCAACAAACAAAAGGTGTCCAATAAGGTTTATCCATTACATTGTTTCTATACAAAGTCTATTCCTTTTTATTGTGCAGTCAGTAGGTAGGTATAGGTATACCTTCATTTTAATTTATTAAATTTGTCTCGAATATATGTTGCTTCCACTTAAGTCAAACTTTAATTAAATTGGCTAAAATAATAATCAAGATATCTATGTCCTATCTGAATGTACAAATTTTTAATTCATTGAAAAAAAAAATAAAGTAACTGAACCTAGGTACTCATATATAGCTTAAATATATAATTTTGGTTTATAGAGGATATTTTGCACTTCACCAAATGACAAAACGTCTGGGACACGCGAGCAATAACATCACGCAAATATCGGTATCGGCAGGATACGTATCCGCTTCTTGAACCCTTTTTTTATTATAAAAATGTTAATTGTCGTGTGTATTTTTTGCATTTTGTCTTGTTGTTCTTTGTCATTTTGAAATCAATTAGAAAATTAAAAGTGGGTTCCAATTTTGTTTATTAACATTCAGTTACAATAAGTTTACAAATTAATGGATTAGGGTGACATACTTGTTTAAACTTGATAAAATTAAATGGTAATGTATATAGGGTTAATATGAATAATCAACTTCAATCAATACGACTTATTATACAACTTATAAAATATTTGGGTTGTCTGGGATTTTTCTCCGTCAAATTTTGAGCAAAGAATTCATTTCTTTTCCCTTAGTATTACATAATGTAGTTGTCATTTGACAGAAAAATTGAAAGATTTTGTGACGAATCCTATTTGTATATTTGAAATTGCGAATATCTTTGCCACCTCTTGTTGTAAGTATTTTTTCAAGAAAATATGAGCACAAATTCATAAAGTTTGATTTTCATTTTGTGAAAGATTAACCAACAAACACAGCAAATTTAGACCTCACAATGTTATATCTAAAGTATTTTCGCATGCAAGGCTTCTTTTTCTATTAAATTAAGCAGAAAATGTAAGGGGTTAAATATGGGTATTTATCGCCCTTGGATCTGTATAGATATTATTATCAACTACTACTTACAAAAGAAAGAAGTCGTTCACTGATTCAATGATTCATTCATTTGACTCATCAAAGCACAGCTTATACTAAGTTCTAAGTTAGAAACATTTAATTTTTTTTTTTTTAGTTACAAATGTTACTACGAAGGGATTTTTTGATATTCCTATTTTTAATAGGGTAAAATCGGCAAAAACTGTTCAAGGGTTAAAAACCTAACTTCAAAACGGAAGGTCGTATTGCATTCATTTATTTTTTATTCAATAGATATTTAAAATTCCAGAATGTTACTAAATAGTTAAATAGTTACAATAGTTAAAAAAGTTTACTTTAAAAAATCACACAAAAATTGAAAAAAAATGAAGATGTTTTTCATCGGCAAACAACGAGCTTCAGTAGAGAATTGTCAATTTTTTGCCGAAAAACTCCCGATTTGCGTTTACTTAAATGCTTACCTATATCTTCGATCCAATTGTTCGATTTTCAATATTAAGGTATAGCTATAGTTAAAGGTAAAATGACAAGCGTGTAAGAGCAGTAAAAATATTTTCAAAATCGTTCAAAATTTCATACTAAAAACAAAGCCGGCGGAGTGTGTGCATAAAAAACCACAATCATGGCAAATTTGCTTCGCATCGGAAAAAAATGCTATAGCTATGTAGGTATCAGAGGTTAAAATGAGTATGTTCGAATTTGGTGTTTTAAATTCACAAGAAGAAAAACTGGTTATTGTTTTCTTTTTTTTTTTTTGCTAGGTAAAGTGCTGAAATTTTTTTTCTAATTGCATGGTTTGTTCTTTTTTTAAAATGTATTTTGTATTGGTTTGGTAAGTTGATAGAGTATGTAACTAACTATGCAATCAATAAAAGCGGCAAGTGGATTTATGTGGATTACATTAATTCATAATATAAAACCAAACAGTACACATGACATAAGAAAGTTTGAGATATTTTGGTTTTTGGGCAATTTTAAAAAGGATTAGCTTTATGTTTTTACATTTTGCAAAAATAAAGTCTAAAGCTGTAATCATGATGGAATGAATTCAATTCGGAGGAAATTTGTATGTGTACTGCCTAGGTATGTAATGTACTGTACTATGTAGGTTAGGTATTTACATTTTTTATATCTATTTAGTGGTTCTTTTTTAGGATTGGATTAAATTTCACAGAAAATGAACTGGTTTGTTTTTTTCCGATTGTACCTAGTGTAAGGATTTTTTAATGGGTTTAGATGCAATTATACAACACCAAGATCCTCAATATCCGCGACAAGTGCGTTTATATAGCTTAGGTACAGTATTATAAATATTATAAATACATAACCCCTTTAGTTTGTGTGTGGGAGAATTTGAAACAGTTTTTCAAAAATATATAAATATTTAGGAAGAAGGTTGAAAATGCAATTATCAATTAATGATTTGAATTCAGCGCAAAATTCGCATGTGAGAAGTAGTGTTTGTTTGAGATTTTTATATTTGATGAACTTTTTAATAATGGATGAAAATTAATTTTTTTTAAAACTTATAGACAATTTTTATACTATTTCTTATAAACGAAACGACCGAAGTAAGGCGTGGGAAACTTTCGGTGAAGTGAAAAACCATGTAAAAAAGTGTTTAAAAGTGTTTCAAAATCACAAAAAATGATTAACTTATAAATTTGTTATTTATTTTTTTTTTGTTAAGCGTAATATTCATTTTTGTTCGTTTTAATATTTCAAGTTCCTGTCACGACTTAACTTGAAATTACAAAAACTAAAATTTAAACAAATGGGTTTTGGAGGGTGGAACGTACGAAAGATTCCTGTCTTTATAATTCATAATCTCTGATGTACATTTGTAGTCCGTATGTATAATAATTGTAAAGGTACGCTGTGGTTGGTCTGATTCGCTTATAACTTCTGTTCAAATTATCCGATCCGTAAAATAAATTTAAGTCTTTAAATTTACATAGCTAGAATATCTACATTTTACATTTTTTTTTTTTTATTAAATAATGATAAAGGGTAATAATAATAATGATAAATGGTTTTCCAATAAGAGGTTTCATTTTGAAGCTGTCACCTTTTGACATTTGACAAGTAAAAACTATGAAATTACTAAAAACTGGAACGATAAACGATTCAAGAATGCATTGAAATTGTCAAAATTCACTACAAAAATGGCGATACGTGTCACACAAGCAACGAAACAATCGCAATTTTGCAAGAAAAGTTTCCTGACCGTGTTATTTCTCGAAGACGTGGGCTGTTTTCCTAATTGCAACGCTGCCTTCATTGTGCATTTGCAACCATTCCTTAATACAAACCTAGGCAGCGTTACATTACGTCACGTTCCGAAATGCATTGTGAACAGATCTTAATGCACAGGCAAAAGCAAACAGCGCATCGTGAATAGTCGCGATGCAGACGTCAGTTTTTGTGCATTTATTTTGTTTGGAAGATGGGTAATTCCCCGACAAAGTAAGTTTTATCAAATTTTTAAGTTGAATTGTTTTAATTTTTATATGTCTACAGGAAATCGATCGGAAACTTCTTGGAAGCGGGTACTGGCTTACGTGTAGGCTTAAGAGCTTTTTTAAGTAGCTTGAAAATTGCAATGAAGTGACTATTGTAGTGTAGAACTCACCTAGCTTTAAAATTTAAAGCTTACTGAGAATGTTTTTCTGTTCATCCGAAAATGGGAAAAAAATACATCGTCAGGATACGATTATAATCATAATCGTTGCAAAATGTCAACTGAAAAAAAGCAACAAAGTGAGAAAGCATCACATAATTCATGAAACAAATGCAATGCGCATTCACAATGCGCATTTATTTGACATTTAGGAAAACAGCCGTGATCACAATTGGCCACCGAGATCTTGTGATTTAAATCCTTAAGATTTTTTTCTTTAGGGCCACGTGAAAGATTAGGTCTGTGGCAATGCTCTACAATCGATTTAAGGCCTTAAAGATGGAATTCGTGAAGTTATCAAGGACATACAGCCACAAATGTGCAAGTTGGTCATGGAAAATTTCATGAAAAGGATATGGTGCTGCAACCGTAGCCGTGGAGGCCATTTGGCTGATACCGTTTTCAATTGTTAATGGCATACCTTCCTCTTTACAATGATTTCTCTTAAAAAAAATACTCGTTTTTTAAATATCAAAATGAAGATTAAGGTTAACACCTTAAAGGTAAGATTTCAGGCTTAATTATTGAGTTGAAAAACATTGCGATCACATAAAAATTTATGTCAAGAACTTCATTATTTTGATCGTTTTTAATATAAACTAAGAATTTAATGAAAATGATATACCTATGTAGGTACATTTAGTTTGTACATTTTTATGGAAGAGGGTTGATATCGTTGTTTTGGTTGGCTTATAACGCCTGTTCTAATACGCGGATCTTTAAGATTAAGGTCTTAAAATGAAGGTTAGATGTCAGCTAAATCATTGCGATCACATAAAGTTGATGTGAAAAACGTTATTAATTTTGATTGTTTTTCAATTTAGACTGAAAATGTATGTACCATACATTATGGAAAAGGGTTGATATTGTTTGTTTCGTTGGCTTATTAAGATTAAGGCCTTAAAATGAAGGTTTGATGTCAGGCTTAAGTATTGAGCTAACTAAAAACTAATAGAGATCACAAGTGTATGTGAAAAATGTGATGATTTGATTGTTTTTCAATATAAATTCAAATTAAATGAAAATATGTATGTATGTACATTTATGCAAAAGGTATTGCAAGGCATTTATATATATCCTGTAAGTACTCTCATGGAACAAAAAATTTAGCTTCTATATGCGCTCTCCTCGTGGCGTTGAAGTCGCCACAAACTGACATTGGAGACTTAAATGGAAGGGAAGGAGGATAAACAAGATAAGTAGCAAGAAAGAGGGGATTGTATTAATATATTATTTCGACAACAATAAGGGGTCGAAGGGAGATGACTGAGTCAGATGTTTTTCGTCATGGGAAAAACAAAATAAGCGCAAGAATATAAAAATTTGTTTGGCTGGACGCATTTACGGTAAGTAGTAAGTAGCAAGAAAGAGAGGATTGTATTAATATTATTTTTACAACAATAAGGGGACGAAGGAAGATGACTGAGTCAGATGTTCCTAGGTATTTGATTTTCTATCGAAGTTGGGGGATATGTACGTAGTTAGTTTTTTTTTCTTCTTTTTGCTTTTTGGTAGGCGTGTGATCGAGTGGGATGCATATGTCAGCTTTAGAAGCTTTTTTTATTCAGTAACAGTGCGAATGAAAGTGGTTTAAATTCAGTTATTAATTTCGTAAAAATTTTAGTTTGATTGTAAAATTAGTAAAATTATTGTGAATAGGTTAGTATTTTTCAAAACCAACAAATTTCTGGAATTTCGACCATTATTTAAGTGTGCTGTACTGGAAAAGAGTAAGGTTTTTGTTTTGTGGATTTGTTCTTTTAAACTAAAATCCAAGTTCTAAATAACTTTTTGATTTTAGTGCAGTGAAGATTTAGTTTTATAAGCAGTGTTTTCACAGTTAGGTTCGGTGTTTGTAAGCACCATCTACTGATGGCACTCTGAAATAAGTTTGCCAACAGGCCTCAGCCCAAGAATTAAGGATCTATTCAGCGACAAAGCCAAGGACATGACATCGACAGGAAATGCGTTTTGCTGTTTGATGAAATGGTTGTCAAGAACGAGTTGGAGTACAACTTGATTTATGGATATACCTACTTTGGAGAGTTTGGGAGAGAAGAACAGTAGCCTCAAAAGTAATGGTGTTTACTTTGAGAGGACTAATAGGAACTGAAAGCAACAAGCAAACCATCGTTTATTATATTGGATCACCAGATTCCCTAATCCTGAATACAATAACTAAAGAAGTTATCAAATGCAGGTTGTTGCACCAAGCTGCGAGGGAGCGAGCAACATGTCAGCATACAACAAATTAGGTAGAGATGGAGAATCAAATAGTTTTCTTACTCTATGACTGTCCTCATATGTTCAAGAGGGTGTGGAATATTATTTTTAAGTACCAGATTTTCATCGGGGATGATGTGGTTGATTGTAGGATCCTAGAGAAGAATTATGAAGAAGACTCGAAAGGAATCTTTCAAGTTTTCTTAAAACTTACTAGGGCTTATATAAGACCAGCCCCATTTGAGATGTTATCGGTTAAATTAGAGATGCAGGTTTTCAACGCCAATGTGTCCTCGGGAATAATGCACGCATTGAGTACCAACTTTTTCAAGACCGACGAGGAAAGGAAAGTAACTGAGTCAACAGCCAGATTCAAAAAAGGAATGAACGACCTCTTTGACAGGACAACCTCAACACAGGACAACTGTATTCCAGAAATCCGAACAAGCAAGTGTTATTGGAATCGACGGACACCTTAAATACCTTGAAGAGCGCCCGAAACTGAATATCGACGTGGCAATCCAGCAGTGTAAGAAATATCCCACCTTGCTTTAAAGGATTAAAGCAAACTCTGTTAGGAATCGAGCAGAGGTGTGAACACCATAAGAGCGATGAGCAAACAGATTTTCTGCTGGCGCATGTTAATAAAGGTGTAGCAGAAAATCTGTTCTCTATTGTTCGTTCCAATATTCTGGATATGAGGACGCTTCAGCTGAATCCCTTTTGCAGGTAGCTGACTTAGAAGGAAAAGATATGGAAAACGAATCTACATATAAGGACTTAGTTTTTGAAGAACCAGCAGAGGACAATGCTGGTAAAAACTTGGCTGATGACAGCAAACAAATGGTCAAAGAGAAAAGGACTCTTCATCTTTGCAGGAAGAAGCTTCTGCATATTACACTCGGTTTGCGGCAGGGAAATTACAGAAGAGGTTGAATTACTAAGCCTGCACCCAATTTATGATCTTAGCGGATGAAATATGCGAAGAAAGGCAACAAACTTTGCTTTTTAAATTGATGGCATACCAGACGATTACAACATCTTTGGAGTTTAGAAAACTAATAGTTCCTTCGATACGTTTCGAAAAAACTGTCAGCAATCTGGAAACTATTTTCGTGGAACATTTCCCAACAACGCAAGTAACAGAAAGGATAGCTGAAACGTGGATCATTGCACAGCTGACAGCACAGAAGGATTTCAACATCAAGCTGTTCAACGGAACATCAAAAAGCCATGATCATTCCGATTAGTACAAATTTAGTACTGATCGGACTGATCATTTTGGAACTAAGAAGAGTTAACAAGAGCCTGAAGAAGAGAATAACAACAAAATACGTTTAGGTTCAATTTTATGGCTTACTTTGTTGGCACCAGTCAGGTTTTCGAAAACAACATAGTTGTACAACTGCTTTGCTTAAAGTAACGGATGATTTAAGATTATCAATTGATAATGATCACATCTCGTTGTTGGCTTTATTAGATTTTTCAAAAGCTTTTGACTTGGTAAATCATTCAATACTTGTATCGAAACTCTTGAACCAGTTCAATTTCTCATCCTCTGCAGCCTCTTTGATTAATTCTTATTTATTAGGTAGAAAACAAGCAATTATGGTAGGTAACAATATGTCGAGTTATAAATATACATCCATGGGTGTACCACAAGGAACAATTTTGGGCCCCCTTCTTTTTTCAATTTTTATTAATGACCTCCCAGATAATATAATGTATTCTTCTGTTCATATATATGCTGACGATGTGCAGATGTACTTAAGTTGCAAGACTGGTCTTATTGAGGACACCATATTTAAGTTTAATTATGACCTTGAAAATATCTTTCAGTGGTCCAAAAGGAACGATCTTTGTTTGAACCCAAATAAGTCCAAATGTATGCTTATATCTAAAAATGGCTTGGATCCTAGTGGTTTTTCAAATATATATCTTGGAAATGCACAGTTAGAATTTGTTGATAAGGCTAAGAACCTGGGTATTTGGTTTAGTAACAACTTAAGATGGGATCTTCATGTGCGTATTACTGTTGGGAAAATATATGGATGTTTACGAAACCTATTCATGTCGCAGTATTATACTCCTGTAAAAACTAGATTATTGTTAGTTAAATCACTCATACTGCCTATTTTAACATATGGGTCTGAAGTCTCCATGTACTGCAATGCCGAATCTAGAAGAAAACTTAATGTAGCATTTAATAATATTACGCGTTATGTGTATGGTTTAAGGCGACATGATCATATATCGACATATAAAAGTTATATTTTGGGCTTAACTCTGGATCAACATCTGAACTACTGTACAATTAAATATCTTAATAAAATCATAACTACACGACAACCTGAATATTTATATAATAAAATAACTTTTTGTAACTCATCTCGTACTCTTACGATAATTTCACCGCGAGCTAATTGTGTAACAACAGAGCGACAATTTTTTGTTCACGCCATTCGCTTATGGAACTCGCTGCCTCTTGGCATTAGAAGACTTTGTTTTGTTGATGGTTTTGATGGGTCTCTGTTCAATTACTTGGCTAGCAACTATTAGGGCTTATTAACTCTAAAATTAATTTAAAGTTAATGTTATATTTAATTAATTGTATTAAGTATATTATTTTGCACATTTTCTTTGATTTTGTTTTATATATTATCTTCTTTGTTTTGTTTTTATAACTTGAATTTTGAAATATAACATCATTTGATTGATATATTTAATTAAGTATTTAAAATTGTTAATAATGTTAAAATCTTTTAGTTTACCACTGTAACTACTATTTAAATGATCACATTTACGTTATTTAAGATACTCATTGTAATCTTTGTAAATGTTTGTTAAATCAATAAATATCAAAATATCAAAAAAAATATCAAAAGTTTAAGATTAAGTTGTAAGCAATTTTAATATTATGTTATTTATAAAAAACAAAAAAAAAAAAACAAATAATCAAAAAAAAGTAGTAAAGAACGAGGACTGGGGACTTGGAGAAACCTCCAAAAAAAAGTGCATGTACATTTAGTAGTTTGAAGTAGTAGTAGAAAATGAATATGCCTACTTGGTACACCTCAAAAAAAAAAAAAAAAAACGCATCTATAGTACCTATTCTACCCTGGGTGCCTATTCTATAACTGGCCAACTGGGTGATGTGGAAAAGAATACATTTCCAGGTTATCGTCGTATTTTGAAAATTTAATTTATTTTCATTTTTGCAGAATTCCTGCTGATTTTTTTAATTTTGCTGCACTTTCTTTCAAAATACTTTGATAAACATGAAAAAATATTTTTTTTCTTCAATAGGTAAGTCATTATCACATACCAAAATTAAAAAAAAAAAAACATAGAAAAACAACAAACAATTTAAAAAAAAAAATATTTTTTATTAAAAAATTTGCCAACCCAAAAAACTTTTTTTTCGAAAAAAATAATTTAATTTTCTTGAAAAATATTTTTTACGGCTATTTCAATTGATTTGCAAAACACCAAAAACCAAATATAGAGAGATATAAATATATATAGATTTTTAAGGTTATGATCTTTAAATTACGGTTTCTTCTGTCTTTCAACACAACTGTTGGCCTGCCTGGCGACTGAACTTTGGTTCTAATGGTCACATTTTAATGATTAATGTCTTTAAATAAAGATAAATTATTACGCTATACTATACTATAAATATTCATTTATACTATATTATATATGTACGTTAGCGAAGCAACGGGCAAAACGGCTAGTATTATGTAAAGGAAAAATAATCAAAAGTTCATCTGCCGTTTTCATTTTTAGTATATATGTATGTCAATTTATTTTATTGTTAATTGTTTTTTTTTTACCATTGATTACCATTTTCGGAATTTTTGTATTAAAAAACCCTTTTGTTAATAATTAAGAATCTATATTATATATAACATAAGTGTAAAACTCTAATTCTTCTGGGCCCGCATCAATTGCGAATTTATGTGACCCACAAGTGATGTCAAACGCATTCAGTTTATTATTATTGAAAAAAATATTTTGTATGCCTAAGATGCATTTTAAGAGTTCAACAGGGAATAATGTTTGTTAAGCTGCACAACCATTCTAGGTTGCTGTACCCGACGTTTTTTCTTAGATAACCAGTACATTGGGCGGCGCGCTTTGCGCGTTCAAGGGTTTTTAACTCGCTTTGTTGTCCTCTGTATCGCTTACGCTACGCAACTTCATTTCTCCAATAAGGGTTTAATCATTCGCCAGGCTGGCGCCAATGTCAACAGTTTTTTTTTTTTAAATAATGGGAACTTACCTTGGTGGGCCCGATTCGCTAATAAATAAGATCATAACTCTCGGTCGCATTTTGAATGTAAGGTTTATCTATATTTATTTTACCGAACTATTTATTTTGTGATAAATAAAAAAAAACATCATAATGAAGTGAATGCCATTTTGCTAATTATGTAAGCGGCGAGTTTACAAAAATTTTAAAAAATAAAAATTCGAATGATCAAGACATACAAATAAAAATTTTGAAAAATAGCAAAACTTTCGATACTTTTTTTTATGTATCTTTTTCTACTTTTGATTATATGCACGAATTTTTTCTAGTAGTTCAAGCAAGGCTATATTGAAAATGAATGATGGAAATGGGAGATAGTACCTATATGAAAAAGGCAAAGGTACTGAGAAATCTTCTTTGGAAACTTTTGCAAAAAAATACGTTAAGACCATATTTACGGTATATGAAGTTTTATAGCTAAAAACATGAAAGCAAGAGATAATTTCTAAGATCTGAAGATAGGTATCACAGCGTGGACTGTTTTTTATAGCCGCTTTCAATGTAGCTATAATGCTTTCACAGTATCTATAGGTACTTGTTCCAAAATATATATTTTTATATTTTAATTTGACTCTTGTTTTTCTTTACAAATAAAATATTTATTCAATGTTTCATTAACAAACCAATATTTTTAAATATTTGATTTGGCAATAATATCTATATATGTAAATAAAAATGTAAATGTTCGTTTTTTCCTAATCGAAAGTCTCCGAAAGTATTTAACCTATTTCTTTGAAATTTTGACACAACATTGCATTAGACTTCGCGCGCGTTTTTATATAATTTTTTTTTCTTAAAAAAGACAGCGCCATCTGTTGGTCGTGAAATCAACACCCAATATACTGACATCAAAAAAATCTCAGTTTCATAAATAGAAGTTCTCATAAAAATTTCTCGGTTAGGCTGTCAAAATTCTTAAAACAAATTCGATTATAAATAAAAGAAAATAGAATTGATGAAAGGTTATATTTAAGAAATCACTTAAGGGATGCGCAAAGCTGCGTTCAACAAAAGATGCCTAATTGAATGCAGCAATGAATGTTGTTATTGTTACCAAATACATTACAACTCGATTTCGTTTTACAGATTGCAATTCAGAAAGTTCAGTTTCTTTCCATCAATGGTACGATTGCTGTTAGTTAAGCGAAAATTATTATTACAATGGAAGGTTGAAAAGATTTTTTCAACAAAAAAGGAAACTTATATTTTCCATAAATTTTTCTAGAAACATATAAAAGTCAAGATTTTTAAAAAAGGGTCAAAATAGCCACTTTTTCAAAAGGTCGTATCATAGTCGCATGAGAATAACAGAATGAATAACGACCTGTTCCCAAAAATATTTTGTGGTTAGTTAGGTCTTAGTTCTTAATATTATCTTAAATTTATATGCTTTTTATTTAATTTTTTCATTCGCTCCACCTAAACAGAAGTAATTTTCAAATTTTCAAATTTTCTTCATCTTCGTTATTTTAACTTATAAATAAAATAAAATTGAGAGGTAAATAATCTACCATAAAAAATTCAACCGAAAAGATTGATATATATACCTATTGTAGTACCTATATTTACCTACCTGTTACCTAGGTACCTATTCGACTTTTAAATACACCTACCTTACTCTTAGACCTGCATTAAGAGTTAATATCAGGCTTAGGTATATGTATTTGTACAATTTTAATTCATAATGTAAGAATAATAACAATATGCAATAAAATTTAATGTAAGAAATGTATTTGAGTTCTTATACAAAAATATATGTATGTATGGATGTATACCTTTTATTGAAAGTTCATATATTTAGATAGTACCTACCTATCGTACGTTTTGTATATACGAAAATATTACCAAAAAGGCTCATAAACATTACTCACCATAAAAGTTATCTATCCGTTCGGTGCAATGAATTAAATGATTAAATAATAAATAAATTAAATTAAATTAAAAATCAAATAAAGTCCGAAATAACATTTTGGTTTTATCTGCACTTTTATGAGGTGCGAAATTTAAGTTACTACTTCTACTTCATAATATTTTAAAAAACAAAATTAATTTTTTGAAAATCTAGTAATTTAAATTTCTTCTTATTAATGGTAATGATTTATGATCTTGAGCAAACGCTTTTGGATTTTATTGTATTTTTAAAAGTGCGACAAAGTCCACTTTTGACTCATTGGATTAGAATTTATTTCATGGTACCATCGTTTCAGTAATTCACTTTAAGATCCTGCAGTTTAAAAATGTATGCTCATGTAATAAGAAAATTCCAACACTTTTTGAAGGCCCAAATAAAAAATTTAAGCTCATTTTATACCTTTTATAACAATTTTCTGCCAAATGCGAAGGGGTAAGATGAGAGGCAAAGGTATAAGAAATACTCTTGAAGGATCTGTCACTTCCTAACAAGAGACAGTGCCCCTAAAAAAGAGAAACACATTTTTAAAAGTGGTACCTAACCTATAGGCTAAGATTCGATCCCGGATCACATACCTATCAAAATATCTCCAGCATGAAATATCAACGCAGTATAGCCTTTATTCCGCCCGTAGAAGCTTAAAATTTACATTTAAATATGTACCTACCTTTAATTATATTATTATATTGCACAGATATGTGTATGTATGTAGATTGTAGGTATACATATGTATTTGAAAGTGGCAGTATGATGAATTTCGATGACTAACTAGCAGCGGAAACCTATAGGGAAAATGCAATTTCCTTACAAAAGTAATTTAAGATTTACCCGAATAACAGCAATTAAGTAGATACATATTATCTAGACACTGATTTCCTTAAGTTGTTTAAATTATAAGCAAGTACCTCCCTTTTTAGAATTATATTGAACTCCTATTGCATCAATCGTATTTTGCATATGTTACACCAAAAAAGAAATGGAGGTTTAAGTAATAGATATATTAATATATTTTATATTAATTTAAAAAAAATTATTTTGTTTAGATAGATACCTACCTCTATCTATTCAAATTTAATAATAGAATTAACATAATATGGGTATTTAGTATACCTACCTACTTATTTATAGGCATTAAAAGAATAAATAACGGCACACAAATTGCTTTAATCTAGCAAAAATGCTTTGAAATAATTTAATTTTTTTGAATAAACAACCATCACTTCTCAAGCATGAAAAAAATTCCATCGAATTAGTTCTACAATTTGCACATAAGATAATAAGAAAATTGCTAATTTTATATCTTCATATATATACTTATGTATCTATTTCGGTACGTGTATTATAAGAAGATATTTGTTAAAAGGTATTGAGTAAGTAGAGATTTATTCACTAAGAGCTTAAACTTGAGTCATTGTTATTATTACAGTAATTAGTTTATCAAAGTCTACCACAACAGTTTTTCTTCATCTCTGTGCAAAATTTGTATTATGTCAGCAGGTATTTTTTATTTGGCTTCACAATTTTGCTTCATATATGTAGGTATTTTCTATAAGGTGAATGGATAAAGATAGGTATCTCCTTATTGTTAGCTCGAAATAAATTTAATTAGTGCAACGAACCTCAAAGATTTATTTGAACGAACACAACCCACCATTCTACCGACCGATGCTACAAACTGATGTCTTTCTTTTATGGACATATCTCAAAACAAAACTAAAAAAGCTTCCCGCGTATCCCTGCGCATTTCTTAATTCTGTTTATATTATAGGTAGTATGTATCTCAATCTTATTGCTTCTTCTTATAAAAAAAATCAAAAGAAAAGAGAAAAAACGTTTCAAAGAGAATTCTTACGCATCAAGCCTTACGCGTTGTATTGTGTTTGTCAAGAATTTGTTATTTGCGAAACGCACTCCCCAAAATTTCAGAGAACAACATTACAACTTGTAAGTTTGGAATAATACCTATACCTACATAAGTATAAGATATACACAGCTTCCGTATGAAACCTTTTGAGAGTCGTTCTGGCAAATTTCAATAAGTATTCTGTGGGGGAACAAAAGTAATAATAGGAGAGCTTGGTCGAAAGCTCATAACGGAAACACATTAAATTGATTTTTTATTTTATTCTGTTTGTTGCAATTAATTATTTTCAGAGCTTATGTAAATCTGCAAATTTTCTTACTTGGTTTGATCTACTGGCTGCATCCACGCACGAGCACTTAAGGGTTCCTCTTTGAGTGAAGTCATCGGACCCCTTGGCTGATTTAAGTCGGTTCCTGTAGGAGGCAAACCAAACATCAAGCCACTGGCCGATCGTGGCCCCGTTGTTGGATAAAGCTTGCGTCCCCATTCTAGTTCCAGAGTAGGCCATGGCGAAGCCGAGCTGAAGCCCGGCACCGGTTCGTCGGAGCGCAGCTTGAAACAATTCTTTTTTCCTTCACAAGAATTTGTCACAGTTCTTGATCTTAAAGTTGTTGAATATTTTCTTTGTTAGTCCAACTATTAAAATTCAGATTTTCTTAGATAATTGATATCACAATCGCTAGGTACCACCTATACCTACACATTCACTTAAAAGCACTTTTTGAGAAATAAACTCCCTAATCTGTCATCAATTTAATTATTTTGACGTTTCAAGAGTCTATTTTCTTTCACAATCGACACCACAGAGAATTGGGTAAGTAACGTTTTATGCTGAAGTGTAACACGCGTTATAAAAAAAAAAACACACCAAGACGCAAAAGGGTAATATTAGTCTCGCAGCGCACTCTCACTACCACTGTGTCGAAACGCCGAAGCCTGCCACTAAAAATGTTCGTCCCGAGTGACTGTTAAACCCCAACTGAATCCCTGCTGCTACGTTACAACACAACCGACCGAACCATCGTTCGCATGGGTAGATTAAAGGCAACGACAACGACAGTCGACACTATCCTGCTGTAGTTTTGCTGTTTTCCCAATCCCGACCAACAGCAAAAATGCGATGTTGTAGTACGTACTCTAGAACAGCTAGTCAGTGAAAACAAAAAGTAAGCAGAGACAAGCAATAGAGTTGTGGATGTCGATGACGGCACTATGGTGAGGTGATGGTGGCAGCAGTTATCAATATTCAACCCTCTTTTGGTTTTATTTGTGTGAAAGAGACTTATCTACCTATCAAAATGAGAATGTATGGTTTTGAAATGCACTCACTCGCACCATTCAATATTGTGCTATGCATTAGAAGAGTATAGATTCAGCAACTGTCAAGAGGCAAAGTACAACATTAGCATTTTCGTCTCATTTGTTGTTGGTAGACCGATCTTACGACACTTCTACCGTTTCATATACGATTAGTTTTGTTTTTATAAAATAAAACGACATTCCCATTACCGCTTGAGAACGAACATCCCTTTAGGGTTAAAACTTTTCTAACACCTACACTTCATACATTGTTCGAAAGAGACAAGTATTTTTTCAGGCACATTTGTGCCAACGCAAACTCCCTTATGGCAACAAATCCCAGCGCAGTTATACACGTGATGAGACTTTTGAACACGCCTCTCTAAAACTGGAAGTGTGTGTGTATCTTTCTGTCAAAGTTTTCAATTGGTTAATTCAATATGCAACGATGTGGTTGGGCTGTCTTATGGTTCCAGTATTCCATTTTGGTTTCCCAATCCCAAGTGTATTTCTCTGTTGATAGCTCTCTTCTAATGTTACCTTCTTTCTCATTCTGTTTAAGTGTTTTCTCCCACGGCCATGGTTGAATAAAAAGATATAATATGAATTTTGCTTTTCAAAAATTCTCTCTTTCCAGAATCCAGAATCCGGACAAAGTGGATTCTGGAATCAAATACCTTACATATATCAAAAGAAGGTAAAACAGTGTGCTGAGATTGAGTTGAGACACATTGAGTAGAGAGAGGTGTGTGTATCTTTATTTACGAAGAAGCATAGTACGTTTCGAATAATTTTTTACTTTAACAATACTTACGCAAGGTAGGTTTACGTACGTCGTGCATAGGCAAAATGAATTCATAAAATAACTACCTAACTACCATTATGTTTGCGAAAGTCGTAGTAAGCTAGGTAGGTATAAGTATAAAAACAGGAACAATAGGATGGGATCTTAACATCCTAATAATAAAAATATCTGATTCGTTAATTCAGTCAAAACGGGTATCACTCAAAACAAGAAGTTGCAAATAATCGATTATAGAAATCTAAAAGATTTCTTAGTGGATGGTTAGGTATATGTCCAGTTTACCTATATACCCTATTTCTTTTCTAGCGGAGCGGAAGCGGACGCATTTGGTCTGTTAGTTATGAAGGTAAACTACCTATCTATACAGGTGGTTCGGGCATATACTGATATACTTACAACGTCAAATTCTCATAATGCATGGGGGAGTGTATTAGTCAAAATGTCAAACGTACGTTGTGTATGTATGTATATGCTCAATACTTTTTAATTTTTGTTCAACCATGTAGTCAAGATTAGCATCATCAAAAAAAAATTACCATCAAACTTTCATGATGCGTTTTTGACCCGTAGGTATATGCCGCTTAAGCTGCGAAAAACTTCTAGGGCATAACTTATTATCTTATAGGTTGGGTCAACGCAAGATAAAAATCGTCAAAAAATTGACTTCAAATAGAAAAAAAAAAATCAACGACAATACTATAACGCCATATTATTGACTTGATTAATCCAGTTTAAAACGAAAATCTAGATGTAAATTAATATAAATTCAATGTAATTACAACCATATTTAAGTTTTAAATTAGATTGATCAAGTGAATAATATGGAGGTAACATATTATACTTTTTATAGGTACATAGGTACTATACTTTTTTTGTTAAGCCAGAAATCCATTTTTCAATTATGTTCTTACATATCTACCTACAATTGAATGAACACAATTATTTGTAGCTCGCATAGTTTCTAGTTATTAAAATTTCCGCTAAAATAAGTCTTAAATTAGCGAACGAAATCTAAAATAATAACAATTTTAAAGTTTGATTGAAATACCTATACCTATACATATAGGTAGGTACCCAAATTTTTATTTTTTTGAATTATCTTAAAATGAGTCTGAAGTAGGTGGATGGAAACAAAAAAAAAATCTGTTGTCCAAAATTGTCATTTATTTTAAATTGTAATTTGTTGCTATTTTTTGTTATGTTTTTACATTTTAAGTTTAAAATTTTTTTTTGAGTAGCGTTTGTAGCTCGCTATCATGCTCCTGTTCCTTGGCGATTGCTTCGTAGTCTATAGTTTCGAATATTGTTATAGCGTTGATCCTTGAGAGGGCATCTGCAACCGTATTCTGTTCTCCTGGCAGGTATCTTATGTCACAGGTGAACTGTGATATGAGATCTAGGTAACGAAGTTGACGAGGTGATTGCTTTGTCTGACTTTTGTTGTAGTGCATACGTAATTGGCTTGTGGTCAGTGTAGAGGGTGAAATTCCTACCTTCGAGTAAATGTCGGAAATGGCGAATGGATACGTAAGCGGCCAGAAGCTCTCTGTCATATGCACTGTAACTTTGTTGCGAATCGCTCAGTTTCGAAGAGAAAAAACTGCCAACTTCCCTCAATTTTTTGCTGGACTACTGCTCCGATGGCGGTGTTTGAAGCTTCGACTGCTAATGATAGTTCTGTGTTGGGTTTCGGAAAGGCTAATGTGGTTGCGTTGCTTAGAATAGTCTTACATTCATTAAAAGCCTTGATGGTCTCGTCAGTCCAGATGATTTTGCTTTTGTCGGATTTTTTGTTACGTCCTTTCAGTAAGTTGTTAAGAGGATGAGAGTTGATGCTGGGCGGCTTTGGGCACAAAACGCCTGTAAAAATTCATCATCCGAGGAATCTTCGTAGATCGTTTACTGTCTCAGGTTGTTTATAGTTAACGATTGCCTCAACCTTTTCCGGAAGCGGGCGTATGCCACTCGAGTCAATTTTGTGGCCCAGAAAATTTACAGAGGATTGAGCAAATACGCTTTTGGAAAGGTTGATAACTAAGCCTACTTCCTGTAATCTTTTAAGAACAGCTTCTAAATGTGATAGATGAGTGCTTTTATTTTCGGATGCAATTAAAAAATCATCGATATATGGAAAAACGAAATCAAAATCTCTGAGAACCTCGTCAATGAAACGTTGGAAGGTCTGAGCTGCGTTCCTCAGCCCTTCCATCATATGCGTGAATTCAAACGAACCGAACGAAGTGCAGACAGCGGTTTTTTCGATATCCGCTGGCTCTACGGGAATTTGGTGATATGCTCTTAGTATATCAAGTGTTGAAAAGATTTTGCAGTTATGTAACCGGTGAGTGCAATCTTGAATACCTATGCGAGATTGTGTATCTGTCTGGCAATTTGTTTGCATTTAATGCACGGTAATCACCGCAGAGTCTCCACTGTCCATTTTTCTTTGTGACCATGTGTAGTGGTGATGTCCAAGAGCTTTTCGAAGGCCTGCATGCTCCTTGTTCGAGTAAATATCGAATTTCTTTTTTAGCAGCTGTTAATTTATCAGGTGACAGTCTTCGTGCCTTTGCATGCACTGGACCACCAGTTGGTTATAAAATGAAACGCAAATATTTACATTTGTAATCCACTATTTTATTTAATTATAATTCTTAAATCTAAATAATATTAAATGATTTTAATAATTCTCTGCGATCAAGTTAATCCCTAACCATCGACTGCCACTCTAATCAACTTCTTCTTTTTAATCATGTATCCTTTTCCGTCGTTAAGTTTCTGTCATTAGATATGTTTGTTTTATTGTGTCATTTGTTAGTTCGTTTAGATGTGATCATTTTATTGTGTTTGCTTGTTGCGACCACATTGTTATGTTATTTTATTTATTGGATGGAAGAATGTAGAAAAAGGAATCTATTAATGCTTTTCTAAAGCTTTAACAGAAATAAAAATAAATAACATGAGAATAAATAGTATACAAAATAAATAATATACTTTAACAAAAAAATAGTTTTAAATTAATCGCTTTCGCAAATATATACAATCGAGTAAGAGTCGAGTTTACCTCCAGGCCGGCACATTCAGAATGTGCCCATTTTGCACACTTGTATCGTCGAATCGATGCACGATGTTATTTCTAACTGCAATTTGATAAGCGAGCTGCCAATTTGGCGTTATTTCGTTTTCAACTACAGTATCACCATAACAAAAAAAGGAATACAAATGTGATAAAATAATCGTAAAAAATCGCGTGATCATTATGGCTAACATAAATATAATTTTAATTTTATTTAATTTATAGCACCCACCATTACGACCGACGTTTAAACAGTGTTCATTTTTTGTATTATTTCATTATGGCTAACGAAATAAAGCCAAATTGCGGTTATTTCGTTTTCAAAAACGAAATAAGACCAAATTTCAAATTTGGTTTTATTTCGTTTGACGTTATTTCACGTCACCTTCCCCTACCTTTCTATGTTTTTTTTTTCCTAGAAATTGTAGCTTTTTAAATGGTAATTTTGTCGATATTATAGTTCGATAAATTTAAGCTTTATGTATTTGAATCCTATTTTTGTGGGCTTCATGTCTTTCTTTCTTTATTTACTTTTTGATAGACGAATCGTTTTTTAAGATATTCAAATTTAAAAGATAAACATAATTTAAAAAATCTAAAAAATAGATAAAAGCACAATTCTTCTTTGAAATAATTTTTAGGACAGAATAGACCTGAAGAAGTACGTAAACAACGTACGAAATGTCGTCTATCAAAAAGTAAATAAAGAAAGAAAGACCTGAAGACCACAAAAATAAGATTCAAATATATTGAATTAAAGGTCACGAAAAAGGAATAATTTTTAAGGTTTATGTGTATTGTGTATATTACATAATATGCTAATTTTTTTGATTTTCAAGTCAAAGGCCGCATCTAAATCTATACAAATTTGCGTTGTGCAGACTGCAGAGCATAGGGTTTTGATGTGACGCAAATTATTGAATTTTTTTTTTTAATTTTTAAATGTGGTTAATATTTATATTCCTTCATAAAGAATAAAATTCCTTTCCCGTCAAAATCTGTCGTCACTTCTCATCAACAAATTAAATTAAAATAATTTTTCACGCATTACCATATTGCAGCGTACGTGCGTAGGTATACGAAATTCAAGGTACACAACGTAATTTTTTTATTGATATGGATTCTGGACGCGGCTTAAAGTAAACTGCCAAAATCCAAAAAGGTGAGAAAATTGTTTAGTTTTATTTTATAAATAAACGTCATGTCAGTGCGAACGAGAAAAATATTTTAGGTCTATTCGTTTAGGTACCTCCCAAAACTAAGAATTTCTATCAATTTTAGCCCAATTTAATTTTTTTATTGATAGAATTGATAGAACTTTGGTAAAAATAATATTAATAATGATCAAGTTTTTTTCTGCATTTCATTTGACATTAACTCAATTAAGCCTCTTGACCATTTCAAGTGTCGTCAATGGTCAGAATGGTGGCAAGAAATGGCAACAGTGGATGACTAATTTTCGAAGAAAATCATCTTCAGTGATAAGCCACATTTTCACGTCAGTGGATTCGTCAATAAGCAGAATTGCCGCATTTGGGCGAAAGAATGCAAAAGAATGCAAAGAATGCAAAAGAATGCAAAGAATCCAAAAGAATGCAAAGAATGCAAAAGAATGCAAAAGAATGCAAAGAATGCATGAATTCTCAAAAGATTGCATTCAATTGATTGCTGTAAAATGAATGGGAGAAAAAAATGATTGCAATCTTTTTGCTACGATTGAATGGTGATTGCATAATTTGAAGTCTGAAGTCCCAAAGTGAAATCAATGAATGCAATCTTATTATTGAAGTCATTATAGATTGCATTCAAAAAAGATTGCATTCTTTTATAAGCCTGCAATTGGCCGCCAAGATCATGTGATTTGACACCGTTGGGCTTCTTTCTTTGGGGTTATTTGAAAGAAAATGTGTACGTCGATAAGCCAGCAACAATTCAAGATCTAAAGGAGAGATAATTCGGCACATTAACGGCATAGAACCTCAATTATGCCTCAGCGTCATCGAAAATTTGGACCATCGTATATTTTGTTCCATACATAATTGAACCATACCAATATTATCATAACAAATCGAAATGACAATAATTTCCTAAATAATTTGTGTTTTATTCAAAATCAACATCGACCCTTAAAATTTAACCGCCCTTTACATAATTAACGTATCTACTAGCGTATTTACTAGCGTCGTCGTCGGCTGAGTAGGTATAGGTAGTGCAAAAAAATGAAGAAATAAATAAAATCATTTGAAAAAAATAAATACCTACAAAATATTGTTTGACTGATTGTATTGTTCACAAATGAATAATATTATGTTGAAAAATTAAAAAAAAAAAACACTCTTTTATCGGGAATAAATCTTGGAACTAAAATTTGGATTTGTTAATTCGAACATCTTAATGTAACCTATACTGATACTCGGCAAAATAGAATTGTTCTTTACAAGTCAGGAAAATTAACGGTTAGGTAAACAAATTTATTTGTATTTGTAAATTAATTAATTTTTTTCTCTTTGTAACAATTTTTTTGCAATCATATACATATACCTGTGTTTGTTGTTTCTGAAATTTGTAATTGTAATTTATAAGTAAAAATCTGTGATTGTATATCGAAAATTGATAAAATAAGCCAAAAGACATACAGTAGTATACAATAGCATTTTGAGCAGGGACTTTTCGATCTTGGTTTTAATGTCAAATTATACACCTAGATTGCTTTTGTAATTTAGCGGGGCTCTCATTTTCATATGAGCTCAAGTAAGATGTCGCTTCATGTGAAATTTGCCGCTATATACGACTCCAATTTGTTTTAATTACCGTCATGACTTCGGTAGGTGGCTGATAAGGGTGTTTACAATTTTAAACACACGTGAAAGGCAACATGGGGTTTTGGGCATCCTGTATCCTTAGTATATCCGTTTAGTAAACCCTTATACTGCACGCACTATGATCCAATGAAAAAAAATTGATATTTTTGTTTTTCATGTGGAACAATTAAGAGCTTAAAACAACAAAAAAATTGTTTAAACAAATTTTATTATGCCCGGTTGTCAGTTGTGCAGTTACACATTTTTGAAAATATCAAAAAAAAATAATAATGAAGAATTCAGTTCAACGGTATAACGAAACAAAAACATTTTATTCAATATTTAGATCAAAAAACATTTATATTTAACAAAAAACAACATTTTTTTGAATATTCCCTACAAAATAAATTAATTATGGAATGATTCGAAACCATTTCGATCCCAGGTACGGATTTATTCTGTATTTAAAGTAAATTTTTTTCTTTATAGTCTGGACACCGTTAATACCAACCTAAACCTAGACATAAAATTTCCACTAATACCTAAATCTAGAAAACAGTCTGAAATAACGTTGCTCTCTGCTCCCCTGCGAATAAGTATGTCAAAGTCATAGCAGCTGATGAATCCCAATATTTCGCTTAAAACGAGGTTTTTGTTTACCTATTTATGTGGTTATACTGCCTTAAGTGATGTCGACACTTAGTGGGGATTGTTTTTCGGCCACTGCAAGTTTTTCTTCTTTTGTTAAAAAAAAGAAGTAACACAAAGTGACAAGTCTGCATTTATTTGGACAAGTGAGGCAATGATATGACAAGTGGGTAATTTATTAATTTCCTTAGGTATTTCTGTAAGACTACGTGACAGGAAAGACTTGTAAACATTTGCTTAATTTGTGACAAGTGAATTAAGAATTTTTTGAATATTCCCTACAAAATAAATTAATTATGGAATGATTCGAAACCATTTCGATCCCAGGTACGGATTTATTCTGTATTTAAAGTAAATTTTTTTCTTTATAGTCTGGACACCGTTAATACCAACCTAAACCTAGACATAAAATTTCCACTAATACCTAAATCTAGAAAACAGTCTGAAATAACGTTGCTCTCTGCTCCCCTGCGAATAAGTATGTCAAAGTCATAGCAGCTGATGAATCCCAATATTTCGCTTAAAACGAGGTTTTTGTTTACCTATTTATGTGGTTATACTGCCTTAAGTGATGTCGACACTTAGTGGGGATTGTTTTTCGGCCACTGCAAGTTTTTCTTCTTTTGTTAAAAAAAAGAAGTAACACAAAGTGACAAGTCTGCATTTATTTGGACAAGTGAGGCAATGATATGACAAGTGGGTAATTTATTAATTTCCTTAGGTATTTCTGTAAGACTACGTGACAGGAAAGACTTGTAAACATTTGCTTAATTTGTGACAAGTGAATTAAGAATTGTCGAAATCGGACAAGTTTAAAAAAAAACTAAATAAAACAAAAGATTAAAAATTGAAAAAATTCACTACTGGACCGCTAGAATTTGCTCTTGCGGTTACTAACTATAATGGAGTTATATTTTAAAGAAGTAAAAATTTATAAATTTTTATTTGATTTTTTGAATTAAAAAAAAATAATTTTCAAAAATTTTTAAACGCAAAGTTGTTCAAACTCTTCATAAACATCCAAATGCAAAATTATATTATACAGTGGGTATAAATAAAATATATACAATCTATATACATATGTATATCTATAAATAACTAAAAAAGAAAATTTTCTCAGAAAACGTCAAAATCTATTGCAAATGCTTTGCAAAAAACCTGACACTCAGTTTTTCTACAATCACTTTATTCATAAGAGGTACGAAGTTTAATCAAAATCGTTAGTGCCGTTTTCAAGAAAATAACAAAAAAAAAAAACAAATCATTGTATGACAGCTACTCGTTTTGATGTTTTAGATGAACTAAAACAAAAATTTGAATTTTTCCTCGAAAAAATCATTTAAAAATCTCTGCACCAAATTTGAAGCAAATCGGTTCACCCGTTTAGGCTTTAGCTCAAATTAAGCACAGGTCAACGGACGGTACGAACTTGTCCAACTCTGTGGACTAGTCGGTGATATTTATTTATTCTGACAAATCATGTCAAGTCATGCGGCAAAATTGAAAATTTAGGTGGTTGACGACTATTAAGGAAACAACTACCTAACTAATGGGTGATTTTTTAAGAGGTTTAGAACTTTAAAAAAAAAAAAAACACAAACAATTCGAAAAAATGAATGAAATATTTATTTGAATCGATAGTTTGAACCTTGCAATTTAATGTTTAAAGATAATTTCATGCAAATGTTGACCGTGGCTGCGTCTCAGGTAGCCCATCCGCTGAGTCCAATTTTGGCATACTATTTCACACATATCGGCCGGTATCTCACGAATGAATGCATGGATGTTGGCTTCCAGTGCGTCAATCGAAGCGGGCTTGTCCCTATAGACATTAGCCTTGACATACCCCCACAAAAAATAATCGAATGGTGTCAAATCGCACGATCTAGGCGGCCAATTGACCGGCCCGAAACGTGAAATTAACTGTTCACCAAACTCGCCTCGCAATTGCGCCATTGTTTCGCGTGCTGTGTGGCATGTGGCACCGTCTTGTTGAAACCACATATCATGCAAGTCAAGAACTTCCATTTCGGGCAAAAAAAAGTTTGTTATCATCGCTCGGTAGCGTTCACCATTGACAGTAACGCTGCGATTCGCATCATCTTTGAAGAAATATGGCCCAATAATGCCGCCGGCCCATAAACCGCACCAAACAGTGGCTTTTTCGGGATGCATTGGTAGCTGTTGCAATGTTTCTGGCTGATCTTCACTCCAAATGCGGCAATTTTGCTTATTTACGTACCCATTCAACCAAAAATGAGGCTCATTGAACACAATTTTTCGATAAACAACATTTCGAACCGAGCACGAATTTTGATAGTAAAATTCAATAATTTGCAAGCGTTGTTCATTTGTAAGACGATCCATGGTTAAATTGCAAACCAAACTGAAGCTGTTTGACAGTGACACAAGGTACTAAACACACGTCAGCTGTCAAAACCAGTGTTGCCAAAACCAAACCAGCTTAAAAATCACCCGTTACATATTTCCAAAATATTTTTATCTGTGAAAATATTGAAATTTATTAGGTACCTACATAATAATCCCAAAAAATTTACTTCTAAAATACCTGTACCGACTGTAAATAATATTCAAATCAATTATTGCTCTAATTGTTCGTCATCAGAAATACATATCTTCATCTTTCTCTACGTGCCCACTTCCCACATACATACCTACATAAATCATTAATATATACATCAACAAACCACAATAAAAGGATCATTGATCCTCGTCAAAAATATAGTGTGGAGGTATTCTTCCACATTATAAATATAGCTATTAACTCCTTGGTCCTAAGGTTTTCGCCGATTATTGAGCATAGTAAACATTTTGCTTTTTTGTATAATGTATATGCCTTAAGAAAATTATCTAGAGATAAATTGTTAGAAAACTGTAAGAACATCGAGAATATTTTAACCCACGAGGACTCATCTGACATAAATGGACTGGAACCTTCAGAGGAGTTTTCAGTCTTATGTATGATTTTAGATAGTAGTTTGTCTCCTCAAGAAGTTTTAAAATTTATTACAGAATTAAGATTTGGTCCAAATATTAGTATTGCTCTTAGAATTCTTTTGACTTTACCAGTTACAGTTGCAAGTGGTTAAAGGAGCTTTTACAAATTAAAAATAATAAAAATATATATCTTCGGTATACCATGACTCAACAAAGATTATCTGGATTGGCTATAAATTCTATAGAACACAAGGTTTGCGATAGTATGAATTTATTGGAAATTATTAAAAAATTTGCAGAACACAAAGTTCGAAGAAAATTATTTTAGTTGCTAGGCAGAGTTAAATATTCTTATAAAAAAGTTTTGAATTCTTTATTTATTTGTTTTTTGTATTTATTTATTTTGAAAGGCTAAATATTAAGATATTATTTATCATTTAAGAAAGCAGGAAAAATATGAGTGAAATGAATTGATTAGATGATTTATATACCTAATTTATTTATTTTTAAGAATGACTTATTTGTTTTGTGGCTTTACATAATTATAATTACTGTGTGATTTAATTGAATAACATAAGAAAAAATATCATTTCTTGTGTTTGTTTTTAATGATTTAAACAGAAGGCAAAAAATATTTCAAGCAAGTCGATGTGACAAAGACCCCCTTGGTTGATGTGATTCGTTTATCCTCATTTTAATGCAAGGTCTTTGTATATATTCATTTAAATACATACAAAGGTAAGGTATTCTTCTTGGTCACGGTTGTTTACATTTTTTTATGGGTAGGAGAACATTACCATGGAAAAGTAACATATTAAAGTCCATTGTAGGTACCTACACACTTTTGTTGTTTTTAAAGAAGGAAATAACTAAGCATAGGCGAGGGGGTTAAGAAAAAGAAATTAAATTAGGTCATTGAATAAATTTGAATTACATAGTTTACATGACGATGATGCTTCAATAATTTCTTTTAAAATTTGTCTAAAATTTTTATTGCCGAAGAAAAAAAAGTTTGTGCATGTATTTTTCTTTATCGGTAAGGATTGTTTCTATATTTTTATTTACATGACGAAGATTTTCTTTTTATATTCAAAAAATATCTGCGATTTTTTTTTTGTAAAATGGGAACATATTGGCAGTTTTAATACTTAAAATATTTATTGATTTTTATTCCTCTACTAACTTTTTAGTTGAAATGATAGCCTGGTAAAAATGTCACCCCTTAAAAACTAAATTTAGAGGTAGCTCATTGCAATTTTCTTTTTTCCATACAAATCCTATGGGACATTTTTGGTTTTTTGCTTCTTTATTTTATAACTTTAGAACCAGTTACTGTTAGGTAATGATCAAAACGTATTTTTAATTTTATTTAAAAAAGTGCTTACTTCATATTTGATTAAGGCACTTGTCATCGAGCTAAACTTTAATTCATTCTTTTATTAACTTTATTATAATGTTCTCTTTTTTATATTCTATTAGAGTTGTACTCTAACTTTTAAATATTTTCAACTTTGCTTTTCTTTACTTTGTGTTTTTAGATTAATTTGCCCTTTGTTATTTTTTTGTAACCTTTAGAAACCGTTTTTCATCTTTTTTAAATAGAAAAATATTTATTATTATTATTACTGTTTAAACTATTGAAATAAGTTGTATTCGCCTAATTTATCACTTTGATAGTTACAAAAACGGAATGTAAGTAATTATTATTTTTAGATTTTTCCAGATCAATTATTATTTCTTTTAGAAAATAAAATTTTATTTTGAACTACAATATTTATAATCCTTGGATTGTTTTAATTTCGGCGCTGCAACAGTACTTTTTGCATAGTTATTAAAGGTCGAAGTCAATACATGGTTAATTCAAGCTTTTCGATTCCTTGCTACAAAAATATAGACTGCTTTTAAACGCTGCAATTACTTTGCAACTACCCCCTGCAATTTTTAAGCATGTAGGCGGGGGACGTATGCGGTGTCCGGGGTAGACAAAGTTTCAGAGGTTGAAATAATTGCAGAGTTATCGCTCTTTCTTTTTTGTGCTTTTTCTTATTGTTTGAGACATAAGTGGAGGAAAGAGTGAGGAGATATATTTCCTTTTCATTTAACAAAAATTGCAGGTATTAAAATTTGCAGCGTTTAAATGGATGCTGCAATGGAAAGAAACTCAAAAGAGAATTGCGGATAGAAATTGCAGTTGTAGAGAAAACAGGAAAATATTCGTAACAAGACAACAATTTAGCGCAAACTGCTTGTCAGATCAAGTTTTGCTATTTCCGTAGAATTGAACTAAAGATAACAATAAGAATTTTCAGTAGGGGGAATTCTCTTTTAGATTTTCTGCAATCGGAGCAAGAAACTCCCGACTTCCTTTATTCACCACCCATTGCTAAAAAAAATTAAATAATGCTGAACTCGCTCAATCATATACATTAGATCCAAATCATTCGAAAGTCGACGGCGAATGTGAAAGGACGAACTATAAAAATAATAAAATCAAGAAAAAGAAACAACCACACCGCAAGCCGTCCGCACTCCGCACTCCGCACTCCGCAGAGATAGATATAGGTATATACACACAAACACAACGGCGACACCATCAGGCTAGCCAGCCGAGCCGATCGTTCGTATACTCGTATATTGTAGCTGTTAGTGCGGATGCGGAACCGAAAAAAGGACGAACTTGTATTACACTCAAAAGGGTTGTATTGGCATACGAATTCAAATGAGAAAATGTTTATCTTTAGAATCCAACTCACTGGTCGACGTCTTTTGGGAATGCTCCAGTTCAATATGTTTGATTCTTTTCTGTTTGAAAAGGTTGCATGGTTTGATTTGGAAAAATTAGTTAAATATTCGGTTGAAAAAGTGATCATTTTTTTTTGTATTGAATGCAATATCTATGTAATTCTATTATCTGTGCTTCTACCCTTATTCCTCTTTAATTAAAAAAAAAAAATAAGAAAATCGGTCAACCGGTTTGGCTGGTTAGCGAACACAAAACAAAACTTTATTTTATATATATACCTAGATGGAGATTATATATAGATAGATAAAGTGCCATTGCAAAGGGCGGCAAATATAATTTGCCCAGGGTGGCGAAAAAGCTGGATCGGGCCCTGACGGACGTAGTAACGTAAACATCTTTTATTTTATTTTCATTAGTGAGTTCATTAGCCTTTTGTTTTTGTTTCTTTTGAAAAAGATTCAACATTTTACTCTTTCCTGACATCTTTTCATTGGATAAATCATTACTGCAAGCATCATAATTCACATCATTGGCAAACTTAAAGTATTTGCTGCAAATAAAATTTTCATTAAATATGCAACTGATTAAAATCTTATTGGATTCTGGAACATAAAGTCGATAGTTCTTATTTGTAGATGAGTGTGTGAAGTTAGCCCCCACCTTTCGGAATTTGGTATTTTTGGAAGTTGTTTCAAGATGTTCCCGGCTTGTTCCATTTTTTTTTTTTAAATATTCAAAAATGGGTGCACCCAAAAAACCGTTTTTGACCCAGCCTCCCTTTTTTTGAAAATCAAAATTTTTAAAGTTGTTCCAGGTTATTCTGAACATTGTTCCAAGTTTTTGGACCCCTATGTTCAAATTTTCAAAAGTTATGAGCAAAATTCGAAAAAAAATCCTAGTCCCCTTTCTTCGAAATTCTTGGTTTTAAAAACACTTAAACTAAAAACTTGCTTTAAAAAAAAAAATTTCCAAGTATTCTAAAACAAATGATTTAAAAAAAAATTAAATGTTGGAGGTCCGTGTTTGGGATTTAAAAAAAAAAAATTTGAAGGCTTTATCTTTAAAAATACAAGCACAAAAACTTTAATTTTTGGAACAATGGTTACATGGCCGTAGCTAGGAGGGGGGGGGGGGGCATCAGGGGGTAATGCCCTACCTTGAAAACTCCAATGCCCTACCTTAAAAAATCAACTATCGTAACGATTTTCTTATTCTCTTTAATTCGTTCTTTGTATACAAAGTTTGTATACAAAGATTCGTTCTACCAAAAAAAAAAAATATCCTCGTTTCGCAATTTTTTTCCTATCCTACATTGCACCAACAAAAAAAAATACCCTCATTCATAAGTAGTGTATTGTGTAACAAAATGGCCCATATACTGTATTTTTTGTCTCGAATTTTGTTTCCCTTCATACATTCCACGAAAACAATCTCTACTCTACTCTACTGACTACTTCATAGCTGATTTGAACGAAATGTATGTCTCAGATACGATGCGCAGCCACTGATCTCTATAATACACTGGATAGCGTATCCATACAAAATAGGTGACTCCATTTCAACAATTGTTATACTTGAAGCTGCCTATTTTTGTTGTACAGCAGTATAACTGTATAACATATCAATTACGACATTAGGCGCCTTCCTTTATCTACTGCAAAGTACTTCTGGCTGCAGTCAACTACTTCTACTCTGTGATCAAAGTACTTTAATAATGTATTATAACGAAATGAATCCACGCAAGAAAGCGACACCATCAATAGAAAGAAATTACTTAGTAAATTATTGTTGTTGATGTTTCTCTTATCTTAAATAAAATACAAATACAAACAACAAAGATTACATCTAAGTACTTTAAGATTATATTTTTCTTTTTGAAACATTATAATTATAGCGTTCCATTCATCATTTACTGAGAAATACTAAAAAGTACTTTGCAAGGCCCAAAGGAACACACCTATTGTCCAAAGCTATATTCACAACAAGGGGACACCAATCATCATAGCGAACCAGTTTTTTCAACACTTGCACCACAGTATTCGGCCCGAACCACTATCCAACTTTCTTGTCTTCGGATAAGCACTAATTCCTTAATCGCATTGTCATTGTTTCTAAGAAACCAGACTGTGGTGTTTGTTTACAAAATATTATCAAGCTCAGCGCAGATACCTTTGTCCTTTTGGTGTTCTTCGACTAAATTTTCCCGAATAGCGTTTTCGTGTTTTTAAAATAATAAAACTTTATTATTATTATTATTTATTTATTTATTAAGTAGCAATAACAGTATCTTTTTACATTTGGTAATTACAGGTCAGAGATTTAGGATAAATATTTTCCTTTTCAACTATAATTTAAACTAACATATAATGACAATAAGTTGTATAATGAAATTGATGTTAATAATTCAAGGGAAAGCTACGAACAAAAACCCTTATTTAACTCTTAAAACTAATATTGCATAACTCCCACATTAAGTTTCTTAAATTATAATGTATGTACATATATATTAGGTCGTAGTTCCGAAGAAAACAAACATTGACAAAGGATTACTTTTAGGAAAAGTAAACCGTTCGACAAATTCATTCACTTCAAATTTACAGCCCTTAAATATATATATAGTAATATAGCATATTCTAATAATATATATAAAGTTATGGTGCAGATAAACATTTAATCAGTTCATTAACAGAGGAAGAACAATTTACATAAAATTTTTGTGTTAAATTTTCAATAAGGGAGTTCAAAAGATTGACATTGCATTTTTCATGAAGCCTGTAAGTTGAATAACACCATGGTAAATCAAGCATCATTTTTAGAATTTTGTTTTGGCATATTTGAAGCTTAAGTTTGTGAGTTTTGGCACAATCGTTCCAAACAGGAGCACCGTACAGGAGGATGGATTGGAAAATTGACTTAAACATTAAAATTTTATTTTCTTTGCTAAGTTTAGAACTTCTACATATTAATGGGTAAAGAATTCTTTTATATAGATTTATCTTATCAATAGTAGTAGATATATGTTTTTGAAAATTAAATTTTTTGTCTATTAACGGGTGATTTTTTAGCTGGTTTGGTTTTGGCAACACTGGTTTTGACAGCTGACGTGTGTTTAGTACCTTGTGTCACTGTCAAACAGCTTCAGTTTGGTTTGCAATTTAACCATGGATCGTCTTACAAATGAACAACGCTTGCAAATTATTGAATTTTACTATCAAAATTCGTGCTCGGTTCGAAATGTTCATCGCGCGCTGCTTCCATTTTATGGTCGGCATTCTCGACCTTCTGAGCAGTCTATTCGGAAGATTGTGACCAATTGGTCAATTGGCCGCCTAGATCGTGCGATTTGACACCATTAGATTATTTTTTGTGGGGGTATGTCAAGGCTAATGTCTATAGGGACAAGCCCGCTTCGATTGACGCACTGGAAGCCAACATCCATGCATTCATTCGTGAGATACCGGCCGATATGTGTGAAAGAGTATGCCAAAATTGGACTCAGCGGATGGGCTACCTGAGACGCAGCCGCGGTCAACATTTGCATGAAATTATCTTTAAACATTAAATTGCAAGGTTCAAACTATCGATTCAAATAAATATTTCATTCATTTTTTCAAATTTTTTGTGTTTTTTTTTTTTTTAAAGTTCTAAACCTCTTAAAAAATCACCCATTATAACACCAAGATATCGACAATGTTCAGACCAGTCAATGTTCACGGTGCCCATTTGAAGCTGTACATTGTTTGGGAGGAAACAAGATTTTCGACGTCTTGTAAACCAAATAGCTTGCGTTTTCAAGGGGTTTACCTTAATCTTCCATTTGAAAAAGTATTTTTCTATTGTAGAAAGAGACATTTGCAACGTATGATAAACATCTAAAAAATATGTACCTGATGTAAAAATAGCCGTGTCGTCAGCAAACATTGCAATACCAATATTGTTTCCCAGATTGGGTAAATCAGAGACAAAGATATTGAAGAGAGTTGGACCAAGTACTGTACCTTGGGGAATTCCATATGGAATATTTTGCAAAGAAGATTTATCGTTTTGAACTTTTACTAAAAATTTTCTGCCATCTAAAAAGCTTTGGATAATTTTTACTATACTCATTGGGAAGTTAAATTGTACAAGTTTGTGGATTAATGCGTCGTGCCAGACAGTGTCGAAGGCCTTTTCAATATCTAAAAGTACTAAGGCAGTCGACTCTTTATTTTTGAATTTTTCTTTTACGTGATTTTTATTCTGAGAATTTGATGGCTGGTGTTGTGAAAGGGTCTGAATCCAAATTGATAATCAGGTAGAATATTGTTTGCAGCTAAGTGATTATCAAGATTTTCTTTGATTATTTTCTCTAATATTTTGCTTATAGAGCTCAGTAAGCTTATGGGCCTGTAGCTGTTAGCATCATCTTTTGGTTTGCCAGGCTTTGCAATTGGTAAAACAATAGCAGTTTTCCAGCAATCTGGAAAGTAGCTTAGTTTAAGACAAGCATTGAAAATTGAGGCAAGGTATCGTAAGCCTGATACAGGGACAGCTTTTAAAAGTTTGTTACTTATACCATCCATGCCAGGACATTTTTTATTTTTCAAGCCTTGAATCAAGTATCTTACTTTACTAGGATTAATTAAATTTGAATCTATTAATTCGATATTTGATTGCGATACAAAAGTAACTGTATTTGCAACTTCGCTTGAAGTGTAATAATCACTATAGTGAGCTGTTATTTCATGATTTTTTGAAAAATTTGAAGCTAATAAGTTTGCCTTTTCTTTAGCCGTTATTAACAGTTTGCCATGTGTTTTGAGAGGTGGAATACCTGAACCACGTTTTTTGATAATCTTTGTAACTTTCCAAAAAGGTTTACTTGATTTCTCAAAGGACGAAAGAAGATTATTCCAACGTGAGTTTTTGTATTTATCAATTTCTTTTGCTATTTCTATGTTTAAAAGTTTTGTGCTTTTAAGGAAGAAGTCGTAACGATAGCGAAGCCATTTCCTTCTCTCAGAGTTTCTTAATCTTATCAATAATAAAATATTACTAGGAAGTCGAACCGAATAATTATCCTTTACAGGACACTTAGGTATTGCAAAGTCAGCAGCGCTATTAACCAATGAAACAAAATTACTACACATTGAATCAATTTGGGTTGTGTTTATCGCGGTAATAGAAATATTATTTAAATTGCAGCTTCTGTTAAAAAAGGAAGTAAAAAGGTTCCAATTTGCTGCAGAAAATTTGTAGTACAGTCTGGTTTGTTTTACTTGTAATTGCAGATTCATATTCATATTGACTGGGAGATGATCAGATCCTAGTTTGTTGTAAGTAAATGGTCTGTTAAAGTTAGTTGGTATATTTGTAACAAAAAAGTCTAAAGTAGAAGGACTTTTAGATTTAGATGTTGGAACATAGGTATAATTGGGTGGGTATAGTAAAGAGAAATTTGGATGCGTCTCATTGACGTCATACAACACGTTACCCCAGCAATTTGCTCTGAGACAATTCCATAGTTGATGGCGACAGTTTATGTCGCCACCAAAAATGACTTTGTTTCGATTTCTAAACATTTTACGTAGATCGCTTTTAAATTGAGTAATTTTATCAACAGTTCTATTTCCACCTGGGAAGTAGACAGAAAAAATACTCACTTTTGAGTTGTTTTCTAAAAATACATCTACTCCTATTGACTCAATACATCGTAGTTGCAAATGAGGGTGAACCGAGTGATCGATATCTTTTCTTATGACAACAGCTACACCTCCTCCTATTTCGTTTCTTCTGTCAAGACGATAACATTTAAAGCTTGGGTGTGAAAATGATTTTTGTTCTTTTAACCAGGTTTCTGTGACTAACGCAATGTCAACTTTTTTATCAATAATAAACTTAAAAAATTCTAATTGCTTTTTTGTGATGCCTCTGGCATTCCAAGTTATAATTTTAAGAGAGTTAGATAGCATGATTATTTGAGTAGATATACTTGATGGCAAGAGATGTTATTACATTGAACTGGTCACTTTTGTTATGACAAACACTAAGCTTAGATAAAACTTCACTCAAAAGAGAATTACTTTCTTCAAAGGAGAATAATGTGGTATTGTTCTCATTTGTATTTGAAAATGATGTTTTGTTTTGACGTTGAACTTGTTTGAGTTGTACAGCTTCCGATGATGAAGGTGAAGATGATGGAGCAGCAGAGCGATTTTTATTTATTAGCCTTGGTGGTACAGGAGGGGAGCGTTGGGGTAAGGGAGGAAAATGAGAAAGAGAATGTGGATCAAAAGTTGTTTGTGCGATTTGTGTAGGTGGTGTGCGCTTGTTGTTTGCTACACGTCGATGGGTGGAGAGTTTTTGACGAATATCCAAGTATTGTTGGCGACTTATACAGTTGGAGTCGGATGACTTGTGAGGTCCATTGCAATTGGCGCAGCGAATCACATCAGAAATTTTGCATTCAGTTGTTTTGTGACTGCCGGCGCAGTTAGCACAAAAACTCTTAATGTGACAGTGCATGGAACCATGTCCATAAGGCTGGCAATTATGACATTGTGTTGTTTTTCCGGGGTTTTGCCTCTTGAAGTCCCATCGAACAAGAGTTTTAAACAAGCATGAATGGCTTCGCTTAAGTTCATTCAATTTAATTGTACCGCGTTGAATATAAACAATGTAAATGTAGCTTTTAATTTGTGCATTTGATTTTGAGTTATAAGTGATCATTTTCACATCAATGCACTTTATTCCAGACGAAATAAGTTCGTCTTTAATCAATTTTTCGGCTATGAGATCAAGACCCGATAAAACTACTTTAAAGGGTCGCGCTTCTTTTCGCGAGTACGAAAAAAATTGAATTTCTAATTTAACAAGTTCGGCTTTGATTTTTTCATAGATTTCGTTTGAGGGAGACATAATTTTTGGACCGAGAGAAATATTTTTTATAAGATACTTTTCGATCTTTAAGTCACTAAGCATGAGTCGCACTCGTTCACTTGTAGATTTGAGAACCACTATAGGGGGAACACTTTCTTTAATGACGTTGGAACGTTCATTATTATCGTTTACAGACATTTCATCAATATCATCAGCATCAGCCATAAGGCTTTGCAGAGGTTGATAACAGTTTTGGTTGTTATTCATTTTATCATGAATATTTCTTTTATTTGTATTTAAATAATGTTTGCTGGAAGGGCGAACATCGCCGTCACCAGAGTCACAACGAACTCTTTTATAAGAAATCTTAATTCTTAATGCAAAACGCGGTGTGTATGAAAGAATACTTGCACTCACTACAACTGCTAACACTTTGCAAGGCCCAAAGGAACACACCTATTGTCCAAAGCTATATTCACAACAAGGGGACACCAATCATCATAGCGAACCAGTTTTTTCAACACTTGCACCACAGTATTCGGCCCGAACCACTATCCAACTTTCTTGTCTTCGGATAAGCACTAATTCCTTAATCGCATTGTCATTGTTTCTAAGAAACCAGACTGTGGTGTTTGTTTACAAAATATTATCAAGCTCAGCGCAGATACCTTTGTCCTTTTGGTGTTCTTCGACTAAATTTTCCCGAATAGCGTTTTCGTGTTTTTAAAATAATAAAACTTTCTAGTTCATAGATAGCTTTATTTATTCTAAATAAATAAAAAAAATGGCTTACCTTTCCGTTTTGTTTTGTTTGCTCAGTAACAATTGGCGCGTTCAGAAAAATGAAATATCAAAGATTTTTCTCACTCAAAAGGTGAGCTAGCGAATCCAAATTTTTTTCCTCAGAGTTTTGACAGCAAAACTGGGAAATTTTGTTGAGGAATCCTGGGGGCCGATTCTGATTCGGTGAAAAGGTAATTCGAATAGGTTTTCACACTTTCATTCTTAAATGCGATTATCGTTGTGTGAAAAGGCCAAACGCCAAACGCCAAAAACATTCAGATGAATATTTTGCTTTCACGCCGTTATTTCGATATGAATCTTTGAAAAGAAAGAGTGAATACGAACAAACAATGCTCAATTTAACCACATCTCCTTCTCTGTCCTATTCACGAAGAAAAAAATATTTCTACCTCAAGCGTTTCTCTTTTCTCTTCCAAAAATAAGAAAATTGAGAGAACTGTGAAAGGTGATTCGAGATCGATAATATAGTTCGTCGGAGAATTTTACTCACTCAAAGAATCGCTTTTTTGCACCAAGTGAATCGAAAAAGTGAAAATGCATGCTAGCGAATGTGAAAATTATTTATTCGATTCACTTTTTCACAGAACCAGAATCGCCCCCCGTTCATGTAACACAGATTGAGATCTCCTTGATGTCATTCTCCTGAACACGCCTAATTTGAACGCCAGTCGTCAAAATACTTGTCAAATGAAGCTGCCTTCGATAGTGCCATCTTCAATTGGAGTCAAAAGAACTGTTATACTTTGTAGGGAATACACTATAAGTGTATTATAGAAATCAGTGTGCACAGCCTACTATTTTTTTTTTTTGTGTGTTTTCACTCTTTCAGTATACACATTCATTTCGTTCACAAATGCAAACGGTAACAGTTTGAATGAGTTGAGTGCAATTGGTAGGAAGTAGAAGGAATAGCTTAGGAATACGGTTAAATTTTTTTGGTAACATTAAAATTGGATGCACAAAAATTGTTGTAAGAGATGGTATATGGGATATGGGCTTACGCAGTTGACTCAAATAAAATAGAGTAGGTACCTATGAATACTTTGAGTCTCCTCCGACTGTTCTCCGACTGTTCTCCGACTTACTGACACTAAATAATTCAATATATTATTTTATAATATTACAAATACAATGCAAATACTCGAATCGACTGCGTTCGGGGATCAAACCAAAGCTATTCGGATAGGTTTGTGCTGCTGTGATCCCTTGTGAAAAAACAGCTGACACAATAATAACTCAAGGTATCTGAATATTTTTAGATAGGTTGACACCCTCAGATAGATTCTCGAACGCAAGGATTGAAGGCTTTACAAATTTATGTAATAAATTGTTTTCTATTAAATATTTTCTTTGGTATAGGTAGGTACCTAATTTAAGTTTTTGGTTTTTGCGGTCGAAACGAAACCGGAAGAATTTTTAAAATAACAAAAAGAAGACTTTTGTGTACACATTTTATTCCAAAAGTTTTAATTCAATTTTATTAATTTTATTAATGAGTTTGTCTTGTTCAGTACAAGAAAAATCCTGTGGAAGGCTAGGTCTTTTTTCTACCGTTAAGGTGAGAGGGACAATTTTCCCGAAAATAGACTTAAAACAGAAATTATTATTACAAAACGGAAAGACTTACAATACCATGCTATACCTCTTTACAAAACCAGAAATTCATTCCTACATTTTCATTTAAAATTCACTGGTTTTTTTAAGTCCTTTTTTAATTTTTAAAAAAATATTTTTTCCGAAGCAGCTTGCTTCGACCTTTATTGGTTTAAGTTTCAAATACAAGTGATTGATTTCTTTACTTAAAATGATTTGGAGCTACTTGCAAAAGTATTGCTTGCAATTCCCAGAATTTCTTCATGACAAAGTGTTGCTTGTAATTCCAAGAAATTGGTTCGTGGGAATTGCAATTTTTGCATTTATTTATTAAATGAATTTTTATTATTTGTAGAATAAGGTGATGGCAGGAAATGTGGTGTTAACTCTTCCCCATTTAAATATGATTGTCCTCAATCAGCTAAAAATATGGTATGTTGTTGAACCCGAGCTTAGGTGATTGCACTACTGCTACGGGATGAATTTGTGGATGCTCTGGTTCCAGATTTTGAATGATGATTTTGGTGTTGTTTCTTTTTACAGATTTTAAGATAGCCAAAGTTGCTGCGATGGTTATGATAAGTAAGATGATTCCGCACATAGTTAAGCGGTGTACTGAATTTTCTGATTGTAAGAGTTCGATTTGATTTGTGTTATTTATATGTAGTTCGTTCATCATTTCCAATGATAGAAATTTTCGATATTGTTTTTCTTCGGGGGTTAACTGGAGAATTGCGGGGAGAGCTTGATAACTAGACGCTTCTTGTGTCGAGAATGTGTTCTCATTGATGGTTATACTGGTGTTATAGAATTTTATCAAAAACGTTCCATCAAGATGTTGGTCGGTTGATTCTATTGATATGGATCCATTGTAATTGTTGAGTAGAATTATACCAGGTGATATTTCTTCTATTTGTGGTAGATGTTGGTTATTTATAACTTTGCAAGTAGCTTTTACACTTTTTAATAGATTAGGAATACAGAGGTTGTTATTTAAATTTACAATTTCTTGAGGTTTACAAATTGAGAGATAATTGTATGATTTACAAGTTTGCTTTAGACCATATGTCTCGTTTCTTGATTTTAAAATTGTTTCGAATAGTAAATCTGTCGCAATATTTTTTCTTTTTACAGGTCTTAACATAAGTTTTGTATAATCTTTCTTACTTACTAATGGTATGTTTATAAAATAAGTATTGAGAATTAGTTAAGATTTTAACTTCTGCAAAGTTCAAAGCATCTTCAATAGTGGCAAATGGCAAATTTTCTTTTGAGATTTTACTTATAGCTAATTTTATTTCTTGTGAAGATAATATAAGAGAATTAATAATACCAAGTTTTGCCCAATGTATGGCATAGTTTAAATTTTGTAATTCTTCTTTAAATATTTTGAGTTTATATTGATGGTTATTAAATGCTTCGTTATTTAAAACTTTGTTTTCTTTCAATGATTTAATTATTTCGTTTGACAATTCTGTAATGTTATTTATTCTTTCATTATGCAGTGTATTTATTACTACTTGTTTATTGTTGTTTTTTAATACATTGTTCATTTTTTCTGTTATTGTTACATAGTCTTCATGATCGGGGTTACCCGCGATCCATTTCCAAGCTGTTCCTATAAAATTGATAGATAGTTTCATCTTTCTTGGTTTTAAGTTGTTTATTAGATTCTGAACTTGTTGGATTTCATGTTTAAGATAGGGATACAGGGAGGTATTTCTATGAGTAATAATTATAGGAGTAATTTCGTTAAGTCTCATCTCGTATTGGTTAATGTCAATCTCATGAATTAGTTTAAAGTTTCCTGTTTGTAGTCTTGCTTGTCCTGTATGTATTGCTATTACTTGAGAGTTAGTGAAGTCCAGTATCTGTACTGTTGCTTGACAGCAAATACAGAGGGATGATCTGGAAGGATAAATTTAATTTCTAATATTACTTTTATGTACTACTTTTCCGGATTCAGTTGTAACAGTTGAATTTTTGTTTTCTTTAACGATTTCTTGTCTGTATCTATTTGTCAGTTTAGAGCCTATACGTTTGTTATTTTTGACATAAATAATTTGGCCTATTTCATAGTTTTTTATAGGTTCTTTCTTTTTGTTGTGGTATGTAGTGTCTTTTTCTTGTTTAGTTCTGAGTTTGTCTATGTTGATTTGTCGTGTTTTTTCAAATTCTTCAGGGTTTAACCTAGGTATTCGTCCATAAAATAGTTCTATAGGTTTTTTGTTTGTAGTTGAGTGAATGGTAAAATTGTATTCGTTAACGGCTCGTTCTAGGAGTTCTTCTAATCTCTGATAGAGTAGAATGAAAACGTTCAACTTGTCCGTTCACTTCACTTTTGTATGGTGGAGTTTTGAAGATTTTGATCTGAAGATCATCTTCTAATAATGAGGTTATAGAGGCTGAGTTGAGAGCTTTTTCATTGTCTATTACAACAACTTCGGGTACGCAGAAGAAAAATAGTATGTCTCGTAGAGGTCGTCTTATGTCTTCGATTGATCTTGTTGCTATTATTTTAGCCTGGGCAAATTTAGTAAATTTGTCTACTGCAGTAAGGACGAGATATTTTTCTGTGGAAAAAATGTCGATATGAAGTGTGTGTCCGGGATAGTTAGGAATTGGTGTCAGATTTAAATGAGGTTTGTTAGGATGCCTGTCATACTTGTTCTCTTTGCAAGTTACGCAGCGGTTAACTAGGATTTTGATTTTTGAAGCCATTTTAGGAAAATAGAAGTTCTCTAACAGTTGAATTCGGTTTTCTTCAGCATTGCGATGAGCACGTCGATGTATCTTTAGGATTTTCTCTTCTTGTTCACTTTGGTTCGGTATGTTTTCAACGATTTTTTGTGTGTGTCGGATGCGATAGTCTTTGAAATGTAAAGGATATATTTCTTGTACACGTCCCATTGTCATTTCGTCTGTAAGGAGTCCGTTTATAGTGTTTGGGTTAAGGTATCTTTTAAATATAACGATAATGTCCTCTTTGGAGTATTCCGGTCGTATTATGATATGTCTAGTGTAATTGTCGAAAGGGTTCTTAATTTTATAGCTATTTTCATTTCCTATTGTATGTAGAAGTTGATTTCGGAAAATATTTATAGGCATTTCGACAGAAGGAATTAAGTTTTGAGCTGAGCTGTCAGCACTGTGCTCTGTTGGGGTCATTGAATTAATTTCTGTTATGGAAGGTCTGGAGAGTGAATCTGCAACAACATTTTCTTTCCCTGGTTTATATTTAAGCTCATAGTTATATTCCTCCAAAATTGCTTTCCATCTCTTCATTTTGGAGTTCGTATTTTTATTACTAAGAGCATAAGTAAGGGGTTGGTGGTCTGTAAAAATGTTAACTTTACAGGATCCGTATAGGAAATTTCTAAGAGAGTTGAGTGACCAAATTATTGCCAACATTTCTTTCTCGTTGGTGGCATAATTTTCTTCTGATTTGCTCAACGTTCTGGAAAGAAAGGTTATTGGCTTGTCGTTTTGGGAAAGGACTGCACCAATGGCATAGTCGGAGGCGTCTGTTGTAAGCTGAAAACTTTTTTCAAAGTCTGGGTATTGAAGTATGACTTCTGCAGAAACAAGAGATTTTTTTAATTTGTTAAATGCCTCGATGGCTTCTTGATCTAGTTGAATCAGTTTTTTCTTTGACATATTTTTGGACACGTGTCCGTCTTCCCCTCTTAAAAGGGATGTCAGGGGCTTCGCTAATTTTGCGTAGTCTTTGACGAAGCGGCGATAGTATCCTGACATTCCGAGGAAAGATCGAAGCTCCTTTAGGTTTTTGGGAATAGGCCGGTCGACTATTGCTTGCATTTTTTTTTGGATTGGTTCTTATACCGTCCCTGCCGATAACAAAACCTAAAAATTCTATTTCTTTTTGGAAAAATTCACATTTGTCTAGCTGGATTTTCATATTTGCTTTCTCTAATGTGTTGAAGACTTTTTGAAGATTTGTAAAGTGTTCGTCCTCATCTTTTCCAAAGATCACAATGTCATCGATATAGACGTAACAACATTTTCCAATAAGGTCTCTTAGGATGTCATCTAAAGCTCTCTGAAAAATTGATGGAGCATTTTTGAGACCGAATGGAAGGCGAGTGAATTCGAACTTGCCGTTGTTAACTGAAAAGGCAGTTTTTTCTATATCAGACTCTCTGAGTGGTATCTGATGAAAGCCACTTTTTAAGTCTACTATAGAGAACCATTGGTTTTTACTAAGGTTCGCCAGAATTTCATAGATTTCAGGAATCGGGTACTTGTCGGCTATGGTTAATGTGTTGAGTTTACGGTAATCGATTACCATTCGGAATTTTTTTTCGCCTGAAGCGTCCATTTTTTTGGGGACTACCCAAACTGGAGAATTATAAGGTGATTTTGATGGCCTTATAATATTATCTTCTAATAATTTTTTGATCTCCTTTTCGACCTCGGCTTTTAATGCCATGGGATAGGGATAGGATTTTGAGTATACGGGATCTCGAGTTGTAGTTCGGATTTCTCCTTTGACCGTGGTAGTGTAGGTGAGTTTCTCATTTGGTTCAGAAAAAAGATTAGGACATTTGTGAATAATATCAATGAGTTTGGAACATTGATTTTTAGTCATGTGATCTGTTCTTATATTGATATTATTAACAAATTGTGACAGATGCTGTTTGAGAGGAATTGAAATTCTTGGGTAAGTGGAGCTAGGTTGAATAGACATATAATTCTTCTATAATGCCATCGAATGAGATTAGACTAGGGAGGCCAAAAAGTTGCTTCATATTCTTCGAGAGATTTATCATCATCAGCTGGTTGAGTGTGATAGATGCGCTGCATCTTTTGTGGTGGGTGCGTTTGCTGCGAATGTAGACGTTTTTGGGTGAATTGTTGATCCCTTGGTCTATTCTGGTAGTTCACCTTCTGAGTTCTTAGGGAGTAATCAATGGACATCAGTTTCGGTGGTAAAGGTCGTTGATTTGGTGGAATCCTTGGCTGTTGTTGCTGTTGATATCTAGGTTGATACTGCACATTCCTATCAAATTGCGGACACTGAGGAATACGGGGGTTATGGAGAAAGTGAGGATATAACTCACGTCTGGGGGCCGGTATTGGTTTAGGATTTTGAAAAGTTTCTCTTCTAGGAGGAACTGGAGGTGTTTGTTGGTAGATTTTTCTGCTAGAACTTTGGGAGTTATTAGCATGTTGTGCTCTAAAGTCTTCATTTTGTAGCTTTAAGCATAAATGTAAAGCCTGTGGAAAATCTACTGGTTCTCTCATTCTGAGTAACCGAGGTAGATCTCCTTTCAAACCTCTGACAAAGGTATCTAGAGCTTTGTCACGGTAGCACTGAGTCATATTGTTCATAGAATCCTGGGTCATTTTAATTGATCCTAATTTATTAAGGATCAAAGACAAGTGGTGATAGACGACCTGATAAAATTCAGGGATTGTGCTATTCCCTTAAACTAAGGTAGTCATTTGATATTCGAGGGTGCCTAAATCCCTCTTATCTGCATAATGCAAAGTAAGGCATTTGGAAATTTTTTCCCAATTAAGGGGCGTGTTATAGGATTCTAGAACTACATCGGCATGTCCTGTTATTTTGTTGCGAATAACGGATAAAATACCGTAGTATCTTGGAGTACCCTTGAGATGCTCATAGATTTTTAAAATTCTGTCGATGCTTTTTTTCCACGAATTAAATTCGTGTGTCTGCCCAGAGAATTCTCTAAGGCTTTTTACCACGTCTGGTATGGTTGATCTATCTCGTTATTTATATCCGCTGCGGGATTCATAATCGAGTTGAATATTTGTCGTCCTTGAACATGAAGCGTTTCTTGAATTAATCTAGTGACAAGTTGTACTAGATCATTTTGGTTTACATTTAGAGTCTGGGGAATCGGAACAGGTGGAGCGACACCGGTTGGTTGAATGGGTGTTCTAATCAAGTTATTTTGGTTTGCCATTTTTTTTAAATGTTTTACTTTTTTACGAATTTATATCAGTTTTTTTCTATTAAAATCAAGTAAAAGCGTGGAAATGAACGAAGGGTTTACAATTAATCAAAGCTATTTACTTAAATTGTTTAAGACAATATTGTATTCGATTTTTATAAATTTGATTTTAAATCAATTGATTTTTTTTTTTTTCATATAATTTTTCAATAATTTTCAATATATTTTTTTTATAATTTTAATTTAAAAAGACTTACATAAGAAGAATGAAATATTTTTTCATCTCGGTTTTTAATTAACAAAAATTTATTTTGTAGTGGCTGTTGTCTTGTTCCAAGCGGCTGCAATCTGGTTTTTGCTCCTTTTTGTCCGGTTTTCGATCTACTAAGGGGCCTCTTTTCTCGGAATTAGTCTTTTTACACTTTTTCACGCACTAAGTATGGTGGCACTGGTTAGCTCATACGCATACTTTTTTTCGCACTAAGTATGGTGGCTCTGGTTAGTCACTGATACTTATTTCCATAAAACGCTCTGCGTTTATCTATCACACACGTAATAGAAGATGCGATATTGCGATATTAAAAAGTCAATCAAAAAGTGGGTAACTTTTTTTATTTGCCCCACGTTGGGCGCCAGTTAATCAAGATCCTTTTTTAATTTTAAAAAAAAATATTTTTTCCGAAGCATGACAAAGTGTTGCTTGGAATTCCAAGAAATTGGTTCGTGGGAATTGCAATTTTTGCATTTATTTATTAAATGAATTTTTATTATTTGTAGAATAAGGTGATGGCAGGAAATGTGGTGTTAACTTATATTTTTTTGTTGTTGTTAGTCGAATGCAAAAGAAATGACCTATGCCTAATTAGTGGAGAAGCGAACTCAGAACTCATGTAAATGCATTTGAATGTGTGGGTGAACAAATATAATTCTCTTTATTATCTACAGTGATCAAACCAAACCAGTCGTCATCGTCAGAGCAGAGCCAGTCAGAGAAAAAGTAACGCACAAGCAAAAGCCACAGTGTCGGTAATTGGAATGCAATAGACATATTTATGTGTACCTATGTACCTACTGCAAGAATAAGCAGCTTGTGTAAATAACGAGTAAAAACATGAGGGGATATGCAGGGAGAACGCATACGCAGTGGCACACTTATAAAATATAGAATGACATATTTTTGTTTCTTTATCAGATTTGTTGTTGCTTTTGAATTTGTTCAGGCTAGAATATTTAGATATAATTATATATGTGCGAATTTGCAATTTTTCTTTTTCATGCATTTGAAGAATATGGTGCGTTTTCCAGTATCCAAATAAAAAAAAATACGAATTGGACAATTATGTAAAATTATTATTTATTTTTGAAATACAGTATATTTGATTTACAGAATTTTTAAAAACAGAATTTAAAAAGAAATAAAAAACCTTAAACAATTCAGATTCATACCTATCCTTTTTTTTTACGACGATATTTTGATCACGAGTTCTGGAGATGGAAGTTGCAAAAAAATATATTAGAATACATATGCGATAAAGTATAAAGTATAACTATAAAATATAATATATAATGTAAGTAGTATATCCTGCCATCCCTCCCAAAATATTCCTGAGAATACTCCAAACCTACCCAAAATAAAACAAAAAAAATATTTGCAACGAACCGACTATGATTATTCAAATCATGTTTCTTGACCTACTACAAAATAGAGCTAGCAGCTAGCTGACAAAAAACATCAGCGTATGCCCAACAACAAGTATAAAACCTGTTTATATTTCCGATGAGAGATCAAGTATGGATATGAGAGTGCATGTGCGATAGGTATACTTTTTTACACTCGTTAACTATCCTCCCACCCTCCTTCTACTTTACTGACCCACCACCATTCATTTAAACGAAATTCAACCAAAAACACTTCTTCCATAACCCCTTCCCAACACTTTAACAAAGAAAAAAAAAATAAGATTGATTGTCTAACCGGTTTATTTTTTATATGTTGTGTATTTGAGAGTGGGAAAGAGGAAGAAAAACTATATGCGCCGACAAAAAACAACACAAAAATATATGAGAGCGTATTGGCGAAATAAATAGCAAAGAGAAAAAAGAGAAGGTGGTGGCGTTGATATTGAAGTGGAATTCTTAGGAACTACAATCTTCTTTGTGTGGGTGTCCAAAGGAGTTTTTTGTTAAAAAAACGCAAAATAGACCTTTTTTATAAAATTTAAATAGGAAAATTTGTGAATGTTTTATTGTTTTTTATTATTGAATCTAATACAAAAAATGCCCAAAAAAAAATAATTAAAATAAATAAAAGTTGTCTAGGCTCATAATACCTCACAACTAGGCTGACCAGGCGTCCTCTTTATAGAGGACAAGTCCTCTTTTTGACCTTAGAAACTATTGTCCGGTATCTTTTTGTCCCCGATTCGTCCTCTTTTTTAGGTTTTACAATTTTTTTTTCTGTGAAACAAGCCACAAGGGAACAGGGTCTTAAAAGTATTTTTATTGTAAAATATTGAATTCTGAATTCACTTAAAGCATTGCGCACACCGACGCGATGGCGGTAGCGATCGTGTTAACAATATGGATGCCGCACATTTGAAACAATGGAGAGGCACACATCTCGGCGATATGTGGATTGCGTTCACGTTCCACTGCTGCGTTCAGTTACATGATTTTTGTTGAACGCAGCAAGCACCACTTGATTGCCATATCGCATGAAACTAGAATTCAGTTTTTTTAATCCATCGATATCGTTGCCATCCTGCAATGAATTTGGGAAGTTTATAGCTTGATAGGTGGGCAACAAACTATAATTTGTCGTATATTGAATATTTCGATCTAAATGTCATCCAAAGGACCTAAAAATGGCTATTTATGGAGATTTTTTAGAGGCTTTTAAATCAATAGCCATCCTTTAATGGAATTTGACAGTTTATAGCTTCACAGATGGGCAACACACTATATTTTGACGTATATTAGGCATCTTCAGGAAAATGTGATGTCGCAGATTTCAACAATCTCAACTACATGAACAGGATTCCTCAGCAATATTTATTTTATCTCGCGCGATAAAAGTTATCTTGATCGCCACCCCCATTGCGTCGTCGGTTTGCGCGTAGCTTTATTCTTAAATCATAATGTCATAACATGTAAATTATTGCCAGTATTCACCATTTTAACTTGACTTTTTCCTTTTATAGTTCAATAAGCTTCTTTCAATATTTTAACGTTTTAAACTATCGAAACACTTTTCTATAGCTCGGCAAAATGACAGATGGGAATTTTTTTTTTTTTTTTTTAGTGCCTCAGTCACATAAACTGTATAGTATATGTGATATACTATACACCACTTCCTTTATTTCTTATTCTTAGGGTACCTACTTGAATATTTGTTTGTTTGTTTTTTTTTTTTTGTTATTTTTGTAGGTGTCCTCTTTTCATTGAAGACAGATCTGGTCAACCTACTCACAACGACATCACATACCCAAAAATTATGAAGAATGAAGACGTTTTGCCCCATGACATAAAGTTGTAAAAAAGCTAATTCTTACATTTTTCTTTCATAGCACCCGTTATTTATATCATAATTTAATTTAAATTACTTCAGTGGGTGCATCTACTTAAGTTTTATTATTTTAAATTTATTTCATTGAAAACAAATAGAAATTGTGGAAGTTATACTTGCAAACGTACGCACAAAGTGATAAAATTGCAATAATTTAACAAGTTTTTTTTAAGAGAAATAAAATATATATACATTTTTTAAAACACCTAACATATTAAACATGGTTTATATTGTCTTAAAACAAAAAAAAATAAAAAATTAATAAACAAAGTTGCCCCACTTTAAATAAAAAGTAAGTCTAAATTTACAAAAAAAAATACCTCCTTTTTTTCTCATAAAAATCGTAAAATTACTATTTTTATAATTTAAAAGAAAATTATAGGTGCATACATATGTTTATTATCTATCCAAAAAATCCTTTTTTATCAAATTATCTTTCCAAATACAAAAGTTATGTAACAATTAGTCAGCTCACTACCATCAAAATTACATAACTTTTGTATTTGGAAAGATAATTTGATAAAAAAGGATTTTTTTGATAGATAATAAACATATGCACCTATAATTTTCTTTTAAATTATAAAAATAGTAATTTTACGATTTTTATGAGAAAAAAACGAGGTATTTTTTTTGTAAATTTAGACTTACTTTTTATTTCGAGTTGGGCAACTTTGTTTATTAATTTTTTATTTATTTTTTTTTGTTTTAAGACAATATAAACCATGTTTAATCTGTTACGTGTTTTAAAAAATTTGTATATATTTTATTTCTCTTAAAAAAAAACTTTTAGATTATTGCAATTTTATCACTTTGTGCGTACGTTTGCAAGTATAACTTCCACAATTTCTATTTGTTTTCAATGAAATAAATTAAAAATAATAAAACGTAACTAGATGCACCCACTGAAATAATTTAAATTAAATTATGATATAAATAACGGGTGCTATTAAAGAAACATGTAAGAATTAGCTTTTTTACAACGGGGAAAACGTCTTCATTTTTCATAATTTTTGGGTATGTACTAATAAGAAGTCTATTATGTTATGAAGCTATTAGGCTTTCAAAAAAAAAAAAAAAAAATTTTTCACATTAAAAAATTGCAATTTAATGTATCAACATTTGTGATGTCGTTGTGAGGTATTATGAGCCTAGACAACTTTTATTTATTTTAATTATTTTTTTCGTGCATTTTTTGTATTAGATTCAATAATAAAAAACAATAAAACATTCACAGATTTTCCTATTTAAATTTTATAAAAAAAGGTCTATTTTGCGTTTTTTAACAAAAAACTCCTTTGGACACGCACACAAAGAAGATTGTAGTTCCTAAGAATTCCACTTCAATATCAACGCCACCACCTTCTCTTTTTTCTCTTTGCTATTTATTTCGCCAATGCGCTCTCATATATTTTTGTGTTGTTTTTTGTCGGCGCATATAGTTTTTCTGCCTCTTTCCCACTCTCAAATACACAATATCTAAAAAATAAACCGGTTAGACAATTATTCTTATTTTTTTTTTTCTTTGTTAAAGTGTTGGGAAGGGGTTATGGAAGAAGTGTTTTTGGTTGAATTTCGTGTAGGTTTGATGAATGGTGGTGGGTCAGTAAAGTAGAAGGAGGGTGGGAGGATAGTTAACGAGTGTAAAAAAGTATACCTATCGCACATGCGCTCTCATATCCATACTTGATCTCTCATCGGAAATACATATAAACAGGTTTTAAACTTGTTGTTGGGCATACGCTGATGTTTTTTTGTCAGCTAGCTGCTAGCTCTATTTTGTAGTAGGTCAAGAAACATGATTTGAATAATCATAGTCGGTTTGTTGCAAATATTTTTTTTTTTATTTTGGGTAGGTTTGGAGTATTCTCAGGAATATTTTGGTAGGGATGGCAGGTACTACTTACATTATTTATTATATTTTATAGTTATACTTTATACTTTATCGCATATGTATTCTAATATATTTTTTTGCAACTTCCATCTCCAGAACTCGTGATCAAAATATCGTCGTAAAAAAAAAAGGATAGGTATGAATCTGAATTGTTTCAGGTTTTTTATTTCTTTTTTTAAATTCTGTTTTTAAAAATTCGGTAAATCAAAAATACTGTATTTCAAAAATAAATAATAATTTTAATTGTCCAATTCGTATTTTTTTTTATTTGGATACTGGAAAACGCGCCATATTCTTCAAATGCATAAAAAAGAAAAATTGCAAATTCGCACATATATAATTATATCTAAATATTCTAGCCTGAACAAATTCAAAAGCAACAACAAATCTGATAAAGAAACAAAAATATGTCATTCTATATTTTATAAGTGTGCCTCTGCGTGTGCGTTCTCCTTGCATATCCCCTCATGTTTTTACCCGTTATTTACACAAGCTGCTTATTCTTGCAGTAGGTACATAGGTACACATAAATATGTCTATTGCATTCCAATTACCGACACTGTGGCTTTTGCTTGTGCCTTACTCTCTCTCTGAGTGGCTCTGCTCTTTTCTCTGCTCTGACGATGACGACTGGTTTGGTTTGATCATATACTTGATGCTTGCAACATTTACATGTCCTAAACGTGTCGATGCCATTGATGTAGAGAACATTCTGACGCTTTGACACTTGTGAGATACATGCATGTTCCATTTGAACATTTCTGAACGTGCGTCATTCTCACTAAGCCATTGCCATCCATACACCCAGTAGCAGATAAGACTTTATCAACTTTATTGAAAACGATGCATGCTTTCTTATTAAATTTGGTTTTAAATCCTTTCTTCGCCTATTGAAAAATTGAAAATAGGTTGAATTTTTTAGAATATTATCCGCTATAGCATATAGACAACCGATTTACCACCTCTTTGATTGCTGTTATTGCTGCTATATTTGTTTTCATTTTGTTTATTTTCTGGACAATTTCGTTTCCAATGGCCTGCCCGACCACATTGATGACATGTTGATTTTTCTTTAAGCTCACTTTTATGTAGCTTTTTTTTCTTAAATGTTTGTTTGGCAATAAACGCGGCTTCGTGTGTCCTTGAGTCTCTGGGCTGTGTTGTGTCTCTTTCTGCTATGTGAATTTAATATTCTTTCAGCTGCTATTTTGACAAAAGAGTTTCCATAGTATGACATTCCTTGATGTTGTACCAAACGGTACGGAAATTTTGGGACCTTGAAGCCAAGCTGCTAATTAGTAGTAGTAGTGATTTTTATTTAAAATTTACATATAAAGCAATTATTAATTACAAAATCAAATATAGCATGGCATTGCCGTCTGCCAGATTGACAATTAGTTACATAATTCTGGTTAATTTTTAACAGTTAAAACATAAATGGTATTAAGCAAATTTAAGTTCATCACAGATATATTATTATATATTATGGGTGTATTAAAAAGTTAAATTAATTATCATCTCTCGATACGCCAGCGCAACCTTGCAATAATTAAAGAGTTTTGATACTTCCATTTCATTTAAATACATTAACATCTCATCCTCGGTTAAAGTATTGCAGCCAAAAAAGAATCTTCTTGATTCCATCAACACCGGACATCTTCCTAGAAAGTGCAGCACATCTTTTCTTTCCTTCTGATTACACAGATGAAATAATACAGGCAGATCTTCTCTATGTGGTACATAATTGAGTCGCAAAAGTTCCCCACGCAGTCTTACCATCATAGATATTTGCTCCACATTGTTTTCATCTCGGAAATAATTTCTTTGTCCCAGATTGTGGCATAATCTGCTATATAGCGCTCTATGCACGGAGGAGGTAGCTTCTTGTATATATTTTTCTCTATATTTGATGTCTGTAGCCTCAATTAGTTTATAGAGTGAGCCCTTCCAATCATTGAGGTTCTCTAATTCCAAATTTAGCTGAATTCCACACCACTGTGCCAACTCCATCCACTCAGCATACCAACTGCTTCTTTGATATATTACCTCAAGAGCCGCTTTCCTTGGTATAGTCTTTCATTGGACATGTGCAAAACCTTTATTATATAATCAATGTGTAGCTTAAGTGTCCGTATGAAAAGTGGAGATAGTCCTGTTTCCAGCATCACGATGTAGTTAGGGGTATTAGAAGGAAGACGAAATATCCTTTTAACATAGAACCTTAAGAGTTTTTCCACCAATTCAAAATGCTTGTATCCCCATACTTGGGATGCATAAAGCATAATTGACTCCGAGACTGCTTCAAAAACACGAAATTTACTACTATGGACAATGTATTTACTGGCGAAACAATTTTTCCATGTAGTACCAATGGCATTTTTGGCCTTCACAAGTTTTTCCTTCAAATGTTTTTCCATGCTCAAATTTTTGGTAAAACAAACCCCCAGATATCTATATTCCTGAACAACTTCTATACTCTCCTCGTTATAAGTCCACCTCTCATTTGTACAATTCCTTCCACCACCTTTTTTGAAAATCATGACTTTTGATTTGTTCAGATTCACTTTGAGACTCCAAGCTATGCTGTATCTATATAGTTGATTAATCATCAGTTGCAGCGATTCTGGTGAATAAGCAAATAGAACTATGTCGTCCGCAAAGAAAAGTGCTTTAATAATGGTTCCTGCATATTCGATACCTCTAGACAAACAGTCAGAAAGATCCTCGATGTAAAGTGCGAACAAAAGAGGGCTCAACGCACACCCCTGACGTACTCCCGATTCGGTTTGAAACCATTCAGACATTTCCTCTCCATTCCATACTGCCGATTTAGTATCGTCATAAAGGTTTTGCAGCACTCTACCAAACTTTTTGGACATCCCTAGTCTAAACATTTTGTATATTAAAGCTTTCCTGTCAACCGTATCAAACGCTGCCTTAAAATCAACAAAAAAGCAATATAGTTTTTTTCCATTTTGTATAAATTTTTCTGCGATGCTTCTTAGTACAAAGATGTGATCTGTTGTAGAGTATCCTGGCCTAAATCCAGCTTGAAATTCCTTAATTAAATGGTTTTCGTCGATCCAGGAACTTAGTCGTCGTTGAAGAATTGAAGTAAATATCTTATAAGAAGCATTAAGAAAACTTATCCCACGATAGTTTTCCGGGTTCCTCGTGCATCCTTTTTTGAATATTGGAAAAATTAAAGATTCCTTAAACTGCAGCGGAATACTTCCGGTATCCATAATTTGGTTAAACAAAACATTAAGCTTATTTACCAATTCCATGGTCCCATATTTGTAAAACTCCACGGGAATTCCATCTGACCCAGCCGCCTTTCCATCCTTTAGGGTCTTTAGAGCATCTATTATTTCTGTACTCGTTATACTCCCATCCAATAATAGATTCTCAAAGCTCGGTGCAGGATAAGAGATAGTCATACCACTAGATAGAGGATTCAAAAGTTGCTTGAAGTGGCTCCATAGGATATCGGGTGTTAGATTTTGATTTATTATGAACTTTTTTCCGTTCAAGGTCCTTACCAATTAATTATACGACACATTTTCAAATTTTCCGATAATTTTTTCCTTGGTCCTCTAACTCTGATGTGATGTAACTGATTCATCTTCGGTCAAACTGAGACTGAAATAATCTTCCTACAGCATCATCACTCTGACGTCACTCTTCTTTGATGGATACTTTAGAGCATTTCCATCAACTCTTTCGATGACTTACAATCCAAAACAATCGATGCAAATAATATTGCCATCGCCTTACCATCACGTTGCAACCATTTTCCTTTTATTTCTGGACTGGCTTTTGGATTAATCCATTCACGATTTCTAGCAAATCTTGGCCTCTGAGAACTGCATTCATTTGGAATTTCCAACATCTAAAATTCGGGGAATTTAGTCGATGTGAAATCATAGAATTCTCAAACACTTTTGATTCCATTGCAAAGTCCCAAGATTTTATTAAAAAGAAAATTGTATTCAAATGTTAATGAAAAATTTAATTCAAATGAAAATTCAATTTACTGGGGCCATAACCTGTTGAAAGTCGACACACGAATGAAAATATTTATTCTAAAATAAAATATTATAAAATTGAAAAGCTTATCACAGATATACAAATATGAGTTTTTCTAATAACAAGCACAAATTATTAAAACATTTATGTACCTTTAAACACATACCCATAGTTAAGTGGGAACATTATACCTATGACGCGTGACTTTTTTGGCATACCTACATGCATACGGGAAGTTTTATCAAACACATTTCCTTATTTCCGTGATAGAATATGTGAATAATATAGGTAAGAAGGTAAGTACTGCACTTAAATATTTTTAAATGTTGCAGTAGACACTTTTTATTTTGGTGTATACCTACCTTGGTATTACACTGATCGCGTTAAAAATTATAATCAACATAAATAACAGCAATAATTATTTTTTATATTCTGGAAATTTCAAGTGAACCTACTGACTTCATTATTTAAATTTTTTCTTTATGATACAAAACTGAGTCAGAAAAAATACGTCTTAAGAATTTCATAACTCATAGATTTGACATTACCTATAAGGAATTGATGCAATTAGAAACATGTTTCCAAAACTTCACTAAATCATATACATTTTCCTGGCACTGGTATATTATATTAACAATAAGGAGGATACTCTTATAAAGGAAAAACTCAACGGTAAAGGACTAAAGAAGGTTGTCATCGTGAAAATGAATTTGCATTTTTATTACTTATTATTACTATACCCGCAAAGAAAACTAATTATAGAAAGGGGAAATATGTTGACACGCTGAAGATTTATTCGAAAGGGATTGCCACAGCATATTGCTTGTAGTCTAAGATCTGGGCATAAAAGATTATTTACCCGTCATTTGTTATTCGGAATAGAATTGCTTATTTTTAAAAAGTTGAATAAAGAAAAGTGATCACGACTTAGGTACATTATGTGTAATATGTTGCCCCTATATATACATCCAAATAATTCCGCATTGATAATTCCGGCTTGCGTTCTTAAGGTTTAGTTTGTTCAATTTTTCGAATTACTTTATGAAACAATTGTTAAAATTGTGCATATTAGTTTCACAAAAGTGTCTTCCACCATCAGTCAAATTGAAAATCCGGGTTGTTTAAATATGCAAAGAAATCTGGGGTGGAATCAACGTCTGTGAAGTTGGCATAACAATTTTTACCTAGCGGAAGTTTCCGCTACTTAATTCTTGCTTGTACCATTAAATTGTATATGAAAAGTGACATTTGAGTTTTATTTGTGTTACTAATTCAATGACATTTTTAATTTTTTTTCTTAAATAGGGACAAAATTTTGGTAATTTTTTTCTTGAACTGCAAATTCTGAGCCTTACAGCAAATTCCTAGCTTACGTAGTTGCTGAGAAATGGACTTTCATGTATGTTTTTCGAAAAAACACCATGTAGGTACTGCTTGGGAAAAAGGCCACTGAAAAAAAGAGCAAGCCACTGACTTACGTAGAAGAATTGTTGTTGTCCAAGTCCAGAAATAAAAGTCGTACACCCCAAAATGACCGGTGTATCCCACGGTTAATGGGAAGGGAATATAGGATACTGATTACTGATACTGTCATTTCATTCGATCGTGCGCTCATTATCATTCTCAATTGCAACCAAAGAGCTTATTCAGTGGATTTTATTAAGGAGCTTTTGGGATTTGCAGCTTTTGAGAACAATTTTTATGAAGTTGAGAATGTGGAGTTTGTCGTTTTGCTTTTTCCCTCTTTAAAAAAAAGCTAATTATTTGTTCTTATTTTTTGTTGTACTTTACCCCGTAATTGAATTAAACTTTTTTTTAATATATGTACATAAGGATTTGCGTTTTTTCTTATGACTCGAAATGAGAAAATGACGTTTTTTTTAAAAATGGCATGTTTTTCTAGAAAAAGTGGCATAGAAATTTTTTCATGGCCGGCAAAGCTGCCTGTAACCCTTTTTCATGTTAATTATGATTAATATCATTTTTTGTTGCTTCTGCTCTAGCACATAAGTCACACGAATTCACTCTTACGGGTGTTTTAGTCAAGAGGGTACGATTCGGTTCTCTATACGTATTATAATATGAACCGCTAAGAAAGCGAGACGTCGATGGAATTGTCATTAGATGTCTCCACAGTTTTCCTCTCTTAATGACGAATTTAAAACAATGAAATAATACATAATTAAGCATTTCTAGTCGTCACGTCGCGTCTTTTTTTCAATTTTTCGAACTTATGATGACAGAAATTTTTTTCTGGGCGGCAACGCTGGTCGCATTATGAATTAGGCATCACTCGTGTTCCAATTTACAGCAGCACTCTTGGGTCTCGGTGATCGTTGCATGAAACTCAGCTTTACGTAGAAACCAGACACTTTATTAAAGAAGATACCAAACCTTCATATGCTTTACTTTCCTAATTTCATATGTGTATATTGTATTTGTTAATGTTTTGTTTAGGCAAACCGCAATGACAGCTGATGTTTCCTATCTTTATTTGGGGCATCTTTGGCAGCAATATTATTTGAAAATTTGTATTTATGTATGTAAATAAAGTTTCGTTGATGTAGATAAAGTTATTACTCCTAAATCGTGATCGTGATTAAAAATTTATAATGAAGTTTATAATCCAAGGATATAATTGACTTTCAGAATTCGATAAAAAGAATGGGTGGAAGCTATTAAAACTTTTAATGAGCAGGACCTTGATCTAAATACAGGGAAGGAGCTCAGGATTTGTTCCAAGCACTTCAAGACATCGGATATAATTGATATTTTGTGGGAAACGAGCAATTATTATATCTACCGTCAAAACTATCTTCTTTTTTTTTAAACCAACGTACAACGGTCGAAAGTTTTAGGCGATTTCAAAGCAAAGTAAAGGTAATGTAGCGATGATGGTGGACAAAGTCTTGGAAAGTGAGGTGAGTTTAAAGATTTGCTTAGAAATAACCACGAAGGCAAATGGCTGACAACTACGTACATCATCCATTTGCAAGACATCAACTTGGAAAGAGAAATAGTTAAGAGCAATGTTATTGAGAGGAATACTAACAAAGATTCGTTTGCATCCATACAAAAACTGTGGAGTTTTCTGTCATGGAAGTGCTTCCGGGTCGTTGTTTTTGCGCCGGTTTTGATCAGTGATTTATACTTTTATTTATTTATTTAATGCGTTAAGGACTAACGTTAAACACTTATTATAATATTACTTAAAACTAGTACATACAAAATTTTCATTACAATAATGTATTAAAAAAGGTTTGTTTAAATTTAATACTTTTAAAGTTGTCATTTACTGAGGAGATCATGAAGAAATACTTATTAAATACTGAAATCAATTGATTTAAAGGACTATTTAATCCATAATTTACTCTACTGAATGATGGACATAAAGGTATTTGTCTTCTTATGTTAGCTTGACTAAAACTGAAATGTAATGTAACTTTTATCACACTTATTATAAAAAAAATCTAAAATGATTTTTAAGATCAAAAGTTTAAATTTTGGGTTAAAAATTTGGTCGGGAACAACATCTTCCGGAATCATTTCCAACGCCATGTTGATAGAACTCTCTCGCACGAAATGTCTGACGCAGTGAGGTTTGCCGACAGGCTATAAAAGGCGTGATTGCCAAATCTTTTTCTCTTTCGGTGTAAAAATTTTTGTGCGGGTAGAATCACGAGGAGTTAGTCTATCGGGCCATTTTCAATTTAAATACTTATAAAATAAAAGTAGTAAAAATTTCAACAAAAAAAAGACAAACGTTTTAACGCATTTTTACTTACAAATTAGAAAAAAAAATGAAATAATAACGAAAAACCTACTAAAACGAAACGATTCAATAATAAATTTCTCTAATAGTTTTGAGTTGTTTCAATTTAATTGTATTTTAAATATTTAATATTAAACCTTCCTAACGATAAAACTTGACAAAATTTTAGATCTCACTACTTTTCAAGACAGACTTGTTACATGCAGTTTTTTGTACAGAAGAACTTGGCTCTTTTTTTATCATTTATGTTTTCAGTCTGGTCTCACTCCTTTTTTCAAAGGTATTTTCTTTATGCCAGATCAATACCTTAAAAGCTACTATCATTTTACAACAATCGGAAGTGCTTCATATAATTGATAAACATTGTAAAAAGTCAATCCAACCAAATCGACCATGTAGGTATGTATATAAATTTTGTTGCCGATGCTAACGCAACCATTTTTTTCAAGGCAGTAAGTAGATTTGTAATTGTACCTAGGTACATCTACCTTTGAAAAAAAAATTTGGTAAAGCTGACGATCTTAAGCAATTTAAAAAAAAAAACTGTCAATTGATTTTTTTTAATAACCTTATCAGTTATTGAATAATCATCGTGCATAAAATAAAATCAGTCCGGCTTCCAAATCAGTGTTTGTTCTCAAAATATTGGAGCCGAAAAACGTTTTGCAGCAATTTTTAGTATTTTTTTGTAATGATTTTTGCTTTAAAAAACAAAACGCACGACTGGGTCGTACAAACTTGCTCTAATGTGCGATCACACTGTGGTTTTATAATATGCATGGTACTTATGGTATAATTAGAAATAAATTGATTAAACTTCTGAAACTGTTTTGATACCAACGCAATATACCTACACCATCCGATTTCTAACACAAATTTTAATTTAGGAGAAAAAGATTTGAAAAATCGTCGAAGCGATTTTTTAAAAAACTAATTTTGTATCTTTAATATTTTGAAAAATTTTTAAGAAAGAAATTGGTACGCCATTTTTTAGTGTTTATAAATGCGGAGTTTAAAAATTAACTTTGAAAAAAAAAAATCATTTACCCATTTTCGAAATATTCAAAAAATAATTTCGAATTAATTTAAAAAAAATCTAAAATTTGTTTTTTTTTTTTGGAACATTTTGATATACAATATTATTTAAAATTATTAGAAGCTCTTGTGTAAAAACTGATTTAACAGATAAACCAAAAAGGTGGTTCTATTAGAAACACCTTTATTAATCGATAGATAATAATATGGTAAATCGTAATACAAGCTCACATAAAAATTTTAATGAAAGTCGTAGGAGCCGTATTTTGAGAAAAATGATGAGATTTTCTAACCGGTTTTTAAACACTTGTATTGGAGGCACCCTTATTTTTGGTCATAAGAGTAATTTTTTATCTAAATCTGTTAAATAATGTTAAAAAACTGCTATATGTCAAGGTTAATAAAAATGGACCAAGTCGTTTTTGAATTTTTAAGTTTTCAACAAAAATTGTTGATAGGTACTTTTTTAAAAATCCAAAAAAAATGTTTGGTATACAATACGAACTTTAAAAACGTTTTTAAAGATTTTCAATAAAACAAATTGGTCAACATCAGTTAAGCCGTTTTTGAGAAAATCGAAAATCAAAAAATGGTTCTTTTTTTTTTATAAAATGGTAGGTACCTACATAGCTTTTTTGGAGAAAAAAATACTGAATTTTTGTTTTTAAAGTTGTGAGTACGTTTTTGAGAAAAATAAGATTTATATAATTTGGTAAACAAATTTGTAAGGCAGCTTCGGTTATTTTTGGTCTAAAAATTAAAATGAAAAACAAAAGTTTGAAGTTAGTATCGTTATTTGTTCTCAACATATTAGAACCGAAACATGTTTTCACAAAATTTTAGCATGCTTTTTGATAAAAAAAAAACTGTTGATTTTTTTTTAAATTGTTCATTACGTCATTATGTGTAGAAAAAAACTAACCTGAAGTCGATGGCATTTCTTGTTCTGGAAATATTCTAATAGAAATATTTTGTACTACCTTTTTTTTAAATTGCTGTAGTAAAAAAAAACGCTAATTGAATTTTTTTGGGAACCCTTTCTGCACTTCGTGAAGTGAAAATTTATTCGAGGTCGATATCTCTATACCTATTCGTTCTTGAGAAACGGTGAACGATAGAATGTATCACGAACGTATGACGTACATACGTACACAGGTATGTATGTACATTATGTATAAAGGAACCTACCTTTCTAAAAAAAAACATTGCCAATATTTTCTTCAATAAAAATACATACATATGTGTGTTGAACTGAAGCTATAAAAGTAACAAATAAATCCTCAGTAAAAGAAATAGGAAAACTAATATACCTAGAATAGAAAAAATTATGCTTAAAGCCATCTCCTCGCAATGCATGAAAAACAATTTGTGTTGCTGCTTTAATTGACCTCCTTTTGAGTTATCCTTTTTTTTTATGTGCGGCGTGCGCATGAATTTGTGATTTTGTTTTGGTAAGCGGCATATAAATACGTCAAAATCACGACGCGACGTAGTAAAGATTGTCTTATTGGCATCGTAAAAATACTTACTAATACACTCTTACGTGCATGATGAGTTTCTTCCCAGCAAACATTTAAGTGAATGTTCACTTAACATTCACCAAAAATGAAGAGTATCATTCGATAAATATTCATTTTTAGTGAATTAAATCTGAATTTTCTTGAAAAGACCATCATTTTTACCTTAAGAAGGGAAAAGGGGGTTTGTGTTTATTTTTTTTTCAAGATAAAAATTAATGAGATTCGATTCTCCTTCATTGTAGGTGAATAAAAGTGAACGTACACAAGTATCTAATTCCTCAAACAAGTAAATTGGGTGGATTCACTTTTATTCGTTACACATGAATCAAAGTGAATGTCCATTTCATTTTGTTTCGAAAAACTATAACGGGAAATTGTCGCGACTAAAATTGAGACAAAAGATATGCAAAGACAAAATGTGTCATTTTAATTCAGTTCTTGTGCGGGTTTGGTCGAAAGTGCAATTCATTTATTATTAAAAGTTTTTATTAAAAGGTAAGTGGAATATTTAATTAATTATTTTAAGTAAATCAAAATGAAAAGGCTAAGGCCAAATAATAGCGAGGCTAGGGTAGTTGTGGATTTTATAATGAGTGATAATATTCAGGTAGAGCAGCACCCTATAGTTTTAGAAGTTGTTAGCTATAGGAATTTAAAGTACCAATTTTCTTTTAATGTTTTTTATTTGTAGGGCTTAGGTTAATTCAGTTTAATAATAATTTTTTTCTTGTGACGTTACCAATATGGTCATTACATTATTAAGGTCTTTTTTTTTAACAAAAATCAAAAATTTTTTACGGTCACACGAAAATAAATACATATTAAAAAAAAAAGATAAAAAACAATATCTAAGTATAATCAAATATTTTCAAGTTTACACTAATTAAATAATTAATTATTTACTAGGAATGCTGAACTTGCAAAAGAATTAATCCAGTAAACATTTAGCTTCAGAAACCCTCGATTCTCAATTAATTTCTGAATCGATTTGAATCTAAACTCCTGGGAACAATACTTCACTTATGAATCATTTAAATGAGTGATAAATGATGGATAAATCCTAATCAAAAAGGATTGTAAATGAATCCTTCTTATGAATTAGAAATGATTCCATTTATATTTACTGCAAGTGAAAGTAAAAAGGGTATATACCTTCATTTAAATGAATCACATTCGTCTCATTTAAATGATTCAAAAAAGACTCATAAATTGTGGTAAAAAAATGAATATATAACGTTTCTATATACATTCACTCATATCCAGTATTTGTGAATCATTTATGAATCATTTAGAAGATTCATATGTGAGGTAACGCTACCCAGGAGTTTGGACCCAAATCGGTTCAGAACTGAATTCAGATCCGAAGGTTTTGTTCACTTAGGTCAATCATTTATGATACATTTCTGAAGGAAAATGTTTGCTGGGTTGCTTGGCTGGTGATTTTGGCGCGTAAATTTCAGGTGTTGTGGGTAGCAAGAAATATAAAAAATCTCACACTTCTTTTGCTCGTTGCCATGACACAAACAGCTGACAAAGTTATCTCCTTTACTCCCCTTCCTGTCATAAGAATTGAAATAATACAACTCTCTCGCTCTTACTACTTATTCTTCATTCCTTATCATACCCTTATTCTTAGTCTCCAATGTTAAATTTCTGGCGATTCTAGCGCCGCACATCAGCTCCGCGCCATGATAGTACTATAGTTTATATATACAAAGATATATATCAAAGCAACGTTGTTAAATTTCACAATATGTGACGTAAATACAACGTTGCTATATTTGGCATTTATTATGCTTTTTCCTATAGGTAGGTAGGTATTAATTGTTGTTGGAATTTTTTTGTTTTTATCGTTTTAGGTAGGTATTATTATATAGCAACATATTATGTTATGAATTATTTTTTTAAGCGAAGTTATAGGTATGTAGGTATAGTTTGTTTTTCTGTTTGCTTTGGGTAGGTATGTAGGTATGTGTTCGAGTTTGATGGTTGTGGTTTAAGTTTGGGCCTAGATGTTTAGGTTTAAGTTTAAGTTAAGTTTAGGTTTAGGTTAAGATTTAGGTTTAGGTTTTTAGATTTATGCTATGGGTTTAGATTTAAAAAATTTAAAATTAAATTTAAATTAAAAAAAAAAACATTTTTGGGAATTTTTTGTTTTTCCTTTGAAAATTATTTTCATGTGCATATCAATTGGTTTTTAAAATTGGTATACCTAATTTCCTTTTTTTAATGGTCGAAAAATTGTTTCCATCTATTTTTTCGAAAATGAAAGGTATTTGATTTTTTTTTTCAAAAATAATGTTTTAATGTATATTTCAATTTATTTTAAAAATTGATGACATGAAAACCAAATTTTTTTCTTCAATAGGTAGGTAAGTTATTTTTTGGATTTTTTTTGTTTTTATTTTTTAAATAATTTTCATGTGTAGGTTTGTTAATTAGTTTTAAAAATTTGGTAAAATTGTTTTAATACATAAAATCAATTTTTCGAAAATGATAGCTATTTGATTTTTTCAAAAATAATTTTTCAGGTGTATTTCAATTGATTTTAAAAATTGTGATACCAATTTTGTTTTTTTTCCCAATAAAAAGTTATTTTTTCCACAAAAAGCTATTTAATTTTTTGAAATATTATTTCAATTGATTTTCGCAAAATAGTAAAAATTATTTTTTTTTTCTAAAAAGGTAGTTTTATTTTTTTGAAAAATTGTTCTTACGTTTATTTTGGAAATTTGCATTCAAAATTCAGCTTTTTTTTAATTTAAAAAAATTGTTAAAAATTTTTAAAAATTAAATTTTTTCGAAAAATAGTTTTCACGACTATTTAATTCGGGTTTTGAAATTTGCAAATCAAATTTTCTCTTTTTTTTTAAGTTTTTTTTCAAAATTAGTTTTTTTCCGAAAAAATAATTTAATTTTTTTCGAAAAATAGTTTTCATGTGTATTTCAATCTATTTTTAAAATTTACTAACCAGGTTTTAATTTTTTTTAATTTTCACAAAATTAACTACCCAAAGAAAATAATTTAATTTTCTTGAAAAATTGTTTTTTAGGGGTATTTGAATCGATTTGGAAAAATTGTAAATCAAATTCTCATTTGTTTTACTTTTTACAAAATTATCATTAACCAAAAAAAATCAATTTTTGTAAGAAAATTATTTATTTTCTTTCAAAAATTGTCTTTACGGGTGTATTGGAATGTACGTAGATTTAGAGTTGTGTGATTTTTAAATTTGTGTAATGTGTGAATTTAGTTAGTAAAGTGTAATTGTGATTTTAATTTGTTAGTGATTTAAAAAATACTTTTTACCAAGTTCCAAATTAATTTAATTGTGTGTTGTGTGTTGTGTGCCTCTTATGTGTTGTATTGTTGGTTAAATAAAAACACCTTGATTAACCACGTTATAATTATTATTTTTATTTAAACTAAATGTACTGTGTATACTGTGTTTGCTTGACTGTACTAAATGTGAATTTGAATGAATATATATGTATGTGATTTATGTATTGAATGTAAGCCAACCGATATCGTTGGCGATTGATTGTGCAATGAATATAAAATGATTTGTTTAGCTTAGTTAGACTTATTCAAGCAAGGTAAGAAAGGTACAGAAAAGAGAATATACAAAAACCAGTATTTTGTTTTGTAAAACAAAACCGGTTAATTGCAAGTGCAAGTAAGTATATAAAATGTAAGTATTTATAATATACAGTAAGAGATAATTAAATATATAAAAAAAATTATGTTATGATGTTATGCTTATGATTTTTTCTCAATTTTACATTAGGGTGCGTTGCCTTATGTTTGGCATTCTTAAACAACGGGTATTTCAATTGGTTTTAAAATTTACAAACCATATTTCCCTATTGTTTCAATTTTTACAAAAAAATACTGTGTGGTAAAAGAATGAGGCATTTAATACAAAACACGCTGTAAATATATTTGCATATACGTATGTAACTATTTATTTGGAATATAATATTTTCCATACTTCGATAAAAAACTGAATAGTTAATAACACCCTATTTTCTTCGAGTGGCAATAGTGGCGATTTTATACTTACAGTAATTTTTGTTCTACCAAATTAGGTCATAGCATACACAGGAGAAACAAAAATCCAAGTTCCTTTTGAACCTCATTTATTTTCATTTTTTCTTTAATTTTCCCCTTTTTAAGAATTGTCACACAAGAATAAAGCGCAAAATCGACAAATTTTGGTCCCATTTTAACTTTCATTAATATTGTATACATTGTTCTCGTTCTTATTATCTTTCTTTAACCTTATTTTTTATTTTCCCTTCTTTAATTATCCGCTCCTTCTCAACTCTCCAATCTCTCCACTCTGAATTTTCGCAAGCTTCTGTATCGGCTCACCTAGGCGGCGCGTCGTTCGTTCCTCTTCATGAGAGTACTATAGAGTTTATATACCTATACAAAGCTATAGCTATACCTATGTAAATCTATGTATACCCCTATCTCAACAAAATACCATTGTACCTATATATATTTCTATAGTACTATCATGAAGAGGAACGAACGACGTGCCGCCTAGGTGAGCGCATGCAGAAGCTTGTGAAATTTCAAAGTGGAGAGATTGGAGAGTTGAGAAGGGGCAGATAATCAGAAATAGAAGAATAAAGATTAAGAATAAAGAATGAAAAGAAGAACGAGAAGAACGTATAGGAAAGTTATGAAGGTTGAAATGAGACAAGAAAAGACAATTTTGTGCATTTTGTCTTGTATCATATTTATATAAAAAGGGGTAGGATATAAATAGAAAGAACGAATAAATAACAATAAAACGTCATGACGTTTATTGGTAGAGGAAAATTACTGTACATTTAAAAAATGCTACTATTGCCACTGAAAGAAAATAGGGTGTTTATAGTTTTTTCAGTTTTTTGTAATAATTTCAGTGTGTAAAATATATTCCAAATAAATATATATGAATACATGTATAGGATGATTTGCACAGGATTCATTAATTTTTTAAAGAAGATAGGTCAATTTATTTTTGGTAATACAATTTACTAAAAATTAAAAAAAGTGAAATTTGGTTTCCAAAATTTAGAAATCAATTGAAAAAGCCGTAACAACTATTTTTCAAGAAAATTACATTATTATCTTCGGAAAAAAAACATTTTTGGGTTCGCAAATTTTGTAAAAAAATCAAAAATATGAAAATATGGATTGCAAAATTTTAAAAATCAATCCAAATACCCGTGAAAACTATATTTCAAGAAAATTAAATTATTTTTTCGAAAAAAAACTTTTTTTGGGTTGGAAAATTTTGTAAAAAAAATTAAAAAAAAAATATTAGGTATGCAAATGGTAAATCAATTGATTTTTCTGTGTCGTCAAAGCAATTTTTCAAAAAAATCAAATACCTATATTTTTTCAAAAAAAAGATGTATATATAGATATACCAATTTTAAAAACCAATTAAAATACATACCTATATAGTACCTATATTGTTTTTACTTTTGAAAAATACTTATGTTTTTACGAAAAAAAAATGTTCCTATTATTGAAAACAAAAATTTCAAGCAATAAAAAAGGTACCTATTTGGTATACCAATTTAAACAAAAATTTCAAAAAAAAAAAAAAATAGAAATGGATTGTTTTTCCATGTTATTTTTCTTTTTTTTGAAAAAATTGATATGTAATGACTTACCTATTGAAGAAAAAAAAGTTTTTTTCATGTTTATCAAAGTATTTTGAAAGAAATTGCCAGAAAGTGCAACAAAATTAAAAATTCAGAATTCTGCAAAAATTAAAAATCAATTAAATTTTCAAAATACGACGATAACCAGGATAAGTATTTTTTTCCTTCAATTATTTCAAACTTTTGCCTGTATTCTTTTCCACATTACCCAGTGGGGTAGAATACTAGATGCGTTTTTTTTTTGAGGTGTCCCCAGTAGGCCTATTCCTCTACTATTACTACTTTAAACTACTAAATGAAATGTACATGCATTTTTTTTCGTGAGGTTTCTCCAAGTGGCCCAGTCCTCGTTCTATTTCTACTTCAAACTACTAAATTATTATACATGCATTTTTTTTTGTGAGGTTTCTCCAAGTGGCCCAGTCCTCGTTCTATACTACTTTTTTTTTGTTTTTTTTTTTTTTTGTTTTTTTTTGTTTTTTTTTTTTTGTTTTTTTTTTTTTTATAAATAACATAATAATAAAATTGCTTAAAACTTAACCTTAAACTTAAACATAAACTTAAACCTAAACGTATTTAGTTGTAATTCTCTCCTTCAGGCTCTTGTTGATTCTTCTTATTTCCAAAATGATCAGTCCGATCAGTACAAATTTAGTGATGGCTTCTTGATGTTCCGTTGAACAGCTTGATGTTAAAACCCGGTCCTGTCCTGTGCTGTCCTTTTGTGCCATGATTTTAGGCAACCATGTTTCAGCTATCCTTTCCGTTACCTGCATTGTTGGGAATTGTTCCACGAAAATAGTTTCCAGAATGCTGACAGTTTTTTCGAAAGGTATCGAAGGAACTGTTAGTTTTCCAAACTCCGAAGGTGTTGTAATCGTCTGGTATGCTCGCAATTTAATTAGCAAAGTTTGTTGCCTTCCTTCGCATATCTCATCCTCTGAGATCATAAATTTGGTGCAGGCCTCGCAATTCAACCTCTTCTTTAATTTCCCTGCCGCAAACCCAGCGTAATACGCAGAAGCTCCTTCCTGCAAAGATGAAGAGTCCTTTTCTCTTTGGTCCGTTTGTTTGCTGTCATCAGTCTCCAAGTTTTCACCAGCATTGGCCTCAGCTGGTTCTTCAAATACGAAGTCCTGGTATGTAGACTCATTTTCGGTATCCTTTCCTTCTAAGTCAGCTACCTGCAAAAGGGGTTCAGCTCCAGCGTCCTCATATCCAGAATGTTCCGCTGAAGATAAATGCTGAAAAATAATCTGTTTGAGATTCCTAATGAATCTCCAAGTTGACGGGTTTCTTTCGTAGGATCCTCTGTTGGAACGCACCATAGAGAACAGATTTTCTGCTACATCTGTATTAAGATGTGCCAGCAGAAAATATGTTTGCTCATCGCTCTTATGGTGTTCCCACATCTGCTCTATTCCTAACAAAGTTTGCTTTAATCCTTTAAAGCAAGGTGGGATTTTAATTACACTGCTGGATTGCCACGTCGATATCCAGTCCCGGGCGGTCTTCAAGGCATTTAAGGTGTCCGTCGATTCCGATAACACTTGCTTGTTCGGATTTCTGGAGTACAGTTGTCCTGTGTTGAGGTTGTCTAATAGGTCGTTCATTCCTTTGATGAATTTGGCTGTTGATTCGGCTACTTTCCTTTCCTCGTCGGTCTTGAAGAAGTTGATACTCAATGCGTACATTATTCCAGAGTACACATTGGCGCTGAAAACCTGCGTCGCTAATTTAACCGATAACTTCTCGAATGGGGCTGGTCTTATATGGGCCTTAGTAAGTTTGAAGAAAACTTGAAAGATTCCTTTCGAGTCTTCTTCATAAATCTTCTCTAGGACTCGCCAATCAACCACATCATCCCCGATGAAAATCCAATGCTTCAACATAATATTCCTCACGCTCTTGAACATATGAGGATAGTCATAGAGTAAGAAAACTCTTTGATTCTCTATCTCTACATATGGTGTTGTCTCCATAAAGTTGGGGGGTCCTAATTTCTTGTATGCTGATATGTTGCTCGCTCCCTGGTCGCAGCTTGTTGCAACAACCGTTAATCCGCAGTTTATGACTCCTTTAATTATCGTATTAAGCATCTGTGCTAGCATTACGTAATCTGGTGATCCAATGTAATATACGATGGTTTGTTTCCAATTCCTATTTAATCCTCTCAAAGTAAACACCATTACTTTTGAGGCTACTTGTTTTTCTCTGCCGAACTCTCCAAAGTCTGTGTATCCATAAATCATGTCGTCCTTTATGTTATATTCCAACTCCTTCTTGACGACCATTTCGTCAAACAGCAAAACGCATTTCCTGTCCATCGATGTCATGTCCCTGGCTTTATCGCTGAGTAGATCCTTGATTCTTGGGCTGAGTCCTGTTGGCAAACGAATCTCTGAATGCCATCGGTAGATGGTGCTTACTGATGGTAGCTTAAAACCGGAGCTAATCATAAACGAATAGCACGCTGGGGACTTAAAGAAAAACTTCAAAAACAAGTCCTTTTCTTTAGGTTCCCAGGGTGCGTTCGCCTTATGAAATAGCTGTGCAAAAATAAAGGTACGTAGCTCGTCTGAAGAGTCCTCCATGTGTGTATCTAGTCCTTTTTTTAAACTATATTCTGGGTCCTGCAACTTCTTTATAGGTGTGTCGAAAATATTACGCGGATACACTGTCGCTTTTTCGATTTTTCGCACTGGTGCCGCTTTATACGATGGGTATCCTGGAGATGGAAATTGGGTCGGAGAAATCTGTGAAGAAGGGGCAACATCGGGTATTGTATAGTCTCTGATGTAAGTATGTGAAGAGCTCGCAGCGATATTCATCAAGGATAAAGCTGGGCTCGAAGGTACGCGTAAAGGTAGGGGTGGAGGTATTGGCTCTGAGACCTGGATTGCAGAGGTGACCGTGGAAGTCGGCTGCTTCCGGGCCCGCCACGCCTCCATAACACGAAGACATGCTTGATCATTAGAAAGATCGGTACAACTACAAACAGACAGAGAATAAGGTATTGGGAGGGCGTATTTTGTTAGACATTTTCTCGTAGATTTTATTTGTATGTCTTTGGCATAGAAATGCTTTTCGCACATGAAGGACAACTTCAGTATGTCCTTGATGTTTGATACATTTCCATGCTTTACCCAAACTGCTCTTCGATGATCCGTTGGTACCTGAAAAAATGAAACACTACCTAGCCGAATTTGCTGCTGCTCGCAGTTTACATAACAACAGAAAACCATATTGACAAAAAATTATGAATATAATATAAATGACAATTTAATAATATAAATAACAATTAAATAATATAAATAACAATAATATGATAAATAAATTATTGAATATATAAATAAATTTATAAATATGTATAGTATATACTTGAAGATCTGAAAAAAAATATTAAAATCTGAAAAAAAAAATATTAAAATCTGAAAAAATATTAAAATCTAAAAAAAATAAAAATCTGTGTCGATCTGAAAGAAAAAACAATTTTAAACAGAAACTTTAACTACCTTTAAATCTTTTCACTAACACCCTATGCTTTAAAAAAAGTAAACAAAATTCAATAAAAAAATTTAATTCCAATTAAAAAAACACTATATAACAAAAACACCAAAGTTGATCTAAAAAAAAAAACAAAAAAGCAAAATCAGAAATATTTTCTAACTAAATGAACAAAACACCAGAATTAGCTAAAAAAAACAAACACCGAACCTAACTCTGAAAACACTGCTTATAAAAAAAAAGTAAATCTTCACTGCACTAAAAAACACAACACCTGAGAAACACCTGTTAAAAAAAATAAATAAACTTTCAGTGCACTAAAAAGGGTAAACAATTAAAAGGAAATAAAATATAGACACCTAACCAAAAAGTTATTTAGAAATTGGATTTTAGTTTTAAAAAAAACTTTTTTAATCCACAAGACAAAACCTTACTATTTTCCAACACAGCACAATTAAACAATGGCCGAAATTGCAGAAATTTGTAAGTTTTGATAAAAACTAAACAATTCACAACTATTTTACAAATTTTACAATTAAATTAAAATTTTTATGAATTTAATTACTGAATTTAAACCACTTTCATTCGCACTGTCACTGAAATTGAATAAAAAAGCTTCTAAAGCTGACATATGAAATCTTGCATCCCACTCTATCACACGCATACCCAAAGCAAAAAGAATAAAAACAAACTAACTACATACATATCCCCCAACTTCGCTAAAAAATCCGTTGAGTCTTACCGCCTAAATTAAACATATCGTTACCACATAGTAATATGTACCTACACACCTAAAACGATAAAAAAAATTGCATAACAACAAACCTTCTATCTACCTGTTTAATGTAGGGAAAAAGCATAATAAATTCAAAATATAGCAACGTTGTATTTATTTCACATATTGTTATTGTGAAATTTAACAACGTTGCTTTGATAATTTGAATTTGATTCAAAACTTGTAAATTGAAAATCAAATATGAATTTTGCTTGAGGTATATCTATACATAAACCTATAGATATACCCCTAGCTCTATTTGAAAAAGTACCGTAAATGCGTCCAGACACTCAAATTTTCATCTACTTCCTCTTATTATGCTTTTTGCCACGACGTTCCATTTAAGTCTCCAATGTCAGTTTATGACGACTTGAGCGCCACGAGTAGAGCGCATGTAGAAGCCAAATTTTCTGTTCCATGAGAGTACTGTAGGTTATATATACAATGAAAATACCGTATAAGCGACCATAGCACAAACAAATTCTTCTCCTTATTTTGCTTTATGCCACGTAAAAAACACCTGATTCAACGATCGCCCTTAGTCTCATTATTGTTGTAAGACTAATATTAATATAATCCTCTCGTTCTTACTACTTGTCTTCATTTCTTTGTTATTTATCTTCTTCCCGCCTTTTTATCTCTCCAAAGTCAGATTGTGGCGATTGCAGCGCCGTTTGAGAGCCGATACTGAACTATTTTTTTCTGTTCCATGAGAGTACTATAGGGTTTATATACAAAGACCATACTTTTATCAAAACGACCCTATAAACATTTTCAATGTTAAAAATAAAGCCTTAAAAACTTTTTTTCAAAAATCCAAAAAACGGCCCCCCAAAATCCAAAAGTTATTTCAAGTAAAGTGTACCAAAATTTCAAATAAAAGAGGCTGTGTGCGACCCACACTGTTAACTTCCCATTGGTGCCCGTGGAAATTGGTCACCCGATGTTATTTTCATTAATTCAAAATCTTAAACGAGCTTATCAGAATCAGGTGTTCAAAATGCGTAATATTTTTTCAACTATTTTAGTTTTATTTTTTTGCAGATTTTTTTGCTTAAAAAAACTAACAATTGATTTTTTTACAAACCCTATCAATTTTTAGTTAGGTACATCATTGTGAGTAAAATAAAATTATGGAGTCGATACCGTTGTTCGTTTTTGAGATATACGAGTCGAAAAACATTTTTCAATTTTTTGAGTGGTTTTAGTAGTTTGAAAATTTGTTGATTTAAAAAAAAGCTGTCAATTGAATAATTATACAAACCTTATCAGTTATAAACTATGTTACTTTGTATAGATTAAAACTAGTTTTCAACGATTTTTAGTTGTTTTTTAGTTTGTTTGCTTTAAACAATTGAATTTTTTTAGAACCCATATGCATATCAGTAATCAAATATGGCATCGTATATATTACATAGAATACAATTAGCCGAAGTTAATGGCGCAAAATTTTAAACAACCTATTGTTAAGGGCTTAGCATATTACTAGTTAGCAATTTGCTAAACATTTAGTAATTTACTAGCTCTTCGGAAATTTTAATCCTTTTTTTTTCGTTTTACTAACTAGAAAAATACTATTTCCCTTTTATTAAAATGGTGCATCTGAACACGTCCAAACAATGACAGTTCGTGAAAGAAAAACAAAGTAAACAAACCTAAACCTAGGGAACGGACCTAATAATTTGATTTACCGTTGGCCAGATACACTCCAAAACCTTTTTCAATTTTCTTAATTTTTGCCATCATGAAGAAAAATTTAAAACATTTTGGAGTGTACCTGACCAACCATAAACCGTGCAGGGATGGTTGATACCTTTATGGAATCAGTCAGCACCTCCATTAGCTTCAGTAACTCTTGATGTCTTCCGAAAACATTTAATTTTATTTTATTTACTTTAAAAAACAATTACATAGCACGGGGATCATAAAAAAAACACAATTTAACTCTTTGCCAACAATTTTTTTTTCGAGGAAAATGACAGATTTCATATGGATTTAGCAAGTTACTAAAAGTTAAAGTAGCCATTTTGTGATTTTAACTTTAGTAAAATGTTAAGAGATAGTAAGTTGCTAAAATCGTTTAAAATTAGCAAAATCTTCTTTTTATCTTAGTAACTTACTAAAATGGCTTTAAAATTATACTAAATCGTTTAAAATTTTGCGCCAATATCATTATCATTGTTTGTCCTCAAAGTATTAGAACCGAAAAACGTTTTACAGCAAATTTTAGCATGTTTTTTTTTATTAAAAAAATGTTCGCTAATTTTTATTTAATTCTTCATTACGTCATTCTGTGTAGAATGAGGGTGACAATTCAGTAAAAACTAATTGTATTTTGATAAGTTATGAATATTTTTAAGTGAATATCCAGCTTTCGCAGTTTTGTTGATAATTGTAAATGTTTTTGTATACACCAAAACATTCATAGTTTGCGAAAAAAACTTTTTGGTTTTTGAAGCAACATTGTGTCTCTTGAAAAATTTCCAATTACATATTATTGTTTTATCGGAGATTTGGGTTTTTGAGGATGAATTGAATCTTTATAACATACCCGGCTATTCGCTGATAATTGTTGCAATGAATCATTCATCAAGAGGTGTAGCGATTTATATACCAAAGTGAGGGTTTTGCTGAAGAGTACTCAAAACTAGGTACATATTTCTAGTGCGAATACAGTAGTTGTGTTTTTTTTATCAAAATGAACATTTTCGCTCGTATTGGAAAAAGTAATAAACAAAAGTTTAATGGCAGAGTCTTTGACCTAGGGATTACTGATCATAAAATGATCTCTTTTATAAATGATTTTAAAACTGATTCAAAAATTGCAAACATAACACCAAATAAAAAACGTTTTTACACTGATTTTAAGCTTTTACAGGATCTTTTGAAATTTAAATTTTGGGATTGGTTTATTCTGCAAACGACCCATCTAGAGCGATTTTTATATTTCAATTTTGCAAGAGCACATCAAAACATATTCCGCGCTAATAGAAAACTACAAAAGAAAAACTTTTTTAAAACCTTGGATGAATTATTAGATACTTCATTAAGCAGGTGAAAGAAACGAATAAAGTAGGTATGAAGTATAAAAAACATCCAAATAATGTCAAACTAAGGAAGCATTACCTTTTCTTGAGTAAAACTGTCAATGCAAATGTAAAACTAACTCGAGATAGATACTATACTAACATATTTTTTAAATCGAAAGGTAATGCAAAAGAAGGAATGAAAACTTGGTTGTTGATGGTGTTACCTTACCAGATTTGAACAGCATATCAAATAAGATAAACTAATATTTCACAGACATCTCCGAAAAACTCAAGCTGTCTTTTAACTCGTGTTTGCAATTGGCACAATCATCTAAGTCATCTTATAAAATGATCATCTCTTTAAAAAATATAAATTCTTGCACTTCAGATGGTATATCCAGCATGTTACTTAAAAAAGTTGCTCTATATGTGTCTGATGTACTAAGTTTTATTTTCAACTTGAGTGTGGAACAAAGAATTTTCCCAAAGTATCTTAAATGTGCTGACGTTATTCCATTGCTGAAGAAGGGCGATAAGAAAATTATATCAAATTACAAACCTATTTCTCTTCTTCCCACGGTTCCAAAATTTTTGAAAAACTTATGAAGAATAGAAGCATTTCTTTTCTGAAAAAAAAAAAACAGTTTTTTCAGTGATATTCGGTTTGGTTTTCGCACGGGGAAGTCGACAGAACATGCGATTCACAGGTAATGCAGTTTTTTTTTTTTTTTTTTTTTTCCTGTTGGGGTGAGGAGAAATGCTTTATGCACCGTAAGGAGGTCTTTTTGGCGTTGACCATCCCCGTGTGTCCGACTCCCTTTTCTAATGGGTATACGGGACCAAAACTCCTCCCAACCCTTCGGTTTCTGACCCACCCCCCCGGGATCGCTCTTCGCATTACTTCAGGGGGGCTGTAATCAAACACTCTTGTGGGTTCACGTGCTTTCCCGGTATTGTTCTTCTTCTCTTTTCTTTCTTCTGAGAATATCTTCAATGTAACTGCATATTTGTATCCAATTTAGATCGCTGGTCATCATCTTGTCGACTATATTTTCTGGGGTGATTACTCCAGTGCTTCTTTCCAGTTCTCTACGTTGGGTTTCCCATCTGCTACAGGCGAAGAACGTGTGGTATGCGTCGTCTGTTGGGGAGTCTCCATACTTCCAAGCTGGGCTATTTATTTTACCGATCTTGTAGTTTTCTACATTCCTGATCAGCCTTGCGGTCCATCGTCCTCTGCTTTCATTGTTCCATCGCTCTTGCCATGCCACTTCTGCATCGTGGCCTCCTTTGCCTGGTCAGTTGCCACTTCCGCTCCGATTTCCGTTTTCTTGTCGTGGACGTACTTTCTTCCTGCCGCAAAGAGGTCGATGGGATTCACTCCTGCGATTACTAAGACGGTTGGTTCCGAAACTGTCCGGTAAGAGCTAGCCACTCGCAGAGCTCCACGTCTTTGTACTGCTGCCATCTGTTTCCGGTATTTCTCCTGGCGTAGTGAATCTGCCCAGATCTCGGTTCCATATAAAAGAATAGCGTTCGTTGTCGACATCAGTAGCCTTCGCTTGCTCGCCGTTGGACCATTTACGTTCGCCATCAGTCTGCTCAGTAGCATTGTGACTTTCGACGCTTTTTCTGCTGCGACCTTTATCTGTTGCCAGAAATTAGTTTCGTGTCGAGTCTAAGTCCCAAGTACTTGACCGCGTCCGTGCTGGTAATGACTTCAGAGCCAATTTGGAAGTCAATTTTTGTCGGGATTCTTTTCTTTGTCAACATGACTATCTCGGTTTTTTCGGTTGCCAAACTTAGACCGTGTTCATCCATCCAGGATTGCACACGTCGCATGACCTGGTTCAGCTTCCACTGCGCACTTTCGGTATTTTTTGCTGTTAACCGCGGCAATGTCGTCTGCGTACCCCACCAGAAAGGTATCTTCCGGCATTACTATGCGAAGTATGCCATCATAGAAGACGTTCCACAGATCCGGTCCCAGGATTGAACCTTGTGCTGCTCCGGAGGTGATTTGTTTTCTTTTCTTCGGGTACCTTCCGTGGTCTCATAGATTAGTTCTCGGTCCCGGAGATAGTCATTCATCACCCGCAAGAGGTAGGCTGGGATGTTGAAAGTGATCTCTAGTGCGTTCAGCATGTCGCTCCATCTGGCCGAGTTGAAGGCGTTTCTGACATCCAGTGTTGCCAGCAGTACAATCTGCATCGAGTAGTGGTTTCCCTGCTGGACGATTTGGGTGGCCTTGACTACTTCTTATATGGCTCTGATCGTAGAGTGGCCTTTCCTGAAGCCGTGTTGCCTTTCGGACAACTCTCCCGCTGCCTGCACTGCAGCAGTAAGTCGCGGTCTCAGCATCTTCTCCAAGAGCTTCCCTGTTGTGTTAAGCATACACAGAGGTCTGTATGCAGATGGGGAGTCTGGATCTCCTTTTCCCTTGCTGATAAGTACCAAGCGTTGCGTCTTCCAGCTCTTGAGGGCCCGGGGCTCTTTTGTTGTGCGATGTTTCCACGGCTAATCTCAGCTCTTCTACAGTGAACGACGGTATTTCCTGTCGTTGGACCAGTATGTTGTCGGGTGGTCGGACTGGGTGAGTTGGAGAGAGCGTGTCGACTATGTGCGCCATCTTTTCCTCGTTCAGAGTAGGGCTTGGCGTCTGAGTTCCAAGTTTCCGCATCACGATCTTATAGCCTAGTCCCCAAGGGTCGCTGTTGACGTCTTGGCGGAGATTCTCCCATTTCTGTCTTTTGCTCGAATTGATAGCCCTCTTGAGCTCCGATTTCTTGGTTCTGAATTCCGCTAGGTCACCTTCTATTAGTGCAGAGTGTATTCTCCGTCCCCTTGTAACTTTGCGTCTAAGTTGCAAGCATCTCCTTCGGAGCTCCGCTATCTCGTCTGTCCACCAGTATACGGGGTCTCTGTTTCTGTTTGGGCCTCTTTTCTTGGGCATTTAAGCGTCACAAGCTAGCCGAATTAGTTGCATAGTGGCTTCCGCTTTGGTTTCCGCAGATCCCCTTGCTCCCAGAACAGCCGCTTTTCCTTCTTCTATAACAGAAATGAAGATGTCTTCGTTCAGCTTGTTTATGTTCCATCTTGAAGCTTGGGATTGGTTTCTGTTGGGAACTCGCTGATTTCGTTCAGGTTATGCAGTAAGCTTTATGACAGCTTTAATAATAGCAAATTTACAAAAGCTCTTTTTATTGATATGACAAAGTCTTTTGACATGGTTGACCATGACATATTTATGAACAAGCTGTATAATAATAGAAGAGTTATTTTTAAATGGCTCAAATTTTGCAAGGAAGAGTTCAGTCAGTTATTTCCAATGGTAACGTAAATACAGCCCGTAATTTAAAAAATGGTGTTCCTCAGGGATCAGTACTCGGTCCGCTGTTTTCCTTAGTTTATATAAACTCACTTTTCAATCTAAAGTTGAATGGTCTTTCAAAAGCCTTTGCAGATGAAATTTCCTTCACAGACCAGTCGGTTTCTGACCTTAACTGTGTAGTGCAAATTGAAGAAGATCTTCAATGCCTAAGAATTCGGTTTTCTACTCACAAGCTAATTTTAAGTAAACAAATTAAGTTAATGTCGTTCAAAATATCAGGTTATCAGTTCCTGACTATAATCTTCGTTTTCATGCATCCAACTGTGAACAATATTGCTTCCCTATATACACACGATTGTGGTAAATTTAATTATTATCCAAACGGTTCTTGCTCAGACTCATGTTTCAAAATCGAATTAGTTCCAAGCTTCATATACTTAGGTGTTACGATAGATTCTCATCTTAACTGGAAAGAACATATCGGCAATATTAAATCAAATTTGGTGCTGGTTATTCGATAAATGTGTCTATTAAAACCTTATTGCTCAAAGAAAGTTTTAACTTTTGTTTATTATGGTCTCGCACATTCAAAACTGCAGTATGGGTTATCTCGCTGGGGAGGTTCATACGCAAATATTTACATTTAATAAATTATTGATTGCACAAAAACATTTAATTCGTATTATTTATAATAAAAATCGTTTCGCTGAAACAACAAGGACCTGAGGATTCTGCCTATTAGACATTTTTGAGGTCCTTAAAGAATTTTTCAAGCAAAGTGTTAACATGCCTAGTAGAAACTCGTTACTATACAATCTACTTATAAACAATATGCATCTTGTTGATGAACCACTGCTCATAAAACGCTTATTTCGCATTTCAATCACTGCTACAGCACCTAAGTGCCTTAACAAACAACCAACGTCTATAAGAATGGCTCTAAACTTTAATTCTTTTTTTTTAAGTAAAAGACTGGCTTTTCACAGTGGACTTGTTCTTTGTTATATATTGTCTTCTTTCTTGATTATAATATTATGTGCTTCAAAAACAAAAGTTATTATATATATATATATTAATGTTGTATGCATAAAAGTCTTAATTATTATTACTTTAAATTTGAACTATTGAAACCCCACATCAGTTTCATTTTGTCAATTTTTTAATGAAATATGTATCATTCAACTCTAGCTTTTACTTAAGTTATAGAATGATATATTCACTTTTAAACAAATCTGTTAAACTAGTTTTAAGTTTGAAATGTATAAAATATGTTCTAAATCTAAATTTAATAACATTAACCTGAAGTCGGCGACAATTCTTGTTCTCGAAATATTCGAGACGAAAGATTTTTACAACAAACTTTTTTTTTAAATTGATGTAGTAAGATAACCGTTAATTGAATTTTGTTGAATATGGTTTCTGCGCTTCATGAGATTACTATCTGTGAAATACAATTTATATGAAGTCAATATTTCTATTCGTTCTCGAGATACAGTGGATGAGTGAACGATTATAGAATGTATCACGAACGTACGATCGTACGTACACACACACATACAGAAATCTCTCTAAAAACGACGGATTCGGATTGCTGGGACCTCGAAACGTGGAGATATGTCAAAATTTGCAATTCGACAAATCGGACCAATTACAATAACTTCCAATGGGAAGTTAAAATATGAATATTTAAAGGTTTAACATAACATAAACGGATATAGCACCTTTTCGCTCCTCATGTGCTCCCCGTTTCAAAAATCCTGGAAAAAATGTATGTCAAATAGGGATCTTACCAAACATCAATTCTCCAAGATTTCATCAAAAAGCATCCGCAGTAAAAGAATTTTCAACCGAAAAACGATATTACGATATTAAACGAAAAATCTTTATTCCTCGTCCCTTTTTCAAACTCAGAAAAATTGCTAAACATTGTATAAGACCCTTTTTAGATTGTGAAAAATTGTGTAAAATCGGTGAGGTGGAAATGGAGGCGACCGCCAGGAAGAAAACATAAAAATTGTAGTGAGCAGTCATGCTTCAGCTTCATATCCGAAATGTTCCATTTTATTTCATTTTTCCATTTTTGGCTTGTGCGTTGAAAGAGAAGGTAGATAAGAATTAAAAAACTAAAAATGTGTAACTGGTCGTTGGTTAAAGAAAAAAATGTTTTTTAATACGTATATTATTATTATTAATATTAATATTAATTTGATAACAGAAAAGATGCTAAAACACATATAATTGCTACACTGGCAATTTCTTCCATATTTTATTTATTTAATATTCAACATCAGGATTCATGGTGCTTAGAATCAAATGTTTCAATTCACAACAATTCATCAGAGTTTAGATACAAGCATGACTGACAATTTCAAGTGTAGATACGACATGTCCTCTTAATCAGTTAATCAAAAATTTCAATAAATTCTCTATTCTCATTGATTCAACAAATGATAATCTTAAATCTGAAAGATTTAAATGTAATTTTTTTGCCCTGAGTAGTTGAAACTTTGTTATGATAAAATTTAGATTTAAGTAAACTTTGTAATGTTAACGTTAGCATTTAACGTATTTGAATAAACACAAAATGACTGTTCCCTACGAAGTGAAAACTCACAATCTAAACAGGGTCTAAGGTCTTCTCTGCATTGCTCCAATATAAAATCGAAAACGTGCTCTTGCTGCGAACTAAACTATATACCTATCTTAATCTGAGAAAACATTCGCAAACTAAAAAAAAAGTATTTTTAAACCAAATACCTACATTAGTTACGTTATTACGATATTAAATAAAAATGTGAGCATGAAAAAAAAAATATTTTTATTTTTCCTTGTTATCGAATTGTTCTTCTTAAACAGTCCAATCTAAAATTTCAAAATAAAAATTAGTACCTAATGAAAAAATTAGTTTTTTTTTAATGCTACCCACTACCCCTCGTTTTTCCAAAATCGACAAAAAAGAATTATCCTCTTAACGAAAATTGATAACAAACTCATTGCGACATTTATACAAATATAAAGAAATTCCCAAAAAAGAGATACAGCTTTTTACAATATTAAATAAAACTTAAATTTTGGCCTCCTTTTAGAAATCCAAAATTCAAAATTTCGTTCGAGGTTGTTCTAGGCCTCTTCTGAAATGTTCCAAGCTTTCGTTTCTTAATTAATTTTTGGTATGAAACATTTCATTAAAATGCTCCCCACCCCCTTTTTCCAAAACTCTAAAATTTGTTCCAAGTGCACAATCACTCAAATCCAATTGTTCCAAAGAATCATGCAGATTTTAAGCTCAATAAACACTTTAAATGAAAATATCTTATTATCTGTCTACTGCCTGAGTTTGAAAAGGGGGCGCGAAATAAAGATTTTCGTTTAATATCGTAAATTGGGTTCTTTACAACGAAATACATTTTTTCCATGATTTTTTTAAATGAGGGGTTGGGAGAGTGTTTTTTGAAAATATGTAAATTAAAAATTATGTTAAAGAAACAGTATTTAAATGTCGTTTAGATAAATGCTAAAGAAATTAGATTTTCTTAGATTTAAGTGATTTTTATTTAAAATTTACATATAAAGCAATTATTATTAATTACAAAATCAAATATAGCATGGCATTGCCGCCTGCTAAAGAAATCTAAATCAAGCATTTGATTTTTTAAATTTTGAAAGGGGAGCACTGGGGAGTAGATATATTTTTATATGAAATTTTGGTACACTTAAGACAAAATCTGGAACAACTTTTGGATAATTGATTTTTGAAAAATGGAGTTTTTTAAAAGTTAAAAACTTTTTTTTTTAAGTAAAAGTACTAGAACTTTAATTTTACATAAATTACATAACCAGTTGCTAGAACTTAATAGTTTTGTGTAAGCCTCCAATGAAGATTATACACCATATTGTTTCTTTGCCACAATGGAGGATTGTGGCCAACCCTTCTGGTGAGAATTACACGACCGCCTTTAATTTTTTGGAACAATGGAAACAACACTTAGTGAAACCCGAACAAAATTTCAAAAACAACTTACAACAACTTAATTTAAAAAGATTATTCAGGAATGGATATCTGGCTTTAAGAAAAGGAATAGGATATTAATACAAGGTTCTGTTATTTTTGTATGGTTCTTTTTTTATTTTGAAAATTTTTAATAGAAAATTGGCTCACCCACCATTCGATTTTTTTTCTTCTTTTAACCCAGTTTATATGTACGCTGTAGTATTTTGATGCATCACATGCCAAAGACCAAAAATTTGTTATTTAATTGTTTTTTGCTTGTTGCTACTAAGTAATTATTTATATATTTTGAGAAGCTGTTTCTTGGAAATTTAATATTTATTTAAATATTTATTTATTCAACTCAGCAAGTCAACTATTCCTTTAGGTTTAAAATCGCCAATAACTGAAAAAAGTGCGAAAAAATCGCGTTTTTTTTTGGATTTATTACCATGATGCGTTAGGCTCTCGAGGTCGAAAACTTGGGTTATTTATGAGCCCAACATCATACAAAACTCTGCAAAAAATTAGAGCTACCCGATTTGACGCAAGGTCGTCCTCCTAAGAGACGACAAGGTTACTGGAATATTTGTCAATTTCGGATCCAAGCAAGCTGCTTGAAATCATAATTAGCCAGTTCAGGATTCTCAGGCTCACTTTTGTCTCGGAGATCTCAGCAATCTCAGAAATCTGAACGTTATTCCTCACTGAGATTCCTTCCTCAATTTTGCTGTCAAACAGCTGAAATTCTGAATTAATTGCCATAATTTCTTATTCCCTCCTTATTATCTATATTGCAGCAAGGTTTTGCCAATAAGTATTAACAATTCATAATGTTTTATTTACACACAATTATTTATTTTACTCCTTATTGAAAGAAAGCCGGATAAATATACAGGTTTTACTTCAAAAATATTTTATAAGTACCTAAGCGTATATATGTAAATACCTAAAGAGTAGTGAAGGTAGGTTAGGAATAAAGATGAACCCGCCTTTGTTTATTATTATTTTCCCAAAATACTTAATACTGTGCCGTATAAGAGCAAATTTCATGGAAATAACTGCTTAGAGCCATAAATCAGTTTTGCATAGAGAAGTCATATTATCCTTGACATACACATGAACTTAAATATTCACTTGGAATTGTGAGGGGTATAATGTATAATCAACCTTTACCATTTTCCTTGTACAAATGTAGGTATATAACATTTGCCTTACTGCCGAGCATATTTAAAATTCGAAAGACTCGCTAAATGTCATTTAAATTATTCAAGAAAACACTGCTTTTTACAAAGTCAGCATCATGAGTGTTCGTAGGTACTGGGTACAATACTCCTAAACAAAAAAAATACTTCTGTATCTTTTTTTTTTATTTTACTCCTTTACTATTGTATTGAGGGTTGCAATCTAAAGAAAACACATGCTTGTACACTCCGTAGAAACGTTGCATTGGGAAGACAAACAAATATTTAAAAGGAATGATGAAGGATGCTTGAAACCGAGTCAACCTGTAATAGGTATTTTGATATTTTTTTTTACAAAAAAAAAAATGGTCCATTCCATCTCCTCCCCTGTGATTTCATGTGAGAAGTCAAAAAAGGGATACGGGTTTATCCCTAGGGATTCTGTTTTTTTTATTATTATATGCAAAAATAACCGTAAATGCACAAAAAGTATATGAGGTACCAGGATAAGTAAAATTAATGACTATATTTAGGATGACAGGTTTCATCCAACGTTCGACTTAAAAGGAAACATAACGTGTTTGAGTCTCTCGATGGTATATGGACTTATAGGAGCACTCTGGGAAACCAACATCAGTAGCTACTATTTTTGATAAAAATCTACCGAGTTTTTTACTTTTTGATGTGTAAAATCTTTTACGAGACTAGAGTAAAATGAAAATGTAACAACTAACGTTGTAATAATTTAGGTATATGTTTAACGTTTACGATAACACGTAGATAATGTTTTGGGATGTTTTTCGTTCTCTATTTCTTTTGGACTGGTCAAAAATCCGAAAAATGTAACCTTTTGTTTTTAAGAGATCTCTGGAAGAGTACGAACATTTTTAAATTTAATTTTTCTCTCCGGAAAACCAAGTGAAAGTGTCATTGTTTTACTGAGAGTTTGAATTAAATACTCTCTTAAGATCAAAATAGACATAGTTTGTTTCCTACCTGTCGAATTCTATATAAATAAGTAATGGATAATAGCTATGATGAAAATCTGTATTCATATATTCGCAAATCATTAATCGTTGTTTGTACGTGCATATAATATGCGAAAAACAAATATTTCGTATGTAAAATAAATCAGAATAAATATAAATAAATCCCCGCATACATGAGATAGGTGGATATGAAAACAAAATTATAACTGTTAAACATGGAGAACCCTGTGATTCCATAATTTATGTATTAGTAAGTTGTACAGAATTTAAAAAATCTTTGTGAAGTGTAAGTTTGAGTAAAGTTGGAGAAACTGTTTTGCTTGCGAACGAAAGGTTTTAAAGAGTTGAAATTTTTATAGTCTATATAGATTTTAAATAATAAAATAAAAATACATATTCGAAAATTTCGAAAAATATACAAATCAATATGTATGAACGTCCGCAAGCACGTTACGAAATCATCCTCTCAAAGTAACCCAGCAAAATTTCATCAGTCGCTGAAAAAAGCACTATAAAGCCAATTTAAATTGAAAACTGGTGAAAAAACTTGAACTATCTAGATGCTTTTTCACTTTGCCACCTTACCACTTGTTGTATTGCGTGGCCTTGTTTTAACGCGTACTTGGAAAGCTAATTGGAGATCCACTTTAATTGGGTTTTTATATCACTTCATTTCGCTTTTAAAAAAATTAAAAAAAATTGTTATGTTTCTCGCCTGTATGGACAACTTCAGTGATGAGTATATTACCGTCGAAAGGTGTTTTTTTTTACCCCTGGGGCCAATAAAAGGGTGTAAATTCCCTTAATAAGGTCTAATAAGTTATGTGTCCTAATCGCACACCTTATAGGTATAGTATTAGGTGAAGTTTTAGGGTTAGTATGAAGCGAGTCATGTGACGTAATGAGAAATTAATGAGGTAATTTATTTTACTACACATTGCTCGTGTTAATTTGATCGAATAAAATGATTGCATTAAACAATATCAAACAACGAAACGTTTCCTCTACTTTTTGATGCGATCATCAAAAGGAAGTACATCCATACATACATGTATATTGTATATACATATGTACATAAATAATGGAAAATTGTATTCCTAACAAAAGTAAAAATTCTCTGTAATTGAAGGGGCGTCGTTTTGATTTGCATATTTCTATGTAAGGGATTGTTGAAAAGGCATATCTATTTAGTTTTGCATATTCGAACACACCTTTTGTATGCTTAAGGATTTGACACTTCAACTCCTTTTGAATTAATTGGTAGATATACCTACCTATAGTTATTTTTTAGAAAGGGCTGAAAACTAGTTAATTTCTAATTATAATATAAAAAAGCGAACACGAGGAATACAATAAATATTTACATATACATATATATTTACACATCCTACTATGTAGCAAGCAGTTCAAGCTTCGGATGAAGATAAGTTAGATTGATAAATAGTTATGCATACACAAAAATCAACGGCGCAAAACTTTATACGATTTAGTACGATATTAAAGCATTTTAAGTATGATGTTAGGTTAAAATAAGGATACTTATTCCAAATTTTAAGCGAGTCAGCATCATATACATACCATGTTTTTAACATTTTATTAAAGTTAAAATATCCAAGTTCCTATTTTATCTATTTAGTACCGGAATGAGAGCAGCTCGATAGACGTGCTTTTTGTGATTCGGTTATGTTGTTTAAATTTCTCTATAAAAATTTGTCCGAGTAGCTTCTTTAAAAGGTTTACACGTTCTGTAAAATATACACTTATTTTTTTGTTGCCATTTACTAGTTTCAATTGTGCTATTATAGTTAATTAAAACAAATGAAATAATTTAAATATCTGTTGATTTCATTGGACAATTAACCTCAAAACTGGGCATTGACTTTCCATCTCATTCCCATTGAGTTAAATACACCTTTTGACTTAATTTCATTTACAAATAAACTAACTACATAAACACAATGCCAGACAGTGTAAAAAAATACGTCCGTAATACCGCAAACACAAATTAACATTACTTTGTGTGACAAATGGAATTGAAGTAGACGCATTGTTTTGAGCTCCGCAAAAATTGTAATTAAAAAGTGCTTGTTATAGAAGTTATAAAGTTAAAGATAGTAACATAAAAATACAAAGACTAAAAGTGCTTCAAAATAGTGCTAGCCGCAAGAAAAAATACGTTTTATTCATATCTTGATTTTATTTATTTTTTTTTTAAAAAAACGTGAAATATGCCTGGTGGACAGTGTTGCCGGGAAGAAATATTTCAAGGTAGTACTGAAGCCAAAAAAAGAGGAGTATTTTGAAAAAAATAGTTGTACAGACATTTTTTAGTCTTCAAACTTTATTAAAAAAAAAATCATCAAGAAATAAAATCAGTTACAAAAAAAAAAAACATAAATAAATAAATTATTAATTCTAAGAACAAAAATAAGTAAATATCTTTTCTATCACACAAAATCTGTCTTGTGGCAGATAGCGTAATGCATAGTTATATTTGCCTTTTTTGCCTTTACCTGCTCCAAAGAATCCAATTTCACTAAATATCTGTACAATAAAAGTTTACTTTGAATTTTTCTAACAGGAATTACAATATTTCAAACATTAATTAACAAACCTTTTCATTTTATTGAACTATACATACAAATTTACGGAGCTCAAAAAAAAAAAAAAAACAAACAACCACTAAACCAAAATTTCAGGTATGAGGTAACCATAAAAAAAGGAGTACAATACTCCTATGGGAGTACTTTCGGCAACACTGCTGGTGGAAATACTAAAGAGCGCCACTGAAAGTTGAGGTCTGAGAAAGCACCTTACTCTTCTCCACTTCCCTCCCACTCGCCTAAGACACCAACATCAAACACCAATCTATGGGAGCGGATTGAAGCGCCACTTGATGTTTTAACAAAAAATATAAGTGATTCCATTGTGAAGCAGATTAAAGATGCGATAGATGTGTTGCATAAGATTCTATCAGAACGCATAGTGTCACTTGAAAGTGAAAATAATTCAATTCCAAAATTAAAATTGTTGAGCAGAAATTTTATGAACGGTATAGTTCAATCAATAATGCTCTTCTAGCATGCAATGGTAGACTCGCCCAATGTGAAAACGAGTGCAAATACACTGATGCTCTTCATGAACAATTGTCACTAATGCAGTCGCAAGCTCAAACCTATGAGAATGATAACACTCTCTTAAAAAAAACAAATTGACGCATTAGCCAGACAAAGTATATCTGCAGATGTAGTTCTTCACGGTATTCCCTACGCAGAAAACGAAAACCTTGTTGAAATCTACCATAAGCTAGTATGTCTGATTCTCAACCACACGACATCAATGCCTTTGCACATCTTCCGCACAACACCTGCGAATAAATCGACAAGCAGTCCCATTATTGTGAGGCTGCCTCATGCAATCATCAAGAAACAATTACTAAATGCTGCTGCAGTGTTTTTCAAATCAAACAAAAGATCTGTTTCTCTTACTGATCTCGGTTACGACAGCAACAAGTTTGTGAGAATATATGAGAGTCTAACCAAACAAAATCATTTCTTGTTCAAAAGAGCAAATGAGTACAAAAGAAACAAATACTTGCACTCCGTGTTCACGAGAGATGGGAGAGTTTTTATTAAAGTCTCCCCCGCAAGTCACCCACTACCTATCTTCAACATTCTCTCGTTGGAATCTGCAGCAAGTGAATTGAAAAATCTAAACAATTCTACCTCGCCCCCACCTGATGATGTTGTTGCTGCTGTCGCTGTTGCTGCTGATGTTGTTGCCGTGACAACTTAATTTAAGTATTTTTCATACAGAAAGAGTTATTTGTGCACTCCTATTTTATTGTCATCTTCTTATATTTTCCATTGAATTATTTATTTATTTATTTTTTGCTTAGATAATTTCGCTATGTAAAAACTATTTTTTTTTGCTGATTAGGGTTGCCAAAGCTATTTTAATTTAAATGCTATGTCTTTGTTTTTGATTTATTTATTTTTTTTATAGTATTTTCTTTTAAAATTTTTTGCGTTGCTCATGATTGAAGGAATGAACATTATCTGATGAGACCAATAATATTAATTTTCATGATTCTTTTTTCTTTTCTTTTTTCTTATTATCAATTTTATTATATCTTTGCAGTTATGACATGTGGGGGGGGTGTTTCTTTCGGAAAAACTGGGACGAGTTTTTATAAAGATGGTTGGTGGTATGGATCCTGACACAGTAAGATCCGTTCTTAATGTTATGTGTAGTTATTATAATGGTCTTAATGTATGTCACTTAAACGCTGGAAGCCTAAGGTCGAAGCACACTATTTTGCATCAAATGCTGGGTACCTCTAAAATGGATGTTATCATGGTTTCAGAATCTTGGCTAAATCCTGATATTTCATCTGGACTTGTCACAATTCCGTGCTTTTCCTTGCATCGCAATGATCATTTGAACAGAAGTGGAGGGGGTGTTTGTATGTTTGTTGAGGACACTCTGTTAACAAATATGTTTTCTCGTCTTCTCTGTCCCCTATTGAATTTCTATGTGTTGAAATTAAAAATGAATTCGAGAAGTGTTTGCTAGTTACCGTATACTGTCCACCATGCAAATTCAAAGAGGAAAATTTGAAAGAATTCGAAGATACCTTAACCAGACTTAGCTTAACTTACAGCAGCATGCTGATAGGTGGTGATTTTAATGTAAATTTTTTGGAAAATAATGCTACCACGCAGTTATTTAAATATATTTGTGATAAAATCGGTCTCGTAGTTATTAACCAAAGGTGGCCAACCTGTTTTCAATCAATTAGAAATCCATCGTTAATAGACATGTTTTTGACTACATCAGTAGAGAAAGTACTAGGTAGTGATCAGTTGAGGCTTACATCTGATTTCATACATGATCTTCTTTATTGTTCTTTTAATTTTAATATTAGGAAAAGCTCTGTAAGAACGTTAAGATTTAGATCGATTCGCCAAACTGATTTATTGAATTTGCATCAAAATATAAATAGATTAGGCCTCAATGATATATATAATGCGCCAGATATTGATTCGAAAGTTTCTCTCTTAACACATATAGCTAACGAACTCTATGAAACATATGTACCAATAGTAACAAAAGTTTTAAAACCTCAAAGTTGTCCATGGTTTACTCATCAAATTAAAATGCATATTCAGGTGAGAGAGCGTTTTTTCAGAAAATATAAAAGAAGCCGGACAGAGTATAATCGATGTCAATATATTTTTGCTCGGAACAAAGTTACCTCACTGATTCGTAATGTTAAACGCTCTTATTTTATGAAACTTCTTGACCCTAAGTTAAACTCAAAGGTTCTTTGGAAAAATTTAAAAAATGCTGGTGTTGTTGATAACGAAAGGCCTAAATGTGCTTACAGTCCAACTGAAATGGGCTCTGTTCTTGTGCCAGACTCTACTGAGACGGTATCGTTCGATTTTGGTGAGTTTTCCTCTATTTATTTATTTATTTATTCTTAATCAATCAGATATTTACTATCTTACAGACTATCGAATTTACAAAAAAGGGTGTATAATAATAAATACGTAATAACTAAATAACATTCAATAATAATTTAAGAAGTATAATAGTAATTTGGATTTTAAAGAAAATCTACTATAATGGAAATTAAAATCAATTACATCTAAAATTCTGTTAGTTTCCCTGACACAGCGAGTTATGGGCTCATTGAGTGCATAATTAACTCTATGTCTATCCTCCAAAAATAGGAAACGTTCTCTTAGATGACGAGACGGTGCATACAAATTTATTAGAGATACAATATATGGACAATTAATATGATTAGACAAAATATCACTTATAAACATTACTGAGAACATTTTACGACGGTTTTCTAATGACTGAATGCCAATAAGTTGACATCTAGTGGAATAAGAGGGCATTTCAATGTTCCAGCCAAGCTTCCAAACAACAAACCTTGTGAATTTTTTTTGAACATTTTCAATTCTATTTGAATGAATAAGGTAATATGGATTCCATATTATACAACAATACTCTAAAATAGATCTGACGTAGGCGTTAAACAGAGATTTTAGAGTATAGGGATCCGTGAAATCAGTGGAATTCCGTTTGATGAAACCCAGCATAGAATTGGCTTTAGCAGCAATGTACTCAATATGTTTGATAAAATTGAGTTTAGTGTCGAACACAACACCTAAATCTTTTTTTTCATAAACTCTTTCGAGAACATTATTATCAATTTTATACTCAAAACAAATTGGTGAGGAATTACGGCAAAAAGAAAAACATTGACATTTGGAGACATTTAAAAACAAGTCATTAATCATACACCATTCACCCAGTCTATCAAGATCAGCTTGTAAAAGATTACAATCATTTACAAATTTAATACACCTAAGGAATTTAAGATCGTCAGCAAAGAGAAGACGAAGAGAATTTGAGAAAACTTCGGGTAAATCATTGATAAAAATTAGGAAAAGAAGAGGTCCAAGGTGACTTCCTTGAGGAACACCAGATGATACAGAAAATGGAATAGAAAGATAATTATCAACAGAGACAAATTGAATACGTCCAACTAAGTAGGAAGCAAGCCATTTCAAAAAACTAGAATGAAAACCTATTTTTTCCAGTTTGCTTATCAAAATATTATGGTTGACTCTATCAAAAGCCTTTGCAAAATCGGTATATATTACATCAATTTGATATCCTTTTTCGAGATTATTAAGAATGAAGTTTGAAAAAATTGCAAGGTTGGTTGTTGTAGACCTACCAGCAATAAAGCCGTGTTGGAAAGGTGAAATTACTTCCTTTAGTAGAAATGCTAATTTATCATAAACAATTTTTTCAAAAAGTTTTGGTATTGTTGATAATTTACAAATTGGGCGATAATTTGAAATTTCCTGCTTAGAACCCGATTTGTGAATTGGAATAACGAACGATTCTTTCCATACGGATAGAAATTCACCTTTATCAAGAGATTGGTTGAATATATATGAAAGAGGTTCAGATAGCACTCTTTAAGAATAATTGGTGGAATTTCATCTGGCCCAGACTGTTCGTCACGGTTTAAGCCGAGCAGTGCTTTTTCAATTTCAGAAGCTGTAATATACAACCGTCCAACATCAATCGAGCACTCTATATTAACATTACCAAAATTACCTGATTGTTGTTGGAAAGGAGTTGTATAGTTTGATTTAAAAAATTCAGCAAATGAGTTGCAGATTGAAGGAATATCAGAGTATGTTGAACCTAAGTATTGCATGCTTCTAGGAATTCCAATGGATTTTTTCTTGTTTTTGATAAACGTCCAGAAGCTTTTCCCATTTTTTTTTCAAGCCAGATTCTATTGAAAATATATAATTTTTGTAGAGAAACTTGTTAAGAAAATTGAACTCCCTTTCTAACCGAGCGTATTTTACTTTAAATGAAGGATTATTTAACGACTTTTGAAATAATTTATAAGCTCTGTTTTTTTTATTGCTTAAATTGCAAAGTCTTTTGTTGAACCACGGGGGCTTCGAATTACAGTACAACACGCTTATAAGAAAGTCTGAAAATCCCGGACATTTCTTTCTTATATCCGAGTTTTTCTTATATGCAAACAACGGATATAAGAAAGAAAATTTCTTATATAAGCAACACGGATATAAGAAAAAAAATTTCTTATAAAGAACAACGGATTTAAGAAAAAAAACAATGCAAAAAGTTTTTTATTTCTTCTAAAATTTTTATTTTTATTTTTACGGATACCGTGTTTCTTTTTCTAAGCATTTTAAACACACAACATAAAAACAAAACAGGAAATTAAACGAAAACGAAAACAAAAACAAACAATCAAATATAAAATCAAAATGTCACAATTTATAGACCACGGAGTATTCACGCTCTTGTCAATCTGACGTTGTCATTTTTATTGGAAAACTGGAAGTTGTTATTAAAGGTGGAAACATATTGGTGCGTATGTGTAAACAAATTTTTATTTCAATCAAAGTAAAGCTGAAGTTAGTTTCTTATATGCGTACTTTTTTGTTCTTGAAAATTTGTATTGTGCATTAAAAGGTATTTCTTATAAGAGTGTTTTTCTTAAATGCGAGTTTCTTATATACGTTAAATTTCAGAGTGAAATTTAAGAAAAAGACATGGTGTTTTAGGTTGCGTTTCTTATAAGCGAGTTTTTCTTATATGAGTGTTTCTTATATCCGTAAAATACTGTATTTATGACACATTTTTTTGGAACAAACATATTAATTGCCTCTTTTAGAGATTGAGTGAAAAAATTGTAAGAATTAGACAAACTATATTGATCGAAATTTAAATGCCAGGGAATTCGCGACAGATAACTCACTATGCCCTGGAAATTAGCTTTTTTGTAAATTAATTTAAGATTGTTACAATTTGATTTAAAGTAATCGTAAAATTCAAAATAAACAGATAAAGCATTGTGGTGAATAGAGTTTTGAGCAATAGGATATAATGACTTTTCTACATACATATTTAATTCTTTATCCGCAAAAACTAAATCAAGAGTGCGATTCAACTCATTTTTACATTTATTTATTTGAACTAAATCATTGCTCAGAAAAGAATCAATTACTTCACATTCATAATCATGATTAACATTAAATGGTATAAGTTGCAAGTCTTCATAATCATAAATCCAATCTACTTTAGATAAATTAAAATCACCCATTATTATAACATGTTGTTTATCTTTAGATTGCGATAAATAAAACAAACAGTTATTAACATGAAGTTTATAATTTTCAATAGAACTCTTAGGAGGAATGTAGCTTACAATTAAAAAAATCTCAAATCGATGTTCAATTACAACTTTCACTATAATTTGATCTATATCATACGAATTTGAAGAAGTAGGGGAATGTGAAATCATTTGAACACTAAGAAAAGAGGAGCGTATTGCAAGCAATACTCCTCCCCCTCTTTCTAATCCAGTTTTTTGAGTGCAGCGATCTTTACGAAATACATTGTATTGTTGGCTATCGAATATTTCTGCATTGTGATGATCATCAGTAAGCCAAGTCTCAGTGAGTGCAATAAAATCAAACTGTTGCGAAGAAGAAGACAACAAAAATTGCTTGAATTTAGTGCGCATGCCTCCAATGTTTTGATAATAACCAAGAAAGTGATCTAATGGTTGCTTTGAATTTAGGTGTGTTAACGATTTGGATGTTGAGATTGCAGTTCGCTCAGTTAAAAGTAATGCAATTGGACTCGATGAAATGTCGCCAAAATTTGTAAAATTAATCCTTCCGCTTCTTCTTCCTTACCTGGTTCATATTTTCAATTATTGTATATATAGCTGTCAATTCCCTGAAAAATGGAAAAATGCCAAAGTTGTTCCAATCCCAAAAAAATCAAACCCAACAAGTCCTTCGGATTTTAGGCCTATCAGTCTTCTATCATTTCTGTCGAAAACATTAGAAAAGATACTTGCTCAACAGATACAAGAAAATTTAGATAGATACAATAAATTATCAAAGTGGCAATCAGGATTTCGGAAAAAGCATAGTTGTGAAACAGCAGTAGTGAAAGTAACTTCTGACTTAAGAAGAGCAATGGATCACGATGAGATAAGTGTAATAGTGATGCTTGATTTTTCAAAAGCCTTTGATTGTATTGACCATTCCATTCTTATGTGGAAACTTAAAAACAATTTTCAATTTTCTCGCCCTGCCCTTGAACTAATTTTTAATTATTTAAATAACCTTTCACTGTGTGTGGAAATGGAACTTGGAATTTCTGCACCTTACCTTGTCAACACAGGTGTCCCACAAGGATCTGTTTTAGGACCTCTTCTTTTCTGTGTCTTCATAATTGATCTTCCTGATTTCATTGTTAATTGTAATGTGCATATTTACGCAGATGATGTTACTATATACCTGTCTAGAAAATCTGGGTTGTTAGAAGATTGTGTAGCCCGAGTAAACGAAGATATGTTGCATATTCAGGGGTGGGCTGAGTTAAACAAAATAAGATTAAATCCGCTGAAATCGTTTGGTATGGTGTGCTCAAGTAGAGAAATATCTTTATGTGATGTTCCAACCCTTGATTTGAATGGCTTTACTTTACCCTATCTTGAGCGAGTTAAATATCTTGGCTTTATAATTAATAGTAAAATGAGTTGTTGTGATTCTACTTCGGATGCTATTAGAAGAATTTATGGTGGATTACGTAGCCTTAGAATGTCTTCAAGTTTTTTGAGTCCGAATATGAAAATGCGTCTGGTGAAGTCTTTGCTGCTGCCTTTCTTTTCATTTAATTGTATTACATATATACTCTTGTTTAGATTCGGATTGCAGGCGTAAATTAAATGTTGCGTTTAATGACTGTTTGCGGTACATCTACGGTTTGCCAAGGCATATAAGCGTTTCAAGGTATAAAACTTCTATATTAGGAATGAGTTTGGATGATTATTACGGGTTTAGATCAGTTCTGAAACTTCATGATATAATTCATAATAACTGCCCTGAGTATTTGTATGAACATCTTAGTTTCCTTCAATCACCTAGAGGCCTTAAGCTTGTATTACCACGGTTTACACATACTGTTATGGAGCGATCTTATTTTGTCAATGCAATTCGGTTGTGGAATAATCTTCCACACCAATTGCAAAGAACCATCTCGTCACGGGAATTTCGGAAGGAGCTACTCAAACACATGTCGGAATAAATTTATCTTTATTATTTATAATATTATTACTATTATAATTATTGTCTACTCGTTGGCTTTAGCATTTATTTATATTGTTATTTAAGTTAATATGTAAGTTTAAATCTATATCATTTATTTGTGCACATACATACATAATGTAATTAACACTTTGATACTATTTATTAGTTTTATCTCGAAGTACAATGTAACATAGTTTTATACGAAATAAATAAATGAAAAATGAAAATGAAAAATGAAAAATTCATCCTCACAAAGACCACCAGCTCCCCTTCGTTAAAAGCTCTAAACACCATCGACACTGACTTATTAAAACAAATTGAGGAACGCTTGAAAAGTCAAACTGAGTCCATTTCCAAAACTATTAATATTCAAATTTCCGAATCCGAAGCGCGAATCATGGCAAAAATAGATAAAATAGAAAATCATATAACTGAAATGCAAGCAAACTTAACTTCCATGTGTGAAAGGGTTAACATAATTGAGTCATCGTACACCGCAGCAATTAACGACATCGAAAAACTTAAAACTGATTTCAAGCAAATAAATTGCTCACTTTCTGATACAAAAACAACAATAACAACAAACTAATATGAGCTGTCAAACGCGTTGTCCAAAATTTGCAATGGCCGAAGCTCAAGAAAATAGACTTGTTGCCGTTGATGCCGTTTTGTATGGAGTACCATATCAAACTGACGAGAATTTATTAGAAATATTTGATAACCTTTGCAACACTATTTTAATACACCCGCACTTAACAAAATATATCGCACTCAACTCTCGGACAATCGTTTGGATTCCGCCGTTCTGCTCAAATTCAATTCGCCATTTGATAGAAATATGACTCTTAAGAAAATAAGAACTTTTCAAACTCAAAACAAACGTCAACTTCAACTAAGCGATCTTGGGTTTCCAGCCCAAAGCACTTCAATGGTTTACTTGCGCGAAAGCCTCACATCAAACTTCATCAAGATGGCAGGGAAGCTCAAATTGTTGGCAACATCGAAGCATTAAATAAAATTACTGGGTTACCAACTTTCCGAACTTAGGTTAGATATTCGAACTTAGTTAAGACTAGATATCACATATTTTTATTTTTTTTGCATTCATTTTCATTTTTTAAATATTATCTATTATACATATTTTTAATAAATATTTAAGTTCACATTTTTATTATTTTTTTTTTGCTTTCATTTTAATTTTTTTTAAATTATATTTTTTATTGTTTTTTATAACACCATTTTAAATTCAAATTATGAAAAGAATTCCAATTTTATATTTAAACTAGCAAAACCCCCGCCCGTTTCCCAGGGCGTTAAAAAATAGTTTTTTTTTGTCCTAAACCTTCTACCCTTATTCCTCTTTAATTAAAAAAATAAAATTAAGAAAATTGGTCAACCGGTTTGGCTGGTTAGCGAACGTACACAAAACCAAACTTTAATTTATATAAATACATATATAGATTTAAATTTTTATTTTTCTTTCAGCCATTTTCTTTCTCGAAGCCTTTTCCTACATCATTCCTTGTGTCGTTTTGATATTTTAGCATTTTTCTTAAAACATCACCGGCTCGGTGTTGGTTAATAGAAGTGGAGTAGTTCCAAATTCGGATGGTTGTGTTGTGCTGCGATCACTTATTAAAATTTTAGTTGCGCAAAAATCTGGCCTTAAAATTTGTCATTTAAATACACAAAGTTTGAGGTGTAAGATTGACGGGATCTTTTTGAGGGTTCTGGGGTTGATGTGATTTGTAGAGCTAGTTGTCGAACATAAGAGGCTTCGCGTTGGAGTTGTGTATAGACCTCACAGATTAATAAGCTTTTAACTCTTATATCCTTGCTCAAAGAAATAATGGTCTCGTGCAAAAGTGGTGTAACTCACTTTTTTTATCATATTTTTCATCTTTAATCGATCTTAAATACTATTTAATTTGGGATTCAAGCAAAAAAGGTCACTTTTAAAGCTTAGATAATTTAGAATAAAGAATTTTCTTTTTAATGTATTTTGCTACATAAATGTAAAAATACCAGACAAGAGTATCAATTTTGCAAAATTAGGTGGGTACTCATAATAATTGTTGTCATAATATTTCCACATTGCGCAACTTATTAAATTTTTAAAGAATTTAGATAAAAAGAAAAATATTCAGTTCGGAATTTCGTTAATTTTCTGTTTAAATCAAATTTGTATAGTAAATAGTTTTTTAAAAATGTATCCTCGAACTCAAAATTTTGAAAAATTAATTATTTTATTCAAACCACGATAACATTTATTAAATAATTGGAAAAAATACTACTAACTGTATCTATAGGCAAGTTTTATTTTTAGACATCTATCTAAAATCGATGTTTGTATATATGTTACTTATAGACTCCAAAACGACGGGACTAATTTTGATGGAATTTTCAGGCAATCTTCAGATTAGCCCAACTTAAAATCCTGTGAGGTAGCGATCGGATCAACAAAATTTCGTTTTTTGGTTAGAGTAAAGTTTTTCCCATACAACGCCGGAAGTGGGTCGCTTCTATTAAATAAAAGCTCTTATTTTGTTTTCTATTCATTGGCGCAAAATTTTAAACAACCTATTGTCAAGGGCTTAGAATATTACTAGTTAGCAATTTGCTAAATACTTAGTAATTTACTAGCTCTTCGGAAATTTTAATCCTTTTTTTCGTTTTACTAACTAGTAAAATATTATATCCCTTTTATTAAAAATGGTGCATCTAAACACGTCCAAACAATGACAGTTCGTGAAAGAAAAACAAAGTAAACATACCTAAACCTAGGGAACGGACCTAATAATTTGATTTACCATTGGCCAGATACACTCCAAAACCTTTTTCAATTTTCTTAATTTTTGCCATCATGAAGAAAAATTTAAATCATTTTGGAGTGTACCTGACCAACCATAAACCGTACAGGGATGGTTGATACCTTTTTGGAATCAGATCCTCCATTAGCTTCGGTAACACTTGATGTCTTTCGAAAACATTTTATTTTATTTTATTTTATTTTATTTTATTTGAAAAACAATTAGCACACGAATCATAAAAAAAACACAATTTAACTCTTTGCCAACAATTTTTTTTTTTTGAGGAAAATGACAGATTTCATATGGATTTAGCAAGTTACTAAAAGTTAAAGTAGCCATTTTGCTAGGGGGGAAGTGAGACTCCGGGCGACCATGGGAGAAAACGGAGAGAAAATCGCATAAATCTTCTTTGAATACTTTCTATTCTATCGATATGAATTGAATAGTATGGTGACCATACAATACAGCCATATTCGAGTATAGGTCTAACAAACGATACATATAAAAGTTTTAAGACGTATGGATCATGGAAATATTGTGAGAATCGTTTAACGAATCCTAGAATTCGATTGGCCTTATTGATAATAAACTCATAGTGATGAGTGAATGTGAGTTTCGAGTCAAGTATAATTCCTGAATCAGAAAAAACAGATGGTCTAATTAAAGGACAAGAGTCAAACATGTAATTATACAAAACTATTTTCTTTTTGCGTGTAAAACTCATTATTTTACACTTGTCAACATTTAAAAACAAGCTGTTTTTATTGCACCATTCCCTAAAGTTTTGAAGATCTTCTTGAAGTTGAAGACAGTCATTCACTGAAGATATTTCTTTAAAGATTTTTATATCGTCGGCATAAATGAGAAGAGAAGAGTTATTAATAATTGAGGTCACATCGTTTATGTACAAAGTGAACAATAACGGACCTAAGTGGCTTCCTTGTGGAACACCAGAATTTACATAAAATTGCCTAGAACACTCACTACGGAAGATAACAGCATAACTTCTATTTTCTAAATAAGAAGCGATCCAAATTAAAAAAACGATCATTGAAACCCAAGGCTTTGAGTATTATAATTAATATGATTGATATATTTTATTTTGTCTCAAAAGCTGTCGTTATAGAAACTAAAAAAATATCTGATCAAATAATTTAATAATTTTAGCATTGCCGCCCCGGGCCTCTAACAAGCTTATTCCGCCACTGCTTCTGGTTCTGGGAGACCACTTATTGGAAAATATGCTGACCTTGAAACTGTTTCCCATTAATACTACTTTTGATACCGTTGATCACAATATTCTATGCAATAAGCTCGTAAACAATTTCGATTTTTCATCCTCTGCCATACAGCTTCTTATTTCCTATCTTTCTGGTCTAGAAAAAGCGGTTTATGCAAACGACTTATTATCTACTTTTATAACTGTACCAACAGATGTACCGCAATGATCTATCTCGGGGCCTTTGCTTTTTTCACTCTACATCAACGAACTTTCATCCGTCATTACTAATTCTACTATACAACTCTATGCTGAAGACGCTCAACTTCAAATAAGCTGCCCTCTCGAACTAATTGAAGATTGTGTAAGTCGTGTTAATGAAGATCTGGAGAACATAGCTAATAGGGCAAAGAAAAATCTACTCTTTATTAATTCAGCTAAATTAATACGTTAAAACAAACGAGAAGATTATTTAAAGTTCGAAATTTTAACGAATTTATTTGATGAGATTAAATAAATGTGATTGATTGTTCTAACCAAAGAGTTGTGTAATTTTCACCTCTACCATTCGGTAAAATCACACAAGAAGATTGTTTAATATTACCCATTTATCCGTTAAATAAAATAATTGTATAATTGATTGTTTTAACCAAATAGCTGTACACTTTAAATAAACATCACTGAGTTAAAATATACAGTTAGTTGTGTAAATTTGACCATTTTCATTCGGTTAAAATAAACGAGAAGATTATTTAAAGTTTGAAATTTTAACCCATTTATTTGGTAAGATTAGATACATGATTGATCTAACCAAATATAGTTTTTTTTAGCTAATTTCATATAATAATAATTTTAATTATGCAGCTTTTCTCTTGAAAATTTTAATTAATTATTTATAAATTAATGAGAGGTGTGCAAATTAAAATTTTTGGTGTGCAAATTAGAATTCCAAATGTGCAATTATTTAAGCCCCTACGCATTTCGAAATTCTACTTGGTAACATAGATATGGCCGTTTGAATATTGCATACAAAATGTAATTTGATTATGTGTAGATATTTAAAAAAAAGGAAAAGGTGTGTGCAATTTTTTTTTTATTTACATAAATGAAATGTGCAATTAGGAATCCATCGCTTAGCATTTTTTTCATGAAAATCGATACTTCGGCCGCTGGCGTCGAGGTGTTGTTTTCAACGGTTTGGAGGTAAATCTACCAATTTCCAAGTGTGCTTTGACATAAGAGACTCATATTCAGACTTTACTGATGCACGCTATTCATTTCCGCCATTTCTTTGGAGTGCTTCTTTAACAGTCATCGGATTTTTCGCTTCTAAGTCGTCATTTTTGGACATGAAAATAATTTTGTTTTACATATGCGACCTGGGCCCCATTGCACCAACCACTTATCACTAATACTTATCAACTTATCAATTTAAAGAAATTCTGATAAGTGTAAGTTATAAGCGTTGCACAAAGCCATTTTACATTTCACTCAATTAACAATTATCAAGTTATCATATTTTTGCTTAGTGAAAATGATAAGTGTTTCTCCAACTAAAAACCAAAAATCACTGCTTCTCTAAGCACTTATCACACAATTGATAAGTTTTTTTTTTCTCTGCTTGTTCGTTCACTTCGATCGTCTCTCAGTGAGGAATTTACCGTTTTGTATACCGGTAAATTCAACAGGAGAGACTTTTATTGGTTTATTCCGAAAAAATTGAATTTAATGAAAAAAAATTAATTGAGATAGGTTATTAAATTAATTTCTATCTTCCATAAACCTCAACGGAATTTCATTATTAAGGTCTTAAAATATTGTCATTAAGACACACTTATGACTCATGAAAAAAAAAATCCCATTTCTGCACGTCTACACTGAAAAAAACGTAAAAACAATTGGAAGTAATGTTTTTTTACCATACACTTAATAGAGTATTTAATTAAATTCGGTATTAAAACTTACAAATAAAGATAAATAATTATTTTTATATTATTATCTAAAATAATCTTTAAATATATGTATATAGAAGACTGCAAAGCTGTAAGTCTAACAGGAGGGTTGATATAAATAATATTCCAAGTCAATATTTTTTTGACTTGTTTTTTTTTTTTTGATACGGGGTCTTGTCCAGATTATCATTAATTACTTTTTACATTACTAACGGATCTTGATGAAATATATTTATTTCGCTTAAAGGCAACTAAGCAATTATGTTGATATATAAAACATAGGTATACATGGCCTAAAAGCATAATAAAATGTATGTACTTGATGACGGTGATAACGGGGTAGTGATCTCACTTCTAATTACTTTTAGCTCCGTTTCTTTTAAAGAGAAAACATATACATACATATATGTATAGATGGACTTTGCTTGCATTACTTTTTAGCTAATTGGCACTGAACGTTACATAAGCAGTTTGTAATATTATTTACATGATTTTATACATTAGGGTGGTCCTTGTCCAACAAAACAAGTTAACAAAATTTAACTGTCGCAAAAAACCTGTCGAAAAAATAAAATAAAAAAAAAATTAGCTTACAAAAATAATCTACTTTTACTTTTTTCTATTCAATTAAGCAATTTAACACAAATATCCATACTATCTTATTTAGCTTTATACATACCTAACAGTTTATATTTATTATTATTTATATGTATATAATTATATGTATTATATAAATAAATAAATAAGGACTTAATTTATCCATTGTAACACATATTAATCCATTCTTAACAAAGAATTCGCACCGAAATACAATTCTGAAAAAGAATTGATAAGTCAATTTTTTCTTAGCGAAATTTTGCTTAACTTATCATTATTTCCATCGATAGGTTCAAGAAACAGAATGTTGGTGCAACAGAAACTGATAATTTTGGTCTATTTTGATAAGCTTATCACTTATCAAATCGAAAATTTAGAGCCATTCAATTATTGTTTGGTGCAACACTTATCTGATAAGTCGAGTATACTTTTCACTTATCAAAACTCAAAAAATATTTATGAAATAATCTTGTTGGTGCAACAAAAAATTATCAAAATTTATGAAAAGTTGCCCAGGCCCCAAATGATGCCACCTGGGGCAAAATGCCCGGCTCTTCCTTCCCGACACCGCAGAACCATGTAATTTCGCACAGCGATAGGTCTTGACTCTTGTGTTGCAAACAAATCGAAAATTTCAGGTTTTCCATTGAGGGAGCCTGGTATCCGCCGAATTGCGAATAATCAAATGGAGTACTTCCGAATGTTGTAGAATGATGAAATTTGGTAAAATGGTAGAACTTGAAGTGCATACAAAGGAAAAATTTTGTACTTGAAGTTTTCCATTCAGGAGGCGTGGTATCCGCCTACTTTATCGGAATTGCGATCAATTAAATGCAACACTTCCGATTGCTGTAGAATGATGAAATTTAATAGAGCGATAGGGCTTGTATAGTGCCCACTTTCTTAGAATTGCTATTAATTAAATCGAACACTTCCGATTGCTGTAGAATGATGAAATTTGACAGAACGGTTGGGGTTGAAGTGCATACAAAGGAAAAATTACAATACTTAGAGTTTTCCCACTCAGGGGGCGTAGTATTTGCTAACTTTCTCAGAAATGTTATTTATTATATGGAGCACTTACGATTGCTGTAGAAAAATGAAGTTGGGTAGAGCTAGAATTGCATATGAAGGAAAAAATTTAATATTTTAGGTTTTCCCATTAAGGGTGGGGGGGGGGGTGGTATCCGCCCACTTTCTTAGAATTGTTATCAATTATATGAAGCACTTTGTCGTAGAATTATGAAATATGTTATACAGCGTAAGGGATGGAGTGCACTAAAAATTAAAATTTTATAAAATATCGTAACTAATTATAAATATTTTTAATATAAAATAAGGTAGACTGAGTCGACATCTTGATCTTAGAGATTTTGAACTGGCAAAAAATAAAAATCTTTACAAAAAATGAGTGATATCAGACCAAAAACATAAATGTTAAAAAAAGAGCCAAGTTCTTCTGTACAAAAACCTGCATGTAACAAGTCAGCCGTGAAAAGTAATGAGATCTAAAATTACGCCAAGTTTTACTTTATGAATGTTTAATATAATATATTAAAAGTAGACTAATATTGAAACAACTTCAAATTATGAGAGAAATTTATTAATTAATGATTATACTGACTAAAATTTTGGGGGTGTACTTGACTTTTTATTACTCACAATTAAAAACGTTTCGAAAACTTGACCAGTAAACCTACGAAATTTTAGTCAGTAATCATTAAATAATAAATTTCTCTCATAATTTATAGTTGTTTCAATAATACTCTACTTTTAATATTTGATATTATTAAACCTTCATTAAAGTAAGAACTTGGCGTACTTACTTTTCTCACTACTTTTCCCGGCTGACTTATTAAATGCAGGTTTTTGTACAAAAGAACTATTTTTTTTTAAAGCGGGCTTGGGAGCGTTTGTATGGCCAAAAAACTTAAAAACCATCCTTCTTCATTTTTGTAAGGGGCAGCTGGTCTAAAATTGTATTCAAATTTGCTATTTACTATCGGCTTTTGCCGTATCTTAAAGGTGCACATACAATTATACATAATAAGTTTATTATAATATAGGTACATCATATATTTAAGTATTTAAAGTTGGGGTGTGACCATTTTGTATACAGTTTTACTCATTTTTTTATGATTTTTCATTCTCAATGACTCATGCCTATTTATACAACAATTTCAAATTATAGCCATTATACGCATTTTTTTCTTTCTGTGTGTTGTGTCCTTATACCACTTAAATTCTTATAAAGCATCCTTTAAAACAACCTTTACTTACTTTGGACCCCTATCAAAATAGTGTCTCGCAAGCACTGTTGATAAAACAACAAAGTGGCAATTTGATTCGTTTTAATGCTGTCAAGAAAGTCAATTTGACATTTCATCTTATCCTTTGTTTTTATATGCAAGTATAGTCCAAACTCCTAAGGGCAGTTGCTGAAATGTTGAATTGTTGGCAATATATGTATCATGTATGTAGTAACATACACAAAAGCATAAGCATATCTTACAGATGAATGTTAGACAATTGCTTCGTTTATTATGTGTAGTCGACATACTACCCAAAAGGATGTGTGTAGTTAAGGTTTACCACCTAAAGTCATATAATACTCTCTGATTGCACTCAAGGGGCACATTAGGACTATATTGCAATTGAATGTGTAATTTCTTTTTTGGTATATCTTATTGTTTGTAAGAAATGAAAGAAAACATCGCCATTGTTCTTCTTTACTTGGTATTTCTTTTTACCTAAGAAATCTAGTTAAAAAATTTCAACTGAAATTGTTGCGTTTGTATGGTATATTCTATATCTCGCAATTTGTATATCTCAATTTTTAGTCGTTTTGTTTTTATCATTTTAGACTGACTCGCATTTTGTTTACTTCAATTAGGTATTCTTTTTCGATAATTAACATTTCGTTTTACCATGACTTCGTCTTTCTATGGAGTTTGATCATAACAGCATAAGTCATTTTTTTCGAAAATGAGTTAAGTATGCACAACTATTTAAAAAAAATATATTTTCGTTTGGTCTTAACAGCATAACTCTAAGTAAACTAGTTCCAAAGATATTCAACGGTCCTAACCACACTTAACTCCTTTTTCTAAAATAATGTTTGATCATAACGACATAACTCAACTTGTGCTGTTTTGACCAATCAAAAATGTTTAAATTTTTAAATAAGTGTTTGGTCAAAACAGCACAACTCAGTTCCTTTGCTTTTTTGTGTAATGACGGTTTATTTCAAAAACTAATCGTACTTTTCTTTGGAATCATTTTATAAACCACATGTTATTTATTTTGTTAGATTAACGTGTAACGTCTTGTTGTGCAGTGGTTGGCAAAAATGAAATCATTTTTTAAAGTACCTAAAGTTTGTTGTGAACTGCGAATTTGTGAAAAAATTATGCATAGCAGAGCGAGAATGCTAGTAAAACTAGCTCGATCGGGTGATAATAAAAAATGTGATTTATGTGTTATTAAATTACTAAAAAGAATTTTTTTGTAATGTTCCCTTTTTACTAAAACAATAGCTTCGACAAACAAAAATAATGATCCAACAGAATATAAAAATAAAGAAATGTCTTTAAAAGGTAAGACAAGAAAATTGAAACAATTAAATTTAAAAAAAATCTAAAAAAAAAAAAACAATTTTTTTAAAAAGATTCATCCTCGGCGCCAGACATAAAATCACAATTAATGGACTTACTTGATTTTTCTGATGACAGCCAGGCAGACCCAAGTTTTTTGCCAGAATTAGAACCAGCTATCAACAGTAAAAATCAGGAAGAAGGTTTGGAAATGCGAGTTGAATTCTAATATGTTTTTTTTTAAGTTTTTACTTATTTTATTTTGTTAATAAAGTGAAATAAATTTATTTTGTAAAAAAACTGGTCTTAGTTTAAAATTAATTCCAATATTGGTACTAAGGACACAACTCGAAATAATCTTTTTCTTGAACGAAAAACAGTTTGGTCAAAACAACATATCTCACTAAAAACATATAAACTATATGCTTAAAAATTAAATTTTTTTACTATATTTGTGTAAATATTATTATTTGAAACAAAATTGCATCCCAATATATATGTATTAAATAAAACTGGATTTGGAGGAATTTTTCCAACTTTAGAATGCATTTATCTCAAAACGAAGATTTTGAACTTATGTTGTTAAGACCAAACACCATTACGTTTCTATTATGTAATTTCTTTGAAAATGTCCAAATTAATTTTCAATTGATCTCATTTCCCACACCTGTAGGTACATACATACCTATTCACATCACATTTCGATAGATAGATAGATAGATAGATAGATAGATAGATAGATAGATAGATAGATAGATACATAGATAGATAGATAGATAGATAGATAGATAGATAGATAGATAGATAGATAGATAGATAGATAGATAGATAGATAGATAGATAGATAGATAGATAGATAGATAGATAGATAGATAGATAGATAGATAGATAGATAGATAGATAGATAGATAGATAGATAGATAGATAGATAGATAGATAGATAGATAGATAGATAGATAGATAGATAGATAGATAGATAGATAGATAGATAGATAGATAGATAGATAGATAGATAGATAGATAGATAGATAGATAGATAGATAGATAGATAGATAGATAGATAGATAGATAGATAGATAGATAGATAGATAGATAGATAGATAGATAGATAGATAGATAGATAGATAGATAGATAGATAGATAGATAGATAGATAGATAGATAGATAGATAGATAGATAGATAGATAGATAGATAGATAGATAGATAGATAGATAGATAGATAGATAGATAGATAGATAGATAGATAGATAGATAGATAGATAGATAGATAGATAGATAGATAGATAGATAGATAGATAGATAGATAGATAGATAGATAGATAGATAGATAGATAGATAGATAGATAGATAGATAGATAGATAGATAGATAGATAGATAGATAGATAGATAGATAGATAGATAGATAGATAGATAGATAGATAGATAGATAGATAGATAGATAGATAGATAGATAGATAGATAGATAGATAGATAGATAGATAGATAGATAGATAGATAGATAGATAGATAGATAGATAGATAGATAGATAGATAGATAGATAGATAGATAGATAGATAGATAGATAGATAGATAGATAGATAGATAGATAGATAGATAGATAGATAGATAGATAGATAGATAGATAGATAGATAGATAGATAGATAGATAGATAGATAGATAGATAGATAGATAGATAGATAGATAGATAGATAGATAGATAGATAGATAGATAGATAGATAGATAGATAGATAGATAGATAGATAGATAGATAGATAGATAGATAGATAGATAGATAGATAGATAGATAGATAGATAGATAGATAGATAGATAGATAGATAGATAGATAGATAGATAGATAGATAGATAGATAGATAGATAGATAGATAGATAGATAGATAGATAGATAGATAGATAGATAGATAGATAGATAGATAGATAGATAGATAGATAGATAGATAGATAGATAGATAGATAGATAGATAGATAGATAGATAGATAGATAGATAGATAGATAGATAGATAGATAGATAGATAGATAGATAGATAGATAGATAGATAGATAGATAGATAGATAGATAGATAGATAGATAGATAGATAGATAGATAGATAGATAGATAGATAGATAGATAGATAGATAGATAGATAGATAGATAGATAGATAGATAGATAGATAGATAGATAGATAGATAGATAGATAGATAGATAGATAGATAGATAGATAGATAGATAGATAGATAGATAGATAGATAGATAGATAGATAGATAGATAGATAGATAGATAGATAGATAGATAGATAGATAGATAGATAGATAGATAGATAGATAGATAGATAGATAGATAGATAGATAGATAGATAGATAGATAGATAGATAGATAGATAGATAGATAGATAGATAGATAGATAGATAGATAGATAGATAGATAGATAGATAGATAGATAGATAGATAGATAGATAGATAGATAGATAGATAGATAGATAGATAGATAGATAGATAGATAGATAGATAGATAGATAGATAGATAGATAGATAGATAGATAGATAGATAGATAGATAGATAAGATTTTTTTAAGATTTTTTTTTTAAGATTTATAAGATTTTTTATTCATTTCAAAAGATTTTTACAATATTTGTATTACCCACGAAGCTGAATGCTTATCTGTGGGTGGTTGGATTTTCAAAAATTATTTGAATTTAATTGGATGTTAAAAACTATTTGCAAATAAAATATAATTTCAGTAAAATGTTAATTTAACAAAAATGGAAATATTTTTTTTTTTTTTAATTTAAATTTAAGTAAGTGTAAAACATAATAATAATATGAAGCAAGTTTTAATTGGTGTTTGGAATTTCGTTTAGAAAGAAAAGTTTTATAAATTTTTTACGTTTTTTAAAATTTTGAATATTCTTAAGGTTTGTTGGAAGCTGGTTCATAATTGATGGTATAGTATAACTCAGTTGTCTTCTGCCATATTTGTTGTATACCGCCGGAATTTCAAGTAGACCTTGTCCTCGTCTTCTAGTGTTGAAACTGTGCGAAATGGGTTGCTGGAATCTTGAATCATCGTAGTATTCTAGAACTGCTGTCATCTTAAATATATCGTCCACACTCAAAAATTTGTATTGATTGTTTTTATCAATTAGTTTGATGATTCTATGCTGTAGATTGACAAGCTTATCTGTATGCGTTTTTGATGCATTTCCCCATGCCAGTACTCCATACCTTAATCGTGATTCAACTAGGGAATAATATACTTGTTTTTGAACATCTTTTGTTGAATATCTTTCAAGATAAAAAAGAGCAAACATAGCACTTCTCATACTAAGCCTAAGGTTTTTAATATGTTCGTTCCATAGGAAGTGTTCATCTATTGTGACTCCGAGATATTTGATAGATTTCACTAATTCAATGGGATCACTTTGTTGCGAAGTCGGACATTTTGGGTTTTGAAAGAAAATACTAATTTGCTCCTCTTGTTGGTTCGGTACACGAATATGCATCAGCTTCGTTTTTTTAGCATTAATGACTAATCCAAAATCATGACACCATCGGGAAACCTCATCAAACTCCTGCTGCATTAAAGAAATTGCCGTTTTTATACACTTGTGCCTAACAACAATTGCTATGTCGTCTGCGTAAGCAAAAACGGTACTGTTCTTAAAAACTCGAAGAAGTGCGTTTGTAAAAAGTATGAAGAGAACTGGACCAAGTTTTGACCCCTGTGGTACACCATGAGTACAGTATCTTTCTTGACTCCATGAACTTCCAATTTTGACTTTAAAGGTTCTTCCTATGAGGTAGCTCTCCATCCATTTCCAAAGCGTTCCTCTTATGCCAATTTTGTAAAGGACATCAAGTAATTTTTCGTGACTCAATGTGTCAAATGCCTTGCTGAAGTCCACGAACATTACCAGCACGTGATGATTTTTATCTAGACTCATGTTAACAGCGTTACAGAATTCCCCAAGAAGTGTTGCCGTACTTTTTCCTTTTTGAAAACCATATTGATTATTTTGCAGCAAGCGTTGTTTCTCAATGAAATTATTCAAACGTCTTACAACAACTTCTTCTAAGCATTTTTCAACAACGGGCAAAATTGAAATGGGCCTATAGTTTTGAATTTCATTCTTCTTTCCTCCTTTATAGATTGGTCGAATAACTGATGTCTTCAAAATTGCCGGAACGCATCCTTGTGTCAGACTTTGATTGATAATTTTTTGAATGATTGGTGTTAGAAAATTAGCGTTAATTTTTATGTCACTCGCTCTTATTCCGTCAGCTCCTGGACTTTTATTCGTATTAAGATTACCCAGTATATTTTGAATTTCTATTTCATTAGCTTCTTCTACATATATTGACTGAGCAAGATGTTGATTCGGTTGATTGGAAGTTTTTTTATTACATATGTGTGCAATATTCGATGCTTGTGTGGAAAAGAATTCAGCAAGCTTTTCCGTGATGTCGGCAACGTTTGATTGAGTACAAAGATTTTGTTCTATTATTTCATCAATTGATGGTTTATTTCTACCCAACAGTTCATTTATAATACTCCAAGTTTTTTTCGGATCATGTTTTGCGTTGGCTAATTTAACTTTGTAAAAATTAGACTTCTGTATTTGTATATTTTTGTTGACATAGTTTCTCAGTTTTTTGTATTCGGATTTATAAATTTCATTTCGTTGATTATTCCTCCATCTTCTATATGATTCATCTCTTTTTTTGCAAAGCTCAAGAATATCTGGCGTTATCCAATTTTTGTTTTGACGTTTTTTTTGTTTTTGAATTTCAGTTGAATCAGCATATATACTTGTCATTTTTGCAATAAATTTGTCGTAAAGTAGATCAACATCATTTTCATTCGCATATATTTCATGCCAGTTTGTTTGTCATAGATAGATAGATAGATAGATAGATAGATAGATAGATAGATAGATAGATAGATAGATAGATAGATAGATAGATAGATAGATAGATAGATAGATAGATAGATAGATAGATAGATAGATAGATAGATAGATAGATAGATAGATAGATAGATAGATAGATAGATAGATAGATAGATAGATAGATAGATAGATAGATAGATAGATAGATAGATAGATAGATAGATAGATAGATGATAGATAGATAGATAGATAGATAGATAGATAGATAGATAGATAGATAGATAGATGATAGATAGATAGATAGATAGATAGATAGATAGATAGATAGATAGATAGATAGATAGATAGATAGATAGATAGATAGATAGATAGATAGATAGATAGATAGATAGATAGATAGATAGATAGATAGATAGATAGATAGATAGATAGATAGATAGATAGATAGATAGATAGATAGATAGATAGATAGATAGATAGATAGATAGATAGATAGATAGATAGATAGATAGATAGATAGATAGATAGATAGATAGATAGATAGATAGATAGATAGATAGATAGATAGATAGATAGATAAATAGATAGATAGATAGATAGATAGATAGATAGATAGATAGATAGATAGATAGATAGATAGATAGATAGATAGATAGATAGATAGATAGATAGATAGATAGATAGATAGATAGATAGATAGATAGATAGATAGATAGATAGATAGATAGATAGATAGATAGATAGATAGATAGATAGATAGATAGATAGATAGATAGATAGATAGATAGATAGATAGATAGATAGATAGATAGATAGATAGATAGATAGATAGATAGATAAGATTTTTTTAAGATTTTTTTTTTAAGATTTATAAGATTTTTTATTCATTTCAAAAGATTTTTACAATATTTGTATTACCCACGAAGCTGAATGCTTATCTGTGGGTGGTTGGATTTTCAAAAATTATTTGAATTTAATTGGATGTTAAAAACTATTTGCAAATAAAATATAATTTCAGTAAAATGTTAATTTAACAAAAATGGAAATATTTTTTTTTTTTTTAATTTAAATTTAAGTAAGTGTAAAACATAATAATAATATGAAGCAAGTTTTAATTGGTGTTTGGAATTTCGTTTAGAAAGAAAAGTTTTATAAATTTTTTACGTTTTTTAAAATTTTGAATATTCTTAAGGTTTGTTGGAAGCTGGTTCATAATTGATGGTATAGTATAACTCAGTTGTCTTCTGCCATATTTGTTGTATACCGCCGGAATTTCAAGTAGACCTTGTCCTCGTCTTCTAGTGTTGAAACTGTGCGAAATGGGTTGCTGGAATCTTGAATCATCGTAGTATTCTAGAACTGCTGTCATCTTAAATATATCGTCCACACTCAAAAATTTGTATTGATTGTTTTTATCAATTAGTTTGATGATTCTATGCTGTAGATTGACAAGCTTATCTGTATGCGTTTTTGATGCATTTCCCCATGCCAGTACTCCATACCTTAATCGTGATTCAACTAGGGAATAATATACTTGTTTTTGAACATCTTTTGTTGAATATCTTTCAAGATAAAAAAGAGCAAACATAGCACTTCTCATACTAAGCCTAAGGTTTTTAATATGTTCGTTCCATAGGAAGTGTTCATCTATTGTGACTCCGAGATATTTGATAGATTTCACTAATTCAATGGGATCACTTTGTTGCGAAGTCGGACATTTTGGGTTTTGAAAGAAAATACTAATTTGCTCCTCTTGTTGGTTCGGTACACGAATATGCATCAGCTTCGTTTTTTTAGCATTAATGACTAATCCAAAATCATGACACCATCGGGAAACCTCATCAAACTCCTGCTGCATTAAAGAAATTGCCGTTTTTATACACTTGTGCCTAACAACAATTGCTATGTCGTCTGCGTAAGCAAAAACGGTACTGTTCTTAAAAACTCGAAGAAGTGCGTTTGTAAAAAGTATGAAGAGAACTGGACCAAGTTTTGACCCCTGTGGTACACCATGAGTACAGTATCTTTCTTGACTCCATGAACTTCCAATTTTGACTTTAAAGGTTCTTCCTATGAGGTAGCTCTCCATCCATTTCCAAAGCGTTCCTCTTATGCCAATTTTGTAAAGGACATCAAGTAATTTTTCGTGACTCAATGTGTCAAATGCCTTGCTGAAGTCCACGAACATTACCAGCACGTGATGATTTTTATCTAGACTCATGTTAACAGCGTTACAGAATTCCCCAAGAAGTGTTGCCGTACTTTTTCCTTTTTGAAAACCATATTGATTATTTTGCAGCAAGCGTTGTTTCTCAATGAAATTATTCAAACGTCTTACAACAACTTCTTCTAAGCATTTTTCAACAACGGGCAAAATTGAAATGGGCCTATAGTTTTGAATTTCGTTCTTCTTTCCTCCTTTATAGATTGGTCGAATAACTGATGTCTTCAAAATTGCCGGAACGCATCCTTGTGTCAGACTTTGATTGATAATTTTTTGAATGATTGGTGTTAGAAAATTAGCGTTAATTTTTATGTCACTCGCTCTTATTCCGTCAGCTCCTGGACTTTTATTCGTATTAAGATTACCCAGTATATTTTGAATTTCTATTTCATTAGCTTCTTCTACATATATTGACTGAGCAAGATGTTGATTCGGTTGATTGGAAGTTTTTTTATTACATATGTGTGCAATATTCGATGCTTGTGTGGAAAAGAATTCAGCAAGCTTTTCCGTGATGTCGGCAACGTTTGATTGAGTACAAAGATTTTGTTCTATTATTTCATCAATTGATGGTTTATTTCTACCCAACAGTTCATTTATAATACTCCAAGTTTTTTTCGGATCATGTTTTGCGTTGGCTAATTTAACTTTGTAAAAATTAGACTTCTGTATTTGTATATTTTTGTTGACATAGTTTCTCAGTTTTTTGTATTCGGATTTATAAATTTCATTTCGTTGATTATTCCTCCATCTTCTATATGATTCATCTCTTTTTTTGCAAAGCTCAAGAATATCTGGCGTTATCCAATTTTTGTTTTGACGTTTTTTTTGTTTTTGAATTTCAGTTGAATCAGCATATATACTTGTCATTTTTGCAATAAATTTGTCGTAAAGTAGATCAACATCATTTTCATTCGCATATATTTCATGCCAGTTTGTTTGTCATAGATAGATAGATAGATAGATAGATAGATAGATAGATAGATAGATAGATAGATAGATAGATAGATAGATAGATAGATAGATAGATAGATAGATAGATAGATAGATAGATAGATAGATAGATAGATAGATAGATAGATAGATAGATAGATAGATAGATAGATAGATAGATAGATAGATAGATAGATAGATAGATAGATAGATAGATAGATAGATAGATAGATAGATAGATAGATAGATAGATAGATAGATAGATAGATAGATAGATAGATAGATAGATAGATAGATAGATAGATAGATAGATGATAGATAGATAGATAGATAGATAGATAGATAGATAGATAGATAGATAGATAGATAGATAGATAGATAGATAGATAGATAGATAGATAGATAGATAGATAGATAGATAGATAGATAGATAGATAGATAGATAGATAGATAGATAGATAGATAGATAGATAGATAGATAGATAGATAGATAGATAGATAGATAGATAGATAGATAGATAGATAGATAGATAGATAGATAGATAGATAGATAGATAGATAGATAGATAGATAGATAGATAGATAGATAGATAGATAGATAGATAGATAGATAGATAGATAGATAGATAGATAGATAGATAGATAGATAGATAGATAGATAGATAGATAGATAGATAGATAGATAGATAGATAGATAGATAGATAGATAGATAGATAGATAGATAGATAGATAGATAGATAGATAGATAGATAGATAGATAGATAGATAGATAGATAGATAGATAGATAGATAGATAGATAGATAGATAGATAGATAGATAGATAGATAGATAGATAGATAGATAGATAGATAGATAGATAGATAGATAGATAGATAGATAGATAGATAGATAGATAGATAGATAGATAGATAGATAGATAGATAGATAGATAGATAGATAGATAGATAGATAGATAGATAGATAGATAGATAGATAGATAGATAGATAGATAGATAGATAGATAGATAGATAGATAGATAGATAGATAGATAGATAGATAGATAGATAGATAGATAGATAGATAGATAGATAGATAGATAGATAGATAGATAGATAGATAGATAGATAGATAGATAGATAGATAGATAGATAGATAGATAGATAGATAGATAGATAGATAGATAGATAGATAGATAGATAGATAGATAGATAGATAGATAGATAGATAGATAGATAGATAGATAGATAGATAGATAGATAGATAGATAGATAGATAGATAGATAGATAGATAGATAGATAGATAGATAGATAGATAGATAGATAGATAGATAGATAGATAGATAGATAGATAGATAGATAGATAGATAGATAGATAGATAGATAGATAGATAGATAGATAGATAGATAGATAGATAGATAGATAGATAGATAGATAGATAGATAGATAGATAGATAGATAGATAGATAGATAGATAGATAGATAGATAGATAGATAGATAGATAGATAGATAGATAGATAGATAGATAGATAGATAGATAGATAGATAGATAGATAGATAGATAGATAGATAGATAGATAGATAGATAGATAGATAGATAGATAGATAGATAGATAGATAGATAGATAGATAGATAGATAGATAGATAGATAGATAGATAGATAGATAGATAGATAGATAGATAGATAGATAGATAGATAGATAGATAGATAGATAGATAGATAGATAGATAGATAGATAGATATTTTTTGAATCCCGCAGTATGTACTGTATTTAAAAAATTCCGATGGCGTACCTCCCATGCCTGGAGCCTTATTATTTTTCATTTTATGGAGTGTGTATTCAATTACAGAAGAAGAAAAAGACCTATCGAACTCACTATCTGTAATGTAAGGCAATGCGTAATCAAAGGTATGAAGGTTCTCGACAGAAGAGGTTTAAGATAAGCTGCCAATGTGTCAGCTGCTAGAGAGTTCTTCATACCCTGATCCCGACAGCCAAGTTCTCGGACATTAAAAGTTGACCGCCACTTCAAAGTCTTGGAGTGAAACCAACAAATTCCTTAACATATCGTGGAAATCAATAACGGACTGACCTTGACCTTGAAATGTGAATTCCCCACAAATATTACCATCAGATGACCCATTAACGATAAATAGCCCATATATTTCAAAAAATTCTCTTTGTTTTCTACCATTAGGTACTGTTGAAAATTTCATCTTTTGATTTTCTGTTGACTTGTAACGCAGCTCCCAATTGTAAATTATGAAGAAGATAATTTTTATATTTACCAATTTTCGCGATTAAATTTCCAATAATCATTACGTTCCTAAAATCTATAAGATTCGTTTTGCGAGTTATTGCAACCCAATTAACAATTTTCCTTCTATAAGGTTTGGTTTTTCAATTTCTTAAAGTTATGGCTTTTACAAAACTTGTTCTTGAATTGTCTTTTTGCATCGAAGTTGCAGATTTTCGAATACAGCTCCTGTAAAACCTATGGTCTGCACCTGCAGGTGCAATTTTAGGTGTACTACAAGTCTTGTCTTAATGTGTACAGTTTCGTTATTATTTTAATCAGGCTTCCTGAAATTTATTTGTACAAGCACGCAAAATTAAAACAAAGAGTTTGTGAGGGGCCTGCTCTTAAAAGCCTAAAACAAACTATTTTGTTTTGAAGTCAAGTGCGAGACTCCAAGGCCGTAGCCAGACAATTTTTTCGGGGGGGATATAATTTTTCGGAAAGAAAAACTCACCAATTAGTAATCAAAAAAAGCCCACACAATTTTTTTTTTAACATTCGGGCATGCAGGTTTATGCATATACATAATATGTACATATGTATATATCATGCAGTTCCGATAAATAGGTACCATAGCAGAAAAATTTACGAAAAGGTATTATTTATACAAAATATAATCGTAAAGTTATTATTTATTAGGTAGGTACATAATTAAATAGTATCATTACAAAAGTATTACATATTTTTACAAAACTATATTCAGTATTCTGGCCTTCTTAGCTGCAAATACATCAATAACTTCCTCAGTGTCAATCTCAATTTGTCGATGAACTGACATTAACGCCAATCCTGTTAGTAGTCTTTCTTAAATAAGTTTTCAGACGTTTCATTGTCGAAAATGTTCTTTCCGGTGTGCACGTTGAAACCGGTAATGTCACCAGAATTTTTAGAAGCTTGTGGATGTTAGGAAACAGATCCTTGTTACACTCTCCAAGAGCTGCTATTGCACTCTTTGACCGCTGTGTAACTAGTTATTTATGACATTTTGTCTTCCATAGCATTTATTCAGCATTTAAAGTGTCCTAATCCAAAAACTTTTTATAAAATTTGAAATTTTCTTCATTAAAATTTTGTTCATTTTTGCCCTGAATTGATGGAATCAGAATGCACAAAGAGGAAAGTATGGACTTATGGTTTTCTAATCGCATTTTAAACTGACTTAAGAAATCATCTAAAAGAGGAATCATTATAATTATCCTAAAATAGGTTTCAGGATCTGTTGTGCTAACGTTTTGCCTATGCTGCTGCCTAGATACTATTCTTGGAATTTTCAGTTTCTCATCTGCAACATTTAGTAAGTTTTGTGCAGTCTCAAAAATTACTTTGAATTCCGTGGTGATATTTTTTGAATTCCTTGGAACATGTTTGATATTAATTCCACATGCTCCAAACCAGATACTAAGTCGCATGAAGGGGATTGTAAGATCTTACAAAGTGGCAATGTATACGTTAACAAAACGCTCAAACAACACAAACTTACTGCAAAATCACTAGCTAAAATAGATCTTAAAAAGCAGCTTGCCTTCGATGAAGTTTCAGAGTCCTTATCACTACACAACTCTTCCAAAGCATTGATTATCGCTTTAAAAATTTCCTTAAATCTCATCAACCCATCATGGTTTTCCACCCAGCGGGTTTCGCACATGGCAGTTAAATTTGTCCAGTTATTTTGCGTATAATTCTGTTTAATAATTTCCTGCAATAAATGTGTGAGCTTTGCCGATAATTTAAAAAAAATTCCAACGGATTTTATGATACCAATAGTATTACGAATAGAATGAATTTGGCAGGAATGCCCTAAGGCCAGATTTAAAGAGTGTGCGCTACAATGCACGTATAAAGCTTCTGGATGAGACTCGCGTACTACAGCTTGTCCTTGTACTCCGTTAAAACTGCCACTCATAGCAGAAGCACCATCGTACCTTTGTCCAATCGAATTGCTGCAATTTATGCCCATAGTTTGAAGTGCAGAGAGAATTGTTCTATAATATCAATCCTACTATAGCGAAAAAGTGTGATTTAGAAATGCACTCCTCAAACATTTCGGGGGGGGGGGGATCAAACCCCTGTGATCCCCCCCTGGCTACGGCCTTGCGAGACTCCACAACTTCGTCACGACAAAGGCTTGTGTACGAAACCCTGATGTAAACTTGATTGTCAGGGGCATGTATGGGAGTTATTATTGTCGATAAGTTGATCTCAGCGAAGTTATTTCAAATGATTTTTTTTGTTGCAACCTCGATACCAGCGCTCAGCGGTGCCACTTTGCTGCAATTGCAGTAGATTGTATTTTCGGCAAAAAAAATTAAGTCTACTGCCACAAAACCAAATCTGCTGCTCCTTTTTTCAATTAGATACCTGCTCTTTAATTACTATAATAAAATCATTCACAAAAGCAATCTAAATGATTAATTTGATATTTTTTAGTTTTATTTTGTAAGTATACCTGCTGTTCAAAAACATGCTTCCTCAAAGTTTATGTATTTTAACAATATGTATAATTGTATATCCTAAATTTTTTCTTTTTAAATTAAAAATCTACTTCGGAAAGGTCCATTTTACTAAACTTTTTTAATTTACTGCTGCACAATAATTTTTTGAAGTGGAAACGCTGCTCGATACTAGCTTAAATAAATGTGCATGTGCGGGAAGCAATTTATTGTTTTCGATTAGTTGGTCTAAACGAGGTGATGTCATTATATTTGTGAGCTTCTCAAGATCTCAAGTGGTCCAAATTTATCTTCCTAAGGCCTTATGATTAATGCTGGAAATAACTTCGAAATAACTAACTATATAGAAGTAAAATTATTAGTTAGGAATTTAAGTACACAGGAATGATAAAATAATTTAAATGTTTGCTTAAAATTTGAAAAATAATTTTGTTTTCAATGGCGCAAAATTTTAAACGATTTAGTAAAATGTTAAAGCCATTTTAGTAATTTTAAACGATTTTAGCAACTTACTATCTCTTAACATTTTACTAAAGTTAAAATCACAAAATGGCTACTTTAACTTTTAGTAACTTGCTAAATCCATATGAAATCTGTCATTTTCCTCGAAAAAAATTTGTTGGCAAAGAGTTAAATTATGTTTTTTTTTATGATTCGTGTGCTAATTGTTTTTCAAAGTAAATAAAATAAAATAAAATAAAATGTTTTCGGAAGACATCAAGAGTTACTGAAGCTAATGGAGGTGCTGATTCCAAAAAGTATCAACCATCCATGTACGGTTTATGGTTGGTCAGGTACACTCCAAAATGTTTTTAATTTTTCTTCATGATGGCAAAAATTAAGAATTTTGAAATAGTTTTGGAATTTGTCTGGCCAACGATAAATCAAACTATTAGGTCCGTTCCCTATATTTAGATTTGTTTGCTTTGTTTTTCTATCACGAACTGTCATTGTTTGCACGTGTTCAGATGCACCATTTTTAATAAAAGGGAATTAGTATTTTACTAGTTAGTAAAACGAAAAAAAAGGATTAAAATTTCCGAAGAGCTAGTAAATTACTAAATGTTTAGCAAATTGCTAAATAGTAATATGCTAAGCCCTTAACAATAGGTTGTTTAAAATTTTGCGCCAATGATTTTAAATTTAACATTTAAGTGCTCTGATAAATATTTTCAATCCCACATAATATACCCCCACTGGCTCTGCCATGCAAACTACTTCTACTTGCTGGCGTAAACATAATTTTAAAGACTTTAAAAATCTTATGAAATTCGATTTCGTTCTTTTCTTCTAAAAAAGTTTCTTAAAGTATTATGATATCAAAGTGTTGAATATACATACCTACTTAAAAAACCAGGTACTAAAAGTTTACTCTTAAGGCCAGTAATATTATACGAACATTATGTACATACATAATACTTAAATTCTGAAAATTAATTACTTTTTGGCAGACGAAAGATTTACCCTATTGTTTTGGATCCCCAAAGAGATGCGGCATCTGACTACCAAGTGGCTCTCGCTGTGGATGCAAGGCAGAAGAAGATGGACGATCGGAAACAGCAGCTAACTTCATTCTCTCGCTGCAGTAAAAAAAAATCGTAGGATCTGTCCCCAAACACTTGCAATACAATATGACAGTTCGGTTTTTGTTTATCAGACCTCGTGAGGTTTTGTAAACGGTTGATTTTTAGTTTGCATTTTGTCGCCTTTCACGAGAACTTTTACATTTTGAATTTTTTCCAATACTTAATTTGTTTCTGATGGCAAGTAGAGGTTGTATTTTGTTTTGATAGTGTCCTTAAGTTTGTGTACAGCGGATATAATTTTATCGGTGACCTATGCCGAAGAGAACCATGATGACAGACAGTCGATTTGCTATATTCTTGTGGATTCGTCGGGAGCTTTTAACTTGGACTTCTTCGCCTTCGTTTAACTTCAGAAACCCCTTGCAAGTCTGTTAGGCGAATTGGATCGCATCGGTTTCTGATTCTAAAGGAAGGTATCACAATAGATCTTTTTTTGGCTTTGCGTGATAACATTTCCAGTTGTGTTTCGAGAAGCTCACATCTTTCCGTCATCTTTTCTCCACAAAATTGTATTTGAAAACTACTTTTACGAATTTTTAAACAGAATTTCTGTGTCACAAATTACATATTATTAATTTTCAACAAGTTTGCAACAAAAACCTAAAAAGTTGTACAAAATACACTTGTAGTTTACTATTAAAAAAACTAGCATTTCACCAATTATTTGTCCGATTTGTAAGCAAACATCTTATTATCACAATTTTTTGAAGACATATGTAAAATCAAAAGAGGACTATATTAAATGTGCAAAACAAGGTGTAATACTGTTAGAAACTTAAAAAAAAGGCTAATTAGTAATCTGTAATATATGTACATATTTATTATTATTTCGGGAGCTTTCAGCTTTCTTCCTTTTTAAATACGTATCTATGTACATATGTATACGTAATTCAATTTAAAAGTTCAGTTTTAATATGAGAATGTCTGTCCTATCAAAAGAATTGTCTAGAGGTATTAATGTATAACTTTTTTCATTTATTCTTTATATTGGATAGCAAATCGTTGACTCCGTTCCTTATTTAGATATACCGATGTAATTTTATTCGATAGATTAGATAGATAGATAGATAGATAGATAGATAGATAGATAGATAGATAGATAGATAGATAGATAGATAGATAGATAGATAGATAGATAGATAGATAGATAGATAGATAGATAGATAGATAGATAGATAGATAGATAGATAGATAGATAGATAGATAGATAGATAGATAGATAGATAGATAGATAGATAGATAGATAGATAGATAGATAGATAGATAGATAGATAGATAGATAGATAGATAGATAGATAGATAGATAGATAGATAGATAGATAGATAGATAGATAGATAGATAGATAGATAGATAGATAGATAGATAGATAGATAGATAGATAGATAGATAGATAGATAGATAGATAGATAGATAGATAGATAGATAGATAGATAGATAGATAGATAGATAGATAGATAGATAGATAGATAGATAGATAGATAGATAGATAGATAGATAGATAGATAGATAGATAGATAGATAGATAGATAGATAGATAGATAGATAGATAGATAGATAGATAGATAGATAGATAGATAGATAGATAGATAGATAGATAGATAGATAGATAGATAGATAGATAGATAGATAGATAGATAGATAGATAGATAGATAGATAGATAGATAGATAGATAGATAGATAGATAGATAGATAGATAGATAGATAGATAGATAGATAGATAGATAGATAGATAGACAGATAGATAGATAGATAGATAGATAGATAGATAGATAGATAGATAGATAGATAGATAGATAGATAGATAGATAGATAGATAGATATTTTTTGAATCCCGCAGTATGTACTGTATTTAAAAAATTCCGATGGCGTACCTCCCATGCCTGGAGCCTTATTATTTTTCATTTTATGGAGTGTGTATTCAATTACAGAAGAAGAAAAAGACCTATCGAACTCACTATCTGTAATGTAAGGCAATGCGTAATCAAAGGTATGAAGGTTCTCGACAGAAGAGGTTTAAGATAAGCTGCCAATGTGTCAGCTGCTAGAGAGTTCTTCATACCCTGATCCCGACAGCCAAGTTCTCGGACATTAAAAGTTGACCGCCACTTCAAAGTCTTGGAGTGAAACCAACAAATTCCTTAACATATCGTGGAAATCAATAACGGACTGACCTTGACCTTGAAATGTGAATTCCCCACAAATATTACCATCAGATGACCCATTAACGATAAATAGCCCATATATTTCAAAAAATTCTCTTTGTTTTCTACCATTAGGTACTGTTGAAAATTTCATCTTTTGATTTTCTGTTGACTTGTAACGCAGCTCCCAATTGTAAATTATGAAGAAGATAATTTTTATATTTACCAATTTTCGCGATTAAATTTCCAATAATCATTACGTTCCTAAAATCTATAAGATTCGTTTTGCGAGTTATTGCAACCCAATTAACAATTTTCCTTCTATAAGGTTTGGTTTTTCAATTTCTTAAAGTTATGGCTTTTACAAAACTTGTTCTTGAATTGTCTTTTTGCATCGAAGTTGCAGATTTTCGAATACAGCTCCTGTAAAACCTATGGTCTGCACCTGCAGGTGCAATTTTAGGTGTACTACAAGTCTTGTCTTAATGTGTACAGTTTCGTTATTATTTTAATCAGGCTTCCTGAAATTTATTTGTACAAGCACGCAAAATTAAAACAAAGAGTTTGTGAGGGGCCTGCTCTTAAAAGCCTAAAACAAACTATTTTGTTTTGAAGTCAAGTGCGAGACTCCAAGGCCGTAGCCAGACAATTTTTTCGGGGGGGATATAATTTTTCGGAAAGAAAAACTCACCAATTAGTAATCAAAAAAAGCCCACACAATTTTTTTTTTAACATTCGGGCATGCAGGTTTATGCATATACATAATATGTACATATGTATATATCATGCAGTTCCGATAAATAGGTACCATAGCAGAAAAATTTACGAAAAGGTATTATTTATACAAAATATAATCGTAAAGTTATTATTTATTAGGTAGGTACATAATTAAATAGTATCATTACAAAAGTATTACATATTTTTACAAAACTATATTCAGTATTCTGGCCTTCTTAGCTGCAAATACATCAATAACTTCCTCAGTGTCAATCTCAATTTGTCGATGAACTGACATTAACGCCAATCCTGTTAGTAGTCTTTCTTAAATAAGTTTTCAGACGTTTCATTGTCGAAAATGTTCTTTCCGGTGTGCACGTTGAAACCGGTAATGTCACCAGAATTTTTAGAAGCTTGTGGATGTTAGGAAACAGATCCTTGTTACACTCTCCAAGAGCTGCTATTGCACTCTTTGACCGCTGTGTAACTAGTTATTTATGACATTTTGTCTTCCATAGCATTTATTCAGCATTTAAAGTGTCCCAATCCAAAAACTTTTTATAAAATTTGAAATTTTCTTCATTAAAATTTTGTTCATTTTTGCCCTGAATTGATGGAATCAGAATGCACAAAGAGGAAAGTATGGACTTATGGTTTTCTAATCGCATTTTAAACTGACTTAAGAAATCATCTAAAAGAGGAATCATTATAATTATCCTAAAATAGGTTTCAGGATCTGTTGTGCTAACGTTTTGCCTATGCTGCTGCCTAGATACTATTCTTGGAATTTTCAGTTTCTCATCTGCAACATTTAGTAAGTTTTGTGCAGTCTCAAAAATTACTTTGAATTCCGTGGTGATATTTTTTGAATTCCTTGGAACATGTTTGATATTAATTCCACATGCTCCAAACCAGATACTAAGTCGCATGAAGGGGATTGTAAGATCTTACAAAGTGGCAATGTATACGTTAACAAAACGCTCAAACAACACAAACTTACTGCAAAATCACTAGCTAAAATAGATCTTAAAAAGCAGCTTGCCTTCGATGAAGTTTCAGAGTCCTTATCACTACACAACTCTTCCAAAGCATTGATTATCGCTTTAAAAATTTCCTTAAATCTCATCAACCCATCATGGTTTTCCACCCAGCGGGTTTCGCACATGGCAGTTAAATTTGTCCAGTTATTTTGCGTATAATTCTGTTTAATAATTTCCTGCAATAAATGTGTGAGCTTTGCCGATAATTTAAAAAAAATTCCAACGGATTTTATGATACCAATAGTATTACGAATAGAATGAATTTGGCAGGAATGCCCTAAGGCCAGATTTAAAGAGTGTGCGCTACAATGCACGTATAAAGCTTCTGGATGAGACTCGCGTACTACAGCTTGTCCTTGTACTCCGTTAAAACTGCCACTCATAGCAGAAGCACCATCCTACCTTTGTCCAATCGAATTGCTGCAATTTATGCCCATAGTTTGAAGTGCAGAGAGAATTGTTCTATAATATCAATCCTACTATAGCGAAAAAGTGTGATTTAGAAATGCACTCCTCAAACATTTCGGGGGGGGGGGGGGATCAAACCCCTGTGATCCCCCCCTGGCTACGGCCTTGCGAGACTCCACAACTTCGTCACGACAAAGGCTTGTGTACGAAACCCTGATGTAAACTTGATTGTCAGGGGCATGTATGGGAGTTATTATTGTCGATAAGTTGATCTCAGCGAAGTTATTTCAAATGATTTTTTTTGTTGCAACCTCGATACCAGCGCTCAGCGGTGCCACTTTGCTGCAATTGCAGTAGATTGTATTTTCGGCAAAAAAAATTAAGTCTACTGCCACAAAACCAAATCTGCTGCTCCTTTTTTCAATTAGATACCTGCTCTTTAATTACTATAATAAAATCATTCACAAAAGCAATCTAAATGATTAATTTGATATTTTTTAGTTTTATTTTGTAAGTATACCTGCTGTTCAAAAACATGCTTCCTCAAAGTTTATGTATTTTAACAATATGTATAATTGTATATCCTAAATTTTTTCTTTTTAAATTAAAAATCTACTTCGGAAAGGTCCATTTTACTAAACTTTTTTAATTTACTGCTGCACAATAATTTTTTGAAGTGGAAACGCTGCTCGATACTAGCTTAAATAAATGTGCATGTACGGGAAGCAATTTATTGTTTTCGATTAGTTGGTCTAAACGAGGTGATGTCATTATATTTGTGAGCTTCTCAAGATCTCAAGTGGTCCAAATTTATCTTCCTAAGGCCTTATGATTAATGCTGGAAATAACTTCGAAATAACTAACTATATAGAAGTAAAATTATTAGTTAGGAATTTAAGTACACAGGAATGATAAAATAATTTAAATGTTTGCTTAAAATTTGAAAAATAATTTTGTTTTCAATGGCGCAAAATTTTAAACGATTTAGTAAAATGTTAAAGCCATTTTAGTAATTTTAAACGATTTTAGCAACTTACTATCTCTTAACATTTTACTAAAGTTAAAATCACAAAATGGCTACTTTAACTTTTAGTAACTTGCTAAATCCATATGAAATCTGTCATTTTCCTCGAAAAAAATTTGTTGGCAAAGAGTTAAATTATGTTTTTTTTTATGATTCGTGTGCTAATTGTTTTTCAAAGTAAATAAAATAAAATAAAATAAAATGTTTTCGGAAGACATCAAGAGTTACTGAAGCTAATGGAGGTGCTGATTCCAAAAAGTATCAACCATCCATGTACGGTTTATGGTTGGTCAGGTACACTCCAAAATGTTTTTAATTTTTCTTCATGATGGCAAAAATTAAGAATTTTGAAATAGTTTTGGAATTTGTCTGGCCAACGATAAATCAAACTATTAGGTCCGTTCCCTATATTTAGATTTGTTTGCTTTGTTTTTCTATCACGAACTGTCATTGTTTGCACGTGTTCAGATGCACCATTTTTAATAAAAGGGAATTAGTATTTTACTAGTTAGTAAAACGAAAAAAAAGGATTAAAATTTCCGAAGAGCTAGTAAATTACTAAATGTTTAGCAAATTGCTAACTAGTAATATGCTAAGCCCTTAACAATAGGTTGTTTAAAATTTTGCGCCAATGATTTTAAATTTAACATTTAAGTGCTCTGATAAATATTTTCAATCCCACATAATATACCCCCACTGGCTCTGCCATGCAAACTACTTCTACTTGCTGGCGTAAACATAATTTTAAAGACTTTAAAAATCTTATGAAATTCGATTTCGTTCTTTTCTTCTAAAAAAGTTTCTTAAAGTATTATGATATCAAAGTGTTGAATATACATACCTACTTAAAAAACCAGGTACTAAAAGTTTACTCTTAAGGCCAGTAATATTATACGAACATTATGTACATACATAATACTTAAATTCTGAAAATTAATTACTTTTTGGCAGACGAAAGATTTACCCTATTGTTTTGGATCCCCAAAGAGATGCGGCATCTGACTACCAAGTGGCTCTCGCTGTGGATGCAAGGCAGAAGAAGATGGACGATCGGAAACAGCAGCTAACTTCATTCTCTCGCTGCAGTAAAAAAAAATCGTAGGATCTGTCCCCAAACACTTGCAATATAATATGACAGTTCGGTTTTTGTTTATCAGACCTCGTGAGGTTTTGTAAACGGTTGATTTTTAGTTTGCATTTTGTCGCCTTTCACGAGAACTTTTACATTTTGAATTTTTTCCAATACTTAATTTGTTTCTGATGGCAAGTAGAGATTGTATTTTGTTTTGATAGTGTCCTTAAGTTTGTGTACAGCGGATATAATTTTATCGGTGACCTATGCCGAAGAGAACCATGATGACAGACAGTCGATTTGCTATATTCTTGTGGATTCGTCGGGAGCTTTTGACTTGGACTTCTTCGCCTTCGTTTAACTTCAGAAACCCCTTGCAAGTCTGTTAGGCGAATTGGATCGCATCGGTTTCTGATTCTAAAGGAAGGTATCACAATAGATCTTTTTTTGGCTTTGCGTGATAACATTTCCAGTTGTGTTTCGAGAAGCTCACATCTTTCCGTCATCTTTTCTCCACAAAATTGTATTTGAAAACTACTTTTACGAATTTTTAAACAGAATTTCTGTGCCACAAATTACATATTATTTATTTTCAACAAGTTTGCAACAAAAACCTAAAAAGTTGTACAAAATACACTTGTAGTTTACTATTAAAAAAACTAGCATTTCACCAATTATTTGTCCGATTTGTAAGCAAACATCTTATTATCACAATTTTTTGAAGACATATGTAAAATCAAAAGAGCACTATATTAAATGTGCAAAACAAGGTGTAATACTGTTAGAAACTTAAAAAAAAGGCTAATTAGTAATCTGTAATATATGTACATATTTATTATTATTTCGGGAGCTTTCAGCTTTCTTCCTTTTTAAATACGTATCTATGTACATATGTATACGTAATTCAATTTAAAAGTTCAGTTTTAATATGAGAATGTCTGTCCTATCAAAAGAATTGTCTAGAGGTATTAATGTATAACTTTTTTCATTTATTCTTTATATTGGATAGCAAATCGTTGACTCCGTTCCTTATTTAGATATACCGATGTAATTTTATTCTGAAAAGCGTTCAAATTATACTGTACGTATGCATTTATTTTGTTTATTTTTTCGGTCTAACATCTATCAACAAAAATTTTGAAATTTATCAAAAAATAATTTCAATTACTTATTCCTATTTCTGTAATCTTTTGTTTAAAATTTCAAACTTGACTGTGTTTTCATTTTTGACCCCAAACATATTTCCTCAGAATACCTACATTTCGCGACCCTAGAACAACAAGGTTCTAACTGACAATTTTGAAAAAAATGAGTTATATATTAATTCTGGCTAATATGGTAGCGCTCATTCGATTCCCGCTGACTATTTTGCTATATCTACTACCATTTCTAAGAAAGGTAGGGATACAGAGTTCTATCTGACAATTTTTCATTTGAGATTTAGTCAAAAAGGTTCCAACATCCACATAGAACTTTGTATCACAAAATAAAAAAAAATTAAAATGCAGGTAGAACCTTAATGCTCAGAATTGATTCATTATTTTTAAATAAAACCAAGTAGGCTTTGAGATTTATTTCATATAAATTTGAATTTGACAAAATGACAAACAATTTATAGTTTAGTTTCAAGTTTGAACATTTAAACAAGTGTTTTTAATTTAAGTAAGTAGTATTTTACCTTTTCCTCTACTTTTTTTCAATCAACTAAGTGGCTATAAGTGATTATGTTATAATATGTTAATATGTTAATAATATTTAACTAAATAAAAAGTTAATAAATCTACCTTTATTAAATAAAAAAAATTATTAAAATGTTATTATGTTATCGCATCTCAATCCTTCAATATTAGAAAATTAAAGTCACAAGGTTCTATGTGATGAAAAAATACAAAAACCATAGTCAACGAAGTCTAAATTATATTGACGCATCGCTGAGCAACGAGGTTCCTCGCTAATTTTTAAAATCAAGTTTAAAGGTGAAAACTTTAAATTTATTAGGTTTTTTATTAAAAATCTTATAAATTTAAAGTAAAGTTGTGTAAGGGTTTTTGATTGTAGCTTTCCCTTGAAATTAAAATTATTGATTATCCCTAAGAAATTATTGTTATACATTTTATAGTATTTATAGTTGTAAAGGAATTGTTTATCCTAAATCTCTAAAAAAGAATTAATAATAATTGTTAAAATTAATGTCTATACTGCTACTGAATTAATAAATAAATAAAATAACTAAATAAAGTAAACTCGCCGGTTTTTCCGAAAAATTTTAAATTTATCCTACTCAGAGATCGAATGAAAGGATTCAAATATTCAGAGACGGTTTTCTCAAAAGGCATGTTGGTGTACATAGAACCATTTTGTCCTAAGGTCGCGATTTATTAACTTTGTTGAAGTAATCTGAAGTTGTTTACATATTGATTTTTACGCGAATTTAATATAGAAATCACAATTTGTAGAAGAAATTACAAATCATTTTGTTCTGTAAGATTTTGTCCAATATTCAACAATTTTTGAAATGTTCTTTTATTTGGTGAAACAGAAATTTACAAATTTACCGAATTTTCACAAATATGTACTTGTACAGGGTGGGCAAAATACAAAAATGCAATAAAATGAACAAAATTAAATTTTGTCCATGTGTTATGGCTTTATTAGTAAGAGCAAACATTCACATTAGTTATGGAACACAATGTCATTCAAGTAGCTGCCTCGACTGGCTTAGCAGTAGTGCATTCTGTCACTCAAATTTTCCAAGACCTTGTTGATGGTTTCGAGGCGGCCAATTGAGATAGCCAAGACGGCTGATAACGGCTGGGAATTTGGTGCGCAAAAGATCGATTGTGGCGTGGGCCGTGTGGTATGGTGCGCCATCCTGCATGAACCAGAGGTCCAAATCCATGTCTTTAATTAGTAAAAAAAAAAGTTGGTTAACATGGTTCTGTTACGCCCAGCATTGGCCGAAACGTTCGTGAGTTAAGTCTCACTATCTCGGCTACAGCAGCCACATTCTCGTCTGTGCGCACCCTACGTGCGTCGACGGGGACCATGAGTGTTGTCCACTAGCATACCAGTCTCACGAACTTTTTGCACAAACTTGTGTACAGCGGGCGCGGTGTGTGCTTCATTTTGGCCAAAACTTCTTTTCTAAAAACTTTTTAAATCAGATTTCAAAAGCTTGTGCAAGAAAATGATCTGATCTTTTAAATTCAGGTGAACTCCCTGTAAAATATTTGCAACTGGTTCAAGTATCGACGAGTAATGAGCCTTTATGAACAAGCAGACTAAAACAAGTCGAATTCGAACACGAGTAATAAAGTTGAACGAGTTTAAGTTTTTCCTCGCCTGATGGTCCAGTCGGCAAACAAAAATCAATTTTTTGTAATGCAAAAATATTCTGATCTAGGAATTGATAGTTAAAAATTAACTTTAAGTAGAATTCTTTGATACTTTTTAACTAATATTTTCAGAACGACTCATCGCACTTTGAAGTTTTGACAGCCTTTTCTACAGAAAATTGAATTATGCATCTTTATTTTATGCAAAGAATATTTTTTCGCATGACTTATACGTTTAGAGTTGAAGAGTGAACAATTTTTCAATAAGCCATTTTTATGATCAGTAAACAATTTTCACTGTCTAGTCTACAACGGGGTGCCCCCCTCTCCGATACGATAGAATTTATTCGAACAAGGTCCACGGTCAGAGAAGGGCAACCTATGGAATTTGACAACCAAACAGTCCAAATTCCTTATTAAGAACTGATAAAATGTTGGTACACAAAAGTCGTAGCTCAGAGCCAGGTGGGGGCAAGAGTGAAGCCCCTAAAAGCGCCTGTACCTACAGAATACTTTTTATTTAACCACACACACACATAGGGATTTAAAATCCGACCGAGCAACATCCACTTTGCAAGATAATGTTGAAAGATAAAGACATTATACTCGTCTTCATACACAAATTCTATCATAAAACATATTATCAATTGATAAAATCCCTGTGGGTATGGTCCATGTATGTATTAACTTTGGGAAGCTGTATATCCAAAACTATTGTCTTTCTGACTTTATGGCCATAGGAACTTTTGTTCTAGGTGGTGCTAACTACAACATACTAAAATTTCAACCAAATCGACTGATGGGACCACTTTTTCATACATTTTGTGCGGTGTGCTATATGATTTATGATTGGAACTTTTTCGGCTTCAAGATTTTTTAAACAGGAATCCTCATATATACCATTTTTATTTTTTTTTGTAAAAAAATGCCCGCGACTCGTCTTCCTAATCCACTATAATGTTTATAGTATAAAGGTATACCTGCTTTATTTACAAAAAAAAACACATTAGAAGTTGCAGAATCTCGGGAAACTTTTTTATTCGGGTTTTCGTAATGTTTATTATTGTTTAACACAACACAGTGACGAGATTATTTAGATTCTGATACTTTCACCTTTAAAACACCCTTTTTATTCATAGTGCCTCATGGGCGTTTACTGCTGTACATATGTTATCGTAATTACTGAAAACCAGAGGACCTTGTGCTTGTATTACCTATCCAAACGAAATACCTAACCACTCGATTTTTTTCAATCACCCTTATTTGATAGATGCTTTTGAAGTTGAATACAACACATGCAGGGTTATATCTCACAGTGCTCAGCCATTTATATAGGAAAGGGGAATGCATTTAGTTTTCTTCCTCCTGAATTGTTAGGGTTGTATAAATATATTGCCCAGAATAGAATGTAGAATTGATTAGACGACCTGAAAGACCATATGTGCAAAAAAAAATATGTGACATATATTTTATTAATGGGAAAAATGAAACATTGTTTTGATTTAAAGATATCTATATGTATAGCATGATAATCAAACTTCGTGCTGTTATAAAATATAAGTCGTAATTGAAACAACATTTTCTTGATACTTAGACTTGACCTGCCTTGCAACCGGGGAGAGCTCCAGATCCCTACAGTTTCAGTATCTATTGTAGGACACAACTATTCGTATTAGTGGAATTGTAAAGTATACATGTACACAGGGCCATTTTTACTATAGCAACTGGAGGGCGGCAAATGTTAGAAGGCGTGAAATTTTAAAAGTCGCAAATTTTAAACAATGCTGTGCAAAGCACATCAATAATATTAAAACAAAAACAACCCTGCCTGCTAAAATCCCCCATCATCATCCCCCACAATTCCCAATGTAGAAGATGTGGGGTGGGGATCAGCAGGAAAACAAAATAGTCGTCCATTTCCTCTGTAAAATATCCCTCTTCGGCTAAGGTGAGAGAACAATCATTTGTTAAGGCAATCATAACCCAATTCTGAATTCACTGGAAAGGATGAGGAAAGGATGCAGATAAAGACATTTTTTTTAAAGACCTTAGGTCATGCTGGAGATCAAGCGGAGGTCTCATCTCACATCCAAAAATGTAGGTGGACAATTTTTCTAAGGGATCAAATCATACGCGTTTCTGAACCAGCCAAAAAATTGCCTATATAGCTTGGCATAGCCCGTAGATCTCAGAGCGCTAATGTTGATCCACTAGGGGAAACATGCTTAAAATTATTCAAAAATATATAGAATATAAAAAGAGTGGAATCAAAGAAGATAGACCGAGAGCCCGCAGCAAATTTTGGGTGTGAATGATAGCAAAAATTTACTGGTATTTTTATATAAATAGATCTTTACTTTTCATATGCAAGTATTAGTCTTGCACTCCGATAGTTGGGGCTTTGCCAAGATAAGAAGTATAGCAACTAAAACATTATATTGAATAAAATAATATAATAATAATAGAATAATCGCCCTAGACATAAAAATGGGGGTCCAAGACTTCTTGATGGGGGTCCAAGATGAACTCAAAGATGAGTATGAAACCAATTTTTAAATAAATTGTGGTAGGATTTAGAATTTTCTGACTTACAGAAGCTTCCCCTCTGATAACAAATATGGAAATCCAAGACATGGGGCTGCTTGTCTGCCAGATGCACTGAAATAATACACTTTTACCGACAAACGCCCCAACCACAGAATGCAAGACTTTCATATTTGCATATGAAATGAAAAGGTCTTTAAAAAATACCGGTGAATTTTTGGTCTCATTTACACCCAAAATTAGCTGTGGGCTACAAACAAATAGAAATCAGGTGGAAGAATTTAAAACGGTTCTACATATATTGTTACAAAAAACATTAATAAAAGTGGGGGCAAGAGAGAGTGGACGAAGATTTAGATTTATAAAAATGTTGATCTTGCGTTTTTTTATTATGAATGTGCTGTGAATTTTGTTTCCTTTTTATGAAAATATGTGTTTTTTATAAATTCTAACTTAATCAATGGAAAGTTCTGTGCTATATATCGTTTCAAATGGTTTCTAATGATGAACACCCTGCAAACTCGACGTCGTATTTGAAGAAATTGTGGAAATTTGTGGACTAAATGCCGTTAAAAAGCTATTTTGAATTATTTATCTAAGTTTTCATTTCAATCAAAGTTCTTACAAATGTCATATTGTACATGTTGATGCACAGATAAGAATCCTTTAAATCTGTTGCATTGTGAACTGATCCGGGATGTTTGCAAGTAATATCCAAAAACCTGTCAATGTGAAATTTAATAAAGATCCGTCATTAAGCTAAGTAAACAAAACTTACAAGTAATTGCAATCAACTTGTAAAACCATTGATGTCTATCTTTTTCGGTTGATGTAGTCGGCACCTCCTTCCAAGGACGGTTTGACTGTTAGGCATGTGAGTTCCATCGATTGTACCAAGAAATTTTTGTACACCACCCTCGAAATATAGTGAGCCATTCACTCTCATTTGGAAGTCGTATTTCATCTTTTAATAATATACTAGCCGATTCGCCCGTAACTTCGCTAACGTATATATAGTATGGTATATATATGTTTATTTGTATATAATATATACTATAACGTAATAATTTATCTATATTTTAAGACATTAATCATTTCAATCTGATCATTAGAACTGAAGTTAATTATAAATCTAAAATCTAAAAATAATTAAAAAAACTAAACCAAATATTTGCTTATTCGACAAAAATCGATTGCGGGTCCTGTACCCTGTCCCGCTCACGCAACTCCGTTGCTCCGCTTAGGGTATATTCAGTCGTCAGGCAGGTTCCAATGTCAACAGTTATCTGGGACGACAGTAGATATCTTAATTTTAAGATCTTAACCTTGAAAATCAAGCCATTAGAACTCAATTTATAAGTCTTAAACCTGTAGGTATGCCGGAATTAGTCACTTCACTTACAATTCTACCTCTAGCCTGATAATTTACCTAAACTTAACCTTAAACTTGAAGATCTGATGCACAATGTACCTACCTAACCTAAGTAGGGATCTATTTATTTTTTATTCAATTTTTTATTAAAAATTTGTTTTCATTTAATTTTATATAGATATATACATAGGTACAAATATATCAATTTCATTTTGATTTTGATTAAATTTTGAATTTATATTGAAAAACGATTTAAATAATTCCGTTTTTCACATATGTAGGTACCTACAAATTTTTCAACTCAATAAATTTAAATTAGCCTGACATTTTACCTTAATTTCCTATTTGGCGTGTTCAGAAAAATGAGATCTCGGAGAATTTTCTCACTCAAAAAGTGAGGAAGCGAATCCAAGATTTAATTCCTCAGAGTTTTGACAGCAAAGCTAGGAAATTTTGGTGAGGAATGCTTTTCATAAACTGAGATTGCTGAGATCTCAAAAATCTCATTTTCCTGAACACCCTCATTATTACAACAGAAGTTATAAGCCAACAACCGAATCAACTGACAATAAAAACATTTTCACTGACACAATTATGCCAGAAGCGTTGTATACTTTTAGGGGCATAGCACATTTGCTTTAGATAATGCTCTTAGGTTAATATTTTAAATTTATATTCAAAAATCAATGGAAATATGTTATGATTTCAATTTAGTTTAGTTGATTTACTTTCTTTATTTAACAATAATTCAATTAATGTGTCTTATAAAAAACTATATATGTAATACAAGGAATTCGTTATTGAAAGTTACAAGTAATTTAAGGTGTTTGTCGGGTGGCAGCCAAAGTAAAAGTGACCATCCAAGTCAAATGCTACCAACCATCAGAAACTCAAAAAACTATAAGGTATCTGAATGTTTTCATCCTGATTTTATAGGGTGCTTCATTTCCCTCTTCTTAGTCAATACCAAATCTCACAGGAGGCTTCTTTGGTCTGGTGGACTTCCGCATCTTAGTGGCTATAGGTGTTGTAAATGCTACGACTGGGCTGTGGTCAACATAGTTTGATGAAGATGCAATGTCCGACTTAGATTGCCCTTGAACCAGACCTGCAGATGAGTTATCATTTGTTGACGTTACTTGGTGTTGTTTTGTTTTTGGAGACAAAGAAACATCTTCTGAATTTGATTGGTCTCCTTGAAAGAAAAACGGATTAGTTAAATCATTATTATTAGAGTTATTATCAAAAAATAAATGTTTAGCTTTTTTGGTTCTTTGAAATATTTTACGCAAACGCAATTGATTTTGATGACGCCTCGTAGAACCATTTTTAGTTTTTATTAGGTACATTTGACATTCCTAAATTTCTCAAAAAGTTCAGCTTCTATCCATTTTTTTGGAGTAGAATATTCTCTGGCGTAGACAGCAACACCGGGCTTAAACTTGGTAGCTTTATACGATTTGTTAACATGTTCATGATTAACATCTGGGAACAAAGCTGACAAATGCGTTCGGTGCTGCCTACCATGAAGGTATTCAGCTGGAGACTTTCCTGTCTCATTGGGTGATGCACGATACGTTGGTAAAAATGTCTGTAGGGCATTGTCACAGTTATCACCCTCTTCTAAAATTTTCTTTATTGACGTCTTGAAGGTGCGAACCAATCTTTCGGCAGCTCCATTCGATTCAGGATTAAATGGAGCAGACGTTAAGTGTTGACTTGAGTGCGGGTATGGTTGCTGCTGATGTTGACGAACTCATTTTTATTACCCATGGGAATTTCCAAAATGCGTCTACGACTATAAACCACATTTTGCCTAGGAATGGTCCAGCATAATCAAGATGAATTCTTTCCCAAGGGAAGTTAGGAGTTGGCCATTTGGCCAACTACTATACTCTTTAGCTGAACGACTTGAATGTAGCTGACATGCTTTACAACTGGCAACAATCTTTTCAATGTCTTGGTCTATTCCAGGCCACCAGCAATATTGAGCTGACATTTGCTTCATACGACTAACACCCCAGTGTCCGGTATGCAGCATTAAAAGAACTCTATTTTACAGCTCGGGTGGAACAACTACTGAAAAAGAATAACGTTAGCACAAACACAAAGACATAATTTTCAAGTAAAATAAGGTAAAATACCATAGTCCATACTGAATGTATTTAAAACGCTTTAAAGGGTATTGTCCTGGGCAGAGGCTACAGCTACAGTTTTGCTTGTGATCAGGAAGTTTTCCAATACCGCTTCGTATACCGTTTCAACACCTACCCCATCTTGTTCTTCATCGTCAAATTTCTTGTCAGGCCCTACCGGCAATCTAGATAAACAGTCCGCGTTGCAGTGCTGTTGTGTAGATCGGTATCGTATTTTATAGTTGTAATTCATAAGAATTATAGCACACCTTTGCAATCTGTGGATAATCATTTCAGGCAGTTTTTTATTTAGGTAAAAAATTGTGATTAGAGGTTTGTGGTCTGTGATGAGTTCAAATTCACGACCATACAGATATTGGTTGAATTTGCGCACGCCAAATATGATAGACAGTGCCTCTTTTTCAATTTGGCTGTACTTTCTTTGGCTATCTGTTATGGTTTTTGAGGCGAAGGCAAGACTGCACCGATGCCGTGTAATTCCTCAGAGTTTTGACAGCAAAGCTAGGAAATTTTGGTGAGGAATGCTTTTCATAAACTGAGATTGCTGAGATCTCAAAAATCTCATTTTCCTGAACACCCTCATTATTACAACAGAAGTTATAAGCCAACAACCGAATCAACTGACAATAAAAACATTTTCACTGACACAATTATGCCAGAAGCGTTGTATACTTTTAGGGGCATAGCACATTTGCTTTAGATAATGCTCTTAGGTTAATATTTTAAATTTATATTCAAAAATCAATGGAAATATGTTATGATTTCAATTTAGTTTAGTTGATTTACTTTCTTTATTTAACAATAATTCAATTAATGTGTCTTATAAAAAACTATATATGTAATACAAGGAATTCGTTATTGAAAGTTACAAGTAATTTAAGGTGTTTGTCGGGTGGCAGCCAAAGTAAAAGTGACCATCCAAGTCAAATGCTACCAACCATCAGAAACTCAAAAAACTATAAGGTATCTGAATGTTTTCATCCTGATTTTATAGGGTGCTTCATTTCCCTCTTCTTAGTCAATACCAAATCTCACAGGAGGCTTCTTTGGTCTGGTGGACTTCCGCATCTTAGTGGCTATAGGTGTTGTAAATGCTACGACTGGGCTGTGGTCAACATAGTTTGATGAAGATGCAATGTCCGACTTAGATTGCCCTTGAACCAGACCTGCAGATGAGTTATCATTTGTTGACGTTACTTGGTGTTGTTTTGTTTTTGGAGACAAAGAAACATCTTCTGAATTTGATTGGTCTCCTTGAAAGAAAAACGGATTAGTTAAATCATTATTATTAGAGTTATTATCAAAAAATAAATGTTTAGCTTTTTTGGTTCTTTGAAATATTTTACGCAAACGCAATTGATTTTGATGACGCCTCGTAGAACCATTTTTAGTTTTTATTAGGTACATTTGACATTCCTAAATTTCTCAAAAAGTTCAGCTTCTATCCATTTTTTTGGAGTAGAATATTCTCTGGCGTAGACAGCAACACCGGGCTTAAACTTGGTAGCTTTATACGATTTGTTAACATGTTCATGATTAACATCTGGGAACAAAGCTGACAAATGCGTTCGGTGCTGCCTACCATGAAGGTATTCAGCTGGAGACTTTCCTGTCTCATTGGGTGATGCACGATACGTTGGTAAAAATGTCTGTAGGGCATTGTCACAGTTATCACCCTCTTCTAAAATTTTCTTTATTGACGTCTTGAAGGTGCGAACCAATCTTTCGGCAGCTCCATTCGATTCAGGATTAAATGGAGCAGACGTTAAGTGTTGACTTGAGTGCGGGTATGGTTGCTGCTGATGTTGACGAACTCATTTTTATTACCCATGGGAATTTCCAAAATGCGTCTACGACTATAAACCACATTTTGCCTAGGAATGGTCCAGCATAATCAAGATGAATTCTTTCCCAAGGGAAGTTAGGAGTTGGCCATTTGGCCAACTACTATACTCTTTAGCTGAACGACTTGAATGTAGCTGACATGCTTTACAACTGGCAACAATCTTTTCAATGTCTTGGTCTATTCCAGGCCACCAGCAATATTGAGCTGACATTTGCTTCATACGACTAACACCCCAGTGTCCGGTATGCAGCATTAAAAGAACTCTATTTTACAGCTCGGGTGGAACAACTACTGAAAAAGAATAACGTTAGCACAAACAGAACGACATAATTTTCAAGTAAAATAAGGTAAAATACCATAGTCCATACTGAATGTATTTAAAACGCTTTAAAGGGTATTGTCCTGGGCAGAGGCTACAGCTACAGTTTTGCTTGTGATCAGGAAGTTTTCCAATACCGCTTCGTATACCGTTTCAACACCTACCCCATCTTGTTCTTCATCGTCAAATTTCTTGTCAGGCCCTACCGGCAATCTAGATAAACAGTCCGCGTTGCAGTGCTGTTGTGTAGATCGGTATCGTATTTTATAGTTGTAATTCATAAGAATTATAGCACACCTTTGCAATCTGTGGATAATCATTTCAGGCAGTTTTTTATTTAGGTAAAAAATTGTGATTAGAGGTTTGTGGTCTGTGATGAGTTCAAATTCACGACCATACAGATATTGGTTGAATTTGCGCACGCCAAATATGATAGACAGTGCCTCTTTTTCAATTTGGCTGTACTTTCTTTGGCTATCTGTTATGGTTTTTGAGGCGAAGGCAAGACTGCACCGATGCCGTGTGAAGAGGCGTCAGTTGCTAGTGTCACTGGATACCTTTCAGAAAAATGCACCCAACAAGACACATTCGCAATTTTATTTTTTAGTTTTTCGAACGCAGTTTTCTGAGCTTGTCCCCATACAAACTGTTGATCTTTTCCTCTTAGAAAATTTAAGGGTTCGGCAAGCTGAGCGAAATTTTTAATATATTGGTTATAGTAGTTTATTTTGCCAATAAACGCTTCGAGTCCTTTCACGTCTATGGGAGCAGGCAAGTTAATTAGGGCCTTTACATCATCAGAGGGTCTCTTGCCTTTAGCGTCGATGACATGGCCTGGCCAAGGTATTGTATCTTATCCTGTGCAAACACGCATTTTTCTAACTTGCAGGTGAGGCCATGCTGCTCTAGTCGGCCAAGAAAGGTTTTCAGATTCTGAAGATGCTCGGCATTGTTTCTTCCCGAGATGATGATGTCCACATAGGCACCACAACAATCTAATCCAGTCAATAACTGATTGATATACTGCTGGAATATGGCAGTTGAGCAAGCTGCACCAAACGGTAAACTTTGTACTTGATACAAACCGAACTCAGTATTGATAAAAAATATTTGTTTGGACTCGTCATCCAATTTTCGTGAAAAATTGACAACCATGCAGCTGATGACACAACTCTTCAAACCTCGGAAAGGGATTCCCGTGAACTTCCAGTTGTGGATTTATAGATGCTTTGAAATCGCCACATATGCGAACTGATCCGTTAGGGTACCACTACAATGGGAGCAGCCCATTGGCACGTCTGAATTGGCTTCAAAATATTTAACTCTTCCAAACGGTTGAGTTCAGCTTTGACAGCGGCCTTTTGTGAAAACGGTAATGGGCGATATTTAAAATATTTTGGCTGAGAACCTTCTTTTATGTTAGCTTTAAATAACTTACTGCAGCCTAAATTGTTATTAAATACCTTGTGATGCTTTTCACAAAGCAGCTTTGCATCAGCTTGCATTTTCTCTACCGAATCTGATGTTGATGACAAAAAATTAACTTCATCGTTAACTGAGCCTACGCAAAACTTGAGCGCCTCAAACCAATCGAGGCCTAAAATATTACTACCTTTGGAGCTGTCAGCGACTAAAAGAGGTATTTCTAACACTTTTCCTTTCATATTCACCTTCACCCGAATAACACCACGAATTGGAATCCTCGCACCACCTTAAAATTTGAGAACCTTTGTTGTTTTTCTACAAATTGGCCTACCTACTACCTAGCTTCTCGTATCCATCATCACCAACAATGGAGCAGGTTGCTCAGGTATCAACTTGGAATTGCTTGTGTCTGTCATTAACTGTGAGAGATATAAACATCTAATTTCCCCTTCTATCATACTCGGTTTGTTTACTTTCACAGAACAAAGATTCTACTGCATGCACTATGGAAACATCTTCCTCTGTCTGTCTTGCATGCTCCTTATCTTCTACACTGTACACGGAATGCACACTCTGTTTTATGTTGTCAAAATTGCCTTGATGCCTCTTTAAATAAAACTTGACATCGTATCATTTTTTTAACTATTGTAAAGGTCGCGTGGGATGTACAGTTATGTTTGAGGTATCAAATTAATTGTGTGTTTTTGTAGACGCGAATAAAAAAAACTAACTTTATTTCTAATTCAAACAACAGAAATATGTGAATATCTCGGTTGAAAAAATTTTGAAAAATTTTAACACAGCATTAAGGTTTTTTTTTTTTAATAATACAAATTCTATATACTACTGAAATACATACATCAGCCAAGTAGAAGACTTAGCACTATTTAATTGGACTTGTTGTTAACACAGCGTGTAAATTAATAATATCTATTAGCTGTATGATTTTGAGAATTTTTACATCATCCCTTAAAAAGATATGAATTTTTATGTGGTCAAAATTGCCTTAAAAAATGTCGATTTTTGATGTTTGAAAAATGTGTCGAAAAAAAATAAAATCAAAAATTCCTAGTATACGCGTAATTTTTTTTCGACTACCTTTACAATAGTATACAAATTATTTTAATCGGATTAAAACGGATTTTATAGATTTTTTTCTATTTTCAATTTTGAACTTTTAAAAATTTATTTGTAGAATTTTTTTTACATATTAGTAACATTCTAGAATTTTGAATATCTATTCATAAAAAAATAAATGAATGCAATAGGACCTTTCGTTTAGAAGTTAGTTGTTGTACCCTTGACCGGTTTTATTCTATTTTACCCTACTTAAAATTCGAATTTCAAACATCCCTTCTTAGTGAGCACCTACATAAAATTTAGAATTAAAAAAAATGTCTATATATTTTTAGCACTCATAAATAGTATAAGGTGTGCAATTATGGGGAAACTGAACGAAAAAGTGAATGAAGTTAACGAAGCCTTTCATTTATATTAATATAATATAATATATTTACTATTGCTCGGCAAAATTGGTAAATTCATTTTTGTACATTGACTTAATGAACTCCAAATTGATTCTTACAATTCTATACTCTGGACACGATGCCAATTTATAAATAGCTATTGCCAATTTCATGTCCCTCACGCCCTCATAGCCTCACGCACATTAAATGGGGATGGTAATAACGCTGGAAACACTTTTTCACAAATGGTTATATTGAAAGGAACTTTTGTTAATTCTAAAATTTTCAACCATTTGATCATCAAAACATTCACTATTGACGATTCTTTTCCACCAATCCTTGCTTAGATTTTTCATACAAATATTTAGTTTATTTGCATAATGAGCAATATATGTAAATGCTAACCATTGTTTTTACTCGATTCATGTGTCGCATAAAACTTTGATTAATCCGTTGCGACTGTTTTTGTATAAACCATTTTCTTCTTTCTGCAATTGTTATTCTTCGTAATTGCATACGGTCGGCGGCGTACAGTTAAATTTTCCATTTAATTCACATAACTTGAACAAAAATAAAAAAATAAGTTTTACACGCGTCCGTCAGCACCATCTTTACACGGATTATGCAAGAACTGAATTCCACACGCTTACACTAAAATAAAAACTGTCACTTCGATTCCATTTGAATTCAATCTTTCGGTCCGGCTCGCGTGGTCATATACCTGGGTCGAAATCTCAATTCGGATCCGATCCGATCTTTCAATCCACTCTTGTAAACGGGGTCATACTAGATAAACATGCATAATAAGACTGCTTTTCAACGATGCAATCAGTGGCGGCTGTATCTTAAGTGCGCTCGTGCGCTGAACCACCAATAATTCTAAAGATTTAAAAATTACAAAATATTACTTCATCTTTATTGTAAGATTACCATATTAATATTTATTTTTTAAACATACAAAAACATATAACAAATAAAATTTCCAATTATGACGAAAAAATTTAAACGCTTTGCTAAACTATTAAGAATTATTTTCCCTGTAAAGAAAAATTCTCGTGCGCTTCGGCGAGTGCACGAGGGCTGCTAATATAACTTGTATGAGTTACAAGCTAATATGCCTGACGCGTGAAACAAAAGATATTTCATTGAAATGTTCCGAGAAATGATTCTGCTTCGTGCGCCGCACGAGCGAACCGAAGATTACCGAGAGCACCCGATGTTTGACATCGCCGACCGGCATGCATAGGCGGCGACGCCAAGGCATTTTTTAAATTCAAAACAAAAGTGCAAATCGAAAAATAAAGCATTTACGCGAAGTTTTAAAAGTAAAATGTATAATAGAAAGAAATGGTTGTGTGGATGTGAAATTCATATACATTCTTTTGTTTTCCGCATTATTTTTGGCGGAGAATCGATTTGGACAGAAACTGGAATCAAGGATTTGAAGCATTTAACTGAAAAAAAAAAATTGTACAAACAATACCTGATTTTAATAAAAAGGTGATTGAACATTTCGCTTAAGAACAATGTCGTCGCATTGATTTAATGCATAAAAAATAATAAAAAATCGACATATTTTATGTAAATTATTGTTTTGTTGTAATTTCCAATCTTAATACTCAGTGAGCAAGTAGGTGCACCACCTGTGCGATAACCCACCAGCCGCCACTGGATGCAATCACCCCCTGCGATTTTTAAGCACGTATGCGGTGGCCGGGGTAAACAAAATTGCAGAGGTTGAAATAATTGCAGAGTTATCGCTCTTTCTACTTTGTGCTTTTTCTTGTTGTTTGAGACATAAGAGTGTGAAGTTATGTTTCCTTCTCATTTAACAAAAATTGCAGCTATTAAAATTTGCAGCGTTTAAATGGATCTTGCAATCCGAAAGAAACTCAAAAGAGAAACGCCGTTAAAAATTGCAGTCGTCTAAAATCAGTCTCAGGTAGAAGGAATTTTGTATTCCCTTTTGTTTGAATGTTTTTTCTCATTGCGCTGGAGTGAGGAGAACTGATATATGTAGGTACATATAAATTAAACTATTTTAAGTTGCTTTCGCTTAAAAAAAATAGTTCTTTATTAAATGAAATCTTAATCTAAACTGAATTACAAATATTTTCTTAATAATAATGTAACTTATTGTCGCAGGCAGAAGTTCGTTGTGGCAGACGCTTCGTCAGCACATCTGTTTGAGTTCGTTGCAGTCAGTATAATGGATCGTATTAGTGTGCAAAGTTATTTCCTAGTCAGCAGAATGGGTTGTTGATCCATTTCCTTTCTCACGGGAACTTTGAATTTTATTATTTCGCTTGTTAGCGTAAATAGCGTTTACTCCTCCCCTCTTAGAATAATGCGTCCACGCATTTTTACATGATGTTGTAGAGGCTTGGGTATTTCTACAGGGGTACTGGCTGATTGGATTCGCCTTGGTTTGTTATCATAATCGGTGGTATTGTTATCGGGTTACTGGTGGATGTTCTGGATTTGTATCGTATCAATACTATTGTGAGGAATACGATTACAAATATGATGTAAGTTGTTCTTTGAGGCGTATCCTTTTCTAGTTGTATCTTGGTGAGATGCTGCGTGTTTTTCGTATTCAGTTCTTTCATAAGTTCTAAAGACAAGACTTCTTCTACTGCTAGGTCTGTATAAGTTGGATGTAACGTTGGTGGTAAAGCTTGAATATTGACGATTTCTTGCGCAACGTACTGTTGGTTATTGATTGTTATTGTTTCGTTGTAGAATTTGAGTATGTAGTTTCCGTTAAGCGATTGAGTGTGATTGTTAGCTTCTATTGTACCGTTGAATTGATTAAGGATGATAAGTCCTGGTGATACTTCTTCGACCTGGGCTATGTGATGGCTATTTGTGGGGCTACATGATGCGTTTCTATTTTCTAGTAAACCTATTATACATTTATTATTACTTAAATCAATTAGATCTGATTGTTTACAGAGAGAAATTTCTTCAATTTTCTTACAATTATTTACCATTCCATATATATTTTTTTCATTTCTTAACATATTTCTATGAGATATTTTGTTTATTAAACCATTATTTTTCTTCATTGGGATTACAATTAATTTTTCATAAATTTCTTTTTTTTGTTTTTGGAATATTAACAATGTAAAGTAAATCTTTTAAATTAGATGCAATTTTTACATCAGCAAATTTAATTGCCTGTTCTATATTTGTATAATATTTCTTTATTCATTTTATTTAATATAATACTTATGTCATTTTTTGACATAATATTGGAACTAACAATATTTTCTTTAGCAAGTTCAATAGCGTAAATAGTATTCGTTAATTCTTCTCTTATAAGTTTTATCTTAAATAATAATATTACATTAAATTGATATTCAATAGTACTGTCTTTTTGTATTGTATTTATAATTTCATTAGTTACATTGGTAAGTAAATTAATTTTTTTCTTATATTCTTCATTAATTATTATTTGTTCGTTATTATTTTCGATTACGTTATTTATCTTATTTCTAAGGATGGCGAAATCTTCGAGATCAGGTGATCCCGCTATCCACTTCCATCCTATCCCTATGAAATCTAATGATCGTTTTGATCTACTAACTTTAAGATTTTGGATTAAATTTTTAATTTGTTCTATTTCATGGTGAATGATTGGAAAGTAAGTATTAGTTTTAGGGATTTGTTTAAGGATAATAGATTGTGCATTCGAAAGGAAATTTTCGTATGGAGTCAATTCAATAGTGTGGATAAGTTTAAAGTTTCCTTCGGAGATTTTCGCCTTTCCATTATTGAGGATGATGATGGGGGAATTGGAGTGGTCTAGGATGTTAATGGTTCCTGGGATTGGTTTTATTAGGTATCTGTTGGATAAAGAAAAAAGGGTAGGATTAGTTTCTAATTTTTGATTTGTGAACAATTTTGCCTGAAAGTGTTAAAACGGTTAATGTCTTATTTTCTTTTACTTTTTCTTTTTTGTATCGTGCTGAAATTTTTGAACCTAATCGTTTATTTACTTTGACGTAGATGATATCTCCAGGGGAGTATTCTTTTAAATCAGGTCTTTTCTTATTATGGTATGTTATATCAGTTTCTTGTTTGGATTTTAATTTATCTATATTTTTTTCTTGTGTGTCCTTGATTTGAGCTGGACTTTCGGTGTATCTGCTAAAAAACAAATCTGTTTGCTACAGAATGTACAGAAAGGTTATATGCATTAACGGCAGCTTCTAAGAGTTCCGCGAAGGATTCGTAGATTTTCTCAGATTTTAAACATCGCATAATCGCATAATCTCAGTGGAGTGAAATCTCTCTATCTGACCGTTAGATGTGCTTGTGTAGTAGGGTGGCTTGATTTTTTTTTTCTTCGAATTCAGTTTTCGGGCACTAGCCAAAATTTGTCTTTATATATCATACTGTCAGGTAAATTTAAGTTTTTGAAAAAAAAAATGGAATCTTCTACTCCCCAAGGTCATGGAAACTTTGCATGAAGCCCAAAAAAAAACCTAAAAAAAAGATTAAATTTACGCCCAAAAACAAACACGAACGAATTGCAGAGACATAGAAAGAGCGAAAAACGCGGCAGAATTAATTTCAGTCCTCTATTCGATTGAGCAAATAAAAGTGTTTCACTTAGGTAACTAGGACATCTGTTGTGGATTACATTATGGATTTTCAGTATTAACCTGAACTTCAAGTAATCATCAAGGTGAGTTACGCAGATGAGATACACTGTTATGCCTTGGAATGGAGTAAATAAATCGAATACAGTCGTTAAAAGCCACATTCAGTTTGCGCTTACATTCACAGTCCAAAACTATTAAAACTGAAGTAGGGCAAAATCAGCGATTTAACAAGGTATTTTTTCATATTGTGTAAGAGCAAAGCTGAGGAAGATCTTAGTGAACGTAGTCCATAGTAAATCTTTCTAACAGTATCACTTATGGCATCGCAGCAGGTTAGATTACTGTTGATGTAAAATCCGAAGTATGTATTTAACATGACTCACATAAACAATAACTTCGTTATCAAGAATAACATTTGGAAAATCTAAAGAATTAATTTGGACTCTAGAGCATATCATGGCTACTGACTTAGTTGGATTGAGATTCATACCATTATCAAGTGACCAAGCAAAAATATGACACAAATCTTCATTTAAGCGAGCTATACAATCCTCCATCAAACCTATTGGACGAGATATATACAGTGACACATCATCAGCGTACAGATGCATTTGGCAACTTAGGGCAACGTCAGGAAGGTCATTTATAAATAGAGAAAACAGTAAAGGACCCAATACTGAGCCTTAAGGAATTTTCTCATTTGTAACAACGGAATTAGATATGCCAACCTCCGTTTTAACTCGTTGAGTCCGGTCTTTCAGATAGCTATACAATAGTTTAAGCGAAGTATTAGAAAATTTGAAATTTCTTTTGAGTTTTGAGAGCAGTACTGAATGGTCTATGCTTTCAAAGGCCTTAGAGAAATCTAGGAGTACCAAAATGCCAAACCTATCTGAATCCAAAGCCTGACGGATATCAGTTGTAGATTTGAGTACTGCCGATTCACAGCTGTGGTTACTACGAAATCCCGATTGCCATTTTGAAAGCCTGTATTAGTCAAAAGATTTGAATTTGTTCATGCATTACTTTTTCCAGTACTTTACTCAGAAAACATAAAATACTAATGGGCCTGCAATCAGAGGGGTCCAAAGGATTTGCTTTTTTGGGAACTGGTAAAATATTGGCATTTTTCCAAACAGCAGGAAATTTGCAGCTGTATATGCATTTATTAAAGATATGGAGTAGGTAATTCAGTACTAAGGGGATGATAAGTTTTACAAATTTCGGCGAAATGTCATCGGGACCAATGGAATTGGATTTGACTGAACTAATTGCACTTAGAATCTCATTAATTCCTATACATTCAAACGAGAAAGGGCTTGCCCTCTCAGACATCGTAAAATAATCTATCGGGTTATGAGAAATGGATGCAATCGGGCACAGAGTAGAGGACATGACTGCAGGATGAAACGGACAATTGATTACATTTTTATCTTCTTTGACACCTAATTTTTTAAGATTGTTCCATAGTCCTTTAGAACTGAGATTTGGGTCAAGTTTTACTAACAAATAAGTAGGCTTGGAGTTACGAATTAAAGAAGTTACCTTATTTCGAGCAAAGGCGAACTGTCTTTTGTTACGCTCAGTCGGATTTCTTTTGAATTTTCTATAGAAATGCTCTCGTTCCCTAATGAGAAGCTTGATGTTGTGGGTGTACCATGGGCATCTTTTTGCCTTTATTTGTTTAGTAACAAAGGGTATATAGGCTTCAAAAAGTTGACCCAATAAGTTGTTAAACAGTGCAATTTTATTGTCCACATCAGGCAAGTAATAAATCGCATCCCACTCAAACATATTAAAATTCGCACTAACTTTTTCATAATTAAAGTCACGATACTATCTGAAGCTTATACTCCGGCTACTATTTGTTCTCCCGAACTGAAAAGAGCAAAAGATAAAGTCATGGATAAAGTCCGAAGTTGGCCTGATTTGATCATTTCCCATTATTCTATTACTTGAACTAGTCAAAAACATATCTAGCAGCGATGGGTTTGTATCAGATTTTAAACAAGTTGGCCAAGAAGTATTCACAACTGAAAGAGCAAATTTATGACAGAAGTGTTTAAATAATCGCGTGAGGCTATTGTTCAATAAATAATTCACATTAAAGTCACCCCCAATCAAAACATCACTGTACTTTGGACCCAGTCTCTCTAAGGTTTCCTCAAGTTCAACCAGATTTTCTTCACTAAACATGTTTGGTGGACTATAAACAGCCACAATTAGTTATTTTTCAAACTGGTTCCTTAATTCAACACATATAAAGTCTACACTAGGTCTATTTGATTTGTAAACTGTATAAGCTATTAAATTTTCCCGCTAAAACATGCAGACACCACCCCCAACCCTATCTTTACGGTCATTTGTATGTATTTTAAACCCTGGAAAGTCAACATATGCATCGGCAACATTGTTATTCAGCCAAGATTCTGAAACCATAATGATATCCAAACTAGATGTGCTAAAAATTATATATAACATTTTATATTTAGATCTTATACTCTCAGCATTCAAACAGCAAATACTGAGACCGTCAAACGTTTCACACAATACATTCAAAACGCATCTTATATTATCGGGATCTGTACCTATCACCATAATAAAATTGAAAAAAAAAAACACCAACACCACCAACCCAGAAGAGAAAACCATTTTTAATAATAAATTCAAAATCATACTCAAATGTGCTAGATTTGTAAATAAATTTGTTAAACTTAAAAGATAAATAAATAAAAGTAGTAGTTTATACAAGTACATTTTCAAAAACTTCATAGCGACTTTCATAGTGAGAAATTTAGTGCTCTGCTTAATTAATTCAATAATAAGTAATATAATAAATAGCATGCAATTGGTTCTAATTTTTATAAAATATAATATAAAAACAAATACAATATTCGTACATAAGTGTCAGTAACAGCAAAATTAAAAGCAGCTCCCATCAACAGCATCCAGCTTTGTACAATTATCACCCATTCCATCAGGCGCAGCATTAACAATAAGTGAAGAAGTAAATACCAGTTCTCTATCTCCATTCTTTTCACTCAATTCAGCATCCACATAAGTGACGACATCGTTTATATTATTTAGTACAAAATTATTGTTAATTGTTTTTGGCCATTTTTGAAACTGATATAAATAAAAGTATTTTTCTTCAGAAAGAAAAAGGTAACTATAGTTGTTACATTTATTGCATTTAATTTACTAAGTGATGATCAAGTTTCAAAACTGTGGAAATAATTTCACAGGACCATGTTTGCTTTTTGTTACTTAATTAAAGTGTTTTACTCGAACAAATAGTGCATAATTAATTTTTTATTTAGGAAATTATAAGATTTTTTGTGAAATAATGTTTTCAGAACACTCAATTTTATTCCAAAACTAATAAAATATAAAGCCATTTGATAAAATTTTCACGAATTGTGAAGAACAGCTGAGTGCCAAAAATGATTCGCTCAACAAACACAGTTTCTCATCATATACATAAAGTGGTGTCAAAAACATTCCGGATTTTTTTGGTAAACAGCATTGATTGTTGGTTTGTGATATAAAAATGAAAAAATCAAATTTTTGCAATTTTTTCCCATTTTTAGTGAACAATTTTATTATTTGAAACAAAAACCATGGAACTTTATCCATCAAAACAAAAAAAAAAATCAAAAAATTAAAGTTAATTCAAAATTTTAAGGTGACAAACTAGCCGGATTTTTTTTCAATTTACTTTTATTATTTATTTAATATTTTGCCCAGTAACCCCTGTTTTTTATCACAGCTCGGCATCGAAGAGGCATTGACTGGATTAAATTCTCGAAAACAGAAGCAGGAACATTCTCCCATTCATTTTTCAAAGCTGCAAAAAGAGAAGTTGTTGACGTGTGCTTTTTTTTCCCAACCCGCTCACTGAAAAGCACACTCCTCCATTTGCTTAAAGACCAGTTAAGATGATTTTTTGCAAATTCAACCCTGGGTTAAATGTTTTGATTAGGAATTTTAAGTCTTTCCCAAATACCTTTTACGGATTACCTTTTTTTACGATGTTTAGCAGTAAGAAGAGGTTTTTTAGCTGGCCGAAATGCAAAAAGACCGAAATCTCTTAAACGCTTCCTGACCGTACTTGGCCCTATGGGTAGATTAAGTTCATCACAAATTGTCTTTGAAGTCCCAAAAGGGTCTTTAAGCATGAAATTCTTTATGCGCCTATCAGTTTTAATTGTTGTTTTGCGAGGGCGTCCACCAAAATGATCTGCTTCTACTGATTTTCCACTTTTAAATTTTTTAATGATGTCGCAAACCGTTGATGTTGGAATTTTTAAGATTTCAGCGATTACTTTTTGTTTTATACCGGCTTGGAACTTTTCTATTATTTCGTATCGAATCGCGTTGTTATAACGTGTTTAAGGCATTTTATGCACTATATAATTTCAACTTACACAGCTCTCAACTTGTAAAAACGTTTTAATCTACGGCTTGAGTCAAAAGACTCGAAAAAACCGTTACTTTAACATCGAGACTCGCAACCTTCCTTAAATCCGGTTAGTTTTGCACAGGCATGTTACTGAGTAACTTTATAAAATAATTTTTTTTTATTGTTCTTGTCATCGTAGCATTAAATTTTTAAGATTATTATTAACTTGTCTCATACTCTTTACAAATTATTAAAAAACTTATGGAAAGTTGTTAGTTTTCTACTTGGTATTAAGAAAATCATTACTATGGGAAAAAATCCGGAATGTTTTTGGCAGCACTGTACATATATGTAAGAGCTTGAACTGAACTCATGTTGAAATACTGAAACCGTCATCCCATTAGAAATATGTAATTCATTAATCGAATAGGATATCCGTCCATCAATGTCCAAGAAATCCAAATTTAATCTTGTACAAGTGTTGATTACCAATTGTAAATCTTTTAAAAAATTGTGTTTGAAAACACGAAGTAGTACAAAAAATAGTATTTACTATCAATTTCCGATGAATTTTAGTATTTACTTGAATGAATTAAGTATCTACTGAAAGTATTTGGCAGCAAGTAGGAAATTAATTTTATGCTTACGAAATTAAGTAAATAGTATAAATATAACCCTCTACTAAAAGTATTAGTTTTTACTATAACTTTATACTTTCAGTGATTACTTCCGTTTTATGCATATTACCTCATTGTTGTTCATCATGTGAAGCGGAATGTGTTGCGGAATGTGAAGTTCGTGGTTCGCAAATTGGCTGTGATTGTTCACAACGATTTTCTTTGGTAGTAACTACTTTGTCGATTTGTATAGCGATGTGATGTTGATTCGTGGAACGATGATCAGGTTGTGAAGCAGAAGTTCAAGGCGAGATACAGAAATGCGTTATTTTGCTGAGTCTATTCCGTGGCTTCAAATTAGTTTTAGCTTTTGGGGTCTCAGATTTCTCTTATATTGTAGTGTTTTAAAATTTGAGTTAATAGAGTTATACCAGAAAATATAAATAGTTTATTTATATTAAATCAGTAAGTACCTACATATATAGCACAATTAAAAACTGCAACGGGATTTAAAATTGTAATAAATTTGATAATAATACCATTTTTGCGCTTTTTTATTTTTCTTCAGAGTAATGGTTACGCCTCGCACGAGGTAGTTGTTGCTTTTAAATGCAAATTGTTTACATTTTTTAGGTCTAATTCGCTTCGAGACCGGAAAAAAACACACCTATAAATGTGTGTCCACGCCATTAAAACTTTTTAGGAAACAATATTTAAAAACATAATTAGCCGTGATCGGACGTGTCGTGGGGTGCGCACAGTTTGTAATTTGGTTAAACTAAATTTTCTCTAAAATGAATTGTATAATTTGCAATAGTAAGATAGATCGCAACAGTGTTAACAAAATAAAATGCAGTGACTGTAATTTGTATTGTCATGGCTCGTGTATGAACTTAACGCCCGCCGAAATTGAATTTTATAAAAACTCGAAAGATAATTCTTTTCGTTGTGATAAATGCAAAGCTCTTCGTCGTAAATCTATGCACCTTCACGCTTTACCTTTAAACGCAGCAACAACTACTGCAACAACAGCAACACATAATACCCTGGATCTTTGCTCATCGCCTAATACGTCATCAAAAAACGAAATTTCTTCTGATGTTGGCACTCATTTGCCTCCAATAAAATCAAGCAAAGGCACAGTTAACGATGCTGCAGATCGTTGCGTTTTGCAGTCAAATAGGTCAATAACCCTTCAAATGCTATATGAAGAAATCATAAGCTTGAAAAAAATCAATCAAGACTTTCTTCGTACTGTTCATCAATTGGAAGACGAGAACAAGTGTCTGAAAGAGAGGATCTCTTCTCTTGAGGAAAAACTGAAATGGAGAGAACAAAAGCAATTGGAGAGCAGCATTGAAATCCAAGGTGTACCGAATGTCAACAAGGAGAACGTGTCGGAGTACATACACACGATTTTCAATGATGTTCTTAACGTCAGCATTTCATCTAATGAAATTGAGAATTGTTATGTAAGACAAGCTAGGGCAAAAAAATCTGATTCTACCTCTTCTACCAACAACAACAAAAGTGACAAAAACAACAATATAATTCGCATCAAATTTTCGTCTGTGGATGCAAAGAGGAAAGTCATGTTAAGCAAGAGGTCTGCAAAAAAAAAAACTGGTTTCATCTGTTTTTTGCAACAAAGATAGTAGTATGGTAATAATAATAATATATATATTAATGATTGCTTAACAAGCTACAATAGAGCTTTATTTCTTGAAGCAAAAAAAAGTAAAATTAGAAAAAAAATTTAAATACCTTTGGTTCCAAAATTCAAAAATTTTATTACGTAAAATAGAAAAAGGAAGGATCATTGCTATAAGATCTCAGGATGATTTGAAGGCGCTGATGCTTGAAAAGTATCTTTAATTTTCTTACATTAATAGTGTTCTAAAATAAAAATCTTTAATGTTTGCCTTAAGCAACATTCAAGATCCATATAGCAATGACCCTTCTAATTTTACTATAAAAAATGTTAACGATTTTAATTTAAACTCTAGAAATGAAAATTCATTTACAGTTTTTCATCAAAACATTAGAAGTATGCGCAAGAATTTCGATGTATTGTTAAGCCATTTAGAACCCTTTGCTTACTTGCCAGATATTATATTTTTATCAGAAATTTGGATATTCAATTGTGAGAAAGACGATTTTTCTATTACTGGCTATAATTTTTATGCTAAAACAAATGATAATTACTCTGCTGGCGGTGTAGGAGTTTTTGTGCGTGACGCTGTCGAACATGAGGCTATATATCTTTGTCTCAGTAGTGCTGATGTTTTAAAATTATCATGTAGAGATTATCTTTCACTTTCTGTGCTTTTATAGACTTCACTCTATTGAACCAGGTGTTTTTTTGGAAGAGTTTTCATGTTTGTTACAGGCTGAGAAAGGTTCCAACTTAATTCTTGCCGGCGACTTTAATATTGATATATTGGTATCTAGTTATATATCTAATTCCTTTTTAAAATATGACGGCTGAGAATGGCTTGTTAAGTTTCATAAACGAACCCACTAGGCCGGACTCTGGTTCTTGTTTGGACCATGTCTTTGCAAGATTTTCGAAACTATCAGGTGAAAGGTGTGTTGGTGCTAACTTTGATTTAGGAATTTCTGATCATTGCATGACCGGAATAGTTTTAGTTGACTTAAAGGATTTTTTACGTAAAAGAGCGGAAAATGTGCAAGTTAAGAAAATAAACTTTGAAGAGCTTAACAGCAAACTGTTATTGGAAGATTGGTCTGCTGTTTATGCTCAAGTAAACGCAAATGATGCATATAATTGTTTTCTGAATATTTTACAGAATTACTTACAATTTTGTTCAAAATCTTTTGTTAAAAATAAATCTGATCTAAAATTAAAACCTTGGATTTCGTCGTATGTGCTCAAACTAATCAAACTAAAAAATAAATTTTGCAAAAAGTGTCATAAGAACCCTTCAAATCAATGCCTAAAACTTCGTTTTAAGAATTTAAACAAAAAAGTTAGATTTGAGATAAAAAAAAGCCGTGAAGTCTACTTTCATAACAAATTTCGAAGCGCCCAAGGAAATTCTAGAAAGCAGTGGAAAGTCATTAATTCAATAACCAATAGAAAATCTAAAGAAAAACAAAGTTCTTTTATATTGTTAGATGATGATGGGCATGATATTGAGGAACCTTCTCTAGTAACCAATATTTTTAATAAATTTGTCTCTTCTATAGGTGAAAATTCGTTAGCACTGGCTAAAAATCAGTTATGTATGCGTTGTCCACGCATTGAATTAGTTGAGACTTCAAACAGTGGATGTGGATGTGATAGCGTTTCAAACATTACCTTAAAAAAAATTGCGTTGAACCTTGTCGATATTTTGACACATCTTTTCAATTTGAGCGTCTTGAAGGAAGTTTTCCAGACAAATTAAAATGTGCCTACGTCTTACCTCTTTTCAAAAAAGGAAACAAGAAAGATAAAAACAACTACCGGCCAATTTAATTGCTTTCATCTATATCAAAAACTTTTGAAAGAGCCTTAAAAGCTAGAATGTTGAGCTATCTTAAAAAGATGCATTTTTTCAACGATGCTCAGTTTAATTTTAGGGAGGGTATCTCTACTGAAGATGCTCTTTTAGCATTCACTTCCAGTATTTACAAGGGACTAGATGACAAGAAATTCTGTGCAGGATTCTCCGTCGATATTATAAAGGCTTTCGACATGGTGGACCATGACATACTTATTGATAAATTATACCTTGCTGGTTTTCGTGGCTTTATTTTAAGCTGGTTTTCTTCTTACCTCACTAACAGATCTCAAAAAGTTAAGATAAATGAGAATATTAGTGATTCTGTATTTATTAATAAAGGAGTTCCCCAAGGGTCTGTCCTCGGGACCATTTTTTTCCTTATTTTTCTTAATTCACTATTCTCCCAACGGTTTAGAGGAAAACTAACAGCTTTTGCGGATGACCTTGGGATTGCGTACGGCTCTTCCAGCGCCTTGAATTTGGTTGCTGATATTAATCATGACGTTAGATCATTGAGTGTTTGGTTGATAACTCATAGGTTAGTTATCAGCAACAAAAGGAAGTTATTGTTTTTTAATCTGCGTCAGATGGAATCCCCTGACACTGATTTATGTTTACACTCTTGGAGTTGTAACAAATTTGTGTTTGATTATAACTGTAATTGTGGTAGACACAATAATAATTATAGTTTCAATGAAAACTTAAGATGTGGTTCAGATTGTTTTACAATTGAAGTTGTTGATAAGTTCAAATACTTAGGAGTATGGATTGATGGTAATTTGAATTGGTTAGATCATATATCTTTTTTAAAACAAAATTTTCGTGTTTCTCTTCGCCACCTTTTTCTTTTAAAAAATTATTTGAGTGATATTGCATTAAGGTCGGTATATCATGCAACTTTTCATTCTAGGCTACAATATGGGGTTTCTTGTTGGGGCGGCACATATACCTCTTATTTACAAAATTTACTTTTAATACAAAAAAAAAGCTATTCGTTTACTAACTGGTGCAAGTCGCTTAAGTCCATCTATGTCGCTCTTTAAAGACTTGAAGATTCTTCTAGTAAAACATCTCTACTACTATAAAGTTTTAAAAATATTTTTTATTCAAAGTGGTTATTTTCGGAGTCCTATAACTGACACACGTAGTTTACGAAGCAACTCAGCATTTTTGGTCAATAAACCCTTATTTGGAACAACCCATTTTCGAAACTTTTACACTATCGTCGCATGCAAATTATATAATTCATTGCCTATAAACTTGAGGCTCTTAAGAAATCAATGTTCTTTCTTAAAGCAAGTTAAGCTTTGGCTTCTAAATTTCAACCATGATGAAATTATTAATGCTCTAACATATCTGTCGTAAATTTTGTTAAAGGTCTAGTATCTCAAAAATGTTATGTTTTTCTTATTAAAATTATGGCTTATTATGAAATTCATTAAGATTTATCAATTACAAAATTTTTTTAAAGAATTAACTGTTCACCCCACAATAAAAACAAAAAAAATGTATTACAGCTAATTTGAACTTGAACTTAGTTATAATTATCTTTTTGATGTGATATTCACACTAATTTATTTTGAATTAATTATATCACTACTTATTCTATATACATACTGTTATATTAGTCTAACTCACTCACTCACTCACTCACTCACTCACTCACTCACTCACTCACTCACTCACTCACTCACTCACTCACTCACTCACTCACTCACTCACTCACTCACTCACTCACTCACTCACTCACTCACTCACTCACTCACTCACTCACTCACTCACTCACTCACTCACTCACTCACTCACTCACTCACTCACTCACTCACTCACTCACTCACTCACTCACTCACTCACTCACTCACTCACTCACTCACTCACTCACTCACTCACTCACTCACTCACTCACTCACTCACTCACTCACTCACTCACTCACTCACTCACTCACTCACTCACTCACTCACTCACTCACTCACTCACTCACTCACTCACTCACTCACTCACTCACTCACTCACTCACTCACTCACTCACTCACTCACTCACTCACTCACTCACTCACTCACTCACTCACTCACTCACTCACTCACTCACTCACTCACTCACTCACTCACTCACTCACTCACTCACTCACTCACTCACTCACTCACTCACTCACTCACTCACTCACTCACTCACTCACTCACTCACTCACTCACTCACTCACTCACTCACTCACTCACTCACTCACTCACTCACTCACTCACTCACTCACTCACTCACTCACTCACTCACTCACTCACTCACTCACTCACTCACTCACTCACTCACTCACTCACTCACTCACTCACTCACTCACTCACTCACTCACTCACTCACTCACTCACTCACTCACTCACTCACTCACTCACTCACTCACTCACTCACTCACTCACTCACTCACTCACTCACTCACTCACTCACTCACTCACTCACTCACTCACTCACTCACTCACTCACTCACTCACTCACTCACTCACTCACTCACTCACTCACTCACTCACTCACTCACTCACTCACTCACTCACTCACTCACTCACTCACTCACTCACTCACTCACTCACTCACTCACTCACTCACTCACTCACTCACTCACTCACTCACTCACTCACTCACTCACTCACTCACTCACTCACTCACTCACTCACTCACTCACTCACTCACTCACTCACTCACTCACTCACTCACTCACTCACTCACTCACTCACTCACTCACTCACTCACTCACTCACTCACTCACTCACTCACTCACTCACTCACTCACTCACTCACTCACTCACTCACTCACTCACTCACTCACTCACTCACTCACTCACTCACTCACTCACTCACTCACTCACTCACTCACTCACTCACTCACTCACTCACTCACTCACTCACTCACTCACTCACTCACTCACTCACTCACTCACTCACTCACTCACTCACTCACTCACTCACTCACTCACTCACTCACTCACTCACTCACTCACTCACTCACTCACTCACTCACTCACTCACTCACTCACTCACTCACTCACTCACTCACTCACTCACTCACTCACTCACTCACTCACTCACTCACTCACTCACTCACTCACTCACTCACTCACTCACTCACTCACTCACTCACTCACTCACTCACTCACTCACTCACTCACTCACTCACTCACTCACTCACTCACTCACTCACTCACTCACTCACTCACTCACTCACTCACTCACTCACTCACTCACTCACTCACTCACTCACTCACTCACTCACTCACTCACTCACTCACTCACTCACTCACTCACTCACTCACTCACTCACTCACTCACTCACTCACTCACTCACTCACTCACTCACTCACTCACTCACTCACTCACTCACTCACTCACTCACTCACTCACTCACTCACTCACTCACTCACTCACTCACTCACTCACTCACTCACTCACTCACTCACTCACTCACTCACTCACTCACTCACTCACTCACTCACTCACTCACTCACTCACTCACTCACTCACTCACTCACTCACTCACTCACTCACTCACTCACTCACTCACTCACTCACTCACTCACTCACTCACTCACTCACTCACTCACTCACTCACTCACTCACTCACTCTTTAAATACACTGACTTTAAATACTGAATTCTTACAATGAAATCTAAGAAGCTAAAGGATGAGATAATTCGGCACATATCGGCATAGAACGTCATCGAAAATTTGGGCCATCGGATGGAGGTGTGCCGCCGAGGTTACGGCGGCCATTTGGCCGATATTTTATACCATACATAATTGAACCATACCAATATTATCATCATAAAAAAAAATGACAATAATTTCCTAAATAATTTGTGTTTTATTCAAAATCAACATCGGCCCTTAAAATTTAACAACCTTTATAAGATTTGACTTTAAATACTGAATTCTTACAATGAAATCTAAGAAGTTTTTTTTTAATAAATCTATTTTTTATTTAGAAAATAAAAAAAAAATATTTTTATAGTGTGTTTTGTTTATACGGGAGCTCACATTTAATTTAATTAATATCTAGGAAAGGATTGTGGCAAAGAAGTATGGTGGTTTTTTTTTCTTCCAGTACAAAAACAGTGGGATTTTTTTTCAAATACGGTGGGATTTTAAAAATCTCATCTGGCTTCAGTGCTTCCAAAATATTTAAGTACTTCAAAAACTTAAGCCAAGAGAAAAGATGACCTCAAGTTTTTTTGCCACCCTCTGTAAGATATTTTAAATAACCCTTGACATTCAAGTTTGGATTAATATCCCGTTTCAGTATTAACATAGTGTAATTGGTTTGATTATATAAACAAAAGCACGTTTTTGAATTATGTATTGCCACACCCTTCAACATTTTACATCTTGAGTTTATATCTTAAAAATAGTGGAGTTGAGGAGACAAAATTCAGCTCACAACCTTTTATTTGTGCCTGAGTGCCTGAAGAAAAGTTCACCATGTTCTAATAATCCTCAACACGTGGAACAAATCATGCGATACTTGTTTCGCTGCACTTGTGCAAATTCAGTTCTGCGTGATGTAAGTCACGTGACTCTTATTTAAATGAAAATTTTGCTATATAGAAATCAGTTTAACACACTTGTTGAGACAGGAACTTAAAAAAATCTTTAAGTACCTACTTCAAAAAAAATCTATAATAATAATGCATAGTAGTCTGTTTTAAAAGGCTCAGGCTAAGAACACACACGCTATCTTGGTCGCACAACTATTCAGTCGTTAGAACTGTTTAATTTAGAAGTAAATGAACACACATAATACCAAGCTATTGTGTTTTGCGACAACTTTTTTGGTCGTAACGACAAAATATCGCAAGTTTTTTTTTCAGAAAACCAAGTCAAATAAGTTTTAAATTAAATGAAAGGTGCTGACGTTAAGATCTTTATTTGGGCTTTGAGTGAAATATTTTCAGAATAGTTGGCGATGATTTAGAGGTATATATGTACCAGTGGCGAGGCGTCCATATAACTCGATTCCTACCGACTTACCTTTTACATTTTCTGCTATACAATAATGTTTACTAAATACGAGCAACATAAAGCCCATCACGGGATAAACCTAATATGTATCTATACATCAACCTGCACACTCCACCACTCAATTGAAAAGCCACACACGAAAACACACACACCTCATTATCATTAGTATGTGTATTCTGTCCACACTCTGTGCATAGCCAAAGCAAAGCAACCCGAAATATGTCGGGTTATAAAATCTGTCGCTAGATAGAACAAATTTATTTCCTTTCTCTTTTCTTCCTTATGATTTTCTGATTTTGACTCAACTCTGTTTAACTCACGCTCTCTTATGCAAAAGAATAACACGCTTTTTTCCGACTTATTTGGTGATTTTTGTGAGTATCTTCTACCGCTGCGCTGTGCTGTGGTAGATTAAATGAGTAGGTCAGTTCTCTTAGTTACTTAATGAGTTTCTGAGTTTGACTCGTCTCTGTTCCCCTTTCTTATGCAAACAAATAACACGCTTTTCTTCGACTTATTTGGTGAATTCTTTGTGTATCTCTTATCGTTGCGCTGTTGTTTAACAACAGCAAAGGCTGTTAACAACAGCAGTCTGTAGGTATTAAATGAGCTGATAAAATTTTCTACCGTTTAAAAAATGAAAATTCAGTTGGTTGCTTTTAATGTTCAATATTTTCTATTTTTTAATCCAGATAAATAATTATTTATAGAAAAATTTTATTTATTGGCTTAGTTTTTCTTGGAAAGCAGATCTGCCATATATTATTTAATATTGGTTACATATTAATATGTTTTAGAATGCATTTACGTTTGCAGGTAATTAATTTTTACATCGACTTACCGTTTGAAATTATTTACGCCTCGCCACTGATATGTACCTACATTATGTATTTGATTTTCGAAATAATAGGGCATATTTTCGATGCAGGCATGTAGAAAAATCATATCAAATCAAATTAGTAGTCACGTGATCAGTACATGTAGATCTTATTTTTTGAATCAACTAGGATTTTTATAAGAGTGTCTAGTTAGTCCCCCTTTTTTGGAATTGGGAATTTTAGATCTTGTTCCAGGTTGTTTCCGGTTTGTTCCGCATTGTTCGAAAATTGTTTTTGAAAAGTATTCAAAAATGGGGATTTTAGACCCAAAAAACCCGTTTTTGACCTAGCCCCCTTTATTTTGAAAATCAAATTTTTGAAATTTTTTTGGACCCCTATGTTCAAAATTTCGAAAGTTATGAGCAAAATTGAAAAAAATCTAGCCCCCCCTTTTTTCGAAATTCGTTGTTTTGAAATTTTGTTCGGGTTTAAAAAAGTGTTCTAACCATTGTTCCAAAAAATTAAAGCTGTAGTGCTTGTATTTTTAAAGATAAAGCCTTCAAAACTTTTTTTCAAAAATCCCAAAAACGGGCCTCCAAAATTTAATTTTTTTTTTTAAATCATTTGGTTTAGAAAACTTGATGGTAAATGCATCTGTTGAAAAAATATTCTGAGTCTAGCTTTATATTATCAGTTTAAAAACTAACTTTAAAAAAAGTTTTTTAATTTTTAAAAAACTCCATTAACCCCGCTTTTTGAAAAATCAAAAATCCAAAAGTTTTTCCAGGTCAAACGCTAATTTGTCTTAAGTGTGTCAAAATTTTATATAAAAATATAAATATTTAAAGGTTTAAAATAACAAAAATGAATATAGCACTTTTTTTGCTCCCCTTTCAAAATTTTTTATTAAACGAAAATACTTATTTCGCACCCCCTTTTCAAACTCAGACAGCAAAGAAATTTCCTAACATTCTATTAGGTCTTCTCTACATTGTCCCAAGGTAAAATCTTTAACGAAAAATAATTATTAAAAAAAAACTTAAATTAAAAACTTTACCCCCCCCCCTCATTAAGTTATAAAAATAATCAAAGAAATTCCTCAAAAAGACACAGATTTTTACGATATTAAATAAAACACTTCAAACTTGTTCCAGGTTGTTCTAGGGCTCTTCTTAATTGTTCCAAACTTTCGTTTCCTTCTTAAATTGATTTTTAGTACGAAAAATTTCATTAAAATGCTCCCCCGCCCCCTTTTTCCAAAACTCCAAAATCTAAAACTTGTTCCAAGTGCAGAATTACTCAAATCCAATTGTTCCAAAGAATCATACAAAAATATTGAAAATTTTAAGCCCAAAAAACACTTTATATGAAAATATCTTTTTATCCTTGTAAGTAGTAGTTTTTTGAAAATATGTGCATTAAAAATTTATTTTAAAGAAACAGAATTTTAATGTCGATTAGATAAATGCTACAGAAATCTGAAACAAGTATTTAATTTTTTAAAATTTTGAAAGGGGAGCACTGGGGAGCAAAAAAAGTGCTATATTCGTTTTTGTTATGTTAAACCTTTAAATATTTATATTTTTATATGAAATTTTGGTACACTTATAACAAATTAGTGTTTGACCTGGAACAACTTTTGGATTTTTGATTTTCAAAAAGGGGGGTTAATGGAGTTTTTTAAAAATTAAAAAAACTTGCAGATTTTTTTTTTAAAGTTAGTTTTTAAACTGATAATATAAAGCTAGACTCAGAATATTTTTTCAACAGATGCATTTACCATCAAGTTTTCTAAACCAAATGATTTAAAAAAAAAATAAATTTTGGAGGCCCGTTTTTGGGATTTTTGAAAAAAAGTTTTGAAGGCTTTATCTTTAAAAATACAAGCACTACAGCTTTAATTTTTTGGAACAATGGTTAGAACACTTTTTTAAACCCGAACAAAATTTCAAAACAAAGAATTTCGAAAAAAGGGGGTGCTAGATTTTTTTCAATTTTGCTCATAACCTTCGAAATTTTGAAAATAGGGGTCCAAAAACTTGGAACAATGTTCAGAACAACTAGAACAACCTGGAACAAATTTCAAAAATTTGATTTTCAAAAAAAAGGGGACTAGGTCAAAAACGGTTATTTGGGTATAAAACCCTCATTTTTAATAATTAAAAAAAAAAAACGGTGGAACAAACCGGGAACAAGTACCAAAATTACCAAATTCCAAAAAAGGGGGGCTAACTTCACACACTCTGTTTATAAGCCCCAGACAAGTTAAGCTAAGTACAGACGATTTTCAGATATAAAAATATTGTCAGATATTTCAATTCTCTGACAAAAGCTGCCAATGAGCTGAAATTTGCCGAATATCTTTCAATGAAAAATTATCTGTTCACACGGTTGGCAGATTTTGTCCCAAAGTCTTACAATTTCATTGTCAGATGGTTAGGTGTCAGACAAATTAAAAGTTTTGTTCGTCGTGGTCAGTGCAGAAATTTTTATGAAAATAATTTTTAATAAAAATAGAAAATATTGGGATTGCAACCATTTTAACGGCCTATGTGTTGGAATAGAGCGAGAAAAATTACGATAATTTTCTTTCAGTTTTGTAACAAAAATTATTTGTTTATTTTTTTATTTTTCTGACATAATAAAATTAGAACCCCTTATTTTAAATATAACAGGGTGTTCCTTTAAAAGCGAACCGTTGTTCCTATTTTCGCACAACATGCTTAATCTTTAAAGTGAAGATGCCTAACAGTAAAAAAAAGACACGAATAAAATACAAAACTTAAAACAAGTTCGATTTTGCGTCCGCACAAATAGATTTATTATTTTTACAATTTACAATTTTGTGTGAAAATTGTGCCAGAAACGTCATTGTCAGCCTTTGTTAGACGACAATGAATTTCTTCAATTGCAATTGTCAGATTTCTTAAACAATGACATCTGACAATTTCAAACAAGTTTGACAATATCTTAATTGTCTGACAATAATAAAAAAATGTGTGTTCAGACTATTGTCACATAAGTGACAATTTCATTGTCGTCTAACAACGACTGACAATAACGTTTCTGGCAATATTTTCACACAAAATTGTAAGACATTTGGGACAATTTTTTTACTGACAGATCTACAATACTGTAACGACTAAATTACTCAACTTCTTTTGAATTATAATGTAACGTCTTTTATGGAGCGCCATCTTTTGATCTTTTGGAATATAGCTAAGTCACAAACCGATATTGAACGCTACCACTTGTAACTTTGAGTGAGCTTTTTCGAACATCGAAAGAATGTTCGAGATTGGAAGGGGAAATTATAACCCCACCTACCTGTCATAGAAAGATCGAGAAGCAAATACGAGAACCTTCACGAAAATACTAGGAACTAAATATTGGGTATAAAAGAGAGCTTGGCTGCCACCCTGAGTACAGTTTGTTTTTAATAGTGACAGAATAAAGTTGGTTGTAATAAGAGATAAGTAAATTGTTTAAGGAAATTATTTTCGGTATATTTGAGTGTTGAATAATAAATTGATTGGTTTTAAGAAAGTGAAGTGTTTTATTTACAAAATAAATAAGTGGAAGTTTTAAAACAAAGTAAATAAGTTTTATCCATCGAACCCGAAGAAAATATTACATTGGTGTCAGAAGTGGGATAAAACTTAATATCTGTGAATTCGGAAAATTTATGGTGATAAATTAATAAAACAAAGACAAAAAGTGAAAGTGGTAAAAGTAGAAAAATAAAAATAAAAATAAAAATAAAAATAAAAATAAAAATAAAAATAAAAATAAAAATAAAAATGGGTAAGACATTGAATGAATTAAATTGTGTTGAACTTAAGGCAGAATTGAGTAAACGAGGTCTTCCTACTGCTGGAGCGAAAAATGACCTCATTATCCGTCTGCAAGAAGATTTAAGACAACACAGTGAAAACCCTGACATATTTGTATTCGAAATCGAAATGCCGATAGAGCAAGTAAGTACTGGTGCCGACTTGTCGTCAATGATGACTCTTCTCCTCGAACAAATCAAGGAACAACGTGTTGAACAAAAGAGTGAACAGAAGAATCTTCTCGAGCAAATCGAAGTCAAGCAGAAGAATGTTCTCGAGCAAATCGAAGACCAACGTAAAGAGCAAAGAGACCTTCTAGAAGAACAGAAGAATCTAATCGAAGGTAAGCTCGATACATTCGAGAACAAGTTCATTGCTCTTGGTGGACGTATGGATGATGTAGACGCAAGGCTCGAGAGAGTTCAAGAAAAATTCGAAGGCCAAATTCAAAGCATTGCCGATGAATTAGACAAAGTTCGAAAAATTAAGATTCGAGAAAGTGTTGGCGATTACCCAAAGAAGAAGGAAATGCATCCACCGACTTTTGATGGGCAAACTTCTTGGTCGATCTACAAGAAGCAGTTTGAGGCAGCCGCAGCAACGAACGGCTGGGATGACGAAGACAAATTTATAGCTCTGACGCTTGCTCTAAGAGGACCTGCTGCTGAACTGCTGCAAACCATACCAGCAGATAAGAATGGCAACTTCAGTGCTCTTGTTCAGGCCATTGACAAACGCTTTGGAGATGGCCATATGCAAGAAGTCTTCCGCGTCCAGCTCAACACCAGAGTTCAGAAAAGAGGAGAAACTTTGCAACAGCTCCAAGCGGACATCGAACGGTTGGCGCATCTGGCATATCCAGCTGCAGGGGATGAAATCATCAGCCAATTCGCAACAGAAGCCTTCATCCGTGCTGTATCTGATATCAACTTACAGCGAGCAATTCGAACCGCTGGAAAACGCACGCTTCCTGAAGCTTTAGCGTTCGCTCTGACTATGGAAGCAGCAGAACAAGCTTCCCAAGGAATTCATCGAGTCAGAGAGGTAGAAGTTGAGGAATGCTCATGTCAGAAAATCGCATTCCAAAGAAGCCAGCGTGAAGGTCCTGCTCGATGCTGGAATTGTAACAAAACCGGACATCTCCAGCGGCAGTGCAGATTACCACCGAGAAGAGCTGCATGTCAACATTGTGGAAGCAGAACCAACTCAACTTGTTCAACTTGTTTCCCAGGCGGGAAACACTATCCAAGTCTCACAGACTAAACGAGACAACAAAAGTCTGACAGTAGAGGCAATAATAAACAACAATAACCACGTGGCTACAATCGACACCGGTGCCACCGCCTCCATTGTACGAAGAGACTTGGTCAAGATGAATTGGCTACATAACACCAATAGCTACCGTCTAAAGACCGCCACAGGAGAGGCAGCAAAAGTGTATGGTGAGGTTCGTCTAACGATCCGTTTGGCAGAACTAGAGTTTTCGCATCTATTTCTGGTAGCGGATATATGTGACGAGTGCATCGTTGGAATCGACTTCATGAAGGAGCATGGAATAATTTTGGATATCGGTAAGCAAGTTCTAAAGTTTCAAAATGTGGAGATTCCGATGGTCTATGGCAACGAAAACTCAACAACTATTAGGACCGTCATCAAAGAAAACATTTGCTTGCCCGCTTCTTCGGAAGTATTCGTGTGGACGAAACTAAAGGCTGACTGTGGAAGCCATCGATACCTCATGGTGGAGCCAGATACGGAACAAAGTTCCCAAAACATCATGGTAGGGAAGACTCTTGTGGCACCAAAGAACAACATGGTGCCTGTACGGATACTGAACATAAAACCGTACGAAATTAAACTCAAGAAGGGAGAAATAGTTGGGCAATGTGAATCTGTATCCGCAATTACCAGAATCACCGAAGCGGAAACAAAGAAACCTATGGACTCCGAAAATTTAAAAGCCCAAATTCTGAAGTCATCTAATCTCAGTCAACATCAGCTTAATGTTGCTGGGGATCTCCTTCATGAGTATGCTGATATATTCTCTTCACCCAGCGGGCAGTATGGTCGAACACAACTAGTGCAGCATCGAATCGATACCGGAGATGCAAGGCCGATTCGGCAACCAGCAAGACGTCTCCCTTTGGCAAAACAAGCTGAAGTTGAGGAAATGATATCGACCATGAAGGAAGATGGGGTAATCGAAAATTCCAAAAGCCCTTGGGCATCACCAGTCGTTCTTGTCAAAAAGAAGGATGGAAGCACTCGATTTTGTGTGGATTATCGAAGACTGAACGATGTGACAAAGAAAGATAGCTACCCTCTACCCAGAATCAGCGATACATTAGACGCGATGGAAGGAGCCCAATGGTTTTCAACTTTGGATTTGAAGAGCGGTTATTGGCAAGTAGAAATCCATCCAGAAGATCGGGAAAAGACGGCCTTCTCCACAGGAAATGGTCTGTGGCAGTTTAATGTGATGCCATTTGGGCTATGCAACGCTCCAGCAACTTTTGAGCGTTTGATGGAGTGCGTTCTACATGGACTAACTTGGAAATCTTGCCTGGTCTACTTGGACGATGTCATCGTGTACGGAAAAACATTTGAAGAACATTGTGAAAACCTTAAAGCTGTATTCCAGAGGCTTCGGGAAGCACACCTAAAGTTAAATCCAAAGAAATGTGCGCTTTTCAAGACCGAAGTTAAATATTTGGGGCATATCATCTCATCCCAAGGAGTGAAAACTGGCTTTTAAACTTCAAAAATCCAGAAGGTCAAGTAGCAAGATGGATCGAAAGGTTGCAGACGTATGACTATGAGATTCAACATCGAAGAGGAAAGCTGCATTCAAACGCAGACGCACTATCGCGGCGACCGTGCAAACCAGACTGTAAGCATTGCACACGCCAAGAAGAAAAGGAAATGGTCATCGTCCAACGAACAAAAGCTGATCCCATTTACGGCTGGAACAACGAAGAACTCAGAATGGCCCAACAAGAAGATTCGGATATCGAACCCATTCTTGCATGGAAGGAACACCAAGAGAAACCAGAATGGTGTGATATCTCCGACCGAAGTCCGGCTCTAAAAGCATATTGGGCACAATGGGACTCGCTTCATGTGCAAGAAGGGGTACTAAGGCGTAAGTGGGAATCTGCAGACGGTAAATCCTTTGTAATGCAGCTAGTCGTACCTCGGTCAAAAGTTAATGACGTTCTTCAAGAAATGCACGACGGAACTTCTGGAGGTCATTTGGGAGTGAATAAGACGTTGGAAAAGATACGACAACGGTTCTACTGCTGAACGCAAGAGATGACGTCGAAAGGTGGTGCCGAAAATGTGATACTTGTGCTGCTACCAGAGGACCGGGTAGAAAAATTCAGGGTAAAATGCAGCAGTATAATGTTGGCACACTTTTCGAGAGAATTGCTATAGACGTCGCAGGCCCTTTTCCTGAAACTAACAGTGGAAACCGATACATCCTTGTAGTCATGGATTAATTTAGCAAGTGGCCTGAAGCATTTGCCATCCCAAACCAAGAAACCAAAACAGTTGTGGATCAGATTGTCTTTAATTGGGTGAGCAGGTTTGGCGTTCCCATGGAACTGCATTCTGACCAAGGAAGGAATTTCGAATCTTAAGTCTTTCAGGAGGTGTGCACGCTTCTTGGCATTAAGAAGACGAGAACCACACCGCTCCATCCACAATCTGATGGGATGGTTGAACGATTCAACCGGACGCTTAAAGAACATCTATCAAAGGTTGTCGGCGACTACCAACGAGACTGGGACCGACATATCCCATTGTTCCTTATGGCATATCGAAGTGCAACCCATAGCTCGACAGGAAAAACACCATCGGAAATCCTGTTCGGATCAACAATACGCCTGCCAAGTGAAGTAAAATTTGGGTGTCGTCCAAATGAGTCACAGGGAACAGAAGACTATGTGGATGACCTCAAAGACAGGCTTATTGACATTCATCAACGAACAAGGAAAAACATAAAATTATCCAGTGATCGAATGAAAACAAGATATGACGTAAGAGCGACAGCATCAGGATTTTAAGAAGGAGACCTTGTGTGGTTTTACAATCCTCATCGACGAAAAGGACTATCACCAAAACTCCAACAAAACTGGGAAGGCCCATATACTGTTGTGAAAAGAATCAATGATGTGGTCTACCGTATACAGAGAGGGGTAAGAGGCAAATTAAAAGTAGTTCATTGTGACCGTTTACATCGATATAATGGTGAAAGAAGTAATGAAATTGCTCGGGACGATCAATCCTAAGAAGGGGGCAATGTAACGACTAAATTACTCAACTTCTTTTGAATTATAATGTAACGTCTTTTATGGAGCGCCATCTTTTGATCTTTTGGAATATAGCTAAGTCACAAACCGATATTGAACGCTACCACTTGTAACTTTGAGTGAGCTTTTTCGAACATCGAAAGAATGTTCGAGATTGGAAGGGGAAATTATAACCCCACCTACCTGTCATAGAAAGATCGAGAAGCAAATACGAGAACCTTCACGAAAATACTAGGAACTAAATATTGGGTATAAAAGAGAGCTTGGCTGCCACCCTGAGTACAGTTTGTTTTTAATAGTGACAGAATAAAGTTGGTTGTAATAAGAGATAAGTAAATTGTTTAAGGAAATTATTTTCGGTATATTTGAGTGTTGAATAATAAATTGATTGGTTTTAAGAAAGTGAAGTGTTTTATTTACAAAATAAATAAGTGGAAGTTTTAAAACAAAGTAAATAAGTTTTATCCATCGAACCCGAAGAAAATATTACAATACAATATTGTAAGATCTGACAATCATCTGTACTTAGCTTTACCGCCTGAACACAATAGATATGGAGCTGCAACTGTGGCTGCAGCTGGAATAGCATTTACAACAAGTCTTTTCACAATTATTAATAGCAGCTATGACTTTCGTCGTCTGTTGCGATTTAAAAAAAAACTCTTATTTTTCAGTGTACAATGTTGGCCTTTGTAATATACTATTCCTATGTCTCTTGGTATACTTAGTTACACATTAAAATATTTATTTATTATTCTCATGTAATGACAATTGTTTTTTATTTTTTTAATTAAATTATTAACATACTATACATATATTATTTTTTCTGTTTTATCCGTTAAATTTTGTAAGAAGCTCTTCTCGATATTGTGCTGCCAGGGGTAAGTATTTCAAAAGCTAGAGCCATTCTCTACCATTTTTTCTGAGTTTAGCATTCTCACTCCAAAAAATGTAAGTCTAAATTCATCCAGAACAGAGCACGTACCAAACAAGTGTTCTAAAGTTTCCTCTTAGATTACACATCGTGCAGTTGTTGTTCCTTCCATGGAGATTAAATGTTCCATTTAGAAAAAAGAGCCACCCCCTAGCCTTGAAGATTCACCTTATATCGGCGACATTGTGTGCTTCTTGCATATATCTGGTTCCTTCTTCATAGTTCAAGCAATTGTACAAGCCATATGAGGTTGAAAGTGTTGCTCTTTATCGGGCTATTGTGAGGTCATCGTTTGCAATCTCTGCACTTACATTTTGAACAATGCCTATCTGAAGCTTGCTTCTGTTTGCCTTTCCGACACACACACTGTAAAAACAACAAAGTACAATCGTATTGATAATAAAATTCAATTCAATTCAAAATCAAAAAGCAAGAAAAATTTATTTAAAAAATATGAATTTTTCAAAAATTCACCTAGCCAAGAAAAAAGCTTAAATCAAAAATTTTGCAAACACGAATCTTTTCATTTTTTATCGGCTTCTCAGCAATATATAATTTATTTCTAGAAAACATTTCCCTGATTTTATGATTTTTTACTCCAACTTTCATTTTTCATTTTTTGACTTTAAAATGTTTTAATCTCGAGTTTAAATTTTCCAGAATTTTCTTTTATATGTGTTTTTTGTTATTGTTTGCGTGTAAAATTTTTTACTAAGTTGCTATACACTTTTACCAAAACACGAAAGTACATGTATAAATCATCATAAACATACATACATTCCACAGTCCACAATTCAGCAACATTTTAGATGTCAAATAATTGATGAAGCTATTATATATTTTGACTGTACCATAGGTCATATGATTAAAATATAACAAACGAATTTTCTAGCAAAGTGGCTGTGTCTTTTTATTATCTTTGATCTTTTTTTGCTAATTTTTTAAAAGATTAAAAAAAAAACTTAGAGTTTACATTGGTCGAGTCGAGTCTTTTTACGAACCATAAACATTATAAACAATTGTCGAAAGTGTGTGCTTTTAAAACTTTAAGCTAAAATTGAAAGAAATCCAATTTACAATTGATCAAAAAGATAATCACGTGACTTAAATTTTGCATAGACAATTATCGATTTAATAAGTGATTTTCGAAGAATATCTTAACAATATTACTTAAATTTACTTAAACTAACTTAATTTAACTTAAAAATTAACTTAAAATTAACCAAAAATAAATTCAACTGGAAAGTACGAGGGTGCTCCAGACATCATCATTCACAGCACAAATAGCCGCAGTAACAGATTAAACAGTAAGTCTTGCTTGTTTCGTGTTGTAAACTCGTCTTTTCTTGAATTATAAATAAAAACAATTAGTTTAATACAGAATGGCTGAAAACAGTTCTTATAAATATGGTGAGCTTCAAAAGGGCATTTTGGTTAAGCTCATCAAAGATCTTACCAATTTTAAGAAAGCGCCAAAGGAACACAAAGGTAATACATATGCTTCGCGTTCATTTTTGTAAATTGGAAGAAGAGATGTTGGCTTCCAAATCCTACCATGAAGCTATTGTAGGGGGTGGTTTGCTGGAAGAAAATTTAAAGAAAGAAGAATTATTGGTGGTATATGATCAGATATATGAAATTTACCTCGAATATCGTGCGGAGTTGGCGACGCAATTGAAAAAGTCATGCCAAACACCACGGCTCCGGCAATCAAGGGTGCTCCGCCCCTTTGTACAGCTGCACCATCATCGCAATCAGGTATTCGACTTCGACGAAACTGCCTAATTCTAGCCAAAAACTGTGGGAAGAGAAGCTAGGTAATAGAAAAGATCTTTCAAAATTTAAAGAATTTACCGAGTTTTTGGAAACCCGTTTCCGGACTCTTGAAGTTGTAGCTCAACAGGAGCAAGGAGCAGCATTCCGGTCAAAAGAAGAGCCATCCATAAGACCAAGTTCCCAAGCAGCCAAGACGGAAGTTTTGCACGCCAAGCAAGTCACCAAGCAGCCAAACAAACAAACGGCTCATACCAACGTCGTAGAGCAGCTAGCATGTAAATTGTGCAACCAGGGCAAGCACACACTGAGGAAGTGCCAACGTTTTCTAAACATGGATGGTAAGGGACGCAGAGAGACGCACCTGAGTTTCAGCCAATGGTGCAACAACAACAACTTCAATCAATACAAGGACAAATTTATAACTACCATACTTCGCATGCTGATCGCAATTTTGCACATCAGGTGCTTCTGGCGACGGCAGTTGTGATGGCGCGTGCTGCAAATGGTAAATTACGCCTCTTACGTGCTCTGATCGACACTGGGTCAGAAACTTCGTTCATCACTGAAGCTGCCGCACAACTGTTGAAGCTGGAAAAACGTCGTACCTTTGCCAAAGTGTCTGGGTTAGGGTTGGTCAGCAGCGGCACTACGCAAAACTCCGTCGAAGTTCGTTTTGCTTCCTGCCACTCGACGTTTCAGACTGCCGTTCAGGCTTTGGTTTTCTGGGTATCTCCCGACCAAACGAGTGACACAAGGCAAATGGGACAATCTCAAGGGTCTTTCTTTGGCCGATCCTCATCTTTATGAGCCTGCACCCATCGATCTGCTACTCGGAAGTGACGTTTGCGCACAGATTATCCTTCTTGAGTTAAGACGCCCAGAGGTTGGCATTGGTCCGGTGACACAGAAGACCGAATTGGGATGGATAATATTCGGTCAAGTTCCATCAGTATCTCCACGGCAAATTCGTAGCTTTGTCCAAATTACGGATTTAAGCTCCCGACTGGAGAAATTTTGGGAAATGGAGGAAATGCCATTCCAGCAACTTAAGCCTGAAGATGACATCGCGTGTGGCGAACACATTTCGCTGCATACAAGACGGTTACCTGATGGGCGTTACGAAGTCAAGCTGCCGTTTAAAGGTGAAGGCTATCCAGCTTTCAATTGATGACAACGCTACATCTTATTGTAACAGTACCTAATTCATGTTTTCTTTACATTTAGGAAACACAATTGGAGAAGTTTCGAAAATCTTAGACAAAATCAAGGGCGACTTAGAGACACCAAAGGTACAGTCGCAAGAGATGTTTTGAACAAATACAAGTCTGTTTTTTCTGCATATAAGGAACTTGAGATATTATTCCAAATAAATGCGTCATTAAAGGTGACGAAAACAGTAAGCTCCCAAAAAATATAGAAGTAGGTTATGTGGAGTTTTTCAATTGGGCTCCACTCGTTTCCGTTGATGTAGAGAGGTCTTTCAGTTCCTTTAAAGCGCTATTGAGGGTCAACCGCAGGCGGTTGTTGCCTGAAAATTAAAAAAAAAACTTATGGTTCAATGTAACTTTAGTTAAGTTTTTATTTTATTCCCTCCTGTTTGAATAAGTGCCTTTTATTGCCTTTTTAGATGTTTTACTTTGCCTTTTTTAAATTTTTAGGTCAATAAAATCCTATCCCTGCTAATAAGGTTTGAAGAATTATTGACAGTTTTTTTAATCAACAAGTTTTCAAACTAAAACGACTAAACAAAATTAAAAAAATGTTTTTCGACTCGAATATATCTCGAAAACAAACAAAGCTACCGACGCGACGCCGCCGCGCCGGAATAATTTTGTTTTACACAATGCTGTAACTAAGAATTGATGGGGGTTGTGAAAAAAATGTATAATACTAAAAAAAATGTATCAAACAAATTTACAGATTTCACTCATAGAGTAACTATGGGGACATTGAAAATAACTTGTTTTAGATCGATAAAACAAAAACATGGCTGATCTTTGTGATTTTTATATTGTATCATTGTTGCATTAAAACCTCACAAGCTGTCTTAAAAATCATTCTACACTTTGAAGTACCAATGTCCAATATGTATATTTAATGTCACTTCCCGGTTGGTGGTTATACCTATTACCTACCTAAAGTTGTTCATTTTTTTAATAAGATGAATCTTAGTTTTATGTTGAACTGAAAAAAATGTTTTTTTATTTTAGTTAAGTAGGTAAGGTACATATATGTTTAAATGTTTAAATCTATATTAAATTTCAAGTAAGCTTTAATCGCACTTGCAAAATCATACTCATTTTCATCCGCATCGGAACAGTAGCTATACACCGAATCAAATGACATTTGACATTTTTGCTTAGCTTACCTTTGCAGAAATATAATTGAATTATTAAAGACTTAAGCATACACCATACACGATTCAACTTAGTACTCGACTCAGTAGGTTGTTGATCAAATCAACCCGTATTTTGGTCAGTTATTTGAGGTTGATGTTGAATAAAAGTTAAAGATTTTGAATTTGTTCAAATTGATTTACGCCTTGATTGATTTAGTCGTTCAACACATTGAATAATGTATGTATATAGAGTATGTGAAGTTAGCCCCCTTTTTTGGAATTTGGTATTTTTTTTGGAATTCATTCCAGGTTGTTCACGGTTTGTTTCGCATATGTAGTTCCAAATTTATTTTGAAAAATATTCAAAAATGGGGGTTTTAGACCCAAAAAACCCGTTTTTGACCTAGTCTCCCTTTTTTGTAAATCAAATTGAAAGTTGTTCCAGGTTGTTCTAGTTGTTCTTTCGAAATTCGAAATTGTTCCAAAAACTTAAAGTTTTGTACTTGTAATTTTAAAGTTAAGCTTTCAATTTTTTTTTTCAAAAATCCCAAAAAGGGCCTCCTAAATTTTGTTTTTAAATCATTAGTTTTAGAATACTTGAAATCTGTTGAAAAAATATTCTGAGCCGAGATTTATACTATCAGTCTAAACTAGAACTTTAAAAAAAAATTGTTGTATTTTTTATTTTGGTTGTAAATTGTGACAAATTATTTTTTGTACTCGATTTTCGCATTTCAACACCTGTTTCGATCCGTTCTGGATCCGATTTGGTTTCGGTTCTCGCTGAGTATGGTGAAATGGTAAGCTCTCTCTCTCACAATACATGCACAAAATGGGTCAGTGGTGATTCTAATTTCCATACTAATTTGAGCCGACAAACACAGTTTTGCGGATCCATATTTGGATGCGTAAACGGAGACATCAATACGTTGTTTACTACGTGCGCGGATCCAAAACAATGTCGTTTGCTTGAAGGGTACCAGTTTGTGCCCGAAGAAATTTCTCAGGTAGAAACTGGCAATAAGGGGAATAATTTTCTTTCTCTTGAGCGCTCTCTCCTGCCAGAAATTACACGAAGTGTGCGTACGCGAACACGTTTGGACTAAATCTGGTGGAAAATGGTAGTTTTGGGTAGTTTCTGGCTAGTACGCGAATGAACCTAATATTTTCAAAACAAACACCACAGCATGGTTTGCCATTAAGGAATTAGTGCTTATCCGAAGACAAGAAAGTTGGACAGTGGTTCGGGTCGAATACTGTGGTGCGGGTGTTGAAAAAACTGGTTCACTATGATGATTGGTGTTTCATTGTTGTGCATATAGCTTTGGACAAGAGGTGTGTTCCTTTGGGCCTTGCAAAGTACTTTTTAGTATTTCCCAGTAGATGATGAATGGAACGCTATAATTATAATTTTGCCAAAAGAAAAATCTAATGTTAAAGTAATTTTTGTTGTTTGCATTTGTATTTTATTTTAGATAAGAGAATTACTTTGACCACAGAGTAGAAGTAGTTGACTGCAACCAGAAGTACTTTGCAGTAGATAAAGGAACGTGGAGCTCTGCAACGTTGTTGAGCAGTTTACCTGAAAGTTATAGCACGTTGATTGTTTAAAGATTAAACACCATGTACCTAAACAAACGAATGCAATCACGATCCTGTTTGTATATGACTTGTGTGTGTGTACGATAAGCATGCAAGAGATAAGTAATTATCATCCCGCTTGTTTATTGGGTAATAAAATGTGCATACATTTTCTTTATCTTTTTTTTTCCTTTATGTAAAATTTGTATAAATAGCATAGAATAGTTTTAAGAAATTTGAGTATTAATAAAGATTTTAAGCAGGAAACACTTCTTCCTTTTATTTAAAAATCAGTCAAAGAAATTCCCCCCACCAGTGGTAAGGAATTCTTTACATTGATCACTGCTTGAGAATCTTATAATTCGTAAAGAGAAAGAAATAACGCCTTGGTACAACAGCGTGTTATTGCAGAGTACATGATATTTATTTATTATAAATGTAGGTACTATTACTATTATATGCTATTTACTTTTAACATATTATAATTCTTTGCATGTAAAGTCTACCTAATATGAATTATAGTTCTTCTTAAGTCATCGAATACAAAGGTTGTCTTTTCTTTAAAATTGAACACAGATTCACTGTTATTTGTTTACTAGCCCAAAAGTCCGAGGTTCATGAAATTCTGAAGCAGTTCGTCGGGTTTTGCAAAAACAAGCCAAAAACAATATGCTCAGATCGTGGAGGTGAATATACAGGGAAGGACATTAGCAATTTTCTCAAGAACGAAGCAATATAAATTCAACAGCAGAACGGATTACGGAACAGCAGAATGAAAGAATCGCACATTGTAGTGGATGACTCGCTGCATGCTCATCGACGCAAGTTTGCCAAATTCCTTTTGGGGCAAAGCAGTCACTACAGCTAATTATGTCCAGAATCGTGTTGTAACCAGAGCGACTAACATAACACCTTACGAACAATGGTACGGTCGCAAACCGAGTGCAGAAGATTTTCATATATTTGGATCAAAATGTTTCATTCACGTTCCTGCAGAGAAAAGATAGACATCACCGCGCTTGAAATGACTTTTTTAGGATACGACGAAAAATCCAAAGCATATCGTTGTTACAATTTAAATAAAAAACAAGTTGTCATCAGCCTTGACGTCAAGTTTAATGATCTTAAAAGTACAACAAAAAATGAAATCAGAGTGGATTCTTCTGAGATTAATAAAGGAGTATCGTCATCTGAAGAATGGTTTCAGGAGGATATTATTAAGACTAGAAGACTCATGGCTCAGGGATTCTTGCAGAAATATGGTACGGATTACAATGAAGTCTTTGCGCCAGTTGTGCTTCAAACCACTTTCAGGACACTGTTATCAGTCGCAGCAGCTCGTAAGTTATTAGTACATCATTTTGATGCAAAAACTGCATTCTTGAATGCAGGATTGAAAGAGACCATCTACATGAAGCAGCCTCCAGATTATCCCAGTGGAAATAAGGATAAGGTATGTATGCTAAATAAAAGCATATATGGCTTGAAGCAAGCAGCTAAGTCGTCGAATGAAGCACTTCATGAGGTACTTGTAAAGGCCGGTTTTAATCAAAGTTACAATGATCCATGCTTCTATTCAGGAAAACTCAACAATCATATATCATAATTTACGTCGACGACATAGTCCTACAAATGGTATGGTAAAATAGATTCAACAGATGCTGTCAGCACATTTTGAAATCAAAGACCTGGGACCGATCAAACAATATTTAGGGATGCAAGTGACACAGGATGAGAATGGAAACTATGAATTATGTCAAGAGCCCAACATAATGAAGATGGCTTTGGCTTTCGGATTTCAGGATGCAAAACCTGCAAAAACTCCAATGGATGCAAATTATGGTCGAACAAGTTCACTGAGTAACTTAGAAAACAACATGAAGTATAGGCAATTAATTGGATGTTTACTATATCTGTCATGAATACAAGACCTGATTTCTCAGCTGGTGTTAGTATCTAGGCTTAAAATGTCTGAGCACCAACAAACGAAGTTCGGGATCAACTAAAACGAGTTGTTAAGTATGTTAAGGGAACGTCAAAAATGAAGTTGGAGTTGAGTAACCTACAGCAGCAGAGATCATTATTGATTGGTTATGCAGATGCAATGTAAGCTGACGATAGAATCGAGAGGAAGTCAAACAGTGGACGAATATTCTTTCTCAATGAAGGAACCATCAGTTGAACATGTCATAAGCAGAACTTAGTGACGTCTTCCTATAAGATGAAGCACATGGATATTAAATACAAAATGGTGAAGGATCTGTTCAAGCAGAAAATTATTCTATGTAAATATTGTCCTAATGAGGAAATTATTGTGGATTTAACAGTTTTAATAAAAGGATTTCATATCTGGTGGGAGAACTGAGAACCGAGCGAAACTGCTCCAAAATCCATAAAATTATCACTAGGTTGGTGCAGTTCCATTTAAAATGCATTGGGCAACTACCATATATTCAGCCTTGTGGACAGTGACGAAGCATCATATAAACATTTTAGACAATGTCTACCCAAACCATTTAAACAAAATAATCGCCAGAAAGTATTTTTCATGTAAATCAATACAAACAAATGTATTAGGTACATAACATAACAAGACAATCTTCAAAATATCCAGGAACTATATTTTATTTTGATTCCGTTTATAATATACCTTTTTTCCCCAAAATAAATTCAAGTTACTTTACTACCAACATGCTTTGCTATATGGTTCACACAACATGAATAAACGCTATGCACAGCACACACTCAATCCTTTTTCATTTACTTACAATCAACTCAACACAAAACATATGTGTATTATAGGTACGGTGACCATCCATCCTCTTTTTTAGAGGACAGTCCTCTTTTTCTGTATCGTGTCCTTTTGTTTTAAAAAAACTGAACTATTGATGTATGTATGTAATCCGAAGTACAAATATTTTGAATAAATATCGTTTGTTTCTAAACTTGTTGTAAGTTAGTTAATAATTGTACTCTTTTTTGCATATGAAAAAATGGTCACCGTAATTATAGGTATACCATTCTCATTTCGTGTTTGATATGGAGCAAATAGACAGAACTGAAAATGACTAATCGTTACTTTACTTTGAGTTTAATTCTTTTCGTTTGACTGAGGCAATGACTGGACTGTGGTGAGTATGAAAACGATAAATGAAAGAAAACTAGAAGACATAAAATCATCTAGTTTTCAGTTTTTGATTAAGAATTAACAAGAGCAATTGTAAGAAAAAAAATGAATATAAAATCTCAGAGTATTGAAAAAATTTACTTTAAACATTTTTTTTATGTTTTTTTTTCCCAAATTTTGAGTTTGAAACTCGTTTTTTCAAAAACTATGCATAGATTTCACAGAGTATTGGCTTTATAAAATAGGAATAATACTTAATTGTAGGTATTACCGTTATTTTGTAATATTTTTTTTCCATTTTTAGTACTTTTTTCATGAAATTGCGTGAGAAAGACCCCCTCCTTAGTAAAAAAAAAATGCTTGTATTAAAGCGTTTTACAAAAAACCATTATCATTTCTTAGCGCCACAGTTATCATACCTACTCTTCCCGAATCGAATTAAACCAAATAATGTAACTGAATGAATAATGCAAAACATTTACTCCAATTGATGTTTCGAACTTGTTCATCCAGAAGAGGGTAGTTGATGTTTTTAAAATCCCTATATTTGAAAGTACGAGGCGAAGACGTAATATCGAAATCAAAAGTGAGATATAGAAGATCATGTCTCGAGAAAGCAGGTGCTGATAGCTGATCATAGAAAAGAACTTTGTTTTTAGAACTGACAAGGAACAAATCCAAAAGCGAAGAGGAATGCTCAGAGAAATGAGTAGGAACAGTAGTGTTGACAGAGAATAAATTAAATAAGCTCATTTCGTCGGCGAAATTGTTATCAGAAAGCAGATTACTGTTAAAATCTCCACATAAAATAATATTAGGGCAACTAATGGAAATAATTTCAAGTTCACCAAAGAACGACAATAAGTTTATGTTCCTATTAGGTCGATAAGCAGTACCAATAAGAATCTTTGTATCGTTATTAGCAAGTTCTACGAATAAATACTCAATATCGGAGCCTGCAGAGGATATATAACGTTGTTTACAAACGATACCATCTTTTACATACATTGCAACTCCACCACCGATGCGTCCAACCCTATCACAACGAAAAATCCGATACCCATTAAGACTACACATTACGTCATTATAGCCATCACTGAGCCACGTTTCAGACACACATACCACATCAACCAAAGATTTTTCAAACAGATCACGGAACTCATCAATTTTAGGTAGTAAACTTTGTGCATTAATGTGACATATATGCAGTCCGACAGATTGGTCTCTGAAAACTTTAATCATAGTATTTAAGGATACCGCCATTTGTAATAAATTTATAAGAAGTGCACCGGAGCGAAAAAAAAAAGAAAAGATTATCGAAAGAACGACAAGATTTGTACAAAAGGTTTGAAGCAAGAGCAAAAGTGTTAGAAAAGAAAAAGTAAAAAGTACAGTAGTAAATAAGAAAGGAAGATACAAATTTTATTTAGTTTAATAACAAAAGTAATATACAAAATTAATATAAAAAAAAAGTTAATAGAAAGAAAAAAAAAGAAAGATAGAAATTAGAATATGTATAAGTAAAAATAAAATGAATTTATGTTTACAAAATTATTAATTTGAATTTAATCATCTAAGCTGGCAATGCTGTCAAGATCTTCTATGTTTTCAATAAGTACAGCGGTTTCATCCAGTTTACGTTTGACATATACTGATCCATGTGAAGTGTAAACAGAAGCAAGGTGTTTATTTTTTTTCAGCTTCAAAGCGGCATGTAGAACTTGTTGATTATGTCTTATTAAACATTCGCGCAGGTGTATAGTGCCAGAGGAATTAATACCGACGTGTTGTAAACAAAGTTCAATGTTAGTCTTTTTACGAAAAAGAGCGATTGATTTAAGTACGTTGTTGCGCTCATACGGTGTTTTGAATTTTATTATTATCGCAGTGTCTTTGGAGTTACCCTTCGGTTTGGTTCGAAAAATATTTGCCAGATTCGGTGGCTCTAATTTAATCGAAGAGCAAAGTGCATTAAATAACGATGTGAGGTTTTCGTCCGTCGAGTGCGGGATTCCAAAAAGTAGGGCATCAGTAGCTACCGTACGATTTTCGTGTGTGAAAAGTGATTTTTTTACAGAAATTAGTTCGCCGGTTACACGCACTAGATTTTGTTTAAGGTCGGAAAGTTGAGATGAATTTTCGTTAGTGAGCGTCTTGGAGACACCGCATTTGGAATTTACGACTGTGAGTGATGTTTTGACAGTAGATAATTCAGATTTGAGTTGAGTTATTTCCGAATTAGTGTTAACGAGTGCAGATTCAAGACTAACAACTTTATTGTTTATTAGTTCAATTGTCCCATTTAATTCACTGATTTGCGCATCGAGTTTTTTAGAAATGTTTTCCTCAGTTTCAGTCAGTTTTGTTGAAAGTTTAGATATTTCATTTGATAAGAAACTTATAACAGACTCACTTTGTTTACGTAGCATGTCGTCCATTTTGGTTGAAGTAATGTTGTCCTCTTCAAAGCTGGGTGGATTTGTAGTGGAACACTGTGGTGCTGAATTATAAGTTTTGGGGGAGTCCATTTTAATTCCCTTCTCCGATTCAGAGCATGTTGTTTTATTTTTGATTGTTCTGTGAGAATTTTTTGGCAGTGGGGGAATGGGGCTGGGGGACTCTATATTTTTTCCTCTCAAGCGCGAACTGGGAGCAGATGGTGAGGGAGACATTTTCTATCGAAGTGAACAAATGAAATTGGCACAGAGCACGAGTAGAAAAAAAAAAAATTTCTTATTTTAACTTGCTTTTATTTAAGAAATTATGCACTGAACTCTTAAGTTCAAATAAAAATAGATTAGAAATCCGTATATAAAAGTTTTAAAACTGAATTGAATAAGTTTATGGTTAGACTATGCGAAGAAAAAGACACACAATTGCCAGGCGAAAAACACACGTCTACTCAGTAGCTGTCATTGCAAGCCTATCTACTGTCTATCCACTTTGCATGAGTACGGGACGTCCCTGCTTGTGGAGGAAATCCTCTAAGTGCAGCTTGTAGGGGGAAAGAGAAAAAGTGCTGAAGTCGGTTCTCTAGATAATATATATACTCTATGAGTTGACTTGTGAGGACCTTGTCAATACGCAATTTTTGTTAAGTTCAGTTCATCTTACATACATAAGCGCAAAATTTTAAACGATTTAGTACGATGTTAAAGCCTTTTTTAGTATGATAAAATGGCTTTAACATCGTACTAAATCGTTTAAAATTTTGCGCCATAGATTTCATGACGAATATCTAGAACTATAGGGTATATATACAAGAAGACTAGAATTCCTAATCATTAAATTGGAAGTTTTTGTTTTTTTTGCCCGTGGCCTGTTTGTTTATATATGAAGGTTTTTTTTAATAATACAAATTCTATATAACGGGTGGTTAAATTTTAAGGGCCGATGTTGAATGTGAACCACACCTAAACGTCAAGTTTTTTTTTCTGCATTTCATTTGACATTTCTCAATTTCAGACTAACTCAATTTGAATTATTGAAAGTAACACAATCGAGCAACGCGTTAAAGTTATTCAGGCTTATTATGAAAATGGATGATCAATTTTCGAAGAAAATCATCTTCAGTGATGAGGCACATTTTCACCTCAGTGGATTCGTCAATAAGCAGAATTGCCGCATTTGGGAGAATGATAATCCAAAAGTGATTGTCGAAAAACCAATTCACCCACAAAGAGTGACTGTTTGGTGCGGTTTATGGGTTTTCGGCATCATCGGGCCGTATTTTTTCCAAAATGAGGCCAGTCAGGCAGTTACTGTGAATGGTGTTCGCTATCGTGAGATGATAACGAACTTTTTATGGCCCGAATTGGAAGATATTGATGTGGACAATATGTGGTTTCAACAGGACGGTGCCACTTGCCACACAGCTAACGAAACAATGGGTCTTTTGCGCGACAAATTCAATGGCCGTGTTATCTCACGTGGTAGCGATGTCAATGCCGCCAAGATCATGTGATTTAACACCGTTGGACTTCTTTCTTTGGTGTTATTTGAAAGAAAAGGTGTACGTCGATAAGCCAGCAACAATTCAAGAGCTAAAAAATGAGATAATTGGGCACATTAATGGCATAGAACCTCAATTATGCCTCAGCCACCGAGGTCGCGGCGGCTATTTGGCCGATATTTTATACCATACATAATTGAACCATACCAATATTATAATAATAAAAAAAATGACAATAATTTCCTAAATAATTTGTGTTTTATTCAAAATCAACATCGGCCCTTAAAATTTAACCACCCTTTACTACTTGGCTAATGTATTTCAGTAGTATATAGAATTTGTATTATTAAAAAACCTTCATATATAAACAATGCCAGGCCACGGGCAAAAACAAAAACAAAAACTTCCAATAGAATTTGTATTATTAAAAAAAAACAAGAACAGAGCAATAAAATAATATAATTATAGAGTATATAATATATAGACATTCAAAAGTTGGTTGAAAATATGGTTTGCGACTTGAATAAAATATTTTTTAACTGTGAGGACTTGTAAATGAGAACATAATATATATAATATATATATTAAAAAATACTTTGAAATTGAAATCATACGCTCGGGTTATCTAAATGTAGTTAGACATAAAAATAAAAAGGCTACATTATGACTTTCTCCCAAGACCTTTTTTCCGCGCCCAGACCACTGTTGGTCGTCGCTACACGTCGTCGTCAGATAACGTAAAAAAAAACACTATCCAATAAGCCTTACTAAATTTCGCTTAGTTTTCATGACGTGTTCCGAGTTTATTTAGTTTTAAGCGCTAAATTCCTAAACTAACTCAACCCATGCGTAATAAATAGGTATCTAGTTACCTACATAAACATTAATTTGTTCATGATTACAAAACTCAAGGCAAAAAATATCAACATGAAAAAATTCCATACTTACATATTACATATGTATGTATGTAACTTAAAATAATAACACATACTTAAAAGAATGTTTATTTAATCAATTTAAGCAATAAAAGGGTGTCGATACTTATAACCACATGGGTTGAACCCTTCGTTATCTATTGTATTCAGTTCATCTGTTGCATAAATAAACAGGACGAAGTGGGCCAAAGAATTTGAATTTATTCTTTATTTCTCTTTTGATTAATGAACTGCTTGAAGACACATTCAAAAAATGTTCACAATGAAATTTTTCCTGATAATGGCTACCAAATTGTTTAACAAGTGGCATTTCATTATTTTTAATGTCATTACATACATCAGTGCTTGTCCAACTGGGTTGTTTTCTGTATCAAATTGTTCATTGTTCCTGCACATGTTACAATTACCTATTATTGGAATCGAATACCATATTACTTGCCACATTGCTGCCTTTGTATATATATTTCTATAGTACTCTCATGAAGAGGAACGAACGCGGCGCTACCTGGTGAACCGAAACAGTACTAATTATCGGAGAGTATTGGAGAGTTGAGGACAGGTGGGAAAACTAAAGAAAGAGGAATAATTATTAAGGTTAAAGAATAATAGAAGATAGAGAACAACATATACAGAATTTATGGGGGTTAAAGGGAGACAAGAAAAAAACTATTTTGTGTCGTTTGCTTTATTATTTTCTATACAAAACAGTTTTTTTGCTCTGTACATAGAGAGGAAAGAAGATTTGATTTTTTTTTTCCGCTGAGCACAAAACTTATTTGAACGCAAATTTGAATGAAAAATATAACATGGTTACCACTTAAAAAAAATATTCTCAATACATACCAATATTTTAAATTTTTATAGTTAGCTATTTTCGTTACAATTTAAGTAAGGATGTATAAAGTATTGTATTTACTTACACTCAATACAAATAAAAATTTCAAAATGGAATTTTTAGAAAATCGAGTGAATTTTAAAAAATTCATTGAAAAATTCAAATAAAAACTTTAAAATGGAATTTTTAGAAATTCACGTGAATTTTGAAAATTTCAATGAAAATTTCAAATAAAAATTTCAAAATGGAATTTTTAAAAATTCACGTGAATTTGGAAAATTTCAATGTAAAATTCAAATAAGAATTTCAGAATGGAATTTTTAGAAATTCGAGTGAATTTTGAAAACTTCAATGAAAATTCAAATAAGAATTTCAGAATGGAATTTTTAGAAATTCACATGAATTTTGAAAACTAAATTAAAAGAATACTAATTTGAAAATTTACAAATGTGGCAACCATGTCTTGTTTTTTCAGGGAAAATTTTAACGTTTTTTTTTTATTGAAGTTAGTGATATTCAAAGGCTACTTTGTTTATTATAATTATGGTACGGTGGGTGTTTGAGTAGGATGAAAGATAAATCAAATTATATGCAATTCAGTGCCAACTGTCAGTGCGAATATACGAAAATTGTGATTCTCAAAATTTTAATCGTTTTTATAAAAATAATTGATATATTGTGAATCAAAAATTAGTTTTTTTCAAAACTAAAATTTTTGATATTCGTCTTTTGATTTTTGAGAGTGAATTTGTAGATTTTCAACTTGTAGATTTTAAACTTGTAGATTTTTTTAAAACTTGAATCCCGGCCATTAGAAAAATATTTTGAAGAAGTGTAGTGTTTTTTTATTTGCCAAATTTGTGAATTTAGTAATTTTTATTTTATTTACTATAGATACACACAGTTATTTCATTTTTTAGCAAAAGAGTTAGTAAAATTTTGTTTAGCTTTTTAACTTAATAGTGTGTAGTACCTAGTTTTATTTGGCAAAAGATTAATTTGTGAATTTAGTAATTTAATTTTTTTAAAAGCTACATAGTGTGCAGTGTTTTTAAAAGCTTTATAGTGCAGTGATTTGGCAAAAGATTTAACTATTGAATTTAGTTTTTTTAGTTTAACTTTTTAAAAGCTTTTTAGTGCAGTGTTTTTATTTGCCAAAATATTAAATTAGTAAATTTAGTTGTTTTATTTTTTTAAAAGCTTTTAAACTTCATAGTGCAGTGTATTAAATTGGCAAACAAATTAAATTAGTGATTTTAGTTTAATTTTTTAGAAGCTACATAGTGTGCAGTGTTTTATTTGGCAACAGCTCAAACTTGTTTCTTTTGAAGGTAAAACTTAGTTTATACAATTTTATACTAATTTTTGCAAGAGATTAAGGGGGTCAGTTTAAATATTTTTTAAAGATTTTTTTTAACTTAATAGGGTGTACAAGACACATTAAATAATAAAGTTTTTACTTTTGTGCAGTGAGTTTAGTTTTTGGATTTAACAAGATTTGTTTATTACACTATTTTATATAGGGTGTTAGATTATTAATATTGTATTAAATACAAAAATTATTGACAGTAGTTTTTTTATAAAATAATACAGAATTAGTGCAGTGTTGTGACAGGGTGTTAGTACACAAATTAAAAGTGATACAAAAAATTAAATTTTTTGTTTTTACTTATTTTTAATTACATATTTTTATTAATTTATTTTTATCCTTAATCAAAACTTTAATTTTTTCAGATTTATCGTATTGTTTTATTTTTCATTGAAAATACATATATTTTTCATTGAAAATACATATATTTTTTAATTTTTTAATAATTTATTTTTTATTTCTTTCTATTTCCTTTTTAATTATATTTTGTATTTATAATGGTTAAATGTTGCTATGCAAACTGCGGGGAGCAGAAAAGGCCACTAGGTTGCGTTTCATTTTTCCGCCTACCTGCAGATCATCGGAGGGTAGTATGGATAAAGCATGGAAATGTTTCACACATGAAGGAAGTACCGAAACTATCCTACATGTGTGAAAATCATTTCTATGCTAAAGACATTCAATTAAAATCGACTTTTAAATCTCTAGGTAAATATGCGTTACCAATATCTTCTTTGAGTATTTGTACATGCTCCGATACAAGTAATGACTCAGCTTGCATTCGTTTAATGGAGGAATGGAGGACCCGGAAGCAGCCGACTTCAACGGTCACCTCTGCGATCCGCGTTTCTGAGTCTACTTCTCTACCTTCATACCCACCTTCACTGCCACCACCACCCGTACCTTCTAGCCCAGCTATATCCTTGGTAAATATGGCTGCGAGTTGTTCGAAAACTTACGCCATAGATTCTTCTCTCCCGGATGTGCCTTCTTCTTCGCATATTTCTCCCTCGCAATTTCCTTCCCCAGGGTATTTTTCATACAAATTTAAACCAACGCGCGAGATAAATCGGGAAAGAGTTATTCCACGCGGTATTTTCGACACTCCTGTAAAAATGGCGCAAAACCCAGAATATAGGTTAAAAAAAGGACTTGACACCCACATGGAAGATTTCTCCGAAGAACTGAGGACATTTATCCTTGCGCAACTATTCCACAAGCCGAACACACCGTGGGAACTTAAAGAAAAGGAGTTATTTTTAAAATTTTATTTTAAATCACCAGCGTGCTATTCATTTATGCTGAGTACAGGATTTAAGCTGCCATCTGTAAGCACCATCTACCGATGGCATTCCGAAATTCGTTTACCAACGGGATTAAGTTCAAGAATGAAGGATTTGTTAAGTGACAAGGCCAAAGACATGACGTCCATGGATAAGAAGTGTGTTCTGCTCTTTGATGAGATGAGCATAAAGAAAGAACTCGAATACAACATCAAGGACGATATCATATACGGTTATACGGATTTTGCAGAATTCGGAAGAAACACAACCGTGGCCAATAAAGTAATGGTATTTACACTAAGAGGCATGAACAAGAACTGGAAGCAGACCATAGTGTACTACGTTGGATCACCAAATGGAGAAATGCTATCCCAGATGTTGGTATCAATTATCAAAGGAGTAATTAAGTGTGGCCTCAACGTCGTTGCCACAAGCTGCGATCAAGGCAACTGTAACGTCTCAGCGTACATGAAACTAGGGCCCCCCAAATTTATGGAAACAAGACCGTATGTGGAAATAGAAAATCATAGAGTTTTCTTACTCTATGATTACCCACACATGTTTAAGAGCGTTAGGAACATTTTACTCAAATACCAAATTTCTATAGGAGAAGACCTTGTTGATTGGCGAATACTAGAGAAGATTTTCGAGGAAGATAAAAAAGGGACCTTTCAAGTTTTGTTCAAACTCACTAGGGCACATATCCGACCAAATGGATTCGATAAATTATCCGTTAAGTTAGCCACACAGGTATTTAGCGCTAATGTTTACACTGGAATAATGTTTGCATTAAATTCAGACTTCTTCAAGACTGATGAAGAGAAGAAAGTTGCTGAGGCTACAGCTAAATTTATAAAAAGAATGAACGATCTCTTCGACAACCTCAATACTGGACAGCTTTACTCGAGAAACCCGAACAAACAAGTCATATCAGAATCGACAGACACCCTAGATGCAATAGAAAGCGCACGGAACTGGATTACGACCTGGACTGCCAAGAATGCTAGACAAACACCACCATGCTTCAAAGGACTTAAGCAAACTCTTCTGGCAATCGAACAGATGTGGGCGTATCACAAAAGCGACGAACAAACTTATTTCTTGCTGGCACATCTTAACACAGATGTAGCAGAAAATTTGTTTTCTTTGTTACGCTGCAATAGAGGATCTTATGATAGAAACCCTTCCGCTTGGAGATTTGTTCGCAATCTCAAGCAAATCGTTTTTAAGCATTTTACATCAGCAGAACATTCTGGATATGGAGATGCTGGAGCAGTACCACTACTGCAGGATGCTGATTTTGAAGGAGGGACAGAAGTTGAGCCAGCACACAAGGACTACATATTTGAAGAAATAGTAGATGACAATTTGGATGGACAGTTAGAGAGTGATGTGGAACAAATAGACCAACAACAAAAAGATACTTCCTCTCAGAAACTGCAGAAAGCAGCAGCTGCGTATTACGCCGGATTCGCAGCAGGTAAATTAAAAAAGAAGCTAAATTGTCAAGTTTGCTCTCAGTTTATGATCGACGAGGATGACACAGACAAAGAAAGGCATCAAACTTTATTGATCAAGCTAAGAGCTTACGAGACAATAACAACACCATCACAATTCGGAAAACTAACAGTTCCTTCGGTACGTTTCGAAGAAACTGTCAGTATTCTTGAAAAAATTTTCTTGGAACAATTCCCCATAAAAAAGACAACGGAAAGCATTGTTGAATTATGGTTGAGGGAAATCATGAAGCAAAAGGACAGGATATCAACATCAGGATGCTCAACAGAACACCAGGAATTAATGACAAAATTTGTACTGATCGGACTGATCATTTTAGAAACAAGGAAACTCAACAAGGATTTGAAGGAAAATTCAAAACCAAACTATATTTAAACTTAATTTTATGAAATGTATAAAGATATAGATTTAGATTTATTTAAAAAGTAGTAATAGAACGAGGACTGGGCCATTTGGAGAAACCTCATTAAAAAAAATGCATGTGTGCTTAGTAGTTTTGAAGTAGTTATAAAACGAGGACTGACCCATTTGGAGAAACCTCACAAAAAAAATGCATGTGTGCTTAGTAGTTTTTAAGTAGTAATAGAACGAGGAATAGGCCTACTGGGGAAACCTCATAAAAAAAAACGCATTTAGTATTCTACCCCACTGGGTGATGTGGAAAAGAATACAGGTAAAACTTTGAAGAAAACAAGAACTTTTTTTGTGTTTAACGTCGTATTTTGAGAATTTTCATTTTTAAAGACTTCTAGCTGAAAAATGCACATAATTTTAAAGTAAAAAAGGAAATTTGCAATTTCAAAAAATAAAATTTTACTCAAAATAGGTACGTTGATAAAATTGAAAAATATATAGTTTTTTTTTCTAAAATAGGTATGTTATGGTAAGTAAAAAATCGATTATGAGATACATATTTGAGTATTTCAAAAAATAAAATTTTTAAAAATCAATAATTTTTGAAATTTTTTTAAGACTCAAAATTTTCACTTAAAAAAAACGTATATGTAATATCATTTCGACTTAAAAAGATTTCCTCTATACAAATTTGGATAAAATCAGATAAGTAGTTAACGAGAAAGTAGAAAATAAAAAATAATAATTATTATAATTTTTTTTTTTCAAAAATGAAAAAAAAAAATAATATTAAAAAAATCAATTTTAATGACACAGAACACGAAAAAATGTGTTCTTTGTCATTAAAACTTTTTTTTTTAATTATTAATTTTTTCTAAAAATTTTTGACTTTTTTTAAAAATTTGACTTTTTGACTTTTTCATATTTTTTAAACTATTTTTAAAAGTTTTCACCGTTTTCAAAATTTTTGACTTTTTTCGAGATGTTGACTTTTTTCAAAATTTTGGACTTTTTTCAAATTTTCTGACTTTGACTCTTTGAAATTTATCATTATTTTTCAAATATTTTGACATTTTTTTTTAAATTTATCGTTTTTTTTAAACTCTGACTTTTTCAAAATTTTTTCACTTTTTTCATGTTTTTTTTCAAAATTTTTGACTTTTTTCAAAACTTTCGACTTTTTTCAATTTTTTAAATTTTTTTCAAAATGTTTGAATTTTTGACTTTTTTCAAAAATGTTCACTTACGAGTGATATCTTACTATGAAAAAATATATTATGTAAAATAGTAGGTTGTACTTATATTAGTACGGTAACAACTTGAATCAATGTCGTTTCAAAGAAGATATTAAGTAATTCAAGATAAAAATTTGAAACTTTTTATTTTAAAATTTTTCTGATTTCTTTTTTACAGAAGTGGTCTATACCCTTTACAATGTAAAAAAAATTACGATTTTGTTCATGTTTAAAAAAAATGATATATATAAATTCCTAAAAAATATGTACATACCCATAGGTATCGAAAATAAAAAATTATTTAAACTTTAATAAATAAGCCTACCTACTACATAACACCTACCTACCCACCCACCTACCTACCTACCTACCTACCTACCTACCTACCTACCGTACATACCTACAATGCTATTTCCTATTTTCAATAGGTATTTCTTAAACTAAATAAACTTATCTTTATAGTTAGCATACTCAAAATATCACAACGTTGCTAGACGTTCAATTTTAGTGAAATGTAACAACGTTGCTTTTTCTAATAATTCAAACTCCTAACGAATGCTTTAAAAAAAAATAAACGTACATATGTATTCTCTTTGAAAACCTACATACCTACAATATAACAAAACCGTTGAATAAATCCACGCAACGCAACATACATTTTTTGTTTTTCTCTTCCTTATTTTCGTCGTTGCCATGACACAAACAGCTGATTTAACTATCTCTCTTACTCCCTTTATTTATAACCGAAATAAAATAATATATTTCTCTCTGTCTTACTACATGTTCTTAATGGTTCTCCCTACCCTATTTTTAAGTCTCCACTGCTGATTTTTTGCTACGTCAACGCCACCGATAGAGCCGAAACAGTACCAAAAATATGTGTTCCATGAGACTACTATAGGGTTTATATACAAAGTTGCTGCTACCACGACTACGAAGACTATAGCAAAGATAATATAATACACAGATGTCGCATTCCATACAAACAATGTGAACCCAAAAATTAACGGCTGGGACCTCTCGAGAGGTCCCCAACATATTGCTAGATGTTGCATTGGCAAAAATAAAGAGCGGAAACGAAGAATCGCTCTGGATACAATTTAAAATTTGAATTCTCTTCAAAATGTATATCTCAAAGGCAAAAGTATTTGTTTTTTGTCTTTAGCAGGAACGGTATGAATGACGTATAGATTCAATTCTTTATAAGGCTAGCCTTGTTGTAGCGGTGGCGAGTTGAGAATACTTGGGTTTTTTTTTTTTTGTTTTTTTTTGCTTATCCTTTATTTATGTGATAATGTTGTGTATCTGTATAGTAGATAGACATGCAGTATATTTTTTTTCGTTCGTCGAGATCTTCGATCGAAGGGTAGTAAGGATTTTCTTTTGGTGCTGTTTTTTTTTTGTGAGATAGGTTAGGTAGGTATACATTATTATGTATGTAGGTTCGTACATAGTTGGTTATTTTGTATTATTTTGTATTCCTTAAGAAAATTATTTTGCATTAATTTATTTACGAGAGAATTGAGAATTTAAAAGGTAGTTATGTAGGTGTGAAATGTTTGTACTTCGATTTAAGGAATACGTTATGACAAGGTCATTTTGCAAGGGTTTTTTTTGTATTCTATTTTTATTTTTTATTTTTCATTACTGTGATTAGGATTCGACTTTTTTTTAGTGTTTTTTCAACAGCTGTATCTTTGTGAAAAATAGTCGTACTGAGATGAAACAGATAGCAATCTTATTATTTGTATTCCTAGTTTTAAATAAAAAAAAATTGAAGAGCTAGGTTTTCACCAAACCAAATTTTTAGTTCATTAAGTTAGTAATTTTACAACTTTTTTATCCTACGATTTTTATGTTTAAAGATTTTCTGAATGAAAAAATTGTGTTTTGTGTTTGATTACCAATATCTGGACAAATAATGATGACACGTAAAATGTAAGGCCAGTTTGAAAAGCCAGAGCTTAATTTATACATGATTTTGTTAAAACTTTATGAAGAACATTTGTTTACCATTTGTGCGAATTAGAAAAAAGGACAAAAATAGGTACCTATATGTAGTGTTTTCATAAATCTACTCCAGATTTACCAATATTGATTACAATTCTAAACCTGTAACTCGTGTAGAACCGTTTTTATGAATGTTCAAAATCTAAAAAAGGCTTCATTTTAAAAATTATATCAGAAATTAAAAAACTTTGTTTGGTACGAAATATAGGTCGTTTTGGAGGCTTGCAATTAAAAAATATCTAACTTTATATTGTAATTTTCGAGTAAAAATGTGTACAAATGTAACACTTTCAGCCCATGGCCGTGACCATATTACATAATGTGACTACATTTAAATAAAATTATAAATTCACCAATTCATCAATTATTAACATTAATAGCTAAGACTTTGCAGGTATTTTCTACCGATATTTCTGTATAAAAAAATATACGATTATTTTTTCTAAAATCTTTTACATAGAGTGTTAAAAACCTATAATTAATGCCAAATTTCAAATAAATCGACAGTAGCTTTTAAAATATTTTTAAAATATTGAACATCCAAATACCTATTTATAATAAAGCAAAGTCGATGTTTTTTTTTTTATTTTGTATTTTTTTTATTGATTTTAAAATTTAATCCTGATGGTGAGGAAATATCCCCAGAGAAGATACTTTTCTAATGAATGCATGAAGATGGTGTACCTAATTATTGGTTTTAAGCAAGTTTTCGCAGTAAGATTCATTAAAATGTGCCACAACATATAGGTATTCAAATTTCGACAAAATTCGCCGCCATAGATCAAAATTTAACCACATCAATTTATGCAGAATATTTATTTTTCAAAAACTTTAATTAAACCAACTTAAATTAATAAATATGTACCAACATTTTCTAAAATAAATAGGTATTTGGATGTTCAATATTTTAAAAATATTTTAAAAGCTACTGTCGATTTATTTGAAATTTGGCATTAATTATAGGTTTTTAACACTCTATGTAAAAGATTTTAGAAAAAATAATCGTATATTTTTTTATACAGAAATATCGGTAGAAAATACCTGCAAAGTCTTAGCTATTAATGTTAATAATTGATGAATTGGTGAATTTATAATTTTATTTAAATGTAGTCACATTATGTAATATGGTCACGGCCATGGGCTGAAAGTGTTACATTTGTACACATTTTTACTCGAAAATTACAATATAAAGTTAGATATTTTTTAATTGCAAGCCTCCAAAACGACCTATATTTCGTACCAAACAAAGTTTTTTAATTTCTGATATAATTTTTAAAATGAAGCCTTTTTTAGATTTTGAACATTCATAAAAACGGTTCTACACGAGTTACAGGTTTAGAATTGTAATCAATATTGGTAAATCTGGAGTAGATTTATGAAAACACTACATATAGGTACCTATTTTTGTCCTTTTTTCTAATTCGCACAAATGGTAAACAAATGTTCTTCATAAAGTTTTAACAAAATCATGTATAAATTAAGCTCTGGCTTTTCAAACTGGCCTTACATTTTACGTGTCATCATTATTTGTCCAGATATTGGTAATCAAACACAAAACACAATTTTTTCATTCAGAAAATCTTTAAACATAAAAATCGTAGGATAAAAAAGTTGTAAAATTACTAACTTAATGAACTAAAAATTTGGTTTGGTGAAAACCTAGCTCTTCAATTTTTTTTTATTTAAAACTAGGAATACAAATAATAAGATTGCTATCTGTTTCATCTCAGTACGACTATTTTTCACAAAGATACAGCTGTTGAAAAAACACTAAAAAAAAGTCGAATCCTAATCACAGTAATGAAAAATAAAAAATAAAAATAGAATACAAAAAAAACCCTTGCAAAATGACCTTGTCATAACATATTCCTTAAATCGAAGTACAAACATTTCACACCTACATAACTACCTTTTAAATTATCTCGTAAATAAATTAATGCAAAATAATTTTCTTAAGGAATACAAAATAATACAAAATAACCAACTATGTACGAACCTACATACATAATAATGTATACCTACCTAACCTATCTCACAAAAAAAAAACAGCACCAAAAGAAAATCCTTACTACCCTTCGATCGAAGATCTCGACGAACGAAAAAAAATATACTGCATGTCTATCTACTATACAGATACACAACATTATCACATAAATAAAGGATAAGCAAAAAAAACAAAAAAAAAAAAAAACCCAAGTATTCTCAACTCGCCACCGCTACAACAAGGCTAGCCTTATAAAGAATTGAATCTATACGTCATTCATACCGTTCCTGCTAAAGACAAAAAACAAATACTTTTGCCTTTGAGATATACATTTTGAAGAGAATTCAAATTTTAAATTGTATCCAGAGCGATTCTTCGTTTCCGCTCTTTATTTTTGCCAATGCAACATCTAGCAATATGTTGGGGACCTCTCGAGAGGTCCCAGCCATTAATTTTTGGGTTCACATTGTTTGTATGGAATGCGACATCTTTGTATTATATTATCTTTGACTATAGTCTTAAGAGTTTACAGTACAAAATAAAAACTTTTGAGTAAAATGGTAAAGTCCATTAGTCTGATTAGGTGTGTTCCTTTGGCCTAAAACTATTTCATTAATGTAGTTATAACAAAAAGTTTAGGGTGAATTTTTTTAAGGTATCACTTAAACTATAGCACAGATAATAAACTATACAGATGTAGCATCCCCATAGAAAAAAATGTCCCAATTTTTTTTTACAACAGGCAGACGATCAACAGGCAAGAAAGCTCTTTGCCTGTTAATCGTAAAGCACAGAAAGAAAGCTATTTGTCTATGTTATGTACTTGTCAGCTGCTGTAATGAATCTTATTCAGCAGGTGGCGTTGCAGTTTATGTTGATGAAAATATCTCTTTTAAGTCATCGAAAATTGATATTCAAAGTGCAGACATAGTTGAATTGTCGTTTTGTAATCAAAACGAGAATTATACTATGCTGTGTATATACAGATTACATGCTTTTGGTAAAGGTTTCTTTATTGATGAACTCAGTCAAATTCTTTGTCTAAGTAAATCTAACAATTTAATTATTATTGGTGATATTAATATAGATATTCTTGACACTATGGATAAAGACTCCGAAAATTATCTATTTTTAATGGCTTCTAATGGTTTAAAGTCGTTTATAAATGAACCTACTCGGGTAACAGAATCTTCAAGTACTTATAATATATGTGATAATAATGATTTTATGGGTCATGTTTTTGATTTAAATATATCAGATCATAAACTGATCGCTTTAAGTAATAATTTAGATGAAGTTTCAAATCCCTCTAGCTTAACATATAAAAACGAGATACAAATAATTGACTACAACTTATTGGAAAATGTTTTGAAACATGAATTTTGGGAATCAGTTTATGCTGAAAATGATCCAACTATTGCATATGCAAGTTTCATTTCTATTTTACAAGATCACATTCAAACTTGCTCTTCAATAAAGCACTCTAATAAAAGGAAGTTTCTAAAGCCTTGGATGAACCTAAGTCTCCTTAATCTAATTAACAAAAAAAATAAGCTGTGCTCAAAGTTACAAAAACATCCAAATAACATAAAACTTAAAAAATACTACAATTCAATCTGTAAAACAGTTAAATCCGAAGTTGAATCAACTCGCGAATTGTATTATCTTAATACGTTGGAACAGTCTAAAGGTAATATTAAAGAAGAATGGAAAATTATTGACAGTATTTTAGGAAAGAACAAAAAATCGAATGTGATTGAATCAGTGGTTGTAAATGACATTTCGTTAACAGATTCTAGTTCAATTTCTAATAAATTTAATGAATATTTTACAACCATTGCTGAAAAATTGAAACCCTCAATGGATTCACCTTTTAATTGTAACTGTTTGACTGGAAATAGTTTCACGACTGAACTTTTGCAACCAAATAGCTTCTCTTTTGTATCTATTACCTCTTTTGAAACTTACAAAACTATCTCTTCCTTGAAGAGTAAGTTTTCTTGCACCTCAGATGGATTATCTAGTGTAATACTTAAGAAAATTGCTTTTTATGTGTCTGATGTTCTAAGTTATATATTCAATCTAAGTGTTGAAATGGGGGTTTTCCCTTACCAATTGAAATGCGCTGAGGTGATTCCTCTCTTTAAGAAAGGAGATCGTAAAAACATGGCTAATTACAGACCTATTTCTCTTCTTCCAACAACCTCAAAAATCTTCGAAAAAATTATGCAAAAAAGAATTACTGCGTTCTTAAATAAAAATAAATTTTTTAGTGAAAATCAATTTGGTTTCCGCTCAGGGATGTCAACCGAAGATGCAATTCTTAGGTTAAGTAGCCAGCTTTATGATAGCTTGAATAACAACAAGTCCACTTTTGCTCTCTTTATCGACATGACAAAGGCCTTTGACATGGTCGATCACGATTTACTGCTAAATAAATTGTATAATTCGGGTTTTAGAGGCTTAGTTTTCCAATGGTTAAAGTCATATTTGAAGGATAGAGTTCAAAAGGTTAATGTCAACGGGAAATCAAGTGAAGCTTGCCTTCTGAAAACAGGAGTACCACAAGGGTCTGTTCTTGGTCCAATGTTCTTTCTTATTTATATCAACTCACTATTTTCGCTTCCGCTGAATGGTCTCTCAACAGCTTTTGCAGATGATATCTCCTTTACCTACCAATCCAACTCACAACTTGATTGTATCACAAGAATTGAAGAGGATCTTGAACTCTTGAGGACTTGGTTTTTTGTTCATAAACTGAATATAAGTGAAAAAACAAAATTAATGACTTTTAAAACTTCTGGACTTAATCCATGTCCTTATAATTTCAGTTTCCATAGCCCAAATTGTAAAAAATTCAGTTTTCCTTTACATTCTTGCGGCAATCACAATTTTGTTCATAGCGGTTCCTGTTCCAATTCTTGTTTCAAGATTGATATAGTAAGTAACTTTAAGTATCTAGGGGTAACAATCGATTCTAATCTGAATTGGAAAAATCATACCAACAACTTAAAAAGTTATCTTATGGTTGTTACTCGTAAAATGTATCTTTTGAAACCCTTTTGCTCGAAAAAATTATTGACATCAATATATTACGGTCTTGCACACTCCAAATTACAATACGGTCTGTCTAGCTGGGGAGGTTCTTATATAAATACTTTGAGACCCTTGTTGACCGCGCAAAAACATTTTATTCGAATGATTTGTAACAAAAACCGCTTTACCGAAAGTTGGCCTTTATACAAGGAACTGCGAATTCTCCCAATGAGACACCTTTACATCTTTAAAGTGCTAAAAGAATTTTACAAACAAAGTGGAAATATTCCAAGTAGAAATTCGCAACTATACAATCTACGTGTAAACAATTTACATTTTGTGACTGTACCGAAAGTAATAAAAACCCAATTCTCCAACTTTTATACTGTAACAGCACCTCGATCTTTTAATAAACTGCCTATAACAATCAGAACATCTACTAATTTTAACTCGTTTCTTAATAAAGTAAAAAACTGGCTTTTCACGATTGATTTAAATAATATTGAAAATTGTATTTAAATTCTTTTTATCTTACTCTGCAAAATTTGTTCATATAATTGTTAAAATATATTCTCTATATAAATTATTATTATTAAAATCTATTCTCTATGTAAATTATTCTTCTAATGTGTAATCTTAAAAAAAAAAAAAAAAAAAAAAAATATTAATCAAACTATATACCAAATAAAATACCAATATAAACTAAAAAACTTAATGTAACTAGATAAATATATAAATTTAATAATTGTAAATTAATGTAAACATCCTAGAATCTGTTGTCACCCCACATCAGTTTCCTTTATTTATTGTAATACTTTATTTATGTAGGTATGTATCATTCAACACTAACTGTAAGTTAATGAATGATTACTATTATTTATTCTATTATTCATGGGTTCATACCAAAATTGTAATTGTAATTTGTTTTAATGAATGAATAAATGTTTTTCTATCTATCTATCTATCTATCTATCTTTTGCAAAAAGTTCTCTCTTGCGTGCTCGCTCATATGTTTTCCCTCTTGCTCTGTTATTCAGGATATAGGAATGAATGGGGAAAATCAGCAACGATCGAGAGGAAGGCGAAAGACAATGCGATGATGTTTTTTTTTTACTGTGTTGTAATTATATGTACGTTTTTTTTTTAAGGTCGTCTGAGGCTGACGACAAAGAAAAAAAAAAAGTATATGAACTCTTTTTTCTTCTTTGCATTGATCCATGGATATTGGATATATTTTCTTTAGGTGGGTAGGTAGAGATTTTTTTGAGTGGTGGAGGATATTTTTTTAATGACGGAAAAAATATCTTCTTTTTTTTTCGGTTGTTGTAAGGTTTCTTATGAATAATGATTATGAATGAGCGTGGAGTTTGTAGTTTTGTACTCTATTCTAGATTCGTTAGATCGGAGTATTTTTTGATTAAATAGCTAAATATCATTTTATTTAGATAATCATTTTCCAGTTTCTTATACCAACAAATTTATTTCTGGGGATTATTAATACATTTCAACATTTTGAACCTGTAGAAAACAATTATAAAATAATTTGAAAATATGATATTATTATAAAATATTTAAATTTGATCTGATAGGTAGGTTAGGTAGGTATACATACATACCTACAAATAAAAAAATAATTAGGTACGAAAAATAACTGCGTAGACCTAGGTAGGTATGTTAAAGAAAATGTTATTAGGTCCCAAATTAGGTACCTACATTAAATTGGATTTTATTGTAAATATTGATTTTTATATTTTATATTTTGTATTTGTGTTATTTGTAATTTTGAATTTTTTTAAAAAGGGTAATTCGCACAAGATGCGACATAAAACGAAGAACTTTTTTAAGTAGTTTAAGACCAGATAAGAAAAAAAACTTATGGGACGGAGGTTCTATTTTCACCGATTTAAGAGCAATTTACTAAGTAATTTACTAAGAATTTATTTTTATTGTTTAAAAACAACGGTCAAAGAACACGCTTTCTTAAAGTCAGGAATTCGTTTGAGTAATTTTCAAATCAAGTTTTTTTTTAACACAGATAGACATATAAAAAAGAGGTTGGGTGCTACCCACACTGGTAACTTAACTTCTTATTGGTGCCCGTGGCAATTGGACACCCAATGTTATTTTGTTATAAGGAAATTCCTAATTCAAAATCTTAAAAGACCTTATCAAATTTTCAATATGCGATCAAGTGAAAACAAAAGTTGGGGCTTATTATAGTTTTCAACTGTTTAAGTTGTATTTTTGGCAAATGTTTTTGCTTAAAAAAAAACTATCGACTTAATTTTTTAACAAACCCCACCATTTCATAGCTACAGCATTTTGTGTAAAATAAAATTATTCCGGAGACGATAGCTTTGTTTGTTTACGAGATTTTTTTTTTAGTGGTTTCGGTTTGAGTTTGAAAATTTGTTGATTTAAAAAAAAAGGCCAATTAAATAATCCTACAAATCTTATCAGTTATTGACTAAGTTACTATATATAGAATAAAATTGGCCCGGCTTCTAAGCTGGTGTTTGTTCTCAAAATATTACAACCGAAACACGTTTTTCACAAAATTTTAGCATGTTTTTGATCTAAATTAAATACAAACTGAAACTGCGTAAAATATATATATCCATTGCATTTACTGATTGACAGCGAAGCTAGTACAAAGTTCGAAATTTTAAGTGATTTTGTTTTGTTTTGTTTTGTTTTGAGTGATTCAAATAAAATAATATTTTAACTGATTTTTTCTTTACCTATACATACAAATATCTCATTACCAATTGAACCAATTTTAATGAAATTTTGTATACAAAAGCTACTAATAAGTTTAAAAAATATTCCATATCAACATTTTTTGGATTTAAAAAAAAACAATTAATTCAATTTAATTCGATATTTCGAAAATAGGTGGATCATTTTATTCAAAATTAATGTTTAACTCTACATAAAAAAGTACTAAAAATTGGCGTACCAATTTTTTTTTTCTTACATAAATATAGTGCTTTAGCAACCAGCATTACGAGGTATAAACAGTGAGGTATGTAACCCCCCTGCTTGGGCACACTATAGGATTTGGTGTAGGTGCGAGGTTGGGTGTATGTAAAATTGTAAAAATTTCAATTATTTTTTACACAATTATGATCAATTTGGCCTTATTTCCATTATCGAAGCGAAATAAAGCCGAAAAAAACTAAAATTTGGTTTTATTTCTATTTTGAAAGCATAATAGTGCCAAAAATAATCAATTTTTTTTATTTTGTCTTGTTTCCTTTTTATTTTTGGTATTATTTTATTATGGCTAACGAAATAAAGCCAAATTGCGGTTATTTCGTTTTGAAAACGAAATAAGACCAAATTTCAAATTTGGTTTTATTTCGTTTGGCGTTATTTCACGTCACCTAAATATTTTTCAAAACAACACCAAATTAAAATAAATATAATTTAAAATAAAATTTACAAATTTACCTAAATCAAACATCACCCTGATATATGGCGAATAATGAATTGAATCTTGGCAATATCTAGTCGATCTTCCATCAAATCTAGAAGAAAATAATTGCAAATATGCAAAATCAATAGCTAACCGACTTCCACTTAACTACTCTCATTAAATGTATTAAAAATAATACATAATTCAAAAAACGTCTTCTCTGTGCAAACTGATATAAAATTTCCTTAAATGAAAAAATCAAAAAATCAATTTCAATATTTTTTAAACAATATGCATAAATAATGAAGCACACATATGTATGTAAATATAAATCTTATGACGATTTTCATCTTCGATTTGAAAACCGCATACCAGACTCGGATTTTTGTATTTACTTTCACAAATTGACCTGCGGTAGCACATAGCAAGTAAGGATCATGAAAACAAAAACAATAAACACACGATTCTTAAAAAGAGTCACCCAAACAGGTTTTTTCGGTTCGTTTTTTCTCATAGCTCTTGAAGGGGTAGAAGCAATAAAAAAAAAACAAGAACAAAATTGTGCCTTTTTTTCTGTCTGTAGCTCTCCCATATGTTAGAGTAGTAGAGAAAATAAATTGAAATGTTGTCCCTTCTCAAAGAAGTTGAACTTTTAAGAAAGCTTTTTTTTTGGACGAATTTCGTTTTCATGGACATCTTTTTCCATATGGATGCTACATCTGTATAATTTATTATCTGTGACTATAGCATTAAAATTAAAGCCTTGATTATATTTAACCACCTTATATTAATAATAAGTAAAATTTCAGTAAGAAATCGTCAAAAGGAGAAAAACAAAAAACACTCCTTAGTTATTAAATGATTTTATTATTTTTTTTTAATTTCTTTTCTTCACCTTGACTCTTTAAGTTCACTATGATTTATCTGCTTATTTGTTTTTTGTTTAACGGATATTTTCGCAAAAAAACAAAAAAAATAAAACCTTTATTTTGCCCAATAAAATTGTGTCATCGCAATTTAAGCGTTTTTTAAAGTTAAATATTCCTTTTTCGTGACCTTTTTAATTTCAAAATTGTTGAATCCTAATTTTGTGGACTTAAGGTCTTTCTTTCTTGTTAATTATATTTGGATATAGACCTTAAGCTCACAAAATTGGGATTAAACAGTTTTTTAATATTGTTTCAGTTAGTTAAACTTGACTACATTTCTTGTTCTTTTGTACCAAAGTAAGTTAATATCGGTAAATTTAGGCTTATACTGTTAATTTATTATTTGTGACTCTCGAAAAATGCCACTCGATGTACCTGGTGTAGTTAGAGCAGTGGCTTTAAATGATGCTGGGTATAGCCAGCATCGCATTGCTCGTAAGCTTGGTGTTCCTAAAACTACGATTGGGGATGCCATCAGACGATTTCGGGAGACTGGCTCATACACGAGGAGGCCAAGTCAAGGTCGTCATCGATGCACTTCAGCTCGGGATGATCGCTTTTGTCATCAGCAACATACTGAGAAATCGGTTTTGCACCGCTACTGAAGCTCGTACACGTCTTTTGAGATGACGAATGATAGTGTGAGTGAACGCACCATCAAAAGAAGGTTGGCAGAGTTAAATATCAGAGCTTTCCGACCAGCGCGCGCCTCCGAATTGCTCCCACAACACTGCAGAGGAATATTCTCAGACGAAAGCAGAGTAGGTTTACGAGGTCCAGATGCGCGTCAGCGTGTCTACAGGCAAAAAAACGAAAGGATTGTTTCTTGCACTATAACCGAAACGGTGGGTTACCAAGGAGGGTCTATAATGGTTTGGGAAAGCATCCGTCCGCCTCACACTTTTTTATATAAAAAAATCATATTAAAAAGAAACAAAGAATTTCGATCGAAAAAATATTTACTCCATTCGATTCAAGACGAAAAGGAGTGTAGTAAGACGGCATCAAATAAAGGAATTATTAATTTGTTCAAAAAATATACTGAAAAAACCCATAACATACTTTTGTTGGCACATTGAACTATACAGACATTTGGATTTTTGTGGGCGCATTCAGAATGTAATTGCTAATAAGTTTGCCTTCAAAAACGAAAGCATACAGATCTAGTTGTTTGTAAAATTTGAATGTTACAACTGACCCACTGTTACTTTCGTACTCACTCTGCCCTATTTTTTACTTTGTAATGTTTTATTTAAAGCAGTTGGTCACTCAAGCCTCCATAGCCCCCCACGCCCTCACCACGGTACGCTTTTACGCTGGATTATTTGTAAAAATGCTTGAATGCTAAATAAAAAATTAAGGAGTAGTTAAATACTAAACTGACCGAATTGACCTTGCGCTTGCATACAAGTAGTGTAGTGTTTATTCTTCTATTCTTCGGGAAATTTTTTTTTTTCGACAACTAACAATTTCGCAAAAAAAAACATCAAATTTTTTGAGTTTGAACTACAACAATCCACGAATGTCATCCAGAATAATCAAGACAGATTCATTCGACAAAGTCATCGAAACTTGGACCTTCCAAATGCCAATACGGTTAATGTCTAATTAAAAAAAATATTGGATATCTCAGAAACAACATTTTAAAATTTAGCGTCCTTATTGAAAGACCCCTTACATCTGAACGAAGCAAATACAAAATATTAGAATAATACAGCGGCACACATTCCAAGCAAAATAATCATTTACATATTTCTGCTTCGTTAATGGAACTGCCTTGAATCTAATTAGTTTGTAAATCTATGTATTTGTATTGATAATAGATACATAAATTGTCAATATAAGTTTTGATTCTTGATTCGTGACTCTTGTTCCTTTATTTTTCTAAATTTGCTTTAAAAAGAATTTGAATGGTTAGGCTATATCTTTGCTCTAGTTTGTGACAGAACATATCATACCCTGTCACTGAAGATTATGGATTACCCACACAGATGAGAATCATCACCAGTTAAATAATGAGGAAGAAAGTTCAGCTAAGGCCCTTGTTAGTAAATCTTCAACAATGTTTATATTTGCGGCTTTCCATCTCAGTTTTCTCTTTTCACCCGCCTCATACTTCCAGACACTATTTATAATTAATTTAGGGTAAAAAGAAGGATCGTTTCGTTACAACATACAGTGGAGGTTTGCTCCCTGGAGAATGACCTTTCTGGCTTTTTAATATGTCCACATATGTACTCGCTTTTCAGTGTGTGCTTTTGTTAGGTAGTTATATTAGCTTTAAGTAAGAGGACATTTTAAGAACCCAAATTCAGATATGGCAGGACATAACGATGCATATAAATTTGATTATTATTAAGTAAGACACATTAGGCCGAATATCTAATGTATGCGACATGGTCTGTAGGTTGCTTAACTTTCATTACTTTGGGGATCTAGTACTTAATGTAAAGGTGAGCGGTAGTGGTTGTATTAGTCATTGAGTAAATGGGGAAAAGGTGTTAAAAAGGGTACATTTCAAATGTTCCTTTTATAGTCCTTTAATTAGCACATATTTTTCCTGGAAACTGTAGGTATATGATTTTCGATGTTACTAAGGGCTTACATTTAGTAATTTAAAATTCTGTAAGAATAAATTGTAAATGATATGTTATGGGAAAACTTGTTTCTTGTTTATTGATCCGATTAAAGGGTTGTTTTTACACAACTGATTATTCAAAAAATAGTTCAAGCGACTTTGAAACTATATAAATATAAACCATTATTGACAGGAAGAATGTAGATAAATTATTGGCATTTTATTTTAACTTGAGCTACGAACAAATTTTGAAACGAAACAAACAAAAGTAATTCGATAAACACAAAACTAAAATTGGTTTTAATAAAAAAAAATATGATAGAAAGATTTTGTTGTATGCTAATACGGGGGGAGCACAATAACTCAGTAGTAAACTCATCCCTTAAAACATATCACATTCGTATTATGTAAAAATGTTTGTTTTACTTTTTCGAACTTCTGTTTAAGAAAAAAATTACGTTTTGAGCTGATAACGTATAGTTTGGCATTTTGCAAGTACATAAGTATATGTACCTTACCTATGCTTACTCATAGCTTGAAGTATATATTTAAATAAAATAAAAAAAGTATAGGTAGCAAGCATACAAAAAAACGTTTGCTAAATACAAATAAGTAGGTATATTTACTAAATATGAGTAATTCATTAAAAAAGAGGCTGAGTGTGACCCACACTGGTAACATCCCATTGGTGCCCTTGAAAACTCGACACCTGATGTTTTTTTTTTATATAAAAAAATTCCCAATTCAAGATATTCGAAGACCATATCAGGGTGTTCAACATGCAATCAAGTGAAGGCAAAAAATGCGTCGTTTGTTTTCGAGATATTCCAGTCGAAATATATTTTTTAATTTTGTATAGTGGTTTTAGTTTGGAAATTTGTTGTTTTAAAAAACCGTCAATTGAATAATTCTACAAACCTTTTCAGTTATTGAATACGTCACTGTGTATAGAATAAAATTAGTCCGGCTTCGAAACTAGTGTTTGTTCTCAAAATATAAGGACCGAAAAACGTTTTTCAGAAAATTTAAGCATATATTTTTATTTAAAAAAAAAACACGAATAAACACGAGTTCCTGAAGAAAATCCGTCGGAATATCGTGACAGGGCGTCGAATAAGTTGTCATAGAACTTGTTAACATTGTGCCTGTTAAACGAAGTTGCCCGAGATAGGCTGCATGCCTCTGGAGTGCGAAGGGCAAGTGAAGGATTCCTTTTACGGAAGCGCTTGAGCCAGTCAGTGCTCGCTCTCTAATTTTTATCCAATATTCTGGCATTTTTTGGAATTAGCAACTGCCGTCTGGTAGGCCAACCGCCGTACATCTAGCAACGTCAATCCCTAAAACATAGTGGAGCAGTTTTGTATATTAGCCGCTAGAGATAGTTCTTCTTCCTTACTAAACACGGCATTCACTGCGTAGTTCGGGTATAATTTTGCAGAAGAAGATTCTTTGAAAATTTTCACATACCGCGAAAGAGTTTAGTATGCCACACCATTATTTTTAGCCGCTTTTCGCAATGAAACGCCCTCTTTTACCACCATATCCACTGCTTTTTTCATTGCATTCGGTGGAGTTTTCCCAAAGGAATAACGCTCCACCGACATATTAAATTTATTTTGTAGCAACAACAAAACCTATTAAGGAGAAAAAAACAACAAAAATCAGTCACTGTGTAAGTAATAAAATAACTTTTTTGATTTGTTTTACTAGGCATTAATTATAAGTCTTCTATATAACATATTTAAGTTAAACAAACATTGTGTGTTTCAAAAAACCTCAATAAAGACCAAAAATCAATTCTCAATCGAATACTTAAAACTATTTTCTGTTCAACTTTTTAGGTTTTCGCGGTTGTTTATATACATAATTAGGTATTTGTTCTCGGATTAGCCGCGTAATTAAATTATTAAGAGTGCACTTTTGAACTCACCCCGAACGTTTCGCATCAAGTTTTATTGATCGTGGTCATCGGGAAATTGCCTTGTGGAAGTTATATTATATAAGATTGGCTGCACAGGTTTAAGCGGTGCGTAGGCGGTTCCATCTCATGATGTTGTTGTTGTTGCTGAGGTGCAAGTTATTGGGAGCAAACAAAGGTGCTATTTTAATAATTTAATTATGCGGCTAATCCGAGAACAAATACCTAATTATGTCTATTCCCTGTTCAACAAAAATTGTCTTACAAGGCTAATTGGATAACAACGGCAACACTAATAGCCGAATTTATAACCGCATTATAGCGAGTGCATTATACAATTTGTATAATGCCTGTAAACGCGTATAAGTTATTTGAAAAACTTATGCAACGTTGAATAGAGGTATTATAAGCTCAAGCTCAACGCGTTTGAGGGTTGAATAGTGCATAATGTATAAAAGGATATTTAGTATTGAAATGTCACTTTTACTCACACAAAACAACATAATACACAGATATTGGGATGGCACAGGCGCTTACTTTGCGACTTTTTTAATTTCTATTTTGTCCCTTCCTTAAATTGATCAAGGGACATTATGTACCTACTTGTGTAAACCCCAAATTATAAACCATACAATTACCGCACGTCACTGAGTCAGCAGTCCACTACATACTTTAAATGTTATGTACGATGTACCAACCAACATAACTGGTGATCTGGAATTGGAAGTAGGGAGGTTTTTGCTGTGCGTTGAACTTGGTTGACATTTAGTTATTTTTGAAGAATAACACGGCTATTAGACCAGTCTATAAGAATAATAAAATACTGAATAACCTACAAAGGCATTTTTTAACTTTTTTATAAAGACGGCTACTTACAGGTACTGGTTGGACATTCGCAGATTAGTAGGTGGAAAACAGAAGTTAGGTAACAATTTTGTTCCTGTGTTCAATTCTCGGAATCAGACAGGGCTTTCGTCGAAAGTATGGTGTAAAAGGATTAGAGAAGTACAGGACAAATAACAACTAGATGAACGTTTGTTGATGATGGCATCTACAACGCGCCTAGCGGGAGCCGCGAAAATTTTAAGTAACGGGGTCATGCATGCAAATCTGGATGAGTTTTTGGCAGATCACTTTGTGAACTTTCCACCAGAAGATAAACACAAAACAAAAACAAAAACCAGAGGCCGCTTGAGGATACTGAGGAATTCGTTTACGAAATGAAGTCCATTGCATCGAGGGGACAATTAGATGAGAAGACTTTGGTCCAATACATTGTACAGGGAATTACTGACAACGAATGTCAAGAATCATTCAGAGCAACTAGGCCATCAACAGTACAACAAGTGCTGCAGCGGATTCGGTGGATTACTGGATTAAGGTCTAACCGTAGTCCATAAACAGGGAGACCTCGAAACGCAACGGGGACGGCTCAAGCGGGTACATCTGGAGGTTCATGATCGAGCCTCACCATTGTCCAGTTGGAAGCTGAAAATGCTGGATTTAAGTAGGAACCATATGAAATTAAACTAAATGGCTTTGGCGATGGGGGTTGTATGACCATATGTAGGTTTCATGCGGAAAACCAAATAGACAAACTTTGCATTTGTTGTGAAGTGTTGGTTGTGCCTGACCAAAGCCAACCATACAAGATGATCATTGGGAGAAAATTATTATCTAACCTCAAGTGAAGCTAGAGAAGACGTATGGCAAACTTACAGTTAGTGATTGTTCTAAAGAAGGGGAAGAGTTACAGGTACTGACCGTCATGGATGGGCATAGCGGAAGCAGCCGAAAAGTAATTAACATAGCCGATTTGGAGAAGGAAGAGATACAGCAGAGCGATGGACTAAAGCTGGTTACATTCATAGCGGGAACTATGGATGATGAGGATAGACAGGAGATTAGAAACCATTTGTAGATATAGATTTCAATAACAGAAACAAAGTAATAAACAGGTCATATTAAATGAAAAATTTCATTCACATGCTTCCCCAACGCAATTACCAGTTATCACTTCGCATCCATCACCCAACTGCACAACCACTCCAACCTCGGTAACAATCCAAAAAAACAATTTACTATTCACTGAACTGCAAGACCTGGAAAACCCCGCCGAACATCATGACAATATCAGCTCTTTTACCTCAAAATTTGGGATACTATGGACACATCATGAATGGAAAAACCGTCTCATGCGTTTAAAACATTCGAATGCAAAATCCTCATCGCATTTATTTCTGAAATGCGCTTAAAAAACAACTACAATTGCTATACAGTTAATCTTCAACAAGAAATTCAGTATTTCCGATGTACATGTTCAATCTTTATCAAAAAATCTCCGATCCTTCAAAGTTGAGATCCCCACTAAGTATGAATAGCTCTTTCTCCAACCTGCCAACAACGCTCTTAAGTTAGGTGGCATAATGATTAAACCATGGATTAATAAATTATTTTTAGATTCTAGTTTTAAGTCTAGTTTTAAGTCTAATTCTAAGTCTGATTTTCGTTCTAATAACTATTTTCCCTCTTCTAGCAATTATAGGGAAAAACGTCAAGCTCCTGTCCAAACTTGCCCAAATTTAGCTCCTAATAAATCAAATAATAGCAGAATTCTTTCCCGACTGCAGCTCCTAGAAAATCAGAATTACTGGCAATTCTTTCAATTTGTCCCAAGGCTCAAATCCATCTACACCCAATCGATCTCCTTTTCCAAAGTATCCAAACTTCATTCATTCTCATACTCAGAACCCACCACATAATCTTACTCCCCGAAATCCTCCTAAAAGTCCTGTTCCTTCCTTCAACGAGAGTAATATTTTTTCCCTCGGTTCCACACAACAATGGTGTTAATAATAATTCTTCCAAACTCTCACCTAATTTCCTTGATCCTTTATTTCCACCAATGGTGAAAATGATACAAAAATTCGCTGACCTAAACGATGATGGGCGCTATGTTATATCTCGCCTTAGAAATCCCCGTATCTATGCGAACGTGCGTTTGTATCTAGCATACCTTCATGATAAACACGATTCTATCTGTGTTGATGGTGTAACCAGAACCAACGTAATGGTATCCACACATCAAGAAGGTCTTCCAACTAATACGAATGATCTGTTTAGAATTTTCACCCTATATCATAAAATAATATCTAATTTCACCCCTTCTGATGTTGAAAATGATCTATCCGCTTATGCTTCATACGTCCATTCTATTCGGCTTTCGCAATTTACAACAAAACGCAATAATAATCCCTTTCGTTCCTAACAATCGTATTTTAGACCTGCCGAAACCGCAATTTATATCTATCTATTACCAAAATGTTAGGGGACTTCGCACTAAAAGTTCGAATGTTTACTTAAATTCCCAAAAACTTCCTTTTGACATTTTTGCCCTGTCATGATTTTTTTTATAATATTTATAATTGCAATAGAAAAGAAAATCTTGTTTACCCACTTAACTTCTACTATCGATAAGCATTAAAACGTGTGGAATTCGAAATTGTACAATAACCACTGAACTCATTACTGTCGAACATAAATGAATCGTTTATTTTCAAAACATGACATGTCACATGTTTTCCAAAAATCGTTTTCTATTTTTTTATTTTTATTTGAGAACAACTACGTTGACTTCTGAAATATGACATGTCCAGCTATCATACATACGTTTTTATTGCGACGGTAAATATTTGTTTATTTTTAAAACATGATATGTCCATGACATGTCATGTTTTGAAAATAATAGAGTAACAAGTAGACTTGGACTTATCGTTTTTTGATTGTCAATTTTATTGTTATTCTGGTTTTTACAAAATTGTTTTGGTGAGGTTGAAGAGTTTGGTTCTTAATATTGTTTGTGAAAGAAGTTGATTTTTGGTAAGTAAGTACTATCGGAGGAATCTTTTGGAAAAAAAGTACCAAGGAACTTGAAGGTGTCGCTTAATATATCCAATTTTGGAATGTTTGTTTACCACCAAAATAAAATAGAAACACACGATTTCATCGATGGACTTGTGACGCACACATTTAAACTTAAAAAGTTCAATAGGCCGATCTCGTTTCCAACTGCTCAAGTTTATGACATCTGTAACACCATCGATGAAAAAAAAATCGAAGACATACGAAAAGTTATTCAGTATGTCCCGGAAGAGTTTCAAGAGTTTTACCATTTAATACTCGCCTGAAAGACCACTAGTAGTTCTTCTGAAAGAAGCAACGCAGTAAATAATGTTGAAAGTTGTTGTGATGTTGGAGAATAAAATAAAAAAATACATGTTCAACTTAATTTTTGGCAAGCATTTTCATTTGGTTTAACTTTTTCTTATTTTCTGACCGAATTTCAATAATATAATGGAACTACTTACAAAAAATATTTTAAGGGTTTTTATTTTCAAAACATGACATGTCCATAACGGTTTTTGATTTTTATCTTTTTTTATTACCACTGTTTAAATCCGTAATGAACGGAATCCTGCAAGAATTCTCAAGACCTAGGCTTTTCTTTTTTCGTTTAAGTTAAACTCCTACGCAAACATAAAATAATCATTTTTTTTCGATTCCTGAAAAATTTTAAAATGTGGACATGACATGTTTTGAAAATAAACGATTCATAATGGTCTTACCGTCTACGATCTGAATCGATAGAAAAAATTATTTCTTTTTCTGCTTGCCCATCCACGAGTTAAGTTGACACTCCTACCGAAGACAAATTAATCAAGTTTTTATATACATAATATTAATATTCCAAAGGAAAAAGTAAGACAAAATAATTTTTTTAGTATAAAAAAAAGGGAAAATTTATATTACTTAGAAAAAATTAAAATTTTAATAGAAATCTTGTGATAAATCTTGTGGAAAGTACAACTTAACCCAGCAGAATTACTTAACCTACATATTTCTTGTCAAAGATATAGATTGATACAAAATTGAAAAATTAGCCACGTGTAAGTTCCGTGTTGTTTTGCTTTTTTTTATGAGCACTACTTTAATCGTTAATTTGATTCTCCAGTGAAGCACTAGACAACTGAGACTGCACCAGCTTCCAGCAAAACTCAGTGCACATCGATAGGCCACCACGATTTGTCTGTGGAAACTTGGTGCGTGGCCTTATTTTTTTTCTCTCTCCGACCAGTGGTTGGAAATCAAAAATCCTCTGTCGTGAAGATAGCACACAATAAAACCAAACATATAACTTGATTCCAACATTACACATTTGGTTTTGAATCAAAGAATCAATCACCGGCAACACATATGTATCACTAGCCTGGTCTCAACAAGAATTTCCTATCAGACAGGATTTTGTTTTCTTTTGGAAACCCGGCACTCAAGACAGCAACACAAGCTTGATTGAAGGAAAAAAAATCAGCCTTCACGAACAACGTCGGAGAAGCCGTACATTAAAACCCACAAGAACTTGGATCAGCCAGACACTTAGGATTACACATGTTTTTTCAACCCAATCACTTAAACAGTGATTCTATCAACGAAATTTTTGGTTTTCTTTTTTTTTATTTTAAATTCATTAGTCAAATATTTGTTTTATTTTGTTTTATTATTTTTTTTCTCATTTAATATTTATTCATTTTTTTCTATTTTATTTAATTTTTTTTATGTTAAAAATCACAGTGTTATCATTTTTTTAAAGTTGAAAGTGATCATAAAAGAAAGTAAACATAAAAGTACCTACATTTAAAAAAAAAAATAGGCATAATAAGCATCATCATATGGATCATCGGTGGATGTGCGCACACCAGCCAGATCCCAGTGAAGAAAAAAAACCTGTGACTGTGAGTACAAATTAATCAGTATTCTTAATTTTACAAATCTTTTTTTTATGATCATATCATTCTCTTTAATCTGAGCCTATAATTTACATCTTAATTTTTTTTTGTTGCATGTTAAATTTTCTTTACTTTTTGCATAAAATTTCTCTTCAATTTTTTTTACTCTTAAATTTATATCATTCATATTTTTTTTTATTCAATTTACTCTTTAATAAGTTTCTCAAATAACAGAAGTACCTAATTTTGTTTACCTCTTGCTATGCAGCATCACTGCACAAAAATATGATATTGTTTAGATTTAGAGTTATGATGAAATTAAAACCATTTGAATTTAATACTTGAATCTACGGTCAATCGATCTGTTGAAATTATAGATACAACTTTATATCCCACGAATGAACGTTTTGTTTCTATAGAGGATATACAATACATATTGTCTAGTTTAAAAACAAGAAAAGCTGTAGGATTCGATAACATTAAAAATTTGTATTTGAAAAATCTACCAATGTCTAGTATAATGTTTTTGAAACGTCTATTTAACTGTTATTTTAAACTTGGATATTTTCCATTGGAATGGAAGACAGCAAAAATAATTTCGATCTTAAAACCAGGTAAAAGTGCAAGTGAACCTTCAAATTACAGGCCAATAAGTCTGCTTAGTTCTCTAAGCAAATGCTTCGAAAGAATTATTAAAACTAAAGTAATAGCTCATATAAATCAAAATAACTTGTTGCCTCCAGAACAATTTGGATTCAGAGCTTACCATAGTACTGTACATCAAGTACACAGAATAACAAAAGTAATAAAAAACAATTTTAGACTAGGAAAAAGTACTGGAATGGTGCTACTTGACATCGAAAAGGCATTCGATACTGTCTGGCACAATGGCCTTCTTCACAAACTTCTCATTTTGAATTTTCCGCCGTATTTAATCAAAATTATTAAGTCATTTCTTGTTTCAAGGCGATTCAAAGTATTTGTCAACAATTGTTTGTCTGAAATATTCAATATTGAAGCAGGTGTACCCCAAGGATCTGTTCTTGGACCGATCTTATATATTTTATTTACTTCAGATTTCCCTAGCTTAAGGTATTGTGAAAAATGTATTTTTGCAGATGATACCTGCATCTATACATCAAATTCGGTCGGTTCCATAATAGAAACCAACCTGCAATTTGATTTACAATTACATTTACAATACTGGCATATTTCAATGATTGGAAAATAAAATTGAATGCTTCTAAGACGCAGGCCGTATTTTTCACTCGTAAAAGGAAAGCTTGCCTCTTACCAAGCAACAGTCTTCAAATCGGTGGTTCTAGGGTAAATTGGAATACAAGTGCTAAATATCTTGGAGTACTTCTTGATGCCAAACTTACATTTGGTTTGCATATCCAACAAATAATTAAAAAAGTTAGTGTCACAATAAAGATTCTGTATCCATTTATAAATCGAAGATCTAAGTTAAGCACTGAAAATAAACTTCTTATTTTCAAATCAATATTTCAAGCATTAATGTTTTACGGGTCACCAGTTTGGGGTATATGTGCGAAAACTCATATAAAAAGGCTTCAAATAAGCCAAAATAAAATTCTAAAAATGATGTTAAGATTGCCGTGGCATTTTTCTACAGAAGAACTGCACACTTTAACAAAAATCGAATATGTTGATTCTAGAATTCTGAAATTGAATGAAAAATACAAATTTTCCTGTGAATCATCAGATAATATATTGATTTCTAATCTGGTTTCATAGCAAGTTAATGTATTCATATATTTATTATTATTATATGTTTTGTATTATCATTATTCAATTAAACATAAGCGAATTATTAGCTACCATGTTTATTGTTTACCCATTTAATTAATAATCTATATATTTATTTATTTGTTTATTGTTATTTATTTATATTCATTAATTTTGTTGTTTTGCCTTTTGTTTTACTTGTTTATTTATTTATATTTCCTTTATTTGTTGGTTATTATTTACTTATTTGTTTATTTATTTATTTATTTATTTATTTATTTATTTATTTATTTATTTATTTATTTATTTATTTATTTATTTATTTATTTATTTATTTATTTATTTATTTATTTATTTATTTATTTATTTATTTATTTATTTATTTATTTATTTATTTATTTATTTATTTATTTATTTATTTATTTATTTATTTATTTATTTATTTATTTATTTATTTATTTATTTATTTATTTATTTATTTATTTATTTATTTATTTATTTATTTATTTATTTATTTATTTATTTATTTATTTATTTATTTATTTATTTATTTATTTATTTATTTATTTATTTATTTATTTATTTATTTATTTATTTATTTATTTATTTATTTATTTATTTATTTATTTATTTATTTATTTATTTATTTATTTATTTATTTATTTATTTATTTATTTATTTATTTATTTATTTATTTATTTATTTATTTATTTATTTATTTATTTATTTATTTATTTATTTATTTATTTATTTATTTATTTATTTATTTATTTATTTATTTATTTATTTATTTATTTATTTATTTATTTATTTATTTATTTATTTATTTATTTATTTATTTATTTATTTATTTATTTATTTATTTATTTATTTATTTATTTATTTATTTATTTATTTATTTATTTATTTATTTATTTATTTATTTATTTATTTATTTATTTATTTATTTATTTATTTATTTATTTATTTATTTATTTATTTATTTATTTATTTATTTATTTATTTATTTATTTATTTATTTATTTATTTATTTATTTATTTATTTATTTATTTATTTATTTATTTATTTATTTATTTATTTATTTATTTATTTATTTATTTATTTATTTATTTATTTATTTATTTATTTATTTATTTATTTATTTATTTATTTATTTATTTATTTATTTATTTATTTATTTATTTATTTATTTATTTATTTATTTATTTATTTATTTATTTATTTATTTATTTATTTATTTATTTATTTATTTATTTATTTATTTATTTATTTATTTATTTATTTATTTATTTATTTATTTATTTATTTATTTATTTATTTATTTATTTATTTATTTATTTATTTATTTATTTATTTATTTATTTATTTATTTATTTATTTATTTATTTATTTATTTATTTATTTATTTATTTATTTATTTATTTATTTATTTATTTATTTATTTATTTATTTATTTATTTATTTATTTATTTATTTATTTATTTATTTATTTATTTATTTATTTATTTATTTATTTATTTATTTATTTATTTATTTATTTATTTATTTATTTATTTATTTATTTATTTATTTATTTATTTATTTATTTATTTATTTATTTATTTATTTATTTATTTATTTATTTATTTATTTATTTATTTATTTATTTATTTATTTATTTATTTATTTATTTATTTATTTATTTATTTATTTATTTATTTATTTATTTATTTATTTATTTATTTATTTATTTATTTATTTATTTATTTATTTATTTATTTATTTATTTATTTATTTATTTATTTATTTATTTATTTATTTATTTATTTATTTATTTATTTATTTATTTATTTATTTATTTATTTATTTATTTATTTATTTATTTATTTATTTATTTATTTATTTATTAATTTATTAATTTATTAATTTATTAATTTATTAATTTATTAATTTATTAATTTATTAATTTATTAATTTATTAATTTATTAATTTATTAATTTATTAATTTATTAATTTATTAATTTATTAATTTATTAATTTATTAATTTATTAATTTATTAATTTATTAATTTATTAATTTATTAATTTATTTATTTATTTATTTATTAATTTATTAATTTATTAATTTATTAATTTATTTATTTATTTATTTATTTATTTATTTATTTATTTATTTATTTATTTATTTATTTATTTATTTATTTATTTATTTATTTATTTATTTATTTATTTATTTATTTATTTATTTATTTATTTATTTATTTATTTATTTATTTATTTATTTATTTATTTATTTATTTATTTATTTATTTATTTATTTATTTATTTATTTATTTATTTATTTATTTATTTATTTATTTATTTATTTATTTATTTATTTATTTATTTATTTATTTATTTATTTATTTATTTATTTATTTATTTATTTATTTATTTATTTATTTATTTATTTATTTATTTATTTATTTATTTATTTATTTATTTATTTATTTATTTATTTATTTATTTATTTATTTATTTATTTATTTATTTATTTATTTATTTATTTATTTATTTATTTATTTATTTATTTATTTATTTATTTATTTATTTATTTATTTATTTATTTATTTATTTATTTATTTATTTATTTATTTATTTATTTATTTATTTATTTATTTATTTATTTATTTATTTATTTATTTATTTATTTATTTATTTATTTATTTATTTATTTATTTATTTATTTATTTATTTATTTATTTATTTATTTATTTATTTATTTATTTATTTATTTATTTATTTATTTATTTATTTATTTATTTATTTATTTATTTATTTATTTATTTATTTATTTATTTATTTATTTATTTATTTATTTATTTATTTATTTATTTATTTATTTATTTATTTATTTATTTATTTATTTATTTATTTATTTATTTATTTATTTATTTATTTATTTATTTATTTATTTATTTATTTATTTATTTATTTATTTATTTATTTATTTATTTATTTATTTATTTATTTATTTATTTATTTATTTATTTATTTATTTATTTATTTATTTATTTATTTATTTATTTATTTATTTATTTATTTATTTATTTATTTATTTATTTATTTATTTATTTATTTATTTATTTATTTATTTATTTATTTATTTATTTATTTATTTATTTATTTATTTATTTATTTATTTATTTATTTATTTATTTATTTATTTATTTATTTATTTATTTATTTATTTATTTATTTATTTATTTATTTATTTATTTATTTATTTATTTATTTATTTATTTATTTATTTATTTATTTATTTATTTATTTATTTATTTATTTATTTATTTATTTATTTATTTATTTATTTATTTATTTATTTATTTATTTATTTATTTATTTATTTATTTATTTATTTATTTATTTATTTATTTATTTATTTATTTATTTATTTATTTATTTATTTATTTATTTATTTATTTATTTATTTATTTATTTATTTATTTATTTATTTATTTATTTATTTATTTATTTATTTATTTATTTATTTATTTATTTATTTATTTATTTATTTATTTATTTATTTATTTATTTATTTATTTATTTATTTATTTATTTATTTATTTATTTATTTATTTATTTATTTATTTATTTATTTATTTATTTATTTATTTATTTATTTATTTATTTATTTATTTATTTATTTATTTATTTATTTATTTATTTATTTATTTATTTATTTATTTATTTATTTATTTATTTATTTATTTATTTATTTATTTATTTATTTATTTATTTATTTATTTATTTATTTATTTATTTATTTATTTATTTATTTATTTATTTATTTATTTATTTATTTATTTATTTATTTATTTATTTATTTATTTATTTATTTATTTATTTATTTATTTATTTATTTATTTATTTATTTATTTATTTATTTATTTATTTATTTATTTATTTATTTATTTATTTATTTATTTATTTATTTATTTATTTATTTATTTATTTATTTATTTATTTATTTATTTATTTATTTATTTATTTATTTATTTATTTATTTATTTATTTATTTATTTATTTATTTATTTATTTATTTATTTATTTATTTATTTATTTATTTATTTATTTATTTATTTATTTATTTATTTATTTATTTATTTATTTATTTATTTATTTATTTATTTATTTATTTATTTATTTATTTATTTATTTATTTATTTATTTATTTATTTATTTATTTATTTATTTATTTATTTATTTATTTATTTATTTATTTATTTATTTATTTATTTATTTATTTATTTATTTATTTATTTATTTATTTATTTATTTATTTATTTATTTATTTATTTATTTATTTATTTATTTATTTATTTATTTATTTATTTATTTATTTATTTATTTATTTATTTATTTATTTATTTATTTATTTATTTATTTATTTATTTATTTATTTATTTATTTATTTATTTATTTATTTATTTATTTATTTATTTATTTATTTATTTATTTATTTATTTATTTATTTATTTATTTATTTATTTATTTATTTATTTATTTATTTATTTATTTATTTATTTATTTATTTATTTATTTATTTATTTATTTATTTATTTATTTATTTATTTATTTATTTATTTATTTATTTATTTATTTATTTATTTATTTATTTATTTATTTATTTATTTATTTATTTATTTATTTATTTATTTATTTATTTATTTATTTATTTATTTATTTATTTATTTATTTATTTATTTATTTATTTATTTATTTATTTATTTATTTATTTATTTATTTATTTATTTATTTATTTATTTATTTATTTATTTATTTATTTATTTATTTATTTATTTATTTATTTATTTATTTATTTATTTATTTATTTATTTATTTATTTATTTATTTATTTATTTATTTATTTATTTATTTATTTATTTATTTATTTATTTATTTATTTATTTATTTATTTATTTATTTATTTAATAGTATTTATAGTGATATTTCCAAACTGTGATATTATTTAGCTAGTTTTAAGACTGATTTTGTTATAATTTATTAAAAATGTATTATTTATTTGGTTTTTGTTAAATTATCTTATTTTTTTTGTTCTATTTAAATATTAAAATATACATTGATATTAAATTTACTTGCAATGAACTTTGAATGAAATCAATCTAGTCATCGCCCCCCTTCTCTAAGAATGAAGGTTTTTAAAAGTAGTTTTTCCTTCAAATAAAATTTCAATTCATTTAAAAATTTAAAAAATAAATATATAATTAACATTAGTAAGGTAGAATATAACCATATCTATGTAAATTGTGCAATTCAGCCACATTGTATAAAAAATGAACACTTTTGCTACAATAAATATAAATATAAATATAATTTGAATTTAATTGAAAATATTATTTTTTTTTTATATGGAGGGTTAAATAATAAGTGGTGAGGTAGTGATCGACGGTGGAGATGATGTGTGAAGGGTATGGAGTTTTTTTGTGTTTTGCTTTTAGGGGCAATACTTAAATATGGCAACAGTATTACACGGAGGTGACATACGTCACTAATGGATAAGGGTATGCCAAGTAGCCAATGCTACGTAATCTGTTACAACATCTGACGAGGTAAAAGTGTAAACACAGAGATAGCTTTATGCTGAAGGTTTTGTAGATTTTTTTTGTTTATTTGTTCTGGCACGAATTTATTTGTGAGGGCTAGACCATGGAAGCAGCAATACCCACTCCAGTAGGCTGAGCTAGCAGGGAGAAAATGTGCCAGACGCTGCCTTCCCAAGGAATTCCATGACCATATTCCACAGCCCATTACAGCCCTTACAGAAACAAACCTTACTCCTGATTTTCACAATAGCGAATTCTTTAATTCTGACTGCAACGTATTCCGTAAGGATGTTTTAGTTTCTAATGCTAACCCCATTATTGATCCGCTTGGAAGCTCTTCTTTCGGACGTGGTGTTTTGTTGGCACTTCATTCCAATCTCGATTCTTCAGTGGTTAATATTCCCAACACAGTTAACCTTGAATTTATATGTGTAAAAATCTGTGTAGCCAAGCGTTCCCTCTACATTTTATGTTGTTACATACCACCCGCCCAGCCAACAACTGAATATCAGCATCTAGTCAATGCGATTGATTATGTTGTTGATCTTTCTAATCCAGAAGATGACATATTAATCGTTGGTGACTTCAACCTCCCACGTTTAATTTGGGAAGTATCAGACGATGAGATGTAGATGTATTTCATTTTATCCAACGCCAGCTTTGAAAAAGAAATTCTTTTTACTGACCGCCTCCTTTCTTCAAATCATGCCCAAATGAGTGGTGTAAAAAATTGTTTACAAAGGCAATTAGATCTGATTTTCTCTTCTGATGCTCATAACACTGAAGTCATCCAAAGTAGAGATGCCGCGAATAGTGACTCGGCCGAATACCGAATACCGAATATTCGGCCACACTCGTCGGCCGAATACCGAATATTCGGAAGCCGAACATTCGGCCAACGATGTGTATCTATCTCCTACGTGAATTTTGATAATAATAATCGTTTGCTACCAACGAATGCCGAAAAAGTAGTTTTTATTCACCACAACTTACCATAAGTAGATTTTAAATACTAAAATACAAATTTTTGAATAAAAGAAAACATTTATTGTAAGATAATAAGCCTTTTTTATTCTCCATTTGTTATTCGGTATTCGGCCGAATGTTGTGAACTATTCGGTCGAATACCGAATATTAAAAATATAGGCCGAATGCCGAATAGTGGCCGAATATTCGCGGCATCTCTAATCCAAAGTCACCATACTCTTTCAAAGATCGACAATTATCATCCCCCCATTTCCCTTACCTTTGCTTTTGAATGTGATTATATCCAACCCTACTCCCTCACATCGCAATAAGCTCCGGAAAAAATATCTCAGTTCGAAGTCTAATCTTGACTTCATCAATTATGTTTCAATTTATAACAACTTTTCCAACTTGAGCGAGTCCTTATACGCTAGTTATCTTATCCAAACCCAAACCGATTTAATTTCGAATCCTAAACACTAATTTCAATTTATAAACTCAAAAAGAAAGTCTGATGGTTATCCTTCAACACTTAAATACAACAATTTTTCATCTTCCGATCCAAAACATATTTCTAACCTTTTTGCCGATTTCTTTGGTCAAGCATTTTCTCCTAATGACTAAGAGGTTGATACAAACTACTTCAATCATATGAACAGCTGTACCCAAACCTCCCTTACTTCCATAAACATATGCCTGTCATCAGTAATTAATAAAATCCGCTTGCTGAAGAATGATTTTTCTGTTTCTCAAGGTTTCTTCCCAAAAGTATGGAAAGACTCTCTCATTATCCCAATTCATAAAAAAGGATGCAAAGGAGATATCTCTAATTATAGACCCATTGCCAAACTCTCCTGCATACCTAAAATGTTTGAGAGCATAATTTACGATATCTTACTCATTCACTGTAAGCCGCTTTTCTCCCTTAAACAACATGGCTTTCTTATTGGAAGATCTACAATCACCAATTTTACTGAATTTGTATCCAATATCATCTGCTCCTTGGAAGCTGGAAATGAAGTCGATGCGATTGCAACTGATTTCAGTAAAGCATTTGACAAAGTCTCCCATAATGTTATCATCTTTAAACTTAAAACCTATGGCTTCCCGCCCTACTTATATCTTGGATTCAATCGTACCTTAATGATCGTCGATTCTCCGTACTTTTTTAGATCATACAGCTCCAAACCTATCTGCCCTACATCAGGGGTGCCTCAAGGAAGTCATTTAGGTCATTTGATTTTCTTATGGACCATTAATGATGTGGATCTTGTCCTCAAAGGATCTGACCTTCAGATTTACGGTGATGATATGCGTATTTCTAAACATATTTAATGCATGGCCGATTTTCAAGTACTAAAAGCTGACCTTTACATTTTCTTTAGTTGGTGCCAACACAACTTTCTTGAACTGAATGTTAATAAATGCCAAGCCATTACCTACCGAAAGCGCCCTCCCTTACCACAATGTCAATATTTCATTAACACTGATCCAGTTGCGATTGTCACTTCCATACGCGACTTAGGTGTTATATGTGATAATCAACTCAATATGATAATATTATTAATAGAGCTAACTCTACTCTATGTTTCGTCAAACGCTGGTCGAAAGAATTCGTAAATCCCTATGTTACTAAATCACTGTATGTCACGTTTGTTAGACCTCTCCTTGAGTACGCCTCTGTAGTATGGTCTCCGTACCACCATGTTTACGACCAACGAATAGAAGCCGTCCAACGTAGATTCATTCGCTTTTCCTTGCGGGGCCTTTGTTGGGATGACCCATATAATCTACCACCTTACGAAAACCGTCTAAAATTGATAAATTTACAAACTCTAAGTAGACGTCTCGTCGCGATAATGCCGATATACTGTTTGTACACCGCTTCTGAATAGAGTCATTGATAACGAAGGTCTACGTGATAAATTCAAACCGAATACTCGCAATCGTCAATTGAGAACCACTCCCTTCTTCTGTATTCACTTCCATCGTACCGAATATGGCCAAAATGAACCTATAACAAGAATGATTCGGAAAGTAAATAACTCTAATAATTTCATTTCATTTTCATTTATTTATTTCTTGAAAAGCTTACCTACATAGTAAGATATAAATCTTTTAAAGTAATGAAGCTTAATATGTTTTAATTGTATTAAAATAGCTAGAGTTACTAAGCAGAATAGAAATGTGATTAATTTTAACAGATGATAAAAAAAATAATAATAACATCAGTGTAAGGAAAAACTAGATGAGAAAATACAAAAAAATATTTTAAAATAGAATTAAGAGAAAAGAAAATCCAAAGAAAATACAAAATTTAAAAAGTAAGGAAAAAAAAGTCGTCAACAAAGTGTCTCAAAATAACGTCTGGAGTCTTATTTTGAAATGGGTCGTAGATGCAATCATTATAATGGTACGAGGGAGGGAATTCCATAGCCTTATCAGATTAGGGAAAAATTGACGATCGGATATTAAATATTTAAAACGTATTGGAATCAAGTCTAGTGATCTTTCAGAGATAGGAAAACGAATGTTTTGGTATAAATAAAGCGGTTCACGAGTTTGCAAAATGTTATGAAATAGAATAATTGTTCTATATTTAAACAGGCTTTCCAGAGATAGTCCGTGTAACGATAGGGCGAATAAGGAAGGCGAATGGTCATATCTTTTTAATCCGAATACATAGCGTGCTATGCTATTGTAAGCAACATTGAGTCGCCTTCGATCCTCATAGTCACAATTGGAAAAAATCTCACAGCCAAACATTATAATAGGTATAAGCAATAATAGGTACCGAATAAAAATTTTGATTTAAACCTCTCAAAAAATCTCTCTCAAACTTGCTCTCCAATCATAATCCTTCTCTTACCCTCTATCTTTTTCTTCATCCTAGCTTTAAGATTTCAATTGTTATTTAGTTTTAAGATATTATTATTATTATGTGCTTGTACTAAGCGAAATGAAAAATAAAATAAAATAAAATAAAATAAAATAAAATAAAATAAAATAAAATAAAATAAAATAAAATAAAATAAAATAAAATAAAATAAAATAAAATAAAATAAAATAAAATAAAATAAAATAAAATAAAATAAAATAAAGTAAAATAAAATAAAATAAAATAAAAAAAATAAAATAAAATAAAATAAGATATTAAAGTAGAACATTTTAAATTAATAGAAAAACTTCAAGTTGAAAGCAATATTAATCTCATCCAAACGTAAGTCGAGACAATTGAAGAAAATATAATGCTTAGCAGATTAGAAATATTAGGAAGAGATTTGCTTGACAAAAAGAAATAATTGAAAATGATATAAATGAAGAAAATCTAAAATATTTGCGAAGTACTGTAATATATAAAAATGACTTTATAATTTTCATTGTTTTTGTACCAAGTTTTTCAGAGAAAAAATATTACAAAATATTTATTCAACCAGTTCCAAACTCGGATGGTTTTCAAATCGTACTAGATAATAAAGCATTTATAACAGACAACACAAGAATATATAGTAGAAGATCCCGCCATAGGTAGAACTAACCTCATCGAGTTACCGGACAAGTGTTATGCAGTTTTTTAGATAGTGTTGTAATTAACATTTTGCGCAAGGGTTGCCTGGCGAAATATGGTCAAGATATAGGGTTGCAACGCTTTAAAGGTCAGTTTTTTGTTTTTTTTTTTTTTATTATTATGTGACCCAGCCCATAGGTGGGTTTTATTGCTAAAAAAAATATTATATGAAAGGAAATTTTGTTTAAAAATTTTAAAATAAGTGTTTGTTTTTAATCGGAATTTCAATAGGGTAAATTAGGGCAACAAAAAAGAAAGGTCTAGATTCTATTTTCTAAACGGAAAGTGATAGAGAGTTTTTTTTTTCTTTTATCGATATATCTTGTAAATACAAGAAATTCACCCATATAAAAGAAAATTCTAGAAAATCTAAAACTCGAGATAAAAACATTTTAATGTAAAAAAAAAAGATAAATGGACGTTGGAGAAAAAAATCGCATAAAATCAGGGAATTTTTTTCTAGAAATAAATTTTATATTTCTGAGAAGCCGATAAAAAATGAAAAGATCTGTTTTTGCAAAATTTTTGATTTGAGCTTTTCTCTTGGCTAGGTGAATTTTTTGAAAAGTTAATATTTTTTTAAATCAATTTTTCTTGGTTTTTGATTTTTTTCCTTTTTATTTAAATTCATATTTTAAAAACAAAAATTGGAGCTCTGTCATTTTTCCTAAGCTTAAAGACCTCAATTTTGATGATCTGGATCTATAGAACCCAAGATATAAGCTTTTTAAACTAACCATTTGGTTCCTTTGAAAATTTTTCGCTAAGCAAACAAAATCGTATTTGTAATCTCTTTTGGAGATTTTTTTTTCAATAGTTTGTTTTGTGAAGAGCTTATATCTCAGGTTCTATAGATCGGATCATCGAAATTGAGGTCTTTAAGCTTAAGAAAAATGACAGAGCTTCAATTCTTGTTTTTAAAATATTTAAGTGGTAATGTTCCTGCCACAACAATTGGAAAATGACAATTTTTAACCTTCCAGATCTACCACAAGCTGAGAAAAAAAACTGCCAAACTTTTGAATTTTATATCATGACCCTTGTACCAATTAACGCAATTACTCACATTTTGGTTATAGTTTCTGTCCCAGAATTTGTTGACAGCTCTCTGAGACTATTAAAATTGTTTTCTTTAACGCTATGAGAAATTTAAAAATGTCGATTATTAAAATTTCAGCAACTCTAAAAGGAGGCAACAGTTTTAAAAACAACATAATACCATCGTTATGATAATAAAATTCTCTTTTAGGGTAAAAAGGAAAAAAATCAAAAACCATGAAAAATTGATTTAAAAAATATTAACTTTTCAAAAATTCACCTAGCCAAGAGAAAAGCTCAAATCAAAAATTTTGCAAAAGCGGATCTTTTCATTTTTATCGGCTTCTCAGAAATAAAAAATTTATTTCTAGAAAACATTTCCCTGATTTTATGTGATTTTTTTTTTCTCCAACGTCCATTTTTCATTTCTTGACATTAAAATGTTTTTATCTCGAGTTTTAGATTTTCTAGAATTTTCTTTTATATGGGTGACTTTCTTGTATTTACAACATCTATCGATAAAAGAAAAAAAAAACTCTCTATCACTTTCCGTTTAGAAAATAGAATCTAGACCTTTCTTTTATGTTGCCCTAATTTACCCTATTGAAATTCCGATTAAAAAAAAACACGTATTTAAAATTTTTAAATAGTCTCCTTTCATATAATATTATTTTTTTAGCACTAAAACCCACCATATGGGCTGAGTCACATAATTAAAAAATCCCAAAAACCGACGTTTAAAGCGTGGCAACCCTACGTATTGACCATATTTCGCCAGGCAACCCTTGCGAAAAATATTAGTTAAAATACTATCTAAAAAACTGCATACCACTTATCCGGTAACTCGATGAGGGTAGGTCGTCCTATGGCGGGATCTTAGACTAGAATACAATAAAGAATTATTATATGAAACAAAACTGAAAGAAACAAGGAACAAAAATGTATTAAATATATACTTCACACAAATAAGTTCTGTACTGTAGAAAAAATGGATGAAGTAGAAATTAATGTTATAAATGATAGTTTAATAATTTTAGAAAATATGAAAGACGATTTAATAATGCAAAATTGTAACGATATAAATTACACTGTTTCTAACCATAATCTAATAATATTTTCAAATTGTTCTATTCAAATACATAATGTCAAATTTTCAAACGAATTTTATACATACAAAGAATTACGAACCTTGCCAAATAATTATAAAACTGAAAATATACCTAACTACTCGTATTAATGAAACAGATTTATTTTTGAAAAATTTAAAATAAGAAAATTTTACTAATTTAAAAGAAATTAATTACGTATATTAAAACTATGCAAGTAGTTAATCATTCGTTAAGTATTTTATCAATACGTTCTATTACTTTTGTAATAATTATTAGGGGGATTCATGCAACGTCGTAAAACACTAGATAAGTTTATCTTTTGGATAAATTTATCTTTTGGTAAATGAACTGTCAAATTTTGTATGGGAAATGGTTTACGCAAATTGGATAAAATTATCTAAGGATTTTGTTGCGGAAACTTATACAAATTTACATATTTGGATAAGCTTATACAAACGTCATTGTGACTTTTAGAATTGACGTTTAACGAACAGCTGACTCAATTACGCAGCATTTATCCAAATAAATAAAAAGGATGTTCACGCAAACTTTTGCGTAAACTTACACAATTGGTAAACATATCTCGTTGCATGAATACCCTTATTGTTTTTATTTTACTTAAGAAAAACAGAGTTATAAAAAAAGAAAATATCCAATTAAATGTAATGCCCACAACAGTTTCAACAGGGACTGTTAAAGTAAGGAGGGAGAGTAAAAGGAAACCCTTTTACTTCCTTCAAATTCAATTGGTGTAAAAATTATAGTTATATTATAAGCATAATATACTCGATACTCTTTGATCCGATTATGATGGCATTCATTCGTGGAAAGAGACACTACGTCAGCATGTATGCTGTCGGCTTTTGACTCCGCAATCATGTTTTGGTGTCATGATCGGGATAGAAAAGCAGGCAGTTTAAAAAAGATTGAAAACAATAAAGTAGTCGAATGCAAGCAACGAAGCGAGGTGATTTTTATTTTGAAATGGTAACAAACATCATTCCCTGCGACATTTGAACGACTCAAGGCAAGTTTCCGAAATGGTCTTCCAGATATACTACTTCTGGTGTACTTAGACGATGTCATCATCTGTTCCAGTAATTTTGAGGAACACTGCCAGGACATACAACGAATTTTCAAGCGCCTAAGGGTAAACAGAAACAAATCTAACTTTTGCTACTCAACTGTTAAGTATCTAGGACACCTTATAACTAATGAGCATATACAGTTTGATCCCGAAAAGGTGACTGCAATTGACCACCGACCCGAACCAAAGAACGCAAAACAAGTTATATCATTTTTGCAAACATGCTCATGGTATCGGCGATTCATTGTTAACTTTATCAACATTGCCAAGCCTTTGAGCAATCTTACGAAGAAAAGTTCTATACGGAAGTGGGGTGTAGACGAAAGAAACGCATTTAAAAATCTGAAGACTCTCCTCATAACAGCATCGATCCTACAACAGGCAACTGAAGGTCTACCATATTGATTAAAAGCTGACGCTAGTAACCAGGGTTCGTAAAATATCGCTCGCGAATCATAAAATACGGGTCTTTATCATTCTTTATCGATCTTCTCCCGAGCCATAAAAAATATAGTTCACGATTGTTGTGACCCGTGATGATGCTAACGAGAAGAGAGAGAGATTTCTTACTCAGTTGGATGATTTTTTCGGTCTTTTGTTTGTTGAAACTGGGCCATAGTTGTCTAGTAGTAGAACAGGTGTCAAGCGAGTTCCACCTTCTGTTCGTTAAGGCTAGGACTTTGTTCTCGATTACCTGTTTTAGATTACAGGGTGGGATCTGAACAGTTGGGTCTGCCTGATTAAGATCAAGTGTTGATCCTATTCTTGCCAGTTCGTCAGCACTTTCATTTCCTGGGATACCATTGTGACCAGGAACCCAACAGAGCCTTATGTTGTGCTGTGTACCAAGAACCTTTAGCTCTTCGCGACAGCTAGTCACAAGCTTCGATTTGATTTCGACGGCAGAAATGGCTTTTAATGCAGCTTGGCTGTCAATTACCCCAATTACACGCCGCGGAACACTGTATCGATGCATTGTGTCGATAAGGTTTTATGGTCGTGTAAAATGGAGATATACCGACACAGTGTTTCGCGTAGTATTGCACCGGTATAGTATGCCGAGTGGTGTGTAAAAAGGGACGGAAAGCCTTACCGATGCGATTTGATTTTTTTTTTTAAGTTTACCTGTTGCTTTTGTTTTGAAGTGATTTTTTTATTTATCTAAGTGAAATTAAAGGATAATTCACTATGGCAGAAACCGAAAAATGTATCTTGTAAACTTCTAAGTTTTTAATTTATAAAAATTAGCAAAAAAAGATAAAGATTTGGATAATAAAGAAAACACAACCAATTTGTTAGAAATTACGTTTTGTTATAATTTTAATCATATGACCTATGGTACAATCAAAATGTATATTAACTTCATTAATTATTTGACATCTAATTGTAATGATTGTTGATTGTTGCTGAATTGTGGAATGTATTTTTTTGGTTTATACGTGTACTTTCGTACATTCTCCCATCTCACGATGTTCAAAAGGAAAACGTAAAACTCGGAATTTTGATGTCCTGTGTAAATGTCGGCATTATTGCAATTTTAGTTTTTTGGCAGCTTGGCATCACTCTTCTCGTTATTATCTGCATTATCGACAAATATCGTGGCCACCATCAATCCATTATATTTCTCATTCATAATTGACATGAAAAGAGACAAAAGTATTATAAATGTGGTTCATATAAAAAACACAAACAACAAAGAGAGTCAACGTTTGTTTACAATTAATAAACAAAAGCGGAAATTTCGTTAAAATTTTCCTTTTCGTTTACTATCATTGCGATAGAGTAAATACGCTACTTGGTTTTATGAATAGAAGACTTTGCCATTGTGTATATCATTTCGGTTCGCTGTTCGTGTGTTATAGGTACATTCCTCGTGCGGTTTCGGTTTTTATTGAGTTTTTTAATTCATTTATTAATTAATCGTTTTCGTTTAGAGTGTATGTAATTAATGTGATGAATCTTTGCAGGTAAGTTTTTTGTTGAATGTGATCTTTTGACAGGAGCGGATACAAGGGAAGGCAATGGGTGCAATTGCCCCCCCCTGGGCAATTCTTCGTTTCACAATTATAAAGTAAATTTTTTTCAATCCTAGCCTTAACCTATAACAACCAACAAACGCTTACGCATCACTTTTCACTTTTCATGTCATTTACATATGTAGGTACCTTTATTTCCAATTTATTGCACTATCAACTTCAATTCACATTCTTGAAATTGCGTACAAAAAACCATAACACTTTTTTCTTTTTTTTTTCCAAAGGCAGAAGAGAAGTTTGGAGTGCAACCTGCAACTACTCATTTTAGATATACCTAAGTTCTCTGTATGAAAGTATGGAATCGTAAAATATATACATATATATATTTTACGATTCCATAAGTTATTTCCTTTATTTGCGTTCGGCCGGCGCCCGCCTGTCGCATGCGTCGGTCGTTGAAATGCTTTCTATGGTTTTATGTTTTTTTTTTCACTGACTGAAGAATGAACCCTTTTCTCAACCTGCAAGCATTGAGAATAGGAATAGGGATGATGTGTGATGTGTGATGTGTCAACAAAAACAAATTTGACTTTATGATCTAGGTTACTCGTTAATTGCAAAACAAAAGGAGCGCAATAAAACCATAATGTCTTTATTTTCACTGCCTATTATAAATTCCACATTATTTTTTCAGGCAAAGACAATGGTTTTTTTATTTTATTTTGCAAGTCCCAACCACGACCGTGACAAGTGATGAAAATGTGTCTCAAGTTTTAGGTAGAAAGAATAAAGAAATATACTCGAAAATATAAGCATCTAATTCAAATTGCATCCTTTCACTTCATATTCTGTTTGCTATTTCTTTTCGACAGTCGACGCGTGTTTGGCACTGATGCACATCCATAGGCAAATCCCGATCGATGTTGAAAAAGTTATTACTAGGTTTTCAAAAACCGGCCACCCAAAAAGATTAGAATTAAGTATTTAAGAACTATGCATATCATGTACAACACTATAATTCCTTCATTTAAATTAATTAATTTATTTATTTTTTTAATACGTACCTACGAGTTCTTATTTAATACTTTAAGACATGCATACAGAGCATTATTGAAAGAGGATAAAGTAATGTAAACGAAGATGTTTGATTTACTATTTAAGAGTTATTTACATACAAACTATATTATGTACCTGCACAATGCACATGCTTTCCTTGATTCAATTAAATAATATGTTATTTTTATATCCGATTGTGCTTATACCTTTTTAATATTTTAAGACATAAATGCAGAGAATCATTAAAAAAGCGTAAGTATTCGATGGACCATTTTTTTTTTAAGTTAAGCAAAATATCACAAAAATTGCCCCCCCCCCTGAACGAAATCCTGGATCCGCGCCTGTCTTTTGATGTATATAGGATTTGTTACGAGAATATAAACGCGCGCGCCGATTACTTATTTTCGCGATCGCGATGTGTGGCAGAATTGTATGTGAGTGCTTTTGTGTGAATATAATATGCTTTCGATTATTTAAAAATATAATTTTATATAAGTTTATTATATATATATACATAAATCAAATTGGTATTATGTGCTTTATATACCAAGTTATGCATTAGTACATAACAGTGGTGAAGTTTATTTTCCAGTTGGAAAGTGTTCGATTTCCAATTGGATTCTTCGGGAAGTTTGTTTACCTTTTGTAAATAGTGAAATTAAAGTGTGTGAATTAACAAAACAAAAAAGAAACATAATATAAATATATATTAATTTGTTAATTCTTGTGATGTGTTGTTTATAAATTATTGATTTTATTTAAACCAGTGCGGTATATTTAATTAATTTGTTGTGATGAAATTCATGATATTGTCTTCGATGAAATTTTTGTCATTGATGACGTTTAATCGTGGTTGGTGTTTTTTTATGGTTTTGATTTGATTCGGTAATTTTATTTTTGAAGTAATTTGATTTATTTGGTTTAAATTCGGTGATTGATTGTTTTTTCTTAATTATTGATTAGGTTAATCGTAAATTTTGATTTGTTCTGTTTTTTAAATTAATTCAATTTTAATATTATTTTCGGAAATTTATTAAATTTGTTTTGCCGACGGGTTTTGACATTTGTTGTGCTTTTATTTATTATTGCAAATTATGACATTATTTGTGGAATGCATTTTGCTGAATTCAAAGTGAAGTTATTTTGTTTATTTTTTGAATTAGTTCGTAATTAAATTAATTGAAATATTTTATTTATAATATTTTGTAAATTTCATTGCATGTTTTGTTGCAGTGCAATTATTTTATTATATATCCAAAGTTTTATGCGGTGTGGCAGTACAACTTTTGGAATTCAAAATATTTTATAATTTTTGCAAGTGTTGTTACTGTACAGATGTTTAAAAATAAAATATATAAAAGATTTTACAATTATTAGTGCGTTTTATTAAAGAATTATTTTGTTTGTTTGCGTTTTGTGTTTAATAAAATTTTAAATAATTTAATTAACAGATATTCTTTTATTTTGTTGTGGATTGGTGATGTTGATTCCTTTGATTTTTTCAGCAGAAGTTTAAACGATGGAGGTTTGTTCAAATGATTCATTTGAAGGTAAAAGACAAACTTTTGTTATAGGATGTTTCATTTGTCCGGTTTTAGTTTTAACGGTGACAACACGAACAAGTCCATCCGATCCAGTGTGAACGTCTTCAATTCGTCCAAGGTTCCAATATGTAGGTGGAACACGTTCGTCCTTGATGAGAACAAGGTCTCCAATTCTTGGCATCTTCTCGATCTGAGTCTATTTGGGACGCTGTTGTAGCCTTGACAGGTACTCAGAACTCCACCTTTTCCAGAATCCTTCCGTTAGGGATTGAACACGCTTCCATCGATCTATATGCGTGGTGTTGGTAATTAGTTCGCCTTCAGGAATAGCATAGAACGATTCGCCAACGAGGAAGTGAGCAGTGGTAAGTGCATTTAAATCGTCGAGGCTGTCGGAGAGAGGGCATAGGGGCCTCGAATTCAAACAAGCTTCTATTTGCGAGCTCCTCAAAAATTAGCCTTTCGGTTCCAACAACTCTTTTTAAGTGGTACTTGACCGATTTCACACCCGCTTCCCATAAACCACCAAAGTGTGGAGAAGCCGGGGGAATAAAATGCCAATCGGTACCGTGATTCGCTATGATTTCGGCGATTTCTTTCCAATCGTGCTTTGCTTCCTGCAACATCTTGGCTAATTCGTTATTAGCACCGACGAAATTAGTTCCGCAGTCACTGAAAATTTGCTTGCAGATTCCTCTTCTGGCAGTAAATCGTTTAAATGCTGCTAAGAATGCTTGGGTTGTCAAGTCTGACACCACTTCTAAGTGTATGGCCTTTGTGGCCAAGCAAATAAACACCGCAAAATACCCTTTTAAGATTCTTGCGCCACGTGCCTTCCATGATTTAATTTCGATGGGACCTGCATAGTCGACGCCAGTGTGACTAAACGGCCGAGACATACGCACTCTGGCTGCTGGTAAATTTCCCATTAATTGCTGCATTTCGGATGCCTTTTGCCGATAGCAAGTAGGACATCTGTGTAGCTGGTATTTCACGCTTCGTCTTATTTGTCCAATCCAGTGTCGTTGCCGAATAAAGCTTATCATTGCTTGAATGCCGCCATGTAGAGTGGTCTTATGAGCATCTCGAATAACCAATCTCGTAAAATGGTGATTATTTTGAAGCAATATGGGATGTTGAGCATTGTAAGATAGGACTGAGTTTTCTAGACGTCCGCCTACTCGTAATATCCCATCGGCGTCGATGAATGCGTTCAATGCGCGTAAGCTTTTCGGTATCTTATTATTTAAAATTTGTTGAATATCGGTTTCAAACATTTCCTTTTGTACTGCTTTGATGATGAATAATAAAGCTTTTTCCAACTCCGTTGGACTAAGAGGTCCTTTAATAGGCCCCAGTTTTGGTCGACATTTTGTTATGAAACGACAACAAGTAGCTATTACTCGAACCACTTTGAGTAGGCTAGAATAATTATATATAATCTGAAGAATGACATCGCGATTATTTACATTTATAGTTAAAATCTTAACCGTTCGTTTTTCTTCTTCAGTGTCAACTTCAACGGGTTGATGCGGAGCATCGAACTCCCATTGACATTGGAGAAATTCAGGCCCATTCCACCATGATTCGAGCAACTGTAATTCTAATGGATAAACACCTCTGGATGCCAGATCGGCTGGGTTATGACGCGTTGCGACATGTCCCCAGCAATCGATCCCTACTAACCGCTGGATTTCCGACACACGATTGGAAACGAATGTGGTCCATTTTGCGGGAGTAGCTCTTATCCAGGCTAATGCAATATTCGAATCCGTCCAAGCATACATTTTGACATCGGGAATGTTCAAAACTTCCTTGGTATACTGCATCAATTGTGCCAGAATGACTGCACCACAAAGTTCGAGGCGAGGTAGTGTTATCGTCCGCTGATTTGGTGCCACCTTAGTCTTTGATAACAGCACGTTCACGTGGCTGTTGTCATCGCTATCCAGAACACGGAGGTAAACTACTGCACCGTAAGCCTTCATCGAAGCGTCACAAAACCCGTGTAGCTCGATCGCCTTGTTGGTCTTGCTCATTTGGGTCCAACGTGGAATGCGAAGCCGCTCGATGATTGGTAGTTCTCGGAGAAAAGCATCCCAATCTTTCTTCAAGGCGGGTGGAATTGGTTCATCCCAATCACAACCAAGCTCCCATAGCCGTTGCATCATTAGTTTGGCCGTGATGATGCAAGGTGAAATCCAACCAAGAGGATCGAACAACTTGGCTATCGTAGACAACATAGTTCTTTTTGTTGTAGCTTCTGTCGAAGGTTGAAGATTCTGATAAGAGAAACAGTCATCAATCGGAAACCATTTAATGCCGAGCGTCTTCACATGGTTTGACAAATTGAATGGAAGTTCAAAATCAAGCTCGCGATCTTGTACTGGAACGTCTTCAATAAGTTCCTTCATGTTGCTTGTCCATTTTCTCAAATTGAAGCCTGCTGACGCCAAAAGTTGTTTTGCTTCGTCGCGTTTTTTTCGTGCTTCTTCGATTGAATCTGCTCCACTTATGAGGTCATCGACGTACATGTCCTCGCGGATAACCTTCACCCCATCCGGAAAATTATCATTTTCATCATCAGCCACTTTTTTCAAAATTTTGATGGAAAGGTATGGTGCACTTGCTGTGCCAAAAGTGACGGTGTTCATTTTGAAAAATTTTAACGGTGATTTTTTCTGCTCTCTCCACATAATCAGCTGATAGTATCGGTCTGGGAAACTAACCAAAATTTGCCGATACATTTTTTCGATGTCGGCCGTAAATGTGACTCGGTGAGTCCGCCATTTTAGAACGAGATCTATGATGCTCGACTGCAATTTTGGACCCACAAGTAGACGGTCGTTGAGGGATTTCCCGTCCGAAGCTTTCGCTGCTGCATCGAATACTACCCCCAGCTTCGTTGTGGAGCTAGTCTCTTTGAAAACCGCGTGATGAGGTAAGAAATAATGAAATGGGGTTTCCAAAACCGCATCATTTGCATCGATTTCTTCCATATGGTGAAGTTCTTCGTACTCTCGAATGCACTTTTTATAGTCCTCGCATAATTTCTGATCTGCATCAAACTTCTTCTCGAGATGGAGAAATCGTCGATAAGCGTTTTGTCGACTAGAACCCATCGCTGGATAGCCGTCACCTTTAAACGGTAACTTGACCTCGTAACGCCCATCAGGTAACCGTTTTGTACGCAGCGAAAAGTGTTCGTCACACGCGATGTCATCTTCAGGCTTAAGTGGCTGGAACGGCATTTCCTCCATTTCCCAAAATTTCTCCAGTTGAGAGCTTAAATCCGTAATTTGGACAAAACTACGAATTTGCTGTGGAGATGCTGATGGAACTTGACCGAATATTATCCATCCCAATTCGGTCTTTTGTGCCACCGGACCAATGCCATCCTCTGGGCGTCTTAACTCAGGAAGGAGAATTTGTGCGCAAACGTCACTTCCGAGTAGCAGATCGATGGGTGCAGGCTCATAAAGATGAGGATCGGCCAAAGAAAGACCCTTGAGATGGTCCCATTTGCCGGGTGTCATTCGTTGGGTCGGGAGATGCCCAGTCAGCGACTTGAAAACCAAAGCCTGAACGGCAGTCTCAAACGTCGAGTGGCAGGAAGCGAAACGAACTTCGACGGAGTTTTGCGTAGTGCCGCTGCTGACCAACCCTAACCCAGACACCTCGGCAATCGTACGACGTTTTTCCAGCTTCAACAGTTGTGCGGCAGCTTCAGTGATGAACGAAGTTTCTGACCCAGTGTCGATCAAAGCACGTAAGAGGCGTAATTTACCATTTGCAGCACGCGCCATCACAACTGCCGTCGCCAGAAGCACCTGATGTGCAAAATTGCGATCAGCATTCGACGTGTGATAGTCATAAGTTTGTCCTTGTATTGATTGAAGTTGTTGTTGTTGCACCATTGGCTGAAACTCAGGTGCGTTAGGGTTAACGGACGCCTGTAATGTTTTCGAGCTGGTGGTTTGCAACGGAGCTGATGCACTTGCTGCAGGTTGTTGCTGTGTGTTCGTGTTGTTTGATTGTTGGCTGTTCACATGTAATAAAGTATGGTGTCTTTGTTGGCAGAAATAGCAGGAGCTAAAACTGAGACAGGCTTGAAGAAGGTGCCCGTAAGATAGGCAGTTTTCGCATACCTTCAGCCTGTTTACGGTCTCCCTGCGTCCCTTACCGTCCATGTTTAGAAAACGTTGGCACTTCCTCAGTGTGTGCTTGCCCTGGTTGCACAACTTACATGCTAGCTGCTCTACGACGTTGGTATTAGCCGTTTGTTTGTTTGGCTGCTTGGTTACTTGCTTGGCGTGCAAAACTTTCATCTTGGCTGCTTGGGTACGTGGTCTTATGGATGGCTCTTCTTTTGACCGGAATGCTGCTCCTTGCTCCTGTTGAGCTACAACCTCAAGAGTCCGGAAACGGGTATCCAAAAACTCGGTAAATTCTTTAAATTTTGGTAAATCTTTTCTATTACCTAACTTCTCTTCCCACAGTTTTTGGCTAGAATTAGGCAGCTTCTGATAAAGGAACCAAATAAGTACGGTGTCCCAACTAGATACCGGCACATCCATGTTTTCGAGTGCCAGAAAGCATTCTCTTGTGGTATATAAGAGATCTCTTAGACCAGAGGCAGTTTCGCGACTCAAAGAGGGCTGACCAAAGAGATTCTGCATTTGGATGTGGACCAGAATGCGTTTGTGGTCATACCGCTCCTTTAGAAGCTCCCACGCCGACTCATAACTGGCAGCTTCCACCGACAAATTTTGCAAAAACCTGTGTGCATCACCTATCAGACAAGATTGCAAAAAATGCAGCTTATCTATGTCCTCAAGGCTTTTGTTGTTGTGAACGAGCGCCTGAAACCTGTCGTGAAAAGCACGCCATGTGCAATATGTACCATCGAACTTTGGAAGATCGATTCGTGGAAGTCGAATACCTGATTGCGATGATTGTGCAGCTTAACAAAGGGGCGGAGCACCCTTGATTGGCGGAGCCGTTGTGTTTGGCGTGACTTTTTCAATTGCGTCGACTAACTCCGCACGATATTCGAGGTAAATTTCATATATTTGATCATATACCACCAATAATTCTTCTTTCTTTAAATTTTCTTCCAGCAAACCACCCCCTACAATAGCTTCATGGTAGGATTTGGAAGCCAACATGTCTTCTTCCAATTTACATAAACGCCCTGAAGCATATGTTTTGCCTTTACGTTCCTTTGGCGCTTTCTTAAAATTGGTAAGATCTTTGATGAGCTTAACCAAAATGCCCTTTTGAAGCTCACCATATTTATAAGAATTATTTTCAGCCATTATATATTAAACTAATTGTTTTTATTTATAATTCAAGAAAAGACGAGTTTACAACACGAAACAAGCAAGACTTACTGCTTAATCTGCTGCTATATGTCCTCTGAATGATGATGTCTGGAGCACCCTCGTACTTTCCAGTTGAATTTATTTTTTGGTTAGTTTTAAATTAATTTTTAAGTTAGTTTAAGTAAATTTAAGCAATATTGTTAAGATATTCTTCGAAAATCACTTATTAAATCGATAATTGTCTATGCAAAATTTAAGTCACGTGACTATCTTATTGATCAATTGTAAATTGGATTTCTTTCAATTTTAGCTTAAAGTTTTAAAAGCACACACTGAACACACTTTCGAAAATTGTTTATAATGTTTATGGTTCGTAAAAAGGCTCGAAGGACCAATGTAAGCTTCAAAGTTTTTAATTTATAAAAATTAGCAAAAAAAGATAAAGTTTTGGATAATAAAGAAAACACAACCACTTTGTTAGAAATTTCGTTTTGTTATAATTTTAATCATATGACCTATGGTACAATCAAAATGTATATTAACTTCATTAATTATTTGACATCTAATTGTAATGATTGTTGATTGTTGCTGAATTGTGGAACGTATTTTTTTGGTTTATACGTGTACTTTCGTACATATCTAATAAATAGAAATAATAAAAAATAAGAAAATTGTTGTCCAAATGGAAATTTTTTACAATTGACTTTTGACAGCCCCACACCGACATATGGGTGTGTAAATGCCTATACAGAATCGGAATGCTTTATCGGTAAAGCGTTTCGATGCTGGCGTGTAATAGGGGTAAATGAAAATGGTAATATCAGTTTGCGGTATTGCCATCATTGAGATTTGTCTAGCTGCTTTGGTCACTGCCAAGACCTCAGCTTGGAAAACACTGCTGTAATTAGGAAGTCTGAATGAACTGGCTAGTCTAAGGTTTTTTGAGAAGAAGCCTGCACCAACACCAGTGTCCTGTCCATCTTGGAGCCGTCGGTGTAAACAGCTACCGTCGGTTCGTAGGTTAATGGTTCGTTGATTAGCCAGTCCTCTCTACTAGGAAAGATATTTGTAAAAGGTCTATAGAAGTCTAAACGGGGTGTTATGCCGTCAGTGCATACTTTATTTCCTGTGTATTTCTGTAGAATCAGTGCGTGACCGATGGCGCTGGATTTCCAGCTATCAGTTTGGCTGAGCCGCAGTGCGCTTTTGGCTGCCGATTCTTGTACAAAAAGATCCAGGGGTTTTAAATTGAGAATTGCTTCCAGACCCGCAGTGGGTGTAGTCCTCATAACCCCGGTGATTCCAATTCATGCCATTCTTTGTACCTTGGTCATGGTTCTAAGGTTGGTAACTTTTTCCAATGCATTCCACCAGACTACATTACCATATGTCAGCACAGGTCTAATTGTGGCTGTGAACATCCACTTAATAATTTTTGGGCTCGGCCCCCAGGTTTTACCAAAAATTCTGTTGCAGGAGTAGAAAGCAAACATGGCCTTGTTAGTTCATTCTTTAATGATGAGACTCCAGTTCAGTTTCTTATCCAAGATCACACCAAGATACTTAGCGTCGTTGGAGAGTTTGAATTGGGTCCCTTCAATAAGCGGAATTTTGAAAGATGGCACTTTCCTTCTGTTCGTAAAAAGGACCAGTTCGGTTTTTTGTGGGTTAACCGCTAAGCCGCAGTTCTTAGTCCATGTATAAGGCATTTTCTATTTGTTCGCTAATTGTAGTGGGGAATTTACCTGTCGCTAGCAATGCTAAATCATCAGCATAGGCAATTACTTTAACTCCACTATATTTAAGTCTCATGAGGACTGTGTTCATCACGAGTGTCCAGAGAAGTGGAGAAAGAACCCCACCTTGTGGAGTCCCTCTGGAAGTAGATACTTTGATCAGTACTCCTCCCAACTCTGAGTAGATCTGTCTATTTTTTAACATATACAATACATTATCCACCTAATGACGGCGTTGTTCACATTAATGTTTACAAGTGCACTTTCCACTGCTTCGTTCCGAACATTATTGCAGGCTCCTTCAATGTCTAGAAAGGCGGCCAGATTGCATTATTTGTTCTTAAGTGTTTTTTCAATAGGGCTGACGACACTATGTAGTGCTGTCTCTACACTTTTCCTTTTTGTATACGTATGTTGGGCTGGAGATATGTCTTCCGGGCTCAGTGTATTGCGTATATATAAGTCTATTAGTCTTTCAAATGTTTTTAGGAGAAAAGACGTGAGACTGATGGGTCTGAAGTCTTTAGGGCCTCTGTGGCTTGGTTTTCCAGCTTTCGGAATAAAAACCAATTTGACTTCCCTCCACGCCTTAGGCACATATCCCCATTTCAGGCTACTTAGGAATATGTTTTTTAAGTGCGGGATTACAAGGTCAACACATTCATGGGGAAAACACCGTCCAACCTTTAGTACGGTGAAACGGAGTTAATAGCCCATTTAACCCTTTCTTCCGTAATCAACTCTGCAGGTATTGTGTTCTCGATGCAGAGCCCCAATTGTGGATTCTTTTTATCATTCGAGGTGCAACCTGGGAAGTGTGCGTTTACCAGGAGTCCTAGTGTTTCGCTACACGATTCCGTCCACTGTCCATTAGGTTCTTTAAGAGATCATAAAACAATCGGTCCCTTGGCTAGTATTTTTCTGAGTCTTGCTGATTCATTAGTACTCTCAACTTGACTACAGAAGTTTCTCCACGAGCTGCGTTTTGCTCTTTGTGTTTCCATCTTAAATTTCTTTTGACTGGATTTATAAATTTCCCAGTCAGTGTCTGTTCTTGTGCGTTTGGAAACGTTGAAAAGTCTCCTGGTTTCTTTCCTAATGGTGCCAAGTTCACTTGTCCACCAGGGTGGTTTCTTTTTACATTGACCACAAGGTTTAAGTGGACACCCTTTTACAAATGCTTTACCCAGAATTTCAGTGAAGTTATCATTTGCTATGTCTATAATCTCGGGTTCTAGCATCGAGTTAGTGTTCAATTTTTGTATATTCATCTCTACTTCCTTATTGAAAATATCCCAGTTTGTTTTTCTGATATTTCTGAAAGGTTAACGAGGGTCTGGGGTGTCGGGTATTAAGAATTCTATGAGTTTATGGTCAGAAAACGACTCATCTTTTAATACCTTCCACTGGTCTATGGAAACAGTATCCGAGTTGCTTAAAAACGTTACATCGAGTACTTCTTTACGATTCTTAGTGACAAAAGTGGGTTCGTTTCCCCTCTTAGCTACTAAAATGTTATTTTCTATAATGAATTCAAAAAGTAACTCACCCCTGTCATTGATGTCAGTGCTGCCCCATTGTAAATGGTGTGCATTGGCATCACATCCCATAACAGCGCCCATAACAGCGTCCCATTTCTCCAATGCGGCACTTTGGATGAGCTGTTTGGTCATCTCCGCCGGTGGTCCTTCCATACCGTCACCTGGCATATAACACGATGTTATGACGAGTGGTGGGAGCCCGGCGCGTTCGAGTTTTACCGTCGTTTGGTCTAAACAGCTGTATCTGGATAGAAGAAAGAGATTAATCTGTTTTCTAGCTATAATACAGGCTCTACAACTACTGTTAATGCCTACATTTGTGGTCTTATACAGCGCGAGTTCTTTGGAGTGTAAGCCCTTAATCCTGCGACCTGCAATCCAGGGTTCTTGAACAAGGGCGATGTATATCTGTCTATTCTCCATGAGATTGACTAAATTGGCACTGGCGGCTTTACTGTGATGGAGATTTATTTGTATTACTTTCATGTTAAAGAAACCCCCTCCTCAATAATTAACTTTTTCTTGGTGGTTATCAGCCGCAGTTTGCATCGGTTTGTACCGCCACGCACCTTGAAATCGATTTTCCTAAGAAGTGGTATTGATTTGTGACTTAGGATCACGACCACTTCAGTGCCATCTTTAGTCTGTTCGCCCATCTCAGCCACTTCCCAGTTTTGACTTAGTTGGTCAGTGTTGAGTGACCTGAGGTATCTTTCAATACGATCCCTCGGAATGAGCGGCTCTTTCATGATAAGCTTGGCTCTTGGCCTGGACAAGTCGCCGATTTCCTTTCTTCCCAAGAGGCGAAGGTTAGCGTTTGGCCAGGGAGCTTCAGCTTTCTGAACAAATTCTTGAAGCCATGTGAGAGTGTGCTCATCTTCACATGTCAGCATTTTGAATCCTTGAAAGGTGCAGAGATTACCGAAGAGTGGCGGTGGCCTACTCTTAACGATAGCCTCGTTTACCTCCTCAAGGATCCGAAGTTCCAACAATTGCCATTGATCCTCCGTCAGTTTCCGTGTAGGATTCCCATAGTCTACTATGGCGAATTGTTGCCCTACAGGCGCTTTGGAGAGTCTGGCTTTTTTCTTTTTGTTTGTGAGTGAACTGTTAGTCGGTGAGTCCATGTCGTTCCTTGCTCGCTTGGATGTACCTGCATCAGCTGGTGAGTCAGTGGGGGGCATTGGCCTCTCCTTAGACACTCCCGATGTGGTATTACTAGGAGCCGGTATTGTTGTTGTCTTGTCAGTCGTAAGTAGTGTAGCAAGTCTTTGATTGGATCTGTCCAGAGCTAGCTTTTCCTTAGCCGTTAAGGTTTCGGGGTTTTTTCTGGCTAGGAACTCATCGTTTCATCTTTGTCGGCGTTGAATCTGTCTGTCACCGAGGAGTCTCTTCACCTTGCGTTGCGTTGCAGGCTCTGCTTTGCATTGCTCAGTTGGTTTCTCCACGACTGTCGTGTCCGTTATGTCACTGTTAAGTGTTGCGTTCGTGTCATATTCGTGTGCACCTGGCTGCGAAGAGGTAGAAGCACCTAGGTTGCATGTGGGGCTATGGCCCTGGATGTTCCCTGTGCGCTTCACCTCAGCCACCTGAGTTAGATAAATAATATATTTCTTGTAATGAAGAAGTAGTTGTCGAATCAAATTGTTTAATTTGTGAAAAAAAATTGAAAGGAAAAGTGACAGGAAACATAAAAAGACACTATACAACAATAGATAGTGTTAATATTAATGATTCGGGGTTTAATGAGCAACCATCAGGAACTGGAAGTGTGTCAGTTCGAAAAGAAAAAAGTAAAGTAAACTCAATGCAAATTTATTCAAAAATCTTGATATGTAAAACAAACTTACTTTAAGCATTAATATTTTCTCTACATAATCTATATTAAAATACATAAAAATAAAAACTAGTTTATTTACTGTAATATAATATGAACATCGGATCCAGCTTCTGCAGTTCCAAACATTCTACCAAAGGCGTGTTAATAAGGATATATTGTTTGTTCACCAACTCATGAATGGTCAAATTGACGCTACTGATTTGTTAGCCTATATTGGCATAAATTCCCGTGGAGGATCTCACCACCTGCGAAGATTTGAACTTTAACATGAAGATTTTCATTAGAACTAACTACGGCATACATGAGCCTCTTAACCGAAAGAGCAAACTTTTTAACTTAAATGCTTCCTATGTTGATTTTAACACGAGTAAAATTGGATTAAAAAAAGCATTTCGAAACAGTGCTCCACGGTCGTGATTGTTTTTACTTCTTGACAATAGATACCTACTTTTGAAGGTTTTTTTTATTTTTTTTTTTTAATAATACAAACTCTATACTACTGAAATAAATCAGCCAAGTAGAAGACTTAGCACTATTTAATTGGACTTGTTGAATTATTGATTCAAAATAGCTTTTTACGGCCTTTAGTCCACAAAAATTTAGGCGTTTCGTCCCGGCGGCGATCTCACTTGGACTCATCAGTTGACTAGTGAGGACCTTGTCAATACGCAATTTTTGTTAAGTTCAGTCCATCTAACATAGATTTCATGACGAATATCTAGTGTGAACTATATCCAACAAGACTAGAATTCCTAGTCCTATAAGAGCATTTTATTTAATGAGTTTAAAAAGGGGGCGGGAAATAAAACTGTTTGTTTAATATCGTAAATACGGTTTTTCGGTTGTAAAATCTTGGAACAATGAGGTTTGGTTAGATAAATTTTTTCCAGGATTTTTTGAAATCGGTGGGTTGCGGGAGTGTTTTTTTGAAAATATGTGTATTAAGAATTTATTTTAAAGAAACAGGATTTAAATGTCGATTATATAATGATAAGAAAATGTGAATTAAGTATTTAATTCTTAAAATTTTGAAAGTAATGCACTGGGGAGAAAAAAAAGTGCTTAATTCGTTTTTGTTATGTTAAATTTTTAAATGCTTACATTTTTATATGAAATTTTGGTACACTTAAGAGAAGACAGTCTTACAGATCTACTCAGAGTTAGGAGGAGTACAGATCAAAGTATCTACTTCCAGAGGGACTTCACAAGGTGGGGTTCTTTCTCCACTTCTCTGGATACTCGTGATGAACACAGTCCTCATGAGACTTAAATATAGTGGAGTTAAAGTAATTGCTTATGCTGATGATTTAGCATTGCTAGCGACAGGTAAATTCCCCACTACAATTAGCGAACAAATAGAAAATGCCTTATACATGGACTAAGAACTGCCGCTTAGCGGTTAACCCACAAAAAACCGAACTGGTCCTTTTTACGAACAGAAGGAAAGTGCCATCTTTCAAAATTCCGCTTATTGAAGGGACCCAACTCAAACTCTCCAACGACGCTAAGTATCTTGGTGTGATCTTGGATAAGAAACTGAACTGGAGTCTCATCATTAAAGAATGAACTAACAAGGCCATGTTTGCTTTCTACTCCTGCAACAGAATTTTTGGTAAAACCTGGGGGCCGAGCCCAAAAATTATTAAGTGGATGTTCACAGCCACAATTAGACCTGTGCTGACATATGGTAATGTAGTCTGGTGGAATGCATTGGAAAAAGTTACCAACCTTAGAACCATGACCAAGGTACAAAGAATGGCATGTATTGGAATCACCGGGGTTATGAGGACTACACCCACTGCGAGTCTGGAAGCAATTCTCAATTTAAAACCCCTGGATCTTTTTGTACAAGAATCGGAAGCCAAAAGCGCACTGCGGCTCAGCCAAACTGATAGCTGGAAATCCAGCGCCATCGGTCACGCACTGATTCTACAGAAATACACGGGAAATAATAAAAAAGCACGTTGGTTATTCTGCCAGACTTCTTTATTACAAGAGAACTTAAGGTTAAGTGTTACAATTATATATAGATAGATAGTTTCGTACAATATACATATGTTGGTAATTCTGATGTTACCTAATGTTGTTTAATACAATCTGTGTTACATAGATGGCACTAATTTATGGGATAAAGGGGTAATTTTGATATAAAACAACACCCCCACTATATCAAAATATTACAATTCAATTATACCTAATTTTTTAATAAAATCATAATGTTTTTGGGTGCATAAACTCTTCGTTAACAAATCAGCGGGCATATCAGATGTGGGCAAATAATTAATTTGCCGACAACTTCTGTGCGCTCTGATTGTCATTATACAATTTTACAGTACATGTGTTTTGTGTTATTTCAATTAATAAATTTCTTAAATATATAGCTTCTTTAGAAGCTTCATATATAGCCATATATTCGGATTCAGTGCTCGATAAGGCAGAAATTGCAGAATTATTCAATTTAAAACAGTAACCAGTAGATATAAGACTTCCTGTCTACTGTTTTACTTGCCCAGTCGGCATCTACAAATCCTACTAAATCTACATTTCCATTAACATATTTTAATCCAAAATTTTTAGTTTTTTGTAAATATCTCAAAATTCTTTTAGCATAATTCCAATGTAACTCTGTATAATAATTATTAAACTGACTTAAAAAACTTACTGAAAAAGCTATATCTATCAGGTCCAGTCAAAACAGCTAAATACATCAGGCTGCCAATAAGTTGTTGATATGGAAAATAAGATTCACATTTATTACCTTTAGAGATATTTATTTTGTCTCCATTGGAGTAAAGGCTAATTTAGAATCAGACATATTAAATTTGTGCAACAACTCATGGACATACTGTTCCTGATCTAACGTTATAACACCTTGTTCTTTATTAATGTTAACTCTCATTCCAAGACATTGTTTAACTTGACCTAAGTCTTTAATATTAAATGATACATTTAAAATACCTTTTAAATTATTTGTTTCAATGCCACAATAGTTTTAAATTCTTTTTCAATTTTTGTAAACAAACATGGTTCTAATTTTGATTTTTTATAACCTAAAGCTTCAAGATTTTCATCCACCTTTTTATACCATGCTCTTGAGGACTGTTTAAGGCCATATATTGCCGTCTTAATTTTAAAACCTTTTTACAACTGCTTGAAACTTCAAAACCTTCAGGTTTATACATATATACATCTTCCTCAAGAACACCATTTAAAAAAGAGGTTTTTACATCCAAATGTGTTATATCAAAATCTAATTTAGTTGATAACGCAAATAACAACCTTAACGTTGAATGCCGTACTACTGGCGAAAAAAGTTTCATCAAAATTAATACCTGGTTTTTGGGTATATCCCTTTGCCACCAATCGTGCTATATAGCGAATCTCGTTCTGACAGTCAACCTTTTTCTTGAAAACCCATTTGCATTGCACAATTGTTGCATTTTCAGGTGCCTCAACCAGCTCCCAGGCGTCGTTTTCGTCGAAAGACATCAACTCATCATTCATTGCTTGCATCCAATTTTGTTTATCTGGACCATTCATGGCTTCACGTATCGTAATACAACCTCCTGTGCCTGAAAGATTTGCAACACACATATTGCTAAAACCAAATCGTTCAGGTTCTCGCCTCGGTCTTGTTGGTCGCATTCCATTTGAAGTAGTTGCAGGTTGCGGCAACTCCGACAAATCTTCTGTCTCACTTACATCATTCGGTGAATTTTGCGGTGTATTAAAATATTCAGCATCCTCTAGCTCTTCGTTTTGTAATGATGAAACATCTTCGAGCTTGACATCACATTTGTTGACTTCCAAGTCCCCCACTGAAGCTGAATTTTATTCTTTTGGCGCTTCTTCGTTGATGTTTATGATTTTTGTTTCCTTAACGGCAGCTTCTATTATAATGACATCTCGGCTTGTAGTCACTTTGTTGTTTTGAGGATTGTATACTCTGTACCCTGTTATATTTTCTGAATATCCGACTAGTATGTGTTTTTTTTGATTTTTTGTCCCATTTCAACCTGGTTTCTTTCGGGACATGCACCATTACATAGCTACCGAAAATCCTCAGATTACTAACATTTGGCTTACAGCCCGTCCAAAGCTCAAACGGTGTTTTACCTTCTAGTCCAGATGAAATTGACCTATTCCTCAAATACACTGACGTGTTGACGGCTTCCGCCCAAAATCTCTTCTCTAGCTTCGCATCATACAGCAAACATCTTGCCTTTTCTACAACGGTACGATTGAGCCTTTCACAAAGCCCATTCTGCTCAGGTGTATAAGGGTTGGTTTTCTGATGAATAATCCCTGCACTTCTCAAGAAAGCATCAAATTCCTTGCTACAGAATTCATTACCATTGTCAGTTCTGAAAACTTTAATTCGTCTATTTTTCTGGTTCTCCACCATTATCTTGAACTCTTTAAAGCAATTAAAAACTTCACTTTTTGTCTTCAAAAAATAAAGAAATGCCATTCGACTGTACCTAATCATCTACAAGAAGAAGGAAATAGATTGATCCGCTGATAGACTTTGTTTCCATTGGGCCGCATACATCTCCGTGTATCACTTCTAATAAGTCAGTACTCCTAGTACCAACATGAGAAAATGGTAACCTTGACTGTTTACCTTCACAGCATACCGCACAATGTCATCTTACCTATATTTCCACTGCTCGAGTATGACATACCCTCAACTGCTCCGCTCTTCATCTTATTCATATCAACTGCGTTTATATGACCTAATCTTCTGTGCCAAATTTCGGCAGATGCCGCAGTTGAAACTAACAAGCAATCAAAACTGCTCACATTTAGTTTGTACACACCATTTGCCAAATTAGCTGAAGCAACAAGCTGATTTTTCTGATTGTAAATATAACATCCATTATTTATCAGCTGACTAACAGATAACAAGTTGGTCGTAAGTGATGGAACACATAATACGTCTCGCACAGTAATATCGTAAGAGCATTCCTTTCCCACAGTGGTAATGTGGACATCTCCAGCACACAACACTGGTACCTTTGTTTCATTCGCAACGATGATCTCTCGCATGTGGTTTTGATAAGAGGCATTTTTGATCCAGTCTTTATTGGTAGTTATGTGCACACTAGCACCGGAGTCTATGTACCAATCATGCTTATTAAATCTTCCATTCAGAAATACAGCACTGAAAGCATTGGACTGTTTTCGCTTGCCGTCTAAGAACGAAGCATTTGTACATTGACTCTTAAAGTGTCCAGTTTGCTTGCACTTGTAGCATTTTATAGACTTAGCGTTAGAGTTGCTAAATGAACTATTTTTTCCACCTTTTTTGTCGCTCGGCCAACTTCTACTCGCAAACCCACTATTCTGTACCCCACTACTTTCTGGCTCCATATCCAGCAACTTAGTCTTTATGGAGTCCGTGGAGTAAGTTGCTCCGGAGTGTTCGAGCGCCATAATCATTGCTGTATATCGTTCTGGTAAACCTGCTAACATCAATGCTGATATCCATTCATCATTTATGTATGTCGAACCCAGTACCATTTAATTTCTGTCTAGTTTCTATGATTTGTGTGACGTAGCTGGTCATAGAATCACATGTTTCCAATCGAATAGAGATGAGGTTTCGCAGCAAACTTATTCTCCGGGAGAAACCTGAGTCATCGAATTTTTAATTTGGTCCAGAGATCTATAGATTTAGCAGCATTTTTAATATGAACATTATAAGGAAGGATCAATTGTTAAAATTAATTTGGCCTTAGCTTTTGCATCATCAGTAATGACAACTGTTTTTCCTGGTGTAATGCAGTCTAGCATACCCTCTAAGATAAGAAAATTCTGGGCAGCGAAAGCCCACTCATCGTAGTTCTCTCTACCTTTGAACTTGGGAACATTTACCACGTAATTACTAGTCATTCTTGTGCAACTCAAATTAAAAAATTAATTTTATCAAAAAACAATTGGGTCTGGGCCCAAAAAAACTAATAAAAAAGCACGTTGGTTATTCTGCACAGACTTTTTTATTACAAGAGAACTTAAGGTTAAGTGTTACAATTATATATAGATAGATAGTTTCGTACAATTTACATAGGTTGGTAATTCTGATGTTACCTAATGTTGTTTAATACAATCTGTGTTGCATAGATGGCACTAATTTATGGGATAATGGGGTAATTTTGATATAAAACAACAGGAAATAAAGTATGCACTGACTACATAATACCCTGTCTAGACTTCTATAGAGAGGACTGGCTAATCAACGAACCATTAACCCACGAACGACGGTAGCTGTTCACACCGACGGCTCCAGGATGGACACTGGTGTTGCTGCAGGTTTCTTCTCAATAAACCTTGGACTAGCCAGTTCATTCAGACTTCTTCCTAATTACAGCAGTGTCTTCCAAACTAAGGTCTTGTCAGTGACGAAAGCAACTAGACAAATCTCAATGATGGCAATACCACAAACTGATATTACCTTTTTCATTGACAGCCAAGCTGCATTAAAAGCCATTTATGCCGTTGAAATTAAATCGAAGCTTGTGACTAGCTGTCGCGAAGACTAAAGGTTCTTGGTACACAGCTCAACATAAGGCTCTGTTGGGTTCCTGGTCACAATGGTATCCGAGGAAATGAAAGAGCTGACGAACTGGCAAGAATAGGATCAACACTTGATCTTAATCAGGCAGACCAAACTTTTCAGATCCCACCCTGTAATCTAAAACAGGTAAGAACAAAGTCCTAGCCTTAACGAACAGAAGGTGGAACTCGCTTGACACCTGTGCCACAACTGGACAACAATGGCCCAGCTTCAACAAACAGAAGACCGAAAAAATCATCCATCTGAGTAAAAATCTCTCTCTTTTCTCGAAAGTATCACCACTGGTCACAACAAATAAATAAATAAATAAGAGGATACACATGACGACACTACTCATTACCTGTGCCACTGCCCTTTTCACGGTAAGATTTACCGCAACAATGAACAGCCTTCGATTCCTTTCTTAACTCTTTTTATTTTCGTTGTGGCTGCAAAATACTGACAAGGTTGAGGGCAGTTATGGTACCATTAACCATTGGCTTACTGAGCTAGTGTTTTGCAAAAGCAACAAAGCAGGTGTTCCAGTGATATTTGTTAAATATCGAGGGGAATAGTTGATTCCATATATCATCGAGTTTACTTATCATGCAGACGAGTGGTCTCATGAAGACGTACCAGCGGATGAGCTGAGGAAGTTACGTCAGTCGAACTCTTACTTTATGAACAATCCAACGAAACACCAGCATTAATATTAACTTTTGTTTTGAACATGGCTAAAATGCCCACCCAAAGTTATAACTTTAAATTTTACTTGAAGAACTTTGACCATCTTAAAGGATGGAACGCTAAACGCTCTTTCCTTATCCCCCAAATCTGCACAGAGGCCCACCGAGTAGTAAATTTAGCGATAGGTAGTTTGATTTATGTATTTTCCTCCCTCCTTCGATTTCTCAAAAATAGTTTACAAATTTGGTCTTGGTGTACGCTCCTCTTTCGAATGACTTTCAAAAGTAATTATGGGTAGAGTAACTGGAAGAATGTCCAGGACAACATTTTCAACTTTTTATTATTTAATTTGCATTTCTCTTAACATATTATAGGGGGGTGATACGGCCTTGGATTCGTCAAGTTTTGGGACAGCACCAACAACTTGGGGAATCTAGTGATTGTGTGAGTGAGTGAGTGAGTGAGTGAGTGAGTGAGTGAGTGAGTGAGTGAGTGAGTGAGTGAGTGAGTGAGTGAGTGAGTGAGTGAGTGAGTGAGTGAGTGAGTGAGTGAGTGAGTGAGTGAGTGAGTGAGTGAGTGAGTGAGTGAGTGAGTGAGTGAGTGAGTGAGTGAGTGAGTGAGTGAGTGAGTGAGTGAGTGAGTGAGTGAGTGAGTGAGTGAGTGAGTGAGTGAGTGAGTGAGTGAGTGAGTGAGTGAGTGAGTGAGTGAGTGAGTGAGTGAGTGAGTGAGTGAGTGAGTGAGTGAGTGAGTGAGTGAGTGAGTGAGTGAGTGAGTGAGTGAGTGAGTGAGTGAGTGAGTGAGTGAGTGAGTGAGTGAGTGAGTGAGTGAGTGAGTGAGTGAGTGAGTGAGTGAGTGAGTGAGTGAGTGAGTGAGTGAGTGAGTGAGTGAGTGAGTGAGTGAGTGAGTGAGTGAGTGAGTGAGTGAGTGAGTGAGTGAGTGAGTGAGTGAGTGAGTGAGTGAGTGAGTGAGTGAGTGAGTGAGTGAGTGAGTGAGTGAGTGAGTGAGTGAGTGAGTGAGTGAGTGAGTGAGTGAGTGAGTGAGTGAGTGAGTGAGTGAGTGAGTGAGTGAGTGAGTGAGTGAGTGAGTGAGTGAGTGAGTGAGTGAGTGAGTGAGTGAGTGAGTGAGTGAGTGAGTGAGTGAGTGAGTGAGTGAGTGAGTGAGTGAGTGAGTGAGTGAGTGAGTGAGTGAGTGAGTGAGTGAGTGAGTGAGTGAGTGAGTGAGTGAGTGAGTGAGTGAGTGAGTGAGTGAGTGAGTGAGTGAGTGAGTGAGTGAGTGAGTGAGTGAGTGAGTGAGTGAGTGAGTGAGTGAGTGAGTGAGTGAGTGAGTGAGTGAGTGAGTGAGTGAGTGAGTGAGTGAGTGAGTGAGTGAGTGAGTGAGTGAGTGAGTGAGTGAGTGAGTGAGTGAGTGAGTGAGTGAGTGAGTGAGTGAGTGAGTGAGTGAGTGAGTGAGTGAGTGAGTGAGTGAGTGAGTGAGTGAGTGAGTGAGTGAGTGAGTGAGTGAGTGAGTGAGTGAGTGAGTGAGTGAGTGAGTGAGTGAGTGAGTGAGTGAGTGAGTGAGTGAGTGAGTGAGTGAGTGAGTGAGTGAGTGAGTGAGTGAGTGAGTGAGTGAGTGAGTGAGTGAGTGAGTGAGTGAGTGAGTGAGTGAGTGAGTGAGTGAGTGAGTGAGTGAGTGAGTGAGTGAGTGAGTGAGTGAGTGAGTGAGTGAGTGAGTGAGTGAGTGAGTGAGTGAGTGAGTGAGTGAGTGAGTGAGTGAGTGAGTGAGTGAGTGAGTGAGTGAGTGAGTGAGTGAGTGAGTGAGTGAGTGAGTGAGTGAGTGAGTGAGTGAGTGAGTGAGTGAGTGAGTGAGTGAGTGAGTGAGTGAGTGAGTGAGTGAGTGAGTGAGTGAGTGAGTGAGTGAGTGAGTGAGTGAGTGAGTGAGTGAGTGAGTGAGTGAGTGAGTGAGTGAGTGAGTGAGTGAGTGAGTGAGTGAGTGAGTGAGTGAGTGAGTGAGTGAGTGAGTGAGTGAGTGAGTGAGTGAGTGAGTGAGTGAGTGAGTGAGTGAGTGAGTGAGTGAGTGAGTGAGTGAGTGAGTGAGTGAGTGAGTGAGTGAGTGAGTGAGTGAGTGAGTGAGTGAGTGAGTGAGTGAGTGAGTGAGTGAGTGAGTGAGTGAGTGAGTGAGTGAGTGAGTGAGTGAGTGAGTGAGTGAGTGAGTGAGTGAGTGAGTGAGTGAGTGAGTGAGTGAGTGAGTGAGTGAGTGAGTGAGTGAGTGAGTGAGTGAGTGAGTGAGTGAGTGAGTGAGTGAGTGAGTGAGTGAGTGAGTGAGTGAGTGAGTGAGTGAGTGAGTGAGTGAGTGAGTGAGTGAGTGAGTGAGTGAGTGAGTGAGTGAGTGAGTGAGTGAGTGAGTGAGTGAGTGAGTGAGTGAGTGAGTGAGTGAGTGAGTGAGTGAGTGAGTGAGTGAGTGAGTGAGTGAGTGAGTGAGTGAGTGAGTGAGTGAGTGAGTGAGTGAGTGAGTGAGTGAGTGAGTGAGTGAGTGAGTGAGTGAGTGAGTGAGTGAGTGAGTGAGTGAGTGAGTGAGTGAGTGAGTGAGTGAGTGAGTGAGTGAGTGAGTGAGTGAGTGAGTGAGTGAGTGAGTGAGTGAGTGAGTGAGTGAGTGAGTGAGTGAGTGAGTGAGTGAGTGAGTGAGTGAGTGAGTGAGTGAGTGAGTGAGTGAGTGAGTGAGTGAGTGAGTGAGTGAGTGAGTGAGTGAGTGAGTGAGTGAGTGAGTGAGTGAGTGAGTGAGTGAGTGAGTGAGTGAGTGAGTGAGTGAGTGAGTGAGTGAGTGAGTGAGTGAGTGAGTGAGTGAGTGAGTGAGTGAGTGAGTGAGTGAGTGAGTGAGTGAGTGAGTGAGTGAGTGAGTGAGTGAGTGAGTGAGTGAGTGAGTGAGTGAGTGAGTGAGTGAGTGAGTGAGTGAGTGAGTGAGTGAGTGAGTGAGTGAGTGAGTGAGTGAGTGAGTGAGTGAGTGAGTGAGTGAGTGAGTGAGTGAGTGAGTGAGTGAGTGAGTGAGTGAGTGAGTGAGTGAGTGAGTGAGTGAGAGTTTCGTTGGGATTCAACCTCGGAGTGGTACCGTTACCGAATTCCACGAAAGCTTTTGCCTGAGAGACCAGATATTATGAACCCTCCAAAACAAAATTATTCTTCTGAAAAAAATCAAAAGGAAGAACTATGAATGTGTGAAAGTAGAGGTCGGAGGGACAATAAGCTGGGCATGACCAACCACTTCTTGGTTGACTAGCACAGCGAAAAGTATTTTTGGAAAAGAGAAAAATAGAAATACAAAGTTTAGAAAAGATTTTAAGTCGTAGATAAAAATAAAAAACAGTGGAAATTCGTTTAAAAATAAGTTTGAAGGGATTTCGGAAAGGAGTGAGAAAGTGGAAAAAAAAATATTAGATATAAGGTTTCCCAGATTCATTTAAAACGACCATTCAATAAACATTTCAATTCCCCATTAAGAAAATTAAAAATTGTGTTTCTTTTATTAGCTTGAAGAATATTTTCAGCATCCGGTTAAGGCAAACAACCATTGAACAAAAGTAAGTACGCCCCTGTACTTACACAAATTCATTTCATTATATACTTTTTATATCATCACTTCATCTTTTTTTATTCGAACCGTGTTTGCTTTTTTTATATTGTGTACCCACAAAAAAACAGAAGAAGAATCAACGAACCCACCCTAGCTGACTGGCCGGTTGGCTGCATTATATTTTCAGTTGTTGCAATATTGTTTCTCTCTCTCTTCTTCGACTTTGACATTTCGTTAATCTGTCGATTTTATTCGCCTTTATCTTTCGCGAGTGCCGGTTGCACATTTTGTATAAGTTATTCGTTTAATCATCTGTTTTTTTTTTTATATATTAATTGGATTCGAAATCCAAAGCCGCGGTCTTTTAGTAAATCGCCTGTGACTTAGAGGGCCTCTCCGATATTCCGAGCAAAAGCTTGTTAAATTTCACTAAAGCTACAAAATGGCTTACAGATTCGTAATCCCTATCAACCCAGCCGACAAACAGGCAGGTATCGCCTCCTCAAACATAGTCCAAAAGACATAAAATGATACAGGATGACACTAATAGAACGATTAAGTACGACGGAAAAACGCGGGTGCGCATTGCGGTGGTGACAACTAGCGGAGAATGGGCACCTCGCCCTACACCAACTGTTGCCGCTTCTGCCTTGTATACCAGCGTTAACAAGCCGACCCTACAAAACAACACGATCACATACACCAACAACCGTCCTATCTAATCCACCCACCAGACGTTGCATGGAGCGTCAACCCCTTCTCACCCAGGTGACTATGTGCCGACAGAAACTTCCTAACTCAACTAATTTGAGGGCACCGTCCGACTTTACGGGCTACACCCCGCTGAAACTTAAACAACGCCCTTAACGGGCCTTTGTCATAGGATTTTTATCATAGGTTTTCTTTATATGGGGATCATATCCCTAGGGTATCACAGTGGATCTACACTGATCTAAGTGTGACGGTAACAAGATCAACTGTCAGCTAGCTTACCTAACCTTAGACAAGACAGTGTTTGTACTGAAACAACTTTTGGATTTTTGAAAAAGGGGGGCTAATAGAGTTTTTTAAAAGTTAAAAAAATTGGATATTTTTTTAAAGTTTGTTTTAGACTCACAAATGATTTAAAAAAAAAAATTGGAGGCCCGTTTTTTAGATTTTTGAAAAAAAGTTTTGTTAAAAATACAGGCACTAAAACTCGAAACACATTTCAAAAACAAGAATTTATAGAATTTTGCTCATAACTTTTAAGTTTTGGTCTAATATGATATATAGCAATTTGTTATCATAATATGATTAGATACTCGTAAATACACAGAATGTCAAATCGAAATCACATATTGAGAATATGTAAGGTTTCACTGTTTTAATACGATAATAAGTTCAATATAAAAGGAATTTATTTTACATCGTCTGCTTTTCCTCAAGTATTAGTTCTCTACATCGAAGGCAATATGTTTTTTCGATTTCGACTTTATGTAGTCTAGGAACAACACTGCTTCTCTTCTTTATTTTTTACCTATTCGACGAATATCTTTGCTTTTAGAAATCTATATATACAAACTATCATAGTCCCCAGATATCAAAGCCAAAAAAAATCACTCTCAAATTGTAAAAAATTCAGATATACCTACATATGTCTATGTTAGCAAAGGGGCGATGTATTTCAATAAACATTTTTTTGCTTTCTGTCACCTGTACCTACCAACTGCAGTGCAATTTTCATAACTTTCATCTAGTTTGGTAAGCCAATAAACTGTCTAGGCATACCTAAAAGTAAGTACACCACGTACGAAATGTTTTCAGACACTATCTTGTTGGTGGTACCAATTTTATATTGAATTTTTAAATCCACATAAAACCATAGGGATCTAGCCCAGGGGTTGAAGGTTCCACCTAAAACGACAAAACCATTATAGATTGACTTGAATATAGAAAGAAGTTAAGTAAAATCGAAGAATTGACGACCGAAAATACGATTTGACATTTTATACAAGAAATACCTACCATTCATGTTTTACGAAGTGAAACTTTAATGCATATTCAATTGACATTTCAAAGGAACTGGTGAGCCTTTCACATCATACGCCAAGCTTACTTGTGTCTGAAGCATGATATGTGAGTGGTACAGAAGGAAGCTGGGTGTTGAGTGGAATTTTACTTAGCATAAAGCTTACATTTCACGATTTAGTATTTACCTCTTTTGTGAGTGTCAATCAAATAATTCCATGCATTACTTCGCTATACATTTTGGGGTTTGTATTTTATTTTATTTCTAAGAAATACAAACAAATATATGCAAACAGGTTTAGCTGTCATGCGTTTATGCTAACTTAAAGATCTCCCAACATCTAACCAAGTATAGGAGGAATTGAGTAGTTAAGTAGAATTTTAACCTACTAAATAAAAGTCAAGAATGGCTTTACAATAGGGTATATTTTATATGTACTTATGTAGAATTGTATAGGTACATAATTGAATATAGTACATGTTAACTGTAGGACATGAATATAGCACAAATTTATTTAAATGACACTTTACTTTTTTCAAAAGAAAATCAACAAATTATAATAGGTAATATTAAATGAATCACTTTTTAAACAAAATATAAAACTTAAACCTATATATATACCTACCTATATAAAGTGTGCATATTCTGTTACAGTAAACCCCCCATTGGTTCAAAAACTATGGGTTCAACCGATAAAATAAATGATAAGCAAGTCCGAAACTTGAATTATTCTGTATTCTAGACTATATGAATACTGATGTGTAGTTTTGATTTTCACTGCAAATTTATATTTCTTTTGAATAATTCTATACTATCACATTTAAATTGATTTTTCTTTGGGCTATATATTAGGTAGATTGTTGTATAGGTACGTAACTATTTTCATTTATATATTTTTATGATACCATACAAAAATCGAATTTCGTTTTTCTTCAATTTAAACGAAATGTTAGTAAGCCAAAATTAGGCTGTTGTTGTTGAGTCAAAGTGACAACACTTAAATATCCTTACATTGTAGGCACTTAACGCGTTAAGCTTATAATGGGTCTATTCAACGTTGCAGAAGTATTATAAATAACGTTTTCGCGTTTAGAGGCATTTTAAAGATTATATAACTTTATGCACTTTATTCACTTTATGCTATAATGAGTTAAAATATAAAAGGTGGTTTGCATAAACTGATGCAAAAAGCTAGTCGTTTGGGTTTGGTCGAGACAAGAAATCATCATGGAGGGGAGTCTGTTATCTCCCCCTCTTTAGCCGGGAGGCGCAATTTTCAAAAAAATTGACTTAGAAAAGAAAAAAAATATTGAAAACAACGGTAACAGTTACTATGCCACTATGACATGATTTACCTTTTTGTAAAGCCAAAGATCTCTTTCAAAAATAAAGTTGTTTTAGTGAATACATTTTGAAAAATTAATTTTCCAACTCAAAATTTTGAAAAAAAAAATCCAACCAATTATATTCAAAATTTTACGTAATTTAGTAATGCAATGCTCTTATTAAATTTAAGTCTAAAACAGTAAACCGAAAGCCCAAATAATGAAAACACTTTTTTCTTAGAAAAACCTTGTTTTTAGTTTTACTGGACTGGACTTTTAGGTCAGTTAATAAATGAAAGGATTTATCTTCCTTTTATAATTTTTTAAATATAAAGCATATTTGTTTAAATATCCATCATCTTATAAGCATACATTTTTTCATTGATAACACCGGAAAATTGGCCTGTAAATTTATTTTACTACGCTGGGTGGCGGCGGCGCGGCCCCGCATCGATGGATCCTACCTGTTGGAGTTAAAATAGCAAAACTGCAATTTTCTCAACTAAAATAGAAGATTTCACACTTTGATTTTGACGTGAATAGTCATTTGGGTATCGAATCCCAAATCCAGTGGCTTATTGCACCATCTTACAAAATAATTGTGATTAAAAGATTTTTTTAACAAATTTGTAGAAAATCGAGATTTTGTCTTTTGTAATTTGTTTTCAAACACAAATTTGTACTTGTGAATTATAAGACAGACATTTTTTGACAAATAGAATTTTTCGTTGCACAAAAAAGTTGTAATTGTTAATTTCAAGCAAAAAATTTTAGAAAATCGCTTTTTTTTTTGTATATGTTTATGTTGTAGGTACTATATAAAAGCGATCACATATTTGTTTGTGAAAAAATTCTACAGGTGAAAAATCGTTTGTAAATTCTTCTACAAGTTTTGTTTTCTGACGAATTTAAAATATCTTTGCATATAAGACACAGCAGTAGCGACAGCAGTAATTCAGGGAAAAAGTTTATCGTCGGTAGATTAATTAATTATATACATATGTATATTAATTATATTATTGTACGATTTCGAATCAGTAATTCTCAACAGAAGAATTAATAAGCATAACTAGCCTACCCCTGCGAGAATTCTCGCAATTACATTTATTACGGAAATGAACGGACCTAATAAATAGAATCGATTTAACGTTACAGGCCAAAATATTGTCAATTGGAAAGTGGAAGTGTTCAGACAAATCAGAAGGTAATTCCACTTCTTTTCACACCTCATTTGTCAAAATAGGTGTTTTATGAGAGTCGGAAAAGGGATTCAGAATTCAGACTCTACAAATAATATATATTATGATTGGACCCCACATACAACATAAAACCGAAAAGAATTGCGCATTAACTCCAAGGCAGCAGCTTCTAACAACCTTACATTGACTTGGAAATGATCTCTGCAATGATTGTCCATTCAGTTACTTTTTTCTCATGGGTCAGCTTATGAGAAAATTTTCCAAATCAAACTTCTTTTCTATCCCTTATCAGAGATGTTAAAAAAAATTTCGTACACGTATTAAAAATTTGTGTAACACGTAACAACAAGTCTTCCCAAATTATAACAATTGTTTTTAGGCCTTTCAACAAGTGGGAAATTTGATAAATTAAACGTTTCTGTAACTGGATACAACAAGTGCTTCTAATTGTTGAATAGTTAATAAATTTTAACTGACAATTTCAACATTTTTTAGAAGGCAACAAGTTGGGATAAAGTTTATATTATAATGATATATAATTATATTATATTAATATCTAATATATTTTCAATATATATAATACGGAAGATAATACAAAATTTATAAATAACAATTTATTTTTGGATGAAAAATTTCGTTTGAAACGACTAGATTGCAAAAATAGAAAACAAAAATCACAAATAAATTGTATTTTTAAAAGGAGCGAATACTTTATCATGTTAGGTCGATTTTCTTTAAACTTAGCATTTTTTGGGCATTCCCCCCACTTGTTTTTTTTTTTTTTCATTTTTTTAAGACCAACAATAATGGTACCTGCCGTACACTTTTTTTTAGCAAAAAATAAAAACATATTTTTCTCAACAACGTGCCCACAACCTTTTTAATAAAAAAAAAAATAATAATAATAATAAGTAATTTTGTTTACCATTTTCCGAAAATCCGAAAAATAGTTATAAATGGTACCTCCCATAGAACCAATTTTTTGATTTTCGATTTTCTCAAATTTTCCGAACGACTAACGACTAACCATATTATTGGGGAACAAAAATTTATCGATCGTTTAAAAATGGTACCTCTCATAGAACTGTTTTTTTTGATTTTCGACTATCTCATTATTTGTTGAACCAATTTTAATGACATTACTTACGCAAAAGCTCCTAATAAGTTCGAATAATATTGCATATCAAAATTTTGAAAAAATTAAATTTTGGATTTTTAAAAAAATTGCATGCATTTTATTTTTTGTTCCAAGAAGAAAATGATATTCGAAAAATTGGCGTCAATGGTTTTTTGATTTTGGTATACCTTCCAATATTTAAAGAAATGATTAAACAATCAAAGCAATACCAAAATTCAGTTTTAGTTATTCTACGACTCAGTAAGCAAGATTTACTTGTCCAACAAGTCGAGGGAAATTTTATTTTTTAACAATTGTTATAATTTATATTGTGTTACAGAGTTGAATATCACTTGTGAAACAAGAAGACTAGTTTACTTGTTTTTCTGTGCTATAGGCCCCTGGTTTGTTCAACACAAAAAGAACATTATATATTGCACTGAATGGACCAATACCACAAGCAGAAATCAGTTAGGAAAACAGCATGAAAATTGAAATAACATATTACTTTGTACATTTTTACTGTTCGCTTTTTTGCACAAATCGGTTATAATGTGTAATACCGGATAGAACGAAGAAATTCCTCAGTCTTTATACAACTTCGTTTAAACTTTGACCGTGTGTTTATGATTCAATGATCTTAGATACCAAATCCTTAATTCATTTCCTACAACAAATACGTCCCTTACCTATTATATCTTCCTAACCTGTAAGTATCGTGAAGTGTATATATGTATATCCCAGCTGCATTTCCAACGACACAGTATATTATGCCTCATCTATAGTTTACGGATAAACCCAATATAGGTCATCCATTAACGTCAAAGGATTAATTATAATCACCTGCATTTAACAACAGTCAAACAACCGGATGTTCTATGCATACAAACCAACTTTCCCTAGACATTTTTGGATTTTATATTTATTTTGTTCAAATCAAGAATTTCGTTTATTTATGGACACCAAGTGTTGAGAATGACAAAACCAAAAAACACACTTCTTTGGCAATTCTCCCTCAATATGTTTGTATGTATATGTAAGTATGTGGTAGTCAGTCCACCTTTTCCAAACCTATGCCTAAAATAAAAAGACCTTAATGCCGTTCTAGGAATTTGTGGTGCTCATAGCGCTATAAAGCGATTTGCATATAATATAGAAACAAAAAATTATGCATCATACTCTACTCACACTTATTCTTATCGTCTATTGATTAAGTTACATGCCATGAAATTATCATTTTAAATTCCGGAACAACCTCATTTCTTTATTCGCTTCAGAATACGGAATGTTTCCATGTTCTAGGAGTTTTAAAATACAATTTCCCTCGGGCATCATAAACCTCTGCATCTACATACATTCTGTCGAGCCGTAGTCGATATTGTTTAGTGCTTATGTTAGTGTGCAAACAGAACAGAATTTGCTTTTCCGTGGAGTCAATATCATCACGAGGGATAGAGTATAAAAACAAAAATTGAATAGGATGTCGTAGAGTCATAAAGGGCTTGTAACGGTGGTTGATTCCTAAAAATAGAATGGAATCTGATGTGTTGGGGATGAGGTCGGTCTGATATAATTTGAATTTCCCAATTTGCCCTATGCTACGCTTTCAGAGTATTTGTATTTCTACTATATGCACCAACTTTTGACCGCGCTATTCAAAAAGCGCACCAAAGACACCAACATTCAGCGGGTGGTCATTTTATGGCTTTGCGATTGACCCAACACATTGGACGTATGTAGGTAATTGTCTATGCTTATCATAAGTTTTAGGTATGAGTTAACGAGTTAATAGCACAGAAAACTGCAGAGCTATTCTTTTAAAACAACGCAGCTTCCTGACAAACCATACTTACATGTAGATATGGTTTTGAATTATCTCACTGCACAACAATGCAGTACTGCCTTTTTCTGTCAAGCTGGCAAATTTGAGACAAAATCTATCCGCAATTTAATGATTATAGTTGCGTAATCCTCATTTTGTAGGTAGTTATAAAGCTAACCTATTTAAAAAATGAGAATTACGCCATACGCATGCTTTTCTTGGTAAATTAATATATTTTTACGATTATTGCAAAATGCCAACATTTAACGAGCCGATTATTGTCTCCTCGAGACTAAAGTGAAATAGAATTGAACTAAAAAGGGAAATAAATTTAAAAAAAGAAGATTTAAAATTAGTGTTTTTATATGAACAATTTTGTTTTCATGAAAAAAATTGTTTCATTCGATGAATCAGATAATTTGACGTTTCCATACAAACTATATCGATAGTAAAATAATAATACTTAGCTATGTAAGTCCATATGGACTTTAGTTCAGTGTTGTGCCATGTAGACTACACGATTGTCTACGTGTAGACAATTTAACGTAGACAATTGGTAATTGTCTACATATATCAACGTCGACAATGTAGACAATTCATATTTTTTTTTTTATTGAACAGACATTTTTGTTGAACAGAGTATAGCTACCAAACATTCCTATTGTAGCATTTTTCGTTTATTCAACAGATTATATTTTATTCTAAAAAAAATAATAAGAATTTATATAACCTATGCCTTCAAAGACGGTTATCAGCAGTATTTAACAAATTTTTATTGCACACCGTGCAAATAGCTGAATATTTGTTGTTGGCTTTTACCAAAATAAAGCCTAGCTCATCAAACGCTTTTTTCTTCGGCCTTGTCGACATTTCAGTTTTTATTTTTAAATACTACTTTGACTTAAAATCTCTTTCTGCAACCACTCCACGCGTTGTTTTGGAATGAATTTTATTGATTTTCAAATTGACAAATGTGACAGCAATTGTTTACATTGTATACATGATTGTTGACATTGTCGACATTGTTTACATTATTGACATTGTCGACGCAATTGTCTACCTTTAAATGTAGACAATTAAAGTCGACACGTAGAGGAACAACACTGCTTAAGTTGTTGTTGTATTTACCTACATGTAAATTGCTTTGCTTCGGTGTCGTCTTTTTCGTCCAATTCTTTATGGATTTTCAGCTGTCAATATATTTGAGATTCGCTTAATTGTCGCGTTGGCGTTGTTAAGCTAAGTACAGACGATTGTCAGATCTTACAATATTGTCAGAACTGTCAATGGTCTGACAATAGCTGACAATTAGCTGACAATTGACATATTTCTTACAATGAAAAATTGTCCGTTCACACGGTTGGTAGATTTTATTTAAAAGTCTGACAATTTGATTGTCAGCTCTTGTCTGACAATTTTCGGACAATAATATATCTGAAAAAATTGTCAGCTTGAAAATTTTCTGTTCAAACGGTTGGCAGATCTATACAAAATTTGTTTGATTGTTTACATCTTTTGGGGGGAGGCATCATTACTTGCCGGATGTTCTGCAGCATTCTTATCGATTCCTCTGCATTAAACAAAGAATCTTTTTCTTCTCTCCTTTTAATATAATATGTAATATTTTCGACCATTGATGCCTCCTCCATTGTTAGATTTTTTATTCAGAAATGCGACAAAAAATCAACAACATGTGTAGTATTGGCTCGCCAATGCACGCACGCGCTCCTCTCAGTGGTCGGATTACAACTGACCTACTTTCCAGTAGTGCATGCACACGAGACAATATGCATAGATCTGTGATCTATGAGAACATTAAGTATATGGTGACGTAACCCACACCTGTAACAAAATACTTACTCATGTATTTATGTATACACTGCATAGCATGTTTATTCATGCTGTTAAAACAATGATGTTAATACACTACATCTCTTCCATGTTTTATGATTTTTTATTTATTTTGTTATCAATTGTTTTTCTTTTACTATTAATATACAAAAATTAAGATTTCATTTTGGAATACAGTTTTTTATAACTAAAGGAAATTAATTAACTCTTTTACTAATCAATACATAATTTCAATCAACTTCATAATCTTACTAAGTTTAATACTATCCTACAAATTCATTTAATCTGTGATAGTTTTCCACTCTCCTTCCACCTTCTTCAGGTGAACAATGTTTCTTCTTAATTTTTCATTCGTTTGATCATTTCTAACTACTATATCTCCTCCATTACTGCTTTCTACAGTGTGTTGAGTAGGACTAAAGTTTGGAGTAAGTTTATTTTGTTTTACAAGATTTTTTAAATATACCTTATCACCTATATTAATATCAGAACTTTCAGCTTTTCTTTTTCTGTCTGTATACTCTTTTCCTTTCTCTTTGTTCTCTTTATCCCTATCTCTAACCTCTGAATCATTGATTTTTTTATCTATAGATTCTAGTGCAGGCACTTTGTCCCTATTTAATCTATTGAAAAATAGCTCTGACGGTGTTTTTCCGGTTGTTGAGTGTGGGGTACTATTGTACATCATTAAATATTCCCATAATGATTCTCTTAGATCTTTTCCTTCAATTTTTCCAATTCTTAATCGTTTTAATATATCTCGGTTTTGCCTTTCAACCTCGCCATTTTGTTGTGGCCAATATGGAATAGTGTTAAAAAGTATTACATTGCATTCTTTACAAAATGCCTTAAATTCTTCGCTTATGAATTGTTTTCCATTATCAGCTGTTATCGAAATAGGAAAACCTAGTCTGCTAAATATCTCTTTTAACATCTTTATTATGTTAGAGGAAGCTATGCTCTTGCAAATTTTGATTTCCTTGTATCGGCTGTAATAATCTACTACAACGAACAGGTAGTCATTATTTGGGAGCGGTCCCATGAGATCAATAGCAATGTCGACCCATGAAGTGATTGGAAGATTACGCCTTTTTAATGGAACTGGAGGATGAGGCAATGCAACCATTGCACAACTTTTACAAGTTTTAACAAAATTCTCTACCTCTTTGTCCATTCCCGGCCACCATACTTTAGTCCTAAGGCGGCTTTTCATGGCCACAATACCTGGATGACCCTCGTGTGCAGCATCCAAAACGTTTTTTCTTAGTTTCTGTGGAATCACTATTTTATTTCCCCTAAGTAAAATTTCCTCATAAAAACACAGTTCGATCTCAAAAATTTTGAAAATTTTAACAGATTCATCCCAGATTTTTTTATAAACTCCTTTTTTTACATTTTGAATTTCTAGATCTGTTGCTGAATATTTTTTTATTTCTTGAATTGTTACAGCTTTTGGTCTCGAACTTTCAACAATCTGTTGTATATAATTGTCTTTTGCTGGTTGTGAATCATTTGAATATTCGCATAAACGTGAAAGTGGGTCGGCAATATTTGATTTTCCCGGTCTGTAGATGACATTATACCGATACGATTGGAGCCGGAGAACCCATCTTTCTATGCGAGCACAAGGCTTCGACTTTGGTCCAAAAATGATCTCTAATGGTTTATGGTCTGTTATCAAATCAAACTGTTTTCCGAAGAGGAAAATGTTAAAGTGCTCTATTGCCCAAACCAATGCAAATGCTTCTTTTTCTGTCTGACTATACCTGCGTTCACATTCTGTGAGTGTTTTATTGCCGTATGCAATAATTCTTGGTCCTTTTGAGTTTATTTGCAATAAAATTGCACCAAGGCCAACTGGACTCGCGTCCGCAATGACTTGCGTTTTGTCCTCGACGTTATAATACCCTAACGATTTAATACTTGCAAGATTGTTTTTTAACTCATTGAAAGCATCATTTTGTTCATAGGTCCAATATTCACTAAGTTTACTATTTTTCGTTAGTTTTTTTCTCAAGAGTTGTTTTAAAGGCTCTGTTTTAGTAGCTAAGCGTGGTATCCACTTTCCAATAAAATTAATTAGACCCAAAAAACTTTGAAGTTCTTCTATTGTATTTGGAACCCTAAACAATTTTATGCTTTCGAGATATTTTTTCAAAGGTTTTATCCCTTCAGTACTTAATTCGTTTCCTAAAAATTGTATCTTACAAACTCCAATGAGGCTTTTATCATTATTTAAAAGTACATTGTTTTCCTTAAGGGTTTGAAGAACGATTTGTAGACGTTTGTCATGTTCCTGTTTAGAACTCCCAAATATTAATATATCGTCAATAAAGTTTATTGCCCCTTCACATCCCAAAATAATTCTTTCCATTATTTTTTGAAAAAGTTCCGGGGCACAAGTTACGCCAAACATTAACCGTTTATATTGAAACAATCCTTTACTAGTTATAAACGTTGTTATGTACCGTGAATCGGGATGAATTTCAATCTGGTGAAAGGCGTTTTTTACATCAAGTTTGCTGAATAATTTCGCATTTGCAATCTTTGGCAAAAGCTGATCCATAGTAGGTAATGGATGGTTCTCTCGTAAAATTGCTGCATTTGCACGTCTCATGTCCACACAAATTCTGACTTCACCATTTTCTTTGAGAATAGGTACGATAGGAGAAACCCATCTGGAAGGTTTTTTAACTTCCTCTATTATATCACCGTATAAAAGCTCTTCTAGTTTTTTTTCAACCTTAGCTTCCAAAGGTATAGGAATTCTCCTGTACGGTTGGAAAACAGGTTTTATAGATTCATCTATTGGTATCTCCACAAGCACATTTTTGAATTTGGGAAATTGAGAACTTTTCACCTCGTTAACATCAGTTCCAATTTTGAGAACCTTGAGAGCTTTTGATGTTTTAATCCCTAACAAATTATTTGTCCCCCCCGCAATAACATAGAATGTGGCTTTTTCGATCTCTTTTCCGATCATTATATCTGCATCGAAACTTCCCATCACATCCAAAGGCGTGGAACATCCGTAAGCTAGGAACGTCTTTTTTGGATTTTTGATCTGGTTAAATGCCTTTACTTCGTTATTCTTTAAATATCTCCATGTCGCATCTGTTAACAGATTTTGTTTACAACCAGAGTCAATAATCATGTTGACTTTTATCCCTCCAATAGTACATTCTATAGTTGTCTCATTATCAATGTGAAATACGTAATCTACTTCCTCTTTCTCAATAAAATCGACCTCTTCCCTATCCTTTTTTACTTTTTTCCTATTGTCCACACGTTCTGGACCAGAGTATTTCCCACAACCGAAACATTTTTTATCTCGAGCTGGACACTTGGCGTCCTGTGAGGAGTGTTTCCTACTACCACAACGATTACATAATGTTTCCTTTTCACCTTTTGGTCGAAAACTATTCGACCTTGGCTTATTTCTTATTATATTAATCTCTTGACCTACAGATTTATCTCCGTAATTCTCGAGTTGCTGCTTTACTATCTCCTGTGTATTAGCTTCTTTTATTATAATATCTAGTGTTATGTCGTCACCCATCGTTAAAATCTTTTTTCTCAACTCCTCTGACCTACCTTTTTCTGCTATCTGATCAATTAAATTGTCTTCAATTTTATCAAAACTACACTTTTCAGCCTGGTTCCTTAACCTTATTAGAAACTTTTCAAATTTTTCTTCAACTTCTTGTTTCATGAGCCTAAAAATATGCCTCTCAAAAACTTTACTTTGTTTAGGAAGGAAATATTCATCAAATTTTTTAATAGCTATTTCATACACATTATTCTCTTTTGTAGGCTCAGCGTTTGCTCCCGGCAAGCTATAAAAAATTTCTTGTATGCCCAATCCGCCAAAATGCAGTAACATCGCTCTCTTCTTTGTGTGAGACTCAATATTAGCAGCTTCCAGGTATATGTTTAACGCCCGCTTCCATTTCTCCCATCTCAAGGCCACTGAAGAAGTTTCCCCCTCAGCAATGAAACTTTCCAACGGCTGCAGACTTTTCTCCATTTCTGTAGCAAGAAATGGAATTGGTTACTTCACGAAAAAAATAGCTTTTTTTGTATAACACTTGATTGATATTAATGTAGTTTAGCTTTAACTATCTGTGATATTTTATAAATTTTTTTTTTTTTTGCTTTAATAAGTATTTCTCTTTTTCCTTTTTTTTTAACTCTTACTTCATTTGAAGTCGCCTTTTTTTGCAATGAAAACTACTTGTCCCAAAATATTTAAACTTTGTTTAAATTTAATGAAATAAAACATTTTCAAAAATACTTCTTTCATTTCCAATTGAATGGAACCATTACTTCATTTGAAGTCATCTTTTCTTTTCCAATTGAATGGAAAACTACCTGTCCCAAAATATTTGAATTTTGTTTTCAATTTAATGAAATAAGACATATTTAAAATTATTTCTTTCTTTTCCAATTGAATGGAACCATTACTTCATTTGAAGTCATCTTTTCCTTTCCAATTGAATGGAAAACTACTTGTCCCAAAATATTTGAATTTTGTTTTCAATTTAATGAAATAAGACATATTTAAAATTATTTCTTTCTTTTCCAATTGAATGGAACAATTACTTCATTTGAAATCATCTTTTTTTTTTTTTTTAATGGAAAACTACTTGCTCAAAATATTTTTATTTTGTTTTCAAATTAATAAAATAAAACATTAACTCTTCTCTTTCCATATTAGGTGTGTCCTGGTGAACTATTTGATGTGCTGATTTCGCAATGTTTCACATTAAGCCATACAATTACTGAAGAGCAAATATGCTGTTAACTTGTTGTTGGTAGAATTGCATGTGAAAATTTTGCTCAATGTGAAGAATTTTTTAACGTGCAGCCCAACAAAACACTCCTATTATTTTTTCTTCACCACCCATCTTGAAATGTAAAACCATTTAAGGCTTATATAAAATTCTTTTTAATTGTGCTGTTACTACTGAACAAACTTTATGAAAAAAAAAAAAATAATAAACGGTTCAATCTATTGTTAAGAGAACGAGAAAATTGCGTTACTTACATATGTATGTACATATGTAGAATTTCAGGTTCTCCAACAATAAAAAAAACTTACTTTCCTATTTAATTTCAAGGTATTCCTACATCACAATCGCAGTTATTTATTTTTTTTTTTTACATATACGTACAAATTAATCCAAATAATATTACAACCTTTAGAACTAATTTTAAAATTGAATTTAATTTTTTTTTTTTTTTTTTTAACTCACCGATGTACTTTTCTTTTAATTTTTATTTTTTTTTTTTTCACTTTCTTTCGCGTCAGACTCACTCGCACTTGTTTTGTTTTGTTATTATGTTTTTTTTTAACTTTTTTATCCTCGTCGCCAATGTAGTATTGGCTCGCCAATGCACGCACGCGCTCCTCTCAGTGGTCGGATTACAACTGACCTACTTTCCAGTAGTGCATGCACACGAGACAATATGCATAGATCTGTGATCTATGAGAACATTAAGTATATGGTGACGTAACCCACACCTGTAACAAAATACTTACTCATGTATTTATGTATACACTGCATAGCATGTTTATTCATGCTGTTAAAACAATGATGTTAATACACTACAACATGCAAAACAGAATTAATAAAAGACAAATGGCGGCCGAGCATGAGCACTTAATTTATTCCGAATAAAACTACACAACACAAGGAATTGATATAAAATGTAATTGAAGTTTTCAATGAAAACATCTGACAATGACCAATGAGTCTGACAATGTCCTAAACGTCTGACAATGATACAAATTGACGCTGATTACACGAGTCTTTTTTTCGTTCGTTTCGTCTTTCGTGCTTTTGACAGCTTGGGTGAGGGGTATAGAAATGTAGGGGGAATGAAGTAACGAAAGCAGGAATGAAAATTTGAAGATTTTTTCTGGTTGAACATTGACGTTTATGGTTAACCAAGAAAAAAAAAATCAAGAATTGTCAGTTGTCCAATTTTACGTGCGCCGCCATGAAAAAAAATGAAAGAAGAAATTAAATTAATTATAAATTATTTTATATGATCAATTTCTTTAAAAACAAATGTAACCTGCAAGATTTCATCTATACCTTTGACGACAAAACAGAAAAAATTGAAAAATTGGCTTCAATTCTACTCAGTTTTATACAAAAACAATGCTTTACAATGTGAGAACCATTGAGTTCATTCAATTAAAGTGATATTTATTATCTTTACACTCATTTTTAGATTGATATTGTGGAAAAACTATCTTTTGAAAGTGAGAAAATCTATACAAGTTACACAAGTGGCGCATAATATTGATTAAATGGCAACTTCAGAAACTGATGATGAACAGTATCTATCCGAAGTTCGTCTCAAATTTTGGCTTTATAGTAAAAAATACCAAGAGTAAGTTTATATTGTTACTTATGTTAAGTTGAGTTAAATTCAATTTTAATGTGAAAACGAATTCCTCTTTTAGATATAGTTTAATAACAAATATAGAACTCGCCCATGTAGGCGGCATCAGAGCTATCAAATTCTCGAATCCAAATCACGTCGAGAATCATAACGTCATCAAAATGTGATCACTAGAAGAATAGGATAGTATTTATAAATGTGGACAAGTTTCGTATTGTGAAGGGAAGACGGATTACAAGAAATTTCATATTGAATCGATTCTGAGGATGGTTCATCATTGGCAGCTGGTTTTGGTAACACCCTTATATTCAAAACTTTTTAATTTATCTTCTTTTTTTTCAAAAGTGATTAACAATATTATTTAAATAATTTTTATTTATTCTTTTTTAAGTTTTTGAAAATGTGCTCCCACACGATGGTTCCACGAAGTTTATTGTCAATGACTTATTAAAATCAGTTATTCAATTAAAATTACCAACCGAAGACAAAAAATCTAAAAGTTCCAATAGTGTATCATTAAATGAAATGGTCACAATGAATCGACTGATAACGAAGAACACTATTCAGCGCATATAAATCTAAGTAGGAAAGTAGGTATTACGCACAAAAAGGCCGATAATGCAAGATTGCACTACCAAATCATTTAGAAGGTCGATTTTTTAAGTCACATGAGAGGTTCTCCCAATTACAGCATGCCAAGAGTAACAAAGACAAATATCTTGCGCTACTCAGACTAATATGCTGTAAGTAAAAGCCAAACCATTCCATTATTTGCATGTACATATACTTATTTATGATCTCTTTGAAACTAGAATGCATTAGAAAATTGCAAAACTAAAACGAAAGCTGATATTCGATCGAATTCTAGATTTTAGAGTATCTAGGGTGACAGTGATACCACGAAAATACTATTAAAAAGTATGTTAATCTTTTTTTGAAATAACTTATTTTTGTTTGATTTTTCAGAACATAAAATTCTCTATATCTTTGCGGCGGCTGTTCAAAAAAAGGATACCGACGAAACGAAACTAAGCCACTTATGGTAATTTTGTAAAAAAATATTTTGTACGTTTTATTGAATTTTAAAAATAAAAACAACGTACCGTTCATGGACAAATATTTATTTTGTTTTATTTTTATATAAATTTATAAATAATTATACTGCCAATCTAATTTTCCTTCCTTACAAAAATATTCTGCAAAAATATTTCGAATTTCGGAAGCAGCTTTTGTCTGACTTTTTGAGCTTTCTATTCGAACATTGGACTGAGACATCTCCTGTAAGTTTCCGGACTGTAAGTTCTGCGCACTGGGCTCCATATAATATTCGCTTGTAGGGGTTTGAAAGTTAAGCAAAATGCAACAGGCTTCAACTATTTTCCTAACTTTCTCTGGAGGAAGATGCATCGTTGTCTAAAGTACTCTGAATCGGTTCCATAAAATTCCAAAGCTTTATTGTTCAATAGTTCTTTTTATTCATTTTCTTAGCTGTGGTACGGAAATGTCTTCGTGATATGCTTTTTCAATGGAAAAACGTCATCTCCAATTATCTACGGATCTATATCAGGATCATTTTTCAACACGAATACAACAACAACTTTATAGAGCATTAGTTGCTGAAAAATGATATTGATACGGATCCGTAGATACTAAAACACTGCTATTATCAATATATTTATGTGCACCTATAATATATAAATATAAAAAATGACACCAAACGATATAATGTACATATATTTTTATTTTAGTTTTTGTCTATATGACTTAAATAACTGGAAACAAATAAATAGAATCTTTCATCTTTAGAGCTTTGTTTAAAAATAATAAAAGAAACTATTCAAAAACTAAAAAGTGAAATAACACTTGTATTTTAAGAACTAAATATTTTCTTAGAGAGTAACATGTTACACTAAGGATTTTTATACTAATTCTATAACTAAATATCCAAATTCGATGTATGATTATGATGTATTAGTATTCCGATATATGTATGCCCTGGAAATAAAGTAAAAGTTTTTATCAAATATTTAATTTTGTTGGTCTTTGGTAATGAACTTTTTCACATACCAAGCAGATTTCTTCAATGAATTTTGAATTCATCTCATCTCTGATGAGATGCTCACACTTATTATAAATTCCATGCCTTATTAATTTTGTAACGTTTGCAACACACTCAAAATAAGAAACACCATCTGATGAAGTAATTAAAATATGTAAATAGAAAAACTTTTCAGATAAAATATTGAAGGCATGTATTTACTTACGGTTACGGCAGTCAATAAAATTCTATTTTCTTGTTCTTTCACTTGTTTTTGTTGATAACTGAAATTATAAAAAAAGAAATAACTTTAATAAACCTATCTATGTACGTATACTTTGTTTGAAGATAAAATCAATTTCTATTTACAAATAAATTATTTTACCTGAATGTAAACAAAAAACAACCAAAGTCACTTCTATGGCGGCCAGTGGTATGTCATCAAATACAATTTTCAATAAACGTCAAAATAACGAAAGACGTCTCAAGTGCAGAAGAAGCAACGAACCGTGTAATCACGGCGATACGTGCCTGTCAAAAACACGAAAGACGAAACGAATTTTTTGTCAGATTGTCGTCTGATAGTGACGTTTCTGACCTGACAATATTGTCAGACAAAATTGTGTGTTCAGACGATTGTAAGACATTTGGGACAGTTTTTTCACTGACAGATCTGACAATATTGTAAGATCTGACAATCGTCTGTACTTAGCTTTACTCTCATTTATATCGCCCTGTAAGAATAAGATCTACTTCAAATGAAGCAAAGTGGTATCGCTACAGGTCGGAGAATCATATCATTCCCACAAATTTATCGAATGCGAATAATAATTCTGTTCATCAATAAAATGTTGACACACGCGCACTCTGGTTCCCTTGCGTTCCACCAACAATAATGCATATCAAAGCATTCTAAAAATTTCACAATATTATTTTTTTTCAGTAGGTACTGTTAAACTCTCTTTCCCCAGAAAAATATTCCTTCGACTCAGCTGTAAGGGTATATGGCACAATCAGAAAAGATATGGAAAATTCCTTTGAAATCAGACAAAAGTCCCAAACCATTTCATATTTTCTTTTTCGATTTTAAAATAAAATGTCTGTAACTAGGGAGGGACCACAGGGGTTTGACGCCCCCTCCCCTTTCGAGCAGTCTTAACAAGTGCAATTTTGTATCGATTTTTTTTAGTTCAAATATGAATTTTCACAAAATGTCGGCAGTAAATTAATAATATTTATCATTAAAGTTCCAATTAAACTTCGCTAACCAGCCAAACCGGTTGAGCGATTTTATTAATTTTTTTCAATTAAAGAGGAATAAGGGTAGAAGGTTTGGGACAAAAAAAAAATTATAAATAATTAAAGAAAATCTGTTAAAAAAAGAAATGAAATTTCAACTGGTCACATGGGTCACTGTTTTGAACAATATTTAGTGATTTGCGCAATCCAAAAATAATAGAGTTCGTGGTGCAGTGGAAAGATATCCGCTTTAGACGTGAGAGGTCTTACGGCTCGCGCTCGCGTACACCTAGACCGTCATCGACCGAAGTATGCTCGGCCGTTATTTATTTATTTATTTCGTTAAATGCTAACGGTAGATAGGTACATGGTATGGTAAAATTTTAATAAAGTATACAAAGCTTAAATCTATATTACATTATTAATAGTATTGTATAAAAAACCTATTCTTTAAGTTGTTTGAATTAACATTGTCATAAATCGAATTAATGAGATTATAATTATTATTAAAAATATTAATTAAAAGATTTAGTGCACTATTTGCGACGTAGTTTGATCTACTATAAATATTTTTCAGTGGCAACTGTGTTCTTAGACTATACTGCAATACATTAAAACTCAACCTATACCTAATAAAACAAAATTGTAAGTACTCTCTATGACTCAAAAGTGATGGAAGATTAATTAATTGAAGTCTATGAGAGTAAGGTGGCAATCCAGTAACTCTATCTGACCAGGGAAGAAAACGTAAACAAAATCTCATAAATCTTCTTTGGACGCACTCTAATCCGTAAATATGAAACGTATAGTATGGGGCCCATACCACACATCCGTATTCTAAAATTGGTCTTACAAATGAGACATAAAGTTTTTTAAGAACATAAGGATCACAAAATTCACGGGCAAATCTTTTTATAAAACCAAGTGTCTTATTTGCTTTTTTAATTATGACATCGAAGTGCTCACGAAATGTAAGTTTAGAGTCTAAAACTACTCCAAGATCAATAAAACTAGATAAATTACACAAAGACGACGAGCTCAACATATAATCATAGACAAGGACATTTTTTTTGCGTGTAAAACAATTGATTTACACTTGTCAATATTCAAAAAAAGACTAGGTATTTGTATTGCACCACGCCCTTAATCTTTGCAGATCCTCTTGTAACAGTTCACAATCCATCATTGAGTTAATTTTTCGAAAAATTTTCACGTCATCATCGGCATAAATAAGACACATAGAATTTAATAATACGGAAGGAAGATCATTAATAAATAACACAAATAATAACGGACCAAGATGGCTACCCTGTGGTAAACCAGAGTTTACTGTAAAATATTTAAAACATTCACCTTTAAAAACAACACTATATGATCTATCTTTAAGATATGAAGATATCCACGAAACAAATCGATCATTAAGACCGATTGCTCTTAATTTGCGGAGAAGAATGTGATGATTTAATTTGTTGAAGGCCTTACTAAAGTCAGTAAAAATACAATCTACTTGCTAATTCCTTTCAAATGCATCAATGCAAAACGTTGTAAACTGCAACAAATTTGTTACTGTAGATTTTTTTCTTCACAAAACCATGTTGGTTATCACATAGAACAGAGGTACAGTGAAATGACAAAACATCACAAATAATAGATTCAAACATTTTATTTTAGGAATGGCATACAGTTTAGCTATAGGCCTATAATTTGATACTAGATCTTTTTTACCTTTTTTGTGAGTCGGAATAAGAAATTAATTTTTCCATAGAGCAGGGAAAATAGAAAAATTTAATGAGTGATTGAAAAGCAAAAGCAACGGGTAGGACATATCGCGACCCTAGAAGAACAAGGTTCTAACTGACAATTTTGAAAAAAATGAATTATATATCAATTCTGGCTAATATGGTAGCGCTCATTCGATTCCCGCTGACTATTTTGTTTTATCTACTACCATTTTCTAAGAAAGGCAGGGATACAGAGTTCTAACTGACAATTTTTCATTTGAGATTTATTCAAAAAGGTTCCAACATCCACATAGAACTTTGTATCACAAAATAAATAAAAAAAATAAAAATGGAAATAGAACTTTGTTGCATTTTAAAATGCAGGTAGAACCTTAATGCTCAGAATTGATTCATTATTTTTAAATAAAACCAAGTAGGCTTTGAGATTTATTTCATATAAATTTGAATTTGACCGATAAAATGACAAACAATTTATAGTTTAGTTTCAAGTTTGAACAATTAAACAAGTGTTTTTAAGTAAGTAGTATTTTACCTTTTCCTCTACTTTTTTCATTTAACTAAGTGGCTATAAGTGATTATGTTATAATATGTTAATATTTAAATAATATTTAACTAAATAAAAAATTAATAAATCTACCTTTATTAAATAAAAAAAATTTTTAAAATGTTATTATGTTATCGCATCTCAATCCTTCAATATTAGAAAATTAAGGTCACAAGGTTCTATGTGATGAAAAAATACAAAAACCATAGTTAACGAAGTCTAAGTTATATTGACGCATCAATGAGCAACGAGGTTCCTCGCTATTTTTTAAAATCAAGTTTAAAGGTGAAAACTTTAAATTTATTAGTTTTTTTATTAAAAATCTTATAAATTTAAAGTAAACTCGCCGGTTTTTCCGAAAAATTTTAAATTTATCCTACTCAGAGATCGAATGAAAGGATTCAAATATTCAGAGACGGTTTTCTCAAAAGGCATGTTGGTGTACATACTCGTAGAACCATTTTATTCTAAGGTCGCGATATATATTGCACATTTCTTTAACATAAAGGAAGGTAAACCATCAGGACCGGGTCTAAAACATTCATCTAACTTTGCGATGTACTCAAGAATAGTTGCCTCAGAAATTGTAAAGTCAATGGAGCTAAGGTGTGAAAACTCGTCAGTGATAAAAACATTATTAGATGTATTTTCAAAAGCACATTTAAAGTATTCAGCAAACATATTGGCTATTTCCTCTGGGTATTGACTTATTGAATTAAGATAGCTCATGCTAGTTGGATATCCATCAGATTTTCTTTTACAGTTAACGTATTTCCAAAAATTACGCGGATTCGATTTAAGTTCGTTTTCAGTTTCAGATAAAAAGTTCGAATAAAGAAGATTTGAGTAGTTAATAAACTAATTTTTTAGTTCAATATAATTATTAAGCGCTACATCAGTCCAAGATCGATTCAATTTTATCCAAGCTTAATTTCTTTTATTTTTAAGGGCCTTAATATGTAGATCAAACCATGGAGGGCTATTATTAAGAAGTGGTTTTTTGCGTATAGGAATAGTTACAAGGAAGCAATCGAATAATATTTTCTAAAAACGGAAAATAATTTCAACGAAATTAACATTATAAAATAATAAATTCCAGTTGATATCATTTAGTAAACTAAAAAGTTGGGTAAAATTACATTTTTTAAAAATGAACTCATGCTGATTCTTACAAATATATGGTGAACAACTTATATTTAAGCTAAGCGAGATAGTTAATGCAGGATGGTGACGATCTTCTTCCACAAGTTTAGTATCACTTATTAAAACAGTACCATCAGAGTTGAAAACTTCGGAAAAGTAAATTTTACCGAATTAGTTTTTGATCCCATTTAGTTGGTTTAGCCCAAAGGAAGCCATTCCGTCCATAAAAAGAAATTCGTTGTTGTTCGTCGTATTAGAAGGAAGATATACATCACATTCAACTGGCTTGGTCCATTCAAGGTTGGGTAGATTAAAGTCTCCAACTACGATAAATTCATCAGAGTGTCCAATTTTATCATGAATAGTTTCCAAACAATCATATAAATTGTTATATACCTCATTGTTCGAAGATGGTGGAATATAACACACAACCACATATAATTAGCCAGACGGAGTTGCAATTTTCACACACATAATTTCCAGATTAGACTCTTGAAAATCGTCGACTAGACTACAATACAAAAGGTTACGAACAGCTATCATCAGACCTCCACCAACACTTGTTATGTTATAGACGAATCAGTATCATACTGACTGACTGGCAGTATGGAGATCTCGGCGGTAAGTTTGAAAAGTAGAATCAAAAATCTCTGTATCCAAAAACGATGAATTTAACCAAGTTTCGGTGAGGATTATTATATCATGGGGAGTATTATTTATGTTCTTATAGACCTTACTGGTCTTTCATCAATCAGTAGTTGGTGAAGCTACTTGTTTCGATGGAGGGCATTGTCATATGATGTGGAAAAGGGTTAGAGCTCTTCATTGGCTTCCTATTTTGAAATTCATGCAGAATTATTCCTTTTGGCAAAACAACACTGAGTTTAAAAGATAGAAAGTAGAATCTGGTACTTTTATCTTAAACGAAGAGTATTTTGAATAATTACGATGAAGCATTTTCTCGACAATTATTGAACGTAGCGAACCAAGTTTGGTTTTTATGTAATTCTTCACGTCGTCGAGAGCATTCGTTGAGGGATCAAGTTTTGAAATAAATAAAGTTTTCTGTCCATCTACTATTTTTAATCCAGACTCTAGAGGTGATGTGAAGTTATTATCAATAAACGATGGCGAGGCTACAAGATGGGATGTGCCGATGGGAGGAATTAACAAACTCTGATGGTCTTTCAGAATTGAAGTAATAGTTTTTGTTGATGGTGTCGTAGGAGTAGTAGAAACATTCATACAAGGTAATATTGAAGTTGTTGTTGTTGTAGTTGTTAGTATTGATGTTGTTGTCTGATTATCAGATGAAAGCGGTGATGTGGCTATAAGTTGAGAAAATGCAGGGGGAGATTCAGCTATTGCAGCTAGTGGTTTAGTTGACGCGGCTATCGGTTGAGTCGATTTTATTGGATTGTTAATGGGTATTTCTAATAAAGAAGCTTGTTGAGGTGGAGTTTCAGAGGAAATATTAGGGGTTTTCTTTTTTGAAGGTATTGGTAGTGTCATATCAAGATCATCTCTTTTGCGTTTTTGGGAGTGAGTACTGAGTATCAACAGGGGCATTTAAGGATTTTTGTGTAGAAGTAACGCTTCTCGTTTGTTTACGAAATGTCGTTATGCGAAATATCGTCAATTTTATCACTAAGTAAAAGTATATGTTCTTGCAGTCTATCAATCATTTTTGTATTTGAAAGAACGACACGAACAATATTTTGTTGAGCAAAGGGATCACACTCATCGCAGAAGTAATAAAATAGTTTCGAATTGTGAAAAAGTTTAATTGTGCTGAAAGGCACGTCAATGCATTGTACATGAAATAATTTATGGCAAGTTCCATGGCACATGATTGAGTCAATCTTGAAATCACATAATTGAAGGCATTTATCACATTCAGCCATTTTTCAATTTTTATTTATATTATTGTTGGTACGAAATTTTATTTGTTGACTGTACTGTAATTCAGTTTTAGAAATCTTGCTGTGTGCATAGAGGTATGCAATACTAATTAAATTTTGTTTAGTTCCTAAGTGTATGCAATGATTTTTGAGACTTTATTTGTTGACTCAACTAAAAACAAAAATGTACTCACAGGTAATGCACAAGTATGTTCTAATGGAACACAAAAATTACACTCAATGAAAACAAAAGAATTCAATTAAATTTTAAAAGTCACACAATTAATTGAAATCAAATGAAATTCACAATTTTCTTAGTTTAAAATAAAGTCTGTGATATAAAGTTTCAAATTAATAAAGTTATTTCAAAAACATTTCAAGATTAATTAGTTAAAAAGAACAGAAAAGCTAACATCAAAGATTCATAACTTAAGGGTAGGTTTCCTTTGCGTTTTGATGGTAGTGAGCTGACTAATTGTTACATAACTTTTGTATTTGAAAAGATAATTTGATAAAAAAGGATTTTTTGGATAGATAATAAACATGTGCACCTATAATTTTCTTTTAAATTATAAAAATAGTAATTATACGATTTTTATGAGAAAAAAGGAGGTATTTTTTTGTAAATTTAGACTTACTTTTTATTTCGAGTGGGGCAACTTTGTTTATTAATTTTTTATTTATATTTTTTTGTTTTAAGACAATATAAACCATGTTAAATCTGTTACGTGTTTTAAAAAATGTATATATATTTTATTTCTCTTAAAAAAAACCTGTTAAATTATTGCAATTTAATCACTTTGTGCGTACGTTTGCAAGTATAACTTCCACAATTTTTATTTGTTTTCAATGAAATAAATTAAAAATAATAAAACGTAACTAGATGCACCCACTGAAATAATTTAAATTAAATTATGATATGAATAACGGGTGCTATGAAAGAAAAATGTAAGAATTAGCTTTTTTACAACTTTATGTCATGGGGCAAAACGTCTTCATTTTTCATAATTTTTGGGTATGTACTAATAAGAAGTCTATTATGTTATGAAGCCACTAGGCTTTCAAAAAAAAAAAAAAAAAAATTTGCACATCCAAAAACTGCAATTTAATGTATCAACATTTGTGGTGTCGTTGTGAGGTATTATGAGCCTAGACAACTTTTATTTATTTTAATTATTTTTGTTGGGCATTTTTTGTATAAGATTCAATAATAAAAAATAATAAAACATTCACAGATTTTCCTATTTAAATTTTATAAAAAAGGTCTATTTTGCGTTTTTTAACAAAAAACTCCTTTGGACACGCACACAAAGAAGATTGTAGTTCCTAAGAATTCCACATCAATATCAACGCCAACACTTTCTCTTTCTTCTCTTTGCTATTTATTTCGCCAATGCGCTCTCATATATTTTTGTGTTTTTTTTTTTTGTCGGCGCATATAGTTTTTCTCCCTCTTTCCCACTCTCAGATACACATCATATAAAAAATAAACCGGTTAGACGTTAGACATTCATTCTTATTTTTTTTTTCTTTGTTAAAGTGTTGGGAAGGGGTTATGGAAGAAGTTAAATTTTGTGTAGGTTTGATGAATGGTAGTGGGTCAGTAAAGTAGAAGGAGGGTGGGATGATAGTTAACGAGTGTAAAAAAGTATACCTATCGCACATGCGCTCTCATATCCATACATGATTTCTCATCGGAAATATAAACAGGTTTTATACTTGTTGTTGGGCATACGCAGTCAAGTAGTGAGGTATTATACTTTATCGCATATGTATTCTAATATATTTTTTTGGCAACTTCCATCTCCAGAACTCGAACAATATCGTCGTAAAAAAAAAAAGAAAAAATCATAGGTATGAATCTGAATTTTTTCAAGTTTTTTTATTTGTTTTTTAAATTCTGTTTTTCAAAATTCTGTACATCCAAAATACTGTATTTCAAAAATAAATAATAATTTTAATTGTCCAATTCGTATTTTTTTTTATTTGGATACTGGAAAACGCACCATATTCTTCAAATGCATGAAAAAGAAAAATTGCAAATTCGCACATATACCTAAGTATATATCAAAATATTCTAGCCTGAACAAATCAAGAAGCAACAACAAATCTGATAAAGAAACAAAAATATGTCATTCTATATTTTATAAGTGTGCCTCTGCGTGTGCGTGCTCCCTGCATATCCCCTCATGTTTTTACCCGTTATTTACCCAAGCTGCTTATTCTTGCACTAGGTAGGTACACATAAATATGTCTATTGCATTCCGACACTGTGGCTTTTGCTTGTGCGTTACTCTTTCTCTGACTGGCTCTGCTCTGACGATGACGACTGGTTTGGTTTGATCACTGTAGATAATAAAGAGAATTATATTTGTTCACCCACACATTCAAATGCATTTACATGAGTTCTGAGTTCGCTTCTCAAGGGAACCTACCCTTAATGTTCAATATTTTCTATTTTTTAATTCAGATACATAATTATTTATAGAAAAAAATTATTTATGAATATTTTTTTTACACATAAGTTTGTGAACTTTTCAATTTATTTGTTGATTTATTTGGTTATTTATCTAACACATTGAAGTTCCTTATTTTTCGTCATGTTGAGCATACATTTTAATATTACCAACATTTGCCAGAAACGGTTTCTTTTATTAAGATCCTTGAAAATTTAAAAATTAATGATTTGATGTTGGTACCTATAAAAGACTAACTAAGTTTCTCGTGGAAAGCTGATGCATTATTTAATTTTGGCTACGTATTAATATGTTTTAGAACTCATTTACGTTTGTAGGTAATTCATTTTTACATCGACTTACCATTTCAAATTATTCACGCCACGCCACTGGTACCTACCTACTGCAAGAATAAGCAGCTTGGGTAAATAATGGGTAAAAACATGAGGGGTTATGCAGGGAGCACGCACACGCAGAGGCACACTTATAAAATATAGAATGACATACTTTTGTTTCTTTATCGGATTTGTTGTTGCTTCTTGATTTGTTCAGGCTAGAATATTTAGATATATATATGTGCGAATTTGCAATTTTTCTTTTTCATGCATTTGAAGAATATGGTGCGTTTTCCATTCCAGTATCCAAATAAAAAAAAATACGAATTGGACAATTAAAATTATTATTTATTTTTGAAATACAGTATTTTGGATTTACAGTATTTTTAAAAACAGAATTTAAAAAAGAAATAAAAAACCTAAAACAATTCAGATTCATACCTATGCTTTTTTTTTACGACGATATTATGATCACGAGTTCTGGAGATGGAAGTTGCAAAAAAAATATATTAGAATACATCTGTGCCAATAAGTTAAAACGGCTTAAGTCAATTTTTATCATTTTTCAGTATGATCAAATAAAGTTTTGTGAACTAGTTTTTTAAAACTTTTTCGGTGATATTTAAAAAACTTTTGGTGCTAGACTAATGAAGTTTTTTTTTGAGGATACATACTTACAATTCCCTTAAAATGCATATTTCTTTTTTGTTGAAAAGCGTCCAAATAATTAAGAAAAACGTGTTTTATAAACATAAGCCTTTTCAAAAAAATGCTTAAAGATTCACAATACAGCTTATGTGACATAAGATGTTTTAAAAAAATGTAATTTGATTTTTGTTGGCTCTTATTTCTACTTAAGCTTTTTCAAAATAATGTAAAAAACTTCAAGTTACTACATAAGTTCGAAATAATAAAAACTGTAGGTGAATAACCACACAACAAACTTTTGAAAACGATTTTTTTATTTTTATTGAAGTATTTTAAGTAGGTACAAAAATAAATAAATAATGAAGTCTTTCATCTTAAAAAACAAAACATAAATTATTATTATTATTATTAAATTGTATGAGAAAATTCATTTTTTTAGTTTTTCACAACTTTTGTTTTTTTTTAGAATTAAAAGAAATATAAAAATACTGGTTTAAAACTTGTTTTAAAATACAACATTAAATTTAAAAATAATATTTTAAGATTTAATTTTCATCTTCACTTCCATCATCACTTAAATCAGGATGAATATCTTTAATTTCGTCGGATTTAAGATTCATATAGAACTCGTGGTATGATTTTTCAATAACAGGCAGTAGTTCTAATAAGTCTTTTTTCTTTTCCTTGCTGATGATATTAGGCCCGGAGTAACAAATTGGAATTTCATCAACGTCTACGACATTGCTTCCACGCTTTTTTATGTTGAGATATTGAAATTCTTCGTTTTCATCAAGGCTTGTTTTGTATTGTATAATTCCAAACTCATTTGTAAAACGCAACCACTTGACATCTTGCCAAAAAAATTTTTTCTTGCCTTCGGATGTTTTACGCCAAATAAACTTTTCCTTTGACATTTTCGCAAAGTCCAGAAAGTGTGTACGGGTCATTTCATGGACAATGAATGGTTTTTTTCCAATCGATCTAACTAACTGATACCAATCCCTTGGATGATGGATTTTCACTGAAGATACCTTTTTTTTTCTCTCAATGGCAGCATGATCAACATCACACTCCATATGGGTGTGTCCAGGCACCAAAAATTTGTGGTCAATTACATCAATGCTTGAATTCGTGCTAAAAATTTCGAACATTGTAGCTACGTATCCATTTTTGTTTTGACCCGCACAACAATCACTATAGAAGATCAGGTGTTTTATGGTGTTTGGAATCGTTTTGAGATGCTGGAAAACACATGAGGCTATCTCATTACCTCCACGGTTTGCAACGGATTCATCCCACATATAACAATATGCTTGGTTTTTTACACAGTCATGGATGGTAAGGTTGTACGTCCACAGTTGTCTTTTGTAGAACGAAACATTTGTTCTCAAAAATGGAGTAGGAAGGCACTGTTGTAAATCAAATGCGTAAATTTTGATTGAATCGTTATTCCTGCCAATATCCTTGTCCTTTTTTTTGCTTTGGTACGCGAGGTCAGCTAGTTTATGATGCTCCTCCTGCTCTTTTCGTAATAGACGTGTGGCTTCTTCTCCCTCTGCTCCAATTTCTATTTTTGTTTTTAAAATTTCACATCTGTGACAGGTATCGAGTTTGGGTTTTTTAAATTTTATATTCATGCTTTTGAATATTTTTGAATATGTCGAAATTGAAGCTATTGTTTGATATTTTTCACGGTACAAACTATACATCGATGAAAGTGTTAAATCACTGTGAAAATATTTGCAGGCACTGTCTCTTCGAGTATAGTGAGATTCATAAGCTGGAAAAGAATTGATATGATCTCGGATCTCGTTTTCTATTTGTGGGTTAATTTTGTTGGAAGCTCCACATCCTCGCTGGTCTGGTACAGTTGTTGTTCCTGGTGAATTGGTCTTTTTTTTGACAACTTGTTTAATAAATTGCTCCGTTTCAGACAAAGTAGATCGAAAACACTTTTGGCAAACAGGTGTTCTCTTGCCATGAACTTCTAGAAAGTAATGGTTTGAAAATTTTCGATTTCTTGGGTTTGTAGCATGTTTTACGTTCCTTTTTGTCTTCGTTTCAGAAACAACAATTAGACCACAGGCATAAGCGTGCCGCAGATTATATTTTCCTAGCTCCCAATACTTTTGAAAAATATTTTTTTGGTCTTCTTCGGAAATTTTTGTTTTACATTTCATGCGACAATCCGCTAGAGGCTTAAATTCTCTAGCTTTAATAGCATTTCCAGAATTTGTTATGTAGGCTCTTCCAGTATTTCGGTTTTTTTTCTTTGTAGCTCTGCTTTCTTTCACATGTTGCTCTTGATCTTCGGGTATAATAATCCCTTCACAAACACTGTTACTCACCAAAATTTCCTGATCATCACATAAGTTTCTTTCCAAAATAACTGCGGCTTGCCTAGTGTCTTCGCTGACATTACTCTCGTCAGTGTTACTGCTTGGAGAGCCTGGTGTAAAATCAGGATCTTTAAAGCTGTCATCATCATCGTCGTAATCAAAAATATAAAAATGTCGAGATAATTTCTCGACATCGAATTCTATTCCATGATTAAAAGATGAAGCTGTTTCATTCACAACAGGACTCTCAAAACATCCAGTATCTTCCAAATTATTCCTTGTCAAAGGCATGTCAGCTATGTACATGTACATGTCAGCTTCTTACAAGTGATTCTAATGGGTGATTTTTTAAGAGGTTTAGAACTTTTTTTAAAAAAAAAACACAAAAAATTCGAAAAAATGAATGAAATATTTATTTGAATCGATAGTTTGAACCTTGCAATTTAATGTTTAAAGATAATTTCATGCAAATGTTGACCGCGGCTGCGTCTCAGGTAGCCCATCCGCTGAGTCCAATTTTGGCATACTCTTTCACACATATCGGCCGGTATCTCACGAATGAATGCATGGATGTTGGCTTCCAGTGCGTCAATCGAAGCGGGCTTGTCCCTATAGACATTAGCCTTGACATACCCCCACAAAAAATAATCTAATGGTGTCAAATCGCACGATCTAGGCGGCCAATTGACCGGCCCGAAACGTGAAATTAACTGTTCACCAAACTCGCCTCGCAATTGCGCCATTGTTTCGCGTGCTGTGTGGCATGTGGCACCGTCTTGTTGAAACCACATATCATGCAAGTCAAGAACTTCCATTTCGGGCAAAAAAAAGTTTGTTATCATCGCTCGGTAGCGTTCACCATTGACAGTAACGCTGCGATTCGCATCATCTTTGAAGAAATATGGCCCAATAATGCCGCCGGCCCATAAACCGCACCAAACAGTGGCTTTTTCGGGATGCATTGGTAGCTGTTGCAATGCTTCTGGCTGATCTTCACTCCAAATGCGGCAATTTTGCTTATTTACGTACCCATTCAACCAAAAATGATCCGACCATAAAATGGAAGCAGCGCGCGATGAACATTTCGAACCGAGCACGAATTTTGATAGTAAAATTCAATAATTTGCAAGCGTTGTTCATTTGTAAGACGATCCATGGTTAAATTGCAAACCAAACTGAAGCTGTTTGACAGTGACACAAGGTACTAAACACACGTCAGCTGTCAAAACCAGTGTTGCCAAAACCAAACCAGCTAAAAAATCACCCTTTATTTTCAAATACACTTAATTCCCGCTAAAGACGTCCGTTACATTAGTAAAAATAGCTTAGGTCATCTTAAGACAACAGTTTTGTTACGATTTCAAGTAGTAAAATAGCTTATGTGGACTTAAGTTGTTTTATAAAATTGAGTTTGGTTCGAATTTTATTTTTTTTAAATGGCTTATGTCGACATAAGCACTAAAATAATTCAATATTGCGTAGGTTTAAAACAACTTATGTCGACTTAAGCGATCCTTTTTTTTTTATTTCCATAAGTAATAAAGGCTTATCTCATGACTTAAGCCATTTCAAAAAAATATTATTTTTTCCTTTTTGATCGATTTAGGCTCAAAATAGACATAAGCTGTTTTGCAAATGCAATTTTTGTCTATTTAAACATAAGCTCCTTTGATTTTTTTCAAATTTAACGGCTATTTTTTGCCGTAGAATGAAGGGACCCAGACTAAATGAAAGATACAGAAAATGCAAATCATGTGGTGTTAAAAAACCGATTTTCGCTTATGTCGACTTAAGCTCTTTTAACTTATTGGCACAGACATATGCGATTAAGTATAAAAGTATAACTATAAAATATAATATATAATGTACTACTTGACTGCCATCCCTCCCAAAATATTCCTGAGAATACTCCAAACCTACCAAAAATTAAAAAAAAAATATTTGCAACGAACCGACTACGATTATTCAAATCATGTTTCTTGACCTACCACAAAATAGAGCTAGCTGACAAAAAAACATCAGCGTATGCCCAACAACAAGTATAAAACCTGTTTATATTTCCGATGAGAAATCATGTATGGATATGAGAGCGCATGTGCGATAGGTATACTTTTTTACACTAGTTAACATCATCCCACCCTCCTTCTAATTTACTGACCCACCACGACCACCATTCGTCAAACCTACACGAAATTCAACCAAAAACACTTCTTCCATAACCCCTTCCCAACACTTAAACAAAGAAAAAAATAAGAATGAAAATGTCTAACCGGTTTATTTTTTATATGTTGTGTATTTGAGAGTGGGAAAGAGGGAGAAAAACTATATGCGCCGACAAAAAAAAAACACAAAAATATGTAAGAGCGCATTGGCGAAATAAATAGCAAAGAGAAGAAAGAGATGGTGTTGGCGTTGATATTGATGTGGAATTCTTAGGAACTACAATCTTCTTTGTGTGCGTGTCCAAAGGAGTTTTTTGTTAAAAAACGCAAAATAGACCTTTTTTATAAAATTTAAATAGGAAAATCTGTGAATGTTTTATTGTTTTTTATTATTGAATCTAATACAAAAAATGCCAAAAAAAAATAATTAAAATAAATAAAAGTTGTCTAGGCTCATAATACCTCACAACGACACCACAAATGTTGATACATTAAACTGCAATTTTTTAATGTGCAATTTTTTTTTTTTTTTTTGAAAGCCTAATAGCTTTATACCATAATAGACTTCTTATTAGTACATACCCAAAAATTATGAAAAATGAAGACGTTTTGCCCCATGACATAAAGTTGTAAAAAAGCTAATTCTTACATTTTTCTTTCATAGCACCCGTTATTCATATCATAATTTAATTTAAATTATTTCAGTGGGTGCATCTAGTTACGTTTTATTAGATTAGATAGATAGATAGATATTGATTTATTAATTCTTTTCTCTTTGTATATAATACATAATTATTTACAAAATCAGTTTAGCATGGCATTGCCGTCTGCCTGATTGACATTACATTATACAATTTCCAAGTTTCTTTTTTAAAGTTCAAATTAATTTAATAAAAATCACAAATAAATAGTGTTATAATTTAAAATATTACAGAGATATTTCAAATATTTAATTTATGTTTGACTAAATGTTTGTTACACGTATAATCTAGAACTCTTCGTTTATAATTCTATTCCGGTACGTTATGGCTGTTTTATAGAAGCAAAATAATTGGTTTATATCACTTTCGCAGTTAAGGAGTGCTATTACTTCTGCTGTCGTTTTAACATCGCTACCTAGAGTATATCTTCGTATTTCCTTGAGGACAGGGCATCTTCCAATAAAATGGATAATATCTTCACGTTCCGAGAGATTGCATAAGTTGCAGTAGATCTGTAGGTCAGGTCGGTGAGGCATATAATTAAGCGCGACAAGCTCTCCTCTCATTTTAAATATCGACGATATTAGTTCTTGGGTGTTGCTATTTTTGAAATAGTTTTCTTCACACAAATTATGGTTCAATATGCTATAAACCGTTCTATGCACTGATGAAGTTGCCTTGTCAATACAATCTTTTCTGTATTGCTCGTCCACTCTCGAGACAAGATCGTATAGCGCTTCTTTCGAATATCTTCCATATTCTGTCACAAGATTTAGCTCCACTCCACAGTAGCTAGCAAGGTCCTCCAGCTTTTTATACCACAGGATTTTACTTTCGATTGTCCTAATCGCAATTATTTTAGGAAGCCTTTCGTCCGACATCTGTAGAATTTTTATGACATAGTCAACGTGTAGTTTTAGACTTCTAATGAATAATGGAGATAGTCCCGTTTCGATATTTAACATATAATTCGGTGTTGTACTAGGTAGACCAAAACATCTTTTTATGTAGTATCTATGCAATTTTTCCACAGTTTCGAATTGATTGTATCCCCAAGATTGTGCCGCATACATCATGATTGATTCCACTACTGCTCCAAAAACTTTATGTTTTACACTATGTTGAATCAGTTTGTTAGAAAAACATTTTTTCCAAGTTGTGCATATAGCATTTTTTGCTTTAACTAACTTCTCTTTTAGGTGTGGTTCCATATTGAGATTACTTGTAATCGTCATTCCTAGATATTTGTATTTGTTTACTATTTCAATAGGTTCTCCGTTAAAATGCCACTTTTCATTTCGGCAGGTTCTTCCAGGTCCTTTTTTAAAAATCATTACTTTTGATTTGGTAAGATTTACTGTTAAATTCCATAGCTGGCAGTATGAATTAAGCCGATTTATCATCAATTGTAACGTTTCCGGGGAGTACGCAAAGAGGACCACATCATCCGCGAATAGCATTGCCTTTATCGATGTACCAGCAATTTGTATGCCACCAGGTAAGAAATCAATAAGATCATTGATATACAGAGCAAACAGATTCGGACTCAAAGTGCACCCTTGACGTACTCCCATTGTTGTTTTGAACCATTCTAGATTATTATCTCCGCACCATACAGCTGATTGTGTCTCTTTATATATGTTTTCCAAAACTCTTCCAATCCTATGACTCAATCCTGCATTGTACAGTTTGAAAAATAAAGCTTTTCGATATGATCGTATCAAAGGCCGCCTTAAAATCAACGAAAAATGCGAATAATTTCTTTTTTTGATCGATAAAAGTACCAGCGATATTTTGCAGCACAAATATATTATCGATAGTTGAATAACCATTACGAAAACCTGCTTGAAACTCATTAATTAACTTTTGGCTTTCTATCCACTGTTCAATTCTATTATTTAATATCTTTGTAAATATTTTATATGAAGAATTAAGGAAGGAAATTCCACGATAATTTGCTGGGTCAGATATATTGCCTTTTTTGTGTATGGGGAATATAATGGCTTCCTTAAAATGATTTGGAATATCACCTGTTTCCAAAATTCGGTTAAAAACAATTGTTGTTTTAAGTATGAGTTGTTCTGTTCCATACTTAAAAAACTCAACAGGGATACTATCTGCTCCTGGTGCCTTTCCGTCTTTTAGATTTTTCAATGCTTTCGACACTTCTCCCTGTGTGATCGGAGAGTCCAATATTTCATTGGTATGCCATGGTGATGCATAATACACGGGTAGTTGATTTGATGTTGGATTTAAAAGGTCTCGAAAATGATCGGTGAGTATTTCTGCATTTAAATGGATCCCGATTTTTGGTTGTTTGCCATTATACCTATTCACCGCTAACCAGAATTGTTTTGTATTTTTACACCATGTTAGACTAAGAGCTTCATCTTCAAGATATCTTCTCCGTTTTTCTTTGCAAATTTGTTTAAATAAGGAATTTGCTTGAATATAAAAGTTTTTGAAAACCATACTACCGAACTTTCGAAATGCTTTGAGCCACCCAAAGGATTTGCGCCTTGCTGCTTCGCATTCTTTGTCGAACCATTTCTCTTTATACGCTGGAGTTACTTTTAGCGGCTGTATATTATGAAGAGATGATCTTTTTATTACATCCTCAATATCGCCCAAACTTATCGGTATATTTGTATTCAAATGATGTTCTAGATTCTTCCTATATTCGATTGCTTTACTTTCCTTCCACTGGAGCTTAAAAGGAGTTTGAAGGATTCTCGTTTCTCTACACTCAGTTGGCAGGGTTGAAAATTCTGCTACAATCGGAAGATGGTCCGAGTATTGCTCACCTACCACTTCAAATTCTGTTATTAAAGAAAACCATTCTCCTCTAACCAAACAATAGTCCACCACTGAACATCCTTGCTGTCCTACAAACGTAAATTCTCCAAGCTTGTCCGAATTGCTCGTGCCATTTAAGATAAAAAATCCTAGTGAATCACAAAGCTCCAACAGTTTGATTCCCCTTGGATTTGTGATGTTGTCTTTTGATTTTCTCCCTTTCCCTGCTAATCGATTTTCTTTTCCTTCTTCTTGCCCTATTCTGGCGTTAAGATCACCGATTATCATTATATTGTCGTAATTGCTGTGTTCAAGAAATTTGCATAATATAGAAAAGTCCCTTTCCCAGTGATTGCAATTTATGTAAGTCGGCAATATAATAAATTTCGTTGAGCCCAACTTAATTTTTAAAATTTCCACACCATCTATTGTTTCAAATTCGTATATACTGCTGCAAAAAGTTTTTTTGTAGCCGAAAAAGCACCCACCACTTGCTCTTCCTTTCGTACTTTGCTTTATCGCGGGAATCCAGACGAATTTAAAGTTCTTAAAACGATCAAAATAACATTTATACTCCTCCTCTACTAAAAATGTTTCATACATAAACACAATATCATAATTATTAATAAATTCATAAAAATTAACATATACAGATTTGTTTCTAAGCCCTGCAATGTTATAACTTAAGATTTTAATTTTTTTAATTTCTATTATTTCTACTTTACTTTGACAGACGGCAACTCTATCCTAAGCCATATTAAAAGAATTATACGAATTGGTTGATGTCCCTGCTCGTACGTGATTTCCCGTTAAAAGTGTAGATGGCGCCCTTATATTAATATCATTTCTGACATTAGATGTCATCTGGTCTCCACGATCAAAACAGAGCTGATTACTCAAATCGGTATGGTAGATGTCATTTAGCACATTAATTCCATTGATGTTGTTCTGCAAGAATCCCAGAGTAGAGCTCCAGTGAAACATCTTTTTTTCCACATACATCCTGTCATCTCGAACTAATACCTTAATTCGCGGATTAATTTCGTTCAGAACGCTTCTTATTTTCAGAAGTTTGTTTCTTTTCTGACGCACTGCCGGTGGGAGATCTTTGGAAATAGCAACACCTGTGCTTCGCAACGTCGTTGAAGATTTAAGCGCTGTTATCACCTGTTCTCTCGATTCAAGTTTTACAATAAAATTATTCCTATTTGCATTGTTCGATCTAATTTCATTAATTATTAATTTTTCGACCGAAGGTGTGGGCTGAATAATGCTTGTGCAGATTCCTTTGACATATTCTTTGCCATCTTGTCCTTCTTGTGGTGTAATTCGTACCATGAGATTATTTTCTGTTTGTTTTTTTTGGATATTCTCCATCTGACACTCAAGAAGCTCGTAGTTGTGTTCTAAGAGTTTGACCTTTGATGTCAATTGGAAGTTTAGCTCCATAATTTGCTTGTTTGCAGCCATAATTACTTCAACGTCACTTTTGCTAGCTGTATCTTTCATTTTTTTGTCGAATAGATCGCAAAACCAATTAAAAAGCTCTGATTTTTTCATAGATCCTACTAAATCTTCGGACATTATATCAAAAGGTTGTACTTTTTTATGTGTGTTAACACTTTCTGGTGATGTTTCGCAAAGTTTTCGTTTGGTCTTGGTCATATAGTAGGTTATGTGCGTGTCTATGCTTTTACTTAGATTAAAAAGAAACAATTGCACCTCTTACAGCTCTAGAACTCACTTGCCTTTATAAACGATGGAAGATAAAGCTATCCGCACCAAAATTATAACTTTGAAAAAATAGAATACTATTTAAATTAAAAGATATCGAACTTTTTTACTGGAGTAACTTTAAAATAGACTTTCCCAAAATTTGACAGAAACGTCAATCTACGTTTTATTATTTTTAATTTATTTCATTGAAAACAAATAAAAATTGTGGAAGTTATACTTGCAAACGTACGCACAAAGTGATAAAATTGCAATAATCTAAAAGTTTTTTTTTAAGAGAAATAAAATATATACAAATTTTTTAAAACACGTAACAGATTAAACATGGTTTATATTGTCTTAAAACAAAAAAATAAATAAACAAAGTTGCCCCACTCGAAATAAAAAGTAAGTCTAAATTTACAAAAAAAATACCTCCTTTTTTTCTCATAAAAATCGTAAAATTACTATTTTTATAATTTAAAAGAAAATTATAGGTGCACATGTTTATTATCTATCCAAAAAATCCTTTTCTATCTTATTATTCTTATTCTTATTCTCTTTTCAAATACAAAAGTTATGTAACAATTAGTCAGCTCACTACCATCAAAACGCAAAGGAAACCTACCCTTAAGTATACTTTCAAAAGTTCATAAAAAACTAAGGGTCTGTTTCACAATGTCTGAGTAAAATTCTTATTAGTTATCCGACAGTTAATTTATCCGAAATTTAAATCCTCCCATTAAAAAACTTCGCGTTTCACAATAATCAATTATGTAGCTATTCGTTTGTTATTTCCAAATAATATAAACAATGATTTATAAAGTTAAATTTTAAGGGCCGATGTTGATTTTGAATAAAACACAAATTATTTAGGAAATTATTGTCATTTCTTTTTATTATGATAATATTGGTATGGTTCAATTATGTATGGAACGAAATATCGGCAAATGGCCGCCGCGACCTCGGCGGCACACCTTCACCCGATGGTCCAAATTTTCAATGACGCCGAGGCATAATTGAGGTTATATGCCGTTAATGTGCCGAATTATCTCATCCTTTAGGTCTTGAATTGTTGCTGGCTTATCGACGTACACTTTTTCTTTCAAATAACCCCAAAGAAAGAAGTCCAACGGTGTCAAATCACATGATTTTGGCGGCCAATTTACATCGCCACCACGTGAGATAACACGGCCATTGAATTTGTCGCGCAAAAAACCCATTGTTTCGTTAGCTGTGTGGCAAGTGGCATCGTCCTGTTGAAACCACATATTGTCCACATCCATATCTTCCAATTCGGGCCATAAAAAGTTCGTTATCATCTCACGATAGCGAACACCATTCACAGTAACTGCCTGACTGGCCTCATTTTGGAAAAAATACGGCCGATGATGCCGCCAACCCATAAACCGCATCAAACAGTCACTCTTTGTGGGTGCATTGGTTTTTTGACAATCACTCTTGGATTATCATTCGCCCAAATGTGGCAATTCTGCTTATTGACGAATACACTGAGGTGAAAATGTGCCTCATCACTGAAGATGATTTTCTTCGAAGATTGATCATCCACTGTTGCCATACCTTGCCACCATTCTGACCATTGACGACGCGGCGGCGGATTGTGTGCAATAAAAATCCACAATCGTGGCAAATTTGCTTCGCGCGGGAAAAAAATGGTATATGTAAGTATGTACATTTGTACTTTTGTAGTCGGTATAACAATTGTAAAGGTACACTGTGGTTGGTTTGGCGTGCTTACTGCTTATAACTTCGGTTCTAATAATTCGATCAGTAACATTAAGTTCTTAAAATTTATCTAGATTATCATTGCGCAGTGACATAAAACTAAATACGAGTATATATGTAAATTGAATATTTAATAGAAACAAAAATTTAATACAAAACACTACACCCTTTTTAGGAAAGTTATGATGTTGGTATGCTCAGAAAAGTTGCCCAACATTAAAATTTGACATTCAATGTACATATGTATATACATAAATACATAAATGTTTTTTTCATTTCTAATGTATGTAGGAGTAGGTACCTACCTCAACTATGCTGGAATGGCAAATCGGGTAAATTTTTTTATTTAAAATCGCAATCATCAAATTGATAATTGCATTTTCTTTAAGAAACAATGAAATCTACAAATAAGAAAATAATCATAGGAAGAAAATAAATAAACTAAAGGAAACTTTAATAAAGGTGTTCGAACCGAAAAAAAAGAAAATAACGGAAGAAAAAATTACAAAAGTAAAAAAAAATAAAAACTTGAAATGTTCCCATTGATATTTTTTTATCAAAACATTAGTTTTAAATTGACAAATATTTTCATAAATTTTTAATTGAGAAAATTGAAATTTTTTTGAGAGGCTATCATTTTTTCGGCCTCTACATGTCTTAATCTGGCACTTCGAAGCGTATTACTTTGGTTATAATTTTGGATGTTCAATATTAAAGTAGATAATTAAAGATTAAATGACAAACCTGCATCAACATTTTTGCAAAGGCGTAGAAAATTTCATACTAGAAATTTGAAAAGTCTCGAGAACTAATTTCACCACGGCAAAAAAAAAACTAAATATAAGTGATATGCATAAAGAATAGTAAATGCTGAGAATTAATTAGTATTTACTTTGGCCCATAGGACTTGCTTTTTTCAGATGAATTTTAGAAGTAAAAACTTTATTCCGCATGCATAATAACTAAGTAAGTACTTTTTTTCCGTAGGAAATACTTCATTTTTTTAAAGTGTCAAAAGAGCAACTTGAAAATTCCATAGTACATACTTTTTAGCCTTAAACCAAAGAAAAAAGTCTTGATTTTTATTACTTAGTGATTAAGTTTCAAAACTTTTGAAATAATTGCCCTCTGTTGTTAAATTAAAGTGTTTTACTCGAACATAATTAATGTGTCAAGAAAATGTAAGATTTTTTGGGAAATAATGTTTTTAGAACAGTCAATTTTGTACCAATACTAATAATACTTAGATAAAGCAATTTTATTAAATTTTAATAGAATTATGAAGAACAAGTGAGAGCAAAAAATGATTGTCTCAACAAACACAGCTTCTCATCATATCCATAGGAACTATGGACTATAAGTCTATAACTCATGTTGAAATATATTGGAACCACCATTTCATTGAAGAGAATAAATTAATCGGATAGGATACCCGTCCATCAATATCCAAGGAATCCAATTTAATCTTGTACAAGTTTTGATTACCAATTGCAAATCTTTTAAAAAAATTGTGTTTGTAAACACGAAATAGTACAAAAAACAAGTACCTATTTACTATCAATTTCCGATGAATTTTAGTATTTACTTGGATGAATTAAGTATCTACTGAAAGTATTTGGCAGCAAGTATGAACTTAATTTTATACATAAGAAATGAAGTAAATACTGTAAATATAACAATCTACTAAAAGTATTAGTTTTTACTTTAACCTTATACTTTCAGTAATTACTTCCGTTTTATGCATATCACCCAATGTATGTATGTACATAACTACCTTACCTACAAAGAATATATTGCCGGAAGGGAGAAGATGGTGGAGTGAGTGCAATAAAAAACCACCACTGAATTGTGGCAATTGGTTTGCATCGGAAACAAAAATGTGAAAAGTGAAATCTGTAATTTTTATTATTTTCAATCGCTTGCAGTCTCAAAAGTGGAAAAATATTTTTCAAAAATCATATGCCAAATATTTATCTGGCTGCGGCTTTGACTAATTCAATGAAATGAAATTCACACCAAGAAGTGGTTGCAGCCTATAATTATAGGTATATCATAAATTGAACCATGTTTGGTTTTTCTGATAGCAGGACAATGTCATCTATGATCCATAACAAAAAGAAGTTATGCACAACTTCTTAAGGTAGGGTAGGTACAAACACAAACACAAACACAAAAAAAAAAAAAAAAAACCATACTGACCCTAGCAACATTATATTCCAATTTCTCATACAAAAACTTTATCGCCATCATTACTCATTCATCGATTCGGTTTGCGCAAAGTATGGAAACTTAAAAAGGACAGTAGAGATTCATAGGTACAATTTCTATGACCTTTTAAAGAAAAGATAACAACATATTATCAACAGCTATTAAAAATCAAGCCCCTGTGATTATTTCTTTTTTTTTCGCATTGACGTGAAAATCAATTCCATCCGCAATTTCAACGCCTATTTCATCCCCTTCTTTTGTAAAACGTTTATCAGACCTTTTGCTTATGACTTTTCTTTGCGTTCCGACACGTGACCTTCGCCGCGTGCTATAAGTTCAAAAGGAAATGTACAACATGATTGTATATCTCAATCTTCCCCTTAAGTTAAACAAAAGCATTCAAAAACTTAATCCGGAATTATGTCATTACGGCTAAACTGGCTATAATTTCACTGGTTTAGGGTAGCCATATTTGTGCAACACACCCATTGATCATAAACGAAAACGGTAGTTCAGATTTCCTTTTTCAAACATTTAGGTACCTACCTAACTAACCAAATAGCAAAAATTCACTGATATTTATATATAGACCTTTTCATTTCATATGCCAATATGAACGTCTTGTATTCTGAGATTGGGGGGCGCGGGCGTTTGTCGGTAATAGTATATTATTTCAGCGCATCTGGCAGACAAACAGCCCCATGGAAAAAGTCATGAATTTCCATATTTGTTATCATAGGGGAAGCTTCTTTCAGTGAGAACATAATTTCTAAATTCTACCCAATGTATTTAGGAATGGGTTTCATACTCGTCTTTGGGTTCGTCTTGGATGCAGAAAGCCTCACCCAAGATGTCTTGGACCCCCGTTTTTATTTCTAAGACGATCAGATCTTTTATTAAATAAAAGAGGCTGAGGTGCGACTCACACTGGTAACTTCCAATTGGTGCCCGCGGAAATTGGATATTATTTTATTATAAGAAAATTCCTAATTCAAAATCTTAAAAGAAATTATCAAATGTTCAATATGCCATCAAGTGAAAACCAAAGTTGGGGCGTATTATATTATTCAACTATTTTAGTTGTATTTTTAACAGATGCTATCAATTCTTAGTTATTTGTTCATTATGTGTGGATGAAATTATCGCGGAGTCAATAACATTATTTATTTTAGAATAGCTGTTACCCGCCCGCTTTGCTGGGCGTTATTTAAATTAATACGAATTTTTAATTAATTTAATTTTACGAATTATTTATTTTAAAATGCATTTTATATTAATACAATTTATGCAATTATTTATTTTTTAATTACCTACTCGTATCAATTTTGTTTTTATTAATTTCTATTATCTTCTGTTATTTCATTTTTATTTTCGGCAACTGGAACAGTATTTATGTGGGATAGAAAAATAAAAAGTAACGATTTGTATTTAAAAACAATTTAATGTAAAATTCATAAATTTAGAATTATAATTATAAGTAGGAAATATTAAATAAAAAAAAAAAAACGTCACGTCGTTGGTTCTCGTCGTATGTACGTCGTGGTTCGCTGTTCGTCGTCGACTTCCTTCTTCTTCTTTTCTCACAGTCAGTTGTAGGCTTGTTGTCTGCTTAAGTGGAGATTTGCAGACTAGAGACGGCAGTGGCGTAGTCTGAGATCCCACATTTATTTCTTCTGATAATTTTACGAAAACTCCATTTTCAAAACAAAATTTGAATTTGTAACACATTTTCTTGTTATTTATCACTGATTATTTTGTCAATAAATTGTTTTTTCTTCTTTTTTTAATCGGGCTTTTTTCTTTGGTACAATTTGAATCAAAAAATAAATTAATTAACATTCCATATTGCAAAAATGTATGTTGACCATCTGGAAATGGGAGCAGAGATCCGGCTTTATGATAAATTTGACCTTTTACTTTAAAAGTTTGCATGAATTGAGTTGTTACTATTTCTGCACCGAAGGACGTCATTTGGAAGCATGAGTTATATTTCCTGAAGTTTGATAAGAAATGTTTAGATTCCAGCAAGCAGTGGTGCAAAATTTTAAACAGCATATTACTAGTTAGCAATTTGCTAAACATTTAGTAATTTACTAGCTCTTCGGAAATTTTAATCTTTTTTTTTTTTCGTTTTACTAACTAGTAAAATACTAATTCCCTTTTATTAAAAATGGTGCATCTGAACACGTCCAAACAATGACAGTTACATTCCAAAACCTTTTTCAATTTTCTTAATTTTTGCCATCATGAAGAAAAATCAAAAACACTTTGAAGTGTACCTGACCAAACATAAACCGTACAGGGATGGTTGATACCTTTTAGGAATCAGCACCTCCATTTGCTTCAGTAACTCTTGATGTCTTCCGAAAACATTTTATTTTATTTTATTTACTTTGAAAAACAATTAGCACACGAATCATAAAAAAAACACAGTTTAACTCTTTGCCAACAAATTTTTTTCGAGAAAAATGACAGATTTCATATGGATTTAGCAAGTTACTAAAAGTTAAAGTAGCCATTTTTTGATTTTAACTTTAATAAAATGTTAAGAGTTAGTAAGTTGCTAAAATCGTTTAAAATAAGCAAAATCTTCTTTTTAACTTAGTAACTTACTAAAATGGCTTTAACATTTAACTAAATCGTTTAAAATTTTGCGCCAATGTTTTTAAAGGTTCTGGTGGTTCTCCAAGTTGAGGAAGTTTAATTTTTCCGACAGCGCAACACATTCCCATCGATTCTCCATTAAATTTTAAAGCCTTGCAATGAGGACACACTTCAGTCATAGTGCCGATGAAGACATTCAGCAAACAAACAACCGCGTGCATCCTCTAATCTTGCACGTCGCTCTGCTGGTTCTTCTTCAACACGTACTTAAGCCATTCTTTCCCGGATTCTCTCATTTGCTGATGTCCGCTCTTCCTCAGTAATATTCTCAAATACTCGTTGCATTGCTTCGGCTCTTCGAGTGCCTCTCAAGTGTGACTTGAGTTTTTGACACAATTTTGCAACATTCAACATGCAACATACAATATTCAACATGTATCATGCAACATGCCACCCAAGAACCATGAAATAGAGACCTACTCGAAGTAGGTTTCTTAATCAAAGAAAAAATCTGTGTCATCTGTCAATTGTCATTGGTCATTTGTCATTTGTCGATATGGTACACGATTATTTCCTATTTTTTTTCCTTGTATCTTGTTTATTTATGTATCTTTTCCTTGAAGAATTGAATTTAAAATTTTTTTTTCTCAATTTTTTATGACAACAAAATTGAGATTTTTGTTTGTTTTTTTGATAAATATAGTAGTACAGATAGATAGATAGATAGATAGATAGATAGATAGATAGATAGATAGATAGATAGATAGATAGATAGATAGATAGATAGATAGATAGATAGATAGATAGATAGATAGATAGATAGATAGATAGATAGATAGATAGATAGATAGATAGATAGATAGATAGATAGATAGATAGATAGATAGATAGATAGATAGATAGATAGATAGATAGATAGATAGATAGATAGATAGATAGATAGATAGATAGATAGATAGATAGATAGATAGATAGATAGATAGATAGATAGATAGATAGATAGATAGATAGATAGATAGATAGATAGATAGATAGATAGATAGATAGATAGATAGATAGATAGATAGATAGATAGATAGATAGATAGATAGATAGATAGATAGATAGATAGATAGATAGATAGATAGATAGATAGATAGATAGATAGATAGATAGATAGATAGATAGATAGATAGATAGATAGATAGATAGATAGATAGATAGATAGATAGATAGATAGATAGATAGATAGATAGATAGATAGATAGATAGATAGATAGATAGATAGATAGATAGATAGATAGATAGATAGATAGATAGATAGATAGATAGATAGATAGATAGATAGATAGATAGATAGATAGATAGATAGATAGATAGATAGATAGATAGATAGATAGATAGATAGATAGATAGATAGATAGATAGATAGATAGATAGATAGATAGATAGATAGATAGATAGATAGATAGATAGATAGATAGATAGATAGATAGATAGATAGATAGATAGATAGATAGATAGATAGATAGATAGATAGATAGATAGATAGATAGATAGATAGATAGATAGATAGATAGATAGATAGATAGATAGATAGATAGATAGATAGATAGATAGATAGATAGATAGATAGATAGATAGATAGATAGATAGATAGATAGATAGATAGATAGATAGATAGATAGATAGATAGATAGATAGATAGATAGATAGATAGATAGATAGATAGATAGATAGATAGATAGATAGATAGATAGATAGATAGATAGATAGATAGATAGATAGATAGATAGATAGATAGATAGATAGATAGATAGATAGATAGATAGATAGATAGATAGATAGATAGATAGATAGATAGATAGATAGATAGATAGATAGATAGATAGATAGATAGATAGATAGATAGATAGATAGATAGATAGATAGATAGATAGATAGATAGATAGATAGATAGATAGATAGATAGATAGATAGATAGATAGATAGATAGATAGATAGATAGATAGATAGATAGATAGATAGATAGATAGATAGATAGATAGATAGATAGATAGATAGATAGATAGATAGATAGATAGATAGATAGATAGATAGATAGATAGATAGATAGATAGATAGATAGATAGATAGATAGATAGATAGATAGATAGATAGATAGATAGATAGATAGATAGATAGATAGATAGATAGATAGATAGATAGATAGATAGATAGATAGATAGATAGATAGATAGATAGATAGATAGATAGATAGATAGATAGATAGATAGATAGATAGATAGATAGATAGATAGATAGATAGATAGATAGATAGATAGATAGATAGATAGATAGATAGATAGATAGATAGATAGATAGATAGATAGATAGATAGATAGATAGATAGATAGATAGATAGATAGATAGATAGATAGATAGATAGATAGATAGATAGATAGATAGATAGATAGATAGATAGATAGATAGATAGATAGATAGATAGATAGATAGATAGATAGATAGATAGATAGATAGATAGATAGATAGATAGATAGATAGATAGATAGATAGATAGATAGATAGATAGATAGATAGATAGATAGATAGATAGATAGATAGATAGATAGATAGATAGATAGATAGATAGATAGATAGATAGATAGATAGATAGATAGATAGATAGATAGATAGATAGATAGATAGATAGATAGATAGATAGATAGATAGATAGATAGATAGATAGATAGATAGATAGATAGATAGATAGATAGATAGATAGATAGATAGATAGATAGATAGATAGATAGATAGATAGATAGATAGATAGATAGATAGATAGATAGATAGATAGATAGATAGATAGATAGATAGATAGATAGATAGATAGATAGATAGATAGATAGATAGATAGATAGATAGATAGATAGATAGATAGATAGATAGATAGATAGATAGATAGATAGATAGATAGATAGATAGATAGATAGATAGATAGATAGATAGATAGATAGATAGATAGATAGATAGATAGATAGATAGATAGATAGATAGATAGATAGATAGATAGATAGATAGATAGATAGATAGATAGATAGATAGATAGATAGATAGATAGATAGATAGATAGATAGATAGATAGATAGATAGATAGATAGATAGATAGATAGATAGATAGATAGATAGATAGATAGATAGATAGATAGATAGATAGATAGATAGATAGATAGATAGATAGATAGATAGATAGATAGATAGATAGATAGATAGATAGATAGATAGATAGATAGATAGATAGATAGATAGATAGATAGATAGATAGATAGATAGATAGATAGATAGATAGATAGATAGATAGATAGATAGATAGATAGATAGATAGATAGATAGATAGATAGATAGATAGATAGATAGATAGATAGATAGATAGATAGATAGATAGATAGATAGATAGATAGATAGATAGATAGATAGATAGATAGATAGATAGATAGATAGATAGATAGATAGATAGATAGATAGATAGATAGATAGATAGATAGATAGATAGATAGATAGATAGATAGATGGTTAGGTTAGGTTAGGTTAGTGGGCTGACAGTTGATCTTGTTACCGTCACACTTAGATCAATGTAGATCCATTGTGGTACCCTAGGGATATGCTCCCTATATAAAGAAAACCTATGATAAAAATTCTATGACAAAAAAGGCCCGTTAAGGGTGTAGTTTTAGTTTCAGCGGGGTGTAGCCCGTAAGGTCGGAGGGTGCCCTCAAATTAGTTGAGTTTGGGAGTGTCTGTCGGCACATAGTCACCTGGGTGAGAAGGGGTTAACGCACCATTGTCGTACTTGGGCGAGCTCCCCTCCTTAGCCCCCACGGAGTAAATCATCCCTCCCCAGGCCCGTAGGAGCAGTGGCTCCATGCAACGTCTGGTGGGTGGATTAGATAGGACGGTGGTTGGTGTATGTGACCGTGTTGTTTTGTCGGGTTAGCTTGTCAACGCTGGCGTACAAAGCAGAAGCGGCAACAGTTGGTGTAGGGCGAGGTGCCCATTCTCCGTTATTTGTCGCCACCGCAATGCACACTTACGTTTTTACGTCGTACTTAGGTTGGCTTGTCAACGCTGGCGTACAAAGCAGAAGCGGCAACAGTTGGTGTAGGGCGAGGTGCCCATTCTCCGTTATTTGTCGCCACCGCAATGCACACTTGCGTTTTTACGTCGTACTTAGGTTAGCTTGTCAACGCTGGCGTACAAAGCAGAAGCGGCAACAGTTGGTGTAGGGCGAGGTGCCCATTCTCCGTTATTTGTCGCCACCGCAATGTACACTTGCGTTTTTACGTCGTACTTAATCGTTCTATCAGTGTCATCCTGCGTCATTTTGTCTTTTGGACTATGTTTGGAGGAGGAGATACCTGCCTGTTTGTCGGCTGGGTTGATAGAGATTACGAATCTGCAAGCCATTTTGTAGCTTTAGTAAAATTTAACAAGCATTTGCTCGGAATATCGGAGAGGTCCTCTAAGTCACTGAAGAAATGCCTGCCGAGGAACTTGTTTCTTATATGGCATAGCGCAGGGCAGTGGCACAGGTAATGAGTAGTGTCCTCATGTGTATCCTCGTCACCACAGCCTCTGCATAAGTCATCCATACTGAGTTTCAACTTCTTCTTATGGTAGCCTAATTGGTTGTGACCAGTGGTGATGCTAACGAGAAGAGAGAGAGATTTCTTATTCAGTTGGATGATTTTTTCGGTCTTTTGTTTGTTAAAGCTTGGCCATAGTTGCCTAGTAGTAGCACAGGTGTCAAGCGAGTACCACCTTCTGTTCGTTAAGGCTAGGACTTTGTTCTCGATTGCCTGTTTTAGATTACAGGGTGGGATCTGAACAGTTGGGTCCGCCTGATTAATATCAAGTGTCGAACCTAATCTTGCCAGTTCGTCAGCACTTTCATTTCCTGGGATACCATTATGACCAGGAACCCAACAGAGCCTTATGTTGTGCTGTGTACCAAGAACCTTTAGCTCTTCGCGACAGCTGGTTACAAGCTTCGATTTGATTTCGACGGCAGAAATGGCTTTTAATGCAGCTTGGCTGTCAATGAAAATGGTAATATCAGTTTGCGGTATTGCCATCATTGAGATTTGTCTAGCTGCTTTGGTCACTGCCAAGACCTCAGCTTGGAAAACACTGCTGTAATTAGGAAGTCTGAATGAACTGGCTAGTCTAAGGTTTTTTGAGAAGAAGCCTGCACCAACACCAGTGTCCTGTCCATCTTGGAGCCGTCGGTGTAAACAGCTACCGTCGGTTCGTAGGTTAATGGTTCGTTGATTTGCCAGTCCTCTCTACTAGGAAAGATAGTTGTAAAAGGTCTATAGAAGTCTAAACGGGGTGTTATGTAGTCAGTGCATACTTTATTTCCCGTGTATTTCTGTAGAATCAGTGCGTGACCGATGGCCCTGGATTTCCAGCTATCAGTTTGGCTGAGCCGCAGTGCGCTTTTGGCTGCCGATTCTTGTACAAACAGATCCAGGGGTTTTAAATTGAGAATTGCTTCCAGACCCGCAGTGGGTGTGGTCCTCATAACCCCGGTGATTCCAATACATGCCATTCTTTGTACCTTGGTCATGGTTCTAAGGTTGGTAACTTTGTCCAATGCATTCCACCAGACTAGATTACCATATGTAAGCACAGGTCTAATTATGGCTGTGAACAACCACTTAATAATTTTTGGACTCGGCCCCCAGGTTTTACCAAAAATTCTATTGCAGGAGTAGAAAGCAAACATGGCTTTGTTAGTTCTTTCCTTAATGTTGAGACTCCAATTCAGTTTCTTATCCAGGATCACACCAAGATACTTAGCGTGGTCGGAGAGTTTGAGTTGGGTCCCTTCAATAAGGGGAATTTTGAAGGGTGGAACTTTCCTTCTGTTCGTGAAAAGGACCAGTTCGGTTTTATGTGGGTTAACCGCTAGGCCGCAGTTCTTAGTCCATGTATGCACTATTGATAAGGCATTTTCTATTTGCTCGCTAATTGTAGTGGGGAATTTACCTGTCGCTAGCAATGCTAAATCATCAGCGTAGGCAATTACTTGAACTCCACTATATTTAAGTCTCATGAGGACTGTGTTCATCACGAGTATCCAGAGAAGTGGAGAAAGAACCCCACCTTGTGGAGTTCCTCTGGAAGTAGATACTTTGATCTGTACTCCCCCTAACTCTGAGTAGATCTGTCTATTTTTTAACATGTTCATTATCCACCTAATGACGGCGTTGTTCACATTAAGGTTTACAAGCGCTCCTTCCACCGCTTCGTTCCGAACATTATTGAAGGCTCCTTCAATGTCTAGAAAGGCGGCCAGAGTGTATTCTTTGTTCTTAAGTGTTTTTTCAATAGGGCTGACGACACTGTGTAGTGCTGTCTCTACACTTTTCCCTTTTGTATACGCATGTTGGGCTGGAGATATGTTTTCCGAGCTCAATGTATTGCGTATATAAAGGTCTATTAGTCTTTCAATAGTTTTTAAGAGAAAAGACGTGAGACTGATGGGTCTGAAGTCTTTAGGGCCTCTGTGGCTTGGTTTTCCAGCTTTCGGAATAAAAACCACTTTGACTTCCCTCCACGCCTTAGGCACATATCCCCATTTCAGGCTACTTAGGAATATGTTTTTTAAATGCGGGATTACATGGTCAACACATTTTTGTAACATCATGGGAAAGACACCGTCCAACCCTGGTGATTTGTACGGTGAAAAGGAGCTAATAGCCCATTTAACCTTTTCTTCCGTGATCAACTCTTCAGGTATTGCGTTCTCGATGCAGAGCCCCAATTGTGAATTCTTTTTATCACTCGAGGTGCAACCTGGAAAGTGTGCGTTTACTAGGAGTCCTAGTGTTTCGCTACACGATTCCGTCCAATGTCCATTAGGTTCTTTAAGAGATCCTAGAACAATTGGTTCCTTTGCTAGTATTTTTCTGAGTCTTGCTGATTCATTAGTACTCTCAACTTGACTACAGAAGTTTCTCCACGAGCTGCGTTTAGCTCTTTGTGTTTCTATCTTAAATTTCTTTTGACTGGATTTGTAAATTTCCCAGTCAGTGTCTGCTCTTGTGCGCTTGGCAACGTTGAAAAGTCTCCTGGTTTCTTTCCTAATGGTACCAAGTTCACTTGTCCACCAGGGTGGTTTCTTTTTACCTTGACCACAAGATTTTAGTGGACAGCCTTTTTCTAATGCTTTACCGAGAATTTCAGTGAAGTTATCATTTGCTATGTCTATAATCTCGGGTTTTAGCGTCGAGTTAGTGTTCAGTTTTTGTATATTCAACTCGAGTTAGTGTTCAGTTTTTGTATATTCAACTCTACTTCCCTATTAAAAATATCCCAGTTTGTTTTTCTTATGTTTCTAAAAGGTTTACGAGAGTCTGGGGTGTCGGGTATTAAGAATTCTATGAGTTTATGGTCAGAAAATGACTCATCTTTTAATACCCTCCACTGGTCTATGGAAACTGTATCCGAGTTGCTTAAAAGCGTTACATCGAGTACTTCTCTACGATTCTTAGTAATAAAAGTGGGTTCGTTTCCCCTATTTGCTACCAAAATGTTATTTTCTATAATGAATTCAAAAAGTAACTCACCCCTGTCATTGATGTCAGTGCTGCCCCATTGTAAATGGTGTGCATTGGCATCACATCCCACAACAGCGTCCCATTTCTCCAATGCGGCACGTTGGATGAGCTGTTTGGTCATCTCAGCCGGTGGTCCTTCCATACCGTCACCTGGCATATAACAAGATGTTATGACGAGTGGTGGGAGCCCGGCTCGTTCGAGCTTTACCGTCGTTTGGTCTAAACAGCTGTATCTGGATAGAAGAAAGAGATTAATCTGTTTTCTAGCTATAATACAGGCTCTACAACTACTGTTAATGCCTACATTTGTGGTCTTATACAGCGTGAGTTCTTTGGAGTGTAAGCCCTTAATCCTGCCACCTGCAATCCAGGGTTCTTGAACAAGGGCAATGTCTATCTGTCTATTCTCCATGAGGTAGACTAAATTGGCACTGGCGGCTTTACTGTGATGGAGATTTATTTGAATTACTTTCATATTGAAGAAACCCCCTCCCCCTTAATTACCTTTTTCTACCGACACGTACCTTGAAATCGATTTTTCTAAGAAGTGGTATTGATTTGTGACTTAGGATCACGACCACTTCAGTGCCATCTTTTGTCTGTTCGCCCATCTCAGCCACTTCCCAGTTTTGACTTAGTTGGTCGGTGTTGAGTGACCTGAGGTATCTTTCAATACGATCCCTCGGAATGAGCGGCCCTTTCATGATAAGCTTGGCTCTTGGCCTGGAAAAGTCGCTGATTTCCTTTCTCCCCAAGAGGCGAAGGTCAGCGTTTGGCCAGGGAGCTTCAGCTTTCCGAATGAATTCTTGAAACCATGTGAGGGTGTGTTCATCTTCACATGTTAGCATTTTGAATCCTTGAAAGGTGCAGAGGTTACCGAAGAGTGGCGGTGGCCTACTCTTAACGATAGCCTCGTTTACCTCCTCAAGGATCCGAAGTTCCATCAATTGCCATTGATCCTCCGTCAGTTTCCGTGTAGGATTCCCATAGTCTACTATGGCGAATTGTTGCCCTACAGGCGCTCTGGAGAGTCTGGCTTTTTTCTTTTTATTTGTTGGTGAGCTGTTGGTCGGTGAGTCCATGTCGTTCCTTGCTCGCTTGGATGTACCTGCATCAGCTGGTGAGTCAGTGGGGGGCATTGGCCTCTCCTTAGACACTCCCGATGTGGTATTCCTAGGAGCCGGTATTGTTGTTGTCTTGTCAGTCGTAAGTGGTGTAGCAAGTCTTTGATTGGATCTGTCCAGAGCTAGCTTTTCCTTAGCCGTTAAGGTTTCGGGGTTTTTTCTGGCTAGGAACCGGACAGTCCTCTCATCGTTGCGTCTTTGTCGGCGTTGAACCTGTCTGTCACCGAGGAGTCTCTTCACCTTGCGTTGCGTAGCAGGCACTGCTTTGCATTGCTTAGTTGGATTCTCCACGACTGTCGTGTCCGTTAAGTCACTGTTAAGTGTTGCGTTCTTGTCGTGTTCGTGTAAACCTGGCTGTGAAGAAGTAGAAGCACCCAGGTTGCATATGGGGCTGTGGCCCTGGATGTTCCCTGTGCGCTTCACCTCAGCACTTGCCTCTCCCGGTGGTGTCTTCCCACCCGCCAGACCCGTAGGAGCGGGGTGCTCCATGCAACGTCTGACAGGTGAGTTCGACCGCCCAGCAGCTGGTTTGGGTATAGTGTCCGTCGTTGACCTTGCTAGAGTATTTGAGGAGACCGTCCCCTTCTTTGTGTCGGTATTACCAACACGCGAAGCCGGCGGTCCCATCAAACCTCCAACGCTGGTGCGCTTCCCAGGGGGAGATTCCTCCGATGTATGGGTAGGTGACCCATTCTTCATTGGAAGCTCCTTCTGCAGAAACGCATGAGCGTTGAGCAGTCTTTTTCGTTCTGCGTCAGTAAGTTCGTCCCAGACCCTCTTGCCAAGCCGTTTGACTGTCCTCCTACAGTTGGAGATTTTACTCCGTCTGGAGGAAGTAGACAGCCCGGAAAGACTAGAGCTGGCAACGGAACAGCAGTCAATGATATCGTCACTGTCCACCGTCCCGATACTGGCCCCATCCCCGACTCCAAGATTGGCAAAGGGGTCTAAAAGTAGGTCCTCTTCTTCGTTCGCCATTGTCATTGTTATGTCTTCGTTACGTATGTTCTGTGTGTCTGTTGTCACTGGCGACTTAGCTTCTTGCGAAGCCAAGCCCTCGCCGGCAGCCGTGACTTCTGCCGACACTTTAGCGTATATCCCCGCTAGATTTTTGTTCGTATTTGTTGTATCTGTCATGGTTTTGTCATAGGTTCTGGGTTTCTTAGTTTGTGCAGATCTTCAGCTGACCAGCTGAGGATTTAGGGAAATAAATCTACAGCTGGTCAGCTGAGGACCTGAACGTAAGCCCCCTCACCGCTTCAAGGTAAACCCAGGCGAGGGGGTAGATAGATAGATAGATAGATAGATAGATAGATAGATAGATAGATAGATAGATAGATAGATAGATAGATAGATAGATAGATAGATAGATAGATAGATAGATAGATAGATAGATAGATAGATAGATAGATAGATAGATAGATAGATAGATAGATAGATAGATAGATAGATAGATAGATAGATAGATAGATAGATAGATAGATAGATAGATAGATAGATAGATAGATAGATAGATAGATAGATAGATAGATAGATAGATAGATAGATAGATAGATAGATAGATAGATAGATAGATAGATAGATAGATAGATAGATAGATAGATAGATAGATAGATAGATAGATAGATAGATAGATAGATAGATAGATAGATAGATAGATAGATAGATAGATAGATAGATAGATAGATAGATAGATAGATAGATAGATAGATAGATAGATAGATAGATAGATAGATAGATAGATAGATAGATAGATAGATAGATAGATAGATAGATAGATAGATAGATAGATAGATAGATAGATAGATAGATAGATAGATAGATAGATAGATAGATAGATAGATAGATAGATAGATAGATAGATAGATAGATAGATAGATAGATAGATAGATAGATAGATAGATAGATAGATAGATAGATAGATAGATAGATAGATAGATAGATAGATAGATAGATAGATAGATAGATAGATAGATAGATAGATAGATAGATAGATAGATAGATAGATAGATAGATAGATAGATAGATAGATAGATAGATAGATAGATAGATAGATAGATAGATAGATAGATAGATAGATAGATAGATAGATAGATAGATAGATAGATAGATAGATAGATAGATAGATAGATAGATAGATAGATAGATAGATAGATAGATAGATAGATAGATAGATAGATAGATAGATAGATAGATAGATAGATAGATAGATAGATAGATAGATAGATAGATAGATAGATAGATAGATAGATAGATAGATAGATAGATAGATAGATAGATAGATAGATAGATAGATAGATAGATAGATAGATAGATAGATAGATAGATAGATAGATAGATAGATAGATAGATAGATAGATAGATAGATAGATAGATAGATAGATAGATAGATAGATAGATAGATAGATAGATAGATAGATAGATAGATAGATAGATAGATAGATAGATAGATAGATAGATAGATAGATAGATAGATAGATAGATAGATAGATAGATAGATAGATAGATAGATAGATAGATAGATAGATAGATAGATAGATAGATAGATAGATAGATAGATAGATAGATAGATAGATAGATAGATAGATAGATAGATAGATAGATAGATAGATAGATAGATAGATAGATAGATAGATAGATAGATAGATAGATAGATAGATAGATAGATAGATAGATAGATAGATAGATAGATAGATAGATAGATAGATAGATAGATAGATAGATAGATAGATAGATAGATAGATAGATAGATAGATAGATAGATAGATAGATAGATAGATAGATAGATAGATAGATAGATATATAGATAGATAGATAGATAGATAGATAGATAGATAGATAGATAGATAGATAGATAGATAGATAGATAGATATATAGATAGATAAATAGATTTTTCTCAAAATATTACAATCGAAACGCGTTTTTCACAAAATCTTATCATGTTTTTTGATCTAAAAATCTCCAAATATTCGAGACGAAACATTTTTTACAACTTTTTTTTTTTAAATTGCTGTAGTAAAAAAACCGCTAATAGATTTTTTTCGGGAACTCTTTTTGCACTTTGTGATGTTATTATCTGTAAAATAAAATTTATTCGTAGTCGATATCTCTATTCGTTCTCGAGATACAGTGGCTTCCAAAACAAAACGCATTTTCAATGCACCGTTACCGTCAAAGGCCCCAACGACGGAGTGCAAGACTTTCATATTTGCATAGGAAAAGTAAAGATCTATATAAAAATACCAGTAAATTGTTGCTATCATTCACACCCAAAATTTGCTGCGGGCTTCGTGTTCGTGTTTACAGTGCTCATTAGACTCGTGTTTACAGTGCTCATTAGACATAAGTATTTTGACTAGAAGTCTAGGTACACTTTTTTAAATTTTTTTTCTGCAAGTTTTATGTTTTTTATTTATTTTAATTTCTCTTAAGAAAATATGGGTAAAAAAGCAGAGTTAAGTGTAGAGATTAGAGCAACTATTGTAGTAAGGTATAACGGTGAAACGGTTAAACAAATTGGCATGGAATTAAATTAAGCGAGAGAAACAGTGCATTACCAGATAAACAAAATAAAATAAAATTTGAGCTTTTATGAAGCGTGCAAGATTACTTATAGAAGTATTTGCTAGATCACTCGTATCGTTCTAGTAGAAGAAGATAGGAGTCTACGTCTCTGTGACAGAGTAGGAAAGGTACAAGGAAGATGAGGAATTGTTTCCTCCTCTTCCTCATCCATGCAGCTTCTGCAGAAATCATTAGAGTAGACGCCTAGTCGCATGGGGTGCCTACCTATTAGAGAGTGTCCGCTTATGACACCTATTACGGAGCTAATGTGCAATCTGCTTAAAGTTTCAGATCCAGCATTTGCCAGATTTGTTTTGTCACCAAGCAAGTGGATGAGGTTGTTCCACCTAAGGTTTTTTTTCTTTATAGCATCTTGCTTTAGCGTATAATTAAAAGTAGTAGTAGCAGCACAACAACCCACAAAGTAAATGAGCCAACAGCGCCTCCATACATAAGCCAAGTATTTTGTCCCCATTTATGGAATTCACACTCACTCATACCGATAGATAGATAGATAGATAGATAGATAGATATATAGATAGATAGATAGATAGATAGATAGATAGATAGATAGATAGATAGATAGATAGATAGATAGATAGATAGATAGATAGATAGATAGATAGATAGATAGATAGATAGATAGATAGATAGATAGATAGATAGATAGATAGATAGATAGATAGATAGATAGATAGATAGATAGATAGATAGATAGATAGATAGATAGATAGATAGATAGATAGATAGATAGATAGATAGATAGATAGATAGATAGATAGATAGATAGATAGATAGATAGATAGATAGATAGATAGATAGATAGATAGATAGATAGATAGATAGATAGATAGATAGATAGATAGATAGATAGATAGATAGATAGATAGATAGATAGATAGATAGATAGATAGATAGATAGATAGATAGATAGATAGATAGATAGATAGATAGATAGATAGATAGATAGATAGATAGATAGATAGATAGATAGATAGATAGATAGATAGATAGATAGATAGATAGATAGATAGATAGATAGATAGATAGATAGATAGATAGATAGATAGATAGATAGATAGATAGATAGATAGATAGATAGATAGATAGATAGATAGATAGATAGATAGATAGATAGATAGATAGATAGATAGATAGATAGATAGATAGATAGATAGATAGATAGATAGATAGATAGATAGATAGATAGTTAGATAGATAGATAGATAGATAGATAGATAGATAGATAGATAGATAGATAGATAGATAGATAGATAGATAGATAGATAGATAGATAGATAGATAGATAGATAGATAGATAGATAGATAGATAGATAGATAGATAGATAGATAGATAGATAGATAGATAGATAGATAGATAGATAGATAGATAGATAGATAGATAGATAGATAGATAGATAGATAGATAGATAGATAGATAGATAGATAGATAGATAGATAGATAGATAGATAGATAGATAGATAGATAGATAGATAGATAGATAGATAGATAGATAGATAGATAGATAGATAGATAGATAGATAGATAGATAGATAGATAGATAGATAGATAGATAGATAGATAGATAGATAGATAGATAGATAGATAGATAGATAGATAGATAGATAGATAGATAGATAGATAGATAGATAGATAGATAGATAGATAGATAGATAGATAGATAGATAGATAGATAGATAGATAGATAGATAGATAGATAGATAGATAGATAGATAGATAGATAGATAGATAGATAGATAGATAGATAGATAGATAGATAGATAGATAGATAGATAGATAGATAGATAGATAGATAGATAGATAGATAGATAGATAGATAGATAGATAGATAGATAGATAGATAGATAGATAGATAGATAGATAGATAGATAGATAGATAGATAGATAGATAGATAGATAGATAGATAGATAGATAGATAGATAGATAGATAGATAGATAGATAGATAGATAGATAGATAGATAGATAGATAGATAGATAGATAGATAGATAGATAGATAGATAGATAGATAGATAGATAGATAGATAGATAGATAGATAGATAGATAGATAGATAGATAGATAGATAGATAGATAGATAGATAGATAGATAGATAGATAGATAGATAGATAGATAGATAGATAGATAGATAGATAGATAGATAGATAGATAGATAGATAGATAGATAGATAGATAGATAGATAGATAGATAGATAGATAGATAGATAGATAGATAGATAGATAGATAGATAGATAGATAGATAGATAGATAGATAGATAGATAGATAGATAGATAGATAGATAGATAGATAGATAGATAGATAGATAGATAGATAGATAGATAGATAGATAGATAGATAGATAGATAGATAGATAGATAGATAGATAGATAGATAGATAGATAGATAGATAGATAGATAGATAGATAGATAGATAGATAGATAGATAGATATATAGATAGATAGATAGATAGATAGATAGATAGATAGATAGATAGATAGATAGATAGATAGATAGATAGATATATAGATAGATAAATAGATTTTTCTCAAAATATTACAATCGAAACGCGTTTTTCACAAAATCTTATCATGTTTTTTGATCTAAAAATCTCCAAATATTCGAGACGAAACATTTTTTACAACTTTTTTTTTTTTAAATTGCTGTAGTAAAAAAACCGCTAATAGATTTTTTTCGGGAACTCTTTTTGCACTTTGTGATGTTATTATCTGTAAAATAAAATTTATTCGTAGTCGATATCTCTATTCGTTCTCGAGATACAGTGGCTTCCAAAACAAAACGCATTTTCAATGCACCGTTACCGTCAAAGGCCCCAACGACGGAGTGCAAGACTTTCATATTTGCATAGGAAAAGTAAAGATCTATATAAAAATACCAGTAAATTGTTGCTATCATTCACACCCAAAATTTGCTGCGGGCTTCGTGTTCGTGTTTACAGTGCTCATTAGACATAAGTATTTTGACTAGAAGTCTAGGTACACTTTTTTAAATTTTTTTTCTGCAAGTTTTATGTTTTTTATTTATTTTAATTTCTCTTAAGAAAATATGGGTAAAAAAGCAGAGTTAAGTGTAGAGATTAGAGCAACTATTGTAGTAAGGTATAACGGTGAAACGGTTAAACAAATTGGCATGGAATTAAATTAAGCGAGAGAAACAGTGCATTACCAGATAAACAAAATAAAATAAAATTTGAGCTTTTATGAAGCGTGCAAGATTACTTATAGAAGTATTTGCTAGATCACTCGTATCGTTCTAGTAGAAGAAGATAGGAGTCTACGTCTCTGTGACAGAGTAGGAAAGGTACAAGGAAGATGAGGAATTGTTTCCTCCTCTTCCTCATCCATGCAGCTTCTGCAGAAATCATTAGAGTAGACGCCTAGTCGCATGGGGTGCCTACCTATTAGAGAGTGTCCGCTTATGACACCTATTACGGAGCTAATGTGCAATCTGCTTAAAGTTTCAGATCCAGCATTTGCCAGATTTGTTTTGTCACCAAGCAAGTGGATGAGGTTGTTCCACCTAAGGTTTTTTTTCTTTATAGCATCTTGCTTTAGCGTATAATTAAAAGTAGTAGTAGCAGCACAACAACCCACAAAGTAAATGAGCCAACAGCGCCTCCATACATAAGCCAAGTATTTTGTCCCCATTTATGGAATTCACACTCACTCATACCGATAGATAGATAGATAGATAGATAGATAGATAGATAGATAGATAGATAGATAGATAGATAGATAGATAGATAGATAGATAGATAGATAGATAGATAGATAGATAGATAGATAGATAGATAGATAGATAGATAGATAGATAGATAGATAGATAGATAGATAGATAGATAGATAGATAGATAGATAGATAGATAGATAGATAGATAGATAGATAGATAGATAGATAGATAGATAGATAGATAGATAGATAGATAGATAGATAGATAGATAGATAGATAGATAGATAGATAGATAGATAGATAGATAGATAGATAGATAGATAGATAGATAGATAGATAGATAGATAGATAGATAGATAGATAGATAGATAGATAGATAGATAGATAGATAGATAGATAGATAGATAGATAGATAGATAGATAGATAGATAGATAGATAGATAGATAGATAGATAGATAGATAGATAGATAGATAGATAGATAGATAGATAGATAGATAGATAGATAGATAGATAGATAGATAGATAGATAGATAGATAGATAGATAGATAGATAGATAGATAGATAGATAGATAGATAGATAGATAGATAGATAGATAGATAGATAGATAGATAGATAGATAGATAGATAGATAGATAGATAGATAGATAGATAGATAGATAGATAGATAGATAGATAGATAGATAGATAGATAGATAGATAGATAGATAGATAGATAGATAGATAGATAGATAGATAGATAGATAGATAGATAGATAGATAGATAGATAGATAGATAGATAGATAGATAGATAGATAGATAGATAGATAGATAGATAGATAGATAGATAGATAGATAGATAGATAGATAGATAGATAGATAGATAGATAGATAGATAGATAGATAGATAGATAGATAGATAGATAGATAGATAGATAGATAGATAGATAGATAGATAGATAGATAGATAGATAGATAGATAGATAGATAGATAGATAGATAGATAGATAGATAGATAGATAGATAGATAGATAGATAGATAGATAGATAGATAGATAGATAGATAGATAGATAGATAGATAGATAGATAGATAGATAGATAGATAGATAGATAGATAGATAGATAGATAGATAGATAGATAGATAGATAGATAGATAGATAGATAGATAGATAGATAGATAGATAGATAGATAGATAGATAGATAGATAGATAGATAGATAGATAGATAGATAGATAGATAGATAGATAGATAGATAGATAGATAGATAGATAGATAGATAGATAGATAGATAAATAGATTTTTCTCAAAATATTACAATCGAAACGCGTTTTTCACAAAATCTTATCATGTTTTTTGATCTAAAAATCTCCAAATATTCGAGACGAAACATTTTTTACAACTTTTTTTTTTTAAATTGCTGTAGTAAAAAAACCGCTAATAGATTTTTTTCGGGAACTCTTTTTGCACTTTGTGATGTTATTATCTGTAAAATAAAATTTATTCGTAGTCGATATCTCTATTCGTTCTCGAGATACAGTGGCTTCCAAAACAAAACGCATTTTCAATGCACCGTTACCGTCAAAGGCCCCAACGACGGAGTGCAAGACTTTCATATTTGCATAGGAAAAGTAAAGATCTATATAAAAATACCAGTAAATTGTTGCTATCATTCACACCCAAAATTTGCTGCGGGCTTCGTGTTCGTGTTTACAGTGCTCATTAGACATAAGTATTTTGACTAGAAGTCTAGGTACACTTTTTTAAATTTTTTTTCTGCAAGTTTTATGTTTTTTATTTATTTTAATTTCTCTTAAGAAAATATGGGTAAAAAAGCAGAGTTAAGTGTAGAGATTAGAGCAACTATTGTAGTAAGGTATAACGGTGAAACGGTTAAACAAATTGGCATGGAATTAAATTAAGCGAGAGAAACAGTGCATTACCAGATAAACAAAATAAAATAAAATTTGAGCTTTTATGAAGCGTGCAAGATTACTTATAGAAGTATTTGCTAGATCACTCGTATCGTTCTAGTAGAAGAAGATAGGAGTCTACGTCTCTGTGACAGAGTAGGAAAGGTACAAGGAAGATGAGGAATTGTTTCCTCCTCTTCCTCATCCATGCAGCTTCTGCAGAAATCATTAGAGTAGACGCCTAGTCGCATGGGGTGCCTACCTATTAGAGAGTGTCCGCTTATGACACCTATTACGGAGCTAATGTGCAATCTGCTTAAAGATATCAATTGCTTAAAGTTTCAGATCCAGCATTTGCCAGATTTGTTTTGTCACCAAGCAAGTGGATGAGGTTGTTCCACCTAAGGTTTTTTTTCTTTATAGCATCTTGCTTTAGCGTATAATTAAAAGTAGTAGTAGCAGCACAACAACCCACAAAGTAAATGAGCCAACAGCGCCTCCATACATAAGCCAAGTATTTTGTCCCCATTTATGGAATTCACACTCACTCATACCGCATAAATACATAAGGGAGAGTGGAATTGCCAACGATAATAAGCGACAACGACTGCGAAAACGACTGCAAAGAATCTAACAGAGGGAATTTAATACAGCCAACAGCAACTACCAAAGTGTGAAGAGCGAACTACAATGCACACACGTTATGTTAAGGAATGCTCTTCAACATTACAACAACAACCAGTTCCAAAAAAGGCTGAAAAATATCAAACCCGGACCCGATACATTCAAGGAAATCAACAGGATTATTGGGAAAAGACAAAAAATACCAGAAACAATCAGCAGCACCACGCATTGCCATGTCTTGACCTAGTTCGATACCCCAATTTAGAAATTTTTGTAGCCCAAAATCGGAGCCGTTAAAGTAGCCCAAATAGTAGCCCAATACCAATATAAAAAATTTTCTCATAACTTCAATTACAATTTATTTTTATTTTAAAAAACAAACCAGAGTAGAGTAGTACTTATATTCAGAGAAAAAAGGGTGATGCCAACTTATGCAATGAGTTAAGGGTATGTTTAGAGAGCGAAAAGTTTTTTATTGATATGATTTATTTGTACGAAAAATATATCGCCCAAGATTAGATTTGGGCTATTTATAGCCCAATTATGATTGGGCTGTCATAGTGAAATTGTTTTTGGCAATTTTGGAAAAAGATAGCCCAATTTCCGATAAATAGCCTAATCTGGCAAGCCACGCAAGGGGAAGTCATTAATACTCAGGATAAAGTGGAAGCATTTGCAGAATATTTCTAAGGCAATTTTATGCCAAATCCACCCAACGACTCTGCATTCTTCGAGGAAGTCGAAACAACAATACAGCGGCTGCAGCAAACAAACACCGAAATTATCATCTTCAACGATGATAACCTTGCCAGTGATCCCGAGCCGACTGGAAGTTTCACAAACCCCCAAGAAATAGCTGAGCTAATACATATTGGACGACCTAAAAAAAATCATCCGGACCAGATACGATATCTAAGTCATGATGCTATTCCTTGCGATCCTGCTAAACAACTGCATCAACAATTGCTATTTCCCAAAGAGATGGAAGACAGCTAAGATTGTGCCTCTACCAAAAAAATCTGATACAAGCACGATATCTGGATATCGCCCCACCTCCCTGCTAAGCAACACCAGCAAAATCCTGAAAGTACTTATTCTTCGGAGGATTAAATCGGTTTGCAATACCAAACACATCATCCCCAATATGCAGTTCGGATTTCGAGAGAACCATTCTACGCTTCATCCGCTTCTTAGGTTTCAAAACGATATTGCCAGCACTCTCAATAATCACCAGGTTGCTGTTGGATGCTTCCTCGAAACCCACGCTCTGCTGCAAGTTGCCAATGCATCACTCTATGTCTGCCCAACGGATCGCAACTTACAACGAAGCCAAAAATAAAATACCTAGGTATCAATTTTGACTAGATACTACGTTTCAACCCACATGCAACGGCAGACCACAAAAAGGGGAATTACGCCTTCCATCTAATCCACCTAATGCGGAAAAGGAATGGACTCAGACAAAAGACAAAGTTGCTTCTCTACAAGCATTTCCAAAACTAGCATGAAAAAGCTTGGAGCGTTTGAGAGGAAAATGCACAGGATCTGCACAGGACTCCAAAAGCACTTTAGCAACCAAAGGCTCTACGAAGAATCAGGAATCACTCCTCTGGAGAAATTCCTGACAATCACTGCAAAAAAAGTCACGAGCAACCTTTGCAACCATCAAAACCCACTGGTCAGGACTATTATTAGCGAAGAGAGACATCCCGAGCCAAGATACCTAGATGTGACAGCAATACTGGACGAAGGAATTATTTTTATCAACGACGACCACCGTGACTAGAAGCATCACAAGACAACCGTATTTGAACAACCCGAGAAGAATCATCTTTAATATATTATATTTATATTATAATCCAACCAATGACAATTTTTCAAAAAAAATTTATTAAAAAAAAAAAAAAACAATAGCGCAAAATTTCAAACGATTTAGTACGATGTTAAAGCATTTTTTTTTTTTTTTTTTTTTTTTTTTCTTCTACCCGAGCGTCGAACTTGTCGAGTTGTAGAAGCTAAGTAAGGTCAAAGATTCTCGAGATAATTTCTCCAGATGAGTCCTGAAACTAAAGGGCGCTCCACAACCTCCCTTTACCTTCATTATCCTTCCGTCAGTACGGCGAATGCGGTCTGACACTCCTTTCTCCCCTCCTCCGACGGTACGGTGATAATACTGTCCACGGTTCCCTCCCCCTCGGTTGTACGGCGACAAAGCTGTCAGACGTCCCCTCCTTCGGCAGTACGGCGAAAAAGCTGTCTGGCGTACCCTCTTCCTACCTCGACGGTACGGCGATGAAGCTGTCCGACGATCCTAGTCTCTCCTTCACGCAGAACGGCGTTCACGCTGTCTGACTCTTCCTTCCCCTTCATTATCCCCCCCCTCCCCTCCTATTCCCTTGGGCTGGATCAAAGGTGTTACACGACCCGTGCCCATGATCAGCCTGGCTGAGGGCCCAAGTAAACAACTAGCTCAGTCGCTAACGGAGTATCCGGATACCTGGCGACCTCCGGATTAACTAGCCTTACCTGCATATACGGATCTCTGTGCAGGCGGACCACCCCTTCTCCGATACTCGTGGGACCTATATGAATTCTTCAAATGGTGTTGGTGGAAAGTCCGAGTTTACTTCTAGATCGGCCAGTAGTGCGACTGGAAAGTCGCCTGCTGTTACTCCTGTCTTGCGCATTGGCGACGAGACTATGGCAACTCATAGTCGCGCTGCTAATAGCAAGAACAGTGAGAAGGTAAATATACCTACTTTCAGTGGAAGAAGGATCGTGAATAATGGCCCTTCTTCCACTAACAAGAGTTCACCTCTTAATAAAACCCCCAACGGGAGTGGGCGAAAGCTTACACCGTCCGGGGCTATCTACAAAAATATCCGGAATGCTAAGAGGATTCTGAGGACTTATGGCGATAAGCCTAATGTCGGAAGTGACTCGAAGCAGGAAGGACGGATTAAGAGGGCTAAGGGAATCTTAGCCAAATATGACGAGACCAGCGAGGACTCCACGTCTAAGCGTCAAAGGTCTATTGAGGGTTCCGTATCGGTTCCCAAGCGTCTTAAGGTGCAGAACACCAGCACTCCGCTTAATCCTCATAACGGTGATAAAACCTTCAGGGATGCCTTGAAAGGCAAAATAGTCGTTGCAGTTATCGATCGCAGCGATATAGATGGCACGATCTCCTCTGATCATTGGCAGGTGGTAAAACTGAAGCTCTCGGCTAGCTTCTTAAGTATTATGAGGGACAACCTGGGACCACCACCAATCACAAGTGATGGCGGTTGGCATCAAGGGCATGTCAAACTTATGGCTTGTGATGATCGGAGGTCGTGCGACCTATATACGCTGGCGATCAGCAGGCTAGGGGAGGTATGGCCAGGTGCGAAGCTTGAGGTTATTGCTAAGGAGGACGAAGCTGCGATCCGGAATCCCGGTGCATCGATCGTCTTTCCATCTTTAGATGACGGTGCTTCCGGGGCACCCTTGGTCGCAGCGGAGTCCCTCCTCAACGCTGACGGTCTGTCCGATATGGAAACCGAAGACTCCAATAAAATGGATCTTCTTAATGAGGAAGAACTTTTAAGTTCATCCTCTGAAGACCATAACCTCACAGTTGTGGAGGCCGATCTAACTTACTTGTAGCCAATATGCTACAGTTAGTGCAGATCAATCTCCAACACTCCAATAAGGCTTCAGCCTCCCTTCTTCTTCGATTATCCAGCAGCGGAGAAGACATCGTCCTGATCCAAGAACATTGGATTGTGAAATCCATTGTTCGTGGACTCAGGACTCCTGGATACTACTTACTGTATGCATCAGATAAAGGTGACCCTAGATCTTGCATTCTAGTGAAAAGTAGCATTAATGTATACTTACTCCCTAATTTCAGCGATCGAGATACTACCGTTGCAAGACTGGAAACTGCCAAAGGTACTTTTTGGCTAGCATCGGCATATCTCGGCCATGACCACCTTGGCCCTCTCCCTGGCAATACACTGGAGAAACTAATCGCTGATGCAGAAAGTCAAAAGATCAGCCTCATTATTGGGTGCGACGCTAACGCCCATCATACAGTGTGGGGTAGCACTGATATAAATGATAGAGGTGAGTCTCTTTTTGATTTTATTCTAAGTACTAACCTTATTGTAAGTAACGTAGGTAATGAACCTACATTCGTTACCAAAAACCGACAGGAGGTATTAGACGTAACTCTTGTCTCCGATAACATCCATCAAATGATTATGAATTGGAAAGTATCTAAAGAACACTCGTTCTCGATCATAGATACATTCAGTTCAGCTTAATTGATGAACCTCCCCGCCATGAAGCTTTTCGAAATCTTCGGAAGACCGACTGGCTCAAATACCAAGAAACACTTAAAAATTTAATTAAACCCGATCTTTTGAGTGTTCCATCCAACATTAATGATCTTGACTGCAAAGTCAAAGATTTAACATCAGCCCTTAACAAATCACTGGCCATCTCCTGTCCTCCCTTTAAAATAAGAGGAAAAAGGAAGCCACATTGGTGGACTTTAGGGTTAAATCTGCTCAGGAAAGATTGTAGAAAACTTTTCAATCGAGCTAAAGTTACTAGATAGGTGTCTGATTGGGACTCCTATAAGGCATCCCTTGGCAAATACAAAAAAGAACTAAGGAAAACCAAACGTTACTCCTGGAGAAGCTTCTGTGGTAGTATAGAAGAAACTCCGAAGCTTCTAGATTAAGGAAAATCCTCTCCAAAAATCCAGTTATGCCTAGTTGCTTGAAATATGCCGACGGCTCCTGGACCAACACATGTGAAGAATCACTCAACTTGTTACTGGATACTCATTTAACAGGAAGCTCTGTAATTGTTAGTAATATTAACCCTAACAGGTCAAATAACATGTTAACTTATCCACAAGGTCTTATTACAAGGGACAAACTACAATGGGCTCTCAACAGCTTCAAACCATATAAATCGGCAGGGCCTGACGGCATTATTCCAGCTGAATTACAAAAGAATTCAACTGTCATTCTGCCTATTCTGGAGGCTATTTTCAAAGGCTGTCTAAATCTAGCCCATATTCCACTGCTATGGAGAGAAGTTAAAGTTGTTGTAAACCCAAAAGATCTTAGACCTATTAGTTTATCATCATTCCTTCTAAAAACTTTTGAACGTTTGATTGATATCCACTTACGATCAAGTATTAACACAAGACTACTATCAAATGCGCAACATGCTTATAATAAAGGGAAGTCGGTAGAAACTGCTCTTCATTCACTAGTTCGGACTATCGAATACTCCCTCCATCATAAAGAATACACAATGGTGGCTTTCCTAGATATAGAAGGTGCTTTCAACAATGTCGACGTATCTGCAATCTCATCAGCACTGTCATCTCTGAAAGTAGAAAGGTCACTTGGTGAACTGATTAATCAAATGCTGACTAGCAGGATTATCAATTCAAAACTGGGTAACTGCACTGCTACAAGATGTGTCAGTAGAGGTACGCCACAAGGTGGCGTCCTATCTCCTCTTCCCTGGAACTTGGTAGTAAATGAGCTACTAATGTGCCTAGAAGCGGAAAGCTACAGGGTGATTGCCTATGCGGACGATGTTGCTATAGCAGTATCTGGCAAGCATCCAAACACCTTGAAAGAACTATTACAAAACGCTTTAAACAAGCTAACCCTCTGGGCAGATCGGTGTGGACTTGGTGTAAGCCCTCACAAGCCTGATCTTGTCCTCTTCTCCCGGAAATATAAAATTCCGCACGTAGACCCCCCATCTATTAAAGGTATACCACTGACATTCACAGATCAAGCAAAATATCTTGGTCTTATTTTAGATAAGAAGTTAAGCTGGAAACCTAATATACAAGAAAGAGTCAAAAAAGCAACGGTGGCTCTTTTCTCCTGTAAAAAAGCCATTGGGAATAAATGGGGTCTTCAACCCCGCATCACTCACTGGCTATACACTTCGGTAATAAGACCGATTCTAACATATGGGGTAGCAGTCTGGTGGACCGCTCTAGATAAAACCACAAATTGTGATAAACTAAGTAAGGTCCAACGAACTGTCTGTTTGTGCACGAGCGGAGCAATTCGCTCCACTCCCTCTGCGGCACTAAACATTCTTTTCCATCTGATACCCCTAGACATTTTTAGTAAACAAACGGCCGCAAGCACAGCTATTCGTCTTAAAGCCTCTTCACAGTGGATCAATAATGAAATTGGCCATTCGGTAATTCTGAATTCATTCAGATCATTTTCAAGTAACATCGACTACACTATCCCCCAAGCACATTTCAACAAAAACTTTCAAGTTACCATCCAGATCAACTTGGGAGGATGAGAATTTCTTGAAAGATGAATCCGTTCACTTTTATACTGATGGATCAAAAACCGCTGACGGGGTTGGTGGAGGCGTGTACTCAGACAGACTTAATTTAGTTCTCTCATTCCGTCTTCCTAATCATTGTAGCGTGTTCCAGGCGAAACTTTTAGCGATAAAAGAAGCTTTATCTTGGCTTAAAGAAAACGTGATATCAACTACTGATATCCGCATCTTCTCAGACAGCCAATCTGCTATCAAATCTCTGGACTCTGTTTCTACAAATTATATAACAGCCCAAAACTGTCGATCATCTCTCATTGAGATGGCGGAGCAGTTCAACATTCACCTTTGTTGGGTGCCGGGCCCCAGGGACATTCCAGGAAACTGTAAAGCTGACGAACTCGCAAAAAGTGGAACAACAGTACCCATACTACCAAACAAGACAACTATTGGTATACCTATCGCTACTTTCAAACATATGCTAAAGCAAGATGCTATAAAGAAAACAAATCTGAGGTGGAACAACCTCACCACTTGCTTAGCGACAAAACAAATCTGGCCAATGCTGGATCTGAAACGCTCTAAGCAACTGATATATTTAAGCAGATTGCACATTAGTTCCGTAATAGGTGTCATAAGCGGACACTGTCTAATAGGTAGGCACGCCATGCGACTAGGCGTTCACTCTAATGATTTCTGCAGAAGCTGCATGGATGAGGAAGAGGAGGAAACAATTCCTCATCTTCTTTGTACATGTCCTGCTCTGTCACAGAGACGTAGACTCCATCTGGGAGACTTCTACTACAACGATACGAGTGATCTAGCAAATACTTCTATAAGTAATCTTGCACGCTTCATAAGAAGCTCAAATTGGTTCAATTGAGTAAGGAAAAGCTTTCCTAGATCCATGTGGTATCACAACGGGCCAACAATTGGCCTAAGTGTATCGGTTCTCTACCGATAGCCACTTCAACCTAACCTAACCTAAAGCATTTTTATTATGACAAAATGGCTTTAACATCGTACTAAATCGTTTAAAATTTTGCGCTTTTGTATATAGTTAGGCTCCTTATGTGCCAACAAAACTTAAAACTACCAAAATGTAATATTATTATGTAACAAAGAATTAAGAACCAATTGTAAATATATATGTTCAATAAAAAAGTTAAACAGTTAAACGATAATTAGGATTATTTCCTCTGCGGTGCTGCCTAGTGTTATTCAAAAATAAGAAATAGAATCAAGAAGCAAACTAAGGGTGTGTAGTACATCAAGGTAGCCTATAAATTAAATTTTGACATTTTGCCGTGTACTTCCTATCTTCATCTTTCTTTTTGCCTTAAAGTTGTTTCATCAAGGCTAGGGAACTTATCCCACCGTCTGCTCGCTGTACCCCGCCTTTACTTCGGTTTAGGCTAGGGAATTTATCCCACCGTCTGCTCGTCGTACCCCGCCTTGACCTCCGTTTAGGCTAGGGAATTCATCCCACCGCCTGCTCACCGTACCCCGCATGCACTTCAGTCTAGGCTAGGGAATTTATCCCACCGTCTGCTCACCGTACCCTGCCTTGACTTCGGTTTAGGCTAGGGAATTTATCCCACCGTCTGCTCACCGTATCACGCCTTTACTTTCGTTTAGGCTAGGTAATTTATCGCACCGTGTGCTCACCGTACCCCGCCTTCACTTCGGTTTAGGCTAGGGAATTTATCCCACTGTCTCCGTATATGAAATAAATTGTTATATTTACTTTAAGGAAATGAGAAAAATTGTAACCTTATTCATTAAGAGATTAATAAAAATTGTAATCTGTTTGAAAATTTGTTAGCTTAGCTTTAAGAAAAAAAGTCCTATTAAAAAGTTGGAGGAACGTTCTAAAACCGAGTATTATTTAGCTTTCTTTGGTGACACCTTGGACCCCGCGCTGACCTACCTCAGCTGGAAACAAAAAAGGTTCACATTTTGGCGCCCGAGCAGGGATTTCTATAAGGTTCCCCAAACCTCCACCGATCTTTCGAAGAGGATTCCGACCGCCGCCGTAATCTGTTTTAATATTTTAATACCTTCGAACAGAATCTCCATAACTACAGTCCTTCAAAGAAGTACCACCCGTATTAACCGATCCGCCGCCTGACAACTTCAACATGTCCGACTCCGATGACCCGCCGCCAGAAGGCGAATTCAACCCGTACAATAATATCGGATTCATATACTTTCTGAAGAAACCGGAACTAGTCCAGGTCTTGACCGAACGAAATTTAGATAGTAGCGGCTCCTCGCAAATGCTTCGTAAGAGATTAAGCTAGCGTTTTAAGGAACTCCGCGCTCATAGGTCGACCTAAAACCTATGCCAAGAATGGGAAGAGGTTGTGAAAAAAAAAAATGATGCGGAACCCTCCGACGTGCCGCCCCCCGATTCACAGCCGTATAAAAAACTCATCAACATTCCCGTTCCGCCCGCCCCGTCCGTGCGTCGTCCGCACCAACGTTCTTGGCCGTGCACGAACCAAAAAAACCCTCCTTCCTCGCTCCGACGTACCAGCCAGTCTATGCTCCGATGTATCAGTCCACCTACGCTCATCAACCGCAAACTGCAAAAGCAACATCGCATCACGAATCTTTAGCTCCGCCACCCAGAGCAGAGCAACCAACCGTCTCTGGCCGAATCACGCTAAGCTATGAAGCGGAGATGATGAAGACTGTTCGCAAATGGGGACTAAGATTCGATTCTACAGGGAATCCGCTGGAATTCTTGGAGAGGTTGACCGAGTTAACCCGCTGTTATAACATCTCGCTCAATGATATTATACGGACGTTGCCGTAAATGTTCCACGGGAGCGCTTTGGAGTGGCGCCGCATAAAAGGAGACAGCTTCTTTACGTGGGAAAGTTTCCGCGAGGCATTTATCCAAAATTGTTTGCCAGCTAGGTATCTACATAAGCTGGAGAAGGAAATTTTACGTAAACGTTAAGGCCCACGGGAGAAGGCAAATGATTATATTCTGTTCGCTCAATACCTTATAAAGCAACATCCTTGCATATCCGTGGCTGATAATATCGACCGTATTTTTGACAATATGCGACCCGAATACAGATTTTACATCCGACGCGACGGCGAGATTTCACCACCTTGGATGAGTTGGTGCATCTGGCAGAGGAATTCGAGGCCGTCAAAAACGATGAACGTAATGCACGACCTCCACCAACGTTTTCTCCATCCGCTCCACCAATCCTCCCTGGACCATCAGCAGAAATTCCTTACGATCGCAACTAGGCTGACCAGACGTCCTCTTTTAAGAGAACAAGTCGTCTTTTTAACCAAAGAAACTTTTGTCCGGTATCTTTTTGAAAAATAAACGATTTGTCCTCTTTTTTCTTAGGTTATTTTTTAATTTTCAATTTTCTGCGATACAAAACCACAATCAAAAATGTATGTTGGTTGAACATGGTCTTAAAAGGGATAAAATAGACGGAAATAGATAGTAGACCAATTTTTTAAATTTAAAAATTAAAGATCCCCATATTTTCAATGAAAATAAGGTCCAATGGCAAATAAAACAAAAGCTAAAATGATACCTATACTTACTTAAATAGTACCTACTTGAAAAAAAAAAAAACAATTAGTAAATTTTCTTTTTTTAATTTTATTTTAACTTTACTTAATAGCTGATAAATGTTTTTTTATTATTTTTTTTATTAAATAACACACTAATTTATGAAGTCTTTTTTGTTCGAATAAATAAAAAAATATTTGTTTTTGTTTGAGATTTTTTTGGAAGTCCTCTTTTCAATGAGGACAGATTTGGTCACCCTAATCGCAAAACGCATTGGTGGAACTGTACCTAAGCAGAGGGAGCATTCGAATCAAAGGCACGGATTACCAGGCTTTGCTCGATACTAGGTCGACGAAAACGTTTATAGGCCAAACATTAAGACAGAGGTTTCAGGATTTAGACCTACCCATGCGAGAACATCATCGGCCGATCCATTTAACGAATGGTAGCCCTATTACCACCTCCGAACATTATGCAGCTACTTTAACTCTAGGAGACGAAACGCTGACGTGTGAAGCTACGTACTTGCCTAATCTGCAGGAGTATGCGATAATCAGGATAGATTTGCTAAACCAAGCTGGCTTCCAAATGTTTTTGCGAAACAAACCCGTTTAAGCAACGCTACTATCTTCGCAACCCCGCCATGCAGAAAATCAATAACAATGAAATTGACGAACTGCTCAAGACAGGGAAGTCCCTTTAGCTCACCCATCGTTTTAGTGAGGAAGAAGGGAGGATCGTGGAGAGTTTGCGTCGAGTTCCGTCAACTAAACGAGCTTTCTTTTAAAGACGTCTACTCTCTACCATTCATAGTAGCCATATTAGACAAATTACGGGAAGCCAAGTTTATGTCAACCATAGATCTGAAACAGGGCTATTGGCAGATCGCCTTAGATCTGAACTGTCGCCTCTATACTGCCTTCAGAGTCCCGGGTAGAGGCGTGTTCGTATGCGAGAAAGCAAAGAAAAAAAAACTGATTTTTGAGAGATTTTTTTGTTAAATTTTTTTTCTTATAAACATTAGTGAAAAAAATTCAAGTGATATTTCTGATATTAATGAATGTGTAGTTTTTATTTTAAGAAGAAAATTTGGAAAAACTTGTTTTAGTATATAATGGCAAGGTTACAAAAATTAGCTTTTTTTCTAAGGTCTCACATGAAACTTAGAGCAATATCTTCCGTTTCGGCATTTTTCAACCAGGTGAACAGATATTTGCTGAATATAAATCAAAAAAGAAAAGTGCTTGAAAAATGCCGAAAATATTTTTTATGAATTTTTTAAGTTAAAAATGATTAAAACTACCATTTTGTATGGTTATTTAATTACTTATCAATTAACCGTTCTTTTTGTTTTGCTTCTTTTTTAATTTTTGGCTGCAAAATAAAAAAACTAGTTTTTCTCTATATTTTTTCATTGCGTTTATTAAAATATAGCAATTTTTTAGAGGGTACAAACCAAGTATTTCAATGTTCCAGACGAAAACTGGTTGATTTATATTTCAACAGCAAGAAAAAATATCGAAGACAAATTTATCGCCATTGAGACCTTTCTGAAAAAAAACTTCATGTTCTGAAAATTCTAGTCACTTAAAATTGAAGCTAGAAGACTTAAGGTACCAGTTTAAAAGTAAATGGGAAGGGTCAAACCGAACTAAAAAATCGTTTTTATTAACGGAAGCAAAATGGCTTGATGAAAATATAGAATGATGATTTCTTCGGATCCTTCGGTTTCAAGTTAAAATCGAATATTAAATATGAACAAACAAAAATTTCATCGTGAAGCTAATTAAATGTTTGAAGTAGAAAATGTCGTATGTTATGATTCTGACTAAAAATACATAAATAAGTTAAAATAAAAGTTTGTTATATTATTATTCCTTTAATTTTTCATCAATACTGTGTTTTATTTATAACTCAATTAGGTGATGTAATGTTGTTTGAACCAAATAAAATTAATATATCAAAGTTTTTTTTAAAGTTTTTTCGAATAACTCAAAAACTAATAAAGATTTTTGCACTTGGTTTTCAAAATCTTGCTAAAAATTAGTAAGAACAAGCAAAATTTTGAAAAAAATCAACTTCAAAACAAGAAACTACGATTTTTTTTCAAAATTTTAATTTTAAAATTTTATATTTCAAAAACTATACACTTTAACAACTTGAATAAAAAAGCAAATTAAAGAATACAGTATTAGCTTTCCAAAAAGCTATAGCTGATTACTGTACGACCTTCTGTTAATTTTTAATGTTTTTTTTTTTTAACTTTAATTCAACTTTTCACAAAATTGCCCCTCCCGCCTAACCGAGGAGAGTTGGACCCCTCCCATAACATTTTTTTTTAAGCTATATCCAAGAACAATTCTGCAAAATATCATCTGCGCTTTATTTATTTAAAAAAAAAACTCAACTTTTTCGTGCCTGTTTCGCTTAAATTCAAGATAACACTTTGCTTTCATCATAAATTCACAAAAAGTTGCAAAAAAAACACTCAATTCCTAGTGAAAACAAATAATATCACAAAACGACCTATCTTGCCCCACTGTGCGACGGGACATGGACACAATTTTCGGAGCCGACATGCTAAGTCACGTTTTCGTTTACCTAGATGATATAATTGTAATCAGTGACTCCTTTGAAGAGCATTTTCAACAGCGGTCCGAGAATTACGCCGTATTCTAGGGATTTGCTCTTGGTACCGCCATTTTATTTAGGATTTTTCAACTGTGGCAACACCGCTAACCGGACTTCTGAAGAAAAATGCTAAGTGGAACTGGGGCCCTCAGCAGCAAGCGACCTTCGATTTGTTAAAGACCAAGCTTACGGAAGCACCAGTACTAGCCTGTCCAAACTTTGACCTACATTTTACATTGCAAACCGACGCCAGCCAGTTCGGGCTAGGAATAGTTTTAAGGCAAAAAGTCGAGAACCACGAAAAGGTTATAGCCTATGCCAGTCGTACGCTTACAGACCAAGAGCAAAAATATGCAGTCACCGAGGAAGAATATTTTGCCATTTTATGGGGAATAAGGAAAATGCGCCCATATCTTGAGGGGTATCATTTTAACGTAGTTACCGACCGCCACTCGCTCAAATGGCTGCATTCGTTAGAAAATCCTTCCGGTAGGCTAGCTCGCAACACTATGACTTCGAAATTCAGTATCGAAAAGGAGCAATGAACGTGGTGGCCGATGCCCTCTCACGTGATCCCCTCCTTTTACTGAAACAGACAAATTAGCAGCTCTGCGGGATACGAAGCTAGATTGGTGGGAGAAGAAGCTCAGGTAGAGAATAACCCGAAAGGAAAAATAAAAATAAACACTGTCTAACTATTTTCAAATTGGTGAAAATATGCTTTATTTAATCAAAATAAATATCACATTATTTACGTTTAAGGCAATGTACTCCTGTGTCTAAGTTAGGCAGCTATAAGACAACAATAAACGAGGTTTTTGAACATATTTTCCAAAGTTGGACAGTTATCTAAAGTTAGACAACGATTATAAATAAGGCCATATGTGTATCCGACCAACGCAACGTATCTTATCTGAGAATCACGACGCAGTAACCTCCGGACATCTAGGCGTTGCCAAAATCACATCCCGAATGACTAAGCGTTACTACTGGCCGTGGATGTTCCGGGATATAAACAAATATATCCGAAATTGCCAGGTGTGCAATCGTTACAAAATGATGCAACAAAAACCGAGTGGGCTCATGTTCACAACTCAAGTTAGCAACCGTCTGCGCCGATTTCGTTCATATACTCCGCAAGAAAACCCCACCGAACGCGTGAATCGCGTTTAAAAAACTATGATCGCACAGTACGTACAAAAAAATCAAATCAGCCAACTTGGGACGAAAGTATTCCCGAACTTACTTTCGCTTTAAATACAAGTTGTCACGAAACCACCGGTTTTTCGCCGGCAATACTGAATTTTGGTCGCGAACTTCGATGTCCTAAGGAGTTTCGTTCCACTATTACCACCGAGGATCCCGTTGAAGATATGTCTACTCGACAAGAACGCATGCGAGCCTTATACGATTTGGTTCGAATAAACCTGCAGAAGGCTAGTCAGGTCCAAGCTACATCGTATAATCTAAGGAGGCGTCCATGACCCCCTGCCATCGGTGAGCAAGTGTATAAAAGGGCAAGGGTTTTGTCTTCCGGAGTCAACTACTTCGGAGAAAAACTAGCGCCGAATTATGACGGGCCATACGAGGTTCTAAGATTTATTTCCACGATAATAGTCATATGAAAATCCAAGAGATAGAGCGGTGCAAAAAATAAAAAAGACAACCACATAAAACTACACGTACGGGACCTAAAGGGATTTTATTCGAGTATAAATAGAAGCGACCAAACCGCAGCTTTATTCATTCCGAGTCCAACCACCGAGCCGAACAGTCGTGCAAAGCACTCCTCTCAAGCAACGATGGATAAAAGTGATCTACCTCCACACCGACCTGCACCAGTGTGCCAGCTTATGGAGCCGAGACGCAGTCCTAGGGGACAATTCCCTCGGCGATCCCCCAGCAGCGCTCGGTTCCACCGGTTGTCGAGCCCCAAACGGGTAGCTCCTCCGAACCCACTATGCTGTCCCGTCCCGATGCAGTAGATTCATCAAAGAAAAAGTCACTGATCCAACCTTCAACCTGCAAGCGTCCAGCACCTCCCCACACCATTAAGAAACCAATAGCAACGAACACCGCCATCACTTCAACCACCACCACGCGTCCAGCAAACCAACCATCGACCCCCCGACCGGAAAAACCACTCATTCCGTCTGAACCAAACCCTACCAAGAGGTGCCGAACCCAACCGGGAAAGGTCGTCACCAATAAACGGGCAACCGACGAGCCTCTGCGTTTTGATTTAGTCCCCAAGCGCCGAGTGAGCCGGGTTGTACCGCCCGCCGAAGACCGAGACGCCGCTCATCCGATACTTCCGCCACCACCACCTGAGGCTGGAATGGAAAAAATTAGGGCGCTTCGAAAGCTAGCGGAGGAGAATTGGTTTATCCGAAACCCTCCAGTCTCCACGCCCCTGACGGTGCATTTTACCTCAGCCATCAGAGTGCAGAGCTCAAGCAACATGGGCGCCATAGAAGCAGGGTCAGACGTGGCCAGACAGCCAATTGTTTGTCGCAAGCCAATAGAGCGAAGCAATCTGCCGTCGTGGCCGCAACCTCGGCGTCAATCTCAGCGACCATATCTGCACCCCCTTCACTTGGCAACGACCCTGGGAGGCTAAACGGGCCACGACGCGACCCTTTTGAAGAGATTTCGCTGCAAGGACCTCAGCATCACCAGTCCTTTTACGTTGAAAGGCCGTGGAGCAAGGTCTCGGTGAAGCGCAACAAGAAGAGGACACAAGCCAGCCTACGGGCCAAATGAAGATTATCGACGTCACGAAATGAGTTCGCTTTATATTATTTTATTATTATATGTATGAAATCATATATATATTTAAAACGAAAATAAAAAAAAAATTAAAACGAAAATAAGAAAAAAAAACATTTAGAACGAAAATAAATATAATATAAATAATTATAAAAAAAAAATAATTAGTTAATTAACTTAAATTAGTTAATAAGACGAATTAAAAAAAAAAATATATTAAAATAACATTATCAAAAGAATTCAAAACCTTATTGATTACACTTATATTATTTCAAAGAAAATTAAAATTAAACATTATATCAAATTTTAATTAAAATTGAATACCTCTGGATGCATTTCGATAGAACTTGTCTATCATCTTCAGCAAACACGACTGATGGATGGTCCAATCATCATTTTGCAGCAGCATCAATCCAAAGTGCAGATTATTGTATATAGTTTTAACAATCACAACGGGAATCAGAACGGATATTAGCGAAAGACTAGGGAAAGCACACACGAAAAAATACACGAATTACAATAAATACAACGTTACACTAATTGGAACAAGTATGACTTTGGTCTTTTTGAATATAGTAGCTCTCATAAGCATCTAAACGTCTGGCATCGTTTACTTGGTGCACTAATTTTAAATTTTCTTTTTCAATATTGAAGTGACCATTAGTTAAGACATGATTTGCCAATGCTGACGGCCTGCAGTTGTTTGTCTTGATGTATGTCAAATGTTCTTTGAAACGCGTTTCAATATTTCGCTTCGTTTGTCCGTAATAAACTTGTTGACAATCACTGCACTGCACTGAGTAAATTCACGATTTTTTTAAAGTTTCTGTTTTGTTTTTCGTTGAGCCTAAGATGTTTTTAAGTTTAATTTTGTTCGCAAAAACTATTTCCATGTTGTTTCGACTAAATGGAACTTTTAACTTGTTAGTTAACTTAGGGTTGTACGAGAAACTTACTCTTTTTGGCTTGTCTTTTTGATCTAACCTTTTATTTTGGGTATACAATGTTGTTATACTTGAATTTTTAATTTTTCTCATATGTTTCTTAATGAGATTGTCAATCATATTTCGATTGTATCCATTCAAATTGGCTATTTCTACGATGTATTCATACTCATTTTTGTAGTCGGCGACTGAGAGTGGTAGTTTGCATAACCGATATGGACGTACGAATTAAACGCGGCTTTTTTGTGCTGAATCGGGCAATGTGAGTTGCTCGGAATGCAACGTTTAGTACTAGTTGGTTTGTGATAAACGGAAAATCTCCAACTTCCACCTTCTCTGCGCACTAAAAGATCCAACAATGGTAATTTTTGATCTGATTCTTCCTCAAAAGTGAATTTGATTGATTGACATTAAGAATTTAAAATTTCGAGTAAGTTCATTATTTCATTTTTTCACAATCGTAAAAATGTCATCTACATAGCGTTGCCAAATTCGTGGTAAGCTACCAGCATTTCTTAAATTAATTTCAAACTTTGACATGAATAATTCGGCCATTAAAGGTGAAAGGGGATTACCCATACTTGTGCCGTGTTCAATTGCATAGAATAATCCAAGAAATTGAAAATAATTTTGGTCCATACATTTTTTCGCGACTTTAACGTAAATCGATTTCTTCTCTGCTGGAACGCCATTCAGTTCTAAGTATTCATTCAATGCATTAATGGCCTGTTCAATAGGAAACAGAGATAACACATCAAATACAACCATTACTTCGTCTTCTGTCATTTTGATGTTTTTAAGTTTTTTAATGAAATCAAAAGAATTTTTAACAGAAGCACTAGCGATTGGTGGAAGGTTTTGTATTTCTTTTACGAGCCTTTTTGCTAAGGAGTAACACGGTGAGTTAATATTTGAGGCGATTGGTCTCATCTTTTTTCCAGGTCTGTGAATTTTAGGTAGTGTAATGGTTGGGAGTACTGGTGGGAAATCCCTTTTAAGCAGCAGGTGGCACGCTTGTCGACGCACGGCTAATGCTCGTCGGATGGGGGGGGGGGGGATCTTGCTGCTACAACTACCACACAATAATAAGATTTCGTTCCAATAAAAAAAACTAAACACATACATATGAGAAAATAAATTTTTGTTCAACATCTCATTGACCTTAAACTCACAGATGGTATTATGTCCTAGCCATAAGGCTAGGTGGCAGCCCTTATCCAATAGTAGCCTTTATAGCTACCTCCATACTGCATTCGCCCAAGTTTATATGCAGCCCCTTAAAAAACATTGAATGTTTATTTACCCCCTTTTTCTAATTATGTCCTCCACCTTCCCCCTTAAATATTCCTCTATTCCCTATACATATTTAAATCAACCATAATGCATAATTATTTGTTTTAAATTTATTTTTCATTTATTAAATGTTTTCCAGATAAACGTTAACAAGAAATTCTAATTCATAAAACTAACCTATCCTAACATTGAGTTCATTCACCTGAGCATATGTTATTGTGCAGATTTCTGCACAATGAATGTTCGACTCCAATTAGTGGAATGATCTTCTCTTTAATATTTAAAGCTGCAAGCAAAGCAATTGAGTTTATTTTTTTTTACACATACACAAATTCAATTTAACTGTTTGTTCGCCTCACGCACTGATAGCTTGAATCTATTTGGTGATCTTTCTAATTTTTTTTCGGGCAGCGAAGGTGATGACGATGTCGAGGTGCTCTAGGGTTCCCAATCGTACTATAATATATAGTATTGTACTATATTTCGGGTCTGTGTACTATATACTGTTAAAGAAATATATAGTACGCAAAAGTACTATATTTAAGTTGAATTAATCAATCATAGGAACAAACAGCAAACACACTTTGATTGCACTTTGAGATTCTATTTTATACATGTATCCGAATGCGCCTGAATCTTGCTGTCAAACGTTTAAATTCAAATTAAAAACATCTTTCAAATTTTCCTTTTCCCACATTCTGTTCATTCACAGAAAGAATATTTTCAATTATAAAAATGGTGAGAAGAAGTAAACAGATCGAGTATCTCGTTAATAAAAATTGAACTTTTGATCTATGTATGTAAATTTCAAAATGGATTGTGATAAAATACTATAATATAAATATAATATAAAATATTATAGAATACTATATTTTTTTGAAGAGTACTATATTTTTTATGGCTAATTCTGAAAAATACTATACTCCATCGAAAAAATGTTGGGAACCCTAAGGTGCTCTTACGTCAGAATTTCTTCCTCCAAGGAATAATCCGTATTTTATACGGGGGGGTTTCAATATGATTTGGTTAGGATGCGAATGATCAAGCCTCACTCGAGCATACGGGAGTTATGAGGGTGATTGTAAAAGTGATTTGTCAACTCCAATATTGGCAACGGTGGGCTTGTGATTAAAGATGCTTGATTATCTTTATCTCTAGAGAACGATGTGCTCTTATTTTTCACTGACAAAGGCTAGTTACAACTATGCTTATAGTACTTATTTAAAAGTTTTAGCCAGAAGTAAAAATTAAAAAACGAGCCACGTTTTTTTTTTGGATTTGATATCTGAGAGGTGGGTATGTTCATACCCTTATCATCTTTACTTAATTGTCTTGTCACATCTTGTTATGACGTGTGTCAATCTTTCACCTCTGGACAACCACGAGGTAAACCTCAGTTCTTAGAGGTTAGCCATCAAAGCAAGTTCTACATATACTCGTAATAAATATTATATTTGAATTATTAAAGAACTAGTATTATTATTTAACTAACTTTACAATATCCATCCAGGTAAATAGTTAAGTTGGAAAAAAAAAGTTTGGCTCGACGGAAACTAACATCTTACCGATGGTCATTATTTGTTAATTTCGAAATTACGAGATGAGTTTACTGTTTGTATTTTCGAATAAAACAAAATTTAATGGTAGGTGGGTATCTACATACTTTACGTTGGAGGTTTTTGTAGTATACTTAAATAAATTTCATCACAGTAGACCGTACAACTTTGGTACCTCAGGATTTGATACGTCTAACGTTCGATTTAAATGATAACCGAAAGTTTCACTTACCTCTTTTCTTAGTGCTGTGCATGTTTTGACCATTTTCGCCAACGGGCTTTTTGTTATTTGTTTATACGGGCTATCACAAATTAATTTCGTCTTTCTATCTTCGTATTCTGTTTTGTCTAAAATCACCAATTTATTTCCTTTATCCGCTTTAATATAAAAACAATCTTTTTCTTTTAACGATTTTACTAATTTTATTTCCTCATTATTTGTGAAATGTTTTTTGTTTGTGTTTAAAATCACTTTGCGCGCCGATTGTCTAATTTCACTTTGAACCGTATGTTTTTGATTTGATTGCTGTTTCAATATCGATCACCGTAGTGTTGGCGTATAATTTAAGCCTTTATTCAATAATTCTAGTTCAGGTTCTGAGAAATTTTGTTTGGATTCATTGCAAATAAAGTCACCTATGTACTTCTTATCTAATAAATTATGTATCTTTTGTGTGTGTTTTTCGATTTTGTTGCAAAAATTATTCCACTCATCATACTCAAAATCATTTAAATCTGACAAGATCTGCATATGTAAATTGTACAATTGTAATTGTAGATCGTCTAACTTCGAGTACAAAAACTTTATTTCAAGTCTTAACCACTCATTTTTTGCTTTTTTAATCACTTTTACTGTTCTCGAATTGTCTATCGCGCACGACACTTTTATGAAGTTTGGTGTTATTTCTTTTCTTTGACACTCTGTAAAAAACGCAATGTCCGACAGAATAGATGATACTTTTTTCCTCAATCGAGTGAATTTGTTTACAGTTGGCTTGGTTGCCATATTAAATATTATTATTTAGTAAACTGTGTGTAATCTTAAATCTTATCAAAAGAATTTAAAACCTTATTGATTACACTTTTACAATTACAAATTTTATTTAAAATTGAATACCTCTGGATGCATTTCGATAGAACTTGTCTATCATCTTCAGCAAACACGACTGATGGATGGTCCAATCATCATTTTGCAGCAGCATCAATCCAAAGTGCAGATTATTGTTTATAGTTTTAACAATTGTAGGAAACCAGTTGATGAGAGAACTCATAACAACCTAAGAAATTGTCAAGTGAACAAAGATATTAATTCGATTAATTTAAATGTTAGCGAAAGCATATTTCAGTTCCATATTTCACCCTAAGAACTCATACGCGAAAATATAAATAGGTTACGGAGCGAAAGAATTAAGTTCTACGCTAAAGAAAAAGACGAACAACAAGCCATGACAACAACAAACAATAAAAATAAAAGTCTGATTGGGAAATATAATATCGAATTAGAATTTCCGCTCACTCGTTTATTTTTTAACGCAAATACACGAAAGAATCAAAACAATTGATAAGAAAATCGAAACTGTCATACAAATACAATAACGAGATGTAAAGCCACCTTAAGCTACAAAACACTACAAAACTACATTTTAAAACAGATCTAAAAGTCCAACACGAATCGCGACTAACTTCAGTCCAATTAGATCGGATTCAATTCCAATTAGTTCCAAGTAGCCGGCATCCATCTTAGTTAGGTTTCAATAGGAAAGTAGGCGACAGACATCGTTCTTTTTAGTCTGGCCGTCGAACACAATACATCGCAAAAGAAAATTCCAACAGTAAGAACTTTTGATAGTGGTAAGTTTTTTGCAAAGAAACATCACATAAAACATTTATAGTAAAAAGAACAAATTTTATCAGGACACCGAGCCATACAACATAGGCCTAAAAACCTTTTTGTTGGCGGAAAAATTTTTGTACAACGAGGAAATGTCGACGTTGAAAAATAGATGCAAATCCTAAACGAATAAGGTAAATCTCAGTAAATACTAAAAGAACAAAAAATCTGAAAAGAGAAAAATAGTTAAAAGAAAAGAAAATTAGGTAGAATTGTGAATTCTTAAAGTAAGTAATTTTTTTTATGTCCTAACAGGTACGACGACGAAAATGCGACGTGACTGTACTCATAAAGAAATTCAAGAATCACACGGCGGCCAGACGAGATTATGATCATCTCTAAATTAATTTGATTTCATCGATACAACCATCTCATCGATGATAATTTATCATCTTTTATATCATTTCGAGTTAATTCGATATACCTCAACAACGTAACAAAAGATATCAGCAAGTTACATAATTTTCATGTCAAAGACATATTTTATTCTTTTTGTAATAAACCATGAATTAAGCTGTTTGCTGAAAACCACATTTTTATGCATTCTGATCAAGAAGCACTTCCATCGTGCAATTTTTTTAGTCAACCTAAAATCGAAAAACCAGATAAAACAAAAATTACTCTAAAGTATAAAATCATCGAGATACACCTACATCAAAACTATGTTCTGTCTTGCGAACAGAGCACCCGAAAAAACGTTACGCAGTTCCAAGGAACACTTATTATAGATATACATACTTACGTTTGTTCTCGGACACACAGAGTGTTCTCGAACAAAAATCTAAAATACGGCAGTCAATGTATATTGTATGGAAATCCATTCATATAAAAGTACAGTCAGCAGTCTGTGAATTTTCTCGTACAGTATCGACAAAACAAGTCACCTAATAATCAGTCAAGAATCAAGCAGTCAAGATCATATTCAAGAATCTACAATCAAGTCTAGAATCACATAACGATCGTCGAGCAGCATATGGTTGCAGAAATCGCGACGAGAATTTGTCAAGAACCACATGCTACTCCAGGATATGAAAATTTTCACCGTGTTAAAATACTTCAAGGATTAATAAAAATACAGAGAAATAAGTTACTAAACTATAACAAGAAAAAATTAAGGATATTGGTATTTATATTATTGGTATTTAGAAGTTATTATTCTGAAGAGTGAGCATAGTGAAGAAAGTTTTAGATTCAGTTTTTTTTTGTAGAAGAAATCTTAATGAGAATCGATTATCTTAGATAACCGACTTAATCGTCAGATTTGTTTGAAACGCGTATTGTTGAAAGATTAATGTAAAATTCGTCTAATGTTTGATACGAGTTATTTTTGAAATTTTGAATTTTGATATTGATACACGGAAAGAAAATGTATAGAGAACAAAAAGGAAAATCTAAAGTATATCTGTAAAAAGAAAGTGAATTAAAGTAAATCTAATAGAAAAGAAAGATAGAGTAAAAGTAAATTTCGAGAATCGCAACCTAAAGAAAGTATCTGAAAATATGATACAAATATAATAAAATTTTATTTGAATAGAAGCTAAAGTACAGTACAGAGTTCCAGTTTAACGAAAACGATAAGGATATTTTTTTTTGATAGAGAAATTTAGTAGCGTAGGTCACTCTTTAGAAGAATTGTGTAAATTCTTCCGCTCATTCGAAGTTTCCGAGTTAATAATTTTTCAGTCATAAGAAACATAAGAAAATCTATCGTGAGTAAAAATAATTTTAAATCTGTGAACGGGTATAGTCAATTTGAATATATCATCTTATAACAAATTAAACTACAGAGAATGCTGAACATCAATCATCTGAGTACAAGTGCACTTCTACAAGGAAAGTTTGGTGAGTGATTTTATTGATAATATATTACTTTTTTATTTCTATATATTGATTGAAAACATACTGATTGACCAAATTGAACTATATTTTGAACATTGAAGAAAGAGATAATTTTAACAAAAATAATTTTTTTGAAATAATTTTAATAACGATTTTAGTGAAAGAAATAGTTTCCGATTTAAAGAACGTCATTTATTTTTTTTGGTTTTGTGTGAAGGACATATTATTGTCCGTGTTTTTTTTTTTTGTATATTTGAACAATATTAAGAAGCCTTTGCGAGACGTGATTGAAAGTAAGACTCTTTCAGTACGTCGTATGATTTTTAAGAGAAATTTCAATATTAAGAATAAGTATGAATACGTTTACGAAAACTAATAATTTTTGAGAAATACGAATAAAAATTAGAAACGTTATTTTGAAAGTTTAAGAAAATAATTCATCGAGCGAGCGGAGGTATGATAAAAATATAAAGCGAATGTTATAGATATAATTAGTTGATAAGATTATAAGAATAAAACCTAAATAACTCAGAGAATGAAACTGAGTTAATTATTTTGGAAATTTTGTTATAAATAAAGTTTAATGAAAATTTTAAAGTTTAGTATTTTGAAAATTCAAGAATGATTGAAAGGTTGAATCATAAAGATGTTTGAGTAAGTTAGGTGTTGTAAGGGGTCGAGAGATGTTGGATAAACAAATTTAAGGGAAGTTTAGTTGTAAACTTCTCTTTTACAATAAGGGGGTTTTCAAATCAATACAAATTCATAGGTCCACTGAAAACCATATAGGAAAGCATTAAGTTTCAGCTTTTTGTTTCATAGGGATGGGTGAAGATGACCAAGAGAGCACGTCAACAGCTGTGTCTCTCAATTAAGGGGTTTCTGAAATTTTAGAACCGAATGGAAACCACAGGTTCGTATCAGTAGGTACATCTGATATGATTGGGAGGGTATAGTACAGGTTCAAGGGACATGAACATCGGTGTTCCCTCATAATTAACCGCGTAAGTTCCTGTTCTTCAAAAATATAATTAGGGATGATCCGTACAATCATTCTACCGTTCGATAAAAAAATCTCAAGATATTTTCGGGCCCAGCAAACTTAACATTTCTTTCCGATCCAGAAGATCAAGGATCAATCGGGTCTGTAAATAATGTAACACCGTCCACATTCCGGCTGCAAGATCCTCCCCTCATCCGGCGAGCTAAGCAATCGTGCATCCAGCAGGCCCAATGTGGCTGTCGAGTGTAGACAACCCTATTCGAGCGTTGCTTGAACTTTTTATCCGGAGTTTTGGGATAAAGACAAGAGTAATGAGTAGAGTAGGGATAGATTCCTCAAGATAAACGGAGAAGTTAAAGAGTTGAAAAGTGGTTTCTCTTTTGAAGCTAGAGTTGTTTAACATCAACTCAAACATATTGAACAAGAACACTCAATAGCTCTTCCAGTTTGTTCTTTTGGATATGATCGATGTTTCAGTTTGAGTTATAATAGTCAGTTTGAATTGTAATGGTCAGTTTGAGTCACACAAATCATTTGAGTTATTATGCTCATTATGAAAAGATATAGTGCTTGTGAAAACTACAAATAACTCGGCTGTTGAGTCGACATTTTGGTGTTTGGTAGATCGTATATGCATAACATCGATGTGTATTCAAAATAAAGGTGAAAGATCAAGAATCAATTCTAGGACGTAATAGGAGGGTTTCTAAGTTTTTCACTTCTGTAGGGAATCTAAGATAAGATATGGATGTATCTGCCTCCTGATTTAATGGTCGATTCTCAGTTGTCAATGATGCTTCGTCGTTGAGAAGATCGATTGTCAATGGTGTTGAGTATGGTCGTTGTCTCGGTGGTAGACAGGTTATATGTCTATTAGATATATCTATATTTTATTATAAATTAAATAATATAATATTCGTTAGGGATGTTTATTAATTTTGTTATTTGTTACGGATGGAGCCCAACGTGGGGCATCGTAACAGTCTCTTAGCATTGTAGCATCGTAACATTTGAACATCCTAAGTATTATGTATTTATATCTTTAAATTTAATCATATTATTCGTTACAGATGGCGCCCAACGTGGGGCCTCTTAACATAATGACGATATCTTAACGATTTTAACAAGTAACTATATTATTTTGTTTAATTTAATATTATTATTCGTTACAGATGGCGCCCAACGTGGGGCATCTTAACATAATAACGATATCTTAACTATATTATTTTATTTAAATTTAATATTATTATTCGTTACAGATGGCGCCCAACGTGGGGCCCGAAAAACTTGAGAATGTAACGGTAATAGTTTATTTTAGAGAGCAGTACAGAGAAGTAAGCAAGATTTAATTTTGTTTGAATTTTTTTTGAGATAGCTTTTATTATTAGAGTTCACTCGAGGATTACTTCGAGGGGAGCTGAATCGACTTGTCATTATCCGGAAGTTTTTATAGTTAGTAGAACTTTGTCTGTTGTAGTGAAGCCGATTGGTTGTCCTCGACCTCGAAATTTTTGGTAGTAAGCACTTATGTCCGCACTGGTAGTAACTTTACTAGTGGTCTGTTGCATTAAGGCTAAACGCTAAATTTTGTGATAGAGTTTAGAGTGATGATTCTCTTAACCTTTTGACCGGTGGTTAGTTGAACAAGTTCCTGACGCACGTCTGTTGCAGAAGCATAGAGTTAGTCACTTGAAATTCACTTTGGTGAGAAAAAGTTTTCGCTAGAACATCAACATCAGTTTCTGTTAAGGAAGGATCTAGTTTGAAGAGATGAGTAGGAGATTTCGGTTGCATTGACCGGTGGTTAGTGAATACAGTAGACGCTCGATATAGTGAATCTCAGTAGAGTGAACTATCCAATATAGTGAACACACAAAATTTTATATAGACTACTCTAAATAGTGAACAAAATGTATCTCGATATAGTGCAACACCCACTTTTTTCAATATCTAAGAAGAATATTCCAACTGAAATGCGTTTACAGCTTTGTCGACTTTCTTTTAAGATATTTTACCGTTCATTTATGTGCTTCGTACAGACAGGCACGAAAGAAAATATCTACTTGAGCCAGTATAACACAAGTTGATGTTGTATTTTAACTTTTGTGTGACATTTATTCTAATTATGAAAACAATTTTTTTTCGAAAAAGATTGTCATTGCAAATCAGTTTGAAGTTGAGAAACAAAAGTGAATTTTTTTTATATTTAATACTTTTAATTAAAACAAAAACTAATTCCTACCTGGAGTTATAAAGTGTTTCGATTTTAATTGTATATTTTTTATAATGATATGAAATAATTGCTTGTTTTACCTAATTTAAATTGTTTTACGCTTAAATAAATACAAAAAATATTCATTTCGTATCGAAATTACATTGGAAAGCCTATTCAGCTTCTCTCTCGAAATAGTGAACAATCTCGAAATAGTGAACAGGCCTGGTTTTAATTACTTCACTATATCGAGCTTCTACTGTAATTACTGACGCACGTCTGTTGCAGTGTGGCGAATACCCTCTATTTCTAAGAGCGAAATCTACCCTTTTAACTTCGCGGAAAAGATCAAATACAATAACATTTTTATATTTCGATATATACTTTCGACGTAGTTAGTTGTATCGAATGTTTTTTTTTCAACCGCTTTTACAACACATATTATTTTTGTAGGGGGAAGGATATTGTTGTTATTCCAACTCTCAATCCAACTCTCGAGACCCTGAACAATTTATGATAAGTAGTATATTTTTTTTGAGTTTAGTTAGTATTATTTTTGCCTGGTGGCGTACTTTTTGAGAATTTTTTGAGCATTTTTGCCTGGTGGCACACTTTAGTTTTTTTTGAGATTATTTTTGCCTGGTGGCACACTTTAGTTTTGTTGAGAAAATTTTTGCCTGGTGGCGCACTTTAGTTTTTTGAGAAAATTTTTTTGCCTGGTGGCACCCATATAGTAAAGTTAAGATTTTGTTTGAAGATTCAGTATATTTTTTGTCAGTATTGTAAGATTTAGTTAAGGAAAATTTTTTGAAGCTAGTTATTTTTTTGAGAGTAGATTTATAATTTAAGTAAGTTTATAGATCATTCTTTCGGTAGTCTAAATAAGGCCGAAAGTGAATGAAAATTTAGTTAGATAAGAATCCATTTTTGAAGAAATAATAGACTTTAAGTATATTTAAGAATACATAGTTAAGACAGATGAGTAGACGTGGTAGAGCTCGTTTTGTGATTCCGACTACACGTAGCTTGAGAAACAGACGACGAGACAGTATGCCTATTGATTCAGATAATAATAGTCGTAGGAATAGTCCTAACAACATCAATGCAGAGCTCAGCACCTCTAGAGGTAATGAGAATGCAGAGAATAATGTAAGTGAGCACGAAGAACCCAGAGCGCAAGAACCTGCCGCTAGTTCTAGTCTCAACGAAAGAAATGACTCAAGTCACTTTGATAGTTACGTAAGAGAAGTTGTGTCAGCGACAGTAGGCCTGAATCGAACAGAAGACCATCGATTTCTGAGAGAAGAATTAGCTCGAAACCAAGCTAATATTTTAGAGCAAGTAGGAAACATCGTAAGAGATACTCTTGCAACAGTCTTACCCACTACACAACTTAGTTCGCAACATAGTAGGAATACACAGGAAGCTATAACACCAGCTATACGTCAAAACGAATATGATAGACCTCAACCGACGGATACTCAACGCACTCAGATACAGACACAATCGAATGAACCTAGTGTTCATCCAGTGGACATGGCTAGAGGTTCGAATGTAGACAACTTTCTGACTCAGTTGAGTCAAATGAATTTAAACGATTCACCATCCACTACAAATCGACCTAATTTAACACCTTCACCAGCCAATACTTACGTCAGATTTCCACACTATCACAAGTGGGGGATAAAATTTGACAATAAAGACATGTCTGTAGACGACTTTTTGTTTAGGATAGAACGCGTAAAGAATAGTTACAATGTATCTTGGGAGGAAGTAGTCTCCAATTTTCATCATTTTGTTAGTGGTCCAACCGAAGCGTGGTATTGGATGTATTTAAAGAATAATCCTAGAACATCTTGGACATCACTTAGAATTGCTTTACTAGAACAATACCGAAGTCTAGAGACAGATTCCGAGTTGTCACGGAAAATGTCAGATAGAAAACAAGGATTCAACGAAAGTTTTAACGACTTTTATGACGACCTTATTAAGTTGAATTCAAGATTGAAAGTCCCTAAACCCGCTAAAGAAATAGTAGAACTCGTGAAACAAAATGTAAAAAGACGAATGGGAGAGTTACTAATAACTTTTAATACGAATAGCCTCGCCGAATTAGTATACGTGTGCCGAACAATAGAAAAATTCCTTAACGGAAACGAAAGCCAGCGATTCAAACCGCAAACACCACACGTGAATAACCCAGTTCGACGACAAGTCCATGAGCTAGACCAACTAGCAATAGAAGACGTTCCAAACAGCTCTAGTACTCCATTGGAAGCTTTCCATAGGAAAGACGAATTTAAGTGCTGGAATTGTAAGGGCGTGGGTCATCTCTTTCGAGATTGCCCTGATTCGAAGAGACGTCTCTTTTGTTTCAAATGTGGTCGCGAAGAAACTGTAACACCTAAATGCCCAGTCTGTTCGGAAAACTTCTCCAAGAGCAATTTCTCACCCGAGGGAGAAACTGTGAGGACCAACTACTCGGCAAAGTAGAAGATCCTGTAGCATCGCAATCTAAAACAACAATATTAAAGCCTGAACAAAGAAAATTAATCGATAAACCTAATATTACTGTAACTGAAAATGTCAAAATCTGTCCTATGATGAAACCATTACCAGAACGTCAAATACAATATTACAAAGCTCGTCGGAGAATTGTAACATTTCCTTGTCGCTCTAAGAAAATATTGAATTTAAGAAATAGAATGAAACGTAAGAAAAAATTATATAAAGCAATATCTGCAACTAATTTGAAAAATACTTCAGACGATCCACGTCCATACATTTCTGTAGAAATATTCGGAAAGAATTGGTTAGGTCTCCTAGATTCTGGAGCAAGCTTAAGTTGTCTCGGCTCTGGAGCCTTAGAGTTTTTGAAGGAACGAAATATTCCTTACAAGAAGTTTTCTTCAGCTGTAGCGACAGCTGATGGAAAGAAGCAAGCTATTGTCGGTTTGGTTACGGCGACAATTCAATATAAAGGTAAAGCCAAAGAATTAGATTTGTTCCTCGTGCCATCCTTAGCTCAATCACTATATTTAGGGGTTGATTTTTGGGCCTTGTTTCAGATAGCTCCTCATTTAATTTCATCTTTAGAGATAAATTCAGAATCTACGACCGAAACCAAAGAACCAACTAGATGCGTTTTAACTAACCAAGAGTCAAAGGTATTGGAAGAGACCATAGGGCTTTTTCCATCTTTTGCAGAGAGAGGGTTAGGACGGACTCATCTTCTAGAACATACGATAGATACGGGTGACGCAACGCCAATCAAACAGCGTCATTATCCCATATCTCCGGCGGTACAAGCATTAGTATACGAGGAATTGGACCGCATGCTTGAGTTAGGAGTTATCGAAGAGAGTTCCAGCCCATGGAGTTCGCCGGTCGTATTGGTACGAAAACCAGGCAAGAACCGCATGTGCTTGGACTTTCGGAAGGTAAACTCCGTGACAAAAAAGAATGCGAGTCCGATTGCTCAAATAGAAGGATTACTAGCACGTCTTTCAGAGACGCACTTCATCTCGAGTGTGGATCTGAAGGACGCATACTGGCAAATACCGCTGGAGCAAAGTTCACGGGAGAAGACTGCCTTTACTGTCCCCGGAAGACCGCTCTATCAGTTCAAGGTGATGCCGTTCGGTCTCTCTAATGCCGCTCAAAGTCTCACCTACCTTATGAACTTAGTAGTACCGCAAAACCTTCGTGATCAAGTATTTGTGTATTTGGATGATTTATTAATCATTTCGAAAACTTTCAAAGAACATATGGAAATATTACGTATAATAGCGAACAGGTTAATGGAAGCAGGTTTAACTATCAATGTGGAAAAATCCAAATTCTGTTTTCAAGAACTCCAGTACTTAGGATATGTAGTAGGACCAGGTTGTTTGAAAGCAGACCCAGCAAAGATATCTGCAATAGTAGAGTTTCCAGTACCAACGTCAATACGGCAAGTACGTCGATTTCTCGGCATGGCGGGATGGTACAGACGATTCATTGAAAATTTTTCTAGTGTAGCAAGTCCTATGACGGACACCTTAAAAAAGAAATCTAAGTTTGAGTTTGGTAAAGAAGCAGTAGAAGCTTTTTTAGCTATTAAGAAAGCATTGACCTCTGCTCCTGTTTTGATTAATCCCGATTTTAACAAACCATTTGTCATTTTATGTGACGCGTCCAACACCGGCATCGGCTGCGTGTTATGCCAGAAGGATGAATCAGGAGTAGAGAGGCCAATCTATTATTATTCACAAAAGTTAAACGCCGCGCAAAGGAACTATACTGTCACCGAACGTGAGTGTTTAGCGGCTGTGAAAGGCATACAGAAATTTAGACCGTACGTGGAGGGATACAGATTTTTGGTTATCACCGACCACGCTAGCCTGAAGTGGCTAATGGGTTTGAGAGATCCAACGGGGAGATTAGCGCGATGGAGTCTCAAATTACAAGGATTTGACTTTGGGATAGAACACCGGAAGGGTACACTGAATGTAGTACCGGATGCTTTGTCTCGTGTTTATGAGGTAGAGGGACTACATTCAGACGTATTCCGACTGGGGTCTATGTCAACAAATCCGACTGAAGTGTTGCATATCGATTTAGAGGATCCGGCTTTTAGGTCGGAAGAATACCTCCAAATCGCTGAACACATCAGAAACAATAATGAAAGACTACCGGATCTTCGAGTTTCGAAAGGTTTCGTATATAAGAAGATCAGGCATTGTACAGGGAACCCGCTTCAAGACGACCAAGTTTGGAAGTTGTGGATTCCGTCGCCGCTGACCGAATCGTTGATCTCAAAGGCACATTGTCCACCGAGAGCTTCACATGGAGGGATAGCCAAGACTCTTTATCGCCTCCGCCAACAATTTTTCTGGCCAGCTATGGCTTCTCAAGTTAAAGAATTTGTAGGTAGTTGCGAAACCTGCAAAACAACTAAAGCTCCCAATGCGATTTTGCGCATGGAGATGGGGAACGCATATACAGTTGAAAGACCATTTCAACATGTATATGTAGATTTTCTCGGACCATACCCGCGATCGCGGAGCGGAAATACCTTCATAGTAATAGCGTTAGATCAGTTAACAAAATTTGTTTTCATCAAACCGCTGAGAAAAGCAAATTCAGCTGAAGTCATTAAGTTTTTGAGAGATGATATTTTTCTAGTTTATGGAGTTCCGGAGAGTTTGTTGTCTGATAACGGATCACAATTCGTTAGCAAAGAGTTCAGTAAGATGGTAGAAAGTTTTGGAATAAGGCACGTAAAAACTGCCGTATACTCGCCACAGGCGAATGCTAGTGAAAGAGTGAACAGGTCTATCTTAGCTGCAATTCGATCGTACATCGATACTCGACAATACAATTGGGACGAACATTTATCAAGTATAGGTAGTGCATTACGCACTTCAGTCCATTCTGTTTTAGGCATGTCACCTTATGAGGCATTGTTCGGACAGAGAATGATAGAACACGGAGCAGATTATAAACTTTTAAAAGAACTTAATGGACTCAACAATTCTGAGATAGACTGGTTACCGAAAACTGCTAAAATGAACATTTTACACGCACACCTTAAATCAGCTTTAGATCAAGCTCATGAGTCATATAAAAATAGCTACAATCTTAGAAGCAGAATAGTTAAATTTCAGGTAGGAGATACACTCTTTAAGCGCAACTTCATACTAAGTGATGCTACGAAACATAGAAGCGCTAAATTATGTCCCAAGTTCCTGAAAGTAACAGTTCTAAAAGTTATAGGGAATAATCTATACAAAGTAAGAGACGAGAAAGGTTTCGAATCAGTCGTTCATACGAAGGACTTAAGAAAATAAAGACATATAGTAGAATACAGTAACCCGGCTTCAGCTGTGCATGAGACTCTTTTTTAGGAGCAAACATTTCAAAGACTGTTTCTTTTCTTGTTCATTGGACAAGTTGGGAACTAGTCAAAAGAACAAGCTTTGTAGGAAACCAGTTGATGAGAGAACTCATAACAACCTAAGAAATTGTCAAGTGAACAAAGATATTAATTCGATTAATTTAAATGTTAGCGAAAGCATATTTCAGTTCCATATTTCACCCTAAGAACTCATACGCGAAAATATAAATAGGTTACGGAGCGAAAGAATTAAGTTCTACGCTAAAGAAAAAGACGAACAACAAGCCATGACAACAACAAACAATAAAAATAAAAGTCTGATTGGGAAATATAATATCGAATTAGAATTTCCGCTCACTCGTTTATTTTTTAACGCAAATACACGAAAGAATCAAAACAATTGATAAGAAAATCGAAACTGTCATACAAATACAATAACGAGATGTAAAGCCACCTTAAGCTACAAAACACTACAAAACTACATTTTAAAACAGATCTAAAAGTCCAACACGAATCGCGACTAACTTCAGTCCAATTAGATCGGATTCAATTCCAATTAGTTCCAAGTAGCCGGCATCCATCTTAGTTAGGTTTCAATAGGAAAGTAGGCGACAGACATCGTTCTTTTTAGTCTGGCCGTCGAACACAATACATCGCAAAAGAAAATTCCAACAGTAAGAACTTTTGATAGTGGTAAGTTTTTTGCAAAGAAACATCACATAAAACATTTATAGTAAAAAGAACAAATTTTATCAGGACACCGAGCCATACAACATAGGCCTAAAAACCTTTTTGTTGGCGGAAAAATTTTTGTACAACGAGGAAATGTCGACGTTGAAAAATAGATGCAAATCCTAAACGAATAAGGTAAATCTCAGTAAATACTAAAAGAACAAAAAATCTGAAAAGAGAAAAATAGTTAAAAGAAAAGAAAATTAGGTAGAATTGTGAATTCTTAAAGTAAGTAATTTTTTTTATGTCCTAACAGGTACGACGACGAAAATGCGACGTGACTGTACTCATAAAGAAATTCAAGAATCACACGGCGGCCAGACGAGATTATGATCATCTCTAAATTAATTTGATTTCATCGATACAACCATCTCATCGATGATAATTTATCATCTTTTATATCATTTCGAGTTAATTCGATATACCTCAACAACGTAACAAAAGATATCAGCAAGTTACATAATTTTCATGTCAAAGACATATTTTATTCTTTTTGTAATAAACCATGAATTAAGCTGTTTGCTGAAAACCACATTTTTATGCATTCTGATCAAGAAGCACTTCCATCGTGCAATTTTTTAAGTCAACCTAAAATCGAAAAACCAGATAAAACAAAAATTACTCTAAAGTATAAAATCATCGAGATACACCTACATCAAAACTATGTTCTGTCTTGCGAACAGAGCACCCGAAAAAACGTTACGCAGTTCCAAGGAACACTTATTATAGATATACATACTTACGTTTGTTCTCGGACACACAGAGTGTTCTCGAACAAAAATCTAAAATACGGCAGTCAATGTATATTGTATGGAAATCCATTCATATAAAAGTACAGTCAGCAGTCTGTGAATTTTCTCGTACAGTATCGACAAAACAAGTCACCTAATAATCAGTCAAGAATCAAGCAGTCAAGATCATATTCAAGAATCTACAATCAAGTCTAGAATCACATAACGATCGTCGAGCAGCATATGGTTGCAGAAATCGCGACGAGAATTTGTCAAGAACCACATGCTACTCCAGGATATGAAAATTTTCACCGTGTTAAAATACTTCAAGGATTAATAAAAATACAGAGAAATAAGTTACTAAACTATAACAAGAAAAAAATAAGGATATTGGTATTTATATTATTGGTATTTAGAAGTTATTATTCTGAAGAGTGAGCATAGTGAAGAAAGTTTTAGATTCAGTTTTTTTTTGTAGAAGAAATCTTAATGAGAATCGATTATCTTAGATAACCGACTTAATCGTCAGATTTGTTTGAAACGCGTATTGTTGAAAGATTAATGTAAAATTCGTCTAATGTTTGATACGAGTTATTTTTGAAATTTTGAATTTTGATATTGATACACGGAAAGAAAATGTATAGAGAACAAAAAGGAAAATCTAAAGTATATCTGTAAAAAGAAAGTGAATTAAAGTAAATCTAATAGAAAAGAAAGATAGAGTAAAAGTAAATTTCGAGAATCGCAACCTAAAGAAAGTATCTGAAAATATGATACAAATATAATAAAATTTTATTTGAATAGAAGCTAAAGTACAGTACAGAGTTCCAGTTTAACGAAAACGATAAGGATATTTTTTTTTGATAGAGAAATTTAGTAGCGTAGGTCACTCTTTAGAAGAATTGTGTAAATTCTTCCGCTCATTCGAAGTTTCCGAGTTAATAATTTTTCAGTCATAAGAAACATAAGAAAATCTATCGTGAGTAAAAATAATTTTAAATCTGTGAACGGGTATAGTCAATTTGAATATATCATCTTATAACAAATTAAACTACAGAGAATGCTGAACATCAATCATCTGAGTACAAGTGCACTTCTACAAGGAAAGTTTGGTGAGTGATTTTATTGATAATATATTACTTTTTTATTTCTATATATTGATTGAAAACATACTGATTGACCAAATTGAACTATATTTTGAACATTGAAGAAAGAGATAATTTTAACAAAAATAATTTTTTTGAAATAATTTTAATAACGATTTTAGTGAAAGAAATAGTTTCCGATTTAAAGAACGTCATTTATTTTTTTTGGTTTTGTGTGAAGGACATATTATTGTCCGTGTTTTTTTTTTTTGTATATTTGAACAATATTAAGAAGCCTTTGCGAGACGTGATTGAAAGTAAGACTCTTTCAGTACGTCGTATGATTTTTAAGAGAAATTTCAATATTAAGAATAAGTATGAATACGTTTACGAAAACTAATAATTTTTGAGAAATACGAATAAAAATTAGAAACGTTATTTTGAAAGTTTAAGAAAATAATTCATCGAGCGAGCGGAGGTATGATAAAAATATAAAGCGAATGTTATAGATATAATTAGTTGATAAGATTATAAGAATAAAACCTAAATAACTCAGAGAATGAAACTGAGTTAATTATTTTGGAAATTTTGTTATAAATAAAGTTTAATGAAAATTTTAAAGTTTAGTATTTTGAAAATTCAAGAATGATTGAAAGGTTGAATCATAAAGATGTTTGAGTAAGTTAGGTGTTGTAAGGGGTCGAGAGATGTTGGATAAACAAATTTAAGGGAAGTTTAGTTGTAAACTTCTCTTTTACAATAAGGGGGTTTTCAAATCAATACAAATTCATAGGTCCACTGAAAACCATATAGGAAAGCATTAAGTTTCAGCTTTTTGTTTCATAGGGATGGGTGAAGATGACCAAGAGAGCACGTCAACAGCTGTGTCTCTCAATTAAGGGGTTTCTGAAATTTTAGAACCGAATGGAAACCACAGGTTCGTATCAGTAGGTACATCTGATATGATTGGGAGGGTATAGTACAGGTTCAAGGGACATGAACATCGGTGTTCCCTCATAATTAACCGCGTAAGTTCCTGTTCTTCAAAAATATAATTAGGGATGATCCGTACAATCATTCTACCGTTCGATAAAAAAATCTCAAGATATTTTCGGGCCCAGCAAACTTAACATTTCTTTCCGATCCAGAAGATCAAGGATCAATCGGGTCTGTAAATAATGTAACACCGTCCACATTCCGGCTGCAAGATCCTCCCCTCATCCGGCGAGCTAAGCAATCGTGCATCCAGCAGGCCCAATGTGGCTGTCGAGTGTAGACAACCCTATTCGAGCGTTGCTTGAACTTTTTATCCGGAGTTTTGGGATAAAGACAAGAGTAATGAGTAGAGTAGGGATAGATTCCTCAAGATAAACGGAGAAGTTAAAGAGTTGAAAAGTGGTTTCTCTTTTGAAGCTAGAGTTGTTTAACATCAACTCAAACATATTGAACAAGAACACTCAATAGCTCTTCCAGTTTGTTCTTTTGGATATGATCGATGTTTCAGTTTGAGTTATAATAGTCAGTTTGAATTGTAATGGTCAGTTTGAGTCACACAAATCATTTGAGTTATTATGCTCATTATGAAAAGATATAGTGCTTGTGAAAACTACAAATAACTCGGCTGTTGAGTCGACATTTTGGTGTTTGGTAGATCGTATATGCATAACATCGATGTGTATTCAAAATAAAGGTGAAAGATCAAGAATCAATTCTAGGACGTAATAGGAGGGTTTCTAAGTTTTTCACTTCTGTAGGGAATCTAAGATAAGATATGGATGTATCTGCCTCCTGATTTAATGGTCGATTCTCAGTTGTCAATGATGCTTCGTCGTTGAGAAGATCGATTGTCAATGGTGTTGAGTATGGTCGTTGTCTCGGTGGTAGACAGGTTATATGTCTATTAGATATATCTATATTTTATTATAAATTAAATAATATAATATTCGTTAGGGATGTTTATTAATTTTGTTATTTGTTACGGATGGAGCCCAACGTGGGGCATCGTAACAGTCTCTTAGCATTGTAGCATCGTAACATTTGAACATCCTAAGTATTATGTATTTATATCTTTAAATTTAATCATATTATTCGTTACAGATGGCGCCCAACGTGGGGCCTCTTAACATAATGACGATATCTTAACGATTTTAACAAGTAACTATATTATTTTGTTTAATTTAATATTATTATTCGTTACAGATGGCGCCCAACGTGGGGCATCTTAACATAATAACGATATCTTAACTATATTATTTTATTTAAATTTAATATTATTATTCGTTACACAATCACAACGCGAATCAGAGCGGAGATTAGCGAAAGACTAGGGAAAGCACAAGTTGTGTTTGCTGAAGATGATAGACAAGTTCTATAGAAATGCATCCAGAGGTATTCAATTTTAATTCAAATTTGATATATGTTTAATTTTAATTTTCTTTGAAATAATATAAGTGTAATCAATAAGGTTTTAAGTTCTTTTGATAATATTGATTAAGGTTACACACAGTTTACTAAATAATAATATTAGAACTAACATTTAATAAAGAAATTAATGAATATCTCCAATTTCAGTTAGAAGTCACGACGGGCAGGGTCGTCTTTCGAAGAAAGGGGGGAATGTATCGAAGTTACACAAATTACCCGCAAAACAAACTCCATTCGACAACATTGCATACCTCAAGGCGCCCACGCATTTGAGCAATTGACGACGACGCACAGTGGGACGAATGTATGGGGAAATCGGCAAAACTCATATCTTTTGTTTAAGTTATTCAAATCACGCAAAGTTGCATTGGGACGTCTTTTTACATTAAATTAAACATGAAAACCAAATAAATGGAAAAGTTTTAGCAAGGAAATTAAAGTTCATTTCATCAAAAGAGTTGAGCAGCGAACGTTTTCTTAGGATTTTCATTTTATTATTAATTTTATTTCTTCTTTTAATAACAAATAATTAAATTTCTTGTATGATTTCTATGTATAACAAATATAACAATAAATAACAATATTATTTGAATACAAAAACAAAAAAGAAAATAGCAATATAAAGAAAAAAACTTATAATTCGGTGTCGGTTTCGGATGTATAAGTTAAGTCTTGCGGGTTCAATTCATATGGCAATTTTTTTAGCGCAAATGCGAAAGCTGCGGATCAGATGAAATCAGTAAATGATTATTTAAATCACTCATTGTATGATTTCTCGTTGTTTTTCTGGTGTGATCCAGTCTAGCTTTTCTTATTTCCTTATGGCTTGCTTCCAAGGCAATCAAATAAAGTTTAAGGTAAATTCAGATTGGAATTAAGCCATGTTTCATTAGCGCTCATGAACCGATTAAGTCTTCTACAACACTACAAAATTTAGCAACTTCCTTAATTTGATTGTCCAACTCTTCCATTCGCTCTTCTAAGCCAAGAAGTTTTTGAATTCTTTCACAAACATTCTCAAATTTCCTGGTTCTATCACTATTCAGCCACGTTTAAAAAATTTTGGCATTTTTAATACAGGGAGTTGAACCTAAAAAAACGTGATTTTAAGTACTTGGAGCAAAATTGTAGCAAGATTTGTTTTTTATAAAACCATAAAAACCTCAGAGGGTCTAAAAAAGAAAAGCTTACTCAAAGTCAATTTTTTTTTTTTTTTAACTTCTACCCTCACTTGGAAAATCACGAATAAAAAACACAATAAAAATAAAAGATGTTTTTATTATTAAATATTAATTTAAATACATTGAACAGTGTTACTATCCATAATTGAGTTAATTTTTTAGCGCACAAAAAATTTTAGGAGAAAAACAAAATTGAATTTAAAAACACTTGATTTTTTCACCACAAAAAAAAAATAAACTTGACAATGTTTGCCTCTCTATAACTTTTGCACTAATTGGTCAATGCAAAAAATTTTGATGCAGTTAGAACCTATATATATTTGTGATGACTTACCAATCACTGAAAAGTTCCGCTATAACATTTGTTTTTTTTATTTATTGCTATGGGTCGTCCCACTGTGCGACGAAGACCAGCACAACAATGACGAACACATACCTCAAGGCGCAAATTGCGCCTTCCATCTAATCCACCCCTTAATGCGGAAAAGGAATGGACTCAGTCAAAAGACGAAGTTGCTTCTCTACAAGCAACTTGTCAGGCCCATTATCACATACTGCTTCCCAGTCTGGTTCACCATTTCCAAAACCAACATGAAAAAGCTTGGAGCGTTTGAGAGGAAAATTCTGCGGATCTGCACAGGACTCCATTTTGACCGACGACAAAAGCACTTTAGCAACCAAAGGCTCTACGAAGAATCAGGAATCACTCCTCTGGATAAACTCCTGACAATCGCTGCAAAAAAAAGTGACAAGTAACCTGTGCAACCATCAAAACCCACTGGTCAGTATTGTGTTGTGGAGTGAGACCATATTTAAGACACCAGTGTTGAGTTAAGACTATTTCTTTATTCATATAAAAACTTATTCTACTTAAAACTATAACAGTTGTCTTATATACTAAACTAACTTAAACATACATAAATAATAGGTGTATGAATTTCACTTCTCAACTTCATTATGTTCATACAACATCTCTCTTCTTTTATCTAACAAAAGATATTATTTAAAATGTATTTTAATAAAATAAACGTAAAATAATTCATTGAAATATTATTAATATGAATTTCATTTTAACAAAAATAAATGTAAAACAATTCAATGAAACACTTTATTAATATTAATATTAATTTCATTTTAATAAAAATAAATGTAAAACAATTCAATGAAACACTTTATTAAACATTTCATTAAAGTAAACATTATGTATTAATAGTAGTTCAATATTATAACGCATTTATAATAGAATGTACGTTGTACATATATAATTTCAATAATTCATTTATTTTTAATGCATTTAAAATAATTATTTACAGTGGAAATCTTTTTGGTTCTCTTACTATTCTTCCTCTTTTGGTCTTATAATTTGTACTAGTACTTGGAGTATCTACCGTTTCGACTGACGAAGGTGTTTTGCCAGAAGATTGTGGACTTTCATTCTTTTCATTATTTTCATTTGATTCTTTATTAGAAGTATTCAGATGTAAATTATTTTCAAATGAACTATTAGAACTATTTTTTAAAATAATGTGCTCCCTATTTCGTCTATATTGTCCTTCTCCGAAAAGATCTTCAACTATGTACGAATTAGGTTCTTTACATTGATCTACAATTTTACCTGGAGACCAAGTATCATTAGGCTTTCGTTTAAAGAGAACTTCATCATTTAAAACAACTTTTGGCAATATTCTTGCATTTGAATCGTAATATTTTTTCATTTTTTGATTATATTTTTTCACATTTTGGTTGTGTATTTTTGCATCAACTATTTTAGGTTTCAAATAATCTGTGTTTACTGGTAATGTAGACCGACATTAATAATTTAGCTGGAGATTCAAATTTTCCTTTTGGGGTATTTCTATACTGGAGAAGACCTATATAAGTATCCGTATTTGATTCAGAACACTTTTTAAAAATGTTTTTTATCGTTTTAACAGTACTTTCTGTTAGGCCATTTGACCTAGGATAATTAGGACTGGACGTAACATATTCAATGTCCCAAGCAGATAAAAAATGTTTGTACTCAGTCGAATTAAAAGGCGGCCCATTATCAGACATAAGAATCTTAGGAATTCCATGCCTAGCAAAAAACGATTTAAGGTGAATTATGACATTTTTACCCTTAAGATTTCTCTTGAGATTGGCAACTTCTACATACTTAAAGGTCTACACCTATTTTTTCCCATGGAAGATTTGTTGGTGGATGAGGAGTAAGTGGCATTTTTGGATTTGATGGCCTATATTTTCCACAAGCTTGGCAATTAAAAACAATTTTTTTTATATCGTTGTAAATATTTGGCCAAAACACAACATCTCTTGTTTGATTCAAACATCTTTCTATGCCAAAGTGACCTTCGTGAATTTTACTTAATATCTCTTTTCTCATTGATTTGGGTATAATAAGACTTTGTTTCTGAAAATTAAGTCATCAATGATTGTAATTTCCCCCCTCATGTGGAAGTAAGGTTGCGCTTCCTGTCTTGTTAAACTGTTTCTTTCTGGCCATCCGTTTAAACAATATTCTTTAACAATTTGTAGGGATACGTCTTCATTTGTTTTTCTTTTAATCTCTTGTAATTTTGTTTCAGTGACTGATAAATTTGATATTATTAGGTTGACATGTACATTTTCCTCATCTGAGCTTCCTTTAAATTCAGGATCTTGAATACTACATGCTCTTGATAAAGTATCCGCTATGTACATATTATTACCTGGGACATAAACAACGTTCAAATCATAAGTTTGAAGCTTGAGAAGAATTCTTTGAAGTCTAGGAGAGACTTTACATAACATTTTTTTAAAAATTGAAACCAATGGTTTATGGTCTGTCTCAACAGTAAATGCTTGACCATAAAGGTATCTATGAAATTTGTTGCAGCCGAAATATATTGCTAAAAGTTCTTTTTCGATCTGCGAATAATTCTTTTGAGCTTCGTTTAACGTCGTAGATGGATATGCTATAGGGCTTCGGTCATGCAAAATTACCGCTCCCATTGCATCTTTAGAAGAGTCTACTGAAAGTATTATTGGCTTTTTCGGGTCAAAATTACATAATACTGGTGCTTTACAAAGCAAGTCTTTTATTTTTTCAAATTCTTGTTGGTTCTTGTTGCCAACTTATATCTTTCTTAAGAAGTGATCTAAGATTTATTGTTTGTGCTGACAAATTTTGAATGTATGAGCCAAGATAGTTCACCATTCCTACAAACCTCTGTAAATCTTTAATACAAGATGGTTTAGTCATACTCTGTATGGCTTTTATTTTTGATGGATCTGAAGATATTCCTTCAGGTTCAAAAATATGTCCTAAATACTTTATCTTTGAAACACATATTTCACATTTCTTTTTATTAAATTTGAGTCCTAAATATTTTGCTCTTTCTAATAGGTACCAATCTTAAATTACGGTCATGCTCCTCTTTTGTCTTACCAAAAACTAAAAAATCGTCAACATATATTGTTGTGAAATTTAATTTAAACGCGAATTTATGTTGGTAATCACTATTTTATATTTATGATGGCGGAACTACGATCCGCTAAAACAAGTAAATAATTAATAAAACGATTAATTAAATTAAACGAATATTGCACAAAAGGCCGGTGTGCGTCGCGAAAAGAAATATGGTTATGACAACTGTCAAACCAATGGACGCGTTTCGCAATTTCACAACAGGTAGCACAAAAGGTGCTGCCACCTGGATAGCTCAGCGATGGGGTGGGTTCAGCGATCCGTGGGGTTTTATTAATCGAATTCTCGTTCAATAAAATTATTAATAAAATATTAATCAAAGCGTTTTGGATTTTTTTTGATAGATCAGGGTGTTCCTGAAATAAGAAAAAGGGCGCCAGTGATTTTTTTTTTGAAAGAAAGGAAATCACAAACCTTTTGGAGCGGAAAACAACGAAGATAAATTTTGAATTAAAAGAGAGAATTTGAAATTTTAAAAGAAGAATTTTAATGTTTTTAATTTTGCTTGGGAAACCTTACGAAAGCAGGATTAAAACCCAAGATCTTTTAGTAACTTTTTGAACAGCAGAACAAAGAAAGATGGACCGTTAATACTGTTGTCCCGAAAGAACAAAAACTGTATTTTACGGGTCGCGAGTTCCGCTTTATCGGAAAATTATCGAAAGCAAAAGCCAAACGATTACCAAATTTCCAACACAATTTTCAATTAAAAAAAAACGCAACTCACAATATTAGACATCAATAAAGAAATACTTAGCTTGCAAATCCGCAAATCCTGCCACTTTCTCCCTCCTAGCTGAGGTCAATTTTCCTCCTTTTCTCTTCCTGATCCTCCCCAAACTTTCTCCACCAATTTCCACTATGTTTCTTTCCAAAATGTTTCCACCACCTTTTTCGGCAATAAAAAAAAATCTCAAAAACTAAATAATATATCACTTGAATTTCTTTTTTTTTTCAAATTTTCCAAAAATTTCTTTTAGGTCACTCAAGAACCATCGGTTCACTCTCTAGACGGGTAAGAAGTGCCCTCCCAGGCTTTAACCTTGCCTGGACGACCTCTTCTTTTTTTCCAATGCCCAAGTGCTTTCGGCCAATCAGAAAGCGTGGATCTCGATCGCGTCATCATTCAGCTACACCCCGCATATTTGCGAGAGTGAGCGAACGCAGTTGAGACCCCACCGCCTATCCTACTCGCACTTTACACCCCAGCTTTCTGCATTGTCATCGCCACTGAATTCGCCGTCCTCTGGTATGACTTCCAGTGGGCGGGAATTCAATGGATGCATTCAGCCACCCTATTCACACCCACTCAATATTTAAAAGAAATTTTCAGAAATATTAAAAAGAAACTCGAGTTTAAAACCGTGTACATTTTTCCCCCTCGGACAAAAATTATTATCGTGAAAATCGATGGGAAGCTAATTTTAATGTTTAACATTTCGGAGCGGAGAAGTTGGCAGTGATTCCCTACTTCGCGATTCTACTCTAGATCGTTTGACTTTTGCGCAGATTAAGGGATTAAGGACTAGCGTTAACGTTCCATCTTGTACATAAAATAATTTAGTAAAATAGTTACGTTGGGCATTCAGCCATTCTCATACAGAGTCACATCTGCAATCGGGGACCAAGTGTCGCCCGTGCCACCGTCCGTCACACAATTGTTTAGTTGGTAATTTACCAATTACGAGCACCTGTTTTGGTTGCTTTTCCAAAATACTTAAGAGCAGGTCACTGGTTGGTGGATACCAGGATTCAACTGAACTCTTCAAGCATTTTGGAGCTGCAACGAAAGAAGGAAGGTTGAAAATGGATTGGGGAAGAATGGATAGGTAGGTGCAACTTGTTGTGGTAAATTTTACCGCAACAAATCCCACCCTTACCTCCCAGGAAGTGTGCTTACTTTTCTTTTAACACAAAGTTAAAGGTAAAGGAAAGTGGAAAAGGAACTTTCCACCAAAAAAAAAACAAAGATGAAAAGTAAAAATTGAAAATGCAAATGTAAATGTAAATTTGGTTGTGAATTATAAAAAATTAAAAAAAAATTAGCTACTCTGAAATTTAAACCTCGGATGCATCGGTGTACGGTTTTAAATCCTTAACGTGCCAAGTTCCGCGTTCTTTACCATTACTATCTTGTAAGACATATGTCCAAGGTGACACACGCTTCTTTATTACAAACGGACCGACAAACTTCGGTGCTAATTTGGCTGCATAATAATTCGCGGCATCCGACAACGAAAAGTTCCTACGCCAGACAATTTCACCGGGGTGATATTGAACATCACGCCGTCGAAGATTGTAGGCCTCGGCAGATCTCTTAGATGCTGCTTGTAATTTTTTTTCAATATCAGATCTAAGTTCTTTGAAACGTTTCTGAATCTCACCTGGATCCTGAACGTGCTCAGAATTTTCTGTAATAGATGGTACTTCTCGACCCGAAGTCACCATATCCCTCCCAAAGTTCGCATAGTAAGGCGAAACACCTAAAACCTCATGCTGTGATGTGCGAATTGCACATGCCACCTTGCTGAGCTGTGAATCCCACACTCTGTGGTTTTCAGCGACGTATGCCCTCAACGTCGTCTTAAGGATCTGATTGATCCTCTCCGCAGGATTCGCCTGCAGGTGGTAATGGGCTGTAAATTTTAATTGTGACCCGTACGCCTGGCAAAGCGTTTTCAGTTCCTTGGATCGAAACTGGGGACCGTTGTCACACACGATCACCTTAGGGATGCCAAATAATAAGAATACATTGTCCTCTAACTCCCTAACTAAAGCCTTAGCAGTGGCCGACCTCAACGCAAACAGGAGTGGAAACTTTGTAAAGTAATCCACTACTGTTAAAATATAAATGAAACCCCTACTCGATTTTGGAAGTGGACCAACCAAATCCACGCAAATCATTTCCCACGGTGCCTTGATTCCTACCCTCTCAGTCATTAATCCAGCTGGTTTCTCATTCACCGGCTTTACCTGTTGGCAAACTTTACAACTCCTAACATATTTGGTTATATCGGCCCTCATTTTTGGCCAGTAAAACTTTGTCCCAATTCTGGCAAAAGTTTTTCTAACACCCATGTGTCCCGCTAGAGGGCCATCATGGTACTCCTGTAAAATAGCTAACCTATCATTTTTCCCTATCACTCTCTTCCATTCTTGATTATTTCCATGCACTACTACATAATTTGCCTTCACGAGTTTGAACAACTGACCTTGCTCAACTCGCCAGGCTGGATATCTAAGCGGATTTGAATTTACAGCTGAAATCATTTTATTCACCCAAGGGTCCGAATCCTCGTCTGAGATACCACCCAACTGTGGCACTCCTCGAGAGAGCATATCCGGAACGACGTGCTCCTTGCCCTTACGGTGGATGATTTCGAAATCAAATTGTTGAAGTCTAATTGCCCAACGGGCTAATCTACCCTGAGGATCTTTAAGATTGCTTAGCCATACCAAGGAATAATGATCTGTCACAACCGTAAACCGAACTCCTTCGATATACGGCCGCAACTTCTCAACAGCCCAAAGTACAGCCAAGCATTCTTTTTCTGTTGTGCTATAATTTCTCTCGTTCCTATTTAAAGACCTACTAAGGTAACAGACGACCTTTTCTCCCTCATCGAAGTTTTGCGATAATACTGCACCGATACCAAAATCTGACGCGTCTGTTTGTACGACAAAAGGCCGTTTAAAGTCTGGGCAAGTGAGTATAGGTGCTGCCACCAGACACTCTTTTGCCTTCCTAAAGCTATCCTCACATTCCTGATTCCAAATGAATTTCCTATTTTTCTTTAATAAATCCGATAAAGGCCGAAGTAATTCAGCAAAGTTTGGTACAAAACGACGGTACCATGAAAGTGTCCCTATAAAACTCCTAACTTCTTTTACATTCCTCGGTGCTGGAATCCTAACCATGCTTTCCACTTTCTCTGGATCTACGTGTAAACCATTTCGATCCACTATATACCCTAAGAATTTTAAAGAAGGCATGCAAAAATTGCATTTTTCCCTACTGACTTTCAAACCCGCTTCACTCAACCTTTTCATCACCTCATTGAGAATTTCGAGATGTTTTTCGAAATTATCTGTAATGATGATGATGTCGTCTAAATAGACGAAAACGAATGGCTCAAGGTCGGCACCCAAAACTGTGTCGATAAACCTTTGCCAAGTCGCAGGCGAGTTATGAAGACCGAAAGGCATTCTCCTAAACTGGAAAAGACCCCTCCCAGGTACCGTAAAGGCAGTGTAAGGCTTTGATTCCTCCTCCATAGGAATCTGCCAATACGCGGATTTTATATCAAGCGAGGACAAGAACCTTGCACCTCGAAGCCTATCTAAAATTGAATTTATATAAGGTAGTGGATAAGCATCCCTATCTGTGTTCTTATTTAACTTCCTATAGTCCACACAGAACATATAGGAGCCATCCTTCTTCTTAACTAAAAGTATTGGAGATGACCAAGCACTTGTCGATCTCTCAATAACTCCTGCTTCTAACATTTCGTTGAGTTCCCTATCTATATGTTCCTGCATTGCCGGAGAAACCGGATAATACCGTTGTTTAATCGGTTCCGCCGATGTCCTAATCTTGTGCTCAACCATCGTTGTGCACCCTAAGCCCTCAGGCATTTTCCTAAAAGATTCCTCAATAAGATTTTCTAACAGTTTAATTTCCCTAGCACTCAATTCAGAACGTTCTGTAATAGAACAAATCGAAACCGGCTGTTCCGAAAAACTCCACTCACGCGATCTTAAATCCGGGACAATACCCGACAAGGCCCAAAAATCTGCACCCAAAATCAACGTGAGTGGTAGAGTTGGTATAACAAGACAGTCGATCAATACTGCTTTGTCTTCTACTATAATTGGAAGAGAAAGAGTCCCTAAAACTTCAACACCTTTTCCGTCAGCTAAACGTACACTGCGGATCATATCTGTCTTTACTGAAAGACCTAAATTCTGAAAAATTTTCCAAGAATCCCTACCTATTATGGTTCTAGAAGCTCCTGAATCTAATAAACCTAAAAATTTAGAACCATAAATGCTAACTGTTAAAAATGGTCTCCTATCACTACCGTTTGCCTCTAACGTAAAACCTAAATGAACCTGATCCACCAACTGGTTACCAGCAGGTAACCTCTTCAATTTCTTCGAACTTCCTGCCCTGCTGGCGCAGGAGTCCGTTGCCCATTTCCCGAGCAGCGACGACAATTTTGTCTGCTGGTACCTAGCTCACCACAACCGAAACAACGCCTAGGAGCGGAACACCTGTTTGCAAAATGGCCTGATCCATTGCAATTAAAACACCTAACCGAAGACCTTTGATTTGAAGATTGAGCCCGACGAGCAGTTTGATTGTTTTCAGCAACAACCGAAACTGTTGGAGTTTCCAAACCTACGTATGCCAGATCCGGTTCTAGCAAATTCCTATTGTCCCTAACACTAGGTGGTGGAAGATACGACTCCACATTTGCCCTAACAGCTTCTAAATTCCTACCTAAAGCAACCAAATCGGATACGCAACTTGGTTTCGCCAACCCAAGTTGAGTTTGATAGAAAGGTGTCAAGTTCCTTTGAATCATTGACAACTTCCTACCTTCCGATATTGGCTCAGTTAACCTACCGAACAAGTTCTGCATTGTCGCCACATAGACTCCGATGGATTCATCTTTGCCTTGTGTGCGACGCCTGATTTCATCTAAAAGTGAATCATCATAATTCGGTGGCAAGAACTCCAGCTTCAACTCTCTGACGAGTTCTGGCCACGAATTAACTGATAACCTAATCGCCCTATACCAAATGAGAGCTTTTCCCACAAAAAGCTCCACTGCTGACTTAAAAAGTTGGGTTTCTGAAACCCCCCTAGCCGAACGAATTTCCTGAACCCTTTCTAAGAACGAGTTCACTGAGGCACCACAGCGCTCACCAGTGAACTTCACATCCCACTTCGAAATATTTTGAAACTTATCCCTACTAGCTATTACTTGTTCTACAATAGGGTTATCCTTGTTACCACTATCCTTATTTGTTCCTACACTATCAATTTGAGCTCCTAATCCCGTCGACTTGTCAACAGGAGGTTCAGCTGAAGGCTGCTTTTCAACTTCCTTCGTCTTCACCGGATCCTTTTGCTTTTTTTTCTCATCTATGTTATCATCATTTTTATCGGTCTCCTCTTCCTCATCATCCCCTTCCAATTCTGCCATAGCCATTATCAATCTGTTTTTTAAGGCTGACCTACTCGTCTCCTGTGTTTCATTTTCTGGTAAGGCCCTATCAATTCTACGTAAACCCCATTCTACCTTCGTAAGAATTTTTAAATATTCCTTCGAAGTTTCCGACTTTGGAGGATTTTCCAAAAGTTTCCCTATTTCACCTAGCTTCTTTTCCACAGCTTGGAAATCCTCTTCAAATTTGAAAGGATAGCCGGGAGGTGTAAAAGAATTCCTACGTTCTAATTTCAAAGCTGTCCTAAGCGTCTTGCGCATCTCCTCTACTGTTCCTACTGTCAGTCCACGACATTGTATTTCGTAAACTATTTCATCTTGTGACAATCTATTAACCTGACTAGCCTCCATTTTGAGAAATATAAAAAAAAATCAATAAAAAAAATAAAAAAGTTAAATAAAATGAATTAAAAAAATTATAAAATTATACGTTGACAACCCTACCACAATTCTTCCAAAATTCCAAAAAAAAAAATTATCAAAATAACCAAAAAGAATTTCAAAATTGAACACAAGGAAAAAAAAAATCACTATTAAAATTATCGCCACAATGACTTTTTTTTTTATTTATATTTCTTTTTTGGACACTGTCCCAAAATAACAATGTAATAATCGGTCCGATTATTATTACCTAATTCAAAACTGAATTAATTAAAAAAAACTAATAAAAAAAATTAAGAAATTAATGAAAGTATTAAAATTTCCTTCAAAATTGTAACCCAAGAAAAGGTACTATATCGAATTGGCAACCCCAATCGATATTCACCACACTGCGAATTATTTGCCCACACCTGTCAAAATAAACTTTTCCTCAAAACAAAATGGATACTTTACTCAAATAATAATGGCAAATAATAAAAAAGATAAATACAAAATGCACGAAAGAAAAATCACTCAAAATAATATATGTATATGTATAAAAAAACGAAAAATGAAAATGTAATAAGTAAAATAAAAACCTTACTTGATCTGAGAAAACTTTTGTTTGTTTACCAAGTATCCACAGGTTAAGCTCCACCAAAAATTTTCTTCACTCAATGGGCCTTGTATATGGACATATATGACGTATGCCCTTGAAAATAATGCACCACGAAAACGAACTTTTTTTGTTCCTATGAAAAGAAAAAGATATCACCAAGTAAATTCTTATTATTTGAAAAGATATTTTAAAAACACTTCCCTAAATCAAAACAAAAAAAGAAACACCAACAAACAATGAAAATTGTAATTCCTGCACTTTTTTTTTCCACCAATAAAACCACAAAGGGAGGCCCCACGTTTGGACGCCAATTGTTGTGAAATTTAATTTAAACGCGAATTTATGTTGGTAATCACTATTTTATATTTATGATGGCGGAACTACGATCCGCTAAAACAAGTAAATAATTAATAAAACGATTAATTAAATTAAACGAATATTGCACAAAAGGCCGGTGTGCGTCGCGAAAAGAAATATGGTTATGACAACTGTCAAACCAATGGACGCGTTTCGCAATTTCACAACAGGTAGCACAAAAGGTGCTGCCACCTGGATAGCTCAGCGATGGGGTGGGTTCAGCGATCCGTGGGGTTTTATTAATCGAATTCTCGATCAATAAAATTATTAATAAAATATTAATCAAAGCGTTTTGGATTTTTTTTGATAGATCAGGGTGTTCCTGAAATAAGAAAAAGGGCGCCAGTGATTTTTTTTTTGAAAGAAAGGAAATCACAAACCTTTTGGAGCGGAAAACAACGAAGATAAATTTTGAATTAAAAGAGAGAATTTGAAATTTTAAAAGAAGAATTTTAATGTTTTTAATTTAGCTTGGGAAACCTTACGAAAGCAGGATTAAAACCCAAGATCTTTTAGTAACTTTTTGAACAGCAGAACAAAGAAAGATGGACCGTTAATACTGTTGTCCCGAAAGAACAAAAACTGTATTTTACGGGTCGCGAGTTCCGCTTTATCGGAAAATTATCGAAAGCAAAAGCCAAACGATTACCAAATTTCCAACACAATTTTCAATTAAAAAAAAACGCAACTCACAATATTAGACATCAATAAAGAAATACTTAGCTTGCAAATCCGCAAATCCTGCCACTTTCTCCCTCCTAGCTGAGGTCAATTTTCCTCCTTTTCTTTTCCTGATCCTCCCCAAACTTTCTCCACCAATTTTCACTATGTTTCTTTCCAAAATGTTTCCACCACCTTTTTCGGCAATAAAAAAAAATCTCAAAAACTAAATAATAGATATATCACTTGAATTTCTTTTTTTTTTCAAATTTTCCAAAAATTTCTTTTAGGTCACTCAAGAACCATCGGTTCACTCTCTAGACGGGTAAGAAGTGCCCTCCCAGGCTTTCACCTTGCCTGGACGACCTCTTCTTTTTTTCCAATGCCCAAGTGCTTTCGGCCAACCAGAAAGCGTGGATCTCGATCGCGTCATCATTCAGCTACACCCCGCATATTTGCGAGAGTGAGCGAACGCAGTTGAGACCCCACCGCCTATCCTACTCGCACTTTACACCCCAGCTTTCAACATTGTCATCGCCACTGAATTCGCCGTCCTCTGGTATGACTTCCAGTGGGCGGGAATTCAATGGATGCATTCAGCCACCCTATTCACACCCACTCAATATTTAAAAGAAATTTTCAGAAATATTAAAAAGAAACTCGAGTTTAAAACCGTGTACATTTTTCCCCCTCGGACAAAAATTATTATCGTGAAAATCGATGGGAAGCTAATTTTAATGTTTAACATTTCGGAGCGGAGAAGTTGGCAGTGATTCCCTACTTCGCGATTCTACTCTAGATCGTTTGACTTTTGCGCAGATTAAGGGATTAAGGACTAGCGTTAACGTTCCATCTTGTACATAAAATAATTTAGTAAAATAGTTACGTTGGGCATTCAGCCATTCTCATACAGAGTCACATCTGCAATCGGGGACCAAGTGTCGCCCGTGCCACTTTTGGATTTGGGCGTGTTTGTGTCGACCCTCTGTCACACACGTATTTATTCTGTGGACCGTCCGTCACACAATTGTTTAGTTGGTAATTTACCAATTACGAGCACCTGTTTTGGTTGCTTTTCCAAAATACTTAAGAGCAGGTCACTGGTTGGTGGATACCAGGATTCAACTGAACTCTTCAAGCATTTTGGAGCTGCAACGAAAGAAGGAAGGTTGAAAATGGATTGGGGAAGAATGGATAGGTAGGTGCAACTTGTTGTGGTAAATTTTACCGCAACAATATAATTAATCCAGGTAAATCACCAAATTTTCTTTGCATGCAATTATTAAAAATTTCGGAAGCCGCATTGTTTCCATACGGTAACCTTAAAAATCTCTTTCTTCCAAATGGAGTATTGAATGTACAAAGAAAGGAGCTTTCTTTGTCTAGCTCAAGCATCCAGAAACCTGAATTTGCATCAAGTAGACAAAAAATTTAGAACCCGCTAGTTGTGCGCGAATGTATTCAAAATCGAGCATTTCAAAATGCGGACGTACTATAGCTTCATTTAAATTTCTAGGGTCCAGGCAAACTCTTAGTTCCTTATTAGCTTTTTCCACTAAAACAATGGAACTTACCCATGAAGTTGGCTCATGAACCTCCGCTATTACACCTAGTTGTTCCATTCGACAAAGCTCCTGCTTGTAACGTTGCATTAATTTAATTGGCACTTTTCTTGGGGCATCTATTTTAGGTTTTACATCTGGATTAACTTTTAAATTTATTTTTTCTGGCAAAAGACCTAAGCGTTCGAAAACATCACTGAATTCTCTTAGTAAATCATTACCACTATTATTATTACTTATTTTTAAAACTTTTTTAATAAGATTTAACTCTTTGCATGTTTTTAATCCAATAATTGGAATGCAATCATTTTTTTTAACTACATAAAATTCAATTATTATCATATCTGTTTGATTATTTAAACTACATTCTAATTTACAAATTCCATTATTAGCAATCTTTTCACCAGTATAGGAAACAATTTTAGAATTACTAGGCTTCAGTTTAATATTTTTTACATTAAGAAGTTTTAATGTTTTTTCCGATATAACATTGGCTTGCGCACCGGTGTCTAATAAGCAACTAACTTTTTTCTTGTTTATAATTAAATCTACTGTCCATAGATCATTACCGGTACTTTCGCTTCCTGATTGTTTTATTGTTCCCAAAAATAGTTCTTCTTCTCTTTCTTCAGCGTTATCAGCATTTACTAAACTTACATGGAACTTACTCTTGCACTTAACAGCATAGTGGTTTCGTTTGCCACATTTTTTGCATATGGATCCTAACGCTGGGCATTTGAAATGATGTTGCTGTCCGCAACGATAACAGGATTTTGATGTCTTTACATAATGGTTAGATTTATCTTCCGATGATGACGTCTTTATGTTGTTGCTTCTTTCTTTTACTGGTTTGGCTTTAAAACTGAATTTACCGCTGGATCTCGATGAAGGTGTGTGTGTAGTAGGTCTCTTGTCTACTTTTGCTATTACAGTTGTAGGGTTTTCAAGTTGCTTTGCCTGTACTTTTGCATTCTCCATAAGCCGTGCAATTTCTACAGCTTTATCAAGTGTCATTTTTCCATCTTGTAAAAGTTTATCTCTAATGGAATTATTTTCTCTGCTTAACCCACAGATAAATATATCTTTTACTATGTCATCACGCAAGTCTCCAAGCTCACATGATTTGCTTAAATTTTTTAAATTTGTGACAAATTCTGTTATGGACTCATCATTTACTTGCTTTCTCGTAAAGAAATTGTGTCTCTCCATAGCGATATTCTTCTTTGGTGAACAGAATTCTTCGAATTTTTGTATTGCCTCATCACATTTGATTGTATCCATATCAATATCAAAGGAGCTGAAGATGGGCAATGATTCTGCTCCGAGATAATGCAAAAATATGGCCACCTTTCGGGATTCTGATTCCTTTTCCATATTCGACGCTCTCATAAAAATTTTAAATTGCAGGATCCAACTTTTCCAGAGATCAGCTAAATTTTGACCAGATGTAAAATCTAACGGTGCTAACATTGGGAGAATTCCCGTGTGTCCTTCTTTTTCAGTCATATTTGTAACTTTTTGCTTTTGATCACTTTTAAATTCACTTTTCTTATCGTCAGTCATACTTAGGGTTCCCAACCGTACTATAATATATAGTATTGTACTATATTTCGGGTCTCTGTACTATATACTGCTGAAGAAATATATAGTACGAAAAAGTACTATATTTCAGTTTGATTTATCAATCATTTTGCAACATATAAACAAATATCAAACACACTTTGATTGCACTTTAAGGTTCCATTTTATACATGTATCCGAATAAGACTAAGTCTTGCTGTCAAACGTCTATAGTTTTCAAATGTTTTAAAAATAAAAGCTTGTTTCAAATATGGAAAGTGGAAGCGACAGTGGAAGTTCGTCAAACTCCAGTGATAAATTAACACCTAAAAAACGAAAGGTACACAAAAGTCTACAAAGACTACTACAACGCAATATTTATCTACAATTGGAAAAAGTGGAATTGGCCAGGTTTTCCAACCTTCTTTGTCGGTTTTTGTATGAATTGTCTCAATTCAAATCAATTGTTGACTGATTTTAATACTAAACGAAATTTTTACGAGAATAAAAAATATGAATGAGTTTAGCGACAGAAAACAGACCAAAAATGGCAATATATTTTTAAAAAATCCGAAAACAACTTACCAAATGTAATTTATTTTTTACACTCTATTCCTGCCACTTCTGCATTTACAGAAAGAATTTTTTTCAATTATGAATTCCAAATGGCGAGAAGAAGCAAGCATTTCACTAATCAAAAATGAACTTCTAATCTACATAAATTTGAAAATTGATTGCGATAAAGCCTATGACACATTTATTTTAAATACAAAATTGTTAAACGATGCTAAAAGCACAAAAAAATATAGATTTTATAAAAATAAATAATTACTAATAATATGTTTGGCCCTTTTTTAACCTTTTTATAAAATACTATATATTTTTGAAGAGTACTATATTTTTTATAGCTAATAGTGAAAAATACTATACTCGGTCGTAAAAAAGTTGGGAACCCTAGTCATACTATATAATTATTACGAGTACTTAAAACTAAACACTTTTTATTTTTCAATTTTTTACTTCTGACACCATATTGTGTTGTGGAGTTAGACCATATTTAAGACACCAGTGTTGAGTTAAGACTATTTCTTTATTCATATAAAAACTTATTCTACTTAAAACTATAACAGTTGTCTTATATACTAAACTAACTTAAACATACATAAATAATAGGTGTATGAATTTCACTTCTCAACTTCATTATGTTCATACAACAGTCAGGACTATTATTAGCGAAGAGAGACATCCCGAGCCAAGATACCTAGATGTGACAGCAATACTGGACGAAGGAATTATTTTTATGAACGACGACAAGGCAATCCAATTTTACGGGGACGCAGCGTCAACCTACCACCGTGGCTTAAAACCACCCCTACCCAACATCACAAGACAACCGGATTTGAACAACCTGAGAAGATGAAGAATAATCTTTAATGTATATATTATAATCCAACCAACGACAATTTTTTAAATAATTTTATTTTAAAAAAACAAACAATGTATATAGTTAGGCCCCTTATGTGCCAACAAAACTTAAAACTACCAAAATGTAATATTATTATGTAATATAGAATTAAGAACCAATTGTAAATATATATGTTCAATAAAAAAGTTAAACAGTTAAACGATAATTAGGATTATTTCCTCTGCGGTGCTGCCTAGTGTTATTAAGCAACTAGAAGTAGAACCAAGAAGCAAACTAAGGGTGTGTAGTACATCAAGGTAGCCTCTAAATTAAATTTTGGCATTTTGCCGTGTACTTTCCATCTTCCTCTTTCTTTTTGCCTTAAAGTTGTTTCATCAAGGCTAGGGAACTTATCCCACCGTCTGCTCGCTGTACCCCGCCTTCACTTCGGTTTAGGCTAGGGAATTTATACCACCGTCTGCTCGCCGTACCCCGCCTTGACCTCCGTTTAGGCTAGGGAATTCATCCCACCGCCTGCTCACCATACCCCGCATGCACTTCGGTCTAGGCTAGGAAATTTATCCCACCGTCTGCTCACCGTACCCCGCCTTGATTTCGGTTTAGGCTAGGGAATTTATCCCACCGTCTCCTCGCCGCATCACGCCTTTACTTTCGTTTAGGCTATGGAATTTATCGCACCGTGTGCTCACCGTACCCCGCATTGACTTCGGTTTAGGCCAGGGAATTTATCCCACCGTAACCGTCGTTATATTTACTTTAAGGAAATTAGAAAAATTGTAACCTTATTCATTAAGAGATTAATAAAAATTGTAATCTATTTGTAATCTATTTAAGAAAAAAAGTCCTTATAAAAAGTTAACTTGGAGGAACGTTCTAAAACCGAGTTTTATTTAGTTTTCTTTGGTGACCCCTTGGACCCCGCGCTGACCTACCTCAGCTGGAAACAAAAAAGCTTCACAATACCAATAGTTGTCTTATCTGGTAGTATGGGTACTGTTGTTCCACTTTTAGCGAGTTCGTCAGCTTAACAGTTTCCTGGAATGTCCCTGTGGCCCGGCACCCAACATTTTCATTTCATTTATTTATTTAGTTTGCATATAAACATTAAGATATAATATCTTATAAACTAGTTTACAGCTTCAAGGTTTGTAAAATAAAAAGAAGAAAGACTACCCTAATAAACGTCATTTAGACAAGGATTTTATAAATATGTATTCATTTAAAAAAATTAAGAATCAATTACAAGTTTAATTCAAGTAAGAAAAAAAAAAAAAGAAACAAAAAAAAAAAGAATATGTATATATAAAAAAAAAAAAAAAAACTTTAAAAAGGAAGGAAAAGAAAAATACTTTAAGAAAATAAATATCTCCAATTATTTATTTTAATAATTTTAATAAGAACACAGACATTTTCAGCTAGACTGAAAGTAGACACGTAACTTTCTCCGAAACATGGACTCGCCCCTCAGTTCCCTAACATGCCGTGGCAGAGTATTCCACAGGCGAGTAGCATTAATGAAGAACTGCCTCCTGGAAGTTAAATATTTATATCGCGGGTGAATTATTGTTAGGGATCTATCTGAGGAACCAAATCTTAATCTATCGAAAAGATACCGAGGTTGATGTGTTTGAATTACGTTAAAGAGTAGTATGAGGGTTCGAAAACGTAATAGATTATCTAACGAAATGTTAGAGATTTGCCTTGAAAAATTGGAGACGCTGTCATATCTTCTTAGTCCATATATGTAACGGGCAATGCTATTATAAGCCACATTAAGTTTCCTCCTGCTGGCAGAATCGCAGTCACAGTAAATTTCGCACCCAAATGATAAAATTGGTAAAACCAGTGTTTTGGCGAGCATTAAACGAATCTTTAGGGGCGTAAAATACTGCGAAGTCCATAACATACGAAGAACACCATAAACTTTTCCTACCGCTGCGTTGATGTGCCTATCCCAAGTTAACTTTGTATTAAATAACATTCCTAAATTTCTAGCTGTTTCTACATATTCAATGGGGGAATTATTGAGTAAAATAGTTGGAAAATATGAAAGGCTCAAAGAATTTCTACTAACAACTATGCATTTGGACTTAATTGGATTTAGAAACAGACCATTCCTTTTAGACCACAGTGAAATTCTTTCCAAATTCAAGTTGATAGCGTTTGCGCAGTCTTCGATGAGTCCAAGCGGACAGCTTCTGAACAATTGAACATCGTCAGCATACATTTGAATAGATGAGGATGAAATAAGTGAGGGGAGTTCGTTTATATAGAGGGAGAAAAGCAAAGGTCCAAGTATTGATCCCTGGGGTACACCTCTTACAGTCGGTAGGAAACTTGAGACATTAGTACCTATCACAACAGCTTGCTTCCTATCAGAAAGATAGGAATACAAAAGGTTTACGGCTGAAGGAGAAAATTTATAAAGCATTGACAGTTTATTACAAAGGATAGAATGGTCAATCGTGTCGAAGGCTTTAGAAAAATCTAAAAGAACCAGGAAGGTCACGTGGTCCTCATCCAAGGCCAGCCTCATATCTTCGACAACGTTGATAATAGCTGTGATACAGCTATGTTTTTGTCGAAAACCAGACTGCATAGGAGATAAAATGTTATTTATTCGAAGATGAACTTCCATTTGTTTTTGCAGAACTCTTTCAAAAACTTTGGACAAAAATGGAAGAACAGAAATTGGGCGAAAGTCATTACCTATACGCGTTTTGGGAATCGGTATAATTTTCGACAATTTCCATAGGTTAGGAAAAATACCAGTCATTAATATGATGTTAAATGCATGTGTTACATAAGGCACAATAACAGGTAAAATTGCTTTTATGAAGACTGGGTGTAGTCCGTCGAGACCAACAGCATTTGACTTGATAGACAAAAAACATTCGACTAAGTCACTACTATCTATACAAGAGAACTCAAAGCCATCTTCTTGTGGTTCAACAGGACTTGTCGAGGCTTGACACTGAAATGGAATCGGTAAGGTCACAAATTGACGATTAAGTGCCTCAATATCAATATTTTCCCTACCGGCATTATTTTGCTTACCTATTCCCATTTCCCTCAAATTTCGCCATAAATCTCGACCTTTCATGGACGGACTCAGCCGGTTATTATACAAACGTGATTTTGCCGTTCTTATCTTAACCACTACCAGATTACGCAATCTACGATAAAGTTGATGGTGGACATCCAACCTGTAATGTTTCCATTGGTTGTAGGCTTCGTCTCGTTGTAGTAAAAGCAGCCGAATCTCATTTGTAAACCAGGGACGAGAGCCATGGTGGGTGGTTTTAGATCTCAGAGGGACATGAGTATCAAAAAGGGTTACAATATTATAATTTATAAACTCGATTTGATCACTAGGAGAGGTTAAATTGTAAATGTGATCCCAATTTATGCTTCGAGTATTCAGCTCTAGAGCATTGTAATCGATGTTTTTAAAATCTCTAAATTCGAAAGTGGTATTAGGGGAAACAAAATCAAAGTCAAAGGTAAGATACATGAGATCATGTCTTGAAAAGCCTGGTGCAGAAATTTGATCGTAAAGTAAAACACAATTTAAGTCACTAACGAAAAAAATGTCTAACAGGGTACTAGCATCTCTGGAAAAATGAGTGGCGCAGGTGGTGTTGACTGGGAATAAATTAAATGATCTCATACTTTCAGTAAGGTGGTTTTCCAGCAAAATATTGCTGTTTAAATCCCCACAAATAATGATTTTCGTTGAGCAAATTGATTTTTCTTCGAGAAGTGTAATCAAGGGGGTTACATCGATATATTTATTCGGCCTGTAAACAGACCCGATTAAGACACTATCATCGGAATCAGACATAATATTTACAAATAAGAAATCGATTGAACTTCCGACTTCCGATCTACAATTTAATTTACATTTAATGCTTTCACGAATATAAATAGCTGTCCCACCACCTCTTCTCCCATCGAGTCAATCTGCACGAAAAAGCTTATACCCTCCCATACTACACATACCATAGCTTACATCATCATTGAACCATGTCTCCGTAATGCAAATTATATCTACATTTGATCCCTCAAACAAATACCTCAACTGATCAATTTTTGGTAGTAAGCTTTGAGCATTAAAGTGACAAATGCGTAAGCCACTCTTTTGACGCACTAAAACACGAATCATAGTACGAAGCGTTCCATTATTCATATCACCTGCGAGAACTCTACCAGATTCACCATCTTCTGAAATCATCATATAATAATAAAAAAAATTGGTAAATGCATGTAAAAGGGAATGAGCGGCGATGAAAGCTTCAAAAGCACGAGTCCACATCCAGTCATTCTGATGAATGAACATTTATTAAGATGTAACATAAATAAATGGAGATGTACAAGAGAAAGAAAAATAATCATTTTATATTAAGGAAAAAAAAAGAAAAAAAAGAAGTACCTAATAATAATATACCTATAAATAACAATATCTAGTTAAAAAAAAAAAGAAGAATTTTAGGCGAATTGAGTTTTTTAATAACAAAACAAAAATTAAATATTTAAAAAAAAAAACCCAGGAGGGGAAAAATTAAAAAGAGAAAAAAAATTATTCAAATAAATTAAATGTTCATAGGTGGCCTGGCAATGTCATCCAAATAGTTTAGGCTTTTGATGTGTACTGCATCCTCTTCAGGGCGAAGCTTGATATAGACAAGACCTCGTACCGTAAACACGGATGAATTTTTTTTTTGTTTTTTTAGTTCGAGTGACTGGCGCAGCATTATATTGTTTTTTTTTTGTAAGACATTCTCGCAAGTAAATAAACGATAGAGCGTTGGAATTGGAACTGTTAAGTCCTAAATCGATTAGTGAAAGTTGTTTCTTTTTCTCGTTCCGGTACTTTGCAATAGAAGAGAGAACATAATTTTTCTCATACGCTGATCGGAATTTGACGAAAATTGTTGTGTTATTATTGTTATTATTTGTTTTCGGGCGTGTGCGAAAAATATCGCTTAAAACCGGTGGTTTTATATTAATAACGTGACAAAGGTGGTTAAAATAACTTCGGAGATTTTCGTCGGGAACATGAGGAACTCCAATTAGCACAGCATCCCCGGCTATCCTCTTGTTATCATACTCTTCTTGTATGTTTTCAATTTCGAGTGTTTTTGTAGAATTGATAGAAAGTTCGGATTTCAAAACAGCCAGATTTTGTTTATTATCTGATAGAGATGATTTAAGCAGAGTAATTTCGGATTTGAGTGAATCAATGACAGTGTTACAAGTGGTGTGTGATGATTCAAGTTGTGTGACTCTGGCATTAATTTCAGAGATATTTTTGTTTATGTCCGCGAATTGGTCTTGGATGGTGAGCACAAGTTTAGCATTTTCTTCTTTTAATTGAGTGGTTAATAAAGAAATAATGGACTCACTTTGTTGCTTGAGTTTCTCATCCATAATCTTCCACATGTGGTCATCCAATGCCATTTTGGGAGCTTTTTGTTGCGGCGAAAATCCAGGTGAGCAGCTTTGTTGTAAAGGTTTCAATTTGAGTTTTGAGTTTGAGTTTGGTGGTATTTTATTTACTCCTGACATTAAAAAGTGTATGTGAGTGAATATACGATATGGTTCGATGAGGTTCGACGACGCAACACGAACAAAGAAATGTCTTTTTTCTATATACATATATATTTATATTTTTTTTTTCTTCAAATTTTAGTTTTTAGTTATTACTTTATTTTATCAAGATAGTTTCAATTTCAACCAACGATATTTATGTTATTTATCTTTAAAACAATAGTTTGCTTTCAATCACTTTACTAAATTTATACTTGGTTAATAAATTTGGATAAAAAAAATTGCCCGCCAAAGAAAAAGACGTCTATACGGTAGCTATCTTCATTATTATGGTGAATGTTGAACTACTCCGCCATCTCAATGAAAGATGATCGATAGTTTTGGGCTGTTATAGAATTTTTAGAAACAGAGTCCAGAGATTTGATGGCAGCTTGGCTGTCGGAGAAGATGCGGATATCAGTAGTTGATATCACGTTTTCTTTAAGCCAAGATAAAACTTCTTTAATCGCTAAAAGTTCCCCCTGGAACACGCTACATTGATTAGAAAGACGAAATGAGAGACCTAAATTAAGTCTGTCTGAGTACACGACTCCACCAACCCCGTCGGCGAACGGATTCATCTTTCAAGAAATTCTAATCCTCCCAAGTTGATCTGGATGGGATGGTAACTTAAAAGTTTTTGTTGAAATGTGCTTGAGGTATAGTGTAGTAACACTTGAACATGATTTGAACGAATTCAGGATTACCGAATGGCCAATTTCATTATTGAGCCACTGTGAAGAGGCTTTAAGACGAATAGCTTTACTTGCGGCCGTTTGTTTACTAAAACGTCTGGGGGTATCAAATGGAAAAGAATGTTTAGTGCAGCAGAGGGGGTGGAGCGAAGTGCTCCACTCGTGCACAAACAGGCAGTTCATTGGACCTTACTAAGTTTATCACAATTTGTAGTTTTATCTAGAGCGGTCCACCAGACTGCTACTCTATACGTTTGAATCGGTCTTATTACCGAAGTGTATAGCCAGTGAGTTATGCGGGGTTGAAAACCCCATTTATTCCCAATGGCTTTTTTGCTGGAGAAAAGAGCCACCGTTGCTTTTTTAACTACAAGATATTAGGTTTCCAGCTTAACTTCTTATCCAAAATAAGACGCAGATATTTTGCTTCGGTTTTCACTGAGCCCACACCGATCGGCCCAAAGGATTAATTACTGCTATGGCAACATCGTCCGCATAGGCAATCACCCTGTAGCTTTCAGCTTCTAGGCACATTAGTAGCTCATTTACTACCAAGTTCCAGAGAAGAGGAGATAGGACGCCACCTTGTGGCTTACCTCTACTGACAGATCTTCTAGCAGTACAGTTACCCACTTTTTAATTGATAATCCTGCTAGTCAGCATTTGATTAATCAGTTCACTAAGTGACCTTTCCACTTTCAAAGATGACAGTGCTGATGAGATTGCAAAAACGTCGACATTGTTAAAAGCACCTTCTATATCTAGGAAAGCCACAATTGTATATTCTTTATAATGAAGGGAGTATTCGATAGTCTGTACTAGTTAATGAAGAGCAATTTCTTGTTGGGCATTAGATAGTGGCCTCGTATTAATACTTTGTAGTGTAATAAAATCATTTATTTATTTCATTAACGTAAAATCATTTCAATCATTTCTCATTTCTCAAACGTTAACAAAGCCACATGTCGTATTCGGTCGACACAACTAAAGTAGTAATTTCATTGATATTTGAAACTAAAAAGTTTAAATTCAAATTTATTTATTTGTTTGTTTTTGTCAAATGAAACTGAGCGTTGTGCTCAATGAAGAAACATTACATTACATATAGTCAATGAAGGAACATTACAACTTAATCGTAAGTGGATATCAATCAAACGTTCAAAAGTTTTTTGAAGGGATGATGATAAGCTAATAGGTCTAAGATCTTTTGGGCTTACAACAACTTTAACTTCTCTCCATAGCAGTGGAATATGGGCTAGATTTAAACAGCCTTTAAAAACAGCCTCCAGAATAGGCAAAATGACAGTTGAATTCTTTTGTAATTCAGCTGGAATAATGCCGTCAGGCCCTGCCGATTTGTATGGTTTGAAGCTGTTGAGAGCCCAATGTAGTTTGTCCCCTGTAATAAGACCTTGTGGATAAGTTAAAAAATTATTTGACCTGTTAGGGTCAATATTACTAACAATTACAGAGCTTCCTGGGAAATAAGTATCCAGTAACAAGTTGAGTGATTCTTAACATGAGTTGGTCCAGGAGCCGTCGGGATGTTTCAAGCCACTAGAGAGGATTTTTCTTAATCTAGAAGCTTCGGAGGTTTCTTCTATACTACCACAGAAGCTCCTCCAGGAATAACGTTTGGTCTTTCTCAGTTCTTTTTTGTATTTCTTTAGAGATGCCTTATACTCCTTATAGGAGTCCCAATCTGACACCTTTCTAGTGCGTTTAAGCTCGATTGAAAAGTTTTCTAAAGCCTTTCCTGAGCAAATTCACTCTGAACTCCAACAGTGTGACTTCCTTTTTCCTCTTATTTGAAAGGGAGGACAGGAGATGGCCAGTGATTTGTTAAGGGCTGATGTTAAATCTTTGACTTTGCCATCAAGATCGTCAATGTTGGATGGAACACTCAAAAGATCGGGTTTAATTAATTAATTATCGATGCCAACCAAAAAGTACCTTTGGCAGTTTTCAGTCTTGAAACGGTAGTATCTCGATCGCTGAAATTAGGGAGGCCGAAGCCTAAGCCTTTTATTTATTTATTTATTTATTTGTCAATCAAGTTACAAAACTTTATAGTGACTTTAAAAATAATATAACAATATTAATAATATACAATTTTAAATAAAATAAATAATTATGTGTAAATAAATAAGAAATATAAAATTACAATAAATTCAATATATCTTTCTTAATATTACATCTAGTTTTATTAAAATCAATAACAACATAAAAATCATTTAAAGCAACACAAGAACTCGTAATTGGATTATTTTTAGCGTAATTTGTAGTATGGTAAGGAACATTCAAGAAATTTTCATCTCTAGGTCTCAAATAACGAGAAGGAGCATAAATATTATATTACATAGAAAGTAACATCGGGCAATCAATATTAGAGTTTAAGACATCAAACGCAAAGAGAGCAGAATATAATTTTCTTCTAAATTCTAGAGATTTTAAATCAATCAAGATACATCTGGTCTCATAAGACGGTAGATTAACTCCTCTAAAAGTTTTTCGTAATGCGAACTTAGTAAATCGCTTTTGAATTTTTTCTATTCGGAAAGTACTTATTTGAGTATATGGATTCCAAATTATGCAACAATATTCTAATATTGGTCTTACAATTGACAAATAAAGACTCTTAAGAGTATATGGATCTTCAAAAAACTTTGAGTTTCGCATCAAGAAGCCTAACATCGAATTTGCTTTAGATATTACTTTATCAATTTGAATTGAAAAAGTCATTTTGGAATCAAAAATAACCCCCAAATCTTTTTGGTTCATAAATCTTTGCAAACAGATATCGTCAATTTTGTATTCAAAACTTATTGGGCTATGAATTCTTGAGTACGTCACAACACAACATTTATTAACATTGAAAAATAGTCCATTTCGGTTACACCAATTAATTATATTGTTAAGATCTATTTGAACACTAGACGCATCCAAGGGTGTTTTTATGCACTTAAAAATCTTAAGGTCATCAGCATACAATAAAAATTCTGAATTTGAAATGCAATTTGGCAAATCATTAATGAAAAGAAGGAAAAGAAGTGGTCCAAGATGACTGCCTTGGGGTACACCGGAAAAATTATAAATTTCTTTTGACAAAACATTACCAATCTTGACATATTGTTTACGCCCTACTAAATAGCTATGAATCCAATTCAAAAGTGTGGAGTGAAAACCAAATAGTTCAAGTTTTTTCACTAGAATGTTATGCTGCACACGATCGAAAGCTTTCGAAAAATCAGTGTAAATAACATCACACTGATAACGGTTTTCTAAACAATTTAGACAGTAAGAAGTAAATAAAGACAAGTTTGTTACAGTCGATCTTCCACTCATAAATCCATGTTGGTTTTCAGATATAAAATTTTTAACTAGACTATTAAGCTTATTTTTAACTATGGCTTCAAAAATCTTAGGTATAACCTGAAGTTTTGCTATTGGCCTGTAGTTTTCAATAGAACATTTTGAGCCAGATTTATGTAAAGGTGTTATCAAGGAATGTTTCCAGATATCTAAAAACACACCTTTTTGTAACGACAGGTTGAATATATAACACAATGGAGCTGCAAGATATAATTTACAATTTTTTAGAAGAAGTGGTGGAATATTGTCAAGTGCAACAGATAAGCTGTTATCAAGAGATGACAGTGCCTCTAGTACATCTTCAACAGATAAAAAAAGAGATCCAGCTGCAAAATTATAATTGTTATTATGACCCATTTGATCATCATCAATTTTTAAGTCACAAAAATTAGCTTGAAAGAAAGATGCAAAATTGTTGCAAATGTCATTAAGATTATCGAATGAGATGCCTTCATATGACATATTAGATGGGAATCCTAAAGATTTACGCTTCGTATTTAAAAATGTCCAAAAACATTTAGAATTTGATTTAATCTTCGACTCTAGAGACCACATATATTGTCTATAAACAATTTTTTTTAAAAATTCATATTCTTTTCGAGTTTGATAAAACTGTTGACGAAAAGAAGCAGAAATCTTACTTTTCTTATGAAGTTTACTCATAATATTTTTAAGCCTCGATAAACTTTTATTGAACCAAACTGGTTTTTTCGATTCTTTAAAATGATTAGTAGGAACGAAACGCGAAATGGCAGAATCTAAAATGTTCCGAAACACAGAAAAAGCTAGTTCTAATTCATTATAATCAAAAACAAGTTGCCAATCAATCGATGCAAAATAATTATTCATTGACATGAAATCAGCCTTTTTAAAATCGTATTTCATTTCAACGTTACAAGAAGAATTTAATTCTATTAAAACAGATAAATTGAAATTAATTTCAAGTGCTTTATGGTGTACACTGTTTTCAAGTAAATTAAAATTAGCTTCATCTAAGTGAGCTTCAAGATTTTTATCAATAAAAATTAAATCTAAAATGCGACCAATGGAATTATAAACATTGTTAATTTGGTTCATATTTAAAGCAGTTAAGCTGTCAATAACTTTACATTCAAAATCTTTATTAACATTATAAGGAAACATAAGATTCTCATCATTAGAAAATAGCCATTTAATATCCGATGAATTAAAATCACCCAGAACTATCCAGTATGAATTTTCATCAACAATATTTTTTATAATGTTCTCTATTTTTTTTATATGAGCATCATAAATAGAATAATCAGATAATGGTGGAATATAAGAAATAAAACAATATAAGTGGATATTCTTACGTTCAAAAGAAGAATCAAGAGAAGGTATATCAATACGTACACATATTTGTTCAATTGAAGTATTATATAAATTAATTTCAATACTTGGATAAATAGATCTAATCGCAAATAATACACCTCCACCCCTGCTTAAACCAGTTAATGAAGTGTTGGAGATTGATCTGTACTAACTGGAGCATATTGACTACAACTTAGTTAGATCGGCCTCCACAACAGTGAGGTTATGAACTTAGAAGTTCTTCCTCATTTAGAAGATCCATTTTAGTGGAGTCTTCGGTCCCCATGTCGGATAGACCGTCGGCGTTAAGGAGAGACTCCGCTGTGAGCAAGGGTATCCCGGAAGCACCGTCATCTTCAGGGTGTGGAGGCGCGCACGCTGCGTCGCACTCATCTTTTTTATAAACCTTAGGGTCATGGTTTCAAACCCAACCTTATCACACCTTTGGTCTGCCCCAGAGGAGCAAGGGAGTCCTTATTCATCACAATGATTGCACCTCTATAAAGACCCCTCTGCTCCTCCAGTTTCGCGACTTTTTAGTCATGAGTGGGTAGGGATGGGTTCGATAGCTGTATAATTTGGAGTATTTCATCCATACCGGAGGGTTCGGCTGGGATCCAGGTGCGAGTTAATGATCATTATATCATTTTGACTAAGCATTAGAAATAAATACCTAAGATAAGAAAAACAAAGAAAAGCAAAAGATAACAAATGTTTGTACACAAACCAATAAAAAGATACCTAAGCATTCAAAATAAAAGATAAAAATTTATTTAAGCAATAAATATATTTATGGTCACGTACACAAGTATATAATTATCTTTCGCTTTTCACATAGTTTTAAGATTTATATAAATATAGAGCCCTATGGAAGATATACTCACTCTTGATGATACTATCGATTCGTTCGGTTACTTAGCTACTATTTCTTACGTTAAGTATATTCATTATTAGTCAGTGTAACAGTGTAACAATATATTTTGTATTAAATAAAGAGCATCAGCTCAGTAATTAAATATTTTAAAATAAAAGTGTTCATTGTTCATTAATTGGCGATCTTGCCAGGAGGAATTTAGTATATCTCTATATTCCACGGGCTGACCAAATTAAAGTGTAAAATTTCACTAAGAAAACTTTAAACAAATAAAAACTTTAAAGTGCAAAATCAATTCAGTGAAATCTTTGAAGGACGGAAGACAAATATTTCTTACCTACATCAAGAATATTTAATTCTATGTGAGTATAGTGTTGAGGGTAATTAACTCAATATAATATTCAGTGACTGAAAATAAAAAATAAAACTACGGAACGTGTATCTACATATGAATTGAGCTTTTCGGGTTAATTTAATTCAGTGACAAAATATCAAGTTGCATCAATATAATTGAGCTTGAGAATTTAAGGTTGTATCAACATAAATATTGAGCCTTATAAAACCAATAAATTTAAATTAAAACAAATAAATAATAAAATAAAAATGGATCAGAAGATTGCAGATATCTTAGCAAGACTACAGATAGTCGAAGACAGAAATAAAAAACTATCAGAAGAAAATTCTGTATTAAAAAATGCACTGCACAAGCAGGAAAGGTTAAATGGTGATTTTATCAATAAAATCCAAACCATAAATAAAACAATTACTGTTGTACCAACCAATGTTCCAGTGTTAACAGAAGTTACCACAACTTACGAAAATGGTAATGAAATCCAACTAGAAGCTTTTAAAAGTTTAAAAGAATTTAACGGAGAAAAGGCAAACTATAGAATTTGGAGAGAAGAAGCTACTAGATTGATGGATAGTATAAAACATTTTCAAACTCAACCCAAATACGCTGCAGCACTTACAATAGTGAAATCCAAAATCCAAGGCAATGCAGCAAATATTTTGGCAAATCACAATACGATATTTAATTTTGACGCTATGAAGAATAGATTAGATTACACGTATAGTAACCAGGAACCACTTTACGTTCTACAAGATAAACTAAAAAATCTTAGACAAGGTAAAGATAATTTAACTGATTATCACGATAAAGTGAGTTGTGCTTTAAATCAAATCATGAGTAAGATATTGATGAGTGGGGAAAGTGATGGCGTCAACCAAAGAATGTCGCAGCATGCAATGGAGGACGCAGTAAGAACATTTATTGATGGAATAAATGACCATTTTACTAAAGGAGCGTTATACACAGCATCAATCGTAGATCTGGAACAAGCTTTTGCAATAGCAAGAAAAATAGAGCATGACAACAATTATAGAAACATGCACATCGTAAAAAACTTCAGTGAAAATAATACTAGAAGACAACATCATGATGAAAAACATGAAAGACAAAATAATAATGTGAATAATATAAATTCAGTGAACAGAAATAATAATTATATGCAACAAAATAATGCAAGCAGAAATCCATTCAGAAGTCAACAAAATATACCGATGGAAGTTGATAATCGAGGAACACTACAACCTCAACGCAGATTTGAACCACAGCAGAGACAGCAGTTCTACAATCAACATACAATCAAACGAGAACGAGAAAATTCGGGTCAAGTGAGAACCTACAGCAATGAAGCAGCGGCAACACCATTTAAGCAGCAACGTGTCAACAAGCACACACTGAAGGATTACTATCCATACACTGAAGATGAAGATGACAACTACTCTATAGAAGGAAATGGTACTCAGGTAAATAATTTAAGAAAGGACCATTTAAACTAATAGATGGGTTGCTCAGCCTTAATTTAACCAGTAAATTCACAAACAAAAAATATAAATTGATGATAGATACGGGAGCAACCCATAATTATGTAAAGAAAGAATGCAAAATCAGTGAAAATATTAAAATAAATAAAGTAAAAATGAGAAGTATACACGGATATACATTGATAGAACATAAGCGTGAAATAGTTGTATTCGGACATAATTTAACTTTTTATGAACTAGATGATATCGATGGATTCGATATGATACTAGGCCTAAACGGTTTAAAAATATTAAAAGCAAAAATAGATCTTATTAATTTAGAAATTATCAGCATGTGTACTGAGAACTCTGTTGAAGATACAAAATTTACCCGATTTGCCATTCCAGCATAGTTGAGGAACATTAGAAATGAAAAAAGCTTTATGTATTTATGTATGTACATTGAATGTCAAATTTAAATGTTGAGCAACTTTTCTGAACATAGGTACCAACATCATAACTTTCCTAAAAAGGGTCAAATACATGTGGTTTAAAAAATTATTGTTTTGTATTAAATTTTTGTTTCTATTAAATACGCAATTTAATAAGGTTTTTCATATATAGTTTTATGTGACTGTGCTATGATATAATACAAAAAATGTAGTCCGATATTCTAGCTAAATTTTAAGACCTTAATGAACGGATTTTTAGAACCGAAGTTATAAGCAAGCCAAACCAAACACAATGTATCTTTACAATTATTATACCGACTACAAATTTACGTAGGTACATATGAACATTTAGCATTTTTTTTCCGACGCGAAGCAAATTTGCCACGATTGTGGTTTTTTATTGCACAAACTCCGCCGCCGCCGGCTTTAGAATACTATATTCCTCTCGCCAATTGGTGGTTGAAAGTATTTTAATGCTTTTTTTTTTAATCAACTTCCTCGTTGAATTAAATTATTTGTCCGATATTTATTTTCATGTTTTTAGTATAAAATTTTGAATGATTTTGAAATTTTTTTGCTCTAACACGCCAGTCATTTTTCCTTTCATTATATACCTTAATATTGAAAATCGGATAATTGGATCGAAAGATATAAGCATTTAAGTAAACGCAAATCGGATATTTTTCGGATTTCGCAAAAATCATCATCAAAAACATACCCATTTTTTTCCTACGAACATTTCTCCTTTTTTTCTGTCCGTTTTATCATCTTCTTCGTTTTCTGTTTCCTCAAACTAGTAACAACAAAGCATGAACGAAATAATTGTGTTTATTTTGTTTAGTTTGTTTATTTTTTTTATTTTGTTGATTTTGTTTATTTTGTTTATTCCCCTCACGTTTCGCCCCCTTTGTCTACTAGGCGTTTCATATTTTTTTGATTTTTTTATATTGTATGCCTCCGTTTAAACATTTCTAATGTTAAAACTTAATTATTTAATAAAAAACGAAGTAAATGAAAAATGTAAGGAAAGAATAGATTTATTAATGAAGGAAAATTTTAGTATAGGGCCACTCCCATTTACAAATACTTCTGAGTGTACAATACGCACACAGAATAACAATCCGGTTTATGTGAAACAGTATCCATACCCGATTGCAGATAATGAATTCGTGAACAAAGAAGTTCAAAAACTTTTAAATGAAAATATTATTCAAAGGAGCAATTCTCCATATAACAGTCCCATCTGGACAGTTCCTAAAAAAGGATTTGATGAAAACGGTAGACCGAAAAGAAGAATGGTCATTGATTTTCAAAAATTAAACTCCCAAACAATTGCGGATAAATATCCAATTCCGGATGTGAATATGACTATCCAAAACTTAGGTAAAGCAAATTACTTTACAACATTAGATTTAGAATCAGGTTTTCACCAAATAAAGATAAAACCAGAAGATAGAGAAAAAACCGCATTTGCAGTAAACGGTGCAAAGTATGAATTTAAAAGAATGCCATTTGGATTGAAAAACGCACCAAGCGTATTTCAAAGATGTGTAGACGATATATTAAGAGAATTTATGGGAAAATTCGTGCATGTCTATATAGACGATGTTCTTATTTATTCACATAGTGAAGAAGAGCATATGCAACATATAGAATTAGTATTTGCAGCTTTAAATAAAGCAACACTCAAAATTTCAGATGAAATTTTTCCAAACAGAGGTAGAATACCTAGGACACATAATAAAAAATAATAGGATATGTACTAATCCAGATAAAATCAAAACTATAGAAGAATTTCCAATACCTAGAAATATAAAAGAATTGCGAAGTTTCTTAGGACTTACAGGATATTATAGGAAATTTATAAAGAACTATGCATATATAAGCAAACCACTTACAAATCACCTTAGAAGTGATAATGGTAAAATAACCGCTAGAATGAGCGAGAAAATTGAAATAAAATTAGACGCAACGGCAATAGAAGCCGCAAATAAATTAAAGAACTCATTAAAAGAAACAGTTGAACTATTTCAACCTGATTTCAATAAACCCTTTGAATTAACTACAGATGTATCCAATATAGCATTAGGAGCAGTACTTAGTCAATTTAATAAACCAATTTATTTTTTGAGTAGAACATTAAATAAAACTGAGGAAGAATATTCCACGAATGAGAAAGAACTATTAGCCATAGTATGGGCATTACAAAAATTACGTAATTATATATATGGAATAGCAGATCTAACCATATATACGGATCACCAAAGTTTGACCTATTGTATTTCAGAGAAAAACCCAAATTTAAAATTAAAAAGATGGAAAGCCATTATTGAAGACTACGGAGCAAAATTAGTCTATAAACCAGGTAAAGAAAATGTCGTAGCAGACGCATTATCTAGACAGGAAGTTCACACTAGTACAATTGAGACTGTACATCTCAAGAAAGTTCCAAAGAAACACTTATCAAACACGTGAACCAACCATTAAATTTTTATAACACACAAATTATCCTGAAAAACGATAAGAATATTAACGAACTCAAAACAATAAACTTATTTCCAAAGAAATGCCGACATGAACTCACATTCAAAAATAGCAAGGATCTCACCGCACAATTGAAAGAAATACTAAGCGATAAGCAAATAAATGCTATACATAGCGATTTAAAACTCATACATGAGCATGAAAAAGTGATCACTGATACTTTCAACGTAAATATAGTCTTCACACAGAAATTACTCGAGGATGTGAAAGAAAGAGATAGGCAGGTAGAAATCGTAAGAGAAACTCATGATAGAGCACACCGAGGTTATAAAAATAACATGCGTGAAATCCTGGAAAAATATTATTGGCCGGAGATTAAAGCCAATACGAAAGAATACAACAATAAATGTATTTCATGTTTGTATGGACGATATGAACGTCACCCCAATAAACAAACGTAGAGAACGCGAAACTCGTAAAAAATAGAATAGACGATGTTTACCCTATTTAATAATTTTGAATATATGTACCATGTAAAAAATCTAACTGAAATAAGAGAACCCTTTGTAGGAATTGAAAATAAAGTTTTAGATTTAACATTAGAAGAAGAATTCTGGCAATCGAAAACGGTATAAATAACTTAGTTATTAACAATAATAAACAAAGATTAATTAATAAAGATATTCAGGAGAAATTAAGCTCTTTGAAAGATAACAATATACATTTAATATTGGAGAATACTTATTTAGAGTTGTCTAACTTAATGAAAGGCATCAATTTAGCAAAGAATAATATATTCTTCAGTGAATCAGTTAACATGCAAGATATTAAAGAAATAATCAAACATGAAACGTTAAATTTACCCATTATTAATATATTGGAATATAGTGAAATATTCACAGCAATAACTAATGATTTAGTTGTGCTAATATATAAATATCCGATTATCATAAACAAATGTAACCTTTATCAACTTACACCCATTAGTAACAAATTTGGTAAACCAAATATAAAAACAAATATAGCTTATTGTAATAATAAAGATTTTATTCAAACTAATGAATGTAAGAATTATTTAAATAGAAATATATGTAAAATTAATCATAAAAAAGACAATTGTACTGAAGAAATCTTAATGAATAAAGAATCCAATTGTAAAATGCTATTAGAATACAATTTACCTATATATCAAATAAATGAAGGCATAATTCTTATAAATGGTAAAAATACTGTAGAAAATAAAGAAATAAATGGCATACATTTAATAAAATTTGAAAAATCAGTAAATATAAATAATTATACTTATATAAATAGACATGAGGAACTTAAAGAAGCCTTGTTAATTAAACACAATAATACTATAAATATCAAAGAATATATTAGAAGTTTTCGACAATATAGATGAATTAAAACCCTTTATTATACCTTATGAAGAAAATATCTTTAATATTATACATATTGTAATACATGTTGTAATATTCTTAATAATCAGTGTTATAATATTCAAACTATCAAACTTGTTAATGATATGTATCAAAAAAAGAAAAGAAAAGAAAATTGAAAAATTATATAAAGAACAGTTAGAATTATTAAGATTACAACAAAATTGTTAAGATTTTCGGGACGAAAATTTTTAAGGGCGGAGGGAGTTAATGATCATTATATCATTTTGACTAAGCATTAGAAATAAATACCTAAGATAAGAAAAACAAAGAAAAGCAAAAGATAACAAATGTTTGTACACAAACCAATAAAAAGATACCTAAGCATTCAAAATAAAAGATAAAAATTTATTTAAGCAATAAATATATTTATGGTCACGTACACAAGTATATAATTATCTTTCGCTTTTCACATAGTTTTAAGATTTATATAAATATAGAGCCCTATGGAAGATATACTCACTCTTGATGATACTATCGATTCGTTCGGTTACTTAGCTACTATTTCTTACGTTAAGTATATTCATTATTAGTCAGTGTAACAGTGTAACAATATATTTTGTATTAAATAAAGAGCATCAGCTCAGTAATTAAATATTTTAAAATAAAAGTGTTCATTGTTCATTAATTTGCGCGCTCTTGGCCTATTAAGGCATTGTACAATAAAAAACAAATGTAAAAGTATATTCGTGTATTTAAATATGATTCTGAAAGTTTTGTCTCAAAACTACGTAATTGTGATTTTTCTGTGTCTATAACAATATATCGGTTGACACATTAGCTTACAGAATACATTTTTGAGACAGTTAATAGTTTTATATAATGAAAATCTGAGGTTGCTTAAAAATGAAAAAGTTATTAAATATGAAAAAGCAAGGGTTTCCTGCCTTACAGCTGATTGGAACAATTATAAAACATGTAGAAACAGATTTAAAAAATCACTTTTTAATACAAAAAACGATTATATAAAAAGAAAAATTGAAATGCGTAGTGATCAAAAATCTATGTGGAGAACGTTGAAGTTATTTGTCTTAAAAGAAAGTAAGCAAAATATAAATAAAATTGTAAAAAATGGAAGAAAATACAATCAAGGTCTTGAAATGTCAAATGTCTTAAACTCTTTTTTTGTAAACAGTATTCAAGAAATTTGAAATGATATTACAAAAAAACGTACACTTATTCAATACGTGATTACTGCTATTTAGAGTTTAAATTTAAAGAAATATCTCTAAGTGATTTAAATTGTGTGTTAAAATCAATGAATAATAAAAAGGATACAAACGGAGTTAAAGTTAAAGTATACATTGATGCCTTTGAAATATGTGGAGAAATGTTGCTTAAGATTGTGAATTTATGTTTAATAAGTGGTACGTTTCCAAATTGCTGTAAAGAGGTCCTTATTGTTCCTATTCCTAAAATAAAAAACTCAACAAAAGTGGAAGATTTCAGACCTGTCAATATGATGAAACTTGAAAGTAAAATTATTGAAAAAATTGTATACAATCAATTACAAATTTACTTCGAATATTTTAAATTAATATCGTGTTATCAATCCGGGTTTAGAAAAAATCATAACTGCGAATCCTTTCTTAATTTAGTCATTACTAAATGGAAAATTGACATTCATGACAAGAAAGTTGTAGTGGCCGTATTTTTAGACTTAAAATGAGCTTTCGAAACAGTGGACAAATTAATTCTAATTGAAAAGCTAAAAATGTATGGTGTAAGAAATACAGAACTGCAATGGTTTAATTAGTCATATCTCGAAAACAGAACTCAAAAAACTAAATTAAATGAAAATATTTCAAACCGTATTTCGGTGCTTTATGGTGTCCCACAAGGATCTTTACTGGGTGTGTTGCTGTTTTTGATTTATATCTGGCAGTGATATTGATGAGTGTATTGATAAAATTAATACGGATTTACAAAATTTGCAAGACTGGTTTGACAGTAACATGTTAAAATTGAATGTAAATAAAACTAAAGCAATGATTTTAAATGGTTGTGCCAATAGAAACATTAATGTTAACAATCAGAACATTGAAACAGTAAACGAAATAAAATATTTGGGTGTTGTGATTGACGAAAATTTAAACCTTGATGCTCATGTTAATTATATTTGTAGAAAGATATCTACAAAAATTTACTTTTTGAGTAGAATTAGAAATTAAATGTCAGCAAAGACATCAATTAATGTACGTATATAATACAATGATAAAACCCCAATTTGAATATTGTTCAACTGTTTTGTTTATGTGTAATAATCAGATGATGAATAGATTGCAAACACTTCAGAATAGAGCCATGAGAATAATTGCCTTAAAATAATTTACCTAATGAATTTAAAATTGAAAATAATTTAAGAAAATTAAAAAAACTTTTAATTGGTTATGTCAAGAATAGATTTATTTAATATAGATAGAAAATGTATGTAATGAATTTTTTAAATGGCAAAATATTGCCAAATAAACGTAATAAATAAATAAATAAAATAACCTCAAGCTTCGCACCTGGCCATACCTCCCCTAGCCTGCTAATCGCCAGCGTATACAGATCGCACGATGCACGACCTCCGATCATCACAAGCAATAAGTTTGATATGCCCTTAGTGCCAACCGCCATCACTTGTGATTGTGGTGATCCCGAGTTGTCCCTCATAATACTTAAGAAGCTAGCCGAGAGCTTCAGTTTTACCACCTGCCAATGATCAGAGGAGATCATGCCATCTATATCGCTACGGTCAATTACCGCAACAATTTAAGGCCTCGCTTTTGTATAGTATCGTCAACAATGCGCAAGACAGGAGAGGCAGCAGGCGACTTTCCAGTCGCACTACTGGCCGATCTTGAAGTAGACTCGGACTAACAACACCAACACCATTTGAAAAATTCATAAAAGGTCCCACGAGTATCGGAGAAGGGTTGGTCCGCCTGCACAGAGATCCGTATCCGTAATTTTGGAACGTATTCTGTTAGAAAAATACCGTATTAGCATATAGAAACAAAGAAAAACGGCTACAATTTGCGAAACAATACCTCCACAAGACTCTGAGCTTCTGGAATTAAGTTTTATGGACTGATGAGAGTTAATAGGAGTTTCATGGATCCCATAAAAAAAATGTGTTCGATTGCCAACAACAACATAAGAAAAAAGTTTTCGATCAGAGGAAGGTTTGTTTATTATTTCTTTATTGAGCCCTCAAAAGGTTATACGCAGTCTTTTGCTTCCGTAGTTTTTATTCGCGAGAACAATAGGACTTGCGATTTCGGGCCGCTCGGCTGAATTATACTTTTTTGTAAACATTCCACCATTGACTTACTAGATATGGAATGCCAGGAGCCAACATCACGATGGTTCCACCTATAACTAAACGCCACTAGCTCTCGCGTAGAACAAGCGGAAAACATAGTGAAACACTTTTGACACTTCAGTTTTGTCTTTGTGCTGTTTCGTTTTTATTTATTCGTGTTTTGCTTTTTTTTTATTCGATGTCATATTCGTGGCGAGATTCTCGAAAAAAAGCAGTGCTAATAAATTTAGTTATAATATTATTATAGTGAACAAATAATTGGCACAGCTACAGGTAACTTCAATAATGGTTTTGAGTTGCTTACGCTTCAGGGTGTAGCTCCCTCAATTTTCTACGGTTGAAATGCAGAGAGTGGCCATATCTAATGGGAATGATCATTGATGCCAGCCAATCCAAATAAAGCCGAGGGAGCCTTTTGGTTTTATTCCAATACAATGCTTAATCATGTGATTCTAGTATGGGTTTTGCATTTAGAAATCACGATACTTTGCCACTTCTGGTTGGCTGGCTGATAGTTGTTGCGTTCAAAACATTCAAAACGCAAGTGCTTTAAAATAAATGTGAAATAATATTTCCGTAATTTTATTTGAAATTAAGAAACAGAAACATGTATCCATTTATTATATGTACATATTTATAATTATTAAATAAAATTTTTTAGAACGCTTCTTATTACATTGTGTTGAATCGTATTGCAATTTAAATTGGTTTATGCTTTTATATACAGATGCTATTCACATTATATTCGTATTTATTTATACTATTATGTACAATGCTATTCACATATTCGTATTTATATACAAACGGTTACATTTCAAACTTTATTTCTTAGAACAAGACTTATTCATAAAATTGAATGGCATTATTTTGGTTTTTGCATTTCTGGCGCGAACATGAGTAAAATCGATTTCTTCGAGAAAACTTCCAGGAAACTAGCCAAATTCATCGTAAAACCAACCTAAAATAAAACAAAACTTATTAACTTCGATTATTTTTAAAGGTAATTTCACAAAACATCTGGAAGTTGTCGGGAAACATTCACATAGTCAAAAATGTTTAGAGTAAGGAAATCTGATTCGGTTGCAAATTCATGTGTGGCGGTAACATGTGGACAATCCCATTGTTCGTAAAAGTTTTTTTCTGGATGTTCTTCTTCTGGTAGTTGTCTGAAGCCATCGTTTTTATAAATTCTTTTTCTAAAAGCATTTGCAAATGATATATCAACAGCCCTCAAAGATCGTCTTTCTGCAAACAAAGTCAAATTATTTAATTTCAATAAAATTCAGTAAAACTTACACATAAAACAACAGGATGTTTCGATGAGTATACTTTTTGAAATGATGTTCCTGATATGATTTATCGGTTCCGCACTTAACATTGCTTGTAAAGCAGCATTCAATGGGAATTTGTTTTTCTTTTGCAATACTTAAGTTTTGTGATAACATAAATGTTCTATTGCAACATCCTGTCTATTCCAAATTGTAAAATTTTAAAGGTTTCTTCGTCATTTTGAAAATCAGCATAGCAAGTTTTAATTTATTATTACAAACTTCAAATAGTATTTTACTATAATCTTCGAATGAACCCAAAGCAGGGTTTGCACTCAAATCTATGCCCATTTTCCTTGAACTGGCTGGATTGTGCTCAAAAATACCTTAATATCTTCCTCTTTTTGTAATTTTTCTTTAAAACATTTTCATAGCGTTCTTGTTTTGCTTCGTTGCTACCAAAAGGTCTCAAAGTTCCAGATGTGTTTTCTATAATATAGTTAATATAAAAACAGTTTCAAAATTCTTTATTGTATATTGAAAATCAACCTTACCTAGAGATTTGGTTATTTTTTTTTAGCTTCAGTTTATTGTGGTTATTTTGTTTAGCTTCTGGTTTTCACTCTGCACAGATTCATCAAGCTCTGTCGGTTGCATAATTTCAACTTCGCCACTAGTTACAAGGTTTCCTTTCACAAAATTATCTTCTTTCCATGACAGAAACTCTAAAACTTGGTTTTGTCTTCTTTGTAGTTAGTTTTCTACTGCTGAGAGTGCTGCTAGAAGTATATGGGAGGTAGGATGTGTGATGAATAGTGGCTGGTGATTTGGACATCGTATCCATTAGGTTCATCTTGGAAGTTTTCGTAATTGTCTGCGTCTGATAGGTCGAAACACTCTGTGACGATTATTTTTGGTGCGCGCTTGGGCTGACGCGATGACGATCGTCGTTTCTTGGCACTTCCACTTTGACGTGCTGATCTACTGCGAATTGTCGTTGTGAGGACTCGATTCTTTTTGTATTGTGTTTTCGTGTTATTCGAGGTCGAATAACTCGCTTATTAGTATTGACTGTCGGAGAGATGTTCGTTGTGGACGATGTTCTCTTGATGGACGACGCAGACATCTGTTTCTTATCGACATCGGAGTACGACTGGCTATTGGCGTTTGGCGATTCTTTCTTTGAATTCTTTGTGAAGAACATCGGCAGTCAATTGGGAACATTCTGTGTAACGACTGAATTTGTTTCTTGTCGATAGCTTCTATGGGCAAAAAAGCTTATCCGTACCATGTGGCAATAGATGGCATTGAAAATAATTATTTCTGTTTGCCGCTTTTCTACGCAAGGGCTAGTGTTGCTTAGAAGAGGTGGAACCACTTTTATTGGGGCTTTTGTATGGAAATGAGTCTCAACTAGCAGTCCATATATAATAGGTCAATTCATTCCACTATTGATAAAAATATCAACTACCTATGTATTGCTAGGTTTTTGATAAAGTGGTTCCTCACTTTTTAAAATGATGTTCATCCCGAAGTCAGTAGCTACATCTTCAGCCGATGCATATTGCCTTAATTAATCCATCCAATTCCATCTTCCAAAGTTCCTCTTCGTCTTTGGTTACTTGATAACATTTTTTAAATGGCTTTATTTTTTTAATCTCCATATAATTTGCAGTACCTAACTATTATATCCGTATTTTCCAGCACATTTCTACCTATTATCATTGGTATTGACAAATACTTTTCTAATATTACTTGCACCTTCGCTTCGAACGAATGTCCAACGATAGTTAACGTTGACTCAAAAGAAGCTAATGTTTCTACTGCCACATTGGACAACCCTTTTAATGTTAAAAGTTTAAAGTGGAAATCCTTTTCTTTTGTACTCCTCACTTCGCCAGTACTCATTAGAGAAACATCACTCCCTGTGTCTAACAATCCTCTGACGGATTCCGCAACTTTAGATGCGCAAATGTTTTTAAATGACCCAGAGCCTTATGTCAAAATTGCTTACATATACAGCACTTTCTGCCTCCTTCCTATATTCGCTAGTAAACATGCTAATTTTTTCGCATCTGACAAAGCACCAGAACACGACTAGGGATCGAGATGTGTCCTTAAGAACGATTTGTAAATTTCTAAATTATAATTTAGCCTCAAATTCTTTTGAATTTGTTGCATATGAATTGATCTGTTTTTGAATGGCATATTTCGTCTTAAGTAGGTATTGAATAATTTAAATTTCGTCTATATGATGACGTGCACCTAATTCTGTTTTTTTTTTTTTTAAAGACTAACTGGGAAACTGTCTAATCTTTCTCTTGTTTCTTATTAGCTTGCTTTCTAGGTATTTCGGCACTAGACATTTTCTATATCAAATCTTTGCAAAAGGCAAATTTTCTTATTCCGCCAACTCTATGAATGCAACTGCGCTTCAACTTTAATGTCAACCAATCATCACCAGTGAATTCTTGTAATGCACTAGACATATTTGGTAACAAAGTTGCTCCTCTGCTTCTGTTTTTTGCAAAAATTGAAATTTCAACTTCTCATGCAGACCATTTCTTTTTCTACCATTTCGCTTTAAATTAAGATCTCCAGGACCCATGTTCTGTAACTATCGCGTCGATAAAAATTGTCGAGAAACGATGGAAAATGAAACGAAACACACTTTATCGCATTATCGGGTTTCTATAACTTTGACAGTCGATAACTTTACCGACTGGAACACTCGGTATAGAAATCCTGGAAAAATTCGATAAAATGCGTTTCTGTATCTTTGAAAATCGTTAACTTTTTCATTTTAAATGTCAAATATTATCACGGACCCAGAAGCAAGCGATAATAGTTTCATTCAAATTTTGAACGTGTTAAAGGGAAGTACAAAAAAGAAAACAAAAAAAACAAATTTATCTATGGCTGAAAACAAAAAGGTAAACAAAACTGATTATTCAGTGAATTTTTTTTAAGGGTAGAAGGAATTATAAAAAAATAAAGAAAATCTGTTAAAAAAGAAATGAAATTTCAATTGGTCACATGGGTCACAACTTTGAACAATATTTAGTATTTTGCGCAAATTAAATAAATAGAGTTCGTGGTGCACTGGAAAGATGTAAGTTATTGATAAGTAGGCTAGTTTTTATGAATTTTTGTCTAGCTTTAAGTTAGTTATGAGTAAAATGAAAAATAAAAATGAAAAAAAAAAAGATCTCCGCTTTAGACGTGTGGGGTTCGATTCGTGTCATCCGCAACATTTTTAATTTTTAATAATTTACTCTTTTTTTTTCAACACATTCGCTGGAAAACAAATAAAAAAAAACTATTTTTTTAACGCCCTGCAAAGCGGGGGGGTTTTGCTAGTTTATTATATTTTTCACTTTCCAAACACATAATTCAAATAAATAAATCGCGAATACAAATAAATTTGATTTCAAATTTAACTTTTTTTGTTTTAAAACTTCAAACTGAAAAACAGACTTATCGCCTTCCAATGGAAATTCCAGTCAAAATAGTTTGGAAGTTGAACTTATCTCCAGGTTAGTCACTAGCTAGACGTTAAAATTTAATACATGGAATTCCATGTTTAAGCTGTAAACTAAACAAATAAAATGGCTTTTTAGCGTAAGTGTTGTCGGTTGTTCTATTGAATAGTATTTGTCGGTTTTGATTGGTTCATTCATTGTGGTTTTTTATTGTTTGATTTTTGTATGCACATCGCTTTCCAGCTGTATTATGTGGAAACAAACCCTGTCGTTCAAACTGAAAGCGGATAATTAAAGTGGTCCAGAAGAATAATGCGACGGGCAAATTCAATCTGCAATTTTATGAAGAAGGCGATGAGCATATAATAAAAGGTGATGTGTTAGAAAATTCAAATATTAGGAGATATATATGTAAATAGAATCAATTCATATATCAAATGTGAGTTTTTCGTCTCTTCTTTCATTGTTGATGCAGAGAAAAGAACGTCAAATGATGTCCACGTTTAATATAGTTTTAAGTAGGTAGTAAGTATAAGTTTTAAAAAGATACGTTACGCTCCAACATTCCGCCTCCTTTGAAAGGACTCTCCTTTCAAGCTGGAAGAAGCGTTAGTTTTTTGATTGGGCTTTTGAAGATACCCTTCGGTGTTCGTATTTCGGCAACTCGGACTCTTTTATCGATCCCTTTGAATTTTTGAGAAGGAAAATTATATTCATGAATCAGCACCATTTTGTTGACTTGTAGATTTTCGTGGTCGGATGGCCACTTATTCCGCTGCTGCAGCTCGGATATATAGTCAGTTGAGCGTACTCTCCGGAAGTGAGATTTCACCGCTTTTATTCTTCGCCATCTTTCTAAATAGCTGATGTTCTCTGCTTCGCAAATTGGCCTGGAAGTGACCTTATTGAAGAACCGATGAGTAGATGGCCTGGAGTGAGTGCTTCGTAATCAGCGTTGCCGCTGGGCTTCACGAAAGTGTAACACATTTTTTTAAAAAACGTAACAAAAGCGAAAAAAATGTAACAAATTGAAAAAAATGATTTAAATGCAAAGAATGCTCTTGAACTCAATTTTTTATTTTTAATAGAAACATAAGTTTTCTTCATCACAGTTTTTAAATTCAGTACAAAACTATACATTAAATAATAAGTTAATAAATCATTTTTTTGGAATGTGGAAACTGGAATACTTTGAGGAATGGATATTTAACCATGTTTATATGCTGGATCGAGAGATCGAGTTTGAATTTGAAGTGAAAGATAGCAAGATTTCGACTAAACTGTAACTGAAGGAGTTCGATCGAGTCGAATGAAGGTGATTTCAACTCAATTTAGGACGTAGGTGTACAAATAGGTGGAAGTATTGTTTAAGCGCACTGATTAAAAAAATGATAAAGTAAAAGTTTAAAGAAAAACAAAATTTGGAGAAAAAAATACAAATACAAATACAAATACAAACAAATTAAGAAAAGTGTAAAACTTTTGTTACACTTGTAACATTGTGGCAACGCTGTTCGTAATCATTCGGATCGGAAGAGAGTGGTGTTAACGGCCTGGAGTTCATTATACCCTCTATTTCAACCAGAGCAGTGGACAGTTCTTCATATGTTAGCTTAGCGTTAAATAGCGTCCTCATCAGATGACCTTTTGCCACCTTGACTGCAGATTCCCATAGTCCACTAAAATGAGGAGCCTTGGGGGAATAAAATGAAATTTTACACCATTATTAGTAGGTACAGAAATTATTTATGTCTAATTGAGTTGATTGGTTTAAAAAATTGTTACTAAGTTCTAAGAGCTTTGCCTGCGCCCCTACGAAATTAGTAGCGTTATCTGAATAGATATCTGACGGAAAACCTCTTTGACCTATGAGCCTTTTAAGAGCAGCTATAAACGCTTCCGAAGATAGATCTGAAACTGCTTCTAAATGAACAGCCTTAGAAGAAAAGCAGACAAAACTGCTACGTAACACTTGTATGGTCTTTTCCATCGTATTTTCAGGTACGTCATCACTGGACCACAAAAGTCCACACCGCATCTTAAGAAAGGACGAGATGCTGTCAGTCTTTACGCCGGTAAATTATCAATGATTTGTTCTAGGAGTTTTGGCTTATACCTTACGCAGTGTATACAATTTTTAAACACGCGCCTTGCAAGTTCTCATGCATTTATGATCCAAAATCTTCTCCTGATGAGGAAAACGAGCATTTTTGGACCAGCATGAAAGTGAGTCAAGTGTAAATCCCTTATCATACAAACGACAAAATTTGAATTTTTTGGGAGTAGATAAGGATGTTTTTGATCCGACGAGAGATTTGGAATGTGTTTCAAACGTCCCCCTATTTTTAACAGCTCTACACCTCTAAGAATGGATTAAGCCACTTAATAGTCCCTTATACACTGTACAGGTTTACTCTTTCTTATGCAAACAATTTCCTCTGAGAAAAAATGAAGCTGTATAACCCAAACAATTCGACTTTAAGATTTTTCGAGGTCATAAGGTGATAGATAAATTAAATCCTCTTTTCTCTTTATCGAAAATTTTTAACATTCGTGCGATTATATTAAGTATTTTATTGTAAGAACTATATTTTTCAATGATATTGAATAGATAGACTGTTTTTCTTGGCAAATGAGTGCCGTTTTTCGCAATTCGAGGCTCATTTCTTTCTCTGACAGTTGAATTCCGGAAGTAATCGGCCAATTTGTCGAACTGTACTGCAGAAATTTTGGACCGGAAAACCATATTGAGTTTTGTAGGTAAGTCTTCTACTGTACATCCTCTGGATTGTATATCAGCAGGATTATCCATACCAGGAACATGTCTCCAAGATACATTCACAGATTTTTCTTGAATTTCGGCTACCCTGTTGCCGAAAAGGTACTTAACTTGGAGGAATGTGTGCCTATCCTATGCAGCACGACCTTAGCAATGCAATTTCAAAGATTTATTTCTGGACGGATGCTAAGTTAGCATCCGTCCAGAAATAAATCTTTGAAATAGAATTCCCGAAGATAACTTTTATTTTAGACCAAACCCTCGCCAATAAATGTGCTCCGCAAATTTCTAAACGGGGTAACTGCTTCTGTTTAGTAGGAGCAACTCTTGATTTTACTACAAGCAATTTTGTTGCTACATTTCCCTCAAAATCTGTTGTTCTGACATATAAACAGCAACCGTATGCCATCATAGAAGCATCGCAAAATCCATGGATTTGTACCTCTTTTTTGTTTTTTGCTAAAACATATCTTGGAATTGGTAGATTTTGAAGAGAATTAGGATCCAAAACGAATTGCATCCATTCAGTGTGTAAATCTTGTGGGATTGATTAATCCCAATCGAGCTTTGCGATCCACAATTCTTGCAAAATAACTTTGGCCTTTATGATAATAGGGCTCAACAAACCCATAGGGTCAAAAAGTGAAGAAGAAAGCGATAATACTGACCGTTTGATGACCTTTAGGTAGGTTTTATTAGGTGTGTATGAGAACTGAAAACTATCAAGGTTAGAATCCCAAGTGACTCCGAGTGTGCTTGTTAAGTTTGCTTCAACGATTTTCAAGTCCTTAGTACTGTTAGGAGATTTTTCTTCTAATACTGTCGGATGATTACTATGCCATTTCGACAATTCAAAACCAGCTAATCCTAAGATGGCACTAACCTCCGCCTTTATTTGCAGAAGTGAATCTAGATCTTCAACTCCTGTGAGCATGTCGTCGACAAAAAAATCAGATCCTACAACTTGAGATCCCTTTTCAAACTGGGCTTGGAATTTATCTGCTAGAAAACGAAGGCATCTTATAGCAAGAAAGGGTGCTGAAGAGGTTCCATATGTAACCGTGTTCAATTTATAAGTTCTTATCGGTTCAGAAGAATTTTCACGCCAGAGGATATACTAGAACTGTTGTTGTTTTGGATCTATAAATACCTGTCTATACATTTTAACAATATCCGCAGTAAGAGCACACCGATAAAGACGGAAACGAAATAAAAGGATGAAGAGCTTATCTTGAATAGTACCTGAGATGAAGTGCAACAAGAGGCGTCAAATACAACCCTAACCTTAGTAGTAGTACTATTTGGCTTAATAACGCATTGATGTGGAATATAATAATGTGATTCCTGGATGTTTGGGTTTTCAACTAAAGACATGTGCGCAAGTTCCTCATATTCTCTTAGAAATTTGGAGTTTTCGACCTTAACCACAGATTGTTTTTCTAGCCTACGTTCCAGAGAGAGAAAACGTTTGTAAGCTATATCAAAGGAAGCCCTTAAGCAGCTGGGATCCTTCTTGAAAGGGAGTTGAACAGATAAACGACCATTTGAAAGCACTTCAACTGTCTCTAAAAAATGAGCTTCGCAAGCTTCCTGCTTTTCGTTCCATTTGTGTTTAAAACATTTTAACTCCTCAAGTTCCCAGAACTTTTCGACATACGAATATAGTAACTCATCCTGTTTTAGTGTCAAATTTAAGCAAAGAGTTCTCTCCACGTTAACTGTAGTGGCACACCTCTCCGAGACGATCCATCCCATTTTAGTCTTCTGCAATGTTGGTAGCCCAGATCCGAGTTTGATTTGTCCCACTGACAATACATCAAAAAAGACTTCGGCACCTAACAGAAGATCGATATCTGATGGTTGATTGAAGTAATCATCTGCTAGTTCAATATTGGAAGGTATCTTCCAATTTGAGATATATATTTTCATATCCGGTTGATAACCGATGATTATTTGCGTCACTAAAAATTCCAAAGACATCTCGACATTGTTGTATCTCGATCTTATAAGAGTTTGTGTTTGAAAATTAGATTGATTTTGAGCATCTCCTACTCCCATAATCTCAACATGTTTCTTGGTTTTACGAAGATTTAGAATTCGAGCAAAATCTTCGCTAATAAGATTGATTTGTGACCCTGAATCGAGAAGAGATCTACCAATGTGAAAGCATCCTGAAGAGTCATGAACAAGTACTAGAATAACTTGGCTTGTAGTCTTAATTCTAGCTGGTTGTAAAGCAGTTCTTACGACGGCAGATGACTTAGTTGAATCATTTTCCTGTTTGGCTTCTTGTTTTCGATGAAGCAGGGTATGGTGCGGCTTATTGCATATTTTGCAGTTAAAATTAGATGTGCATTTTGATCTTAGGTGACCTTTTCCTAAACAATTTGTGCAAAGGTTGAGCTTTTTTGTTGTAGAAAATCTCTCAGAAATTGAAAGTTTAATAAAGCTAGGGCAATTGACAAAATAATGTTCGCTGTCTTTGCAAAAAACACAATGATTTTTTAATATAGTAAGTGAATTTTGTTTTGGTGTAAATTTTTGTGATTTTTCCTTGTTGAAGGTTTTTTGATTAGAATTCGAATTGTCGACGCGATTTGAATGAACCTGTTTGCTCGTACGAGCTTCGAGGTATTGACACCATTTACCTATCATCTTGGCACAATCATCCCATTTTGGAAGTTTTGAGTAATCAAATTGTTCATCCCACTTTTCCTGCGTTTCGTTGTCTACCTTAGACATAGCTATATAAATTATAATAGCATTACAAATGTCTTCATCTTTTCCTAAAGATTAAAGTGAATTGTAAATTGCCGATATGCTATTTAATTTACGACGTTGCGAAGTTAAGGGGCTGACGAAATGCCACCCTGCCTTCCTGGTCCCAGGAGTGAAACAATTTTCGATTTAGTTGAAATATACAGCTCCTCCAATTCACTTCTAGTGGCATCCGTTGGTTGTAGACGTTCTATTTGAGATTGGTATGATAAAACTTGCTTAAAATAGGACTCCAAAATTCCTAATCTACATTCCAACTCTGTTGAATTAGCACTAGTTAATTTATCTACCAATGTTATATACGAGTAATGTTCCCTTTACTTGATGCACGAAGCGTCTTCAATTCTTCAATTTTTATTATACTTTCCTCTGGCATTTTAAAGCTTTGTTTGTAGCTATAAACTAAATTGATCGCAAGGTCTTCGTTCTATAGACTGTCCGAAAACAATTATCAAAGCAAAAGGTTTAATCGAAAATCTATCAACTCCTAAAACTTCAAAATAATAAAGTATCCACTAGCAGGAACCAACAACTAAGAATGAATCCACCACCAGCAATCATAGAGCAGCAACAAATACAGCAAATACTATTCTCCGACAACCGCAAAATTTCCACAGTATGGATGAATATCCAAATAATAATTATTTAATTAAACCCAACGAGTGTCGAAAAATACAGTAGCTAGATGAATTTGTTTTTAACATAAATAGATGAATGCAGCAAATTAAAACTCAAATCCGAAAATCCTTCTTAAAAGAAAAAGATGACTGAAAAAGTGTTAAGCCAGCAATGATCAATTAAATCAGCACACATAAAGTCCAACGATGATTTTATACGAAATTGGATGATGGATAAACATAATGTATGTAGGATATCAGCGCAAGCAAGAAGAACCGATGACGATGACGACGTTCTGTGTGGGCAGTTGGAGATTACAATCTACTTTTATGAAATGTAAAAAGCTTTTGTGGAACTTTGTAACAATCATACAGAATAAAGCTTATTGTATGATATGGAATATAGAAAGGTTTGGCGTGACGTATGTTACATGGTATGATGATCGTATGAAACTTTTGCCAGATCGATCTAGACTTTGTAGTCTAACTAAATGCAAAGCTCTTTAAGTTAAATAATCGATCGAATGAATTATATACATATATAGCATACTTTTTTAATTTTGTATTTTTTTATATATATTTTATATAAAGTAATTGTATGATATATAGTTGAATAATATAATTCCAATTTATGACGAATCTGCGTTTTTTGTAGTATATAGTTTTGTATATTTTAGTTATGTAGATTTTAAATCGATGTAGAATTAATTTTCATTTTAATTATTAAAGGTAATAAATGCACTGCAACACAAGTTCGTTATAAGTGGTGTGACTGTAGGGTAAGGCGAGGAGGATTTGACTCAAAAATGATGATACGTCATTTTAAACCAAAATCTAGCTCACCGTTAAAAATGTCGAGGTATAAAACTTTCATTTTCATTTCATTTCATTTCATTTCATTTCATTTCATTTCATTTTATTAAATTCATCTTTTACAATAGACTTAAGTCTTTTCTAGCAAAAGTTAACATACTTATATACATATAACAAACTAAACAGGAATTTAAGATTTAAAATATATTTGAATTAACAAGCATTGTTTTGAAAATAATTATTTGAATATTACATTTTCGTGAGATTATTTACATTTTTAACAATTAAAAGCAAAAATATTTATAAATTCAGTTTAACGATAACTAGTTTTATGAAATTTTGTTTTAAAATTAAAGATTTAAAAACAAGATTTAAAAATTTTCAGCCAAATACCTAAAAAGAACACGATCAAAACTTTTACCTCCTCGAAGCTTTCGAATGTCTATGGGTAGGGAGTTCCAGAGTTTAACAGCACAAACAAAGAATTGCCACTGAGAAGCAGTGCAAGTGAATCTTGGTTGAATAAATACAAAAGACCGAATTGAACTTGAGAAAACGATTCTGTTATAAAGATACAATGGCTCCTTCTTTGTTATAACGTCATTCAAAGTCTTTAAAGTATAGTAATTCAGGTATGCCTCCAGGGTACATCCAAGCAAACTTTTTTTATACGCGGAAACATGATCAAAACGTTTCAGATTGTACACGTTTCGAATTACGTTGTTAAATGCAACATTTAAATTTCTTTTAGATTCTGAGCTATGTCTGCAAAAAATCTGACATCCGTATGTAATTATTGGAATAATTAAGGTTTTTGCCAAACAAAGTCTTATATGTTGTGGTATATATTGCTTTGTAAAGGAAAGTCTACGGAGGCAGCCATAAGTTTTTGCTATTATATGTTGTATGTGGGAGTCCCAGCTAAGAGTGGAGTCAAACCATATTCCCAGATTCCTGGCTCTTTCCACATATTCAATTTCCTGGTTACCAATATGTATGGGAGGAAAATAACTAAGATCGAGCTTTTCTTTGTAAATAACTAAACATTTAGACTTAGTTGGATTCAACCTCAGGTTATTTGCCTAGGACCAACGCAAAATGTTATCGAGATCATTATTTAATTGATAAACACCATCATCAATCATTCCCAGTTTGCAACTAAGGCGAATCTGTGCGTCATCGGCGTACAGATCTATGGATGAATTCTGAACTCGGGCTGAAAGGTCATTAATACACATTGAAAATAGCAATGGTCCTAAAATTGACCCCTGTGGAACTCCAGAAAAAAGTTGCAGAAATCCAGAGACACACTTTCCCACTACAACTGCTTGTTTTCTTCCAGAAAGGTAGGAAAGCATTAACTTGCAGGCTGACTCCGAAAACCGAAACTGTCTTTTCATCTTATTAATAAGAACATTGTGGTTTACCGTATCAAAGGCTTTAGAAAAATCGAGTAGTCCTAAAAATGATACTTGATCTTCATCTATAGCACACCTTAGATCATCGGTAACTTTAAGGGTAGGTTTCCTTTGCGTTTTGATGGTAGTGAGCTGACTAATTTTTACATAACTTTTGTATTTGGAAAGATAATTTGATAAAAAAGGATTTTTTGGATAGATAATAAACATATGCACCTATAATTTTCTTTTAAATTATAAAAATAGTAATTTTACGATTTTTATGAGAAAAAAAGGAGGTATTTTTTTTTGTAAATTTAGACTTACTTTTTATTTAAAGTGGGGCAACTTTGTTTATTAATTTTTTATTTTTTTTTGTTTTAAGACAATATAAACCATGTTTAATATGTTAGGTGTTTTAAAAAATTTATATATATTTTATTTCTCTTAAAAAAAACCTATTAAATTATTGCTATTTTATCACTTTGTGCGAACGTTTGCAAGTATAACTTCCACAATTTCTATTTGTTTTCAATGAAATAAATTAAAAATAATAAAACGTAACTAGATGCACCCACTGAAATAATTTAAATTAAATTATGATATAAATAACGGGTGCTATGAAAGAAAAATGTAAGAATTAGCTTTTTTACAACGGGGAAAACGTCTTCATTTTTCATAATTTTTGGGTATGTACTAATAAGAAGTCTATTATGTTATGAAGCTATTAGGCTTTCAAAAAAAAAAAAAAAATAATTTTGCACAAATTGCAATTTAATGTATCAACATTTGTGATGTCGTTGTGAGGTATTATAAGCCTAGACAACTTTTATTTATTTTAATTATTTTTTTCGTGCATTTTTTGTATTAGATTCAATAATAAAAAACAATAAAACATTCACAGATTTTCCTATTTAAATTTTATAAAAAAGGTCTATTTTGCGTTTTTTAACAAAAAACTCCTTTGGACACGCACACAAAGAAGATTGTAGTTCCTAAGAATTCCACTTCAATATCAACGCCAACACCTTCTCTTTCTTCTCTTTGCTATTTATTTTGCCAATGCGCTCTCATATATTTGTGTTTTTTTTTTGTCGGCACATATAGTTTTTCTCCCTCTTTCCCACTCTCAAATACACAACATATAAAAAATAAACCGGTTAGACATTCATTCTTATTTTTTTTTCTTTGTTAAATTGTTGGGAAGGGGTTATGGAAGAAATGTTTTTGGTTGAATTTCGTGTAGGTTTGATGAATGGTGGTGGGTCAGTAAAGTAGAAGGAGGGTGGGATGATAGTTAACGAGTATAAAAAAAAAAAAAAAAACCTATCGCACATGCGCTCTCATATCCATACATGATCTCTCATCGGAAATATAAACAGGTTTTATACTTGTTGTTGGACATACGCTGATGTTTTTTGTCAGCTAGCTCTATTTTGTGGTCAAGAAATATGATTTGAATAATCGTAGTCGGTTCGTTGCAAATATTTTTTTTTTAATTTTGGGTAGGTTTGGAGTATTCTCAGGAATATTTTGGGAGGGATGGCAGTCAAGTAGTACATTATATATTATATTTTATAGTTATACTTTATACTTTATCGAATATGTATTCTAATATATATTTTTGCAACTTCCATCTCCAGAACTCGTTATCAAAATATCGTCGTAAAAAAAAGCATAGGTATGAAACTGAATTGTTTTAGGTTTTTTATTTCTTTTTTAAATTCTGTTTTTAAAAATTCTGTAAATCCAAAATACTGTATTTCAAAAATAAATAATAATTAATTGTCCAATTCGTATTTTTTTTTATTTGGATACTGGAAAACGCGCCAAATTCTTCAAATGCATGAAAAAGAAAAATTGCAAATTCGCACATATATATATCTAAATATTCTAGCCTGAACAAATCAAGAAGCAACAACAAATCTAATAAAGAAACAAAAATATGTCATTCTATATTTTATAAGTGTGCCTCTGCGTGTGCGTGCTCCCTGCATATCCCCTCATGTTTTTACCCGTTATTTACCCAAGCTGCTTATTCTTGCAGTAGGTAGGTACATATAAATATGTCTATTGCATTCCGACACTGTGGCTTTTGCTTGTGCGTAACTCTTTCTCTGACTGGCTCTGCTCTTTTCTCTGCTCTGACGATGACGACTGGTTTGGTTTGATCACTGTAGATAATAAAGAGAATTATATTTGTTCACCCACACATTCAAATGCATTTACATGAGTTCTGAGTTCGCTTCTCAAGGGAACCTACCCTTAAGGGTAGGTCTACCTCAGAAGCAAACTCAGAACTCATGTAAATGCATTTGAATGTATTAGTGAAAAAATATGCAATTCTCTTCTTAGCAAATTATTTTAAATTTCTCTCTTATGCTATTCTTTTCTCAGCACAGAGAGACATATACACAACATGCAGGCAGAGTTGCACAAGCGTACACAAGCATGCATACATTATAAATATTATGTGCAGAAAAAACCTACTGAGATTGACCGACGACGCGACGATGGCACTTTGCCGATGAAATTTTGTGTATAGTTTTTTTACTATCGTTGTTTTTCTTTCAGATATATGAGAATATGTATTAGGTATATGAATGAGCGAATTTTATTTTTTGCATGTTTATAAGTAGGTAACGGGTGATTTTTAAGCTGGTTTGGTTTTGGCAACACTGGTTTTGACAGCTGACGTGTGTTTAGTACCTTGTATCACTGTCAAACAGCTTCAGTTTGGTTTGCAATTTAACCATGGATCGTCTTACAAATGAACAACGCTTGCAAATTATTGAATTTTACTATCAAAATTCGTGCTCGGTTCGAAATGTTGTTTATCGAAAAATTGTGTTCAGCGATGAGGCTCATTTTTGGTTGAATGGGTACGTAAATAAGCAAAATTGCCGCATTTGGAGTGAAGATCAGCCAGAAGCATTGCAACAGCTACCAATGCATCCCGAAAAAGCCACTGTTTGGTGCGGTTTATGGGCCGGCGGCATTATTGGGGCATATTTCTTCAAAGATGATGCGAATCGCAGCGTTACTGTCAATGGTGAACGCTACCGAGCGATGATAACAAACTTTTTTTTGCCCGAAATGGAAGTTCTTGACTTGCATGATATGTGGTTTCAACAAGACGGTGCCACATGCCACACAGCACGCGAAACAATGGCGCAATTGCGAGGCGAGTTTGGTGAACAGTTAATTTCACGTTTCGGGCCGGTCAATTGGCCGCCTAGATCGTGCGATTTGACACCATTAGATTATTTTTTGTGGGGGTATGTCAAGGCTAATGTCTATAGGGACAAGCCCGCTTCGATTGACGCACTGGAAGCCAACATCCATGCATTCATTCGTGAGATACCGGCCGATATGTGTGAAAGAGTATGCCAAAATTGGACTCAGCGGATGGGCTACCTGAGACGCAGCCGCGGTCAACATTTGCATGAAATTATCTTTAAACATTAAATTGCAAGGTTCAAACTATCGATTCAAATAAATATTTCATTCATTTTTTCGAATTTTTTGTGTTTTTTTTTTTTTTAAAGTTCTAAACCTCTTAAAAAATCACCCATTATAACTGCAGAGTATATCGAGATGTAAGATACATGCAAAAAGGTTAGGTTGTTAGGTATATTATTAGTTCGACATGATCTTCTAATTGAAAAAGAAAAAATTTTCTTTATTAGTTATTTTATTACGTAAAATGTAAGTTTTGTTTCGAGATTTTTTCAAAGAAGCGGTCGCTGAGCGACTCATTCATACGGTTGTATTGTAGGTTGGACTATAAATATGAAAAATGTAGGTACGGAATTAAATTTTTTAAAAGTGAATAGGTAGGTAAAACGGAATTTTTAGAAATTCAAATTATGAGTAGAGTAAGAAAGCGTTTATGTAAGGCGCCGAGAAACTATGTTCTAAACGGAAAGGACTAGAAAGTTGATATTTTATAAATAAAAAGATATTTATAATATCAAGAAAAGGAAAAGCTATGAAAAGGTTACAACACTTCCTGATAATAAATAGGTACATACCTATAAGAAGTTTTGGTACTAATTTTTTAAAAATAGTTAAAAGAAAAGATGATTAATAATACTGAAACAAAAATGAAAGATCCATCTACACATATGAAATAAAATAATTATTAAAATATATGCATGCAGATCAAAAATAAATTGGATAATGGATATTTTTAACGCATTTGTATCAGAAGCTAACATCACGGCTTTATAGCTCACCTATATCTTCAATATGGCTAATAATACCTATCTCTACCTACCTACCAATTTTTTTTTTCAAATTCTAAACAAATATTTGAGAACATATGTACATACCTAGACACATATATGTGTGTAGGTACCTATCTACATAAGTGTTTAAAAGTTAACAAATTAAAAATGTATATGTATCAAAAACAAATTCACAAAAAAATAACCGATCATATTTTTTAAGTTAAATCAAAAACCGTAAGAAAAATAACAAATAGCAACAAAGCAATAAGTACCTATCATTGAACATACAATATTACTTTTCGGTTTAAATTTAACTTTTTTGCACATTTGACACATGAGGTGATATGCATAAAGCATAGTAAATGCTTTTACTGGAGAATTTCAAAGTATATACTTTTTTTGATATGCATAAAAATGCAGTAAATGCTGAGAATTAAGTATTTACTTTGGCCCATAGCACTTACTTTTTTCAGATGAATTTTTGAAGTAAAAGCTTTATTCCGCATGCATAATAACTAGAAAGTACTTTTTTTCCGTAGGAACTACTCATTTTTTTAAAGTTGGAAAAGATCAACTTGGAAATTCCATAGTACAAACTTTTTAGCCTTAAACCAAAGAAAAATAGTCTTGATAATTATTTTTGTTCACTATACTTATTGAAAGTGGGTTGCTGTAAATATTTAAAAAATTATGAGAACAATTCCTTGATTATTGATTCCAATTAGCCTTTTAAGACTACTATTTAGCAAAAAATTGTTGTTAATTATTTTTGTTTTTAGTTATTTTTGAAATTGATGTTAATAAAAGTATTATTTTTCAGAAAGAAAAAGGTTATTAGTTGTTACATTTATGGCATTTCAAAACTTTTGAAATAATTGCCCTTTGTTTGTTTAATTAAAGTGTTTTACTCGAACATAATTAATATATCAAAGAATATAGGATTTTTTTGGAAACAATGTTTTTAGAACAGTCAATTTTGTACCAAAACTAAAAATAGATAAAGCAATTTAATTAAATTTTAACAGAATTATGAAGAACTACTGAGTGAAAAAAATGATTGTCTCAACAAAAACAGCTTCTCATCATATACATAGGAACTAGGACTATACTCATGTTGAAATATTGAAACCCCCATTTCATTGAAAAGAATAAATTAATCGCATAGGATATCCGTCCATCAATATCCAAGCAATCCAATTTAATTTTTTGATTACCAATTGCAAATCTTTAAAAAAAATTGTGTTTGTAAACACGAAATAGTACAAAAAAAAAGTAATTACTATCAATGTCCGATGAATTTTAGTATTAACTTGGATGAATTTAGTATCTACTCAAAGTATTTGGCAGCAAGTATGAACTTAATTTTATGCATACGAAATGAAGTAAATACTATAAATCTAACCATCTACTAAAAGTATTAGTTTTTACTTTAACCTTATACTTTCAGTAATTACTTCCGTTTTATGTATGCACCGAAAACAAAATTTGATGGATTTTCTTCTCTTGACTGATATAAATATTATGTACCTACCTACATTATATATTTTGGCGCCATCCACTTGACGCATTACTTGCTTGGTGCAGTATTCCACTTGCATTAACATGAAGTAATGTATTTTTTTTAATACATTACATTCATTAACAAGAAACGCAAAATAAATTCAAAACTATCTTTCAACAACGATGGGAAACATTTCAATCATGACCTTGCACCATTACTTATTAGACAAAAATCTAACACTCCATGGCCAAAATTTACGCAATATCATAATATTTCTTTTCGCAAAAGAAGCAGACAGATGACCAACAAAAAAAAATACATATATGTATGTACATATAAGCTATATACACAAAATTCTGCGACAATCCCACCACGCGAAATAAACACGAACATCCACCAATTCTATCTACCCTTTGAAAATAAAAACCACACATTATGTAATGACCTATATTTTTCTAAATGACTTCTGTCTTTTTTTTTACATAAAGAATGATCGCTATCCATTAGGTACGATCCAGAGAATAATGTGTGTAATGTGTGTAGTGTATATACCTTCCATAGAAGAAATAAAAAAACACGAGACAAGAAACAATACGAACAGAGCGCATGACTTTTTGTAAGAAAAAGAGAATTGGTTGAAAGAGAATGCATCACCGCCTAGTGGCATTCTTTTGAACCGAACTTCTTTGTGTGTGTGATAAAGGATTTTTTTCTATTAAAAAACGCAAAATAGACAACTTTTCAAAAATTAAAATTTATGAAACCACGAAAGAAAACCCTATTTTTTTTTTACATCTAATACAAAAAATACCGAAAAAAAATTAAAAAAAATATGTGGGAATTGTATTGATTGTCATTCTCCCAGAACGGCATTACAAATAATGTCATTTTGAATTACAATTTTGAATATGTTACAAGAGAAATTAAAAAAAAAAAAAGCGACATTATGTCCAGAATATATAATTCTTCGATAAAAAAAATATTTTAAAAAATTAAAAATTATATTTATCAATTTCCCAGCGAAAAGCACAAAATATTTAAAAAAAAAAAAATATTTTTGACTTTTTGTCACTAAAAAGTCACTGTAAAAATAAAAAAAAAAAATTAAAAAAAATAAAAGTAACTGCCCATTTTTATTGGCTTTGTAAAAAAGTTAATTTTACCTCGATACCTTTTATATTTTAGAATTTTTATCAATTAGTTTATTTATACCACTTTGTAAATTTCCTTTATATTTCATTGTTTTGTACAATTTTTTTTGGGAATAAACAATCAAATTAAAAAAAAAAAAATAGCGAGATTTAGTATTAGAATCTATTGCCTCTAGAAAAAAATTATAAACAAAATAAAAAAATAATATTTAATGAATTTCCCATTCATTTGCGTAAGCATCAAACTAAATTTTATGATTTTTTCATTTGTCTGGCGGTTTTAAGGTACAAGCAATTTTTTATTTTTTTTTAAATCTACAAAAGTAATTCACTAAACATATTTCCAATCGATAATCGTTTGTTTCATTAAAATATTCGAAAAATTGTGAACGCTATGCAGTCTAGCGCAAAGACCCAACCCATTTTTTCAAGGGACACATAGCCTTAAGTAAAGCAGATACACAACTATGATTTTTCCTAAAACCCGACTGATTAACGCATAAGAGATTGTTATTTTTTATAAAATTAGAGATCTGGGTATGCAAAAGTTTTTCTAAAACTTTTGAAATGAAAGGAAGGATCGATATAGGCCTGTATTCGGGGGGCGATAAACGAGTTGCAGGTTTCTTTACTATGGGGATAACTTTGGCAATTTTCCAGCTGTGAGGAAAAGAGCTTGTTGTGATGATTGTATTAAAAATATGTGTGAGAGTGGGAAGTATGTGTGGTAGAATAATTTTGATGAACAATGGAACAATGGATGCACTTCATCGAATCCTATAGCTTTAGATTTAATTTTTAAGATGTTAGCCACAACATCAGCTTCTTCAATATTGTTGAATTGAAATTCATTGTTTGAATCAGAGATGTTTGAAATATCAAAAGTTTCAGTTGGATTTACTACTTGATTTGAAGAATTGGATTGAACTTTAGCAAAATCAATATTGAGAACATCGGGGTTAATATTTTCTGTGTATTTTTCTTTTGACTGACCAACTCCGAGATCACGAATATTTTTCCAAAGTGTTTTAGAAGGGAGATCTTTGTTCAAATGACTAGAGTACACTTGGATCTTAGCTTCTCTTATTTTAATGCGCACGTTATTACGAATAGAACGGAAAGATATAAGAAGCTCCGGTAGTCGGAAACGTTTCCATTGTTTGTAAGCTAAATCTCTTCCTTATATATTTGACTTTAAAATGGTGTATATTCCAATATTATAATTTAAGAGATTTTCATGATGTGAAGCGAAAAAGAAATATAGTAAAAGTGACAAATCCTCCTACTTTTTAGGAGGATTTGACATTGTCTTAGGAGGTTTTGACAACAGGTAGGAGAATTTGCAAGTCTAAGAACTTTCATTAAAAAACGTAACACAAAGATAATTTTATTTAGAAAAAATTAACAAAATATACAGAATAGTTCATAAATTAAGTTGTAATAAGTTATTATATAAATTAAACTTCAAATATTTTATAAAAAAAAAATAAATATTAATTTAGCGAATATCAAGATTAGCAAAATCTGCGTTGAATTTAAGTTTCTCTTTAGATCTGGAGGTTCCAGGCATTTGCACAGGGCTTGGAAGTTTTGCTACCAAGTCCGTTGAAAGTGCAAGTTTAACGTCTTCCACTAAAAGCTCATAAAAAACATTTGATTTATTTTGTCGCCTAAAATACTTGATTGTGTATGGTAGTTTAGTTTAGTTTGGTTTTATTAGGTATACATTAAGACTTGGTCTTTTATAGTACAGCAATTATTACAAAGAATTATGTTTAAAAATGAATACAAGGAAGTAATTGATATTTATTAAAGTGAACAATGAATGAAAATTATAATTATTTGAAAAAATAAATAAATAATAAGGAAAAAAAAATAAAAATAAAAAGAATAAAAAAGGAAAGTATATGTAAGTAAAGAGTTACGAAGAATAGAGCAAGATGAAAGAGAAATAAAAATGAAAGGAAATTAAGGAAAAGAAAAACTTATTGTTGCGATGAGAAAAATTCAAAAAGTGCAGTTTTAAAGTTGTTTATGTTGGATATTTGCTTAATGTTTACGGGTAAGGAATTCCATAATTGAATTGCATGGATGAAAAAGAGACGCGATGAGTTTAAATAATTGAATCTATGAGTAATAATGTTGAAAGTTCTAAGGGAGCGGGTGAATTGTAGCTTGGAATAGAGGTAGGGTGGTGACTTTGTACTTATGATTTTGTAGAGAAATATGCAGTTTCTTATACTTCTATGTTGTTGTAAAGTACAACCTAAAACATTTTTCGCGTACATAGAGATTCTCTCGTGCCTGCGTACCTGATAAATGTACCTGACAGAATCATTGAAAGCCACTTGCAGTTTGTGATATGAGAGTGAATCAAGGTTACTATAAACGACCTCAGCGTAGTTTATTATAGGCATTATGAGTGTGAGAACTAATCTTTGTCTTGTTTTAAGCGGGGTAAAACTGGCTGAAATCCATAATTTACGCAGACAACCATATATTCTTCCGACAACTACATTGATGTGGTTATAGCACGATAGGTTCCGATTAATGACAAAACCAAGACTTGTTACGGTTTTCACTAGCTTCATCTTCGTGCCCATTAGCAATATATCAGGCAAAGAAGAAAGTTCAAAGAACCTGTTAGAAATAGGGATTGCTTGGCATTTTGTTGGATTAAGTACTAAGCCATTGAGTACAGCCCAATTCGAAATTGAAGATAAATCTTCATTAAAGTTTGAGACAAGCTCATCCAAGTTGCTCAATGGTTTTGAATAAAAAAGTTGAACATCATCAGCGTAGAGGTGAACTGATGAATGTTTGCAGATTGAGGGTAAATCGTTTATATACAAACAAAAAAGAATGGGACCCAAGATTGACCCTTGGGGTACACCCTGTACAAGAGACATAAACTCAGAGGAACTATTACCAACCACCACTCTTTGAAATCTATCACTCAAAAAACTACCAATGAGCTGTAAGGCCCTATCTCCAAAACCAAAAAAATTACGGAGTTTCCAACAAAGTATGGTATGGTTGACTTTATCAAAGGCCTTTGAAAAGTCTAGAAGGCATAGCAAAGTAACACATCCCCTATCGAATTCCTGTCTTATTTCATCCAATACGTGCACCATAGCGGACGAACAGCTATGGCCAGCTCTGAAGCCCGACTGAAGTGGACTGAGCAGGGAATTCGCACAGAGATGAATCTGTATTTGCTTCGCCAAGACTCTTTCAAATACCTTTGATAAGCATGGGAGAATGCTTATGGGCCGATAATCATTCGCTGAATTTGGATTAGCTTTCTTGGCGACGGGTATCACTTTTGCACATTTCCAGGATACGGGAAAAGTAGAAGTCATTATACAAGAATTTATAACGTGTGTGACATGACTAGTAATGTGTGGCAATAACATTTTAATGAATTGAAGAGGCACTCCATCTTCTCCGACAGCATTAGATTTCAGTGACAAGATGATATCAATGATTTCAGCCTCTGATACGGTTTCAAATTCGGCCTGAAGTTCAGAGGAAGCTGATGGAACCGCTTCATACTCAAATCTATTTGGTGAGGTTTCACTTGACAGAAATGAACGATTAAGTTCATTTAAATCAAGCGCACAACCAACACTAGTTTTGTCAATTAAACCAATTTCCCGTAGATTTCTCCATAATATTTTAGAAGGCAGGGAAGTATTAAGCTTTGAGGAATAAAAGTTTCGCTTAGAAAGACGAACAGCAAGTGTTGCGATATTCCGTGCTACTTTATATCTACTCCAATTGGAAGGATTAGAATTACGCTTCCATTTGGCATAGAGTCTGTTTCGTGTTTTGATAGCATTAATAACTTCAACAGTGTACCACGGACAGGCCTTGTTGCGTATTAAAACAGTTTTGGTGGGTTAAACAGATCCCCAATAAGCATCTGTAAGCAATTGAGCTTCTCATTAGGATCAGCATTCAATCTACAGAGCTCCCAGGGAGCTAAAGACGACGCAGTTTGGAGGCCATCAATATCAACAGAGGATAGATCTTTATATTCAAAAGAAGCTGGTGAAACTATACGGGAGAAGGCAATATTTAACGTACAAAAGAGAAGATCATGTTCACTTACACCGTCAAAAGAAATCTGATCGTACAGCAATATAGAATGCAGGTCGGAGACAACTAAGAGATCAAGGAGGCTTGGCATTGCATTTGGCCTGAAGCATGTAGGGATAGATGAGTTAACTATTGACAATCCACTTGACCATATCAAATCACTGATTTGTCGAGAATACGAATCATTTCTAAGTAAGTTACGATTAAAGTCTCCACAAACAACAATATTGTTATATAAAGGAGAAATTTCTGATAGGTATGAAAAAAATGGCTCAGGTGAACAACTTCGATGTGGGTTGTAAACACACGCAATTAGGCACTTCGTGCTAGCATCAAAAATTTCGAGTATCAGATATTCAACTTCTGTATTAATTGACTTACCAACCACTTTAACGTTAAGGGACGATTTACAATAAATCGCAACTCCACCACCAGCGGTAATGGTAACTCTATCATTGCGAAACAAATTATATCCATCAATTTTGTACAAACTATCTGGGATATTCGGTTTAAACCATGTCTCATCAATACAAATAACATCAACACATAAATTACAAAATAAGTAATTTAAGTAATCCAGTTTAGGTTGATTCAGACTGCGAGCATTGATGTGACATACCTTAAACCCGTTTTGATGCTTCGATAGAACGTTCAACATAGTTCGAGTTATATTTTCATTCATACTATGATTTTCATTCATTCCAATGACCAACAATAAATACACAATTAAATATCAAATCAGCAAGCAATTGAGAGAGAGAAGAAGAAAATAAGAAAGAAAGAACAATAGAGTGATAAATATTGTAAGAAAAGAAGTAGAGGAATTACTTTTAATAAAAAAAAAATAAAATAAAATAAAATAAAATTTAGAATTATATAAAGAAAATAAAGTAAATTTAAAAATTTAAAAAGAAAAAGAAAATTATACATTTGCAAATAAAGAAACATAAAAATTAAAAAATTTATCTATCATTAATTAATTGAGTGACTGTACTATATTATGATGTCGCAGCAGCAGCAGCAAGTAGATCGTCGGATTTTTTTATTAGAAAGCTTATACCATCGGGGGACTTCTTGATATACACATTTCCACGATTAGTGTATGCAGTAAATAGTTGCTTCTTTTGCTTCAGTTTGAGTGCACTTTGGAGGAGAAGACGGGATTGTTTGGTCAGACTTTCATTTAAGTAGCAGCTAGTATCACGGTGGGCCGGTGGTATGCCAAAATCACTCAAGCGAAGTTCTCTTTTTTTAAGCTTGCGGTATTCAGATGATGATTTCATAAGATTATCTCTTTCCATACAGCTCGCCAGTTTAATAATGATCGGCGATGATGAATCGTTGCTGACGTCGTGTTGTGCATTGTTAATGCCGGTATTGTTGTTTCTGGGTTTATTGGCACGGAATATTTTGCTCAAGAGAGGTGGCTTGCAGTTTATGGAGAGGCAGAATTTGTCAAATATGGATTTTAAGTTCTCTTGAGGCAATTTTGGAATGCCAACAAGCACCATGTCATACGCGATATCTTTCTTTTCCATGATAGCTAGTTGTTTCTGAAGAGCAATTATGTGTTCATTTTGCTCGCTAGACTTAGAACACACCTGGGTCTCCATTACATTGACTCGAGTGCTTAATGTAGAGATAGCACCTTCAATTGAAGCAAATCTCTGCTCCCAACAAACTTTAAACTCTTCAATTTTTGTAAGCATATCCGAACGGGTTTTTGCGAGTTCTTCGGTCAGGTTGCGTTGAAGTAATCGAATTTGTTTAGTCAATTGAGTTTTAAATAATTCAATCGTAAGCAGTGCATTGTCATTGTTTATGGGCTCTTTAGGTGTTGATTCATTGGTCCCAGATGTAGATGAACGAGTTACTGCTGGTGTGGGTGTCATGGATATGGGTAAAGAGAAACACACTTTTGGAATGGAATTAAGAACAAAGGAGTTATGATCCCACTTAAGAGTATTAACTTCCACGATTTGTACGGCAATATCGCAGTTAGAGAACGAGACACTTTTTAAGGTTTTTATTTAGAGAAAATAAAATTTAAATTTCCACTTTGATGTTGGTTGTAAATTATTTCTAAATCAAAAGTTTGTAGTCTCGAATGATGTTAAATAACTAACTCGCGTTTTTATGCAAAATGGGTAAGGAAAATACGGAAATTACTGGCTTTAGCTGGAGCAAAATAAAAAGCGTCTACTCTTGATTATTACACATTGCGATTATTACACATTGCGTAAAGGGGTATTTTCTGCAACATCTAATACCAGTCCAACGTAATAGAACTTCTTTTTATTTCCAAATTGTATGAGAACATAATCTCCAGGGCGAGCGACAATGTTTTTGTTTAATGTTAGTCCTTCCAAATCCTCGTCGTCGTCGCTGCTTTGCCATCGTAATGAAGTGTCTGAGTCTCTGACGCTGAACTTTTCGCACTCATCGCTAGAAGAATCCTGAAGAACACGTTTTATCACCTTATGCTTCTTAATTTGTGGAATCTTGGGCGTGTTATTCTTTTTAGCTTTTTTTAATGCTAATTCTTCCAAACGAGCTTTTTCCGGGGTATCAGTATAGATTCTGGACTTTCCAACTGCACGACCCGTGATTTTTTTTTTAGTTTTGGTAGCGGGCGAATAGCTTCGGTGTGGTGTGATGTTCTTCAACTACTGAAGTTGTTTGTGGCGCTTGACAGGGAGAGATCGTTAGGTCAGCATTGTCTTCAGTGGCTGCTAATGGCGATAATGGTGCAGTAGTAACATATTCACAGTGATCTGATTCAATCGGATTTGGAGGAGTCGTGGAGGAAGCAGCAACTGGTTCCCTGCTATCTCTTTCCTCTTCTAAACCCTCCATTTCACAAAATTCACTATCATCAAAAATATCACAATTAAAAGGTGAAATACCTGTAGTAGAAAATCCTTTCGTTATGTTTTCGGGTGAGAATGCTTTGAGGAATGGCTGGGATGAAAGTGCAGGTATATCATATATTGTTATTCCTTGTGGTGGTTCCGGGTTGTTTACCAAATAATTGTTGAATGCTATTTTGCAGTGCCGTTTGAATGGGCCAAATACGGCCACATCCAACGGCTGCAATCGATGAGACGTATGTGGTGGAAAAGAGAGTAGAACAATCCCATTATCACGGCAAAACAAAATAGCACCAAGCGAACAGTGTGAGGCATGATTGTCTAAGAGAAGTAGGATAGGATCTTCTTTCGAACACTTCGAAAAATGTTTTAAATGTTTTAAAACTTTAATATGCATTTCTGGGGTCATCCAACCAATTTCGGAAAACAAGCCAATGGCTGAAGGAATTGCTCCTTTCATGAATAAGGGGTTAGCCTTTTTTCGAGGGCATATGTAAACAGGAGGTGCATTGACAATTGCAACCATTGTCACTAAGGTGCCTCTTTCCCCTGAAGCGGTTTGTGATACGGTTCTCTTGCCCTTTTGTGCTATATTATCTGCAAAGATCATATTCTATTTTATTCAAAAAAAACGAAGAAAGACGGAAGATCTTACTCTAATAAAATCCATGACTGTAGTAAGGCCAGTTTCGTCAAGGTTGTAAATGTTTTCAGGCTTAAAAAAATGCTTCAAAAAAAGACCTTTAAGTTTAGAAAAAAAATCCTCCACAGCAGTTTTTGTGAAAGCTCGAAGACGGGCCAAGCTTATGTTCTCCGGCTTTCTCAGACTAATAGTTGGATTTCGCCGCATGAACCCCGATAGCCAAACTTTTCCAGCTGCTTGCTCCCTAACCCAGGAAGAAGGGCATTTTATATTATTTTTTACAGCATAGTCGTAAACAAATCGCTTAGCCATGTCAAACGTCAGGCCATGGTGCAGATTTGAGCACTTCTTAAAATAATCTGTCAACTCTTCTTCTTGTGACTTAGTGAGGACTTGCCCTATAGAATATTTAGTGCTAGCCCTGCTTTGTAGATTGATCGGGATACGATTTTCCGATAAAAGCTTTAAGCGATATAAAAGGGTCGTTCTGTTTACGTTATATTTCCGCGCAGCAGTTGTTGGCGTTTCAATTTTGCGGTTTATATCGTTCAGTGCTTTTTTGAGGGCTTCTTCATCTAGGACCCTTTCAGGGTGTTTCCTTTTATAAATATTTGGCATATTTTGCTAAATAAAGAAATTATTTAATAAACAGTGATTAAAAAACAAATAATTCTCTTTAAAAGAAACGATTAGGAGGAATTGACAAATTGTCAAACTAGGTAGGAGGATTTGACAAATTGTCAAATCCTCCTACTTCTTAGTTGTTAAATCCTCCTTTAGTCGCACTTTAACTTTCTATTTCAACTTACCGAAATTTTGCAGTATTTTCACTTAACACTGTTTTTATATTTAATTTGTATATATTAATAGTCACAATCTGTTAGGATACACAAAAAAAACTTAATATTTACACATGACTTCCCAGCAAAGAAAATATACAAAATTACCAAAAAAGTTCACCAAAAACAAAAACACGTGCGTTGGGCCGTATGGGAGAGGTACAAATAACGTTTTCATTTGTGCAACTCATAACATAGCACGCACTGCAAATTCGGATTTTTGCTCTCTTTCGCGTTATGTGACCTTATATTTGAAAATGGCAAAGCCTCCTTTCGTCAAATCCTCCTCGCTCTACCCTACCTTTTTTGGGAAATTTACTTACCCTTTTTCTACCCTTTTCATCCAAATTTTGACTCCTTTACTCGGTCTCTCGTGGGTATCCTGGTTTAGCTCGTATCTTTTATTTTAAAGATGATGATCTGCTTTCTGTATATGGATAAAGTGATCTGCTGCAATAAACACTCGAAAATCCGATTAACCGCGTGCCGATCTCCTTTCTATTAAATTGTCTAAATGTCTATGTCTCTTGGAGATATGTAATTCACTCTACACTTTTTAATCTTATTATTCAATAAGTTTATTATATAATTAAAGTGTCTAGACGACCTGGTACATTGGTTATCGTGTGGAGTTAAAATTGGTGATACTACTATTAAAGTTATTATGTATGCAGATGACATTGTCATATTAGCAGAGTCGGCTAAATCGCTTCAACTGATGATAAATAGACTGGCAGAGTACTGCAGAATATGGAGTTTAGAAGTCAACATAGATAAGTCGAAAGTTATGATTTTTCAGAAAGGTAGTGGGAGACTCTCAAGTGAGGACCAATGGAAGTTCGACGGAAGAGATCTGGAAGTAGTAAAACAATACACTTACCTTGGCATGCTATTGACTTTTAATCTAAATATGGAAAAACACTTAAAATCAAAAGCAGACAAAGCCAAAACAGCAATTTGTGCAAATTGGTCGAAAATATTTTGTAATAAGAACATTACATTAAGTTCAAAATACAGGGTTTTCAACGCTACTGCAAAATCGATCTTGTTTTATGGAGCTCAATTTTGGGGGACACTTAAATTTGATGAGGTGGAAAACATACTGCGTTTCTTTCTTCGAAAAATTTTCTCATTGCCAATATGTATACCAAAATATATGTTTTACTTGGAAAGCGGTCTGGCAACGCTCTTTATTTCAACTCTTAAGATGAACGCGGATTACCTGATAAGGATATCAAAAATGCAAGACACGAGGCTTCCAAATTTAATCTGGCAACATGCAATTGACTTCAAAAAAGGATGGTACGAAGATTGGGGGAAGCTAGCAGCGGACTGCGGAATCACCTTAAACGAATTTGGAATGAATGATGGTGATTTAAAGAAGGCGTTTTATGAAATCATACAGTTAACAGATGAGAATGAAAGGTATGCTTTTAAAGAAAGTGCGAGAGCTTCAACAGAAAGAAAAATTTACTCTAAGCTAAACTACAATCTCAATGAATCGAATTACTTTGCACCACATTTCTCAGTGGAAGCTATCAGAATAATTTTCCATATTAGAGGAGAGATGCTGCATCTCAATTTTGTTTGGCTGTTATTTGCGGTCTCTGCAACATGAAGAAAAAGGAAGATGTTGGACATTTTCTGGGAGTATGTCCTATTTTAAAGGAAATAAGAAGGGCAGTTTTTGGAAAAAATATTCTGCATGAAAGCGAAATCCTGCGGCTTCTCGACGGTGAAAATTGGATGCAGCTTGTGGTGTACTGTAAGGAGGCAATCACATACCGAAAGAGAATTATAAGTGAAAGTTTCTAAAATTTTGTTTTAACTAAACTAAAAGTCATTATTTAACTGTCATTTTAGCGTTACGCACGGTTTATCGTTTTAGCTAAACTAAAAGTCATTAAAAATATAGTAAATCTATTGTTTTATAAATAAAAAACTTTAATAATTTTTGTTTAAACTTAAATTTTTGAACAATTTTTGATTACATCTAATAGTAATTGAGTTATTAAAAAAAAAAAAAAATAAGAAATCCAAATCTTTTAAATTTGAATTAAATAAAAAAGAAAACTAAATGTTAATTAAAGGAATTTAAGGAATCTTAAAGCCATTCAGGGAGGCGACATAAAATGTCATGTCCTTAAATATTCATAATAGAAAAATGTAATAAAAGAAAATGTATATATCCTTATATTAAATGAATAAAATCTAATCTAATCTAATCTAATCTAATCTAATCTAATCTAATCTAATCTAATCTAATCTAATCTAATCTAATCTAATCTAATCTAATCTAATCTAATCTAATCTAATCTAATCTAATCTAATCTAATCTAATCTAATCTAATCTAATCTAATCTAATCTAATCTAATCTAATCTAATCTAATCTAATCTAATCATTCTATTGATTGATTGAATTGATTGGTTGTGTTTCTAAGTGAGCTCCCAGTAAAACTAAAAAAAAGTGATGTTTTAAGTCTTTAAAATTTTCATATTAACGTGATTAGTGACTACAAAACGGATTTAAAGCAGTGACATCATTTAAATCATAACATCAGTGATTCTTTTTTGTTTTAACTTAAATCCATAAAATAAATTACCATCAGGTTCGCCCCACAAAGTTCTATTTTTTGGTATATATATTCTTTTTTTTTTTTTTTTTTTTCAACTCTTTGTTTGTACCTATACATCTGCATGCCTTTTTCCCCTTCGTAATCATGAACTTGTGCAGTGAATGTTCTTCTGATCTTCCCCCTCAGGGAGATTTTGTAACCTGTTTTAAATGTGAGGGAAAGATGCACTTTGGATGCACCACTATCACCGAGAGATCATATAGAACAATGTCTGCGACTAAAAAAAAGGAGTGGAGATGTCCAGCATGCAGGAAAGAGATAGCCAACTCGAATGCACCGAATATTGCGAAATCGCCGATGAAAACACCCAACCAACCGCCGCCGAAACGAACACGAAGTACTTCTACTCCAGACGCCGGCACTAGGCAAGACGAAGGAGGAAACTACAATGCAGCTATTTTACAAGAGATGAAAGCAATGAGAAGAGAAATGTCTGAAATTAAATCTAGCTGTGATTTTGTTGCCAACAAATATGAAGAAATGAATAATAACATAACCGTAAACAACGATCTTATCAAAAAATTGTCACATGAAATTAAAGAATTAAAAGAAAACAATTTAAAAAAAGATGAAACCATTCATGCAATGGAAACAAAAATAAACACACTTGAACAACAACTTCTAAAAGCAAATGTAGAAATTAAAAACATAAAGCCAACAACAAACGAAAACCTAATCAATGTATTGCAAGACCTGGGAGAAACCATCAACTGTACGATTCATCCACATGACGTTGCAGATATTTACAGAACGAGAGCAAAAAACCCGCAGAGATCAGCCATCATTGTCTCGTTTGCAAGCTACTCATGTAAGCAAAACTTTATCAAACATGCGAAAGCCGCTCGGAGAGAGAAACAAAGAAGTACTATCAATCATATGCACACGCAAAACGAGAGCGAATCAGTTATTGTAAATAATCATCTTACACCAACAAACAAACACTTGCTTTGGCTTACCAAAAACAAAGCTAAAGATTGTAATTGGAAGTTTGTGTGGGAAGCATCAGGTAAAATATTAGCTCGTAAATGTGAGAACGAAGAAGCAGTAAATATATGCACTGTAAGTGATATTGAAAAAATTCATAACTAATCTACAATTTTATGAGAGAATCTGAAGAGCGAATGATGACAGCTGATATGATGGATGAATATGATGGTGAAGTCGAAGTTGATTTTAGGGTATTGCATGGTTTTATTGGCTTAAATGTTATTGATTTCAAAAGATTAAATTTTTGTTGTTTATGTATGAATATTGGCTCGATGCGAAAAAATTGGAATTGTTTTTTTGCCGAAATTCAAAGCTTTTTATGTTATTTAAATATAATAGTTTTAACTGAAATTAACATAAATGAAGAAGAAAATTGCTTTTATCACATAGAAGGTTATAATATGGAGTTTATGCATAGGAAAGGTTCTGGTAAAGGAGGAATTGCGATGTTTATCAAAAAAGATATTAGTTTCGAAAGACTTTCTTCGCACACATTAAGCTACGACAGTCTCAGTATAAAAATGAAGGATAGATGGGGAAGTAAACATATTCATGCAGTTTATAGATCGCCGTCACAAAATAAAAGCCAATTTATTGATGAATTTGATCAAAATACCAAAAACAAAATGGACTTAATGGTTCTTGGAGATATAAATATTGACACTCAAGATCTGGATAACTCTGACACGAAAAAATATCTTGAAGTGATGTCATCGAAAGGTCTAATGAATGTGATAAAAAAGAGTACTAGAATTAACATGTTAACAGGCACCGGTACCTTAATTGATCACATGCTTGTTACAATTCCGAAAAACGAAATAATTTCAGCAGTAATAGAAACCAATATATCCGATCATTTTACAACCTTTTACGGTACGAAACAACAAACGAAGCAGGCTAACACATATGGCGAAACACTAACAAAAATAAATCAAGAAAAAGTAAATCGATTTATACAACAAACAAACTGGCATGAAATGTATGCGAATGAAAATGATGTTGATCTACTTTACGACAAATTTATTGCAAAAATGACAAGTATATATGCTGATTCAACTGAAATTCAAAAACAAAAAAAACGTCAAAACAAAAATTGGATAACGCCAGATATTCTTGAGCTTTGCAAAAAAAGAGATGAATCATATAGAAGATGGAGGAATAATCAACGAAATGAAATTTATAAATCCGAATACAAAAAACTGAGAAACTATGTCAACAAAAATATACAAATACAGAAGTCTAATTTTTACAAAGTTAAATTAGCCAACGCAAAACATGATCCGAAAAAAACTTGGGGTATTATAAATGAACTGTTGGGTAGAAATAAACCATCAATTGATGAAATAATAGAACAAAATCTTTGTACTCAATCAAACGTTGCCGACATCACGGAAAAGCTTGCTGAATTCTTTTCCACACAAGCATCGAATATTGCACACATATGTAATAAAAAAACTTCCAATCAACCGAATCAACATCTTGCTCAGTCAATATATGTAGAAGAAGCTAATGAAATAGAAATTCAAAATATACTGGGTAATCTTAATACGAATAAAAGTCCAGGAGCTGACGGAATAAGAGCGAGTGACATAAAAATTAACGCTAATTTTCTAACACCAATCATTCAAAAAATTATCAATCAAAGTCTGACACAAGGATGCGTTCCGGCAATTTTGAAGACATCAGTTATTCGACCAATCTATAAAGGAGGAAAGAAGAACGAAATTCAAAACTATAGGCCCATTTCAATTTTGCCCGTTGTTGAAAAATGCTTAGAAGAAGTTGTTGTAAGACGTTTGAATAATTTCATTGAGAAACAACGCTTGCTGCAAAATAATCAATATGGTTTTCAAAAAGGAAAAAGTACGGGAACACTTCTTGGGAAATTCTGTAACGCTGTTAACATGAGTCTAGATAAAAATCATCACGTGCTGGTAATGTTCGTGGACTTCAGCAAGGCATTTGACACATTGAGTCACGAAAAATTACTTGATGTCCTTTACAAAATTGGCATAAGAGGAACGCTTTGGAAATGGATGGAGAGCTACCTCATAGGAAGAACCTTTAAAGTCAAAATTGGAAGTTCATGGAGTCAAGAAAGATACTGTACTCATGGTGTACCACAGGGGTCAAAACTTGGTCCAGTTCTCTTCATACTTTTTACAAACGCACTTCTTCGAGTTTTTAAGAACAGTACCGTTTTTGCTTACGCAGACGACATAGCAATTGTTGTTAGACACAAGTGTATAAAAACGGCAATTTCTTTAATGCAGCAGGAGTTTGATGAGGTTTCCCGATGGTGTCATGATTTTGGATTAGTCATTAATGCTAAAAAAACGAAGCTGATGCATATTCGTGTACCGAACCAACAAGAGGAGCAAATTAGTATTTTCTTTCAAAACCCAAAATGTCCGACTTCGCAACAAAGTGATCCCATTGAATTAGTGAAATCTATCAAATATCTCGGAGTCACAATAGATGAACACTTCCTATGGAACGAACATATTAAAAACCTTAGGCTTAGTATGAGAAGTGCTATGTTTGCTCTTTTTTATCTTGAAAGATATTCAACAAAAGATGTTCAAAAACAAGTATATTATTCCCTAGTTGAATCACGATTAAGGTATGGAGTACTGGCATGGGGAAATGCATCAAAAACGCATACAGATAAGCTTGTCAATCTACAGCATAGAATCATCAAACTAATTGATAAAAACAATCAATACAAATTTTTGAGTGTGGACAATATATTTAAGATGACAGCAGTTCTAGAATACTACGATGATTCAAGATTCCAGCAACCCATTTCGCACAGTTTCAACACTAGAAGACGAAGACAAGGTCTACTTGAAATTCCGGCGGTATACAACAAATATGGCAGAAGACAACTGAGTTATACTATACCATCAATTATGAACCAGCTTCCAACAAACCTTAAGAATATTCAAAATTTTAAAAAACGTAAAAAATTTATAAAACTTTTCTTTTTAAACGAAATTCCAAACACCAATTAAAACTTGCTTCATATTATTATTATGTTTTACACTTACTTAAATTTAAATTAAAAAAAAAAAAATATTTCCATTTTTGTTAAATTAACATTTTACTGAAATTATATTTTATTTGCAAATAGTTTTTAACATCCAATTAAATTCAAATAATTTTTGAAAATCCAACCACCCACAGATAAGCATTCAGCTTCGTGGGTAATACAAATATTGTAAAAATCTTTTGAAATGAATAAAAAATCTTATAAATCTAAAAAAAAAAAAAAAAAAAAAAAATCTAATCTAATCTAATCTAATCTAATCTAATCTAATCTAATCTAATCTAATCTAATCTAATCTAATCTAATCTAATCTAATCTAATTAAAGTGTTAACTTTGATTGTTCGAAATTCTTATTTTTATATTTTAATTAAATAAGTTTAAAAATAAATATATAAGAATTTGTTCCACGTTTGGGCACCAAAAATGTTAGATGAGAGCGTTTTTCCACTAATTTAATTGCAAAAGAGTAGAGTAGAGAGTAGAGTAGAGTCGTGTCCAGGGTATTTCCGAAGAAAGCAAGTAAAACTCGGGTTATGAAGGAAAGAACAACTCTAATCATTTACCAGGTTTATGTATATTTATTTTATCAAAGCAAAGGGTCTTATAATCTTACAAATTCATTTAAACTTAGTCTATATAACATATTATTTCATATAACCAAAGCTATTTAATTCGAGCTACAGAAGTAGGTTCAGCCCACGAGATTCACTTAGAGGAAGCGAACCGGGGAAAATCGGTAGGAATCTGATTCCAGCCCAAGGTTAGTCCAAGGGAGTAATAAATGTGCCCGCTGCTTATAAATAAGAGGGGAGGAACGGTAGGAATCTGATTCCAGCCCAAGGTTAGTCCAAGGGAATACCAAGTGTGCCCGCTGCTTATAAATAAGAGGGGAGGAACGGTAGAAATCTAATTCCGGCCCAAGGCTAGTCCAAGGGAATAACAAGTGTGCCCACTGCTTATAAGTAAGAGGGGAGGAACGGTAGGAATCTAATTCCTGCCCAAGGCTAGACCAAGGGAATAACACAATTCGGCGAAAAGAAAGTTTTAGGACAAAAAGGTTTGACTTTATTGATACACGAGTGTATTCAAATAGGAACCTGAGGCTATACCAGATGCTACAATCCGTACACAGCCGGAAGCTTACTCTCTAATCTTCTAATTCGAGAATCGGAAAATTTACTAGTCGATAAGCTTCGAATCATACTAATTTCTCACATCCTCTTGTTATATTTTACGCTGTAACGCAGTGTGAACTTTAAAACGACAAACAAAATATATGTTTGTACGTTGAATGATGTCAGCTACTTCGTTGAGTTGTGTGCATCGTGCGTGTGATATCGGTGGGTGGTAGGTGGATGATATATATACGTTGGTTGGGTGTTGTGTAGGGCGCTGGTGGTTGGTTTATGATATAGGGTGCTTATGGCAGTTCGGCCGGTGGAGGTCGGTAGTTAAATTTTGGTAGGTGCTAGCGGAAGTGTAACGCTGCGTTACAGTATAAGTTTTAAAAAGTTGCGCTCCAACAGACATAAAAATCGGTATTTTATTAAATGTAAATTTAAAATATTATGTGAATGTATTATGCGACCAATTTTTTAACGTATATTTTATGAATAATTATGCAGGCTTTTTTGGTCGATTTGAAATTGAATGCAAATAAAAAACAAACTTTATTTCATCTTTTTCCCAACGTTTCGTCGTTATTCGCGACTTCTTCAGGGGTATTTTATTCGATTTTTAAAATTTTTTCTTATGTATTACATAAGTACCTGCCAAACTAACAATACTGTGATAATTTTTGTTTGTCTCTTAATTTATTAGTCCTCATATACATTTCTGTTTGTTTATAGTTTTCAGTGTTAATTTATTAAAATATAAAATTTAAGACATCATTTTAAATATAAAAATGTAAATCTAGAAAAAATTTTAAAATATTATATTTTGCCAATAGAAAAGCCCATTTAATTAACAACTTAATGAACATTATAATTATACTCATTAATTTTTTTAAGGAATTCCTTATTCAAATTTATGTATATATTGCGAATGAAAAACTAAAATAAAACTAAAATACATAGGTATGTACAGTAAAAATCGTTTGAATACTTTGTATGAATTCACTTACTATTAGTACTGACATAGTAGGTGGTAAAAAAAAAATACGGTAATACTTAACATTCTTGGGTTTTTTCTTTATCTGTTGTCTGTGCCGTGATTGATTAATATTTTGGAAATTGTAGTAGATTCATGGAAAGTGTGGGTGTGGTTTGTTAACGAGAAGGTTAAATTGGTTACTAGTAGGGTTCTGTTTTAGCTTCGCACTTTATTTTAACCTTGCACTTTAATAATAGTCGACATTAGTGCTTGGTTATTCTTATTAGTAAGGCTCAATGTCTTTTTTTAGAATACTTTAATGTCCGATTTAATTTTAACTAATTTCTTAGGACATAATTTCCGGTTTAGCAACCAATCTTGTGGGATCGAAATTCAATTAATTTGTTAGATTTGTAAAAATTACAATAGTTATTTTAATACCTAATTAGGTTTAGGTAGAAAAGTTATAAAAAAAAAAAATTAATTTGCTAGATATTGTGAACGTATAGTCGGAGTGGTAGTAGGAAAGAGAGCGACCTCTTGTAAGAAAACCATATTTTTTTAATCTCGTCGATGGAGCCAAATAAAAATAAATTTCATTTAATACATTTTTCTAGTTTCATTCTAATGGTAGAAGTCTAGAAACACAAAGGTGAAAGATATCCAAATAGGAAGGACTCACCATAGTTTTTTTTTTAAGAATCCATGGGTCTTGCAGAGCACGAAGTGCTAGACCATCGAAAGAGTGAAAACTCATCTCCTGAATCTTGAAGTGCTTCAAAGTAGAGTAAATGGGCAGAATTTACACTCGTACTTAACTTCACGCAGCCAGTAACTAATGACAGCTATACAAAGTATATATGTACTTGCATTAGAACCTACTTTTATGGTCATAAAGCAATTGAATTCGTAGATTTAAGAAATAGACAAAAAAACACCAACACAGAAAGCAATCCCGGCAAACAACTAATGTAAAAAAATACATACTCCCTTACTTACATAAATACGTAAAAACGTATGGTCTCCCCCTTTTACACATAAACAAATAACATAGATTATATAAAAAGGTACTTTCAAGATTCGATTTATGAAAAGGAGACAAAGAAGAACCCATTTTATTTTTGCGTTTGGATTTATTTTTTATTCGAAATTTGAGTCAGATAAATATGCGGTCAAGGTAGAAACCCTCTAGCAAAATATACTATCACTCCCATCTTCAAAAGGTTGTTTAGAGGAATTCCCTTTTCAAAACAATTCCCTTGATAATACCCAATTTCTGCTTTTGTGACAATTGAGGTGTGAAATTTTTTTTTTCGTAAAAAATTAACATAATTCACAAATCCATTTTAGCATGTGCAAAAAACTTTACATCAAGACGTAAAAAAAGAAAATCAACCAAAACTACGAACAATTCAGTAATGCTATCGTCCTTTGGGTCAGTACTAAAAATAAAACTTTCAATATGATGCAACCTGCCATTACTTATAAACGGTAAATCACAAGTAAAGGAAATAGCATTACAACTCAAAGAAACTTTTTATTAATTTAAGGGTGGTTTATATTATATACCTTACTGGAATATTGCAGTAACCAAAAATATCAACTTGCGTGACGTAACGCCCCGTCCCCCTCCGCCGCGCCGGTGGCAATGGTTTGAAAATTCTCTCTATCGGCGAATTTTAGGGTAATGCGGATAGAAAGAAAATGCCTGACATTCAAAAGCAATGTTTAATTTAGTTTCGCGTTTACTTAACATTGTTTTTCAGTTTGGCCTATGTACATATGCTTTGGTTTCACTTGACAAACAAGAGGACTAAATTTTGCCCCACAGCATGACTTAGTGAATACGTAATTGAGGACAGAAAACAAACATAGGATATTTTCTAGGCAAGGGGGAAGAATAAACTGTCATACAGTGTGACGAAAAGTCAAATGTGACATTGGGGAATATCTGTTTTCATCCATTGAAAAGTTTGCACTTTAAATTTAAAAGTATTTCGTCCGGCAAGATAAAACGTAAATGTTTCCCAACTGTCATGAAATACATAAGACAAGTTTAAGGTATCGCGTTTGTATTAAAAACAAAAAACTTTTGAGGACACATTAGGGAAATTCTGTTTAAAAAATGTGAAAAGTTCTTCAAAGACATCAAATGTAAAACAACAATTTGAAAAAGGAAGACATAACTTAACTGAACTATAAAAACGTGATAATCGAGCAAGTGTTGCGTTACTTAGAAATGAGTTCCTAAAAATTATCCCGCATATTTTAGGCGGAGAGCCAGCGGGAAAAAAATACTCGATAACGAAAATTTCAGCCTTTTTTAATTTTGTAAGTATTGTAGTGGAGAGACTTCTCCACTCAGCTTTTTGTAGATTTTGTTTAATTTATATTAAATAGTTTTTTTTTTCTGTTTTATGTGACGGTCCATAAGAGACAGCATACGCGTCTACAAATGTCCTCGAGTTATAAGTCTTAACTGACACAATAACTATCGTAAACCAAATGAGCCCCTAAGGTCTTCAAATGTCTTTGCGATGTTTTTTGTTTGTCGATTTAGAAAAAAAGAAATGATTTAATATACATATAATATTTAATATTAATATTTGGATGACTACTTTATTCTTCGATGGTTGGAATTCGAATGAATCTTGAATTGCATTCTATTGTTCATTTAACTTCTGGTTGGCATTATTTTACATATGTTTTACTGTTAATATTTACTCAGAGAGAGCAATCATTGTTATATTATAATATAATGCAAGTTTCAAAACTGTTATAATTATTTTCTTGTAGTTTATTTTCGTTAAGTCACAATGAGTCAATGAATTATTTATACAATGCAAAACAAATCTTTTTAATATTAATAATTTAATTAATTAATATTTTAATTTAATAATTTAAGTATATAATGATAATGTAATTCAATAATTCAAAAGTATTTATAGTTATTTTAATTTAAAAAAAGTAAATAGAATTGGTTCGTTACAGTATTGAGTATTAATTTGAGTAGTAATTTGGGTATGAAGCTAGATGTCCGCCAAGCGCACAATATAGTGGATGTAGACGCCACGGATTCCCATAGAGACAAACAAAATCAATTAATGTCGTTTGCATTGGACGACGTCCAGAAGCATGTGAAAACAAATTATTCTATTCCACTCTTTTGACGATTCGCTTCTCCATTTCAAACAAAGCTCAGAACCATTAAATAACTACAAAAAAGGTGACACTCAAAGAATTCGCCACCGGACCCGGAAAGGCTTCAAGAGCTGCTGTCGTCTTAAATAATATGATATATGTATGGATGGTTGGTGTATTCAATTTGATAAATTTAAACAGTCGTTTATTCGAAGGGGAATTTTAATTTTTTTAATTTTTTGTTTAAGTTAAGTTTTTAAGTTAAGAATTTTAATTTTTTAAATTTTTTTTTTCAGTTAAGCCTAGTACGCAGATCGCGCTAAATTTTAGCTCCCACATTTCTCTCCAAACATCAGCTAAAACTTAAACCTTAGCTCCATTTTGACATAGAGCGTTTTTATTCATTATTTTAACTTAATTTTATCAAATGGGTTTCTTTTCTTTGGCTGAGATAAATCGTTTATTCCGAAATATACCTCCATTTCAATTTTTATTTTCACAAAATTTCCAAAAAAAATTTAAGAAATACAGAATTTGTTTAAATTTAGCTTCATAATTAATGTACCGAAAAATTATTTCGTGCGCTAAATTTTTACAGATAAGTGATGTACCTTAAATCGTACTGCATGAGTGTGCTGAAGCTCCGCAGTCGATTTTGTATGAGAATGTATTAGAAAGATTATATAAAAACTTAACGGAAGATAATGTAATATAAGAAAATGTAAAACGAGAGTTTCAGTCTTGCTCGTACAAGAGCTCAATAGTGCAGGTTGTGATGGAATAAAGATCGTGTTTTTTTTTATTATTTTCCACTCTAAATACCAATTATAGTCTTTCAATTATTATTATAGTGACTATACTCTGTCCAACAAAAATTGGCAGTGTGGGCAAGATAGGACGTTTGCCTCTCATTCTGGCTACAGTGGATTGCATAAATCTGTCCTTCATTAAAGGTTTCACATGGTTGTCGTAGTGTCCACGATAACACTCATCATTAAAAACTTTTTCTTAAAGCTCGAAAATCAAAAGCACCTTAACAGAAACTTAAGGAAAAAAAGCTGAACGAATTACCAAATGCACACGGGTAACTCTGAATGCACATCAAGCAGCAGCCAATCACCATTGGCCACAGCAATTCAGTGCACACCACACTCAGATGTGCCTTGAATAGGACGTTGGGTCTGTTTCAAATGCTAATGGAAATTCACGGGCGGGCGAACATTTTTTGTGGAGGAGTTATTTCAATTTAATATGGTGCAAAAATATGGCACGCTACTGATTTTGAAAAAGCTTTCCCATAAGACGTGTACTGCCAATTTTCGTTGGACAGAGTATAGTGAAGGTTTTACATAAAAGTTTGTGATATAGCGAAGGACGAAAGATAGACTGTTTTTATTTTCAACCGTGCTGCGGTACATATTTAATTTTTTAGCTGGAGCTGCGTACCTCTCGGCTAATATGCTTTGCTTAATTTTATTTTTGCTAAATTTTGGAGAGAATTTTTTTAGAGCGATCTGCGTACAATGCTTTACTATGGAAACGGTTGTTGTGTTTAATTTGTATGTTATTCTGAAAGTTTGTTTATTTCTATGGTGTTGTCTAAAATTTTGATTTTTCTAAAATTGTGTATGTACTCTACGTACATTAAATACATATGTTTGTTTGTAGATGAAAATCATTTTTGTAAAGATTTATTTTTTAAATAAAAATGATTAAAATTAATTCAAGGGCTATATTGTTTATCGTGATATGAAAGCTGTATTGCTCAGCTCATGTCATTTTCAAGGTGAAAGTCTTAAAATGTTCTGAATAAAACAAACTACATTCTAGTGAACCTACCATCTTTTTTGGGCTAGTGACACACGGGGATTGGTGGGAACATAATATTTCTAAACTCTGTGGGCTTCAGAAAAAAAAAAAAAAAAAAAAAACAATTTAAAATTTTAAAAGACTTTTCTATATTATATAATAATAATATACATATAAATACATACATATCAATATATTTTAAGGATATTAATATTCAAGTATTTAATTTGTTACTGAATTGATTGAATTGGATGCAGAGAAAAGTCTTTTGTTACCACATTATGTATCAATAACTGTATTGCTAAGTTATTGACACTCGTAAGGAATTTTTCAGTTCACACAGCTGGCAAATGTATTTGGTATGGATATATGAAACTCTAAGTACATTTCTAAATACCTTACTCAATTGGTTTTCATTATTTCATTACATAGTTGTATTAAAATCGGTTAAGAGATTCGTGATAATGTTAAATTTTGATATTTTTCTAAAACTATCAAAATATATATTTATTGACACCCTTGTAAAACTATTGACACCACATATTTATATAATTATTGACATATCATCAAACAGACAGTAAAGAATAAAAAAGCGATCTTTTGGTTGAGGTTGGCTTAAATTATTTTCTTAAACCTTTACGTAGCGTTATTAAATTATTTAAACAAAACATAAAACTTAAAAATAAAAAAAAAAGCAAATCACACACACGTTATTCATTTGTGTAGGTAACTTGAGTTAAAATAATAATAAATTTTGTACGATGGTTAATTATTAAAATTATAAAACAAAACGAAAAACATAAAAAATAAAAATCACACTTTGTTCATCTGTGTAGGTAACTTGAGTAAGAAATAGTTAATCCTAATATTAATTTTTATTCATGCACTTGCCGCATTTAAAGACAGGGAGGTATGGCAAGTTAACAAGTTAAGTTTTTCAATGCATGAAATGTGCATTTCTCTGGTACACTTATTACATTTTATTCCCGTTTTAGTCTTCATAGAATGTATGCATTCATAACATATCTTCCCAATTGCGATTTTGTTTTCTCCAATATTTTCAAGGTTTTGAAAGAGATTTCGTACATGTGTTCCTTTAGGCTCATTTCCTGTATCACATTTTGTTTTAGTATTGTCATTTAGTTTTAAACTAGAAATTTCAAATAATTTATCATATAAGCTAAGTTAACAAGTTAGAGAAAATAAAAAGTTCAATACCTAATGACAGGATTACCTACTAATGGATTCATTTATTTTGTTTGCCATGTCTAGATTTACAACTGTATTATTATCGTCCTTGAGATTTCGCTTCACCAAAAGTGGGGAGAGTGCTACAACGATAAGGATAAGCTAGCTTAGGGAATAAAATAAAATATAAAAAAATAATAAATCTTACTAGAAACAGTTTGATTTGCTGTTGTCAGAGATCTTCCTGTAGGTTTTTGGCTACTTTTTATCGGTTGTTTTTTAATTGTGGCTTTCTTAGTCAATCTTTTCTTTCTTGCTCTTGTTTTCAAGCCTCTTAATTTTTCTTTCTTCCTTTTAAATTTTCTTTAATTTTCGCTTCCTTTCTTATCTGTTCCGTTTTAATCCATAACTCGTCCGTTATTACGAAAGATCTTTTTGGCTTCATAGGCTTGATACCCTGCCGAGTAATTGGCCAATCCAAGTAGTTGTCAATGCCACCAATAGTGATTATACTATTTAGCATTAGTTCGTTATTCTGAACTTCATTTGGAACCGTCTCAGTATCATATATAAATTCCTGGATATTATTTACATATATCCATTTCATCTAAGAAATCGACGGAATTTACTGCATTATCCTCTAAATTGTTGTTTGTATATATAGTGTCCGGCTTAAATTTCAAAAACATTTTATATAATATGTTCAACTCAGGCACGTAGCCATAGGGGGGGCTTGAGGGGATGAAGCCCCCCCCCCCCGGAAAGTCTAAAATAAAAACTAAAACTTTCTAATCTAAAGTATTATTTCCTTTGTAGAGCTCTTCAAATGCATCTTAATAGGTCTTGAAGAAATAACGAGCAGAACGTGGGCGATGTCTTCGAAGGCATCAACACTTTTGGCAGCGGTCCAAAAAAGTGATTTCCTAGTTAGACCCATTGTATGCGAAAAGCTGTTCAGTTTAACGCTGCCCTTATCAGTTTTCCTACAGAACAAATCCTTAGATTTCGTTTCTGCAATCGACCGCACCAAAGAAGTTCTGAATTCTCTTGAGAACATCAGAGAAAAAGCCGAAGATTTTTTCAGAGAGGCTTTTCAATCCGCATCTAACCTTGTCGAGGACTTATTTGAAGTTGAATTAAGACTCTAAGAACTTCATTGAAACAAACAACGCGTTTCAATCCAGAAACCTCTTCTACTGAATCCTATTTTAGAGTGTCTGTATTGATTCCTTGCATAGATTCGTTAATACAAAATCTTACGGACAGATTCATGGCGGTTGGGCGAGTCAATGAAATGGAAAAGCTAACATGTTACTTTGATAATGCAATTTCGTTGTCAGCTGTGAAAGCTGAATACATTCTCTGGTGCGAAAAAATATCGTAGATTGATCCTTCTATCGAAGTTTTAAAATTGTTTTAAAATCAATAAATTGGGATATATAGTTTTTTGTTTAAAGAATTCCAAGTAAAATTTAGAAGCAAGCCCCCCCCCCGAACCAAAATCCTGGCTACGGCACTGGTTCCACTCTTCCGAATAAAACAAAGTGCTTCCAATTTAATTGAAAGCGTTTTCGAATTCTTCCAGCTTTTGAGTGCCAACCAATTCCGAGAAAGTATTATAACAAATATTTATATTATTTGTGGAATTTTGCTCTTGAGCGGACACAGGTGTTAATTGCGTTTTTGATGATCTCCCTAGACACCTGGAGAAATCAATCGCATTTACATCCCAAGGAAAAAGCCCACACGCTCTAAATCCTTTTTGAATTATTTCAGGTGAAATTGATGAGAGGATCACTTCTTCTAGTAACGGAGCAAACTTTTGCCGTGTGAGGGACTCATCACTGTTTTGTCGGCGCCAGTCAGAAACCTTCTTATTCCAACCATTTTTCAGTGGATTAGATGCCGAAACATCCGCTGGCTGTAAAATTCGTGTGGCATTAGGATATAACGCAATTAATATAACTCCTAGCTGTGGACACATAGTTTGCTGACCGGTAATGTAAGGTGTGTGGCTTGACCGTCAACGAAAAAAATAACTGGAAAAATGGTTCCAATGCTAACAAGGTGTGGGTGAAATACTTTCGATATGTATTCATAAAAGACTTCTTTGGTCATCCATCAATTGTCACTTATACCAAGGCCCCATCCCTTGGGCAATGATTTCCTGATATCTTCTGGTATTCTTTTATATGGATAAATAACCATGGGTGGGACCAAAATACCCGATGCAGAGAAAGAAAACATAACCGTTAAGTTGGATTTTGCAAGTCCTCGGTCCACTTCGTATATGTTACGTGCACCCTTTGCTGCCAAAACGGTTTCGGTTTTTGGGCACAATAAAAAATTGGTTTCATCCCTATTGTATACTCTGGTAGCATCGCTTAAAATTTAAAATGGCAAACATGTTCTGCTCCTCAAGATATTTTTTTATTAAAATAAACCACGATTTGATGTCTGATGATCCAACTGTTGCACTGGCCGATGTTACCGGATCTGGAGTTCTAAGGCTTATTGAAGGGTGTCGGCTCAAAAAAGCGTCAAACCAGCCATTCCCTGGAATGTTTTGTGGCCCAAAAGGATGTTCCCTTTTTTCTTCTTCAAGAAAACCCTTGACAGCATGAAGCACATCCTCTTTTCTCTTCGGGAAGCCTTTTCGCTGGGATGTGGTTATCCATTGTTCCAAACACTCTTCTTCTATAGCGGACAGAACTGTTTGTGGACCTGGCTTTGCTTTATGGAACTTAGAACTCAATCGAAATATGAGTGTAGTTCGAGGAATATTAAAAAATTTGGCTGCAGCTTTTTTGGACATCTTTTGTGTCCTCACAGCTTCAAGAGGTCCGTTTTTGTATATTTCCCAGTACATTTAGGTATTTTTGCAGCTAAATATTAATTTAAAGGAATGATATAATTATTGACACTCTTTATAAGTACAACTGTAGACACAGTGTCAATGTTTGTACTCCAATAGAAGACAGTTATTGACACAGGGGTGTCAATTATAGGAATTGTTAAAATATTGAGACAATAGTTGACACCCCATTTTATTAAATATATAATAACAAAAAAACAATAAAAATAAGTTAAATCCTTCTCCAGGACATTATATTTCATATATAATAAAATGTTTGCCTGTCTTTGCTACCAAGAAAGTGCGCTGGAGTAAGCGGCGCCTAGTCCGAAGAGTCATCACTGATGTATGTAAGTGGTCCTGAATTTACTACGTTTTCGACTTCGGTGAGCAGAGTCGTATACTGGTCAATCGTTAAAATTGCTCCCCCTACGGCTGCTTTCAAAGAAGATTTCACAACTCCAACTTAGCGTTCCTAAAAGCCTCCCTAGCACAGAGCACGTTCGACGATAAGTTTCCATTTAATTCGTTGATCAGTTAAGAAGCATTGGAAAGTCTGGTTCGCGTTTAGTTTGAGTTTTTTACTAAGCTCCGAGGAGGCCTTTTTAAAGGTTTTGGCATTGTCTGAGTAGATGATTCGTGATACGCCTTTTCTAGCAATAAATTGTCGTAATGCTAAAAGACAATTCTCAGCTGTTAGGTCTAACACAACCTCTAAGTGTACTGCTCGAACAGCTGCACAAGTAAGTAACAAGATGTTAACCTTCTTCCACTGGTTGGTGTTATTCAATATAATTAAATATCTTGGAAACTAGAACGCTTCAAGGACTGCACCAACCTAAGTAGAAATAATCTCAGAATTATAACTCAGATGGCACTTAAATATTCTAGGCTTAGTAAGTAGCGCCACAAGCAGATTCTGCAATACCCATGAGAAAACACCGAACCACATATTAGGAGATTGCGATGCATTCACGCACCAAAGAAATAAACATGCTACCAGGTGGAATAGAGCAACTTATCCTCTCTGAGAATGTCCCAAATACTAAAATTCCTCAGAGAAATAGGTTTGGAGGAAGAGTTGTAAGATGACTAATCTCGTCCAGCCACATATGGGGGCAAAATATATCTAGAAGTCGCAGTGCAACTACCCCCCACAATATATTCATTCATATCAAATATATGAAGAGGTCGAACAAAATAAATGCCAGTGATCTCAAACTGCTTTGTGTGTAAAATTCGGTCACGAGGAAGTGGAGCAAAAGGTTGCGATGCTGACTTTGCTCAAGCAAACCAGCAAATTGAAGGCGTCCTCCAACCCTTAAGAGCCCATTTGCCTTGTCTAAAAAGGGATTATGATTTGACAATTTTCAATTTTAAGCAATCGCTTTAATAATGATGATAATTCCTCATGGAAATGAAGCCTTTGAATATATTTAATCCAGTATTTTTCAGCGGCTGTAATTTCATCGGTTGAAAGGAAAGCCGAACATTGTTCTTTTGTTTTAAATGATTGAATTGCACGAAAGCAATAAGCAGTCATGCGTAGCAGACATTTCAATGTGCTAAAATCATTATATGAAGGTTTTTTTTAATAATACAAATTCTATATACTACTGAAATACATCAGCCAAGTAGAAGACTTAGCACTATTTTAATTGGACATGTTGAATTATTGATTGAAAGTGAGATCGCCGGGACGAAACTCCAAAATTTTTGTAGACTAAAGGCCATTAAAAGCTATTTTGAATCAATAAAATCATTATATTTTAAAAGGGACGTAGGGTAGAGTCGGCACCCTTCGAAAGTGGGGCACCTCCGACAGTCATTATTATCTCTATGTGTAAACCTTTAAAAATTCTGTAAAAAATTGTGAACGTACCCTAAGTCATGTCAAGCATATGTCAAAAAGTTCAGCAGTCTAGTAGGATGTAGGATGTAAGATTTACTTGGAGTACGTTTGATATAATTTTCAGGGTAAGTTCTTAAGATTTTTGTATTCGTGTTCTTAATGTTTTCTTGCAAAGCAGTTGTTTTTTAAATACAATACTTAGTATTTATTTATATTTGAATAGTTACTTAGAAACATATTGCTTTGGTAAAAAATGAAAAAAAGGAAAGCAAAAAAACATCAAGTGGGGCACCTCCGACAGCAAGGGCAAGGGCAAAAAAGTTTGTAGAAGGCACACAAATGCAGAGAAAAAAGAAAGAGAGAGAAAAGCTGAAACCAGCGATTAAGAAAGCAAAAAAGGAAAAATTTTCGTCAACAGATGAGTCATCATATACAGTAGCCGATAGCGATCGGTCTACTGGAGAAATATTTCAGGATAATGACAGTGCAATAAGCGACGACTTTAATAGCGATGAGAATTGCTCTTCTAGTAACTTCTTTTTGTGTGACGATGATATTTTAAGTGAAGGAGACTTCATTTTGGTCAAGTTCTTTGACAAAAAAAATATATTTGTTGCTGAAATAGTAGAAGCCCAAGGTCATAATACATTTACTGTGTCCTTTCTACGAAAAATGACAAACTCCTGGACTTTCATCAATCCAAATTTCCCAGACATAAGCATAATTAATTTTAAGGAGCGATATTTATGCTAAAATGCCGAACCCGACGCATCCTCCGGGCACATCAAGGTCCGAAAGGACTTAAATTTGCGTTCGAGACTGATTTAATAAATGTGATCTTATGTTTTTTTTTATGAATTTATTTTTTGTTATTTTTTTAGGTAGGCACCTACTTATTTATTTTTCATTAAAATTATTTTTTTTTTTGTTATAAAAAATAATAGAAAAAATCGATTGGATTCTTATAACAAAATATATGATGGAAAAGAAATAACCGTATGGTTTTTGCATATTTTCTGTTAAGGTGTCGGTGGGTGCCGACTCTAACCTACACGTATTTTTTAACCTGTTACTGAATACGTATCTGTTTCGTTCTCATCGTTTGATAATAGAGACGTCATCAAGGTTGTCATGTTAATATCGTTTTGTGGCCACTTTGACGAATCTTCCGTCAACCATTTCTGGTCCAGACATTCAAAGGGAGGGGTTCATTAAGGCAGTTGCGCTTATTCCTATGGTCACCAGATCTTCTGGATTCCCAAGGCCAGGGCAATGTCTCTACTTCAAGATGTTCCGTATCCATCTAATTTCAGTGACCCTGTTTTCGATATACGGTTTCCAGCGCTCACCTGAGGCAACAATCCAAAACCCAGCAATCTTTGAATCTGTCCATAAATATGCATCATCTACATCAATGCTCAAATTTTTTTGAAGATAACTTAGTAAACGGGGTGCAACGAAACCAGCTTTAAGTTCAAGTTTTGGAATGGTGAGTTCGTTTTGATTCTTATTGCTAAGAGGTGCTACTCTATTTTTAGCACATAAAAATCGTACAAAAATGCTACTATCGTCAACAAAAGTCCTTACGAAGGCAACAGCTCCAAACGCATATTGACTTGCATCTGAAAAAATATGCATTTCTGTAAACTTCTTACCAATAAAAGCATGCCGAGGTAAGGCAATCTGTCGCAAATCATTTACTTTTTTTCAGCATGTTATCTATTCGTTAATCATGTCTTCAGGTAACATCGCGTCCCATTCTAGCTTCTTTCGCCAAATGAATTAGAAGAGGATCTTAATACGAACTATCCAAGGACCTAGAAAACCAAGTTGGTCAAATATTTAAGGCATTACCCTAAGAACATTCCGCTTTGTTCCTTTAAATTGCTCTGATTCCAACAGGTTAAAAACGCCATCCAGACTTATGTTTAACTGCACACTGCAGACAAGATCATCCACATAAGGAGAAGATCGCAAGTCCTATTGTACGTTTGTTCAGCTTCTATAATTGCTTTTATAATTGCAACAGCCAAAAGACTAGGACTGTACGTCACACCAAATGTAACGCGGATCATCTGGAATACTTTTATGTCAGGCAGGTTCTCAATGTTTTTTAATCGTTCCGAAAACCAAATGAATCTGGTGACTATCTCGATCCTTTTAGTGCAGCAATATCTGTATGAAAGCCTTTTCAATATCTGCTGTTAACGCAATCTTACCAATTCGAAAGTTAAGCAGGATAGTTAAAATGTCTGGAAGCAGATTATCGCCCACTCCCAAATGTTCGTTTAAGGAATGACTATTGGTTGCATATTGCATAAGCCGAAGAATCAAACACGATGCGTAGTTTAATTGTTTTTTTGTCTTCCCTATAAACGGGGCGATGAGGCATGTAAAAAAAAACGTTCATTGGAGCGTTTGAAAGCATTTCGTTCACTGCATTGTCGTACTCCAGAAATTTTCGGTGCACAGCTTCCTTACCAAGGACTTGAATCGTTTATGGCACCTGAATAGTTATCGTCAAGAGTATCAAGTTGCCAGAAGTTACGAACTTCTTCACAGACGCATAAACCTATAGATGTTATGGTGTTTTTTAAAGCTAAAACACGAGCATCGGCTAAAAGCAATCCATTTAATGATGTTTCTATTTCACTGGAAGGCACAGCAAGAACATCCACACAAATTTCTGGCACTTCAATCGCATCTACAAAAAATGTACGGTTACTATATTGACTCCTTAGGATTAACGGTACTTTATTGCATAACCTGTTTGGCTTAGTCTGCAGCAAAACACTGCATGATTATTGTTCCGTGGTTTGTGCGGTGTACAAATTAAAAGTTTGCTGACTAGACGGTTGTTATTGTGCAAGTTGTTTTGATTAAGATTAGGGTTAGCTCCACTGCTTACGCCTAAGCTCTTTGTTTTTTCTTGCTCAAGTAAATGCGATTGTGATTTCGATATACATATAAAGAGTATCACACATGCTCGTTGCATGGTGACCATAATATGATTTGCAAGTTACGTTCTTATTTCTACACATTTCAGAACTGAGGATTTTCTTACAGCAACAAAAGCACCTCCTTTCGTTAAAGAAGCAATTATTTTTTCTCGGACAAATTTGACACACGATTACAATCACTTGTACCATGATCTTTAGCCTTACAAAAGAAACACTCATTTTCGTTGTCTCCAGCAGTGAATAATCCCACTGCAGTTTTAACGTGTCGTTTTAGCTTCATTCGCCTTTTCCAGCGCTTCTACCTCTCGTTAAAAAAATTCGCTCATTCAAAATTCATTACCTGTTTATTACCAATTGTTTTGGTAGATGAGATGTCAGAAGCCGCTTTTTTACATATTGGTCTAAGTTATTTGCCTCAGGATTTAAAGAAAGATTATCGTAAAAGCGATGAAAATCGACGTGCAGGTCATTTGGAATGAATTGAAGTAGCACACCTTTAAGCATTACAAAGTATTGCGAAGAAGGAACACCTAAAGATGTCAAAAATCGTGTTGAGGTTAGAACTGAGGTATAAAGATGCCGCAAACCCACTGAATTTGCCTTAGAAGTAACTGGCTGTGCCGATAATAGTTGCTGCATTGTATGACCAATTATTTTTTAATGATCTCCATACTCCTCCTTAAGCAATTAGATTTCTGAATTGTAGTTGGCCTCCGTAGAGGTTAACCCAGCTAAAGTTTTTGCAGCCCTACTAACTAATGTGACCCTAAATAATTAATCTTAACGATTGTATATTTATAATATTAACATTTGCCTCCCTTTATCAATACATAATTCCCATCCTTTTGCTGTAAAAAACATTTCTCTTTTGTCATTATTCCTAACTCAAAAACCCAGCATTTTGCTTTTTGAGCATCTGGTTTTCGTACATTTAGTTTTCGTACATCTGTCGTGCGAACATTTTGCTTGAGTCAGAGTGGAAGTGTCGTCTTCGTACATCTGTCGTTGAATACATTTGGATTTCGAGCATGTGACGTTTCGAACATTTTGTTTTTCATACATGTGGTTTTCGTACATTTGTCGTTCGAACATTTTGTTTTCGTACTTGTGATACAGTTTCGGTCCCATCAGCAGTGGGATACAACGGTCGTGTTGAGGTGTACAACTTTTTACGAAGAGTTACTACAAAAAATTGTGAAATAGTGCTTCCGGTGATGGTGCTGCTATTCCAATTGCAATCCTTGATTACAGCTGGAATAGCTTTAGTGGTTTATGCTGGTTTCTCTTCCTTTTTTTTTAAAAAAAGGAATGTTCGATGACACTATAAACGAGGATTATAGTAACCTTTAAAAAAAAATTTCACAAGACGTATGGTGAAATGTCTTACCTATTTTAATTCGGTATAAGCGTAGGGTTTGTTTTTCTGTTCCTTTTTTTGTAAAAAATTGATTAAACTAAAACGCGGACACGAACAAATGTATTTTGAGTGAATATTTCTTAATTTTTTTACCTGATGTTAATTCAGTAAAAAAAGGGTAAAATATTTTTTTTTTTTTTAAATGAATTTTTTTTTTTGGTTAGGTTTTGCAATAAAACTATTGCTGTAAACCAATTTATATAAATAAATTAAATTTGATTTGTTTAGTTAAAAGGCAAAGCGCTATTTCTTATTTTTTTTGTTTTGTTTTTCTAGAGAGTTCCACCACCAGCACATATCAGAAATCAAAAGACAGATCGAGGTCAATTTTTTTTTTTTTTTACACACTATCTGATCTTTGCGGAAGAGAGCTTAGTACAAGTGACATCTTGCGGCCAAAGATTTGCCAACACAAAATATGTGTTATCCGGCTCATCACTTAGTGCAGTGTTAGTAGTTAGAAAGCAAAAATCAACTACTACAAAACATATACTTAAAAACAATTAACACAAAACTATTCAGTCTTATTATGAGTTTCGCCCGAATGTCATTCCACGCGAAAAAATTCCCCTTTTTCTTTTCCCCTATTATGAGTTTCGGGCGAACAAAATTTCATGTTCGAAAAATTCCCCTTATTGGCAGTATTGAATTCGGGTGGAATGTAACACGATCAGCACCTAAAAAATTCACTTGTTTTTTGGAGGCGAACGGGAGCAGAACAAAAACCGCAATGTAAGTTTATTTGTTTATTTTGGTGCTGAATGAAAAGAAATTATACACTTTCTGTTATTTTTTAGGAGCAAATCAATAAATTTCAAACAAAGTGATATGCTCCTTAGCAGAATGCAGGAAAATCCTGAAATCGCCAGGGGTTTTGTAAAAGAAAGTAAAGAAAAGGTATCTGCTTTTTGGAAACAGGTAACCCTGGAGTTAAACAGCGCGGGGCCTCCAATCAAAAGTGAGTTCGAGTGGAAGAAGGTAAGAATTAAAAATTAATCCCAGCATGTGCTAAAGAAATAAAAATATTTTTCAATAAGGTTTGGGCAGACCAAAAACGCTATGTGCGAAAAAAGGCCGTTCAAAACAAGATTCATGAAAGAGGAACTGCAGGTGGTCCAAATAAAACAAAAAATGTTTCCCCTTCTGAAGAGGCTATTTTTCAACTCGTTGGAATGAAGGAAGCTGTTGAGGGTGTCGTTGCGTCACACTCCTTCGGATTACACCCACCTCAAAAGAGAAAAAGGGAGGATGTTGAGAACCAAATGGAGTTAGAACATTTCTTGGACGAAATTGAATGCGATGAAAACCAAAACCGGTACGATAAAGAGGCGACGTTTCCACCTCCTGTTTCTCCTCAAATCGAAGCCGCACCTGACAATAACAGCAACCAACCAACCACTTCCACTTCGAACAGTCAAGATCCAAGAAAGGTTAAGATTGGCAAAATGAGTACCCAAGAAATAGTCATGGCAGAATTATCAACCCAAAAGGAACTTTGTGCCACAGTTGTTGAAGCTATTTCTATAATGTAAGAACACAACAAGGAAATAGAAAGTGGTATGAAGAAGCTATACCGATCTTTGGATGGACTTTATAATCAAAAAAAAGATCAAATAAAAGAAAAAAAGAGGCACAATGCCGAAATGGAAAAATTTAGAAAGCTTGAAATAGAAAACAAAATTGAAAAGAATCGCAAAATGATTGATGATGACTTGAAGAGCTCAAAGTCGAAATCATGCGAGATGAAGAGAGGAAATATTCGAAATAATTTTTTTTGTTATATCTTTTCGTTATGTTTATTGAATAACTTTTTTTTACTTTTTTTCTTTCTCACTTTTTAATTTATTATTATTTTGAATATATAAGAAACCTGTGAATAAGAAAACCTAGTCTGTGAATTCTTAACTTTTAAATCAAATCAAATAAAACTGAAGTACAAAGATAATTAAATGCATTTTTCAAATTATATTAAATGTTTTATTGGTTAAAGTGTATTGGCGATGTTTGTGCGAATTCTCTGTCCTGCAGTCAGGTAACTAGAACTTGCCTCTGTGGTTTCCATACCTTCAATTTCGTGGATCTCAATTGGATCTTCATTAGCCGAAGCTAATTCACTTTTATAGTGAATACAAATATTATGCAGAGCTACGCAAACATTTACTATTTTAATAGCTTTTGCAGGTAAATAATATAATTCCCTTGCACTTAATAAACATCTCCACCTGTTTTTTAGAACGCCGTTGGTTCTTTCAATTAAATTTCGGCAGCGTGAATGTACCTCATTAAATCTTGCTTGTGGTGATTCACTCTCAGGTGTCCTGTAAGGTGTCAAGAGCCAGGGTTCTAAGGGGTACCCAGCATCTCCTTAAAAAACAGTAAATTAAAGTTTAAGTTAAAAAGTAGTTTTTAATAATTACCTAGCAGCCAAACGTTGCTGTTGTTCTGCAAATATTCATGTTCCATTTTGCTCCTAAGTTCACTTACGTTCCAAATAAAGGAATCGTGGCAAGCTCCTGTGTGCGTAGCATCGACGCGACGTAGCGAATTTTAAGAGAATTGTCACATACCTATGCATTTAATTTCGAACAATTTTAGAATGTTAAAGCATACATAAATTAAACTCACCAGCAAAACATTTAGGCTACAGTTTCCTTTCCTATTATAAAATAGATGCTTGTTTACTGCAGGTGAAATTATATTCACATGTGTTCCGTCGATGCATCCGACAACACCTGGCAGATTGTTCTTTACGTAAAAGTCTTGAGCAATTTTACGCTGCTCATCCGGTGTTGGCCACGTTACCCACAAAGGGCAAATTACCTCCTCAAAAATATTTAAAAGTTCTGAAAGCACCACACTAAAGGAGCTTTGTGACAAACCAACTTCGTTGTCCTTGCCAACTCCCTTTGGATAGCCGCCCTCTGAAAAAACGCAAACACCCGGCAAGTTTTACACAATTGGCGGAATTGCAAATTTTTGTTTTATTTCGGGTAAAGCATTGGTTAGGACGTCCAGCAAATATACAAATGTGGCTTTGTTCACCCTGTAATGCTGCGGAAATCTAAAAAAACGTGAACATTTTATTTAATGAAAAAGATAAGAAAAAAACTTCAATTAATTCTACAATGGTTCACGCAACTCCAAAGGATTGGAATGATCCCTTAAACTCCTTCGAACAACTCTTTCTTCATTCCTCTTTTCTTCTTGCATTAATAACCTTAATGCTATGCTCATTATTTTTAAAATATTTTTGCTTCTTTTAGTTTAAACAATGTTTTCTCATTTGATTTAATTTGGTTTTATTTATTTTTGGTACTGCATTTACTTTAGCTGTCAAACAAAAATATTATTAGGTCTGTTCATTTTCTGAACACGATAAATCAGCTGTCTAAAAACAGGGGTGAAAATTATTCGTTTTAGATAATCCAATTAACAATTGGGAGCCACAATGAGTGGCAAAACTAGCGTAGCCACAATTTTAACTCCATTTCCATTGCAAGTAGTTTCGACAATAATTGAAGCACCAAATTCAATTATAGCACTATTTTAGTTTACAGAGAAGTTGGAGGTTGCATTTTATTCTCCGTTTCCCTCCCAGTGAAGGGAGAATTTATTGCGAGCCTCATTTTTCTGAACATGCCTATTTTTCGAACTGTCATTTCTGATTCGAAGTGAAATTTTTATTCGGGCGAAACTCATAATAGCTTTAAAAATTCCGGGGGAACAAAAATGTTTCGGGGGAATTGTTTTCCGGGCGAAACTCATGATAAGGCTGATTATATACGAATAAATATAAATACATACAAAAATACAATTACAATAAGAAACTAAATTATAATTATAAACATTTAACATTTAATTAGAATGTCATACACCTTCTTTAGGTTTCAATTCCATATTTTCCGCAAAGGATGAAATTGACACAATTTATTCCTGTCATTTTGTTATTTGATAACATATCGATAATAAATGAAATACCTACTGAATTCTATGCCGGTAGAGTTCGTAGACTCGTAATTTTTGCTGGTGGTAAAAAAATGTTTATTTTGGCTGGTGTAAAATTGTATATTAAGTGAATTGGTCCCCAACAAAAGTAAGAATGCTTCGACTGCGCAAGAGTATTGTAGACAACTCCGATGTTTTTGAACTCTCTAATCTTCTAGTAGAAAAAATATTTTGTGCTGAAAATTCTTTAAGTTTCTTAAGTTTAGATCATATTTTCGACTGAATATAAGGAAGTATTTCTTTTCGGCTTAACCCAGTTGGAAGAACAATTTCAAAATTCAAGCAACTCCTTTATTTCCGCTATACTAAAATTAGTAGGTGCACTAAAATTATTTTGCCAGAGGGAGTTATCAGAGCACGTAGGAAATGATTTGGACCTGTCACAATCCTCGGTTTCCAAGAGTAATTGGAAATTTTGACGGAATCCATAGGAATCGATTGATTTGCATCATCAATATCTTAACAGAAATCAATCATTTTTTCTTAATTTTAGGAGATGCCGGTTATCCACTGAAGTCTTGTTTGCTTAATCCATTCAGAAACTTAAGTTAGTGGGTGCGACCCACACACCCAGCCACTTTTTTACAATTAATTTAGGTATGCTCTTCGCGAAAATAGGTTGAATTTATTTATTATATTTAATGAGACTCATTATTTTCTGGGATAGAGGCAGACTAGAGGCAGGAAGTGAAAATCCTTGAAATGGCCCACTTTTAAGGTACGATTAGATATAACCTTTTTCTTCTCTTGTTAAACTTTCCGCAAGCCATTTTCAATAACAATTAGCTAGGACCGTTTAACCTAAACTTAAACTATTGCCATTGAACCTATTGAAACTCAAAACTATCGAAATGTTAGAAAATTTTCTCGTAAAATTTCAATGTGAATTTAAATAAATCTACAATTTAAAATTCTAAATACCCAAAATAATGCCATCAGTTACAAAATAAGAACCCTTTCCATACATTGTTAAGTAATGCAATCGATTCAAGCATTAAATATGCTGGCAGCAAAACACAGCTTCCAATTTGCCATCAATTATGCAAAACGGCTCTTCAGCCTTTCCTATTGTTTCATTTTGACAATTGCTGGCTTCCCCCTTTGACATAGACAATTTGTATCAGTAATTGGGTTACGTTTCAAAGGGGGAAATCATGTTTGAATGTTTTAAGAGAACGAGGAGGTCTGCACAATACAGGACATTCCATTGCATTTTAGATTGCATTTACCTTCGGTTTATTATTCCGAATGCTAGTACATATTTGTTGTTGGCATTTAGTTCTAATCAATTAACCTAACTCTGACACTAATGCATATATGGAATCACATATAGGAATATGAACTACAATGTACTGCGCAACGTTCGGGGAAAGGTATCGGTAAGCAATACACAAATTTACAACCGCTTCACTTGTTCTTCCCCTGTTTGTGTTGGTGGTCTGACTTTAAAAAAACGATAACTTTCATGATTTTTTTATTTTCGCTTAACATGCAGGGTGTTTCTAATTTATACTTTGAAAAATAAATCTGTGAGACTTTAAAGAAAAAAAATTGTATGGGCGAGATATTATTATTTTATTAATTTCGTTACACATTGAACTTAAATCTAAATATAATCATGTTTTACCACTTCTTAAGAGCCACAGTGGATTAAATTGCGCTGATCAACCAAAGTCGGGTGAGTAATATTGATATCGATAATTAAAAACTTATATTATGGATTCATTGATTAAAATTTTGGTTACCAAGAGCATTCAATGATTTACCAGTTGCAATAATCAATTATAAAAGATAAATAACTGTAAACGAACTAGCCCAAAAATTAATTGAAATATTTTGTTTTAAAACCAAAATGTTTCAATTAACATAAAATATTATCAAACTTACTTAAAATGTTTTAAGAGATGTATACTGATTATTTTTTTGTTATTTTACTGACCTACCGAATTAAGTACTAATTTGTTTTTCAATATCATTATCTTTTTAATTTCTAGTTAAACTCTTAAAACCTTACGGTTTTGGACGTCTAGTTTTGGAAAATTAATTTTTTGTTCAAACCCATAGCAGAAAATACTGGCTACCCTTATGTTGACCCTATTTATAAAAAATCGCATTATTAACATCCCATTGGATATTATTGTAATAAGTCCGATTTGTTTGTAAATTTCGATATACCTACTATCTTCAAGTTTTGAACCCCTTAGAATCCATCGTTTTTAGAGAGATGTTGTTGCTAGGCAAGCGATAAAGTAGGAAAAAGGAGCGGTTAGGGAATTAGGAAAGGAAGAGATCATAAATAGGGTATAGGAATGCTTAGTTCTGTAGGACGCGGCCCGGCCTGCCTGCGAAGCTCGACAGTTAGCTTAATTTCTTTATATTTTCATCCTATGATTCTTTTCTTATTTGTAAATTTCATTGTTTCTTAAAGAAAATGCAATTTTAAATTCGAAAATTACAATTTAAAATTTAAAAATGGTGGTAATAAAATTGGCAATCGTGGTTTTCAATGATACGATCAAAGTTTACAATCGTATGGCTTTTAATATTGCATCAAAATTATCAACATGGCAAAAAATTATTGACAATTTTCGGTTTTATTCTTGGAAAATAACAACTTTTTCATAAATTTTAATAATGACAATTACCATTGTAACTCATTTTTGGTTTTGTGTAGGTACATATACTTATAAAGTATTGATGAGAAGTATTTAGGTAGATATACCAACATCAAATTTAAATACCTTGGCATTAGTATCTACTTTATTAAAACAAAAGTACATGATTTATGCAATGCAGTTCAAATAGTTCAATTTATTTAATACATTTTTTGTAGTTTAAACAAAAAAAAAAAATTATTTATTTTTTTTTTTTAGAGAATATGTATTAAAATTTTGTTCATTAATTCTTTTGAAGTGAATGTTTTTATTTTTTCTTATCTACTCTAGGATATCGTTTTCAATGGCTCATTGCTATAGAATTCAGGCGATATTAAGTCATGACGACCGAAGACAGTTTTTTAATTTTTAATTTAGAAAAATTTCGTTTACGAGTTGTGTTTTATATCATAAGTCTTTTGTAAATCTGCAATGCCGTAATTTGGATGGACATGTTGATTGAGACACATTATGAAAAATAATTTTGCATGATTTCTTTACAATACTTTTTTATTTTTGTTGTCGGTGTCTAATTCTGAGACGAAGTTCTTAAAGTGAACTATTTCGTTTTTAAACTCAGACTCAAGAGAAATAAATACCTGTTTATTTGGCATAACAACATTAAAAGCAAGTGTTGGCGTCCAAGCACAGCATAAGGTATAGAAAAGTCCAGTTGCAATGGACGTTGAACATGATCATTGCGAACGTAGACGTGTGAAGATGTTTTTAAGTTCCTTGAGATGAAAACAGGTTTCGTATTAGCAAACGATGGTGACAGTCGTTGGAGAGTCTCTCTCAAATCTTGTACAAAGCTGCCGGACTTCTTCGGAGCTGTTGTTTAAAAAAAAAATCTCCTGGAATTCGTAACTCTGTGCCAAAAACAAATTGAGCAGATGAGGTGCCAAAGTCGTTGACCATTGAGCGAAGTCGGAGCCTGATGGCATATAGGGCTCTGACCAAACTGTCAGAAATATATCCGGTTAGAGCTGCTCTTAGTAAGCGATGCCAGCGCTCCACCACCCCATTAGACTGTGGATGGTAGCCTGTAGTGTGGATGCGTTCGTAGCCAAGAACTTGTAACGTACCTCGAGCTGACATCGAGTAAAGGATGAAATATAAAAAACCTCAACCCCCTAAACCATCCACTCCGTACACTACCAGTAGGCCTTAGAGCTTACAGGGACTCTAATACTGTCCTGGTAGCAAAGTGTATGGGTGCCCAATTTCCTTACCGCGCGGCATGCTTGCATGGCCAAAGGATAGCTCGTCGGTGTTGTCGGGGTTCTTGTGGTTTGGAAATTGGACGGCCGTTACGTTTTCATGCCGTTTCAAAATTTGTACAAAAATATTCGCGAAGCTGACTTGTCTCTGTTGTTGAAGAAATATTTTGTGTCCCTGTGTGTGTGAGGAGAGCTAGATGGTTTGCCCTCAGAGGAATATCCCACCCTATTGTCACACGATCTCACTCTACGAGCAAGACCATGCGACCAACCTGGTTACCAAGACCTCAGCTATTTTTGGTAACCCCAAACGAATATGAAAACAAATTTTATGTCCTCATTTTAAATCGCCTTCGTCGTTGTATAGCCCTATTCGTCAGGGCCACATCCACCTAGAAGCTAAAAAAAACCTAAACCATAATCATGGTTTCTAAATCAAAATTCAAAATTGCAAAAAAAAACAAAAATGCAAAAAAAATCATTAGATTGACTTCAATCTCAAGGAAAGGGAGCAAAAATAGAAAGTAATCAAACTCATTTGTCTTTAAATTTCCCAAAATCAATTAAAAGATACGTTTTAAATTTCAAATTAAAATAACAAATATTATTTTATTAAAAATCAATATTGCAAAAAGTAAAATAAAATACTTAGAAATAATTGAATACCAGAAAAAACTAACGTCAATTGATATACCCTAACAAAATTAAAACATCTGATTATGAACCTAAAATCAAAATATGAAAAAAAAATCAAATGTCAAAATTATGCAAACAAAAAAAAATTGCCTTATCTTTCCTATCATAAGAATTCTACAAATAGTTATTTTTTTTTTGTGTTTGTAATTATAAATGTTTCTGTTCTTTTTTTTTTTCTTTAAATTATATGTTTTTGTTTAACTTTTTATATTTTTTTTTTCTACCACAAATCCAACTTATCTTTCTTTCTTTCTATATATCGTGTAAGTACCTATAGTTATTTTATAATTTCCGGATATTAATTAAATAATGAAATGTTTGTCTATTCTTATATGTAATGTATGTTCGCTCAAACAAAGTATAGAGAAAAAGAATCACTCACCGCATTACATTGCATAATTTGTGTATTTTTAAGTTTTGTAGCTTATAACTCACAGTTGGTCCATTCCTCCTGATGTTGTGCACAGCATCGCAGGATGGTATTGTTGTTGTAGTAATACTTGTTGTTTTTATCGCTAGACTTTAAAGGTTTAGAGAAAAGAAAACTTAATTTGAACGAATTTGAATATATCTATATATGAAGAAATTTTAATATATATATTTTTTTTATGTACAAATGACATGTACCTAGGTATACAATATTATGATGTTTATATAATAATCTTTTTTTTTTATATGTTTTTGAAAGAAAGAATGATAGAAGGTTTGTACTTAACTTTTAATTAAAAATTTTGTCTTGAAATATTGCAGGTAAGTTGTATGTCGGTATGTAAGGGTTGGTTCCGGATGAAACTGGTGTATTTTGTTGGTCGTATTTTGCTGATGTATGTTGGTTTTGATGTCTTTCGAATGAGTTTTTTTAAGTAGGTGTAGAAAAAAAAGAAGGTGCCAGGTGGCTACTTTTTTGGTCAGGTGTTTTTTTTCCTGCGAGTCAGTTTTTTTTTTCTTCTTTGTGTGCTTTTTTGGATGCGTGGTTGCGCCTTATGCCTTCCAAGCACGGTGTCGTGTAGCGTGGCGTGGCGGGAAAAAAAACACACACACTTTTTATTAATTGACTGATTTTCGGGGTTTTTCACCTGGTGCACCTGATTGAATAATCACAAATTCAACACTCTATGTACACACATGTAAATGTTTAGGACCAATAAAAGAATATCTCACCTTTAACTTTTTTTTAGTTTTCGCGCGATGAAATATAAAATTAATTTATAGGTTTTTAATCGAACTTTATCGATTTGTGTTTTCCCACTGAAGCACCTGATTGGAAAAATCACAAGGAGTTAGGGGAAATGACTTACAATAATCTTTTTCTTTAGAAACAAAAATCTCACCTTTTATGCATAAAGCAATATTATTTGTGCACAGAAATTGTTTATTCAAAAATTAAAAAAAAACTTTGATAATAAAAAAAAACTTGAAAAAAAACGAACTCGCAATATATATATATATGTTTTTAATTTACCACGTCTTAATTATTTAGGAAAAAAAACCAAAATGACAGATTTTTGGGTTGGCACAAGTATTTATACCCTCGACCCTTGCACGCCGATTCCCTCACACATACATCCAAAAAAATAAACATGGACGAACATTTTCAGTTTCCGATTTATTGTTTTCTCAATGAATTTTGACCAGAAAAATACAAGTTTTATATCAAAATTTGTTAATTTTTTTTTCAAAAATAGGTGTCATATTTTAAAAATATTTTAGTCAAAATCCATTAATTTTAAGGAAATTTTATTTTTATACTTTGAATGTAAATGTAAGTTTTTCGATGTGTAATTTAGAAACCTAAGCGATGATATGTTTGTCCTTGAAATTGTTTTGATGTTTTTGAAGTTTTCAATTTTCTTTACCTACTCGCTTCACAATGAATTTTATTATCGTTTAACAAATTTCAAGGTGTCTCGTAGTACGATGGGTAGAGATACCGATCCTATCTTAGTCGTACCTGGTTCGAGCCCTAGTGCGTGTGCCAATCTTTTATTTTTTTTTTCTTTAATTTTTTTACATTTTTTTTTTTTTTATTTTATTTTCTTTTTCAATCTAGAGCTGTTTAAATCAAATAAAAAAAAATCTCAAGAATTTTGTTTAGATTTAGATTCATTAATTATATATAATTTTAATTCACCACAGTTTTGCGCCTGCACATATGCAAACATTTCGAAATTAGGTTTATTTAAGTTTAACTTCATCCACCGATGAAGAAGAAAATAATAGCATACTTTTAGCAAATTTAGGTTCCTAACTCAGCTCTTTCGTATATAAGAAAAAGTTGTGGTTTTTTTTTCTTTTTTTTTTCTTTTAATACGACAGGTTTCCTACAAAACTTTTTTATTTTGTAAGCTTCAAAGCTAAAAAATGAAAATGAAAAGAAACCTGTATTTATGTGTGAAGAGAAAAACCCACACCCGAGAAAAGTGTCTCATGTTCTGACTGAGTAGCCTTGAGTCCTTATTTACTTTTTAAGGTCTTTGGAGTGAAATACACCTAGTATTTGTCCTTGTTCATTCTCGAGTTCATATAAATGGTTACCTACAACTCTAACAATTTTAGCTTTCAGAAATTTTGGACATAATTTAGCATTTCTTTTCTTAAATGCATCACTTAAGATAAAGTTTCGTCTATAGACTACATCACCGACATTGAAATTTGTGGTTTTACTTCTTGTATTGTATTTATGCTCATATTGTGAGTGTGCCCTTTCAAGCGCCTCCTTAATGTTAGCATGTATCATGTTGATTTTTGAAGACTTTGGAATTATGTTTAATTCCGAGCTGTTCACTTTACCTAACTTCCGCAAAAGCTTGAAATCGGACCCATGTTCGATCATCTTTTGGCCAAACAACGCTTCATACGGAGATACTCCAATTGCAGAATGCACTGCTGTACGCAGCGCACAACCAATAGCTGGTAGATGATTATCCCACTCCCTCTGGTCTTGTTTAAGATACGATCTTATCGCTGTTAATATGGAGCGATTAACTCTTTCGCTAGCGTTAGCCTGAGGTGCGTAAGATGCCGTTTTGATGTGTTGTACACCTAATGAATGCAAGAAATTTGTGAAGGACAAACTAGTGAATTGTTTCCCGTTATCTGTCATTAAGGACTCCGGTACTCCGAATAAACAAAATAAATGTTCATGTAAGAATTGAATTGCAACTTCTGAAGTTGCTTTTCGCAAAGCTTTTACAATGACAAATTTAGTCAATTGGTCTAAAGCAATAATGATATATGTGTTGCCTTTTTTTGAACGTGGATACGGACCAAGAAAGTCCACATAAAGGTGTTGGAAAGGGTAGTCGACGATGAACGCTTTTCCCATTTGTTCTCGCAAAATTTGATTAGATGGTTTCGATGTTTTACATGTTTCACAGTTGTTTAAAAATAACTTGACTTGAGATGCCATATTTGGCCAAAAGAATCTTTGTTTGAGACGATATAATGTTTTGGCTATTCCTCCATGTGCAGCTTTAGCTGGCTGGTGAGCCCGAGAAATGAGTTGGTCGGTCAGCACCGATGGGACCCACAACTTCCATGTTAGGTCATCTTCGAGTGGATTACCTGTACTATGGTTAACCTTCTTGTATACGAAACCGTCCGAAACAAGAAGGTCAGGTAGTTGGTGTTTTTTTTCTTCGATGCTGTCGATGATCTTCAGATATTCGTCCGATTTAAAAGCGGGGTCTGTAAGATCTAAGTGCAGCACATCGGAAGGATCAATCGAAAGAGCTTCTAGGCTCACTGCATCCGATGAATGAACCCTAGAGAGAGCATCAGGCACCACATGCAGTGAACCTTTTCGATGCTCGATTTCAAAATCATATCCCTGAAGCTTTAGGGACCATCGAGCTAACCTACCACTCAGATTCTGCTGTCCCATCAGCCATTTCAGGCTTGCATGGTCTGTAATTATTTTAAACCTGTAACCTTCAATATATTGACGAAATTTTTCAACCCCCATCACTGCTGCTAAACATTCCCTTTCCGTCACGCTGTAGTTCCTTTGTGTACCATTCAATTTGTGGGAGTAATAGTAAATTGGTCGTTCTACTCCATTTTCGTCTAGCTGACATAATACACATCCGATTCCTGAATCTGATGCGTCACATAGGATTATAAACGGTTTAGAGAAATTCGGATAAACAAGAACAGGAGATGTCGTTAACATGTCTTTGATTAACTCAAAAGCCTTAACAGCCTCATTGCTGAATTCAAATTTCACCCCTTTTTTCAAAGTATTTGTTATAGGTGTAGCCAGGGTAGCATAATCTCGAATAAATCTCCTATACCACCCTGACATACCCAAAAACCTGCGAACTTGGCGTGGTGTAGTCGGAACCGGAAAATCCCTAACTGCAGCTACTTTATCTTTGTCTGTTTTCAAACATCCATTACTAACAACGTATCCTAAAAACTTCAATTCTTTGTAGCAAAATTTGGATTTTTCGACGTTGATCGTAAGATTAGCTACGCTTAACCTACTAGCAAGTTGCATAAGGATTTTGACATGTTCGTCAAAAGTACGCGATATAACCAAAAGATCGTCTACGTATGGATACACATTAAGTTTAAGCTCAGGTGTCATCACCTTGTCCATGAGTCGACACATTCGTTGGACACCACCACTTAGACCAGGAGGCATTACCACAAATTCTAACAAGGGCTTACCAGGCACCGTAAAGGCTGTTTTTTCCCTTGATGACTTTTCTAATGGGATTTGTAAAAACGCATCCTTGAGATCAATGCTAGAAATATAGACTGCATCTTCAACCCGCGATAAAAGTCCTTCAATAGGATGGAGCGGATAAGCATCATTCTTGGAGACAGCATTCACCTTCCTGTAGTCCAGGCATAATCGATTTTTGCCGGGTTTACGCACAAGGACTACAGGAGAGCTCCATGCACTGTTACTCTCTTGAATGATACCCATCTTCATCATACGATCTAGTTCTGCAAACATTAATTCTTGAATCGCCGGGGAAACGGGATAATGCCGCTGTTTTATGGGCTTGGCATCTCCGGTGTCGATAAAATGCTCTTCTAAGGTCGTACGTCCTAGACCATGTATGGCAAATGACGGAAACATTTTTATTACTGCTTGAAGTTTTCTCGACTGTTCTGGTGTTAACTCATGTGGTTCAAAACAATTATGTCCTGGGTTTTTGTCTACTCTATCTGGTACTATCTCGGAAATTATTTGTGGTGCTAAGTTAAAAGCTAACCAAAAATTTATTCCTAAATATAATGTTTGTTTCAAAGATGGAACTATCAAAATTTCTATATCTTTACTTAAACCTTTATATGTTATAGATGTTGTAAATTTCCCTTCTACGGCTTGATTTTTGCCATCAGCGGTTTTAACATTAGAAGCAAAATCTTTACACGAAACACCCCATCTCTTCAGCAACTCTTGTCCACCTTGTCCCAAACAACTAATGCTGGCGCCACTGTCAAGCAACCCCAACATAGTTTCGCCACAAATAGTCACCTCAGCGTAAGGGCGAAGATCTCCATTTGTACAAAGAGTGGTTGCTTCTACAGCCCTATGGATCAACTTTTTGGATTTGACTTTTTCTCTGATTCTATGGATGTTTTTAGAAAGTGATGTAGACTTAGGTCCAAAAATTCTCTGCCTAGCTGCCTCATACTCTACAAGACGTTCATGTAAAGATTTTCTAGGTGGATATTCTTTGTTTTCTGATTTTGTTTCTAATTCTTTAGGTTCGATTTCATTTGTTCTTTTTAAAATTTGAATTGCCTGCTCTTTATTTGGATTCAAACTGATTTCTACGTTTGGCGTATTTAGGGTTTTATTGTCGTTTTCTTTTATTGCTTCAAGTCCCGATTTTTGTTCAGAGAGCAATAAGTTTCGGGAGCCTGATTGCTCTTTCGAAAGTTTCCCGGACATCTGGGATTCGGGCATTGAGGAGAGGTTGTATCCTCCTTTCCACATCTGAAACAAAATAGTGACCTTTGCGCCACCGGACATTCTAGATAACTGTGACCAACAGCCTTACAGTTCCAACATTTGTACGAGCTTGTATCATTTTTCAATTGAATTGCTTCAATTTGGCCATCCGGCTCTAAAGATGGATTAATTGTGTCAAGGTCAACTTCGTTGACATATTTGCGAAACTGTGGAACTGTTTGGGTCTTACTTCTTAAAGCATCTTGCTCGTAGATATATTTTTCAATTTTTCTACATACGTAGACCATTTCCTGCAAGTTGTGAGTTTGGTAAGTTAAAAGCAATTCACCCATTCTCCTACGCACATTTTGCTTAATAAGACTTATTAATTCAAAGTCTGGTTTAGGAACAGCAAGTCTTGTGTTTAATCTTTGAATATCTACATAAAAGTCATCAAACTTCTCACTTGATCCCTGACGCCTGTCGTATAGTTTTTTAGACATTTCTGCATCAGTTTCCAAAGTACGAAATTGGTCAATAAGGGCTATTCTCAAAGTCAACCAATCAGCAGAAGGATGGGATTTGCTGTACAGCCAATACCAACTTTCGGCAAAGCCAGTAACGAACTGGTGAAAATGAAGAAAAATATCTTGCCAAGTCGCACCATAACATTCTTTAAGACGCTCTAACCTGAACAAAAACTCATCTACGGTCATATTAGTGCTATCGAACTTCAGACCCCATCTATCACACTTAAAAAATTTGGAACTCACGCTAGATCTACCTGACGTATTTGCATTAGCTTGGGAAGGTGGAATTGCCCCTGAAGCTATAATGGACGGATCGCTGAGTCTTAAGTTATTAAGTTGAGCTACGAAATCGTTAGCTGTAATATTTGGAGTTTGGTGTGAACCCAGAGCAGAAGCTTGACGTTGTTGTTGTGATTCTTGTTGAATGGGAGGGGGAACTGAGGTTGATCTTGGTGGAGCTTCACTGCGCCTATGCAAATCATACTCACTGGGAGATGCGGCCGGTGCAGCAGGCTTTGAAGCTGCAAGTTCTTGACGCATTTCTGCCGCCAAGTCCCGCCTCATTGCAGCAGTTCTTCTCGCTAATTCTTCCTGCATATACTTCATATCCTCAGCTCTACCTAACCCAACTGTAGCAGAAACTATTCCCTGAATATAATTTGTAAGCTCTTGTCCGTCAACGTCTAAGCCTTCTGTTTGATTTTGTGAAGATGTTTGATTATTTTGGGATGGTCGTGAAACTTTTGGGATAGCGCCAAACGGATTTTGATTCCTAATGTTTGAGATCGCATCCGCTCCAGCATTGGATGCCGCTGCGTCAGATGCATTGGAGACATTTGAAGCAATCTCCGCATTAGAAGCACCATTTGTAAGGTTATTTGACCAAATATTGTTATGGTAGTTAGGGTTTCGGTTTCGGCCATAATAGGAACCTTTCCTAGGAGGAAGACCTCGTCTCGACATGGTTAAAAACAAAAATTAACAACTCAAGGAAAAAAAAAACTCTAAGAAAAGTAAGCAAATCTCGAATTGAGAATTTACAAAATCAATTTTAAATTTAAATTAATCGAGAAAAAAAAATACTAAAAACTAAAAAAAAACAAAAAAAAAACCGTATCGATTCTTAAACTAAGTATTTAATTGAAATGTTTAATCGAAAAAAAGAAGAAAGGAAAAGGAAAAAAAAAACTAGTCGAAAGCTTGAAAAAAAATCAACACTCGAAAGTTTTAAATCAAAAACGAAACCTAAGATAATAAGAAAAACCTATTTATTAAAAGTAGATACTAAAACTAAATTTTGTTTTTTTAAAAAGAAAAAAAATCGAAAAAGAAAATCAAAAATAAAAAAAAATCAAATCGCAATCAAAATCATGATTGACTCGAAAAAGAAATAAATCAAAAAGAAAACAAAAAAAAAAATGGCGTCCAAAAAGGAAAATAATAAGATACAAAAAAAAAATAATAAGGCTATAATGTAAACTAAATGAAAAACCAATACTTTTCAACTATATTCAAAAGTATTTTCAACTATTATAAAGTTGAAACAAAAAGAAAATCAAAAAGAAAATGTATGTTTGTGTTCACTATTCATTGTGTAGGTGGATGTGACTCTGCTCAGAATACACCCTAGGCTAAACGACGAAGACGACTGTTAAAATCACTCACACAAGGTAACAATGTCTTCAAATAATTATATTGAGTATACGCAGTGGACGATTTGAAACTCTTTAGTGCTTATAGTGCGAACAAAAAATATTGGAATTAAAAATTTAAGAAAAAAGTTTGATTTTATTGAAACTAGAAATTGAAAAAAAAGTAAGTAGAAATTTGAAAGAAAAGAATTTGTTTCACTTCTGCAGCGAATTAGTCAGGCTCTAAGCCACGCTATCGGTCAAAAGATGAAACAAAAAAATTATCAAAAAAAGAAAAATTTATAATTTAAGAAATAATACTGAAACTATTTGAAGATTAAAAATGTTTTTAGTCTGCAAAAAGAGAAAGGTCCGAAGCAACAGACTAAATGAGGATACCACCCATTTACTGGACATCTTTTCCAATCTCAATCTGAGAGAAAAGAGATACATTTACATATGTATGTATATTGCCGTAAGAAAAAAAATAAAAAAAAATTTAAATTAACAAGTATTTAACGTATACCAGCTGCAGACTAATTGAAGATTTCATCCAATTACTGGTCCAGTTCTCGAAAATCTTGTAAGACAATATAACAAAAAAAGATAAAAAAAATTAAGAAATTAAGTTAATAAATGAAATAAAGCACTAACATTTTTAATCGCACCGACGCAATAAGACAAAATCGGGCCCCACGTTGGGCGCCATCTGTAACGTACCTCGAGCTGACATCGAGTAAAGGATGAAATATAAAAAACCTCAACCCCCTAAACCATCCACTCCGTACACTACCAGTAGGCCTTAGAGCTTACAGGGACTCTAATACTGTCCTGGTAGCAAAGTGTATGGGTGCCCAATTTCCTTACCGCGCGGCATGCTTGCATGGCCAAAGGATAGCTCGTCGGTGTTGTCGGGGTTCTTGTGGTTTGGAAATTGGACGGCCGTTACGTTTTCATGCCGTTTCAAAATTTGTACAAAAATATTCGCGAAGCTGACTTGTCTCTGTTGTTGAAGAAATATTTTGTGTCCCTGTGTGTGTGAGGAGAGCTAGATGGTTTGCCCTCAGAGGAATATCCCACCCTATTGTCACACGATCTCACTCTACGAGCAAGACCATGCGACCAACCTGGTTACCAAGACCTCAGCTATTTTTGGTAACCCCAAACGAATATGAAAACAAATTTTATGTCCTCATTTTAAATCGCCTTCGTCGTTGTATAGCCCTATTCGTCAGGGCCACATCCACCTAGAAGCTAAAAAAAACCTAAACCATAATCATGGTTTCTAAATCAAAATTCAAAATTGCAAAAAAAAACAAAAATGCAAAAAAAATCATTAGATTGACTTCAATCTCAAGGAAAGGGAGCAAAAATAGAAAGTAATCAAACTCATTTGTCTTTAAATTTCCCAAAATCAATTAAAAGATACGTTTTAAATTTCAAATTAAAATAACAAATATTATTTTATTAAAAATCAATATTGCAAAAAGTAAAATAAAATACTTAGAAATAATTGAATACCAGAAAAAACTAACGTCAATTGATATACCCTAACAAAATTAAAACATCTGATTATGAACCTAAAATCAAAATATGAAAAAAAAATCAAATGTCAAAATTATGCAAACAAAAAAAAATTGCCTTATCTTTCCTATCATAAGAATTCTACAAATAGTTATTTTTTTTTTGTGTTTGTAATTATAAATGTTTCTGTTCTTTTTTTTTTTCTTTAAATTATATGTTTTTGTTTAACTTTTTATATTTTTTTTTTCTACCACAAATCCAACTTATCTTTCTTTCTTTCTATATATCGTGTAAGTACCTATAGTTATTTTATAATTTCCGGATATTAATTAAATAATGAAATGTTTGTCTATTCTTATATGTATGTTCGCTCAAACAAAGTATAGAGAAAAAGAATCACTCACCGCATTACATTGCATAATTTGTGTATTTTTAAGTTTTGTAGCTTATAACTCACAGTTGGTCCATTCCTCCTGATGTTGTGCACAGCATCGCAGGATGGTATTGTTGTTGTAGTAATACTTGTTGTTTTTATCGCTAGACTTTAAAGGTTTAGAGAAAAGAAAACTTAATTTGAACGAATTTGAATATATCTATATATGAAGAAATTTTAATATATATATTTTTTTTATGTACAAATGACATGTACCTAGGTATACAATATTATGATGTTTATATAATAATCTTTTTTTTTTATATGTTTTTGAAAGAAAGAATGATAGAAGGTTTGTACTTAACTTTTAATTAAAAATTTTGTCTTGAAATATTGCAGGTAAGTTGTATGTCGGTATGTAAGGGTTGGTTCCGGATGAAACTGGTGTATTTTGTTGGTCGTATTTTGCTGATGTATGTTGGTTTTGATGTCTTTCGAATGAGTTTTTTTAAGTAGGTGTAGAAAAAAAAGAAGGTGCCAGGTGGCTACTTTTTTGGTCAGGTGTTTTTTTTCCTGCGAGTCAGTTTTTTTTTTCTTCTTTGTGTGCTTTTTTGGATGCGTGGTTGCGCCTTATGCCTTCCAAGCACGGTGTCGTGTAGCGTGGCGTGGCGGGAAAAAAAACACACACACTTTTTATTAATTGACTGATTTTCGGGGTTTTTCACCTGGTGCACCTGATTGAATAATCACAAATTCAACACTCTATGTACACACATGTAAATGTTTAGGACCAATAAAAGAATATCTCACCTTTAACTTTTTTTTAGTTTTCGCGCGATGAAATATAAAATTAATTTATAGGTTTTTAATCGAACTTTATCGATTTGTGTTTTCCCACTGAAGCACCTGATTGGAAAAATCACAAGGAGTTAGGGGAAATGACTTACAATAATCTTTTTCTTTAGAAACAAAAATCTCACCTTTTATGCATAAAGCAATATTATTTGTGCACAGAAATTGTTTATTCAAAAATTAAAAAAAAACTTTGATAATAAAAAAAAAACTTGAAAAAAAACTTTTTGTACGAACTCGCAATATATATATATATGTTTTTAATTTACCACGTCTTAATTATTTAGGAAAAAAAACCAAAATGACAGATTTTTGGGTTGGCACAAGTATTTATACCCTCGACCCTTGCACGCCGATTCCCTCACACATACATCCAAAAAAATAAACATGGACGAACATTTTCAGTTTCCGATTTATTGTTTTCTCAATGAATTTTGACCAGAAAAATACAAGTTTTATATCAAAATTTGTTAATTTTTTTTTCAAAAATAGGTGTCATATTTTAAAAATATTTTAGTCAAAATCCATTAATTTTAAGGAAATTTTATTTTTATACTTTGAATGTAAATGTAAGTTTTTCGATGTGTAATTTAGAAACCTAAGCGATGATATGTTTGTCCTTGAAATTGTTTTGATGTTTTTGAAGTTTTCAATTTTCTTTACCTACTCGCTTCACAATGAATTTTATTATCGTTTAACAAATTTCAAGGTGTCTCGTAGTACGATGGGTAGAGATACCGATCCTATCTTAGTCGTACCTGGTTCGAGCCCTAGTGCGTGTGCCAATCTTTTATTTTTTTTTTCTTTAATTTTTTTACATTTTTTTTTTTTTATTTTATTTTCTTTTTCAATCTAGAGCTGTTTAAATCAAATAAAAAAAAATCTCAAGAATTTTGTTTAGATTTAGATTCATTAATTATATATAATTTTAATTCACCACAGTTTTGCGCCTGCACATATGCAAACATTTCGAAATTAGGTTTATTTAAGTTTAACTTCATCCACCGATGAAGAAGAAAATAATAGCATACTTTTAGCAAATTTAGGTTCCTAACTCAGCTCTTTCGTATATAAGAAAAAGTTGTGGTTTTTTTTTCTTTTTTTTTTCTTTTAATACGACAGGTTTCCTACAAACTTGGGAAAAGCGATAAAACAGAGCAGATTCAAATTGAAGGCCCTGGTCTAGTCAAGCACAAAAGACAACCAAATCGTGCCACCCAGTTCGAAAGAAATGCATCAGTTACAGAATTCGCAATAATGTCAGCTAATGGAATGGTTTCTAGCCAGCGAGTTGCTCGATCGATGCATGTTAGTAGGTAGCTGAAACCGTTGCACGTCGGTAATGGACCGATGATGTCGATGCGGACGTGTACGGACTTCGGAAGCTGTTGACCAGTTTAATGACATAATATCCTATTTCTTTGATATTTGATATTTTTTGTAAAAGAAAAAAGCTGTGTCATTTTTAATACACATACGACAATATTTTATTGAAATTCCGGTAAACGTTTGTCGTATGTCTCATAAGAAAAAACACAGACGGGTGTAATTTCAGTCGTGATCAAGATGATGTCGCAGAGGTCGGACGAGTTCCCTGCACCAAGAGTACCTGAAGAACTCTATGCGTATATGATAATGGAGCATTGTTATGCTTTGAATAATCCTCTTTAATTTTTAAGCATGCGCTGCGCAACGAAATATTTACGAAATATTAAAATACCTAGTCAAGTAACTTTAATTCGCCTTTTTAAAAAAGTTAATTTCCCACACGTTAATTTGAAAATTTTGCAAAGGAACCAAAAGGATTTTAAACATGGACTCTGAAAACCTAGCTTACAAGCAAATCCAGTTCTTTAAAGTCAAAACTCTTATCTATTTACAATGGTGTTTTAAAGAAGTGTTTTACATGGTCTTATTTATAAACGTTGTCTAACTTTAGACAACTGTCCAACTTTGGAGAATGTGTTCAAAAACCTTGTTTATTGTTGTCTTATAGCTGACTTAACTTAGACACAAGAGTAGATTGTCTTAACCGTGAATAATGTGATATTTATTTTTATTAAATAAAGAATATTTCAAACAATTTGAAAATAGTTAGGCTGAGTTAGGCAGTGTCTAAGTAGACAAAAATTTAACAAATACGACTAATTATGATTTGAGCAAAAAAACCGGACGTTTTCAAAAGCCAACCGATGCTAACTTATGACAAAAAGAGCTTCGTTTAGCTCCAACAAAGGCCATCAACACAAAAAAAAAAAAGATATAAAAAGTATGGTCCCTTATCTGGAAAAAAATGAGATATTATAACATTTTATCGTGCCATTTTAAAAATCAATGTGAAATAATTAGTGTGATTTTTTTTAAACTTACAAATATTTTTATGTTTAGATACCAAAAGTGTTTTTTTTTTATAATTGAATATGGATTAGATAATTATTTATTTTTTTAGAATTAAAACTTTTTTATTTTTTATTTATTTTTTTTCATGTGTTGAGAATAAAATAAATTATTTTTTATAGAGACATTAAAATAAATAATTAAAAAAAATAAACCTGAGTTTGTTTTTAAATAAAATAACAATATGCTTTATGTTGTTGTATGTAACATACCAACGACATTTTTTTTTTTTTCATTTATTGTCGTATGTGTGATTATTTTGTCGTATGTGTTTGGGTAAGAAGCAGTTTTGGTCAAACCGTCACATACGACAACGGCATATTGGTAAAAATTAACCCTTATTTCTTTCATTATGAGAATATTGTATTTATTTTAACGTTATTGAGTTGTCAGATGTTTTCTGTATAAGCCTTTAAATTTTCAAAAAAAATTCACCGTATAGTTTTTGAGAAAAAAAATTTTGAACCTCAAATGCGTTTTCCCAAAGTAGCAAATTGTAACTTACGACAATATTATATCCGGCGACGAAATCTAATCACATACATAGTTACAAAATTAAAAAATATAATAATACAAGTAAACAATATAAGCGGTATGATAAGTGATTTTACCAGCTTCAATTTTATCTGAGTAGGCAAAATTGATTTAGCAAGAGATATTCCTCTAAGTGAAGAATAAATATTGGAAATGACAGAATCAATATGGGTGTCCCACGAGTTTAAAAGGACAGGAGGAAAGTTTTAAAGGTGAGGTTGATTTTTAGAAATTGGGAGAGCTTTTGTTTTTTCTGGATTAAGTCTTAGTCCATTGCTTTTGACCTAATCAGATATTGAGAATAAAGCTATGTTCATTTTAGCTATGGCATCTTCAAACATCCCTATAAGAAAACTTATATATATATATAGGATATAAAATTGACATTAAAATAATACAGACGGCAAATCATTTATGAACAAAGAGAATAGTAAAGGTCCAAGGATTGATCTCTGAGGAACACAGTATTAATAGGAAGAAATGAAGACAGTTTAGCATTACACCATACAGCTTGCATGCGATTGTTCAAATATGAATAAATTAGATTGTTAGTTGTGTCAGAGAAATTAAAATAAGTAGTCAGTTTATCACAAAGAAGATTAGAGTTCACACAGTCAAATGCTTTAGAAAAGTCGAGTAAGGTTATCACGGTTGTATAGTTATTATCTAAGGCTTGTCTTATATCGTCAGAGATTTTAAGAAAAGCTGAAGTGCAGCTGTGCCTAGCCCGAAATCCTGATTACAGAAGGTTTAGTAGTTGTTTGTCTTTAATATTGTTTTTTACCTGTTTGCTTATGATGATTTCAAATGTCTTAGATAGAAAAGGATAGCTATAGGTTTATAGGAAAATTGAATTTAGCTGTGTTTTACCAATGCAAACTGTTTTGTTGGTTGCAACGAATTTAGTTCAATTTAAATTGAATATTGATAAATCCTTTGAAGGAAGATAGAATATAGAAGATAGTCGTGTTGCTGTGTAGCTCTCGTTTTTAAAATTGAATGATTGAAGGAAAAAGCGTTTTTTGTTTGAGTTTTGAAGAGGAGCAAAAGCTGATCGCAAGTCAAAAGCCACCTATAGAATTAACTTGGTTTTCTCTGCAGGAGTTGCTTTTGTAATAAATTTTGATTAAAATTGAAAATAAATAAATAAATTTAAATATTGGTAGATCCCGATCCCGCTAACAAAAACATTCCCCAGCTTCATTACGGAATTCTTCCAAGAATCCATCCTGCTGGGTTAGTACCACATCTTCCCCTCTTATACACTAGGAGAAACACATCACTTAATAAACAATACAAAACAAATAGTTACATTTCGAACAAACAAAAACTTTATTCAAATTTATTTCAACAAAAATTATAAATTATACCTAATAAATTATACGAAACAATTTTAACACCAATTTATCCATAAACAAAACATTCGAAACACACGGACTTTTGATAACTCACAAACGTCACCTACCTAATCAAATTGCCCTACACACGAGCTTCTATAATTCTTAAACAATCTAGATAACTACTCAACCAAACTGCTATAAAATGACAACGAACAGCGAAGAAATCAAATTAGATTTTTTAATCATAGAGATGCGCAATTTAAGAAATGATATAACAATTCAAAAAAATGACCAAACGAATAAAATAGAGCAAAAACTGGACCTTATAGCTGAGAAAAACATAGTTTTTGATGAAATACAGATATATTTGGAGAAAAAAATAAAAAAATTGAAAAAATTCTTAACCATGTGAAATTAGAACTCGTTTTTTTTTTTAATGCCTCACAACAAAATATTAAATTTATTGAATAATAAAAAAAAATACTTGAAATTATACAGCACGTAAGAAAACTTTATATTACCTAAATAAAAAATGTTAACATTCAATATAATAATTAATAATATTAAACGTAAAAAAATGTACATATTATATATAATTAATACTTAAAAAAAAAAAATATCAAATCAATCCCATATAATTAAAGTTAAAATAAACAGAAAAAACTTGTAGGAAAATAAAAAAAATTAATACAATCAAAACAATCAACTCTTTTGTTATAAAAACTTTTGTTATAATAACTGCATATTATAAAAAAAATCATTTAAATATAAACAAAAAAATTAATTGATTTTTTTGCTGCTGGACTAGGCAAATTCAAAATAGCTACAAAGCCGGTAGTTACAAAAATTTCTTATTTTCTTTTTCAAAGGAAAAGGGCGCAATTTTAGTTTAGAACAAAGACAAAGACGGATATACATTTTCAAAGTCGGTTCTTTCATTAAAGTTAGTATAAATGATAGTATAAATTAAACAAAGAAAAGGGCGGCGATCAATTCTCGACAGGCAGTGCCGTAGCCAGGATTTTGGTTCGGGGGGGGCTTGCTTCCAAATTTTACGAGGAATTCTTTAAACAAAAAACTATATATATCCCAATTTATTGATTTTTATTAGTTTTTAAATTGTATGTACTCAAACAAACATATACTTAAATTATTTTTTTTATACACACATTTTATCAAAGCAGAAGACGTCTTGATTTTCTTTTTGACATGAGATCAATCACCTTATCTGGATCCACATTAATATCTGAATGAGCCGATATCATAGCAAGTGAGCTTAATCTTGCATTCCCCATAACTCTTCGGGACACTGTTTTAATCCTTTTCATAGTTGAAAAGGTTCTTTCAACACTAGCTGCGGTCACTGGAGGCGTGGCCAAAACCGTAAGCAAGAAGTTTATACCTCTAAAGTTAGTCTTGTCACATATATCAAGCAATTTTAAAACTTCGATAGAAGGATCAATCGAAGATATTTTTTCGCACCAGAGAATGTATTCAGCTTTCACAGCTGACAACGAAATTGCATTATCAAAGTAACATGTTATCTTTTCCATTTCTTTGACTCGCCCATATGCAGAAAAACCTGGGAGAAGAGCTTGAAACGATGGTAGAACGTCTTCGTTGACCATGAATCTGTCCGTAAGATTTTGTATTAACGAATCTATGCAAGGAATCAATACAGCCACACATAAATAGGATTCAGTAGAAGAGGTTTCTGGATTGGAACGCGTTGTTTGTTTCAATGAAGTTCTTGGAGTCTTAATTCAACTTTAAATAAGTCCTCGGCAAGGTTAGATACGGATTGAAAAGCCTCTCTGAAAAAATCTTCGGCTTTTTCTCTGATGTTCTCAAGAGAATTCAGAACTCTTCTTTGGTGCGGTCGATTGCAGAAACGAAATCTAAGGATTTTTTCTGTAGGAAAACTGATTAGGGCAGCGTTAAACTGAACAGCTTTTCGCATACAATGGGGCTAACTAGGAAATCACATTTTTGGACCGCTGCCAAAAGTGTTGATGCCTTCGAAGACATCGCCCACGTTGTGCTCGTTATTTCTTTAAGACTTATTGAGATGCATTTGAAGAGCTCTACAAAGGAAATAATACTGTATATTAGAAAGTTTTAGTTTTTATTTTAGACTTTCGGGGGGGGGCTTCAGCCCCTCAAGCCCCCCCCCCCTGGCTACGTGCCTGTCGACAGGGCCTATTGGGGATACCACTTTAAAAAGAACCACCAATGGTTTGAAAGTTTTTTTAATTATTTGAAAATACTAACCTGTGGCTTCCTACATCCTATTATATATTTTTCTTTAATTTTTTTTTAAATGTAAGATTTAACATTTTACATAATAGATTTAAATTTTATATTTATTTTATTTTGGTTTCAATTTCAATTACGTATGTATGTACTTTTCTCAGTTTTTAATTATACAATAAATTCAGTGTAGATATTATTTGTATCTATGGAACTACACGGAACAATGCGGAACAAACCGGGAACAACCTGAAACAAGTTCCAAAAATACCAAATTACAAAAAAGGGGGGCTAACTTCACACTCTCGATGATTGTCCAAAATACAAGGTTTGGATTGGCTTCTGGCAAGTGAGGAGGACTAATATGTCAACGGTCGCTTAAGTACGTTTCACTTTGGGAGGGATGTTCAAGGACAGTGCGAATGTGAATGCTGATTCTCGGAGTATGGCTGAAAGGAGGTTAAAGGCTATGGGGAGCTGATTTTGTTAGTTTTTATGCGGAATTTACGATTTAGAAAAAAAGCATTAACATAATTTAAAATCTTTGAACCAATATTCCATTCCATTAATTGTTTTAGGATGACATGTGGACCAATAAATTCTATCAAAAGCTTGAGCAAAATCTATTACCAAGATCGAAGCGTGGTTTTTTTCTCAAAGAGTTGAAGAAATGAAAAAGTCCAGGTGAAGAAGTTAATCAATGGTACTTCTTCCTTTTTTAAAAGCAAGTTGATTTTTGTCGATAAATTTGTTTTTTTTTCGATAAGCCAGAAGATTCGCTTGGAAATAATTTTATCTAAAATCTTTGATGCAGAGGGGAGAAGCGATATGGGACGGTACCCTGATAAAGTCGAGTGGTCTTTGTTTGGTTTTGGTATAGGTATTACCTATGGTTGCAACTTACCATGCTTGAGGGATAATACCGTTGCAAAAAATGTTGTTGTATAACGACAGAAGCTTAGATTTGAGGCAAGACGGGGAATTCTTAAGCATTGTATAAGAAATCCTTTCGAAGCCAGGAGTATTACCTTTTGCGGAAAGTAAACAGCTTTCGAGTTTTACAAGAGTTTTGTCAATCAAACTAGCTGAAGGTGAAATAGTATAATGAGGGGTACGCATTGATAAATACTTGTATTTGTGTTGTAAGTAAGATGAATGAAAATTAGTATCTGCTTGAGAATTTTCCCAAGACTTTGAGAAATATGAGTTTATTTCTGTTGGGTTTGTTAAATTCGAAGATTCGGATTTAATAACCTTAATTGTGTGAGGAGTATAATTCCCAGTAAGACACATTAAGGGTATATCAAATAGAGCCAATTAACTTCTTGGATGAATAAAGAGAGAGTCACGCCAATTTACAGACCCCTATGTTACAAAACAGCTTTTCATAACATTTGTTCGACCTATTCTTGAATATGCTTGCCAGGTTTGGTCACCCTATTATGAGTGCCATATAGCGGGACTTGAACGTGTCCAAAAAAGATTTCTGCGGTTTGCCTTAAGAGGCTTAGGCTGGGAAAATCCCTACGACTCCCCGAATACATCAATAGACTTAAACTTATTGACTTGCCTAGTCTTGAGAACAGACGCTCTTATTTAAGTTTCGTTTTTATTGTTAAAATAATTATTGGAAATATACTCTTTTTACCTTTTGTCCCGAATAAATTTTAATATTCCAAACTATCATACTAATTATGAAAGATTAGTAAAATGTTTAAATTATTTAATCTTCTTAATAAAAGATGTAATAACTTATTTGACCAATCACTAAATTTTTTAACTAAGTTTATATCAAATTTGTATTCAATTATTTAACTATACTATAGACCTAAGTAGTTACCTATTTTTTGTTTGTCATTAGCGACCTATGTGAATAAATAAATAAATTTATTATCACACCACATTTTTTGGGTGGAAGAGTTTTGATTAATTTCAGAAGTGAATTTATTGAAACATCTAGTTTTTTTCTATTTTTGCAGCTCTACGGAATTCGGCGTTTGCTTTGCGGTTATGAGGTTGGATTCAGAGGGTGACTTTCTAAAAGCAGGCTGTTTAGGCGTGGATTCCACCAGGGGACGATTTTATTATGTGGTTTTGAAGTGGTTTGGGAAATACTGAGATTAGCTGCATAGCGTATTAACTTGGTGATAGAAGCTGCTTCTCTGTTAACCTCATCAAAAGTTGGTCTAAGTGAAATCTGTTTTGTGATCTCGGACTAGAATAGATCCCATTTAGCTATATCTGTCAAGAATTTATGTTGGGCTTTTGGAAGTTTGAGGTTATTCCCCATTAACAGTGCTGTCAGGATTGAGAAATGGTCGCTGCCGTTCAAGTCATCGGAGGCCTTCCATACTAATATTGGAATGAGGTGTGGGGGCGTTATGGTTAAGTCGAAAAGTGTGTTGGGCGACCGTCATTTAGGATAGTGAGACCATTGTTAGCTATAAAATTTTCGATCATCTTACCACGGCTATTAACTGTCGGAGATCCCAAGAAGGGCTCCAAGAATTGAAATCAGCTGTATTTTAAAGATCACAGGAATCAAATTTTTGGTCGGGTGGAATATACAGTGAGACGTTAGTTAATTTGTATTTCAATTCAAATTCAACAGCGACTGCAAAGATTGGGTTGTGAGTGGAACATTGATATTATTAAGAGATGTCATAATCATTGTCAATGCTCATAGAGGATTAAATTTGTGCTGAAGAGGTAATTGTTTGAAGTAAGTTATTTGCGTTTGAAATAGTTGAAGAAAATGAAATAGATGTTTGAGTGTTTTCAAGAGAAGTAGAGTTTTTGTCGTTAATGTTATTTTGGGTGAATATTGTCAGATTTTTTGTCAACAGCATTAAGCTTTGAGATCTTTTCGCTGTTTATTTTATCATGTTCTTTGTTGACTGTTATTTTATTTTGTTTTGAGTCGTGTTTTTGTTATTCAGTTACTTTTGCATATAAACTATTTTTTAATAATATAATATACATAAATTAAGGGTATTTGGCGAACAACGCAAGCACGGATCTGCTGTTTGTTATATATACCGCCCATGATAATTTTTGACACTAGCCGTGTTTTGGTGAAAGTGTATAGCAACTCAGCAAAATTTGTACATGCAAGCAAAAATAAATCATGTTATTGTTTTATCTACAAACAATAGGGCTTAAGTTATAATTTTATTAAAGAGGTTCAAATAGGTAGCTATGCATATTCTAGGTTAAACAATCAAATTGATTTAGAAGTAAGTAAAGTTTTTACCCAAACGTTGTCTAGCATATTCTAGGTTCTTTAGGTTGATTTAGAAAAAAATCAACTTTTGTCATATTTTACCTAATAGAATAGAAGCTAGAAGACCTTAACCTTGATGATCAGGTCCTTAGAACTTAAGTTATAATTTTATATATACTATACAGTATACAAAATATATATGTACATATGTAGGTACGTACCTACAAAGAATATATTGATAGAAGGGAGAAGACGGTGGAGTGTTTGCAATAAAAAAACACAAACAAAAATGATATACATTATGTATGTATGTATGCATGTATGTACATGAACATTCGTAGTAGGTATTTTACAAATAATATAATCGTAAAAGTTGGATTTGGTTTGTTTGTTTGGATAATAATTTCTGTTTTAATAATAGGATGTTTAAAGTTTAAGTCTTAAAATTAAGGTAAAATGTTAGGCTATACAACTTATGTGACAAAACTTAACTTACATCTAAATCAATTCGATTGTTGAACCTAGAATATGCATAGGTACCTACCTACTTGAACCTCTTATATAAAATTATAACTTAAGTTCTTAGGACCTGATCATCAAGGTAAAGGTCTTGGTTAGCTTCTAACTTCTATTCTAATAATCGGATGTTCGAGGTTAAAGTCTCAAAATTAAGGTAAAATATGACAAAAGTTGATTTTTTCTAAATCAACCTAAAGAACCTAGAATATGCTAGACAACGTTTGGGTAAAAACTTCTAAATCAATTTGATTGTTTAACCTAGAATATGCATAGCTACCTATTTGAAAAAATACAGCTCCAAGTGTCAAAAACATTGGCGAAAAATTTTAAACGATTTAGTACGATGATGTTAAAGCCATTATATCATACTTAAATATGCTTTAACATCGTACTAAATCGTTTATAATTTTGCGCTATTATTTTTGTCTAAAAAAATTACGCGACTCGATATTGTTAAATCATCAAAAGATGAGTTCAAAATATTTTAAAATAAAATATTATAGAATAAAAACAATTAGCAGTGAGGTTGGGCTTCGCATCAAATTCTTTGTAAATTTTGTCTCGATTTAAAAAAGGTTTACCTAGACAGTAAATCAAATGTCTTGGCTTTATACAATATACTTAGTTCAATGATTTGAAATAATTGTAAATCAATTTGAAAAAAATTCAAAATCTTTTGATTTTCTCATCAACCGTCAAATTGATCAAATAACAAGCCAACACTTAGGTTTATTTGAACAACAACCGACTGAGTCGAGAACTAAGTTGAACCGTATATGATGTATGCTTTAATCGATCTGTAATAATTCAGTTACCTTTCTGCAAAGCTTAGCTAGTCAAAAAAGTCAAATACCTAGACATACGTTAAGATAGATGGTATGTGGCAGAACGCACCCTCATGAATCGCGCTGATAATTACGCGATGATAATTACGCGGTGGGTGATAAATACGCGCCGCCAATAATAACGAACCGATAATCTTGCACAACGAAAGATGATACTTCCTTTCGTCATTTTTCCCTCACCCACTATCTTTCTCTTTCTTTGCACTTGACGCAACGTGGTTCGTGGTTGGTGGCTCGCGAGGTTAACTTTAAGGGTAGGTTCCCTTGAGAAGCGAACTCAGAACTCATGTAAATGCATTTGAATGTGTGGGTGAACAAATATAATTCTCTTTATTATCTACAGTGATCAAACCAAACCAGTCGTCATCGTCAGAGCAGAGAAAAGAGCAGAGCCAGTCAGAGAAAGAGTAACGCACAAGCAAAAGCCACAATGTCGGAACGCAATAGACATATTAATTATGTGTACCTAGTGCAAGAATAAGCAGCTTGGGTAAATAACGGGTAAAAACATGAGTGGATATGCAGGGAGCACGCACACGCAGAGGCACACTTATAAAATATAGAATGACATATTTTTGTTTCTTTATCAGATTTGTTGTTGCTTCTTGATTTATTCAGGCTAGAATATTTTGATATATACTTAGGTATATGTGCGAATTTGTAATTTTTCTTTTTCATGCATTTGAAGAATATGGCGCGTTTTCCAGTATCCAAATAAAAAAAAATACGAATTGGACAATTAAAATTATTATTTATTTTTGAAATACAGTATTTTGGATTTACAGAATTCTGAAAAACAGAATTTAAAAAACAAATAAAAAACTTGAAAAAATTCAGATTCATACCTATGATTTTTTTTTTTTACGACGATATTTTGATCACGAGTTCTGCAGATGGAAGTTGCAAAAAAATAGGTATATAAGAATAGATACATATGCGATAAAGTACCTATGTAACTATAAAATATATTATATAAAGTACTACTTGACTGCCATCCCTCCCAAAATATTCCTGAGAATACTCCAAACCTACCCAAAATTAAAAAAAAAATATTTGCAACGAACCGACTACGATTATTCAAATCATGTTTCTTGACCTACCACAAAATAGAGCTAGCTGACAAAATAACATCAGCGTATGCCCAACAACAAGTATAAAACCTGTTTATATTTCCGATGAGAGATCATGTATGGATATGAGAGCGCATGTGCGATAGGTATACTTTTTTACACTCGTTAACTATCCTCCCACCCTCCTTCTACTTTACTGACCCACCACCATTCATCAAACCTACACGAAATTCAACCAAAAACACTTCTTCCATAACCCCTTCCTAACACTTTAACAAAAAAAAAAAAAAAACCGGTCTAACCGGAGAAAAACTATATGCGCCGACAAAAAACAATACAAAAATATATCAGAGCGCATTGGCGAAATAAATAGCAAAGAGAAGAAAGAGACGGTATTGGCGTTGATATTGAAGTGGAATTCTTAGGAACTACAATCTTCTTTGTGAGCGTTTCCAAAGGAGTTTTTTGTTAAAAAACGCAAAATAGACCTTTTTTATAAAATTTAAATAGGAAAATCTGTGAATGTTTTATTATTTTTTATTATTGAATCTAATACAAAAAATGGGGTTGGGTATAGCAGATCCCAGAACCACTGATACCAAGACCACTTATACCAGTCAACTAATCCCAGCAGCCAACTAATACCCGGACAACTGGTCCCCACATACTCATCCCAAAAGTGTTATAAATTATTGTATAACTAAAATAAAACTGGTTTGTGCATTTAATATATTAATTGTTCAAATGGTTAGTGAATTTGAATTCGAGAAAGGATATTTTTGTGGGAAGAATTGTTTTTGGGAGGATTATTTTGTCTAATTGGCTGTTGTTTTTTTAAATTGAAATAAAATGTGAGCAAAAAAAGTAAAAATGCTACCTCTTTGTAGGGGAGCGTAACGAAATCTCGAAACACAAAATCCCGAAATCCCGCCGAAAAAAAATTAAAAATCCCGCCTAAATATATTTTTACAAGTATTTGACGGGATTTTCACAACTCTATTTAAGGTATTATTTTGTTCTTTTTAAAAATATTTTATAAAATTAATAATTTGGAAAAAATATTTTATTTTTAATTCAATTTAACCAAATGAAAAGTATTAGGAGCTGTTGGTTCGGGAAAAATTGAATCTTCAATCTATAGAGAGATAGAAACGAATTTCAATGGTTTGACCAATTATTTTTGGACATTTGGCCAAAATATTTTTGTACATTTGTCAAAAAATTTTTTGGAAACTTGTCAAAAATATTATCGAACACTGTCAAAAATATTTTGGACAATTTTTTTGACGAACTTTTTTTTTTCGAAATACATATGTATGTATTTTTTTTTTTACGAAATTTTTTTTTTTCGGAACGGGACTGTTTTCCTCCGCCGCCGGTTTACCTTCGCCAGTTTACCTCCGTCGGTTTACCACCGGTAAAAGATGAAAGAAAACATATTATCAGAACAGGGTGTTTCTAATTTTTGAAACGCGTTTTGGTAGAAGAACAGAAAGAACTGAGTTAAATTCAGGAATTACTCTAAAATCAAAACAAACTGTTTTTTTCTCCAAAACTTTTAAACAAATGTTTTTAGATTTGCGGCTAAACTATTACTATTGAATTAAAAATAAAATATTTTTTCCAAATTATTAATTTTATAAAATATTTTTAAAAAGAACAAAATAATACCTTAAAAAGAGTTGTGAAAATCCCGTCAAATACTTGTAAAAATATATTTAGGCGGGATTTTTAATTTTTTTTCGGCGGGATTTCGGGATTTTGTGTTTCGGGATTTCGTTACGCTCCCCTACAAAGAGGTAGCATTTTTCCTTTTTTTGCTCACATTTTATTTCAATTTAAAAAAACAACAGCCAATTAGACAAAAAAATCCTCCCAAAAACAATTATTCCCACAAAAATATCCTTTCTCGAATTCAAATTCACTAACCATTTGAACAATTAATATATTAAATGCACAAACCAGTTTTATTTTAGTTATACAATAATTTATAACACTTTTGGGATGAGTATGCGGGGACCAGTTGTCCGGGGACCAGTGGTCTTGGGACCAGTCTATGACTGGGACCAGTTGGCTGGGATTACCTGTCTTGGTACCAGTGGTTCTGGGACGAGCTGCGTTGACACCCAAAAAATGCCCAACAAAAATAATTTAAATAAATAAAAGTTGTCTAGGCTCATAATATCTACCTCACAACGACATCACAAATGTTGATACATTAATTGCAATTTTTGGATGTGCAAATTTTTTTTTTTAAAGCCTAGTAGCTTCATAACATAATAGACTTCTTATTAGTACAAACCCAAAAATTATGAAAAATGAAGACGTTTTGCCCCATGACATAAAGTTGTAAAAAAGCTAATTCTTAAATTTTTCTTTCATAGCACCCGTTATTCATATCATAATTTAATTTAAATTATTTCAGTGGGTGCATCTAGTTACGTTTTATTATTTTTAATTTATTTCATTGAAAACAAATAAAAATTGTGGAAGTTATACTTGCAAACGTACGCACAAAGTGATAAAATTGCAATAATTTAACAGGTTTTTTTAAAGAGAAATAAAATGTATATACATTTTTTCAAAACACGTAAAAGATTAAACATGGTTTATATTGTCTTAAAACAAAAAAATATAAATAAAAAATTAATAAACAAAGTTGCCCCACTCGAAATAAAAAGTAAGTGTAAATTTACAAGAAAAATCTCTCCTTTTTTCTCATAAAAATCGTAAAATTACTACTTTTATAATTAAAAAGAAAATTATAGGTGCACATGTTTATTATCTATCCAAAAAATTCTTTTTTATCAAATTATCTTTTCAAATACAAAAGTTATGTAACAATTAGTCAGCTCACTACCATCAAAACGCAAAGGAAACCTACCCTTAAGTTAATATTCTTAAATGGAAATTTGTCTTAGAAATATAAGAAATTATGATTATCTACTGTGTTATAATTAGTTAATAAATAAATAATTGAAATAAAATAAAAAGGAAAGTGTTCATTTTCCAAAGGTATGTAACTTTAATTTCGTGTATAAGTGCTGTACCGGTGCGGATAAAAAAGAGTATGATTGTGTTATTGCGAGTTAAGCTACAATAAAGAGCGTGGTTTCATAAATTTTAATTTTTGAAAAGTTGTCTATTTTGCGTTTTTAATAGAAAAAAATCCTTTATCACACACACAAAGAAGTTCGCTTCAAAAGAATGCCAGTAGGCGGTGATGCATTATCTTTCTATCAATTCTCTTCTTCTTACAAAAAGTCATGCGCTCTGTTCGTATTGTTTCTTGTCTCATGTTTTTTTATTTCTTCTATGAAAGGTATATACACACATTACACACATTATTCTCTGGATCGTACCTAATGGATAGCGATTATTCTTTATGTAAAAAAAAAGACAGAAGTCATTTAAAAAAATATAGATCATTACATAAAGCGGCCCATACACACAACACTTGTGTCGGTGTTCTCAAATGTGTCGTGTCATTTCATTTTTTTTCATTTTAAATTCATTTTTATTTTTCTTCAAAACTTATAACTATCTTAACGCTAGACAAAAATTCATAAAAACTAGCCTACTTATCAATAACTTACAAATTACAACTAACTTACTGGCCCCATGCGGGCGCTCTAAGTTAAACTATATATATCTTAATACTAATGCCTTTCGGCCTAAAAACTAATTTAAGGGTAGGCTTTGTGTTTTGATGGTAGTGAGCTGACTAATTGTTACATAACTTTTGTATTTGAAAAGATAATTTGATAAAAAAAGATTTTTTTGATAGATAATAAACATGTGCACCTACAATTTTCTTTTAAATTATAAAAATAGTAATTTTACGATTTTTATGAGAAAAAAAGAGGTATTTTTTTTTTTGTAAATTTAGATTTATTTTTTATTTCGAGTGGGGCAACTTTGTTTATTAATTTTTTATTAATATTTTTTTGTTGTCTTACAACATAAACCATGTTTAATCTGTTACGTGTTGTGAAGCTTTTTTGTTTCCAGCTGAGGTAGGTCAGCGGGGTCCAAGGTGTCACCGAAGAAAGCTAAATAAAACTCGGTTTTTAGAACGTTCCTCCAAATTAACTTTTTATTAAGACTTTATTTCTTAAAGCTAAAACTAACAAGTTCTCAAATATTACAATCTTTTTTAATTCTTAAAAATATAAGGTTACAATGTTTTCATTTTCTTAAAGTAAAATATAACAATTTATTTCATATACGTAGACGGTGGGATAAATTCCCTAGCCTAAGACCGAAGTGAAGGCGTGGTACGACGAACAGACGGTGGGATAAATTCCCTAGCCTTAACCAAAGTAAAGGCGTGGTACGGCGAGTAGACGGTGGGATGAGTTCCCTAGCCTAAACCGAAGTGAAGGCGTGGTACGGCGAGTAGACGGTGGGATAAATTCCCTATGATGAGACTTTAAGGCAAAAAAGAGAGGAGGGGGAAGTACACGGCAAAATGCCAAAATTTAATTTAGAGGCTACCTTGATGTACTACACACCCTTGGTTTGCTTCTCGGTTCTACTTCTAGTCGTATAATAAAACTAGGCACCACCGTAGAGGAAGTAATCCTGATTAGCATTAACTGTTTAACTTAACTTTTTTATTGAACAGATATATTTACAATTGGTTCTTAATTCTATGTTACATATATAATATTACATTTTGGTAGTTTAAGTTTTGTTGGCACATAAGGGGCCTAACTATATACATTGTTTTTTTTTTTAAGTAAAATTATTTGAAAAATTGTCATTGGTTGGATTAAAATATATACATTAAAGATTATTCTTCTCGGGTTGTTCAATTCCGGTTGTCTTGTGATGTTGGGTAGAGGTGGCTTCTAGCCACGGTGGTAGCTTGACGCTGCGTCCTCGTAAAATCGGATTGCCTCGTCGTCGTTGATAAAAATTATTCCTTCGTCTAGTATTGCTGTCACATCGAGGTATCTTGGCTCGGGATGTCTCTCTTCGCTAATAATAGTCCTGACCAGTGGGTTTTGATGGTTGCACAGGTTACTCGTCACTTTTTTTGCAGCGATTGTCAGGAATTCTGATTCTTCGTAAAGCCTTTGGTTGCTAAAGTGCTTTTGTCGTTGTCGGTCAAAATGGAGTCCTGTGCAGATCCGCAGAATTTTCCTCTCAAACGCTCCAAGCTTTTTCATGCTAGTTTTAGAAATGGTGAACCAGACTGGGAAACAGTAAGTAATGATGGGCCTGACAAGTTGCTTGTGGAGAAGCAACTTTGTCTTTTGACTGAGTCCATTCCTTTTCCGCATTAGAGGATGAATGAGATGGAAGGCGTAATTCCCCTTTTTGAGGACTGCCGTTGCATGTGGGTTGAAACGTAGTCTCTCGTCAAAGTTGATACCCAGGTATTTTATTTTTGGCTTCGTTCTAAGTTGCGATCCATTGGGCAGACTTAGAGTGATGCTTTGGCAACTTGCAGCAGAGCGTGTGTTTCGACGTCCTACGGGTCTTCTGAAGCAAGCCAATTCAGATTTGGCTGAGTTGATTTTGATACCCCATCTTTCGTAGTATTCCCAAAGGCGTCTTACGTGCTCTTCTACTCTTCGGGCCGCAATGATCGGGGATAGTGATTTCGCGTACGTTAACGAGTCATCAGCATAGAGCAAATTCATTGCGTTATTGGGTTGAGGTTGGTCGGACGTGTATATGTTGTAGAGATACGGTCCAAGCTTTGATCCTTGAGCAACTCCCGCCCTGATGGTTTTGGTTGTCGAATGGCTGTTTTCAATCTGGACGAAAAAGGACCTGGAATTGAGAAAACTGAAAATAATTTTAATTAGTGAAGCTGAAAAATTAAAAAGGGTTAGTTTGTATATTAGTCCCTGTATCCAAATGCTGTCAAATGCTTTCTCTATATCGAGGAAGCATCCAACAGCAACCTGGTGATTATTGAGAGTGCTGGCAATATCGTTTTGAAACCTTAGAAGCGGATGAAGCATAGAATGGTTTTCTCGAAATCCGAACTGCATATTGGGTATGATGTGTTTGGTGTTGCAAACCGATTTAATCCTCCGAAGAATAAGTCCTTCTAGGATTTTGCTGATGTTGCTTAGCAGGGAGATGGGGCGATATCCTGAAACCGTGCTTCTATCAGATTTTTTTGGTAGAGGCACAATCTTAGCTGTCTTCCATCTCTTCGGGAAATAGCAATTGTTGATGCAATTGTTCAGCAGGATCGCAAGGAATAGCATCATGACTTGGGGAAACTTCCTTAAGATGTAATTAGATATCGTGTCTGGTCCGGATGATTTTGTAGGTCGTCCACTATGTATTAGCTCAGCTACTTCTCCGGGGTTTGTGAAACTTCCAGTCGGCTCGGGATCACTGGCAAGGTTATCATCGTTGAAGATGGTAATTTCGGTGTTTGTTTGCTGCAGCCGCTGTATTGTTGTTTCGACTTCCTCGAGGAATGCAGGGTCGTTGGGTGGAATTGGCATAAAATTTCCTTCGAAATATTCCGCAAATGCTTCCGCTTTATCTTGAGCAGACATGACTTCCCCTTGCGTGGTGCTGATTGTTTCAGGTATTTGTTGTCTTTTCCCAATAATCCTGTTGATTTCCTTGAATGCATCGGGTCCGGGTTTGATGTTTTGCAGCCTTTTTTGGAACTGGTTGTTGTTGTAATGTTGAAGAGCATTCCTTAACATAACGTGTGTGCACTGTAGTTCGCTGTTCACGCTTTCCTGATTAGCATTGGCAATTCCACTCTCCCTTATGTACTTATGCGGACAGAGTGAGTGTGAATTCCATAAATGCAAAAAAAAATAAATGTAAGTCATTTAATGTTAAAAATAAATAATTGGCTTTTGTATGCAGCCACTGTTGGCTCGTTCACTTTGTGTGTTGTTGTGCTGCTAGTCGTCGTCATCACTTGCGTGGGCGCCTCGAGGTATGCAATGCTATGTTCGATGTTGTTGTGCTGCTTGTCGTCGTCAACTGCTGTACTGCGTAGGTGCCTTGATGTATGCAAAGCTTTGTTTTTTGTCGTCGGATGAAGTGTGTTTTGTGGGTAAAATGTGTAACTTCGTTACAGTGTTTTAAAAAATTTATATATATTTTATTTCTCTTAAAAAAAAAACTTGTTAAATTATTGCAATTTTATCACTTTGTGCGTACGTTTGCAAGTATAACTTCCACAATTTCTATTTGTTTTCAATGAAATAAATTTAAAATAATAAAACTTACCTAGATGCACCCACTGAAGTAATTTAAATTAAATTATGATATAAATAACGGGTGCTATGAAAGAAAAATGTAAGAATTAGCTTTTTTACAACTTTATGTCATGGGGCAAAACGTCTTCATTTTTCATAATTTTTGGGTATGTACTAATAAGAAGTCTATTATGTTATGAAGGCTTTCAAAAAAAAAAAAAAAATTTGCACATTAAAAAATTGCAATTTAATGAATCAACATTTGTGATGTCGTTGTGAGGTATTATGAGCCTATACAACTTTTATTTATTTTAATTATTTTTTTTGGGCATTTTTTGTATAAGATTCAATAATAAAAAATAATAAAACATTCACAGATTTTCCTATTTAAATTTTATAAAAAAGGTCTATTTTGCGTTTTTTAACAAAAAACTCCTTTGGAAACGCTCACAAAGAAGATTGTAGTTCCTAAGAATTCCACTTCAATATCAACGCCACCACCTTCTATTTTTTCTCTTTGCTATTTATTTCGCCAATGCGCTCTCATATATTTTTGTATTGTTTTTTGTCGGCGCATATAGTTTTTCTCCGGTTAGACCGGTTTTTTTTTTTTTCTTTGTTAAAGTGTTAGAAAGGGGTTATGGAAGAAGTGTTTTTGGTTGAATTTCGTGTAGGTTTGATGAATGGTGGTGGGTCAGTAAAGTAGAAGGAGGGTGGGAGGATAGTTAATGAGTGTAAAAAAGTATACCTATCGCCAGTGTTGTTCCTCTACGTGTCGACTTTAATTGTCTACATTTAAAGGTAGACAATTGCGTCGACAATGTCAACAATGTAAACAATGTCGACAATGTCAACAATCATGTAGACAATGTAAACAATTACTGTCACATTTGTCAAATTGCAAATCAATAAAATTTATTCCAGAACAACGCATGGAGTGGACGCAGAAAGAGCTTTTAAGTCAAAGTACTATTTTAAAACAAAAACTGAAATGCCGAGAAGGCCGAAGAATAAAGCGTTCGATGAGCTAGGCTTTATTTTTGTAAAAGCCAATAACAAATATTCAGCTAATTGCACGGTGTGCAATAAAAATTTGTTAAATACTGCTGATAACCGTCTTCGAAGGCATGGGTTATATAAATTCTTATTACTTTTTTTTAGAATAAAATATAATCTGTTGAATAAACGAATAATGCTACAATACAATGTTTGGCAGCTATACTCTGTTCAACAAAAAAGTCTGTTCAATAAAAAAAAATTATGAATTGTCTACATTGTCTACATTGTCGACGTTGATATGTAGACAATTACCAATTGTCTACGTTAAATTGTCTACACGTAGACAATCGTGTAGTCTACATTTATAGTCTACATGGCACAACACTGCCTATCGCACATGCGCTCTCATATCCATACATGATCTCTCATAGGAAATATAAACAGGTTTTATACTTGTTGTTGGGCATACGCTGATGTTTTTTTGTCAGCTAGCTCTATTTTGTGGTAGGTCAAGAAACATGATTTGAATAATCGTAGTCGGTTCGTTGCAAATATTTTTTTTTTAATTTTGGGTAGGTTTAGAGTATTCTCAGGAATATTTTGGGAGGGATGGCAGTGGTACATTATACATTATATTTTATAGTTATTTTTTATACTTTATCGCATATGTATTCTAATATACTTTTTTTGCAACTTCCATCTCCAGAACTCGTGATCAAAATATCGTCGTAAAAAAAAAAGAAAAGCATTGGTATGAATCTGGGGTGGAATCGGCTAAGGTGATTTGTGATAATTGACAGTCACAATAAACAAATTTGGTCTGCGTAAGGTGATTGTCAGATGTGATAATCATATTTTTGTGACTTTTTCTTGTGACATCTAATTTGGTGTCATTTTCATGTGAAATTTAAAAGATTTCAAAAAAATTAATTTATTTTCACCTGTGCAATTATTTTTAAGAGCTTATAATGAGGGATATGAAAATCACATACATAACAGGATATTTTGTCAGATCAACGAGTTTATAACAACTTTCAGTACTATTGTCTCTCAAAGTAATGCCAAGTCTTGAATTATTTTTGGTGATCACTTTACACAGACGGGAAATGTAATTTGATCACAAATTGACTTTCATAAATGTGACAATCACCAATCACCTTAGCCGATTCCACCCCTGGTATCAATCAATCACAACGAGACGTTGACGTGACGAAATCTCTTTGCAGATGTTCTGTCTTAATCACGAACTTTAAACAACGAAGTAATACATATATTAAAGCATTTCTCGTTCTGATATTTGAAAAAAAATTAAATAAATCCAAATATTGATTTAATTTTCTTTCATCTGCAATAATTTAGAAAAATGGGCGAGATGACAATAATTGAACCTCATTTATCTTACTTTTTTCAGGAAAAGAGGACTTATGTCGGAAAATTTTGGAATGGCTTGTTCAACAATCTTAAGATATCTATTCAATAACTTTTTGTTATCTTCAGTAGGCTCCTCATGCCAGGTGGCTATCGCGGAACAAATACCTATTTTACATAGACTAGGTAAGAATTATTATTTTTTTTTTAAGTCCTATTTCTTCCTTGAGGTATCCGTCATTGAAGGTACAGAAATCAGGTATCAGTTTACTTATTAATGTCGACACACACGCACCTTGGTTCCCTTGGTTTCCACAAACAAATGCTTTTCAAATCCTTCTCAAAAATTTCACAATATTTAGCCAGTTCACGTTTATGAAATCTCACTGAGTAAACTTCTGTCAGCTTCACTGAGGAGAACCAGAAACCTGAACAAGATTTTTCCGCTAGAAGTCAAAATCAATCTCCATCTCTGTTTTATAATGCGACAAAAATAATTGAACAAGCAAATCCAAAAAAATATCAGTCTCAGCTTTTTTACAGCAAAAGTAACGAATCTCACTAAGGAACTACGTTCAGATTTCTGAGATTATTGTGATCTCTGAGATCTCAGTGAGCCTGAGAAACCTAAACTGGCTAATTATTTGTCTTCATTATTTCATTTCACAGACTTGAACACAAAATAACAGAAAAAACGTCATGAAAGTTGACCAGAATTGTTTCAGGTTTTTTATTTCTTTTTTAAATTCTGTTTTAAAAAATTCTGTAAATCCAAAATACTGTATTTCAAAAATAAATAATAATTTTAATTGTCCAATTCGTATTTTTTTTTATTTGGATACTGGAAAACGCGCCATATTCTTCAAATGCATGAAAAAGAAAAATTACAAATTCGCACATATACCTAAGTATATATCAAAATATTCTAGCCTGAACAAATCAAGAAGCAACAACAAATCTGATAAAGAAACAAAAATATGTCATTCTATATTTTATAAGTGTGCCTCTGCGTGTGCGTGCTCCCTGCATATCCCCTCATGTTTCACTCAAGCCAGTGTTGCCGATTAAATAAAAAAAAAAATCATGATTTTTTTCATGAGATTACAAAAAAAAATCATGAGATTGCTTGTTCTTGGTTGAGCATACAAATATCACTGCAAACTTACGATTCACAAAACTTAGAAATTCATGCCGATTATGGAATCCGCAATGTTGGATCCGGGGTGATTCGCAGTATAGTGATCTCTTTTCTTTTCACGACGAATTGGCAAGGAGAAAAGAGAGCACTGCACTACGAATCACTGCGGATCCAGTATTGCGGATTCCATAATGGACATGATTGTTTTTTTTTTTAGTAGGGTTCCAATTAATTTTATTAAGCTTCAAACTTAAAATAAATAAATTATATACATACATAATATTATATATGTAAATAAAATATAACAAAAGTAGGTTTACTGATTGTAAATTTTGTTAAAATATTTGTCAATCATGAACTTAGTAACTTTATACTCAAAACAGTTCTGATTTTTTGTGAGGTCATCTGTATGGATAAGCCCTATGATTGAATCTGCATCGAGTCGATTTCTTATTTTGGTTTTGAGAAGCGTAACCTTTGAAAAAATTCGTTCAGTAGGTATTGGCTGAAGAATGTGGCATCGAAAAGATTTCAAAAACGAATTTCGTCAGAATTGGATATGCCAAGCTATTGTATATAATAGAGGATTCACTTTGTTTGTTTTGTAATTTTAAATAAGTCTAAACAAAAATTATTTTAATTTCTTTTTAAAGAAAAAAATGAAAAATCATGAGATTTTCAATGAATTCATGATTTCATGAGAAGAGGGTGAAAAATCATGAGAATCATGATAAATCATGAGATTCGGCAACACTGACTCAAGGTGCTTATTCTTGCAGTAGGTAGGTACACATAAATATGTCTATTGCATTCCGACACTGGCTTTTGCTTGTGCGTTACTCTCTCTCTGAGTGGCTCTGCTCTTTTCTCTGCTCTGACGATGACGACTGGTTTGGTTTGATCACTGTAAATAATAAAGAGAATTATATTTGTTCACCCACACATTCAAATGCATTTACATGAGTTCTGAGTTTGCTTCTCAAGGGAACCCACCCTTAACTCCAGGATACAGAGGCAAGGTAAAACATTCGAGCTGTTCCTGAAGGACTTACGTCATTTGGTTAAGTCATGTGACTATGGGGGTGCTAAAGAATCAATCTTAAGAGATCGTATAGTGATGGGAATTCATGATAAGAAGCTGCAAGAGAAAATGTTGGCTGATCGGGAACTTACTTTGAGCAAGGGAATCGAGATGTGCAAGCTGTTCGACATAGAGTACCTATATTATCTAGAGAACCGACTTCAGCTCTTTTTCTCTTTCACCCTACAAGCTGCAGTGAGAGGATTTCCTCCACAAGGCTGAATATGTGTTAGTTGCCGAATGCATTTTTAATGGAATCGCACTAACCTAGTGATAATTTAATGGATATTGGCTCAGTTTTGCTCAGTTCTCAGTTCTCCCACCAGATATATGAAATACTTTTTTTTAAAAACTGCATTATAAACCATGTTCATACTTCTTGTAAAAAAAGTCCATCGCTGGAATTTGATCTCTCTTTTACTGAGATGAAAACAAAACACAGAAACCAACCCACCGACCCTCAGTCACATGCACATCGGAGCTGCGATGGTGGAAACAACGCCTGCGTACACGTCTTTCTTTTCTTTTTTTCAGTAATGTTCTTATTTTTGTGTGTATCTTTCAAAATTAAAAAGATGGGGAGAGAAATTTGAAGAGAGATGCGCTATAACTACAATTCACACGAATTCACGGACAGGGAATTTAGGAGTGTTCTCTTACTGTGCTCAAATAAAATTTGCGGGTGTTTTAGGCAAGGGGGGTACGAGTCGGTTCTCTAGATAATATAGGTACTCTATGCTGTTCGAAGTGAACAAGGAACAAACGAAAGTCATTCAAGACGGACCATCATCAAATTCTATTAACTACATATGTACGTTAAAAAACTTCCTAAAGGTACAAATAGAACAAAACATACTAACAATAATTATTCTCATAAAAATAAATGTGCTAACAATACTTATTCTAATAAAAATAAATTAAATACTAATAATGTACATGCAAAAAATACTAATCTAAATTTAATTAATTGCAACAAGTGCTTGACTCGTCATACGATGCATAAATGTCCCGCTTATAATAAGATCTGTTACATATGTAAAAAAGTTAATCATTTTGGTGCTGCTTGTATGTACCGTAAATCTAAAAGAGTAAATACGGAGAGTTATGCATCGAATGATGAAGATGGAAGAGAAGCTTGCGAGGAGCTTAATTTCTTGAGACGAGTGGGGCAATTAGAAAAAGTAGAATTAAAAGACAACAGTAAAACTAAAATTCTTGAAAAATTTGGAAGTGTGTTGAGTGGAGTAGGGAAATTGTCTGAGGAATATTCTCTTAAAATAAAGGAAGGATTTTAACCCGTTACAAAACCAGCTCGTAGAGTTGCACAAAATTTAATTCAATCTTTGAAAAAAGAGTTAAATCGTCTAAAGGGAAGGGTGTAATTAAAAAAGTTGAAGAACCAGTAGAGTGGACATCCAATATTGTAATCGTGGAAAAGCCAAATAATGCCATTCGCATATGTCTTGATCTTGACCCAAAGGATTTAAATAGTGCCCTTGTGTTGGAACAATTTCCCATTCCGACCTTTGAGGAATTGAGAGCAATGTTAACTGACATGTCTGTTTTTTCAGTTCTTGATTTAAAGGATGGGTTCTTCCACATAGGGTTAGATTTAAAGTCAAGTTATATATGTACTTTTAGTACTATACATGGGTTGTGGCGTAACTTAAGACTTCCTTTTGGATTAAAGCCATCACCGATGGTTTTTCAGAGGCATACAACAAAAACATTTGGTCACATAAAAAGAGTTTTTGTATATTTCGATGATTTACTCATCTACGCGAAATGTTATAAAGAGCATGATAAAATTTTGAGTGAAGTTTTAAAAACAGCTATTGCAAATAACGTTAAATTCAATAAAGAGAAGTTTCAATACAGATTGAATGAGGTAAAATACATGGGGTTTATTTTGTCCAAAAGTGGTTTGTCTATTGAAGAAACTAGAATCGAGTCTATAATTAAACTAAAAAATCCAGATTCAAAAGTAGGAGTGCAAAAAATCCTTGGAATGATAAACTACCTTAGAGATTTTCTTCCCAATTTGGCAAAAGAGACCGAACCACGAATGTGTATGAATGTAAAAATATAATTATTCAAACGGATGCTAGTTCTTATGGTCTTGGGGCTTGACAAGAAGCCGGTTGCATGGGCGTCTCGTGACTTAGTGATACGGAGAAAAATTATGCACATATCGAAAAAGAGCTATTAGCCATTTTATATGCATGTAAAAAGTTTCATTTTTACATTTATGGACGGCAAACCATGATTGAGACAGATCATAAGCCTCTAGTGCCACTTTTTGAGAAACCTATAAGTAAAATTGCTTCAATGAGACTACAACAATGCGTCTTAAGCTAGAAATTTATAATTTGAAACTTATTTATATACCAGGCAAATACCTACATTTGGCTGATGTTATGTCACGATATGGCGATGATAAATATTGCAAAGATGATGGTATTAATCTTGAGGGATGCGTGCATGAAATTAATATGTCGCATGAAAAACGAAATAGCTTTGAGAAAGCTAAAATGGAGGACCCTGATTTAAAACTAATTTTAAATTTTTTTCGAGAAGGTTGGCCAAAAATAAAAAATAAATTTTGCCCTGTATAAAGTATCTAAGTAAATTGAAAAATGATATAATTTGCGAGAAAAATTTGGTGCTACGAAAAGAAGTTCTACAGTGGCTACATGTGTCTCATTCAGGCAGAGAAAAAATGAAGAATAGGGCTCGTATGCTTTTTTATTGGGTTTGCATTAACAACGACATAGACTAGACAACTTTTTCGCATGTTGTAAAATTTGCCAAAAATATTCAAATGCATCTCAAAATGAACCTCTACTTCATCATAAAATACCTAACTACCCGTTTGAGAAAGTGTTTTGTGACATAGTCACTTACTCTGGAAAAGAGTACTTAGTTCTCGTGGATTCGTATTCATATTAAAGTGGATTGAGGTACTTAGATTTAAAAAAAAATCAGATTCAGAGGTTATATCGGTGCTGAAACCAATTTTCGTTTCGTATGGATTTCCAAAAAGTTTTGTCTCTGATAATGTACCTTTCAATAGTTTTGAGTTTAGGAAGTTTAGCAATGAGTACGAGTTCAATTTAACGTTCTGCTCTCCAAACTATCCCCAAAGTAGAGCTTTTGCGGAGAAGGGAGTTCAAATTGCTAAAAAAAGTGTTCAGAGAGCAACACTGATATATATTTGGATCTATTAGAGTACAGAAACAGCTCATTTAAAGGTATGAATGCTTCGCCTTCTCAACTTTTGTTGTCTAGGGTGACACGAACTCAAATGCCGGTCTCCGAAAAATTACTTAAGCCAAAGACTGTTCAGATGGTTCCAAGTAAAATAAAAACACAAAATTTGAAAAACAAAAAATATTATGACAAACATGCAAAGCCAAAAGAAACCTTTAAAGAGGGGGAGAAGGTGCTTGGGAAGTTAGATGCTCCTAGATCGTTTTTAGTTAAGTTATGTACAGGGGACATACTTCGTAGAACAACGAATCACCTCAAGTTTTGTACCAATAATTATGATACCTTGCCTGTCACTGATTGCGATAAAGTATGTGAAAAATCTAGAGTAATTACACGATGACCTCATCTTTTGAGATCTAGAACACGTCTTCAGTCTACCACCGATTAACAGTTAACTTAATAATTAAGCTAAAAATAAATCTTTTGTAAATAGATAAGTAAAAAAAAAAAAAAACAAAAAAAACAACAAATAATGAATTATATAAAAAAAAAATAAATAAATAAGCTACATATGTAAATAATGTATACTTAATTTACTATGAATTCATATTTGTAATTAAATCAAAACAAAGATATAATCGTTTTATGAAATTTAGGGGGAGGTGTAAGAAGTGTTGACTGTAAGTGCGTATTGCACCATAGCCAATACTAACTGCATCTCACTTTTAAATAACCTTTCTATTTCTTAGTATATATGTATTAGTATTAAGTCATCAATCAGTTAGTTAATAAAGACAACTCAAAGTGATCACCTCATCATGTTATACTACAATAACATTGAGATTTTCTAATCTTTTGAGCTCTTTCTTAATATCCGGCATTGAACTATAAAATGGTACTTTTTCTTTAAGCAACATAATCTTAAAAAGTTGTCAAGTTGACAATGAAACATTCATTGTTTCACATGACACATACCACTATGACTCATCTTTATTGTGTTGATTGTGTTTCTGATTCTGGATCTGTTTTTGATGATGATATTGCTTTTTGTCATGATGTTGTAGGATGCCAATAAAAAAAAAAAAACAAAAAAAAAAAAAACAAACACAAACAATGTGGGCAAGACAAATAGCGGGATGAGTTTTTAAAATTATCTGGTCTAATTGATTTTTTTGACTTGATATTGCCGATGATCTCTGCTTCCTCCTCTAGATTGCATAGATTTGGGGGTAACTAGACAACTTGCTAGATTTGATTTTTCAATGATCCTACTGATGTTTTGAATGTAACAGGTCCTGGCTTAATTGTTTGCAATATTTTCTGGTACTGGATGATGTTGAGGTCTTCTATGGAGTTGTGGAAAATAGAGTTCACTTGCAGAAGCTCGTTCCAAACTATTCTGTAGTTGCTGTTGGTTGTGTTAAGATCCCTTTGATGTATTATTTGGAATCGTCTCCTAAGCCGCTGTTTATGAACTTACAGACTCTGAACGTACTCAGGAAAGTGCCGTCCTAGGCCGGCTTAACCGCTTCATGGTCCAATTCACCGTGCAGCATTGTGAAAACATAATTCTGTAGTTAAAGATGGTGTTCTGGGAAATGAAGGTTTTGGAAAATGTTCGTTAGTATTCCCCAATAATATTCAACATATTTACCTAGTTAATATAACAAAATAAAAATTGTTAGAACAACATATTTACCCATTTAATATAACTAAATACAAATTGTTAGAAGGAAGACAATTTATAACAAAAACAAAAACTTCATTTATGTATACCTTTATCTTTTACTGTGTCCTAAGAAACTACTGACATTGCCGCATGCTAGGTGACTGAGCGCTGCGACGACAGACTGTGACACTGTTGGCATGTCTCTCAAGTCTCAGCTCTAAAAAAAGATTTCTTTACATATGTAAGAAACATTTAAAAAAAACTGATAATATATTTTTGGACCCCAAAACCTCCCTTCGTTCACCTCGGGCTGACCCAGGCATAAATCTAAAACTACATCCTATTTATTTTATAGTAGATACATAATTATTCCGAAATAATACTTAATTTCAGTAATATTCTTGTTTTAAACGAAATAAAATTAATTCTCAACACAACATCACGACGTCGATTTCAAGTAAAATGTACGTTAATTTTATTCTCATAAGTTAAGTAGTTGGTACCTTTCCTATAAAAGTGTACTGTACAGTGTACGGGTATCTGCCTTCAGTTTAATAAAAAACATGAATTGCCTTTTTAGATTTTTATTTACCCTTTATTTTTTATAATTTTGTAATCCCATTGATTTTAATTTTCCACAGATTTTATGGAAACGAAAGTTTTGACAGGTTGTTTTAGAAGTGGTGACCGAAATTCTACTTATAAACGCGAAAAAATCTGCCTTCTTGCCAATTGAAAATAAAAAATGAGTTTATTTAAAATTAATGATAACTCTGTTCACATGTAAAAGCATACACAAATTTTGTTTATGCCAAGTAAAAAATAGGGTTGAATGCGCTTCTGCTTCATCTGGATTTTGAACAAATACAGAGTAATATGTTCAGTTAAGTAAATGAATATTTTAAAACATTCATGGACACTAATTTTGTTTTTTTTATATTTTATTCAGACCTGCTAGTGCTAACCCCTTTTGAAAATTGAAAATTGTTCTACAGAAAAAATTGTCATGTGTTCGTTCAGCCCCTTCAAGCTGTCATTTTATGCGATTTTCAAATCAATCAAAAAAGAAAAGAAGAAATATGGGCTTGCTTTTAGATCAAGTGCTTAAAAAACTTGAGGTTTCGAGCTCACGTCGAAAAAGGACCAAATGTCAGTTTGAAATTGTAGAGATAAAATCGACAATAACTGAAAAAAATAATTGGGTTATTCATTAGGCGAACATCATAAACAACTCATCAAAAAATTATAACTACCGGATTTGGTGCAAAGTTTGATGGACTAAGACGCTGATTACAAGATTTGTTTTTTCGTTCGTTTCATCTTTCGTCTTTTTGACAGGCACGTATCGTCGTGATTATATGGTTCTTTTTTACATTCGTGAAGACTCTTTCGTTATTTTGATATTCAGAAACTTTGCGGTGGATTTATTGGAAAAAATAAACAGAAGTAATAATTATAAATGTTTTTTAATCACTTCTTATTCATATGTACAGCTTATTTTAAGTGTGAAACATTATTTAACAGCTCGAAATTAAAAGTTTATAAGTTCTTCGCACAATGCTCTGATTTTAGGGATCAGCGATTAAATTTTTCGACGTTAAAATAAGTGAGAAAATTTATCGAACCTGAACATCGATGTTTAAAATCGATGCATTTCTTTCTATTTTAATAGCCAAATACGTTATAATATGTAAATTTATATCAAAACGTTTGGTTTTGATTTAGGTCCGTTTGTTCATAGTAGGTTAAATCTGTAATAAAGGTTCTGATGATTAAAATTTCAAATTAAGTATTCATTTAAACGATTTTCTCCTCTAAGAAATTGCATTAAAATGATCTGTGCCTACGTTCTTTAACTCACATCGATAAAATTAGTCGATAAATGACGAAAATTGAAACAAATCATGAGTTTTAATTTATTTTTCAACATTTCTCGACTAATGTTATCGATGCGAGAATTACAGAACGTGCACTGTACGATATTTGGAGCAAATCGGTCCACCTGTTTATTCACTAACTCGATGGACCGATGATCCCGATCTAGATACGTAGATAATAAAACGCGTCTACTATTTCCTTATTCCTAACCTACCTACATCCTACATCAAGAAAACCTTTAATGGGACACAATAGTAAAAAAATCTTTATTAGTTTCCTTCATGGATTAGATATACAAGAAAATACATATAATCAGAATACATAACACAGACGGACTTTTTTTTTCTTGCCCATAATAAATTTACTTCAAAAAGTGTGGCGATGGCGGGATGTTTTATTTTAATAAAGAGTAACACAAAAAACAGACAGAAGCAAAAGAGCAAGAAGAAAAATAATATTTTTTTTGAGTTTGCAGAGTATAAATTTTAAAGAGATAAAGCATATTACATATTAAAAGGCGAGCATATTTTCTTGACTAAAAACTATACATAAGTTAAATTAGACGCTGATTACACGATTCGTTTTTTCGTTCGTTTCGTCTTTTGTCTTTTTGACAGGCACGTATCGTCGTAATTAGACGCTAGTCTTTTTTTCGTTCGTTTCGTCTTTCGTGCTTTTGACAGCTTGGGTAGTTAAGGGGTGTAGAAATGTAGGAGGAATGAATTAACGAAAGCAGGAATGAAAATTTGAAGATTTTTTCTGGTTGAACATTGACGTTTACGGTTTGACAACAGGGTAGAGTTGAGCGATAGCTAGTTGTCAGCAAAAATCGTAGTTGAGAGAAAAATCATCGATTTTAAGATTAAATACATCGACTAAAAATTACAAATAAAATGGTTTCTGTAAATCAAATGCAAAGAAAGAAACTTCAACTATGTGTGCTTTCTGCAAAAAAACATCATTCTTATAAATATTAAATGTGATAGTAAATTTTTTTGCACTTTTTTTGGCTGGAAGGATTTTGGAAATCGATTATTTCATAGGAAAGGAATATGAATACTTTTCATGCAACAAGGGGTTTTGCGGTTCCAACAAAGAGAGTGGGTAAGAACTAGTTACAAATAAGGTATTCCAAATCATATTAATATCTACTTTCCTTTCTCTTTTTTGCTGTACACATTTTTTAAAAAGTAATTCTCTTTGTGTACAATTCTCGTATTTAAAATTGAGAATTCATTTACATGGTCATTTAAGATTTACTTACTTATCCGGCTCCCGATCCATTAAGGGTCTCTGCCTGACATACTGCGGTCTTCCATTGGTTGCGGTCCCTCGCAAGCTCCCTCCAGTCGTCGAGACCAAGCGCTCTTGCGTCTTTGACCGCCTTGTCCCTATAGCGAAGGTTCGGTCTTCCTGGTCGTCTCGAACATGGGGGCTGGGATTCGAAGATTTTCTTGGCTGGAGCGTTGTTGTCCATTCCAATTATTGTACCGTAGAGTAGAACTGGTAAAATTAGCGTTTTGTATAGCGTGCACTTTGTCTTTCGATAAAGGAGTTTTGAACCCATTTGTTTGGCCAAGCCGAAGTAGCACCGGTTCGCTAAAGTTATTCTTCGTCGGATTTCCACTAAGATGTCGTTCGAGCCGGCGGATTTGTTGTTCTTAAGCTTGTGGATGGCTTTTTTAACCTCTTCAGTACTGGACGCTGGGACTGGATCTTCATTGACTGGTCTCATGCTTCTGACGCTTCCTCTACATAATGCCCATTAAGCAGCTGCTGGAAATACTGCTTAAACACGTCTACAATTCCCTGTGCTTCGGTGACTAGGTTCCCTTCGCTGTTTCGAAGAGCTTGCGTAAAGCTGCGAGCTGCAGCAAATTTGTTTACACCTCTCTGATACTATTAAAATTGTTTTTTTCAAAACTATGAGAAATTTAAAAACGTCGATTATTAAAACTCTAAAAGTAGACAATAGTTTTAAAAACAACACAAACGTAATGATAATAAAATTCTCTTTATGTCACTGTTGTTTTAAATGAAAATACCAATTAGGGTAAAAAGGAAAAAAAAAATCAAAAACCAAGAAAAATTGATTTAAAAAATATGAATTTTTAAAAAATTCACCTAGCCAAGAAAAAAACTTAAATCAAAAATTTTGTAAATACGGATCTTTCCATTTTTTATCGGCTTCTCAGAAGTATAAAATTTATTTATAAAAAACATTTTCTTGATTTTATGTGAAACAAAAACTCTCTATTACTTTTCGTTTAGAAAATAGAATCTAGACGTTTTTTCTTCTATTGCCCTAATTTACCCTATTGAAATTCCGATTAAAAAAAAACCCTATGCCTTGACCATGACCATATTTTGCTAGGCAACCATTGCGCAAAATGTTAGTTAAAACACTACCTAAAAAACTGCATACCACTTATCCGGTAACTCGATGAGGGTAGGCCGTCCTATGGCGGGATCTTAGACTATATAGGATGTCGTAATGAAATCAATAGTTCATACCACATGTAATCTACATTTCGTTTGACATTTAAAGCATAAAAACTCGAAACAAAGTTCCTTTGCAATCAGGCAAAAGTCCCAAAACGAATTCACACACTTCATTAAGTAATAAATGAAACGGAACTGACTGACGAAGTATTTGAAAATGTTTTATGAAAAAACGTAAAAAATCCTTGACTCAAAATTATTTTAGTTTTTTATTTGAATTATACCGTTGTACCTAGGTACGTATCGTTATTGACACTGCAAAAAGTGCAAAAAATCGTGGATACGTACTTATATAACAAACACTTTACTGGGATCTTAAGTGTTTTAATATTTATGTAAATACATACCTACCTACCTTTGCAATTAACGTGAGCAGTTCTAAGATTAGAGAAAAGTTCCATAAATGAAAAGAATAGGTATACCTACCTATAGTTAGATTTATGATCATTTTTTCGTTTCTTATAAGAATCAAACATACAAAAAAAGTAAAAATTTAAAAGAAAGTAGATTGGTACCTACATACATAACATATACATATATATATGAGATTCTAAAAATTCATAAAAAAGTGTTAACTTATTTTTGCAGTATTAATGATATCGATATGCCCTGATATGCATAAAATAAATAATAAGTACATGATGGATGACAAATAAATTTCTCTCATTTATGTAGTTGGAGTAATTTACTAAAATGAATGAGGTATACAAATATCGTCGTCGGTTTATGAAAACTCCCTAAGTCCATTTCATTAAAATACGGCATAGTTAACAGAATATCAAGATTTAAGTTTTGTAAAATGTACCCAACTCTTAATTACGTTTAGTCTAAATACAAAATTTCTTAAACTTAAAAATGTTCAAGTACTTGTCAGTAAAATTCCTTCACAAAGGCAAATGTTAGAAAATTTACAAAAATGGACTTAGAGAGTTTTAATAGAAGGAGGAGGATATACATATATACTTAAAATAGAAAAATTATAATAAATAATAATAGCTTCAAACCTACGTTACGTACGACGTACCTACATAAGTATATCTTTAATTAACTTTCACGACTGTAGCAATTTGTTGATTTTATTTTTATATTAGGTACTCCTATTTCCTATATAAAATTAACGCTCGTGGCATAGTAAATTGCAGCAGCAAAAAAAAATAAATAGTATTAATATTTGGTATATAAATAAAATAAAATTTTTATTTTTATTATATTAATTAGTTAATTTAATTATTGATAAAGCCGGAAGATGGATGAACAAAATCCGATCGGTTAGCTTAAAAATTGTAAAAATACAAATAAACTACGTAATTTATAACCAAAAAAAAGAGGCTGGGGTGCGACGCGGAGTCGATAACATTATTTATTTTAGATATTATATTATAGCCTATAGTTTTTAATAGTTTTGTTTTGTATTTTTTTTGTCGGTTTAAAAAAATACTGTCAATAGAATGTTTCTATACTAACTTTATCAATTATTGACTACATAATTCTGTGTAGAATAAAATTAGTTCGGCTTTCAGTGTCATAATCAAGATATTCGACCGGAAAAACGATTTTCAAAGATATTTAGTATTGTGTTGTAGTTTTTTTGCTTTGCAATATCTTTCAATTGAATTTTTTTACATCCCCCATCGTTACATCATTGTGTGTAAAATAAAATTATTCCGGAGTCGGTAGCTTTGTTTGTTTTCGAGGCATTCGAGTTTTTTAAGTTTGTTGATTTAAAAAAAAAACTGTCAATTGAATAATTCTACAAACCTTATCAGTTATTGATTACGCCACTATGTACAAATATAGAATAAAATTGGAAGGGCTTCTAAACTATGGTTTGTTTCCAAAATATTCGAGCCGAAAAACGTTTTTCAACGATTTTTAGGGTTTCTTGTAGTTTGTTTGCTTAAAAAAAAACATCAATTGAATATTTTTTAATTTATATCAGTAACCAAATATACCATATATCGTGTAGAGAATAAAATTATCCCGAAATTGATATCGTTGTTAGTTCTCAAAATATTAGGGGTATTCATGCAACGAGATAAGTTCGTACGTTAAAAGTCACAATGATGTTTATCCAAATAAATTTGTATAAGTTTCCGCAACAAAATCCTTAGATAATTTTATCCAATTTGCGTAAACCATTTCCCATACAAAATTTGGCAGTTCATTTACCAAAAGATCAATTTATCCAAAAGATAAACTTATCTTGTGTTTTACAACGTTGCATGAATCCCCCTATTACAACCGAAAAAGGTTTTCACAAAATTTTAGCTTTTTCTTTTTTGGTGTATGATTTTTTTTGGTCCTATGAGTAAGTCATAATAATGTATTTATTTTTTTACAAAATTTGCTGTTAGGGTAGCATATTCAACTAAATGTTGTGGAAATTTATTTAAATGCCCAAACGTTTCTATTCCACAAGCAACTGATTCACTCAATATTTGAGCGGCCATACTTACATTCATTTTTTAAAAAGCTTTGGAAATATTTTTGTTATATTGTTTTTCTCACTGTTATATAGATATTCGATGACCTTCCAGCTAACGGCTCTATCGGGCGTGACAAGGTCATAACCTAGAAGGTTGTTTCGAACACTTTTCATAAGATGTGGCATGTCCGCATGTCATACGTTCCGAATATTGCTTTTCCGTTGTAGTCAAAGCTGACTTTCTGAAAATCAATATTCAGTTGCTTAAAAAGCCTCTATTTGTAGGCCCTTGATCACAAAAAATAATATGTATGTATTAGTTTCGAAACAGTTTCTTATTTCTTTTTCCAGATCAGCAGCTAGAATATTTGATTGACATGCGACATAGTACAGGACTTGCTTAAATTTTCCACAAACGCTCTTTATCATGAAAACGCAAACAGTCTTTGCACACTTGTTTATTCTATTATCTTTCCCTTAATCTATAAATCCTTCTATTATATCTTTACTTTTATTATAAGTGAGGTTCGATTGAATGCTCATCTCATTATAAGAATTACTTCCCTGTCTTTGGGGGACAATGTTCGTGTAGCATTCTTTATTTCAGCAAGGACATTTTGATTCATACCAGGTGATAAACTTTTTATTTGAATCCATCTGTGCAATTAAGAACGATGTGGGAGGTATAATTTAAGCTGATCCCTTAAAAACTTATACCCCGAAGCTGATCGGAAAAAATGCATTGACATATCCATTTTTCATCTTCTTTAAATGGTCTTCCGCCTTAAGAAAGGATGATCTTGGCAAATGTTTTAGAATTTTTATTTATTTCATAATTTGAATCAATTTTTTCATCATAATATATGCTCTGCTTTTCATTTGCCTGCAGTCTTTTTTTATCTTCATTTAATCGATACATTTTTCTTGTTTTTAAGTTTTTTGTATTTTTGTTTACTTTAGTTTGTAGCATTTTATTTGCTCTATTAAGGCGGTTTATTTGTTTTATATAAAAGGATTGCTTTTTAGAATTTTGTTCGCAGCTTGAGCATTTAACATTTTCTTCGTTAAAATTTCGGTTGCTCATACGTGTTAAAATTTGATATTCGTTACTTTATAAGATATGCATTGTATATCTGTTCAAGTAATTGATTTTGGCCTTTTGTGAATTAAAAAAAAAAACTTATTTTTGTCATCAAGTTGAATTACTACATTTAGAATTGATGTATTTTCTGTTAAAAAAGTGTTGGCCGACAATTTTTTGATAATCTTCTGTTGCCTATAGGGGAAACTGGGGTACATTTGACACTTAATTTTGAAAGGCCTGTATTTCCAAAAACTTTCAATGGATTCCAATGTTTTTTTTTTTGTATTTGGTGCATTGATTATTCGAGGTTATACTTACAGATAAATTTTTGTTTTATATCAAACTTAACATTTTAAAAAAATTTTTTTCTAAAAAAAGTCATTTTGTCAAATGTGCCCCGGGATCGGGGCACGTTTGACTTTAAGGGGGAACATTTGACAATAGCAGATTTTACCCAGCATCGTGTGCATTGTATTCCAAAAAATATCGTCTGTTGTTATTTGAATGGAAGGAAAAGCTAAAAACCTTTTTTTAACAATTTATTAAACAATATAAAAAAAATAAATCAATAAATTCATTCATAAGTAGAAAAAAAACACAAAAACAAGAAACATCAGTCCATTGATAAGTATAATAAAAATAATAGAAAGGAACATTTTTTTATACAACTTATTTAATATATAATTTGCCAAAGTCAACATCAAATAAATATTTTTGTCGACAGCGGGAAGTTGAAGCTGGATTTTTTGTCATATGTGCCCCCATTGCAAAAGTCAAATGTGCCCCAAAGGTACTCTATAACTTAATTTTTTTTTTTTAATAATTAATATTGTTTTTTCACAAAACTGACTTAAGTTTATTAACATTTACTAATAGTGCTATCATAATATTGTCTCACTATAAAAAAAAACTCTTTTGTTAAGTTCACAAATTTCTTACTTACCGTTCATCAAAAATTACATCAAAAATAGAAAAAACACAAGAATACGTACTAATTCGCGAAGAGTTGAAGTACGACTGCCAAAGTTCATAACGTTCCTTTAAATCAAATTAGGCTTGTTTCTCTATACCAACTTATCTTCTTTAAGGTGGCGTTCACACATAAAATCGCAAAGTGTGCCCCGGTGTCAAATGTACCCCAGTTTACCCTACATAGCTGCCTCAAAGTGTTGGCTACATATATGTATGGCTTTTTATGACTCTGAACTCTTTTTTGACAATCTTCGTCAAGTGTGTCAACCACTCGTATATTTGTCGGTATTCTTTTGTGGAAAGCGAAACATTTTGTTCTCGTTGCTAGTCTTTGAACTGCAATTTGTTATGACATATTTGGTTCTTTACCTTCCTCTATTTGAAAAATAGATAGATAAATTTCTTCAAATTTGATATTAAAGATAGGACCTACTTCACCTTCTTTAACCCTCTTCTCCAACGAACAAAAAGAAATAAAAATGTGTGTACATTTATTTAAGGTTTAATTATTTAAAGATATGAAAATACAGCAAGCGGAAAAACATGTAACTTTAAAAAAAAGAAAAATCCATGTATAATAAATAAAAAGTTCTTCACAGAATGGTTTTTGAAAAATCAAATATAGTAAAAAAGCACACACATATAAAGGTTATAGAAGAACCTACCTAGAAGATTCCGTATACAAAAATTAATCGAAATCAGTTGAGTTGTTAGCAAGAAGTCGAAATAAATGTTCTTCGATAAGTATGTATCGGTTTTTCCAAAAACTATATTTGTCACCAACACACACAACAAAACATTATCAAAATCTTTTGACTCGTTTTTGATCGAAATAGTCTTTTCCCTAACAGGTACATATATGTCTGCGATATAATCGTTAAACGTGTAAGTTATTTTTTAGATATAAATCAAACCGTTTCCTGTTTTTTTTTTTTTTTTTTGAAAAAAGTCTGGTGAAAAAGTTAAGAGAAAACCTTCAGTACCTATGTTTTCTACATTTAAAAAAAATTGAGACCTATAATAAAAATTCTAAAAAAAATATTTTTAATTAAAAAGCAGTTGACCCGATTCTAATATTTGAATAAAATCGGAAGTAAATATTAATATTCCAATTCTCACAAAATGTATAATATAAATAATGTATTTCCGTTATACCTACCAACTTTATTTTTTGAATAAAAAACCTGATATAAATTAAACTATTTTAGGTTGTTTTCACTTAAAAAAAATAGTTCTTTATTAACAGAAATCTAAATCTAAACTAAATTACAAATATTTGCTTAATAATAATGTAACCTATTGTCGCAGGCAGAAGTTCGTTGTCGCAGACGCTTCGTCAGCACATCTGTTTGAGTTCGTTGCAATTCCGTATAATGGATTTCCTAGTCAGCAGAATGAGTTGTTGACCCATTTCCTTTCTCACGGGAACTTTGAATTTTATTATTTCGCTTGTCAGCGTAAATAGCGTTTACTCCTCCCCTCTTAGAGTAATGCGTCCACGCATTTTTACATGATGTTGTAGAGGCTTGGGTATTTCTGCAGGGGTACTGGCTGATTGGATTTGCCTTGGGTTGTTATCATAATCGGTGGTATTGTTATCGGGTTACTGGTAGATGTTCTGGATTTGTAACGTATCAATACTATTGTGAGGAATACGACTGCAAATATAATGTAAGTTGTTCTTTGATGCGTGTCCTTTTCTAGTTGTATCTTGGTGAGATGCTGCGTGTTTTTCGTATTCAGTTCTTTCATAAGTTCTAATGACAAGACTTCTTCTACTGCTAGGTCTGTATAAGTTGGATGTAACGTTGGTGGTAAAGCTTGAATATTGACGATTTCTTGCGCAACGTACTGTTGGTAATTGATTTTTATTGTTTCATTGTAGTTTCCGTTAAGCGATTGAGTGTGATTGTTAGCTTCTATTGTACCGTTGAATTGATTAAGGATGATAAGTCCTGGTGACACTTCTTCGACCTGGGCAATGTGATGGCTATTTGTGGAGTTACATGATACGTTTCTATTTTCTAGTAAACCTATTATACATTTATTATTACTTAAATCAATTAGATCTGATTGTTTACAGAGAGAAATTTCTTCAATTTTCTTACAATTATTTACCATTCCATATATATTTTTTTCATTTCTTAACATATTTCTATGAGATATTTTGTTTATTAAACCATTATTTTTCTTCATTGGGATTACAATTAATTTTTCATAAATTTCTTTTTTTTGTTTTTGGAATATTAACAATGTAAAGTAAATCTTTTAAATTAGATGCAATTTTACATCAGCAAATTTAATTGCCTGTTCTATATTTGTATAATATTTCTTTATTCATTTTATTTAATATAATACTTATCTCATTTTTTGACATAATATTGGAACTAACAATATTTTCTTCAGCAAGATCAATAGCGTAAATAGTATTCGTTAAATCTTCTCTTTTAAGTTTTATCTTAAATAATAATATTACATTAAATTGATATTCAATAGTACTGTCTTTTTGTATTGTATTTATAATTTCATTAGTTACATTAGTAAGTAAATTAATTTTTTTCTTATATTCTTCATTAATTATTATTTGTTCGTTATTAATTTCGATTACGTTATTTATCTTATTTCTAAGGATGGTGAAATTTTCGAGATCAGGTGATCCCGCTATCCACTTCCATCCTATCCCTATGAAATCTAATGATCGTTTTGATCTACTAACTTTAAGATTTTGGATTAAATTTTTAATTTGTTCTATTTCATGGTGAATGATTGGAAAGTAAGGATTTGTTTAAGGATAATAGATTGTGCATTCGAAAGGAAATTTTCGTATGGAGTCAATTCAATAGTGTGGATAAGTTTAAAGTTTCCTTCGGAGATTTTCGCCTTTCCATTATTGAGGATGATGATGGGGGAATTGGAGTGGTCTAGGATGTTAATGGTTCCTGGGATTGGTTTTATTAGGTATCTGTTGGATAAAGGAAAAAGGGTAGGATTAGTTTCTAATTTTTGATTTGTGAACGATTTTGCCTGAATGTGTTAAAACGGTTGATGTCTTATTTTCTTTAACTTTTTCTTTTTTGTATCGTGCTGAAATTTTTGAACCTAATCGTTTATTTACTTTGACGTAGATGATATCTCCAGGGGAGTATTCTTTTAAATCAGGTCTTTTCTTATTATGGTATGTTATATCAGTTTCTTGTTTGGATTTTAATTCATCTATATTTTTTTTTTGTGTGCCCTTGATTTGGGCTGGACTTTCGGTGTATCTGCTAAAAAACAAATAAATTGGCTTCCTGTTTGTAACAGAATGTACAGAAAGGTTATATGCATTAACAGCAGCTTCTAAGAGTTCCGTGAAGGATTCGTAGATTTTCTCAGATCTTAAACATCGCATAATCTCAGCGAGAGTGGAGTGAAATCTCTCTATCTGACCATTAGATGTGCTTGGGTAGGGAGGAATAGTAAAAACATTAATTCCAAATTCGTTTTGCAACATAAAAAGTATTGAGGCTGAATTGAAGGACTTTTCATTATCGCAGACTATTACTTTTGGTATTCCGAAACCAAAGACAATGTCTCTTATTGGTTGTCCACATCATGAACTTGTATTTGTGTAAATCGGATCCTGTAAGAGCTGAAATTGTCTTTGTAAATATTTTGGATTAAACCCATTATGCGTTCGCCTGTTTTAATTCCATTGGTTACAGATGGGTTAAGACATTTTTTTAGAATTTGAATAAGGTTGAAATTACAATATCAAAACTATAAAATTACATTAACATATAAAACAAACATATCTAACTACTAACTATATGTAAAGATCTTTTGTAAGAAATTTTCACTATTACTTTTTCACACTCCTTCGTAATTTTGTTCACTTTAATTTTAACCTCTAGTCCTCTACTGAATAAAGAGCACATTTTATAAGTCGTTACTTTCTTCTTCTTTTCGTTTTTTCTGCACGTTGTTTAAGAGGTTATGGGCCCAGCTCCAATATAGTAAAATTTCAATTTTTAAAGAGTATTATTTTATTTAAAATAAAATGGCACTATTGTCGGGAAAAATTCCATTGTTCAATGGGAATAATTTTTTCACCTGGAAACATCAGATGGAGGCAATTCTCCATAAGAATCGATTGCTGAAGTATGTGAAGGGAGATGAACATGAGATGAAGATGAGGAAGCTGAAAAATTGCAAGAATGGATCAATAAGGATTTGGACGCTAGAAGTGAGAATATCATCTCAATGACTCCAGATCCTCGCTAGTGCATGGAATATCATCATCGAAAGGAGTCTGGGATTTTTTGGAGCAAACGTATAATCGTAAGGGAACCCGAACTAAATTGGAAGAATTTCGTAAGTTGCTTAATTTTAAAATGCATGAAAACCAAAATATGGAACAGCACCTAATTAATTTTAATTTGATTGCCAATCGGTGAGATACGTGAGATGGACGCCAAATTGGATGATGATCTACTCGTAGTTATGCTACTGGACAGTTTGCCTGAGTCCTTTAAATATTTGCAAGCAGCATTTAATGCAACGAATGAATCACCTACAATGGATGTCTTACGAGCTAGTGACAAGAAGAGCGCTGATGAGGTTGGAGACGGAGTTTTTAAAGTAAGATTCCACTCAAAGAAGTTTGATAATAAGAGGCAAGCAGGTACGTCACGTTTTCAATTTAATTGTCATCGATGTGGCTTGAAAGGTCATAAAAAACGAGACTGTCATGTTGTGTTGAATAGAGTTAAAGACAGATCAAATCTTGCGCAAACAGGTAGTTTTAGTCAAGAATATAATTCAGATGAAATTGGTTTTATTGCAACGGAATTGAACCAAACTGTAGAAGTAAAAGAAGTTTCACATAATGTTAAAGAAGATTTTTCTGAACGTTATAATTGGTTCGTAGATAGTGGCGCTTCCTCTCACATGTGCTGTTTAGAAGATCTTTATGCTAACATAGATAAAAAGTATACTGGAACAGTTCAAGTGGCAAACAATAAATTTGCACCTATAAAGGGAATTGAAACAGTAAAACTGAATGTACTAGTAGGTGGCAAACCAAAAGTTATTTGTCTTTATGATACACTTTTTATACCTGATCTCAGAAGTAATCTTGTGTCTGCAAGTAAAGCTACTGACAATGGCTGTAAACTTATCATAGAAGGAGAAAGTGGACTAATAGTTAAAAATGGAATAGTTTTACTTTACAAAAGCTTGTACTTAGTAAACATGTATAGTTTTAAGGAAAACAAAAATATTTGCAAATTAGCAGAAACACAATGCGATAATCCGTTAGAAGTTTGGCACCGTCAGTATGGACATCTTAATATAGCGTCTCTTCGAAAGTTGAAAGAAAAAGGCAAGCAAACCAGGCTTCCGTTTCCTACAAAATATGAAAAATCTACTAAAATGGTACTTGAACTAGTTCATCCTGATCTATGGTGGGCAGAGTTAATTCACACAGCAGCTTACATTGGAAATCGTCCAACTAATCTTAATGTTGATAGGACACCAGAACAAATATGGACAGGTAGGATTCCAATAGTTAGCCATTTACGTCAGATAGGATGCAGAGCTTTTGTACTGAATAAATCTCCAAACCGATCAAAGTTGGATCCTAAAAGTGAAGAATATGTGTTAGTAGGTTATTCAGACGAATCGAAAGCATATCGTTTGTGGAAGAGGGGCTCTCGAACAGTCATTAAAAGTAGAGATGTTCGCTTTATAGAAGAATTATTTAATGATACGGAAAATTATAAGGAGTTTTTATTGAACGATAGAACAAAAGAAGGTGAAGTTGTTTTGGACAACAGCAAAATAAATAACGGCGAGTATGAATTAAAAGAAGATAAGAAAAAAGAAGAGAATGAAGATGAATTTTTGGAAGCCGAAGGTTTTTCAAACAAAGTTACAAATAAAAAAACAGAGAGCGAAGAAAATGGATTAAATTTTGAAAATTTTAAAGAAAAAAAATTCGCACAAGAATTGAAAACAAAGGAAAAAGATTTTATAAGTAGCCGAACAAGAGCAAGACAAAAATTCAAACTATGCTATGGAAAGGGCTTTTAATACATGTCTGTATGATGATCCGGTCAATTTTCAGGATTTGAAAACTTCATCGCATGCAGAAGAATGGTATATGGCTATGAAAGATGAGTACAGTTGCTTAACCAAGCATAATACCTGGACGCTTTGTGATTTGCCTCCAGACAGAAACGCTATCGGATGTCGTTGGGTTTTTAAACAATTTTATCATACTTAAAGAGTGGAGTGCGGTGCTTGACAGCTAAATTGTTTTCTCTGATAATTTTTATTTTATTTATTTTTTTCATTAAATAAATTCGTTTATATTTTTCATAATTTGTGCAAAAATATAACCAAACATCCTTCTGTATTAAAAAAAAAAAAAAAATAAAAATTTATTGCCAGTAAATTAGCATCATCTCTCTCATCAGTCAACACTAGAGCAATTGAAAAGTGTTGCTGTCTCATCCGTCCTGGTGAGTGCTAAATTTTGGTATATGTTTCTGCCAATTTGAAGCAAAAATTGAAACTATACATAAACCCAAAATTTCTTTTTATGTATGATTTTGCGTTTTCAAATGCTATACTTGAGAGTAATCCAAAACGGCTGATAATCTAAATGAAGTATTGATTGACGACCGCCATATTTTCATCTGTATGCTTTTCATCTACCTTCGGAAACTTTTCACTTTCGTATACTTTTGTCTCATCTGCCCGGTGAGTACAATTTTAGTAGATGTTCTGCCGGTAGCAATATAGTTATGATATACATATATTCGATTTTTTTTCCATCCAAACAACACATTGTAAATACAATACTGAGGTCCATTCACAATCTACATCAACACTCTGTCTTTTTCTTTTATTGGTTCGCGTCATGGCAAAATGCGATCACAATGACTGTTTTGAAACTGCAGTCTCATACACAAACCAAAATGAACTTAACAAATGCAAAGGTATAATGTGCACTAAAAGTTTTCACCCATGCTGCATTGTGCTGACCAGACAAGCTTTAAAATATTTGAAAGATTATTCAAGCCAATTTTATTTTTTATGTGAAAATTGTCAGAACAAATACTTTTGTTCAGATTCAAATTCCAATTTGCTGATGGATCTATTTACATCTTGGAAAGTCGAGTTTAATGCACTAAACAAACAAAGAGCAAACGAAGAAAAATTGAACCACCAACTACTCGTTCAATATATTGACGAGCTCTCTAGTACAGTATTTTACGGATATAAGAAACACTAACATAAGAAAAACTCGCTTATAAGAAACGCAACCTAAAACACAATGTGTTTCTCTTAAATTTCTCTCTGAAATTGAACGTATATAAGAAACTCGCATATAAGAAAAACACGTTTATAAGAAATACCTTTTAATGCACAATACAAATTTTCAAGAACAAAAAAGTACGCATATAAGAAACTAACTTCAGCTTTACTTTGATTGAAATAAAAATTTGTTTACACATACGCACCAATATGTTTCCACCTTTAATAACAACTTCCAGTTTTCCAATAAAAATGACAACGTCAGATTGACAAGAGCGTGAATACTCCGTGGTCTATAAATTGTGACATTTTGATTTTATATTTGATTGTTTGTTTTTGTTTTCGTTTTCGTTTAACTTTCCTGTTTTGTTTTTATGTTGTGTGTTTAAAATGCTTAGAAAAAGAAACACGGTATCCGTAAAAATAAAACAAAAAATTTTAGAAGAAATAAAAAACTTTTTGCATTGTTTTTTTTTCTAAAATCCGTTGTTCTTTATAAGAAATTTTTTTTATTATATCCGTGTTGCTTATATAAGAAATTTTCTTTCTTATATCCGTTGTTTGCATATAAGAAAAACTCGGATATAAGAAAGAAATGTCCGGGATTTTCAGACTTTCTTATAAGCGTGTTGTACTGTATAATGATTCGATCTGAAAATAAAAATAAAGACCAGTTTGATAAAATAACTAAATCTATCGAAAAACTTGATTCAGATATTCTTGAAACTCTAAACAACTGCTCTGGCGAAATCAAAACTTTAAATAAAAATATTACAACAATAACAGATATTATTAGAAGCAATAACGAGCGTTCAAAGATTTCTATGGAAATTCTTTCAATTAAAAAAGTATTGAAAACAATTCCCGAAAGCTAGACGTCTTAGCATCAAATACTACAAAGAAGAGTGAAATTCTTTCAACTGCTTTGACAAGTATATCTGATAAAATTTATCATAATGATATCTTTCAAGATAGCCTTCAAAATATAAACTTTTTTGTGACTAATAAAGTAATTTTAAAAAATCCTGCAATTATTGAATTAAAAAATGACTTTTTCGTAGAAGGACAACATCAGCTAGTAGAAAACCAAGTATATCTGGTAGAAGTGCGTTTTAATGAAGAACTGAACTCGACCAAATATCTTTTGTTAATGTTGCTATAGACGAAATAAGGCTATCAAACAACAATAGAAATTACGTTCCTTCATGTTCAAATAGTACTATTACAAATGACCTTTCCACGATACTTCATGAAACGACATTGCAGGAAGAACTTGCTGATGCTGTTAGCAACATCAAAGATAAAACAACCTCAGTAAATGACGAACTCTCACATTCAATAGGCACTCAAACTTACGATAAGAAATCGAGAAACTTCTTCTCACAAACGACCAAAGAAGACTTCGAACGTTTGGAAAACATAAATAAAATATCAACTCCTAATGTTGTAAACAATTATAGCAGCAACAATAAACCCCTTTAAAATGCCACCGCTGCATTTGCCACCACCGCCACTTGAAAAAAAATTGAAATTTGCTACAAAAAGCTTCAAAAGAAAGCAATTATATATACAAAATGCTGAAAGATTAACAACAGAATCCGACATCGAATCTTTTATAAGAAACAAATTCAAGCTTAACGACACTTTATGCAATCAAATTGTTCCATGGAACATAAAGAGATCGGATCTAAAGTTTACCAACTTTAAAGTAAGTATTCCTGATCAATTCTTCTCCGAGCTCCTAAACTCCAACAAATGGCCTAAAGAAGTGTCAGTACGTAAGTTTGTGCCTAATACTAACATTAAACATTCTGAACGATCAAATTTTCAAAAAATGAGACGCTATTCCGTAAGGAATTAAAGATTTATTATCAAAATATGTCTGGGATGAGAGGTGATTTCAATGAACTTCATCGAGTTTCATCATCCACCGAATTCAACGTCATTGTGCTTACCGAAACTTGGTTAAAAAGCGATCATTTGAACGCTGAGATATTTGATTCATCCTGGCAGGTTTTCCGATGCGATCGGTTTCTTGAACAAAATCAAAACAAAAGTGGCGGTGTTTTAATCGCGATTCATACATCGATTTCCTGTTTTCCTGTTAGTTGTGGACTAATTGAAACTGACAGCAATCTTTTACTACAAGTTTGGGCCAAAATTTCGTCTAAGGATAGCGAAATATATCTAGGTGTTTGTTATATACATCCTAGCCAACCGCAAGAGGTTTATGCTAAATCTATAAGTCTTGCATCTTCAATACTGACGACATTACATGACTCGGATGACTTTTTCCTTTTTGGTGACTTTAATCTGCCCGGACTTCATTGGATCTCATGTGATGACAACACCAACATTTTTGATCCTGTTAACATTACAACTGATCAACAAGCTTTTATTATTGATTTTTTCTTTGAAAATGGATATAATCAAATTTGTAATTTTAAAAATAATTTTTCAAATGTTCTGGACCTAGTGTTTACAAATATTTCAGATAATTTTATTTTAGAAGAAACTTCATCTATTCTTGCAAAAAAAATAAGTATTTTTCACAAAATCTTCAAAATAAGATATTTCTATGCAGACAAAACACTGTCTTTGGTAAAAAATTGCAATCTTGTTTATGATTTAAAAAACGCAAGTTACGATCAAATTAATGAGAACATAGAAAACATAAATTCGTGTGATTTTTTTGCCGACGGTAACATTAATGATAACACATATAGATTTACAAGTTATCTGAACTCCATTTGTGATCGCTTTGTTCCTAGAAAGGTTAAAACCTCAACCAGTACACCACCATGGTATGACAAAGTATTGATAAACTTAAAAAACAAAAAAAAATAAAGCGCATCGCAAACGGAATCTTCAGGTAACTTACGTGATTTTGAAGCATTTAACGGACTTAACAAGAACTTCTACGATTATGATAGAATATGCTACGCTAGATATATCTATAAAACTGGTTCAATCATAAAACATAATCCGCGTCACTTTTATAAATTTATTAATTACAAAAGAAATGTTAGTAATTTTCCCACGAAAATGCGTTTTGAAGATAAAAGCTACTCTGATCCAAATGAAATATGTGAAATGTTTGCATCTTTTTTTGAGTCGGTTTATAAGTTTCAACAAAGATAAATTTAGTCACATTGCGGTGAACATTGTTAACCTCCATGAAATTTCGATTAGCCTTGATGAATTGGTTCTTGCATTGAAAAATTTAGATGTCAACAAAGGAGCTGGTTCTGATAATATTACTCCACTTTTCTTAAAGAAAACTGCCGACACGTTAGCACTCCCTCTTTTGCAGATCTTTAACAAATCATTAGCTTGCGGTGTGTTTCCACAAATATGGCGCTAATCATACTTGATTACTATCTTCAAAAGCGGCGATAGGTCTGATATTAAAAATTATAGGGGAATTGCAATATTATCGGCTATTCCTAAAGTTTTTGAAAAGCCTGTTTCCGATAAATTGCATGTGGAGCTGAGGTCGGTGATCAGTGAGCATCAACATGGATTTTTCAAAGGGAGGTCCACTGCAACCAACCTTTATAACTATACTTCCTTCATTTTAAATGAAATGGAAAAAAAAAACCAAGTAGATGCCATATACACCGATTTTAGCAAAGCTTTTGATAGAGTTGACATTAAGCTATTAACTTTTAAGTTACAGAGGATCGGAGTTCGTGGAAATTTGTTAGAGTGGATATTTTCGTATCTAACATGTAGGAGACAGTATGTCAAATTTTGCGGCATATCTTCTCGTGCAATAAATGTTACTTCGGGTGTTCCTCAAGGCAGTCACCTCGGCCCCTTTTCTTTTTGATATTTATTAATGACTTGACTAAACTGTTTCATTATTGCCGGTTTCTGTTATTTGCAGACGATCTTAAGTTATTTAATGTAGTAAACAATGTGAGTGATGGTCTCAAAATGCAAAAAGATGTTAATGATCTAGTCATATGGTGCAATAATAATGGCATGTCATTAAATGTCGCTAAATGTAACGTTATTTCTTTTGGTAGAAAGAAAGACTTATGTCTCATTGACTACAATATAGACGAAAGCAAATTGCAAAGAAGTGATATTTTAAAAGACCTTGGCATACTTGTCGACTCTAAACTTACATTTAAACCTCAAATTGACAAAGTTTGCTCCAAGAGCAAAAGCATGTTAGGATTTGTGAAGCGCAGGTCAAGGGAATTCAATGACCCTTACATTACCAAAGCATTATATTGTTCCTTGGTTCGTCCCATTTTAGAGTACTGCAGTATAGTTTGGTCACCTTTATTCGATGTTGACGTTAAGAAACTAGAATCCGTACAAAAACAATTTCTCTTATTTGCCCTGAGAAACTTAAATTGGAATCTTGTGAATTTTCAATTACCACCATACGAAAACCGTTTAAAACTAATAAATTTGTTAAGTCTCGCCAACCGTAGGATACTTTCTGAAGCCATTTTTGTGTTTGACATTTTGAAAGGTAATATAGCTTCAACTGCTTTATGTTCCAAAATATGTGTAAATCTTAATGTTCGCTGTCTGAGGCACACAAAATTTTTGAAAGAAGAAATACACAAAGCAAGCTATGCAAATCATGAACCGTTAGACCGTTGTAGTAAAGCATTTAATAAATATGCTTATATATACAATATTAACATGAGTAGAGAAACTTTCAAACAAAATATATTGTCGAAAATGATAGTTGAAGCTTCTTTCTAAATATATTAATTTCTTTTAATTTACTATTTTTCATCTGTTTTATGTATTTACTTGTTATTCAATCAATTTTAAATTTATTTATTTGTTATTTTAATATCAATATGTTGTAAATCCATTTTCTTTTTTATAATGTTGTCTGATAATTGACAAGAAAATAAACTAAACTAAACTAAACTAAACTAAACTAAAACCAAATATTTACCTGATGGGAGTGTAGATCCTCGAAAGGCAAGGCTTGTTGCACAAGGGTTTAACCAGAGATATGGGATTGATTATGTGGATACATATTCGCCAGTCATTCGCCAAAGTTCTCTACGGTTGATTTATGCCCTGTCTGCGGAACATGATTTGCAGCTCCACCACCTTGATGTATCAACGGCCTTTTTGAACGGACATTTGAAGGAGGAAATTTTTATGAAACAACCAGATGGTTTTATTGATGCTGCTCATCCGAATAAAGTATGTCGCCTTCATAAAGCATTATATGGATTAAAACAGGATGGTAGAGAGTGGCACAAGACTCTAGATGATAAACTTAAAATACTCGATTTAACGCAATCCAAATATGATAATTGTATTTATTTTCGGACTAAAAATAAAAATTTGAAAACTTTATTAGGTATATATGTATGTTGACGACATAGTCATCGCATCAAATGTAAACAACTTTGTTATGGAAATAAAACAAAGTTTGTCAAAAAGTTTTGAAATACGAGATCTAGAACATCCGTCTTTATGTATTGGACTAGAAATCGTAAAGAAGCAGGGAATGCTTTCAATAAACCAAACTAGTTACATTAATAAACTTATTTTGAAATATAATTTGCAAGATTCAAAACCATTTAACATACCAATGCAGGCTAAGTTAAAACTTGAGAAGGAACCAGAAATTAGTGGAGGAAATGAGCCAATAGAATGCCTGAAGTATCAAGAACTTATAGGATCTTTAATGCACCTCTCCGTATTTATTCGTACTGATATTGCTTACAGTGTAAGTTCACTTTCTCAGTTCAGTCAAAATCCGAAAAAACAACATTGGACTACTGCCATTAATTTACTTCGTTATATTAATGCTACGAAACATGCAAGACTTGAATTCAGAAAAACAGGGTTACCCTTAGTTGGATATGTTGATGCAAGTTGGGCGGAAGATAGGAATGATTCCAAATCTCAAAGTGGTTATTGTTTTGTATTTGCAGGTGCTGCCATAAGTTGGGAATCAAGGAAACAACAAACTGTTGCCACCTCAAGCGCTGAAGCAGAGTACATTGTTTTAACTGAAGGAGCAAGGGAAGCATATTCACTTCGCTACTTACTTGATGAATTAATCTATGCAAACTCAGAAGCAACGACTATTTTCTGTGACAACCAAAGCGCTCAACACATAGCTGAATATGGCGGTAAATACTCAAGGACGAAGCATATTCACTACAAGTATCATTTCATACGATAAGCTATTGAGGAAGGAGTTGTCCGTGTGAAATATCTTCAGACGAATGATATGGTTGCAGATGGACTTACTAAAGCATTACCAAAAGTCAAACACTATTTTTGTTTCAAAAAGTTTGGAATTAAATTTGATTAATTGTTTTAATATTGAGGGGGAGTGTTGAAATTACAATATCAAAACTATAAAATTACATTAACATATAAAACAAACATATCTAACTACTAACTATATGTAAAGATCTTTTGTAAGAAATTTTCACTATTACTTTTTCACACTCCTTCGTAATTTTGTTCACTTTAATTTTAACCTCTACTGAATAAAGAGCACATTTTATAAGTCGTTACTTTCTTCTTCTTTTCGTTTTTTCTGCACGTTGTTTAAGAGATACGTTAAAAAGGGGTTCAATGATAGTATGCCTGTGGTAAGTTGGGAATATGATTTGGAAATTTTGACTGGGTGGAGTACCTTCTTGAAGAAAAATTTGATTTTTGAAACAATTTATCGGTGATTCTACGCTATAAAGATGATTCGTCACTATGTATCGTAGGTGTTAGAGAATTAATTTGTGTTACTAGAGGTGGCCTAGATAGTGCATCCGCAACTATGTACATTGGTCTTGCCTGGTTTATATTTGAGTTCATAATTGAATTCTTCTAAAGATGCTTTCCATCTCTTGAGTTTGGCGTTGTTATTTTTTGTGCTAAGCGCACCGGTTAGAGGTTGATGATCTGTAAAAATAAGAACTTTTGCTGAACCGTATAGGTAATTTCTGAGGGAGTCTAGTGCCCATATAATGGCAAGCATCTCCTTCTCATTTGTCGCATAGTCCTCTTCCGTTTTACTTAAATTTCTTGATATGAAGGTAATTGGTTTGTCTTTTTGTGATAGGACAGCGCCTATGGCGTAATTTGAGGCGTCTGTTGTAAGTTCGAAGGGACTTTTAAAATCAGGATAAGTTAGTATTATATCATCGGAAATCAAGGAATTTTTTATTTTATTAAATGCTTCGATTGCACTTTCGTCGAGATGAATTGGTTTTTTACTAGAAGTGTTTTTTGAAACACGTCCATCCTCCCCTCTTAAAAGGGATGTCAGGGGTCTAGCGAGTTTTGCATAGTCGCGAAGAAAACGTCGGTAGTAACCTGACAGACCTAGAAATTATCTTAATTCCTTCAGGGTTGTTGGAGGCGGAAAGTTCTTTATAGCTCTTACTTTTTCAGGATTTGTTTTGATGCCTTTGGAAGAGACAATAAATCCAAGAAATTCTATTTCTTGTTTAAAAAACTCGCACTTGTCGAGCTGAACCTTCATATGAGCGTTATTTAGAGTTTCAAAGATTTTGCGGATGTTTTCGAGATGTGTTGCCTCGTCTTGGCTAAAGATGATTATATCATCAATATACACGTAGCATATTTTGCCACTGTCATCGCGAAGGATATCATCTAAAGCTCTTTGAAATATTGATGGGGCGTTTTTAAGGCCGAATGGCAACCTAGTAAATTCGTATTTTCCATGATTTATGGAAAAAGCTGTTTTTTCCATATCGGATTCCTTTAAAGGAATTTGGTGGAAACCGCTTTTTAAATCAAGAACTGTGAACCAGTTATTCTTTCCTAAATTGGATAAAACGTCATTAATCTCTGGGATTGGGTAGCGGTCAGCTACTGTTATTGAATTCAATTTACGATAATCTATTACTAATCTGTATTTTTTTCTTCCGGAAGTATCAGCCTTTTTGGGGACAATACACACGGGTGAATTGTAGGGAGATCTTGAACGACGAATAATACCGTCTTTAAGGAGATCTTCTATTTGACTCTCAACTTCATCTTTGAGTGCCATTGGATGTGGGTAAAATTTAGAATACAAAGGAGAATCTGTTGTTGTTCTAATTTCTCCTTTAACGAAAGTGGTGCACGAAAGTTTATTATTTGGGTCATCAAATAATCTAGGGTATTTGCTAACTATGTTTTAAATATCTGTTTTTTGTTTAGTGGACATGTGGTTTGTTCATATGTTAATGGTGTTAACTGATTGAGCAACTAGTTGTTTGACTTTAACCTTAACAGAATTATTTATCATCATGAAATTGTCTTTTATATGAATGACAGCTGAAAGATCTTTCAGACTATCATTTCCGAGAATAGCATGGAAAGATTTCAGTTCAAGCATTAAGAAGAATTTAATTTTTATGTTATTGAGACCGAAAAGGTTTAGAAAGGTGTGTTGTGTAATTTTGACATTTCCTCCTATAGAATTAGCATAGAATGGTTTTTCGTTAGTACGGGGTTTTGATACGAGACAAGGTTGGGTGTAATTTTTGTTCGACCCGGTGTCGATCAGAATTTTTATTATTGTTCCACTCTTCGTTTTGCATCCGAAGTATGGAAGAGAGGAACAGCTTAATCAGTTAAAAAATCTGTGTTTGATTGTGGAGGAGATTCTGTATGTTCTTGAGGTAGTACATCAAGGTATTCTTGTAGAGTTTGCTCGTATTGCTGATCTTCAAATTGGATGTTCTGCTCGTAACCGTCTGTAGGGTATACTTTGTCCGTAGTATTCACATGAAAATTTCTTTGTAACTTGTTGGGGTGTATCAGATGTGATGGCGGGTCAACTGCTCTTTTAGGTGCTGGTGGCCAATTTTTTTGTAAAGGTTGATTCATATAGTTAATATTATTTGTCTTTATTGTTGATGTGTCCATCCGTCTTGGTGGCGGTTGAGGTTTTGGTGCATACTGCATTTGTGGGCGATTAAAATTCGTATAAGGTTGTTGAGTTCCTTGAGGATATTGTATCTGTGGACGATTGGGCTGCATCTGTGGACGATTCAGCTGCATGTAAGGTTGTTGGGGTATTTGTGGTATTCCTGATCGTGGTTGAAAGTTATTGAAACTTTGCGGAGTAGTCCAACTTGTAGGCTGTCGCATTAGTTGTGAATAAAACTGTTGTTGATTTTGAAATTGGGGGTAGTTATTGTTTACGCGTCTAGGTGGAGCTGGAGGTGGTAATTGATGAGTTTTTCTAACATTGTTGTTAGTTGCTGAAGCATATTGAGTTCGAAAACTTTGGTTTTCGAGCTTCAGGCATAAATGCAAAGCTTGAGGTAAGTCTGAGGGTTCTCGTATACCTAAGAGCCTAGGTAGATCACCCTTTAAGCCTCTAACAAATGTGTCAAGGGCTTTCTCCCTATATGCGTGCATTAATAAATTCAATGCTTCTTGAATAGCATCCATTGAAGATATTTTGTTTAAAATCAATGAAAGATGCGAATAGACTTCTTGGTAGAAGTCTTGAATAGAGGAGTTACCTTGCACAAGGCATGTTAACTGGTACTCTAGTGTACCTAGATCCCGTTTGTCTGCATAATGCAGAGTTAAACATCTGGAATTATTGTCCCAGTTTAGTGGTGTATTATACGATTCTAAAACATGGTCTGCATGACCAACAATCTTGTTTCTTATAACATTAATAATTCCAAAGTATTTTGGAGATCCTCTCAAGGGTTCATAAATCCTTAGGATTCTCTCTACACTTTTGCGCCATGAACTAAATTCACCTGGTTGACCAGAGAATTCTCGTAGGCTTCTTACTACATCTGGAATTTTGTCAAGCTCATTCACGTTTCCTCTTTGATCAGCGTTTATCACCTGATCAACTCCAGCGAATTGGTCAGCATTTGGGTTTAATATTGAATATACTAAATTTCTTCCTTCTGTTCGAAGGGTTTGGTTCACAATAGAAGATATAAGATTTGAAAGCGCTGGATTTGCAGCCAGATTTTCAATTTGAGGATTGGGATTACCTTGAGGATTAGGATTTATTGATGGGCGGAGAAGGTTATTCGGGTTTGCCATGGTTTATTTATATTTTTTTATAAATAAAATAATAACTATGTTCTTTCCTAACAGTACTTTATATTTTAAAATTCTAAATATTAATATTTCAATTAAATTATTGGTTTCAATCGAAGAGTTTAAAACTTTTTATCAGACAAATTGGAATTATAAAAAATTATTATTTAGTAATATTATTTTCTATTCATAGCACAAATTAAAAGTTATTGATATTTTGTTTGTAGTTGTATTATTTTCTTATCTTAAAACTTTATTGTCACTTGAAATTTTTATAAATCTTACACTAATAATACCAAGAACATCATGTCCCACGCTGGTGTAGACCGCATTAATCCCGTTTGCTCTGCTACTAGTGGTGTTGTCTACACACTCCTTCGTAGGCCTCGTGTCTAAGGACTCCTGATATCGATGGTTGATGGTTGTGGATTCGTGTTAGCTATTGAGTTTTATTTTAAACACACGCAGCGAGGTACTTAACGTCGTCTTAAGCTTTGTTATTATTTTTTTTTTTTTTTTTTTTTTTAAACGCGTGGCGAGTTACCTGTCGTCGACTTAAGCTTCGTTATTCCTTTTTTCTAAAACCCGCGGCGAGGTACTTGACGTCGACTTAAGCTTTTTCTTAGTTTTTTTTTTTAATTTATTATAAAACTCAGCCCCACGTTGGGCGCCAATTAAACTATTTTAGGTTGTTTTCATTTAAAAAAAATAGTTCTTTAATAACAGAAATCTAAATCTAAACTAAATTACAAATATTTGCTTAATAACAATGTAACCTATTGTCGCAGGCAGAAGTTCGTTGTCGCAGACGCTTCGTCAGCACATCTGTTTGAGTTCGTTGCAATTCCGTATAATGGATTTCCTAGTCAGCAGAATGGGTTGGTGACCCATTTCCTTTCTCACAGGAACTTTGAATTTTATTATTTCGCTTGTCAGCGTAAATAGCGTTAACTTATATAATATGTTGTAATTAAAAGAAATAGGTATTCGGAATTCCACTTTTAGTTTATTTATTTATTTATTTACGAAATCAAAGAATTTCAGAAAAGGAGATCTTTGTTCAATAATTAGTATCTATAATTTATTGAAGACTTGAATTTTAGATTCTGAGAGATTTAAAAAACAAAATCAGTAAATTTTGATACCAAAAAAAAACCTTTAAGACCTAATACTGATAAATTGATCAATAAGACCATTAAAATTTTATAAAATTAATTTAAGGTGACAGATCAGACCAAGATGACATAAGTTTTGACTGAAAAATTGATTCAAGTCTTAAATTTAATGTTGATATCAAAATGGTATTGTTTTTAAGACTCTCAAATTACAAATCTAAATTTCTAATCCTGCTTTCCCATGCTACAATTGACAAAATAATATTAACACACAAAAATAATATTTTTTGGGAAAACCTTTTCAACTAAAAAATAAGGGAAGCAAAGATTTTTGTAGGTGTACCTATAAGTATTAATAAATTTGTCGCAATATATACACATGACTGAATTCTTAAAATCTTGGTTTAATTCAATTTCAAGACCACGAACCCACATTGCCTCTTGAGTTGATGCTGAAAGTGCCATATATTCGACGCCTGTGAAGTTGGCATAACAATTTTCACCTAGCCTAACGGGACCTTAAAGGAATTTGCAGTTTTTTTGCATTTCTATTCCGGATTTTGCAGTTCACCAAATAGTGGGTGTACACCCCCGACTTCAATGTAAATTTAGGCATGAAAGTCCATTTCTCAGCAACTGCGTAAACTCAACAACCAAGCAAGCTATCAGTTTGAAATAGGGCTCCAAATTTGCAGTTATTTTTGCAGTTCAAGAAACAAATTACCAAAATTTTGAAGACATCATTTAAGAAAAAAATTAAAAATGTTATTGAATTAGTAACACAAATAAAACCCAAATGTCACTTTTTGCATACAATCTAATGGTACAAGCAAGAAATCTGCTACAATTATCGGACAGCGTACTGCAAAACTCAACTCAACTCGCATCACCGAACACCGAAGTACTAGCCTCAGACAAAATTCCTTCTCTTCCATATCTTTTTCGCTAATATAATTTAAGCAAAGCTGTAGAGTGTAGATAGCTACTTAAAAAATATGCATTCCTAAACTGCAATTGGATACCTATTTCAAATTGATAGAATGTCTGGTTGTCAAAAAAACACCAGTGTATATGATAAAATGATTTTCACACTCGATATCTTCCACTTTTTGGAAAGGCGTCTCTTCTTATTTCCAAAATTTTTATTCCCAATGTTGCCTTTTGCATGACTGGCATCGATTTGTCTCTTGCCGGAATCAACTGTGGCAACAACAGATCTGCTAGGACATCACTGCCAAGCAAAATATCAATTTTGGACGATTGGTAGAATTCAGGATCGGCTAGCTTATAATCGTTGGTCGCCAATTGCCCAGACAGTGACTTTAAGATGCAAAAGTGGAATGCTGCGAAGCAAAAGTGATATCTACCACTCTTAAAAATATGCCACTGCTGACCAAACCCAACTCGGACACTCCCGTATGAGTTGTTCGAGATTTGAGTTGTAGCAAGTGGGCAGCACACTCCGTAAATAAACGACACTTGATCCAGTATCTAGCAATGCTCGCAGCGTTAACCACTCTCCCAACGAAGACTTTACTTTACAGTTGCCTGTAAAACTTGTGAGTTTTTCGTTGGACTGTCGTTTTGAATGTCGGCAACCACTTCAGGTTCTCTCTCGTTCACATATTTTTTCAACTCATTGCGATTATTTCTTCCCAGCAATGAGCTGGAAGTCAATGGAACTCCTATAAAATGGGAATCTAAGGTGCAATACCTGGGAATTAACCTTGACAAACGGCTAATTTTCAATGAACACATTAATAAAACAATTAAAAAAGTAAATATCGCAATAAAACTGCTTTATCCAATTATAAACCGAAAATTCTTCTTGAGTATTGAAAACAAAATCATTGTTTTCCAATCAATTTTGTTATATGGATGTCAGGTATGGGGGAATTGTGCCAAGTGTCACATTAAAAAACTTCAAGTGTGCCAAAATAAAATACTAAAAATGATGCTGAATTTACCTTGGTATCACTCGACTTCTGACCTCCATAATGAAACTGGTATTGCACTGATTTTCAGTAGAATTCAAAAGTTAAGTGACGTCTTCTTAAAAAAATGTGATTTTTCTGATAACCCCTTGATAGTCCAATTAAACCCTTAATTATTTAAGCTTTACATTCATTTCTTTTTATATTATTTTTTTTTTCATGTTATTTTGTTTTTTGTTATTTATATATTTTTGATTTGCATTAATTATTCTTGTATTTTTTTTAAAATGCATATCAATTTTCTTTACGAATATCTTTTTGTATTAGATATTATCTGATGATATTTGTTTGTTTTTCTATTTAAATAATTTTTTTTATCTATATCTTGCTAAGTTTTATTATCTATTTATAGTTTAATTAATTAATCTATTGACTTATTCATCTATTTTTTTATTTATTTATTTATTTATTTATTTACTTATTTATTTATTTGTTTATTTATTTACATATTTATTTATGTATTTATTTATTTATTTACTTATTTATTAATTTATTTATTTATTTACTAACAAACTAACCTACTAATATAATAAATTACTTATTTACTAAACAACTAACTAACCTTTAGTTACTTACGACACTGTGATGTTATTAATTAATCGTTGATTTAATTATTTGTTTATTTATTTATTCATATAAATTATTATTAACTTACATATTTACTTACTTGTGTTTACTTATAATATGAACATTACTTATTTAACGTTACTTGTTATCAATATATAATAATTTTTAGTGACCTTAATATTTTAATAATTTTTATATTTTAAGTGGGCTATAGGTCAAGTTAAAGATCTTATTTATTTATTTGTATGCGACGTTTCGAGCATGTTTACGCTCATCAGGCCTTTATTACAAAATACATTAAAACAACATACATTAGTAGTCGAAATTGACATCAACAAAATAAAAAACTTACAAAATTATTACGAAATATTCAGCACTCATTTTTCATTTAAGAACTAAAGTAAAAAAAATTATTATATTTAGTTAACTTAAATTTAAATTATTATTAAAAAACTAGTCACAGTCGGATCTGCGATTAATTGAGTTTTTGTTTTGGATTATGTGCAACATCTCTAGCAACATTCGTTTTGAATAATGTTGCCCAACTCCCAAAACTTCAACATTTTGCAGATCCGGTACATGACCCTCTTGTAAACAATGTAAAGCGAGAGCCGTCTTTTGTGTTCCCCCGCTGTTTATATCGGATTTGTGTCCAGAGAGCCGACTTTTTAGTTTTTGTTTGGAGGTGCCTATATATGTCGAAGAGCATGCCGCCCCCTTCCTTCCTAAGCAGTCGATCTTATACACCGTATCAGTTTTCTCCATCGTGTCCATTTTACTCTTGGTGTTAGTGAAAATATGGTTTCGCAGAGAATTTGCAGTTTTGAATGCTATTCTCGTTTTTGTTTTTTCTCTGATAGGTGCCGTGTTGATGCGGTTTGAGAGGTGAGGAATGAACAGCATACTCTTGTATATCACCATTTGTTTTTCCCTTTCATCATCTCTATGTTGTTGCGTAAGAGCATGGTCATGATTTTTGATGAGCTTTTCAACGATTGCGGGCGGGAAGGAGTTAAAGTATAGGGTGTTCCGGATAATGTTTTTATTTTTTTGGTGAAAAGAAAAATCGCTTAAATCAAGAACACGATTAATAAAATTTTGTGCCGTATTGATAATTATTTGTTTTGGTTGTTTGGCGTGAAAATTAATGAGGCGACCAGATGAGGTGGGTTTTTTGTACCAATCGAACAACAATTTATTTTTTACGTCTCACTACTCTTACATCCAAATATGGAAGAGCGCCATCTTTTTCGATTTCAACCGTAAATTTGATCTTATGGTGGAAACCGTTCAGTTTTTCAGGTGTGTTTTGAATTTCATTTGTTTTTATCACGGCAAAAAGGTCATCAACATATTTTGTTGTTAAAAGTTTACCAATTACATCATTAAGAAGCGTTTCCATGACAAGATCTGCTAAAATAGGGGATGCTGGACTGCCCATCGGGACTCCTTGCTTTTGTTGGTAAATCCTCCCATCAATGTCCAAATAATTGTTGTCAATCAAACAAAACCTTAATATGTCTATGAATTTTGATCTTTTGATACTGGTATATCTACTCTTTTATACAGTCCCATTTTTTGTTGATGACATCTAGAATTAAACCAATAGGTATACTAGTAAACAATGACACCACATCAAACGAGACTAAAACTTCGTCCTCTTCCAATTGGAGATGAGAGACCTTAGCAATGAAATCCTTCGCTTTTTTTACGTTGTATGTGGAGTTACAAGTAAGATTTTTGAGTATTTTTACCATAAACTTAGAAAGTTCATAACAAGGGACATTGATAGACGAACAGATTGGTCTCAAAGGAACATTTTCCTTGTGAATTTTAGGCAACCCGTATATTTTAGGTGCACTCGCTTTATATGTTGTCATGCGTTGTTTATCTCGTTCAGAAATGTGATTTTGCAAGAAAAGATCTTTCACTAAGCTGTTGTTCGTGTTTTGCAATGTTGTGGTTGGATTATTTCGGAGTATCCTGTATATATTACGGTCACCCATCAAATCTTGCATTTACTCATATAATCTACCTTATACATTGCCACTGTTACGTTCCCTTTGTCGGCTGGGACAATGTACACATCTTTATGTTGACTGAGAAATTTTCTTGTATCATTGTAGACTTTGTTTAAATATTTGTCGAAAAAGGGTAAATACGTTGTTCTTAAATGGTTTTGTAAAATTTTCGTGAAGTTAGATCTAGCTATTTCTTGGTCACCCTGTTCTAGAGTCTACTAGTTCTTCTCCATCTGCAATAATTTTGAAGAGAGGTAAATCCTTTTTCATTACTGGGAGAGCAAATTTTGGACCCAGTGATAATAAACATTGAACGTCAGGGGGGAATCCAACAGACGTGTTATTCACAACAACAAAACATGCAAATTACTGAAAGATTATTGCAAATTAACACTTTCATATACGAAAAACAATAATGCTTTGATTTTTCTCTTAAAATGCAGAGAATTTGGATTATTTCCAAACTTTATTTCAAATTCTACCAATATCATCTCTACGATTTTTTGTTTCTCTGATAGTGAAAAAGAAAAACAATTGGACAAAAAGATCACTACACATAGAGAACAATTCCAAACTAAAATCTCGAGAATATATCGATCTCTCACAAACAACATAAAAAGAGAACGATGTTCAAAGAGATTAAAAAACTAGAAGAACACATCACCAACCAATTATCGCAAAAAGATTATCGTTATTTCTATAATACACAAGAAGATAAACACAACACTACGAATGATAAAATAAAAAGAACACACAAAAGAAAACTAGATTGTCTGAAGGAGAATATAAAACGAAAAATGGGTATAGATTATCAAGAGAAATGGTTTGTGAATAACACGTCTGTTGGATTCCCCCCTGACGTTCAATGGTTATTATCACTGGGTCCAAAATTTGCTCTCCCAGTAATGAAAAAGGATTTACCTCTCTTCAAAATTATTGCAGATGGAGAAGAACTAGTAAAGACTCTAGAACAGGGTGACCAAGAAATAGCTAGATCTAACTTCACGGAAATTTTACAAAACCATTTAAGAACAACGTATACCTATACACCCTTTTTCGACAAATATTTAAAGAAAGTCTACAATGATACAAGAAAATTTCTCAGCCAACATAAAGATGTGTACATTGTCCCAGCCGACAAAGGGAATGTTACAGTGGCAATGTATAAGGTAGATTATATGAGTAAAATGCAAGATTTGATGGGTGACCGTAATATATACAGGAAACTCCGAAATAATCCAACCACAACATTGCAAAACACGAAAAACAGCTTAGAGAAAGATCTTTTCTTGCAAAATCACATTTCTGTACGAGATAAATAACGCATGACAACATATACCCGCTTTAAAATATACGGGTTGCCTAAAATTCACAAGGAAAATGTTCCTTTGAGACCAATCTGTTCGTCTATCAATGTGCCTTGTTATGAACTTTCTAAGTTTATGGTAAAAATACTCAAAAATCTTACTTGTAACTCCACATACAACGTAAAAAAAGCGAAGGATTTCATTGCTAAGGTCTCTCATCTCCAATTGGAAGAGGACGAAGTTTTAGTCTCGTTTGATGTGGTGTCATTGTTTACTAGTATACCTATTGGTTTAATTCTAGATGTCATCAACAAAAAATGGGACTGTATAAAAGAGTATACCAGTATCAAAAGATCAAAATTCATAGACATATTAAGGTTTTGTTTGATTGACAATAATTATTTGGACTTTGATGGGAGGATTTACCAACAAAAGCAAGGAGTCCCGATGGGCAGTCCAGCATCCCCTATTTTAGCAGATCTTGTCATGGAAACGCTTCTTAATGATGTAATTGGTAAACTTTTAACAACAAAATATGTTGATGACCTTTTTGCCGTGATAAAAACAAATGAAATTCAAAACACACCTGAAAAACTGAACGGTTTCCACCATAAGATCAAATTTACGGTTAAAATCGAAAAAGATGGCGCTCTTCCATATTTGGATGTAAGAGTAGTGAGACGTAAAAAATAAATTGTTGTTCGATTGGTACAAAAAACCCACCTCATCTGGTCGCCTCATTAATTTTCACGCCAAACAACCAAAACAAATAATTATCAATACGGCACAAAATTTTATTAATCGTGTTCTTGATTTAAGCGATTTTTCTTTTCACCAAAAAAATAAAAACATTATCCGGAACACCCTATACTTTAACTCCTTCCCGCCCGCAATCGTTGAAAAGCTCATCAAAAATCATGACCATGCTCTTACGCAACAACATAGAGATGATGAAAGGGAAAAACAAATGGTGATATACAAGAGTATGCTGTTCATTCCTCACCTCTCAAACCGCATCAACACGGCACCTATCAGAGAAAAAACAAAAACGAGAATAGCATTCAAAACTGCAAATTCTCTGCGAAACCATATTTTCACTAACGCCAAGAGTAAAATGGACACGATGGAAAAAACTGATACGGTGTATAAGATCGACTGCTTAGGAAGGAAGGGGGCGGCATGCACTTCGACATATATAGGCACCTCCAAACAAAAACTAAAAAGTCGGCTCTCTGGACACAAATCCGATATAAACAGCGGGGGAACACAAAAGACGGCTCTCACCTTACATTGTTTACAAGACGGTTGTTAAGTTATCTTTATATATTTAGAATATACTTTTGGACAGTAGGAATGTATTTTGTAAATATAGTTTAAGATCAAAGTGGATGGCGACGCTGTGTCGCGTTGAACCTTGTCATATAACAATAAATGATCTCGCAGATTGTGTTTTATGACTCACATCTGTTAGCGTTGTGTTGTAAACAAGGAATTCGTCGGACATCATCGTCGTTATCCACTTTATAACCATTATTGTTAGTTTAGTATTATAGAAAACTAGAGATAAGATAGGTTAAGAAATGTAAATATAGTTGTAAGCTAGGTATAAGATTTGTAATAAAATAAAGAGTTCAATTTTAGTCTTTAAAGAAGGAGGACGTGTTTTTCTGCCTTCTTCGGCTCTTGTTTTTAAATTCGTTGTGTGTAAATGGGTGTTCAGAGAACAGTGTTCAAGGGTCATGTACCAGATCTGCAAAATGTTGAAGTTTTGGGAGTTGAGCAACATTATTCAAAAGGAATGTTGCTAGAGATGTTGCACATAATCCCAAACAAAAACTTAATTAATCGCAGATCCGACTGTGACAACCTTAGCAACAACTACAGTCAGCTTGTAAATAAACATAGCTATAATTGAAGCGTTTGGATGAAGAAGGGGGTAAATGACATTTGCAACATTTCTAGATATAAGGACTTAAAGTTTTTTGTTGAGAACTTTTTTCGTGTTCCAATCTAAATAAAGTTAAATAAACTAATAAAACAAGAAAAATAATAGCTTTTTAACAATGTAACTTTTATTTCATTACAGTAGCTTGGTATATTTAAAAAAACAAAATTTTTCAGAAAAAGAGCAGTTAACTCTTTCTTACACAAAAAGCTTATTAGTATTTGGAATTTTTAAGAATACAAAGGGGTTAAGTAACAAAATTCATTTTTTTTTTCTTTTTATTTTGAAAAGTTGTTTTCTGTTCGCATGGTTCCGATAAAGCTTTTTCATAAAACCAGTGGTGTTCCCTTGGTATGAACATCATTTGTTCCTTTAAATTTTTGATTTTCTCAACAGAAAGCTGCTTTATCTTTTTTTATCGGACGAAAAAGTCTTGGAACTATTCGGATATTTTTTGCTATAACAGCTTCATTAAATAAAGCATCTTCCTCGTAGCATTCCTTAAAAAAATAGGATCCATATTTGTTTATTCGAAGCCATTTAACGCTATCACGGAAATTTATTTTTTCATTTAATATGTTTTTTGTAACTTTTTTAACGTTTAATTTTAATGGAAGATTTTCTAATGATCGAAAGTGGTTCTCCATGTCAATTATAACGGTGTTTTTTTTGCTGGCACTTTTTATTATTTGTCGATATTGCTCAGGAGTGTAAATGGTTTCGTTTTTTCGTACCTCTTTTTCGATTCTTCCAAAATCCCTGTCGCTGTCAAGATAAGTATGGCCAACTCCAGGAAATTTGTGGTCAATCAGTTCAAAATATTCCGTCAAAATAAGGACTTGGTATAGGCACAATAAAAAGAAGTTTTTGTTTTGTCCAGGGCTTAAATTGTCTGCAAGAAGTGGGTAAGTAAGCACTTAACCCCTTCATGCAAAATACATTCTTTTAAAGTTATTTTTATTTCACCCAAAAAGGAGTTAAGTGCTGTTAGCCCATTCTTCCACTCACATTATACGATTTTTAGTTGTTAGTAACCCTTTTTTACCAGAAATGAAAGCGCTAAACAAGAAAATAGAAATCGTAGCGCGACGTAGATTATCTAGACAGAAATTTAAGTTTTCGCAAGGCATCCTCATTTTTCGAAAAAAACCGAAAATCGAAAAAATGTCACCTACCCCCTTCTTCATCCAAACGCTTCAATTATAAGACAAAGTATAGGTGATTGTGGAGAAAGTAGGGGGTGACATTTTTAATGCTGCTATCTCACGTAAATTTCTAGTTTTTTAATTATAATTTAAATTTAAGTTAACTAAATATAATACATTTTTTTACTTTAGTTTTTAAATGAAAAATGAGTGCTGAAAATTGTTTTTAGTGTATATTTGAAGCTAAATATTTTGTAATAATTCTGTAAGTTTTTAACATTAGAAATGTTTAAACGGAGGCATAAAATGTAAAAAAATCGACAGAATTTCAAAAATATGAAACGCCTAGTAGGCAAAGGGGGTGAAACGTGAGGGGAATAAACAAAATAAACAAAATAATCAAAATAAACAAAATTATTTCGTTCATGCTTTGTTCTTACTAGTCTGAGGAAACAAAATACGAAGAAGATGATAAAACGGACAGAAAAAAAGGAGAAATGTTCGTAGAAAAAAAATGGGTATGTTTTTGTTGATGATTTTTGCGAAATCTGAAAAATACCCGATTTGCGTTTACTTAAATGCTTATACCTATCTTTCGATCCAATTATGCGATTTTCAATATTAAGGTATATAATTAAAGGAAAAATGACTGGCGTGTTAGAGCAAACAAACATTTTCAAAATCATTCAAAATTTTATACTAAAAACATGAAAATAAATATCGAACAAATAATTTAATTCAATGAGGAAGTTGATAAAAACAAAAAAAGCATTAAAATACTTTCAATTGGCGAGAGGAATATAGTATTCTATAGCCGGCGGCGGCGGCGGAGTTCGTGCAATAAAAAACCACAATCTTAGCAAATTTGCTTCGCGTCGGAAAAAAAATGCTAAATGTTCATACATATGTACCTAAATTTGTAGTCGGTATAATAATTGTAAAGATACATTGTGTTTGGTTTGGCTTGCATATAACTTCGGTTCTAATAACCCGTTCATTAAGGTCTTGAAATTTAGCTAGAATATCGGACTACATTTTTTGTATTATATCATTGCACAGTCACATAAAACTATATATGAAAAACCTTATTAAATTGCTTATTTAATAGAAACAAAAATTTAATACAAAACAATAATTTTTTAAACCACATGTATTTGACCCTTTTTAGGAAAGTTATAATGTTGGTACTTATGTTCAGAAAAGTTGCTCAACATTTAAATTTGACATTCAATGTACATACATAAATACATGAATGCTTTTTTCATTTCAAATGTTCCTCAACTATGCTGGAATGGCAAATCGGGTAAATTTTTATTTTGTTGATGTCAATTTCGACTACTAAAGTATGTTGTTTTAATGTATTTTGTAATAAAGGCCTGATGATGAGCGTAACCATGTTCGAAACGTCGCATAAAAATAAATAAATAACATCTTTAACTTGACCTATAGCTAGTCCTCTTTTTTAGAGGACAGTCCTCTTTTTCGGTATCGTGTCCTTTTTTTTTATTTTTCTTAAAGAGGACAGTAATTTGTCCTCTTTTTCCTTAATTGTCCTCTTAATATCCTTTTTTCTTTGAAACCTTTTTTCTATGATTTTTCTTTAGTACTAAATTACTTAAACATAGAATGTAGGCGGCACTAGTTTTCAATTTCTAATAATATTTGGACATCTGAGAAATCGCACTGGAGGCAATGTTGATAACAAAGTGCAATTATGACTATGACTGTGGAGATTTTAAGACTTTTTTAAGATATGATATATAAGTATTTTTATTTTTTGTTTAAAAAAAACTGAAAAAACTGAAGTCATTTATGTATGTAATCTGAAGTACAAATATTTTGAATAAATATCGTTTGTTTCTAAACTTGTAAGTTAATTAAAAAATGTCCTCTTTTTTGCATCTGAAAAAATGGTCACCGTACCTATAGCCCACTTAAAATATAAAAATTGTTACTTGTTATCTCTCAATCATATTTTTAATTAATTCTAAAATGAATTATTTTTGATATCTATTCAATTTATTGTACCTATTTTTTTCATATAAATTGAAGGTTTTTATCATACTTTCCTTCAGAATGTTATTATTTTCTTTTACAAACGTATAAACTTATAACAATGTTAAAATTAATTATTCAGTAGAAAGATATATTAGAAAATATCAAATCTCTGTGTAAACTGAGCGGTAGCAACCAAATGATTTGAAGTACGAAATAAAACATATCTATCTTGTATTTTGCAGATTGATTCGTTGCCATTATTTGTATTTAATTGTTAATAATTATAATGTAAAATAATGTAAAATAGTAAGGATAGAATCAACTTACTTCGATTTCCGGGAAAATGGCGTCAAAAAAATCCTCGTGCTGTTGCAGGTTATCCCACGTTGACACACACAAAAGTAATTTTCAGACAAAAAATGAATCTTTTAGTGAAATATCGATATTATTCTTTAGCTTGAAGGACCAATATTTTGGCTGAATAGCCCTTAAATTATTTATTAAAATTAATACTTTAATAATAAAATAAATGAAATAAAAAGACACGCCACTCTTTAGATTGAATAAAAAACACAATTATTTATTATTGGCAATTTGGAGATTGAAAAGGGATTTTTGTAACTAAAGGGGCTTTTCAATGTTTGTTTTTTTCTGGTTGCGTTCATTAATTGCTCTTTGTTGTGTTCCACAGAATGTTTCATAATTTTATAAGTATCAATACGAATAATTTCATTATTTGTTTTAGGCGTTTCTGTAAAATTAAACATATCCTTTATTGGTTTTCTATCGTATTTTACTTCGTTACACCTACCGCAATTGCTTATAAGTCTCCAAATATAGTAAAGTAGCTTCGGAAAATATATATTATATTTAATGTTTTGATAAGTTTCATTTATTACAGAGTGATAACTTTCTCTTGTATGATAAGCTATTTGTTTTGTTAATTCTTCTTCGCGTTTAATATTTTCAGCTTTATATGTGCATCTAATGAATTTCGCTGTTTTACTACTAGAGTAAATATGTCTGTCTTTTAATTCTGTGAATATGCCAACCACTCCTTTAAAATTCCTTTTAAATTATGTTACATCAATAAGTATTGCAAGTATTGAAGTCTTTTTCTTCTTTGTAAATTATTTTATTTCCAAAAATTATTTTTGTATTTTTGTTTAACTAATATTTTTTGAAATCTATACTTATTTACTATTTCTCCCTCAATTGGTATATAGTCTAATAAATTTTCTACTGCTGAATATATAGTTACTATTTTATCACTGAAGTCGCTTCCACTTTATTATTTATCTTAACTTAAATAATTAGACAGACTTACTTTATTATAATATATTTATTCACGTTAAGAAGACCATGTGGTTCGTGTGACAGTCAAAATAAAAGAAGCTTAAGCTAAAAATAAGGAAGTAAGTTACAAATTATATAATTGTTACAATACTCGAAGTACATATTGTAATATTTTCTTAGGGTTCGATGGATAAAACTTATTTACTTTGTTTTAAAATTTCCACTTATTTATTTCGTAAATAAAACACTTCACTTTCTTAAAAACAATCAATTTATTATTCAACACTTAAATATACCGAAAATAATTTCCTTAAACAATTTACTTATCTCTTATTACATCCAACTTTACTCTTTCACTATTAAAAACAAACTGTGCTCAGGATGGCAGCCAAGCTCTCTTTTATACCCAATATTTAGTTCCTAGTATTTTCGTGAAGGTTCTCGTATTTGCTTCTCGATCTTTCTATGACAGGTAGGTGGGGTTATAATTGATCGTCCCGAGCATTTTCATCACTTCTTTCACCATTATATCGATGTAAACGGTCACAATGAACTACTTTTAATTTGCCTCTTACCCCTCTCTGTATACGGTAGACCAAATCATTGATTCGTTTCACAACAGTATATGGGCCTTCCCAGTTTTGTTGGAGTTTTGGTGATAGTCCTTTTTGTCGATGAGGATTGTAAAACCACACAAGGTCTCCTTCTTGAAATCCTGTTGCTGTCGCTCTTACGTCATATCTTGTTTTCATTCTATCACTGGATAATTTTATGTTTTTCCTTGTTCGTTGATGAATGTCAATAAGCCTGTCTTTGAGGTCTGCATCACAAAGGATTTACCGTCTGCGGATTCCCACTTACGCTTTAGTACCCCTTCTTGCACATGAAGCGAGTCCCATTGTGCCCAATATGCTTTAAGAGCCGGACTTCGGTCGGAGATATCACACCATTCTGGTTTCTCTTGGTGTTCCTTCCATGCAAGAATGGGTTCTATATCCGAATCTTATTGTTGGGCCATTCTGAGTTCTTCGTTGTTCCAGCGCGTCTGCGTTTGAATGCAGCTTTCCTCTTCGATATTGAATCTCGTAGTCATACGTCTGCAACCTTTCGATCAATCTTGCTACTTGACCTTCTGGATTTTTGAAGATTAAAAGCCAATTGAGCGCACCATGGTCTGTTCGAAGAAGGAACTTCTGTCCAAAGATGTAATTATGGAAGTGTTTTGTTGCCAATATCAGAGCGAGAAGTTCCCTCCTTGTCACGCAATAATTCCTTTCTGGCTTCGAGAGTACCTTGCTGTAATAGGCGACAACTTTTTCCTCTCCGCCATGTACTTGAGATAGTACGGCTCCGATTCCTTGCATCAGCGTCGATGATGAAAGGTTTTCCCGGAGTTGGGTAGGCCAGGACAGGTGCATTACATAAACGCAGCTTCAGTTCTTGAAAGCTTTTCTCGCACTCACCTGACCATTTGAACGGCTTCCCTTTTTCAGTAAGCTGATGCAAGCTTTTGGCAATCCTAGCAAAATCCTTCACGAAACGCCGATAATATGTGGCCAGACCAAGAAAGCTCCGGAGTTGATGTTTGTCCTGAGGCGTTGGCCAATTCTTCACAGTGTCAACTTCCTCAGGATCAGTTTTCACTCCTTGGGATGAGACGATATGCCCCAAATATTTAACTTCGGTCTTGAAAAGCGCACATTTCTTTGAATTTAACTTTAGGTGTGCTTCTCGAAGGCTCTGGAATACAGCTTTAAGGTTTTCACAATATTCTTCAAATGTTCTTCCGTACACGATGACATCGTCCAAGTAGACCAGGCAAGATTTCCAAGTTAGTCCATGTATAACGCACTCCATCATACGCTCAAAAGTTGCTGGAGCGTTGCATAGCCCAAATGGCATCACATTAAACTGCCACAGACCATTTCCTGTAGAGAAGGCCGTCTTTTCCCGATCGTCTGGGTGGATTTCTACTTGCCAATAACCACTCTTCCAATCCAAAGTTGAAAACCATCTTCCATCGCGTCTAATGTATCGCTGATTCTGGGTAGAGGGTAGCTATCTTTCTTTGTCACATCGTTCAGTCTTCGATAATCCACACAAAATCGAGTGATGCCATCCTTCTTTTTGACAAGAACGACTGGTGATGCCCAAGGGCTTTTGAAATTTTCGATTACCCCATCTTCCTTCATGGTCGATATCATTTCCTCAACTTCAGCTTGTTTTGCCAAAGGGAGACGTCTTGTTGGTTGTCGAACCGGCCTTGCATCTCCGGTATCGATTCGATGCTGCACTAGTTGTGTTCGACCATACTGCCCGCTGCTGGGTGAAGAAAATATAGATAGATAGATAGATAGATAGATACATTTCTTTATTTTTCAGATAATTATTCAATAACACTTTATTTCATATAATACAATATAAACAAAAGAGAAATATAGTGGAAGCATATTTAATTTTTGAAAATTGTTTTAAATGCCACTTCATATTCAAGAATTAAAATTAATTTAATATTGGGTGGGGTGACCCTTCATAAAGTATTAAACTAAGAAAAAAAAAAGCTAAGAAAAAATGAAAGTACATATACAATTAATTTAAGTGAGTTTAGAATTAAAAATTAAAACATGATATACGATAATTAAGTAAATAACATTACACAAATGATTCAATACAAGCATGATCAATACTGAACAACCATATTTTAAAATTTTTCAAAAATTTAGACGGTGATCCCTCTGATCTGATATAAAGAGGTATTTTATTAAAAAATCTACAAGAAATTATACTATAAAATTTACGATAAGCAGTGGTGCGTGAGTGAGGAATGGTAACTAAAAACGAGTGATTTCCACGCATGTTATAATTTTCAAGAATTCTTAAATTTCAATGACCAGATCTCAAAAAGAAAGTTTTAAATACCTTAAAACTATACAGATGGCGTAAAGGAAGAACTTTTAAATTCGCAAATAATGGAAAACTATGATCCATACGTGATTTCCTTAATATTTTTCGTATTATGAGTTTTTGTAATATTAAAAGCGGTTGAATTTTGTTAAAATTAGTTCCTCCCCAGCAGGTTATGCCATATTGCATCTTAGAATGAAAAATTCCGTAATAGATCGTTTTTAAAAGTTCATTACTACAAACAGAGCGCAAATAAAAAAAGTGTCTGAGAATGGAACGAAAGTATTGTCTCAACTTTTCAGTATGGCCAGAGAAATTCATTTTTGAGTCCATAGTTATTCCTAAATATTTGAACTCCTCTACCTTTTCAATTTGAAAACAATTCTCACTACATATTAAATTCGTATTAAAGGTATACTTTGCTAAATCAGATTCACATTTGCAATAATATAATTTAAAACGTTCACATTCCGGAGAGTGGTAAAAGACATTTACATCAAGGTTATGGACATTCGATAAACTAAACAACATAAGTTTTGTTTTAGAGCTGATAACTAGATTATGTCTAGCAACCCAGATTCGAAGAATACTTAGATCCCAGTTTATATCAGCCGTTAAGTCTAAAACACTTTGTGTTCCATATGCGAATCCAATATCATCAGCGAATGCTGTTAACACACTCAACAGTGAATTAATATAGATTAGAAACAGTAAAGGTCCAATTACTGACCCTTGAGGCACACCCATATTAGTATATTCCTTACTGCTTCTAATCTTACCAATTTTAACCTTCTGAGATCGATTTTTAAGATATGACGTAAACCAAACAATTATCGAACCCCTAAAACCTAAACACTCTAGCTTTTTTATTAAAATGTTATGGTTAACCATATCAAATGCTTTTGTTATGTCAACAAATAAACCTCCTGTATATTTTTTTTCATCTAAATGTTTAAAAATATTTGAGCGAAAAGCTAGGAGTGCATCTTCGGTTGATTTTCTTTCACGAAAGCCAAACTGCGATGGATTAAAAAAATTTTTGCTATTGAGAAATTTTATGGTCCTTGTTTAACAAGTTTTTCAAAAACCTTACTTACCTTACTGACGGGATCAGCGAGATGGGTCGGTAATTATTTACCTTATCCTTACAACCTTTTTTATAAAGTGGAACGACATCAGCACATTTCATCGCATCTGGAAATACACCAGATATTACGCTATTATTGAATATGTAAGCTAGGATGTCGATAACAGACCATTTAATATGTTTTAAGAGAAGGTTAGAAATGCCATCGTTTCCACAGCTATTAGTATTTTTAAGATTATTTATAGTTTTTGAAACTTCTAGTGGTGTGATGGGTTCAAAATAAAAACTATTACAATATTGCTCGCTACGATAGCAGTTCAGGCAAGATTGTAATCTTACATTTGGAAGAGTGTCTTGTGCTATATTTACAAAATAATTGTTAAACTTATTAGCAACTTCACGTTCATTCTTGTAGACGATGTTATTAATGCACAACTCAACAGGGTTTTTTTCTGTAGAATTTTTGTTTAAAATACTATTAATAATTTTACATTCACACCTACAATTACCTTTAATTTCGTTAAACTGATATTTATAATACGCATCTCTGAGTAATGGAATTTCCTTTTTAAGTTCAGAACAGAGTTTTTTGTACCTCGTTTGTAATTTTCTATTTTGTTTGTGCTTATAATATTTTACCCTTAGTTTGTTTTTAGTTTTAATCCTCTTTAATAAGTTTGTGGATATCCATGGTTTTAATCTTTTGTTTTTGTTTTTGTATGCTGACAAATAAGTACAATTTTTCATGTTTCGCTTTATAATTTCAACAAAAAGATCATACGATTTTGATTCATCGTTTTCATTACAAACTAAATTCCAAGATTCAAATAAAAGCAAATTATTTAGTTTAGTGTGATCAACTCTAGGCATTTTAGCAGTATAATTATCATTTTTATTATATTTAATTTTATTTAATGTTTCCAAAAGCAAACCGGTCATTGAATGGTCAGTGATTTGAAAATCGAAAACACATTTTTCTAAACACTTATAATCTTTATTTGTAACGCGACAAAAAATATGATCGAGACACTTTCCTGATATTAATCGAGTTGGCTCATTAATCATAGATACAAATCCATATGAAGCTATTAAATCTAAAAATGAAGATACTGTATCGTTTTTTTCCAAGATATCAATATTAAAATCACCTAGGATCAATAAGTTTTTAGAGTTTTCACATTCTAGCAACCTTAAAAATTCCTCATAAAACACCGAAAATGAATATTTATGAAATCTATAAAAACATATTACGACAAAACACTCGCGATCTATATTAAATGAAATTCTTATAGCATCAGCACCCACCAAATGAATAGCTGAGAAATCATAACATATTGTAATATTTTCTTCGGGTTCGATGGATAAAACTTATTTACTTTGTTTTAAAACTTCCACTTATTTATTTTGTAAATAAAACACTTCACTTTCTTAAAACCAATCAATTTATTATTCAACACTCAAATATACCGAAAATAATTTCCTTAAACAATTTACTTATCTCTTATTACAACCAACTTTATTCTGTCACTATTAAAAACAAACTGTAACCAGTGTGGCAGCCAAGCTCTCTTTTATACCCAATATTTAGTTCCTAGTATTTTCGTGAAGGTTCTCGTATTTGCTTCTCGATCTTTCTATGACAGGTAGGTGGGGTTATAATTTCACCTTTTTCGAACATCGAACATTCTTTCGACGTTCGAAAAAGCTCACTCAAAGTTACCAGCGGTAGCGTTCAATATCGGTTTGTGACTTAGCTATATTCTAAAAGATGGCGCTCCATAAAAGACGTTACATTATAATTCAAAAGAAGTTGAGTAATTTAATCGTTACATTGCCCCCTTCTTAGGATTGATCGTCCCGAGCAATCACTTCTTTCACCATTATATCGATGTGAACGGTCACAATGAACTACTTTTCATTTGCCTCTTACCCCTCTCTGTATACGGTAGATCTCATCATTGATTCTGGGTAGAGGGTGGCTATCTATCTTGTTCACGTCGTTCAGTTTTCGATAATCCACACAAAATCGAGTGCTTCCAACCTTCTTTTTGACAAGAACGACTGGTGATGTCCAAGGGCTTTTGCAATATTCGATTACCCCATCTTCCTTCATGGTCGATATAATTTCCTTAACTTCAGCTTGTTTTGCCAAAAGGAGATGTCTTGCTGGTTGTCGAATCGGCCTTGCATCTCCGGTATCGATTCGATGCTGCACTAATTGTGTTCGTCCACACTGCCCGCTGGGCGAAGAGAATTTATCAGCATACTCATGAAGGAGATCCCCAGCAACATTAGATGACTTCATAATTTGGTCTTTTAAATTTTCGGAGTAGATAGGTTTCTTTGTTTCTACCATGATGTTTTGGGAACGTTGTTCCGTATCTGGTTCCACCATGAGGTATCTATGACTTCCACAGTCACCCTTTAGTTGCGTCCACACGGGCAAGCAAATGTTTTCTTTGATAACGGTCCTAATAGCTGTTGAGTTTTCGTTGCCATAGACCATCGGAATCTCCACATTTTGATACTTAAAAACTTGCTTACCGATATCCAAAATTATTCCGTGCTCCTTCATGAAGTCGATTCCAACGATGCACTCGTCACATATATCTGCTACCAGAAATAGATGCGAAAACTTTAGTTCTGCCAAACGAATAGTTAGACGAACCTCACCATACACTTTTGCTGACTCTCCTGTGGCGGTCTTTAGACGGTAGCTATTGGTGTTATGTAGCCAATTCATCTTGACCAAGTCTCTTCGTACAATGGAGTCGATGGCACCGGTGTCGATTGTAGCCACCTGTTTATTGTTGTTTATTATTGCCTCTACCGTCAGACTTTTGTTGTCTCGTTTAGTCTGTGAGACTTGGATAGTGTTTCTGGGGTCATCGATACCAGAAACCAGATTCTGCCCCTCGAAGTTGGTACTTACTCGTTTCTCGCCTGGGAAACCAATTTGAGCAGGAGCGTTGGTTCTGCTTCCACAATGTTGACATGCAGCTCTTCTCGGTGGTAATCTGCACTGCCGCTGGAGATGTCCTGTTTTGTTACAATTCCAGCATCGAGCAGGTCGTTTACGCTGGCTTCTTTGGAATGCGATTTTCTGACATGAGCTTTCCTTAATTTCTACTTCTCTGACTCGATGAACTCTTTGGAAAGCTTGTTCTGCTGCTTCCATAGTCAGAGCGAACGCTAAAGCTTCAGGAAGCGTGCGTTTTCCAGCAGTTCGAATTGCTCGCTGTAAATTGATATCAGATACAGCACGGATGAAGGCTTCTGTTGCGAATTGGCTGATGATTTCATCCCCTGCAGCTGGATATGCCAGATGCGCCAACCGTTCGATGTCCGCTTGGAGCTGTTGCAAAGTTTCTCCTCTTTTCGAACTCTGGTGTTGAGCTGGACGCGGAAGACTTCTTGCATATGGCCATCTCCAAAGCGTTTGTCAATGGCCTGAACAAGAGCACTGAAGTTGCCATTCTTATCTGCTGGTATGGTTTGCAGCAGTTCAGCAGCAGGTCCTCTTAGAGCAAGCGTCAGAGCTATAAATTTGTCTTCGTCATCCCAGCCGTTCGTTGCTGCGGCTGCCTCAAACTGCTTCTTGTAGATCGACCAAGAAGTTTGCCCATCAAAAGTCGGTGGATGCATTTCCTTCTTCTTTGGGTAATCGCCAACACTTTCTCGAATCTTAATTTTTCGAACTTTGTCTAATTCATCGGCAATGCTTTGAATTTGGCCTTCGAATTTTTCTTGAACGCTCTCGGACATCATCCATACGTCCACCAAGAGCAATGAACTTGTTCTCAAATGTATCGAGCTTACTTTCGATTAGATTCTTCTGTTCTTCTAGAAGGTCCTTTTGCTCTTTACGTTGGTCTTCGATTTGCTCGAGAATATTCTTCTTTTCACTCTTTTGTTCAACACGTTGTTCCTTGATTTGTTCGAGGAGAAGACGACAAGTCGGCACCAGTACTTACTTGCTTTATCGGCATTTCGATTTCGAATACAAATATGTCAGGGTTTTCACCGTGTTGTCTTAAATCTTCTTGCAGACAGATAATGAGGTCATTTTTCGCTCCAGCAGTAGGAAGACCTCGTTTACTCAATTCTGCCTTAAGTTCAACACAATTTAATTCATTCAATGTCTTACCCATTTTTCTTTTTATTTTTCTTCTTTTACCACTTTCACTTTTTTTTTGACTTTGTTTTATTAATTTATCACCATAAATTTTCCGAATTCACATATAATTAGTTTTATCTTCACTTCTAACACCAATGTAATATTTTCTTCGGGTTCGATGGATAAAACTTATTTACTTTGTTTTAAAACTTCCACTTATTTATTTTGTAAATAAAACACTTCACTTTCTTAAAACCAATCAATTTATTATTCAACACTCAAATATACCGAAAATAATTTCCTTAAACAATTTACTTATCTCTTATTACAACCAACTTTATACTGTCACTATTAAAAACAAACTGTAACCAGTGTGGCAGCCAAGCTCTCTTTTATACCCAATATTTAGTTCCTAGTATTTTCATGAAGGTTCTCGTATTTGCTTCTCGATCTTTCTATGACAGGTAGGTGGGGTTATAATTTCCCCTTTTTCGAACGTCGAACATTCTTTCGATGTTCGAAAAAGCTCACTCAAAGTTACCAGCGGTAGCGTTCAATATCGGTTTGTGACTTAGCTATATTCTAAAAGATGGCGCTCCATAAAAGACGTTACATTATAATTCAAAAGAAGTTGAGTAATTTAATCGTTACAATATGTTAGTCCTTATAAAGCACCCAACACCACCAGCAGCGTAAGTTTCATTAGTATTAGCGATAAAATCATATCCAGGCAAAAAATAATCACCATCTTCAAAATTATAAATCCAGATTTCCGAAACAAGAATCAAATCAGGCATGCAAAGAAAAGAATCTAAATGTGTAATGAGAGCAGGAAAATTTTCTCTTAAGCTTCTGACATTTTGGTGTACAGTAAAAAGTTTGTTATCACAATAAAATTCATTTAAAAATACATTTTCTCCATTAGAATAATTATTAAAAGTAAAGGTAGGAACATCATTATCAAGATCTATAAAATTATCAAAATTCATTTTCAACAAAAACAAAGTTTTATATTTTTAAAAGGTCATCAAACGACCTTATTACAATAATGTTGCTACCTTCCTCTTTTCTCATGAGTTCTTTATTATTTGAATACCAAACATATTTAAATTTGTTTTCCTTCCTCGCTTCTCTAGCTCGCATAAGAAGTGCCTGGGTATATTTGGTTAAGGCATCGTTGATGTAAATATTTCCTCTGCTGCTGCCAAGAATGCAAGAGTTGATAATATTCTTCTTCGTTTTCTTTTCCTTCATTATTCGTTGTTTGACTGCGAGGTCCGCAAAGCTGACACATATGATAGACTTGAGTGCGGTGGGAGTGGGCTCTTCACTATTATCGTTGTTGTTGCGAATCACAACAAAGCATTTATCAATATCTTTATCGGCTACGTTTAACGACATAGCAGAGCGAAAGATTTGAAGTGCCACACTTTGTGCATTGGTGTCATTGACTTCAGGAACTCCAGTTATTTCAATGCACTTTGTTTTTGGTTCTGGTTCTGCCAATTCAATTTGCTCTGTAGATTGTTCAATTTAGATTTGAGATCAGCATTTTCTTTACGCAAATCAATCACTGCTTGTAGGAATTCCTTCTGTAGGGTTTCCATATTTAAAAGTTTTTGATAAACCATCTGCAATGTCGGTTCACCATTAGTGCAGCGAGATGTTTGAGGAGTATTTAGATCGCTTGTAGTTTGATTGTCTAAAGCTGGTGTGTTTGTAATTTCATCACATGGTTGTAGTGGCATTGGATCGCGATTGCGAAGACTGCGGCGTTTAAGTACTGTGCACATATCACATTGATATAATTTCTTTTTCACTTTCATAAATTCAATGTCTTCATGTCTAAGGTTCACACAGTTATTGTGAAAAAAACACTTGCAGCTACCACATGCCACCTTTGATTTAAATCCTCTATCAATTTTCTCTTTGCACACCGAACAATTCATTTTGTTTTCTTTCTTTTGACTTTTCAAGTATTTTTTTTTTTCAGATGAGATGTGCACCCCGCAACACACTGCGATAAATATATCAGCATTCTCATGAAGGAGATCCCCAGCAACATTAAGCTGATGTTGACTGAGATTAGATGACTTCAGAATTTGGGCTTTTAAATTTTCGGAGTCGATAGGTTTTTTTGTTTCCGCTTCGGTGATTTTAGTAATTGCGGATACAGATTCACATTGCCCAACTATTTCTCCCTTCTTGAGTTTAATTTCGTACAGTTTTATGTTCAGTATCCGTACAGGCACCATGTTGTTCTTTGGTGCCACAAGAGTCTTCCCTACCATGATGTTTTGGGAACTTTGTTCCGTGGCTACATCATGAGGTATCGATGGCTTCCACAGTTCCACAGTCACCCTTTAGTTTCGTCCACACTAATACTTCCGAAGAAGCGGGCAAGCAAATGTTTTCTTTGATGACGGTCCTAATAGTTGTTGAGTTTTCGTTGCCATAGACCATCGGAATCTCCACATTTTGAAACTTTAGAACTTGCTTACCGATATCCAAAATTATTCCATGTTCCTTCATGAAGTCGATTCCAACGATGCACTCGTCACATATATCCGCTAACAGAAATAGATGCGAAAACTCTAGTTCTGCCAAACGGATCGTTAGACGAACCTCACCATACACTTTTGCTGCCTCTCCTGTGGCGGTCTTTAGACGGTAGCTATTGGTGTTATGTAGCCAATTCATCTTGACCAAGTCTCTTCGTACAATGGAGGCGGTGGCAGCGGTGTCGATTGTAGCCACGTGGTTATTGTTGTTTATTATTGCCTCTACTGTCAACCAGCTTCTGCCCCTCGAAGTTGGTTCTTACTCGTTTCCCGCCTGGGAAACAAGTTGAGCAGGAGTGTTGGTGTTATTGCTATGTTGTTCTCGAGTGTTGGTTCTGCTTCCACAATGTTGACATGCAGCTCTTCTCGGTGGTAATCTGCACTGCCGCTGGAGATGTCCGGTTTTGTTACAGTTCCAGCATCGAACAGGTCCTTTACGCTGGCTTCCTTGGAATGCGATTTTCTGACATGAGCATTCCTCGACTTCTACTTCTCTGACTCGATGAACACCTTGGGAAGCTTGTTCTGCTGCTTCCATAGTTAGAGCGAACGCTAAAGCTTCAGGAAGCGTGCGTTTTCCAGCAGTTCGAATTGCTCGCTGTAAGTTGATATCAAATACAGCACGGATGAAGGCTTCTGTTGCGAATTGGCTGATGATTTCATCCCCTGCAGCTGGATATGCCAGATGCGCCAACCGTTCGATGTCTGCTTGGAGCTGTTGCAAACTTTCTCCTCTTTTCTGGACTCTGGTGTTGAGCTGGACGCGGAAGACTTCTTGCATATGGCCACCTCCAAAGCGTTTGTCAATGGCCAGAACAAGAGCACTGAAGTTGCCATTCTTATCTGCAGGTATAGTTTGCAGTAGTTCAGCAGCAGGTCCTCTTAGAGCAAGTGTCAGAGCTATAAATTTGTCTTCGTCATGCCAGCCGTTCGTTGCTGCGGCTGCCTCAAACTGCTTCTTGTAGATCGACCAAGAAGTTTGCCCATCAAAAGTCGGTGGATGCATTTCCTTTTTCTTTGGGTAATCGCCAACACTTTCTCGAATCTTAATTTTTCGAACTTTGTCTAATTCATCGGCAATGCTTTGAATTTGGCCTTCGAATTTTTCTTGAACGCTCTCGGACATCATCCATACGTCCACCAAGAGCAATGAACTTGTTCTCAAATGTATCGAGCTTACTTTCGATTAGATTCTTCTGTTCTTCTAGAAGGTCCTTTTGCTCTTTACGTTGGTCTTCGATTTGCTCGAGAATATTCTTCTTTTCACTCTTTTGTTCAACACGTTGTTCCTTGATTTGTTCGAGGAGAAGACGACAAGTCGGCACCAGTACTTACTTGCTTTATCGGCATTTCGATTTCGAATACAAATATGTCAGGGTTTTCACCGTGTTGTCTTAAATCTTCTTGCAGACAGATAATGAGGTCATTTTTCGCTCCAGCAGTAGGAAGACCTCGTTTACTCAATTCTGCCTTAAGTTCAACAAAATTTAATTCATTCAATGTCTTACCCATTTTTCTTTTTATTTTTCTTCTTTTACCACTTTCACTTTTTTTTTTTGACTTTGTTTTATTAATTTATCACCATACATTTTCCGAATTCACAGATAATTAGTTTTATCTTTTTTTTTACACTTCAGAATTCTTTGTTGTATTGAGCTTATAGCAAGCTGCAAGCTACAAATAGAGGCTCATCATAAGTGCATGTGTTAGTGGTTAGTAAATTAGTAAAAATAATTCCAACTAATAACACATGCAAATACAAATCTAAACAAATACATAGTAACAAAACTTAAACAATATAATAATACAAGTAAACAAAAATACAGAATTATACAGAACAAAAGTATCTGTTGTCAAGTAAAAACAATCACGACCGTGGAGCACTGGTTCGAAACGCTTTTTTTAATCCAATTTTACTCATGTTAAAATCAACAGAGGAAGCATTTAAGTTAAAAAGTTTGCTCATTCGGTTAAGAGGCTCATGTAAGCCGTAGTTAGTTCTATGAAAATCTACGTGTAAAAGTTCAAATCTTCGCAGGTGGTGAGATCCTCCACGGTAATTTATTCCAATACAGGCTAACAAATAAGGAGCGTCAAGTTGACCATTCATGAGTTGGTGAACAAACAATATGTCGTTATTAACACGCCTTTGGTATAATGTTTGGACCTGCAGAAGCTGGATCCGATGTTCATATGGTGGAAGGTTAAACGGATCGGTCCAAGGAAGACCTTTCAGAGCAAAGCGAATGAATTTATGTTGTTTTGATTCAATTCGGCTTTTATGAATTTGATAGAAGGGACTCCATACTTGTGAGGCGTACTCAAGATGAGGTCGTACATAACAATTGTATAATGATAGAGTAACATAAGGATCATTCAGTTCCTTTGCCCAACGTTTTATAAACCCGAGCATGGAGCTCGCTTTGTTAACAATGTAGTTTATGTGTTCAGTAAATTCTAAATTAGAGCTGAAGTGAACACACAAGTCCTTAAAGCTAAAGACACGGTTAAGTTTGTGCTGCGAAATAGAATAATCAAATGCACTAGCAACACGTTTTCTTGAGAACGTAATTGTTTGGCATTTGGAAGGGTTGAGAGACAGACCGTTTTTCCCACACCAAACAGTAAATCTTTCAATATCCTCTTGCAGAAGAACATGGTCATGGTAAGCCTTTATTGTCTTAAAGATCTTCATATCGTCAGCAAAAATGAGAATTTCACTAGAATGTATACATGATGTTACATCATTTATAGCAAGAATGAATAAAAATGGACCCAGGTGACTTCCTTGAGGAACGCCTGAGTGAGCTGTGAAGAGGTTTGAAAGAGAATTTCGGAATTTTACCTGATAGGATCTATTTTCCAGGTATGATTTTATCCATGCTAAAAAAACAGATGGAAAACCGAAAGCTTTTAGTTTATAAACGATGATATTGTGACTAAGTTGGTCGAATGCCTTAGAAAAATCAGTGCATACGTAGTCAACTTCACTTCCATTTTCTAGTGAATTAGAAAATTTGTGCAATAAGTTTAAGAGGTTTGTCACTGTTGATTTTCTCCTCATGAACCCATGCTGTTGTTCACATATAATGTTCTTGGTATGGAATGCTAAAGTCTCGCAAACGACTTGTTTAAAGAGCTTTGGAATACAAGACAGTTTGGATATAGGCCTATAGTTCTTAATATCAGTTTTTGGAGTGAGAAATGCGTTTTTCCATAAGCACGGAAAACGCCCCGATTTTATAGAAAACTCAAACGAAAATTGAAGGGGCTGAGCTAGAATAAATCTACATTCTTTCAAAAGTATTGGAGGAATTCCATCCGGACCAGATGAGTAATCATCTTTTAATGATGAGAGCAAATTTAAAATACTACACTGTTGCACAGGGACATTATTAAAATTAGTTTGGGCGTAGGTATGTAAATTATTAAAATAGTTTTTGTCGACATCAACAGGTAATTCAACAAAAGAATTACGAAAATTTTTCGCAAATGCGTTACAAATGTCAGTGGTTTCTTGTATAGAACAATTTTCATATATGAAATTTTCCGGATAACCATCTGAGTTTTTCTTCGAATTAACAAACTTCCAAAATGCCTTAGGATCATCTTTTAAAGAACTACCCATTTTGTTTACATGGCTAGTGTAAACTGTTTTTGAGAGGGATTTAAATTCTTCAAAAAGGGCAATGTAGGAGCTGTGGTCAACTGGTGAGAGAGTTCTTAGGTATATTTTCCATGCTCTATTTCTTTTGTTACGGAGGGTAACAAAAGACTAGACATTGATATACTATTTATACCAGATCTAGTTAATTCTTCGGAGAGCAACCGAAAATTAGCTTTTTTGAAGTTAAAAGTAAATGAGCTATCATATTCGTTGCTGTTTTCAAAAATATGATTGCTCAAGTCAAGAAGTATGTCCAAAGGGGATGATATGTATCTAAATTAGTAATTCCAGAACTAGACTCTAGAACAAGAGTACTAATTGCGTCAGAAGAAAATACTAAATCGAGAATTCGATTTTTAGAATTTTTAATACAGCTTACTTGCTGTAAGTCATTAGAACTAATTTTATCTAGTAAACGAAGCTCAGATTGTAACAAAGTTAAAGAAGCTTCTTGAAAGGATTCATCTTCAGAAGGAACCCACTCTATATGCGGTAGATTGAAATCTCCCAAAAGTAAAATCTTGCTATTAGAGCAAGACAAGTCAATTACAAAATCTAGGGCCATAGAAAGTTCGTCAAAAACTGCGTCCGAACTTTTGGGCGGAATATATACATTAAGTAAATAAATGAATTTGGACTATAAAGTTATCTTTATACAAATTAACTCGATAGATAGACTGAAAGGGAATACAACGGAAGAAGATATAATTTTATTGCGAACCGCAATCAGAACACCACCTCTTTTTGTTTATCATCATGACGATCTTTCCTGTAAATTAGGAACTCTTGATTAAAAAGTTCAATGTCTAAGAAACTTGAATTTAGCCAAGTTTCAGTCAAAACAAAAACATCATGAGAAAACGCTTGAGAGTTGATGAAGATTTCGGCAGTTTTACTGCGAAGCCATCTTACATTTTGGTATAAGAGGATGATCCTACTTAGTTTTTTGCAGATGAATTATTGGGTAAGTTAGGAGCGAGTCTATTTTTAAGTACAGTAGAAAATTCTTTAATAAGAACTTCAGAAGGCCAAATATTTTTTATTACAAATGGACTCGAAGTAAGATGAATGCGTTACTATTTTAAAAGATGAAACAAAGCTATTAACTTTGCTCTAACTTTAACTCTATCAGATATAGAAACTATATCCATACGAGGAACTGGACATGGGACGGAATCTTGATTCACAACTTGAATCGAACAAGGAATTTTATCGGAATTATGGGGACTAGTATTTGTACACTTAGGGGGTGGACCGGAGTTTTTTACAACTGTGTGATCCCTACCTCTTTTATTGCTCTTTTTGGCAATGGATACGTTTTCAGTACGTGCAGTTGAGCATGATTGGGCAAGCAGATCATATTAGCTGGTAGAGTCACAAGAGGAAGAGGTTCCTGTATTAGATCATCAGTTGACGTTCCGATATCGACAGGATCGTTTGGTAGAATTAACGAAGTAAAATTTGAGACCGCTTTGTTGAAACTTATAAGAAGTTCTTCAAAGCCTTTGGAAAGTTTAGTTATGTCCATTTTGAAATGAGACATTTTGAAAGCCAGTTGCGATAAAGAGAGTTTACGGCAATCGGTGCAATACCAATACGCGAATTTAGAATTTGTTATTTTCTCAATAAACGCATTAGTTGAACCGATGCATTTGGCGTGGTATAAATTCCCACATGGACCAAAACAGGCAAAAATTGGGGTATAATTTGAACCTTCGGAACAATTTTTCGCGGAGCAGACCATTTCAAGAAGAAAAGATTGAAAATTAAAAAAACACCAATGTAATATTTTCTTAGGGTTCGATGGATAAAACTTATTTACTTTGTTTTAAAACTTCCACTTATTTATTTCGTAAATAAAACACTTCACTTTCTTAAAACCAATCAATTTATTATTCAACACTCAAATATACCAAAAATAATTTCCTTAAACAATTTACTTATCTCTTATTACAACCAACTTTACTCTGTCACTATTAAAAACAAACTGTGCTCAGGGTAGCAGCCAAGCTCTCTTTTATACCCAATATTTAGTTCCTAGTATTTTCGTGAAGGTTCTCGTATTTGCTTCTCGATCTTTCTATGACAGGTAGGTGGGGTTATAATTTCCCCTTCCAATCTCGAACATTCTTTCGATGTTCGAAAAAGCTCACTCAAAGTTACCAGTGGTAGCGTTCAATATCGGTTTGTGACTTAGCTATATTCCAAAAGATGGCGCTCCATAAAAGACGTTACATTATAATTCAAAAGAAGTTGAGTAATTTAGTCGTTACAATATAGTGCAAGATGAGTAGTACTCAGCAGTCTAGTACTTTTGAGTATAACAAATATTTAACTATATAACATTTTTCCCCTTTTTGAATTCGTGTTACTTAAGAATAATTTCAATTTACATTTTTTTTTCTTTTTTTTCATACTATTAAGCAATTGAATTTACTTACTTGCTAATCTAGAAGAACTTCTTACTTTTTCATAAATTTTCCTCGGGCGTTTAGATGAATTCTCAGAACTAATATAAGATTTTTTTTCTTCTACAACATCTTCGTTATTATCAATTATTTTTTCCTTCTTGTTTTTTATAGAATCGGAAGTTAAAGTTATAGATGGGTGATATTTATCTTCTAAGCAAGACATTCTTAGTTATGAAAATTGTACTATACGCCTACAATTGGTATTAAAAATAATTTCATAAACACAAGGACTAGGTAATAATTTTAGAAATGATAGCAGGAATCCATTTTGCAAGTAAATTATTTGAATTACAATACATAATCTTTTCTCCCTTGAAAAATGTTTGTAAATTTACATTTGATTTGGGATTTTTATAAATTTCATTTTTAAAATCATTACCTACATTTTTTGTTTTTTGAATAAATTGGCTTTTGATCAGTTAAAATATTAATAATATTTCTTGGCTTAAAATTAAAAATAGCTTCTGAAGGCGATAGCTTCGTTACCGTTGTTGGAGTGTGTCGATAAGATGTTAAAAACTGTAGCAATTTCTCAATTGGTGATAACTTTTTATATTTAGAATCTAACAAAAACTTTTTTAAAACTCTTTTTACCTCAGCCACACCTCTTTCCGCTAAACCATTGCTTTGTGGATGATAGGGTGGTGATTTGCTAACTGTAATACCATTTTGTTTACAAAATTCTAAAAATTTACTGGATGAGAATGGTGGTCCATTGTCACTACAAATCTCTTTCGGAAATCCGAAATAAGGAAAGCTTTTTTTTAGTTTTTCGATAACAACTTCAGCAGTTGATTTTGTAAGTAAATATACATCCATCCATTTACTGAATGAATCAACTAAAATCAGGTATTCAAATTTACTAAAATAAAACAAGTCAATAAGAATGCGTTCAAACATAAATGTCGTTTCGGCCATGATTTGCTTCTGGTTTGTTTGCTTTTCGCGTTTGTTGGCAAATTACACACTTGTTCACAAAATCCTAGATTTCCTTATCGAGGTTTTTGAAATAGAACTGACTTGGAGCTACTTGCTTCATACGTGTCATACCTACATGATCATTGTGGATCATTTCAAGAACTTCATGTTGACAAGTTTTTGGAACAACTAGCTTGTTACCATAATAAAGGCATTGATTTTCTACCGAAAGACTATTCTGTTTGTCATAAAAATAAATCACATCCGGACATCTGATTTTTGAATTCGAAGGCCAACCTTGTGACACATAGGCCATGACTGTATTCAGAAGGGGACAATTAAGGGTCTGAATACGAATGCGATTGATATTTAGTGGATCATTTTCGGATATGTTAAATGAGTTTATCAAACTGTCTTCAATGTTAGATGATTCCTGGAGAGGTAATCTCGACAATGCATCGACATGTGACATTTGCTCAGCTTTTTTATAGACTATCTTGTAGTCATACATTGACAAAAAGACAGCCCAACGCTGTAACCTGGCTACAGCAACTGCAGGAGTACTTTTGTTTGGGTTACAAATTTCCCGAAGGGGTTGATGAACGCTATGAATAATAAATTTGTTGCCATAAATTTATTTATGGAATTTACGCACAACAAAAACAATAGCGAGTGCTTCGCCATGTAATTGCGAGTAATTACATTCCGAGCGACTTAAAGTACATGAAGCAAACATAACTGGACGTTCTACACCATTGACAAGATGCGACATGACTGCTCCAAGACCGTATGGAGATGCATCTGCAGAGATAACGATAGTTTTTTCAGGGTCGTACAATTCAAGAATACTATTTTTCAACAACCATTGTTTACTTTCTTGAAATATTTTTTCGCAACTGGTCGACCAAACAAATTTTACATTTTTTTTCAAAAGATAATATAAATTTTCTAATCTGTTTGACAGATTAGGAATAAATTTCCCGTAATAATTTAAGAGACCAAGACAGGACTGAAGTTCGGTCAAATTCTTTGGACTGGGAGCGTTGACTACGGCTTCTATTTTACGCTTACTAGGACTTATTTGATTGTATGAAATTCAATGACCTAAATACTCCACCTCTTCTGCGAAAAACACGCACTTTTTAAGATTCACTTGAATATTATGATAGTTTAAACGACTTATAACTTCATAAAGTGTGTTCTTACTTTCTTCTTTTCAGGACCCTACAACGATTAGGTATATCGTCAATATACCCAAAAGCATTCTTTATATTTTTAATTACTCGATCAATGACACTCTGGAAAATAGCCGGCGCTGCATAAACACCTAATGGTAACCGATTGCATACGTAAAGAACTTTTAAAGTATTGATTACTAGATACTTCTTTGAAGCTGGTGTAACTTCTAATTGTTCTTTTGAAATCCACACAAATCCTAATGGATCCATCTGGTTTTGGTATCACTACTATAGGACTTGCATTTTCTGCATATTTAACTGGTGAAATAATGCCGAGATTACATAACCTGTCTAACTCATTCTCAACTTTTGATCTTAACTGAAAAGGAACCGTGTAGGCTTTGTGAAAAAGTGGCAAATATTGTGAATTAATATGGATATCGGCTGTGAAACCTTCGATAGGTTTTGTTAAATTATTTTCAAACACACGCGAAAATTTCGACTTTGCTATCTACATTTTTTGACTCGACACTAGAAACAAACTCATTCTCACGCTCGACTTGCTTTGACATGACCGATGAACAACCATTACCTTCCAAAAAATCTCTTGACTTTAAATGACTTACTTGACAAATCTGTGGACCCGACACTTTACCACATACAAAATTGCTTCTCCAACCAGGGACGTCCCAATCCCAATATGGGTATGAAATTTTCTTGACATTTGACCACCGACAAATCTAGATGCTTTTCACCTGACACTCCAACATTCGGCCACTCCACCACTCCTAAACACTCCAACTTATGACCTGTGACTGCCTGCAAATTAAGTGAACAATTTTTTAGAAGTAAATGACTAAATAACTTAGAATAATCTACATAACTTATAATAGATTGGTATGCTCCTGTGTCCACCTCCATCTTCACCTCTTGGGTTTCAATTAAGAGAGAAGTAATAAGGCGAGTACTCTTACTCTCAGACAAATTGAAGATGTTGTTGACTCTTGTAAGGCTGCACTCATCATCGGTGTTGGCACTTATGGTCTTGATGTGCCTTCCTCCCGAACTCTTACAAAATTTAGCAAAATGGCCTCGAGACTTGCATAGATAACATGTTATTTCTTTGGCTGGACACTTGTATCTATGATGATTCCCACACTGTTGGCACTTGACGTTTGACTGACTGCACGTGTTTCACGAACCACTTTGACGTAATCTATTTTGTGCACCATGCGGGAGCTGGGGTTGATGCCTGCTATAAGATCTGTGTTGACTACTTCTGCCTTTGATGATGTTCACATGGTTAGGCTTTAGAATTTGTTGATCCTCTGAGATGAGTTCCAGTTTGATTGCTCTTTCGGTGACACTTTCGAACTTTGCGTCATCATCATCGAGCAATTTCTCTTGGATTTTTGGGTTATAGAGACCAAACATAAATTTGTCTCTCAGAGCTTGATCTAGAAACCCTCCGAATTTACAGTCACGACGATAAAGTCTTTTATGGGCTCACCTGCCTTTTGACTGCGCTGATAGAACTTAAATCTTTCTGCAATGGCAAACTTTTTTGGGGAATATAATTTGCGGAGCACTGACACAAGCTCGTCGTAGGACTTCGTATTTGGATTCACTGGAGCTAGTACTGTCTTTAGGGTTTTGTAGGCTTCGGATCCAATTAGGGTTATAAAAACGGACGTCTTTTTGCTTCGACCACATCATTGCATTTTAAATACTTTCCCAACCGGTCGATGTATTCCTCAAAGTCGTCTCCAGGGGCAAAAGTTTGCATAGACCCAAGTAATTCACTCATTTTGTTCGTTGTATCGACTGCCGGTACAAGATAATTTTTTGTATGGTAATACTTTTACCTCGTCTTCAAACTCTGACATAGGACGATTAGTAGATGATGACTTGAATTCTCACGTTTATCCTCGTCGCCAATATTATATCTTAACTTAAATGATTAGACAGACTTACTTTATTATAATAGGGGGATTCATGCAATGTCGTAAAACACTAGATAAGTTTATCTTTTGGATAAATTTATCTTTTGGTAAATGAACTGTCAAATTTTGTATGGGAAATGGTTTACGCAAATTGGATAAAATTATCTTAGGATTTTGTTGCGGAAACTTATACAAATTTATTTGGATAAACTTACACAAACGTCATTGCGACTTTAAGAATTAGACGTTTAATATTTGACGTTTAACGAACAGCTGATTCAATTACGCAGCATTTATCCAAAGAAATAAAAAGGACGTTCACGCAAACTTTTGCGTAAACTTATCTTTTTACACAATTGGTAAACTTATCTCGTTGCATGAATACCCTTAATATATTTATTCACGTTAAGAAGACCATGTGGTTCGTGTGACAGTCAGAATAAAAGGAAAGAAGCTTAAGCTAAAAATAAGGAAGTAACTTACAAATTATATAATTGTTACAATACTCAAAGTATACAATACTCGAAGTACATATAGTGCAAGAAGATTAGTAGTACTCAGCAGTCTAGTGCTTTTGAGTATAGCAAATATTTAACTATTTAACAAACTTGAACATTTTGTTGCATTTGCTTCACTATAACTTGTACCTAGCTGATTCTCATTCTTCATTATGAATATCTTGTTTCACTTGATTCCTTTTCTTCACTTGCTTCTTATCTTATTCTCTACAAAAAATCAACTGCTTTATTATCTTTCCCCTTACTATACGTTAGTATAGTTGGGATCTGATGTATAGATTTTGATATCCTTTTCGTAAATACTTTATTATTGGATGTGCAACTTGAGAATTAGGCATTATTAACTTCCTATAGAATCTCGTGATTCCTAATAAACTTTTAATCTGAGTTTCTGTTCTAGATAACCTTGGTTCTAGTATACCTTTAATTTAATTTGGATTTGGTCTTAAATCTTTTTTTGTTAGGAAATGGCCTAAAAATTGTGTTTCTGTTTTCATAAAAACAACTAAAAAAAATTGAACTTTTGATGGTACCTGGTCGGTGTTTTATAATTAAATAGAAAATATAACATTAATATTTTTAATTGTTCATAGTGCTCATAGTATTCGTTTTTTATTATGACCCATGTTCTATATGGATCATCGTGCCAAAATAACAGCCTCGCAGTGGCGAGATACAGAAGGCGGTTTTCGGATCATGAAACGTGAACCCGATAAAGAACAGGTGCATGTGTTTTGTTGCTATGTATGTTATTTGATGATCCATATGGCTTAATTAATTGTGATAATAAATAATTTTATTTTACACACATGATGTAACTAAGAACTAATGGGGGTTGTAAAAAAATTCAATCGAAAGTTATTTTGAAGACAAAAAAAACTACAACGCAATACTAAATATTGTTGAAAATCGTTTTTTCCGGTCGAATATCTGGATTATGACCACTGATTCACCGAACTAATTTTATTTTACACAAAATGATGTAGTCAATAATTGATAAAGTTAGTAGAGACATTCCTTTGACAATATTTTTTTAAACCGCCAAAAAAGTGCAAAGCAAAAGTAATAATAATTCGCCTCTAATATGTCTAAAACAAATAATGTTATCGACTCCGCAATAATATAATACGAAATACGCCCCAACTTTAGTTTTCAATTGATGACATATTGAACATTTGAAAAGGTCTTTTAAGAATTTCAATTAGGAATTTCCTTATAACAAAATAACATTGGGTGTCCAATTTCCTATGTCTCTGAATCTGCCTTTGAGTTTTCTGGAGTAGATTGTACTTCGGTTGTTGAAAGCTTTATGATGGTAAAATCTAATGCAGTTGGAATTGATGATATACACCCTGTTTTTATAAGAGCTTTACTGCCACTAAAGTACGTGACATTTCTTTTTAATGCTGTACTAACTACTGGCATATTTCCTTTGCTTTGGAAGCAAGCCAAGATAGTCCCTGTTCCAAAAACTCCTATGGGGAAAGAATACCGTCCAATCTCTATTCTTCCTTTTCTTTCTAAGGTCTTGGAAGGAATAATGCAAAAGCAAATCAATTCGTATCTAAGCAGAGCCAATATTCTAACTCCTTTCCAGTCCGGTTTTCGCCCAAAGCATAACTGTACGACAACACTAATTAACGTGACTGAAGATTTAAGGCAAGCAAGTAGAGTTTTTGGTTCTGCTGGATTTTTCGAAAGCTTTCGATACAATTGACCACTCGATTCTCATACGTAAGCTACTTCACCAAATTAATTTTTCATCTTCCGCAGCAAATTTGATACTATCCTATTTGAGTGAAAGAAAACAAGCTGTAAGTGTATCCAATACACTCTCTTCGTTTTTGCCTGTCTTGAAAGGTGTTCCACAAGGACCGATCTTAGGCCCAATCCTTTTTTCCATCTATATCAATGAATTGCCATCGATATTAAAATACTCACTTGTACAGATGTACGCAGATGACGTGCAGCTTTATTTGAGTAGTCCATTTGGTCTTATTGAAAACTGCGTCCATAATATAAATCAGGATCTTCAAAGTATCCATATTTGGTCCCAGCAAAATGGTCTCTTTAATCTTTTTGAACCCTTTGAAAACTAAATGCTTAGTTATTTCTAAGAAGTCTCTAGATCTCGCGTATTTGATTCTTAATAATTGATGATTCTTAATAATGTTGCTATTGATTTTGTCGAATCAGCTAAAAATCTTGGAGTCATTTTTAACAGGTCCTTAACCTGGGAAAACCACATTAATTCGACTGTTGGCAAAGCATACGGAGCCCTTAGAGTTCTTAGAGAATCCCAATACTTAACCCCGATAAAAACTCGAATGATGTTGGCAAAAACCTTAGTTATTTCTCTTCTTACATATGGTTGTGAAATTTATTGTAATTGTGATGCTGAGAGTCGACGAAAACTTATGGTTGCCTTTAACACCACGATAAGATATATTTATGGTCTTAAAAGATATGACCACATATCAGGCTTTCCCTCAACTTTATACAACATGCAGTTTAAGCATTTTCTACAGTACCGAACGCTTCTTCTTCTCTTTAGTATAAAACAGACGCATCAACCTCAGTACCTATATTACAGATTACAATTTTCCGCATCAAACAGATTGAACATGCTTAACGTCCCACGACATACCTGCCTTACATCCGAGCGGCAATTCTTTGTAAATTCAATACGCATATGGAACTCTTTGCCAAGTGATATAAGAAGACTTGAAAATGTTAAAATATTTCAAAACAAACTAAAACATTACTTTTCTTTGCTGTCAACGTGAGATTTTACCTTTAATAAATTAATAATTTAAAGCAACCAATTCTTGAAGTTCTTAAATTAAATTAAATTTGTTGTCTACTCAGTTTTCCTTTTCCTTTTAATTTTTATTGCATTCATATTTGATCTTAGCTTGTATGCTCAAATTGAAGTTAGCTTTTATTCTCAAATTTGTACATCTTAAAGCTATCACTCTTTAAAAGATATTGTATCTTACTGTGTATAGCTTCAATGAATTAAATAAATAAATAAATAAAATAAAAATAAATTTCCACGGGCACCAATGGGAAGGTACCAGCCTCTTTTTTTTCTGTTTCCATCTCTACTTGATCAGTCCTCTTTTTAATAATTTCATCCGAAGAAACTGCTGTTAGAAGTTTGCGGCTTTTTCTTTTAAATGTTGGTTTTGGTTTCGGACTTCGGTGGACGTTGTAATGGTTTTAGTGGCGTTGATAGTAGTCTTTTTCTGTATAATAGGAAATGTTTTGTGTTAAAAAAAAAAAGTAAAATTATCTATTATCTTACTCTTATCATTCGAAAAAGTGCATCACAATGAAATTCTGCGCTGTCCTCCTGAAAATCCATTGCAGATACCTTTGAAATTTGAAAGTCGATCTCAGAAGGTCCTTTCGGAAATGTTCCACCACCAGTTTCCTTTTGAGATCTATTGAATAAACTTTCATTTTTTTCCGAAGTTTTAAAGCGATTCCACTGATCCCGTATTTTTTTTCCGTGAAATCATATCCGGTGGCTTTGAATGTCCTTGCAATATTTTGCTAAATTTCGAATTTCGCTTTTCATGATCCATCATTCAGTTTGCTGTCAATGATTTCAGAATGTGGTTTTACGCATTCCAGCAACAACTCATAATGCCAAATTTCAATTATTTCTTACCAACTTAAACTTGACAATTGAAGTAAGGGGGTTAAAGATGAGTTTCATTTTCATGACATTAAAATATAAGTTGACGTTTGACTATAAGTTGGCTGTTAAATCGATTATATTAGACATTACAAACCTAAACCTCTTGAACTGTCTTAGACTTGAAGAACATCAGTCTAATAAAAGAAAAGCAACTGAGAGCAACAACCGCATCTATAGATTGTTGGACTTTACAAGAGGAGGGAACTATTTCACTGACGAGTTTGATGTTAGTAAATTGGTGTGGATTTTCAAGGCCAGATGTGATCTTATCTACCTTAATGGAATCAGATTTTCCGGAACGAAACATCCGTATGCAGTCTCTGCAACTTGAGAGAAGACGAAATTATTCAGCACTTTTTAGGAAGGTGCCCCGTACTAAGAGAATTCAGAACAAGATACTTTGAAAAAACTACATTAACTGAATATGAAATCATTATGTATGCTGAACGGAGAAAACATTGGCGATTGGGATAAGCTGATCAGATACATAAAAGTTGCCATCACTTATAGAAAACAAATCATCGATGAATTTAATTATAGTATCTAGTACAAATTAAATATATTTATCTTTTATTGAGATTATTAATTATATCCAAATTGCTTCTTATTGAATTATAAAAAATAAAATCCTTTTACAAACGTAATACATAAATCATTTAAATATGCAATTATTCATTAAAATTACCCGACAGACGACTTTTAAAGTCATTGTCATAGGTTTAAATATTTAACAAGAAAATTAAAGGAATTGTAAAGAAAATGTATTAATTTACTATTTACTATTAAGTTGAAAATAAAAACAATTACGATACAATACAATTACAATATTAGTAAGATTTTTTAATTAAAGATTACTTAATTATTTAAGTGATCTTTAAATGGACTTTAAATATGAAATAACATATTACAAACATAATATGTAGATATGGTTATTGAATTAAATGTAAGTTTGTATATATTTAAATGTAATCTTTACTATATAATAACTACATAGTATTAATAATATTATTCTACGTAAAAAAAGCTGTTTTAGCTATGTATTTTGTGCAGTAATCTGGACAAAATCTTTTAATTCTTTTCTTAAATTATTCTTTCTTATAAAACTTTTTTAGCTCGTAAAAATTCCGAATGTTTCAATATAAATCAAACAAATACCTATACATATAAACGTACATATAAATGAAAAGCTACATAATATACACCACTCCAATATGCCCGAAAAACCGTAAAACTTGGAAAATAAATAGCTCACAAGGGACATGGATGCCACTCCTCCTCATGCATTGTTAGACTTTTGTAGTCGCCCAGATGTGTAAATTTTACCTAAGCATATTGTAGGTAAGGACACTAGGACAGTCAAAAGAAGAAAAATATAGGAACAGGTGAAAACTAATGGGAAAATTTCACCACAAAAATCCGATACTTTCCATACCCATTGTCCTTTTATTGCAGAATGCTGGACCTGACTTTAAGGATTACTTTCCTGTCTCCATGAAATATATATAGTATAGTAACTTATATATCACGCAATGATCCTGTAATGATTAAGGATTCCGGTTAAAATATGGCTGATATCGTATATCTAATAAAGCTGCATTAAACAAAGAGCTGGCGTATATAAACATTCTCAAGGCAAAATCTTGAAATAATGTTACAATGCAACGTGAATGCATCGATATTATGTATGTAGGTAATTAATTATTTTATTGAAATAGCTTTTCTGTTTCGTTATCAAGTTTTGTCTTGTTTAATAGAGCATTTTTGATGAAATTGAATTATAGTTATCTTGGTATAGTTTTCATAAATTGGGGCGCTTTTTAAGCTTTTGTGTAGTTAACTCATAAACTAGTTGTTATTATTATTATGGAGTTGTTTTGTACTTCTCAATCTCTATGAAGTTGGAAATTACCTATCCCAGACTATGCCAAGGGATTAGCCTCTGTTGGGACATAGACCGTGTTCTAGCCCTTTAGTTTGAGTGGGTCGGTTGCAGGAATCTTCGAACGATGTTGCATGTTGCATGTTTAGTATTACTGGTTTTTGCATAACCTCTAGTGCGTCCTCAAGATTATGTTTCTTTAGTTGAAATATGAGGTTTTTGGGTATCAATCCTGTGGAGGATAATACATTACATATATTTTCTTAAATTCATTTGCCAAGTCAATGGGACCTATCAATAACAAAATTTAGAGACGACTTAAATATTTACGTAAAATGGACAGCAATGGTATATACTCTGAAATTGGTTTTAGTTAAATCTTAAGTTTTAAGAGCAAAAGTGTATTAGTGTGAGAGTGTGAAAGTACGAAAGTGTGGCAATGTGACAGGGTTGCGTGGTATTTTCACACGTTATATTAAGGTGTTATTTTGATGCATTTATGGCAGAAGCAGGGTTCTCCTCCAAATAATATTCTTTGTTCTGACACCTTGGTGGATATGCAAACCCTAACAACAACATGGCGTCAAATTTGAAATTTTTCACTCATTCATAAGAACAAAATCTTTAAATTTTATCAAAATCGTTAGAGCCGTTTACGCCTTTCGTGACGCCCCACCTCATGGCTACGGCCTTTTTTTAAGATCAACTTAATAATATATTTCCATTTAAAGTGTTTTTGGGGCTTAAAATCTGCAATTTTGAATATTTTTGCATGATTATTTGGAACAATTGGATTTGAGTGATTCTGCACTTGGAAAAAGTTTTAGATTTTAGAGTTTTGAAAAAAGGGGCCGGGGGAGCATTTTAATGAAATGTTTCATACTAAAAATCAATTTTAAGAAACGAAAACTTGGAACAATTTAGAAGGACCTAGAAAAAGTTTTAAAATTTTGGATTTCTAAAAGGCGGGGCCAAAATTGAAGTTTTATTTAATAACGTAAAAATTTGTATGTATTTTTGTATTGTTGTATTGTAATTGTTTATTCAAAAAAAGACATAGATTTCTTTAAATATATATAAATGAATATATGTAAAATTAAAATTAAACATCGAATTTTGCATCAATGGATCGGTTGACCCGTCTGACCCAAAATATAACAGATGTAGTTCTTTGAATACAGGGCATATTCCGAAAAAGTGTATAAATGTTTCGTCTTCTCTCAGGTTACACAGGGTGCATTGAGTGCTTCTGTTGTTGGTTGGAAATGTACCGTTCAAATACAGGATTCCTCCTCTTGCTTTAAAGATCCATCCTATTTCGGATGAGATCCTTTCTTCCTGAAGGTATCTGCTTCCGTCGGTGTAGTTGAGAGCATTATACAGTCCATGTGAGGTTGACGCCTGCGCTCTTTGAAATGCCACATCCCATTTTCTTTCCATTATTTGTGAATCAGCCAATTCAATTGCATTCTGGAATAACCTGCTGTTTCCAACAACCTCCTGGATTTGCCTTCCTTCTAGTACACTCGTCCATTGTGTAATCCAGTATATATTTTTGTCCACAATTATATTCGCTAATATATGCGGTAGACGGTTTTCGTCATATACGTTGAATACCTTCTTGATGTAGATCATGTGACATTTCATTGTGTAGATAAAAAGAGATTTCATTTTAAGTTCCAAGGTAAGCATATAGTTTGGGGATGATGTTGGGACTTTCATGATTTTTTTTAGAAAATATCGTTGAACCTTTTCCATTTCATCGAATTGCTGATGTCCCCAAGCTTGTGCCCCATACCCCAAAATTGATCTTGCAACTGCGTTAAACAATTCTAGTTTTGAGGAATTACTGATGTCCTTCTTCGTGATAAAATTATGCCAAGTCAAGTTTAAGCTCGTTTTTGCCTGCTGTGCTCTTTCATTGAAATGCTCGGTCATACTTAATCCTGGTGTAAGCCATAAACCCAAGTATCTATACTTGTTGACAACCTCAATTTCTTCCGTTCCGAGAGTCCATTTTTCTAGAATACTTCTTCTGCCTCTGTTCGTCTAAGTTTTTTATTGTAAAAAAAATAGCAAAAAAAAGACAAAGAAAATAAAATTCAACCACTTTGTTCGAGAATCTTTTAAATTATATTTTTTGTTATGTCATTTTATATGGGTACAGTCGATTTGTACAATAATTTCATTAATTTTCTTGTAGCTCCTGTAGCTCAGTTGTGGACTGTATTTTAGGTGTGTTTCATTAAGATGTTGGAATGTCCTCTCTCCGTACGTAAATAGTACTTTTGCTTGTACTTTCGTACATTCTCCCGCCTCGCAACGAGAATCCTATTTTCATCCTTGGCTTAGTAGGTTTACACACGACGGTACGAAAAAACGCAGCTTGGCATCACTGTTGCAGTTTACATCTTTGGACACTGCATTACCGGCATGATCGGCTAATGGCTCGCCATCTGTTTATGTCGTCATCTTCTACTTATCTCATTCAAAATGTACATGAAAAGAGACAAATTATTAATAAATGTTATTTGACATATAAGACAAACACAACAGACAAGGTCAACAATAATCTGTACGAGAAACATGAGAATGGTGATTGAATTTCTCATAATTATGTTTTATGTATGTATGTATCTCTCGTTTTTACTAATTGTTTCAATGAACGAGCAATAGTAAAACTATAGTAAGTACAGTCTATAGCTATACTGATGTAGGGGAGAGGGGGGCACGTTTGAACGCGGGGTACCTTTGAACATGGCTAATCAAATCTTAACAAATAAATATTTCAAAGTGCGAACTTAATTTTAAACATGGGAATACTGATATCTTTACACGTCAACGATTTTGCGGAGCCTCTCTTATGTTCATCTGACAGTAGCTGTTTATGCAGTTTTTATGCCTAAATTGAATTTTTGAAATATTTTGTTTGTAAAGGTTTAAAATTTGTTTGCTAAGGTTTTCGTTTTTGAAAAATAAATATTAAGTTCACACCTTCATTTTGATTAACACAAAGGTACAGTTCTTGATAAATATGTTAGGTATAATAAGTATGGCCGAGTTTTATGTTTTTTAGCATGTTGGGGCAGTTTTGAACGAAACAGGCGGGGCACCTTCGAACGGGTTTAAAACTAGTTGTTAAGGGCTTTAAGATTTAAGCTTAAATCAGACTTTTTGCTTCAAAAATTTTGTTTTAATCTTTTTATTTCCAAAAGTCTACTTTTTAACTAGTGATTTACACCCTTAAAAAGATTTTAAATCATATTAAAGTTTTTTGTGTTTTCAGCTTCTACATAATTAATTTATTCATACAGTGTATTCTTTCCTTCAATAGATAAGCTCTAATACTCACATTATTAACTTTTGAAAATAATTATAAATACTTCCGTTCAAAAGTGCCCCAGGTAAATTCAAACCTACCCCACATGTGATGTACCTTTGAACATAAGGACCTACTTTGTATTTTAATAAATATAGAATATAAATCTTTATTAAATTTAATCAAAAATGGATTTAAATTAAACTTTAAATACATATCTCGAAGTGGCAATATCTTACAGGTCAATAATTTTATCACACTGGGTTTTTGGAGACTTTAAACCAAAAAGTGTTCAAAGGTGCCCCCCTCTCCCCTAGTTATTGCCGTGTCGTGTGCTTGATGTAAATTTGTTGTCGTAGGTTCGTGTTCGGTTCGTGGTATTTTGGTGGTCGTTTCGGTGGTGCGATTTATTGTAATTAAATAATTAAATTCGGTAATTAAATTTGATGAATTAAATCCAGGTAAGTTTGTTGATGTGAAATTATTTATGATTTTTTTATATTCATGTTTACGGAGTGAGCGCGAGTTAATGATCATTATATCATTTTGACTAAGCATTAGAAATAAATACCTAAGATAAGAAAAACAAAGAAAAGCAAAAGATAACAAATGTTTGTACACAAACCAATAAAAAGATACCTAAGCATTCAAAATAAAAGATAAAAATTTATTTAAGCAATAAATATATTTATGGTCACGTACACAAGTATATTCATTATTAGTCAGTGTAACAGTGTAACAATATATTTTGTATTAAATAAAGAGCATCAGCTCAGTAATTAAATATTTTAAAATAAAAGTGTTCATTGTTCATTAATTGGCGATCTTGCCAGGAGGAATTTAGTATATCTCTATATTCCACGGGCTGACCAAATTAAAGTGTAAAATTTCACTAAGAAAACTTTAAACAAATAAAAACTTTAAAGTGCAAAATCAATTCAGTGAAATCTTTGAAGGACGGAAGACAAATATTTCTTACCTACATCAAGAATATTTAATTCTATGTGAGTATAGTGTTGAGAGTAATTAACTCAATATAATATTCAGTGACTGAAAATAAAAAATAAAACTACGGAACGTGTATCTACATATGAATAGAGCTTTTCGGGTTAATTTAATTCAGTGACAAAATATCAAGTTGCATCAATATAATTGAGCTTGAGAATTTAAGGTTGTATCAACATAAATATTGAGCCTTATAAAACCAATAAATTTAAATTAAAACAAATAAATAATAAAATAAAAATGGATCAGAAGATTGCAGATATCTTAGCAAGACTACAGATAGTCGAAGACAGAAATAAAAAAACTATCAGAAGAAAATTCTGTATTAAAAAATGCACTGCACAAGCAGGAAAGGTTAAATGATGATTTTATCAATAAAATCCAAACGATAAATAAAACAATTACTGTTGTTCCAACCAATGTTCCAGTGTTAACAGAAGTTACCACAACTTACGAAAATGGTAGTGAAATCCAACTAGAAGCTTTTAAAAGTTTAAAAGAATTTAACGGAGAAAAGGCAAACTATAGAATTTGGAGAGAAGAAGCTACTAGATTGATGGATAGTATAAAACATTTTCAAACTCACCCCAAATACGCTGCAGCACTTACAATAGTGAAATCCAAAATCCAAGGCAATGCAGCAAATATTTTGGCAAATCACAATACGATATTTAATTTTGACGCTATGAAGAATAGATTAGATTACACGTATAGTAACCAGGAACCACTTTACGTTCTACAAGATAAACTAAAAAATCTTAGACAAGGTAAAGATAATTTAACTGATTATCACGATAAAGTGAGTTGTGCTTTAAATCAAATCATGAGTAAGATATTGATGAGTGGGGAAAGTGATGGCGTCAACCAAAGAATGTCGCAGCATGCAATGGAGGACGCAGTAAGAACATTTATTGATGGAATAAATGACCATTTTACTAAAGGAGCGTTATACACAGCATCAATCGTAGATCTGGAACAAGCTTTCGCAATAGCAAGAAAAATAGAGCATGACAACAATTATAGAAACATGCACATCGTAAAAAACTTCAGTGAAAACAATACTAGAAGACAACATCATGATGAAAAACATGAAATACGTCCTAACATAATTCATGGACAAAATAATAATGTGAATAATATAAATTCAGTGAACAGAAATAATAATTATATGCAACAAAATAATGCAAGCAGAAATCCATTCAGAAGTCAACAAAATATACCGATGGAAGTTGATAATCGAGGAACACTACAACCCCAACGCAGATTTGAACCACAGCAGAGACAGCAGTTCTACAATCAACATACAATCAAACGAGAACGAGAAAATTCGGGTCAAGTGAGAACCTACAGCAATGAAGCAGCGGCAACACCATTTAAGCAGCAACGTGTCAACAAGCACACACTGAAGGATTACTATCCATACACTGAAGATGAAGATGACAACTACTCTATAGAAGGAAATGGTACTCAGGTAAATAATTTAAGAAAGGACCATTTAAACTAATAGATGGGTTGCTCAGCCTTAATTTAATCAGTAAATTCACAAACAAAAAATATAAATTGATGATAGATACGGGAGCAACCCATAATTATGTAAAGAAAGAATGCAAAATCAGTGAAAATATTAAAATAAATAAAGTAAAAATGAGAAGTATACACGGATATACATTGATAGAACATAAGCGTGAAATAGTTGTATTCGGACATAATTTAACTTTTTATGAACTAGATGATATCGATGGATTCGATATGATACTAGGCCTAAACGGTTTAAAAATATTAAAAGCAAAAATAGATCTTATAAATTTAGAAATTATCAGCATGTGTACTGAGAACTCTGTTGAAGATACAAAACTTAATTATTTAATAAAAAACGAAGTAAATGAAAAATATAAGGAAAGAATAGATTTATTAATGAAGGAAAATTTTAGTATAGGGCCACTCCCATTTACAAATACTTCTGAGTGTACAATACGCACACAGAATAACAATCCGGTTTATGTGAAACAGTATCCATACCCGATTGCAGATAATGAATTCGTGAACAAAGAAGTTCAAAAACTTTTAAATGAAAATAATATTCAAAGGAGCAATTCTCCATATAACAGTCCCATCTGGACAGTTCCTAAAAAAGGATTTGATGAAAACGGTAGACCGAAAAGAAGAATGGTCATTGATTTTCAAAAATTAAACTCCCAAACAATTGCGGATAAATATCCAATTCCGGATGTGAATATGACCATCCAAAACTTAGGTAAAGCAAATTACTTTACAACATTAGATTTAGAATCAGGTTTTCACCAAATAAAGATAAAACCAGAAGATAGAGAAAAAACCGCATTTGCAGTAAACGGTGCAAAGTATGAATTTAAAAGAATGCCATTTGGATTGAAAAACGCACCAAGCGTATTTCAAAGATGTGTAGACGATATATTAAGAGAATTTATGGGAAAATTCGTGCATGTCTATATAGACGATGTTCTTATTTATTCACATAGTGAAGAAGAGCATATGCAACATATAGAATTAGTATTTGCAGCTTTAAATAAAGCAACACTCAAAATTTCAGATGAAAAAAGTAAATTTTTCCAAACAGAGGTAGAATACCTAGGACACATAATAAAAAATAATAGGATATGTACTAATCCAGATAAAATCAAAACTATAGAAGAATTTCCAATACCTAGAAATATAAAAGAATTGCGAAGTTTCTTAGGACTTACAGGATATTATAGGAAATTTATAAAGAACTATGCATATATAAGCAAACCACTTACAAATCACCTTAGAAGTGATAATGGTAAAATAACCGCTAGAATGAGCGAGAAAATTGAAATAAAATTAGACGAAACGGCAATAGAAGCCGCAAATAAATTAAAGAACTCATTAAAAGAAACAGTTGAACTATTTCAACCTGATTTCAATAAACCCTTTGAACTAACTACAGATGCATCCAATATAGCATTAGGAGCAGTACTTAGTCAATTTAATAAACCAATTTATTTTTTGAGTAGAACATTAAATAAAACTGAGGAAGAATATTCCACGAACGAGAAAGAACTATTAGCCATAGTATGGGCATTACAAAAATTACGTAACTATATATATGGAATAGCAGATCTAACCATATATACGGATCACCAAAGTTTGACCTATTGTATTTCAGAGAAAAACCCAAATTTAAAATTAAAAAGATGGAAAGCCATTATTGAAGACTACGGAGCAAAATTAGTCTATAAACCAGGTAAAGAAAATGTCGTAGCAGACGCATTATCTAGACAGGAAGTTCACACTAGTACAATTGAGACTGTACATTCTCAAGAAAGTTCCAAAGAAACACTTATCAAACACGTGAACCAACCATTAAATTTTTATAACACACAAATTATCCTGCAAAAACGATAAGAATATTAACGAATTCAAAACAATAAACTTATTTCCAAAGAAATGCCGACATGAACTCACATTCAAAAATAGCAAGGATCTTACCGCACAATTGAAAGAAATACTAAGCGATAAGCACATAAATGCTATACATAGCGATTTAAAACTCATACATGAGCATGAAAAAGTGATCACTGATACTTTCAACGTAAATATAGTCTTCACACAGAAATTACTCGAGGATGTGAAAGAAAGAGATAGGCAGGTAGAAATCGTAAGAGAAACTCATGATAGAGCACACCGAGGTTATAAAAATAACATGCGTGAAATCCTGGAAAAATATTATTGGCCGGAGATTAAAGCCAATACGAAAGAATACAACAATAAATGTATTTCATGTTTGTATGGACGATATGAACGTCACCCCAATAAACAAACGTAGAGAACGCGAAACTCGTAAAAAATAGAATAGACGATGTTTACCCTATTTAATAATTTTGAATATATGTACCATGTAAAAAATCTAACTGAAATAATAGAACCCTTTGTAGGAATTGAAAATAAAGTTTTAGATTTAACATTAGAAGAAGAATTCTGGTCAAATAAAATAAAAAATATTATTTCACAATTGCAAGAGCATAGGAATAGAAGAAGCATTAACTTCCTAGGAAAAATATTAAAATATGTATACGGTAATCCAGACCACGATGACCTAGTAGCAATCGAAAACGGTATAAATAACTTAGTTATTAACAATAATAAACAAAGATTGATAAATAAAGATATTCAGGAGAAATTAAGCTCTTTGAAAGATAACAATATACATTTAATATTGGAGAATACCTATTTAGAGTTGTCTAACTTAATGAAAGGCATAAATTTAGCAAAGAATAATATATTCTTCAGTGAATCAGTTAATATGCAAGATATTAAAGAAATAATCAAACATGAAACGTTAAATTTACCCATTATTAATATATTGGAATATAGTGAAATATTCACAGCAATAACTAATGATTTAGTTGTGCTAATATATAAATATCCAATTATCATAAACAAATGTAACCTTTATCAACTTACACCCATTAGTAACAAATTTGGCAAACCAAATATAAAAACAAATATAGCTTATTGTAATAATAAAGATTTTATTCAAAATAAATGAATGTAAGAATTATTTAAATAGAAATATATGTAAAATTGATCATAAAAAAGACAATTGTACTGAAGAAATCTTAATGAATAAAGAATCCAATTGTAAAATGCTATTAGAATACAATTTACCTATATATCAAATAAATGAAGGCATAATTCTTATAAATGGTAAAAATACTGTAGAAAATAAAGAAATAAATGGCATAAATTTAATAAAATTTGAAAAATCAGTAAATATAAATAATTATACTTATATAAATAGACATGAGGAACTTAAAGAAGCCTTGTTAATTAAACACAATAATACTATAAATATCAAAGAATATATTAGAAGTAAAACAAGTCATGCTTTCGACAATATAGATGAATTAAAACCCTTTATTATACCTTATGAAGAAAATATCTTTAATATTATACATATTGTAATACATGTTGTAATATTCTTAATAATCAGTGTTATAATATTCAAACTATCAAACTTGTTAATGATATGTATCAAAAAAAGAAAAGAAAATTGAAAAATTATACAAAGAACAGTTAGAATTATTAAGATTACAACAAAATTGTTAAGATTTTCGGGACGAAAATTTTTAAGGGCGGAGGGAGTTAATGATCATTATATCATTTTGACTAAGCATTAGAAATAAATACCTAAGATAAGAAAAACAAAGAAAAGCAAAAGATAACAAATGTTTGTACACAAACCAATAAAAAGATACCTAAGCATTCAAAATAAAAGATAAAAATTTATTTAAGCAATAAATATATTTATGGTCACGTACACAAGTATATTCATTATTAGTCAGTGTAACAGTGTAACAATATATTTTGTATTAAATAAAGAGCATCAGCTCAGTAATTAAATATTTTAAAATAAAAGTGTTCATTGTTCATTAATTCGCGCGCGCATTCGGTATTTTAATTTTTCGCGATCGCGGTGTGTGCTTGAATAGTGTGAGTGCATTTTTTTTTTGTTTTATTTAATTTATATTTCATTTATAATTGGGCTTCAATGCCTGTATTATTAATATAAAATTAAATTAATTTCTATTATGTGTATATAGAAAGTATATGGCGTGATTTGTAATCCCTTGGCGTCTATATACAAGTTATGTATTAAAATATAACAGCCGAGAAGTAAAGTTTCCAGTTGGAATGTGTTCGGTTTCCAATTGGAATTTATCGGGAAGTTTGTTTACTTTTGAATTGAGTGAAAGTGAAAAGTGACAATAATACTCAAAACAAAACAAAATAATTCGAGTATTTTAAAGTTGAAGTAATTCAAAGTGGATTTCAGTGGTTTTATTATATTTTGATTTGTGATAATTGATGAAATAATTATTGATTAATTAAATCGGCGCGATGTATATAATTAATATAATTATTTGTTGTTGTGAAATTAGTGATTTATGCAAATTAAAGTTGATGCGGTGTATTAATAAATTTTGTTTGTTAAATTCATGAATTGTCTTCGGTGAATTATTTTGAGATAATTTTGATCGATAGTGGTTCGTTTTTTTTTTTTTATTTCTTTTAAAGCGGTTTGAAATGATTTGAATTAATTTTGATTTGTTTAAGTTGATTAAATTTTTAAAATCGTTGATTTGTATTTATTAATTTTTAATAAATTAATAAATTATTAAATGAAGATTTGATTGATGTGTTTTAATTTATCGTAGAATTATCTGAATCGATAAAATTATTTATAATTTGCAAATTCCTGTGTGGTGATTTTGAGATTTTTTTTTTTTGTTTTTTCAAATAAATAATTTAAAAATGATTATGAGTTTTTTTATTTATTTAATTGTGATTGTTGGTTTCCTGCATTTGATTGTTTAGATGATGGCGGTCGGTCCTGGAGATTCGTTTGAAGGTAGAAGACAGATTTTCGCGATCGGCCTTTTCATATGTCCAGTTTTTGTCTTGACGGTAACTACACGTACTAGTCCGTCCGATCCTGCATGGGTACCTTCTATTCGTGCGAGATTCCAGTAGGTCGGTGGAAGTCGTTCGTCTTTTAGCAGAACTAAATCTCCAATCTTCGGCATTGCTTGGATTTTCATCCATTTTGGACGCTGCTGAAGCCTTGCGAGGTATTCGGAATTCCACTTCCGCCAGAATCCTTCCGCCAGCGCTTGAACACGTTTCCACTGGTCGATGTGTGTAACATTTTCGTTGGTTTCGCCTTGAGGCACGGCGTATAATGATTCACCGACTAAGAAGTGCGCAGGGGTGAGCGCATTTAAATCGTCGAGGCTGTCGGAGAGAGGGCATAGGGGCCTCGAATTCAGACACGCTTCTATTTGTGCTAGAAGCGTAGCGAGCTCCTCAAATGTTAGGCTTTCAATTCCAACTACTCTTTTTAGATGGTACTTGACCGATTTCACACCTGCTTCCCATAATCCACCAAAGTGTGGAGAAGCAGGAGGAATAAAATGCCAATCGGTACCGTGATTTGCTAAATTTTCCGCGATTTCCTTCCAGTCATGGCTTGCTTCTTTCAACATCTTAGCTAATTCATTATTCGCGCCAACGAAATTAGTTCCGCAATCGCTGTATATTTTCTTGCAGCTTCCTCTTCTTGCAACAAAGCGTTTGAATGCTGCTAAAAATGCTTGGGTTGTCAGATCTGACACAACTTCCAAATGTATGGCCTTCGTAGCCAAACATATAAATACTGCAAAGTAACCTTTTAGAATTTTTGCTCCGAGTGCCTTCCAGGATTTTATTTCGATTGGTCCGGCGTAGTCGACGCCCGTATGGCTGAAAGGTCGAGACATCCTAACTCTAGGTGCGGGCAAATTTGCCATTAGTTGTTGCATTTCGGATGCCTTTTGCCGGAAGCAAGAAGAACATCTATGCAGCTGATATTTGACACTTCTTCGTATTTGGCCAATCCAATATTTTTGACGAATGTAGCTTATCATTTGTTGGATGCCACCATGAAGAGTGTTTTTGTGGGCATCTCTGACAACTAAACGTGTAAAATGATGATTGGTTTGCAACAAAATCGGATGTTGAGCATCGTAAGAAAGGAGGGAGTTCTCCAAACGCCCCCCTACACGTAAGATACCATTTTTATCGATGAATGCATTCAACGAACGTAGGTTTTTAGGAATCTTATTTTCTATAATTTGTTGCATATCATTCTTGAACATATCCTTTTGTGCTGCTTTCACGACAATCAGTAACGCTGCTTCTAATTCTTTGGAACTAAGTGAACCTTTGATAGGCCCCAACTTCGGTCGACATTTGACGGTAAAGCGACAACAGTAAGCGATGACTCTTACAACCTTGAGTAGACTCGAACAGTTGAAAATAGTCTGCAAGAAACAGTCGTTTTCATCTACATGTATAGTAAGTACATTTACCTTGCGCTTTTCTTCTTCGGTGTCGATGTCGATGGTCTGATGCGGGGCATCGAATTCCCATTGTAGCCGTAAGTACTCCGGACCGGTCCACCAAACTTCTAACGACTCCAATTCAGACGGAAACACACCTCTGGACGCCAGATCGGCTGGGTTATGAAGCGTTGCGACATGTCCCCAGGAATCGATCCCCACTAATCGCTGGATTTCCGACACACGGTTGGAAACAAATTGTTGTGGACGCCTGGCCACATATTCCATAAGATACATTCCTAGAAAAATAATTAAATTAAAATGGTTAAGGAAATTTTAAAGTTACATGCAATTATAAACTTACCATTTTACCGAGATGTTCGCTGCTCGGCTCGCCGTCCTGTGTCTGTGTCTCTTCCTTCCTATCCTAAAATAAGAAAAAGAAGGTTAACTCTACGAGCCATTCATTATATATAGTTGAAGAAAGAAACCTGGGTTGTCATTGTGGATTGCGCACTGGCTGAACAAATCAGCTGATAAACCTGATTGCACAAGGATAGGTAGTAGACACATGAGAATGTCGAAGTATGTGTGTATTTATGATTTTACCTCCTTGTAGCACGTTTTATATTTGTTTTTCCGTTTCAAGTGACAGTTTTTAGATACCAAGTTGAAAGTACTCCGCAGAGTTTCTAAGTGTGAAAAGTGTTTTGGAACTTTACAAGCATTGACCTAGGTCAATGTTTACAAGCGTTTGACAATGTGTTTAGACGATGAAACATATTTCCTTTTTATAATAACTAACATTGAAGAAATTGGTTATAGCATTGAAAAGAAATAAGGACAGTTCATGTTACAAGTTTATTGCAGTAATCGCATGAAACTTTTGTTTTAAAATTTAACCCGATGAGAACAAGGTGTTAACTTTTTTGTTGCTAGCGCCCTCTATTGGGTAGGAGTAATAGAATTCGTAGGTGACGTTTCTGAAATGTCAGTAAAAAGAGAGAAAATAAATAAAAGTTCACCACTACATTGATATGATAAAATACATTGGAAAAAGTAGTATAAATGACTAGCGGAAGATTGGGATCGGATGATGTCCAAATGATGTGGGAGGAGGAAATATGAAAAGGTGGTATGTTCCATGCTGAAATCCATGACATTGAAGTAGAGAGATACTATTTGAAAATTTCACCGCCGGTTGACCAGATTCCGATTGTGCGAAAATTTTAAAATAGAAATTTTTTTTCTTCTCAATACAAATCGTGAAAGAAAAGTCTAACGTTGTAATAATTACTTACACGATTATTCAAATACTTACTTTGTACAAAAAAAAACCGGGGATTTTCAATTAAAAAACAAAAAAAATTTAAACAGTGTATAAAACTGCAATTGGTTGCCAGTATAATCTACATTTTAAATCTGGGCGGTCCCGAGTTGCCAGTGGAGCACTGGGCCGCCACACCATTTCTTTTTTTTTATTAAATTTATGTGAAATAACATACATTAATAAACTACAACCCAGCTTATGATATACAATTCAAATTCATAAAAAACTAAACGCCGTTGGATGAAATTCAGTTTCTTCGGATCCCATGTGACAGGAGAACCGATTTGTATCCTATAACGCCCAGCGCTATATCAAACTGCCGTACAGTCCGTAGCCTCCTGCTTTTTCGTCACTGAATTGGAGCACGAGGATTTCTGTGGACGATAATCGGGAGAAATTTTGTTAGTCGTAACAACAACTGCTGAACTGGGTATTTATACCAACCGACTACGAATCCCGCGCCCGGAGGAGTTCCAATTCAGATCCCATCTGCCGGAACCAACCAAAATAGATTCTACAGGCGGTACTGTGAGTTGAAAGCGATCCTGTAAAGTAAATAAAAAAAAAAGGTATTATAGATCTATATACAAGAAAAAAAGCATTTGTGCAAAAATACCGATTCCTGTTTTCCGTGTTGTTCGATACCCGAACTTTTGTCAAAACTATAAGTGGCGTTGAAGTTTTTTATTTGTTTCTTTATTAATTTGTTAATTTATTTATTTATTTCTTTTTTTGTTTTTATTATATTAATAATTTATTTATTTATTTCTTTTGGTTTTTATTATATTAATATTCAATATTATTTTTGTAAGTGAGAAGTTGTGTTTCCTCCGTTTTCTCTCGCGTTTTAAAACTGTTGTTTAAAGCTGATAGACCACCTTCAAAGAGCTCGTTGTAGGTAGGGAATTAGGCTTACGAAAATCGAAACTTTAATTAGCCAGAGTACCAAAAAGGGTACTATTAAAGACCTCCGTTGGGAACATCTCTGTCACCTTGATTTTTGCTTATTTTTTTTCTTGTTTTGATTGTTAATTTTTTTGGTTGAGATACCTATAGAGTAAATGGTAAAATTTTTAGGTCAACATAATAAGACAAATTGTTTTGTTTTCTCTTTAATTATTTCTTTAATTACCTTTTTGATGATTTTGTCTAAATATATAAATAAAACTTCGAATAACGCCGTTGAATGAAGAATTTGTGTTTCCTTGTTTCGTGTGAACGAAACATGATTTTCTAAGGACATTATTTTCAGGGGTGCCGATGGTAGCAGAATAACGACGGTGAAGATGGTGTGACTGGAACGCGGTAATCACCTTTTTTTTTGGGGAAATCCAAATTTGCCACGGATTTCTATGGTTGGGTGGGTTGGCAACACTGCGATAACATCTGCAGTGCCTTGAAGTAGTGATTGTCCGTCTGTGGTCGTTTTTTGATAGTTTTTCTCTAGGCCTGATTTATGTTTTGTTTGCAGGTGAGGTTGAGTTTCGGGGGCAAGATCCCCCCCATTCCGGCGAGCTAATGTCGTGCTATGCAAGCAGGCCGCGTCCCCCGGAACTTGACATTCTATTTCCTTTTTCGAAACCCTTCCTAACCGAATTTCCTATCCTTTCCTTATTTTTCCAGCCCTACCACGTCCAACGTATCCCATCCTCTTGCCTTGCAACAAATGGCGCCCAACGTCTTAGCTTTTTTGCCAAGATTTTTGTAGTTTTCGTTTTTGTGAAAGTTAAACCAAACTTACTGTGGACTTTCAAAACTCGTAAGTCTGCATCAGGAAAGTCATAGACATACCTGGATGTATCGCGACGAGTGTTTGGAAGTTCACAGCGACTGCGGTTAGTGATTGTGTTGGCGTTTATTTGGAGTTGCTGCAAAGTTTTCAACATTCGTAAGTCTGCATCAAGAAGGTCTCTGACGCACTTAGGTGTATTGCGACGAATGTTTGTGAACTTGCCGTGCCAACGGATAACGTCTTTTGTCATGTTTTTCCTTAAGCCTTTCCTTGCTTATTTTTACTTTTCTATTTCAATTTTCAATTTCCTTCCTAATTTGTCTAGTCTCGTTAGAGTTTTGATTTGGACACAGTGGCCGTGTTTGGCGAATTGTCGAACATCGATGCACTGTCCCAACTTGAATTTTTTTGAGTTTTTTTTCGTTTTGCGTTTCTCTCACCGTTTCATGTCTTCTTGCAAAGTCCTTTGAGACTGACAAGAATTGCGGGAACGGTGAGGAAAACCACCATTTATCGTTCGTCATTTCTTTACTTTATGTCTTTTCTTTTCTACCTCACTACTTCAAGGGATTTAAATACGTCCGTCTGCAGTCTTATTTTTCAGAGATTCCGTCAGTAAGGTCATACCATGTCGCTAAGAAACCACCAGAGACGCTACTTGAAGCACCCCGTATTCATATGAAAAAAAAAACAAAGAGCACATCCACTTTAAAAATTAAGTTTGTTGAAAAAAAAAATAAATTTAAATTTTCAAGAAATCTTTCCAAAAGTCCAAATTTTCCTAGAAGAAAAACATTTAAAAAAAAAATCAGCGTTTTTACTTATATTTTTCAATTTTTTTTTGTTATTTATTATTTATTATTTATTTATATTTTTTTTTGGTATACATTTTTTTTTTACGTACTACTTTCGTCCTACCTTCGTAATTTTACTTGTTTTCGAAGAGAAAAACTTAACGTTAATATCACTTCGAAAGTTAGTGAAATTTATGAGTATCTTTTATTACTTAATAGCTTAACGTTTTTTTTAAGGAAAAATCGATTTAAGTTTGATAAGTAGTTTTTTTTTGTTCATTTATTTTTTTTTGTTTATTGGTTGAATTTTTCTACATTTACCTTACACATAATTTATATCCTTACACTTAATACTTAAATCTATTGATTTTTGCTAATTTACAGTTTTTCCCTTACCAAAGTAAAGCACATTTCGTAATCCAAATTTCTACGTTTTGGCATACTTTTTGAGTAAAAGAAACCATTTCATAAGAACACTCACCATTTCTACTCTACTTAAATATTGTTTGTTCTAACTAAATTATTATTTTTCGTGTAACAGTTTTTGTTACAAGTTTTGTTTTCGAGTTAATTTGTCTTAATTTCAAAATTGAAAATGAATCCCACCGGTAAAGACGAAGACGACCGTATAAACAGATTCATTAGGGAATCTGAAATTGAGGATAATGTCAGATTGACTAGGTCAGTAAGCCAGCAATTAAACAATACCGAGAGGCGGCGCGTAATGCATTCTCCTCTCACATTTGAAAGACCATCATTCCGATCATCATCCAATTTACCCGCTAGTTCAGGTATTCCCATCGATAACCTTCAGGCCAACATTTCTCGGGAATCAATTCCTACTCCTACTTACAGTCAACTTAGTGGTTTGGGGGCTGAAACGTTGCCAACTCAACGTGGTGAAAGCTTCGGCTCTTTGAACGAAACAGTGATGCCCACAACTGGTAGGGTTTCTGCTTCTAGACCCACTAGCAAGGGTGGTTCTAGAGATATATTGGAGAGTCTATCCCAAAGACCAAGATCAGATAATAGAAAGGAAAAAGAAATTTTTTCCGAAGACTTGAAGGCATACATAAATTTAGCCGTCGTAGATGCTTTTTCCTCATGCAAATATTCAATTCAATCAGAAATAACCAACTCTCTAAAGGATGAGATTCAGCTTCAGCTGGGAGGATTCCTCAAAGAGTTGAATCTTGGAAAGCCTACTCCACCAAATGATGAACAAATACTTAGACCGACAGTATCTTCATATAATTTTCCACCACCAGTTCATCAACCACCCACCCAACGTCCTCAGCCTGATCCAAGCCGAAGTGCGTTCGTCCCTTCTGGACAACAACGTAACAGACCGTCAGAACAATTTAGGCGAAGTCAAGATAGAATAAACCAACCCAGTGAATTCCGTGAAGCTCACCAAGCTCCGCCTAGAAATCCACCGAATCCGCAAGTACCATACTACCAACTCCCTTTTGCATCTCATTTGTTGACTTCTGGATTTAAAGCTCCGATCAAAATCAACAAATGGGGTCTTAAATTTGAAGGCCCACCGTCAACTCTGACGGTGGAAGATTTCATTTTTAGACTTGAGACGCTACAGAGCCAATATCAGTGTCCATGGACTGAAATATTGAGAGATTTCCATCTCTTGCTTGCAGGAAATGCCCACGACTGGTTCTGGCAGTTTCAGAGAGATAACTACCAGCCCAACTGGCCTGTGCTTAGAGACGCTCTGATGCGTCAATTTAAAAACCCTCGATCAGATTACGAAATAATTCGCGAAATAACTGATCGTAGACAGGGATTTTCAGAAAAGATCGATGACTTCTTTGTGGCTATCAACAAAATAAAGTCGCAATTAAGAATACCGATTCCGGAGGTGGAATTGGTGAAGATTCTCAAAAAGAATTTAAATGACCGATTTGTAGGTTTGATATATCCTATGCCCATATTTTCCTTAGATCAGCTGAGGAATGCCTGTAAGGATGTAGAGACAGCATTTCCGAAAAAAGATAGAGAGTTTTCTAAACCACCCGTAAGACAACCAGTAAAATATATGGCCAATGAGTTAGATTATGAGGACCAGCATCAACCTTTTGATGAACAACTGGCCGCCTACCAATTTGGTGGGGCTCGACCGAAAATTCCCCCGCGCAAATATGCAGATGCGACTAATTTGATATGCTGGAACTGCAAGGGCCAGGGCCATACATACTTTGATTGTGACTCCGAAGTCCTTAATTTATTTTGTTATAAGTGTGGACTTGAAGGCGTGAAGACTCCAAATTGTAAGCGCTGTAACCCGGGAAACCGATCGTTGAACGCGAAGGTTTCGGGGGAGTCGCGTTCGGCCCAATCTCAGAACCCCCAGTAATTTTTAAATCAGAAGTCTTCACTCAAACAGATGTTTTTGAGAGCCCTCATATTGTAGAGGGCAAAGAAAAAATTATAATTTTAAAAAGAGATCCAACTAAAGAGATAAAAACAGAAAAAAGTAGTGAACCAAATTTATACCCTATTAAACCACTTCATATTAGGATCGCAGAATACAATCGTGCTAGAGATAGGATCTTTAACACCAATAGTCATCCACCTTCTAAAAAAATTCTCAAAGCTAGATCACGATTCAAAATTAGAAAAGATATCAAAAACCGAATTTCTTCCACAAGAATAGACCTTTCGTCAGACCCCCGTCCTTACGCAAAAATAAAAATAGGAGATAAAGAAGTCTTAGGATTATTAGATAGTGGGGCCAGCGTAAGCATTCTCGACAAGAATTGCTTACATCTGGTTGAATTGTTGAAACTTCCTATAAAATCTTTTCGTTCGGGAATTAAGACGGCAGACGGTAAGAGTCAGTGTATTGTGGGGAAGATAGAAGCAAAAGTGCAATATCAGAAAAGAGAAGAGATGATTACGTTTTTCCTTGTACCTAGCTTAGACCAGGAAATCTACCTCGGGGTAGACTTTTGGAAGACATTCCAACTAGCTCCAAACCTTATTAGTTCGATTTCGTTAACTGATGAAGCAGATCTTTCGAATGCTCATCAGCTGAACTCTGATCAGCAGGCCAGGCTGGATGCGGTCAGGCAGAAATTTCTTTGTTTCGACCGGGATGGTCTTGGAAAGACGGCGCTCATGGAGCATGTGATAGATACTGGGGATGCGCTCCCTGTAAAGCAGCGTCACTACCCTGTCTCCCCAGCGGTGCAAGCCATCTTATACGAAGAACTGGACCGAATGTTGAGCCTCGGCGTTATCGAGGAGAGCGAGAGTCCGTGGTGTTCGCCAGTGGTTCTCTTGCGAAAACCAGGCAAGAATCGACTTTGTCTGGATTCTCGCAAGGTGAATTCACTGACGAAGAAAAACGCGAATCCTCTCCCTCATATCGAGGGGCTCCTCAGTCGGCTACCAGATACGTTCTACATTAGTAGTATTGACCTTAAAGAAGCGTTCTGGCAAATACCGTTGGAGAGGCAGAGTAGGGAAAAGACTGCCTTTGCGGTGCCGGGAAGACCCTTGTACCAGTTCACTGTCATGCCTTTCGGGTTGTGCAATGCAGCCCAAAGGTTATGTCAGTTGATGGACAAGGTTATTCCTGCACGACTCAGGGAGCGTGTCTTCGTCTATCTGGATGATCTGCTTATCATGGCGCCGGATTTCGAGACGCATATCGCCTTGCTAAGCGAAGTAGCCGACTGCTTACGCAAAGCAAATCTCACCATCAATATGAAGAAATCCAAGTTTTGCTTCAAAGAGCTGAAGTATTTGGGCTTCATTGTTGGTGGTGGGAAGCTTAAAACCGATCCTGCTAAGGTGGAAGCCATTGTTGACTTCCCAGTCCCCAAAACCCCAAGGCAGGTTCGGAGGTTGCTTGGTTTGGCAGGGTGGTATCGGAAGTTTATCAAGGATTTTTCGAGCCTGACTGCTCCCCTGACTGACCTGTTGAAAAAGAGAAATGAAAAATTCAAGATGACCGATGAGGCACTGAGAGCATTCGAAGATCTTAAGAAGATGTTAACCTCAGCTCCGGTTCTATCGCATCCTGATTTTTCGAAAAGATTTTACATCCAGTGCGATGCTTCAGATGCAGGAATCGGAGCCGTTCTATTTCAAAAAAATACGGAAGATGAAGAAGTTCCAGTTGCTTACTTCTCCCAAAAATTTAACAAAAGCCAGAGAAATTACAGTGTGACCGAGAAGGAGTGCATGGCAGCCGTGATGGCGGTGCAAAAGTTCAGGCCGTATGTCGAGGGCATGGACTTCACTGTCATAACTGATCACTCTAGCCTCCGCTGGTTAATGAGTATGAAAGACCTCAGTGGTAAATTAGCCAGATGGAGTTTGCTGTTACAGTCGTATGCCTTCGACATACAGCACAGAAAGGGTAGCCTTAATGTAGTTCCGGACACTCTTTCTCGGGTACACGTAGATTCTCTGGACATAGAAACAGTAGCACCTCTTATAGACTTAGACTCAATAGAATTTAAATCCGACGAATATAAAAGTTTAATACAAACAGTCAAAGATCATAACAATAAACTCCCGGATCTTAAAGTTGAGGATGGATTTGTATATAAGCGAGCGTTCGGAAGGTTAGGTGAAGAAGTAATGTTGGAGCATTCGTGGCTTCTTTGGGTTCCATCTGGGTTAACAGAAGAAATAATTAGCAAAGCTCATAACCCTCCTAAAGTTGCTCACGGTGGAATAGCAAAAACGCTATACCGAATTCGGCAATACTTTTACTGGCCGAACATGACGGTCCAGATCCGCGAATATGTGTCTAACTGTTCTGTATGTAAACAATGTAAAGCGTCAAACCAAGTTTCTCGTCCTCCTATTGTCAACTCTTATTGTTCCAACCGTCCATTCGAAAAATTATATATTGATTTTTTGGGCCCTTATCCCAGATCAAAATCAGGCAATGCCTACGTATTTGTTGTGTTAGACCATCTGTCTAAGTTTGTTTTCCTTAAAGCCTTGAGAAACGCAAACACGTTAAGTGTTATTAAGTTTTTGCACCAAGAAGTATTTAACATGTTCGGAGTTCCTCGTATAATCCATTCAGATAATGGGAAACAGTTTCTCGCGAAAGAATTTCAAAACTTTCTCCAAAAGTATGGCATTGAACATATGCGAACTGCAAACTATGCACCTCAATCGAATGCGTCGGAGAGAGTCAACCGCACCTTGTTGGCAGCGATCCGAGCGTACCTCAAAACCGATCAACGAGATTGGGATTATCACTTGAGTGACATAGCTTGTGCCTTGAGAAGCGCAGTTCATAGCTCTACCGGTGTATCCCCATACTTTGCGTTGTTCGGCACAAACATTATAATGCACGGTAGCAGCTATGAACTGGCACAAAAGCTGAACGCGGTTGACGATAACGAATTGTTGATCCTTCCTCGGCAAAATCGATTGGAGTGCATACGGAAACGAATTCGCGAAAATATTTTGAAATCCAACGAAAGATCAGCAAAAACTTACAACACACGCACGAGAAAAGTTCGATTTCTGCCCGGTCAGGAAGTCTATAGAAGAAATTTTATTCTGAGCGATTCGTCAAAGAACCTGTCAGCGAAGTTATGCCCCAAATATGTAAAATGTCGTATAATTAAACAAATTGGTAGACATATGTACGAACTTGAGAATCTATCTGGCAAGAAAGTTGGCATATTCCATGCCAAAGATCTAAAACAATAACGGAAATCATGTTCCATAGATTCTCCAGAAAAAAAAAAAACACTTCACACTGCTCAATAAAACACCGAATAAAGTTTTGTAAAACGCGGATAGATCACTTAGGTAAAATCACCAAAAAAAAAAAAAAAAGTTTGCTTTCCATCCACAATAGTATAATACGAAATCCCAAAAATGTAATATTTATTTTCTTCAACACTCCACACCTAGTACCCGATTTATGTTTAATGTAAAAAGTAGCCATAGAAACATATCCAACTGAATGTATAATTTGTCACATAGTACATTTAAAATAACCAAAATTTCACAAGACATATGTAGGTAGTTCGCGTCACATCACAGAAAAGAAAAACCTTCAAAACATTTAGTACCTGATTGTAGGTACCCGAAAATTTCACATTAAAGTCTTAAATTTTTGTTCACATGTCCCTTAGTAAATGCCCCCATAATCCAGTTAAAAGTTTCAAGTCAATTTAATTCATCTTTGCATTTATTAAATTTTGAATTTTCACACAATATTCCTTAAAGTTAACTTATTATGTAGTTTGTTTTTCATTTTTTTTTAAATAATCATACTTAATTTATTTTGTTCCATTATTATTCAGTTAAAGAAAAAAATTATAACTAGCATCAATAGTAATAATCCAATTTTATTCTACTTAGCTGTAGTATAAAACCCGTGATACCTCATCTGTGATATAGAACTATGTACCTGAATTAAATCTGTGATAAAATCCTACCTGCAAACTGTGATAATTTTTTTTGTTAGTTCCTATTATATATTTATTTATTTAAGTGTTATTTATTTGTTATTTATTGAAATACTGTCTCTCCGTATCTGATGAGAAATTACAGAAAATACAACACGACTCACCGATTCCGAGTTTAGTCTCGTCGTCGAAAAACAGCTGTACGCAATTGAAGGTCAATGACCTTTAATATTCCAACCGGTTGCGATCTTGAACAGGAAACTATACAAATATGAAATGAGGCGCAGCTTGTGCCCTTATATTTTATAGATGTAGAGGTCGGTAGAAAAAAAAAATTAAAATTATGAAAATTATTAAGAAACTGTACCAAAGCGTTACTTACTTGTCGGCGCTATGATTTTACCACTAAGTAGATGTGTAATGGCGAAGGTACGCGGCCAACATATAACCTTGAAAGTTTAACGGCATTCCGACTTAAGCTTAGTGCCCGGCTTTATTTTTAGCGTGGGTACTTCACCACGATGAAAATTTTCAGGCGGCCTTCTTTTTCCGTCCCCGATAGGAGTGTATCCTACGGAGACTGAAATTTTGTTGTGGACGCCTGGCCACATATTCCATAAGATACATTCCTAGAAAAATAATTAAATTAAAATGGTTAAGGAAATTTTAAAGTTACATGCAATTATAAACTTACCATTTTACCGAGATGTTCGCTGCTCGGCTCGCCGTCCTGTGTCTGTGTCTCTTCCTTCCTATCCTAAAATAAGAAAAAGAAGGTTAACTCTACGAGCCATTCACTATATATAGTTGAAGAAAGAAACCTGGGTTGTCATTGTGGATTGCGCACTGGCTGAACAAATCAGCTGATAAACCTGATTGCACAAGGATAGGTAGTAGACACATGAGAATGTCGAAGTATGTGTGTATTTATGATTTTACCTCCTTGTAGCACGTTTTATATTTGTTTTTCCGTTTCAAGTGACAGTTTTTAGATACCAAGTTGAAAGTACTCCGCAGAGTTTCTAAGTGTGAAAAGTGTTTTGGAACTTTACAAGCATTGACCTAGGTCAATGTTTACAAGCGTTTGACAATGTGTTTAGACGATGAAACATATTTCCTTTTTATAATAACTAACATTGAAGAAATTGGTTATAGAATTGAAAAGAAATAAGGACAGTTCATGTTACAAGTTTATTGCAGTAATCGCATGAAACTTTTGTTTTAAAATTTAACCCGATGAGAACAAGGTGTTAACTTTTTTGTTGCTAGCGCCCTCTATTGGGTAGGAGTAATAGAATTCGTAGGTGACGTTTCTGAAATGTCAGTAAAAAGAGAGAAAATAAATAAAAGTTCACCACTACATTGATATGATAAAATACATTGGAAAAAGTAGTATAAATGACTAGCGGAAGATTGGGATCGGATGATGTCCAAATGATGTGGGAGGAGGAAATATGAAAAGGTGGTATGTTCCATGCTGAAATCCATGACATTGAAGTAGAGAGATACTATTTGAAAATTTCACCGCCGGTTGACCAGATTCCGATTGTGCGAAAATTTTAAAATAGAAATTTTTTTTCTTCTCAATACAAATCGTGAAAGAAAAGTCTAACGTTGTAATAATTACTTACACGATTATTCAAATACTTACTTTGTACAAAAAAAAACCGGGGATTTTCAATTAAAAAACAAAAAAAATTTAAACAGTGTATAAAACTGCAATTGGTTGCCAGTATAATCTACATTTTAAATCTGGGCGGTCCCGAGTTGCCAGTGGAGCACTGGGCCGCCACACCATTTCTTTTTTTTTATTAAATTTATGTGAAATAACATACATTAATAAACTACAACCCAGCTTATGATATACAATTCAAATTCATAAAAAACTAAACGCCGTTGGATGAAATTCAGTTTCTTCGGATCCCATGTGACAGGAGAACCGATTTGTATCCTATAACGCCCAGCGCTATATCAAACTGCCGTACAGTCCGTAGCCTCCTGCTTTTTCGTCACTGAATTGGAGCACGAGGATTTCTGTGGACGATAATCGGGAGAAATTTTGTTAGTCGTAACAACAACTGCTGAACTGGGTATTTATACCAACCGACTACGAATCCCGCGCCCGGAGGAGTTCCAATTCAGATCCCATCTGCCGGAACCAACCAAAATAGATTCTACAGGCGGTACTGTGAGTTGAAAGCGATCCTGTAAAGTAAATAAAAAAAAAAGGTATTATAGATCTATATACAAGAAAAAAAGCATTTGTGCAAAAATACCGATTCCTGTTTTCCGTGTTGTTCGATACCCGAACTTTTGTCAAAACTATAAGTGGCGTTGAAGTTTTTTATTTGTTTCTTTATTAATTTGTTAATTTATTTATTTATTTCTTTTTTTGTTTTTATTATATTAATAATTTATTTATTTATTTCTTTTGGTTTTTATTATATTAATATTCAATATTATTTTTGTAAGTGAGAAGTTGTGTTTCCTCCGTTTTCTCTCGCGTTTTAAAACTGTTGTTTAAAGCTGATAGACCACCTTCAAAGAGCTCGTTGTAGGTAGGGAATTAGGCTTACGAAAATCGAAACTTTAATTAGCCAGAGTACCAAAAAGGGTACTATTAAAGACCTCCGTTGGGAACATCTCTGTCACCTTGATTTTTGCTTATTTTTTTTCTTGTTTTGATTGTTAATTTTTTTGGTTGAGATACCTATAGAGTAAATGGTAAAATTTTTAGGTCAACATAATAAGACAAATTGTTTTGTTTTCTCTTTAATTATTTCTTTAATTACCTTTTTGATGATTTTGTCTAAATATATAAATAAAACTTCGAATAACGCCGTTGAATGAAGAATTTGTGTTTCCTTGTTTCGTGTGAACGAAACATGATTTTCTAAGGACATTATTTTCAGGGGTGCCGATGGTAGCAGAATAACGACGGTGAAGATGGTGTGACTGGAACGCGGTAATCACCTTTTTTTTTGGGGAAATCCAAATTTGCCACGGATTTCTATGGTTGGGTGGGTTGGCAACACTGCGATAACATCTGCAGTGCCTTGAAGTAGTGATTGTCCGTCTGTGGTCGTTTTTTGATAGTTTTTCTCTAGGCCTGATTTATGTTTTGTTTGCAGGTGAGGTTGAGTTTCGGGGGCAAGATCCCCCCCATTCCGGCGAGCTAATGTCGTGCTATGCAAGCAGGCCGCGTCCCCCGGAACTTGACATTCTATTTCCTTTTTCGAAACCCTTCCTAACCGAATTTCCTATCCTTTCCTAATTTTTCCAGCCCTACCACGTCCAACGTATCCCATCCTCTTGCCTTGCAACAAAATGTGGTCCATTTGGCGGGAGTGGCGCGTATCCAGGCAAGTGCAATAGTAGAGTCCGTCCAAGCATATACTTTCACATCAGAAATGGCCAAAACTTCCTTCGTGTACTGCAACAACTGCGATAAGACTACAGCACCACACAGTTCAAGGCGCGGAAGCGTGATGGTTCTTTGACTTGGTGCTACTTTCGTCTTTGACAAAAGCAAATTTAGGTGGATGTTGTCATCGCTGTCCAGAACACGGAGGTAAACTGCTGCACCGTATGCCTTCATCGAAGCGTCGCAAAATCCATGCAATTCGATCGCCTTGTTGGTCTTACTCATTTGTGTCCACCGTGGAATGCGAAGTCGCTTGATGATTGGTAGTTCTCGTAGAAAAGCAATCTTTCTTCAAGGCGGGTGGAATCGATTCATCCCAGTCACAACCGAGCTCCCACAATCGCTGCATCATGATTTTTGCCGTGATGATGCACGGCGAGATCCAACCAAGAGGGTCGAAAAGTTTGGCTATAGTCGACAGCATGGATCTTTTGGTGGTAGCATCAGTTGAAGGTTGAAGATTTTGGTACGAAAAGTAGTCGTCGACAGGAAACCATTTGATGCCGAGAGTCTTAACGTGCGTGGTTTGAAAAATTGAACGGAAGTTCAATGTCGAGCTCTCTATCTTGAACTGGTATGTCTTCGATGAGTTCCTTCGTGTTGCTCGTCCACTTTCGCAAATTTAGCCCCGCAGATGCCAAAAGTTTCCTTGCTTCGTCGCGTTTTGTTCGTGCCTCTTGGATGGAATCTGATCCACTAATAAGGTCATCAACATACATGTCCTCACGGACAACCTTCGCCCCCTCCGGAAAATTGGCTTCTTCATCATCGGCTACCCTTTTTAGGATCTTGATGGCAAGATAAGGCGCACTCGCTGTGCCAAAAGTAACTGTATTCATTTTGTAAATTTTCATAGGTGATGTCTTCTGCTCTCTCCACATGATCAGCTGAATCGGTCTGGGAAACTAACCAAAATCTGTCTGTACATCTTTTCAATGTCGGCCGTAAATGTGACTCGGTGAGTCCGCCATTTTAGAACGAGATCTATGATACTCGACTGCAATTTTGGACCCACAAGTAAACTGTCGTTGAGGGATTTCCCATCCGAAGCTTTCGCTGCTGCATCAAATACTACTCTCAGCTTCGTAGTGGAGCTAGCTTCTTTAAACACCGCATGATGTGGCAAAAAAATAGTGAAATGGAGTTTGTAAAACCGCATCATTTTCATCTACTTCCTCCATGTGGTGGACTTCCTCATACTCTTTTATACATTTGGTATAGTCTACGCGAAGTTTCGGATTGCTCTTAAGCTTCTTCTCGAGATGGAGAAATCGTCGATAGGCATTTTGTCGACTGGATCCCATCGCTGGACAGCCTTCCCCTTTGAACGGCAGCTTGACTTCGTAACGCCCGTCAGGTAAGCGTCTTGTATATAGCAAAAAATGTTTGTCACAAGCAATTTTGTCTTCAGTTTCTTGTAGGTGGAATGGCGTTTCTTCGATTTCCCAAAATCTTTCCAGTTGTGAGCTCAAGTCAGCAACTTGGACGAAGCTGCGAACTTGCCGAGGAGATTCTGATGAAACTTGTCCAAAAACGATCCACCCCAATTCAGTCTTCTGTGCCACCAGTCCAATGCCATCCTCTGGGCGTCTTATCTCAGGAAGGAGAATCTGTGCGCAAACGTCACTTCCGAGTAATAAATCGATGGGTGCAGGCTCACAGAGGTGGGGATTTGCTAAAGAAAGACCTTTGAGGTGGTCCCAATTGCCGGGTACCACTCGTTGGGTCGGGAGATGCCCAGTCAGTGACTTGAATACCAAAGCCTGTACGGCTGTCTCAAACGTCGTGTGTCGGGACGCAAAATGTACTTCGACGGAGTGTTGCGTTGTGCCGCTGCTGACCAACCCTAACCTAGATACCTCGGCAATGGTACGTCGCTTTTCTAACTTCAGCAGTTGTGCGGCAGCTTCAGTGATGAAGGACGTTTCCGAGCCTGTATCGATCAGAGCACGTAGTAGGCGCAGCTTCCCATCTGCTGCTAGCGCCTTCACAACTGCTGTCGCTAGAAGCACCTGGTGTGATTGTTGACGATCACCATGCGACGTGTGGCAATTAAAAGTATATCCACTTGGATGTTGTTCCGCATTTGGCTGGAACTCAGGCGCGTTCGGGTTCACGGAGGCCTGATAAGTGTTGGAACGGTTGTCCCTCGCCTGAGCAGATGTAGTTGCTGCTGCTGGTTGTTGCTGTTGTGGTTGTTGTTGTGGTTGTTGTTGTGGTTGTTGTTGCTGTTGTTGGTATTGTCGTTGTGCATGCAACAGCGAATGATGCCTTTGTTGACAAAAGTAACAACTGCTGAAACTTAGACAGTCTTCAACGATGTGCCCATACGACAGACAGTTTTCGCATACTTTCAGTCTGCGTACCGTCTCCTTTCGTCCCATGACGTCCATGTTGAGGAATCGTTGACATCTTCTCAGCGTGTGCTTGCCTTGGTTGCACAATTTGCATGACAGCTGCTCAACGGGAACTGTCTTCGATGTTGATTTGACCGACTGCTTACCGACCTGCTTAGCATGCAAAACCTTTGCTTTGGCTGGCTAGAAACGAGGCCTTGAGTTGACGAGTAGCTCATCTTTGTTTCTGCCTGCTGCTCCAGTTTCCTGCTGGCTAACAACTTCTAAAGTCCGGAAACGAGTCTCCAAAAAATCCGTAAATTCTTTGAAATTTGGTAAGTCCTTTCTGTTTCCTAACCTCTCTTCCCATAGTTTTTGGCTCATACCAGGAAGCCCAACTAACAATTTAACTTGTTGTAGGGTTAATGCAAGCTATTTTCTGGCTTGTATAGTAACAAAAGAAGGCCTTATACAAATCATTTTGGCGCACATTACAGAAGCTATTTAACTCCCTTAAGACCTTTAATCACAAGTGTTATGCAATTAAATAACTTTCCGCGAACAGTTTTATGAATGCCTTATGAAGGGCAATAAGGCCTTATACCAACTATAAAATGAAGTTATATTAGAAAAAAGAAAAGTGTTTGCCTTCCAAATTAATTTTTATTATTTATATTTTATCTATATTTTTCTATTTCTTAGGGGGGTTTTGTACTGCTTTTTATTTATTCTGAAATGTATAGAATTTAAATTAATTTTAAAAAAACCTACTTTACTTACATGATTTTTCGAGATTTGAACTCACGTCCCTCTGATTACTGGTCCAGCACTCAACCAACTGGCAACTACGCCAATCCACAACTCAAATGGGGAGTGGAAAATTGGTAATCAGTTGAATCTTAAGGTATTTGCTTTAGAAACATATGCTTTCAAGTAATACATTCAAAATTGTAGCATATTTTAAAATAGTTTGTCTCATTCTCTCTCTAATTGAATGAGTTTTACAAAAAAATATATCTAGGCATATGTTATAGTAAATGGTAAGAAAATGCACGAGCTAAACACTTATAAGTTTGCTATTGACAAAATACACAAGCTATATCTACGCACTTGTGTAAGTTTGCTATTAACAAAATACGCAAGCTATACCTACACTTGTGTAAGTTTGCTATTAACAAAATACACAAGCTATATCTACGCAGTTTGCTATTAACAAAATACGCAAGCTATACCTACACTTGTGTAAGTTTGCTATTAACAAAATACACAAGCTATATCGACGCACTTGTGTAAGTTTGCTATTAACAAAATACGCAAGCTATACCTACACTTGTGTAAGTTTGCTATTAACAAAATGTGCAAGCTATACCTAACATTTGTGAAAGTTTGGTTTGAACAAAATGCAAATGATATTTAGACTAGATTTTAGATAAAGACAATTTAATATATAAGTCATCAGTAAAGATTCGGTTCTCCGAAATTATGTAGGTAATAATAATGTCAGCTTTTCATGAGTCGATTTTTGACTTGCAGCAAGTCGCCTCTTTGAATCATGCTACTCGGTGCGGCGCACAGCTACAGCATTTACCACAATATCTTTTGGTGACTAAAATCGCACCGACAAGTCCTAAAAACCATCAATTTATTACACAAACAATATTCAAATTAAAAAGAAAAAATCCGAACAGCAAAAATCGACTCGTGAAAAGCCGGCAAATCACAGACTTAAATCGAAATTTTCATACATATGGCTTTATTAAGTAAGTCATATAGAAGATGTTTGTTATGACTTTCAGCTGAATGCTTTATGAAAGCTATTAATTTTTTCTAACTTCGGGAGGCTTTTAACAGGTCTTAAGTGAGCTCCATCGGAATAGTTTTCTATAGAACTAATTTTTGAAGGTCCTAAACAAGCTATTTAAATTGCTTTGCATAATTAAGCATAATAAAAATTCTATGCGAGCTATAGCTTTCCAAATTTTAAAAACTGGACCTACTACAAGTTAAATTGTTAGTTGGGAGTTTTTGGTTAAGAAACCAAATGAGTACCGTATCCCATTTAGAAACCGGAACGTCCATGTTTTCCAACGCGAGACAACATTCTCTTGTTGTGTAGAGGAGATCTCGAAGACCAGCAGCAGTTTCACGAGGTACGGAGGGTTGCGCAAAAAGCTTTTGCATTTGGATGTGGACCTTATCATAATTGGCTGCCTCTACTGACAGATTTTGCAAAAATCGATTTGCATCACCAACCAAACATGATTGCAAAAAATGCAGTTTGTCGATGTCATCTATGCTCTTATTATTGTGGACGAGAGCCTGAAATCTATCTTGAAAAGCACGCCAGGTGGTATATGAACCGTCGAATTTTGGCAGATCGATTCGAGGCAGTCGAATCCCCGTATGCGATAATGGTGCAGCTGGGGCGGAGCACCCGTGTCTGACGGAGCCGTAATGATTGGCAAAGATTTCTCGATTGCCTCCACCAACTCTGCGCGATATTCCAGGTACATATATATCATTAATTTGTTCATATACCACCATTAACTCTTCAATTTTTAAACTTTCTTCCAGCATACCTCCCCCAATGATGGCTTCGTGGTAGGATTTTGATGTCGACATGTCATCTTCCAATTTACTTAGACGACCTGTGGCATAAGATTTTACCCTACGTTCCTTTGGAGCTTTTTTAAAGTTGGTAAGATCCTTAATTATCTTACTTAAAATACCTTTTTGTAGCTCACCATATTTATAATTTTTAGTTTCAGCCATTATTATAATGATATATTTTCTTTTAATTTAACAGAATACAACAAAATGTTAAATCGAGACAGGTTTACGACACGTAAAAGGCAACTTACTGCTTTGTGTGATACTGCTGCTATAGAGATGATAATATGATTTCTGGAGCCTCCGCTGATGTCTTCATTGAAGAAATTAGTTTTAATTTAGTTTTTAAGTTAATTTTAAGTTAATTATTTATGAAAATGTTTGTAAATCACTTGATTAAACCGATTATTGTCAATGCAAATTTAAGTCACGTGACTATTTTTTGATCAATCGTTGATTGGATCTTTTAATAGATTTTTGTTCGTAAAAAAAAAATGTTCGCACTCACTGCACACACTTTAAATTAATTTTATTGTTCAAATAATTGTTTATTGTTCATAAAACGGTTCGAAAAGGACCAAATGTTCGTCTAAGTTTTTTATTGTAAAAAAAATAGCAAAAAAAAGACAAAGAAAATAAAATTCAACCACTTTGTTCGAGAATCTTTTAAATTATATTTTTTGTTATGTCATTTTATATGTTATGTCGATTTGTACAATAATTTCATTAATTTTCTTGTAGCTCCTGTAGCTCAGTTGTGGACTGTATTTTAGGTGTGTTTCATTAAGATGTTGGAATGTCCTCTCTCCGTACGTAAATAGTACTTTTGCTTGTACTTTCGTACAGCCTCCGTTTTTTCTGAATATAATAATTTTTGACTTCTCAAGGTTAATAATCAGATTCCACAATTGGCAATATTCATCAAGCTTGTCTATCATAAGTTGTAAATCCTTTGGTGTGTTTGCAAAAATTACAATGTCATCTGCGTACAGTAATATTCGGATAACTTGTTCATTTAACTGTATTTCTCCACCTATGAAATCATGCATGTCGTTGACAAACAGTGCAAATAACATAGGACTTAGCAGACACCCCTGTTTCACGCCCATTTCTGTATCGAACCACTCTGATAGATTTTTTCCATCCCATACTGCACTTGCAGTCCCTGCATAAAGGTCCTTTACTATGTTTAGATATTTTGTTGACAAACCCATTCTTTTTAGTTTGACAAACAGAGCATTCCGGCAAATACTGTCAAACGCCGCCTTGAAGTCAACAAAGAAGTAGTATGTTTTTTTGCCTTCATTCATCCTGATTTTGACAATGTTTAGAAGATTGAATATATTATCTGATGTGCTATATCCCTCTCTAAATCCTGCTTGATATTCGTTCAGGACCCTGTTTCGTTTTTCCCAATCCTGTAGCCTTTTGAGTAGTATGCCCGTGTAGATTTCGCCATGGCGTCCATAAAGGAAATTCCTCTATAATTTTGTGTGAGGTTTATGTCTCCCTTTTTGTATATAGGGAAAATCAGCGACTTCTTAAAAGAGGATTCAACGCTTTCTGTGAGTTGGATCCTATTGTAGATTCCAACCATACGATCTAAAAGTATCTGAGGTGCATGAATAAAGAATTCATAGGGGACACGGTCGTATCCGGCGGCTTTGTTTATCTTAGCTTTGTTCAGTACTTCTAGGATTTCGTGGTTCATAATCTCACCATCAAGCTGTTCATTCCAGGTATCTTCTAACGTGTCTTCCATTGTTGCTATGGCCCGAAGCGGAGGATTCAGAAGCCGTTGAAAATGATCTTTAAAATCACTGCTTTTTATGTATGGTCCTATTCTGTGGTTCTTGTTTCGTAATTTGGTTGCAATATCCCACCAATCCTTTGTAGTTCGTACGTTTCTAAGATTGATACATAACGATTGGTGTAGCTTTCTTTTCTTCTCACAGGTCTGTTTAAATTTTCGATTTGCCTCAAGGTATGTTTTTTTCAGGATTTCTGAGGGTTCCTTTCTCCACTTTTTAAGCCATTTAAAAGCATTTTTCCTTAAGGCCATACACGCTGCATCAAACCAACTTTCTTTAAAATTCTTTTTGTTTGAGAAGTTTCTCTGCTCGCCCACTACTTCCTTGATGATTGATATTATGCCTTCTGCCGTCCAACTATCCACTCCAAAATCACCCACTTCTTTTGACTGAATCCTTTGTTGAATTCCAATTTTGTAACTGTTTTCATTTTGATTCAACCATACTAACTTGGGAAGCAGACTCAGTTCTTCAGAGGGCTGAAAGCCAGATAATTGTAGCGTTAACCTAAGAGGCATATGATCTGAGTAGACCATTTCCTCTACTTTTAGTTCTTTCACTTTGCTAAGTACATCATATGAGGCTCCACATAAGTCGTTAACTGAGCAACCAATTGAACTTACGAAGGTGAAGTTTCCTTCAAAATCACCCGATGTACGTCCATTTAAAATTACAATACCCGCATCATTGCACATCTCAATAAACCGTTTTCCTTTATTGTTGATTACCTTGTTCTTAGAATTTCGTTCTGGTTTAAGCTGTACATTAAGATTTGCAGTTTGTTCTTCCATTAGTATTTGGCTTTCTCCTATTCGTACATTGAAATCTCCCATGACAATCACGTTTTGAAAGTTTGATTCCTGTAGGATTCTATTGAACACTAGGTAGTCTTCTTCCCATTTGTTGCAATTAAGATATGTAGGCAAAACATATACTTCACAGTTGGTTGACACGATGCGGACAACGTCTTTATCCAGCGTTTTTGTACAATCGATTTTTAGCTCTTTATTAGTCTCTCTGCTAATGCCAACTAGAAGTCCACCGCTCGCTCTTCCAAACTGCGCAGAGCGTATTGCTGGCGTCCATGTCAAATCAAATCCTGGGAAAATTTTTTCATATCTCTCAAAGTGATCCACAAGAAATGTCTCATACAACAAAAAAAAAGTTAAATTTAAATAAATAATTAAAAAAAATTGGAACAATTAACTTATTTGCTAGTCCGGACACATTGTAGGACACGATTTTTATTTCAGTTTTCTTACAATCTATAATATTTAAGTTTTCATTGCAACAAACATCTAACTGCTAATCTGAAGCGATCGTGACTTTACTGGATTCCAAACTAAAATCTATATTTGAGAAATCCTTCTTATAAAGTTGTCCAAGAACTATAGCAGCTGGTTTCCCCTCACTTTGCAGCTCTTTCGCTACCACCGTAAATAGTTTTTCTTCTATTTCCAAACTTCTGCCCTTGAACTTAATTGGCTTTGATTTATCAATTTTTTTTATTTCATTTCTTATTCGTAGCAGATAATTGTGATGTTCTCTTTCTTTCTGTGTCATATCTCTTTGAATACCATACTTTGTCCCGGCTAGCTTAGATGTATTTTGAAGGATTGTTACAACTGCTGAGTGTGCTTCAAATTCGACGAAAAAATTCTTCTTATCATCTCTTCCTATTTTTAAAATTCTTACGATTTCGAAGTTTTCATTTATTTTAAGAATACTTTTACATAGCATCCATATATCATTTTTATCCAGTGAATCCTTTTCGAATCCTTTAAAAATGAGATTGTTTTTTCGTGTAAATTTATCAAACGTTTCGTTTTTTTTTTATGCTCTCTTCTTTATGTTCTTCAAGTTTTTGTATTTTGTTTTTGAGATTGGTGTTTTCTTTTTTTAATTCTTCTATTTCTTTAGAATGCACATCTACTGTATCCTTTGTGCTCTTCATTTCTTCTTGTTTGATTCTTCGAAATTGTTCCATCATAGCTTCCCAGGTGGACATTTCTACTACTGTTTGGTCTAATTTGGCTGATTCTTCGTCGGAGCTTTCAGGCATTTTTCGAGGATGTGGTTTTTTGCTCGGTATCCCGACTAAATCCGGTGAAAGCTGCGTTCTTGATCTTTTACCTGATTGATCCAGTTTGTAAGTTAGGTTAGCACCCCAGTTTAGTAGTTAATTCTCGACAGAAGACTGGTACTCTAAATCACTGTGGGTTCAGATCTGTGCTTTCACAGTGTAGTCGCCAATAACCCTACTCAATCTACACAGACTGGTGAGTTTGGATTCTTCTACTAATCGCTGCTTGTTGTCCAATGTTATTTTTTTACTACAGTGACTACTTTTCTTTAAATTTCCTGGGTAGTGTTAACATTCAACTAAACTATGCGCTACCCTTTGACAAAACAGCAGTGTTTTTTTTTATTTTTTTTTCTATGCTTTCATTTGCATCACCCTGTACAATTTCACTTATTGCTGAAGGTGACTTGGTTGTCCTACCAACCACCAGGTAGCGTTAGTGCAGTTAAAGAGGTTGACCGATGACAATTGTCTCACTTGACAGTATTGACAGTTCTCGCGCTGATCTTACTTGTTTTGGTTTTACTTTTGAATTTTTTCTCTTAAAAAAGTATTTTTCTCAATAAACGGTTTCTATTTACTTTTAAAGCAAAAGGATCTTTGATTTTTCGAGAAATAAAATTGCAAAAATAATTTATTAATACCTACTGCACGTGAATTTCCCCAACATACAACAACGCCGGGGTTCCAGTTGTTACCACCAACTCGGTTTCAGGTACCTTCAATCCTTTTAAATCGTCTAAATCCCTCTTTCACCCACCGTCCAAGATTTTGCAGCTTCCAAACACAACACTCAGTTTCTATTTGTATGTCTTTTTTAGGAATATTTTTGAATATTTTTATAACTTAATGAGTTTGTTTTCAATTTTCACTAAGAGGATAATCTTTTTTTTTTCGATTTTGGAAAAACTTAGAGAATTGGGGCAATGTAGAGAAGACCTAATACAATGTTAGGAAATTTTTTTGCTGCCTGAGTTTCAAAAGGGGGTGCGAAATAACGATTTTCGTTTAATATCCGAAATAGCGTTTTTCGTTTGTGAAATCTTTTATTGCGGATATTTTCTGATGAAATCTTGGAACAATGAGGTTTGGTTATACACCTATTTGAAATAATTTTTTTCCGGAATTTTTGAAATGGGATAGGGGGGGGGGGGGGGGTTGGGGAAGTGTTTTTTGAAAATATGTGCATTAAAAATTTATTTAAAAAAAACAGGATTTTAATGTCGGTTAGATAAACCATACCAAAACTTTTTGAAAAATTGGTTTATAAAAAACTTTCGTATTCACTTAAAGAAGTTATTTCACCAGTTCAACATGGCTTTGTCAATGCAAAATCTACTGCCACAAATCTTGCAATTTTTTCAAACTTTGTTTTATCTGCTCTGGAGAATGGATTGCAATGTGATGTTATTTATACGGATTTTGCTAAGGCTTTCGATAGAGTCGATCATCAAGCTCTATTACAAAAAGTAAAGAACTATGGATTTCATTCTAATTTATTAATTTGGATTCAGTCCTATTTAAGTAATCGTAAACAATTCGTGCGTATTGAAAATCATGTCTCAAGAGCAATAAATGTAACTTCAGGTGTCCCTCAATGAAGCCATTTGGGTCCATTGCTGTTCCTTCTACTTGTGAATGATATTCCAGATGTTTTTGCCCATTCCCAATGTCTAATGTTTGCGGACGATCTAAAAATATTTTTTGCTGTTAAAAATATTTCCGACTGTCTTAAACTCCAAGGAGATCTGTGTAATCTTACTGACAAGTGTCAAAGTTTAACTTTCAGCCGTCGAACTTCTCCTATAGGTATGTCTTGATTATACTTTAGGTGACATAGCTCTTTCAAAAATAGATGAGATAAAAGATTAGGTGTAATATTTGATTACAAATTCTCTTTTAATCCTCATATTGATTATATTGTAGCAAAATCAAGCATGATGCTAGGATTCATCTCAAGAAACTCAAAAGATTTCAATGATCAGTTTACATTAAAATGTTTATATTATGCATACGTTAGATCCATGTTAGAATATTGTTGTATTATATGGAATCCATTTTATACAACTCACTCCATTAGAATTGAAAAATTGCAAAAACGTTTTTCTAGATACTTATTTTATATGTTACATTGGAACATTCCTCGTCCATCGTATGATACTCGTTGTTTACTGTTTGGTTTGCAAAGCCTAGAAACTCGTCGTAAATGCTCTGAGATAATGTTTGTCAGGGATAACCTTCATTGTAAAATTATCTGTCCTAATTTATTAGGTATGGTCGGGCTTAATGCCCATTTTATGCTTTCAGAACTTTCAATACCATATCATAGAGTAAACTACGGTTTGAATGAACCATTATCTAGAATCTAGATGCTTAAAACAGGCAAATACAGTCTCTAATTTAAGTAATATAAATTTTTTCCTCAATTTTAGTAGAGATGATTTTAAACAAAAATACTTTCTGTTTTGACCTTTGGAGGGTAAAAATATTGGTATCTTATTATTATTATTTATTTTACAATTTTTATTCCTTTTTCGATATTTATTTTATTGTTACCTATATATTCTGTTTTTATGTATATAAGTAGTCTGTAAGAGCACTGTTCTCTAATTGATGAAAGAAATAAATAAATAAATAAATAAATAAATGCTAAAGAGATCTGAAACAAGTATTTAATTTTTAAAATTTTGAAAGGGGAGCACTGGGGAGCAAAAAAAAGTACTATATTCGTTTTTGTTATGTTAAACCTTTAAATATTTATATTTTTATATGAAATTTTGGTACACTTAAGACAAATTAGTGTTTGACCTGGAACAACTTTTGGATTTTTGATTTTTTAAAAAACGGGGCTAATGGAGTTTTTTAAAAATTAAAAAACTTGCAGATTTTTTAAAGTTAAAGTTAAACTGATAATATAAAGCTAGACTCAGAATTTTTTTTTTCGAATTTCATTCATTCGAAATTCATAACTTTCGAAATTTTGAACATAGGGGTCCAAAAACTGGAACAATGTTCAGAACAACTAGAACAACCTGGAACAACTTTCAAAAATTTGATTTAAAAAAAAGGGGGGCTAGGTCAAAAACGTTTTTTTGGTATAAAAACTTTGAAGCATAGCGGAACAAACCGGGAACAACCTGGAACAAATTCCAAAAATACCAAATTCCAAAAAAGGGGGGCTAACTTCACACACTTGAAATATTTCAATAAAAGATTTGAATTTTGTGTAGATTCTAACTGTTTGTTCTGGGGCAATCGTTTAGTTATTCCAGATAAGTTGAAGCAAACAATATTGCAACTTTTGCACAAGGGACATATTGGTTAGAATGGTTGGAATGAAGTCAATTGCTAGAGGATCAGTTTGGTGGTTGAACGCAGATAGGGACATTGAGGTGTTTGTTCGAGGATGTGATGTATGCCAGCAAACAAGCTATAAACCTAGTGCCACCAGTCTTGAAAACTGGCCAGTTACTCATTATCCCTTCGAACGTGTGCATGTGAATTTTTTTTTTTTGAAGGGTGAGACGTTTTTTTTTTATTTGATACATTTTTGAAATGGATAGAAATTTGTATTATGAAAAAAACCTCAGCCATGCATGTCAACCAAGTTCTACGTTTAATTTTCCGCACATTTGGATTTCCGACTGAAATTGCTTCAGATAACGGCCACCGTTTAATTCACAAGAATATGAAGCACTGTGTATGGCCAATAATATTCAAATTTCTAACACTCCACCATATCATCCGCAGTCGAACGGAAGTGCTGAACGAGCCGTACAGACTGCTAAGTCAGGTCTGAAGAAGTATCTTTTAGATGAAAGGTCCAAATCTTATTCGCTACAAACACAACTAGATAATTTTTTGTTTGTTACTGGTATATCACCATCTGAGGCTATTTTTAGTTTTAAGCCAAAATCCGCGTTGAGTTTAACACAAAGTAAAGCCAATAGTAAATACCAAAATTCTGCAAATTTATATAAAAGAGATAACGACGTTAGAAGTTCTCAATCAAAAAATATTACGATTTTAAACCGAATGAAATTATTTGGTATCGATCGAATAACAATGATGACCTTTTGGTTCGGTGGATTCCCGGTATGAAAAAAAAACTTTCTAATGTCGTTTATCTCGTTAATGTAAGGAGCGTTCAGAGAAAGGCTCATGGTGATCAGTTAAAATCATAATTTAAAATTATAATTTTGAATTAAAAAAAGAAATTGAGAACCTAAACGTAAATGATCACGCATCTTCTTTGAAAATACAAAGGGCTGAATCCACTTCGCCACCTGAACAACCATTTATTACAATTTCATTTATTTATTTACATCAATAAGAGATCTATTAAATCTACAATTAGAATACGAAAATTAACATTGAAATAAATAAATAATTATTATTAAGTACTAAATAATATAAGGTAGTAATACATACATTTAAGTAAACAAAAAATATAAAAAGCAATTTAACTTATATAAAAAGTGCAGTAGCAACTTATTTTTTAAAGTATTTCTACTTATATGAAAACTTAAAGCAATATAATTAGAAATAAGATTAGTTTCTCTGACACACCGAGTTATTGGTTCATTAAGTGCATAGTTCACCCTATGTTCGTTTTCGCGAAGCAGACAACGTTCTCTTAATTGTCGAGTGGAGCATACAGATCGATTAAATATAAAAGAAGATTTAAGATTTAAGAAGATCAAAAAGAATAATTTTATTTTTGGGCTTGAATGATCATTTTTTAATGGATGCAATTAATAAAAAAAACACTAATTCATCTTTGTTTTACCCTACGTTTCGCCGGCTTTTTTCCAGCTTCCTCAGGGGATTTTTATGTATATTTTTGGAAACAATTACATTTTCGTTTTAATATTTTGAACTGTATAATTTAATTTTATTTTTATTTTGATTTAATATATACATATATTTAATTTACATGACTTACTTTTTATTAAAAAATCTATGGAATCTACAATACAAAACTGACTTTACATTGAAATAAATAAACAAATTAATAAATTAACATTAAACACAAATTTGACAGAAAAAATTAAAACTAGTATCACTTAAGGTATATCACAGATTAATTAATGGCAACACTGTATGTGGTTCATGGTTATATTCATTTTTTGCTGAATCCGGAGGCTTTCTAATGTGTAGCGGGTGAAAGTGCGGCTCTCTTTGTCCAGTATTTTGATTTGACATTATCAAAAAGCCCAAAAATAAAATTATTTGAAAATTTAATACACATATGATCAAACAACATTTCACATCAAAAAGAATAGTTACAGCACCAGAGAGATTTAATTTTGAGATGTATGAAAAAAAAAGATTAAACAATATTTAAAAATGTCAAAAAAAAATATATCTTTATAAAAACATTATTTTAACAAATAAAAAAAAATAAAAAGGTTATTTTATGAATTAAATATTTTAAATATTTTCTGTAGTTATATTTAATTATATTTGATTTTTTAAACAAATCAAAAAAAAAATATATGAAGTATAGGTATGTTATGAATTAAACATTTTCTTATATTTTTTTCATGAACTTTAAAATATATATTACTTTTGTTTAATCACATATTTATTTTTGTTTTTCTAAGTACAATATAGACTTATTCTAGATTTATATTTAAATGTTGTTCAATCAGATATTATTCGGTATTCATTATTATATATATGCTGATTGAACAACTATTTTACCATACGCCATTACCTTTTATTGATTATTTTGCAATTTGACAATTATATTAATTCATATGTACTCGTATTACAGTTGAAATATGAATGAAGGAAAGGTTAATTTACTAATAGTGAAGGAGGTTACCATACAAATATGTTACTCACACTTCACTGAACATTTCTTCAAGTTACGCAAACTCAACTTCATTCTTCATCTAGCGCCTATTCTATTGTGTGAACTTTGGGCACAGAGTCTATTTAAATTGTACTATATACATTTCTCTACTGCTTCTTTCCCCACAATTGGTTTCATACCTACCATTAAAACCATATCACATCAATAAGTTGTGCGCAAAATGTATCCCCTAGGGAAATAAACCTTATATTGAAGAAACGAAAAGTTCCTCGATTTTCCTACTCATGGAAGTATTGGACTAAAAGAAAATGCCTTAATTTTTATGATTATTGTGGCGTACCGGATTATTTTTCTTGCGTATCTTACATAAGACATTAGATTTGCTTTCACCAACCAACAATCAACGCTATAAGAAGACTAGATTTAATTGGTTAGCGGAATTTTTGCTGAAGTGTTGAAATTAATCATTTGCTTACGTTATTTCATTTCTTTTTTATAGAAGCAGAAATAATAACTATTTAGGGGAGGCCAATTTTTTAAAATAAAATAAAGTGCACGGGTGGGTGAAACTACATATAATATACATACCTACATATTTTTTTTTCTGGTTCAAGGGTATAAATGTGGCTATAGGTATTAAAGATGTTAGGTAAGTATATTATATTAACAAATATGAGGTTGTGTATATAAAACAAAATTTATGATGCTATTATACTAGAGAATTTTAGTATAATGTTATACATATATTGTATGATAGGTATGTATACATACAACACAAATTGAAGGAAATAATGAAAATAGGGTAGGTATATTTATTTGCTCTAAAGAAAAGGTGTAGATACCTACCCACATTCTTACTTCTATTGAATCAATTTTTCTTTAGTAAATAAAAAACTATTATGTTGAGTTGATTCACTTGAAGTCAATGTCTGCTTGATTTCTTGATGATCTTGATCCTCTTTATTTTATAAATAAGAAAGGAATTTTTATAATTCCAAGTGATAAAGTAGGTTAAAAGTAGGTACTAAAATAATAATCATGTCGATTATGGAATCCGCAGTGATTCGCAGTGCAGTGCTCTCTTTTCTCTTTACCGATTTGTATAGTGAAAAGAAAACATTATACTGCGAAAGTGCGAATCACTGCTGATCTAGTATTTCGGATTACATAATCGGCATGAATATTAAAGTTTCGATAAATTCAATTAAATACTTGAGAACAGCTTACTTTATTACATTTTATTAGATTATAAATAAAATTTAAGATTAAGTTCTTAAGAGCAATTAAACGACGACGTAATTTATATTTTAAATAAAATTAAGAAATGGCACTTACCTACTTCTATAACTCAGCAAAAGTACATACATACCTACCAGAAGGATTTGAACAACAATGTAGTAGTTAGAATAAGCGTGTTTTTTGTAAACCCGGGGGGAATTGGAGAAAAAAAAACGAAGTTGGTGCTAAACAATCAAAATAATATTTTTATTAATTATATACATACATATATTTACCTACCTACCTACAACCTATACAATTTTGATTGCTGATTTTTTCTTTATACATTTATGTTCATATACCTATCTACTTTTTTATATTGCACGTTCGATGTGTTATATTGATTGAGAGAGGGTAAGCTAATTAAAAAAAAAATAGGTACAAGTAGTTTAATTTAAGTTGTAACTTTTTTATATTTAAATAGAGCTTATTACCTATATTTTGACTTAGTGGCCTCTTTGATGATCTGTAAAGGTCGTATGTTGCTTACTCTATGTCTCTTACAGGGTTTCCGTAATTTGTAACATAAATCCCTGCAAATCATTGTATCCTCGTAAGCTTCAAAAGGCTACAAAACGCGAAGGGGTTTAATAGTTACCATTGAAATACCAATGAGTATAGGGGGATGGCACCTAAGGTCGGCCATCTCCATTAATCGGTCACTACGTTCGTTAAGTATAGCGTAACAGTAAAGGCCTTCGTTCAACTTCCAGGCAAAAAATATTTTCCAATAGGCTAACGGTTTTTCTTCCTGGATGCAACATTTTATTCAATTGCAGCTGACGGTTTTCTTGTTGTTGAGTCCAGACACAGTGCTTACTGCAGCCGAAGAACAAAAACTTGTACAGTGGCTCATAGACTTTGCCAAATGTGGGTTCTCGCAAAAACCGTCGGAATTTTTAAATACAGTCCAAAAAATTATTTTGGAAGACAAAAGGAAGAACCCATTCAAAGATAGCCTACCCGGGAAAACATGGTATTATGGGTTTCTCAAACGTATTCCAGAATTGCCCCTCAGAACACCAGAGGGACTGTCGAAAGGGCGAGCGGTTGTCACCCAAGAATTGATACGGAAATGGTTTCGGGAGTCTATTAGTCTAAAAACTAACTTAAAACAAAATTATAAATTTTTATTTCGAAATACGAACGAACACTTCGATAACGAGGAAAAATAAAAATATTTTTTTTTTCTGAGGGGTGCTCAGAACAAGCATTTTCATTTTAAATCGTAACTAATAATAATCAGTCGACAGCACTGGTTTGTTTAAGCTAGTTTGTTTTAATATTCGCTCTGTTTTAATTGTGGTTTTTATACGATTTTTGTCAATTATAATTAGTTTTAACGTTTTGTTTTAATGAATAAGTGTCATTACCATCTTAAATTTAATTTATTTTGCAAAATTATTGCTTATTAGTGTTAATAAAATTAATTCAATTATATGTTTTGTGCTTGGTGAGATTCTTTTTTTCCCCTTCTAATTTATATTTTATGTTCCTCTAAATAAACTTGAATTTGTTTGACTTTTTTTTGTCTCATTGTTTATGTGTTTTTAGCAATTTTATAATTTCCCCTACTTTTTTTGTGTGTGTAACCTAAGCTTTCAGCTTCAGTTTTGTTCAATATTTAATCTTATCCACTTTTACCGAGCTTAAAATACAATTTTCCTAATTTATTTAATTTTTTCTGCCAAAATTTTAACATATCCGGCGGCGCAGGTAGTAGACACGCGGCGGAGTTTAGATCTTCGTAGTGTGGGTTCGAGTCCTGGTATAGAGTAATATTTTTTTTTTTTTCTTAATTTTATTTGATTTTCTCATTTTAAGTTTAAATCTATTCTCTTTAATATGGTCTGCTCCGCAAAAAATTGTTCCGAAGGTTCAAATTTTACGCCAATTTTTGCCTGTTTTGGTCCATGTGGGAATTTATACCACGCCAAATGCATCGGTTCAACTAATGCGTTTATTGAGAAAATAACCAATTCTAAATTTGCGTATTGGTATTGCACCGATTGCCGTAAACTCTCTTTATCGCAACTGGCCTTCAAAATGTCTCATTTCAAAATGGACATAACAAAACTTTCAAGAGGCCTTGAAGAACTTCTTATAAGTTTCAACAAAGTGGTCTTAAGTTTTACTTCATTAACTCTACTAAACGATCCTATTGATATCGGAACATCAACTGATGACCTAATACAGGAACCTCTTTCTCTTTTGACTTTACCAGTTAATGATGATCTGCTTGCCCAATCATGCTCAACTGCATCTACTGAAAACGTATCCGTTGCCAAAAAGAGTAATAAAAGAGGTAGGGATCCATGGCCGTAGCTAGGGGGGGCAGTAGGGGGCAATGCCCTACCTTGAAACCTCCAATGCCCTACCTTAAAAAATCAACTATCGTAACGATTTTCCTATTCTCTTTAATTCGTTCTTTATATACAAAGTTTGTATACAAAGATTCGTTCTATCAACAAAAAAAATATTCTCGTTTCCCAATTTTTTTCCTTTCCTACATTGCACCAATAAAAAAAATACCCTCATTCATAAGTAGTGTATTGTGTAACAAAATGGCCCATACTGTATTTTTTGTCTCGAATTTTTTTTCCTTTCATACATACATTCCACGAAAACAATCTCTACTGACTACTTCATAGCTGATTTGAACGAAATGTATGTCTCAGATACGATGCGCAGCCTACTATTTTTTTTTTTCTTGTGTGCGTTTTCACTTTTTCAGTATACACATTAATTTCGTTCATAAATGCAAACGGTAACAGTTTGAATGAGTTGATTGAGTGCAATTGGTAGGAAGTAGAAGGAATAGCTAAGGAATACAGTTAGATTTTTTTGGTAACATTAAATTGGATGCACAAAAATTGTTGTAAGAGATGGTATATGGGATATGGGCTTACGCAATTGACTCAAATAAAATAGAGTAGGTACCTATGAATACTTTGAGTGCGGTTAAATTGGTGGGCAAATTATAATAATATGCATCTCTGAGAGTTGTGCCGTCTGCCCGTATTGAAGTCTTTGATTAGTTTAAAGTAAGTAAATTAGTGTTTATTCGTCTTTAGTTAAAGTGCTCCTCTTTATATGAGGATAAATACATACTTTTAAATTTTTCATAATAACATTACTAAGACCCATTTTCTGAAAAGAAACATACATATTTATTTTCAACTTAAACGCTTTTATGTCTCAAAAAAGTTTTTAATGAAGATTTTAATTTTCGGGTCTAAGTCATTTTTGTTAGAAAAATGCAAAGCGTTAAAACTGATTTTGTAGGTCTTACAATTCCATCAAGGGAAGAGCCTGCTGTGGTAAAAGCTTTTTTAAATCACCTCAAGGATAAAAAGGAAAAGACAATAAATTGATGTTTTCTACAAGCAGCGAGAGGCGTTGTAACGGTATTAGCTGTTCCCTCCCGGCAAAAAGCGATGGTTTGCTTACCCTTTGCTCCCTCAGGACCACAGGATACCCTGAGCAGATCATAGGGATGTCGGATGGGTCGTTCAACTAACAAAGTACGGTTCGGCATGCTTGCATCACCATATGACTAGCTCGTCGGTGGGGTGGGTACTTGTACTTGTCGTTGAACCACCGAACATATTTCATGCCAATTCAAATAAATTAATAAAATCACACACAAGAACTATCTAACGCGCGAAACACGTATATTCATTCCTAAAATATTGTTGAATGGGAAACCCGAGATGTTATAGGGCTCCTGAGTGTATCCCTCCCTCCGTTTTCAAAATAATAAAGATGAAAACTCCGTGGTCATTGAGCCACTCGAATTAGATTCAATGACCCCTAATCTAAAGTTGAGAAAATTCCTAAGAACTACCTCCTACATACGCGTCGCATTTTTCCATTACCTCGTTTCCTTCCCCTTTGCACTCAAAATAAACTTCACTCCATTCTCAATCAAACCTTACTAAATCGACCAAAAAGATAACCCGTTTAAATAATATTTCATTAAAATATGTATGCAGGTTTTATTCATAAGATGGAAAAAAATTAAACATAGAAAAATTATATCAAATAAAAAGCAAAATCATCTCATCATTCAAAATAAAATAGAATACAACAAAAGTATTATTTGAAATGAGAAAAAAAACTAAAATGAGTCGATTAAACTTTAAATGTTTACCCGAGAAAGAGTTTGAGTGAAGAGAAATTTATTATTCTGTTTATCAGGTTAATCAAAAAAAAACTCGAAATAACTTTAAGTTTAAGGCTTAGTCTCTCTCTCATAAAAAAAATTTTGAGTGACTTTCTTTTGTTAAAAAAAAAGAAAATTTCTTTTCACTTTCACTCTCTTTCTCTCGATATGGGATTGAAACTCACTAAAAACTCTTAAAAGATCTTGTAATTAGGATATTTTAAAGTTAGGATGTAGTTAGAACTATATTATCATTCATCGTTCAAATACGAATGTGTATTTTTTCTTGTTTTGTTTTTTTTTTTGTTATATATGTCAACTTTGATTGTAAAGAAACAAAGAAACTTACCGACTCCGCAAAGATGATGTGCACAGCAGCTTTGATGGTAGTTGGACACTAATTTGTGTATGTTGCTAAATTTGGTGATCGATATAACAAAACCTTTAAAATTTGAACGAGGATTGATGAACAAGTATGATGAGTGACTGGATGAAATATTGTTATTGTTATATATATGTCTATATGTAGGTTATAAACAGGGAAAAAAATGATGATTGATTTGATTGATGATTTAGGTTGTTGATAAGGAGTTGAAATTGGGTTGTGGTTTGATGACGTCAATTTAGATAGAGCCGGGTTGGCTTCTATCGCAGGAGAACTTTGACAAGACCTCGTTGATGACGGAAATGGAGGCTTTCACACGGTCTTGATTTTGCTCGTTGGTTGTCGTGATGACGTCTTAAAACTTTCAACGATGTTGATGAATACGAAGTGTGTATGCCACCAACGATTGGATCTTGTCAATGGTTGTAACTTTGTGTTATCAGCGCACCAAGACGATCTGATTAAAAGCACATGTTAATGAAAGGATATAGAGATCGGAGAGACAGATCTGGTGGGGATCACTTACCAGTTATATTATACAGATGGCTCGCGAGAACTTAAGTTATGATCTCTTGTCAAACAAAAACTTTTCTTGTTTTTTTTTTTTTGTTTGCGATCTATAACTCTGATTGCGTGTTCTGAAGATTATTTAGGAGCAAGTTGTGGTCGTTCCAGAACTGTGTGTGTCAGCTGAGACTTTCTTAAAAAAATGCTGTCAATGTGGAGACAGAGTCTCTTCGTGGCACGGTTGGTTTATTTGATCAGAAATTTTGGATTTGATCTTGATGTCATGCGTGGTGATCGGGTTTCTTTTTTTGCTTTTTTTTTTTTTTTTTTTAATTAGTTTGAGCAATGGTGATGTGATCGCTTCGGGTTGTGACCAACCACATGGCAAGATCACACCAAATTGGAAATATGGATTCCCTTCTAGAACTTCCTATAATCACATTATGCACAATATTAAATGATCTCACATATGTAAGCCAAGTTTAATTTACCTGATATACAATGTTGAATGTGTCGAAAAAGTTCACTATCCGAAAGAATAGATTATTTTTTTTTTGTATGTGTCTTAATTCTTTTTAAATAATTAAGGTCAAGTATAATTATATATTTATCATATATAAATGAGCTTTAAATATGTACTTCCTTCAGGCACAATGGATTCTTAAATCGTCTACCATGTGTAAGAGTTGGATTAGAAAAGAATGACAATCGGAAATGGGAATGCACTTCGTGCAAAAAGAAAGATGAAATTTGACAGGTAGATGTAAGTTCGAAAGTTCGAAATTTCTTACTTGTACCGAATTCCATGTGTATATTTTGAACGCATTCAATGATCACCATTGTTTGTTTATGATGTTAATTCTTTTTTTTGTGGACTTTTTAATGAGTTGTTCCTCGGTCTACACACAACACTTCAATTTCTTGTCAACCAGGACATGAAGTTGAAATGGAAAAAAGGCCGATTTATATATGGTTTTTCTTTATTTTTTTTTTTTATTTTAATTAAAATCGACCAACGCATAAATAAATAATTTTTTCTTTTTCTTTATTTTGTAACAACAACGTTGTGAGGATTATGTTCGAAGGTCTTTTGCGTGTATGATTCCTAACGAATTTCCATTCATATCTTCTAATTCAAATAAGTTGTTACTTACAACTTTTTTTATTTTTGCTTGCACGAACTTTGGGCATAACTTTGCATTACGTTTCTTGGATTTATCACTAAGAATAAAGTTTCGTTTCAAAACAACTTGTCCAACAATAAACTTACAATTTTTGCTTCGAGTGTTGTAAGTTTTTTCATAAACTTTATGAGCTTGTGCCAACGATTCTTTAATCCGGCTATGAATCATATTCATTTTGACGGGTTTGGGTAAAATTTTAAATTCTGAGTTGTTAAGCCCATTCAACTTTTTCAGAAGTGCATAATCTGAACCATGTTCTACCTTGCATTGCCCGAACAATGCTTCGTGAGGTGACATGCCTATTGCTGAATGCACAGTCGATCTCAAGGCGCTTAAAATTTGTACTAAATGTCTATCCCAATTGGTTTGTTCTGAGCCTATGTACGATCTGATTGCCGCAAGGATGGAACGATTAACACGTCTCCCACTCAAATCTTTCTGACTCATGAGCCACCTGAGACTTGAATGGTCTGTTACTATCGTAAAATGATGTCCTTCAACATATGGTCGAAATTTCTCGACACCTAACACGGCAGCGAGACACTCTAGCTCCGTAACGCTATAGTTACGTTGAGCTTGGTTTAGTTTGTATGAGTAATAATATATCGGTTTTTCTGAACCATTTTCATCAAGCTGACTTAACACGCAACCGATACCAGTCGATGAAGCATCACACAAAATGATAAATGGTTTATCAAAGTTGGGATTTGTCAAAACTGGAGCTGTTGTCAGTGCCACTTTTAGCTCTTCGAAAGCCTTGAGGGCTTCTGGGGTAAATTCAAAATGTTTGTTTTTCTTTAAGGTATCTGTTATTGGAGCACCTAGAGAGGAATAATTCGGCACGAATCGGCGGTACCAACCAGTCAAACCCAAAAACCTTCGAACCTGCCGGGGAGTTTTTGGTACAGGGAAGTCTCGAATGGCGGATACCTTGTCTGGGTCGGTTTTCACACTTCCACCTCCAACTATAAATCCTAAATAACGGAGTTCTTTAAAACAAAATCTGGACTTTTCTAGATTTATCGTTAATCCAGCTTTTCGTAAATGTGACGCAAGGGTACGTAGAATTTTGACATGCTCTTCAAACGAACCTGAAACAATCAGTAGATCATCCAAATAGACAAAAATATTTTGTTTCAATTCATTTGGAACCACTTTGTCCATTAGTCTGCATAAGCGTTGAGCTGCATTGCAGAGGCCAAAGGGCATTACTTTGAAGTGGTATAAGGGTCTACCGGGCACACTAAACGCTGTCTTTTCTCGTGCCGTTTCCGCCAAAGGAATCTGCCAAAATGCGTCTTTCAGATCTACACTGCTGATGTAGTGCGTATCCGATTGACGACTCAACAGATTCTCTATATGAGGAAATGGATAGGCATCATTCTTTGTAATTTTATTCAGTTTCCTAGAGTCGAGGCATAGTCGGTTTTTCCCTGGCTTACGCACCAGCACAACAGGGGAACTCCAAGAACTCTCACTCTCTTCAATGACGTCTAATGCCAACATCCTATCCAACTCCTCATACATTAGCTTTTGAATTGCTGGCGACACGGGATAGTGTCGTTGTTTAATGGGCTCAGCATCACCTGTGTTTATTGTATGTTCTTCTAATGTTGTCCGTCCAAGCCCTTCCTTGGCGTAGGATGGAAACATTCGTATAACATTTTCAATTTCGTTTGTCTGATCAGCTGAAAGTTCGTGAGCGTTTGAGTCGCATTTTCGAAGCGGTAAAGGATAAATTTCAGAAACAATTTGAGGAGCAATTTCAAAGAGCTTCCAAAAGTTGACCCCTAGATACAGTGGTTGTTCTAGAGATGGAACTAAATACAACTTAATTTGTTTTGTCATTTTCTTATAAGTTATCTCGACGATTAATTCACCTACAATTTGCTGCCGCTGACCACTTGCAGTTCTAACATTAGAATTAAAGTTTTTAAATGAGATGCCTTGGTCTTTCAGAAACTGCAGACATCCCGTCCCTAAACAACTGATGCTCGCGCCGCTGTCTAACAGACCGAGCATTGTCTTTCCGAAGATGGACACGCTGGCATAGGGTCTGGGGTCTTCATTATCACAAAAGGTCGTTGCGCAAATTTGTCTATGGGATTCACGTTTGTTTTTGAAACGGTTTCTCAACTTTTGAATACGAGGAGACGGTGTAGTGATGATTCTATCACGAGCTTCATAATAATTTCGTATTCGTTCGTGAAGCGGAATAGGTTTAACCATTGACAACTGAGGTTTATCACCTTCGATATTATCTCGTCTCAAAATTTTAATCTCAGTTTGTTCGGTATCGCTCGTTAAAGGTTTTGAAAAGTTAGGTAAATTGATCAAATCTGGTGTTTTTACATAGTCAGGTAAAAGGGTCAAGTCAGGTTGTGATGAATTTGAATTAGTAGTGCTTACATTTGTGCCGGATCTGCTTTTGGATGGCAACCCTCTCCGGTGTTCGGATTGCCCCGTTTCCGGTTTCCCGAACATTTGGCACATTTAGGAGTTGTTGTATTCTCTGCACCACATTTGAAACAAAACAAATTTCGCTGTGGGTCAGGACATTGTACAAAAGAGTGACCTTTGCTCTTGCAGTTCCAGCAAGTATAGTTTGATAAGTTTTGCTGGGCATGTGATACGTTTATAGCATCAATATCAAATAAATCATCTTCAGGTAAAAGGGTTTCTAACTCACTTACTTTATTTCTCACATTGTTTTGAGAAAACGGTTTTGTTCGAAAAATTTCATTTTGATTTTGGGCATGTTTTTCAATAGAACGACATACATAGACCATTTCGGCCAAACTCTGGGTATTGAATGTGATGAGAAGTTCACCAGTTCTTCTCTTTACATTTTGCTTTATGAGGTCTATCAACTCTCTACGCGATTTTGGACAATGAAGACGGGCATTCATTACGAGGATGGCATTGTAGAAATCGTCGAAACTTTCATTTGGACCCTGGCGCCGGTCAAACATTTTTCGTGAAAGTTCCGAATCAGTCTCAATACTTCTATATTGCTCAATCAGAGCAAACTCCAAATTAGTCCAATTCGCGTTTGGATTTGTCTTCAAAAAGGTCCAAAACCAACTCTCGACGGTTCCAGTAACAAACAAATGGAAGTGAAGGAATAAATCCTCCCACGACACATTGTAGCTGGCTTTAAGTCTTTTAAGACGAAAAATAAAATCATCCACAGTCATTCGAACGTTATCGAATTTCAAACCCCATTTGTGGAATTCAAGAGCTCGATTAGTACTGCTGCGAGAAACATTATGGCTTACATTAGGTGTTTGGTCATTCAGATTGAGACCATCCATCTGAGTCAAAAAGTTTCGAGCATTTTCGCTCAGTTGATGGCGCTCAAGATTTTCAGTAGGTCTGGCAGTTTGATGAGCAGTACTATGCTCTTCGGGACGAGGTAAGACACGAAAGGATTGAATTCCAACTGGTGGAGTTGGTGCTCTTAAAGTGTCACGTATAGTGTTTACAACATCTTCTCTTATCTTCAATCTCTCTTCTTCATATTCAGCTCTTCTAGCTCTAAGGTCTTCTGCCCTACTTAAGCCAATTGAGGCATTAACGATGTTTGTGATATATCTTTTTAAGCTTTCGTTTAAAGCTTCAACTTGTTCTGGGGGATCATTATTCTGATTATCAACAGGGAGTTCTTGATCTTGTTGGACTTGATTTTCCTCTTCAGGTAAATTTCTATCAGGAGGAACCACATTTGTGGAACCAGCTCCTGTATTTCGAGTTGTTACTCGAGAACCCACCGCCTCTCTAGACTTGTCTCGTTTGGGTGCCATTTGGCAATAGAAAGATATAACAGATATGTATATAGATAGATATATATATCTTCTTAAGTCTCGAAAATTATATTGTTCGTGCGGACAATCGAATTAAAACATAATTCTCAAAAGTAGATCCAAGAAGTGTGGTAATTTAATCGTATTTAAATTTTTTTTTGTTTATTTGTTTTGTTTTTTGTTTTTTGTTTTTTAAATAGAAAGATGTACAGTTTATAAAATAAAAATCAAAATTCGGAAAAATTATAGGTAGGTTTCATATGTGCTTGGGGAAGTAATTGGCAATGTACTTAATGACGACGACGAATATGTCAACAAAATTTAGGAAATTTTCGCTATCAAATTAATATTCAAATCATATTTAAATAAATGATTTCACGCAACTACAAAATAGATTCAGATGATCTTAATATGTAGGTCGTTAACCTTTAATTAACATACTTGAATTATAATTATTATTATTATTATTATTTTTTTTTTTTTATATAAAAATAGAACTTGTGTTAAAATCAAGTGAGGCTTTTTAATATTCAACTTGCAACAGCATGTACTTAATATTAATCAGATACCTGGATGCAACAGACAGAGAAAGTTGCTAAGAACCGATCACTCCAGGTCATCCATGGCACTAATCAATAGAAAGCCTGAACTTTGAGTATAATTTGATGAAATCAATGCATCAGTCGAAGATATTGTAGCCGGTACATCAAATCTCTCGGTCACTGACTAAATCACTCAATACCTTATGTTTTATTTATAAACAAAATACTTCATCGCTTCACAAAGTGTGATTCAAAGACCAAAACTTTGGGATGAGCTATAATGTTTTCCAAAAATGAAAATTAAGAAAAAAAAAATCTTAAACATTTTTAAGTTAAGGAAAAATAAGTAAGCGATAACCATGCAAGTATTTTTAAAAAGCAAAGTGGTTTCAAGGTGTACTGAAACTGTAAAATTGTAAGGTATTCGAAGCCCCACTTTGGGCGCCACCTGTGTAACGGTATTAGCTGTTCCCTCCCGGCAAAAAGCGATGGTTTGCTTACCCTTTGCTCCCTCAGGACCACAGGATACCCTGAGCAGATCATAGGGATGTCGGATGGGTCGTTCAACTAACAAAGTACGGTTCGGCATGCTTGCATCACCATATGACTAGCTCGTCGGTGGGGTGGGTACTTGTACTTGTCGTTGAACCACCGAACATATTTCATGCCAATTCAAATAAATTAATAAAATCACACACAAGAACTATCTAACGCGCGAAACACGTATATTCATTCCTAAAATATTGTTGAATGGGAAACCCGAGATGTTATAGGGCTCCTGAGTGTATCCCTCCCTCCGTTTTCAAAATAATAAAGATGAAAACTCCGTGGTCATTGAGCCACTCGAATTAGATTCAATGACCCCTAATCTAAAGTTGAGAAAATTCCTAAGAACTACCTCCTACATACGCGTCGCATTTTTCCATTACCTCGTTTCCTTCCCCTTTGCACTCAAAATAAACTTCACTCCATTCTCAATCAAACCTTACTAAATCGACCAAAAAGATAACCCGTTTAAATAATATTTCATTAAAATATGTATGCAGAAAAATTATATCAAATAAAAAGCAAAATCATCTCATCATTCAAAATAAAATAGAATACAACAAAAGTATTATTTGAAATGAGAAAAAAAACTAAAATGAGTCGATTAAACTTTAAATGTTTACCCGAGAAAGAGTTTGAGTGAAGAGAAATTTATTATTCTGTTTATCAGGTTAATCAAAAAAAAACTCGAAATAACTTTAAGTTTAAGGCTTAGTCTCTCTCTCATAAAAAAAATTTTGAGTGACTTTCTTTTGTTAAAAAAAAAGGAAATTTCTTTTCACTTTCACTCTCTTTCTCTCGATATGGGATTGAAACTCACTAAAAACTCTTAAAAGATCTTGTAATTAGGATATTTTAAAGTTAGGATGTAGTTAGAACTATATTATCATTCATCGTTCAAATACGAATGTGTATTTTTTCTTGTTTTGTTTTTTTTTTGTTATATATGTCAACTTTGATTGTAAAGAAACAAAGAAACTTACCGACTCCGCAAAGATGATGTGCACAGCAGCTTTGATGGTAGTTGGACACTAATTTGTGTATGTTGCTAAATTTGGTGATCGATATAACAAAACCTTTAAAATTTGAACGAGGATTGATGAACAAGTATGATGAGTGACTGGATGAAATATTGTTATTGTTATATATATGTCTATATGTAGGTTATAAACAGGGAAAAAAAATGATGATTGATTTGATTGATGATTTAGGTTGTTGATAAGGAGTTGAAATTGGGTTGTGGTTTGATGACGTCAATTTAGATAGAGCCGGGTTGGCTTCTATCGCAGGAGAACTTTGACAAGACCTCGTTGATGACGGAAATGGAGGCTTTCACACGGTCTTGATTTTGCTCGTTGGTTGTCGTGATGACGTCTTAAAACTTTCAACGATGTTGATGAATACGAAGTGTGTATGCCACCAACGATTGGATCTTGTCAATGGTTGTAACTTTGTGTTATCAGCGCACCAAGACGATCTGATTAAAAGCACATGTTAATGAAAGGTTATAGAGATCTGAGAGACAGATCTGGTGGGGATCACTTACCAGTTATATTATACAGATGGCTCGCGAGAACTTAAGTTATGATCTCTTGTCAAACAAAAACTTTTCTTGTTTTTTTTTTTTTGTTTGCGATCTATAACTCTGATTGCGTGTTCTGAAGATTATTTAGGAGCAAGTTGTGGTCGTTCCAGAACTGTGTGTGTCAGCTGAGACTTTCTTAAAAAAATGCTGTCAATGTGGAGACAGAGTCTCTTCGTGGCACGGTTGGTTTATTTGATCAGAAATTTTGGATTTGATCTTGATGTCATGCGTGGTGATCGGGTTTCTTTTTTTGCTTTTTTTTTTTTTTTTTTAATTAGTTTGAGCAATGGTGATGTGATCGCTTCGGGTTGTGACCAACCACATGGCAAGATCACACCAAATTGGAAATATGGATTCCCTTCTAGAACTTCCTATAATCACATTATGCACAATATTAAATGATCTCACATATGTAAGCCAAGTTTAATTTACCTGATATACAATGTTGAATGTGTCGAAAAAGTTCACTATCCGAAAGAATAGATTATTTTTTTTTTGTATGTGTCTTAATTCTTTTTAAATAATTAAGGTCAAGTATAATTATATATTTATCATATATAAATGAGCTTTAAATATGTACTTCCTTCAGGCACAATGGATTCTTAAATCGTCTACCATGTGTAAGAGTTGGATTAGAAAAGAATGACAATCGGAAATGGGAATGCACTTCGTGCAAAAAGAAAGATGAAATTTGACAGGTAGATGTAAGTTCGAAAGTTCGAAATTTCTTACTTGTACCGAATTCCATGTGTATATTTTGAACGCATTCAATGATCACCATTGTTTGTTTATGATGTTAATTCTTTTTTTTGTGGACTTTTTAATGAGTTGTTCCTCGGTCTACACACAGCGTTCAAGATACATATGAACTTTTTGCATCTGTGGCGACCATAGGATGTAGCACTGCTGTGTTCGAATCTACGTTTTCAACATTGACTGCAATCAAAAGGCCTCAGAGGCTATCAATGAGTCACGAAAAAATGGCAGATTTCTGGCCTTTAAAAAGAAAAGAACCAAGTCACTTGTTCTGGATGAAGTCCTTCGTATTTTTAATAATATGGCGAATCCAACAATTCAGTTATTTTAATGAAAGAACTTTGTATTGTTATCTATGTAGGTATACTGAATGTAATATGTTAAGAGAAATAATAATATAAACCAATACATAAAAGAATGTTTACCACTTATCTATCCGACAATTGAGTACCACCTTTACCAGATCAGATAATTTTTCATATTCCGCCCTACCTGTCATCACCGATGCCCTACCTTAAATTCAACTCTAGCTACGGCCCTGTAGGGATCACACAGTAGTAAAAAACTCCGGTCCACCCCCTAAGCGTTCAAATACTAGTCCACACAATCCCGAAAAAATTCCTTGTTCGATTCAAGTTGTGAATCAAGATTCCGTGCCATGTCCAGTTCCTCGTATGGATATGGTTCCTATAACTGATAGAGTTACCGATCATAGGCCTATTAAAGCTGTTTCTAAACCTAAATCTATTTTTATTTCTCGCTTAGAACCAGAAATTGGTCCATTTGTTTTGACTGAAACTTGGCTAAATTCAAGTTTCTTAGACATTGAACTTTTTAATCAAGAGTTCCTAATTTACAGGAAAGATCGTCATGATGATAAACCAAAAGAGGTGGTGTTCTGATTGCGGTTCGCAATAAAATTATATCTTCTTCCGTTGTATTCCCTTTCAGTCTATCTATCGAGTTAATTTGTATAAAGATAACTTTACAGTCCAAATTCATTTATTTACTTAATGTATATATTCCGCCCAAAAGTTCGGACGCAGTTTTTGACGAACTTTCTATGGCCCTAGATTTTGTAATTGATCAATCTGAGCTTCGTTTACTAGATAAAATTAGTTCTAATGACTTACAGCAAGTAAGCTGTATTAAAAATTCTAAAAATCGAATTCTCGATATAGTATTTTCTTCTGACGCAATTAGTACTCTTGTTCTAAAGTCTAGTTCTGGAATTACTAATTTAAATACTTATTATCCTCCTTTGGACATACTTCTTGACTTGAGCAATCTTATTTTTGAAAACAGAAACGCATATGATTGCTCATTTACTTTTAACTTCAAAAAAAGCTAATTTTCGGTTGCTCTCCGAAGAATTAACTCGATCCGTTATAAATAGTATATCAATGTCTAGTAATATTGATGAAGCAGTTACTAAATTTTATACCATCCTTAATAACTTTATTAATAATAATATCCCCTTAAAAATTTCAAAAAATAACAATTTCTGCCACTCTTGGTATACGAAGGAGCTAAAAACCCTCCGTAATAAAAGAAATAGAGCATGGAAAATATACCTAAGAACTCTTTCACCAATTGACCACAGTTCCTACATTGCCCTTTTTGAAGAATTTAAATCCCTCTCAAAAACAGTTTACACTAGCCATGTAAACAAAATGGGTAGTTCTTTAAAAGATGATCCTAAGGCATTTTGGAAGTTTGTTAATTCGAAGAAAAACTCAGATGGTTATCCGGAAAATTTCATATATGAAAATTGTTCTATACAAGAAACCACTGACATTTGTAACGCATTTGCGAAAAATTTTCGTAATTCTTTTGTTGAATTACCTGTTGATGTCGACAAAAACTATTTTAATAATTTACATACCTACGTCCAAACTAATTTTAATAATGTCCCTGTGCAACAGTGTAGTATTTTAAATTTGCTCTCATCATTAAAAGATGACTACTCATCTGGTCCAGATGGAATTCCCCCAATACTTTTGAAAGAATGTAGATTTATTCTAACTCAGCCCCTTCAATTTTTGTTTGAGTTTTCTATAAAATCGGGGCGATTTCCGTGCTTATGAAAAAACTCATTTCTCACTCCAATTTTTAAGAGGGGTGATAAAACTGATATTAAGAACTATAGGCCTATATCCAAACTGTCTTGTATTCCAAAGCTCTTTAAACAAGTCGTTTGCGAGACTTTAGCATTTCATACCAAGAATATTATTTGTGAACAACAGCATGGGTTCATGAGGAGAAAATCAACCGTGACAAACCTCTTAACCTTATTGTACAAATTTTCTAATTCACTAGAAAATGGAAGTGAAGTTGACTGCGTATGCACTGATTTTTCTAAGGCATTCGATCAACTTAGTCACAATATCATCGTTTATAAACTAAAAGCTTTCGGTTTTCCATCTGTTTTTTTAGCATGGATAAAATCATACCTGGAAAATAGATTCTATCAGGTAAAATTCCGAAATTCTCTTTCAAACCTCTTCACAGCTCACTCATGCGTCCCTCAAGGAAGTCACCTGGGTCCATTTTTATTCATTCTTGCTATAAATGATGTAATATCATGTATAGGTACATTCTAGTGAAATTCTCATTTTTGCTGATGATATGAAGATCTTTAAGACAATAAAGGCTTAGCATGACCATGTTCTTCTGCAAGAGGATATTGAAAGATTTACTGTTTGGTGTGGGAAAAACGGTCTGTCTCTCAACCCTTCCAAATACCAAACAATTACGTTCTCAAGAAAACGTGTTGCTAGTGCATTTGATTATTCTATTTCGCAGCACAAACTTAACCGTGTCTTTAGCTTTAAGGACTTGTGTGTTCACTTCAGCTCTAATTTAGAATTTACTGAACACATAAACTACATTGTTAACAAAGCGAGCTCCATGCTCGGGTTTATAAAACGTTGGGCAAAGGAATTGAATGATCCTTATGTTACTCTATCATTATACAATAATTGTTATGTACGACCTCATCTTGAGTACGCCTCACAAGTATGGAGTCCCTTCTATCAAATTCATAAAAGCCGAATTGAATCAATACAACATAAATTCATTCGCTTTGCTCTGAAAGGTCTTCCTTGGGCCGATCCGTTTAACCTTCCACCATATGAACATAGGATCCAGCTTCTGCAGGTCCAAACATTATAGCAAAGGCGTGTTAATAACGATAATTATATTGTTTGTTCACCAACTCATGAATGGTCAATGTTTGTTTGTCAATGTTTTTTAATTAAGATACATGGTTTACTTCGCAGCAAAAGGATGTTTCCGATTCGATTCCAAATTTGGTATTAATGGGGAAGGGGGGTAAAGTTCGTATTTAAGTTTTTTTTTTTAATAATTGTTTTTTGACTGGGGCATTGTAGAAAAGAGCTAATACAATGTTAAGCAATTTCTTTACTGTCTGAGTTTGAAAAGGGGGTGCGAAAGATTTTCGTTTAATATCGTAAATAGCGTCTTTCGGTTGTAAAATCTTTCATTGCTGATATTTTTTTATGAAATCTTGGAACAATGAGGTTTGGTTAGATCCCTATTTGAAATAAATTTTTTTCGAATTTTTGAAAGGGGGGAGGGGGAGTGTTTTTTTGAAAATATGTGCATTCAAAATTTATTTTAAAGAAACAGGACTTAAATGTCGATAAGGTAAATCTGATACAAGTATTTAATTTTTAAAATTTTGAAAGGGTAGCACTGGGGAGCAAAAAAAAGTGCTATATTCGTTTCTGTTATGTTAAACCTTCAAATATTTATATTTTTATATGAAATTTTGGTACACTTAAGATAAATTAGTGTTTGATTTGGAACAACTTTGAGATTTTTGATTTTTCAAAAAGGGGAGCTAATGGAGTTTTTTTTTAAATTAAAAAAACTTGCAGATTTTTTTTTAAAGTTAGTTTTTGACTGATGCAGTACAGGCCTTATGGCAGAGCTTATTCAAACACACTGGTGCCTGCTGATGTTTGCATGGAACTTAACTTAAGAAATTGCCACTGAAATAAAAAACGACCCCCTAAGTAATATTGAAATTGTTTGTGTACCTAATATTCCATAAACCCACGTACATCCCAACACGACCTGTTACCTGTTTGTTCTCCTTCTGTGATGTGAGAAGACTGATCGTCAATTTAGCTCTCGCTTATTGGTTTGTTAATAATAAAAACACATTTATTCAGAGTTACCATATTCATTCGTTGATGGAAATTATAATACCTTTTCTTTGATTTTTGCTTTGGAGCTTTCAGAATAAAAGCTTTCTTTTAGCTTTTGGGAGCATATATTTTAAGCTTAAGGAAAAAGGTGTTGTCGCTGCGTTTTTTTTTCAGTTTAAATTATTATTTTTTTTCTTGAAAAAAAAACAGTTAAAATGCAGCTATACAATATTACTTGGCTATTTTTTTAAAGGAAGGATTACTGTTTGAGCAAGTTATTGATGGAGTTCGGTTTCTTATTTGATTGCAATATATTTTAATTTAGTCTAATTTTTTAAAAATTTAGTTCTGTTCATAAAATCTAAATAAACAGTTGGTAACCCTACCGACATTTATGAGAGAATTATGCCGATGTATAATGATTACTACGGCAACCCTGTGAGAGCTTTGAAATGGAGATAGCTTATTGAAATCCATAATAGTATGGGTGAAAGGCAAATATCATATCTTCCCTGTACTGCATATTCAAATTGAAAAGAGTATAGTAAGATGAAAGGTTAAAATAAAGTGCGGAGCTTAATCTGAATCCTACTAATAACTTATTTACCTTTCTAGTTAACAAATCCTCACACTTTCCTTGAATTAATTTCAAGTGTCCGTACGATTTTTATTTTATCAACCTATTTGGGTTTAGGTTCACCACATTTAACAAGAAAAGGTTTTTCTTTTCATAAACTTATTTTTTTTATTTGCAACATACATATGAGTCAAGAATTCCTTAAAACATTTTTTTTGTGGTCAATGCTCATATTAATCCTGAATCGAACACAAAAAACCGAATGGTTTTATTTTTTATAGTTTTTGAGAAAATTGAAAATTAATAAAACTACTACTGACTGCCCCGTTTAGGAGGTAGGGGCAGTTTTATAAAAAAAATTACTTATCTACAATGAAAAAAAAAATATTAAAAAACGACGGCAACACTTAAAATGAAGTACTAATCGGTTTCGAAATATTTTTTTATTTTATTAAATAAGAAAAATTGGTAATTTTCAATTTTCTCGAAACTAGAAGACATAAAATCAACTAGTTTTCAGTTTTTGATTAAGAATTAATAGGAGCCCCAAATTGTAAGACAAAAATTAATATAAAATCTGAAAGAATTGAAAAATTTTCATTTAAACATTTTTTTGTTTTTTTCCCAAATTTTGAGTTTGAAACTCTTTTTTTCAAAAACTGTGCATAGATTTCACTTGATTTAAAAATTGGCTAATAGAACAGAGTATTGGCTTTAAAAAAAGCTATAATACTTAATTTTATATATTACCGTTATTTTTAAATAATTTTTTTTCTATTTTTAGTACTTTTTTCATGAAATTGCCCCTCCCGCCCAGACGGGGGGAGATAGACCCCCCCATCCCATAGTAAAAAATGCTTGTATTAAAGTATTCTACAAAAAACCGTCATCAATTCTTGGCGCTACAGTTATCTTACTCTCCCCGTGTATTTAATAATTTTGATGTCTTGCTAGTGACTAACCTGGAGACAAAATTCGTTATTAGGTATGTGATTTTTCTGAAGTCTGGGATTTTCGTTTAACTAATAACTAACTTTGGTTATTAGTAAAGTAGTAAAAAATTGTGGTTTCCACTTCACGACCCACCTATAGCTACATAATTATATAAGTTTAAAATATATACCTACTTTAATACTACGAACTAAAAATTAGATTCAAAATTATTATATAGTGTCAGATGATTAAATTTTTTTCTCCCACAACTAACTACATATTTAAATTTTAAGAACCTAAGCTTAACATAATAAATTATAAGGGTTTTGATGCAAACAAAGTGTGTTGATTTCACATATTATAATACCTATGATAATATTGGCAGAACAATTCAACAAGATGGATAAAACTTTAATAGCCTTATCGAAGGTTCGGTCATAATAGATTTGTACTACGGATCCCAAAAAAAGTATTAAAACTCCCATGCCGTAACAAAAATATCAGGTACCTCAAAATTCAAAGTTCGTGAAAAGTGACCCGAATTATCCCCGAATTTCATTAGATATATTTTACTATGAGAGCTTATACTTATTGTGTGGGCTTCTTCCGTATCTATTACGACGGGATCTGTGGTTGATTATGTATTTAAAAATAACTGTTTACTTACCACAATGGTCGCCATGTTTTGATTTTTTTAAGAAAGAAGTAATGGAACTTTGGCGTTTCATTTTTCTTAAGGAATGATAAAAAACAAATATATATTCAATTCAATTCAATTCAATTCAATTTTTCTTTATTTTTTATTAATTTAAATAAGGTTTTACAAAAGTATTCTTAAATAACTAACAACATAAGATTATAAATATAATAAGAATAGTTAGTGCCATCTTTTATTTAAGAAGAAAATAGAGGTGATGACACATCGATTTTTTATTATATGTGGGGTGTGCAATAAAAAAATGTATACAATTAAAAATCAAAATGACTCTGGTGAAATTAAAAAGGTATTAAAACTTTAAGAACTTTAAAGGAAAAAAAGTTAATTCTAAAAAAAAGCTAAGATATAAAACTAATTTTTTCAGTATAACAAATCGTGTAGGTAAATTAATTTAATTTTTTTATATTTTAGTACGGTTAGATAGGATATCGTATCAAAACCTCGATTTCTCGATGATCCAAATCAAGAAGCCACACTTTTACTTCTCTTAAAAAACCGATGAAATTTCTCAACTTACGAATTTCTAAAGGGAGCGTATTGAAAAGTTTACAAGAAATAATGGAGTACGAGTTTCTGCAGTTTGTCGTGTGAAAAAAGGGAATATTTACTAAGAAAGCGGAATTACTATTAGGTACCTACTACAATACTTTAAAAAATATTTTCCGCAATCTGAAAGTTATTTTAAATCATATGCATTTGTAACTATTTTTATTTGTGGTTTGCATTATTATGAGATCATAATATATAATTATATAACTTATTGTTACTTTTATTTTGCAATTTTTTGGTAATACTTAACTGAAGTCGTTAGATGATCAAAAATCAAATAAACTGTAGGTACCTAGAATATTCTCATTTTAATAGCTTTTAAAATTAAATTAAAAATACCAAAATAGTCTCCTAAATTCAATACAAAATTGTATGCATACCTAAATAGCAAAGGGAGCTATCATGAGATTCGCCAAAGTGGGAACTGGGACTAGAAAATGCATAAGTCTCTGTATTAGAGACTGTTTGCCAAAATCCACAGTAACAAACCTTATTGACAGTCAACTAGCATTTTCCAAGCCGAAGTAAATGCCATAGGAAAATGTGCAGATCGAAATCTCGAAATGAACTATCGAAAACAAAACATTGCTATTATGTCGGATAGTCAGGCAGCGCTCAAAGCTTTGAGCTCATATACCATTAACTCCAAAATAGTGTGGGAATGTATAGGCAGGCTAAATGAACTTGGCAAAAACAATAATGTCACGCTTCATTGGGTACCTGGGCATGTAGGCGTTCAGGGAAAGGAAGAGGCAGACGGCAGACTCCCTAGCTAAAATAGGAGCAAAAACTTAATGGGACCTGAGCCCTATTGCGGCTTAGGAGAGAATGTGATCAAAAATAGAATCAAAAAAGAAGAGGAGACCAAAAGATCCAAAATTTGGAAAGAACTCCCAAAACTGAGGCAGGCCAAACTCCTTCTTGGAAACTATAACCAAGAACGCTTCAAGGACTGCACCAACTTAAGTAGGAACAACCTAAGAATTATAACGGGCTTCCTCACCGGCCACTGTAAACTTAGAAGGCACTTAAATATTCTAGGCCTAGTAAGCAATGCCACTTGCAGATTCTGCAATATCCATGATGACACACCGAATCACATACTAGGAGATTGCGATGCACTCATGCACCAAAGAAATAAACACCTGGGACGCTACCAGGTGGAAGAGAGCAACTTATCCTCTCTGAGAATACCCCAAATAATCAAATTCCTAAGAGAAATAGTTTTGGAGGAAGAGTTGTAAGACGAGTAAACTCGTCCAGCTCCATATTGGGGGCACAATAGATCTATAGGTCGCAGTGCAATTACCCCTTAATATGTTCATTCATTCAAATAGTCTCTTGTTTCTTAACGAAGTATTTTCAAGTAGTTGAGAACTTCAAATAAACTATACCTACCTGGATAGTCTCCTTATTATTATAGATTTGAATTTAGTATATTAGAAAGTTTTGGTTTTTATTTTAAACTTTCGAGGGGGGGGGGCTTCAGCCCCTCAAGCCCCCCCTCTGGCTACGTGCCTGCTTGGAGCTCTACACAACTGTCCAAGAAGAATCATAGAATTCTTTGTACAAATATACATACTACTCGTAATTACTAAGCCAAAGAACTCCCTAAGAAAGTTGGCCACCCATCTCGCAAACCTATGCATTCACATTGTCCAGGTCCAAGTCATTCAAAAGTACTTAAAGCTAACCTAAAAAGAAGAGAGAAGAATGTACTCAAACTTTCAACCAGATCCTGTTCACTAAACGTCATCCACCCAGTGCAGCTGTGTTAAATTGGCCCCAAAAAGTGTCCGATTTTTTTGATAAAAGATGACAATTTAAATGGCCATTAACCAACCAATAACTTTTTTTGACCACCAAAATTTAAGGGATAAATCGATTTTGTAAAATGGGTGGCCAAACGAACGCTGTGACCAAAAAATCGATTGTTTTTATTTGATTAATATTCTCGATTGATCTCTTTGGGAACCACCCTTTAGCTTTTTTAGCCACCCCTTCAACGATTTTTTTAATTCTTTCCTCCTTTTTGTGACCATCCATTAGAATTAGTGTAACTCGTAAAATATATTTTTTCTTGAATTTTGAACTATGACTTTTGTAAAAAATACAATTATCTTAAGTTTCAGATACATTTTAACATAATTAATAATTAAATAATTTTATTCAATAGGTACAGTACATACTGCCTCAAATAGAATCTAGCAGTTAATCTAAACAAATCATAAAAAGTATTTTTTCGCGAGGGCTCGGAGGCGGCGCTGCCGCTGGTATAAGAAAAGAGCTACTCAAGAAAAATGTTTTTTCAATGGAGTTGAGATATTCGTTACAAACCAATATGAACATCTTGGGTTATTTTTATTTATAACATGTCTTGGACCGAAAACTTAAACAGTTAGATAATGTCGAAAAATACTATAAATTCCACATGGTAAAAGTTTATTAGAAACAAATCAGTTAATCATTCAGCTAAATTTAAGATTCATGATGCCGCTTCTAGAACAATATTGTATACTGCACCAAAATCTGGCGATAAATACAAGGAACATGTTCAGGTGGAAAGCCTACAGTGAAAAGGTATTTTCTCCTTGCAGATAACACGCCAAAGTATACACTTCATATATAAACGGGATTTCAAAATCTTTTCTTACAATAATCAAACTTTACTTTTCCGGTCTATTCAGAGTAATGGAGTTACCTACTAATAGGAAGATTTACTGGACTAATGTATGGGAGGAACTTTTTTCGGAAGCTCCAGTTGCATTTTCGTTTACTTTGTCCAAATCTGAAATGCACAACAGGCAAGATATGCTCTTATCTAAACTCAAGGAGAAGCACTGGAGTACTTTTATCAACAGCGCACAGAAGTCGCAGTTCCACGATGATTATACAGTAATATATCATACTGTGACATCCCAAATTACTTTATAGATACGAACCCACAAAACATGATATTGATATTTAAAGCACGCTATGGTATGCTTTATTTAAATGCGAGATGCTTTCAGTCATACTAATGGCTTATATCCACGATTTGTAACCCCGATGCAGATGCAGATTGGAGTCTGTCCTATATTCAGGGGATACAGGAAGAAATGTTCCTATATGTCTTAAATGATCAATGCTATTTTTATCTTTATCTATTTTTAAAATCTGCGCTTGAATATTGATTTCAAATATTTAATGAATTTTTTATAAATCGTAAAATCGCTATAACCTTTATTTATTTTATCTTTTCATAACATGATAGGAAACTTAATCAAATTATTGTCATATTAATTGAAAAACCAGCACAACTTTTTTTCTAAAATTATTTTGGGACTAAAATTATTTAATACATACATTGGAATCCTATTTCTGTGGGCTTCAGGTCTTTCTTTCTTTATCTACTAATGATTTTTAGTTTTCGGCTAAATATGCAATAACAGAAAGTAAGTGCAAATCAGTCTTGCATTTTATTATTTTTTTTTAAATGATTTATCATCAATCATAATTTAAAAATATCGACGATGATGGCGTGTCAAAATAAATGCTCGTAGGTATAAATGATTCACATTGTAAAATTGGATTTGTGTTATCTCTTGTAATAATTTTTCCATTAGCAATCCTCAAATTCTATTTAAATCAATCACTTAGCCATATCTTCATAAATCTTATTTTAATATTTGTCACTCAAACAAATTTAATACGCCAGAATAACCTCTAACGAGATGGGGATTTTGAAGCCGTAGAAAGTCGACCTATTCTAAAATCCCCTGTTTATTGCATTTAAATGTAACTTCTTCTTCGAAAAAAAATTTATTAAAGATGTAGGGGAATATTTCTTCTTATTTTGTATATCCTTAAGCTGAAAGATTTAATTTTTTTTGAAGCATACAATAATAAAAGTAAAAGACCGCAAACAAAAATGAGGACCAATGCAATGTGAATGAAATTTTCAATTCAATTTTCGTGAATTCTGTAGTGCTTTTCTATTGCACAGTAGGCACAAATTAATTCAGAACTTGGACGCATTTTTCATTTTGTTATATATATATACTAGGTACATAGTATTTGTGTGATAATGTTTTAGTATTCTATGCGAGGGTATCACTAAATGGAACGACATGACATGATATAGCGATAGCCAACAAATATTTGAGAAGAGAATAAAACTCACAGGCATGCCAGCCCAACATTAGTTATTTATGATTGTTTGTTAAACTGAGTATAGTGTACCGAATAAAGCTTTAAGAATCATGGAAGGATACTGGCGATGACGGTATTGGCATCAAGACAATTCAGGATAAAATGGTACGGATGAGGCATACTGTGAGCAGAATCACAAACAATTTATGGTACCTATAAAACTGCACTGTCTGAGCATATAAATAAGTAACATATATGATAATTAACTGAAAATCCAGTGACTATTGAATAGGAGGGACCGGCATGTTTGCCAAAATTGATAAGAAAAAACAACTGTATATTGAGACAGATGTTGACCAATAACACTTTGAATAAAATTTTTTTCAGACATACCTACGGTCAGAGAATGGGGAAATTAATTTCAGAATTATGGGATCGAAACCATTTTTGCTTTGAGTTATCGTGTTCACTACAACTACACGAGAACTATTTTCCGAATGAAAAAATAAACAAGTTTTGACCAAATAAAAAGTCTACATAGTTTGGACTTTTGGAGGGTTTGACAAGTCAGGTTAGTCATTCCGTAATTTTCTAAACGATAATCGTCGACGAAATCGTCCATGAGAGCGTTTGGTGCATTTAAAAAGTCAAATTGGCTGTCATAATTGTCAATAAAATGCATTTTTAGTGTTTGTTGTTTTGTGGTTGTTGCCGATTGAAAATGAAGGGAAATCATTTTGAATTTTTTTAAGAAATTAATTGTAAATGCAAATACTTAAAAGAGCAGTCAAGCAAACTCAAATTGCGGTTTTAACTTTCTTTATGGATGAACATCCTGATTTGGCCAGAGGATATAAGCTGAACTTCGTCCAAAGCAAAAATGAAATTAAAAAAATATGGCAAATATAAGGGGTTTGATTTATCTCTTAGTTGTCGTCGCGTGCGCATAAGTTGTATTTTTTTTTTATTTTTTCACGTTCTACAGTAAGGAAATTGCTTCGCCGAAAAAATTTGATTTAATTTATCAATGTAACACATAACACATGATGTCAAATAACAGTGGCAACTCAATAATTCAACTACAGTCGCCTACAAACTTCAAAATTAATGCAAGACGATAACAATTTAGCTATTGTTTTGACGATAACGTTTCGACGATTATTGACTTATGTGAAGCCAATAAAGGTAAAACTATCGCTCAAACGATATCGTCTGACGATAATCGAGTTATGGAATGACCCCCCAGCATTTTTAGAAATGTTTTGATCACCATCGGCGGTTGTTTTTCGTTTCATTATCGCACGATCTGCCATGTAAACCCTTTAATATCAAAGCTGCAAAGAAACAAAATTTTGATACTTGTAAGTATGTACGTTACTAAATAAAAATTCTTGCCGTTTGTGAAGGGCAACCTTAATTGGAGTAAGCAGTAAAATAAAATCTAAAAACTAATCATTAGGTAATGTAAAATAAATTGTTTTAACTTATTGCCAGCTTTTTTTATTAGTCCACTGAAATGTTACAAAATTTTTTCCGAACCCTGCATTACTTTTTTCTTTGATATCTAGCGTGCATCAGTGTGATTTTCGGGGTTGTAACCCCTTCCCTAAAATTTAAAAGTTAATAAACGGTTGCTTGTGTTAGTAATTTTTTTTTGACACAATAAACTCATAGGCACATTGCCCCAAACAATTTTTTTTATAAAACTACTTTATTTTTACTTTGATAAATGCGTTTATTGACGCAAATAAACATTTTAATTGGTTTTAATATTGAGGGTATTCATACAACGTCGTAAGTTTACAAATTGTGTAAAATAATACGTTTACACAAAATTCGGCCTTTTATCTTTACAGGCTTTTTACCGACTTTACGATATCTTACCATATCATGCTTCATAAAGCGCGACTCTAGAATTTGCGAAACGAAATGTAGCTTCAAACCTCGGGCTCGGGCGTTGAGAAGCAACGAATATGACAAAATAAAAGTTCTGTTTCCTTAAAATAAAACCGCACAAATTCCTCGCACATAATAAGGAGTCAAAAATCAACCCTACTTTACAAAAACTTTTCTTCAAGCATTTTTAGCTTGGACAATTAATACCATGAAATAATTTATGTATGTAATCGGGAAGTGAAAAACACGCAAAAGATCACTCCGTACAGCAAATGGAAGACTGTAAGTGCAAACGGAGTAAAAAATGCCAGCAATGATCATACAAAAGAAAAAAGATAATGATTTGTCTTTAGCTTCAATAGATCAGTTAATTCAGAATTGTAATAATAATTATTTATTAGGTATTATTATGACTAACAAAATTTGTTTATTGCAATTTGCATAAGTAGCATAAAGACGTGCAATAATTTTTCTGAAAATACTGTGCCTACGTTCTGTAAGTCTCGCATCGATAAAATTGGGCGAGAAACGTAAAAACTGGCAGAAACTCTTATTTTTGACAATATACACGAATAAAGCAAATTATTTTTTTTTATTTTTTTTTGTACTTTACACCGTAATTGAATTAAACTTCTTTTTACGTTTTTCTCATATGGAAATGAAATGACACGTTTTTTTAGAAAATGTGGAACGGACTGGTTACAGAAAGTAGGCAAAGTATTTTGAGAAAAATCATTGTACGTCTATATGTAACTTAATTTTTTTTGCAATAGAAAATCATTTCAACATTTTTGTTAATCATTATAATCTATTGGATCTATTGGAGCTAGATACAAATCATTATCTTTTTTTTTGACTGCTCATTGCTGGCATTTTACACTCCGTTTGCACTCACAGTGGTTTTCACTTCCCGATTACATACATAATTAATTCTTGGGACTACTTGTCAAAGCTTAAAATGCTTAAAGAAAAGTTTTTGTAAAATAGGGCTGTGTCAATTTTAGTTGTATCATATTCGATTAAAATCAAAAAGTAAAAATCGATTGAAAACGACATCAGTATATATCTAGTTTCATTAACAAAGCTAGTTATTTTAATTGTCGCAAGTATCTAAATGAAAACATTAAATAGAGAGACATTTTTTATTTCATTTTATGTGCGACGTCCACTAAAACCTTGTGGTCAAGGTAAAAAGAAACCACCCTGGTGGACAAATGAACTTGGTACCATTAGAAAGAAAGCAGGAGTCTTTTCAACGTTGCCAAGCGCACAAGAACAGACACTGACTGGGAAATTTATAAATCCAGTCAAAAGAAATTTAAGATAGAAACACAAAGAGCAAAACGCAGCTCGTGGAGAAACTTCTGTAGTCAAGTTGAGAGTACTAATGAATCAGCAAGACTCAGAAAAATATTAGCAAAGGGACCGATTGTTCTAGGATCTCTTAAAGAACCTAATGGACATTGGACGGAATCGTGTAGCGAAACACTAGGACTCCTGGTAAACGCACAATTTCCAGGTTGCACCTCGAATGATAAAAAGAATTCACAAATGGGGCTCTGCATCGAGAACACAATACCTGTAGAGTTGATTACGGAAGAAGAGGTTAAATGGGCTATTAGCTCCTTTTCACCGTACAAATCACCAGGGTTGGACGGTGTTTTCCCATGATGTTACAAAAATGTGTTGACCATGTAATCCCGCATTTAAAAAACATATTCCTAGGTAGCCTGAAATGGGGATATGTGCCTAAGGCGTGGAGGGAAGTCAAATTGGTTTTTATTCCGAAAGCTGGAAAACCAAGCCAGTGGAAAGTGCACTTGTAAACATTAATGTGAACAACGCCGTCATTAGGTGGATAATGTATTGTATATGTTAAAAAATAGACAGATCTACTCAGAGTTGGGAGGAGTACTGATCAAAGTATATACTTCCAGAGGGACTCCACAAGGTGGGGTTCTTTCTCCACTTCTCTGGACACTCGTGATGAACACAGTCCTCATGAGACTTAAATATAGTGGAGTTCAAGTAATTGCCTATGCGGATGATCTAGCATTGCTAGCGACAGGTAAATTCCCCACTACAATTAGCGAACAAATAGAAAATGCCTTATCAATAGTGCATACATGGACTAAGAACTGCGGCCTAGCGGTTAACCCACAAAAAACCGAACTGGTCCTTTTCACGAACAGAAGGAAAGTTCCACCCTTCAAAATTCCCCTTATTGAAGGGACCCAGCTCAAACTCTCCGACCACTTGGATATCTTGGTGTGATCTTGGATAAGAAACTGAATTGGAGTCTCAACATTAAGGAAGGAACTAACAAGACCATGTTTGCTTTCTACTCCTGAAACAGAATTTTTGGTAAAACCTGGGGGCCGAGTCCAAAAATTATTAAGTGGATGTTCACAGCCATAATTAGACCTGTGCTGACATATGGTAATCTAGTCTGGTGGAATGCATTGGACAAGGTTACCAACCTTAGAACCATGACCAAGGTACAAAAAATGGCATGTACCGGGGTTTTGAGGACCACATCCACTGCGGGTCTGGAAGCAATTCTCATTTTAAAACCCCTGGATCTTTTTGTACAAGAATCGGCAGCCAAAAGCGCACTGCGGCTAAGCCAAACTGATAGCTGGAAATCCAGCGCCATCGGTCACGCACTGATTCTACAGAAATACACAGGAAATAAAGTATGCACTGACTACATAACACCCCGTCTAGACTTCTATAGATCTTTTACAACTATCTTTCCTAGTAGAGAGGACTGTCTAATCAACGAACCATTAACCTATGAACCGACGGTAGCTATTTACACCGACGCACGGCTCCAGATGGACACTGGTATTGGTGCAGGTTTTTTCTCAAAAAACTTTAGACTAGCCAGTTCATTAAGACTTCCTAATTACAGCAGTGTCTTCCAAGGTGAGGTCTTGGCAGTGACCAAAGCAGCTTGATAAATCTCAATGATGGCAATATCGCAAACTTATATTACCTTTTTCATTGACAGCCAAGCTGCATTAAAAGCCATTTCTGCCGTTGAAATCAAATCGAAGCTTGTGACTAGCTGTCGCGAAGAGCTAAAGGTTCTCTGTACACAGCACACCATAAGGCTCTGTTGGGTTCCTGGTCACAATGGTATCCCAGGAAATGAAAGTGCTGACGAACTGGCAAGAATAGGATTAACACTTGATCTTAATCAGGCAGACCCAAATGTTCAGATCCCACCCTGTAATCTAAAACAGGTAATCGAGAACAAAGTACAGAAGGTGGAACTCGCTTGACACCTGTTCTACTACTAGACAACTATGGCCCATTTTCAACAAACAAAGGACCGAAAAAATCATCCAACTGAGCAAGAAATCTCTCTCTCTTCTCGTTAGCATCACCACTGGTCACAACGAATTAGGCTACCATAAGAAGAAGTTAAAACTCAGTATGGATGACTTATGCAGAGGTTGTGGTGAACAGGGTTCACATGAGGACACTACTCATTACCTGTGCCACTGCCCTGCGCTATGCCATATAAGAAACAAGTTCCTCGGAAGGCATTTCTTCAGTGACTTAGAGGACCTCTCCGATATTCCGAGCAAAAGCTTGTTAAATTTCACTAAAGCTACAAAATGGCTTGCAGATTCGTAATCCCTATCAACCCAGCCGACAAACAGGCAGGTTTCGCCTCCTCAAACATAGTCCAAAAGACATAAAATGATACTGATAGAACGATTAATTACGACGGAAAAAACGCAGGTGATCATTGCGGTGGTGACAACTAGCGGAGAATGGGCACCTTGCCCTACACCAATTATTGCCGCTTCTGCTTTGTACACCAGCGTTAACAAGCTGACCCGACAAAACAACACGATCACATACACCAACCACCGTCCTATCTAATCCACCCACCAGAGGTTGCATGGAGCTACTGCTCCTACGGGCCTGGGGAGGGATGATTTACTCCGTGGGGGCTAAGGAGGGGAGCTCGCCCAAGTAAGACAATGGTGCCTTTTTGTAATAGGATTTTTATCATAGGTTTTCCTTATACGGGGAGCATATCCCTAGTATCACAATGGATCTACATTGATCTAAGTGTGACAGTAACAAGATCAATGTTGGCAGTTGACTGAAGTGGACCAAGATTGTCCAAATGATATGTATTTAAAGGAACGTCAAACTTCTCAATAGGATTAAGTAAGCATTCTTGCTTCCCACTTTTCCGTGATACAAGGATACAAGGAATACAATTTGAAATAACTTGCTTGATCTTCACTAAGATCTTTTGAATACAAAACTCTTTCTTTGCCAAAACTTTGACTTTTTTTTGCATTTATATGGCCCTTTTTCTTCATTGTGGATGTGAAAGCTTTGCAGTCGGTGCATATTTTGATCTTTAAGCCTAACAGATAAACCCTTAGCTTTACTAAATATTTTATGATAGCTAAAACTTCTTGCTCATAACTTGTGTAATTTGATTCTGCTTTTGATGACTTAAAACTTATATAAAAAGGGGATGTAGCAAATTGTCATCATGTCGCTGAAGCAGAACACCTCCAAATTTTACTTGCATTCGTATGCAGTTACGTCTCTAATTGTGGGTTAAATAGTTTTAACACTGGGTCTTTACAAAGTGCTTCTTTAACTTTAAGGCTTTCAAAAGCCAGTATTTGATCTGGACCGAAGCAAAACTTAACATTTTTTCGCAGTAAATCAGATAATAGCTTAGCAATAATAGCATAGTCCTGTATAAAATGCCTAAAAAATCCTGTAAGCCCTAGGACCTACTGTATCCTTTTGACTATATCTGGCTTAGGGAATTTTTGAACAGCTTGAAGTTTTTCTTTTGACGGCCTCATAGACCCATTCTCAATAATATGCCCCAGAAATTCTATTCTTGGAGTCAAAAATCTACAATTTCTCCAATTTAAGAGAAGTCCATTCTCCGCAGCAACTTCAACAACTAACTTCAGCCTTTCCAAACACTCTGCCTCATTTCTAGCTCGTATAACAATGTCATCTAAGTATATGTGAAGCCATCCTAAACGTACAAGTTTCTCGAACAACCTCTGAAAGACTGACGGGGAGTTACATAACCCAAAAGGAGCTTTCAAAAATTCATAATTCCCGTCGGGGATAACAAAAGCAGTATATTTTTGACTATTTTCATTTATTTCAACATAGAAGAATCCATTCTTAAAATCTAGAACTGTAAAACAAAGGCCTTCTACTAGATCTTCAAGAATTTCTTCTATTAAAGGCAAGGGATGCCGGTCCTTGATAATCTTCGCATTTAGTAACCGGTAGTCGATACATATTCGTTTTGTTCCGTCTTTTTTTTTAACAAGTACAATCGGACTAGCATAATCCGAACTACTGGCACGAATTATACCTTCCATCATCCAGTCTTGTATCTGCTTCTTTACATCTTTTCTTTCATTCATAGCCAACCTCCTAGGCTTTTGGTAAACTGGTTTATCATCAGCTAAAACAATTCTCATCTTAACATGGGACTTATCTCCTGGCTTCTTAGGTGTATAATTTTTCACAAGCTCAACTACTTCGCTACGTAACTGTGAATCCGAAATATGTTAAGATTACCTGTTACTTCCATGATCATTACATTCATTCCCTTATCCATTACCTCCATAACTTCTGTTTTTGAAATATCGTTTTCTTCTATATCTACTGTAACAGGTTTTGTACTTATGTGAATCTTTCCATTTTTGATAACCACTTTAGCATTTTGCAGGAAAGTTTGCCCCAAAATCATCGTATCGCCAATCGGAATCCGTGGACTTCGATCACGTTATTTGTCAGCCACACTCAGCTAACTTGCTGAAGTGCACCTCCGTTGACGCAATCCAGCGGTTCTGCTTACTCGCACATGTATAATATATCCATGGCTATGCATCGTCGTCATGGAATTCGCCGACCGCTCTGCCAGGACCTGTAAAAACAATTAACGCATTCAGCCATTATCCCCCTATTTTCATAATTTCAAAGAAAAAACCAGAAGAAAAAGAAAGTATCAAAAACCCCAACAATTCAATTTCGCATAAACACGACATTTGTCCCCTCCAAATTTATTACTAAACCCAGGAATATGACAGAAGAACTCAGAGCAATGAACAACTAATAACTAAAGTTTTGGAAAGATAAGTTGACAATTATTTCCCTACTCGCGATTCTGAACAAAACTACTTCGGTGGGCTTTTGTTAGATTTGAGTGAATTGGGAATAAGACTATTGCATTCCATATTGTACAGTAGGTATATTATTTTAAAAGTAGGTTGGTCACTATAAGTCTATTCTCTAATGAGTAACATCTATTGCGTTTGGGAAAAAACTGTTGCCCGCGCTTCTTTTGGATAGAATTTGAGCAGACCGCCCCGTCTCTCAGTAATTAAAGATCTGTGACCAACTGTCACCCAATTTTTGGATTTGCTTAGATCAACCAGTCACTTCAATTGGAATTGGGTGAATGAAAAGCCGATTTTTGTCGCGGCAATTTTTACCGTTACAACATAACACGGGCAGAGTTTTTTTTATGACGTTTCGTTAAGTTTACCAAAAAAATTTGGTTAATTATCCGCAGCAAAATCCTTGGGGAATTTTAAAGAAATTGTGTAAATCATTTCTAATTCAAAATTTGAAAGTTCATAGCCCAAATGGTAGGTAAACATAACCAAATGGTAACCTAATCCAGTGTTTTACATATTATTGCGTGATGTTTATTATTTATGTATTGGCCCAATAAAGTGTTTATAAGTGCAAGCCAAATACTTTTTCACAAATTATAGTCGACTCTTAAAAAATTCAAAGTATGTGCAATGTGCATGCTGTTATTTTTATAAGAGTCGGTAAGCATCAGCCACATTTTGCGCAAATTAGAAGGGTACACCTCTTAATCATATTGAAGAGCCCAGCTGTCGTACTTGAGCGAAATGCATCTTGGAATTGAGGTCACTTCAATTAAATTTTGGTATGTTGTTGATTTTTTATTACTGAACAAAGACCCGCAAGAACTTAGATCTGAAAATCAACCACTTCCTATTTACAACAGTCTCAGTCAGCTCTGCTGATACGTTTTGACACTTTCACACCAGTTTTGTCACTCTAAAGATAATATAAATAATATACGAAGACGAATATTCCCAAAAAATGTTTTTCCTTTATCATCAAAACTCGAAAAGTCATGCAATTCTTAACATTTTAGAATAAATCAACTAAAAATATTAAAAACCCGCTGGTAGCGACCTATAAATATATTTCAATTTTGGGTATTGACAAATTTGTTTTGTATAGTATTAGTAGATATCGAATCGAAATCGAAGAATAAAAAAGAAGAACAATTATTTTTTATAAAATAAATGAAATCAAATTAGGATTGGTCTCTATTTTAAAATCAAGAAAAATCTGAGTATGGTACGAATTAAACAAATTTAACTCTCATCAAATTCGAGAGATAAACTACCCTATTTTGTTAACAAAGAAATCTTAATCAGTATAATAAGCTTACTTTTCACTTTGAATAATAGGAGGGTTGACAACATCACATTAAAACACAAATCGAATGCCTGATTACCAAACCGACCGTTAAAACTTTTCAGCAAATTATGCGAACAAACCCTTAGGTTACAAACACCCTCAAAATGGTGTGAGCACAAAAAAAAGAAGCAACATCCTTTGGTTTCGCCGAACAATAAAATATTAAAAGGACATTTGTAGGAATAATTAAACATCTTACAACAAACTCTATAAAATTATTCCCAAGTGATTTACCCTTCTTTGTGGAGTGGTTAACTTAAAATTTTGTTCAACTCATTAGTGGGACTAGGTATGCACAAAATAGAAGAACAAATCTTAAGAACCAAGTCATTCATAGAATTAGGCTCTAACTTACTAGGAAAACTGAAAATTCAATCCCTTAGGATTGACCATCATCATCATCCATATTTAAAAATGAAAATATTTTCTGGATTTTAATGTAGACGGTAGTATAAGATACGCGGATATGAAACTTTGTCCGTTTGAAACTTTGTTCATCAATAAATACAGATATATTTACAGCAATAGCCGCGTTTTTTTATCTACGGGTCTGGGTCTGGGTTATCTTTTAACACGTAATACAAAAACAACATTAGTCGCGTTTAATTATCTATACACCCCTGGATCAGGATAATTTTTCAACACGTAATACAACAACAACTTGGGATCCTGCTCCCTATCTGGATCTATTTTAAAGATCCGAAGATAAGTTCTTACTCTGGTAGATAGGTGGCGTTTCAGTTTTTAAAATCGGTAAGGTAGTGTAAACTACCTTAAAAAACAGTATCTAACAATAACACTGTTTTCATTATCCATGATCCACAATCCGCTTCGTTTTATTTTAGAGCGGTGAAACGTATATGTTATTGGCGATAATAAAAGCGGCTAATGTAATCCATTCTTTAATTTTATTTAAAAAAAGGACTCAATCTAAGACTGTGTGCCTTTGAATACGGATGCTTTATGTTTAATTGCTAATAATGAGTTCAAGTAAAAATTGCTCTGATTGTACCAAGTTAATTGCCGACGAATTTGTTGTTTGCAGCTTTTGCGGCAGAACTTTGGATATTAAATATGCTAAATTGAAAAAAGTGAATATTTACTGATTGCTTCAAATAATAATATTCTCTTTAAATGTGAAAATTGCATAAACATTTCTCCATTTCTTTGTATTGCTAAATTGAACCATATTCATTGCTTTCTTAATAGCAATGTAAGTGCACTGAATTCAAATAATTCTCTGTGCAGTGACGACTACGAAAATCTATCAAAAGAAAATGCAAACAATTCTCTTAATTTAAGTAGAGATGTTAGAAAAAGTACTCGCTGCCAAAGACCTTTGATAAAAAAAAAGATTCTAATCGCCCTACCAGCTTATCATCGCGATCGGAATCGCCTGCATTGTTGCGTGTTCCGTTGATAACCACCAACAATTCCCAAAGAAAAAGGCACACCAACAACTGCCACATTGTCTTCATCTGCAGTTAAAAGCTCTTCATTGAATTCTCACTCTAAAATGAAGATTACAACTAATCACAAATCAAAGGGAGTTTTAGATGTCAACAAATCTGTCGCGTATGTGGGATATGAATAATTTTCCCTGTATGCCCAGTATATCAAGTAAGGTTGATATTGGTGAATTACAGCTAAATAGTCCTTTCAGGATTGAAATCACTAAAATCTTAATTTAACTCTGGTGCAGATGGTATACCAGCTATATTTCTTAAACAGTGTGCTTCATCACTTTGCTATCCTCTCGTTTGTCTATTCAATAAATCTCTTTCCGAAGGAGTTTTTCTTAATATGTACATGGAAAATTTCTTACCTTGTTCCAATTCACAAATCTGGATCTAAGAACATGGTAGAAAATTATAGAGGTATCTCTAAACTCTCAGCGATTCCAAAATTCTTTGAGTGTATTGTAAAAAATAAAATAGAGTTTTTAACTAAGGAAATTATATCTGAATTTCAACACGGCTTTATACCTGGGCGATCTACCGCTACAAATATGGCTCTTTTTTCTAGATATTTTATTAATTCTTTAGAGTGTAAGTGTCAAGTAGATGTAATATATGAAGATTTTAGTAAAGCTTTTTATTCTGTTAATCATAGCACGTTAATGCAAAAACTGGAGATATTTGGCTTCCACTCTAAGTTCCTTAGCTGGATTTCATCTTACCTCACTGGTAGGTCTCAGAAAGTTGTCATCGACAACTCTTTTTCTAGGATTCTAGGTCTATTATATGTACTTCTGGGGTACCACAGGGCAGTCATTTAGGTCCTCTTCTTAGCATTTTTATCAATGATATTACGTTAGCTGTAAACCATTCTCACTGTCTCTTATACGCTGATGATCTAAAATTATTTTTGCAGATAAAAAGTGCCGAAGACTGTAACCTTGTACAATCTGATATTATAACCGAATTGTTGAATGGTGTTACAATAACGGCTTATATTTTAATATACACAAATTTAATGTGATCTCGTTCTATAAATCTAATAGCTTTATTAATTTTAACTATTTAACTGAACTAGTATCGGCCTGTGTCGAAATTCGACACCATTGACCACACTGTGGAAATTAATGCTCACTCAAATAAAAGCTAGCTAATTTTGTTTTTGAAAAATGATCTATTTTATTATAAATTTGGAAGAAATCTCCAAGAAGGAACAACAAAATTATATTAACAATTAATGCCACAAAAAAGGTTTTAGTTTTTGAATTTAACTCAAATCTATCATGTCCATTCTTAGAAACAGGCATCATACACTTCTGCAAAACTCACAAACTTACATAATATTTAAGCGTTGTATTAATTTAAAATATTTAAAATTGTGAAATAAAAATTCAAATGATACATTTATTTTTGAAGTATAATATTTTTTATCAGGCACAAAGAAGACTTATATAAGAATATTTTACTTTAATTCGACCTTCACTGATAGGTAAAATGAAAAGCTCAAGATTAAAATTTGTACCCTCAACGGTTTCATAAAGAGCTGTAATTAAAGATAAGGAAAATGAATTTATATTCATTATGTACCAAAATGAAAAGAAAAAGTAGTACCATTGGCTTTGTATATTTCCAATAACTTTAGAATCTTATTAATTTTCATTTTAGTTTCCCCATTAATGCGTTCTCCTTGCAGAAGAAACATTTTTCGAAGTGCACCTTCAGCTCGCTGACATTCAACTTGCAATCTAACAAATTTCACTTTGAAATCTTCCATTCTTTATCCTTAGAACTAAACACAAAAAATTACAATTTCAAAACACAATGAAATAACTTAAATTACTTGAGTAAAGTTAAGTTTTATTTTCTAATGTCTTACATTCTATTTTTGGTATTTTTCAGTTAACATTTGAATGAAAATAATAAAAACATTTAAAGGATTAATTTATTAATATTTTCTCGATTACAATTGAACGTACTATTTTTTGAAATTTTTCGGTTAACAGATACACAACAAAAATTGAAAGATTACTCGATAAAATTATTTTTCCTCAGTTAAATGATATTTTTCACTTATTGAACTTGATTTTTGGGTATTTGAATGAAAATGTGCTTGCAGCACTAACATTTAAAATTAAATATTCTTAACCAAATGAAGCTTCTTCATTACCGATTATATTTAGCTTTGGCAATTCTCATCACTACGTAAATTAATGTCGATTCAATATTTCGCTATAAAAATTTATTCTCTGTAAATACCCTCTCGTCATTTAGTAAATTTCTTTGCCTTCTTTCATTAGACACATAAAACTTTAAGCAATCAAAGGACCGAACTCTGCTTGCAGCAACCGTGTGAAAACACTGGACTTCTCAATAACACACGAATTTTGTCAAAAGTTTGCCCTTGCGATTTATTTATAGTCATTGCAAACGCCGGTATAATAGGAAATGGAGTCTTCTGAAATTGGAATGGAAGTATCGTCCCAGAAAATGTCAAATTTATCCGAGGAATCAATATTCTTTTATTTTTTTCGGTTTCCGTTAATACTTTACAATAAATGCTGTTACGATGCAAAAACTTCACGCTCATTCTTGTACCATTGACTAAAGACTTTGAAGTACATATTCAAATTCCGGATGAGCATAACAATAGAATTAACTTTCAATTTTAATTTATGCTCTGGCATACCACTAACATTCAAAGAATTTAAAAATTCGAATGGATAATCATTGACATTAATCAAACAATCATTAGATAAAATTGTATCGAATCTATAATACACTGTTTTATTCCCTCCAAAGTAATTCAGAATATCATCACTGATCAAAGAGCATTGATCATTAGTAGGTGCTAAAATCGCACATTGAATGATTTGGTCTGATAATATAGTTTCACGAATGTTACCAAAAACATCATCAATTATATTATTCGAATTACCAATTAATTGTAGTGGCAATTCGATCATATCTTCACCAAAACTGTGGATACTCCTTAACTCTCTATAACCATTTTTTTTTTAAATTCAACAAATTCAACTTCATTTAATTGAGCTCTCATATTTTATTTTAAAGTAACGTTGTGAAATGATGAATCGAATAGACTCCAACGAATTAAACAATCCTCAATAAGAGGGCTACATGTTTCATGCGGAACAACAGCCAAAATTTGTCTGAAATTGCCACTCAAAAGAACAGTTTCACCACCAAATGGCAAATTTTTATTAACTTCGTCAATTGCTAAATCTCTATTAAGTCGATTTATAACTTGAAATGCAGAAATCGGTCACATAGAAATTGTATCGATTATTATTAACGATGCACTATTTAAAAAACGACCATAGGGACTACTCGGTGTAACTTTAGCAAATAAAATTTAAATGCATTATGCAAAGTTCTTCCACCAATCAAAAGTGTAGATGCAATACCAATAAAAGCAGTAACAATGCAACGAAGATTTAATGCATTCATTTTGTGTATAGGTAATTGCCGTTTGAACAAATGAACAACCTGCGTGTGCTGTTAAGCAAAACATATTATAACCTGTATAGTAATATTTCACTTCACCTAAAACAAAGAGTGCGATTATATGACACATTATCATAATCCCTTGCAAAACCTTCACACATATGATCCTTGAACTCATTCCAGAGTGCAAATACATTAGTTGGCATATTTAATGCACAAATAGTTGCAAACAAATCGCGCAATTGCTTTGGTGATTGAAAGTTTTTGGCGTCATCCAAACATTTCTTCCATTCATTATAATCAGAAGCAATACCTCTCGCATGACATGCTTTATCAAATGTTTATGAACATCATCAAATGTTCTAAGGTCTTCAAACGACTTAGGGCCACGAACGTGAAATAATAATAACCGCAGATGGAAAAGTTCAATATCCTTGGGTGAAACAACATGCATGCATACGCGATACTATCTTAGCACCACCACGCAATATTCTTTTCCATTTTTTTTTATCATGCCATGTACCTATATAATGTTCTGTAATTTCAGTATATGTAAATTGATGAGCTACAGGATCAACTCAATTCAATTCGAAAAAAGCCAACAATTTCGTATTATTAATATCGTGAAGTGCACTTTGTTCATGACCTGGTCTGAATATCACATTATGCCGATTAGGCAAATGTATATCTAACCGGTAAATAGTATGTGTTTGATAATGCATTTCATACTCAAATATTCGCCAATCAGACTCTGTAGATCAAACATACCGACCACTGACATAATATCTCAATTCATCAATTGATGCGTTCTCATCATTCAATTCAATGGTGGAAATATCATAGCCTTTATACACATATTTATAAATGTATTTAACACTTTTGACAGCTATTATCACGTCTCATATACACGGGGTAACCATTGATAGCGTGTAGTTGGACAGAAATCCTTCGGATATTCCTTTGAACACTTTCCATCTCCCATGCAAACAGCATTTGGATTCAAGAGACCACATGGACCATGCATCATATGTCGTTTAACGTACTCATGTAACTTTGGATGAGTGTCCGAATTTGGGATCTCAGCACTCACAACTTTTAATTTCGCAAACAATTTATTTGAAAATATTGAAAGAAAAAACATTTTTTAAGTTTTTTTTTGAAATATGCACAGTGTTCGACAGTGCAAAAACAAAAATGACTCACAGTGTGTAAATGCGTGTCTCAAGTATATTCTGCACATCTTCGCAATCGTGGCTTTCCAACAATATAAAATTTATCGAAATCGGTCAAATACTTTTTGAGAAAATGGTACCACAAAATGTATTTAAGGCTATTTATATATAGATCTAAATCTCTTTCTCGAGTAGTAAAAATTAAAGACCTTGGCATAATGCTTGATTAAACTTTTTCATTTAAAAGTCATATTGACTATATATTGTTGGTAGAGGGAATTCACTTGTTGGTTTTAAAAAGCGAAATTGTGTCTATTTTTGTGACCCTTTTGCTTTACTGTCACTTTATACATCTTTAGTTAGATCTATACTTGAATACGGAGATGTTATATGGAATCCATCTTTTAAGTCTTATTCTAACCGCATTGAAGTAGTTCAAAGGCGTTTCACGAAATTTATATTTTTTAAAATGGAATGGAATTTTCCCCCAGATTATAGAGCCTGATGCCTACTGCTTAGTATTAAGTCTCTAGAATCAAGACGAACCATTCATGATGTGATGCTTGTGAGGAATGTGTTGTGTTATCACATTAGATGCCCTCAACTTCTTTTAGATATACAAATTTACGCACCGCTAAGATCTTTTCGGTCAAGAGATTTGCTTTTTGAGCGGTATCACAGGACAAGCTATGGTAGCAATGAGCCAGTTTCTAGAGCTATAACTCATTTCAATAAAGTTTGCCAATAGGTATATTGATATAACCTGTCCAAGAGAATCTTTTAAAGCTAATATCTTACTCTTATTTATTTTTTGATTGTACATAAATTATATCTTATAATTATCGCATTTACATACATATATTTATTTTAAGTTTAAATCTGTTAGATGTAAGATGGTTGTAGATAAATAAATAAATAAATAATTTCAAAATAGCTTTTAACGGCCTTTAGTCCACAAACATTTTAGGCGTTTCGTCCCGGCGATCTCACTAAGCTAAGTCTTCTACTTGGCTGATGTATTTCAGTAGTACATATATAGAATTTGTATTATTAAAAAAAAACCTTCAAATAAATAATTTGTTAGCAAAAACCGACAGGACGTTTTAGACCTAGCTCTTGTCTCAGATACCATTCATCAAATGTTGATGAATTAGAAAGTGTCGAAAGAACACACGTTTTTAAATACATTATTAATTTTTTTTATTCCAAATATATTACCAACTTTCATTACCAAAAAACAGACATATTCCTAGACCATATAATTATAACATATTCTTAATAGTGCAAAAATAAGAACAACGTCTTTTATGATTGGCATAATCTTTGAGCCATTATGAAAATATAAGCTTATGTCAAACTGATCACATATTGAAAACTGATAGTGAACTTACTTCAGCTATTCATAATGATAACGAAAGTTCTTACCCCATATCCAAAGCAAAATTAAGGCAAAATTAAGCTCGCGTAAGGTGGTCCGAAGAGTTTTGAATCCTAAGAAAAAATTCAAGAAGTTTTTTCAAAAAAGCTAAACTGATCGGTAGTAAAATGAATAAAAACACCAAATAACCTATGCAAAAGACTTAGACTTATTAAAGTCATAGCTGATCAATGTGAGAAGCTAAACACATTATCAAAAAGTGTTAGCACTCACGAAACTAAAACAACGCCAATAACCTAGGACAACATGACCATCAAAGAAAATAACGACGAATCCATCGACACCGGCAATTCATCAAAACAACGACAACATGACGATCAATCAAAACAATCCACTGAAGGAATCCCAACGATGTTGTCAACGAGGTATCAAAATGCAAGGCAGCATTTATTATTGAGTAAGAAATTAATGTAAATGCTATTAATTAAGTAGGGTATATTGTAAAAACATAATAATGCGTTATCATCAGATATGTTTAATGTACACTAAGAATGATAGGAATAGTGTAAACCATATTAAAGTAGGTTAAGATTTTTGTATAAATAAGAAGTGAAATTATCAATAAAGAAAGAAGTAAAAAAATCTGAACGCGACTGAAATACAACCCATTCTATCCCAGTTTACTTAAAAAAGGGACAACACAGGATTCCCCTAAGTAATAATAACGCCTCGGGAGGCCTTTTCGGTTGGTTAAAGAATACAATTGGCTGCCAGGGCCAAACTAAAAAAATCTAATTTTAATCTAATAATTCACGATTCACGCCGGTAACACATTTTTTCTGTATGCTTAAGTTAAGCACGGAGAATTCTCCGGGTTTAGCTTAGCCCGTAGGGGATTAGTTGTTGTTGTATTAAACATAGTGGTTGTTTAGCACCAACAACGTCGTTTTTTCCGTCTAATTCCCTCCAGACTTACAAAAAAACACGCCTATTGGTAATCAAATCGTAGATAGCTGTAAAGTGCAGTTCTGCCAGAGACACCGATTTCTCGTATTTCTCTCGATTTTTAGATTTATCTCCGATACACGGATTTTTGATGTTAATAAGGCACTTTCTCCCGATTTGCAAAAGTTGACATTATTTACAATTTTATTAAAAATCTGTGTAGCTTAAAATATCCCATTTGCAGTGTTGTTCCTCTACGTGTCGACTTTAATTGTCTACATTCATAGGTAGACAATTGCGTCGACAATGTCAACAATCATGTAAACAATGTAAACAATTGCTGTCACAATTGTCAAATTGCAAATCAATAAAATTAATTCCAGAACAACGCGTGGATTGGATGCAGAAAGTGCTTTTAAGTCAAAGTACATATTATTTAAAAACAAAACCTAAAATGTCGGGAAGACCGAAGAATAAAGTATTCGATGACCTAGGCTTTATTTTGGTATAAAAACCAACAACAAATATTCAGCTATTTGCACGGTGTGCAGCTGAAAACCGTCTTCGAAGGAATAGGTAATATAAATTCTCATAATTTTTTTTAGAATAAAATATAATCTGTTGAATAAACGAATAATAGGAATGTTTGGCAGCTATACTCTGTTCAACAAAAATGTGTGTTCAATAAAAATTATGAATTGTCTACATTGTCTACATTGTCGACGTTGCTATGTAGACAATTACCAATTGTCTACGTTTAATTGTCGACACGTAGGCAATCGTGTAGTCTACATTTATAGTCTACATGGCACAACACTGCCCATTATTAAGTAAAGTACGATGTTAAAGCGTTTTTAGTGCCTATGATACTAGGTTAAAAAGAGGACTTTTCAAATTTTAAACGAGTTGGCATCGTGCTATCTTTTTAACATTTTATGAAAGTTAAAATCAGCAAATGCCTATTTTAACTTTTCAGTATCATACTAACTCCAAGTTTCACAAAATTTAAAATATGAAAATGGTAGGTATGTTTGCTTTATTATTTGAAGGAACTAACACTTTTTTAGACGTGTTCGGCAGAATGCGTTGAGGTTGAGCAAGGCTGGTAATTGCAATCGTTTGTACAAGTTTTAGAATTATTTGTTCACCTACGGTTTTTTTATAAGCAATTAAAAAAAATAGCATTTAGTTAGCCCCACAAAAATTTGAACGTATTAATTTAAAAAATCTAGAAATGCAATTCGATTGATAATCGTTTGTACACGTTTGTCTTTTTTTTTTTAGTTTTTTACAGAAATTTTTTTTTTAATTTGTAAAATTTTTGAACACAACGCAATGGTTTTTTCTTTTTTTACAATGATTTTTCATGGCGTTATTTTTGTTTATTTTAGTTTCTTTCTATTTTTAATTAATTATTTAAAATTTTTGGACATACGTAAATATAGCTCATGCACCTACATACTTCAAATTTTAAAACCATTAAATCAATAAATGCCTATGTAAAATCATATCTATTTGCATAAAATTTGTTTATCCTTGTCCATAAAAAAAAATTATTAACAACCTGCCTACTTTAGATAACAGCTAACATAGCTCTTTTCTTGCGTTTAAGCACTGAAGGTAAGGTAGGTAGGTACCTACCTGCATTAAAACTAAGTACCTATTTCGTTCATAAACTATGAAGGTAATTGAATAAGGACTCTTAACGGAAAATGGTAGGTACCTATTACATCCATAATCATTAATTTGAATTTTGTTGTCGGCAAAACGATTTTCATCAGTTTCTAGATTCTTTTACCTACCTACCTAACTATTGTAAAGTTAATAATATTTAATACCTAATTAGTTTTTGCAACAAAAATACTAAACAAATATAAAATAATGCAGTTTAAATTTTTAATAATTTTGTTTTCTTTAAGCTTAATGAGAATGACACTTCAATTTGTTCTTCATTTTTAGCTCATTAAATCATATTACAGTTTCAGCCAAGAGAAAAAGGGAAAGATAATTTTTCTAACTGGTAAAAAAACAATATATAAAAGACAACACAAAATAATATCCGATTCCATTTTGTCCAAAATATTTTTTGAAAATTATTTTTTGTTTTTTGAAATATGTATTAATTTTCAATTGTGAAATGTCTCAGTCATACCGGACTTTGCAGTAATGAATTCTTCTAATCTTTCTTCTCTTTAATGAATTAAAAATGAGAAAAAATTTAGTATCATACGGGCTTAATTAAAAATGGGCTACATTTTTGAGTGACATATTTACAGAAAATAAAAAAAGCAATCGTCCTTTTTCAAAAAAAAAAACGTTGTCACTACCTACCTATAAGTAATAGGATAGCTAGATAGGTACCTACGTACAAACATTGGTACCTTACCTACGAAGTCCTATGCTTAGTTAATTTTTAAAAATTTTGGGGAACGTCGAATGCATAATGACCTTAAGCACTAGTTTTTCAATGCGAGGTCATCTATGGTATTTCAAACAGAATTAATGGTTTTAATGCAGGTACATAGGTACCTACCTACCTTATCTTCAGTACCTAAACGAATAAAAAGAGCTATGTTAGCTGTTATCTAAAGTAGGTAGGTTGTTACATATGTAATTATTTTTTAAGGACAAGGATGTTTGTACAAGTAGATATTAGTTTACATAGGCATTTATGGATTTAATGGTTTTTAAATTTGAAGTAGTAAATTTTAAATAATTACCTAATTAAAAATAGAAAGAAACATAAATTAAAAAAAAAACGAACACCATGAAAAATCGGTACAGGAAATGTACAAACGATAGGAAGTTTATTTAAAAAAACAATTGGGTGAGCTACCACCAATATTTAATTGGCTGGATATATAGCTATTTCACGACTGCCAGGCCGATCATCAGACTCCTCTAGTGGTGCTTGGTCATTGTTCAATTTTATTTGAAAAACTTTTTGCCCCAGCTGGGGAACGAACCTGGGGATCACACACTTGCACCCCTTATGAAAATATTTACTGTAGGAAATGTGTTAACGATTTATTTATCGGATGGCATTCACAGATTTTGCCAGTAGCTTATGAAGGGCGCCAAAAGGTATTCATCGTAATTTATTTTTAAGTGCTTATAAAACATAAACGGTGAGTGTACAAATTGTTATAAAACTTGTACAAACGAATTGCAAACAATTGCATTTAACTTTTCCCAACTCGAAAGTCGGGGAGCCAACTTTTTTTTCGATAATCTTGAATAATTAATTAAAAATAGGAAAAAAACTAAAAATTAAAAAAATTATTGCCATGAAAAATCATTATAAAAAAGGTACAAACGATTCTATTGTTTAAAATAATTTTACAAAATTAAAAAAAAAATGTGTAAAAAATTTTGGGACATTTAAAAACTAAAAACAAAAAACAAACGTGTACAAACAATTATCAATCGAATTGCATTTCCAATTTTGCTATTGCTTATATATAAAAAAAAAAACCGGTAGGTGTACAAATTATTCTAGAACTTGCGCAAACGATGTACAAACGATTGTAATAATATAGTGCGATACGAAACGAAAGTAATTATATATGTATGTAAGTTTAACTTCAGAGCTTATGTATGTAGTTTTTCCTTTGAAGGCTACATATTATATAGGTGCTAGGGCCAGGGCCAGTTTGTTCAGAGTGCGTTGAATCTGCATCACAGGCTCTAATAAAATGGCGCTAATTAATAAAAATCGGCTGATTAGTGATTTCTTTGATTAAAAAATTAAACTTTGGATTCCTTAAAAAAATTGGTAATCATGGATCTTAATCTTTGATTAAAGGCGATCAGTTAAAAGCTGGATGCATCCGGTTCCCAAAACTGTGAACTAGGTTTTAGGAAAAAAACTTAAATTTAAAGCTAAGTTTTAAAATAATACGAAAGGAAAAACTTGAGGGTATATACTTAAGATGGAAATAAAATTTAAGATTAAAAAATATGGAATGAAGTAACAAAGAGAAAACTCAAACATAAATGAATCTGCTTATGAAAACCTATAAGTACATCTTATACCCATTTCGTTGTGTGTAAAGAAGACAGCTTATTACCATATGTTTATCTTCAAAACCAACTTAAATCGACAGTCATTATCTCAAGGGTGATATAAAAATCCTTAAAACGATTCACTTCCCAATGGTTTTGACTTTTCCATAAGTAAACCTTTATAACTGAAGCATTAAATTTGCCCTCATCTAATTTTAAAACTTCTTCTTCAATCATTTATCGAAAGATATGCAAATTGACTTGGTAATGGGATATTTATTCATAAGAAGTGTGGATTATATAAATGTATATATACCATGTCGTAAACAAACAGCAATAGAAACTAGATGAAAAGGAAATATAATACCAAGGAAATAGCAGTGTTGTTTTCCAAGCGTATATATGTACTTACCTATATGCTTAAAAAAAATTTGTGTTCAAAACCGAATTGCTATTGTGTTAACCCTTTTTACGCCCTTTCACACTATTTCACTGAATATTAATGTCAAAACAAAACTCTGACTGTCAAATTTATGTTATGAAAATGATTTTCATTTAACTTTCAAACATTTCACTATACCAAACCTCAAACAATGATGCATAACAATTAACAAACACATCTCAAATTGGGCTAGATGAACTGTCAAATTGTATGAAGAGGTTTCAAATTTTGTGTTGACCCAATTTTTTTAATATAGGTAGGTATATCGTTTTTTCACACAATTTTGACACGTGTTCATTGTGGAATAGTGTAGAATAGTGCTTTTAAGGCACTATGCACTATGCTACGTGCACAGTAGTGCAAAAAGATAAGAACGAACTTCCACATTGCAGAAAGTCTATCAAATGATGTTTGTAGATAAAAACTCCAAAATATTAGCCGAGGAATCGTAGATTTTTCATTATCTTCGCCCATGGATCTGTTAATTGGAGATTCACTTCATATTACAACACATATTCACATCATAATTTATTTATATGTATGGGTATGGAGTATGGGGAAAATGAAAATATAGGTAAATGCAACGGAAGTGGTCGTAAATATAAAATAAAATAAACAGAATAGAGGTAAGTAAAATGGTTGTTGTTTCTGAACAAAAAAACTGAGTTATCGAATACACGAACCGGATAAGTACTGTACATCATTCGAGAGATTTGAAAATAATTCAGTTGAAATTTAAATTTGATTTTGTGTTAACTGTTAAATGCAACGGCAACAGCAGCGGATTCGAATGACTCCTATTGCAGTAAATGGTTTAGTTCTCAGCAGATCTTTAGGAAACTACTCCGGAGCATGAAAATGTAGAAAAAGAGGAAGCAAACAAGTGTTAACAAGTCCGCAGACTTGGTATCATGCTATCGGTAAAAGAATAGTTTTTTATTCAATATACATACATATTTATCTTTATTGATTTTATTACTTTTTTAAAGCTTGCCATTTTTGCATTGCAGCGGGCGTATAAACCATTTTCAATAAAGTAGCGTAGTTCGAAATATTCATAATCCGGTCAGATCATTGTTATACTTTATACAATTGCGCAGTGGCGCCTGATGCACCCTCACGACACTGCGTTGGGAAAAATGACACTAAAAAAAAGAGCAAGCCACTAACTTACGTTAAAGAATTGTTGTTGTAATTCTTCGCAAAAAGTCGTACACCCCAACATACACGTTGTATCCCACTGCTGATGGGCATGGGATACTGTCAATACGATCGTGTGCTTGGTATCAACATCTCAACAGAGTTACCATTATCATTATCAATTATGTATTGCAAGCAAAGAGCTTATTGAGTGGATTTTATTAAGGAGATTTTAGGATTTGAAGCTTTTGAGAACAAATTTTATGAAGTTGAGTATGTTGCGTGTTGTCGTATTGCTTTTCCACTTCTTTTTTTTTCTGGAGAATCCGTTAAAATGCAGTTTTTTGTTGGCTTTTGGTCTTTTAGAAGAAAAGTGAATTAATATTGTTTGTAATTATTAGTTTTGTGTTAATTACATATTTATTTACAAATGGCTACAAAATCTTTAAAGGATCTAAGTGTGGAAAAAAACAGCTAATTTTTGAGGCAGCAAACACATTTTATAGCCTTCTTAAAAAAAGAAGTCGTAGGAAAAGCAACAGACGGTAACTCTACGCGTTTTTCTCTCTCATTTGCGGCGTTTTATAATGTAAATTATAATATTTAACTACGGAAACCCTGGGAATCTTTAAAAAGGGACATGTTTATGCAAGCCAATGCAACCAGAGTGAGAGGCAAACGTCCTATCTTCCCTGTAATAAAGTTTTGTTTTGTGTACGTTCGCTAACCAGCCAAACCGGTTGACCGATTTTCTTAATTTTTTTTTAATTAAAGAGGAATAAGGGTAGAAGGTTTAGGACAAAAACAAATTATAAAAAAATAAAGAAAATCTGTTAAAAAAAAAAAATGAAATTTCAATTGGTCACATGGGTCACTAATTTGAACAATATTTAGTAATTTGCGCAATTTAAAAATAATAGAGTTCGTGATGCAGTGGAAAGATCTCCGCTTTAGACGTGAGGGATCTCAGGTTCGATTCCTGTCACCGGCAACATTTTTTTCAATTTCTAATAATTTTCTCTTTTTTTTTTCAACACATTCGCTGCAAAACAAATTAAAAAAAAAAAATTGTAACGCCCTGCGAAGCGGGCGGGGGTTTTGCTAGTAGAACAATAAATTAAAATTTTTGCATCTGTTAAAATTGACTTTAATGAAATACGCAAAAATTCAAAATATTTAAACGGTAAGTAAATAAACATTTTTAGTGGATGACTTATCATAATTTAAAATTGCAATATAATAATATAATATAACTATTTGTGGTTAGATTGATTAAAAAATAGCGTAAGTATTCAAATAAAGATTGTTATACTCTAACAGTCGTATTTATTAGATTTTTGAATTGTTAGACAGTGTCTAACAGTGTTTACAATTTTCGATATATGTAGTTGGAAATATGTTTTATTTAATTTAATAAAATGTCACACTAGTCAAAACTCAGACAACCGATTCTGTTGTTTAACTTAGACAACTCTTAGACAATAATTAACCATTTTTCTTTATAACTTAAACGGCTGTCCAAAATTAGACAACGTTTATAAATACGACCCTAAGGCTCCCATAAATATATTTTGTTTTTCTTTTCGCATGTGGGATTTCCCTATATGAGTATTTGGTAATTTAGTATATTCGGAGCCTAAGGTAACAAGGATAATGGGATCGGGATTCCTAATTTTTGCTATCGAAATTTTTACTCGTTGCCTGAGCATTTTTTTAATCACACTTCCTACTTCACATTATCACCAAAGTATTTAAATCCACTTCATTTTAAAAATCTCTTTTTCAACCTACTTCAATTTCAACAAAAAAAAGCAAAATGTACTTCTTTTTATCTCAATCTAGTATTTAACCCCAGAATTTCCACAAAAATCGAATAAATATGAACCAATACCAATTTAAAGTTTTTTTCGTTCCCAAAAACTTTTCAAAATGTGAAATCTTTGTTTTTCATTTTTGTAAGAACTTATACTAATAGTAAACAAATTTGAATGTTATTTTATAAAAAAAAAATAAATACTAAAGTACCTAGTAAACGTGAAGTCTGAGATATTTTTTTTTTGTTGTTAAACAAAATTAGTTATTAATATTATACAAAAATAAACATGCAGACATTTTCAATATTTTTAGTTTTGGTTTTTTTAGTTAAATTTATTTAAAAATATATTTTTGTAAATATACAAATTTAGTTTTTTGTTATTTCTTTTTTTTTTTATTAATTTTACAATTACCTACATTATGTATTATTTCGTTGTTTAAAATTCGTGATTAAGAGAGAACATCTGCAAATATATCTCGCCACGTCAACGTCTCGTTGTCTTGTCGCATTGTGAATCAGGCATAAGTTCGAAAAATTGGAAAAACGATGATTCCTGAATGCAATGACGAAATTTCTACGTTGATTAGAAGTAGTTAACACTTTTCCATTGGATTTAAGAATAAATGAATCCCCGAATGAAACCAATGGAAAACGAGAGTGAGATTCTTACTTCACTAAAACCACCTCCTCCTCCCGATTGTATTTGTATTTGTATTTATTATGAATGGGCACATAATTTTAAGATTTACATCTTATTTATAATTAAGTAAAAATTAAGGAGTATAATAATATAAAACAAATTAAAAAATTGTAAGTTAAATTAGAGAAAATAAATGAACAGAAAAGCAACGCAAACAGCAATTAGGCAACATGGGAGCCAACTAGGACGAAGAATAATATAGAAAAATATTTTGACTAAATTTCCCCACTCTATCCGCATCTCTAACATGCCTAGGAAGCGAATTCCACAAACGAGCTACATTAATTAGAATTTGTCGCTCGGATGTTAGGCATGAAAACCGGGGAATAATGATTTGGTTTGATCGTCTTGAAAGCGAGAACTGGAATGTATCGTACAGGTATGACGGTTGACGCGTACTGATGATGGTAAAGAGCGTGACAAGAGTTCGAAGTCTAAGCAAGTTGTCAAAGGAGATCCCATAAATACTTTTGGAGAATTGCAAAATGTGATCGTAGCGTCTAAGACCAAAGATGTATCGTGCAACATTATTGAATACAACATTCATCTTTCTCTGACTGATACTATCAAGCTTACAAAAAATTTCACAGCCGTATGTTAACATGGGTACCACAAGTGTTTTCGCAAGCATTTTTCTTGTATCCAGAGGGATGAAAGTTCTTGATGGCCACAATAGACGAAGAGCTCCATAAGCTTTCCCAAAAATTTGATTAACATGGTCATTCCAACTTAAAGTTCTGTTAAAGCAAATACCCAGATTTTTTGCTGTTTCCACGAAGTCTATTTTCGAGTCACCAAGAATAATATCCGGAAAACCGGACAAATCCACGGAGATATTGGCAATAAATAAGAAGTTTTATTACCCACAACAACTGCCTGCCGTCTCTCAGAGAGATAAGAAGAAACAAGTCTCACTGCATCACATAGGATGTTGTGGTTTATAGTGTCAAATGCCTTGGAGTAATCAAGGAGAACCAAAAACGAAAGTTTGTTAGCATCTTAAGCTTGTCTCACCAGTTCTACAACCTCCAAGAGTGCTGTTGTACTGCTGTGACCTGGGCGAAAGCCTGATTGTTTAACGGCTAGCAGATCGTTTTGTAAGAGAAATCCAGATAGTTGTTTCTGCATTATTTTTTCCAGGACTTTGGACAGGAATGGGAGGATAGCGATAGGTCGAAACTCAGTGTTATTTTTAGGGGAATAATTTTAGAGTCTTTCCATTTGGAGGGAAATATTCCCTTGGTAAGTATAATATTGTAGATGTACGTAAGATGCGGCAAGATTATTGGCAACATGGCTTTAAGAAAAGTGGGATGTAGGTTATCAAACCCAACAGCATTAGATTTAATTGAAATAAAGCTTTCGACTACATCTACGATGCTAATACATGAAAAACCAAAAGCCTCTCCAGTGTATGTGTTGGAAAACTCTTCTGCAGAAAAACTTGGAATGGAATCTATGGATGGCTGGGGGATCGATGCAATAAAAGAGTTGTTTATTACATTACAATCAAGTTCATCAGCAATGTAGTTATTTGGTTTGCTTACTATTTCTTTCAAGATTTTCCAGAGCCTTCGTCCACTTAAGGAAGTATTTAAACGATGTTGGTACCAGTGGACTTTAGCCACTCGAATAAGGCGAACCGCAGTGTTACGCAGACTGCGATATTCTTGAAAATCATCTGGAATATTAAAACGTTTCCATTTCTTAAAGGCCAAGTCCCTTTGACGAAGTTTGTTTCGTATTTCGCGAGTAAACCAGGGACAGTCACTATGTTTAATAGAGATTGTTTTAAGAGAACAATGGGTGTCGAACAAGCGAAATAGATTATCCTATAGGAACTCTACTTGGTCGTCAGGTAGATGAAAACTGTAAACAGTATCCCAGTTCACTCTTCTTGCATTCCATTCGAGTGTTTGCTTATCTACATTCTTAAAGTCTCGAAACTGGAAAGTTCTCACGGGTCTACTGAGAGAAAAGTCAAATGAGAGATGGATCAGGTCGTGTTTAGAAAAACCAGGAGCATCAAGTTGATCAAAAGAAACTACTTTGTTGGAATCACTAACAAAAAAATGTCGAGAAGTGTTTTTGAACTCTGCGAGAAGTGGGTGGGATAAGTTGTATTAACATTAACATGCTAAGAAAAACGGATAAAATAAGGAAAATTGGAATCTTTAATCTGATTGCTGAATGGGTTGCTGCGTTCTGTTGTACAAAAGTAAGTAGAAAAACCATTTAGAAGATAAATAAAATTATATAAAAAAAAGAAGAAAATGGTAACAATATAATAGTAGTGAAAGAAATTTAAACTAATAAAAAAGAAAAGAAAACACAAAAAGAATATATAATAATAATAAAAATAAAAAAACAAATAAATAATAATGTTAAATAACTAATAATGCAATTAATTAATAATGTAAGAAAATAAATAAGCAATAATCATAAACGAAGTTTTCCAGCGATTTAAATAAAGTTCTCCTTCGCACTAGGATGGCAACTCTAATAAGCTTTCAATGGTATCTATTTCAAGGGCATCATTGTCGCTCGCATCTCGTTTGATATAGACTCGCCCACGCATCGTAAACACGACGGAGATTCGTTGTTGTTTTTTCAAATTAAGAGCAGCATGCAATATTTTTTGATTTGTTGTGGTCAAGCATTCTCTCAAGTATATAAGAACTTCTGATTGCATCCCTACATCTCGTAAACAAAGTTGACGTTTGTTAGCTTTCCGAAAGTGTGCTATAGATTTAAGAATTGTTGTTCTGTCTGTTGCTGAATTAAATTTAATAATGATCGCCGGAGAGTTATTGTTATTATTGGTGCGAGTGCGGAGTGCATAGATGACGAAAAACATGAGTAAGATTTTCATCCTCATAGACAGGAATATTGTAGAGTACTGCGTGTGCGTCAGATGTTAAAGTTTGGTTTTCATGGGTTTGGATTGTTTTTTTTAGTTTCATGACTTCGGAAGCTCATCGGTGGTGGAGGAATGCGATGGAATTTTTGTTTTTAACATAGAAACGTCAGTGATGATTTCTTGCACTGAGCTTTTCATGTTTTGTAGTTCAGTGTTGATTTTTGTGTGCTTCTCGACTGATATAGTGTTGTTGTTTTCATTGGAATGGATGCGCGTGGTGACATTTAAGATTTCAGATTTAATTAGTTTTACCTGTTCATCTATTTGCTTGACATGTTCATCAATTTTTTCTGTTAACTTTTTATCAATGTCATCCAGTTTAAGAGAAACATTTTTAATGGACTCACTTTGATCGTGGATTTGCTTTTGGATGTTGGCTAAAATAATATAGTTAGCATCGCGAGGGCTTTGGGGTGTTTTCGATGGGTGAAGTTGATGCAGCTTAGGTGAGTTAGTAGGTCGGTGAGGAGGTTGAAGTTTCTTGGAATGCAAATCGTTTTGTTGAAGTTCCGATTCGATTGTGTTTCCTTTTCGGTCGGTGGACATTTCAATGTTTTTTGGTTATCTGATTTTATCACAAACTGCAAAATTTTGTATGATTTTATGGTCTTTAGTGTTAACAAAGTAATAAAACTTGAATATATTATGATAGCAATCGTTTCAAACTTAATGAGTGTGTGAAGTTAGCCCCCCTTTTTTGGAATTTGATATTTTTGAAACTTGTTCCAGGTTGTTCCCGGTTTGTTCCGCATTGTTCCAAAGTTTTTTTGAAAAATATTCAAAAATGGGGGTTTTAGACCCAAAAAACCATTTTTGACCTAGCCCCCCTTTTTTTTACAAAAAATTTCACAGCCGTATGTTAACATGGGTACCACAAGTGTTTTCGCAAGCATTTTTCTTGTATCCAGAGGGATGAAAGTTCTTGATGGCCACAATAGACGAAGAGCTCCATAAGCTTTCCCAAAAATTTGATTAACATGGTCATTCCAACTTAAAGTTCTGTTAAAGCAAATACCCAGATTTTTTGCTGTTTCCACGAAGTCTATTTTCGAGTCACCAAGAATAATATCCGGAAAACCGGACAAATCCACGGAGATATTGGCAATAAATAAGAAGTTTTATTACCCACAACAACTGCCTGCCGTCTCTCAGAGAGATAAGAAGAAACAAGTCTCACTGCATCACATAGGATGTTGTGGTTTATAGTGTCAAATGCCTTGGAGTAATCAAGGAGAACCAAAAACGAAAGTTTGTTAGCATCTTAAGCTTGTCTCACCAGTTCTACAACCTCCAAGAGTGCTGTTGTACTGCTGTGACCTGGGCGAAAGCCTGATTGTTTAACGGCTAGCAGATCGTTTTGTAAGAGAAATCCAGATAGTTGTTTCTGCATTATTTTTTCCAGGACTTTGGACAGGAATGGGAGGATAGCGATAGGTCGAAACTCAGTGTTATTTTTAGGGGAATAATTTTAGAGTCTTTCCATTTGGAGGGAAATATTCCCTTGGTAAGTATAATATTGTAGATGTACGTAAGATGCGGCAAGATTATTGGCAACATGGCTTTAAGAAAAGTGGGATGTAGGTTATCAAACCCAACAGCATTAGATTTAATTGAAATAAAGCTTTCGACTACATCTACGATGCTAATACATGAAAAACCAAAAGCCTCTCCAGTGTATGTGTTGGAAAACTCTTCTGCAGAAAAACTTGGAATGGAATCTATGGATGGCTGGGGGATCGATGCAATAAAAGAGTTGTTTATTACATTACAATCAAGTTCATCAGCAATGTAGTTATTTGGTTTGCTTACTATTTCTTTCAAGATTTTCCAGAGCCTTCGTCCACTTAAGGAAGTATTTAAACGATGTTGGTACCAGTGGACTTTAGCCACTCGAATAAGGCGAACCGCAGTGTTACGCAGACTGCGATATTCTTGAAAATCATCTGGAATATTAAAACGTTTCCATTTCTTAAAGGCCAAGTCCCTTTGACGAAGTTTGTTTCGTATTTCGCGAGTAAACCAGGGACAGTCACTATGTTTAATAGAGATTGTTTTAAGAGAACAATGGGTGTCGAACAAGCGAAATAGATTATCCTATAGGAACTCTACTTGGTCGTCAGGTAGATGAAAACTGTAAACAGTATCCCAGTTCACTCTTCTTGCATTCCATTCGAGTGTTTGCTTATCTACATTCTTAAAGTCTCGAAACTGGAAAGTTCTCACGGGTCTACTGAGAGAAAAGTCAAATGAGAGATGGATCAGGTCGTGTTTAGAAAAACCGGGAGCATCAAGTTGATCAAAAGAAACTACTTTGTTGGAATCACTAACAAAAAAATGTCGAGAAGTGTTTTTGAACTCTGCGAGAAGTGGGTGGGATAAGTTGTATTAACATTAACATGCTAAGAAAAACGGATAAAATAAGGAAAATTGGAATCTTTAATCTGATTGCTGAATGGGTTGCTGCGTTCTGTTGTACAAAAGTAAGTAGAAAAACCATTTAGAAGATAAATAAAATTATATAAAAAAAAGAAGAAAATGGTAACAATATAATAGTAGTGAAAGAAATTTAAACTAATAAAAAAGAAAAGAAAACACAAAAAGAATATATAATAATAATAAAAATAAAAAAACAAATAAATAATAATGTTAAATAACTAATAATGCAATTAATTAATAATGTAAGAAAATAAATAAGCAATAATCATAAACGAAGTTTTCCAGCGATTTAAATAAAGTTCTCCTTCGCACTAGGATGGCAACTCTAATAAGCTTTCAATGGTATCTATTTCAAGGGCATCATTGTCGCTCGCATCTCGTTTGATATAGACTCGCCCACGCATCGTAAACACGACGGAGATTCGTTGTTGTTTTTTCAAATTAAGAGCAGCATGCAATATTTTTTGATTTGTTGTGGTCAAGCATTCTCTCAAGTATATAAGAACTTCTGATTGCATCCCTACATCTCGTAAACAAAGTTGACGTTTGTTAGCTTTCCGAAAGTGTGCTATAGATTTAAGAATTGTTGTTCTGTCTGTTGCTGAATTAAATTTAATAATGATCGCCGGAGAGTTATTGTTATTATTGGTGCGAGTGCGGAGTGCATAGATGACGAAAAACATGAGTAAGATTTTCATCCTCATAGACAGGAATATTGTAGAGTACTGCGTGTGCGTCAGATGTTAAAGTTTGGTTTTCATGGGTTTGGATTGTTTTTTTTAGTTTCATGACTTCGGAAGCTCATCGGTGGTGGAGGAATGCGATGGAATTTTTGTTTTTAACATAGAAACGTCAGTGATGATTTCTTGCACTGAGCTTTTCATGTTTTGTAGTTCAGTGTTGATTTTTGTGTGCTTCTCGACTGATATAGTGTTGTTGTTTTCATTGGAATGGATGCGCGTGGTGACATTTAAGATTTCAGATTTAATTAGTTTTACCTGTTCATCTATTTGCTTGACATGTTCATCAATTTTTTCTGTTAACTTTTTATCAATGTCATCCAGTTTAAGAGAAACATTTTTAATGGACTCACTTTGATCGTGGATTTGCTTTTGGATGTTGGCTAAAATAATATAGTTAGCATCGCGAGGGCTTTGGGGTGTTTTCGATGGGTGAAGTTGATGCAGCTTAGGTGAGTTAGTAGGTCGGTGAGGAGGTTGAAGTTTCTTGGAATGCAAATCGTTTTGTTGAAGTTCCGATTCGATTGTGTTTCCTTTTCGGTCGGTGGACATTTCAATGTTTTTTGGTTATCTGATTTTATCACAAACTGCAAAATTTTGTATGATTTTATGGTCTTTAGTGTTAACAAAGTAATAAAACTTGAATATATTATGATAGCAATCGTTTCAAACTTAATGAGTGTGTGAAGTTAGCCCCCCTTTTTTGGAATTTGATATTTTTGAAACTTGTTCCAGGTTGTTCCCGGTTTGTTCCGCATTGTTCCAAAGTTTTTTTGAAAAATATTCAAAAATGGGGGTTTTAGACCCAAAAAACCATTTTTGACCTAGCCCCCCTTTTTTTTACAAAAAATTTCACAGCCGTATGTTAACATGGGTACCACAAGTGTTTTCGCAAGCATTTTTCTTGTATCCAGAGGGATGAAAGTTCTTGATGGCCACAATAGACGAAGAGCTCCATAAGCTTTCCCAAAAATTTGATTAACATGGTCATTCCAACTTAAAGTTCTGTTAAAGCAAATACCCAGATTTTTTGCTGTTTCCACGAAGTCTATTTTCGAGTCACCAAGAATAATATCCGGAAAACCGGACAAATCCACGGAGATATTGGCAATAAATAAGAAGTTTTATTACCCACAACAACTGCCTGCCGTCTCTCAGAGAGATAAGAAGAAACAAGTCTCACTGCATCACATAGGATGTTGTGGTTTATAGTGTCAAATGCCTTGGAGTAATCAAGGAGAACCAAAAACGAAAGTTTGTTAGCATCTTAAGCTTGTCTCACCAGTTCTACAACCTCCAAGAGTGCTGTTGTACTGCTGTGACCTGGGCGAAAGCCTGATTGTTTAACGGCTAGCAGATCGTTTTGTAAGAGAAATCCAGATAGTTGTTTCTGCATTATTTTTTCCAGGACTTTGGACAGGAATGGGAGGATAGCGATAGGTCGAAACTCAGTGTTATTTTTAGGGGAATAATTTTAGAGTCTTTCCATTTGGAGGGAAATATTCCCTTGGTAAGTATAATATTGTAGATGTACGTAAGATGCGGCAAGATTATTGGCAACATGGCTTTAAGAAAAGTGGGATGTAGGTTATCAAACCCAACAGCATTAGATTTAATTGAAATAAAGCTTTCGACTACATCTACGATGCTAATACATGAAAAACCAAAAGCCTCTCCAGTGTATGTGTTGGAAAACTCTTCTGCAGAAAAACTTGGAATGGAATCTATGGATGGCTGGGGGATCGATGCAATAAAAGAGTTGTTTATTACATTACAATCAAGTTCATCAGCAATGTAGTTATTTGGTTTGCTTACTATTTCTTTCAAGATTTTCCAGAGCCTTCGTCCACTTAAGGAAGTATTTAAACGATGTTGGTACCAGTGGACTTTAGCCACTCGAATAAGGCGAACCGCAGTGTTACGCAGACTGCGATATTCTTGAAAATCATCTGGAATATTAAAACGTTTCCATTTCTTAAAGGCCAAGTCCCTTTGACGAAGTTTGTTTCGTATTTCGCGAGTAAACCAGGGACAGTCACTATGTTTAATAGAGATTGTTTTAAGAGAACAATGGGTGTCGAACAAGCGAAATAGATTATCCTATAGGAACTCTACTTGGTCGTCAGGTAGATGAAAACTGTAAACAGTATCCCAGTTCACTCTTCTTGCATTCCATTCGAGTGTTTGCTTATCTACATTCTTAAAGTCTCGAAACTGGAAAGTTCTCACGGGTCTACTGAGAGAAAAGTCAAATGAGAGATGGATCAGGTCGTGTTTAGAAAAACCGGGAGCATCAAGTTGATCAAAAGAAACTACTTTGTTGGAATCACTAACAAAAAAATGTCGAGAAGTGTTTTTGAACTCTGCGAGAAGTGGGTGGGATAAGTTGTATTAACATTAACATGCTAAGAAAAACGGATAAAATAAGGAAAATTGGAATCTTTAATCTGATTGCTGAATGGGTTGCTGCGTTCTGTTGTACAAAAGTAAGTAGAAAAACCATTTAGAAGATAAATAAAATTATATAAAAAAAAGAAGAAAATGGTAACAATATAATAGTAGTGAAAGAAATTTAAACTAATAAAAAAGAAAAGAAAACACAAAAAGAATATATAATAATAATAAAAATAAAAAAACAAATAAATAATAATGTTAAATAACTAATAATGCAATTAATTAATAATGTAAGAAAATAAATAAGCAATAATCATAAACGAAGTTTTCCAGCGATTTAAATAAAGTTCTCCTTCGCACTAGGATGGCAACTCTAATAAGCTTTCAATGGTATCTATTTCAAGGGCATCATTGTCGCTCGCATCTCGTTTGATATAGACTCGCCCACGCATCGTAAACACGACGGAGATTCGTTGTTGTTTTTTCAAATTAAGAGCAGCATGCAATATTTTTTGATTTGTTGTGGTCAAGCATTCTCTCAAGTATATAAGAACTTCTGATTGCATCCCTACATCTCGTAAACAAAGTTGACGTTTGTTAGCTTTCCGAAAGTGTGCTATAGATTTAAGAATTGTTGTTCTGTCTGTTGCTGAATTAAATTTAATAATGATCGCCGGAGAGTTATTGTTATTATTGGTGCGAGTGCGGAGTGCATAGATGACGAAAAACATGAGTAAGATTTTCATCCTCATAGACAGGAATATTGTAGAGTACTGCGTGTGCGTCAGATGTTAAAGTTTGGTTTTCATGGGTTTGGATTGTTTTTTTTAGTTTCATGACTTCGGAAGCTCATCGGTGGTGGAGGAATGCGATGGAATTTTTGTTTTTAACATAGAAACGTCAGTGATGATTTCTTGCACTGAGCTTTTCATGTTTTGTAGTTCAGTGTTGATTTTTGTGTGCTTCTCGACTGATATAGTGTTGTTGTTTTCATTGGAATGGATGCGCGTGGTGACATTTAAGATTTCAGATTTAATTAGTTTTACCTGTTCATCTATTTGCTTGACATGTTCATCAATTTTTTCTGTTAACTTTTTATCAATGTCATCCAGTTTAAGAGAAACATTTTTAATGGACTCACTTTGATCGTGGATTTGCTTTTGGATGTTGGCTAAAATAATATAGTTAGCATCGCGAGGGCTTTGGGGTGTTTTCGATGGGTGAAGTTGATGCAGCTTAGGTGAGTTAGTAGGTCGGTGAGGAGGTTGAAGTTTCTTGGAATGCAAATCGTTTTGTTGAAGTTCCGATTCGATTGTGTTTCCTTTTCGGTCGGTGGACATTTCAATGTTTTTTGGTTATCTGATTTTATCACAAACTGCAAAATTTTGTATGATTTTATGGTCTTTAGTGTTAACAAAGTAATAAAACTTGAATATATTATGATAGCAATCGTTTCAAACTTAATGAGTGTGTGAAGTTAGCCCCCCTTTTTTGGAATTTGATATTTTTGAAACTTGTTCCAGGTTGTTCCCGGTTTGTTCCGCATTGTTCCAAAGTTTTTTTGAAAAATATTCAAAAATGGGGGTTTTAGACCCAAAAAACCATTTTTGACCTAGCCCCCCTTTTTTTGAAAATCAAATTTTTGAAAGTTGTTCCAGGTTGTTCTAGTTGTTCTGAACATTGTTCCAAGTTTTTGGACCCCTATGTTCAAAATTTCGAAAGTTATTCGAAAAAATTCTAGCCCCCCTTTTTTCGAAATTCTTGGTTTTGAAATTTTTTTCGGGTTTAAAAAAGTGTTCTAACCATTGTTCCAAAAAATTAAAGTTGTAGTGCTTGTATTTTTAAAGATGAAGCCTTCAAAACTTTTTTTCAAAAATCCCAAAAACGGGCCTCCAAAATTTTTTTTTTTTTTTAATCATTTGTTTTACAAAACTTGATGGTAAATGCATCTGTTGAAAAAATATTCTGAGTCTAGCTTTATATTATCAGTTTAAAAACTAACTTTAAAAAAAATCTGCAAATTTTCTAATTTTTAAAAAACTCCATTAGCCCCCTTTTTGAAAAATCAAAAATCCAAAAGTTGTTCCGGGTCAAACACTAATTTGTCTTAAGTGTACCAAAGTTTCATATAAAAATATAAATATTTAAAGGTTTAACATAACAAAAACGAATAAAGCACATTTTTTGCTCCCCAGTGCTCCCCTTTCAAAATTTTAAAAATTAAATACTTGTTTCAGATTTCTTTAGCAATTATCTAATCCACATTAAAATCCTGTTTCTTTAAAATACATTTTTAATGCACATATTTCCCAAAAACACTTCCCCAACCCCCCCCCCATTTCAAAAATTCCGGAAGAAATGTATTTCAAATAGGTATCTTACCAAACCTCATTGTTCCAAGATTTCATCAAAAAATATCCGCAATAAAAGATTTTAAAAACGAAAAACGCTATTTACGATATTAAACGAAAATCTTTATTTCGCACCCCCTTTTCAAACTCAGACAGCAAAGAAATTTCCTAACATTGTATTAGGTCTTCTCTACATTGCCCCAAGGTAAAATCTTTAACAAAAAATAATTATTAAAAAAAAACCTAAATAAAAACTTTTCCCCCCTCTTATTATTACCAAATTTGGAATCAAACATAAACATGCTGTTTCTGCAAAGTAAACCATATATTTTAATTTAAAAAAAAACATTGACAAACAAAAATAAAAGATTTTCAAACAAAACATATTTACTTACGATATTAAATGAAAATGTGTGTTCTGAGCCCCCCACCCAGAAAAAGAATTATTTTTATTCTTCCTCGTTATCGAAGTGTTCTTCTAAAACAGTCCAATCTAAAATTTTGAAATAAAAATTTAGAATACAAAAATATTTTTAATGCTACCCCAATTCTCTTCGTTTTTCCGAAATCGAAAAAAAAGATTATCCACTTAATGAAAATTAAAAACAAACTCATTGAGTTATAAAAATAATCAAAGAAAGTCCTAAAAAAGACATACAGATTTTTACGATATTACATAAAACTTCAATTTTGGCCAAAGCTTTTAGAAATCCAAAATTCAAAAACTTGTTCCAGGTTGTTCTAGGGCTCTTCTAAATTGTTCCAAGCTTTCGTTTCATAAAATTGATTTTTAGTATGAAAAATTTCATTAAAATGCTCCCCCGCCCCCCTTTTTCCAAAATTCCAAAATCTAAAACTTGTTCCAAGTGCAGAATCACTCAAATCCAATTGTTCCAAAGAATCATGCAAAAATATTGAAAATTGCACATTTTAAGCCCAAAAAACACTTTAAATGAAAATATCTTATTATCCTTGCTCTGGCCCCCCTTTTTAGAAATCCAAAATTCAAAAACTTGTTCCAGGTTGTTCTAGGGCTCTTCTAAATTGTTCCAAGCTTTCGTTTCATAAAATTGATTTTTAGTATGAAAAATTTCATTAAAATGCTCCCCCGCCCCCCTTTTTCCAAAATTCCGAAATCTAAAACTTGTTCCAAGTGCAGAATCACTCAAATCCAATTGTTCCAAAGAATCATGCAAAAATATTGAAAATTGCACATTTTAAGCCCAAAAAACACTTTAAATGAAAATATCTTATTATCCTTGCTCTGGCCCCCCTTTTTAGAAAACCAAAATTCAAAAACTTGTTCCAGGTTGTTCTAGGGCTCTTCTAAATTGTTCCAAGCTTTCGTTTCATAAAATTGATTTTTAGTATGAAAAATTTCATTAAAATGCTCCCCCGCCCCCCTTTTTCCAAAATTCCAAAATCTAAAACTTGTTCCAAGTGCAGAATCACTCAAATCCAATTGTTCCAAAGAATCATGCAAAAATATTGAAAATTGCACATTTTAAGCCCAAAAAACACTTTAAATGAAAATATCTTATTATCCTTGCTCTGGCCCCCCTTTTTAGAAATCCAAAATTCAAAAACTTGTTCCAGGTTGTTCTAGGGCTCTTCTAAATTGTTCCAAGCTTTCGTTTCATAAAATTGATTTTTAGTATGAAAAATTTCATTAAAATGCTCCCCCGCCCCCCTTTTTCCAAAATTCCAAAATCTAAAACTTGTTCCAAGTGCAGAATCACTCAAATCCAATTGTTCCAAAGAATCATGCAAAAATATTGAAAATTGCACATTTTAAGCCCAAAAAACACTTTAAATGAAAATATCTTATTATCCTTGCTCTGGCCCCCCTTTTTAGAAATCCAAAATTCAAAAACTTGTTCCAGGTTGTTCTAGGGCTCTTCTAAATTGTTCCAAGCTTTCGTTTCATAAAATTGATTTTTAGTATGAAAAATTTCATTAAAATGCTCCCCCGCCCCCCTTTTTCCAAAATTCCAAAATCTAAAACTTGTTCCAAGTGCAGAATCAATCAAATCCAATTGTTCCAAAGAATCATGCAAAAATATTGAAAATTGCACATTTTAAGCCCAAAAAACACTTTAAATGAAAATATCTTATTATCCTTGCTCTGGCCCCCCTTTTTAGAAATCCAAAATTCAAAAACTTGTTCCAGGTTGTTCTAGGGCTCTTCTAAATTGTTCCAAGCTTTCGTTTCATAAAATTGATTTTTAGTATGAAAAATTTCATTAAAATGCTCCCCCGCCCCCCTTTTTCCAAAATTCCAAAATCTAAAACTTGTTCCAAGTGCAGAATCACTCAAATCCAATTGTTCCAAAGAATCATGCAAAAATATTGAAAATTGCACATTTTAAGCCCAAAAAATACTTTATATGAAAATATCTTTTTATACTTGCGCAAGTATAAAAAGATATTTTCATATAAAGTATTTTTTGGGCTTAAAATGTGCAATTTTCAATATTTTTGCATGATTCTTTGGAACAATTGGATTTGAGTGATTCTGCACTTGGAACAAGTTTTAGATTTTGGAAAAAGGGGGGCGGGGGAGCATTTTAATGAAATTTTTCATACTAAAAATCAATTTTATGAAACGAAAGCTTGGAACAATTTAGAAGAGCCCTAGAACAACCTGGAACAAGTTTTTGAATTTTGGATTTCTAAAAAGGGGGGCCAGAGCAAGGATAATAAGATATTTTCATTTAAAGTGTTTTTTGGGCTTAAAATGTGCAATTTTCAATATTTTTGCATGATTCTTTGGAACAATTGGATTTGAGTGATTCTGCACTTGGAACAAGTTTTAGATTTTGGAATTTTGGAAAAAGGGGGGCGGGGGAGCATTTTAATGAAATTTTTCATACTAAAAATCAATTTTATGAAACGAAAGCTTGGAACAATTTAGAAGAGCCCTAGAACAACCTGGAACAAGTTTTTGAATTTTGGATTTCTAAAAAGGGGGGCCAGAGCAAGGATAATAAGATATTTTCATTTAAAGTGTTTTTTGGGCTTAAAATGTGCAATTTTCAATATTTTTGCATGATTCTTTGGAACAATTGGATTTGAGTGATTCTGCACTTGGAACAAGTTTTAGATTTTGGAATTTTGGAAAAAGGGGGGCGGGGGAGCATTTTAATGAAATTTTTCATACTAAAAATCAATTTTATGAAACGAAAGCTTGGAACAATTTAGAAGAGCCCTAGAACAACCTGGAACAAGTTTTTGAATTTTGGATTTCTAAAAAGGGGGGCCAGAGCAAGGATAATAAGATATTTTCATTTAAAGTGTTTTTTGGGCTTAAAATGTGCAATTTTCAATATTTTTGCATGATTCTTTGGAACAATTGGATTTGAGTGATTCTGCACTTGGAACAAGTTTTAGATTTTGGAATTTTGGAAAAAGGGGGGCGGGGGAGCATTTTAATGAAATTTTTCATACTAAAAATCAATTTTATGAAACGAAAGCTTGGAACAATTTAGAAGAGCCCTAGAACAACCTGGAACAAGTTTTTGAATTTTGGATTTCTAAAAAGGGGGGCCAGAGCAAGGATAATAAGATATTTTCATTTAAAGTGTTTTTTGGGCTTAAAATGTGCAATTTTCAATATTTTTGCATGATTCTTTGGAACAATTGGATTTGAGTGATTCTGCACTTGGAACAAGTTTTAGATTTTGGAATTTTGGAAAAAGGGGGGCGGGGGAGCATTTTAATGAAATTTTTCATACTAAAAATCAATTTTATGAAACGAAAGCTTGGAACAATTTAGAAGAGCCCTAGAACAACCTGGAACAAGTTTTTGAATTTTGGATTTCTAAAAAGGGGGGCCAGAGCAAGGATAATAAGATATTTTCATTTAAAGTGTTTTTTGGGCTTAAAATGTGCAATTTTCAATATTTTTGCATGATTCTTTGGAACAATTGGATTTGAGTGATTCTGCACTTGGAACAAGTTTTAGATTTTGGAATTTTGGAAAAAGGGGGGCGGGGGAGCATTTTAATGAAATTTTTCATACTAAAAATCAATTTTATGAAACGAAAGCTTGGAACAATTTAGAAGAGCCCTAGAACAACCTGGAACAAGTTTTTGAATTTTGGATTTCTAAAAAGGGGGGCCAGAGCAAGGATAATAAGATATTTTCATTTAAAGTGTTTTTTGGGCTTAAAATGTGCAATTTTCAATATTTTTGCATGATTCTTTGGAACAATTGGATTTGAGTGATTCTGCACTTGGAACAAGTTTTAGATTTTGGAATTTTGGAAAAAGGGGGGCGGGGGAGCATTTTAATGAAATTTTTCATACTAAAAATCAATTTTATGAAACGAAAGCTTGGAACAATTTAGAAGAGCCCTAGAACAACCTGGAACAAGTTTTTGAATTTTGGATTTCTAAAAGCTTTGGCCAAAATTGAAGTTTTATGTAATATCGTAAAAATCTGTATGTCTTTTTTAGGACTTTCTTTGATTATTTTTATAACTCAATGAGTTTGTTTTTAATTTTCATTAAGTGGATAATCTTTTTTTTCGATTTCGGAAAAACGAAGAGAATTGGGGTAGCATTAAAAATATTTTTTTATTCTAAATTTTTATTTCAAAATTTTAGATTGGACTGTTTTAGAAGAACACTTCGATAACGAGGAAGAATAAAAATAATTCTTTTTCTGGGTGGGGGGCTCAGAACACACATTTTCATTTAATATCGTAAGTAAATATGTTTTGTTTGAAAATCTTTTATTTTTGTTTGTCAATGTTTTTTTTTAAATTAAAATATATGGTTTACTTTGCAGAAACAGCATGTTTATGTTTGATTCCAAATTTGGTAATAATAAGAGGGGGGAAAAGTTTTTATTTAGGTTTTTTTTTAATAATTATTTTTTGTTAAAGATTTTACCTTGGGGCAATGTAGAGAAGACCTAATACAATGTTAGGAAATTTCTTTGCTGTCTGAGTTTGAAAAGGGGGTGCGAAATAAAGATTTTCGTTTAATATCGTAAATAGCGTTTTTCGTTTTTAAAATCTTTTATTGCGGATATTTTTTGATGAAATCTTGGAACAATGAGGTTTGGTAAGATACCTATTTGAAATACATTTCTTCCGGAATTTTTGAAATGGGGGGGGGGGGGTTGGGGAAGTGTTTTTTGGAAATATGTGCATTAAAAATGTATTTTAAAGAAACAGGATTTTAATGTGGATTAGATAATTGCTAAAGAAATCTGAAACAAGTATTTAATTTTTAAAATTTTGAAAGGGGAGCACTGGGGAGCAAAAAATGTGCTTTATTCGTTTTTGTTATGTTAAACCTTTAAATATTTATATTTTTATATGAAACTTTGGTACACTTAAGACAAATTAGTGTTTGACCCGGAACAACTTTTGGATTTTTGATTTTTCAAAAAGGGGGGCTAATGGAGTTTTTTAAAAATTAGAAAATTTGCAGATTTTTTTTAAAGTTAGTTTTTAAACTGATAATATAAAGCTAGACTCAGAATATTTTTTCAACAGATGCATTTACCATCAAGTTTTGTAAAACAAATGATTTAAAAAAAAAAATAAAATTTTGGAGGCCCGTTTTTGGGATTTTTGAAAAAAAGTTTTGAAGGCTTCATCTTTAAAAATACAAGCACTACAACTTTAATTTTTTGGAACAATGGTTAGAACACTTTTTTAAACCCGAAAAAAATTTCAAAACCAAGAATTTCGAAAAAAGGGGGGCTAGAATTTTTTCGAATTTTGCTCATAACTTTCGAAATTTTGAACATAGGGGTCCAAAAACTTGGAACAATGTTCAGAACAACTAGAACAACCTGGAACAACTTTCAAAAATTTGATTTTCAAAAAAAGGGGGGCTAGGTCAAAAATGGTTTTTTGGGTCTAAAACCCCCATTTTTGAATATTTTTCAAAAAAACTTTGGAACAATGCGGAACAAACCGGGAACAACCTGGAACAAGTTTCAAAAATATCAAATTCCAAAAAAGGGGGGCTAACTTCACACACTCAAACTTAATAGCTTAATGAATTTTCACAGTATAGGAAATTTAAAATGGAAAGAAAACTTTATTTTATAGCGCTAGATACAACCACACGTTTTAACAACAGCGTTTCATTTCTCTTTTTTTTTTTTTTTTGTCTTTAGCTGTTACCGTTCTAAGAGTCTTAGAAACTGTCTCTTGTATTTGGCTTTGTGACTGTGTTAATTTTGACCTACGTTTTTGTAGTTCTTTCGAAACTTCGCAGCCTCTATACTTATATAGTTGGCAGGATGATTTCCATTACCGTCGCTGGAATTTTGCTATTTGCGGTGCAGTTTACAGTAAAGCCTTCACTACATTGACCACTTTTTGCAAAATTATAAAAGTAAAAATAACCCTAAACTTTGAAAAAAATTCTTCAATATGATTTATATCAAGATTCTAATAAGATGTTATTCACAAATATTTTTGGTTAGATACATCATGTACTAAAAACCAGAGTTAATCAAGCTAGATGCAATAATAGAAAAAATGCATATGAAAAATATTTGAAAACATTTTTTATAAATAAATTCGGACACAATTTTTCGACTTTAACGGCTCGCGTGCACCAAATCCGCCATCGGCTGAAGTATTCGCGGCCGTTGTCGGCCGAATTCGGCCGATCGAACCAAACGTATAGAAAGGAAAGCGACATCGTCCGATGACGTCCATTAACAACCGATCAACCGGCATATCCCAACATGTTTGGATTTTTCGTCAGTTGTCCGGTTGATTCTTGATAAAGTTCATACAAATAAAAAAAATGGATACTGAAAAGTTAATTAATTGCATTCATAAAGGGCACCTTTCTGGGACAAATATTCTATAAATTATAACAATAGAGAAGATTATCACTTTTACATCACAGACTCCAGACCGGCACCGTCCGAGATCGGAAGGAGTATATGCACTATGCAGTCGAACGTCCGAGACAGTCGTCCGAATACCTCCGACCCGATATCGGCCTGTGATTCGGTTTTAGTGTACGCGAACAGTATAAGAGTTAGGTTGGCAGTTATAATTAATTATAATTAGGCTTTATTCAATTGAATACAGGGTGGTTCGCGTAAAATGTCACAAAAAGCTAGGGCATGTTAGGTTGAAACCAGACAAGAAAAAAAAAATGTATCAAGCAGGAGGGGAAGTTAATTTTCTAAAGAATCAACGAAGAAACACATTATGTAGTAGGTAAAGCTTTTTTGAAAACAAAAAATCCATTAAAATATTTTTGAAATTTTGTTATTTTAATGAATAGGTTTTGTAAAAATTATTCTCAAACTCAAAATGTTGAAATGGGCGGCGGCGGCGGTGGGCGTGCGGCAGACGCATGGATTTAAAATGGTCGTTGCCGTCTTTTCTAACGGTCGGTCGTAGAGAGTTGAAAAAGGGGTGGTACTAAAGGGTGTGGGAGATTTTGTTAGCACGTGGTTGCAGTCACCAAGATGAAAGGATCTGTTTAACAAAGTGTTTTTGTGTGCAATCCTATTTTTTAAACGCCATTGTGCAGAAGATTAAAAATAATTTTTGCAAAATGTAGGTACCTATTCAACAATTAACTCAATGTCAAAAGGAAATTTTTAAGAATGGATTCTTGGCTTTGAAAAAATCTTCAACATAATGTTGTAGGTTTTTAATTATTTTATGTAATTTTTCAGTATCTTATTTATTTAGAAAACTACCCCTCCTGCTTAAACGATGTAAAATATTACCCCTTCCTACCTATACAATTTTTTTCTACCTTCCATTTCCTAGCTTTACGCTGAAAAATTAAATGATTACTGACTATAATTTGGTGGGTTCACTGGTCAAGTTTTTAAAACGTTTTGAATGGTGAGTAATAAAAAGAACACTTGCCAAGTAATTAAAATGGCTGCAAGGATTCACATTTTTACAATTGGACAGAACAAACACTAAAATTAATAATAAAGGGAGGAGATACAGAAATGTCTTTGAAATGGAATAGATCTCAAAATATAGTGAGATATTACAGCTAAGTAATAAAGATGAATTTATTACTTTGCCTCTGTTTTAATAAATTAAATTAAAACTGCGAATTTTTAATCAAATCAAATGTATGTGCGAAAAGTTAAGTAAAATATTTCCACAGAATTTCAAAAAAAAAAAATTTTAAATTATTTCTTCGTAAAATATAAAAAAATTTTTAAGACCCAAATTAACTCACACGCAATCACTATAATGATCGGATTTGGTTATAGTCCATAAAAAAACATTCAGAAAAGTCAAAAGTTACGATTTTAAAAGAAAATGAATAAAGTAACCCAAATATTAAGAATAATTTCCAGAATCGTTTACTAATACAGATGCAAATGACATGCAAATTTTAAGACCTTTACTTCTATCATTTAGACTTAAAGAGAAAGTGGAGAAGGAGCTAAGAATTGAATGTTTATGCATAACTAATTTATTTTTTTTAAATGCCTAAAAAATATTAGGATTTAATCCCTCTTTAAAGTTCAAAAGCTTCATAAATGTATATAGGTATAGCATATTGTAAAGATTAAATTACTCAACTTCTTTTGAATTATAATGTAACGTCTTTTATGGAGCGCCATCTTTTGGAATATAGCTGAATCACAAACCGATACTGACCGCTACCACTGGTAGCTTTGAGTGAACTCTTTCGAACATCGAAAGAATGTTCGAAATCCGAAGGGAAAATTATAACCCCCCTACCTGTCATAGAAAGATCGAGAAGCAAATACGAGAACCTTCACGAAAATACTAGAAACTAAATATTGGGTATAAAAGAGAGCTTGGCTGCCACCCTGGACACAGTTTGTTTTTAATAGTGAAAGAGTAAAGTTGGTTGTAATAAGAGATAAGTAAATTGTTTTTGGAAATTAGTTTCGGTATATTTGAGTGTTGAATAATAAATTGTTTGATTGTAAGAAAGTAAAGCGTTTTATTTACGAAATAAATAAGTAGAAGTTAGAAATAAAATAAATAAGTTTTATTCATCGAAAACTAAGAAAATATTACATCGGTGTTAGAAGTGAAGATAAAACTTATTATCTGTTAATTCGGAAAATTTATGGTGATTGATGAATAAAACAAAGACAAAAAGTGAAAGTGGTAAAAGAAGAAAAATAAAAAGAAAAATGGGTAAGACATTGAATGAATTAAATTGTGTTGAACTTAGGGCAGAATTGAGTAAACGAGGTCTTCCTACTGCTGGAGCGAAAAATGACCTCATTATCTGTCTGCAAGAAGATTTAAGACAACACGGTGAAAACCCTGACATATTTGTATTCGAAATCGAAATGCCGGTAGAGCAAGTAAGTACTGGTGCCGACTTGTCATCAATGATGACTCTTCTCCTCGAACAAATCAAAGAGCAAAAGAATCTTCTCGAAGATCAACGTGCAGATCGAAGACCAACGTAAAGAGCAAAAGAATCTTCTCGAAGAACAACGTGTTGAACAAAAGAGCGAACAGAAAAATTTTCTCGAACAAATCGACGAACACCGTAAGGTTGAACAAAAGAATCTTCTCGAGCTAATTAAAGGTAAGCTCGATACATTTGAGAACAAGTTCATTGCTCTTGGTGGACGTATTGATGATGTAGACGCAAACCCCGAGAGCGTTCAAGAAAAGTTCGAAGGTAAAATTCAAAGCATTGCCGATGAATTAGACAAAGTTCGAAAAATTAAGATTAGAGAAAGTGTTGGCGATTACCCAAAGAAGAAGGAAATGCATCCACCGACTTTTGATGGGCAAACTTCTTGGTCGATCTACAAGAAGCAGTTTGAGGCAGCCGCAGCAACGAACGGCTGGCATGACGAAGACAAATTTATAGCTCTGACACTTGCTCTAAGAGGACCTGCTGCTGAACTGTTGCAAACCATACCAGCAGATAAGAATGGCAACTTCAGTGCTCTTGTTCTGGCCATTGACAAACGCTTTGGAGATGGCCATATGCAAGAAGTCTTCCGCGTCCAGCTCAACACCAGAGTCCAGAAAAGAGGAGAAAGTTTGCAACAGCTCCAAGCAGACATCGAACGGTTTGCGCATCTGGCATATCCAGCTGCAGGGGATGAAATCATCAGCCAATTCGCAACAGAAGCCTTCATCCGTGCTGTATCTGATATTAACTTACAGCGAGCAATCCGAACTGCTGGAAAATGCACGCTTCCTGAAGCTTTAGCGTTCGCTCTGACAATGAAAGCAGCAGAACAAGCTTCCCAAGGAGTTCATCGAGTCAAAGAAGTAGTAGTTGAGGAATGCTCATGTCAGAAAATCGCATTCCTAAGAAGCCAGCGTAAAGGACCTGCTCGATGCTGGAATTGTAACAAAACCGAACATCTCCAGCGGCAGTGCAGATTACCACCGAGAATAGCTGCATGTCAACATTGTGGAAGCAGCTCGAGAACAACAAAACAATAATACCAACACTCCTGCTCAACTTGTTTTCCCAGGCGAGAAACGAGTAAGTACCAACTTCGAGGGGCAGAACCTGGTTTCTGGTATCGATCGCCCCAGAAACACTATCCAAGTCTCACAGACTAAACGAGACAACAAAAGTCTGACAGTAGAGGCAATAATAAACAATAATAAACACGTGGCTACAATCGACACCGGTACTACCGCCTCCATTGTACGAAGAGACTTGGTCAAGATGAATTGGCTACATAACACCAATAGCTACCGTCTAAAGACCGCCACAGGAGAAGCATCAAAAGTGTATGGTGAGGTTCGTCTAACGATTCGTTTGGCAGAACTAGAGTTTTCGCATCTATTTCTGGTAGCAGATATATGTGACGAGTGCATCGTTGGAATCGACTTCATGAAGGAGCACGGAATAATTTTGGTTATCGGTAAACAAGTTCTAAAGTTTAAAAATATGGAGATTCCGATGGTCTATGGCAACGAAAACTCAACAACTATTAGGGCCGTTATCAAAGAAAACATTTGCTTGCCCGCTTCTTCGGAAGTATTCGTGTGGACGAAACTAAAGGGTGACTGTGGAAGCCATCGATACCTCATGGTTTATTTATTTATTCATCTGTCGATTAATTCTATCAGACTACCAATATCTTAAATTATAAAATTAATAATAATAATAACTATAATAACAATAATAATAATAAATAAATGGAACTAAATAGACATTATTTGAATAAAAGTTACTTTAAAGTATACATACTGTTGCGTGATCTTAGATTAATAGGATTTGGTCATACTACTCGATCTGAACCGGACTAGGCATGCTGGCGGCAAGGCGCGGCTAGGAACGTCGGTGGGCGAGGTTCTTGTTCAGAGAGTAGGCAATCGCGAACAAAAGATCTTGTTTTCATGCCTAGATTTAAAAGTACAAAGGACGACGGACAAACACTTTCACTTGACTCTTTTATTTTGTTTCGTAGACGAGAGATGTTATTCGCCTTGAGTAGCCTGCGCTTTATGGCCCACCCACATGACACTGAATCGTGTGCACCTGTTGGCAACTTCTACTCGACAAATATTCCGCGAAGTTAGTTGCCCCATGACTGATAGCGATTGTAAGCTTACGCTAGCTTCCTGCTCATCGAAACGCCCCAAACCATATCACACATAGCCCCCACACAAAAACTCTGCTTAATGCATGTCAAAATTCATATTTTCATTTTATTAATAACTTGAGTTTAGTTTTAATTCTTACAATCTAATTTATTAATTCAGTTTGATCAGCGCATTTGTATTAATTTGGTCTTAAGGACGGCATAACGAAATTTTGATTGAGCAGGTTAGCGAGAATCTATTTGTCCCACTCGGACACATATGAGAAATACGTCATTAAGATATAGTATGGTAAATATGTAATTAAACTCACCACTTACGGTCCAGACAATTGTGCACAATTCCTTTCTCCGCTGGCTCTCTATTAGCTGTAAAAATTAATATTGATTTTTTTTCTATAAACCGCAAACGCTCGCGAAACTGTACGTCTTATTCTATCGTTATTCACCTCTCACTTTTCTGATTTTTCTCTCCTCCTTTATCTAGCTCCTTTTTTCTTCATCTTCTTTTACTTTAACACTATTTACTTTACTTATGCTTGCGCTTCTTAAAACCACATTAAATCACATACGCGTAATTAGAAAAGGGAAATTCTATGAGCTAATTACATAAAGAATTATACTAATGAATCACTAAAAAAAAAAATCGCTTTTTCGGGCTTCTCCTGGGGGTAAAATCACCCGCCCTATCTCCACACACACGCCGCGCTCCTACCATCCACGTCGATGACTTAGACGGCGACACCTGCGCGACCCTCTTGTTACACTTTGCACTGCGACACGACAAGGATGGTGGTGGTAGATCGACAATTGAACGAGTCAAGGCCAATATGACGACTGACCTAGTTTTGGACTCGTGCAGGTGCAAGTGCAAGTGATAGACAGGTTGTCGCCACGAGAGTAGCTGTAGTGGTGGTCTGAAGCTCTTTTCCAATAATCTTCGCTCTTTTCTAAGTATGACCAGCGTGGTGAGTTGGATTGTTGGAATGCAAGATATGCCTCTCAAATTGGATTGCAGCCGAAAAATTTGGCACGTGGTAGAACTAGATTCAATTAGATCCAATTAAGATGGATTCATCGACAGGGTGGATGTAAAGTTTTTTTTTTTTTTCAAGTTGGCTGGCTGGACGGGATGATCGGGATTACTCGAGGCAGTTCAGAATGAGTAAACGCCTCTGCTGAATATTCTTTCTCAGAATCCCTCCTCTAGTATTTTCTTTGGTGGGCAGTTGGTATAATCTCAGATTTCGGTTGGATTGCTAAAACAGGATAAGGATAAAATTTCTAGTCTTTGTATGTTTCGATTTATTTTCACGAGGGATAGTTACCAGATTTTTGTAATCCGTACAGGATGAAAGCTACACCAAGAAAGAACGAATGTGAGAAACATAACGAAGATCAGACTTAGGCTTTAAGATTTTGACATGAGTTTCCGGTCACCCAGCTGATTTCGAAACTTGTCTTTGACATTTTATTTTGTTCTAAGACAGGGTGATTCAAACGCGAGTGCGGAATGTGGATATGGAAATCCATACGACATTCGCAACAATACATATGAACAAATATTTATGCATTTAAATCACATTAAGGACATTTTGTTTAAAAATACATCTAGTCTCACTGAGGTCGATTACATTGCAAATAGAGTTATAAGCAGTACAAGATTTAGAAATAGTATCACTACAGCCATAATTCGTTCTATGGAACTCAATAAAGAAAAAATTTCTAGATCTTATAGATCTAACCGGAGCATAAATATTGAAAAGAGATAGAAGAGGAGGACACACAATATGGCTCATAAGGACGTCTCTGGCCAGCATTATTAAAAAATATTTTCTTCTGGTTTGAAGTTCAATCAACCCAAGAAGCTTACAACGACTTATATAAGATGGAGAAAAATTCCAATCCAGCTTTCCAATAGCAAAACGCGTAAGTCTCTTTTGAGCGTTTTCAATTCACTTAGTGTGACATATATAATACGGATGCCATATAACACAGCAGTATTCCAATATTGATCTTACTAATGATGTGTACATAGATTTCAAAGCATGAGGATCTGAAAGGTCTTGAGAGTTCCTTCTAAGAAATCCTAACATGGCATTGGCTTTAGCAATTATATAGTCATAGTGATGTATAAAGCTAAGTTTATGATCAAAAATCACACTTAAATCCATTTTAAAACTGACTCTTGTGAGTTCAGAATTCAAGATGGAATAGTTAAAATAAATAGGATTGCGACACATAAAAAAAGAAAGTATATTACATTTTGAAATATTAAAAGGCAGTCTATTAATCATACACCAATTGGCAACATTATTAAGGTCCTCCTGAAGAAGTCTACAGTCATTAATGCTACTTAAGAACTTAAAAATCTTCAGGTCATCCGCGTAAAGTAAGCATTTTGAATGCTCTAAGTACATAGGAAGGTCATTAATAAAAAGAAGGAACAATGTAGGACCTTAGTGACTACCCTGCGGAACTCCCGATCGATTAAAGATAACCTTTGACATTTTATTACCAATACGAACAAATTGCCTTCGACCAGTTAAATAATTCGAAAACCACTTTAGTAGTGAGGAATGAAATCCCATCAGTTGCAACTTTTTAATCAAAATTTGATGTTGAACCCTATCGAAGGCTCTAGCGAAGTCAGTAAATATAACATCCACCTGACAACGATTTTCTAATTCCAGTCTTATATGATTCGAAAATAACGTCAAATTAGTAGCAGTAGATTTACCGGCAAAAACTCCAAGTTGCTGTTCACAAATATAGTTTTTCTCCTCATAATACACTCTTCGTTTAACGATTGCCTCAAAAATTTGTGGAATCAACGGTAATTTAGATATAGGACGATAATTGGATATATTTTGCCTTGACCCGGATTTGAATATTGGAGTTATAAGAGAAACTTTCCAAGAATCCAGAAATTCTCCTGTTTGCAAGGATAAGTTAAAGATCGGAGTAAGTGCTTTAGCCATAGAGTCAGCCTTCACTTCATTCTCAGATAAAATTAAACTGCCAAGATCCGTTATATTACCCCCCTATAAATATTATCATTTATGATTGAAAAATCTACATCCTCAACGAAATTAGATTGAAAGAACGAACTAAACATGTCACAAATATCTTCTTCACACTTTGAAACTGCGCCATCGTAAGTCATATTTTTGGGATAACCAACTGTTTTTCTCTTACTATTAAGGAATGACCAGAATGCCTTCGGATTACTCCTCATATCAGTCTCAACAGGTAAAAGATACTGTTTGAATACAAATTTTTTTAAAAACTCATATTCCTTCTTTGTTCTCAAATATTCCTCATGGAAAGATGGATTAGCCTTACTCTTCTTGTATTTTTTATTCATTGCATTTTTAAATTAAGAAGGCGTCTATTGAACCATATTGGTTTGTTGTTCTTCTTAATCTTTTTTATTGGAACAAAGTTAGTAAAGGCACTATTTATAGTACTCACGAGATAATCAAAGTTTTTTTCTAATTTACTATTAAATGCACAATTCCATTCGATTTCGGATAAAAAATTATTGATACCAATGTAATCAGCCTTTACAAAAACAAACTTATAATCATCATTTTCAAATTTAGCAATTTTACATAAAAAATCAAAGTTAAACTGAATTGCTTTATGATGTATACTATTTTCTAACAGAGGAATATCAACTGCGTAGAGTTCCGCGTTAAAAATGTGATCTATAAAAACTAAATCAAGTTTCCTTTCGATTGAATTTTTTACATTATTGATTTAAACTAGGCCAAGAGAAATAATAGAATCCAAAAAATTTGATTCGGTATTACTATATACGTTAAGAGGAACCAGACATTTGTCTTCCTGCGAATATACCCAATTTACATTGCCTAAATTAAAATCACCCAAAATAACTATAACTATCATTAATATATTCTAAGATATTAAAAATGTTAATAAAATACAATGTATAAATTTCATCATTAGATTTAGGTGGAATATAAGATAAAAATATATAAATACTTAGAGAACTGGAACCAAAGCTATTATCCGGCAGATCGACTCGAACACATATTTGCTCCACTGAAGTATGCTAAAGAGGTATTTCCTGACTAAGGAAACCAGATCGAATACCCATCATTATTCCTCCACCAACAATATCTATGCCCGGCAAATGCCGATCCTTCCGGAACACATTAAACTGCGCATCAAAAAATTCGGTGGTGAGAATACCATCACATAGCCAAGTTTCAGTCAGAGATATTAAATCATATGAACAATCTAAGGAAGCAAGCCAAAAGCTGTTAGATTTGGTGCGCATGCCCCCAACGTTTTTATAGTAGCAGGAGAATTTAGCATTAACCATGGGAATCCATTTTCTTCATTTGCACCAATATCACCACAAACAACAACTTCAGAATCAGCAGCAGCAACATCATACAGAACAGCATCAGCAATAAAATCATTTTCAACAGCAACAAAATTATCGAAAGTGACAACCTTGCCTTCAGCAACATCATCATCAGCAGCAACAACACCGTCAGCAGCAACAACACAATCATCAGGAACAATACCATCAGCAGCAACAACAGAACCAGCAGCAACAACATCAACAACAATAACCTCAGCAATAAAATCAGCAGCAACAACAATATCTAGGTCTTTGAAAATTCTTCCGGTGGCAAGTCGTTTTTTGGCCTGTAGTTGAATGGACGAATACGAACACCCTTAGGCCAGAGCTCAGAATTATATACAAGATGTGCATATTCCAAGGGAGTGCCAATTTTAAAATTAACAAATCTTAGCTTGTCCTCATCATAATTTAGAGTAACAAGCTTGTAGCACGGGAAAAGTGAAGCATCAATTTGAGTCTTTGATTGAAAATAAGCGGTAATATTCTCCGTTGATGTTTCCTTTCTAAAGCTGGATAAGTGAAACCATCTCATTCTTTTAAAAACATTATTTTTTAAACTATCCGCATCTATATTTCCGCCCGACTTAACGTTGTAACTATTAGCAGGAGGTAGAATTGGAGCTTTAGTTACATTATTTTCAATCTTAGAGACGTCATCACAAGCTGAATTAACATCATCAGCATTATTTATAGCAACACCTTCATTGTCGTCGACACAGACTTCATCAGCGACGCCGCCGTCGGGAGCTTTCACAGATTTGTCATCATCAGCACCCATATCATTACTTTTTTTCGATAGGGGGAACCCCGATTGCCACCTCACTCTTTCCAGCAGTAATATCCCTATTGACGGTAGTGGAAGTAGAACCAATGTCTAAAACATTTCTAAGAAAAGATGTAGAATTGGAATGTACCCTCTTGAGAGCAGCACAGCTTGCAGCAGCATCGTCATCTACATTAATTTGCACAAAACCATCTTCTTTCTGTCTCTCTTCTTCTGAGGGCGAAATTTTCAATGTTGAAGAAGGCAGTGCATCAGATAGTTGTTGTTGTGATTTCTTATTGTTAGGGATTGTTGATGGTTTTTTATTACTAGTTAATTTAGAAAAGATAATCCGAGAGGACGAGGGAATGATATTACTTATTGAGAGACGATTATATGCAGGAGAGGAATGTAGTTTTGTCTGAATTTTTTTCTTAACGGGCACAATAACTTTTTTGAGTCGTTGACCTTTTGTAGAATTTCGCACTTCTCTACTAACATCTAAAAGCTTTTTTTCTGCTGTGGTTTGCTTTTGCACTGTGGTATTTATTTATATTTTGAGAGAACTAGATTTATTTATGCAAAAGCGCAACACAGTCAAAAAGTTTACTAAACAAGGAAGGTAGAACTATGTTTGCACAATTTTCACATTTCCAGAATATAATTGAACTTGATTTAACGATTTGTAATTCATTGTTATTTAGCAGAGAACATATGGCATGAAATGGGACACCGCATATACCGCACAGGACAGTATCACTGTTGTTAAGTAATTCGGCACACATTCCGCACAGAGTACTCATCGTAAGCAAGAGTCTAATGAAAATACACTTGTAATACAAACAAGAGACAGGTGGAGCCAGATCCGAACAACGTTCCCACAAAATAATGGTAGGGAAGACTTGTGACACCAAAGAACAACATGGTGCCTGTACGGATACTGAACATAAAACCGTACGAAATTAATCTCAGGAAGGGAGAAGTAGTTGGGCAATGTGAATCTATGTCCGCAATTACTAAAATCACCGAAGCGGAAACAAAGAAACCTATCGACTCCGAAAATTTAAAAGCCCAATTTCTGAAGTCATCTAATCTCAGTCAACATCAGCTTAATGTTGCTGGGGATCTCCTTCATGAGTATGCTGATATATTCTCTTCACTCAGCGGGTAATACGGTCGAACACAACTAGTGCAGCATCGAATCGATACCGGAGATGCAAGGCCGGTTCGACAACCAGCAAGACGTCTCCCTTTGGCAAAACAAGCTGAAGTTGAGGAAATGATATCGACCATGAAGGAAGATGGGGTAATCGAAAATTCTAAAAGCCCTTGGGCATCACCAGTCGTTCTTGTCAAAAAGAAGGATGGAAGCACTCGATTCTGTGTGGATTATCGAAGACTGAACGATTTGACAAAGAAAGATAGCTACCCTCTACCCAGAATCAGCGATACATTAGACGCGATGGAAGGAGCCCAATGGTTTTCAACTTCGGATTGGAAGAGCGGTTATTGGCAAGTAGAAATCCACCGAGAAGATCGGGAAAAGACGGCCTTCTCCACAGGAAATGGTCTGTGGCAGTTTAATGTGATGCCATTCGGGCTATGCAACGCTCCAGCAACTTTTGAGCGTTTAATGGAGTGCGTTCTACATGGACTAACTTGGAAATCTTGCCTGGTCTACTTGGACGATGTCATCGTGTACGGAAAAACATGTGACGAACATTGTGAAAACCTTAAATCTGTATTCCAGAGGCTTCGAGAAGCGCACCTAAAGTTAAATCCAAAGAAATGTGCGCTTTTTAAGACCGAAGTTAAATATTTAGGGCATATCATCTCATCCCAAGGAGTGAAAACTGATCCTGAGAAAGTTGACACTGTGAAGAATTGGCCAACGCCTCAGGATAAACATCAACTCCGGAACTTTCTTGGTCTGGCCACATATTATCGGCGTTTCGTGAAGGATTTTGCTAGGATCGCAAAAAGCTTGCATCAGCTTACTGAAAAGGGAAAGCCATTCAAATGGTCAGGTGAGTGCGAGAAAAGCTTTAAAGAACTGAAGCTGCGTTTATGTAATGCATCTGTCCTGGCCTCCCCAACTCCGGGAAAACCATTCATCATCGACGCTGATGCAAGTAACGTTGGAATTGAAGCTGTACTGTCCCAAGTACATGGCGGAGAGGAAAAAGTTGTCGCCTATTACAGCAAGGTACTCTCAATGCCAGAAAGGAATTATTGCGTGCCAAGGAGGGAACTTCTAGCTCTGATATTGGCAACAAAGCACTTCCATAAGTACATCTATGGACAGAAGTTCCTTCTTCGAACAGACTACGGTGCGCTCAATTGGCTTTTAAACTTCAAAAATCCAGAAGGTCAAGTAGCAAGATGGATCGAAAGGTTGCAGACGTATGACTACGAGATTCAACATCGAAGAGGAAAGCTGCATTCAAACGCAGACGCGCTGGAACAACGAAGAACTCAGAACGGCCCAACAAGAAGATTCGGATATAGAACCCATTCTTGCATGGAAGGAACACCAAGAGAAACCAGAATGGTGTGATATCTCCGACCGAAGTCCGGCTCTTAAAGCATATTGGGCACAATGGGACTCGCTTCGTGTGCAAGAAGGGGTACTAAGGCGTAAGTTGGAATCCGCAGACGGTGAATCCTTTGTGATGCAGCTAGTCGTACCTCGGTCAAAAGTTAATAACGTTCTTCAAGAAATGCACGACGGAACTTCTGGAGGTCATTTGGGATTGAATAAGACGTTGGAAAAGATACGAAGATACGACAACGCTTCTACTGGCTGCACGCAAGAGATGACGTCGAAAGATGGTGTCAAAAATGTGATACTTGTGCTGCTACCAGAGGACCGGATAGAAAAATTCAGAGTAAAATGCAGCAATATAATGTGGACACACCTTTCGAAAGAATTGCCATAGACGTCGCAGGCCCTTTTCCTGAAACTAACAGTGCAAACCTACATCCTTGTAGTCATGGATTATTTCAGCAAGTGGCCTGAAGCATTTGCCATCCCAAACCAAAAAACCAAAACAGTTGTGGATCAGATTGTCTTTAATTGGGTGAGCAGGTTTGGCGTTCCCATGAAACTGCATTCTAATCAAGGAAGGAATTTATAATCTAAAGTCTTTCAGGAGGTTTGCACGCTTCTTGGCATTAAGAAGACGAGAACCACACCGCTCCATCCACAATCTGATGGGATGGTTGAACGATTCAACCGGACGCTTAAAGAACATCTATCAAAGGTTGTCGGCGACTACCAACGAGACTGGGACTGACATATCCCATTGTTCCTTATGGCATATCGAAGTGCAACCCTCGACGGGAAAAACACCATCGGAAATCCTGTTCGGATCAACAATACACCTGCCAAGTGAATTAAAATTTGGGTTTCGTCCAAATGAGTCACAGGGAACAGAAGACTACGTGGATGACCTCAAAGACAGGCTTATTGACATTCATCAACGAACAAGGAAAAACATAAAATTATCCAGTGATAGAATGAAAACAAGATATGACGTAAGAGCGACAGCAACAGGATTTCAAGAAGGAGACCTTGTGTGGTTTTACAATCCTCATCGACAAAAAGGACTATCACCAAAACTCCAACAAAACTGGGAAGGCCCATATACTGTTGTGAAAAGAATCAATGATGTGGTCTACCGTATACAGAGAGGGGTAAGAGGCAAATTAAAAGTAGTTCATTGTGACCGTTTACATCGATATAATGGTGAAAGAAGTGATGAAATTGCTCGGGACGATCAATCCTTAGAAGGGGGCAATGTAACGATTAAATTACTCAACTTCTTTTGAATTATAATGTAACGTCTTTTATGGAGCGCCATCTTTTGGAATATAGCTGAATCACAAATCGATACTGAACGCTACCACTGGTAACTTTGAGTGAGCTTTTTCGAACATCGAAAGAATGTTCGAAATTCGAAGGGGAAATTATAACCCCCCCTACCTGTCATAGAAAGATCGAGAAGCAAATACGAGAACCTTCACGAAAATAATAGAAACTAAATATTGGATATAAAAGAGAGCTTGGCTGCCACCCTGGACACAGTTTGTTTTTAATAGTGAAAGAGTAAAGTTGGTTGTAATAAGAGATAAGTAAATTGTTTTTCAGAAATTAGTTTCGGTGTATTTGAGTGTTGAATAATAAATTGTTTGATTGTAAGAAAGTAAAGTGTTTTATTTACGAAATAAATAAGTGGAAGTTAGAAATAAAATAAATAAGTTTTATCCATCGAACCCTAAGAAAATATTACAATATTATAAACTATTAGTACCTATTCATTTACACAATCGGTTACACTAACTTTATATATAGGTTAGGTACATACTTTGATCTGCAAATAATAAAACCTTTATTTCAATAATTTAAAGTGAAATTGGAGAAGAAGATACAAATATAAATATACAAAAAAGTTTAGAATCAAAAATGGTTAAATTGCAACTGTTTATTTTGTGAATATGATAAAATATGGTATATGGAAATTAAGTTAACGTGTTTTTAAAATTCAATTAAAATTGTTTTATTCAAACTTAAAATACTAATAAAAAAAATATTCTTCACATGCGCACTGACTGAGCAGCTTGGTGTTCTGATTCTCACTGCCTTGCGTCGTCGAACTAAAGTGCCGGATGTTGTTTTTCAGCTTTATTATCGTAAAACTGTTTTTCGGTTTTACGATCGGTTTTATGATCGGTCTCAAAATAAAATATCTGCATCCCTTAGATTAGCGTGGGCTTCGTGCTATTTATGGAGTGTGGGAACTAGAATGTTAACTTGAATATGTATGCACCTTTACAATGATTTCTTATGGAAATGCATTTGCCTATAAAAGTAAATATGGAATAAAACAAGTATTAAATATGTGAGGGTAGAGTTACTCCTTAGACGTAAAGCACCTGATGGGGTTGGTCACACGGGTAATATACCTAGTAATGAAATGCTCTCAGGCTCCCCTGCTTCGTATCATTTCATAACTTAGGTTCTGGTACTGCAAAATTTTCTTGAACATAGAGAATTTTGCTCAACTAAACTTAAGTTTATGCTGTTTTAATAAGGCTGTTTACATTGGCATAAATAATTATTTGAGTAATATTGAATGGGGATTAATTCCACGTTGTCAAGGTGTACTGGTAACTTTGTAAATTTTCTGAATATTTTTAACGAAGGTTTTTCTATTTTTGTACCGATAAAACGGATTATGAAGAGTGGTAAACCCGTTTGGTTATGCAAAAGTTTATCGTGATTAAAAAATGCTATGGTAAAAATGCAAAGTAAGAACAAAGTCGACTCTAATTTTCGAAGCGAATACTGTCGTTTTCACCGTGAGTATGAATATCTTAAAAAAAATTTTTCATAGACAAAATGTATGGTCCATAGAATCGAATATTAAAACGAATTCAAAATATTTCTAGCAATTTATTAATTCTAAGATGAAATCTTTTGGAATTCCATCTGCTATGACATATGATGGGACAGTAAATAGTGATCTTAAAATCATTTGTGATTATTTTGCATCCTTTTTTCAATCAAATTTTAGAGTAAGTACCTACCAATAATTCTCCAATAGAATCTCATATTTCTGCCACAACTCAATTTATCTAATATTTCTCTTTCTAAAGACGAGTTGTTTTTTAGAATTATGTAGTTTAAAAAACAGTTTGAGTATGCCTCCTCATAACATTTCCCCAATATTTAAAAAAAAAATGTATATTAAATCTTTCAAAACCACTTTCGTATATTTTCAATTTGTCTCTAAATAATGGTGTTTTTCTTGACTGTTGGAAGAATTCATACATAACTCCGATTCATAAATCAGGACCAAAACAATGTGTTGAAAACTACATTGCACAATTACAGTTAATTTCAAAAGGTTTTTAATGTCTTGTTAGGAAAAGGATGTATGAAAATGTTGAAAAATACATATCACCATTTTAACACGGGTTTGTCAGTGGTAAGTCAACAGTAACTAATCTCACGTTATTTACGAACTTCTGTGTTAATACTATTGAAAAAGGAAATCAGGTAGGTGTAATTTATACGGACTTTTCGAACGCATTTCATAAAGTTAATCATAAAATACTTTTTAAAAAACTTAAAAAAGATTGTAAATCTTTTTATATTTTATATATATAAAAATGAATTGATTTCATTTGTTAGTGACAACATAACTCGGCTGAACATCAACCAATTTGTGTAGGGATTTTTTTGTTGGATTAGTATTAGGTAAGGTAAGAACACAACGGAGCCGAAAATTTAAAATTTAGACCGGAAAAGTTGGAAAACAGTTAAATTGCATATTTTTAGGGGTTAATGGTGGCGATATAAAGAGTAAAGATCACAAAATAGAGGCAGTTGGAACACCAAAATCATCTAGCTTCTGTAACATAAAATATTTTTGCGAAACGTGCATATGTATGTTTAGGTGACTTTTACACACGTGAATGTAATTAGCATAGTCAAATATCGGATCTAAGGCAAGGGAGCTACCCTTCTTCCATTCTTTATTTATCCTTCTTATTTGCCATCGTCACCCGACACTTTACTAATGCTACACTTTAAGAGGCAAAGAGAGGAATCGTTATTCTCTAAACATTCATAAGGTTAATCAAAAAAAAATTGATTGACTCTATAATCCTAGTATTATTTAGGTGTTTACCTCCTTTTTTTCTTTACTCTTCTCTCATACGTACTTCTCAACTGATCTCTACCTATAGAACTGTCGTTCACAGACCCGTCAATTCATCCAGCTAGCAACTGAGAAGTTTGGTTTTCGTAGATGTCCGTGGCCTGCTAGTGGTCGCACGTACTTAAGCTCGTCGGTGGGGTGGTATCTTGAACATCTGAAAACCAGACCAGGTTACATTATTTATTCTTCAGGCCAATAGTGGTTCGAGGTGTAACGATCGGATATATGTATAAAATTTTCAAATCGCAAAAAAAAAATAATTTTGCGGGGCCCAAATTTCGTTAAACTGAAGAGACTTTTTTTTTTCTTTTAGAAGATCTTTAATTTCGCTTGCAGAGCATAGATGGTCGTGCTCTCTGAGTGATTAGCTACCCACCCCTTCGCATTCAGAAGAACTTCTATCATGCTCCATGACTATTATATTTTCACTCAACTTTGCCAACAGTCTCTATTGATCAAGGAAAACCTTCTTGGATTTAACTAAGGGAATCCCCTCTCTTTTCAAATGTTAGTGACTTATCCTTTCCCCATGCTCCCTTATACTTTCATCCCCATTTGGGTACTGCCTCAACAAAACATTCTTAGGATGTATCTAAGTACATAATATGAACATCGATTCTTATGTTTATTACTGAAACTTGAAAAATAAATCAACAACTTAATTTTATTTAACTTCTTTATTTACTTTTTTTTTGTGAAGAATTACCATGTTAATTAATTCTAATTCTATGACAACTCTTTGACTATCGTTAATTTAAAGAAAGGAATTGAAAGACTGCAAAACAAATTCGTATTTTTTTTTTTTTTTGTGGACACTATAAGATATATGTACCGTCGTATAAAATTCTCTAATTGCAATTTTTTTTTTTTTATTATTAACTTTCATTCGAGTAGTTTAAATCTTTCGACACACCAAAAAAAAATGTATTATAGATTTTCTTTGGATGGGCTACCTTTTTATCATAAAGCCTTCTTTTTTTTTGTTTTTTTTTTATTATTACCTACACATTCATATAATGTATGTTTTTTTTTACCAAAAGAAAAAATAAATCTGTTCTTTTACTTAATAGTAACAAGTATAAAAAAATAAATATTTTGAATAGAGACTTACCCCCAAATCCCTGAAGCTGTGCACATCTTCTTAGTAGTGGGTTGTAGTTAATTAGCTGTAAAATGTACAGATTTCTTTATTTTTATTTTTTTTAATATCATTGATTTAATTTTTATTTTTTTGCTATTTACCAAAAACGGGTTTACTAATTCTCGCGCGAACCGAATTATAATAAAAATAGAAAAAAAAAGCAATGAAACTCTATCTGTGTGATAACCTTTACACCGAACTTTACTTTTTAACACCGAGAAATTTCGTATTTATATTCTTGTCAATTCCTTTTTACAAAATTTTGTTCGTTATTTTTCTTCCTTTTAACGTAACTATAAAACTTTTTATTTTGTTTCGTATTATTAATTCTACTTTCACTTAGCTCTTAGCCTAATTTTTTTCTTATATTCCTTCTGATAAATTTTCTTTATATTCTTACAGATTTATTCTTATTTTAACCTCTTTCTGTATACATATTTTTTATTTTTTTATTTCTTTTTCTTTTTATAACGTCACCTAAAAAAATTGAGCTTTAAAGCGTGGGTATCTATTTAAAGAGCCTTTCAAATAAATTAAGAAACTAGGTCACGCACACGGACAATCTAGGGGTAGAAATATAGGGCACTCGGCACAGGATCGTTTTCTTGAATGATTCATATTTTTTTTTGTATTCCTTTTTCTTCGATTAAAAACCGAACTACCACACGGCACACACAGGCAGATAAAGTTAAAAAAAGGTACTCGCGCAAAAGGGTTTCTTTTTTTTTTTTTCTGTTTGTATTTACGATCTTGAAGGTTGATTGTAGAGATCTTTCTGCCCAAATGGCGGCGGTCGAACTGCGCAGGCCTTGATTTTTTTTTCTTTGGTATGTCTGGTGTGTCTGAGTTAGACATTAGACTTGCCTCGTACGCGCCGTGTAGTGTCTATCGAAGGAAATTAGGTGGTTGTTTCAAGTTAAAATGTTACGTAAAATACATGTAAGACTTACCCCTAGGTAATAAACTCTTTTTTTTTTTTTGTATATCCAGTTTCTTGCTTGTCTGTGCACAGCCATTTAATTTTTTTTTTGTGAAGTATTTAACTTTCTATCCCATCGGCGCGGCGTGCAATTGGTTACGAGACGTTCCAAGAAAATGATAAATGCCGGAAATGGCAGTCATTTTTAAAAAAATGGGAACGAGTTAATAAATTGAAACATAGAATTTCGTTGTTTCTACTTTCGATGTTTCTATTAAAATACAAGGGGACAACACAAGGTGTAGCTAAGAAGTTCCGCTTTCACTTCGATTTTTTTGATGTTTTGCCTAATTTCATTGATATCGACCTTTAGTGTCTGACCTTAAAAAAAACTAAAGTTGATTGCCATTTTAGCAAGTGGGAGTGTCAAAAAGAATAATTCTTGAGTGTCAAATGACAACTTTTGAATAATTTATGTTTTTTTTTTTTTATTTTTAGGATTTCCTACACTTCTTCCGTCAAACTTTACAACGCGATCAACGCCTGCAGATGAACCTAACGCTTGTCTGAAATTATCATAAATTTATGAAGATACATAAAGAAGTTACAATTGAAGACAAACATGCGAGTTGCAATGCAGAACAATCAATCAGCCGATAATTTCTCAGAACAACTCTTGGTAACGGGAAATGTCCGGATTCCGTTTGTTGCTACAACTAGACGGATTTCGTTCCGTCAATTTTTTGTGAAATCACACCATGGAAGAAAGAACTAATGAGCAAAGTATTCCTAAACATCGGCCAAAATTATTTGAATAAAGATTTGTTGAATGAACGCGCGATTTATAGCTGCGAAAAATAAGAACGTCGATGGCTTGAATTCAATTATTCAAAATCAAATAGTAGTCATGTGTATTCAGTGTTCCGTTCGATTCACATTCGCAATGACAGTCAATAAATCGTAAGGCCAATCGTTGCAAATGTGTTGCAATAATTTGAAATTTCGTTGCATTTCGCAAGAACAATTTTGCGTGAACGTGGGTGTTTGAGACAAAAAAAAAATAAACACCATTATTAATCGCAAAGCGTGTCAGTGACCTTTGTGAAATCTATTTTCGCTGTAATAGTCCAGTCAATAAAGCATTCGACTCGGAAAAAATCGCTGGAAAGCTGGATTTTGGTATTTAGCCTCCTCATGGCGTTCTTAAGAAACTGTCAAAAGTCCCTATCGATATGAGCACCGCTAACAATTTTTTGGGGGATTAAAGGCCCCCAAAATGGTTTTTCAGGAGTGATTTATTCATAAACTATAGGCACTAAAATAACTTCATTTAAAAACACAATTAAAATATGAGCTACTAACTTTAAAAAAAGCTATAACATAATATTGTACCTAAGTGTTGCGTTGCCGTTGTGTTTTTATAGATGAAAATGAAAACTATAATTTCATTAAACTAAATTTCGAAGAACGTTGTTAAGTCTTAAACTAATAAAATTGCTGAAATTGAATAAAAATATACATTATGTTATAGGTTCTACAACAATAACACTTATCTTTGTAATTATATTTTTACTTGTGAATATTTCTAAAAAAAATAAAACACTTACTATTTCGATTACAAATATGAATACTCCCAAAATTCAGGAGAATTTTAACTTAAAGGGTTTAAATATCTTATCCCACTCATTCCTACCATACACATACCCAATCTATATTTTTCCATTAAATTCAATTCCCACAAACCTAAAGTTCATTAACATTTGTTCATGAAAATCATTTTAAATCCAATATCCGATTTCACTTGATTTCCCACATAAATCAAGTTCGTTACCTTTTCAAGGCACGAGTATTTTTTTTATAGCCTAAATTCCTTTCCTATTTGTTTGTAACTCTAATCCAAATTAAATAAATAAAAAGACAAAAGCAAATGTGCAATGTTGCAACTTCAGGCAAAAGTAATTTTAAGCTTATTTTGATGTGTTAGAAATTAATAATAAGTTATAATTTTGCAGTCAAGAAATAAAGAACTAATATTTTTATTCTTTTTTAAAAAATCAAACCGGAGATATCCTTTTGTATATTTTCTATAAAGGTGGTCATGAGCCTAAAAGTGATATGTATAGGTATTATGCACCTAATCCACTCACCCGGTTTTGTTGTTAGAGCATAATCCTCGCCACAGCCTACACAAATATTTTCCTCGAAGTTTCCGGTCCATATGATTTATCCCTCAGTGAGATTTTTTTAGACCTCTGACGTACTGATGTCAGCAGCAACTTCTGTTGGCAAATGAAAGAAAATTATAAAAGCAACGAAATAATAATAAAATCTATTATTATATAGTTGGTTGCTGTGAAAATAAAGTAGTACAAAAGTAGAAGTGTCTTAAATGACACCAGTGCAATACACCCCGAAATTCCAAGGTGCCATATCCCCCTTTTTATATTATATACTTTTACTTTACCCATTACACGAATTAACACGTTTGCTTATTTTACAATAACCAAATATAAAAGCACACTATTATCTAAACGATAATCGTCAAAATGATAATCGTCGACGAGATCGTCCATGATTTGCTTAACGTAACTCGACCACTATCGTCTCGTCTATCGTTCGCAGTTTGAGAGCATTTGGTGCATTTTAAAAGTCAAATTGGCTGTCATAATTCTCAATAAAACGCATATTTAGTGTTTGGTGCCGATTGAAACTAAAGGGAAATTATTTTGATATGTACCTAAGTTATTTTTCCTTTATATTTTTAGACATTAATATAAATTCAAATACTTAATAGGTTAGGTTAGGTTAGGTTGAAGTGGCTGTCGGTGGAGAACCGACACACTTAGACCAATTGTTGGCCCGTTGTGATACCGCATGGATCTAAGAAAGCTTTTCCTTACTAAATTAAACCAATTTGAGCTCCTTATGAAGCGTGCAAGATTACTTATAGAAGTATGTGCTAGATCACTCGTATCGTTGTAGTGGAAGTCTCCCAGATGGAGTCTACGTCTTTGTGACAGAGCAGGAGATGTACAAAGAAGGTGAGGAATTGTTTCCCCCTCTTCCTCATCCATGCAGCTTCTGCAGAAATTATTAGAGTGAACGCCTAGTCGCATGGCGTGCCTACCTATTAGACAGTGTCCGCTTATGACACCTATTACGGAACTAATGTGCAATCTGCTTAAAGATATCAATTGTTCAGATCCAGCATTGGCCAGATTTGTTTTGTCGCTAAGCAAGTGGTGAGGTTGTTCCACCTAAGATTTGTTTTCTGTATAGCATCTTGCTTTAGCATATGTTTAAAAGTAGCGATAGGTATACCAATAGTTGTCTTATTTGGTAGTATGGGTACTGTTGTTCCACTTTTTGCGAGTTCGTCAGCCTTACAGTTTCCTGAAATGTCCCTGTGGCCCGGCACCCAACAAAGGTGAATGTTGATCTGCTCCGCTATCTCAATGAGAGATGGTCGACAGTTTTGGGCTGTTATAGAATTTGTAGAAACAGAGTCCAGAGATTTGATGGCAGCTTGGCTGTCTGAGAAGATGCGGATATCAGTAGTTGATATCACGTTTTCTTTAAGCCAAGATAAAGCTTCTTTAATCGCTAAAAGTTCCGCCTGGAATACGCTACAATGATTAGGAAGACGGAATGAGAGAACTAAATTAAGTCTTTCTGAGTACACTCCTCCACCAACCCCGTCGGCGGCTTTTGATCCATCAGTATAAAAGTGAACGGATTCATCTTTCTCATCCTCCCAAGTTGATCTGGATGGGATGGTAACTTGAAAGTTTTTGTTGAAATGTGCTTGGGGTATTGTGTAGTCGATGTTACTTGAAAATGATCTGAATGAATTCAGAATTACCGAATGGCCAATTTCATTATTGATCCACTGTGAAGAGGCTTTAAGACGAATAGCTGTATTAGCGGCCGTTTGTTTACTAAAAATGTCTAGGGGTATCAGATGCAAAAGAATGTTTAGTGCCGCAGAGGGGGTGGAGCGAAGTGCTCCGCTCGAACACAAACAGGCAGTTCGTTGGACCTTACTAAGTTTATCACAATTTGTGGTTTTATCTATGCCGGTCCACCAGACTGTTACCCCATATATTAGAATCGGTCTTATTACCGAAGTGTATAGCCAGTGAGTAATGCGGGGTTGAAGACCCCATTATTTATTTCCAATGGCTTTTTTACATGAGAAAAGAGCCACCGTTGCTTTTTTGACTCTTTCTTGTATATTAAATTTCCAGCTTTATTTATTTATTTATTTATTTCGTTAAAATCTAACGTTAACAATGTTAAAAATAATTCTTATAATCTAATATAATCTAATATCATAATTTACAATTATTATTAAACATTGTTGAAAAACATAAGTTTAAATTTATTACATTTTATATTATCATTTACAGATTCTAAACAAAAATGAAATTCGTTAATTTCAATTTGTTATTAATTGATTGAATGGGCTACATACACCATAGTTTGATCTGCTAAATATTTGAATAATAGGTTGCTGTCGCCTTAAACTTGAACGACTGAAACTGAAATTTAATTTACTTAGAACTGATGGTAATGATATCGAACCATTAATTATCCCAACAATAAAACAAAATTGTATATATTTTCTGTGGTTAGTCAAAGAAGGGAGGCTGATCAAAGCTAGTCTTTGAGAATAAGGCGGAAGTAGATTTTCCCTTGCCCATGGAAGAGACCGAAGACAGAAACGCAGAAACCTTTTTTGGATCGCTTCAATTCTTGTAACATGTATCGAGTAATAAGGTGACCATACTACACAGCCATATTCTAGAATTGGTCTAACAAACGAAATAAATAGAAGTTTAAGAACATAAGGGTCCCGAAAATCTCGACCGAATCTTTTAATGAATCCAAGAACCCTATTGGCTTTTTTAATTATATAATTTAAATGATCATTAAATGATAATTTGGGGTCTAGAATAATACCTAAGTCAGAAAACATAGAAACCTTACATAACGGACAAGAATCAAACGTATAGTTGTACAAAAACGGAAATTTTTTACGTGTAAAACTCATAGTTTAACATTTGTCAACATTTAAAACAAGTCGGTTTTTATTGCACCATTCCCTAAATATTGTTCAGTCTTCTTGTAATAATAAACAGTCAGAGGAGGATTTTACACTTTTGAAAAGCTTAATGTCATCAGCATAAACAAGGACAGACGAGTTTTTTAAGTTTGAAACCAAGTCGTTAATAAATAAAACAAATAAAATAGGACCTAAGTGGCTGCCCTGAGGGACGCCAGAATTGACAACAAATTAAATGGAACTTTCATTACGAAACAAGACAGAATAACGACGATTTTTTAAGTATGAAGAAATCCAATTTATAAAATTGTTGTTAAATCCTAGATGGTATAGTTTTAGAATTAGTGTATTGTGACATAGCTTGTCAAAGGCTTTACTAAAGTCAGTAAATACGCAATCAACTTGCACGCGTTTTTTCAAATACATCTAGACAAAAGGACACGAAGTTAAATAAATTAGTAACAGTGGATCTCTTTTTGACAAAGCCATGCTGGCTATCACAAATATTAGAACTACAATGAAAAGAAAGAACATTACTCACAATTGACTCAAACAGTTTAGGTATCACAGATAGTTTAGCAATGGGCCTATAGTTCATTATTTCATTCTTTGGGCCTTTTTTATGTATGGGAATAATAAATGAACTTTTTCAGATAACAGGAAAAATTGAACTTTTTAAGGATGCATTGAAGAGAACACATAACGGATATGACAAATAAGAAGCACATTTTTTTAATATATAAGATGGAACACCATCGGGGCCTGGAGTAAAGCACTCATCGAGTTTTAATATATGTTGAGCAACTGCGTCCTCACTTATTTCAAAATTAATTGCGTTTAAATGAGTAAAACTGTCAGAAGAAGAAGAAAAAGAAGAGGAATTATTAAAGTCTGATTCTTCAAATGCTTCTTTGAATTGATTAGCAAACATGTTTGCAATAACCTTTGGATCATGACTAGTTGACGAATTATTTGTCATCGAATTCGGATAGGCACATGTTTTCCTTTTACTATTAACGAAATTCTAGAAACTATCTGGATTAGATTTAATACCATGTTCTATTTTACAAATGTAATCGTCATATAGAGTGTTAGAATAATCAGTGAAAAGTTGTTTTAGAATTAAGAAAGTTCTGTAATCATAGTCAGTTCTAGTTATGTTTTACCCAAGCTTTGTTCCTTTTATTTTTTAAGTTTTTAATACGCGTATCAAACCATGGTGGTGCATTTGAAGCAAAACGTGATCTTTTTAAAGGAATAGTTTCATAAAAGCAGTTAAAAAGAGTTCTATAAAAATTATTACACATATCATCAATATTGCAATTACAAAATAATTGATTCCAATTTACAGTTATTAACATATCAAAAAGATCTACAAAATTACATTTAGAAAAGTCAAATTCAAGTTTGTTGTTATTATTGTTATTGTAAGGAGAAGACATGTTTAAACCTAGTGAAATATCTAATGCAGGATGATGTCGATCTTCGTCAATTAGTTTAACAGTAGCAGGTAAAACAGAAATTTCGTTGTTAATTGTATCGGCGAAAAACACTAAGTCAAGAATTTTTTCAAAACGATTTCTCAAACCATTGAATTGACTCAAACCACACGAAGACATACCATCTATAAATGTTAGTTCATTAAGACTTGACGCGTTTATTGGGACATGGAAGTTGTCGTCATCAATTTTTGTCCAATTAAGGTTTGGTAGATTAAAGTCACCTACGATCAAAATTTCATCTTCGGGTTCCATAAGTGCATAAATATTTTCTATGCAGTCATTTAACTTTTCATAAGCGTCATTATTTGAACTTGGAGGTATATACGCGGAGATAATATATAAATGGCCAGATTCCAACTTGATTTTGGTACATAGAGCTTCGACACCTGTGGCTCGAAAGTCATCTATCAGGTAGCACGTAAGTGAGGTCTTGATCGCAAAAAGAATTCCTCCTCCGACAACATTACAGTCTTCTTCATCATGTCGATCACGTCTGAAAATTTGATATGATGCATCAAAAAGCTCCGAGTCAAGAATAGAAAAGTTGAGCCAAGTTTCTTCTTAACTTCTTATCTAAAATAAGACCCAGTTATTTTGCTTCATCTGTGAATGTTAGTGGTATACCTTTAATAGATGGGGGGTCTACGTGCGGAATTTTATATTTTCGGGAGAAGAGGACAAGTTCAGTTTTGTGAGGGTTTACACCGAGCCCACACCGATCGGTCCAAAGGGTTAGCTTGTTTAAAGCGTTTTGTAAGAGTTCTTTCAATGTGTTTGGATGCTTACCAGATACTGCTATGGCAACATCGTCTGCATAGGCAATCACTTTGTAGCTTTCAGCTTCTAGGCACATTAGTAGCTCATTTACTACCAAGTTCCAGAGGAGAGGAGATAGGCTGCACCTTGTGGCTTACCTCTACTGACAGATCTTCTAGCAGTACAGTTACCCAGTTTTGAATTGATAATCCTGCTAGTCAGCAATTGATTAATCAGTTCACCAAGTGACCTTTCCACTTTCAGAGATGACAGTGCTGATGAGATTGCAGATACGTCGACATTGTTAAAAGCACCTTCTTTATCTAGGAAAGCCACCATTGTGTATTCTTTATGATGGAGGGAGTATTCGATAGTCCGTACTAATGAACGAAGAGTAGTTTCTACCGACTTCCCTTTATTATAAGCATGTTGGGCATTAGATAGTAGTCTCGTGTTAATACTTGATCGTAAGTGGATATCAATCAATAAGCTAATAGGTCTAAGATCTTTTGGGTTTACGTAGGAAGATTTACCAGCTTTGGGTATGAACACAACTTTAACTTTTCTCCATAGCAGTGGAATATGTGCTAGATTTAAACAGCCTTTGAAAATAGCCTCCAGAATAGGCAGAATGACAGTTGAATTCTTTTGTAATTCAGCTGGAATAATGCCGTCAGGCCCTGCCCTGAAGTCCACCAGTGATGTGGCTTCCTTTTTCCTCTTATTTGAAAGGGAAGACAGGAGATGGCCAGTGATTTGTTAAGGGCTGATGTTAAATCTTTGACTTTGCAGTCAAGATCGTTATGTTGGATGCAACACTCAAAAGATCGGGTTTAATTAAATTTTTAAGCGTTTCTTGGTATTTGAGCCAGTCGGTTTTCCGAAGATTTCGAAAAGCTTCATGGCGGAGAGGTTCATCAATTAAGCTAAACTGAATGTATCTATGATCTGAGAACGAGTGTTCTTTAGATACTTTCCAATTTATAATCATTTGATGGATGTTATCGGAGACAAGAGTTATGTCTAATACTTCCTGTCGGTTTTTGGTAACGAAAGTAGGTTCATTACCTATGTTACTTACAATAAGGTTAATACTTAGAATGAAATCAAAAAGTAGGTTCATTACCTATGTTACTTACAATAAGGTTAGTACTTAGAATGAAATCAAAAAGAGACTCACCTCTGTCATTTATATCAGTGCTACCCCCCACCGTATGATGGGCGTTAGCGTCGCACCCAATAATGAGGCTGATCTTTTGCCTTTCTGCCTCAGCGATTAGTTTCTCCAGTGTATTGCCAGGGAGAGGGCCAAGATGGTCATGGCCGAGATATGCCGATGCCAACCAAAAAGTACCTTTGGCAGTTTTTAGTCTTGCAATGGTAGTATCTCGATCGCTGAAATTAGGGAGGCCGAAGCCTAAGCCTTAGTGGAGTGTTGGAGATTGATCTGTACTAACTGGAGCATATTGGCTACAAGTTAGTTAGATCGGCCTCCACAACAGTGAGGTTATGGTCTTCAGAGGATGAACTTAGAAGTTCTTCCTCATTTAGAAGATCCATTTTAGTGGAGTCTTCGGTCTCTATGTCGGATAGACTGTCGGCATCAAGGAGGGATTCCGCTGTGACCAAGGGTGCCTCAGAAGTACCGTCATCCAAAGATAGAAGGACGATCGATGCACCAGAATCCCGGATCGTAGCTTCATCCTCTTCAGGGTGTGAAGGCGCGCAGGCTGCGTCGCACTTATCTTTTTAATAAACCCTAAGGGTCATGGTTTCAAACCCAAACCTAATCACGCCTTTGGTCTGCGCCAGAGGAGCAAGGGAGTCCATATTGATCACAATGATTGCACCTCTAAAAAGACCCCTCTGCTCCTCCAGTTTCGCGACTTTCCAGTCATGAGTGGGTAGGGATGGGTTTTATAGCTGAATAATTTGGAGTATTTCATCCATACCGGAGGGTTCGGCGGGGATCCAGGTGCGCGCTCTTAGCCTACATGGGATATCCTCCTTAGCAATAACCTCAAGCTTCGCACCTGGCCATACCTCCCCTAGCCTGCTAATCGCCAGCGTATACAGATCGCATGATCTCCGATCATCACAAGCGATAAGTTTGACTTTCCAGTCGCACTACTGGCCGATCTAGAAGTAGACTCGGACTTTCCACCAACACCATTTGAAAAATTCATATAGGTCCCACGAGTATCGGAGAAGGGTTGGTCCGCCTGCACAGAGATCCGTATATGCAGGTAAGGCTAGTAAATCCGGAGGTCGCCAGGTATCCGGATACTCCGTTAGCGACTGAGCTAGTTTTTTAAGTTGTAAGTTGTTTATCGTTTTGACGATAGCGTTGCGACGAAGCCAATAAAGATAACACCATTGCTTAAACGATATCGTCTGACGATAATCGAGTTACGGAATGACTGTTCTTTTTTTTTTGAAATGGACACCAGCCATCAAATACTTTCATTTCCTAAGTGTTTGCCCTATTTTCTCCCCACAGCGCACAGTGGATCGACTCCATACAATTAGACGTGAAAAAGTCAATGAATAAAATTACAAAAAATTCTATTTCTTATCTATAACGGATAACTGTTTAGTCTGAAAACACTTTTTTTTTTTTCTTTAAACCAGTTTAGCATGGAACAAATGAACATCAAACTTGAAAGTGAAAAGTCTTTTTTTGATGTGGTGTTTGTTTTGGAAAATCTAAATATGTGCCTCAGGTTATTTGTTTTGGATAGCTGTGAACGTCTACTTTCTGAAAATATATGTGATAAATCTCGCAAAGATTTGCAAAGCCCTTTTTGCCCACTTTTTAGGAAAAGATTTCTGCGTCGACACGGACAAAAAAACTTCTAGAAAATATTTCTAACAAATTTTATTCATCAGAATCCAGAAACTGTTTAAATAGTGCCAAACTTAAGAGAATTATAAGTTTTTTAATTATTATCATTACATTAAAAATATTTTTTTTTTGTCGTGAAAAAGCTATCAGCTTATTTTTTTTTTTTAAATTATGTTACCTTTTCATATTTATGAACATTATAGATGGAAACAAATATTTTCAAAGAATATTAGAATTTTTCACGTCTAAATGTATGGAGTCGATCCACTGTGCAGCGTCTTGTTTACTTCCGAAAGAGAACTTTAACCATGCAAGAAACGATCGTGATCCTGAACGAGTTCAACTGGAAAATCCTATACAAATTTATATTAGAAATTTATAGATATAGAACGCTATTGATATAACGGAATTTACATAAATTTTCTTTTTAAATAATTATTAAAGAATTAAAATATATATATTATATACTTAATGTATGAAACAAAATTTGCTAACCGAGCTGACGGCAAAGCCATAGCTTTATATAAACAATAAAACATATAGTAATCAAAAACGGATATAAAACAGAAACTATAGACAAATTAATTAACAAAAAGAAAAAGAAAATTAAAAAACAAAAATAGAAACAAAAACATAACCACCGAAGAAAACACCACAGATAACAAAAAATACATAGCAATAGAAAACACCAATTTATTACCACAAATTTTAAAAAACGAATTTAAAAAACTTAATATAAATATTTCTTTCAAAACAAAAAATAACATAGAAAAAATTTTACAACAAAAAACAATAAGACAAATCAAAACATGCTCCGGCGTATACAAAATTAAATGTGATGTGATGACTGTGACATCTACTACATAGGACAGACAGGTAGAACATTTTATGACAGGTACTTGGAACACAAACCAAAACCAAGTACCAAATCAGCTTACGCACAACATCCAATAGACAAGAACCACAATTACACCAACTTTGAAAATAATTTAAAGCCACTACACATATGTAAAAAAGGGAAAACATTGGACGCACTTGAGGAATATGAAATATATAAATCTAACAAAATGGAACAAGACAAAGTACTGAATGACAAATTAACAATAAAAACAAACTATATGACACCGCCATTGAACACCAAAAAAGAAATACAAGATAAAAAGAGACAAGTACACCGATCAAATAAATTTTAAAGTTCACCCACAAAAAGACACCAAACACCAACATTGGAAAACCAACACCGCAGTCCGTTAGCATTAGGCCGATGATGAATTATTAATCCGAAAAGCGTCGCTATATTAAATAAAAAATTAATTGTTGTGAAAATATTAAATATATACAAATAAAAATAAAACAAAGTTTTTTTAATTAATTAATTATTTATATTCTCATCAAATTTCTTTACATATATATATCTACTTTCGTACAGGGTTGCGAATTTTTTAATTAAAAAATCATTAAGTCATAAGTCTGTAGATGCCTTTTGAATTAAAAAAATTTAATTCATAAGTTAGTTAGTGACTTATGAATTAAAAAAAAAAATAATTCTTAAGCTAGTTATGAATTAAAAAAAAATTAATTCCAAAGTACTAAGTGACATGAATTTAAAAGAATGTAAGTCATGAGCAAGTTAGTGACTTATGAATTTAAAAAAATTAATTCACAAAGACTTAGTAGTCATTAGCTGGCTGGTGACTTATGAATTAAAAATATTTAAATCATAAGTTAGGTAGTGACTTATGAATTAAAAAGAATTTAAGTCATGAACAAGTCATTAGCAAGTTAGTGACATATGAATTAAAAACAATTTAATTCCAAAGTACTAAGTGACCTAGGAATTTAAAAAAATTTAATTCATAAGCTAGTTGGTAGATTGGAAATTCTTAAGCTTGTTTTGACTACATAATTATTTTGAATCTATTTTTAGCTTTCAAATCTGGTTTAGAAATCATAAAATGATCATGCTAGCTTATAATTTTTCCAATTCATAATTTTTCTAGTAGTAGGTTGTGAATTACATTTTTTTAATTCATAAGTCAATTCCTTTACTCATGAATTACAATTTTTTAATTCATAAGTCAATTACTTGCTCATGACTTAATTTTTTTTAATTCATAAGTCAGTAACTGACTTAGGAATTAAAGTCAAGCTTAAGCTAGAAAGTGACTTAGGCTTTTGCAACTCTGCTTTCGTAGTACTTAACACGTAATTCACTAATACACAAAAAACATTTTGCCTCACATACATATATCCTCACTTTTTTTTGTGGGAAGTCAAGGAGCATCTGTTATTGACTACAGCTTCTACTCAGATGAATGGAGTAAACATGTATCTGATTTTGAGGTGCTGCATGTTCAATATTCGGATCATATGCCGATTGCAGTGACTTTCGGTGAACTAGAATCTGGAAAGGACGAAAATGTCGAGATGATGCTTTTACCGAAAATTATTTGGAAAAATTCAAAAGCAAGCATATATAGAAGAAACTTGGATGTCTATCTTGATTCACATGAGATAATAGATTTAATTCAGATAGATCAAGCAATAAAGGAGTCGTATCCAGATGGAAGTCAATCCAGGATACCAACGACATATAAAAAACCATGGTTTGATGCAGAGTGTATGAAAGCGAGAAAGTTTTCCTACGCATGGCTAAAAGCATTTCGCAAATGTAACAACGAATACACAAAATATTTGTATATAAAAGCGAATACGAGATTTAAAGTTCTCTGTAATACTAAAAAGAGGATGTTTCATGAAGCTGAAGCTAAGAAGTTGTCTGGGGCTAGAAATTCGTTTGAATTTTGGAGTTTGGCTCGTAAAATAAATGGTTCACAGTATGTTATAAACAGTGACTTGAATGCAAGTACCTTAAAGACACATTTTGAAAAACTCTTAAGCTCACCTGTAGAAAGTGCAAGCGTATGGCAATATAGTACACCCGGGCTTTGGAATGATATTTTAGACACGCCTATAACCAATACGGAAGTAATACTAGCGGTAAATAACCTCGAGGATGGAAAAGCGGCGGGCTCAGATCGGTTATCAGCTGAATTCTTTAAATACGGATCAAGCGAGCTATGTAATACTCTAACAAAGTTATTTAATGAAATTTTCGAATATGGAGTAATTCCCCAACAATTCAAGGATGCACTCATATTTCCAATTTTCAAAAAGGGATGCTCAAAAGATCCAGCCAACTATCGTGGAATATCATTCTTGAACTCTTCGTACAAAATCTTTACATCGGTACTACAAAAACGGTTGAAGGAGTGGATTGAAACCAATAATTTGTTAAAAGAATACCAAGCTGGATTCAGAACAGGATATTCTACCATAGATCATATCTTTGTGCTTAATAACATTGTGGATTCATTTCTCTCCCAAAACAAAAAACTATATACCTTCTTTGTAGACTTGAAAGCAGCATTCGATACAGTGGACCGTGACGCGTTAATGTACAAACTCTTCGGACTGGGAATGTCACTAAAGTTTGGCAGACTTATACAGTAGAGTGGGCCGAAAAAACTTTTTTTTCGAATTTCAAGTTGTAATACCGCGGGAAAGTTGCGAATTGTGAAGACTAAGAAGGGTTTAAAAAATTTTTGAAATCGGTTCATATCTTCCGGTCGCGCATGGGGTCTAAAGTTTGAAAAAAATTGAAAAAAATGGTATTTTTACAAAAAAAAAAATTCTATCCAAACGTTTAATTTTTTTAATATAATAGCTTTAGGTAACTCTTATATGAACCAAATATTAAGTAGAAAAAAGAATGGTTCAAATTGGTTAAGGACTTCCGGTCGCGCAGAAACGTCAAAATCAATGAAATTTTGAAAAAAATTTACAAAAATTGAGGAAAATGACATTTCAAGAAAAATGAATACTTACAAATTTCCTACTTCGTAACTGGTTTCCATTTCAAAATAAAAAGTTTAAAATTAAGAAATAAGTACAATTACACCATAAAATTTTATTAGGAACGAATATTTTATTTAAAAAAATAAGTTTTGTTTAATTTATTGGTCAACGTTATTTTTGTCTTGAACAACTTTGTTTTCACTCGCTTTGAGCTGAAGGAACTTTAAATTTAGATTTTTGTGAAAAATTTGGCATAGCTGCTCTTGACATCAAGGTGGTTCTTATAAATCCATCTCTATTTTCGACCCCACAAACTTTTGAAGAGGTTTCCGAAACGAGTTTTACGCAACGTTCAACTGCCTGCAAAAAGGTTTCTTAGAGTTAAAAAATAAGAACATTATTCGCTAATCCAAGAGCCTGGTTCAGTTTACGTCGGTCAAGTTACTCCAAGTTCTGGAAATTCTGAAGCTATTCCCAATGCCACTGTTTTGTATCTGTCTACTCGTGATATATCTCTTGAAAGTTTAGTTGTCATAGGATGCGATGGAACTGCCGTTAATACTGGTTGGAAAAATGGTCTAATTCGACGAATGGAAACATATTTAGGAAAACCTTTGCAATGGGTAGTTTGCCTTCTGCATTTTAATGAACTTCCTTTTCGGCATCTGTTCCAATAATTAGACGGTAAATCAACAGGCCCAAAATCTTTAAGGGGTTCAATCGGCGAAAAACTTCCTGACTGCGAAAAACGCGAAGTTATTGCTTTTAATAAAATTAACAGTCAGATTCCTGAGGTAGACAGGAATATATTAAGTAAAGATCAACAATATTTACTTGATATTTCTTTGGCAATACAATCTGGAAACTGCAAAGAAGATTTGGCTACACAAGATCCTGGTCCCTTGGCACATTCAACAGCAAATCGAACGCTTAGGTTGTACTTAAGCGAAGAAGTTCCAACCCAACAACTACAAGACATTGTTTTTTTTATTTTAAATTCATACATGCCAATGTAGTTCAGAATTAAAACAAGTAAATACTTGAAAGAAGGACCAAAACTTGTGTACAATTCAATTCAATCTTCAAGGTATCTCTCCGAAGATTTACGAAATATCGCCGATCCTGTTATCGAAAGAAACGGATTCTTCGCACACCCTGAACATTTAATGCTAACCATGGCACAAGATGATGAAAAACAAATAAGAGAACTCGGATTTCGACGGATTTTGAAGTCAAGGCAGATGGATCGGAACAGAAAAGTTATAAGAACTTACAAGCCACCCAGTTTGAATTTCAATGCCCAGAACTACACAGAAATTATTAATTGGGTGGATTGTGATTTGTCATCTCCTCCATTATTGAAAAATATAAGTGACGCTGAAATAATTTCATATATAACAAGTAATTCAATTCCTAATTGGAAACTTGATTTCCCAGTTCACACGCAGGCAGTTGAACGTTGCGTAAAACTCGTTTCGGAAGCCTCTTCAAAAGTTTGTGGGGTCGAAAATAGAGATGGATTTATAAGAACCACCTTGATGTCAAGAGCAGCTATGCCAAATTTTTCACAAAAATCTAAATTTAAAGTTCCTTCAGCTCAAAGCGAGTGAAAACAAAGTTGTTCAAGACAAAAATAACGTTGACCAATAAATTAAACAAAACTTATTTTTTTAAATAAAATATTCGTTCCTAATAAAATTTTATGGTGTAATTGTACTTATTTCTTAATTTTAAACTTTTTATTTTGAAATGGAAACCAGTTACGAAGTAGGAAATTTGTAAGTATTCATTTTTCTTGAAATGTCATTTTCCTCAATTTTTGTAAATTTTTTTCAAAATTTCATTGATTTTGACGTTTCTGCGCGACCGGAAGTCCTTAACCAATTTGAACCATTCTTTTTTCTACTTAATATTTGGTTCATATAAGAGTTACCTAAAGCTATTATATTAAAAAAAATAAACGTTTGGATAGAATTTTTTTTTTTGTAAAAATACCATTTTTTTCAATTTTTTTCAAACTTTAGACCCCATGCGCGACCGGAAGATATGAACCGATTTCAAAAATTTTTTAAACCCTTCTTAGTCTTCACAATTCGCAACTTTCCCGCGGTATTACAACTTGAAATTCGAAAAAAAAGTTTTTTCGGCCCACTCTATTATACAGGGATTGTATGGAGATACAAGAGCGGCTGTGTGGAATGGCAAAGAAATTTCGGAATGGTTTCAAACTCAGACGGGTGTTAGACAAGGATGTGCTCTCAGTCCTAGCTTATTTGCGCTGTTTATTGAAGATCTAGTTGATAGTCTACCCGGAGGTATAGAGTACGCTGGAAGCCAGATTAAAGCGTTACTTTTTGCCGACGACATAGTCATTCTAGCTTATACTCCACACTCATTACAGCTTATGATGAACAGACTATACGACTATTGTAGCATGTGGAACTTAAGTGTAAATCTTATGAAGTCAAAAGTATTAATATTTAAAAAAGGAGGAGGGAGTTCTTCCTCTAACGAAAAATGGATTTTCAATGGCGAAACTGTGGAATTAGTTAAGGAATATGTGATCGTGTATAACTTAGTTGGATAGAGATAGTCGTAAAATGACTATTCACTTATCCGGTTGCGACTGTAGGCACGCTTGCTATGCTCGACTATGTAGCTCGACGGAGGGGTAGGATCTTGTCGCATGATATACCTAAGCACACATAATATTTCGTGCCTGTTTTGATTTAATTTCAAAGTATTAATTGAAAAGGGGAAACGAAAAATGGAAAGGAAAATGTGGAAGAGGGAAGTTGATTGGAATTGGGTTAATTACACACGCAACCTTGGTTTCGATGTTGAGAAACCTTGAGTATACCCTCCTCTATATATCTTTGAGGCTGAACTCAAAAACACACCATGACTATCTTACTCAAAAATGTTTAGATAGCCCCTTGCTAATTTAACTCACCTCACAAACTCACCAGATCATTCTTAAATAGCTAGGAAGGTTTAAATAGAGAAAAAAATCATTTTTTTTTTTCTAAAATTCAATAAAATTTTTAATATTCATTTTTGTTTTTATAAAATTAGGTTATAATTCATAATGATTTGAAACAATAGCTATACATATTTAATTAAATTGCGAATTTGAAAATCGTATTATTTTATGTGATTTTAACGAAAAATTAAACAAAAAACTTTCTCTTTTATTTATGTTTCTTTCTCTCTTATATTTTTTTTTTCTTTTTTTTTTATAGTAACCTACTTTTGTTTTGTGTTTAAACTAGTTTTGATTTTGTTTTATTATTATTCTTTATAGATTTATATTTATATATGAAAGGATTTTATCTAAATATTTGTTCACAAAAAAAAATCGATATAGGTAATATATAAAAATTTGAAGACAAAAAAAAAATATAGGGATTCGTACAAATGGGTACTTACTTGATTCTCGGCGCTGCGACGAAAGTTGTGGCCACAAGTTTCCCTCGCTGAACTTCGAGTGTTAGCTTTATCTAACTGTGTAAATATTATTTAATTAATTATATATTTTTTTTTTCTCTATCAAACTTAGCATATCACCACGATTTCACTTTATGAACCTTATTATTTAAAATTTTTTTTTTTTTTTTTTTCTAATGTTAAGTTGAAACACAAATCTATAACAATTTTACTTATCTGCTCCTTTTTTTTTTTTTTTTTTTTTTTTTTGCAAATTTTGAATTTTCTTTATATTATTTTTGTATGTATGTTTTTTTTTTATTTTTGATGAGATGAGTGACTTGGGGATGCTGGTGGCGACTGCAGCGAGATAAGCTGAACTGATTTTGGTACAGTACCACGTGTATGCGTTCTGCGTTTGGCCTTGAATAAAACCTAATTTTCTCTTTGGTTTTTTATTCTTTATGATTTTTTCTGCTTGGTTTTTGTTTGTTTCGATGGATGAAACTTTCTATGGTCTGCGGACGCACTGTCCTTACTCTTTATTGAGTGTTTTGTGACAATATACGTCCGCAGTGATCTTTTTGTTTTTTTATTCGGTGACCAATTTCCTGTATTCTTTTCGGTTTCTTATAAATTTTTGTTCTTAAATGATTTTTTTTTTTGTTTTTGTTCTTGTACTATTAATTTAATTAATTTAATTTGTTGGAATCGAATTTCTCTTTTATTAGGTACTTTATTTTATTTTTAATTTTTCTAATAAAAAATTAAAAGAACTTTGTCTGTCTGTAAAAGAACTTCTGTACACTTTGGGATTTGGAATCGAAAAGAGGAAGATCCACGATGAATCTCTTAAAAGATGGATTGGTTTTCGTCAATGACTGAGTACTTCGATACTCGGAATAATCTTCGTTTAGTTTCGAAGATAACCAGTTTGGTAGTTTACACTAGACGATTTTTCTTTTTAGGTTTGTTTACATTAATTTATTTTTCCTACATATTTTTTTTTCTTTCTACTTGTTTTTAATTCTAGGTGTACGCTACAAATACAAATATCTTGGAATTCTGTTCACCAAAAACCTAAAAATGGAGAAGCATCTTCAAGAAAAACTGTCGCAAGCTAAAACAGCTATAAATATGACATGGAAAAAGTGCTTAAGCAACAAGAATGTGGCCCACAGCAGTAAGTACAAGGTATTTGAAGCTGTTGCAGAATCGGTAATGTTTTATGGAGCACAAGTCTGGGGTGGAAAAGAATATGATATAGTGGAGAAGCTTCTTCGATTCTACATCAAAAGGACTTTCCACCTGCCTTCTAACTCTCCAAATTATATGATAATGTTGGAAACTGGTCTGGCACCACTCTTTGTTAAAACGTTGAAGCTACAAGTTGATTATATCATTAAGGTTCTTAACATGCCTAACCATCGGTTGCCGAAAAAAGTGGCACTTCAAGCTATCCAAAGAAAAAGTAGCTGGTATAAAGAATGGATGGAGTTAGCACTACAAAATGATTATGAGCTAAATCTTGATGTGCGAGAAACAGAAAGCTGGAAATCCTCTTTATATGGGCTTATCGCACGAGTAGACGAACAGGCAAGGGCGAGGTATGAGCACCAAGCTATGGACTCGGTATATAGAAACCTATATAGCCAACTGAACTACACTATGGATGAGTGCAACTACTTCAGTGATCGTTTCACGATTGAAGAGATTTCAATGATGTTTCGTTTAAGAGGAGAGTTATTAAGGCTTAATTACATACCACACCGACCGGATTTACCTATTTTATGCAGTTTGTGCAATTTGGAGGAGCGAGAGGATGTATATCACTTTTTTGGAAGATGCCCAATCTTGCGGGAGACGAGAAAGAATATCCTGGGTGAGGATTTTATATCAGACCAAGAAGTGAGACTACTCCTAAATCAAATGAACGTGGCACAGCTGTTCGAGTATTGTAAGATTGCCCTTTCGTATCGGGAAAAAATAATAACGGAAAACTTTTAAGGAAAAAAAAAAAAAAAAAAAAAAAAAAAAAAAAAAAGTTTAAAGAAATTAAAATCTTTCACAACTTATGTCTTAAATTAAATTTTATGTTGTCAATCAGGCAGACGGCACAGCCATGCACTTATGATTTATGTACAATTTGTAATTATAATTATAATTTAATTTAAATTTTGGATGAAATAAATCGTATCTAATCTAAAAATCTAAATCTAAATCCTCACTTTTTTTCTCCGGCTATAAATAGTAAAATTTAAGGGCTACTGTGATTTTGACCGGATCCACTGAGAGATTACAAAAATTAAGACTGAATTATACATTATACTTTGATCTCTTGTCTACTAAAAAAAAATCATTGAGTGGAAGGTATTGAGATATTAAAATGGTGCCATACGACCCGTGGTGATAGCACCCGACTTTACCCTATATATTCCGAATCGGCATTATATCTTTCGTTGTACTAAACGTCTATAAATATCTACCTATATATGCAATAAATATATGACCTATAAATTTAAAGAAAATGCTTACGAAAAATCTGAAATTGCCAAGGTATATAAAAGTATCTGTTTGCTGAAAATAACTCATATAGAAGTTGATTTCTTTTATATAGACGTGGGAATTAAGTGCATGTTTAAAATGCTCTACTTGAATGCTTGACTTCTCCAAATAGTTTATAAGATTTCGATTTTTTTTTACAAAAACCGTCACATGACCTTTAAGGGAAGTAAAAACGAACCGAACCCATTTGTGGTAATTATTTAAATGCCGATTCCCTCAAGGAATTGACGTATTCTCGGGCATCTCCCCAGATGGGATATTATTGTGTACGCTTTTTCATTTAATTCATTTTTCTCCTTCCAATGAAATTTATGTTTTATGTTTTCAGAATTCAGCCCTTATAGAATGCATGTGAGCAGAGCATGTATCCTTTCGAAAGCGAAAAAAATTAAACACAAAATGCAAATGTTTCCTCTGTGTACAACTGATGTTGAATTCCAACCGTGTCCAGCCATTGACTCGTAGGCTTAATTAAATTAATAATATACGTTTTCGCAATAAAGTCCTTCATAATCCTTTTTGTAAATAATATACCCACCCAAAACAACGCAATACTCAATTAACTTAACGCACATGTTTGCAGTTGGGACCTTCGGATGTCCTTGTGGGCCAAACGGAGTTTGGCTATAATAAAGCTTGCTGCCTATGGGTTAATTCATTCGGTTTCATGGTCATTTGTCGGTCAGTCGTGTGTTGTCCTTTAGCTTGAGCTCTTAGTAATATTTGCACATGCAAACATTAAAATTACTTGACTGTAAAATTTTAACCGCAGGTAGGTAGGTACGAGAAATTTCCCCGCAGTTTTTTTTTTAATTTCAGAGTGGAAAAATCTTTCACTGTGGAAAGTTAATTTGCATTTTGATTAAAGCGAACGCTAAAGCTCAAAGTGTCAAGGTACCAATAAAATAATTAAACACTTACCCAAAAAGTTCTTGAAGTCCCGGTTGGGAGTGTAAATTTCCTTGGTGATTCGCTACTCGTAAATGTGATTTCCCTGGAGGTCACGGCGACAACGAAAACAAGAAAAATGGAATTTAAAACACTTTCCCAAATAACTTGTGAATATTTTTGTAAGCGGGTGCCAAACAAGAAATGAAGTATAGTTATAAAATTATAAATTCATAGCTTTGCGGCGCTTTTTTCATTTATGTGAAGAAATAGGGGGACATTTTTAGTCTTGAAAAATAAAAAATGTTTTACCTCAATAAAGAAATTTCGGTTTATATCTTCGAAACTCTTACAAAAATTATCCTAGTAGGTAGGTTATAGGTATATACCAAAGTATAAATACTATTGAAATAATTTTGTCATCTTAAGTTGAATTGTGAAAAAATCTAAAACATGCATCGAAAACCGAACAGTTTTTTCCTGCTTGAAATGACATACATAATACATATCATACCTATAAACATAAAAATAATAAAAAGAGAGGTTTGATTTACTTCAAAACAAGTAGGCTTTCGGGGTTAAAAAATGTCGGTTTTGCAATTTTGTTTGCAATTACATTTACATAATAATTATGATGTTAATAACAGCTTCGATATTCTCTTAGAGCCTTATAATAGTTTAACCAAAATCTCCAGTTTAAGAAAAATAACATATATGTATACTTGTAACGAATTCAGTGTCCAAGTTAGTCACTAGCAAAACGTTAAAATTTAAAACACGGAAATCCATTTTTGAAGCTGTACGCTGTACCCACACTAAACAAATGAAATAGCATTTTATAGAATGTGTTGTCTGTTGTTCTACGTAAATATGTATTAAGTACACTTGAATTTATTTGCATGTTATTTTTCGATTTCCATTGGTAGGTATATTCATGGTCTGGTTTTAATCTTCAGATATTTTGTTTTGAAGCGAACACGGATGTTGTTTTTTTGTCCAGTAACTATATACCCTACATCAGACCTTATGTAAAATCCGGTGGTTCTGATTTCGGAGTGTGTGAAGTTTGTTCCCCATTGTTCAAATTTTTTTTGATAAATTTTCAAAAATGGGGGTTTTAGACCCAAAAAACCATTTTGACCTAACCCCCTTTTTTTTGAAAATCAACGTTTTGAAAGTTGTTCCAGATTGTTCTAGTTGTTCTGAACATTGTTCCAAGTTCTTGGATCCCTAAGTTCAAAATTTCAAAAGTTGTAAGCAAATTTCGAAAAAAAAAAATTCTAGCCCCCCTTTTTTCGAAATTCTTGGTTTTAAAAATTTTTTTCGGGTTCAAAAAGTGTTCTAACATTGTTCCAAACAATTAAACTTGTAGTGCCTTCAAAACTTTTTTCAAAAATTCCGAAAACGGGCCTCCAAAATTTTATTTTTTTAAATCAATTGTTTAAGAATAAGGTAAATGCATAAATGTTGAAAAAATATTCCGAGTCTAGATTTATATTATCAGTCTATAAATCCTGTTTCTTTAAAATAAGTTTTTAATACACATATTTAAAAAAAAAACACACATAAAAAATGTAAACATAAAATCAAGTAAAAGATAAAATAGTATCAACACGCTCTCACAAATCGGTTTGTTTATTGATTTAGATATTATTTATGAATTTATGAATTTATTTTTAATGAAAACTTTAGTTTTCTTACATAATGGTTTTTTGTTTAATGTTTTGAAATAGGCAGGTAAGTTATTATAGTTTATAATGGACTGATGTTGAATTGACGTGGCTTCATTAGATGAAATGTGAATAAGATTGACCCCTCTAGTGTTGTGTGCATGTATATTTCTGTTAAGCAAGAGTTCAGTAGTAGTATGTATCTGGTTCATAAATAATGTTATGCGTGATGTTTAGCAGCTTATGCTCATAGACGAAGGATATTGGTAGGATATTGTGAGTCTCATGAATATAATTTGTTCTCTCCCTTGTTGGATGCCGGAAAAGATTTTTTATTGCTTTATTTTGAACTACTTGTAGCTCCACCATTTTAGTTCTATTAACTATACCCCAAACCTGGATAGGTGAGAATACTGTGAAATTAAGAATAAAATATTGTTCTTCTAGAAAAGTCATCTAAGAAACTAGAAATTCTTCTGAAAATTCCAGCAACCATCGATAGTCTCTGCTCCAGAAAGTCAGCGTGAGCTTAAAATTTGAGGCATTGGTCGATATGAACTCCAAGATATACGTAATTTGTTACTCTTTCAATAGGGTTGGAATTGTAATAAATGTTTATGTTTGGATTTGAGTAAAAAGCTAAATATTTTGTTTTATTGACATTAAGACATATTTTGTTTTGGTCTAGCCATCTACTTATTTGGATTAAGTCTTGCTGCATTTTCTCTTCCAGATCTTTTTCAGATGATGATTCAAAAACCGTCCGTGAAAAGGAAAAATCGTCCATGTAATGCGATTCTTATGAGATCATTTATGTAGATAAGGAAAAATAGTGGGCCCAAAACACTTCCTTGTGGTACTCCACAACTCAGTTCTTGAACATCGGAACTTTTAGCGTTGATGCTTACATATTGTTTGCGGTTTTCTAAGAAGGATTTGCTCCATTTTATTGCATTGCTATCAAAACCGATCAATCTTAGCTTATTGATCAAAATTTGTGTTTTGACGGAGTCAAAGACTTTTTCCACGTCAATAAAAATTGCTGACACTTTTCTCTTTTTAGACATGTATTTTTGAATGACTGTACAGATGTCATAAAGTGCGATAGATGTATTTGATTGATGGCGGAATCCAAATTGTTCATCGCAAAGTATTTTGTTTACAAGCAGGTGTATTTGAAGTCGGTTTTTAAATATTTTTTCAAAAATTTTTGAAAAAAACTGATGTTAAGGCTATAGGTCGGTAGGTAATTGGATTTATCCGTTTTTAATCCTTTTTTATGTATGGGTATGATGTTAGCAATTTTAAGTGTATCAGGATTTTTTCCTGCTTACGTATTTCCCTAGCCTTACTCAAAATAAATTGTGAAGTTTTTGTGAGTTCTTGGTTTATGTATAAAGGGCGCGATGGAAATTGTGAGTTCTCAAAAATAGATGTAGGTATTAAGGTTTTTTATTGTTTTGCATTTTTTTTTAGAAAAACTTCTTTTGTGGTTGAGTTGTCAAAAATAACCACAATTGTATCAGGAAGGCCATTGTGTTTTTTATTGGGCCTCCGGTAAACATCGGTGACGTTGACTTCTGACAGGTTGCTTTGATTGAGGTTATGTAACAAACCGCGAACATCTTCATCTGGAGTCTGAGGTAATCCAACAATTTCAATGTTTTTGTCAAGCCTGTCTTGATCATATGTATTCATTCTGAAGTTAAGATTATCAACATATTTTCTTAATTGTGAGTTTTCGTTTTTTAGTGCATCGATATTAATATGCAAATCAGATATTTTGGTTTGCAAACTTTCATTTTTTCATTCAAACCTTCAAAAAAATGTGTTTTTTTTAAATGCTACCCCACTACTCTTCGTATTTACAAACTCGAACAAAAATATTATTGATCAATTCTAGAAAATTGATAAGAAACCCATTGCGACATTAATTTATAAAAATAATAAAATATACTAAGTATTCCCAAAAAAGACATACATACCTACAGATTTTAACGATATTAAATAAAACTTCAATTTTGGCCCCCATTTTAGAAATACAAAATTTAAGTTCTAGGGCTCTTCTAAAATTGTTCCAAGCTTTCGTTTCTTAAAATTGATTTTCAGTATGAAAATTTTCATTAAAATGCTCCCCCGCTCCCCTTTTTCCAAAGCTCCAAAATCTAAAACCTGTTCCAGATGCAGAATCACTCAAATATAATTGTTCCAAAGAGTCATGCAAAAATATTGAAAATTGCACATTTTAAGCCCAAAAATCACTTAAATGGAAATACATTATTTTTTCAATTTTCAATATTTCTGCATGATTATTTGGAACCATGGCCGTAGCTGGGGGGGGGGGGGTCATTAGGGGGCAATGCCTTACCTTAAAACCTCCAATGCCATACCTTAAGAAATCAATTATCGTAACGATTTTCCTATTGCCTTTAATTCGTTCTTTTATATAAAGATTCGTTCCATAAAAAAAAAATATCCTCGTTTCGCATTTTTTTTTCCTTTCCTACATTGTACCAAAAAAAAAACAATGCCCTCATTCATAAGCAGTGTAACGAAATGGCCCATACCGTACTTTTTGTCTCGGAAGTAGGTATAGTTGTGGAATACAGTTAGATTTTTTTGGTTACATTTAAATTGGAGGCACAAACTCCTTCTTAACTCGTCGTTTGTAAACTATCTTAAGTATCGAACCCTGGCACTGCTCGCAAATATTCATTTAAACCATCAACCCAATATTTCTGTGAAATGATTGGCATCGCAACTTCACATAGGAAACAAATGCTAATTCACTATGCCTCCTTCAAGACCGAACGTCAGTTTTTTGTACATTCAATTCGCTTGTGGAATTCACTACCAAAATGCATTAAAGAAATTAACGATGCCGAGAGAATGAAAGAAAAAAATAAGACTGCATTTTTCTCAATAAATTTCGCGATATTTCATCAATTCTATTTTCTATCTTTTCCTTCTTGTCTTCCTTTTCGTCTTCTATATTTAATTTATATCTTTCCTTTTCTCCTTTTTTCTAATATTGTTTGATCTATATTAAATATTTAATAAAATTTTTTAATCATGTAGGTACCTATACCAAAATATTGTATTTTTAAATATTTATCAATTCTAGCTTTCATTTCGCTTAATTGTAGCTTATGTCTAACTTAAAAGTCAATCTGTCAGTACAGTACAATATCATAAGCTCTCAATAAATAAATAAATAAAAAAAAATTGTTTTAAGAGTTGGTATATGGGATATGGGCTTAATCAATTGACTCAAAATAGAAAAGAGTACCTACCTATGAATACTTTGAGTGCGGTTAAATTGGTGGACAAATTATAATAATATGCATCTCTGACAGTTGTGCTGTCGCCCGCGTATTGCAGTCTTTGAATAGTTTAAAGTAAGCAAATTAGAGTTTTTTCGTCTGTAGTGAAGGTACAGTGTTTTATACCTAATCAGTTAGCGACAGGATTGTTTGTTTATTGCTGTGAACTGAAGAATAAAAGATTTTGTGATGGATAGGTACACGTAGGTACTTTCTTTAGCAAAAACGAAGAGTTGAAGAGGTAATTGTTTGTAAATATATTTTTATTTATATTCAATCTTTAAGGTCGACAAAAATCATAAAATTATAAAAACTATCCTCCGACTTACTGACACTAAATAATTCAATATATTATTATATTACAAATACCACGCAAATACTCGAGCTGGCTGCGTTCGGGGATCAATCCAAAGCTATTCGGATAGGTTTGTGTTGTTGTGATCCCTTGTGAAAAAAAATCTGACGCAATAGCAACTCAAGATATCTGAAAATTTTTGGATAGGTTAACACCCTCGGATAGATTCTCGAACGCAAGGATTGAAGGCTTTACATATTTTGTAAATTGATTTCTGTTAAATATTTGCTTTGGTATAGCTACCTAATTTAAGTTTGTTGTTTCTGCGGTCGAAACGAAACCTTAAGTATTTTTAAAATAACAAAAAAAGATTTTTGTGTACCTACCTACATATTTTTTTCCAAAAGTATTAATTCAATTTTATTAATTTAATGAGTTTTTCTGGTTCAGTACAAGAAACATCCTGTGGAAGGCTAGATCTTTTTTCTACCGTTAAGGTGAGAGAGGCAATTTTCCCGAAAGTAGACTTTAAACAGAAATTATTATTACAAAACGGAAAGCCTAATACAATACCATGCTATACCTACATCTTTATAATTAGGTATATGTACTCTTTTAACTACATATGTATATTTAAAAAAAAAATTACTAACTCGTTTTCAACATTATTGAATCTTCAAAATAAAATATTTTCAAAAAATCCAAACGTATTTTATTGAAAAGCCTTAAGACCTTTCGCTAAGGAATAAACCGATTTATATCGATTTTATTATGCTGAATCTTAATTAAAAAAACGCGTTTTTGTGATGTAAGTAATATATTTGAATTATTTTATGTTAAAATACAAAAAAAATTAAAAGCGTGCTTGTGCAATTTTCACAATGAAAACCTGCAGTTGTTCAAGACCATGAAGCATTGACCGACAAGTATTTTTTCAATATTAACAAATAATGTATCCAGGACATCTGTTTAGAAGCTGCCGTTGGAACGGAGTAACTTTAAACACAATAAAGGCTTCAGTCTCTTCGAGAACCAAAATCTAAGATTTAAAAGCCGGTTTGGGGTTCAAATAAGTACCTATTCTAAGTTAACAAAAAATGTCAATTTAGGTACATAGGGTAAGTTGGTCGAATATGCCACACTTAACAGTATTTGGAACCTACAATTTAGAATTTATTTCACAACTCATGTTTTTAGCTCAAATGAAAAGGGCCATTTTCATGAATTGTGAAATAAAAATTCACTTAAAAGTAAAACAATTAAAATAAAAAGTTAATGAGACGTTAAGTTCAAGATTTTTTAATTTCATTAGAGTGTTATTTAATTTAATAGACAAAGCAATAAAAACTTTAATCCTTATAGGTAATTAATTTCAAGTTAAATTTAAAAAAAAAAAAACCTTAAAAAGTGTCATTTTACCCACACGTGCGAGGAATATGCCACTTCTGAAGGGGTGAAATGCCAAGAAACATTTGGTATGGTAGTTAGTAGGTATGCGTTTTTTTAAATTTTAATCGATGAGACATCGGGCAGTTTTCATTTTGCATCCTCGTGCATCCATCTCTGGCATTAAGAGCATTGCAAGAAATAAAAATCAAAGGGGGGTAATATGCCGCTTAAGTGGGTAAAATGCCAGGGAGTGTGAAACAAATGTGGCATTTTACTCCAAAATGTCAAAAAATATAAGAACATCCCTGAACGAAAATTAACGCAACATATCATGCCTAGACATGAACAAACATTAGGTATACAAATCGATTTTACCTTTTTTGAAGAAACTTTCATATATTTTATTGAAAAACCCGAAAAAATAATGATTTAAAAAACACTGAATTTATTAAAAAGACACTTGGATTTATATTTTCCCGAATATTTTCAAAAACAAAATGACCTTATAACTTGCGCATCCGTGTGCCGGGAGAACTTAGCGTAACTGAGCGAATTGCGTTGTCAGCATTGCCAATATCAACTTAGAAGTGTAAAATATTGAAAGATGGCATATTACCCACACTGGCATATTCGACCAACTTACCCTATTATATTATTTTATAACAAATAACGATTTTTTATTTATCCAAGCCTAAAAATGCATTTAAACTACTTACATACAAAACATACTAAAATAAATCTGTGCGGGAACTAAATCTTGTTGTCCGGGAACTAGCGCAAATCGAACTTTTTTAGAAAAACCATCATTTATTGCTGAAATCTTCATTGTACAAAAATAAATTGAGACCATAGTGAAGAAATGTGTCAAGTGTCCGGATACTAGTGCCCTTGCCTTATTATTTTTATTTTTTTGTTATTGGTCATTTTGTTTAATTGGTCTTGTTTTTTGTTTTCTTTTTTTTTTTAAATTGATGAATGTCTGTCTTTTGAGTTTTTCCGCACCTACGTGAAATTAACATTAGATACCTACCTATTTTGTTTAAGATTTTTTGTCCCTGAGGTAAATGGATCTTCATTGATTATTAGAGGTTCGCTTTCTAGAGTTTTTTTTTTTGGGTTGCTGAAAGATTTTTCATTGGAACGCTTATTTGGAGATTGTTTTCTGCCATGTTTTGGTTTTGGTACGATGACTTTTTCTTTTATGTTGTTGATTGTTGTTAATATCTTCTTTCATTATATCGCCTTTTATGTGAATTGTTGGATGCTGCCTCTTTACTTACGTCATCCACCCACTCTGAATTCAGCCGATATGACGTATTCGGAGTAACCCACACAATTTATAACACTTAGCCATGTACCAATTTGTCAAACTATTAAGGTTATATGAAGGGCATTAATAAACCACTGGAAATTTAAAAGTTGAAAGTTAAAGTTGTGTTTTATTTCGAAGATTTTGATAGCCATATTTTAGAACCTTTTTTTGAGTGCGATTTTTTATTTATAACGCCAAACATTTTGGTCCTTCGAGGCAAAAAGAGTGAACCAATAATTTTATTAATTTGTTTACAAATTATTGTGAAAAAAAAAAAAAAAAAAAAAACAAAAAAAAAACTGGCGACCATTTTGTCGCATTGTTCAAATTTATTCATTAAAATAAATACAAAAATATAAAGAAGACATTTTAAAACAATTATAAAGATACTGCTTTAATAAGGGTGATATATAGAATAAAATTTATCCAAAAGAAAAGTGCCAATTGGACTGAAGGAAATCCACAAATCATCGGAAGGAAGTTGAAGAGCGCTGCGTGTCTACACTGAAAGAAAAGTGAGTACCATCATTTTCCCTACTTTTATAAAAACTTATATATAATATAGTAAGAAACATCTAAATTCAATATGAGTGCAGTCAAAATTTTTAAAAATACCTGCAAACAAATTTCAAAAGATTTTGAGAACTTCAAGAAAACTGTGAGTCCAAATCGTCGGACAAGAAACTATGTCACCACTCGTCTTGACTTACTAGAGGGTAATTTGTTGGTGATTCAAAAGAGATATGAAGATATTCTTTGCGATGATGAAATGAAAGAAGATGCTTTCACCTCTCTAGATGAGATTCACAACGAAACAAAAGAAATCTACACTTTATACAAATCTTCGCTTATGGATGAACTAGAGAAATTTCCTTCAGTCGGTCAATCAAACGAAAAAGCACCATTGCAACAGTCAGGTTCCCAGAAATCACACGATGTGCGGCTGCCCAAAATTCATCCACCTGCATTTACAGGTGAATACCAAAATTGGCGTTCATTCCATGACCAATTCGTTTCTCTTGTGCACAGTAACTCGTCTCTTACTAAAATAGAAAAGTTGCATTATTTGAAATCATGTTGTAAAGATAGTGCAGCAACTTTACTGGATCACGTTAATGTGGACGACGCACACTGGGGCAGAATGCCCTAATTTGTGGCATCAAATCAGCCGTTACAGCTAGGAACCTGAAATTTTGCACGATAGCTTGGGAGACCATTCATAAGATATTTTTAAACCCGCCCACTCGACACGCCCACTAAAACGCCCACTTTTTTGAAATTTGCTTATTTTACAAAAAATAAAATTCAAAAAATATTTATTGAAGATCTAATTTTTGTCCACTGCACTTACCTTGCACACCCACTTTAAGCCCCCCTTTTATCGTGAAGAAAAACAAATTAATCAAACGAATTTTAAATTTTGCATAGATATTCATTATTGAAACTTTTAATTAAAAATAAAAAAAAAATTGCTCATTAAATTCAAAATCAAATCAAAATTATTTTTGCATCTTTAGAAATCATCGCTATCATCACTGTCATCATGACTGTCATCATTATTGTCATCATCATTATCATCAGAATCAAGAAGAGTGTTTGGTTCCTGGACACTTGGGGGTTGGAATTTTTTTTTTTGTAATTTTTGCTTGGATGATATAATCGGATCCGAGCTCAGTAAAAAGAAATTAAATACGTCTTCATTGGTTTTTTCACGACTTGATTTTCTTGAGAAGTTCTCGCGGAAATTTTTAAAATCTTTGTTGCGTGCTTCTTGCGCTTCCTCCGAAAGTTGGCCGATCGGCAACAGTGCAGAAGATATAATTTCTGGGCCATGAATAAAATATTTATGCAAAGTGGGAGGCATATGATACCATGGATATTTACTGACGAAGCATCTTGCTGTGTCATGTGCGAATTCCCTGAATTTGTTTACATCAATATCATATCCACAGCAACTGCAATCATAATTGTGTGTATTTTTTTTATTAGTTCTATGTCTATTTTCGTTATTTCGGCTGAGAGTTCCGGGTTTTGGAAAAACCGCCTAGCCGTGTTGCCATCATTTGTGTTTCCAAATCCCGGTTTTGGTTTATCCACAATTAATTCACATCGATCTCGGAACTCCTTTTGAATCCGGGCCTTATTTGCTGCCACGACTTCCTTGTCAATACCGCGAGCTTGCCATTTTTTAAGGGGTAATTTGTATGCTAAATGAAGAAGACATTCAAACATTCGTATCCACCCATGTAAAACAGACAATCCAAAAGCTAAGTGTCCTGTTTTTACTGGTCGTGTAATCATTTCTTCCACTTTGTTGAATTCCTTCGATGTTGCTCCACATAAATAACATTTTTGGGTTGAGGTAGTGTCAGTTAAGGCATTGCACACTTTTCCATCAATCATGGCAAAAATTAAAGAATGATCTACTATTACAGACTTATTACCGATTATTACGGTTTTTTGAAGTTCTTTGAAGTTTTTTGAAGTTCTTGAATCTGTGTATCCACTCGAGCTTTTTCAGCTTTCGAAACTTCAGTTGACTCTTTAATATATTCAATTTTCAAAGGCCTGCAAAAATTCGGGGAAGCTGGACGAGGGTTTTGCCATATTATATGTTCACCACTTATAAGTCGAATAGGGACTAAACAGGTTATGAAAACAGCAGAATCTTCAGCTTCTGTTCCGTGAAATGCTTGTTTATAGGAACTATGTCCCGAGCTACCATCAAAACCCCACTTTGATATTAAAGAACATTTCTTAAGTTCTTCATCTTCTATTGTCTCAAGAACACACTCCAACATCGAAAGTAGTCTTTTTGACGTAATATCAAGTAAAGCTTGAAGACTGACTTCTGCACTTGTAGCTGTAATTTTCATTTCATCTTTGTTGGGATAGCAATCTTTCTTTGCATTCTGCACAACTTTGTAGGATGGAAATTTTTCAGGAGCACTCATTCTTATCACATTACATTGGTGTCGTGATAGTTTGGCTGCCACTAATACTGCCAAAGCATCTTCTCCACTCATACAACTTTTGTCCTGCGACTTGTTAAATGCTTTTCGGTACTTAACAGCTCTATTGGGGGTTAAAGTTGCTTCTTTTAAGAGTTTTGAGGCTTGGATCTGTCCGGAAGCTCTTAAGCTTATCTGAGTAGCATAATTGAGGACATCAACAGGTACCGAATCTCTCAAATTCTGCGTTTTTAGCCTTTTTGATCGTTCAGAAGAAGCTTCAAAACTTACTTCAGGACGACCACGTTTTTTTGCTGAATCCGGTGATGGTGCTCTATAGAATGAAATTGAACTGTTTAGCCAGCTTTCATTAGCTTTAAAAAATTTTTCCTCGATCCTGCAAGCTTTCATCCACCGAGTCAGCTTTGAAATGCGAAAATTTTTTACTTAAAACTTCTTTTTCGGTGTTTTCAGTGCTTCTTGTATTTTTTTTAAGTTCTTCTTTCAAATAATTGAACTGTTCTTCTATGATAATGCTCCCAGAGCTTCTCATAATGCCAACTAGTTCACTTCTGGCTATAAAAATTGAATTTGAAGAAAGTCCTAAAACAACGAAAAAAAATGATCAACCGAAGGCACCATACAAAAATCAAATTATCACAAAAAGTTCAGAAAAGTAGCAGGATTTTTTGACGAAAACACAAAATACACATCAAACACATTTAAATGAAACCAAATTTAAAACTCGGACGAGCCCGGAACACAACTAAAAGTCTACAGGATTTAAAAAAACTTTAAAACACACACTTTTTAAAAACTGATCACAGGACATCACCTCTATCTCAAACATTTTTTTTTTTTAATTATTTTGTATGCCTTACATATTGTGACATACCTGAAGATGAAGGCTCCATACCAAGATTTTAAAATTACTTGCAGATCAACAAAAATTCGAGCTTTAAACAAAGAAGAAAAAAACACCAATTTTTTTTCTGTGTCAACTGAAAAAAAAATCAAGCTTCAACTAAGCTGCGCTGTGGTGAATCAGATCAGTCTAAAAAGAAATTATTTGGATTTTTTAATAAAGTGGATATTACTTGATCGAAAAATTAAAAAAAAAATTAGATATTCTCAATTTAGTTTTTTGAATTAATGCCAGCTATTGGGCCATCTTGCCCCAGTGTGCGACGCAAGTTACGACCAAGCATGGGAACTGTTAAAATCTCGCTATGATTTTAAACGAATTTTAGTAAATCATGAGCTGAAGTTGTTTTACGATCTGCCAGTCGTTCATGAGGAAAATGCCAAAGGGATACGTGAACTTTTGGATAATTCAACAAAAATTTTGCATGCTTTAAAGAACTTGGGCTTGCCTATCAATCATTGGGATGCAATAATAATTTTTTTGCTTTTGAAAAAACTGCCATCGAAAATACAATCTTTATGGGAAACTTCGCTAGGAACCAAAAAGGAAATACCAACCTTTAAGGAATTTTCTGAATTTTTGGAAACAAAGTTTAGAACATTGGAGATGGTGGATCAACAAATAAATGTAAAACAAACGACAGCACACAAAAAGCAAACAAAGAACGTTTTTCATGTTAATACTGAACCTACCGAAAATTTTGAATGCAAAGTTTGCCATAGGGGTGTACATTCATTGCGAATTTGCAGTAAGTTCTTAAAAATGGATGTAAATGCAAGGCAACGAGTTGTGAAACAGTTCGGAAATTGTTTTAATTGCTTAGCGTATAGCCATCGCACAAATAGCTGCCCTAGTAATAAGACATGTCATTTTTGCCAAAGACCACACAACTCATTACTTCATTTTGGCAATAACAACACAAATTTTAATAAATCCCACACGAATCGCTCACAACATAACTCAAACACACAGCAAGCATTTACTCAATCTAACCAGTCAACATCAAACTCAAATAATCCAAACACTTTTTCTCGTTCTCAAGTACCATCGCACTCAAACACTCATACACACTCAAACACTAACCAAAACACACTTTCACAAACTAACACAAATCAAAATCAAACACAAACACATCATATATCCACTCAAATCAACCCAAATGCACCATCTTTTCACCCTTCTGACATACAACAACAGTCAACATCTGCAAACTGTTTCCATTTAAATGAATTTACAAACACACACATTTTACTAGCTACAGCAATTATAAAAGTCAAGTCAGCTCAAGGTGATTTTATAAAGTTGAGAGCCTTGATCGATCCAGGATCACAGGCTTCATTTATCACTGAGAGTGCTTCACAGCTTTTAGGTTTGAAAAAACATCGCACATTCTTTGATGTATCAGTCATAGGTCAAACTAAAAGTGGTTCTTGCCAAAACTATGTCGAATTGAACATTGGCTCAAATTGTTCAGACTTTGAGACGTTGACGAGAGGATACGTTTATAAAACGCTAACAGGACTTTTACCAAGTCAAGAATTGAACCCAACAAAATGGAAACACATTCAAGGTTTGACATTGGCTGATCCTTTGTTTAATCGACCTACCAATATTGATCTTTTGTTAGGCAATGACGTATATTGAAGAAGTCAATTTAAACCAGAAGTGGATTTAAACCAGGACGATATACTAAATTCACCTTTCCATTACGTCGTACCACATCATGCAGTCATCAAGGATTCAAGTACTACCACCAAGCTGCGTGTAGTTTTCAATGCATCATTCAAAACTCCGGACGGAAGTTCCTTGAATGATCATCTGTTGACAGGGCCTAAAACTCAAACGGATATAGTATCGATTGTTCTAAGATGGAGGACAAACAAAATTACCTTTACTGCTGACATTGAGAAAATGTATAGGCAAATCAAGATTAACGCAGATGATGCTTATTACCAACTTCTCTATTGGCGGGAGAATCCAAAATTACCCGTAAAACTGTTCAAAGTAAACGTTTTGATGTTTGGTACGGCTCCCGCTCCATATCTTGCGAATCGTACACTGAAAAAACTTGCTTGCGATGAAGAAAATACATATCCACTAGCGGCCAAAATGATTCGTGAAGATATGTATATCGATGATTTAGTGTCAGGTGCAGACTCAATTGAAGAAGCTAGAAAAAGATACAATCAAATTTCAACGTTATTATCATCAGCTGGATTTCATCTTCGAAAGTGGATGAGTAATAATGAAGAATTTCTAAGTGTCATTCCGCAAGAGGATCGCGAAACAAGTATATCACTCACCTTTGGAATGCTCGATCATACAAAAACGTTAGGAATCAGTTGGTACCCTTCTTCTGATTCATTTTCATTTCAAAAAATTGCCATTGAAGAAACAGTTTCGAAACGTACAATTCTTTCAACGATTGCACGACTGTTTGATCCGCTAGGATGGATCTCTCCCTGTATCATCAAAGCCAAAATTATGATGCAGCAATTATGGTTGAGAGGGCTTTCTTGGGATGAAACAATTCCGGTAGAACTGCAACAGGAATGGATATCATTCCAGGAAGAACTTGCCATTTTCGAAGATATCCGGATTCCTAGGTGGATAAATACACAAGGTGGTATAAAAGAGCTCGAACTTCATGGTTATAGCGACGCTTCCACTAAGGCGTATGGAGCTGCAGTATATATACGGATCCTGGATAGCAATGACTGCATTCACACCCATTTGCTAATATCCAAAACCAGAGTGGCTCCAGTCAACACAGTTTCCTTGCCAAGGTTAGAGCTTTGTGGAGCGGTGATGCTGGCTAAACTACTGAACTACACATATTCGGTGCTCCCTTTTAAAAATGTAAAAATGTATGCTTGGACTGACTCAACAATCACCCTTTGTTGGATAACTGCACCACCGTCACGATGGAAAACTTTTATTGCAAATCGTGTGACGGAAATTCAGCGGCTTACGAATCTTAGCATATGGCGACACATTCCAACTAAATTAAACCCAGCAGATCTTGCATCTCGCGGAGTTTTACCATCGAGATTAATTCATAGTGTTCTTTGGTGGAAAGGACCACAGTTTCTTCAAGAGAAATGGAAATTTTCAATCCCAACACAACCCACCCATATCGAAACTGAAGAGGAGAAAAGAGAGATCAAAATTCATTTGGCTCTTAATGATGAAAATAGTTTAATAAATCTGATTTACAAATATTCGACACTTAATAAAGTTTTGAGAAGTCTAGCGTTTGTGAATAGGTTTGTCTACAACGTTAGGAAGGCCAAAGGTTTTAGGATGAATTCAGTTCTGTCACCCATAGAACTTAAAATAGCATTACTTACTGCTGCGCGACTTGTACAACAAGAAATGTTTCCTGAGATTATTAACGAATTAAAGAAGAACAAAACAACAAAACTCTACAAAACGCTTACTCTTTTTATGGATAGAACTGGTATCATTAGGATTGGAGGAAGACTTCAAAACTCAGCTCTTACCTACGATGAAAAGCACCCTATTATTTTGAAACCAGATCATGTGTTCTCGCAACTCATTGTTAATGATGCACATGAGAAAACACTTCACGGTGGATTGCAGCAGGTTATATTATATATTAGAAATCAATTTTGGATTTTTAATATTAAAAGGACGGTACAGAAACACATTGGCAAATGTCTTCCTTGTTTCAAAAACAAACCTAAACCGATGGAACAATTAATGGGTAATTTACCAGCTCCAAGAGTCAACATTTCACGGCCTTTTACCCACACAGGTGTTGACTACGCTGGACCCATGGAAGTGAAAGCCTGGAAAGGAAGAGGTTCAAAAAAGTATAAGGGTTATTTCGCAATATTTATCTGCCTTGCAACAAAAGCGATTCATTTGGAAGCTGTAACAGACCTGACAACTCAAGCCTTTATTGCTGCTTTCAGAAGGTTTACAGCACGGCGAGGAATTTGTTCTAATATTTACAGTGACTGCGGAACCAATTTCAAAGGAGCGAATACAGAATTACAAAAAATGTTAAAGGCTTCAGAATATGACTACAACGAAATAGCTGAAGCATTAAGCAAATCAGGCACAAATTGGAATTTCATTCCTCCTGCTTCTCCTCACTTCGGTGGACTCTGGGAAGCAGGAGTGAAATCAGTTAAATACCATTTAAAACGCGTGGCCCGAAACGAAGCGTTGACCTTTGAGGAGCTCAGCACACTTCTAGCACAAATAGAAGCATGTTTAAACTCGAGACCCCTCTGCCCGTTGACAGACAGCTTCGACGATTTTAATGCACTAACGCCAGCGCATTTTTGGATAGGCACTTCTAGTCATGTTGTTCCTGAAGCAGATCTAACGGACGAAAAAATTGGATATATTGACCGATGGAAACGTCTGCAAGGATCCCTACAAACATTTTGGAAACAATGGAGCAAACAATATCTAAATAGACTTCAACATCGCCCCAAATGGCTGAAAATTAAAGAACAACCTAAGGTCGGGGACTTAGTCTTATTGAAGGATGAAAGACTTCCACCTTCAAGATGGATTATGGCACGTATCACTGTGACGTACCCAGGAGAAGACGAACTCATCCGAGTAGTTAAAGTGAAAACCCAAAATGGGGAATTCAAAAGGCCCATAACCAAAATTTGCCCACTTCCATCCAACAGCACCAATACCGAAAACACAATAATCTAAAACATACAATAACCTCAACTTCAACCTCTAACAATAAACTGAAAATAGTAACAACCCTAATCACAACATATTAAAATAATGAAATCCAATTAAAAATAAACAGAAAACATAACACACAGCTAAATTAAAATCTAAAATTAAATTCAATCACTCACTCATTTAATCATTCACTCATTCAAGCACTCATTCAATTAATCACTCGCTCATTTACTCATTCACTCACTCAGAAATAATACACTCACTCTTTCATTTAATACTCAATCATCACACTCAATAATACTAATCATGTAACCCAGCATCGTTCAATATATTTCATTCATCATTCAACCATGCTTATACAATTCACAATTCATTCGCTTATTATACCCCCTAGACACTCAAAATTTAAAATACAGTCCATTTAAGAAGCAACTAAAATTAAAATATATTTTAATCTAAACAACAAATCATAAAAATATACCGAATCAACACTCATTAAAACCATTACAGTCGCTCATAAAAGGATCTAAAAGGATTTTATTCAACATCCATCACCCAACAACTAAAACTACATCGAATTGAATTAAAATAAAAAACAGCAACAAAATGAAATGATGATCCTGTAAAGAAAACTAATAAAATAATTAAAATAATAAATTGGTATTAAATTTATAAGAAAATGATAATTAAATAGAAATAAAATATAAAAAATTAGTCAAAACTAAATCATAAAATGATTCGCCTTCAAAACGCAACACACCCAAATTTCCCCATGTTGGCAACCATATAGCGGGAATCTATTTCGTTTGAACGTAAAACCATATAATACATATACATACATACACACACATATGCATAAAATGATCAACGTCGAAATAATTTAATCAAGGCCAAGTAAAATTATAACATATCTTGATAAATAATTAATCCATCACTATTTACGAAGCACCAACTAAATTTATAACACAAACTGCATTATATAAAACAATAAAAATTCGAGTACTGAAAACAAAACAAAATCTTCAATGGCGGCGAGTTGTACTATTTACCTACCAGGGAGGTAAATTTCTTATTAGGTACAATACCAAATAACTTAAACTTACGAATATAATGTACTCAAAATTATAACAACAACACAAAATAATAAAGAAAATAAATTTAAACGAAAATCAAAACTACACATATTAAATTTTTAACAAAATTAACAAAAAAATTTACGCGCTTTCAACATTCACTATGCCGGACAACAGAACGAGAATCAGAATAGAAAATAGATGAAAATAAAATAGTCAACTGGTGTTCCAGTCCACTTTCCAGTATACTGGAAGTTCGTCTTGGGCCCATGTTAGACTGCCATTTATTTGCAAATTTACATGCTGCGATTTTGTAAGATAAATAAAATTCAAAATGAATAAAATTAATATCAGTTGTGTTCTTATACCTAATATTCACTTTATGTACATGTATTAATACTTTCTTTCTTTACATGTGAGACAAACACACAAACATAAAGGAGCATTTGGTAGACGCACAAGATTGTTTTTTTTGATGAAAATTTTGATCGTTTGCTTCGTTCACTGGCGGGGGAGAATGTTGGATGCTGCCTCTTTACTTACGTCATCCACCCACTCTGAATTCAGCCGATATGACGTATTCGGAGTAACCCACACAATTTATAACACTTAGCCATGTACCAATTTGTCAAACTATTAAGGTTATATGAAGGGCATTAATAAACCACTGGAAATTTAAAAGTTGAAAGTTAAAGTTGTGTTTTATTTCGAAGATTTTGATAGCCATATTTTAGAACCTTTTTTTGAGTGCGATTTTTTATTTATAACGCCAAACAGAATTATTGCGTCTTTCAAGTTTTTCCTATACTAATTTTAAAATAAATAAAATAAACATCAATTTAAAAATTTGCGAATCAAATTTCATAACAATACCTACTTATACAAATGACCCAAATACCTACCAATGTACCTGAATACCTATATATGTACATACCTATGTACATGCAAGAACCTTTACTTTGATTCGACACAGATAGTATTTATGCTGTACTTCATTAGAACAAACAAATACCTATTTGTGTTGTGTGCACCTTTATGCGGATTTGTTTATTTTTCATTTGACTGTCAATTCAGCTATTGAAAAGTTTCTGATTGGTGGTTGCATTTTTTATTTTATTTTAAAGACGACCAAACGGAACTTCCTTCCTTCCTTCCTCTTTCCTGTTATTTTCATCAGTCACCACTCACCCGCACCAATTAAAACCAAACTCTACCATACCGACTCTCATACATGTTGATTGTCCGTGTTGTATCTGGTTAGGATCCACATTCCAATGCAATACATACTTATCCACTTACTTCCAGATGTAAGGTAGTTGGAAGCGAAAAGAGGAATGCGCATAATAAATAAAAAATACCTTACATTCTCCCCTTTTCCGATTCCATGGCTTGAGAATAATTTCTTAATCATTTTCTTGTTCTTGAATGTGTTAAGGAGGAGCCTACAATCAAATTTTTTTTAGTGTATGTTATATGAGGTACATTTATGTTCCTACCTACTATATTTGTTTAGGTAGGTAGGTATACTGAGTTCGGATTTGTGGAGGGAATTTATTTACATAGGTGTACATAGGTAGGTAGATATATTTACCTATATACCTACCTATCGTAGGTATACTTTTAATAATTAAAATAATGTTGCCTTATAAAAGCATCTATAGGTTGTTCCCTTCTCTATATTAATATATTAGGTATCTACCTACCTAGGTAAAACGACAACAAAATTATTTTGAATATTAAAGCCCTACGTAGGTAGCTAGGTACCTATAGAAACGTTAAAAGGTAGAGTACGGTAAAAACCTACAACATTTTAAAAATAAAACAGCGCCTTTAACTTGAATTAAGTTTCTTATTTTTTAAATAGGTAGGTACATACCTACCTATCTACCGTCGACGCGTCGTCCGTGTTTAAACGGTTTTTTTAACATACTTCCGTGAACACGCAATTCGTTATGCCTACCTACTTACCTATTGGCGTTAAAAAATGTTTGGGTTTATTGGACGACCATCATTTTGGCGGATCAAATAATTTTAGTATACCTAGGTAGCTGATTTGTAGCTAATTAAATGCTACTTTGCTGCGAAAACAAGTTTATTAGGCGTCAGTTATAGCGATCAGGAAAAACCATCAGGAAAAGTTGAAACAGATGGATACGATTTTTTTTTCCTTTTACAAATCTGTCAGTGGAACAAGTAAAAGCTGGAACGCAATTAATTGAAACGATTTGTTCCATTTTGTGTGAAGTGACAATCAGCTGGCACGAAAAATGAATTTACATCAGGAAAACACATTAATACATTTTTAACAAAAAAATAATTGTTGATTTGAAAATTTTATTTGCATAAAAAATTCATTGAGTTATTTGTCATCGATTAGTACAATATTTGCGTTTCAAATCGAATGAAAACCTAGTAAATAATCTATTTGAAAGTGTTTCCTGTTTCGTTTTCCTGATCGCTATAACTTACGCCTTAGGTAGGACTACGTACATATCCTACCTACTTTTTCTGTGATTAAAGTTTCCCCTTATGTAACGGACAAACATTTAAAAACAGATAAGCTACATATTTTCAAAGTAGGTACATATACCTACCTACCTGCCTACCTATGTAGGTAATTATTTTTCCTCAACGACTTATTGTAGTGGGAACTTGGACATAAAAACTATACGATAAATCTAGTTAGAGGAAGCTCAAATTCTGGAAAAAAAAAATGTCTCATTTTTTTTTATTTTAGAAGTTATCTTTGGAGCTTAGAGGTAGGTACCTACCTACTCAAGGTGTGAGTTTATTTTATCGGAATCTTGAATATCTGAAAAACCTACCTACAAAATAGGGGATTGCCAAACAAAAAAGCATTTAGAAAGCTATAAATTCAGGATAACAAACAACTTTAAAAATCCCGTTTTCAAGTTTTTTTCTTCCAACTCAAATTTATAGCTCAAAATAAAACATAAGAAAGACTTTCAAATTTTATGTTTAAGATTTGTTTGCTATTTTTAGAAATTTAACTTAGGTACATAGTTTTTTTTTAAATTGATAAAATAAGAACGACCGATCACTGTGGAGTACAAAACTAGAGTGAGTATTCATTAAATAGAAATTATTTGGTTTACCTACAATAATATGATTTAAATAGATTACAAAAGAGAGCGTTAATGTATGTTAACAAAGAAAGAGAGATGCAATGTTTGTATGTAATATGATTTTACGATAAGACGTGAACAGAAATGAAAGAAGTATTTTTTTAAATTTCATTATGTCCCTAATTATTAAGGTAAACTGGAAGAATAGACATTTTACTGATGAAGAAAAAAAGAACATCAGACAAGACAGTAAAATTATCAATACCTAAACATGGTACTTATCTAAGTATCCTTTTTTGCGGGATTCATCAAAAAATAGGAACCAAAATCCTTAATGTAGATATACATTTTCTTAAATAAATTGAGTTGTAAAATAAATTTGATCGTTATTTTTTTTTATTACTTAGGTATTTATATTGAAAGGCTGAAAATATAAACCAAAAAAATTATGAAAACAGAAGCAACTGATGTATATCGTTTAGTCCAAAACAAGAAAAATGAAACCGGACTCCATTTTACTTTATGATCATTTTTTGTTTTCATAAATTTTTTGGTTTATTTTTTCAGCCTTGTTTTGTAGAGAAGATCCGGGTTTGCTATCATCGATAAATGAGCTAGAACTCGTAAAAAGTGCCAGCATATCTAGATTGAATTAAGGTCGATTACCAAAATTCATGGAAAATCGCCTAAATTTAAAAAAAATCATAACTTTTGTTAGAAAAGTGATAGAAACGGGAACTCTTCGGATTATATTGTAAGCACATTATACATATGTATATAAAAATTCCATCATATCAAGGTCTTTGACATAAATTGTGACAGTTGCATTAAACGACTGGAAAAAATCATAATACATATAATAATGTATATTTGAAAAGTGTTAGAAACGGAAATTTATTGGATTATATTGTAAACGCATAAGCGGTATGCCTTTTAACATAGACTAAATAATAATAAAGACAGGACACTTCATGGAAAAAAAAGGCACCAATTTCAGATTGCCTCCACCATACATATAATAAGTTTGAAGTATTTTCTGCTTTATACATTTTAGTTCATAGAATATTTATTTATTCATTTATTTATTTAGCACAGACCAAAGGAAAAGAATACAAAAACAAGGAAAACGAAACGCATAAACAATATACATAAACAGAAAAAACGTAGCGTCACAGGTCGCCAGCGGCGCAGCGACAGCACAGAGACAGATGTATGATTGTATGCAGTCTAGTGTGAAGATCTTGAGTCCTGGTCGTCATTATTGTATTTCTTTTCATTAAGGGTATTCATGCAACGAGATAAGTTTACCAATTGTGTAAAAAGATAAGTTTACGCAAAAGTTTGCGTGAACGTCCTTTTTATTTATTTGGATAAATGCTGCGTAATTGGATCAGCTGTTCGTTAAACGTCAAATATTAAACGTCTAATTCTAAAAGTCACAATGACGTTTGTATAAGTTTATCCAAATAAATTTGTATAAGTTTCCGCAACAAAATCCTTAGATAATTTTATCCAATTTGCGTAAACCATTTCCCATACAAAATTTGACAGTTCATTTACCAAAAGATAAATTTATCCAAAAGATAAACTTATCTAGTGTTTTACGACGTTGCATGAATCCCCCTATTATTTTATATTCTCAATTCGTTTGCCGAAGAGGTTGGTTGTCTGGTTGATGTATGAGTTTATGCGAAACTTTTCTTCTTTTTTTTCAGCGAAGTGGATAGGCGAGTAGTTGATTTGTTTTCTTAACATTACTTCTTTTTGGTATAAATATGTCTCTACGAAAAAAAACTTTGGGCGTGCGATGCGTTGTTGTTTCATGTAAAAAATCCAAGCGTGACCATCCGCACTTAAAATTTTTTAGATTTCCAAATGAGGATACAGATATTTATGAAAATTGGATGAATGCCTGCTCTTTAGAAAACGGTCCAAGAATAAAAAATGCATATCTATATCTGTTCTAACCATTTTTCAGAAAATGATATTGGCAAAAAAAAACTTAAAAAAAGGCTGTTCCTTCATTTTTTTTGTATAAATAATGAATCACCAGCAACTAACAATTTTATTCATATACCTGTTCTATTTGAAGGGGTAGGTAGGTTATGAAAGAAAAAGGGAAGTTCAAAACGAGCTTTTGCTGGAAGGGCTTCAAGATTTAGAACCCAGTTCGTCTTTTGTAAATCATTCAGAAGCAGAAGTAGAAGATGCAAAATCCAAAAACTGTATGAAGGCAGAAAAAAACTGTTTTTTTTTACCAAAAAAAATATACAGATATATTGAAAAAATATAATAACTTGAAGAAAAAAACAAAAAGTTTACAAAAGATTCTCTTAAGTAGTTAATTTTTTGTTTATGTGTTTATTAATTATAATTAAGATATGCGTAACTAGACTACAAATTTAGTTTTGAAAAATTTGGATTATATAGATAACTCTTTGTTCCTGGATGCTTCTTTTTTTATTATTAATATACGCAATGAAAAAAAATCGCAAATTATTTTTTCCGTTTTAGAACAAATAGGTACGTGACCGTAAAAATTCTTTTTGATTCCGATATAAAAATCTAGAGGTAGAGAGACAAAATATTAAGTGTGTGATTTCATTGTAAAACCACTAAGGAACAAAGGGATGAGCTGAAAAACAGTGATGTTTTAAAAAAAAATTTAAAACAACACAAAAATTATTTTTTTTAATCAATTAATCAACTTCAAAAACAAGATTAAGCTAAAAACTAAAAAAAAACAGAATGTTCGTGGGCAAATGTAAATAACTTAAAAATCGTTGAAGCGGTTTATTTAAAAATTAATTTTTTATACATACACCCTGTCTCAAGAATAATGGTCCAAGCTAAAATTTGTGAAATCAATTCAATTTGCAGCTTTTTGTATGCATTTTGAAAAAAACCTACTTTGTTACAGTTTTCAGCATATGGCAGGCAACCATGACTTTTTTCATTTATCAATTTATTGGTGTAACAACTGGACAATTTTAATTCTGCTGTCGCTGTACTGTGACCTGTGACCACGGTTGCCACTTTGGTCATTTATGACCGAATTTGGTCATAATTTTTTCACTTGGTCGCATTGTCATTTTTTATTCCATTTGGTCATTTGTTTACGAAATGAAAAAGAAACTCGACTTTAATTTTTATGCAACCTAAAGCGCTTTTCTTATCGTCTGAGTGCGATTTTATAAAAATATATTTGTTTTTATTAATTACAAATATTATCGTACTCATTTCTCTCATCTCATTTTAAAATGCTTTGAGAAGTTAATATTTGTATGTTTCGTTATTTATGATTGTTACTTTTATTTATTTATGTTATTGATCTAATTTAATTAAGTTTGTTAGGTACTTTGTGAATTTGTTTGTACCTATTTTTTATTGTTTTTGTATTATTAATAATTAAAAAAATAATATGCCATCTGTGTAATATGAAGAATAATGTTAAAATAAATGTGAAAAATTCATTGTTCTGTGTTTAAAAATATTTCGGGCATAAATTATTTTGGTCATTTTTAGCTACAGTTGGTAATTTTTATTTTGAATTTTGGACACAAAATTTATTTTCAAGTGGCAACCGTGCCTGTGACGCTACGTTTTTTCTGTATATGTATATTGTTTATGCGTTTCGTTTTCCTTGTTTTTGTATTCTTTTCCTTTGGTCTGTGCTGTTTGTTGCAACATGCAACAATTAAGTTCTTTTTTATTCTATGAACTAAAATGTATGAAGCATAAAATACTTCAAACTTATTATATGTATGGTGGAGGCAATCTCGGTGGAGGCAATCTAAAATTGGTGCCTTTTTCTTTCTATGAAGTGTCCTGTCTTTATTATTATTTAGTCTATGCTTTTAATCATTGACGATATTGAAACTTCCAAATCTGTGAAATCCAGTTGCTTTTCTACCGCATTTCTTATTAGAATTATTTTTTCAGTTTTATTTTTTTCTAAGTCTGAATAGGTATAACGGAACAATTTTTTTTAGGTATGATTCCTCATACCTATTAAGGTTTTTTACATCTAAAGAAAAATATTTTCATTTGACATTTCAATAATTGATATGCATCTCATTTTTTAAAATCCGTTTTCTCGGTAAAATCGAACAGAACTATTTTGGAAAATTATGAGGAACTATACAACTATGGCGCATGCGAGAGAACTCCAAAATGATATGCTAACTTCACAGACACCAGGCATGATGCCTGATTCACAATGCGACGAGACAACGAGACGTCGACGTGACGAGATCTCTTCACAGTTTTCCTCATGCCTAATTCACAATGCGACGAGAAAGCGCGACGTCGACGCGACACGTGGCGAGATCTCTTCACAGTTTTCCTCTCTTAATGACGAACTTAAAGCAATGAAATAATACATAACTAGGCATTTCTCGTCGTAACGCCGCGTCTCTTTTTAAATTTTTCGAACTTTTGACGCGACGTAACGACGAGGAATGCTTTGTTATGTATTATTTCGTTGTTTTAAATTCGTGATTAAGAGAGAACATCTGCAAAGAGATCTCGAAACGTCGACGTCTCTTTGTCTCATCGCATTATGAATCAGGCTCAGGTTCAGGCAAAACCCACGCAACGGTTGATCTCCGCATTGAAGAGTATATGTGTGCATTGCTTGTGTTTGACTTCTTTGTAGTACAATAGAAATAAAAAACTTGAGTACGATCGCTAAAGAAGAAAATAGTAAACAATAAATTTGTTTTCGTTTTGATACAAGTGCGTCGTTTTTATGCAGGAATTTGTTTTCTCTAGTTTGGTGTGACTCAGGTACCTACTTTTTTTAGATTGGTTTTTGGTTATCTTTTTGTTTTCTTTAATAACTTCACATCAACTGGGCATACTGATTTAGTGTTATCTGTTTTGGAATTGGGATTTGTTTAGCAGGGTACCTACATTTCTTGCATAGGTATTTTTTCAAAGGAGGTAGGTACCTAAGTAAAATATTTTAGATTACTTCGCAGGGAAGAATAAGCTCAGCGATATAACTAACAATTTGTTAAATTTTGAAATTATAACTTCAAAATACCTAGTAGAGTGTTAAAAATGATTGGAATTTTTTTCTTTTTTCTCAAATAGAGATAGACTTTTTTTTTGTATGCATTTCGTTTGGCTTGGCTTGATAATTGAAAGAAATTTTTAGAATAAAAAAGGAAACTAAAGTTGTGCTACGTGTACCGTAATTGTATGATATATAGGTACCTAGGTATGTGAGATTCACAATTTATAAAGGCGACATACATAGATAGCTAGTGCTAGTCCATCAATTTATTTATTGTAATTGAAAGTAAATTCGGGTGACGTGAAATAACGCCAAACGAAACCTAGGTACCATTTTTTAGAGTAAATGAAGGAACAGAAATGTTGGCCAAAGCTTATTTTTAACTTAAACATATTTCACAACAATAAAATACGTTTTTTGTGTGATATCACACTTGCAGGTAGGCTGCCAAGCTTTCGCACCATCAAACATTCATCAAAATTGAAGTACCTATTAAATACTGGTTTTATATTTTGAAAACGGTTAACATGTTTTTTTTTGCAGTTCAATAAAATTACCGCAGCTTATTTTAGATGAAATCGAAATTTCTAATTATTTATTTCAAAGATTCACCAATTACTGAGCAAAATTGTATTACTTATGTACATTTTTGCATTTTTCAGAACTGTTTTTGATTAGGTTTTACATTCCTATGTCCGATTTATTTTTTACTTTCTCTAAGTGTAAGCAGTGTTGTTCCTCTACGTGTCGACTTTAACTGTCTACATTTAAAGGTAGACAATTGCGTCGACAATGTCAATAATGTAAACAATGTCGACAATGTCAACAATCATGTATACAATGTAAACAATTGCTGTCACATTTGTCAATTTGAAAATCAATAAAATTCATTCCAAAACAACGCGTGGAGTGGTTGCAGAAAGAGATTTTAAGTCAAAGTAGTATTTAAAAATAAAAACTGAAATGTCGACAAGGCCGAAGAAAAAAGCGTTTGATGAGCTAGGCTTTATTTTGGTAAAAGCCAACAACAAATATTCAGCTATTTGCACGGTGTGCAATAAAAATTTGTTAAATACTGCTGATAACCGTCTTCGAAGGCATAGGTTATATAAATTCTTATTATTTTTTTTAGAATAAAATATAATCTGTTGAATAAACGAAAAATGCTACAATAGGAATGTTTGGTAGCTATACTCTGTTCAACAAAAATGTCTGTTCAATAAAAAAAAAATATGAATTGTCTACATTGTCGACGTTGATATATGTAGACAATTACCAATTGTCTACGTTAAATTGTCTACACGTAGACAATCGTGTAGTCTACATTTATAGTCTACATGGCACAACACTGAGTATAAGTATGTCTAAGTTTTCAACCAGTAACCAGTTATAAGAACTCCGTAAAATGTGCCGCCTTAAAAAAAATCTCAACATAGGCTGAGCTGGTTTACTATGGTAACAATGACAATGTTACACAAAGAGTAATTGTGAAAAATTAAATGTTCTAAAACGAAGAATAATTGAACCTGCAAGTTTGAGCATTTTGAATAAAATTCTCTTGCCGATTGCCTATCTCCATGACGGATAAATAGCGAACAATTATCCGCGCAATAAATCCAGCAATTGTCAGTTTCTCCAGAATTACTAGATTTAATGATTAGGTGCCTAAATTCAAATTCTTAAAAAATGGGAGAACTTTTTTTTTTTTGTAATTCATTTTCCATTTAAATATTTTTTCTCAAATTAAAAAAAAATATCATTGTACATTCTTCATAATTTTTTGTAACCCTGAATTTGTTGTCTTTCGCTTTTTTAAAAGCTGGAACCATCATATTTCCCTGCTCCGTTGTTGTAAAGTTTACTTATCTGTAGGTATCTACATAATTTTTTTTAATTTATAATTAAATTAAAGTCATACCTATGAACATTAAATAAAAATAAATAAAAATTTCGTAATTACATTTTATGTAGTTTTGTTGTTGGGAAGTGTGAAACAGAAAATACAGTTATTGACAGTGTTGCAGTGTTACCGCTCGAAAACTTTAAAATAATTTATTGAGACTGATAAAATGTATCCACAAGAAAATGTACCTAATCGAAATGAAAAGAAAATATTCAAGCATAGCATACCTTTTACTTTAACGTATTTACAAAAATTGCCGACCCCTAACAAAGTGCCCCTGGATATTTTGAAAAATTGCCGCCCCAAGCAACCGCCCGGAGTTTGCGCCCCCTTTGACCCCCTACGCTACGTCACTGTACCGAATGTATACCCCCTAAGTAGCTCGGTTTGTGCGGGAGCGGAATTGTAGAAGATTGGTGTACCAAGGCTCTGTATGCATAATCGTATTCAAAGATTCAAACTTTGTTATTATGTATTTTTAATAATGTATCTACTTTTAAAGAGGAAGCTTTTATTATTAAATTGAAATTTTATTTCTATGCAATATAGTCACATGATTTTGCAATATTTATTGGGCCTTATCGATTTGCTTTTCTTGTCTTAAGAGACAGTATCAAAAATAATATAAATTCATGTGCCGCTCTACTTACTGAACAAAGGTTGGTATGAATTGTGTTTGAGTGTCCTGATAAAAAATCATCCAAAAATTAACAGTCTTATTTAATAGAATTCGCTAAACAGATGAATATAAATACGCTGCATAAGGTTTTATGTAGCCTCTATTCAACGTTGCATAAATTCTAATTTATAAAACAATTTTCTCATTCATAGATGTAGTTATATTATACAGGGCTTAAGTCAAATAAAGTACCAAAAAGGCGAAATCTATTACGTTTTACTTCAAAAACTGACAAACAAATCTCAGCTGTTCGTGGCAAATAAATAAAGGAATTCTGCTGCGCCGATTGGATTCTTTTCTAATTTTTTTAATATTATTCTCATTATTGTTTTTTGTGTCGTTTTTGTGTTGTTTGCAAATAAAGTAAAATATATGAAACAAAGAGTGCATGTTTATTGATTTATTGATTTTTTTCATTTACTGTGCAGTGTGTGTATGTTAAGAAGAATGGGTGCTTTCATAAATGCATGGTTGCGAAAGTCTGACGAATACATAACTTTCATAAATGCAACGCAAATATTTGCAGCGCAAATGTGCAACTATAAAAACTCACATGCAATCTGAATTTTTTTCTTAAAGAAAGAGACAGGTATAGTATAAACGATTTCCTTTCCTTTATTGTTTCATTATTGTTTTTGACATATGACGCAAATCAGAAAAAGTGTTCATAAATGCAGCGTAAAATACATGCGCAAATATTTTTTATGACGTTAATATGATTGCAATTGATCGCATGTAAATAAAGCAAACCATGCATTTATGAAAGCACCCAATATATTTAAACCTACTTATTAGGGTTGCGCTACCTATGGAAGAAAAAAAAAAAACATTTCTTTTTTTATTTTTAATAAAACGGAGGCTAGAATTCGATCATTTCAAACATACTTATGTACATGTATATTGTATAAGTATATAATTTACCTGAAGAAGGCGGCAACCACCGTCGAAACGTTGGGAAAAATGAAATGAAATATACTCTTTTCATTTAATCATCATTACGACCTACAAAGCCGATGAGAACTCTTTTCTTAAAAATTCTCAAAATCTATATAATTTACCTTTATTAATTTTAGTAAGAGAACAAAATTTGCCAGTAAGCGCCATCCGTTCATATGTGTATTAGTATTATGTTGTTGTGTGTGAGTCAAAGTGACATTTCGATACTTAAATATCCTTATGTAGGCACTATTCAACGCTCAAACGCTTTAAGCTTATAATGGGTCTATTCAACGTTGCATACGTTTTTTTTAAGTAGCCTTTTCGCATTAAGAGGCATTATAAGGATTGTAACGGGTGATTTTTTAGCTGGTTTGGTTTTGGCAACACTGGTTTTGACAGCTGACGTGTGTTTAGTACCTTGTGTCACTGTCAAACAGCTTCAGTTTGGTTTGCAATTTAACCATGGATCGTCTTACAAATGAACAACGCTTGCAAATTATTGAATTTTACTATCAAAATTCGTGCTCGGTTCGAAATGTTCATCGCGCGCTGCTTCCATTTTATGGTCGGCTCATTTTTGGTTGAATGGGTACGTAAATAAGCAAAATTGCCGCATTTGGAGTGAAGATCAGCCAGAAGCATTGCAACAGCTACCAATGCATCCCGAAAAAGCCACTGTTTGGTGCGGTTTATGGGCCGGCGGCATTATTGGGCCATATTTCTTCAAAGATGATGCGAATCGCAGCGTTACTGTCAATGGTGAACGCTACCGAGCGATGATAACAAACTTTTTTTTGCCCGAAATGGAAGTTCTTGACTTGCATGATATGTGGTTTCAACAAGACGGTGCCACATGTCACACAGCACGCGAAACAATGGCGCAATTGCGAGGCGAGTTTGGTGAACAGTTAATTTCACGTTTCGGGCCGGTCAATTGGCCGCCTAGATCGTGCGATTTGACACCATTAGATTATTTTTTGTGGGGGTATGTCAAGGCTAATGTCTATAGGGACAAGCCCGCTTCGATTGACGCACTGGAAGCCAACATCCATGCATTCATTCGTGAGATACCGGCCGATATGTGTGAAAGAGTATGCCAAAATTGGACTCAGCGGATGGGCTACCTGAGACGCAGCCGCGGTCAACATTTGCATGAAATTATCTTTAAACATTAAATTGCAAGGTTCAAACTATCGATTCAAATAAATATTTCATTCATTTTTTCGAATTTTTTGTGTTTTTTTTTTTTTTAAAGTTCTAAACCTCTTAAAAAATCACCCATTATAATAGTATGCACTCGATATACCTAATGCGTTTATAAATTCGGCTGTAAGTCTTATTTAATTGATTTCGCTAAACAGATAAATAGTTATGCACTACATAAGGTTTTAACGTTGCATTAATTCCTGTATAATTATACAGGCGTCAAGGCCGTAACCAGACAATTTTTTCGGGGGGGGGGGGGGGGGATATAATTTTTCGGAAAGAAAAATTCACCAATTAGTAATCAAAAAAAGCCCACACATTTTTTTTTAACATTTGGGCATGCAAGTTTATGCATATACATAATATGTACATACACTCCCGTTCAATTGAATAGGTAAACATTTTTTGAGAGCGTTTTATAGCAATTACTCCTAAATAAGTGAACTTAATGGATTTTTGTAAATGGCATTAGGAAGACCATGAAAATTTAAAGAGAATAATAGAAACACAAACTCAATTATGCCGTTACTTTTGGTTCCACTCAAATTAGTTTACTTGCAGGTTTAAATCGAGTGATTTTTAATAGTATGCCTTATTAGGTTATTTGAACTAAGCTTCACTATTGTTTGGAATTCTTAATGGTCAGACCTCCTGAAACCTTCTTTGGAGCTCCCATAACAATACGTACAGTTTAAAAAAAATAATAAAGTGAAAAGTTTACAATGGGTAGAGGAAAAGCTCTCAGTGCGGTTGAGAAAGCCAAAATTGATTGTTTTCGTGATTTAGGGTTAACGGGACTTAAAATTTCGAAAAAAATAAATAGAAGTTTTAATGTTGTTTATAATTACCTCAGAAACAGAGAGAAATACGGTATTAATATGAAAGGTTCAAAAAAACGTGCAACATCCGCAAATGATAGAAGATCGATTTTAAGAATTGCATCCAATTCCGCGTATTCTATTCCTAAAATAAAGAAACAAGCTGGGATAAAAGCGAGCATTTCCACAGTCCGGCGTGTAATTGTAAGTTGCCCATACTTAAAAAGAAAAAAACTCCAAAAGAAACCACCCCTTAACAATGAACGAAAAAAAAACCGATTGAATTTTTGTAAAAATCATATGACCTGGAAAAAACAGTGGCGTAAAGTTGTTTTCTCTGATGAAAAAAAGTTTAATTTTGACGGACCAGATGGAGTGTGTGAAGTTAGCCCCCCTTTTTTGGAATTTGATATTTTTGAAACTTGTTCCAGGTTGTTCCCGGTTTGTTTCGCATTGTTCCAAAGTTTTTTTGAAAAATATTCAAAAATGGGGGTTTTAGACCCAAAAAACCGTTTTTGACCTAGCCCCCCTTTTTTTGAAAATCAAATTTTTGAAAGTTGTTCCAGGTTGTTCTAGTTGTTCTGAACATTGTTCCAAGTTTTTGGACCCCTATGTTCAAAATTTCGAAAGTTATGAGCAAAATTCGAAAAAAATTCTAGCCCCCCTTTTTTCGAAATTCTTGGTTTTGAATTTTTTTTCGGGTTTAAAAAAGTGTTCTAACCATTGTTCCGAAAAATTAAAGTTGTATTGCTTGTATTTTTAAAGATAAAGCCTTCAAAACTTTTTTTCAAAAATTCCAAAAACGGGCCTCCAAAATTTTATTTTTTTTTTAAATCATTTGTTTTAGAAAACTTGATGGTAAATGCATCTGTTGAAAAAATATTCTGAGTCTAGCTTTATATTATCAGTTTAAAAACTAACTTTAAAAAAAATCTGCAAATTTTCTAATTTTTAAAAAACTCAATTAGCCCCCCTTTTTGAAAAATCAAAAATCCAAAAGTTGTTCCGGGTCAAACACTAATTTGTCTTAAGTGTACCAAAGTTTCATATAAAAATATAAATATTTAAAGGTTTAACATAACAAAAACGAATAAAGCACATTTTTTGCTCCCCAGTGCTCCCCTTTCAAAATTTTAAAAATTAAATACTTGTTTCAGATTTCTTTAACAATTATCTAATCGACATTAAAATCCTGTTTCTTTAAAATAAATTTTTAATGCACCTATTTTCAAAAAACACTTCCCCAACCCCCCCCCCCCCATTTCAAAAATTCCGGAAGAAATGTATTTCAAATATCTATCTTACCAAACCTCACTGTTCCAAGATTTCATCAAAAAATATCCGCAATAAAAGATTTTAAAAACGAAAAACGCTATTTACGATATTAAACGAAAATCTTTATTTCGCACCCCCTTATTGTATTAGGTCTTCTCTACATTGCCCCAAGGTAAAATCTTTAACAAAAAATAATTATTAAAAAAAAACCTAAATAAAAACTTTCCCCCCCTCTTATTATTACCAAATTTGGAATCAAACATAAACATGCTGCTTCTGCAAAGTAAACCATATATCTTAATTTAAAAAAAAAAACATTGACAAACAAAAATAAAAGATTTTCAAACAAAACATATTTACTTACGATATTCAATGAAAATGTGTCTTCTGAGCCCCCCACCCAGAAAAAAAATTATTTTTATACTTCCTCGTTATCGAAGTGTTCTTCTAAAACAGTCCAATCTAAAATTTTGAAATAAAAATTTAGAATAAAAAAATATTTTTAATGCTACCCCAATTCTCTTCGTTTATCCGAAATCGAAAAAAAAGATTATCCACTTAATGAAAATTAAAAACAAACTCATTGAGTTATAAAAATAATCAAAGAAAGTCCTAAAAAAGACAAAGATTTTTACGATATTACATAAAACTTCAATTTTGGCCCAACCTTTTAGAAATCCAAAATTCAAAAACTTGTTCCAGGTTGTTCTAGGGCTCTTCTAAATTGTTCCAAGCTTTCGTTTCTTAAAATTGATTTTTGGTATGAAAAATTTCATTAAAATGCTCCCCCGCCCCCCTTTTTCCAAAACTCCAAAATCTAAAACTTGTTCCAAGTGCAGAATCACTCAAATCCAATTGTTCCAAAGAATCATGCAAAAATATTGAAAATTGCAGATTTTAAGCCCAAAAAACACTTTAAATGAAAATATCTTATTATCCTTGCTCTGGCCCCCCTTTTTAGAAATCCAAAATTCAAAAACTTGTTCCAGGTTGTTCTAGGGCTCTTCTAAATTGTTCCAAGCTTTCGTTTCATAAAATTGATTTTTAGTATGAAAAATTTCATTAAAATGCTCCCCCGCCCCCCTTTTTCCAAAATTCCAAAATCTAAAACTTGTTCCAAGTGCAGAATCACTCAAATCCAATTGTTCCAAAGAATCATGCAAAAATATTGAAAATTGCACATTTTAAGCCCAAAAAATACTTTATATGAAAATATCTTTTTATACTTGCGGCAAGGCCTTAAAATGTGCAATTTTCAATATTTTTGCATGATTCTTTGGAACAATTGGATTTGAGTGATTCTGCACTTGGAACAAGTTTTAGATTTTGGAGTTTTGGAAAAAGGGGGGCGGGGGAGCATTAAATGAAATTTTTCATACTAAAAATCAATTTTAAGAAACGAAAGCTTGGAACAATTTAGAAGAGCCCTAGAACAACCTGGAACAAGTTTTTGAATTTTGGATTTCTAAAAAGGGGGGCCAGAGCAAGGATAATAAGATATTTTCATTTAAAGTGTTTTTTGGGCTTAAAATGTGCAATTTTCAATATTTTTGCATGATTCTTTGGAACAATTGGATTTGAGTGATTCTGCACTTGGAACAAGTTTTAGATTTTGGAGTTTTGGAAAAAGGGGGGCGGGGGAGCATTTTAATGAAATTTTTCATACTAAAAATCAATTTTATGAAACGAAAGCTTGGAACAATTTAGAAGAGCCCTAGAACAACCTGGAACAAGTTTTTGAATTTTGGATTTCTAAAAAGGGGGGCCAGAGCAAGGATAATAAGATATTTTCATTTAAAGTGTTTTTTGGGCTTAAAATGTGCAATTTTCAATATTTTTGCATGATTCTTTGGAACAATTGGATTTGAGTGATTCTGCACTTGGAACAAGTTTTAGATTTTGGAGTTTTGGAAAAAGGGGGGCGGGGGAGCATTTTAATGAAATTTTTCATACCAAAAATCAATTTTAAGAAACGAAAGCTTGGAACAATTTAGAAGAGCCCTAGAACAACCTGGAACAAGTTTTTGAATTTTGGATTTCTAAAAAGGGGGGCCAGAGCAAGGATAATAAGATATTTTCATTTAAAGTGTTTTTTGGGCTTAAAATGTGCAATTTTCAATATTTTTGCATGATTCTTTGGAACAATTGGATTTGAGTGATTCTGCACTTGGAACAAGTTTTAGATTTTGGAGTTTTGCAAAAAGGGGGGCGGGGGAGCATTTTAATGAAATTTTTCATACTAAAAATCAATTTTATGAAACGAAAGCTTGGAACAATTTAGAAGAGCCCTAGAACAACCTGGAACAAGTTTTTGAATTTTGGATTTCTAAAAAGGGGGGCCAGAGCAAGGATAATAAGATATTTTCATTTAAAGTGTTTTTTGGGCTTAAAATGTGCAATTTTCAATATTTTTGCATGATTCTTTGGAACAATTGGATTTGAGTGATTCTGCACTTGGAACAAGTTTTAGATTTTGGAGTTTTGGAAAAAGGGGGGCGGGGGAGCATTTTAATGAAATTTTTCATACCAAAAATCAATTTTAAGAAACGAAAGCTTGGAACAATTTAGAAGAGCCCTAGAACAACCTGGAACAAGTTTTTGAATTTTGGATTTCTAAAAAGGGGGGCCAGAGCAAGGATAATAAGATATTTTCATTTAAAGTGTTTTTTGGGCTTAAAAGTGCAATTTTCAATATTTTTGCATGATTCTTTGGAACAATTGGATTTGAGTGATTCTGCACTTGGAACAAGTTTTAGATTTTGGAGTTTTGGAAAAAGGGGGGCGGGGGAGCATTTTAATGAAATTTTTCATACTAAAAATCAATTTTATGAAACAAAAGCTTGGAACAATTTAGAAGAGCCCTAGAACAACCTGGAACAAGTTTTTGAATTTTGGATTTCTAAAAAGGGGGGCCAGAGCAAGGATAATAAGATATTTTCATTTAAAGTGTTTTTTGGGCTTAAAATGTGCAATTTTCAATATTTTTGCATGATTCTTTGGAACAATTGGATTTGAGTGATTCTGCACTTTGAACAAGTTTTAGATTTTGGAATTATGGAAAAAGGGGGGCGGCGGAGCATTTTAATGAAATTTTTCATACTAAAAATCAATTTTATGAAACGAAAGCTTGGAACAATTTAGAAGAGCCCTAGAACAACCTGGAACAAGTTTTTGAATTTTGGATTTCTAAAAGGTTGGGCCAAAATTGAAGTTTTATGTAATATCGTAAAAATCGGTATGTCTTTTTTAGGACTTTCTTTGATTATTTTTATAACTCAATGAGGTTGTTTTTAATTTTCATTGAGTGGATAATCTTTTTTTTCGATTTCGGAAAAACGAAGAGAATTGGGGTAGCATTCAAAATATTTTTTTATTCTAAATTTTTATTTCAAAATTTTAGATTGGACTGTTTTAGAAGAACACTTCGATAACGAGGAAGTATAAACATAATTTTTTTTCTGGGTGGGGGGCTCAGAACACATATTTTCATTTAATATCGTAAGTAAATATGTTTTGTTTAAAAATCTTTTATTTTTGTTTGTCAATGTTTTTTTTTTAAATTAAGATATATGGTTTACTTTGCAGAAACAGCATGTTTATGTTTGATTCGAAATTTGGTAATAGTAAGAGGGGGGGAAAGTTTTTATTTAGGTTTTTTTTTAATAATTATTTTTTGTTGAAGATTTTACCTTGGGGCAATGTAGAGAAGACCTAATACAATGTTAGGAAATTTCTTTGCTGTCTGAGTTTGAAAAAGGAGGTGCGAAATAAAGATTTTCGTTTAATATCGTAAATAGCGTTTTTCGTTTTTAAAATCTTTTATTGCGGATATTTTTTGATGAAATCTTGGAACAATGAGGTTTGGTAAGATACCTATTTGAAATACATTTCTTCCGGAATTTTTGAAATGGGGGGGGGGTTGGGGAAGTGTTTTTTGAAAATATGTGCATTAAAAATTTATTTTAAAGAAACAGGATTTTAATGTCGATTAGATAATTGCTAAAGAAATCTGAAACAAGTATTTAATTTTTAAAATTTTGAAAGGAGAGCACTGGGGAGCAAAAAATGTGCTTTATTCGTTTTTGTTATGTTAAACCTTTAAATATTTATATTTTTATATGAAACTTTGGTACACTTAAGACAAATTAGTGTTTGACCCGGAACAACTTTTGGATTTTTGATTTTTCAAAAAGGGGGGCTAATTGAGTTTTTTAAAAATTAGAAAATTTGCAGATTTTTTTTAAAGTTAGTTTTTAAACTGATAATATAAAGCTAGACTCAGAATATTTTTTCAACAGATGCATTTACCATCAAGTTTTCTAAAACAAATGATTTAAAAAAAAAATAAAATTTTGGAGGCCCGTTTTTGGAATTTTTGAAAAAAAGTTTTGAAGGCTTTATCTTTAAAAATACAAGCAATACAACTTTAATTTTTCGGAACAATGGTTAGAACACTTTTTTAAACCCGAAAAAAAATTCAAAACCAAGAATTTCGAAAAAAGGGGGGCTAGAATTTTTTTCGAATTTTGCTCATAACTTTCGAAATTTTGAACATAGGGGTCCAAAAACTTGGAACAATGTTCAGAACAACTAGAACAACCTGGAACAACTTTCAAAAATTTGATTTTCAAAAAAAGGGGGGCTAGGTCAAAAACGGTTTTTTGGGTCTAAAACCCCCATTTTTGAATATTTTTCAAAAAAACTTTGGAACAATGCGAAACAAACCGGGAACAACCTGGAACAAGTTTCAAAAATATCAAATTCCAAAAAAGGGGGGCTAACTTCACACACTCCATCTGGTCCGTCAAAATTAAACTTTTTTTCATCAGAGAAAACAACTTTACGCCACTGTTTTTTCCAGGTCATATGATTTTTACAAAAATTCAATCGGTTTTTTTTTCGTTCATTGTTAAGGGGTGGTTTCTTTTGGAGTTTTTTTCTTTTTAAGTATGGGCAACTTACAATTACACGCCGGACTGTGGAAATGCTCGCTTTTATCCCAGCTTGTTTCTTTATTTTAGGAATAGAATACGCGGAATTGGATGCAATTCTTAAAATCGATCTTCTATCATTTGCGGATGTTGCACGTTTTTTTGAACCTTTCATATTAATACCGTATTTCTCTCTGTTTCTGAGGTAATTATAAACAACATTAAAACTTCTATTTATTTTTTTCGAAATTTTAAGTCCCGTTAACCCTAAATCACGAAAACAATCAATTTTGGCTTTCTCAACCGCACTGAGAGCTTTTCCTCTACCCATTGTCCACTTTTCACTTTATTATTTTTTTTTAAACTGTACGTATTGTTATGGGAGCTCCAAAGAAGGTTTCAGGAGGTCTGACCATTAAGAATTCCAAACAATAGTGAAGCTTAGTTCAAATAACCTAATAAGGCATACTATTAAAAATCACTCGATTTAAACCTGCAAGTAAACTAATTTGAGTGGAACCAAAAGTAACGGCATAATTGAGTTTGTGTTTCTATTATTCTCTTTAAATTTTCATGGTCTTCCTTATGCCATTTACAAAAATCCATTAAGTTCACTTATTTAGGAGTAATTGCTATAAAACGCTCTCAAAAAATGTTTACCTATTCAATTGAACGGGAGTGTATGTATATATCATGCAGTTCCGTTGAATAGGTACCTAAGCAGAAAAATTTACGAAAAGGTATTATTTATACAAAATATAATCGACAAGTTATTATTTATTAGGTAGATACATAATTAAATAGTATCATTACAAAAGTATTACATATTTTTACAAAACTATATTCAGTCTTCTGGCCTTCTTAGCTGCAAATACATCGATAACTTCCTCAGTGTCAATCTCAATTTGTCGATGAACTGACATTAACGCCAATCCTGTTAGTCTTTCTTCACCGGTAGAATTTCTTAAATAAGTTTTCAGACGTTTCATTGTCGAAAATGTTCTTTCCGGTGTGCACGTTGAAACCGGTAATGTCGTCAGAATTTTTAGAAGCTTGTGGATGTTAGGAAACAGATCCTTGTTGCACTCTCCAAGAGCTGCTATTGCACTCTTTGACCGCTGTGTAACTAGTTATTTATGACATTTTGTCTTCCATAGCATTTATTCAGCATTTAAAGTGTCCCAATCCAAAAACTTTTTATAAAATTTGAAATTTTCTTCATTAAAATTTTGTTCATTTTTGCCCTGAATTGATGGAATAAGAATGCACAAAGAGGAAAGTATGGACTTATGGTTTTCAAATCGCATTTTAAGCTGACTTAAGAAATCATCTAAAAGAGGAATCATTATAATTATCCTAAAATAGGTTTCAGGATCTGTTGTGCTAACGTTTTGCCTATGCTGCTGCCTTGATACTATTCGTGGCATTTTCAGTTTCTCATCTTCAACATTTAGTAAGTTTTGTGCAGTCTTACTTTGAATTCCGTGGTGATTTTTTTTTTAGAATTCCTTGGAACGTGTTTGATATTAATTCCACATGCTCCAAACCAGATACTAAGTCGCATAAAGGGGATTGTAAGATCTTACAAAGTGGCAATGTATACGTAAACAAATCGCTCAAATAACACAAACTAACTGCAAAATCACTAGCTAAAATAGATCTTAAAAAGCAGCTTGCCTTCGATGAAGTTTCAGAGTCCTTATCACTACACAACTCTTCCAAAGCATTGATCATCGCTTTAAAAATTTCCTTAAATCTCATCAACCCATCATGGTTTTCCACCCAGCGGGTTTCGCACATGGCAGTTAAATTTTTCCAGTTATTTTGCGTATAATTCTGTTTAATAATTTCCTGCAATAAATGTGTGAGCTTTGCCGATAATTTAACAAAATTTCCAACGGATTTTATGATACCAATAGTATTACGAATAGGCTGAATTTGGCAAGAATGCCCTAAGGCCAGATTTAAAGAGGGTGAGCTACAATGCACGTATAAGGCTTCCGGATGAGACTCGCGTACTACAGCTTGTACTCCGTTTAAACTGCCACTCATAGCAGAAGCACCATCGTACCCTTGTCCAATCAAATTGCTGCAATTTATGCCCATGGTTTGAAGTGTAGAGAGAATTGTTCTATAATATCATACCTACTGAAGCGAAAAGGTGTGATTTAGAAATGCACTCCTCAAACATTTCGGGGGGGGGGGGGATCAAACCCCTGTGATCCCCCCCTGGCTACGGCCTTGACAGGCGTTGTGTTGAATAAGGTACCAAAAAGAGAAAATCTATTACGTTTTACTTTCAAACACAAATCAATGTCAGCTGTTCATAAAAAACAAAACAATTCTGCTGTGCCGCCATCCATCGCGCCTATTGGATTCTTGTTTATTTCTTTTAATATTATTCCGATTATTGTTATTTGTGTTTTTGTGTTGTTTGCTAGATAAATTATGTAATTCATTCATTCACATGGTGGCTCTTATTTTCACAATGTCTGAAATTTGTCTACGTTCTCTCTTGAAAGTGATCAAAAATTTTCAAATACGGCACACATATCAAGTACTATAAAGAGTGTAAAAATTCAATTCAATTCAATGGAGGCAGTTTTCATAAAAAAAAAAAAAAAAACATTTCTATTTTTTTTTTGAAGGTGCAGAGAGGCTGGGATTCGATCCCTATAATTACGGTGACCATTTTTTCAGATGCAAAAAAAAAGGACAATTTGTAATTAACTTGAACAAGTTTAGGAACAAACAATATTTATTCAAAATACATATTTGTACTTCAGATTATATCAAGCAGTTTAGTGTTTAAAACAAAAAATAAAAATACTTATACCTAACAAAAAAAAAATAAATAGTTAAGTACTTACCTACTTAATTTAAAAGTTTAGCTCAAAGAATCTGTTACTTTTTTATATTTTTCTTCGCAGTGTATTTTTTTAAGATTTCATCCCGCCCCAATTCTTAAAAAAGTATTAAAATCTCCACAATCATAGTTATAATTGCAGTATTGCACTTATGTTATTGTTATCAACATTGCCTCTAGTGTATCAAATTTTAATTAAAATTTAATAACAAAAACTCTTTCCGTAGAAAGCTGGAGCGACAGCGGAAACTCTATACTAAACTTAGTATATTTTCGTACTTTATATCAAAGTTTTTGAAAATTTCAACCCTTTTCTCACTTGGTGACAAATTATCCATTTTCCATTTTTCCATTTGTTCCTTAATTGCATATCGTTTGACGCAAGATACCTCGTCAAATAATTCATTATCTTTGATTTTTATAATTTTTCTAAATTCCAAAACATTGGAAAGGCTTTTTCAATAGAGTTCCAAGAAACAAACAAAAGGCAAAAAGAAAGTCATACAAATGTATCAAATGAACTTGGATGAGAGTTTGCGATTCATTCAAAATAGCAGAACTGAATTATTCAAACCAGCGCTGTCTAAATTTTGTGTTTGAGTAATTTAGAACTGTAGATCATAGAAAAAAGGTTTCAAAGAAAAAAAAGGACATTAAGACAATTTAGGAAAAAAGGACAAATTACTGTCCTCTTCAAGAAAAAAAAAAAGAAAAAAGGACACGATACCGAAAAAGAGGACTGTCCTCTAAAAAGAGAACGGATGGTCACCGTACCTATAATAACCCTTCGGATTGACTACATTTGCCGCACAAAACCTCGTATGTACAATGTACATTGTACAATGTACAAGTACATAATAATTACTTTAAGGGGGGACAAAAAAAAGAAATTCAAACATTGCCAAACTATGCGCTACCCTTATAATATCTACATATGTATTATTTTGTTGTGTGTGAGTCAAAATGACATTTCGATACTAAATAGAATATCCTTATATCGGCACTATTAAACCCTCAGACGCGTTAAGCTTATAATACCTCTATTCAACGTTGTATAAGTTTTATAAATAACGTTTTCGCGTTCAGAAGTGTATAACTTTATGCACTCGCTACAATCAGTTTATAAATTCGGCTGGAAACATTTTTCTTTTAAATATGCAATTAAAAAGAAATTTGTTTCGTTTTTAGAGCAGATCTTTCACATTTCAATGAAAAACGACATTAGTATCGAAATCATAAACTCATTGCTCATTGCCTCTTGTTTACTTCGAAGAAAAAATCAAACGATATAAAACTATATGTATAACTATACCTATTCCTTTTCTTGTGTTATTTTATTACATAATTATTGTACCTACCATCATCGATCAGCCTTCTTAATCATATCTCCAAACTCTAAGAAGTAGGTAGGTACTTGGCCCTAATAAGTATAGGGCGTTTGGCAGGTGAAGGCGCTGCAACAATTTGTAGAAGCCGAGTCCAACTAAACCAATTCATTGATTGGGACCAACTTATCAACATAAACAAGAGCCCACAATTTATCCAAATTTATAAATTAGGTGAACTTATGGTGGCTCCTGTCCTGAAATAGAAGTTTCTCATATCGACCTTACCAACTGTGGGCAGGCCCACAAAAACTTCAGTTCGGTTATGTTGCTCATTTGTCCCGACTGATTGCTGCCTTTCAGGTACAATATGCGATATTTTTCCTGTCTCATATGATTTTTATTGATTTTTATCTATACCTCTTTTTATGTATGTAGGTATATTTGTAACCATAATACTACAGACTAGTTGGTATAATCTATGGCGTAGAGTCCAATCCAGTTGAAAGCTGTCCGATTTCAGTTTTGATGGCTAATTGGATCTCCGACGTCACTTCACATCGCGTACATTGATCGGCATTGCATTGTATTGCTGTTTTTAGTAAGCTAAATCATCAAATTTGGATCGTGCCAGGAATTACACAGTTTGATTGTATAGTGCTTGTTCAATGCGGTTTTTCTTGTGTGTCGCCTATTGTCTGGTGTTTCTGTTTCTGTTTTTTTTTTTTTTTTTCTGAAGCTGTCTTTCACGAAATACACGGAGGCGACAAGTAAAAACTGATATCTTGAGTAATTTTGTTTTACAACGATCTATTGAAGTAACTAGCTCTGACAACAAGCATTCCAACTTATTTATCTTTAGCGGTAGTAGCTAGGTAAAGGTACTTTTAGTTTTAATACTAAAACCTTGAACCCAAATTCTTTGTATGCTTCAAAAATGCCCATCACCACCATAAAATTAACTATTATAAATGAAAGAGTTCGTTAAATTTGTTAAATTTTTCGTTAAGTGTCCCATCATTCCACAGCTTATACTAGAAGTCTTAAAAATATATACTATTTTTTTTTTAATTTGTAATTATATGTAGGTGCACACTAAGAAGGGATTTTTTGAAATTCGAATTCTAAGTAGGGTAAAATTGGATTAAACTGGTCAAGGGTACAAAAACTAACTTCTAAACGAAAAGCCCTATTACATTCATTTATTTTTTTATCAATAGATATTCAAAATTCTAGAATGTTACTAATTTAAAAAAAAATTCTACAAATTACACAAAGCGAGATATGAATTTTTTTAAGTTCAAAATTGTAATTTCAAAAAATTCTATTAAATCATGTTTTAATCCGATTGAAATTATTTTTATACCATTCGAAAGGTATTTCAATATTCTATTACCTCTATACCATAAATTTTTGATTAGATTTTTTTTTCGACACATTTTTCAAACATCAAAAATCGACATTTTTTTAGTGCACTTAAAAATTTATATCTTTTTAATAGATCATTTAAAAATTCTCAAAATCATACAGCTTATAGGTATCATTAATATACATGTTGTGTCAAAATTTTGGATTTTTCAAAATTTTTTCAACTGAGATATTCAAATATTTCTGTTGTTTCAATTATCACCTCATAACTCTATACTCTATACACCTATAAAGATAGTTTTTTTTTATTCCCATCTACATAAACCCACAATTAATTTGATACCTCAAACATATTTTTACACCCCACACGACCTTCACAATAGTTAATTAAGTTTGCCGAAAAAAATCTCACAAAAATTGAAAAAAATGGGGATGATTTCCATCGGCAAACAGCGAGTTCAGTGCAGAAATTGACCATATTTTGCCATGATTTAGAAAATCGGAAAAAAACCCGATTTGCAATTACTTAAATGCTCATATCTTTGCATCCACCTGTCCGATTTTCAATATTGAGGTATAGAATTAAAGGAAATTGGACTGTTCAGTTAGAACAAAAAAAAAAATTTCAAAATCGTTCAAAATTTCATACCAAAAACATAAAAATATATTTCGGACATAGAATTTTAGTCAACGAGGAAGTTGGAGAAAAAAAAAAAAAACATTAAAATACCAACTGGCGAGAGGGAGATAGTCTTCTAAAGCCGGCAGAGTGTGTGCAATAAAAAACCACATTCTAGGGGAATTTCCTTCGTTATCGTCAAAAAAATGCTATATGGTAGGTATATATATTGGCAGTAGGTATGTATATTTGTAGTCGGTATAATAATAGTAAATGTACGCTGTGGTTGGTTTGTTTTGCTTATAACTTCTGCTCTAATGATCCGATCGCTAACATTAAGGTCTTAAAATTTAGGTAGAATGTCTGGCTACATTTTATTACCGCGTCAGTTATAAAAGTATGTGTGAAAAAGGTAAAAAAAGTTAAATTTAATGGAAATACAAAAAAATATTTTCATAAACAAATACTTGACCTTCTTTTTGCAAAATATTATAAAGAAATCTGAAAAACACCCGATTTGCATTTACATAAATGCTTATATCTTTGCATCCACCTGTCCAATTTTCAATATTGAGGTATATAATTAAAGGAAATTGAACTGTTCAGTTAGAACAAAAAAAATTTTTTCAAAATCGTTCAAAATTTCATACTAAAAACATAAAAATAATTATCGGACATAGAATTTTAGTCAACGAGAAATTTGGGAAAACAAAAAAAAAACATTAAAATACCAACTGGCGAGAGGGAGATAGTATTCTAAAGCCGGCAGAGTGTGTGCAATAAAAAATCACATTCTAGGGGAATTTGTTTCGTTATCGTCAAAAAAATGCTATATTTATACAACAATATAGTAGGTATGTATATTTGTAGTACCTAGGTATGTACATTTGTAGTCGGTATAATAATTTGTAAAGGTAGGTGCGCTATGGTTGGTTTGGTTTGCCTATAACTTCTGTGCTAATAATCGGATCATTAAGATTAAGGTCTTAAAATATAGGTAAAATGTCAGACTAAATAATTGAGTTAAAAAATCATTGAGATAACATAAATGTGTATGTGAAAAACGTCATTATTTTCATTGATTTTTGAATATAAATTCAAAATACTAACCTAAGAGCATTATGTAAAGCAAAATGTGCTATGCCCCTAAAAGTATACAAAGCTTCTGGCATAATTGTGTCAGTGACTTGTGAAGTGGAAAAGGGTTGATATTGTTTGTTTGGTTTTTGGTTTTTGGCTTATAGCTTCTGTTCTAATACTCGGTTCTTTAAGATTAAGGTCTTAAAATGAAGGTTAGATGTCAGGCTAAATTATTGAGTTGAAAAATCATTGCGATCACATTAAGTTGAATGTGAAAAACGTCATTATTTTGACTGTTTTTTTATTTAAACTGAAAATTTAAAGAAAATGATACGTAGGTACATAATATGGTCGATTGGCTGGTTTGATTGACTTACTTATAACTTCGGTTCTAATAATCAGATCTTTAAGATTAAGGTCTTAAAATGAAGGTTAGATGTCAGGCTAAATTATTGAGTTGAAAAATCATTGCGATCACATAAAGTTGTATGTGAAAAAAGTAATTATTTTGACTGTTTTTTTATTTAAACTGAAAATTTAAAGAAAATGATACGTAGGTACATAATATGGTCCATTGGCTGGTTTGATTGACTTACTTATAACTTCGGTTCTAATAATCAGATCTTTAAGATTAAGGTCTTAAAATGAAGGTATAATGTCAAGTTTATTTATTGAGTTAAAAATTCACTGCGATTACATGCAAGTGTATGCAAAAAACTTGATTGCTTATTTATTTATCGTTAAATAATAATTTAAAATTAAATGAATACAAATTTTTAATAAAAAATTTAATAAAAAATAAAAATAGATAGGTAGGTTAGGTAGGTACATTATGCATCAGATCTTCAAGTTTAAGGTTAAGTTTAGGTAAATTATCAGGATAGAGGTAGAAATTGTAAGTGAAGTGACTTATTCCGGCATACCTATATCTACAGGTTTAAGACTTATAACTTGAGTTCTAATGGATAGATTTTCAAGGTTAAGATCTTAAAATTAAGATATCTACTTTCATCCCAGATAACTGTTGACATTGGCGCCTGCCTGGCGACTGAACATACCCTAAGCGGAGCAACGGAGTTGCGTGAGCGGGACAGGACCCGCAATCATTTTTTGTCGAATAAGCAAATATTTGGTTTAGTTTTTTAATTAGATTAGTTAGATTTATAATTAACTTTAGTTCTAACGGTCAGATTTAAATGATTAATGTCTTAAAATAAAGATAATAATAAGCAAAAAGTGTGCTATTCTCCTAAAAGTATACAACGTTTCTGGCATAATTGTGTCAGTAAAAATGTGGTTTGGTTTTTGGCTTATAGATTCTGTTCTAATAATCAAATCGAATTATTAAGATTAAGGCTTTAGTTAGATTTATAATTAACTTTAGTTCTAATGGTCGGATTTAAATGATTAATGTCTCAAAATAAAGATAAATTATAACGTTATTTATACTATATAATAATAATATTAAATATATATACTATTTACATTTTTACTATATATAATATATTTTATACTATTTTAATATATATATACTATAAAATATATATAGTATTTTAATATACGTTAGCGAAGCTACGGGCGAATCGGCTAGTTATTTTATATATCAATATCAATAGGTAGGTATCAGAAGAAGACAAATGCTGGACTCTGAAGTGAAATATCCCTAAAATATTTTTGACGCGGATTTAAGGATTACCAACAGTGTTGCCGGGAAGAAATATTTCAAGGTAGTACTGAAGCCAAAAAAGAGGAGTATTTTGAAAAAAAATAGTAGTACAGACATTTTTTAGTCTTCAAACTTTATTAAAAAAAAATCATCAAGAAAAAAAAATCAGTTACAAAAAAAAACATAAATAAATAAATTATTAATTCTAAGAACAAAAATAAGTAAATATCTTTTCTATCACACAAAATCTGTCTTGTGGCAGATAGCGTAGTGCATAGTTATATTTGCCTTTTTTGCCTTTACCTGCTCCAAGGAATCCAATTTCACTAAATATCTATACAATTAAAGTTTACTTTGAATTTTCCTAACAGGAATTACAATATTTCAAACATTAATTAACAAACCTTTTCATTTTATTGAACTATACATACAAATTTACGGAGCTAAAAAAAAAAAAACAACCACCAAACCAAAATTTCAGGTAATGAGGTAACCATAAAATAAATACCGAACTGACAGATGTAAATTGAACGTAGACGTCCACGCCAACGAAAAACAAAAACAAACAATAGGGAAATTCCCTTTTTGACGACAGTTTGGAAGATTAAAATGCTGCCAATTTTGATTTAAATTTGAAGTCAATTAAATTTATTAAGGTTAACATTACACTTTGCTGCAAGTGTAAAATATTTTAGGTCTTTATAAAAAATAGGAGTACGAATGTTAAAGGAGGAGTACAGGAGTACGGAGGTGTTGAAAGGAGTACAATACTCCTTTGGGAGTACTTTCGGCAACACTGATTACCAATAGTAGAAAACGTTATCAAGACCTCACGAAGACACATCAAATTCATAACATTCAATGCAAACCTTACTTTTAATTTAATGCTATATTTTTATTTTACCTTGATTGGAGTATTATTGAAGTTCTTTCAAGACGGAGGACCGATTTGTTCACTGCTGATCATCTTTAAGGATTGTTTCAACCTGTAAATCATCGAATGTACATGGTAACCTGTAATCAACCAAAAATATCAAGAAATCCATAATTTGAGTTGTTAAGCGTGACAATCGCTAATCAGCCGATTTTGTTTGATTATAGCCAATTAATTAAAACATGTGAAAATCATGGTACAGATTGTTTGTTTGTTTGTTTAAATAAAATTTTCATTTCAATTATTGAAATACCTTATCAATGATCATTGAAATTTTAAAAATCATTTTGTATAAGATTAGGTTTAAAGAAGAATTAATAATTAATGCATCAGTTTTATACTGTCATTAGAATAATCAATAATATCACTGATTTCTCTTTTTAAGTGCCTCAAAACTTAATTATAAAAAAACTTTAAAAAAAAGTTCTCAATGATAATTAAGTATAACTGGCACCTTATAGAGGAGCATGAAGTTGCAGCTGCGTTTTCTGGTGGATATGTTTATTATAAAAATGAACATAGTTGGGGCAAGAGTAATATACTTATTCTCGCGATAAGTTAGGAAGGTATTTCCTATTTTGGGTGGCGCTAGTTTTGGACAAATTTGAATTTCTTCACTTTTGTGCTGCCCCTTAAAAGTGATTAAAAACCTTTAAATTTGTTGTAAAAAAATTGCTGGTATTTTTTTTTTAAACAAAATTTAGGCAGTTAAAATAAAAATAACTATTAATATATAAAAACCACGACATTAATCTATTTTTATTTGTTCCTTGGTAAATATTGTGGAGACTGAAAATATTTTTTTTTAACATTCCTGTGCATTGTGCAATGTGAAAAATTGTCCATCAATTTTTACCATTTTACCTCGACTGTAAAAACTGCGTGTGGGAAATTTCTGCGGTAAGTGTTAAAGTTTGTCGATTTACAAATACACATGATTTGTGTGTATGTACGTAAAATAAAAGTACATAATTTAAGTGATCAGTTTTAATTTTGTTTCCTTGAATTTATATCGTATACATAATAATATTCATTGTGATTTATTTTTTTTTTTTTTTTCAATTTATAAGTCACTAACTTCCTCATGACTTAATTTTTTTAGTTCATAAGTCACTAAGTAGGTTGTGAATTAAATTTCACTCACCAGCTTAAGACTAAATTTTTTTTTATTCAAAAAGTTAAGGACAATATTGCAAACATGCATTATTTGGATCCACATCATTTTTTCTATGCATTGACTAATTAGCTCAACACAAAAATTTCGAATGAATACAAATACATCTACATATGTAACTTTTTTGTGAGCGACTTAGAGACACAAAAGGTACAGTAGCAAAAGATGTTTTGAACAAATACAAGTCTGTTTTTTCTGCATATAAGACATAAGCGACTTGAGATATTTTTCCAAATAAACCGTGTCATTAAAGGTGACGAAAACAGTAAGCTCCCAAAAAATATAGATGCGGGTAATGTGGAGTTTTTCAATTGGGCTCCACTCGTTTCCGTTGATGTAAAGATGTCTTTAAGTTCCTTTAAAGCGCTTTTGAGGGTCAACCGCATGCGGTTGTTGCCTAAAAATTAAAAAAAAAAAAACTTATTGTTCAATGTTACTACAATTAAGTTTTTATTTTATTCCCTCTTGTTTGAATAAATTATTTTTTCTGCCTATTTGGATGTTTTACTTTGTTTTTTTTTTAATTTTAGGTAAACAAAATCCTATCCCTGCTTATATGTACATATGTATAGTCATGCATTTTAATAAAATTAAGACGATACTAATTAACTGTTAAAAAAAAAGTAAAAGTATACATATAGGTTACAAACACAACTCTTGTGATTCATTAATTTATGAATTCGAAGCAAGGGATTTGTATAATATAAAAAAATGACAATTTTGATACATGTGATTATGTGGTATTGCGGTGGGTAATCAATACAATATTCCATAGTTGAACAAAAAGTTTCATGGTGGGAAGTTTTTTTTTAATAAGTAAGGATGGTAAATTAAATTTGTAGGTTATAAAATTCAAATTCTATGCTTTGTAGCTAATTACCTTATATATCGATAAGAAAATAAAAAAAATAAATCAATACAATAAATCGTAACAACTTAACAACACACATAACCTCATCAATAAAGTTTTTCAATCAGTAATGCAGAATTTCATAAATCAAAACAAACTAACATTTTCTCCGGAAATTTAATCAATTTATGTGTAGATACAGCAACACCTTAATTAGCAACAATATAAAGCAACATATAAATTTAATAATCTTGTATTCTATCGTGTGTGAATTTTCATTTTGCTAAAATATCCAAAATGGCTTCTTACCAACATCAAACGATGTACATAGGTAACATATACAATCAAAGGTTTTTAATTTCTCCAAAACTAAGATACATTTTAGCTTCCGGTTTTTTTGTTTTTTATTGAAAGTCAATAAGAGCATTGAATTTTGAAAACAAAAATTATACTTAATCACATAAAATTAAAAAAAAAAATTGTTTGATTTTTTTTTTTAATTTCTAGTTTGAAAATTAATTTTTCAAAAACTATTCTATAACACAACTTAATTTAAAATGAAAATTAAAGAACAGATTTTTGGCTTTCCAAAAAGGTATAGCATGGTATTGTAAGTTTAACCGTTGTTTTTAAATATTTTTTTTTTCCGTTTTAAGTCATTTTTTTAGAAAATTGAAAATTTGTGAAAAACGTGTTTCGGGTGTAATATTTTGAGAAAAAAACCGATATTAACATCGGGAGAATTTTATTCTATATATGATGCCATATTTGGTTACTGATATAAATGTAAAAAAAATTCAATTGACGTTTTTTTTTAAAGCAAAAAAACTACAAGAAAATATTAAAAATCGTTGAAAAACGTTTTTCGGCTCGAATATTTTGAAAACAAACACTAGCTTAAAAGCCGGACCAATTTTATTCTATACATAGCGACGTATTCAATAACTGATAAGGTTTATAGAATTATTCAATTGACAGTTTTTTTTTACATCAACCAATTTTTAAACTGAAACCACTAAAAAAATTTAATTTAATTTTTGTTTAATTTAAGCAACTTTAACTTTATAATTCAATATTTTTTTAAACACCACTTTGGACACACTTTTTTAAATTGTGTTACAAAAACACTCCACAATTTCCTGCCTTTAAAGTAACGTAAAAATTCCTTATATATATTTTTTCACATAAACCCAAAAATTCAGCTGCATAAAGTTGCATAGAACTGTGCTAGAGAGATTAGATTTCAAGAAGTCAGCCCATTTTTTTGCAAGATATTTAGTTTGATTTTTTATTCCAAAACAATTCAATAAAACAATTCAATTTAAAAAAAGAATAGTTGGAATTCTGGCTTTAAAGAAATGTAGGTATAATATGGCATTGTAAGAGTTGCCCTAGATTTGTAATATTTTTTTTTTTTTTAATTGAAGTCTATTTTTATAAAATTGACTCTCTCGCCTAAGCTGTGGAAAATAGACCCCTTCCAACACGATTTTTTTCTTGCCTCGACCCAACCTATTCGCTCTAGCCTTTTTCCGCATCTTATGCAAAACAGCCTGAAATTTTAGTCTTGTAATTAGTTCTCCAACATATCTGTTTCCAAGGTAGCGGAGGCGATTTGTTTGGAGGTTTGGCAGTCGCATAGCAGGTGTTTAATGGTTTCTGTTTCTTCAACGTCCTGACAGCTCTTACAGAAATAGGGTGCGTAAATACCCAATCTAGTGGCCATTGTACCAATGGCACAATGTCGCGTTAGTACATCTATCAGGGTTCTAATATTCTCTTTAGTCAGTGATAAAATATATCGAGTTTCTTTTTCATTAATTCTAGGCCATAAATATCTAGAGATGATGCAATCGTTTATGGATAACCAGGAGTTATTGATTTGCTCTTTCGTTATTGGGTCTATCTTCCTTTTGATCACGCCAATCGGGACGTTTAGTCCCGTATCCATTTGACTACTACTGTTCCTATTTGAGATTGACCCTTTCTTTGCCAGTGCATCTGCTATGTCATTCCCTTTTATATTGCTATGTCCAGGAACCCAGCACAGTTAGACCCATGACCATAGTTGCTGTGCTTCCAAGACTTCATTTCCTCAGGTCGAAATGCACTTTTGGCTGCTGTACACCTTATGTACTCGTCCAGGGCTGGAAGGTTGAGAATAATCTCCAGCCCTGTATGTGGCGTAGACCTCCGTGCCTCCGTTATTCCTATACAGGCTAATCTCTGTATCTGTTCAGGTTTTTGAGATAGCTATCCTTTTCCACGGCCTTCCACCATACAATCGAACCGTAGGTAAGTATGGGAAGAACTATCGCCATGTACAACCATTGGATTACCTGCGGTCGCATTCTCCACCGTGTACCGAAGGTTTTTTTGCACTGTATTGCGTTTCCAGGTTAGCTTGGAATCAAGTTATTTAACTTCTTTGGAAATTTTCAGTGGAATTTCATTTAGTTTGGGAGGAAAAGTCCTCTAATTTCCTTTTCTAGTGAACAGAACTAGTTCAGTCTTTGCACGGTTAAACCCGAGACCGTTTTGTGCTGCCCAAGAGGATAGTTCGTTAAGCGCAGATTCCATAATCTTTTTGATGGTGGTAAGATATTTACCTGAAATCAAGATTACTATGTCGTCGGCATAGGCCACAGTTTTAATGCCATTATTCCTAAATTTTGTAAGAATTTTGTTACCAATGCACGAGGACCCAGAGGAGAGGTGAGATCACTTTTCCCTGTGGTGTGACTCTTGTAACTGTTTTCAGTTCAGGATTCTACCAGTCCACAATGGCAGGTTCTACTCCAACTTCTTCCAGCACAGATTTAATGGACTCCGTTTTTACGTTATTAAACGCACCTTCGATGTCTTAAAATGCTGCCGGGGTGTGCTCTTTGTACTCGAGGTTTTTCTCAATTTGTGAAACGACTTCGTGCAAAGCAGTCTCCACTGACTTACCCTTAAGGTAAGCGTGTTGGAAGTTGCATAAATTGTTTGGATTGAGAAGGGCACTAACATGCAGATCAATGATCCTCTCTAGTGTCTTGAGGAGGAACGAAGAGAGACTTATCGGTCTGTAATCTTTTGCAGTCGAGTGTTTCGGTTTTCCAGTTTTCGGAATAAAGACCACTTCCTATAGAGGGAGGTCTGTTCGGGGTCGATAGCTATCCTTTCTAAAGCAGGAAAAAGAGCGCTATGAGGTTGAATGCATTCGTTCGGTCGTTTTTGGTCGTTGTTTAATTGTGCCACTGCCGACTTAGACTCTTATGAGACCAAGCCCTCGCCGGCAGCCGCGTGGCTTCTGCCGACACTTGGGTGTATATCCCCACTCCGATTTCTTTATTTTGTAAACTTTTGTCCATATTTCTTATTTGGGTATCATCCCTGTTTTGTTGGTTTCGCTTAGTTGTGTGACCCTGCAACTGGGTTGCTGGAGGATCCCACGTAAGCCCCCTCACCACCGTCAAGGCGAAAACCGTAAGGGGCATCGGGTCCTTTAATATGTATGGCTTACAGGAAAGGCCATGTTGTTCTAATCGCTCAAAAAAAGTATTTAGATTCTATAGATCACAACGCGGCCAACAATTGGTCTAAGTGTGTCGGTTCTCCACCGACAGCCACTTCAACCTATAGATGCTCGGCATTGTTTCTACCAGAGATGATAATATCATCATTTACATAATCTCCGCAACACTAAGCCAGTCAACAACTGTCGAGGATGCTGCACTAAATGGTAGACTTTGTACTTTATAGATATGCATCCCGATAAGTCAATTTTCGTAAAAAATTAACAACCTTGCAGTCGATGACACAACTCTTTAAACCTCGGGAAAGAATAACTATGAACTTTTAAAATCTAATTGTGAATTTATAAACGCTTTAAAGTCCCCACAAATGTTAACTGATCCATCAGTAATTAGTACCACCACTATGGGTCAGCCCATTGACATGTCTGGGTTGGTCTTAAAATACTTAATTTTTTCAAGCGGTCAAGCTTACTTTTTACTGCAACTTCTTTTGAAAATGGTAGAGAACCTTCTTTCATATTTATATGAGCGTTAAACAACTTGCTATAACCAAGAGTATCCATTACTAAAAACAATATTGTAATGAAAGCGAACCTAAGGCGAACGCCTTAGCTAGAATAGAATAGCTACTAACACATTAGCAGCCTGTTTTATATGCCTTTTTTAATTCTATTATATTTTATTTTTTCATTATTTAATATTCTTTATTTTGCTATCATACTTTATTTTAATATTTTACTATTAAATTTTTTTATTTTCTTTATTTAATACTCTTTATTTTGCTATCCTACTTTACTTTAATATTTTACTGTTATATTTTTTATTTTCTTTATTTAATATTCTTTATTTTGCTATCCTATTTTATTTTATTATTTTACTCTATTTTACTATTCTCTATAATGTAACAATATTTTGCCAAATATTTATTTTGTTTTCAAATATTCTTTGCATGTATTTTTCTGCTTCCTTTGCTTCGAGTTACTTCTCATTCTCCTATGAGTTCTACAATGTTTGCGAGCGCAAGCGCAGCTAACGACACCAGGGGGTTCACTGGCCGTAGCATGAATACGAATTTGTACAGTATGATTCGAATTTTAAAGGCTCAAAATAATGGATTAAAGATATGTCATTTAAACGCGCAGAGTCTGACCAACAAATTAGGGGAGTTTAGATACCTGTTTTTGGAGTCCAATATAGATATCGTTTCTGTGTCTGAAACCTGGTTTCAACCAGACATATGTGACGATTTCTATAGTTTGAAAGGTTTCAAGCTTTTTCGAGCCGATAGAAAGCATACTTCTGGTGGTGGCGCTGCCCTGTATGTGCGTGAGGGGATTAGTTGTAGGTTGATATGTAAATCTGATGACGATTGTCCTTTGGAATATGTTTTCGCGAGTATCATATGTAACACTGACAATATTTTGGTTGGATCAATCTACAGGCCATATAACCACATCAGTACATTACCATTGGTTACGACTTTGGAGTCGATTTCTTGTTGTTACTCGTATACTTTACTGTGTGGCGATTTTAACTGCAATCTGTTAGATGAACGTTTAGCTGATAACTTTCTAGGTCCTTTTAAGGCACTCAATCTGAGTCCCGTTAACAACTCTACCCCTACCCACTTCACCAAAGAGTCTAGTTCTCTATTAGATCTTTATTTTTCTAGCGATGTTGGTAAGGTCTTGCTTTACACGCAGCTTTTAGCACCTGGTTTCTCCAAGCATGATTTAATTTTTGTATGTTTGGATATAGCTTGTCAGGTTGATCAACAAAGTATTCAGTATCGAGACTATAAAAATTTAAATACATCCCAATTGTTACGCGACTTTGACTGCATAGACTGGAATTCTATATACCTCATGGAAAATGTAAATGAACAACTCTGTTTTCTACGGCATAACGTAAATCAACTTTTTGATGTTCATGTCCCTTTAAAAACCCACATTATTAAACACACGTCTCCACCTTGGCTGAATGGCGACATCTCTGCTCTGATGCTGAAACGAGATGCCGCTTACAGTCAATGGAGGCGGTACAAATTGGAGTACTTTCACAAACATTACTGCAGGCTTCGCAATCAAGTCGTCGTAATGGTGAGAATGGCAAAAAGACTTTACTACGAACAAAAACTTGGTCCATTAGTTTCTGGCAAAAAGTTATGGAAAAACTTGCGTGAGATCGGTATTGGGAAACAACCTACGAAGTTTGCTGATGACATCGATTGTGATTCTCTCAACATAAAGTTCTCCTCCACGCCCCAAGCCTTAAACGTTGCTACACCTATTGATTCCTCTATTGAAGAGGAATTAACTGGTGTCACCAGCACGCTCTGCTTCATAAGAATACGAGAGGAAGACATAGTTGAGGCAATAATATCAATAAAGTCGAATGCTACAGGCCTTGACCTAATGGAACCTAAGTTTGTTAAGTTACTGCTTCCCTATATATTGCCTTTTATAACTCACATATTTAATAGCATATTAACCACATCCGAGTTTCCTTCAGAATGGAAGAAGGCTAAAATTATTCCCATTCCTAAGAAGCGAACGGGTTTTACTACAGAGTTCCGGCCAATCGCCATTCTCCCATTTCTTTCAAAGGTGTTTGAAAAAACCATTCTGAAGCAAATACAAAAATATCTGTCAGTCAACAACCTGTTAACTACCTGTCAGTCTGGTTTTAGACCAAAGCGCAGCTGCAAATCCGCCTTACTCTTTGTTACTGAAGAAATAAGAGCCGCAATGGACAATGATAACATCACACTTCTAACGCTCTTAGACTTTTCAAAGGCTTTTGACACTGTTAACCACTCAATTTTATGTAAAAAACTTCGAAATTTCTTTCGGTTTTCTTCAGAGTCCTGTAAGTTGATTCTTTCGTACCTTAGCGGAAGGCAACAGTGCGTGGTGGCAAATGGTCGGTCATCAACCTTTCTCAATGTTTTAACTGGAGTGCCACAGGGATCCATCCTTGGCCCAATTCTCTTCTCACTTTACATAAATGAGCTTCCAAAAGTTGTTAAGCACTGTCTGATACATCTTTACGCTGATGATGTACAGCTCCTGATAAGTAGACCTTTTCCGGAGAAAAATGATGCTGTTGCATTAATGAATGAGGATCTTCTTTATATTTCACGCTGGTCTAAGAAAAACCATCTTTGCCTAAACCCTATCAAATCAACAGCCCTTCCCATCTACCGCAAAATGTTTGATTTATCGGTCTTAAGCCAATTGAAGCTTGAAAACGAAAGCATCGAATATGTTAGCAGTGCTAGAAACCTAGGAATGGTTTTCAAACGTTCCCTCACATGGAACGACCACCTAATTAGAGCAATTGGTAAAGTCTATGGTAGTCTCCGCGCTCTCCAGGTCACCCGAAGTTTCGTCCCTACAAAAACCAAACTACTTCTTGCCAAAACGCTTTTACTACCTATTGTGTTATATGGATGTGAAATTTTCTGCAACTTGGACTCAGCCACTAACCGCAAATTAAATGTCGCATATAACAATATTGCCCGCTATGTCTTTAATCTACGACGCTATGACCACGTTTCTTCTTTTGCAGCTCGTATTTCTGGTTGTAGCCTCGACAATTTAATAAAATTTCGCTCACTTAGCTATCTACATGAAATCATTCAAACAAAACAGCCTGAATACTTACACGGTAAACTAAATTTCCCTCATTCAACAAGGTCATTTGCTCTTATACTACCTCGATACAATTTTGTAATTACTGAGCGTCAATTTTTCGTCCATGTTATACGCCTTTGGAACTCCCTGCCCGTAACTATGAGAAGTGTACGAAGCACAAGAAGATTTAAATTTTTACTATTCAACTATTTGGCAAATCATTGATATTTTCTATTTAGTCAATATTATTATTTATTATTTTTTTTTTTTTTTTCTCACTCTTTTCATATTTTATAATATATAAATATGTAAATAATTTTCTTAAATATTTAAATCAAAATTTTAAATTAATTTAAAGGCTTTCAACAATTTATAAGACTCTTGTCCTACCTTGTAAGCGATTTGAAATAAATAAATACAAATACAAATACATTTAAGGAAATCTTTAATTTCCAGGCAATGCATCTATTCATCAAAGTCCGTGTTCCTTTGTTCTTCTTTGAGGTAAGGGCAATGCAGTGGTGAATAGCAAATATGAATAGGTATGATCTAGGTGTTATGTTCGTTACAATATAATGCTTTTCAAAAAACAGTTTTGAGTCAGATTGCAATTTTTCTGCAGAATAGAAAATTAAATTCATTGTTGCGTGAGCCTACGAAAAACTTGAACCAAATATTTCCACCGCTTGAGACTATAAAAGGTAATTTAGACACTTTGACTCATCATCACCTTCACCTGAATAACACCACGAACAGGAACGCTCTCATTACCATATACGCTTTGAGTACCTACGTTGTTTTTCTACAAGTGTGCCCTCCTAGCTCCTAATATCCTTCATCATCAATTTATAGAACAGGGTTGGAATCGTGTAAGGTGATTTGTGATAAGTGTGTTGTCACAGTCAACTCAGTCTCGTTCAATTCAGTCTATGAAAGATAATATCACATTTTGTGATTGTCGTTTTCCAACAAATTTGACGTTTCTGGTGCAGTACTACTACAGTTACCATCAGCCTACAAAAATGATACAACATTTTCTGAGGTTTTTTTTATCCATTCATATAAACGAAAGTAAACATTCCTGTGACCAAAAAAATGTCGTACATTCCAGAAGATATAATTTCGATAGCTTATTTCAAATATTTGAAAAATTCACTGTGGTAATCATGTTTATGACAAATGTCATTGGAAAATATTTAATTGAATTGAATCACCTTACCCAGACGAAAAACTCAATGGCAATCGCATGTGACTATGGTTGCTGTGACAATCATTTATCACCTTAGCCGATTCCGCCTCAGGTTGCTCCATATCAACCTGGAATCAGCGTTGCCACCCAAAAAAAAAATGTCCGTGCCACATTTTCTAAAAAATTGTGTCATTTTCGTGCCATATGAAAAAACAAAAAATTCGTATGTTAAAAAAAAATATAAATCAATTTTGGGGTGAAATACAACAAAAAATAGATTTCTTCTATAAAAAATAAGAGTTTCTGTAAATTTTCTCAAAATTTCGTCAAAATTCGCTTTATTTGGTGTAAAAAATGAAAACAAAAAAAGCGTGCCATATTGAATTTTTTCGTGCCACCGTGCCATGATAAAATTTTCGTGTCAAAAAGGCACGATCGTGCCACTTCGGCAACGCTGCCTGGAATTGAATTGATCTATTACTAACTGTGAGAGACACGCCACGCACATCTTATTTTCCCTCCTCTCAGTCTCATTTTGCTTATAGTGCTCCTCAGTGTCAATGGTAACACTTTACTTCAATAATTGAAGTACCTACATAGATTTACTTCGCGCCATCACCAAAATATTGAAATCTACTTCATTTTAAAAATCTCTGTTTCAACCTACTTCAATTTTACGAAAAAAAATTTACCCGATTTGCCATTCCAGCATACCTAGTTGAGGAACATTAGAAATAAAAAAAGCATTTATGTATTTATGTATGTACATTGAATGTCAAATTTTAATGTTGATCAACTTTTCTGAACATACCAACATCATAACTTTCCTAAAAAGGTTCAAATACATGTGGTTTAAAAAATTGTTTTGTAATACATTTTTGTTTCTATTAAATACTCAATTTAATAAGGTTTTTCATATATAGTTTTATGTGACTGCGCAATGATATAATAAAAAAAAATGTAGTCCGATATTCTAGCTAAATTTTAAGACCTTAATGTTACTGATCGAATTATTAGAACCGAAGTTATAAGCAAGCCAAACCAACCATAATGTATGTATCTTTACAATTATTATACCGACTACAAATGTAGGATATATGTACATTTAGCATTTTTTTTCCGACGCGAAGTAGATTTGCACACGATTGTGGTTTTTATTGCACACACTCTGCCAGCTTTAGAATACTATCTCCCTCTCGCCAATTGGTGTTTGTAAGTATTTTAATGTTTTTTTTTTGTTTTTATAAACTTCCTCGTTGAATGATATTAAATATTAAATTTTTTTTTGATCTAACACGTCTGTCATTTTTCTTTTAATTATGTATATAACTACCTTAATATTGAAAATCGGATAATTGGATCGAAAGATATAAGCATTTAAGAAAGTATTCTCCTTTTTCGTATTCTGTTTCATCAGACTAGTAAGAACAAAGCATGAATGAAATAATTTTGTTTATTCCCCTCACGTTTCGCCTTCTTTGTCCATTAGGCGTTTCATATTTTTTAAATTCTGTTGATTTTTTTATATTGTATGCCTCCGTTTAAACATTTCTAATGTTAATAATGTTAAAAAATCAAAATCTACTTATTTTTCTATATTTCACTCTAGAATGTAGCCCAACGAAATATGTACATCAAAATCAAAAAATCTTTGTTAAACAAAATTTGTTTCTGCGTCTGAAATAGGTAAGCTGCAAAAACAAAAGCTCACGCATTAACATCAATGAGAGCCTCACACCACTAAAAAGTTGTTGCGACATGCAGCCTATAACTAAGAAATGAAATAGTTTTATCCTCATTCAGAACGAGAAATGGTTTTGTATATGTTAAGAAAACAAGTGACAGTAAAGTCAAAATATATGCTTTCAATTTCAACTACATAAATTATCAACCCACAACCACTTTGAATGATTTCAGTAGCATATCGTCGCTAATGTATGCACTCTTTTTTATAAATTACTAGCAAAACCCCTGCCCGCTTTGCAGGGCGTTAAAAAAATAGTTTGTTTTTATTTGTTTTGCAGCGAATGTGTTGAAAAAAAGAGAGAAAATTATTAAAAATTAAAAAAAAAATGTTCTCGGTGACAGGAATCGAACCTGAGACCCCTCACGTCTAAAGCGGAGATCTTTTTTTTTTTTTTTTTTTTCATTTTAAATTCATTTTTATTTTTCCAAAAACTTACAACTAACTTAAAGCTAGACAAAAATTCATAGAAACTAGCCTACTTATCAATAACTTACAACTAACTTACTGGCCCCATGTGGGCGCTCTAAGTTAAACTATATATATATGTATATGTTAATACTAATGCCTTTCGGCCTAAAAACTAATTAATGCTAAAATTCTTCATCGGTTTTATTTTTCACCAAGAAAGAGTGGATAGAAAAAACTTGGTAACTATATTATTTTTTTTTTTAATTTAAAACTTACTACTAATTAAAAAACTATGTTAAAACTACTTACTACTAATTAAACTATGTACTTAAGATTACTTAAACTACTTAAAATTACTTAAAACTACTTAAAACCTAGAACAGCCACAGCAGCATTTTCGGTTTTATTTTATTTTATTTTTTTTTTTTTTTTTTTTGATTTTTATTGATTTTATATTTTTTAGGATTTTTTTAAGTTTTTAAAATTTTTTAATCGGAGATCTTTCCACTGCACCACGAACTCTATTAACTTTTAATTGCGCAAATTACTAAATATTGTTTAAATCAGTAACCCAGACAGATTTTCTTTAATTTTTTATATTTTTTTTTTTGTCCTAAACCTTCTACCCTTATTCCTCTTTAATTTAAAAAAAAATTAAGAAAATCGGTCAACCGGTTTGGCTGGTTAGCAAACGTACACAAAACAAAACTTTATTTTATATATGTATATAAGAAGAAGATAGAAGATAAATATTTAGAACATTATAAGTTCTCTTTTTACAAAAAAGCTCCAATAATTTTATCTTATTATTATTACTATTTTCTTACGAATTAAATTTTTTGCAAGGGTAAATAGATAGTATTCGTACCGCAGAACGAAATCCCGAATAACGAAATCCCGCATCACAAAATCCCGCGTAACGAAATCCCGCCGATTCAATACTTTTTCAATACAATGCGACAGCGCATGAAAAAAATTCATTCCCATAGTAATTGGTGACTCTAATCCATTAGAATCAACAAGAACGAAGTTTCCTACTATTTTTTTTCCAGAAGACTGCACTGGTTTAGGCTCCTCCTCCTTGTTAAAAAAAAGTATATAAGCAGGATTCCTTCGGAAATAATCTTCAGTCATGGACAACGAGGAAGCAGTCTCGTTCTACGCTGACATTGGGTCAGCCTTCTACCGCGGCTAAACGCCACTTCCCCCAACCTACACCAAAAACACCATTGACAACTGGGAATGAACACCCTGAGGACGATTAAGTCGGCCGACTTTTAATTTAAATTTTTTTTTTTTTTTTTTTTTTGACATGTAATTTATTTATCTATAATTTGTTTAAACTTAAGCCATTGTATAACGTTAGGCCCCTTATGTGCCAACAAATGTAAATTTATCATAGCATCATATTATTTATAAGCCAAATTGTATATATTATGTTCAATAAAACAAAATTGAAAAAATTGAAAAAAAATTGAAATAATCTTCAGTTCTTATTAGAACTCGCTAGCAGTAAGATGTCACTAAGAGATATGGGCTTTTTTCGTTTTGGGTTGGGTGACTAGACAACTTATTGTTGAATGCGAAGATGAGTGTCATGATTTTTATTTATTTAATTAAATTTTAAAAGTAAATTTCAATCTATATAAAATATTTTGTACATGAATATAGATACATATCACGCCTCACTAGGTATTCAAGTAAGGAATTCGAAGATATTATTACCAAACATAGAACTGATTTATTTTCGAAAAAAAATATTTCGATATCCGCCTACGCTCTTACATTAACTACACAATTCGTTCTTTTCGTTCCAATCACCCACGAGTAAAGTTGTTTTTAAACCTTTCACACATTTCTTGGAAAAAAAAATTTCGTCTGATTCCTAAGGTAATTCATTCAATTTGTTTTAATTAATACATTGATAAAGTGAATTAAATCAGTTCCTAGAACGTAGTGAGATCAAAAGAAAACTCGTGAGAACGCATAAAAATCAAAATTGGATCAAAATCCAAATTACAAGAAATTTTTATTTTCCAATCGGCCACGTGTAAGTAGTTTTTTTTTAGTTCCGAAAGCAAAACTCAGCATTCACCTATCCTATACAGCACCAACAAAACTGAAGCAAAGCATACTTGAATACCTTCCAGCTTTGTAATTCAGGGACGTGGCCATACCTTTGATAGTAAGATTGTCTAAAACGTTCGGGGGAGAGACTTCCCCAAGTTATCAAGGGCAGAAGAACTGTGCCATTGGACATTAAAAGTTCTGAATCCAACAGAAAAGTCTTCCAACACGGACCTGCCTTAACACCATTCTGATTAAACCGAACCTACCTGCCATCGGTGTTCGAGAGAACGCAATTATTATAACTTAATTGTCAATCACTCCGACCCAAATATACTACCCCCCGAGTAGCCGGAACAACCAAAAATTAAGATCACGTGCTGTCATAGATCCATTAAACCAAGACATTGGCCCTACTCTATGAGTGTTCTGCTGCACGACAACTTTCCAAATTTTAAATCAACAAATCTAATTAATTTCATATAAAACGAAAAAAAATTAAAAAATAACTTCGCTTAATTAATTGTTGGGGATTCATGAAATCCATACAAAAAAAAGAAGAAATATTGCAGTATAATTCTAATTTTTTTTTTTGTTTAATACATAGTTCATAATTAAATTTCGTTCCATATAATATTGTTAAAGTGTGTAAAGAAACGATCGAAAGGAAAACAAAATTTATTTCTTAAAATTTATATTGCCACGTCAGAGCAGATCATCGGGGGATGTGCGCACATGGACCTGGAAGCTGCAATCTGTTTTATCAGTAAGTACCAAAACTCTATTGTTATCAATTTATTTTATTTTCTCTTTTGATCATTTTCTCTTAAATTTTATTATTTTTTTATTGTAAATCTAAAGAATGAAATTCAATTTAAAATCTATGGGTTGCCATCAGCGTTGCCGCTTGGCTTCACGAAAGTGTAACACATTTTTTTAAAAAACGTAACAAAAGCGAAAAAAATGTAACAAATTGAAAAAATGATTTAAATGCAAAGAATGCTCTTGAACTCAATTTTTTATTTTTAATAGGAACATAAGTTTTCTTCATCACAGTTTTTAAATTCAGTACAAAACTATAGGTACATTAAATAATAAGTTAATAAATTATTTTTTTTGGAATGTGGAAACTGGAATACTTTGAAGAATGGATATCTAACCATGTTTATACGCTGGATCGAGAGATCGAGTTTGAATTTGAAGTGCAAGATAGCAAGATTTCGACTAAACTGTAACTGAACGAGTTCGATCGAGTCGAATGAAGGTGATTTCAACTCAATTTAGGACGTAGGTGTACAAATAGGTGGAAGTGTTGTTTAAGCGCACTTCACACTGATTAAAAAAATGATAAAGTAAAATTTTAAAGAAAAAAAAAATTTGGAGAAAAAAGTGTAACAAAAAGAAAAGAAAAGTAACATAGTAACAAATACAAAAAAATTAAGAAAAGTGTAACACTTTTGTTACGCTTGTAACATTGTGGCAACGCTGGTTGCCATCTTGAACTCTTAACGTCATTTTAATAGTTACAATGATTTGAAGCTTAAAATTACAAACAAAAATGAAATTAAAGAGTATGTATTATTTTATTTTGAAATTCATCTGTTTTTCAATTATGAGAAGTTAAGTAATTAAGAGGTGAGAGTGTAGCGAAAGTGGAAGGGAGACGGTATGAGATGCAAGGCTTGGTAATTATGTGAGATAACATAAATGTTCTTTTGTCAGCACAATGAGGGACAATGCTCACAATTCGGCAAGAGCATGGCACGGAGGTGGCTTACGTCACTATAGGATAAGGCCCGCCATATATAGCTATCATGAAGCTACCGTCACTACACCGGACGACCATCAACAGAACAACGATTGTGCTAACTACTGTGGATGTTTTTTTTTCTGGCACGAAGTTATTTGTGTGAGCTAGGCAATGGTAGCAGCAATACCCACTCCAAACACTGAGCTAGTAGGGAGAAATAGTGCCAGAAGCTGTTTACCCAAGGAATTACAATATCTGAATTCCACGGCTCATTACAAATTTTGGCGCCCAACGAGCAAGGCCTGTTTTTAGGATGATCCCATCTTAATTTCAAGCCGATCTTTAGTTACGAGCCGATTAGAATAGTTTTTTTTTTTAAGTATCAACCAGAGTGAGTAACTTTTCTTTTACATTGTAGCCGACTCGAGTATTAAGGAAATACTGTTCAGAGCTTATATGTACATATGTGAATTTTTTTTTAGTTAATGATTTTTTTTTCTTGAGTTTTATTTGCAGAAAAGCAATTAAAGAAAGTTTATATGCTTTTGCAGTAATTCTCAAACTAACTGAAATAAATTTGCTGCAGAGAAGAGAGCATACGTCTGTTTGCTTGATTTCGCAGAATGTATTTTATGAAAAAAAAATAAAGGAAGAGCACACTTTAGTTAGCATAAATATTGTGCTCAGAGCACACGTCTTGTATTTCTCGCGCATCATTTCCACTATAGCTACAACCTCACCGAATTTGCATATGATATACATTGTTCGATTTTTTTTTATATATACATAATTAGATTTTGTTTTTTTAATCTTCACAAAAATTATTTTTGCTAAATTTTCTTTTTTTTCTCTCACAAAATATTTAAATAATATTTTTTTTTAAAGTTTTTTAAATTTAAAGTAATTTATCTAAAATTTTTTTTTTTTTGAAATTTCTTGATTTTACTTTTTTTGAGAAAGTTGCCTAGTTCGACACTTAACACAAAAACAAACAAGTATATTTTTCTCGCATACGTGCTTCTGGCCAATATCTCCTTCGAGTTAATAAAATGTCGCTAGATGCATTTGCTAAAGATAAACCGAAGGGTGCTGTGGGAAGACGGGGTAAAAAAAACCCTAATTCAAGTATTTTGCTGGATAGTATAATCACTCCCATAACTACGAGACAGAGGGTACATCACACACCTGTAGGCAAAAATCTCGAAGGTTCACTAATAGACACTGTACTTAGTAACAACCTTAATATGCAAGATCCCATTGGTTTGGTCCATGATTTCAATATTGAATCTGACAATGCAAATAATGTCGATCAATTAACAAATGTAATAGATAGCGACATTCGATGGATCCGTCATCATTGCTTAATGCACATTCTAATAACAAGAACTTCACATTGGACGAGTCATTAAAATCTTATGTTCACCAATGTGTAAAGCAAAGTTTTAACACCCTGCATATCGAACTTCGTTCATCATTCGATAGTACAGTTAGAAATCTCGAACAGTCGGTTTTGAAGACTATAAGGGATGTTTACAATAAAGAACAGGTTTCGAATGAAACAGAAAGGGTTGTGGAAAAAACAAAACAACCTATCTTGCGACAAAATAAACCGACTGATTATAATCTTGATTATTTACAGACAAGACCGAATGTCCAAGAAAAAAACAATATAAGTTCAATAAACCCACAACAACTACAAAATCAACAGTTGAACATTCCACTTCAAACAGCGAACAGCCAATTGCCAGGGTCAAACTCAAATTCTTCGAATGAAACAAAAAACTCTCCACATACATTTCCACTCCAACCTAACGATTTTATTAATGCAAGTAGGGTATTTGGCGATCTTCGTCGCAAATTCGATCTCGATAGATGGGGTCTCAAGTTTGATGGGACAGATAAATCTATTCCCATCGAAGACTTTATTTTCAGAGTTGAAAAGCTCAAAGAGAATTATAACATGCCATGGGAAGATGTTATAAAGAACTTCCACCTTTTGTTAGTCGGCAATGCACAAAACTGGTTTTGGCAGTATCTTCGTGATAGCCCTAGATCTGGGTGGAACGACCTCCGTGGTAGTCTTCTGCATCAATTTCACTGTTATGAAACAGATTTTGAAATTATAAAACGAATTATGGAGCGTCGCCAATTTCCAAATGAATCGTTCGAGGACTATTATAATTCTATACTAAGTCTCCGAAACCGTTGAAGGGAACAGATTCGAGAACCTGATCTTCTCACAATAATGAAAGGTAATTTAAATCAACGACTTAATCAATATATCTACCCTATGACTATTTTCACATTGGAACATTTGCGAACAGAATGTAGAAAAACAGAAAAAATGTTAGCACCACGAGATCCATCTCGTAGTCGTCATGGTTATGTTCAGTTCACACTTCAAAAGAATATAAGCGAATTAGATGATTCGGAAGTTTTTAATTACTCTGAAAATACCATCAATGCAATCGACAGCAAGAATCTTCCTGTACGGAATCGCAAATGCTTCAATTGCAAAAAGGAAGGCCATTCCTTCGTAGTTTGCCCTTCATCAGTTAGAAAACTTTTTTGCTATAGATGTGGTTTAGAAGGGTACACCACGCCTCAATGCCCAATCTGCAACCCAAATTCGGAAAACGGGAAATTGAGCGAGAAGATCACCGGGGGGTGTAGCTAATTTGCCACATTTTTCGACAGATAATTTACCCTATAAAACCTATGAAGAACGACTAAAAAGATATAATGAATTGCGATCAAAGATCTTTTCGATTGAAGAACTTTGATCCGTAAATGGAACGAATAAATCTACGCAAAGAAAACAGAAGAGACAGATTTACAAGCGTTTGTTGGAATCTTCACACATTTCCACAGAAACTGATCCTCGTCCTTATGCGGTCGTGCGAATAGGGAATGAGGATGTAAGAGGCCTTTTAGACAGTGGCGCGTCCATCTCCTGTCTTGGGTTGGGATGTGAAGATTTCATACAACGCAACCGACTCAAAATTATTAGATTTGAATCTGGGATCAGGACTGCTGATGGGAGAAATCAGAAAATTATAGGAAGGGTTAACGTTCAAATGAAATACAATAACAAAATACAGAATCTAGATTTGTATCTAGTGCCATCGTTAACGCAACCCTTATACTTGGGAATTGATTTCTGGTCATCTTTTCAAGTAGCTCCGAACCTGGTAGCAGAAATCGTTAGCGATGATTCCTCGAAATCGAATTCTTTACAACATGATTTGACTCATGATCAACGAAAGGCTTTAGAAGCAGTAGTTGAAAAATTTCCATCATTTTCCAAACTCGGTCTGGGGAAAACAACGGTCGATGCCCACATTATCGACACAGGTGATGCTGATCCGGTGAAACAACGGCATTATCCGGTTTCACCAGTTATCCAATCACTTATAAATGTGGAGATCGATCGTATGTTATCATTAGGTGTCATAGAAGAAATCCAGAGCTCGTGGTCATCACCAGTGGTTCTGGTAAGGAAGCCAGGAAAAAATCGATTATGCATCGATTACCGAAAGGTTAATGCTCTAACAAAGAAGGATGCAAATCCAATTCATCACATTGATGCGGTGTAAAGTCGCCTGGGTGATACATATTTCATATCAAGCATTGACCTCAAGGATGCCTATTGGCAAATACCTCTTGATCAGTGTAACGCTCCTGCACGAATGTGCCGCGTCATGGATAAAGTAATACCATCAGGATTAAGAGAATATGTAGGTATTTGTTTATATTGATGATTTATTGGTAATATCAGGAGATTTTGAGACACATTTACGTCGGTTAGAGACTGTTGCTCAGTGCCTTAGAAGTGCAAACCTCACAATCAATGTAGAAAAATCAAAATTCTGTTTCCGTGAATTGAAATTTCTGGGGTATATTGTGGGAAACGGACATATGAAACCTGATCCGGATAAAGTGCAGGGTATATCCGACTTTCCATTACCCAAAAATGTAAAACAGGTTAGACGATTCCTCGGTATGTGTGGCTGGTACCACAGGTTTATAAAGAACTTTGCCACGCTAGCAGCACCCATTACAGATACCCTTAAAAAGAAATTTGAGATGTCCTCTGAAGCTATTGCAGCTTTCGATAAACTTAAGGGAGTGTTATCCTCAGCTCCGTTGTTGAATAATCCCGATTATTCCAAAATGTTTTCTGTACAATGTGATGCCTCCGATCAAGGTGATGGGGCAGTATTATTTCAAGTTAATGATGAAAACGAAGAGCAGCCAATCGCATTTTTTTCTCAAAAACTTAGTGCCTGTCAGGTTAATTATGCTGTCACAGAAAAAGAATGCCTTGCAGCGGTACTAGCAATAAAAAAATTCAGACCATACATTAAAGGCTTCCATTTTCGAATGATTACGGATCATTGAAGCCTTAAATGGCTCATGGAGTTAAAAGACCTTAGTGGCCGATTGGCCAGATGGTCTTTGAAATTGCAAGCCTATGATTTTCATATCGAGCACAGGAAAGGATCAGCTATCGTAGTACCTGATGCTTTATCAAGAGCTTTCAAAGAAAGCTTTAATCTTGCTGATGGTGGCATCATGTCAATTGACCTTAATTCAGAGCACTTCAAAGATAATGAGTACTTATCTCTTATAAATAAAATTCAAGAAAAATCTGAAAATTATCCCCATTTGAAAGTACGTGGCAATTGTATTTTTAAAAGGTTTTTCCAATCTGATTCAGATGTAGATAAGACAGATCACCAGTGGCGACAATGGGTACCACAAGAATTAACAGGAAAACTCGTACCGTCCGCCCATGTACCTCCAAATTGTGCCCACGGTGGTATAGCCAAAACATTGGAAAGACTCCGTCAAACTTATTTCTGGCCTGGAATGGATAAAGACGTTAAGAATTTCATTAATGACTGCACTGTATGTAAAGAAAGTAAACGAATGAGTAAGACGGTTAAGCCACCGATGACTACCTTAAAGACATTTGACAGACCATTTCAGAAAATTTATATAGACTTTATGGGTCCATATATTCGTTCCAAGAAAGGAAATCATTACTTGTTTGTCTTGGTGGATCATCTAACCAAGTTTGTTTTATTGAAGCCAATGCCAAAAGCAAATACCCAGTCTGTCATTAATTATCTTGAACAATCTGTTTTTAGTACCTTTGGAATCCCTGAGTATTTGCACTCAGATAATGGGAAACAGTTCGTCTCAAGCCAGTTCCAAAGACATCTATAAAATCTTGGTATTCGACACATCAAAACTGCCTTGTCCACAGAGAATGGGACAAACACATCCCAGATGTTCAACAAGCTTTGTGTACATCCATACATCAGTCGATTGGGTTATCTCCATACTTTTCCTTATTTGGAAATCAAATGATCACGCATGGAGACATGTACCCTCTCCTGCGACAACTCAGTTTGCTAAATGACGATGAATTTATGTCGGTTAAGAAAAATGATCGTATTTTTTTTATTAGAGAAAACCTTCAAAAACATTTGAAAACCGCTTTTGAGAAACATTCCAAGGTGTATAATCTAAGATCTTCGAACAAAAAGTTCACGCCAGGGCAAGAACTATTTAGACGAAATTTCGTTCAGAGTGACGCAACGAAAGACCTGAGTGCAAAACTCTGCCCTAAGTTCATTAAGTGCCGAATAGTAAGATCAATAGGAAATGCCCTCTACGAAGTGGAAAATATGGATGGAAAAATAGTTGGTACTTTCCATGCCAAGGACTTAAAAGCATAAAAATAAACCTAGCCTTAACAGATCATATTATTTCCGTATCTTTTTCTCACATACGTGATTCAAAATCTACGGTTTTGTCATGATTTTTATTTATTTAATTAAATTTTAAAAGTAAATTTCAATCTATATAAAATATTTTTTACATGAATATAGACACATATCACGCCTCACTAGGTATTCAAGTAAGGAATTCGAAGATATTATTACCAAATATAGAACTGATTTATTTTCGAAAAAAAATATTTCGATATCCGCCTACGCTCTTACATTAACTACACAATTCGTTCTTTTCGTTCCAATCACCCACGAGTAAAGTTGTTTTTAAACCTTTCACACATTTCTTGGAAAAAAAAATTTCGTCTGATTCCTAAGGTAATTCATTCAATTTGTTTTAATTAATACATTGATAAAGTGAATTAAATCAGTTCCTAGAACGTAGTGAGATCAAAAGAAAACTCGTGAGAACGCATAAAAATCAAAATTGGATCAAAATCCAAATTACAAGAAATTTTTATTTTCCAATCGGCCACGTGTAAGTAGTTTTTTTTTAGTTCCGAAAGCAAAACTCAGCATTCACCTATCCTATACAGCACCAACAAAACTGAAGCAAAGCATACTTGAATACCTTCCAGCTTTGTAATTCAGGGACGTGGCCATACCTTTGATAGTAAGATTGTCTAAAACGTTCGGGGGAGAGACTTCCCCAAGTTATCAAGGGCAGAAGAACTGTGCCATTGGACATTAAAAGTTCTGAATCCAACAGAAAAGTCTTCCAACACGGACCTGCCTTAACACCATTCTGATTAAACCGAACCTACCTGCCATCGGTGTTCGAGAGAACGCAATTATTATAACTTAATTGTCAATCACTCCGACCCAAATATACTACCCCCCGAGTAGCCGGAACAACCAAAAATTAAGATCACGTGCTGTCATAGATCCATTAAACCAAGACATTGGCCCTACTCTATGAGTGTTCTGCTGCACGACAACTTTCCAAATTTTAAATCAACAAATCTAATTAATTTCATATAAAACGAAAAAAAATTAAAAAAATAACTTCGCTTAATTAATTGTTGGGGATTCATGAAATCCATACAAAAAAAAGAAGAAATATTGCAGTATAATTCTAATTTTTTTTTTTGTTTAATACATAGTTCATAATAAAATTTCGTTCCATATAATATTGTTAAAGTGTGTAAAGAAACGATCGAAAGGAAAACAAAATTTATTTCTTAAAATTTATATTGCCACGTCAGAGCAGATCATCGGGGGATGTGCGCACATGGACCTGGAAGCTGCAATCTGTTTTATCAGTAAGTACCAAAACTCTATTGTTATCAATTTATTTTATTTTCTCTTTTGATCATTTTCTCTTAAATTTTATTATTTTTTTATTGTAAATCTAAAGAATGAAATTCAGTTTAAAATCTATGGGTTGCCATCTTGATTTCTTAACGTCATTTTAATAGTTACAATGATTTGAAGCTTAAAATTACAAACAAAAATGAAATTAAAGAGTATGTATTATTTTATTTTGAAATTCATCTGTTTTTCAATTATGAGAAAATAAGTAATTAAGAGGTGAGAGTGTAGCGAAAGTGGAAGGGAGACGGTATGAGATGCAAGGCTTGGTAATTATGTGAGATAACATAAATGTTCTTTTGTCAGCACAATGAGGATAAGGGCCCGCCATATATAGCTATCATGAAGCTACCGTCACTACACCGGACGACCATCAACAGAACAACGATTGTGCTAACTACTGTGGATGTTTTTTTTTCTGGCACGAAGTTATTTGTGTGAGCTAGGCAATGGTAGCAGCAATACCCACTCCAAACACTGAGCTAGTAGGGAGAAATAGTGCCAGAAGCTGTTTACCCAAGGAATTACAATATCTGAATTCCACGGCTCATTACATGAGTCATAGCTAGACTGTGATGGGCTGCGGACTGGAAACGACAGATGATGCGTCAAAACGACTATCGTGGTAAAGTGATTTTAAATTGTTTAACAGTGATCATACATACCTACGATCGGAATCGGAAAAAAATAAAATTAAATGGATATTGCACAGGTAAGGAATTTTCAAAAAAAATATATTTGTGTGTGGAGTGAAATACAGTGTTAATACTGAAAGTGTAAAGTTATTAACAAAAAAAGCTATGTGCGTCGAATGTGTAAAAGTGAAATATATGAATGCATAAGTCCCGAAATATTGTGATATTGCATCTCGTTTCGTGTTATTTTTTTTAAACTTCGTGTTACATTGTATCTCGTTTTGAAAAAATTGTAAAAAATAGCCTTTTTCGATATTATTAAAATAAAATTGTGTTATTTATTTTAATTGGTTGTTATTTTCTAAAAAAAATAAATACATGAAGTGTATCCAATACCCATCGGTGAAATAAAGTGTTAATAAAATAAATGTGCTCAAAAGTGTTAAACGGGAATGTCTGATGTCCCAAAATTTTGAGAATGTGGCGGTGTTTTTGAGTCGCTAAAATTGTTCGTATAAAGTTCAGATTGTGACACATACCTCGTCTTATTAAAAAAAATAAAATTTTGTTAAGTTTTCTGAATTTATTTTCTATTCTATTCTATTCTATTTTTTTTTTTTTTTTCATTTTAGATAAGAAAAGAGTTTTTGGTGCTGTGCGGAGCGCAAACCTTTACGTTGCAAGGCCAGACTCCACACAGTTGAAGACAACAACATAACAACTATAATTAAAAGAATGAATACCATAGCCATGCTCCGATGGCTTTTCAAAAAGAGATATGCAAGGCAAATTGCAGCTTAAAGGCCAAGACAAGGGAAGCTCCTCCTCCCAGTACTATCATCAGGGACACAATAGTAAGGGTGGAACCAGTGTGCCGTCCCAGCCTACCGTCAAAAGCCGCCCAAAAGATGAAGGTTCATCGAGTGCGAGCCAGCCTTACCAGGGAACCGGAAAGCCTGGAAGAAATATGTATCCCCGAACACTTGCGGCACATAGATGGCGAACTATTCGTCCTCTCCGAAGCAGTGTATTCGGGGGGTATAAACATATTGCTAGGCACAAGGAGTACCGTGCAACTCCTTTCGGAAGCTAAGTGCTGGCTCGTGGACGGCACATTCGCAGTAGTTTCCACCATAATGGGGCAACTGTTTTCAGTCCACGGCTACTTGGAGGGTATTGTAGTCCCCCTTGTCTTTTGCTTGATGAGCAAAAAATCAAAGGAAGCCTACGATGAATTTTGGATCCAACTGCTACAGTTTGCCTGCGATAACAATATTCATCTAAGGCCAGATGTAATCATTTCTGACTTCGAAATGGCCATAATCAACTCCGCTAGAGAGTTTTTTCAGCAGGCCGAGATGCACGGATGCCTGTTCCATTTCGGGCAGATAATCTACCGCAAAGTGCAGAATCTCGGAATATCGCGTAAATATGGCCACGAAGAAGGGTTTGCAAAGGAAGTGCGAATGCTGAAGGCACTGGCTTTTGTACCACCAGAAGAAGTAAGCAGCTACTTCAGGGCTCTGTATGGTTCAATTCAACACCATGAGACCAAAGTGCTGGCCAACTGGTTCAAAAAGAACTATGTGGGTACTGGCACGTCAACACCGCGGTACAGGCCAGCATTTTGGACAACAGGAGCCTCAGCAAGCCACACTCACTTTCCCAGGACACAAAATAGCGTCGAGGCATGGCACAGACGTCTAAAGGTTGTAGTGGGCCAAACTCACGCTGGGCTTTATAAGCTCACTAACGACCTGGCCAAGGAAACAATAGTTGCCAAGTTGGCTGTCGATAAAGTTCGAGGAGGAGAAGACCCACCAATCACAAAGGCGATGAAGAGAAACGAAAAGCTGCAGAGGGTGTTGAGCAGAAGGGCAACAACTGATAAGATCACCTTCTTATCAAATATTGCCCAAAACTCCATCCTCGCATAAACGGTATGATTACCAAAAACCCTGACGTATCCCAATCCGTCCTTTTCAGGACGACCAAAAAATCACAAAGAGATTATAATAATTTTCACAGTTTTGATTAAAAATACTTTGCCAAGGATTTTAACTCCCTTTTTGGGTCGGTCCTCTGTACCGCTCACGCAACTCCGTTGCTCCGCTTAGGGTATGTCAAGTCGCCAGGCAGGCTCCAATATCAACAGTTTTTTTGAATAAAAGTGTTTTTTGGACAAAAGTACATTGGGTGGCACGCTTCGCGGGTTATCAGGATTTTAACTCCCTCTTTGGGGGGCTTTGTACCGCTCACGCAACTCCGTTGCTCCGCTTAGGGTATGTCCAGTCGCCAGGCAGACGCCTATGTGAACAGTTTTCTTGTATAAAAGTGTTTTTTTGGACAAAAGTACCTTGGGTGGCCCGCTTCGCGGGTTATCAGGATTTTAACTCCCTCTTTGGGGGGCTTTGTACCGCTCACGCAACTCCGTTGCTCCGCTTAGGGTATGTCCAGTCGCCAGGCAGGCGCCAATGTAAACAGTTTTTTGTATAAAAGTGTTTTTTTGGTCAAAAGTACCTTGGGTGGCCCGCTTCGCGGGTTATCAGGATTTTAACTCCCTCTTTGGTGGGCTTTGCACCGCTCACGCAACTCCGTTGCTCCGCTTAGGGTATGTTCAGTCGCCAGGCAGGCGCCAATGTCAACAGTTTTTTGTATAAAAGTGTTTTTTTGGTCAAAAGTACCTTGGGTGGCCCGCTTCGCGGGTTAACAGGATTTTAACTCCCTTTTTGGGGGGCTTTGTACCGCTCACGCAACTCCGTTGCTCCGCTTAGGGTATGTCCAGTAGCCAGGCAGGCGCCTATGTGAACAGTTGTCTTGTAAATACAAAAGTCTCTATTGGATTAAAGTTTCTTAATCAAAGTTAATGAAAAAAATCCTATCTCTTTACGCTTCTTTATGCTTATAATAGTGTCTTTTTTTATTTTTTTTTTTATTTTTTTATTTATTTAATCTACAAGCAATATTACAACTAACAGATATACGCACTCCAAGGCCAAATTAAAAAGTAAATAAATATAGTACATCAGTTTTAAATTTATTACGATTAACATTTAAAAAATCAATATTTGAAGACACTTCATTGAAATATAAAATAGATCTTGACAAAGTTTCATTGCTGCCATAATTTGTAGTGTGAGTTCTTTGGAATAACAAGGCTCTAGCTCTCATAGATCTAGCGGGAACATAGATTGGTATTAATTCAAGAAGCGATGGACATTTGATATGGTAGCATAGTAAGTCTCTAACAAGCATTATACTATGAATTTTTCTTCTTGATTCTAAAGACTTTATTCCAAGTAATTGGCATCTAGCCTCATAACTAGGACTAAAGTTCCAACCCATTTTTTTAAATTTATATTTCGTGAATCGTCTTTGAATTTTCTCAATCCGATCAGAATGAACTTTATAAATAGGACTCCAAATAACATCCGCGTATTCCAAAATTGATCTGACAAGAGATGTAAACAAGGATAATAATACGAAAGGATCTCTAAAATCTTTTCCATTTCGTTTTATAAAACCTACTAACGAATTGGCCTTAGGAACCAAATAATCAAAATGACTTTTAAAAGAAAGTTGGGAATCAAGAATAACTCCTAAGTCTTTAATAATTGAAACCATATCTAAAGCCACTGATTCAATTGCATAATTGAATAACAAAATGTGAGATTTCCTGGAAAAAGAGATCGCGTTACACTTTTTGATATTCAACTTGAGGCTATTGATGTGACACCAATTTGATAGGGAAACAATATCAGATTGCATAAGTTGACAATCATCCAAACTCAAAACTTTTAAAAATATTTTCAGATCATCCGCATATAATAAGCATTCACAGTACTTAAAGATCGAGACAATATCATTAACGAACATAATGAAAAGGAGCGGACCCAGGTGGCTACCTTGGGGGACACCTGATGTACACTGAATTTCCTTTGAGTATGTTTCTCCAATTTTAACTTGTTGTGTTCTACAAGATAAATATGAAGATAACCAACGAAGAAAGTGAGAATGAAAACCAAAAATCTCAAGTTTTTTCAGAAGTGTTTGGTGGTTCACAGAATCAAAGGCTTTACTAAAGTCAGTGTATACTGCGTCCACTTGAAATTTTTGTTCCATAGCATTAGTGACATACGAAGTGAAATAAGTCAAATTGGTAACAGATGATCGACCGGAGACAAAGCCATGCTGTACTTCAGTTAAATATTCACTTGTAAGAAAATCAAGCTTAGTTTTCACAATACTTTCAAACAATTTGGGAATTGCAGAGAGTTTACAAATACCCCTATAATTTTCTACTCCATTTTTAGAACCTGATTTATGAATTGGTACCAAGTAAGAAAGTTTCCATTCTTCAATAAAAATACCTTCTTGGAGAGACTTGTTGAATATGCTTAGTAAAGGAGTACAGATGGAATCACAACAATATTTTAACACTGCGGAAGGAATGCCGTCTGGACCAGAACTATAATTAGATTGAAGTGATTTCAATGCGAAATTAACTTCTGGACTACTTAAATGCATCGAGCCAATATCAAACCTACTTATTATGTTGTTCATTGCACTGTTGTTAAATCCTGAATGAGAGTAAACCGATTTAAAAAAATTGGCAAACAATTCAACTGTGGAGTCTAAATCCGACGATTCAACACCTCTGAAGAACATGGTATTTGGGATACCTATTGATTTTCTTTTAGAATTGACAAACGACCAGAACGATTTACTATTGCTTTTTATATTACTTTCAATATTAAAGATATAAGCTCTGTATAGAAACTTACTAAGAACTACGAAATCTTTACGTAATTTACTAAAATTATCATAATCCAATTGATTTTTAGATTTATTGTATTTCACGTATGCATTACGTTTCTTCCTTTTTAAATCACGAAGCTGCTTGTTAATCCAAGGTGAATCTGTTGTTTTTTTTTGACCGAACATGGAACGAATCTTTCAAAACCTATTAATACAATTTCAATGAAGCGGTAATACATATTTTTCAAATCAAGAAACATAAATTCATTTAACCAATCAATATCAGAAAAATAATTATTTAGTTGAACAAAATTAGTTTTAGGAAAATTATACTATCTAACAGTTTTTTTAACATCATTTAACGAATAAGTGTAAAACTCTATTTCAAAGAATAATTCCTTATGATGAATAGATTCATTTAAAAGAGAAAAAGGTGCATTACATAAATTAGCTTTGAACTCATCACAACATATAAAAATCAAGTCCAATATTTTTCCTAAAGAATTTTCGATATGATTAACTTGCACTAAGTTTAAAGAATATAAAAAATCAATAAATGTAACTTCTAGATCTTGTTTAATATTAAATGGAAATAACATTTTATCCCTTTCCGACCAGTTCCAATGTATATCAGATAGATTGAAATCACCTAAGACACACAGATTATCAGATATAGAACAAATATTATTAATAAAATCAATATTGCTAATATGTTTTTCATACAAATCAAGTGAGCTACTTGGAGGCACATAACTAACAATATAAAATACATTTGCTTTGGAAGAAACATTTAGGTTGACGGAGATACAAACTTGTTCAATGTCCGAGGTTGGTAAAATGACTTCTTTAGAGCAAAGATGAGATCGAACAGCGATAATTATCCCTCCTCCACGTTCTATAGATGATTTACATCGATCGCGACGATAAACATTGTAGATACTGCAATCAAATAGTTCCGAAGAGGCAATTCCGTTGTAAAGCCATGACTCAACAATGATGATAATATCGTAATATGTAACACATGTGTTTTTAAAAAGATGGGACACTTTAGTTCGGAGGCCACTTGCATTGTGGAAATAAATCTTTAATGACGAAGGAAGAACATATTGCGTAGACTTTAAAGTATTCGTTGTTAGGTTGTTATCTCTACGTTCCTCTCCAATGAGTTTTTTTCCATATACACAAAAGGTCGAATTTTAACACCTATCGGCCAAAAATTTTCAGCAAACACCAATGATGCAACATCAACCGGAACACCAATCTTAAAATTGACGAAACCATGCATACGATCCTTATCTGCATTTCCTGATAGTTTGTGGCACACAAAATGAGGTGTATCTATTCCCAGGCTAGTTGAAACAAATGAAATAACTTCATCTGGAGTGGTGGCGTATCGAAAACTGCCAATATGAAACCATTTGAATTTATAAGCAACTCGAAGATTGCCGCAGGAGGAATTAGTTCCGATGATAACATTTTTTGTTTTATTGTTTAACGCTTCTTTAGCAATTTCAATCTGAGCTATGTTGCTTGATGGATTGTTTCCATCATTCCCAGCATTAACATTCACTGTATCATCAGTAATAGCTTCATGAATCACAGAGTTTGGTAAATAACTGCCTTGCACAGCACTAGCACTATCTTGAACAGCGCTAGCTGCGCCAACATCATCATCACCATCAACAACCACAACACAAGCCGAGCTTGGATTCATAGTATTATCAACAATAATTTTATGAATCACAGCGTTTGGTAAATCACTGCCTTGCACAGCACTAGCACTAGCACTATCTTGCTCAGTACTAGCACAAGCCGCACCATCGACTGCATCATTACCAGTAACAACAACAGCAACACAAGAAGAGCTTGCATCAAAAGAATTTACAGCTCCACCATCAACAACAACACCATCAAGAGCTTCAGCAGCAACAGCAACATCACGAACAACAATGTTTTTTTCATTTGCCATATTGTTACCATTTCTTGTATTTCTCTTACTTTTATCGGAGGTGGCATTGAGATTCGTAGTGCTTTTATTTGTAAGCTTACTACCGGCAACACCAGCGGGAAGAGGAAGAGAAACAGCATTGGAAAAGTCAACCGCTTTAAGATGAGAAGTAGCAGGTGAACTATTTTTATTCCTCATAGAAAGACGACCCAAATTTGGAGACGAGAGTGCAGGTCTTTTAGTGGTAGATTGCTTAGAAAGTCTTTGATCACGGGTGCTGTCACGAATGGAGCGACTTCTGTTTAATATGTTTGCCGATACATTCGCTGAGTTTGATTCACCTTCAGTGGTTAACGGGGAGTTATTTTTGAAGAGAATACCCATGTTCTCTTGCATAAATGCAAAAATGTCAGCTATTTTAAGCGCGAACATAGATGTGTTGTTATTCTTGCAATTATCATACTTGAAAAAAATGCATTCATTGTTTTTAATTAAGTCAATAATATTACTATTAAGATTGGAACAATCACCATGTAAATTTAAACCGCAAATACCACACGATACAAGATCGGACTTCGATATAGAGTTTAAACAAATTGAACACGATGAATTCATTATACTAATTGTAAGACTAATTAATATGCGTATGTCATAGGCAAAGATCAGACTGTGACTGTCAGCAGCGTTCTTAGCTTATTGGCACAGAATTGCAGCATCCATTTTCCACGTATTCACTGTCATTAGCACCGAAATCAGACTTCGGCATCATAGTCACATCGACTTTTCATACAAAAATACATTTAGTTAAGGTTACACTAAATCATGAGAATCAACAAGAACGAAGGTAAAATTCGCCGACCAAAAAATTTATTTATGCAGTAGCCATTCCGGAATAAAATTGAGTTCTTATTAGGTTAGGACTCCACGGAGGTAACACCTCGTCTAGCAAATCGCTGAAGAGATATTTCCCTTGTTTTTAATTTTTGGGTTGGGTTGGGGACGCTTTTAGTGGTTTATAATCGTGTAAGGAATTTTTTCTTTCACGCTTAAAATGTATTTTAAGCGTTTTGGCAATTTTTGGGTAAAAAATTGCCAAAATGTTTGTAAAGCAATGAAAATTAAAATAAGCGCTTAAAATGCCCTTTAAGCGTTTTGGCAATTTTGAGGTCGAAAATTCCTTTTAATTAAAAATTCACAAAAACGCAAACATTTTATTTTAGCTTTTGAAGGAAATGTTGGGCATTTTCGAGATTTTCTTTTCTAGCTTAAATTGAGTTTTTAGCCTCTTGGCATTTTTTTCCATCGCTCTGCCCACTTCCTCTGATTGGCCAAAATTATTAAAAAATATTTTCAAAAACATGAATTATTTTGTCAAAAAATATTAACTTGGAAAAAAATTTTCAAAACTACCAAAAAATACTTTTCAAAATGTATTAGAAATCGCGCCGAAAAGGAGTAGAAAAATCCCGCGGCCGATCATTTTCTTTAAAAAATTCAATTTAAATCGGCGGGATTTCGTTACGCGGGATTTTGTGATGCGGGATTTCGTAACGATCCCTTTATAAATATGTAGGTATCATTTTTTTTAAACATGAAAAAAATCGTAATTTTTTAAACATTGTATAGGGTATAGACCACTTTTGTAAAAAAGAAATCAGAAAAATTTTAAAATAAAAAGTTTCAATTTTTTATTTTGAATTACTTAACATCTTCTTTGAAACAACATTGATTCAAATTATTACCGCACTAAATAAGTACAATCTACTATTTTACATAATATATTTTTTCATGGTAAGATATCACTCGTAAGTGAATATTTTTGAAAAAAGTCAAAAATACAAACATTTTGAAAAAAAAATTAAAAAAAATTGAAAAGAGTCAAAGTCAAAAAGTCAGAAATTTTGAAAAAAACATAAAAAAAGTGGAAAATTTTCAAAAAGTTAAAATATTTGAAAAATAATGATAAATTTCAAAGAGTCAAAGTCAGAATATTTGAAAAAAGTCCAAAATTTTGAAAAAAGTCAACATTTCGAAAAAACTCAAAAATTTTGAAAACTTTTAAAAATAGTTAAAAAAAATATGAAAAAGTCAAAAATTTTGGAAAAAAATGGTAGATTAAAAAAAAGTCAAAATATTTGAAAAAAGTCCAAATTTTTGCAAAAGTCAAAAATTTTGTAAAAAATTAATAATTAAAAAAAAATAAATTTAATGACAAACATATTTTTTCGTGTTCTATGTCATTAAAATTGATTTTATTAAAATTAATTTTTTTTTTAATTTTTGAGAAAAAAATTATAGGAATTACTATTTTTAATTTTTCTACTTTCTCGTTAACGACTTATCTGATTTTATCAAAATTTGTATAGAGGAAATCCTTTTAAGTCGAAATGATATTACATATACAAATAGAAAAATCAATTTTCAAAATATGAAAAAGAAAATATATATAAAAAAAACCAAATGTGTCGTTTTTTTAAGTCAAACATTTTTTTTGAAAATTTTGAGTCTTAAAAAATTTTCAAAAATTATTGGTTTTAAAATAAACAGTAAAATTAAACTTAAAAATTTATTTTACAATTTCACTGGAAATATAAAAAGGTTTTCAATGAACTTCGAAGTGTAAATACGGCGATTCGCATTACATTCGGCAAATGTGTAAAACATTTATCTTGTATCAAGACAAAAACCAAATTGTATGAGGGGGCCTATTTCCCCCCAAATTGAATGTAAACTAATATTAAAAAATACATACATACATATAAATTCAAAAACTCAATTTTGATTAGTATTTAAATTTCATTTGAATTTTACATTGAAATTTTCCAAATTCACGTGAATTTCTAAAAATTCCATTTTGAAATTTTTATTTGAAATTTTCATTGAAATATTCAAAATTCTTTATATACATCCTTACTTAAATTGTAACGAAAATAGCTAACTATAAAAATTTAAAATATTGGTATGTATTGAGAATATTTTTTTAAGTGGTAACCATGTTATATTTTTACATTCAAATTTGCGTTCAAATAAGTTTTGTGCTCAGCGGAAAAAAATAATCAAATCTTCTTTCCTCTCTATGCACGGAGCAAATAAACTGTTTTGTATAGAAAATAATAAAGCAAACGACACAAAATAGTTTTTTTTCTTGTCTCCCTTTAACCCCCATAAATCCTGTACATGTTGTTCTCTATCTTCTATTATTCTTTAACCTTAATAATTATTCCTCTTTCTCTAGTTTTCCCACCTGTCCTCAACTCTCCAATACTCTCCGATAATTAGTACTGTTTCGGTTCACCAGGTAGCGCCCCGTTCGTTCCTCTTCATGAGAGTATCTACTATAGAAATATATATACAAAGCCAATGGCGTCAATTTAACTTGGCCACTGGCGCAACACAATCCAGGTGCTTCATTTTTAAACTTTAATGGCTTGCAATGTTTACACAGAACGTTAGTTATAATTGAATGCAGCTCGATGCGGATTAAACGAAACATTTCTACGTTCTTAATTTCAATTCCATTTATTCCGTTCAACTTCATTTCGGGCTTCGCGTTGCTCTTCAGTTTGAAGTTTGACTTGCACCATTGCGTGTTTTGTGACCTAACTTGTGGCAATTTGAAAATCTACATACATTATGTTTATTATTAAAATAAACTAAAAATATAAGGCGTCATTGCGGTGAAATTACTGCGATGAACAAATACTTCTCAAAAAACTTACTTATGAAATTGAAAAGTGGATAAAAGTTCCTACAGAATCGTAATCGTCTATGCAGAATGCACTAACAAATGAATAAATTAATTTTTTTATTGATAGATTCCGTGTTTGGGGAAATAATTTTATAGAATTCCTAATATTTTTTTCGAATTTCTGATTTTTTTTTCATTTGAAACAAAAAAATAATAGTCCTAAAGTGCTAGGCATTAAGTTTTTTGAAATTAACGAATTTTCTGAACAATTTTCATAATTTTTCTTTCCGTAAGTACCTTCTAAAAAGTGTAAGAAAACTAAAAAATAAATGAATGGAATCGATAAAGTCATTCTCAAGTTATGGCGGGATCAAGGGAAACAGGGATTCATTTTTATATAATAAAAATAATTTAATAATTGTAAAAGCCTGTTTTATTCTTTATCTTATTCAATTTTTTTTTGCTAATATTTTATATTTCTTTTGCTATTTGTTTTCTTTTCTCTTTTTTGTGTTATTTTTCTTTTTTCCTCTTTATTTTTCCTTCTTTTTCTCCTGCTATAGTTTTCTTTTTTCTTTTGTTTTGCTCTTTTCTGACTAAGCCTTTTTACTCCTAAATTTGTATGACATCGGGTGGATGAATCTCAGTAAAATCTGTTATTAAAATACATGAAGGGTTCAAAGTATGCTGTATTAATGCTCGCAGTCTGAACATTAGTAAATTAGACTAGTCTTTGATAAAACTAGTGTTGATGTTAGAAAGAAATTATAGAATCACTGAAATTGTAGGTGGAGGAGGTGCACTTTATTGCAAAACATCCCTTTCCTGTAAGGTGTTAAAAAAAACTGATGGTAATGGCAATGAATTTATTTTTGTAGAGGTTGTCGACGGGAACACTAAGTTCCTTTTGGGAGTTGGTTACAAACCCAATAAAAATTTTTCTCTTGAACTCCTGTTCGCAGCTTTTCAAGAATGTTCTTATTCATACGAACATACAATGGTCTGCGGTGATTTTAATGCTGATCTTCTGCTAATCAACCAAGAGATGAAATTGAAACAGCTGCACTTGTAGTATCCAACTCATACGCCACCTGTTTTGCTCCTAATTCTGCTCCTAGTCTCCTTGACTTAATGATAGTTTCAGATCCGTCATATATGTTCCTTTGTAGGACGAATTGGCTTTAGATGGTATTTATGACCATGATCTCCTATTTTGCACGTACAATATTGCCTTCTCCCATGTACCCACACCTTCGACTTTTCACTTCAGGACCTTAAATTCGTTAATAATTTAGAACTACAAAATGACAAGTTAAACTACTTTCAATCTATAGTTCTTGAGATATTCGAAAGCCATGTTCCTATTAAAACAGTTTCAGTGCGTAGCAGGAACTGTCTTTGACTTTTTCACCAATAACGAAGCACTTTTTGTTCCACCAACGGAACTGGAATTTGAACTTGAAGTGTTCTTGGAATATGAGGTGTTTGATAGCTTGAGGTAAATTAAGTTTGATGCAATTGGAGAAGATTATGCACCATATTTTACCCGCTTTCAAGCATATTAAACATTTTTGTATAGCATCTTTATCTTTTCCTGATTGCTGGAAATTAACTTAAATTATCTTCTTGCTAGTTTTAAATTACTGTCGCAACTTCAATCCGGTTTCCTTGCTCATCACAGTTGTAAAACTGCAATGATCAAAGTCCTTGATGATATACGTATTCAATATAACATGGACAATGTGACTGCTCTCTGTTTGCTAGATTTTACAAAGGCGTTTGACAGAGCAATACTGTCAAATACTGTGTAAGAAATTGAAGAGCTATTTTGGCTTTCATGATAGAGCAGTGAGTCTCATAAAAGACTATTTATCTAAAAGAAGCCAGAGGGTCAACACTAAACAAAATGATCTCTGAATATTTGAATCTACAAGGCTCTATTATTGGACCTATCCTTTTTGTATTTTTATTAATGATCTAACACATGTTTGTCCCAATGTTTCGATTTTCTTGTAGGCTGATGAAGCGCAAACTTATCCGTCTCGTCCAATTTGCTTACAGGAGGATGTAATTTGTAGAATGAATGACGATCTTCTAGCAATCTTCAAATGGTTCCTAAACAATGGCCTAACCCTCAATCCATCTAAGTCACAACTGATTGCGATTAATAGCTTAATATTAATTAATAGCAAAGATTAATAGCTTGCTTTTACCTTCGGTTTATCTCTCACATGCCAAGCTTAAGTTCATGAACGCTGTGAACGGCCTTGGGTTTAGTATCAACACTTCTCTTTCGGCTGAGAACCAAGTAAATTATACCTTTGGAAGAATCTACGGTGGTTTGCGTAAGCTTTTCAAATATAACACCCAGTAAATACGAAATTGACACTGCTAGTTCCTCTTATAGACTATTATTGTTTATATCATAAACTTCTTGTAGCATTCAATGACATGATAAGGTATATTTACGGACTTCGGAGACATGAAAACATCTCACATTACTATAAACTGGTTCTTGGGTGCTCTTTTCAACAATTCATTGATGCTAGATGTTGTATGTTTATGCATAGGTACAATCGTTCAACTTAGAAAACCACCTTACATTTATGAAAAACTTTAGTTTACGCTATCTGTCAGAACACTCAATCTTGTAACACCTAATTGTAACAATTTGAATTCTTCACGCCTCTTTATTGTATAGCAACCAAATTATGGAACTCTATACCCGTGAGCGTGACACTTAAAAAAGTCATTGCAACGGAAAATTTTAAAAAGGCAATAAAACTTCACTTTTCTTAGCACTAAAACCTAAAACTAAAATCAGAACAAGATGGGGAGGGTGGAAGAGACGGGGGAATGATGTGAAAGAGAAGAAATTGATAGGGGACGAAAAGCAAAATCTTCAACACAAATCATAATTTATTCATCAAGTGATAAAACAGGCTTCCTTCAATAACTTTATACTAAAATATTTTGTAATTAAAGTTAGGAATGTACTAAATTACTCATATTATCTCAAATGACCATATTTTAAGTAGGTGCTACTTGTACACTAAATAGAAATATATTGCTATAAAAAAAAATATACATGTAGAAATAATTTAAATTGTTTTATTTTTAAATTAGTTTAAAAAAAAATGTTATTAAACAATATACAATAATATTATGTAAACATTTAAATTTATTTTTTTTGTTATTACCTTTTTTTTGATTTACTAAATCATATTTAATTGTATAGATTTTAATATGTTTTGATTTGTAGAAAAAATAACTAAAGTAGCCAAACATGAAGTCCGAGATAATTTTTTGTTCTAATGTTTTTTCTTTAAATAAATTTAAAAAGTGCGATTAAACAGCATATTGAACTACATATATAATACGTAAATATGAAGTGTGAAAGAGTTCTTATGTTTAGTTTCATTTGTTTAATCAAATTAATTTTTTTTTTAAACGTGGCATAGATCGCATACTGAATATTAATACTCTCGTTTGTGCACACAATCAGGGGGGTCATTCCGTAATTCGATTATCGTCAGACGATATCGTTTGAGCGAAAGTGTTGCCTTTATTGGCCTCACGTAAGTCGATAATCGTCAAAACGATAGAGTTTCGACGATAGATAAAATGGTATCGTCTTGCATTAATTTTGTACTTTGTAGGGGACTGTAGTTGAATGATGGAGTTGCCACTGTAATTTTACATCATGTGTTGTTTTGGCGAATCAATTTTGTGATTGCATAGAAAATGAAAAAAATATAACTTATGCGCATGCAGGCACGTAGCCAGGGGGGGGGGGGGCTTGAGGGGCTGAAGCCCCTTGAATTAGAAGAAGTTATGTTGATAAATTTAATAGTTCATATAAAACTGCTTCCATTTTTCAATAGGATTGTATTTATTTAACAATTTGAGCAAACTTTTCGAAAGACGAATAAATTTCAAATGAAAAACCACATTTGTCAAGCTGACAGCTTAAATTTGTATTGGTGTTAGTAAATTGAGGGGTAAATCTGCTGAAAAATTTAGATTTGCAAATTTGATTTAAAATCAAAAATAAATCAATTTATTTTGCCCCATGGAACCTAAAAAGAGGGGAAATTGTGTTTTTGACAGATCCAAATCAAAAATAAATTGATTTATTTTACAAATGGAAAACCCCTATATAAAATTGCATTTTAATTACAATTATGACAGCCAATTTGACTTTTAAAATGCATCAAACTCTCTCAAACTGCGAACGATAAACGAGACGATAGTGGTCGAGTTACGTGAAGCGAGTCATGGACGATCTCGTCGACGATTATCGTTTTGACGATTATCGTTTAGAAAATTACGGAATGACCCCCCAGGTATCGAGTCTACGTTTGTCATTTATTGCCCTAAAAATTAAGCAAGATGCCAGCACGTGAATTTTTTGTTCAAAATATTTTGTTAGTTTTTTAATTATGTCTTTAAATGGATGTGTACTTATATGTACTTACGTTATCTGTTTCAATCAATTTATCGATCAATTCATTGATAAAAGTACCGCATGAGGAAAGAAAATGTGTTTTCTTTAAATTATCGTCTTGGATAAAGATGTACGTTTCCCATTTGTCTTTTTGTTCATCAAAAGCTCCAAAATTTGAGACTGCGCTGGATGCAACTTGATAAGAATTTGCTGCTTTGATAACCTCTTCCATATTCTGCTTGTTGTCCTGCATCAATTTTTCCATCAATTATTGTTGTTGTTTTAGTATTTTTTTAAAGTGCCGGTTCAACCATAATCTTTTTAATCAATTCAAATTTCAAAATTAGGTATAATAATAACTTTATATAAACTAAAATTTAATAGAGGATTAAAAGCTAAAGGACATATTGATCAACTGGCAGTCAATGTAGAAATGCCGATCCGATTCCAATTCTCATAGTTGTATTTTTTTTATTATTTATTTAAATTAATATATGTATATTATAATATATTAGATATTATAATAATACTCTGTTACTGATTAAAACATGAAAATCGTTTCTGTGTTGTCCGTCTTAAGAGAGGTATGTAAATATAAGTAGATTGTAGAATTCTTTTGCTCTTATTTATAAGGCGTATTTTACATTTTCAAGTTAACCCATCATTTACATTATATTGCTAAAATTTTTCTCCCACGAAAAACTTTGCATGTAAATAAAGTAGCTACATTCGGTAAAGGTTCATGTGGTATTTATGCTCTCCCTGTTGCTTTTTCGATGAATGTATTGATTAAGTGCTTGGGGAATTGGAAACATCTCAACAGGTTAAAGCTTTTAAGCCTTTTACAATTCAACATAAGAAGCAAAGGACAAAGGATGGATAAAATAAAGATGATGTCGATGACACAAGCAACAAAGGACGTCAAGCCCAATAAATGTTTCAGTCTATGATTACTAGTTTATATATGTATGAGTTTTTATGCAGTGATGGTTTTTATTTAATTTAAAGAATGTGGTAAAGGAAAGATAGACTTTTTCGAGGAAAGAAATATATTTCATACCAGAAATAAGGCTATTGGTAAAACCTAAGTTCGGGTTTTAGGAACGAGCTTTGAATTCCTAAGTGATATATGTACAATGTACATATATAGTGGTGGTCATAATTTTAGGGACAGTACTTATGTTCTTTTTAGTATCATTGCATTTGCAAAAAATAAATTATTCCGAAAAATCTTGCACAGTTAGTTTATTTTGATTTTCTATTACACTATAGTTTAAAGTCAAAATGGACATTCAATGCAACTTTTTTTTTTACATTTTAAGCTCCTACATCCGAAAATCACATTTGAAAAAATTAGGATGGATATTTAATATTTATATCTTGAAAACCTATCCACTGAAACAAATTTCATTGTGATTTTCGAATATAGCGGGGTCAAATATGACCGAAAGAAATAGCGGCGTTAAATGTCAAATTTTTTTTGTAGTCTAGTGCTGTTGTAGGTACTTAGGTACTAATAATGGCGTTATATCAGGAGACCAAAAACAAATAGCTTGACCATGTTTCAGTACACTGAGGAAATATGCATACACGTCGAATGTTTCAAAAGTATTTTTCCACACTAAAAATATTGCAGTTTTTGTTTGGTCCGCCCATCAATATTAAATTTTAATTATTATCAGAATTAGGTTTAAAGTAAGTTTTTCACCTATTATATTTGAAGCAGTGGCAAGGCGTCATGTTGTTCATTTCGTTCATGAACGCCTAACTTTCCGATAAAAATATTAAAATTTTCTCGTTATCTTAACCACCCACAAAATAATTTTATTTGTCTCTCAATCTGAGTTGATTTCTTAGGCATGATTCACAATGCGACGAGAAAGAGAGACGTCGACGTGACGAGATCTATTCACAGTTTTCCTCTCTTAATGACCCACTTAAAACAATTAAATAATACATAATGAAGCAAGTCTTGTCGTACATCGCGTCTTTTTTTCAATTTGATCTTTTGACGCAACGACGAGAAAATAATGTTTTATTATGTATTATTTCGTTGAAAAATCCATAGGTATACAATATGTGTTTTGTTTTATATTTTTAGTTTATTTACAAAAATTTCTGAAAAATAATATTCACACAATAGATTAATGAAATGAGAAAAAAAGTTCTTACTAAATTAAAAATAAATATTATTCAGAAATAAATAAATTAAACGCTGTCGTGTCGTCATTTGGAACTGAGGATGAGGGATCGATTGTGAAAGCTACTGATGCTGGATCAGGTAATATAATTAATTCCAAAGCTTCTTGTGGCACATCATTTTTTCTTTTGAATTAAAGTAGGAGATAACTTAGTTATATAAATATATCCGATAGCACTAACGGAAAGCAATAAGTGGTTGATTATATAATCTTTATTTGTTGCAATGCATTTTATTTTCTTCGTAAAATTTTCTCGTACCGTCTTTATGTCTGGCTTCCGACGCTTTTTCCGATAACTTGCCAATAGACACGAGAGCATTTCGAATTATATCGGCTCCATGGGTTTGACCAACCAGAATTTTGCTATACAGAAATTTGGCATAGAGTATTTTACTCATACAACATTTTGCCTATACAGAAATTTGATATACAGTAATTTGGCATACAGTATTTCGACCCCAACCCTTTCACATACATTTCACCAGTTTCAAAAGTGAAATTTTGAAATTTATCTGAATTTATTTCTTCCCCACATGCTATAGTTACCAGAATTATGTTAAGTTTTTCTATAAGCTTAGGCTGAACACATACTGGAGCTGCGAGCAGAGCAGCGATGTGAGAGGTGAGCAGAGCAACGAAAACAAACAAACGTTTTCTTATGAGAGCTCCCATACTGAGAAATCTAGCAGCGAGGTAGCAGCGCTGCTATAAACGAGCAGAGCGAAGCGTTCAAAAAAATTTGTTTTCTTCACTCTTATCGACTTCGATAAGGGGTATTTTAATAACGTAAATTAATTTAAATAATTATAAAAAATGATTTAAATTTAAATTTTTAAATAAAAAAAATTGCATAGTTTGTAATAACTTATATTTTATTAACTTCCCATTGGTAGTTATTGCAATTGGTCCGATTTGTCGAAGCGAAAATTTTGACATAGCTCCACGTTTCGAGGTCCCGAGAATCTGAATCCGTCGTTTTTAGAGAGATGTCTGTATGTGTGTGTTGTGTGTACGTACGTTCGTGATACATTCTATCGTTCACTGTATCTCGAGAACGGATAGAGATAATGACTTCAAACAAATTTTATTTCACAGATACTAGTATTTAGTATTTATTAAGAAGAATATTACAATTCACAATAAGAGTACACTTTTAAGTCTGTGAAAAGTTAACAATTATAAATTACAAAATTGTATTTAAATGAGATCGATAAATTAACAAATTTTAAAAGAGAATGAACTAGAAGTAATAATTTAATAAAAACAAAATTATAAAATTAAAAGTTGAGATTATTAATTGCATAAGACAAAATACCTTTATTAATCTTTGCAATTTTTAGTTTTAAAATATTCCAAAAGATAAATTTTATTAATTGATTTTGCTTGACGAAAGCTAAATGGGGAAGGGGGGGGGTTAAATCAAAGTTAGTTGCCCCGGTTAGAGAAGAACAGCTTTAATTCGTCCCTAAATCGATGCGTGTCACTCAGCTTTCTTAAGTTGCGCGGAAGTGTATTCCAAAGGCGAATAGCAGAAATAAAATATTGTCTTTCGGATGTTAGGCAGGTGAACTGTGGTAAAATCAAACAAGCAGATCTGTTGGATGCCGAAAACCGGATTCTATCATAAAGATATGTCGGCTGCTTTGTTGTAAGAATTGTAAATAATAAAAACAAGGTACGAAACTTTATATAATTGAAAAAGGACATATCCAATAAACTATTTTCCAAATGCGAAATATGGTCAAATCTTCTTAGATTATAAATATAGAGAAGAGTACAATTAAATGCTACTTGCAGCTTTCTTTTGCATACAGTATCACAGTTATAAAATATTTCACAACCATGTACCAGTACTGAAACAACCAGGGCCTTAGCAAGAATTAATCTTGTTTTCGGTGGTGTAAACTTTTGAGCAGTCCATAAAGTTCGAAGAACTCCATATGTCTTACCCACAATCTCATTTATGTGATTATTCCATGTTAGTGTTCTGTTGAATACCAATCCCAAGTTCTTTGATCTATCTACATATTCAATTGATGAGCTATCAAGCATAATTGAGGGAAAATAAGAAAGGTCTAGCTTCTTTTTAGAAATAACCAAACATTTACATTTTTTCGGATTGAGTGAGAGACCATTGTTTAACGACCACTTCAAGATTCGTTTAAGATCTTCGTTTAAATCATTGGCACAATTTTCTATAAGACCAAGAGAGGAGCTTTTATAAATTTGGATATCATCGCATAGAAATGTTTCGATGAATTCAAGATTATATTGTGTACATCGTTGATATACAGTGAGAATAAGAGGGGACCCAAAATTGATCCTTGTGGAACACCCTTTACTAAAGGAAGAAATTCTGATGAAGCAGTCCCTAAGGATACAGCCTGTTGTCTTTCTCTAAGATACGACGAGAGTAACTTTACTGCCGAGGAAGACATATTAAAGCGTCGGCGTAACTTATCAATGGATAGAGACAGGATAGAGTGATTAACCAGAGTGTGTGAAGTTAGCCCCCCTTTTTTGGAATTTGATATTTTTGAAACTTGTTTCAGGTTGTTCCCGATTTGTTCCGCATTGTTCCAGTTTTTTTGAAAAATATTCAAAAATGGGGGTTTTAGACCCAAAAAACCGTTTTTGACCTAGCCCCCCTTTTTTTGAAAATCAAATTTTTGAAAGTTGTTCCAGGTTGTTCTAGTTGTTCTGAACATTGTTCCAAGTTTTTGGACTCCTATGTTCAAAATTTCGAAAGTTATGAGCAAAATTCGAAAAAATTCTAGCCCCCCTTTTTTCGAAATTCTTGGTTTTGAAATTTTTTTCGGGTTTAGAAAAGTGTTCTAACCATTGTTCCAAACAATTAAAGTTGTAGTGCTTGTATTTTTAAAGATAAAGCCTTCAAAACTTTTTTTCAAAAATCCCAAAAACGGGCCCCCAAAATTTTATTTTTTTTTTTAAATCATTTGTTATAGAAAACTTGATGGTAAATGCATCTGTTGAAAAAATATTCTGAGTCTAGCTTAATATTATCAGTTTAAAAACTAACTTTAAAAAAAATCTGCAAATTTTCTAATTTTTAAAAAACTCCATTAGCCCCCCTTTTTGAAAAATCAAAAATCCAAAAGTTGTTCCGGGTCAAACACTAATTTGTCTTAAGTGTACCAAAGTTTCATATAAAAATATAAATATTTAAAGGTTTAACATAACAAAAACGAATAAAGCACATTTTTTGCTCCCCAGTGCTCCCCTTTCAAAATTTTAAAAATTAAATACTTGTTTCAGATTTCTTTAGCAATTATCTAATCGACATTAAAATCCTGTTTCTTTAAAATAAATTTTTAATGCACATATTTTCAAAAAACACTTCCCCAACCCCCTCCCCCCATTTCAAAAATTCCGGAAGAAATGTATTTCAAATAGGTATCTTACCAAACCTCATTGTTCCAAGATTTCATCAAAAAATATCCGCAATAAAAGATTTTAAAAACGAAAAACGCTATTTACGATATTAAACGAAAATCTTTATTTCGCACCTCCTTTTTCAAACTCAGACAGCAAAGAAATTTCCTAACATTGTATTAGGTCTTCTCTACATTGCCCCAAGGTAAAATCTTCAACAAAAAATAATTATTAAAAAAAAACCTAAATAAAAACATTCTAATTATTACAAAATTTGGAATCAAACATAAACATTCTGTTTCTGCAAAGTAAACCATATATCTTAATTTTAAAAAAAAAAACATTGACAAACAAAAATAAAAGATTTTCAAACAAAGCATATTTACTTACGATATTAAATGAAAATGTGTGTTCTGAGCCCCCCACCCAGAAAAAAAATTATTTTTATACTTCCTCGTTATCGAAGTGTTCTTCTAAAACAGTCCAATCTAAAATTTTGAAATAAAAATTTAGAATAAAAAAATATTTTTAATGCTACCCCAATTCTCTTCGTTTTTCCGAAATCGAAAAAAAAGATTATCCACTTAATGAAAATTAAAAACAAACTCATTGAGTTATAAAAATAATCAAAGAAAGTCCTAAAAAAGACATACAGATTTTTACGATATTACATAAAACTTCAATTTTGGCCCAACCTTTTAGAAATCCAAAATTCAAAAACTTGTTCCAGGTTGTTCTAGGGCTCTTCTAAATTGTTCCAAGCTTTCAAAACTACAAAATCTAAAACTTGTTCCAAGTGCAGAATCACTCAAATCCAATTGTTCCAAAGAATCATGCAAAAATATTGAAAATTGCACATTTTAAGCCCAAAAAACACTTTAAATGAAAATATCTTATTATCCTTGCTCTGGCCCCCCTTTTTAGAAATCCAAAATTCAAAAACTTGTTCCAGGTTGTTCTAGGGCTCTTCTAAATTGTTCCAAGCTTTCGTTTCTTAAAATTGATTTTTGGTATGAAAAATTTCATTAAAATGCTCCCCCGCCCCCCTTTTTCCAAAACTCCAAAATCTAAAACTTGTTCCAAGTGGAGAATCACTCAAATCCAATTGTTCCAAAGAATCATGCAAAAATGTTGAAAATTGCACATTTTAAGCCCAAAAAACACTTTAAATGAAAATATCTTATTATCCTTGCTCTGGCCCCCCTTTTTAGAAATCCAAAATTCAAAAACTTGTTCCAGGTTGTTCTAGGGCTCTTCTAAATTGTTCCAAGCTTTCGTTTCATAAAATTGATTTTTAGTATGAAAAATTTCATTAAAATGCTCCCCCGCCCCCCTTTTTCCAAAACTCCAAAATCTAAAACTTGTTCCAAGTGCAGAATCACTCAAATCCAATTGTTCCAAAGAATCATGCAAAAATATTGAAAATTGCACATTTTAAGCCCAAAAAACACTTTAAATGAAAATATCTTATTATCCTTGCTCTGGCCCCCCTTTTTAGAAATCCAAAATTCAAAAACTTGTTCCAGGTTGTTCTAGGGCTCTTCTAAATTGTTCCAAGCTTTCGTTTCTTAAAATTGATTTTTGGTATGAAAAATTTCATTAAAATGCTCCCCCGCCCCCCTTTTTCCAAAACTCCAAAATCTAAAACTTGTTCCAAGTGCAGAATCACTCAAATCCAATTGTTCCAAAGAATCATGCAAAAATATTGAAAATTGCACATTTTAAGCCCAAAAAACACTTTAAATGAAAATATCTTATTATCCTTGCTCTGGCGCCCCTTTTTAGAAATCCAAAATTCAAAAACTTGTTCCAGGTTGTTCTAGGGCTCTTCTAAATTGTTCCAAGCTTTCGTTTCTTAAAATTGATTTTTAGTATGAAAAATTTCATTAAAATGCTCCCCCGCCCCCCTTTTTCCAAAACTCCAAAATCTAAAACTTGTTCCAAGTGGAGAATCACTCAAATCCAATTGTTCCAAAGAATCATGCAAAAATATTGAAAATTGCACATTTTAAGCCCAAAAAACACTTTAAATGAAAATATCTTATTATCCTTGCTCTGGCCCCCCTTTTTAGAAATCCAAAATTCAAAAACTTGTTCCAGGTTGTTCTAGGGCTCTTCTAAATTGTTCCAAGCTTTCGTTTCTTAAAATTGATTTTTAGTATGAAAAATTTCATTTAATGCTCCCCCGCCCCCCTTTTTCCAAAACTCCAAAATCTAAAACTTGTTCCAAGTGCAGAATCACTCAAATCCAATTGTTCCAAAGAATCATGCAAAAATATTGAAAATTGCACATTTTTATTTTTTGGCCTTAAAATGTGCAATTTTCAATATTTTTGCATGATTCTTTGGAACAATTGGATTTGAGTGATTCTGCACTTGGAACAAGTTTTAGATTTTGGAGTTTTGGAAAAAGGGGGGCGGGGGAGCATTTTAATGAAATTTTTCATACTAAAAATCAATTTTATGAAACGAAAGCTTGGAACAATTTAGAAGAGCCCTAGAACAACCTGGAACAAGTTTTTGAATTTTGGATTTCTAAAAAGGGGGGCCAGAGCAAGGATAATAAGATATTTTCATTTAAAGTGTTTTTTGGGCTTAAAATGTGCAATTTTCAATATTTTTGCATGATTCTTTGGAACAATTGAATTTGAGTGATTCTGCACTTGGAACAAGTTTTAGATTTTGGAGTTTTGCAAAAAGGGGGGGCGGGGGAGCATTTTAATGAAATTTTTCATACTAAAAATCAATTTTATGAAACGAAAGCTTGGAACAATTTAGAAGAGCCCTAGAACAACCTGGAACAAGTTTTTGAATTTTGGATTTCTAAAAAGGGGGGCCAGAGCAAGGATAATAAGATATTTTCATTTAAAGTGTTTTTTGGGCTTAAAATGTGCAATTTTCAATATTTTTGCATGATTCTTTGGAACAATTGGATTTGAGTGATTCTGCACTTGGAACAAGTTTTAGATTTTGGAGTTTTGCAAAAAGGGGGGCGGGGGAGCATTTTAATGAAATTTTTCATACTAAAAATCAATTTTATGAAACGAAAGCTTGGAACAATTTAGAAGAGCCCTAGAACAACCTGGAACAAGTTTTTGAATTTTGGATTTCTAAAAAGGGGCGCCAGAGCAAGGATAATAAGATATTTTCATTTAAAGTGTTTTTTGGGCTTAAAATGTGCAATTTTCAATATTTTTGCATGATTCTTTGGAACAATTGGATTTGAGTGATTCTCCACTTGGAACAAGTTTAAGATTTTGGAGTTTTGGAAAAAGGGGGGCGGGGGAGCATTTTAATGAAATTTTTCATACCAAAAATCAATTTTAAGAAACGAAAGCTTGGAACAATTTAGAAGAGCCCTAGAACAACCTGGAACAAGTTTTTGAATTTTGGATTTCTAAAAAGGGGGGCCAGAGCAAGGATAATAAGATATTTTCATTTAAAGTGTTTTTTGGGCTTAAAATGTGCAATTTTCAATATTTTTGCATGATTCTTTGGAACAATTGGATTTGAGTGATTCTGCACTTGGAACAAGTTTTAGATTTTGGAGTTTTGGAAAAAGGGGGGCGGGGGAGCATTTTAATGAAATTTTTCATACTAAAAATCAATTTTATGAAACGAAAGCTTGGAACAATTTAGAAGAGCCCTAGAACAACCTGGAACAAGTTTTTGAATTTTGGATTTCTAAAAAGGGGGGCCAGAGCAAGGATAATAAGATATTTTCATTTAAAGTGTTTTTTGGGCTTAAAATGTGCAATTTTCAATATTTTTGCATGATTCTTTGGAACAATTGGATTTGAGTGATTCTGCACTTGGAACAAGTTTTAGATTTTGGAGTTTTGGAAAAAGGGGGGCGGGGGAGCATTTTAATGAAATTTTTCATACTAAAAATCAATTTTATGAAACAAAAGCTTGGAACAATTTAGAAGAGCCCTAGAACAACCTGGAACAAGTTTTTGAATTTTGGATTTCTAAAAAGGGGGGCCAGAGCAAGGATAATAAGATATTTTCATTTAAAGTGTTTTTTGGGCTTAAAATGTGCAATTTTCAATATTTTTGCATGATTCTTTGGAACAATTGGATTTGAGTGATTCTGCACTTGGAACAAGTTTTAGATTTTGGAGTTTTGGAAAAAGGGGGGCGGGGGAGCATTTTAATGAAATTTTTCATACCAAAAATCAATTTTAAGAGACGAAAGCTTGGAACAATTTAGAAGAGCCCTAGAACAACCTGGAACAAGTTTTTGAATTTTGGATTTCTAAAAAGGGGGGCCAGAGCAAGGATAATAAGATATTTTCATTTAAAGTGTTTTTTGGGCTTAAAATGTGCAATTTTCAATATTTTTGCATGATTCTTTGGAACAATTGGATTTGAGTGATTCTGCACTTGGAACAAGTTTTAGATTTTGGAGTTTTGCAAAAAGGGGGGCGGGGGAGCATTTTAATGAAATTTTTCATACTAAAAATCAATTTTATGAAACGAAAGCTTGGAACAATTTAGAAGAGCCCTAGAACAACCTGGAACAAGTTTTTGAATTTTGGATTTCTAAAAAGGGGGGCCAGAGCAAGGATAATAAGATATTTTCATTTAAAGTGTTTTTTGGGCTTAAAATGTGCAATTTTCAATATTTTTGCATGATTCTTTGGAACAATTGGATTTGAGTGATTCTGCACTTGGAACAAGTTTTAGATTTTGGAGTTTTGGAAAAAGGGGGGCGGGGGAGCATTTTAATGAAATTTTTCATACCAAAAATCAATTTTAAGAAACGAAAGCTTGGAACAATTTAGAAGAGCCCTAGAACAACCTGGAACAAGTTTTTGAATTTTGGATTTCTAAAAAGGGGGGCCAGAGCAAGGATAATAAGATATTTTCATTTAAAGTGTTTTTTGGGCTTAAAATGTGCAATTTTCAATATTTTTGCATGATTCTTTGGAACAATTGGATTTGAGTGATTCTGCACTTGGAACAAGTTTTAGATTTTGGAGTTTTGGAAAAAGGGGGGCGGGGGAGCATTTTAATGAAATTTTTCATACTAAAAATCAATTTTATGAAACAAAAGCTTGGAACAATTTAGAAGAGCCCTAGAACAACCTGGAACAAGTTTTTGAATTTTGGATTTCTAAAAAGGGGGGCCAGAGCAAGGATAATAAGATATTTTCATTTAAAGTGTTTTTTGGGCTTAAAATGTGCAATTTTCAATATTTTTGCATAATTCTTTGGAACAATTGGATTTGAGTGATTCTCCACTTGGAAAAAGTTTTAGATTTTGGAGTTTTGGAAAAAGGGGGGCGGGGGAGCATTTTAATGAAATTTTTCATACTAAAAATCAATTTTATGAAACGAAAGCTTGGAACAATTTAGAAGAGCCCTAGAACAACCTGGAACAAGTTTTTGAATTTTGGTTTTCTAAAAAGGGAAGCCAGAGCAAGGATAATAAGATATTTTCATTTAAAGTGTTTTTTGGGCTTAAAATGTGCAATTTTCAATATTTTTGCATGATTCTTTGGAACAATTGGATTTGAGTGATTCTGCACTTGGAACAAGTTTTAGATTTTGGAGTTTTGGAAAAAGGGGGGCGGGGGAGCATTTTAATGAAATTTTTCATACCAAAAATCAATTTTAAGAAACGAAAGCTTGGAACAATTTAGAAGAGCCCTAGAACAACCTGGAACAAGTTTTTGAATTTTGGATTTCTAAAAAGGGGGGCCAGAGCAAGGATAATAAGATATTTTCATTTAAAGTGTTTTTTGGGCTTAAAATGTGCAATTTTCAATATTTTTGCATGATTCTTTGGAACAACTGGATTTGAGTGATTCTGCACTTGGAACAAGTTTTAGATTTTGGAGTTTTGCAAAAAGGGGGGCGGGGGAGCATTTTAATGAAATTTTTCATACTAAAAATCAATTTTATGAAACGAAAGCTTGGAACAATTTAGAAGAGCCCTAGAACAACCTGGAAAAAGTTTTTGAATTTTGGATTTCTAAAAAGGGGGGCCAGAGCAAGGATAATAAGATATTTTCATTTAAAGTGTTTTTTGGGCTTAAAATGTGCAATTTTCAATATTTTTGCATGATTCTTTGGAACAATTGGATTTGAGTGATTCTGCACTTGGAACAAGTTTTAGATTTTGGAGTTTTGGAAAAAGGGGGGCGGGGGAGCATTTTAATGAAATTTTTCATGCTAAAAATCAATTTTATGAAACGAAAGCTTGGAACAATTTAGAAGAGCCCTAGAACAACCTGGAACAAGTTTTTGAATTTTGGATTTCTAAAAAGGGGGGCCAGAGCAAGGATAATAAGATATTTTCATTTAAAGTGTTTTTTGGGCTTAAAATGTGCAATTTTCAATATTTTTGCATGATTCTTTGGAACAATTGGATTTGAGTGATTCTGCACTTGGAACAAGTTTTAGATTTTGGAGTTTTGAAAGCTTGGAACAATTTAGAAGAGCCCTAGAACAACCTGGAACAAGTTTTTGAATTTTGGATTTCTAAAAGGTTGGGCCAAAATTGAAGTTTTATGTAATATCGTAAAAATCTGTATGTCTTTTTTAGGACTTTCTTTGATTATTTTTATAACTCAATGAGTTTGTTTTTAATTTTCATTAAGTGGATAATCTTTTTTTTCGATTTCGGAAAAACGAAGAGAATTGGGGTAGCATTAAAAATATTTTTTTATTCTAAATTTTTATTTCAAAATTTTAGATTGGACTGTTTTAGAAGAACACTTCGATAACGAGGAAGTATAAAAATAATTTTTTTTCTGGGTGGGGGGCTCAGAACACACATTTTCATTTAATATCGTAAGTAAATATGCTTTGTTTGAAAATCTTTTATTTTTGTTTGTCAATGTTTTTTTTTTTTAAATTAAGATATATGGTTTACTTTGCAGAAACAGAATGTTTATGTTTGATTCCAAATTTTGTAATAATTAGAATGTTTTTATTTAGGTTTTTTTTTAATAATTATTTTTTGTTGAAGATTTTACCTTGGGGCAATGTAGAGAAGACCTAATACAATGTTAGGAAATTTCTTTGCTGTCTGAGTTTGAAAAAGGAGGTGCGAAATAAAGATTTTCGTTTAATATCGTAAATAGCGTTTTTCGTTTTTAAAATCTTTTATTGCGGATATTTTTTGATGAAATCTTGGAACAATGAGGTTTGGTAAGATACCTATTTGAAATACATTTCTTCCGGAATTTTTGAAATGGGGGGAGGGGGTTGGGGAAGTGTTTTTTGAAAATATGTGCATTAAAAATTTATTTTAAAGAAACAGGATTTTAATGTCGATTAGATAATTGCTAAAGAAATCTGAAACAAGTATTTAATTTTTAAAATTTTGAAAGGGGAGCACTGGGGAGCAAAAAATGTGCTTTATTCGTTTTTGTTATGTTAAACCTTTAAATATTTATATTTTTATATGAAACTTTGGTACACTTAAGACAAATTAGTGTTTGACCCGGAACAACTTTTGGATTTTTGATTTTTCAAAAAGGGGGGCTAATGGAGTTTTTTAAAAATTAGAAAATTTGCAGATTTTTTTTAAAGTTAGTTTTTAAACTGATAATATTAAGCTAGACTCAGAATATTTTTTCAACAGATGCATTTACCATCAAGTTTTCTATAACAAATGATTTAAAAAAAAAAATAAAATTTTGGGGGCCCGTTTTTGGGATTTTTGAAAAAAAGTTTTGAAGGCTTTATCTTTAAAAATACAAGCACTACAACTTTAATTGTTTGGAACAATGGTTAGAACACTTTTCTAAACCCGAAAAAAATTTCAAAACCAAGAATTTCGAAAAAAGGGGGGCTAGAATTTTTTCGAATTTTGCTCATAACTTTCGAAATTTTGAACATAGGAGTCCAAAAACTTGGAACAATGTTCAGAACAACTAGAACAACCTGGAACAACTTTCAAAAATTTGATTTTCAAAAAAAGGGGGGCTAGGTCAAAAACGGTTTTTTGGGTCTAAAACCCCCATTTTTGAATATTTTTCAAAAAAACTTTGGAACAATGCGGAACAAATCGGGCACAACCTGGAACAAGTTTCAAAAATACCAAATTCCAAAAAAGGGGGGCTAACTTCACACACTCGATTAACCATATCAAATGCCTTTGAGAAGTCCAGTAAGACAAGAAAAGTAACATGATCTTCGTCTAATTGCCCCTTTATGTCTTCTACTACATTCAAAAGTGCGGTGGTACAACCTTTGTATATATATTTCTATAGTACTCTCATGAAGAGGAACGAACGGGGCGCTACCTGGTGAACCGAAACAGTACTAATTATCGGAGAGTATTGGAGAGTTGAGGACAGGTGGGAAAACTAGAGAAAGAGGAATAATTATTAAGGTTAAAGAATAATAGAAGATAGAGAACAACATATACAGGATTTATGGGGGTTAAAGGGAGACAAGAAAAAAACTATTTTGTGTCGTTTGCTTTATTATTTCCTATACAAAACAGTTTTTTTGCTCTGTGCATAGAGAGGAAAGAAGATTTGATTTTTTTTTTTCCGTTGAGCACAAAACTTATTTGAACGCAAATTTGAATGTAAAAATATAACATGGTTACCACTTAAAAAAATATTCTCAATACATACCAATATTTTAAATTTTTTTTATAGTTAGCTATTTTCGTTACAATTTAAGTAAGGATGTATAAAGTATTGTATTTACTTACACTTAATAAAAATAAAAATTTCAAAATGGAATTTTTAGAAAATCGAGTGAATTTTAAAAAATTCATTGAAAAATTCAAATAAAAACTTTAAAATGGAATTTTTAGAAATTCACGTGAATTTTGAAAATTTCAATGAAAATTTCAAATAAAAATTTCAAAATGGAATTTTTAGAAATTCACGTGAATTTGGAAAATTTCAATGTAAAATTCAAATAAGAATTTCAGAATGGAATTTTTAGAAATTCACGTGAATTTTGAAAAATTTCATTGTAAAATTCAAATGAAATTTAAATACTAATCAAAATTGAGTTTTTGAATTTATATGTATGTATGTATTTTTTAATATTAGTTTACATTCAATTTGGGGGGAAATAGGCCCCCTCATACAATTTGGTTTTTGTCTTGATACAAGATAAATGTTTTACACATTTGCCGAATGTAATGCGAATCGCCGTATTTACACTTCGAAGTTCATTGAAAACCTTTTTATATTTCCAGTGAAATTGTAAAATAAATTTTTAAGTTTAATTTTACTGTTTATTTTAAAACCAATAATTTTTGAAAATTTTGTAAGACTCAAAATTTTCAAAAAAAATGTTTGACTTAAAAAAACGACACATTTGGTTTTTTTTATATATATTTTCTTTTTCATATTTTGAAAATTGATTTTTCTATTTGTATATGTAATATCATTTCGACTTAAAAGGATTTCCTCTATACAAATTTTGATAAAATCAGATAAGTCGTTAACGAGAAAGTAGAAAAATTAAAAATAGTAATTCCTATAATTTTTTTCTCAAAAATTAAAAAAAAAATTAATTTTAATAAAATCAATTTTAATGACATAGAACACGAAAAAATATGTTTGTCATTAAATTTATTTTTTTTTAATTATTAATTTTTTACAAAATTTTTGACTTTTGCAAAAATTTGGACTTTTTTCAAATATTTTGACTTTTTTTTAATCTACCATTTTTTTCAAAATTTTTGACTTTTTCATATTTTTTTTAACTATTTTTAAAAGTTTTCAAAATTTTTGAGTTTTTTCGAAATGTTGACTTTTTTCAAAATTTTGGACTTTTTTCAAATATTCTGACTTTGACTCTTTGAAATTTATCATTATTTTTCAAATATTTTGACTTTTTGAAAATTTTCCACTTTTTTTATGTTTTTTCAAAATTTCTGACTTTTTGACTTTGACTCTTTTCAATTTTTTTTAATTTTTTTTTCAAAATGTTTGTATTTTTGACTTTTTTCAAAAATATTCACTTACGAGTGATATCTTACCATGAAAAAATATATTATGTAAAATAGTAGATTGTACTTATTTAGTACGGTAATAATTTGAATCAATGTTGTTTCAAAGAAGATGTTAAGTAATTCAAAATAAAAAATTGAAACTTTTTATTTTAAAATTTTTCTGATTTCTTTTTTACAAAAGTGGTCTATACCCTATACAATGTTTAAAAAATTACGATTTTTTTCATGTTTAAAAATTCCTAAAAAATATGTACAATTGTACATACCTATAGGTATCAAAAATAAAAAATTATTTAAACTTTAATAAATAAGCCTCTTTACTACATAACACCTACCTACCTACCTACCGTACATACCTACAATCCTATTTTCCTATTTTCAATATTTCTTAAACTAAATAAATATAGCATAAGCATACTCAAAATATCACAACGTTGCTAGACGTTCAATTTTAGTGAAATGTAACAACGTTGCTTTTTCTAATAATTCAAACTCCTACCGAATGCTTTAAAAAAAAATAAACTTACATATGTATTCTCTATGAAAACCTACATACTTACAATATAACAAAACCGTTGAATAAATCCATGCAACACACATTTTTTTTGTTTTTCTCTTCTTTATTTTCGGCGTTGCCACGACACAAACAGCTGATTCAACTATCTCTCTTACTCCCTTTATTTATGACCGAATTAAAATAATACATTTCTCTCTGTCTTACTACTTGTTCTGAATTCTTCTCCCTACCCTATTATAAAGTCTCCACTGCTTATTTTTGGCTACGACAGCGCCACCGATAGAGCCGAAACAGTACCAAAAATATGTGTTCCATGAGACTACTATAGGGTTTATATTTAGTGGCAGTAGATTTAATTTTTGCGAAAAGTGCTTACTGCTATCGCAACAAAGTGGCATCCCTGCTCGTAGTTGTAATGAACAACAGTCGTCTTTTAGATAAACATATTCAGTCGTATTTATTAGATTTTTGGCTACTTAGACAGTGTCTAACTATTTTCAAATTGGTGGAAATATGCTTTATTTAATAAAAATAAATGTCACATTATTCACGGTTAAGACAATCTACTCTTGTGTCTAAGTTAGGCAGCTATAAGACAACAATAAACAAGGTTTTAGAACATATTTTTCAAAGTTGGACAGTTGTCTAAAGTTAGACAACGTTTATAAATAAGACCCATTGAGTTCGAGAGAAATAATAAATAACAAATTTGTTGAATTAATAGTGGATATTTTGGTTAAATGCATCTACTTGATGGGTTATGGGTAGGCTGACCAGACGTCCTATTTAAAGAGGACAAGTCCTCTTTTTCTCCTAAGAAACTTTTGTCCGGTATATTTTTGAAAAATAAACGATTTGTCCTCTTTTTTTTAGGTTATATTTTAATTTTCAATTTTCTGCGACAATCAGAAATGTATGTTGGTTGAACATGGTCACATGGTCTTAAAAGCAATAAAATGAACGGAAATAAGCTAAGTACAGGCGATTGTCAGATCTTCCAATATTGTCAGAACTGTCAATGGTCTGACAATAGCTGACAATTTGCTGACAATTGACATATTTCTTACAATGAAAAATTGTCCGTTCACACGGTTGGTAGATTTCATTCAAAAGTCTGACAAAGTGACAATTTGATTGTCAGCTCTTGTCTGACAATTTTCGGACAATAATATAGCTGAAAAAATTGTCAGCTTGAAAATTTTGTGTTCTGTTCCATTGTTAGATTTTGTATCTATTTTTATTCAGAAATGCGACAAAAAATCAACAACATGCAAAAAAGAATTTATAAAAAGACAAATGGCGGCCGAGCATGAGCACTTAATTTATTCCGAATAAAACTACACAACACAAGGAATTGATATAAAATGTAATTGAAGTGAACTGAATAAATAAACTCAAAAAGCAAATATTTATAAAGCAATATATGTAGATATTTTCTTTTTGAGTTTTTTTATTCAGTTGTGCAAAAACTAAAAATTTCCAACACAAATGTTTTTTTTATCTCTTATCTCTCATTGACATTTCGAACAATGAAGAAATTGTCAGCAATTGTAAGATGTTTTCAATGAAAACATGTGACAATGACCAATGAGTCTGACAATGTCCTAATCGTCTGACAATGATAAAATTGTGTGTTCAGACGATTGTAAGATACCTGACAATTTTTTGCCAGATTGTCGTCTGATAATGACCTGACAATGACGTTTCTGACAATATTGTCAGACAAAATTGTGTGTTCAGACGATTGTAAGACATTTGGGACAGTTTTTTCACTGACAGATCTGACAATATTGTAAAATCTGACAATCGTCTGTACTTACATAGCTATAGATTGTCGATTCATTTTTTAAATTTAAAAATTAAAGAGCCCCAAAGTCAGAGACAATAAATACATCATAAGTGAAGGTTCTTTATTTGGTATAAAATGTGTAGCCTGATTATAGTAAGAGAATTTATGATGAAAAGTGTCTCTCATGTCTGAAAAGGCTTTATTTTTTCCATCCAGTATATTAAGATTAAAGTCTCCACAAAGCACAATGCTTGGATAACATGGCGATAGTTCATCGAGCCAATCATGAATATGGGCATGGTGCGCTCTATATTTGGAGCCATATACAAGCAACAAAATAACAATTTTTCACTATTTTGTTTTATCTCAATAAAAATGTATTCTAGAAAATCATGCTCAACTTGTGCTGCGATGTGCCGTATTTAAAAAAAATCGTACTAAGCGTATGGTTTTTGTTTTTAAATGCTATTCATTTTTGATTTAAAAAAAAAAAAAATAATTGTGCTGTATTGTGCTCAGCTTGAACAATAAAATATGTGCGTGCAGTAAGCACCGCCATTTTTCGCCATTCTCAACATTTAACTGAATTTGTGTCTAATATGACTGGGTTATAATGTTTGGAGAAAAGAATAAATGCCAATAAGTACTTAAAAGAAAAACAGATATTACTTCATAATTCGCCGAAAAATAATTTTTATTTCCGAATGAATATTTCACAAAATTAAATTTTATTGAATATTCTAGATAAAATAATTTTTTTTAGTTTGTCTACTTGATTTGTTCCTCCACTCACCGATTCAACAATAGGTTGTCTTCGTCGATTTTTTAGCTTATACCTTTGAGCTTTTGCAATTCGTGTTTTGTAGACTTATGGATTTAATTGCAGCAAGAACGTGTAATATGTAAAAATAGCTTGAAGTATCTGAAAAAAGAATAAAAAACATTTTCTTCTTAAAAGTGTATAAAATAAAGCTTGGTGAATCTAATTAAATTACTTTATTTTCAAGAGAGCCCAAAGGAGAACAGACTTGTATGGAAGCTACCTACTTCAAAAATGCATGAAATTGAAAATGTAATATACAGTCTGAAGGATATTTATAATATAAAAAAGCAGGTATAACATTATTAGTAAGTACAATTACCATACTATCTATATTGAAAGCATCTTAAATAAAACTATACCTAAACACTTCACATGCTCTGTTACCGCACTTAATTTCGCTTCCTATCATTAATTTCAAAAATGTCCATTCTCCTTTAATTTTTAATAATTTACCATACAAAAGAATTGTTTTTTTTTATAGATGATATTATGTAGGTACATATTATTTATACTAGCAGACCCGTGCGTGTTTCTTCGCGAAATACCCATAACTTATGTATATTATATAATTAAAAAAAAGTTTATATGCCTAAGTTTTAAGAAAAAAATCAATCCCCTTTTTTATAAAAAATAATTTGTTTGTAAGTATGTTAGGTATGAACCTACCGACAGACGGACAGAATCTTTACACCCCCTTTTTTTCTTTTCTTTATCATCGTAATGACAAAGGGAAGATGCAACTCAAAGTGCAGCGGCTACAAGCAGAGGCAGTGCACCTCCATTGCAAGTGGCAGCTGGCACCAAAGCCAAAGAAGGCGTAGATGATGGGAAGTTACCATCTTCGAATACCTCCAAATTACCACCAAAGAAGCCATCGAACCGACAAAGCCGAAAAAACTTCCCACTTCCAGAACTAGGTAAGCCAAGTGCTCTGGATGACCCACTCAGGAAAGGGTTAAGTGGAGCTGGTACGTAATGGTACTTCCGATTCCTCGCAAAGGGGATGTCCCCGCAGGAAGCTAGGCAAAAGGTGGATGAATGGAAAGATGCACTGAGAAGTGATCCAGCATGCCTGGGCCAGGGTAAGAGGAAAAGTAGCCAGATAACTCCTCCCCAAAGGCAAGAAGCCAAGAAACCCAGGACAACGGCGACATCTTCTGCTGCATCAAACAGCTTGAAGTCAAAACCAGTCGAGCATATGCTGTCTTATGCGAATGCGGCCTTGAGCGTCAGAGTTGCTGTTCTGCCTAGAGACTACCCTCAGGTCACCCTGAATGCCGAAGAGTTATCGGCACTTGAAGAAGCTAGAGGCTCTAATTGAAGAAGTATCTCTCGGCTGGAAGCACAAACTAAAGTTCAACGGTTTGCACTTCGAACAGGTCTGCTCTTAGTCGATTGCGCTGGAACAGAAACAGCAAGTTGGCTAAGGGAAAGTGCACCGAAATTGAGCACTTGGAAGGGTATCTAGTTGACCACATGCAAGGGTGACGAAATCCCCAAGATGCATACAATAACGATATTCTTGCCAAGAAGTATGGGGCAAGATGACAAAAAATCTTTGGCACTGATTCCAGCCCAAAACGAGGGATTAAATGTCCAGGCCTGGAAAGTCGTAAAAAGTAAAGCTGAGGGTAGATGCCAACTGCTGGTAATTAATATCGACGCCAAGTCTATGGAGACCAAGGAGCCAAAAGAAATAGTTTTACAACTTTCTGTGAGGGCATATGCTCAACCCCTGTTGCGGCAAGACTTCATAAAGCTCTTGCAAAAGAGAAGACAATAACATCATTAGCACTTCGCTACAATGATGGGAACTTCACAGAAAATGAAGAGCAGAGGTCCACTCTGTTACTTAACACACACTTTCCAGGCAGTATACCTTTAGAAGGTAATTCAGTAGAGAGCATACCTCTCAAACCTAAAAGAGAAGACTGGAAGATAGCTGTAACTATCTGTTCAAGTAGAAGAATAGAGTGGGCAATTAGTACCTTCCAACCTTTTAAGTCACTAGGGATAGATGGCATCTTCCCAGCCCTCCTTCAAAAGGGGAAAGAAGTTATTATGCCCTATCTTATTAGTATACTTCGAAGTAGCATTGCCCTTGGGTATATACCAAGCCTATGGAGAAGAGCTAAAGTAATCTTCATTCCCAAAATTGGGAAAAAGGATACAACCCATCCCAAGACTTTCTGGCCAATTAGCTTAACATTCTTTATACTGAAACTTTGGAAAAATTATCGATAACTTCATAATATCAGAAGTTCTAATAGAGAGGCCTCTTAATCTGCGACAACATACCTATAGGGCGGGTAGGTCCACAGAAACTGCCCTGTTCGAGCTTACTAATACCTTACAAAAAGCATTAGACGCAAAGGAAACAGAATTAGCTGCCTTCCTAGATATAGAAGGAGCGTTTGACAACACCTCCCATGATGCAGTTAACACAGCCCTAGTAAGGAAGTGTGTCCCCATCACCATAACCAGATGGATTAATGAAATGCTAGGTACTAGAACAGCAGAGACACAAACAGGTTCAAATGTACAGAAAATCATCACTACAAGAGGATATCCTCAGGGATGGGTACTATCACCCAAGGCATACGCTGTATTGGTTTCGCCGATGATATAGTAATTATAGCCTTAGGAAAGTTCGAAGAAACTCTCTGTGATATAATCCAAAGAGGACTAATAACAACTAGGAAATGGTGTCTATCTGTAGGACTATCAATTAACCCTACTAGGACGACAATCATACCATTTACCAAGAAAAGACTTCTACCGCGCATGAAGCCTATTCGATTAGCTGGCGAGGTAATCGAAACCAAGAGAGAGGTAAAATATTTAGGAATTACACTAGATAGCAAACTCCTCTGGAAAAAGCACGTAGAAACAACAGTTGGGAAAGCCACACAGACCTTAATGATATGCAGGAGACTTGCAGGCAAATCATGGGGTTGCAAACCAGACATCCTCAGATGGATGTACACCATGATGGTAAGACCCATCATTACCTATGGTGCAGTTGTATGGCATAATAGAACCGATTTACTAACAACTAAGAAAGCGCTAGACAACAAAGGTCAAAGAGTTCTAGATGCTACAATAAACACCTGCCTATGCTATGCCAATCAAGTTTTTGGTTTTCAATTTATCGAAGAATTCGAAATAGTCCAGCGTTTCTTCTTCAAGAGAATCTTTAGACTACCATCGATAACACCAACTTATGCTTTGCATGTCGAGTCAGGAGTTCCACAAATATATTTTAAGAATTTGAAGGCGAATGCGGACTACATTATTAGGGTTATGCAAAGGTCTACAGATAATCTGCAACAGCAAATAATAAAGCATGCGTTGCGATATGGATTAACGCCATTTAAGAAATGGTTTGGTATTGCAAGCATCCACGGGGTGGTTCTGGACTTGTCTGTTCAATCAGTTGATAGTTGGCGAAATGAATTCTACAAGTGTATTGCGAAAGAAGATGATTTTATCCCCAATGTATTCATAGTGCCCAGATGTCATCAAGTCGACTAATTTACAGAGAACTGAATCACTCCTTGGGTGCTGGCAACTAATTTGCCAATGTGTTTTCACCTTATCAAATCAGTTTAATTTTCAAGGCGAGAGTTGAAATATTGGATCTGAACTATAAGCCACACACACAAGATATTTCAGCTATATGTAATCTCTGTAATAGAAATGAAAACGAAGATATCTATCACTTTCTAGCTGTATGCCCAATTCTGCAAGAATTGCGCAGATTGTATTTTGCAAAGAGTTCTTTATCTCGATTTGAGGCTATAGATATTTTGAATGGTAAATGTAAAAACGGTTGGAGGATCCTTTTTAAATACTACGATCATGCCTTTAAATACATAATATGTGTAAATATTTAAATTATGTCTTAAAATACAAAAAAAATTCAAATTTATGTTTCTAATTCAGTCCCAAATAAGTAATTTTGTACCTGGTTTTAAATATGCTAACTTTCTAAATATTAAACAAATATAAGAATTTGTCAATTATTTCGGCAGACTGCATTTTATGCCATTGTTCTATTTTCTTTTATACTCTGTTTTATTGTTATCTTATATTTCTTAAATAAAGAATTTTATAATAATAATAATAATAATAATAATAATAATAATAATAATAATAATAATAATAATAATAATAATAATAATAATAATAATAATAATAATAATAATAATAATAATAATAATAATAATAATAATAATAATAATAATAATAATAATTATTTTTTTTTTTTTTTAATTTTGGAGGGATGCGTTACGCATCATAAAGAGGTATCCATACCTCTCCGTGTGCCGGACTCTCCAAGGGATTTCAACCTTAGCATACCGGCTAAACCTCCAAAAGAGTCTCGATGATCACCCCCTCGGGACTACTTCCGTATTACTTCAAGGGGGAGGTCCTGTTTAAGTTGCGGGTTCTGTTTCTTCAAGAACTGGCTCTTCCCTTTTTTTCGTTTTCAATATCTGGGCCAGGTACGAACTTATTTGTTTCCATAGCTCTTCGTTCTCAAGCATCTTCGTGATGATGTTTTCCTGGTTTAGTTCGCCAATGTTCCTTTGTAGGTCCTGGCGGAGGGTTTCCCATCTGCTGCACTCAAAGATGGAGTGGTAGACATCATCTTAGTTAGAGTCTCCGTACTGGCAGAAGGGAGTTCTTGCTTTGCCTATTTTATATAGGAAGGCGTTAAAGTGCCCGGTGTCCGGTGAGGAACTGCGTTACGTAATAGTTCACCTCACCGTGTTTCCCGGTTATTCCATTCCCCTATGTCTCCGATAAGTCTCGCTGTCCAGCGTCCTCTACTTTCAGACTCCCACCTTTCATGCCATTTCTGTTGTGTTAGCGCCTTTGCTTCCGCAGTTGCCGCCTCGGTTCCGATTTCCGTTCTCTTTTCGTACACGTACTTTCGTTCTGCTGCCCGAAGGTCTATTGGCGTTACTCCTGCAACTACTAGGGCGGCTGGCTCCGACACCGTACGGTAGGAGCTGGCCACCCGTAAGGCTCCGCGTCTCTGTACTGCTGCCATCTGTTTTCGATACTTTTCTTGTCGTAGTGCATCGGCCCAGATCTCACTTCCATACAGAAGAATAGAGTGCGTTGTCGCCATGAGTAATTTTCGCTTGCTTGCCGAAGGTCCGCCTGTGTTTGCCATAAGCCTGCTTAAGGACGCTGTCACCTTTGATGCTCGATCCGCTGCTTTCTTTATTTGTTGCCAGTAAGAAAGTTTAGAGTCGAGGGAAAGTCCTAGATATTTGATGGCTTTGCTGCTTCTGATTACTTCGGATCCAACCTGGAAATCAATGCGCGTAGGTATCCTCTTTCTGGTTAGCAGAACTATTTCTGTTTTTTCCTTTGCTAGGCTGAGGCCATGTTCGCTCATCCACAATGGTACTCGGCGCATGACCTGGTTAAGTTTCCATTGAGCACTTTCTGGATCTTTTGCTGTAATCACAGCCGCAATATCATCGGCATACCCAACAAGAAAACAGTCTTCCGGCATGTCCATACAAAGGATGCCATTATATGAGATGTTCCAGAGGTCAGGTCCCAGAATTGATCATTGAGCTGCTCCGGAGTTTATCTTCTTCTTTTTCTGGCCGTCTGTGGTATGGTAGATCAACTCTCGGTCTTTAAGGTAGTCCCTGATGATTCGTAGGAGGTATCCAGGAATATTGAACGTGTTTTCAAGTTCATGTAGCATGTCACTCCATCTGGCAGAATTGAAGGCATTTCTGACATCTAGAGTTGCTAGAAGAACTATCTTCCTTGAGAAGTGGTTTCCTCGTTGTGCCATGTGGGTAGCTTTTATTACTTCTTCGATCGCTCCGATTGTAGATCGTCCCTTCCTGAAACCGTGTTGCCTTTCGGATAGGTCTCCTGCTCTTTGAACTGCAGCTACGAGTCGTAGTTTTATCATCTTCTCTAGTAGCTTTCCAGTCGTATCAAGCATGCACAAGGGTCTGTACGCTGAAGGGGTATTTGGATCACCCTTGCCTTTACTAATGAGCACTAAACGCTGTATTTTCCAGCTCTTGGGGAAAATTCCTTCTTCTAGGCAACGATTAAACATTTTCAGCAGTAGTTAGGGACACGTTTTAAAATTTCTACTGGTATTCCATCAGGGCCAGGAGCTTTCTTTTTCTGAAGTGACTTTACAGCTTCTTCAAGTTCTTCCTCGTTAAAGGGTGGTATGTCTAGCTCGTGGGTCAAAGAGGTATCGGGTGGTCTATCGGAATGAGCTGGAAAGAGTGCATTCACGATCCGTTCCATTATTTCTGCGTTGAGAGCTGGATTTGATGCTTGTGCTCCGAGTTTCCGCATGACAAGTTTGTATCCTAGTCCCCAAGGGTCCCTGTCAATATCGTTACGCATAGCGTTGCCATGCGTCCTCTTTTTGGAGGGCATGTCCTCTTTTTAACCCCGGCGCGGAACGTCCTTCAACGTTTTAAGAAATTGTCCTCTTTTTCCCCATCCAACTAATTTTGAAAATAAAAAAACATCATCGAACTCCGTATTTAAAAAAAAAAACGATCCAATACAAATCTGATACTTACTTTAGATGGCGCTCACAGTCCAGGATGGACTACGGCCTCAACCAACAAGCCTCTCCAGCCAGCTCGGTCCCTAGCTAGCTGCCTCCAGTTACGCACTCCAAGTTGGTTGAGATCGTTCTCCACTTGTGTGCGCCACCTAAGGTGGGGTCTTCCTCTGCTGCGCAGACCGTCAGGGGTAGATTCGAAGACTCGTCGGGCTGGTGCGTTGGTGTCCATACGCTCCACGTGTCCCAGCCATCTCAGCCGCTGTATTTTCAGCTTTTTGACCAGGTCGACGTCGCTGTAAAGCCCGTAAAGCTCGTTGTTGAATCTTCTCCTCCATACTCCATCGATACAGACTGGACCGAAAATCACCCGAAGAATCTTCCTCTCAAAGCACCCAAGCAGATTCTCATCCGTTTTTGACAGGGTCCATGCTTCTGCCCCATATAGCAGGACCGGGATGATTAGGGTCTTATATAAGGTCTCCTTGGTTCTTTGAGAGAGGGCTTTACTACTCAAATGCCTTCTTAGCCCGAAGAAACAGCGATTGGCAAGAGTAATTCTTCGTTTGATCTCTGCACTGATGTCATTATGCGTTGTAATAGTGGATCCCAGGTAGACAAAGTCCTTGACGACATCGAAGTTGTACCTATCCATCGTGACGTTTTGCCCGAGTCGACGATGTTGAGATTCCTTTCTCGATGACAGCATATACTTCGTCTTGTCCTCATTAACAGCCAAACCCATTTTTGCCGCCTCCGATTCAATACTTGCAAACGCGCCGGTAACAGCTCGCTTCGTTCTTCCAATGATGTCAATATCATCTGCGTAAGCAAGTAGTTGAACAGACTTTTGAAAAACTGTACCTCTGTTGTTGACTTGCGAGTTGCGTACAATTGCTTTAAGAACGATGTTAAACAGGTTGCATGATAGCGCGTCGCCTTGTCTCAAACCTTTCTCGACTTCAAAGGGTTCGGTGGTGTTCTTACCGACTTTGACGGAGCAGCGAGATTTCTCCATTGTCATCCTGCACAAGCGGACGAGTTTGGCAGGGATGCCGAGATGCAACATGGCTCTGTAGAGCTCTTCTCTATCTACGCTATCATACGCGACTTTGAAATCGATAAAGAGATGGTGTGTATCGATTTGAAACTCCTGGGTTTTTTCCAAAATCTGTCGTAGTGTGAACATTTGATCGACGATTGATTTGCCGGGTCTAAAACCACACTGATAGGGGCCGATCAGATCGTTTACATACGGTTTTAAACGATCACACAGTACAGATGACAGAATTTTATATGCGACGTTAAGGAGACTTATACCTCTGTAGTTGGCACAGGTCAGGGCATCTCCTTTCTTGTGGATGGGGCACACTATACCGAGGTTCCATTCATCGGGCATACTTTCATCCGACCAAATTTTGGAGATAAGTTGGTGTATGCTCCCTACCAAGTCATCTCCCCCTGCTTTGAATAGCTCGGCTATACAAATACAAATCTGATAGAAAACATAAAATAAACAGATCTTACTTTGACTCCCATGTGTAAACCCTTTAATCTTTAAATGTCAAACTGCAAAATTTAATTGAACGCTCCCATTTGTTCAGCTTTATTTTAATTTGTTTGGTTTTTCCCCCTTTCACCAGGAAAATAAATGAATATTGTATCTGTTGTTGGTAAGTTGCAAAAAAACCAAAATTTATTTTGTTTAATATTGTTTAATATTTTTACAGGATTATTTCAAAAAGAAAGTGCTTAATTAATGATGATCTGCAAAAAAATATCCTTCATTTAGAAAAGGAAGAAATGATTCCGAAGTAGATTGCACAGTTTGTAACTCTAAGATTTCCATTGCAAGCAAAGGAAAATACGCGATCGAGGACCACATAACATCTCTAAAGTACTCCAATAACATAAGAAGTTCATCGGGTACATAAAGAGTTTTGGAAACTTTCGTTTTAAAAAAATCAACACAAAAACATATTCAGGCTACCGAAGCAACAATTTCCTTTCACACTGTATGTCATCAACAATCGTTAAATTCTCTTGATTGTACCACTAAGTTAAACAAAAAAATGTTTTTCGACTCGGATTTGTGTAAAGGAATCTCACGCGCCAGGACAAAGGCCACTGCAATAGTCACCAGTGTAATCGCTCCCCTATCTATCTCTAAAGTCTTATCACATTTAAAAGTCATCAACTTCATAAGCGTCCAGACCGATGCCAGCAATCATTTGGCCTTAAAAATGTTTCCAGTTGTTATAAGGTATTTTGATTATAACAATGAAGGTATCAATTGTAAGATACTAGATCTTGTATTTGAGAAAGATGAAAAATCAAAGACAATATTTCAATTAATTTTAAATACACTTACTAAAAATAATATCTTGGCGAAATGCATAGGGTTCTGCGGTGACAATTGTAACACAAACTTCGGGGGAAGAAATAGACTTGGAAAAAATAATGTTTTCGCAAAATTAAAATCTGAAGTCAATGAAAATATTATTGGTGTTGGATGTCCACCACATGTCCTTAACAACGCGGTTTGTCATGGCTGCGATACTTTACCAGTAGACATAGATATAATTATTGTGAAAACATTCAATTATTTTTCAATATACACTGTTCGAACAGAACAACTAAAAGAGTTTGCCGAATTTCTGGAGACCGAGTATAAGCAACTACTCTACCACTCAAAAACTAGATGGCTTTCACTTTATCCCGCAATTGAGCGCATGTTGCTGATTTTTGAACCGCTTAAGTCTTTTTTTTCTTCGATCAGCAACCCTCCACAAATTTTGTTAAAGTTTTTCAATGACGATATGAGTGAAGCTTATCTATTTTTAGTTCACTCTTTAATGTCTGTTTTTCACAATAATATTCAGAAAATTGAAAAGCAAGATATTTCAAATATTGAAACAATGTCTATATTACAAGAAATAGTGAACAATTTAACGGAAAGAATATCAAATAAATTTACTCCACTGAAAATACGAACAATTTTAAAGAAACTTACTGAGGATGGTTTTGAAGACAGGGTCCAGAATTTCGATTTAGAAAGGAAAAAACTTTATATAGGTAGTGTTACTTTTGCATACATTGAATCATGGTTGCTTCCTTTTGAAGAGTTTAAAGTTTTTTCTTGGATGCAATTCAACGATAACAATATTACTTGGGATTCTGTAGAGCCATCCTTAGTTTATGTTCAAGAAAAAGGAGTACACATTGATGATACTAAATTGTTCAATCAGTTTTGTATTCTAAAGCGATTCATGGATGCAGAAATCGAACAGGAAACAAATATTAACACTAAGTGGGTTATTTTTTTAAAAAGTTGTGGATGCGAAGAACTTTACTCGGAGCTTATCAAAGTAGCTCAACTCTATTCTAATCCGGGTCACAACGCGGACTTTGAAAGAGTGTTCTCATTAATAAACTCACAATGGACAAAGGAGAGAAATAGACTATTACCCGAAACTATTAAGGGTATAATTTTAACTAAATTTATTTACAATAACCTAAGCTGTGAGTCATTTTATGACCATATATTTAATGGCAATGATGAAATCTTGAAAAAAATTCAATCTGAAGATAAATATAAAAAGACTTAAAAATATTAAAAACATGTACTTTATTAGATGTTCCTTTTAACTATAAGTTATTTATTTTTTGTATTTTAATTTAAGTTATTTTAAAAATGAAATACATATATTTCTGTTTGAGTTCATGGACCTAGTTTTTGTTTTCATTTGGTCCTCTTTTTTAAGGTAGATGATGTCCTCCAAAGTCCGGGATTTTAAAACATTTTGTCCTAGGTTAGCTTAAACAGCCATGGCAACCCTAGTTACGCTGCCGTTCCCATTTTTGCTTCTTGCTGAGTTTGATTGCTCTTTTCAGTTCAGTTCTTTTGTTTCTAAAGTCTGCAAGATCTTCCTCTGATGGTTCGGTACTTCTTCTCCTTCCTCTGGTTACTCTTCGTAGGAGTTGGAGGCAGCTTCTGCGCAGTGAAGCTATTTTTTCTGTCCACCAGTAAACCGGGTTCCGGCCTCTGTTATTGCGTATGAGCTGCATCGTTGCTCCGGCAGTGACTTCTGCATTCCCTGTTATTTGGAGGACAGCTGATTTCCCTTCTTCTATCGTTGAGGCGAAAAGCTCTTCGTTGAGTCTGTTGAGACACCATTTCGGGGCTTGCGTCCGATTTTGAATCGGGTTTGTTTGGTTTCCCACTAGTTCGAAGACGATATATTGGTGATCGCTGCCAGTGTAGTCTTCAATGACTCTCCAATTTTTGATCATGGGTAAAACGTGATCAGATTCAAAGGTGATATCTGGGATGGTGCCAACGTTTCCAGGTTTCCTAAAGGTGGGAACGCTTCCTACATTTGCCACATTGAGGCCGCGTCTTGCAGCCATCTCGAGTATTTGCCTTCCTCGGGAGTCTGTAGTTGGCATACCCCACTCTTGTCCTCTGGCGTTGAAGTCTCCACCGACTAAGATATCTCCTTCAGCTTCACTTAGAAAGTCCTCTAGGTCTTCCAGTTTTTTGCGGAAATCTTCAATCCTGTCGTTTGGGGTGAAGTAAACGCTTACTATTGTCAGGTTTCCGGTCTTCACCCATACGAAGCTTCTTTCTGCTCCTTTTTTTTCGATTAGGAATTTCCTTGTATCAAGGATCCAAATAGCAGCAGTTTTGAGTGTGTCCGGTATCCAATTTGGTCCATCCTTATCGCAGTATTGTTCGCTTACGATGACAATTTCTGCTCGCAATTCCGTGATAAGTTTTGTCAGGAGGCTATCCGCCGTAAGGCTCCTGTGGACATTCACCTGGAGAATTATGGTCATTTTGAGGAGGCCTTTTTCGCCTGTTCAAGTGCTTTCATAAACACTTGGCAGTTTCCTGTGCCTGGCACGTGATTTAGGGATGGTGCGGTTTCCAGTCCTGCACAGAGGCAACATTTCGACGGGTTCTTACATTCCTTCTTTTTGTGGCCTTTCTCCCCGCAGTTGATACAAAGTCCTTAGCCCTTCCTGTCCACGCTGGTGCAGGACGATTGTTTGTGGCCGTATCCAAAGCATTTGAAGCAACGCGGAACTTTTGTCCTTCGCCTGATTCGACAGTATGTCCACCCAATCTTAATTGTATTGGCCTTTAGCATTTCTTGGGCGGGCCTAGCGTTTACCCTGATAATAGCCATCTTCAGAGATCTTTTGTTTTTACCGGTGACTCCTATCTCTATCTCTGTTATGAGGTCGGCAAATTTCCTTCGTATGGCTTCTTGGACTTCCTCCACCGTTGTTAGTTCGTCAAGGTCCCTGATTTCAAGTGTGATCTTCGGTTCGAGATCTTGGACTACGGCTTTTTCTCCTAGAATTTCCTTAAGAGAGTTTCCAAAGGCTGTCTTGTTTTTTTGTTTTCGCCCCGAGCTCTAGCAAGACATCTCCTTTCTTGGTTTCGTGTGTGATCTTCGGTTCGAGATCTTGGACTACGGCTTTTTCTCCTAGAATTTCCTTAAGAGAGTTTCCAAAGGCTGTCTTGTTTTTTTGTTTTCGCCCCGAGCTCTAGCAAGACATCTCCTTTCTTGGTTTCGCGAATTCTTTTCATTACTGTTTCTGTCTCGTCTGGGTTTGCCTTGTTCCGGATTTTCTTCAAGATCCCGGAGAAATTTTCGTTCCCCTTTGGCTTAATCAGGATTGCTTTTGGTCTTACTCTTCGTTGGTTCTGATTTTTGGGTTTCTTTTTGTTTTCCCTTGCTACTTTGTTCGGCTTCTCTCAGGCTCTGTCCTTCTGGACGGTGTGAACCGTCGCGATAACCTCGAGTTGACGAATTCGGCATGTTTCCTGGTTCTTTCTCTTCTGCCGTTTCTATCCGTTCTAATGCTACTACGGCCGCTGAGCAGCCTCGGGTGCCTAGTCTTTTTTTCTCTTTCAGACCACTTCATCTTGTCGAGGGACTCTTCCAGTGCAGCTATACCAGTTTTGATGTCCACACTTATATTCTTCTGTCTCATGCACGCCATCTTCATGTTTTCAAGGACATCCATGCACTTCTGCATCTCTTGCGAGAATACGTTCTTTTTATTTTCCTCCTCTATTTTGTCTCCATTGGTGTTTCTTGAGGCTGCCTTTTCATTTTCTCCTTCTGCCTGGGAGGCAATTCTTCCAGCTGGAGGTTTTTAGGCAGCGACTGTGGAGTACTAACTGCTGACGGCGGCGGCGTCCTATTCAGCCTGGAGGCCTTTTGGAAAGGATTGCTAGTTTCACTTGTAGCTTTTCTTCCCGCGGGAGTCAAGTGTGCCACTCCCGGGGTTCCAAAATCTATTAGGTTTGTGTTGCGGTCGTTTTGCTGCCTATGCCATCAGATCCAACTAGAAAGTCAATTTGCGTCGGGATCTTCTTCTTTGTTAGAAGGACTATCTCAGTTTTTTCTGTGGCCAGTGTCAAACCGTGTTCGTCCATCCAGAATTAAGTTCTTCTCATGACCTGGTTCAACTTTCTTTGTGCATTTTCAGTGTCTTTTGCCGTTATCACCGCAGCGATGTCGTCTGCGTACGCAAAAGGTAAACTGGAGTATTAAACCTTGTTTTAAGCGCGTCCAACATGTCGCTCCACCTGGCTGAATTAAAAGCGTTCCGAACATCCAGAGTTGCCAGCAAAACGATCTTTCTGGAGTAGTGGTTTCCCTGTTGGGCGATTTGGGCAGCCTTCACTACTTCTTCTATGGCTCGGATCGTTGAGCGGCCTTTCCTGAAGCCGTATTGCCTTTCTGACAGGTCGCCTGCTCTTTGTACTGATGCTGTGAGTCGGGGTTTCAGCATCTTCTCCAGGAGCTTTCCCGCTGTGTCCAGCATACAGAGAGGTCTGTATGCAGATGGGGAGTCCGCTCATCTAACGGGTTCAACTGTTTCCCGATCATTTTCTTCTTCTCTTTTTTTTCTTCTGAGAATTTGTTCTATGTAGCTACAGATTTTGTTCCAATTTTCGAGGTTTTGTAGCATCTTCTGCACTATGTTCTCCGGGGTGATTGCGCCAATGCTTATCTGCAGGTCTTGGCGAAGGCTTTCCCATCTGCTGGCGCTCTTGCCACTTCTGTTTCGTCAGCTGCTTAGCCTCTGTCGCTAGAAGATCAATGGGTGTCACTCCTGCGACTACAAGGACGGCTGGTTCCGACACCGTTCGGTAAGAGCTGGCCACACGTAGAGCTCCGCATCTTTGCACTGCCGCCATCTGTTTCCGGTACTTTTCCTGGAGTGTGTTGTCGCCATCAGTAACCTTCGCTTGCTGGCCGTTGGTCCCTCACATTTGCCATCAGTCTGCTCAGTGATGCATTTGTTTTTGAGGCTCTTTCCGTTGCTGCCTTTATTTGTTGCCAGTAGGTTAGCTTTGTGTCGAGCCTCATTCCCAAGTACTTCACCGCGACGCTGCTTCTTATAACTTCGGCCCCGATTTGGAAATCGATTTGAGTGGGAATCCTCTTCCTCGTCAGAATGACTATCTCAGTTTTCTCTGCGGCTAGGCTGAGTCCATGCTCTTCCATCCACGAGTTTTCTTGTCGCATTACCTGATTTAGTTTTCTTTGCGCGCTATCGGTGTCTCGTGCCGTAATCACCGCGGTGATGTCATCAGCGTACCCAACCAGAAAGGTGTCGTCAGGCATCTCCATGCGAAGGATATCGTCGTAAGAGATGTTCCAGAGGTCTGGTCCTAAGATTGACCCCTGCGCTGCGCCAGATGTTACCTCCTTTCTTCGCGGGCCCTCTGCGGTCTCGTAGAGCAGCTCTCGATCCCTGAGATATTCCTTCACAATCCGCAGGAGATATGCTGGAATCTCCGTTCGAGCGCGTCCAGTAAGTTGCTCCACCTGGCCGAGTTGAAGGCATTTCGAACGTCCAGGGTTGCTAGCAGTACGATCTTCCTTTTCCTAGAGTAGTGGTTGCCCTGTTGGGCAATTTGGGCGGCGTCCACTACTTCTTTTATTGCTCCAATCGTAGAGCGTCCTCTCCGGAAACCATACTACCTCGCTGACAGATCACCTGCCGCTTGTACTGCAGATATGAGCCGTGGTTTCAGCAACTTTTCCAAGAGTTTTTTTTATATATTTTTTTATTTATAATAATAATATATTATTATATGTGTATATGTATCACTGTAGCAATGAGAACCTGCCCTACAGCAGCTATGGAGGTAATCCTTCACCTGTCTCCTCTACACGAGGTTATTGGAAGCGCTGCAAAGGGAGCTATCATGAGATTTGCCAAAGAGGGAACTGGGACTGGAAAATGCATAAGTCTCAGTATTAGAGACTGTTTGCCAAAATCCACAGTAACAAACCTGATTGACATTCCTAGAGATAGCATGCTTAAAAAATACAACTTCGAGAAAAACTTCCAAACGAAGTTAAGTAGTATAAAAGAGTGGGTAGGTGAAACAGTTAACTACACACTGACAGCAAATGCCAACAAGTGGTACACTGATGGATCGAGAACATCTGAAGGGATTGGGGCAGGAGTCTTTGGGCCTAGAAACAAACTTTCCATCCCGATGGGACAGTCAACAAGCATTTTCCAAGCCGAAGTAAATGCCATAGGAAAATGTGCAGATCGAAATCTCGAAATGAATTACCGAAAACAAAACATTGCCATTATGTCAGATAGTCAGGCAACGCTCAAAGCTTTGAGCTCATATACCATTAACTCCAAAATAGTGTGGGAATGTGTAGGCAGGCTAAATGAACTTGGCAAAAACAATAATGTCACGCTTCATTGAGTACCTGGGCACGTAGGCGTTCAGGGAAATGAAGAGGCAGACTCCCTAGCTAAAATAGGAGCAAAGACCACCTTAACGGGACCTGAGCCCTATTGCGGCTTAGGAGAGAATGTGATCAAAAATAGAATCAAAAAAAAAGAGGAGACCAAAAGATCCAAAATTTGGAAAGAACTCCCACAACTGAGGCAGGCCAAACTCCTTCTTGGAAACTATAACCAAGAACGCTTCAAGGACTGCACCAACTTAAGTAGGAACAACCTAAGAATTATAACGGGCCTCCTCACCGGCCACTGTAAACTCAGAAGGCACTTAAACATTCTAGGCCTAATAAGTAGTTCCACTTGCAGATTCTGCAATACGCATGAGGAAACACCCAATCACATACTAGGCGTTTGCGATGCACTCATGCACCAAAGAAATAAACACCTGGGACGCTACCAGATGGAAGAGAGGAACTTATCCTCTCTGAGAATACCCCAAATACTCAAATTCCTAAAAGAAATAGGTTTGGAGGAAGAGTTGTAAGATGAGTAACCTCGTCCAGCTCCATATGGGGGCACAATAGATCTATAGGTCGCAGTGCAATTACCCCCAAAATAAATTCATTCATTCATTCATCGTAATGCCATGTTCGATTGCCATTTCCCGTAAAAAAATTTTTAACTTGATTGACCTTCAAAATGTATTGCTTTCATAATTCTTCAGTAGGTATTCAGAAGAACAAAAAAACAAATAAGTTTCGTACCTACCTACTGCGCTACGCTGCACTGTTATAAAAAAAGAGCTAACAACTGAGTGGAATCAGGAAGTTTATAAAAACGGGTGGGTGCTTTCATAAATGCATGGTTGCTTTGTTTACATCAATTGCAATCATATTAACGTCATACAAAATATTTGCGCATGTGTTTTAATCTGCATTTATGAACACTTTTCTGTTTTGCGTCATGTGTCAAAAACAATAAAGGAAAGGAAATCGTTTATACTATACATGTCTCTTTCTTTAAGAAAGAAATTCAGATTGCATGTGAGTTTTTATAGTTGCACATTTGCGCTGCAAATATTTCCGTTTTGCTTTTATGAAAATCTGACATTTATCATTTGGATTTTTGAAAGTTATGCATTTGTCAGACTTTTGCAACCATGCATTTATGAAAGCACCATGTCGGAGGAAGAGTAAATCCAAAAACGACACAACTTAAATATTTTTTCTTTTTATCTTCAGCCTTTCACTCGGATAATTTTTGCATTGATTCGCTGTGAAAATAATGTTAAGATTTGAAAATATATTTTTATTAAATGAATTTTATTTGTGGCGAATAAATATAATTGGGGGCTCAACCGGGATAGCTCATTATTAACGTAAAAAGTGAAAGTGTATAAAATAATCAGTACCGATCGGCAGGCTGAACGCCTACGACGTCTCACCTTCTGTGCAGTATAGTAAACAAACCTAAATTAGTAAAAGATCTCGATCAACTAATGGTGAAGACACCATGTCTTCCATGAACAAAAAACCACCAATTTCAAACAAAAAATCTAAAATTCCCTCATTATGCGTTCTACAACAGAATAGTGAAACTGTGCATAGTTTATTAACTGAATTAAAACTATATAACTACAGCCGTATCTATTAGATTTTCTTAAAACGTCTCTTAGATGTCACTTAGTTAAGTGCGCTTAAATATTTAAATTGCCTTTAAATGACGTCACTTAAATTCTCATCTATAATCGGTTTCGCATTGATACTTAACTAAACAACGATTTTGCCACGTAACGTAAACGAATCTACAAATTGCATACCTTTAGGCTGTTTTTTTTTACAGCTTCCAAAAAAAATTTAAACAAAAAACGAGCTCATTATTACCAAATAAGAGGGAAAGAGAAGCAACTGGATGCATAGTTCAAAGCAAAAGATAGAAACCCGACTCCATTTTGCTTTATGATGTTTTTTTTTTTCGTAAATTTCTTTTGTTTAATTGTTAACCTTTTGATATTAATATCCAAAAAAAAAAACGCAAACATTTATTTTACAAGTCAATTTATTTAATACAATCACAAATACTTTTACATTGCGCATTTTAATTAAAACAAAAAATTGAAAATTCTGCCTACATACATAATGTTCATATGTATGTACATATTTTATTTCTCTAATAAATAAACAAAAATAATTCTTCCCAAATGTCAAAATATATTTAAGAGGGCTTTAAATAACCTTTAAACGCGGTAGATGGCGTTGAAGTTAATAGGCCTTTAAGTAACTTTCCTGAAATGCTAAAATTTATTATAGATACCGATTTCCCACTTAAAAGCTATTTAGAGGTATTTTAAAGTTAAGAAGGCTTCAAAATTTCTTAATAGATACGGCTGTAAATCAAACGTTCCTCTTTTCGTTACTCAAATTTATATTATTAACCAAATCCATATCTTCCCAGGCAGTATGATTAAATTATCGTTTAAATGCGGTAGTCAAAATTAAAGCCAATTTTGTGTTAGGTACTTTCATCCTGGATATATGTGGGTATAGGACGAAATTAACAAGAGAAGAGTCTTGGAAAAATGATAACAGCTATGTAAATTCAACATTTTATTAGAACTTTACTTACATCAGTTTTTAGATAAATTTCGTTTTGTTATTCCTATAAACGAAAGATTAGGAACCTCAAAAGTAAAAATGTTACTTTTGTTTCCGGTCTCCCCTACCCCAAATGAAAATACCTAAGGCAATGACAATTTATGTAAACAAGTAAACAAACATACATACTATTTTCACAATGGCCCTTACAAATTATCAAGAACTGATGTCGATTATTAGTAAGTGCGGAACTTAAACAGAATTATTCTAATAAACAATTTAACTTTTTCGTTAACAAATCCTCAAACTTTCCCTGAATCTACTACAATTTCCAAAACACTAACGAAAGCAAAGACATAAGATAAATAACCCAACCAAGTATCAAAACAATTTTTATTTTAATAACCTGAGCGCTTTCAGCTTAAAAGGCAGGGTTTGTTTCTACATAATACAGAGAAAGCTCTGTACATTTTAAAAGAATAAAATAAATTAAAAACACTTGTATAAACACACAAATACATATATATAAATACTTTATTTATTATTTTATAAAGGCCGACGCGTTTCGTCTTCTTAGGACATCTTCAGGGCACTAACATTTAACATGCAAAATTGTGTGATCGTGGTGAATATAATAGGTAGGTAGGTACATGACTATTCGGTAAATTGTTTTATTTTTTTAATTGAAAAGCATAAAAACGTTAAAAATTAAATATTTAATAAATAATATTGCAAACATTTTAAGAACACTCAAAAATATATTAATTATTTAACGGAGGACTGTTATTAGTCAAGTCTATTTGGCAATTTAATAAAATAAAACATTTGTGTTTGTTAATTTCAATCACCTCGTATTTATCTAATACTCTGCCAGCCGGAAGGCCCTGAAGATGTCCTAAGAAGACGAAACGCGTCGGCCTTTATATAATAATAAATAAAGTATTTATATATGTATATATATTTGTGGAATTAACAAGTGTTTTTAATTTATTTTATTCTTTTAAAATGTTCAGAACAATTAATTTCCACCAAGTGGCTAACAAAAACTCTATTGAGTATATTAAAACAGAGAAAGCGACGACACGGGTAGAATTTTTGCCCAAGCTCTGTTTGATCATACAAAATAAAACAATCTGTCAAGAATTACATATAAATTTACAAAAAAAACAAACCACGAATATACCAATCGAAATCGACAAATAACATAATAGCCACGCGGCTAAAGTCATTGATTCGGTTAAATTAAATAAACAAAGATCAAAAGTGGCAAATAAAAAAACAAAGATTATTTAGAGTTTAAAGAAGAAAAAATAAGTTGTTTACATGAAAGCGGACAAAGGTAATAAAATAAGTCAGTGATTATGAATGAAAGCGATTACGATTAAAGAGTTGAAAATCTAATAAAAAAGTGTACGAACAAGTTACAAAAGACCCGTTAGCAAAGTGTATTTGTAAAAGTGATAAAATTCGTGAACGCATCGGCAATGTGCGCGCTTACAAAGAACGCTTATTATATCGAATCCAAAGCTAGCAAAACTCTACGCTTTGCCGAAAATCCATAAACCGGGAAAAGAAATGAGACCAATTGTCTCAAATATTGACACCCCAATTTATAAACAAGCCAAATGGTTAGTTTATTAAGCTTTATTAAGCTACCACCATTGTCAAGCTGTTCGGTTTCGTAGACAAAATAAAACACATCAAAATTAAAACAAACGAGATTATGGTCTCTTTTGATGTTTGTTCCCTTTTTCCGAGTATACCGGTTGACATTGCTTTGAAAAATTTCAAAAAAACACCTAAATGATTGTTTAATACATACCTACTTAGTGATAAAAAAGAAATTTATTTTGATCTTTTTTTCCAATTTAGTGATAAATTCTATAAAGTGAGACATGGAACGAATAACATGGGAAACCCAATAAGCCCTTTAATCACGGAATTATTTATGGCAGGTTTTGAGATTAATTTGAAAGAAAGCAATTTGCTACCTCGAGTTTGGCAGGGTTATGTTGATGACGTTTTTGCAATAGTGAAGAAGGATGAAGTAAATTAAGTACTTGAGTTACTAACAAACCAATTTGATTCTATTAAATTTACATGTGAAAAAAAGAATAATAATATTTTGCCGTTTTTGGGTATAGAAATACAACGAAAATGTGGAAAAGTTGAATTCGATGTTTACCCTAAGCCTACAAGTACTTTAAGAACAATTACTTTAGACTCCTTTTCTCAAATATTTATAGTGAACAATTAATTTAAGATTTAATTGTGCAACATTCAAAAAAGATAAACAACTAAAATTTAACAACATTAGCGCAAAATTTTAAACGATTTGGTACGATGTTAAAGCCATTTTGTCATAGTAAAAATTATTTAAAATAATTTTGTCCAAACTTTCTGTTCTGCAAATTTTTTAATAATTTCCAATAAATTCATACTATCGCAAACTTTGTGTTCTATAGAAATTATAGCCAATCCAGATAATCTTTGTTGAGTCATGGTAGACCGAAGATAATTTTTTAATATTTTTAATTTGGAATAGCTCCTTTCAACACTTGCAACTGTAACTGGTAAAGTCAAAAGAATTCTAAGAGCAATAATAATATTTGGACCAAATCTTAATTCTGTAATAAATTTTAAAACTTCTTGGGGAGACAAACTACTATCTAAAATCATACATAAGACTGACAACTGCTCCGAAATCCTTGTCCATTTATGTCAGATGAGTCCTCGTGGGTTAAAATATTCTCGAGATTCTTACAATTTTCTAACAATTTATCTCGAGATAATTCTCTTAAGCCATATATGTTATACAAAAAAGCAAAATGTTTACTATGCTGCGAAAACCTTAGCTCCAAGGAGTTAATAATAGCTGTATCTATAATGTGGAAAAATACCTCCACACTATATTTTTGACAAGGATCAATGATCATTGTGGTTTGTGGATGTAATTATATATTAATGATTTATGTAGGTTGTATGTGGGAAGTGGGAAGGTAGAGAAAGATGATGAAGATATTTCTGATGACGAACAATTAGAGCAACAATTGATTTGAATATTATTTACAGTCGGTTAGGTATTTTAGAAGTTAATTTTTTGAGATTATTATTTAGGTACCTAATAAATTTCAATATTTTCGCACTGATGTTGTTTATTAAAGGTAAACAAATAAAAAATTTTGGAAATACATATGTAGTTGTTATCTTAGTAGTCGTCAACCCCCCCCTTGATCGGGCCCTGGGTGGTCGTTATTGTATTCGTAATAAACAAGTTAATTTTGGATAGGTCTATAGGTCCAATGTGCCGATAATTGAATGTCTAGAGGTTGTAAAATCAAAATTATCTACTTCTGATGACGACTCCAAATTATTGGAATTACTTGATATCTGCCTCACATCCGGATATTTCCTGTTCAAAGGAAAATTTTGTCTCCAAATTGATGGTGTAGCAATGGGTTCGCCAGTTGCTCCAGTAATCGCGGATATTTGGATGAAACATTTTGAAGAACAGGCCACAGAAACATCCCCAATAAAACCGATCATTTGGAAGAGATATGTGGATGATACTTTTTGTATCCTGAACAAAAACGAGGTAGACATTTTTCTCAACCATTTAAACGCGGTGCATCCAAAAATCCAATTCACAATGGAAATTGAAAATTTAAATTCATTGGCATTTTTAGATGTCAAATTAATCAAAAATCAGGATGGAACGTTAGGACACACCGTATAGGAAAAGCACGCATACTGATAGATATTTAAACGCTGCCTCACACCACCACCCATCCAACTTCAATTCTGTGGTATCTGCTCTTTTAAACAGAGCACATGCAATTTGTGATAAAAATCACATTAAAGAAGAGTTAAAATGGGTTGATACAGCTCTCATAAAAAATGGATATAGCTCAAGGCAACGATCTTGGAAGCCAAAACCAAAACTCCAAGAAAATTTGCAAACGCAAAATGAAAAACGAGCATTTCTTCCTTACAGAAGAGGTGTCTCTGAAGGAATTGGAAGAATCTTATCCACTCATGGGATAAAGTCTATTTTCAAACCACCTGCGAAAATAAGACAGATTTTACGGTCACCAAAAGATAAAACACCTCTACAAAACCCAGGTGTTTACTCCGTTCCTTGTAGCTGTGGTTCAGAATACATCGGAGAGACCAAACGAGCGATATCAACCCGCCTCAACGAACACATTAAAGCTATCAAAAAGAATGAAGTGACCAAATCTGCCATATGTGAACACCTGGCATACATACGAATCACTACATAAGATTCGACCAAGCAAAATCAATTGCGACAGAAAGGTTCTATGTACCCAGATTAGTGCGTGAGGCGATCGAAATAAAAATGCATAAAAATTTCAATAGAGATCAAAGCTTTAATTTATCAGGTGTATGGGACCCACTCATCAACGAGTTGATGAAAAACAGAAATAAGAACAAGAACAAAAATCAAAACACCGCACCAGCTGATGTGATAAGCTTCGCATGCTCAGAAGCATATTCACAACAACAACAATCAATGCGATTGCAAGAGGTACCACTTCAATTACAAGCACCAACAACACCAAAACAAAACACTAACCGGTACAATCTCCGCGCGAGAAAATAAAATAAAATAGAGACAACAACATCCACCCACAACCATCAGTCAACTCGTGACCACGACAAGTGGAACCTTGTCGAAACGTCGAGTGATTTCATAAACTTTTATGAAATATAATAAAATTGTCGCGGTAAGTCCGAAAAATGCTTTAATTTTAAAAGGTCTATATTAGCTCCAAATGAAGAACATTTTTTTCGATAGTGCTGTAAGCGATTATAATTTATTAAGCTATATTGAATTCAATTCAGGGTGATTATCGTACAATCTCACAAATAGCTAAGGCATGGTAGACCAGGCAAATTCTATGGGAGGGGAGTAGTATTTTCCCTCGGGAATCACCCTGTATTCAATTTAATATAGCTTTATTAACCGCTTATAGTGCCAGTAGGGGATGTGAATAAAATTCGGAATTATTTTTTCTTCATTTAGAGCTGATTTAAACCTATCCAAGATTAACTTTTTTTTAAAGATCACCCTAATATAGGTATATGTATAATTTTAAACAACTATGCAACGATTTACCTTTTTTTCAGTTTCTCGTGATAATGTCATTAGTTTACCAGCCATCATATAATAATCTTTTTGAGTTACAAGTGAAGCAAAAATTGTCGATCTTCTTAAATTTACAGGTTGCTCATACCAATCAGAGAAGTACAGATTTTGCCAAAACGTATGCATCTACATTGGAGGAAAATAAATTCAAAAATATAAAAGCTATTTATAATAATAATTAAAATAAAATAAAATTACAATCACTGAATCGCTTCGTTTGCATTTTATCGCTGCGATAAAATGCTTTAAATAAGAATTGAAAAAAGCTTTTTATTGGACCTGGTTGAAACGGGCGGTAGGTCTTTGAAGTACATATAATTTATTATTGGACTTTTGACCCACTTGGGTGGTTCAAAATTCCACAATTCAATTGTGGACTTTTGACCCACCCAAGTGGGTCAGAACTTTTATGCGCAAACGGGTTCAGAATGTTAAAAATAAGTTTAAAAAAGTATTCTCCAAGTTTCAAGTCTTTATCTTTATACTATCACATGCTGATTTAATTTTTATTTATTTCATAAAATTGTTAAAGACAATTTGGAAATAGACACTTTAATTTATAATGTACATTTGAAAACTGTAGGTATACTAAAACAAAAAAAAAAAAAAACAAATTCTGCCTTTCAGGTGGCTATTCTCAATAACCCAGTCCGAAATTATCCGGTAAACTGACTGATAACCTTGTTGCTGATGTCTAAATGTTACAGATTATATCAGTAAAGTTAATTGGGAGAGCTGTTGAACTAATCATTAATTTATATTATTGCAAAAAGTAAAATTTAGGTAGAAGTGAATTTAAGATCTTAGTGCTTATAAAATATCAAAATTAACAGAAAAATAAAAAAAAAAAACAATAAATTAAAATGGAAAACGATATTAAATTCGAATTCATATCCGGTATTAGAAAAAATAGTGTTGTTACGTATTTAGAAAATGAAAACAATACTTTTCAAAAAAACACACATTATAACAAAAGTGAAAGATATACGTGTTATATTATAATATGCAAGGCAGGTTAAATATTTGACAAGGAGTCAAATAAAATTTTAAAATTGTCTGAAGCTATGCATAGGTACACATCCTGATCAATCGGATATGTATAAAGAGATGCAATTTATGAACACCGCCGTTAAAGTTGATACCAAGCTCTGGGCGGAACTAAATATTTTGTGGACGGCACATTTAGTGTATATATGGGAGCAATTATTGATTGTTTAGGTTGTACATTCAGAGCATGTATGTAAGTACCTTGAGCGATTTTTTTTTTACTTTATACCTAAAATTTTCAAATTTCAAAACTCGCACGAACTTTTTTGTATTTTCTTGTATTTTCTTTTTAAATAAAGTTGTTTTAATCAATTTAACGCAAGGCTGTCCTCTTTAAGGCGACAAGGCTGCTCGACTGTATTTATAAAAGTAGATTTTGGTATTTTTGGTTTTTTTTTAAAAACTAGAAGACAAACAAGCATCTGGTTTTCGGTGTTTGACTATAAATTGATAAGAGCATTAAAATTTGGAAAAAAATTGTTTAAAAACAAATGCCTGTTTTTTTTTTTAATTTTCTGTTAAAAAATAAATTTGTCAAAAACTATTGATTAAAACAACTTTATTTAAAAAGCGTGATATGCATAAAGCATAGTAAATACTTTTACTAAAGAATTTCAAAGTATTTACTTTTTTTATATATGCATAAAAATACAGTAAATGCTGAAAATTAAGTACATATTTACTTTGGGCTATGGTATTACTTTTTTGGATGAACTTTTTAAGCAACTTTATTCCGCATGCATAAAAACTAGTAGTTAGGTACTTTTTTCCGAAGGAACTACTTATTTTTTTCAAAGTTGCAAAATAGTAACATGAAAATTTATTTCATAGTAGGTACATACTTTTTAGCCTTAAACCAAAGAAAAATAGTCTTGATTTTTATTTTTGCTCATTGTATTTATTGAAATTAGGTTGCTGTTAATATTTAAGCATCATGATAATATTTAATTTATAATCCATTGCAATTAGACTTTTAAGACTGCCATTTAGTACAAACTGATATAAATAAAAGTATTATTCTTCAGAAAAAAAAAGGTTAATATACGTAGTTGTAACACTTATTGCATTTAATTTACTAAGTGATGATTAAGTTTTAAACTGTGGAAATAATTTTACAGGGTCTTGTTTGCCCTTTGTTGCTAAATTAAAGTGTATTACTCGAACAAATGGTTCATAAATTAATGTATTTTAATTCAAGAAAATATAAGATTTTTTGGGAAATAATGTTTTTATAGCAGTCAATTTTGTTCCAAAAACAATAAAAGATAATAAGAAATAGTACAAAAAAAGTATTTACCATCAGTTTCCGATGAATTTTAGTATTGGTAAATTAAGTATCTACTGAAAGTATTTGGCAGCAAGTTTGAACTTAATTTTATGCATACAAAATGAAGTAAATACTATAAATCTAACCATCTACGAAAAGTATTAGTTTTTACTTTAACCTTATACTTTCAGTAATTATTTCTGTTTTATGCATATCACTCAAAGAAAATACAATAATGGATTTCTAGCTTTAAGGAAAGCTATAGGATTTTTTTGTAGGTTGTGCCATTATTTATGTATGGTGCTTTTTACGTTTCAAGTTTTTTTTTTTTTTAAATCTCCCCTCCCATCGAAACGGGGAGAGATATGCACCCCGTCCCATAAAATTTGTTTCTTCTTTTGACCCAGTCTACAAGCCTTAGTAGTTTGATGCATCTTATGCCAAAGACCCTAAAATATTTGTTATTATTGTTATTAAGCAATTATTGCTAATTTTTGAGAAGCTGTATTTTGGAAACTGTTGGGTCTACAGAAACGATTCAAAGCTCAAATTAAAGAAAATTTAGTAAGTTTGAAATTTTAGAACAAAGTTAAGATCGAAAACTAGTCCTTTGACGTAAGGTCTGATGTATAAAGTTACTGTACTATTATATCTACTTATAATTTTTAAATTTCAAAAAGTAATTTAATAAACTCAAATTTCGATTTTGAATATTATGGTATAACTACTTTTTAAAAATTCTAGGATTAAAGTAATTTTAAAAAATTCGCGTGAAAAAACATTTTACAATAGTTTTGTATGCATTTATTATTCTTATACTTTTTATGTTTAACTTTAACATTAAGTTTACCCATTTCTCTTTTTACTTATGAGAAAGAAGTCTGAAAATGCATATACATTATACACACACTTTACAATATATTGAAGCTAATTTATTTAAAATTTGACCCACTTGGGTGGGCCAAAAGTCTATAGTTACGTTGTGGACTTATGATAAACATATAGTAAATGCTTTAACTTGAGAATTTAAAGTATTTACTTTTTTTGATATGCATAAAAATACAGTAAATTCTGGAAATAAGTATTTGCTTTGGGCCATAGCACTTACTTTTTTTGGATGAAATTTTTAAGTAAAAAAATATTCCGCATGCATAAAAACTAGTTAGTACCTACTTTTTTTTCGAATTTTTTACTTAATTTTTTCACAGTTACAAAAAAGCAACTTGAAAATTTCATAGTACATACTTTTTTGCTTTAAACCAAAGAAAAATAGTTTTGATTCTTATTTTTGGTCACTATAATAATTGAATTGAATTGTTGTTAATATTTAAAGAATTATGATAATATTTCATTTACATTACATTGCAATTAGGCTTTTAAGACTACCATTTAGTACAAAATTGTTGTTAAGTAAACTTGCTTCTCTTTACTAAACGAACTCATTCAAAACATTGACTTTGACACACTTTTGAATGGAAGTATTGAAGTTGCAAATTTCATCTCTACCAATCAAAAAATCGAGACACTCGTCACTAAAGTCTCCACACTGATACACCCCTCAGCTTCGTAGTCTTCGTAATTTAAAAAATAGAGCGTGGAAAAAGTACTTAATATCTAATCAAACCAATGATTACAACACCTGTTTGATGATTTTCAATCATCATGTAGAATTCTCTATGAAAGTTATATAGTTAAAATGCGTTCATCACTCTTTATACCCGTATGGATACAAAACTTTTTGGAAATTTGTTAACAGCAAGAGAAAATCTGCTATGAAGTACTTGGGCGAAATAAGCAACGATCCTCTTGTTATTTGCAATATGTTTTCAACAAGCTTCCGTTTTGTGATGACGATTTCGGCCCTTGTGAGAGCAATTTTACTCATTTGGATAGTTTTTCTCAAAGCTCAATTTACATCTTGAGAGATTAAATAATGATGCTTCCAGCGGACCTGATGGAATTCCTGCTTTAGTCTTAAAAAACTGGCGCAAAACTCTGTCAGGACCTTTAGCATTTTTATACCAGACTTCTTTACAGCAATGCACTTCCCTTATATTTGGAAAAAGTCTTTCATCATTCCCATCCACAAAAAGGGTAATTGTGGTGATGTTTCGAATTGTAGGCCAATAGCCAAACTCTCATGTTAACCTAAACTATTTGAGGCTATCGTTTTTAAGAGTTTTTATTTCAGTTGTAAACCATTCCCTGCAAGCGAGCACGGGTTTATGAAAATAAAATCTACTGTAGCAAATCTCCTTGACTTCACAACGTTTACAAATAAAACTATTGAGGACGGCCATCAAGTTGACTGTATTTAGAGGCCAGTTATGGCTTTCATTGAAAAGTTTGTCTTTCGATTTTAAGACAGTTAAACAAAGAAAATTGATGGCATTTCGGTACCAAATTGAAGCTTATTACTTATACATATGTATGTACATACATATGTACATATGTTTTTTTTATCAAAAAAATATTTCATTTACTTCATTATTTTCTAATTAAATCAATTTTATTATTTCAATGATCGAAATCATTTTCAATAAACAGCTGATTTTCGTTTCAGAAAAGTGGAACACACTCGTTCCAATGAAATGTGTTCGATTTTCTTTCTGTTCTTTTCTGTCCTTATGATCAACTCTAACCTCAAACACTATTTGCTTTGTTGTGGCTTGGCACATAGCTTGTTGCTTCTGAATTATTTTGTTGAATTATTGTTGTTTTTTTTATTAATTATTACTATTTTTTGTCGTACCCCAATGAAGCCATAGTTGCTATCAATGATGTAGTTTCGATAGTAAAATTCTGTAGGGTTCTGATCTATGCTGACGACATAAAGTTATTTAGGGTCATCAGTGACCATTCTATACCATAGCCCTTCAAGATGACTTAAATCTTTTTTCTAATTGGTGTCTACATAACAATCTTTTTTTGACTGTTTCTAAATTTCAGTCAATGTACTTCTTTAGAAGAAAAAAAAAAACAATATTTTATAACTATACCATAAATCAATCTGTACTTAGAGAGGTAGAAACCAGAGATTATGAATTATAAAGATAGGAATCTTTCGTACGTTCCACCCTCCAAAACCCATTTGTTTACATTGTTGTTTTTGTAATTTCATCTCGTGTCGATGAATAGATGTGAATTGCAACAACAATTTATGCAGTGGTAAGTTCATATTTTTGCACTAGTGTGCGTTAAAACATGGACACTAGTGCAAAAATATGAACTCACCACCGACCGCCAGCTTGTAGGCAAACCAGAATGACAGCCAAGCTTTCCAATCTTTATAATTCATAATCTCTGGTAGAAACTACATATGATCTAGGGATACACTTTTAACAAATTCTTGACTTCACACTCCATATTCTGAAAGTTGTTAATAGGGCCAACTCAATGATTGGTTTTATAAAGCGTTGGAGTAAAGAATTTTCATGTAGCCTTCAAACATCTTCGTTATATTTACAATTCTTTTGTTCGTCCCCACTTAGAGTATGCAAGTAAACTGGGGTACATTTGACACCGGGGCACATTTGACTTTGCGATTTTAGGTGTGAACGCCACCTTAAAGAAGATAAGTTGGTATAGAGAAGCAAGCCTAATTTGATTTAAAGGAACGTTATGAACTTTGGCAGTCGTACTTCAACTCTTCGCGAATTAGCACGTATTCTTGTGTTTTTTCTATTTTTGATGACCGGTTAGTAAGAAATTTGTGAACTTAACAAAAGAGTTTTTTTTATAGTGAGACAATATTATGATAGCACTATTAGTAAATGTTAATAAACTTAAGTCAGTTTTGTGAAAGTACAATATTAATTATTAAAAAAAAAAAATTAAGTTATAGAGTACCTTTGGGGCACATTTGACTTTTGCAATGGGGGCACATTTGACAAATGTGGGGGCACATATGTCAAAAAATCCAGCTGCAACTTCCTGCTGTCGACAAAAATATTTATTTGATGTTGACTTTGGCAAATTATATATTAAATAAGTTGTATAAAAAAATGTTCCTTTCTATTATTTTTATTATACTTATCAATGGACTGATGTTTCTTGTTTTTTTTTCTACTTATGAATGAATTTATTGATTTATTTTTTTTATATTGTTTAATAAATTGTTAAAAAAAGGTTTTTAGATTTTCCTTCCATTCAAACAACAACAGACGATACTTTTTGGAATATAATGCACACGATGTTGGGTAAAATCTGCTATTATCAAATGTTCCCCCTGTAAAGTCAAAGGTGCCCCGATCCCGGGGCACATTTATATTGTATTATATTATAAAATAAATAAATATTTATATATTATAATAAAATATAAAATATTATATAAAAAATAATAATATAAATAATAAATATATTAAATAAAATAATATAAAATATAATAATAAAAATAAATATTATAAATATAAATTATATGTAGAATTATAAATAATTTATAATAAAATAAATAAAAATAAATTATAAAAAATATATTTAATTATATATGTACGTTGCAAATGAAAAATATTAAAATAAAATATAAGGAATATGTTTCTTTTTTAAAAAATATGGTACCATAATTAAAAAACAATTCAAAAGTGAAGTCAATCCGACACTTCAAATCAATTAAAGTACTATAAATACTAAAATACTTGCTGTTAATTTAATTTAATTGTTTAATTTTTTTTTTTATGATGTGTCTGTGGGTCTTTTTTATGTGCAGTGATCACATAATTAAGAAAAATTAAGAAATAAATAATAATAATGGATTTAAAGATAAAAAAAAGAGCCAGCAACTGGACACCTGAAAAGATACAGTTAGTAATTTCATTAATAAAACCCCTCGGTAATATAATCGACAGCAAGCTTAACTCCCTGCACGAAAACAAAACATTGAACTTTGGTGAAAATTCTGACAGTTCATTCAATTATGTTTCTTATTTGTAGTAGATTTTGTAATAGATTTAACGAAAGTCTAGAGACTAGTTAGTGAAAGGGTTAAATTGTTTATTGGTAGCATTTTGTTTAAGCTCAGCACTTTGTTTTAACCTTACAGTTAACTAAAAGTCGACATTAGCGTTTGATTATTAGTAAGGCCTATTTACTATAATAGTCGTTCGACAGAGCAAACTATTAAAAAAATTATACTACAGACACAGACCTGGTTCGACTGGTGTTCAGATTACAAAAATCTAACGACACGACGCATGTTGATATGTCGTTGGATGTGAACGGCCCTATTAGGAAGAAATCCCTAAAAAATAAGTAAACACAGTGGGCCTTACTAATAAAAAAATTTACTAAAGAGTTAAATTAAAATCTCCAGGTTTCAGAAAAATCACATACTAATAACGAATTTAGTCTCCAGGTTAGTCACTAGCAAGACGTTAAAATTTAATACACGGAATTCAATGTTTAAGCTGTACACTAAACAAAAATGGCGTTTTAGTGCAAGTGTTGTCGGTTGTTTTATTTAATAGTACTTAAATATGTATTTAGTACACTTAAATCTACTATAATTTTATTTGTCGATTTTGATTGGTTTATTCATTATGTTGATTTCAATCTTCAGATAATTTGTTTTGAAGTGAAAACAGACGTGGTTGTTTATTGTTTGATTTTTTATGGTATAATTCTGCCCATCGCTTTCTAGCTGTATTATGTGGAAACAAACCCTGTCGTTCAAACTGATAGCGGATAATTACAGTGTTCCAGAAGAATAATGCGATGGGCAAACTTAATCTGTATTTTTACGAAGAAGGCGATGGGCATATAATGAAGGGTGGTGTGTTAGAAAATTAAAATATGACGATTTATATAGATAGAATCAATTCATATGTCAAATGTAAGTTTTTCATTCCTTCTTTTCATTGCTGATGCAGAAAAAAGAACGTCAAATGATATCGACGTTTCGTTTCGCATCACAAAACGCGGAGGGAAAGTTCTGAGTTCTGAGTTATTAACATGAAAATCGGTATATAAAATATTATATTCTACCAATAGAAAAGCCCAATTAAAAATTTAATGAACATAGTGAAATAGTAGGTGGTAAAAAAGAATACGGCAATACTTAACATTATTGGGTTTTTTCTTAATCTGTTGTCTGTGCCGTGATTTGTTAATATTTTGGAAATTGTAGTAGATTCATGGGAAGTGTGAGGATTTGTTAACGAGAAGGTTAAATTGGTTATTAGTAGGATTCTGTTTAAGCTCCGCAATTTAATTTAACCTTGCACTTTACTAATAGTCGACATTAGTGCTTGGTTATTAGTAAGGCCCTGTTTGTTTGTTTTTAAAACATTGTAAAACCGAACTTCATGTTAAACAAAAATTCAATAATAGTAATATGTGTGTAGTATTCAAGTTTAGTGAAATCCTTACCCTAGATGGCTACTGCAAATAGATTTTATATCAGATTAAAATTTAGAAAACTTCTGTTTCATTTCCTTTTTTTAAATCCAGACGATTTCTTTTTTATCATGTCATTTATGGCATTAAATCCGAATTTGATGAATGACAGATCCTGGATGCGTTCAGAAATATATCTCCATGGATGGAAACACAAGAAAACATAGATTTTTCGAAATGAAGTGTAATGCGGCATAATTTTAAATTGCCCCCTATAAAATCGAATTGCCCCCTTTGGAGCATGGGCCCCACCTTGGAAACTCTGGTTTAAATGAACCCTTCACTCGTATGAAACATGAAGCAAACCCTAACCATGATGTTTTCGCAATAAATTGCTCATAACTTACATTCAGGCGCAAATTATATGATGGGTGTTTTCAACATTAGTAACTATTTTTTGTTTTTTTTTTTTTATATATGTGTAGTTATGTAAAATTTATCTACTTGAATATTATTGTAGTTATTTATATGTGTCGTTATTTATTTGTCTGTCTAGTTTGTTCAGCATTTTTGGTAGTGATGTTAGGCTTAATCTACATAATTATATTGGCGCAAAATTTTAAACGATTTAGTAAGATGTTAAAGCATTTTTATCATATTAAAAACGCTTTAACATTGTACTAAATCGTTTAAAATGTTGAGCCATTGTTTTTTTTATTATGCTAAATGATGACTGTGACAAATTGGTATCTCCCAGTATCTAAGGGTGATAAAAAAACCCGAGGAGGAAAGAGACAAATGTTACAAATGCTTGCATTAAGCAGTACTTAAAAGCGTTAATTGTTTTTATTTTTGGTTATTTTTGAAACTGATATAAATTAAAGTATTATTCTTCTGAAAGAAAAAGGGTATAGTTGTTACATTTATTGCATTTAATTTAATAGGTTTCAAAACTGTGGAACTCAGCCTTTGTGCCTTTGTTGCTTAATAGAAGTGTTTTACTTGAACATATGGTTCATAAGAAAATATAAGGTTTTTTCGGAAATAACGTTTTTAGATTAGTTCCAGGAATAATAAAAGATACAATTTTCACGAAAAAATGAAGAAAAACTGAGTGTAAAAAATTACAGCTTTTCATCATATACATACATATAACAGCTTGGACTGCACTCATGTTGAAATATTGAAACCGTAATTCCATTGGAAAGAATACATTAATCCGATAGGATATTATGTCAATCAATATCCAAGCAATCCAATTTATTCTTGTACAAGTTTTGATTACCCACCCCCTCCCAAACGAATTTCCCTTTCCGAATACTCTGTTCAATGGTTCACCGAGTGCAATTTTAATAGTATGTACCTAAGAAAGTCTTATATGTTTTAGGAATTTTAATTTAATGGTAAATACAAAATATGCATTAAACTCCCGCTTACATCATCAAAGGTGGTAATTACCTCATCCGTGATTTTCTGTCCAGCTTCGCAGTAACATATCAAACCAAACACACAAGAACTACAACCAGATATCATCGAAAAGAATTTAATACTACCAATGGGTTGTCTTGACACTTGAAACATTGTTAAACCTGCAGTAAAATAGTTGTATGAGAAATGGAGCATGTTGGATTCCATAAAAAGTAGTCGAATCTCGTTTAAAAAGCTAAACAAAAATGGAAAGATTTATTAAAACATATTTGATTCCGAACTTAATTGTATGTTAGCATTCTTACTCAAAAATTTCAATGTGGGCTTTAAGATATCTTATTAAATGTCTATGCTTTTCATCATGTGGTAGATTAATTTGTAAAAGGTGTTTTTTCATGTCAGTATTTATATTGTTTAACATCGCTGCAGAGCATAAGAGAAATCCAACGTAGGTCTGTGGATGGGAAAAAATAATGATAATGATTATTTTAGATATTATAGAATAGACTTTATTTATAATATATTTAAGGTTTACAATTGAAGCGTTTAGAATGAGGCGTTTCGGTTAAAATTATTATCATTTTTCAATTGTTTGTGTTGCGTCTGTTGCTTTTGTTTATATTTTAAAAATTTAAAATTAAAAACAAAATGGAGAAAGAACTAGAGTAGGTACCAACGACAAAGTAAGTTCTTATAAAAATAAGGACGACCATTTCTAAATTACGTTTTCCATTATATTCTTCAGAACCTATTCATCAAATTATTTTGCATGGAAAAAAATAGGCACAATGGAAAATAAATCTCTTGACATCAACACAAATAAACAAAATACAAATTTTTGTTGTCTTTTTTTAACTCCCGAAATAACAAGGTAAAATACTAAAATAGGAATTAAAGCCCAAAATAGAAAAAAAATCGCCATAAAACAAACGAAAAAGCACCCAAATAAGAGGAAATATCGCCCAAAGTTGTATTAATTTTATTTGGTGCCGTGACATTGTGCAGAGCGACATTATGCCAAATATAAAAAAATTCGTGCAATGACGCTTTTGAAAGTGACATTAGGCCGAATATTAACATTTGGATTTGGTACAATGTCGCTTAATTAAAGCGTCATAAGGCCAATTTGGCAATAAGTCGCTTTGGGTTTGTGAGTTTCCTTACCATCATAGTATTACACTTTGTTACACCAATGCATGCTGTCAATAATTATTTTATTTAAATTGAATTGCAATGAAATTTATTTTTGGTCATATATATTTATTACATGTACATAAACAGTATAAACAGTGAGGTATGTGCAAACTCCCCTCCCCCCCTGCTTAGGCACACCATAAGATTTGAGGCAGGTGCGAGGTTTAGTATATGCAAAGTTTCTTTTGCATAAATTCCCAATTTTTTAGAGTCTTTCAATTAAAATCATTTTGAACGATACATAATCACCCCTGTTCTAAATTGCGACTTGTTTTTAAATCCTTTCGTTTTCAAACTCTAGGTGTTCTGACATACATTTCGCTTTTAATACTTGCGGATTGAGTGTTCTGTGATTTTCGATTGGATTGGAAATACTTGACATTCAATTTTCCTGTCCGAATTGAATTGATGATTGTTAGCCTCTTCTTCCAATTCTATTAAGTGAAGCACCATGGTTAAATCCATCTTCTTCTTCTTCTTCTCAACTAACATTTCAGCTAGAAAGACACGGTATTTTTTTTTTTTGTGACTTATGTAATTTTTTCAACAAATTTGACGTTTCGAATTTTGTTTTTACTGACTTCGAAAAAAAAAGGTTTGAATGCTCGCTAACGTGAAATTGAAATTCAGAACACCTTTTTTAAATCCGTGCGGAAATCAATTCCGTTTACGGATTGCGGATTGACATAAAAGTGTATGTAAAAACGTGTCTTAACCCGAAGACACACATTATGTCTGTTTCTTAACTAATTAATTGAATTTATAAATTAATTTACGTCCGGACTTAAGATTAAATCTGGATTAATCCAGTGAATAATGATGTGACAAACCAGTGATCCAGATGATAAACCTGAGATTTATATATTATTGGAAACACCTAACCTTTCCAGAAATCTTCGAAATAACGGAAAACCAAAGCCAAATCCAAATTAAAACAAGCCATTGAGATTGAGAACGCTGATTCCTGGAATTCTGGGCTAAATAAAACTAAATTTAATGAAACTGGGAAATTATTGGAGTTATCCCCTAGAAAATTACCGAATTAATATAAATGTGTGTTTAAATCAACGAAAAAGCGGTCAATAAAATATTTTCAATGTAAATTGTTTTTGTAAAATTTGGGCGTTTTTTCCTCAATTTTGGGCGATATTTCCAAACATTATAGGATTTGGGGTAGGTGCGAGGCTGGGTGTATGCAAAGTCTCTTGTGCATTTAAAGAAACTTTGTGTAAACCCAGCCTCGCACCTACCCCAAATCCTATAATGTGCCCAAGCAGGGGGGTTGCAGTATTAATTGAAAATGAATAACATTTATTTTATTTTATTATTATTTTTGTTATTGATTATTGAATAATTGAATTATTTATTTGTTTCTTTTTTGAATTCTTATTTATTTAATTATTATTTATATATTTTTATTTTATTAAAGTGAAATAAAGTTGATTTGATTTAAAACGGAGTTGTTTCAGTACAATTAATGACAAGATTTTGATTTAAGAGTTTTTTCCCAGCATTTGGGCGTTATTTCCTAAGATTTATTTCCGAAAATGTATTTTCTGGAGTTATAGTTAAATTATACCTTACTGCTTGATTTAGTTGAACGTGAAAGCAATTGATAATTATTGAAAACCAAAAGTAATTTTAAAATTATTTATGTGGATGTGGTTCAATAAAATATGGTTTTAAGTTATCCTATTAAATATTCCAAGTATGGCATTCCTTAAGAAGCTTACGCACATATTTTTTTATTTTAACAACTAGGTACCTACATATATAGTTTAGAGTTACCAACATTTTTATAATATATTGTTGAAGATGATGCGATATCGCAGTCCAAAGTTACGAAAATGAAAACTTGGCCTAAACGGTCTCAATTTTATAAAAATCCGCTATTTCACCAAAATCGCCAAAACAAGTGTTTCTGGAAAGCTGACGACTGCTGAATAATATATGAATGTAATTTTGTACGAATCGCTCAATCCTGATGATATTTTGATAATTTTTGGCTAACTTAAATTTTACTAAATATATTGACAACTTCAACAATGAATTTAAACTTACCATATCAAAAGCCATTGCAATAACCGTATGACACACAGTTCCAACCATTTGATAAATAATATAGAATTCGTAGATTGGACTTTTAAACACATCCGTACCGAAAGTAAACATGGTCCGAATTGGGAGCACTTTTCTGTAGTTAAATGCAACAGGGATGATACAATATCCAATGCAAGCTCCTCCAACCATTAAGGATCCAATAACCATGAGTTTTTCCGAAGTCTTTAAACTCTTTTGTATCTGTGTTTTGTCTGAAAATTGAGATGAAAATTTTTCTAATCTTCTTATGATTTTACGAATTTCAAATTCGTTTGTCGCAAGCATAACAAATTTATATTGCATAAATGCGTAGGTCAAAGAAAATGTCCCCCAAATAAACGCTTTTTCAGTGTCACCATCCATGACATAAAGGTAGCATCCACTTAAAACAGATGCTGTGAAGGCCCATCCAAAAGTAAAGAAAACCTTCCAATAAAAAAATATAAATTAAATCAAATATAGGATGTAAATGAAATTGTTTTTACATTAAATCTATTTAAATACATTATAGGATCCAACCATTTGGACTGACTATCGATTCTCCAAAGTCCAGTAATCTTAAAGAAGGTTGTCGCAGATTGAAAAAAACGTTGGTCTTCGAAAACTTCCGCTTTATTTAACACCATTTTTTTTACTGTTCAAAAAGTAAGCTGGTTATTATTTATATACTTCTTTGGAAAAAAAAAAAAAAGGAAAACAACACGCAACTCAAATTAAAAATGAGAGTAATATTAAACAAATTAAAAGCATACCTACATGTGTGTACATATATACTTCTTTTTGTGTTATTTCTCGGTGTCTCTTTGGTTTGTGTTTGAGGGATTGATTGTTGGTAACATTTGCTTTGAAACTTTAAGTATTTTTTTGTCTTCCAATTATAATTCACGAAATAAAAATTGAACAAATAAACGAAAGGCCCGTCATCTAATCCTGTTCGGTGTTAGGTCTATTATAGGTACGGTGACCATCCGTTCATTATAATAATGAACCGTTCTGTTTTTGAAGATGATGTTTATTTTGAATTTATTTGTTACACAAAAACACATAAATGTTCTGTATTTCAGAAGTTGTTCATTATTTATTCTGTATTTCGTACAAATTCTCAAAAACAATAACATAAATATTAGAGCAAAATTCATTGACAAAAAAAATAGTAATGCTAACGTGCCCTTACCGATTGAACGAACGAACAAGACATCTAGTACAATTTTATTTTGTCCTGAACGCACTCTATTGGGTTTTTCCAAAAACTATAACTATACCTATATTATATTTGGCGGTTCTAGTTTTGGAGAAAACAGTGAAATACAAACAAATATACTTACATATACAAACACTTTTCCAAAGGCGTGACTTGTGTGCACATTGACGCTGATTACACGAGTCTTTTTTTCGTTCGTTTCGTCTTTCGTGCTTTTGACAGCTTGGGTGAGGGGTGTAGAAATGTAGGGGGAATGACATTGACCTATTATATATGGACTGCCAGGAGCCAACTTCACGATGGTTCAACCTATAACTAAACGATACTAGTGCTATTTTTGCTGAAGCGGAAAACACGGTGAATCATTTTTGACACTTCAGTTTTCTCCTTGTTTTTCTCCTTGTTTTTTTTTTATTTTTGTTTTTTGTTTTTTTTCATTGATTAGTCTCGAAAACTTTCTTGACAATGAAAAAAATCGGAATAAATTAATTAATTTAATAATTCGATTGCATCCGTATGGTGAACAAGACAATGATCAACACCAGGAAACCGATACGGACATAGAACCTTTTCAGGGCGAGTAGCCAGAAGACGACGGAGAAGCAGGATATGGGCCAACCTTCCGTAATCATATAATCCGTTCCATTTTCAAAGCAGAAACCGCATATTCTGTGTTGTGTACAGCAAGAATAATACGTACTAAAATTGTCACTTCTGAGGTGCGTCTTATTCCCAGGGAATAAGAATTAACAGACACTCCTCCGGTGCTTGTGGCCAATGCAATGTAAACTGAAGCACTTGATTCCAAGATTTTCGTTCCTTCTTCAACTGAAAAAAAGATAATTTCTTAAATTTCTTCCGATACATGGGACACTGCTCGGAACATTTACCTTCTTCTGGGCAGATATTTCCACCCATGTTATTGCATTACATTGGCTGCTTAAATGCAAATTTGGAATGAACTCTTGCGTTAATTAATTTGTTTCTGTGTCCCATATTTTGAGAATTCCTAGATAATATACTAATGTAGTTTTTCATCCGGAGAAAATCCCGACATGCTGTTCAACGAGCGCCATAACTTTTTGTAGGTATCAATTAGGTGAGATGCGAAGATGAAAAAAATGAAAATCTTCCATAACGAACAGTCTGAAAGAAACTTTGAATTTATTCGTTTTTCCTAAAGATTTTATTCAATAAAAGTAAATATTAAGAACTTAACAAAATTATTACCAAGTACGACGCAAATGGAAACTGAAAATAAAAAAAAAAACACACAAATAGCAAATGTCAAAATATTCATTTAAGTTGAAACAGATGGCTTAGTTTTTATAAGAAATAATAATAGATGTCAGTAGTTTCTATGGCGAAAAAAGCTTGTACAGACAAAGTGGCAACAGATGGCACTGAAAATAAGTACATCTGTTTGCCGCTTCTACCGTTTTAGCGATCATGTCATTAAGGAGAGGTTGAACCATTTTCATTTCGGCATTTGTATGGAAAAGACACTCGACTGGCAGTCCATATATAATAGGTCAATGGGGAATGAAGTAACGAAAGCAGGAATGAAAATTTGAAGATTTTTTCTGGTTGAACATTGACGTTTATGGTTTGACAACAGGGTAGAGATGAGCGATAGGCAGTTGTCAGCAAAAATCGTAGTTGAATCGATTTCAGATATCGATTTTAAGATTAAATACATCGACTACAGAAAATTACAAAAATGCAAATAAAATGGTATATGTAACTAAAATGCAAAGAAAGCAACTTCAAATATGTGTGCTTTCTAAAAAAAACATCATTCTTATAAATATTAAATGTGAAAGTACATTTTTTTTGCGCTTTTTCGCTGAAGGATTTTTGAAATCGATTATTTCATGGGAAAGGAACATGAATACTTTTCATACTACACGGGGTTTGCGGGGTCTCAGCAAAGGGAGTGGGTAATAACTAATTACAAATAAAGTATTCCAAATCATTGCCTATACGTTCTGTAACTCTCGCATTGATAAAATTGGTCGAGGAAGGTTGAAAAGTGGAACAAAACTCATACGATTTGTTTTAATTTTCATAGTTTCTCGACTGATTTTATCGATGCGAGAATTACAGAACGTAGGCACCATGTTAATATCTACTTTCCTAGTAATTCTCTTTGTGTATAATTTTCGTTTTTAAAATTTAAGAATTCCTGTGGTCATTTAAGATTTAATCCCGATAAAAGGTTCACACCACGTAAATTTAAAAATGTACTTGATAAAACAATATGTAGGATGGAAATTTTTGTTTCTTTTTACATTTTCTATAGGGCAAGTATTGGTTTCGTGTAAACATGGAGAAGTCTAAAAAAGTAGTTTTACCATACCGTCCGTTGATTTCTACGCTCTTTGCGCTATACAGGGTCCATTGAGACAGAGGTTAAACAGGTGGACCGATTTGCTCCAAATATCGTACAGAGAAACGTTGAAAAATAAATTAAAACTCATATGGTCTTATTTATAAACGTTGTCTAACTTTAGACAACTGCCCAACTTTGGAAAATGTGTTCAAAAACCTTGTTTATTGTTGTCTTATAGCTGCCAAACTTAGACATAAGAGTAGATTGTCTTAACCGTGAATAATGTGATATTTATTTTTATTAAATAAAGCATATTTCCACCAATTTGAAAATAGTTGGACAGTGTCTAAGTAGCCAAAAATCTAATAAATACGACTGATAATGTGTTTCAATTTCCATTATTTCTCGACTAATTTTATCGATGTGAGTTACAGAACGTAGGCACAGATCATTTTAATGGAATTTCTTAGAGGAGAAAATCGATTAAATGAATCCTTAATCTGAAATTTTAATCATCAGAACCTTTATTACAGATTTAACCTACTATGAACAAACGGCCCTAAATCAAAAACACTTTTTGATGTAAATTTACATATTATAACGTATTTGGCTATCAAAATAGAAAAAAAAGAAATACATCGATTTTGAAAAACATCGATGTTTCAGCCTCGATAAATTTTCCCACCGATTTTAAAATCGAAAAATTTAATCGCCCATCCCTCAAATCAGAGCATTGTGCGAAGAACTTATAAACTTTTAATTTCGAGCTGTAAAACAATTTTTCACACTTAAATAAGCTGTAGATATGAATAAGAATTAATTAAAAAACATTTTTAATTATTACTTCTGTTTATTTTCCAATAAATCCCCCGCAAAGTTTCTGAACGTCAAAATAACGAAAGAGTCTTCACAAATGTAAAAAAGAACCATGTAATCACGAGGATACGTGCCTGTCAAAAAGACGAAAGACGAAACGAACGAAAAAACGAATCGTGTAACAGCGTCATTGTGATTTGTCGTTGTATATGTAGGTACTTTTGTTTCTGTTGCATTGTTTTCTCCCCAAAACTAGGGCTATTTTTTGTGTTGCTTGTTTTGCATTGTCACATTGACGTATGGTGGAAAAGCCCAATTGGTTTTGATATCATCTGTTATGTACACACTAAAAACTATTAAAATTTAAAAAAAAAAAACATCTGTTGTCTCAAACAAAAATATTGAAATTTGTTTTAGTCAACACCACTGATCTCTATAAGACTATAATACCCTGGATAGCGTATCCATACAAAATAGGTGACTCCATTTGAACAATTGTTATACTTGAAGCTGCCTATTTTTGTTGTACAGCAGTATAACTGTATAACATATTAATTACGACATTAGGCGCGTTCCTTTATCTACTGCAAAGTACTTCTAGCTGCAGTCAACTACTTCTACTCTGTGGTCAAATTACTTCAAAGTACTTTAATAATGTATTATAACGAAATGAATCCACGCAAGAAAGCGACACCATCAATAAAAAGAAATTACTTAGTAAATTATTGTTGTTGATGTTTCTCTTATCTAAAATAAAATACAAATACAAACAACAAAGATTACATCTACTTTAAGATTAGATTTTTCTTTTGGAAAAATTATAAATATACAGCCGTATTTATTAGATTTTTGTCTACTTAGACATTGTCTAACTATTTTCAAATTGGTGGAATTAAATATCACATTATCCACGGTTAAGACAATCTACTCTTGTGTCTAAGTTAGGCAGCTATAAGACAACAATAAACAAGGTTTTTGAACACATTTTCCAAAATTGGACAGTTGTCTAAAGTTAGACAACGTTTATAAATAAGACTAATAGCGTTCAATTCATCATTTACTGGGAAATACTAAAAAGTACTTTGCAAGGCCCAAAGGAACACACCTATTGTCCAAAGCTATATTCACAACAAGGGGACACCAATCATCATAGCGAACCAATTTTTTCAACACTTGCACCACAGTATTCAGCCCGAACCACTATCCAACTTTCTTGTCTTCGGATAAGCACTAATTCCTTAATGGCTTTGTAATTGTTTCCAAGATACCAGACTGTGATGTTTGTTTACAAAATATTATCAAACTCAGCGCAGAGACCTTTGTCCTTTTGGTGTTCTTCGACTAAGTTTTCCCGAAAAGCGTTTTCGTGTTTTTAAAATAATAAAACTTTATAGTTCATAGACAGCTTTATTTATTCTAAATAAATTAAATAAATGGCAGAAAATACTCACCTTTCCGTTTTGTTTTGTTTTGTTTGCTCAGTAACAATTGGCGCGTTCAGAAAAATGAGATCTCAGAGATTTTTCTAACTCAAAAGGTGTGCAAGCGAATTCAAATTTTTTTTCCTAGGAGTTTTGACAGCAAAACTGAGAAACTTTGCTGAGGAATCCTAGGGGCCGATTCTGGTTCGGTGAAAAGGTGAATCGAATAGGTTTTCACACTTTCACTCTTAAATGCGATTATCGTTCTGTGAAAAGGTGAAACCAAACGCCAAAAATATTCAGATGAATATTTTGCTTTCACGCCGCCGTTGTTTCGATGTGAATCTTTGAAAAGAAAGGGTGAATACGAACAAACAATGCCCAACTTAACCACATCTCTTTCTCTGTCCTTTTCACGAAGAAAAAAATATTTCTGTTCAAGCGTTTCTTTTTCTCTTCCAAAAATAAGAAAATTGAGAGAACTGTGAAAGGTGGTTCGAGATCGACTATATAGTTCGTCGGAGAATTTTACTCACTGAACTAGAATGGCTTTTTTGCACCAAGTGAATCGAAAAAGTGAAAGTAATGCATGCTATTCGATTCACTTTTTCACAGAACCAGAATCGCCCCCCCCCCCCCGTGCATGTAACAGAGATTGAGATCTCCGAGATGTCATTCTCCTGAACACGCCTAATTTGAACGCCAGTTGTCAAAATACTTGTCAAATCTTGAAGCTGCCTTCGATAGTGCCATCTTCAATTGGAGTCAAAAGAACTGTTATACTTTGTAGGGAATACACTATCCAGTGTATTATAGAGATCAGTGGTTAACACTGATCCCTGATGCCACCGAGAATTTAAAATCTACTTTGTTAACTTAATAAAATTATGAACTCAGCTGTTTATAGTTCAAAGAATATTAAAATCAAAACCAAAACTTAGTGAAGGAAATTTACTCTTCAGAATCCCTAAAAATGAAGTAAGTTAATTTAAACTTTAACAGTCGTATTTATTAGATTTTTGTCTACTTAGACATTGTGTAACTATTTTCAAATTGGTGGAAATATGCTTTATTTAATAAAAATAAATATCACATTATTCACTGTTAAGACAATCAACTCTTGTGTCTAAGTTAGACAGCTATACCTAACTATACAGTTCCTCCTCCAAAAAAATACATGTACCTACTTCTTATGTGAGTGATTTTATCGCAAAAAAAAAAAGGTTTGACGTTCAAAGTTTTACTATATCGAACTGTAAGCCAAACCTGTTGAAAAAAATGTATATTCACCACGTATACTTTTTCGCCCAAAACAATGTTGGTGACATTGTTTGCAAAAAAAGAACATAGCTAATTACCGTTTTTGAATTGATTTTGATTATCGGTAGTGTTTTTTTTAAATAATTGTTTTGATATTCGCCTGGTTTTTTCGACCTTTTTGTTTCACCACACACATACATATATACATGTTTTCAACTTTTAATAAAAATTTATTAATTTTTAATTGAGTCTATTATATTCCAATAACCTCCATGCATTAATACGTAATACTTTTTTTCTAAAAATCTAAGATTATTGAAAATGAATCCAGACCGACAGCAATAATGTTTGGTTGTTCCGTGTTAATGTCATAATCAGATCTTGGTTCACTGATCTTAGAAATACAAAAAAAATCATTTTATTTATAGGAAGATTATTATATTTGTATTTATATAGCATTTGTATTTATTTATTTATACCTACCTCATTAAATTATTTCTTCTTTTCTCCTTCAAAAAGCAAAAGTAAAAATTGCTCAATTTCAGTGTTCCAACCTTTAAAACAAAATTGTGACTCAAATATTTATTATCTAAGACTGTCTTTTCCCAATGTACCTTCTTCTATTTTTTGGGTCATATACCAATGTTTATTTGTATATATCTCTGACGTGTAAGGCGTAATTGTTTCAAAATTCCAGCAAGATTTTTTCATTATCAGGGTGTGTTTCGGTGTCTCTTTTTTTGTATTTTTATAACCTGTACCTTTTTATAATTTCCTGACAACAATGAAGGAAGGATACATCGTTTTTCGATCGCGTAATACTATAAAGAATTTCAAATTATTCCTTGTTAGTTACTTGTTGCCCTCAAAACAGTTATGTATGTAATCAACATAGGGGATTCTTCGTCAAAATATATTGATATCAAACCACTAAGTAATAAAAGCGCTTAAGCAATTATCGGTAAGTTAGAAGTATTCTTTTCTATTTATGGAATACCTAAACAAATCGTTGCCCACAATATACCATTCAATTCCTTTGATTTTAAGGAATTTTCTAAAAAAAATATGTTAAAATTATAACAAATAGTCCAAAATATCCAAAACCAAATGGATTCAGTAAAAAATGTGTCCAAATAGCAAAAAAAATTTGTTTGAAAATCAAGTGAATCCAAAAATACTCTCTGACTTGCCTTACTTGAGTATAGAAACACTCCCATACAAAATTCTTATTTGACACCAACTCAAATACTAATGGGTAGACAAACTCGCACTCTCATTCCTGGATATAGTTTGGATAGTTTGTACAAAAATACTAAAATATGCAAAAATATATAGCCGGTATTGCAACACAACAACAAAAGAAATAAATATTGTCATGATCTCAACACAAATTAAAATCGGATTTCCATGTAGGGCAGAAGATTTGGATGCATGATGAGAATCATTGGTTACCCGGTGAAATCAAAGAAAAAGCACAAATCGCCAAGATCTTATTGGATACAATTGCAGAGTGGTAGAGTCTTGGACCGAAATTCTATTTTCCTAAGAAACAGAGATTAACCTTTTACAGTTAATTTGCCATTTGGCAGCTATTAGCTTTATACTCATAAATTCGAATAACTTTTTTATTTTATTTTTTTCTTAAACCAACCAGGGGCCTATTTCTCAGATCATACACATCATACATTTCATACAACATACAACATTTTCATACAACATACACATCATACAATTTTCTGTTTCTCAGATTTCACTGGAAGTGTTGTATGAAATTTGTTTTGTTGTATGATGTGTATGATTTTGACATTTCATTATTATTTTGTTTTCTTGCGAAGTAAAAAGTTAATTATTAGACAAAAAAATTAAAACTAACACTAAAATTAAAACGCTTTTCATCAGGATCTGTGGTCAGTCCATATGCCAAGGCCAAGGAAACTATGTTCCTCTAAGCTGTCTTTATTTCTTCTTTGGTTTTTTTTCGAACCGACAAATTGGCCAAACTTTAGACAACTGTCCAACTATGGAGAATGTGTTCATAAACCTTGTTTATTGTTGTCTTATAGCTGCCTAACTTAGACACAAGAGTAGATTGTCTTAACCGTGAATAATGTGATATTTATTTTTATTAAATAAAGCATATTTCCACCAATTTGAAAATAGTTAGACAGTGTCTAAGTAGACAAAAATCTAATAAATACGACTGTATATCTTTTTGGCTTAGCATTTCCTGAAGGACAAGTATTTGCTGTTCTTTATTTGTCCATTAAAAAGAAAAATCAAAAACAATAATAAGTCGTCACAATTTACCATTTTTTTCATTCAAAAATTACTTACTTTTGAATATTTTCGTTTGTTTTTTCATTTCACTTTACACTTTTAACGATTACAACAAATTTATATGCTGTATGAAATGTATGAATAAATTGAGGTTAATTTGCTGTATGATGTGTATGATAAATTTCTGAGAAACAGAATCATACAACATTCCAATATTTCCAGTGTAATCTCCGGTCATACATTGTTGTATGACAGTGGATAATACAACAAATCTGAGAAACTGAAATCATACAACAGAACTGTCAAAATCATACAATGTATGTGATGTATGATCTGAGAAATAGGCCCCAGGTCTGGGTTGAACGCCTCGCCAAGTTTACTTTCAACTTCAAACTCAACCAACGATGTCATACAAGTTGACAAGAAGAAAAAATCCACCGTCACTAAACCAAAACCTGTTACCCATCCGCTGAATACTTCAAAAAGCCTGCCATCTTCTCCTGCCTTTAAGGGACTGTCACAACAATCTTTTCATGCTGAACTTATTAAACATACTGATGTTATAATATCAACCTTCAAAGGCGAGCTGACAAATACTCGCAATGAATTACTACTGAAAATTCAAAGTATCGAGGAACAACTGATCGAAAACGTCAAAAATATTAATATCACTATCTCTGAGCTCTCTGAGAGAGTTAATCACATGGAACGTGTTGTCAACAATAACTTAACGGGGGAGGTTGTGGCACTAAGAAAGCGATGTGTATTTGGTATCCCTCAAATGCCCGGGGAGAATTTAATTGCAATGGTCAACACACTTTTCGACAAAATCAAAATAACACCACCGATTCTGAAAAACTCTTTTCGCACCAAGCCACGAAATAGAACTGATGAACCAGCTATCATTCTACAGTTTGGCTGTGCGAGAGAGAGAAACAAAATGCTTAAAGCGGTCTCTGACTACAAGAAAAAAACTCAACGTCAGCTGCTCTTAAGTGATTTTGGTCTGGATGTTGATGCTGCTTGCAAAAAGATGGTGTTTATTAACGAAAGCTTGAGACCAAAAAATCGTTCTCTCCTTCAACTTGCCACACGTATGAAAAAGGAAGGCAAGTTATCTGGCGTGTATACTAAATCTGGATCTGTGTATGTCAAAATCAGCAATGACGGAGTAAGCGTGGTATTAGAAGGCATTGAGAGTTTATATGCTGCTGTCGAAAGACATCGAGAAGAACTACTACAACCATAACATATTGAGTAAACAACTTGCATGTATTATCAACATATTAAATTATAGTATTTGTTATTTTTTCTAGTATTATTAAAATTTTATTGTATTTGCTATTTTCATAATTATAATCATTGTCATAGTATTCATTATTTTTCTCTTAACTTAATATTCAAATATTTATTTGAACTAGTCAATTTTCTCTTTTTAGATTATTTTTTTTTTTGTTTACTTTTTTTCTCAGTCTTTGCGTTTTTGTCACTCTGTTTACCTTTTACTTGATCAATGCAATTAGATATTAGTAGCGATGGGCTTTCTGACGGTGAAATTGGTTATAATTTGTATCGAATGTTAAGAATTTTGCATTTACAGAAAAAAGGCTTACATGTTTGCCACATAAATGCGCAGAGTCTTGCGCCTAAATTGGATGAATTTCGTCTGTTGTTTGTAAATTCGAAGGTAGATGTTATTTGTATTTCAGAGACGTGGTTTTCCACAGAGATTCCAAACAGTGCTTTCAAGGTTGAAGGATACAAACTCATTCGTGCTGATAGAATAGATCGTGGAGGGGGTGTCGCAATTTATTTGCGTAGTGATATTCACTGTGAAATTTTGTGCAAATTAAACAATGAAAGCGCGACTGAGTACTTGTTTCTTAAACTTCATTTTGGTATAGAAGAATTACTCCTCGGAGTTATCTACAGGCCAAATAAGAACGTTGATTTTACGCCTATAATTAACATTTTGGAGGAAATATCATGTTCTGTATCTAACGTTATTGTATGCGGGGATCTCAACTGTGATTTGCTTAACTATGCTACTTCTGTTAAGTTTGTTAACAGTTTCCGAAGTTTAAATATCTTTCCAGTAAATTGTTTGACAGCAACCCACTTTACTAAAGAATCTGCGACTCTATTAGATGTGTTCTTCGTAGGGGATACTAATAAAGCCATATTTTATGACCAATTATCAGCCCCAGGTTTTTCACATCACGATTTGATTTACATGACATACGAAATATCTATTAATGGTACAGAAAATAATATAATTACGTTTAGAGATTTCAAAAACATTAATTATGAAAACCTTCGTGTAGAAATTGCTCAACTTGATTGGCAGCAAATATATTGTATGCCATCAGTTGAACAGCAGGTACATTTGCTTCAACATAATATAAAAACACTTTTCGATAATCATGTTCCACTTAAATCAAAAACTATAAAAAGTAATTCTCCGCAGTGGCTTAGTGATCAAATTCTTGACCTAATTAAGAAACGAGATTACTCTTATACTCGATGGAAACGATATAAGTTGCCCGCGCTTTTTGAAATTTACCGGTCATATCGTAATTTAGTTGTACTACAAATTCAAAGAGCAAAACGAGCTTATTACGATTACGAGTCATATCTTTGTCCAGATTATCAACCTGGAAAAGATATTTGGAAAAAGTTACGTTTACTTGGGAATGGGAAACAGAAATCGGAAGTTGCTGCCGATGTAGATTGCAATAGTCTCAATTCACAGTTTGTTTCCTTCTCAGTACAAGCAAATTACCATTATAATTTTCTGCCTGAGTTACCATGGGAACAAGAAAGTGAGATTGAAGAAAGGAACCAACAAAAGTTCAAATTCGATAATCTTACGGATGAAGACATTGTTGAATGTATTCCTTCAGTAAAGTCGAATGCTACAGGATTAGACGACATTAATCCAAAATCTTTAAAGCTACTTCTCCCCCATATTCTTAAATTTATTACCTATATTTTCAACAGAATACTCACAACTTGTGAATACCCACTTTCATGGAAAAAAGCAAAAGTACTCCCCATACCTAAATCCCAAAATCGATTGAAAACAATATAGACCTATATCAATCTTACCATTTTTATCAAAAGTTTTTGAAAAAGCAGTACTCAAGCAACTACAGGGATACCTTCTCGAAAACAATCTTTTAAGTTCCGTACAGTCAGGGTTTCGTGCTAAAAGAAGCTGTAAAACTGCATTGTTGCTTGTTGTCGATGACATTCGTAAGGCTATGGATAAGAACTGCTGTACTTTTTTGACATTGCTTGATTTCTCAAAGGCATTTGATACTGTCAACCACTATGTACTCTGTACAAAACTATTGAATGATTTTGGTATCTCACCTTTGGCAGTAAGGTTATTGTTCTCGTACCTGACTGGACGTCAGCAATGTGTGGCAGTGGGCAATAGAACGTCCTCATTCCTTAGAATAACCGCCGGTGTACCCCAAGGTTCTATTCTTGGACCACTTTTATTTTCCATTTATGTGAACGAGCTGCCTAGACTGGTCAAACATTGTTCAGTTCACATGTTTGCAGATGATGTCCAATTATATCGGAGCTGCCCATTTACTAATGTTGCAAGTGCAATAGATGATGTTAACGAGGATTTAAAAATTATTCAGCAATGGGCACTTAGACATAGCCTTTCACTTAATCCGGAGAAATCAAAAACTCTGTGTATATACAAAAAACGTCTGGAAACATCACACTTTCCTCCGGTTAAATTAGGAGAATCAATTATTGAATACGTACATACTGCGAAAAACTTGGGTCTCATTTTCAATGAAACCCTCACTTGGACAGACCACATAGCTACAACAGTTGGAAAAGTCTATAACGGTCTTCGGTTACTTGGTGTTCTCAAAGATTTATTCCAACTGCTACTAAAATGGTATTGATAAAAGCTTTACTTTTGCCAATCCTCACGTACTGCTGTGAAGTATTCTGTAGTGTAGATTCCATCACAAAAATGAAAATGAAAATTACCTACAACAATTTAGCTCGATATGTATATAATAAAAAATATTTCGACCACATATCTGAATATTCTAAGCAAATAACAGGTCTTCAATTCGAAGACTTAATCAAGTTTAGATCGCTTATTCTTCTTCATGGTATCATGCAATCACATCAACCTGACTATTTCTTCAACAGACTAAATTTTCCAAATTCACAAAGAACCGACATTTTAATAATGGGTGATTTTTTAAGAGGTTTAGAACTTTTTTAAAAAAAAAACACAAAAAATTCGAAAAAATGAATGAAATATTTATTTGAATCGATAGTTTGAACCTTGCAATTTAATGTTTAAAGATAATTTCATGCAAATGTTGACCGCGGCTGCGTCTCAGGTAGCCCATCCGCTGAGTCCAATTTTGGCATACTCTTTCACACATATCGGCCGGTATCTCACGAATGAATGCATGGATGTTGGCTTCCAGTGCGTCAATCGAAGCGGGCTTGTCCCTATAGACATTAGCCTTGACATACCCCCACAAAAAATAATCTAATGGTGTCAAATCGCATGATCTAGGCGGCCAATTGACCGGCCCGAAACGTGAAATTAACTGTTCACCAAACTCGCCTCGCAATTGCGCCATTGTTTCGCGTGCTGTGTGGCATGTGGCACCGTCTTGTTGAAACCACATATCATGCAAGTCAAGAACTTCCATTTCGGGCAAAAAAAAGTTTGTTATCATCGCTCGGTAGCGTTCACCATTGACAGTAACGCTGCGATTCGCATCATCTTTGAAGAAATATGGCCCAATAATGCCGCCGGCCCATAAACCGCACCAAACAGTGGCTTTTTCGGGATGCATTGGTAGCTGTTGCAATGCTTCTGGCTGATCTTCACTCCAAATGCGGCAATTTTGCTTATTTACGTACCCATTCAACCAAAAATGAGCCTCATCGCTGAACACAATTTTTCGATAAAAAAGCGGATCCTCGGCCAGCTTTCCGAGCACGAATTTTGATAGTAAAATTCAATAATTTGCAAGCGTTGTTCATTTGTAAGACGATCCATGGTTAAATTGCAAACCAAACTGAAGCTGTTTGACAGTGACACAAGGTACTAAACACACGTCAGCTGTCAAAACCAGTGTTGCCAAAACCAAACCAGCTAAAAAATCACCCGTTATTTTTCCAGTTAACTTTGTTGCCGTCTTCATCAACTTTGCGGAAAATAAATTTGTTCTTAATGATGGATCCAAAGTTTCGAAAATTAGCTCGAGACATCGCAGTGACTATAAATTTTGTTTTAGTTCCAACTCCTCTAACAAATTGGTACCAATCTCTTGGATGGTGAATTTTGAATGATGATTTCTTCTTCTTTCTCTCGATAATGGAATGGTCTATGTCACATTCCATGTGTGTATGACCGGGTATCAAGAATTTGTGATCAATGTACTTTATATTATTGGTCACATCACAAGCATGCATCAACATCATAACAGCAACCATCTTGTTTTTGTTTTGTCCGAAGCAGTTATCACTATAAAAAATAACATGCTCGGTAGCTGATGATAAGACTGATTCCGAAATAAGATTTTCAAATACACACGAAGCAATCTCATTGCCACCCCTATTTGCAACACCTTCATGCCACATATAACAATGGGGTGTTCCTTTCACACAGTCGTGCACAGTTAAATTAAAAGTATATAACTGTCGTTTGTAAAAAGATACGGAAGATTGCAAAAATGGAGTGGGAAGGCACTGCTGGAGATCGAAGGTAAAAACTTCCATATCTTGCCGATTTTTCGCAGTCTCAATATCCCTCTTTTTCGATGCATATGCTGAATCTGCATCTTCATGGTGTTGTTTTTGCTCCATTTCTACCAATGTTAGATCATCTCCCGTGAGTGATAATTTCCTCATAGCCAATAAGTCACATTTTGTACACGTATCAAGTTTTGGTTTCTTGAATTTGATGTTAAGGTTCTTGAAAATCTCTGCGTATTTAGTTATGGAAATTGGGCTTTGAGTTATTTCCGTGTAGAGCTTATACAACTTTGATAATGTCAGATTGGTGTCAAAATACTTTTGAGCGTATTGTTTGCGCGTATAATGACTCTCATATGCCGGAATACTCTTAATATGATTCAGAACTTCATTTCTTTTTTCCTCTGAGATTTTGTTTGGTGGAACTGTCCTTCCCCGCATATCTTTCACTACCATGGTACCTGGAGATTCAATTTTTTTTTTAATAACAGTTTTTAAGAAACGATCAGTTTCATCCAAAACCAATTTGAAGCATTTTTGGCAGACCTGTGTTCTCACGCCTTTTAGATTTAGGAAATAGCTGTACGTAAACTAGCGATTTCGAGGAGTTTTGCCACTTTTTTTAGAACGTGTTGTTTTTTTCTCTTCGATTGAAATCAGTCCAGATACAAATGCTAACTTAAGATTATAATTCCCAAGTTCCCAGTACTGTTTGAAAATCATTTCCTGTTTTGTTGGTGAAATTTTGTCCATACATTTACGTTTGCAATCTGTCAATGGTTTCATCGTTTTTGCGGGGACGTTTTTTCCAGTATTGGTAGTGTATTCCTGGCCTAAATTTCGTTTTTGACTCCTTACCTTCCGAGATTCTTTTGTTGATGTATTTTCCGGATTTAAATTATAATCTACTTGGTTTCCAGCTTCTGACGCTAAATTTTGTTCTAATTGTAAGGCCATTTCTTCAATGTCTGAATCAAAAAAGAAGCTTTGTGGTGATTTGTCTGGCAAACGAAAGTCTGGATCTTTAATGCTATCATCACTATCTTCATAAAATGATTCGTCTGACATCATTTCAGGGGCCAATGTGCGTTTCAAATTTGAGATGATTATATCAGACAGCTCATTTACACATTTTGTAGCTGTTTCGTTTGGAACAACTGACTCGAAGACCTCATTTTCTGTTTTAAAATTGCATTTAATGCATATACCTCAAGATATTTAAGTAAATCTTTTTCTTACCATCAAAGTCCCTAGGAAGAGCTAAAGTTTTAACATTGTCTCCAGAACAGCTTTGAATCAAAGCTATGTCACCTTATGGGGAAAAGAAACTCATAAGAAACTGAAACTACAAATCAAAAATTATATCTAAGGATGTGATTATATTGGAACTTCAAAATGCGATGTTTTTCTAACAAATTTATAATATAGACGACGATTTTCCTTGGTAGGAACGCATCTCGAATCATTCATCGAAGCTCCAACATAAACACAGACCCTAACGTGAATGATCTGTGTTTATTTATTTAAAATAATAACAAGCAATTTTTTGCACGAATTAACTTATAATTTTAACTTATTTATGTTTTGATTAATTTTAAGAAACAGAAACACAAGACCTGACACGTACGAGTAGGTGTATTTAATTAATAACAAACACTGAGGTAAAATTTACGTACCTGATTTATTTAAACTTGAACTTTCGGGTTCAGGACTAATATTGGTGCCCTTCAAAAGGGCAAGTTTAAGCATTTGTCTTGCTCTATTCATTTTGATATTTTTAAATCTTTTTCTTTTTGATTAGAAAGGTTCTTCACAACAATTTTTCTTTAATTTTCAAATGATTTGTTTGTCTTATTTTTGTTAATACTTTCACAATCCACTCTCACAAAAATTACTATACTATATTTATTTCACTTTTTCTAATACGACCGTATATTATGACACGTTCACAACTCAAATGATAATGGCTTATGTCCACATAAAACGATTTCCCTTTTAATATTTATTTTAAACACAGGCTGCTTTGATCCGAGTAAAATGGCTAATGTGGATTTAAAAATTCGCTTTTTCAAATAATGCTCCTGGTAAAGTGGCTTATGTCCGTTAAACCGTTTCTCCAAAAGAAAAAGTCTTAAAATATTTTATTTTTTCATTTGGAAAAGTGGCTTATGTGCACATAATTCAAATAAAATCATGACTTTCATTTTGTAAGAAAGTCTTATGTCAGTTAAATTAAAAATTCAAAAGGGAAAAACGGCTTAAGTACAAATAAAATTTTACTTCGCATACAATTTTGTTTTGGAAAAGTGGCTTAATTGAACTTAATGTGGTCTTCCTTATTAAACTACTGAAATTTGAAATATATTAAAAATGGCTTAGTTAGACATAAGATAAGATAAGCTGCGTGATTATCTTTATACCATTTATATGTCGGATGCCAGTAGTAAATTCTCTGATAAACGACAGATAATTTGTTTGTCGAGCAGAGGCTTATGATCTGTTTGGATGTGAAATATTCGACCTTCCAGCATGTCTCGAAAATGTTGTACCGCATAGCAATGAGTTCTCGGTCCTACGACGACGTACGTAGAATATTATTGCTGAGTAGGAGAAAACTTTTTAGAAAAAAATCCAAGTGGTCCAGCTACGTTGTCAACAAGTTGATGTAGGTTTGCGCCTGCTGCCATGTACATATATTTGATGTGCCTGTGACAAGGCTGAGTTCTTCACTTGGTACGGGATGTGATGATTGTACTGCTTGAGCCAGGAGATTACGGCAGTCATTGAATACTTTGATTGTCGTGTCGGTCCAAATTAGAGGAGTTTTATCATTTTTTTTGTTGCCCGGAGCCATTGCCAACAAAGGAATTTGAGCACTTACGGCATGTCACATGTGGTATGAAAAATTGATAGTGGCGATAAAACCCTTCAGCTGTTTTACGTTTCCGGGGCGCTTGATCCGTTGGATTGCTATAATTCCAGATGGGAGTGGAGTTATTCCCCGTTGAGAGATTAGGTGGCCAAGGAATTGCAATTCTGACTGTTCTGAGTCAATTGAAATATTTATAGCTAAATTTTGGTTTGCAAGCTTTTGAAAACTTCTAACAGGTGTTTGTGATGTTCTTCGACGTTCATTGACGCGACACAAATAGTATTAAATATGAACTAAGCGTTGAAGAGTTTGAGCTGCATTCCGAAGGCTAAAAGTCATATGCGTAAATTCGTACAAACCAAATGGCGTAATGATGGTAGTCTTGAAAAAGTCATCTGGATTAATGGCAGTTATCCATTAATCCAGACGCTTTTGCAAATCAATTTTTAAAAAAATTGTTACCACGTATAATGTTGGTCAAGTCATGTAAATACGGTAGTGGATATCGATCGCGAATAGTTATCGCATTCAGGCCTCCATAGTTTCCACAAAGTCGCCATGAACCGTCTGGTTTTTTAACCATATGGAGCGCACTTGACCAATTCAATTTTGAAGGACGACATATTCCGGCGCGCATGATTAATTCAAATTCCTTTTTGGCAGCATTAGGTTTGTCAGGCGGTAAGCGGCCTGCGCTGAACCTGGTGGACCATTCGTCTCGATGAAATGTAATGCCTGGGACTTTGTAGATGCCCCAGCTGGTGCAAGTCACATAATGTTAGCAAACGCCAGAACGATATGTCGGCAAAAAGAGCGTTTCGGTAGATGAGTTGTGGAGATGGCAAATGACTGGAGATTGGTGAGAGTGATTGTGAAATTGCGTTTGTTTTTCAACAATCAAATCATGGTGTTTAAAGAAGTCTACACCAATAATATGAGAGTTGACGTCGACGACAATAAATTGCCAAACAAATGGGTGGCGAAGACCAAGACTGATTTAATGTGTGACCTCTCCATATACCTTAATGGGAAAACCATTGACAGCGAACAGTATGCCCCCCCCCCCATACATACCTTACTGCTTATGCGCCGCGATTTTGTTTAATTTTCTTTCATATATTTGTTTTGAGAAGAAATTTTTTGGACGGTATAAAAATTACTTATTTTGGCGTTATAATATTTGAAAATTTTTTTGGGCACTTCGACATCTGATTGTGGGATTTGTAGCATTTTTTTGATGTTATTGGGCGATGTGTCTATTTTTGAGCGCTTTGACATTTTTATTGTTTGGTCGTTAATACTTCGGGGGGAAAAAGACCAAACCCAAAAAAATGTCATAACGCCCAAGCCCTCGGTAATAATGTCCAAATTGTACAACAACAAAATGTTAATAAAGTCGTTTTGGGTGCTATGACATTTCTAATTTGGGCGAAAAGAACTAACGTCCAGAAATTCAGTTTAGTTAGAGCAGACAAAAAATTTTCAAAATCATTCAAAATTTCATACCAAAAACATAAAAATAAATATCGCACAAATTATTTCATTCAACGAGGAAGTTGAAAAAAAAAAAAAATATTAAAATACTTACAAACACAAATTGGCGAGAGGGAGATAGTACCTATTCTATAGCCGGCAGAGTGTGTGCAATAAAGAACACATTCTTGGCAAATTTGCTTCGGCATCGGGAAAAAATGCTATATGTAGGTATGTATGTACATACATTTGTAGTCGGTATAATAATTTATTGTAAAGGTAGGTACGCTGTGGTTGTTTTGGTTTGCCTATAACTTCTGTTCTAATAATCGGATCATTAAGATTAAGGCCTTAAAATAAAGGTAAAATGTCAGACTAAATAATTGAGCTAAAAAATCATTGAGATAACATAAATGTGTATGTGAAAAACGTCATTATTTCCATTAATTTTTTTATATAAATTCAAAATACTAACCTAAGAGTATTAACTAAAACAAATGTGCTATGCCCCTAAAAGTATACAATTCTTCTGGCATAAATGTGTCAGTAAAAATGTTTCTGTTGTCAGTTGATTCGGTTGTTGGCCTGCAACTTTTGTTGTAATAATAGGCGTGTTCAGGAAAATGAGATCTCGGAGATCTCAACAATCTCACATTCATGAATAGGATTCCTCACCGAAATTTCTCAGCTTTGCTGTCAAAACTCTGAGGAATAAAATCTTGGATTGACTTCCTCACTTTTTTAGTGAGAAAATTCTCCGAGATCTAATTTTTCTGAAGTGCCAAAATGAAATTGATATACATATGTATTTGTACCTATATATGTATCTATCTACTTTATATAGGTACATATGCATGTACATTTATGGAAAAGGGTAGATATTGTTGGTTTGGTTTTTACATTTATAGGTACATATAGTTTGTACATTTATGGAAAAGGATATAATGCCTGTTCTAATACCCGGTTCTTTAAGATTAAGGTCTTAAAATGAAGGTTAGATGTCAGGCTAAATTATTGAGTTGAAAAATCATTGCGATCACATAAATTCATATGGTCGATTGGTTGGTTTGATTGACTTAGGTACCTATAAGATAACTTCGGTTCTAATAATCAGATTTTTTAGATTGAGGTCTTAAAATGAAGGTATAATGTCAAGTATATTTATTGAGTTAAAAATTCACAGAGATTACATACAAATGTATGCAAAAAACGTGATTGTTTATTTATTTATCGTTAAACCTAATAATTCAAAATTAAATGAAAACACATTTTTAATAAAAAAATTAATAAAAAATAAATAGGTATCTCCTTAGGTTAGATAGGTATGGTACATTATGCATCAGATCTTCAAGTTTCAGGTTAAGTTTAGGTAAATTATCAGGCTAGAGGTAGAATTGTAAGTGAAGTGACTTATTCCGGCATACCTATACCTACATGTTTAAGACTTATAACTTGAGTTCTATAATGGCTAGATTTTCAAGGTTAAGATCTTAAAATTAAGATATCTACTGTCGTCCCAGATAACTGTTGACATTGGCGCCTGTCTGAACATACTCTAAGCGGAGCAACGGAGTTGCGTGAGCGGAAAAGGCACGGTTGCAGTTTTGGTAGGATGCTACCAAAACTGGTAGGTTTTTTAAGCTTTGGTCGGTTGGTAGGTTTCAATTTAATTTGGCGCTGCACCAACTTTTGGTGGTGATTCCGCCAAGTTTCACCTTCTATTTGTATTTATTCAATGATTATTCAATGATCTAGTGCTATAAACTAATTTTTTTTAACCGAAATTTTACTATCATGCTGCCCCATCTGACAAAACAACTTAATATTACTATTGAATTCACGAAAGATACAAAAGCGTCATATGTTTGACGACACTATAGGTCTGTTTCTTTACTGTTTGGGAAAAAATTTGGGCTCGAGCTTTTTGATGTTGTTGTATTTTTTTTTCCAGAAAGTAAAAAGTAAAGAAACGCATTTGCGTTGTTTCTAATTTGTTTCTGGGTAAACGTCACATTAGATAACAGAAATTATTATCAGTAGTTTGACAAGCAAAATAAAAGCAGTACGTAAAATGTTCGGGTAAATTCTTGCTGGAGAGGAAATGAAATAACTAAAAAAAAAGTCAAAAGCTCTGGCATTTTTGTGCCAGAAAAATGTAAAGAAACACATTTTTGTTAGATTTGGGATACTTTTTAACAAAATTCTATTGTTCTTTCTTTTTTTGAATCACTTTTTTAATAAAAATAAGCCATATTGAATTACACAAAGTAATCTCTTTTTATTTCCCCAATCATACTATAAAGAGTATAATTTTCAAATTTTAATTTTTTTTATAAAATGAAATCACCCTGTATAGCTAATACTTTATTTCAATTCCTTTTAAACACAATTTTTCACCCTTTTTTTGATCACAACCAAGCGAGAAATTACCCAATTCGAAACAAATCATTTATATCACAGCTTCACCACAATTCTTTACCACACATCATACCACGTTTTGATAAGTTGCATCCAATAAATTGGAGCTTCTATTAGCATCACCAACAATCAACTATGATGTCATACAAAAATTGTATTCATTGTGTGATAAAAAAAATGACGGCACTGACAGGCAATGGCTTTTCAAATAATTGTCCCTGCTGCTAGGACTTTGATTGAAATATAGCGACAAGTGATTAAAATACGTGCATTGACAGTTGATTAGTTGCTATTAGGCAAACACCGCATCTTCTCCCAACCAGCACGAGAACTGACTTCGTCGCCGACGTCCACAGAAAATGTTTTATTATACTTTTTGTGGGTGGACACTACTCTCCCGAATGGGGTTGAATTTAAGTCTGCAACACTCAAACTGTAACCACTTCTGGTAATTAACAAGATGGTCCCAAAGGGATCAAATGAAAAGGATTTATGTTCAAGTGGATTGACGCTCTCGTCGATGGTATTTATTTTCTGCTCCAATGAAAAGGTTTAGTTGAAGTCTTCTTCAACCTAATTGTAGAGATTGCTTGAGAGAGCAAAAAAAATTGGTAACTTATATTTATTTCATGATGTAATAGGTATGTACATTAATGATGTGATGAAGAACTTAGAATTTTAAGAAAAGCTATAATGCTTGTTTAATTTAACAGAGTATTTGAATGTAGTTGGCATATTTATTATCATGGAAAATATTTATTCTTTTTCGATGAAAATATCACTTTTTATTGGTTTTCTCTTATGGGGAAATACATTCAATGTGAAATATTTGAACTAGTCTTCCTTCACCGTAAAATATCAACCTATCACAGTCATATATTATCGTGATGTTAGTTTTTATTTTTAGTAAATTCTGTCTATAATTTTATCTAGGTCTTTTTTGAGAGGTCGTTGTTGGCTTATATTTGTATTGGGACATATGGAGATGGATTTCGCTACACGGTCTGCTGCTTCGTTACCTTTTATCCCGGCATGTCCCGGGATCCAGATAAGTTGTAATTTTGCTCCTTGGGATGTAAAGTTATCACTTACTTACTTACTTACTTACCTACTTAGTACACATTTCAACTATATTTAACGAAAGCGGACCTATTCGTCAGTGTTGCCTCAGGCCAAATTATTTATGAATCCCTTGGAATAAAAAAAAAGTGTCCTTTTAAAAATAAATGCATAAAATTAAAAAAAAATTACGAATTTATGAATTCTCAAATCCTTATTTTTGAAATAAAAGAAACTATTGTAAAATAAATAACTTAAAAACATAGGAACACAATTATAGAATACAATGTAGTATCTCGTAAAAAAAAAATCAAGTTTTTAATATCAAGACATACCCATTTTTGAATTGGAGGCCAAACTTTACCCTTCGGCAAACATAATTGCTTCAATTGTTTCATTTTCGTTGCTTACTTTAAAAAATCAACATTTTTTTGAGTTAAAATGGTCTTAAAAAATGTGTCCTTTTAAACAAAATTCATCCCGGAATCCAACTCAAAAAAAGAATCCCTCAGGATACAATTGTATCCCAGTGGTAGCTCTGCCATATGCGTATAAAAGAAAAGTAAATAAAAGTATTAAATATAATGAAATAATCCTATTGTACTATGGCAACACTTACAATTATTTAACTCTGCCATCTCTACTTTAAATATATATCTTTTTTTTATTCAACTAATTAATAATCTAACTACGGTATATATTATTAATATTTCACTTGAATAAAATACTTATTTGTAAATAGTCGTTCAACTCTTTTGCTTAATCTACAGCCATTTCTAAATATCAGCATAAATATTCTACAGGCTATGGGCCCAGGCCCAGCTGTTGTAACATAAAATTCTGATTTCAATTTAAACAATCTTTTTTTAAACTTTTAATCGCTTTAATCAATATTTGTATGATGTCAATTTTAAACACAGTACAAGGCAGAAGTTCTACCTATTTTCAATGGCGCAAATGGAAACAGTCTTACACAAACTTCGCTTTCTCAAAATTGTTCAGGGGCATACACGATCAGAAGCAAAAGCAGAACAAGAGAAATGGGATGACAAAGATCTCGATGCTCGAAGTGAACTTTTACTTGTCATGAAAGCACACGCAAAAAAAAATTTAAACTTCAAAAGAAATCTGGGATTTCTTGCAATCCAGCTACGGCAGAAGAGTTTAAAGAATTCGCATGAGCAGCACTCAAAGCATGGGCGAATACTTGCGAAAGTACTGTGCTATAATCATTCGTTTGATGGAACTAGGGGAGAAACTTGATGGTGATCTTCTTGTCGTCATTCTCTTGGATAGTCTCGACGAAAGTTATCAAAACGTACAAGCAGCATTCGGGGACATAAGGCGAAGGACTGCCGATCAAATGGAGAGATGGCAAAACAGATTGTTGATGACATATATGAGAGTGTTTTTATGATGCAGGACAAGATAACTGGAAGTCACAGAGAATGGTAATCAGAAAAAATAACACACGATGGACAGTGGAGCTACATCCCACATGTGCCATAGTGGAAGTTTTTTTTCTCCCCTGTCCAAACGTCACATTGGGTATGTCGGGACGTAGTTTTCATAGAAGATTATGAAAAAGAAAAACAGTATAAATATTTTGAGGTGAATGCTGGATCAGGAACGGGTGCAGCAGGCATGGGTGAAGCGGGAACGGATATAGCAGGTGCAGCAGGAATATATTTTGAAGAAAAAGGTAACAAAATAAAAACAGAAGAAGATAGAAGTGATAGCTCAGAAAATATATCAGATGATAGGAACACTTTGAAGAATCTTTAGGCAATCAAAATACAACTTCTGACGAAAATGAGATAAACACAAATACAAGTACACCAAATGACGAGAATGTTGAACCAAAACAAAATTTAAAGAAAAAAGGGAAACCATATTTAACTGTTCTTGCTGGACAAAGTCCAAGGCCTATACGAAACGTTCCCATTCCAAATAAGGAAACTTCTTATCTAGCTGAGATTAACGATCCTGGATCACTAAAAGACATTAAATTTTCTCCAGATGTTGAATATTGGAGGCAAGCAATGAATGTTACAATTAGATTTTTTAAACAAAAATAAAACCTGGAAACTCGTAAACCATCCTAAAGATAAAAATGTTATCGGATGTTGGTGGGTATTCAAAACTAAGCGTAACTTAGATGGAACTGTACAAAGAAGAAAAGCTTGACTCGTAGCAAAAGGCTACTAACACCATGTACGGGTAGATTACTTTGAGACATTTGCTGAGGTAAGCTCAATTCGAATGCTTTATGCTATTGCTACGGAATATAATTTAGATCTGCACCACATCGACATTTCAACAGCATTCCTCTATGGAAATCTTGATGAAGAGATCTTCATGTAACAACCAGCTGGTTTCGTGAATTACAAACAAAAATTCAAATTATGATAAATGTATCTATTTTAAAAAATAAAATGGAACATATTCATATACATCACAGACAATGTTGATGATTTAATTATGGCAACAAATAATAATTCCGAATATAATAATTTAAAATTACATTTAAAAAAAATACTTTGAAATTAGTGACTTGGGCAAACCAAAGCTTACTTACTTACTTACTTACTACCAAAGCTTACTGGTGTCGTTTTTGTTCTGTCAGGTGCTTAAATCGTTAAATACCGCAAACAATCCATACGATGTCCAGGGCCGAAGCTGGACCTTGAAGTCAGTTGCAAAACGAGAAAAGTACCTTAAACTTTTACTTGACGAGCTTGGTCTACATCTTGCTAATGAACCAATCACTTTATCCACCGATAGTCAGAGTGCACAACACATAGCCATCTACCAAGGACGTTCACGTACCAAACACATTCACATAAGGTACCACTACATTCGTGAAGCTATAACTGACGGGACTGTGTATCTGAAATACTTGTCGACTGACAATATGTTAGCCGATCCACTCATAATCTTTTTAAAAATCTCGGAATAACATTTTTGAACTAAATTTATTAATTTTTGTTGAATTAAAATTTGACTTATAAAGTGTAAAGTGTTGAGAGGGTATATTAGATATAGTGAATTAATACTGTTGTACTATGGCAACACTTGCAATTATTTAACTCTGCCATCTCTACTTCAAATTTATATATTTTTTTTATTCAGCTAATTTATAATCTCTTTTGCTTAAAGATTTCTTAATCTACAGCCATCGCTAAATATCAGCATAAATATTCTACAAAAATTTAGCATAGTTGAGGTACATTAGAAATGAAAAAGGCATTTACGTAGGTATTTATGTATGTACATTGAATGCCAAATTTTAATGTTGAGCAACTTTTCTGAACCTACCAACATCATAACTTTCCTAAAAAGGGTGAAGTACATGTGGTTTAAAAAATAGTTTTGTATTAAATTTTTGTTTCTATTAAATATTTAATTTAATAAGGTTTTTCATATATAGTTTTATGTGACTGCGCACACTCCGCCGCCGTTGGCTTTAGAATACTATCTCCCTCTCACCAATTGGTGTTTGTATGTATGTTTTTTTTATCAACTTCCTCGTTGAATGAAATTATTTGTCCAATATTTATTTTCATGTTTTTATACTCTGTTCAATTTGAATATGCAGTACAGGAAAGATAGGATATTTGCCTTTCACCCATATTATTACGGATTTCAATAAGCTATCTCCATTTCAAAGCTCTCACAGGGTTGCCGTAGTGATCATTATAATTACATCGGAATAATTCTCTCATAAATGTCGGTAGGGTTACCAACTGTTCACTTAGATTTTATGAACAGAAACATGTAGATCGTAAGCTAAATTTTAAAAAATTAAACTAAATTAAAATTAAATTAAATCTACCTTTTTATTTGCATTGCACTATTTATTCACGAAATCCTCTTTTTTATTTTTATTTTCATGAACAAAAAAACTATTTGGCACTTAAAATCGAAATTTCAATTAAATAATGAACTGAACGCCATCAAAAACTTGCTCAAACAGTAATCCTTCCTTAAAAAAAAATAGCCAAGTAATATTGTATAGCTGCATTTTAACCTTTTTTTCAAGAAAAAAAATAATAATTTAAGCAAAAAAAACGCAGCAACAACACCTTTTTCCTTAAACTTAAAATATATGCTCCCAAAAGCTATAAGAAAGCTTTAATTCTGAAAGCTCCATAGCTAAAACCAAAGAAAAGGTATTATAATTTCCATCAACGAATGAATTATGGTAACTCTGAATAAATGTGTTTTTATTTCTAACAAACAGCGTTGCCGCTGGGCTTCACGAAAGTGTAACACATTTTTTTAAAAAACGTAACAAAAGCGAAAAAAATGTAACAAATTGAAAAAATGATTTAAATGCAAAGAATGCTCTTGAACTCAATTTTTTTATTTTTAATAAGAACATAAGTTTTCTTCATCACAGTTTTTAAATTCAGTACAAAACTCTAAATTAAATAATAAGTTAATAAATTATTTTTTTTGGAATGTGGAAACTGGAATTTTTTGAGGAATGGATATCATGTTTATATGCTGGATCGAGAGATCGAGTTTGAATTTGAAGTGAAAGATAGCAAGATTTCGACTAAACTGTAACTGAACGAGTTCGATCGAGTCGAATAAAGGTGATTTCAACTTAATTTAGGACGTAGGTGTACAAATAGGTGGAAGTGTTGTTTAAGTGCACTTCACACTGATAAAAAAAATGATAAAGTAAAATTTTAAAGAAAAAAAAAGTTTGGAGAAAAAAGTGTAACAAAAAGAAAAAAAAAGTAACATAGTAACAAATACAAAAAAATTAAGAAAAGTGTAACACTTTTGTTACACTTGTAACATTGTGGCAACGCTGCTAACAAACCAATAAGCGAGAGATAAATTATTGACGATCAGTCTCCTCACAGAAGGAGAAAAAACAGGTCGTGTTGGGATGTACATGGGTTTATGGAATATTACAAAAACATTTTCAATATAACTCAGGGGCTCGTTTTTTATTTCAGTGGCAATTTCTTAAGTTGAGTGCCATGCAAACATCGGCAGGCACCAGTGTGTTTGAAAAAGCTCTGCCATAAGGCTTGTATTGCATATTCAAATTGAATAGAGTATAGTGCTCTAACATGCCTTTCATTTCTCCTTTAATTATATACCTTAATATTGAAAATAGGAAAATTGGATCGGAAGATATAAGCATTTAAACGCAAATCGGGTGTTTTTCAGATTTTTTTTTTAAATTCTGCAAAATGCCTTAAGCGTTTTTATTTAAAGGAAAAATATTGATTTTTTTGAAAATATTTTTGACCAATTGAGCGGGCCACGGAACAAAACGCTAAAAGGGTATTTTAAGCTAGAAATAATTCTGGAAAATGTTCAAAAGTCTCCTTAAAAAGTAAAACATTAATTGGTCGGCGAATTTTACCTTCGTTTTTGTTGATTCTCATGATTTAATGTGACCTAAACTAAATGTATTTTTGTATGGAAAGTCGATGTGACGATGTTGCCAAAGTCTGATTTCGGTACTAATGACAGCGAATACGTGGAAAATGGATGCTGCAATTCTGTGCCAATAAGCCTAGAACGCTGCTGAGACTATTACAAGCATAAAAAAGTTCTTTAAAGGGCTAAAAATGATTGTAAAGACATACCTAGTCTTTTTTTCATTAACTTTGGTTAAAAACTTTAATCCAAGAAAAGAATTTTGTACAAGAAAACTGTTCACATAGGTGCCTGCCTGCCGACTTGATATACCCTAAAGGTAGCCCTAAACGAGGAACATGCTCGCCGAACTTGCTCGTTTGCGTTATCCCCTACACGGCGAACACATTTGGCGAACATTCATTTCGTGTTGTTTCTTCAAACCATCAACAAGTGTGATGGGGCAGCGCAAGTGGTTGCGATTTATTTTTTTTCATTTTTATTTTTATAAAATTCACTCTTTGAATCCCACACCGCACTTTTATTTTGCAATAGCGCAATGAATTCTTCGATAAAATCGTGGCTGACTGTTCACATTGTGCTTAATCCGCGATATGTACTCAGCGACGTTCACAGCAAAAATGAGGTTTGCTCGCGAACATGGCCCTACACGCCGAACATCAAAGCCAACGAACACGACAAAATCGAAATTTTTCGCCAACAGCGAGCGGCTCGCGAACCAGCCCATATACGAAGAAAATGCGGCGAACACGAGCAAGTTCGGCGAGCATGTTCGTCGTTTAGGGCTACCTTAAGCGGAGCAACGGATTCGCGTGAACGGCATATAGCCCCCGAAAAGGGAGTTAAAATCCATGGATCCCGCGAAGCAGGCCACTCGAGGTACTTTCAACAAAAAAAAGACTGTTTATATTGGCGCCTGCCTAGAGCGTTTCTGCATGTGTGTTTATCACACAAAGTCCCCTTTAAAATTGAAATTCTAGTTATATCTCTTAGTGAATTTTCGGTCGTCCTGAAAAGCACGGATTTGTCAACGATGGAATAGAAGTGATTCAAGGAAAGAAAAGAAAAAAGTGAATGTTTAGGTTACGTTGAGGCTAATGTGCGATACGTTTCAAAAAATCGACATGGTTTATAAGACCTCTGGTTGTTAAAAAAGCTTGAATTTTTTTTTTACAATTTTACTTCTTGGAGGTTCTTTACCCATTCTGATGTCAATTATAGTCGTCTTGGCAATTATTGACTCTTTGATAAGGTCACCTATTATTTTGTAGACGCCGGCATGTTGTTTACCTACAACAACCTAAAATGTATAAAAAATGAAAACAATAAGCAAACTATAGATTTTGTTGTTTCTAAAGTACTTTTAAGCGTCGATGCCACGCCTTCACGCTATTTTGCGTCCGTTGGGAATGCCGTTCAGCAGCAGAGGAACCGATAGTCCAAAACGATGGCGGATATCGTGGCGGTGTTGCTGGTGTTCCAAAATAATTTTTCCGGAACCACTGCTGGTAGAGTGGTTTTGCCTCCACATATACCAAGGAGTCATACGCTTCCTTGAAGTACTCCTCAACTTCCTCAGCCGGCGCAAAAGTTATAGCCTTAAGCATCCTGACTTCAATGGCGAATTTTTCATCTAAGCCGCATTTCTGAAAAAATCCGAGTGTTTGGACTCTCCTCCAAATAATTTGGCCGAAATGGAAGAGACAGCCGTGAGTGCTTGCTTCAGGAAAAAAGCTTGATGCCGACGATATAATGTTCTGCTCGAAGTCCGACACTATATCTTCTGGCAGCAAAGATATTTTGTTTTCTCGGGCGATTGAAAGCAATTCTTCCCAAAACATGTCATAGGCCTCTCTCAACAAACAAAAGATGTGGGGAACCACCGTGCCTTCGATTTTCCCGTGGACAGAGAAAAGGTGCCCATTATGGATGGTACGACGGCAAACGTTCCATCTACCAGCCAGCACTTGGCTTCGGATAGTGTTTGCATGCTCGTCCTTGTTCCCAGAAGAATGTTTTTGCCACACCCGGATGAGTGGACAATTTTCTTCAGGACGAACAATTCACCGTCGGCGTATTTAAGGTATTCGGTAATTTTTATGTCATCCAAGGTAGTCGGCTCCTTCAACTGACCTTCACGCACCCGGTGAATTTTCATCTTCTGGGCCGCTTTTGTTTGTAAATGCGGCCGAGAAATTTCTTCGGTCATAACGATTCTGTCCCTTGTTATGATGCTTGGAGGGAGCGAACCTCGCGATATAACTATCTTAAAGCTAGACAAAAATTCATAAAAACTAGCCTACCATTCGGGCGCTATAAGTTAAACTATATAATAACTTAATGCTAATGCCTTTCGGCTTAAAAACTAACTTAATTCTACAATTTAATATTGGTTTTATTTTTCCCAAGAAAGAATTTACAAACCTAAAAACTAAACTAAAGCCATTCAGTTTCTATACATAGAGGAATCAAGAACGTTTTAAAACTGTGCTACAAGGTGGTGCTAGTACCTTCACTTTGAAATTTTATTTTGAATGAGTGAAAATAAGATTTTGTTTTCCCTATTCCTTGTTTGCACTTGTGGATATTCGTATCCCAGAATGTTGCTTGTAGATTGTGGAGGAATAATTTGATTTTGAGTATGACGTTGTTTTTCCTCTGTATTTTTTTGTTTTTAATTATCACGAGTTAAAAGCAGGAAATACCCACAGACAAAAAGTCTTTTAAACGAATCGGAATAAGGTAATTTCAAATTTAAAAGCTAATTATTTTTGTGTAAAAAATATTCCTAGGTAGGGTACTTTTTTAAATGGGAAAGGAAATAATAGTGTATTTAGACTTAAGTTTTTGTTTGTTCACTTCCTGGAAATTTGGTCAATATGAAAAAATTATCTTTGAATTCGATATAAAAATTAATTTGTCAGTCATTGTATATCTAAGTGCGTCACAAATGAATTGTCAATTTAATTTATTGATAAGTAGGTTAGATATGTATAGTATATATGAAGATACTTTTTTTAGATAGAAATAATGCCGAATTTTTATATTTCCATAAATATTTGAAATAAAGTCGAAATCCACCTTTTTCTTTGTTCGACTTATTTCCATAACGTAAGAGTAATTATGTCGAAAATATACATAAATAATATTTTTTGTCATCTTAATCGGCGGAATGGATGTGGAAATGCAACTGGAAATAAAAGCGAAAGTTATAATCTGAAGAAAGAATTTTGGAAATAAAGACGGGACCATTAACTCACTCGTGATCGCGATGTCCACGTAACCCGAGCATCCTGATTAATCGATGTACCTACATAGGAACATATTATTATATTTAGTTAGCGCAACGAGGATTTTTTTAAGTTCTTTGATGTATTTATTATTAGATCAAAACTTCAGAAAGACCAGTGATTTTTTTCAATATTTGAGTGGGTGTGCTCAAATGACGAACACGAAAAAAAACAGGTTACCGACATTTTGTCATAAACAAAACACGGGTTGACGCAAAAAGAAACTTTTATTATGAGAACAAAGTGCAAAGATTTTCATTATGATGAGTGATGTGAATTATACATTTAAAACATTTAGGTATCTAGAATTTTGTATAAGTTGAAAAATTGGTAAAAAAATGTGTTTGTGTGCATTTATTTTTACTTGCGATATATGTATATGTATGCATGTACATAGGTACTATATGGCAAGTTATGTATGTATGTATGTACATATGTAAAAATGTACAAATGTATGTATGTACATATGTAAAAATAAATTTGAGATTTTGATCAAAGTTGACATTACGATGATAACGAAGTCGAAAAAAGTGGGTCTTGTCCGTCTGCATGTCCTTTCAGCTGCAGCCTAAACGGGTGGGTCGATTTTCTACCCCAGCGTTTTTTGGGCATTCCCCCACACGTTGCTTTAAACCAAAAATAACGGTAAGTATCTGCCGTCCAATTTTTTTTTACCAAATTATCAAAATTTTATTTTTATTTTTCTCAAAAACGTGCCAACAACTTGTAAAAAAAATTAAGCAATTTTTTTTACAAAAAGGCTACCATTTTACTAAAAAAAAATAGGAACAATGGTTAAAAATGATACCTCCCATAGAACATTTTTTTTTATTTTCTCCAAAACGCCTCAAATGATTTTTACCCATTTTTTTTTATAGAAAATCTTTCAAAACCTTTTAAAAGTATTGTGTACCAAAATTTTCCAAAAAAAGTTTTTTTGAATTTCTATTTTTTTTTTTTTTTTTTGAGAACTTAATAAGTACATAATTCGAAAACGAATTGTTCGAGTTTAGCAGTTTTTTAACATTATCTAGTAGATTTTAAATAAAAAATATTCGACATTTTACAAGACTTCAAAAAAAAAATCCTGAAAAAAAACCTGAAAAATTAAACGCATCAAAATTACTAGCTCCTTTCATCAAGACTGACGAACAGAGACTGAATATGAATAATAACCAAACATTTGAGCCCTTGTGTATTCTAAAGAAAGGAACAAAAAAATAACACTCAATACGTTTTTTTGTCTTGTAATTTGTTCTTCCATATTGCCGCCGCGCCCAGGCGCCGAGGATGTTGCATTTTTGTTAGAGTACCTACACCAAAACTAAAAGAATCATAAACGCAACGAAAAGCAACCCCTATTATATCAAGCAAAAAAAAGACTCAATTTGTGTGAGCAACAGAAGCATCAGGCGAGGCCGCGAATGCGCGGCCGAGGATATCATTGCGTTGTAAATGCAGGTAGGTTTTTTACCATTTGGAAAGTGGCAAGGCAATCCATAATTTGTGTAGATAGGCATGTTTCTTTTGTTTTATGCACTCATGCCTTGTTTTGGTTCTTCGTTGTTTCTATCTACTCGAGCAAGAATCACTCAGCGATCGTAGCGACGCTATCGGCAGAGTTCTACAAAACTGCTTTTCACAATGTTGATTCCTCTATGTATAGAAACTCAATGCTAAAGCTAATTAAAACTATTTAAAACTACTTTAAACAACTTAGAAACTAGAACAGCCATAGCAGCCTTTTTTTTACATTTTTAACATTTTTTTTTAGATTGTTGGTGATTTTTAATTTTTTTTGATTTTGTAATATTTTTTTGTTTTTTGTTTTGGTGCTACCCTGACTGTCCCTACTTAAAACTAGTACCTACACCTATATGTAAGTCGGCCAAGACAAAACTTCAAAGTCAACTTTATATATGATTATTAACAGCATTGAGCCACTAAAACTGGTTCTCCTGCTTCTTCCTATCTCTTCGGTCCCGATCGGACACAGTCCTACTGAACCGAATTCGCTCAGCACCGCCTTGTGCAAGCACGTCTCGATCATATCGAAATCGCCTATCCACAGTTCTACGGCCGACGTGGTAGATTAGCGGAACCACCTCTCTATCCTGGATCAGCCCTCGACTGTCTAAATAGAGGAATGCGTTAGGTGGAACATGACCACTCAAACGCACACTCTCGAAATATTCAGTGTTGGGGTAATAAGCCCCAAAGATCAAGCTATTAGCTGAGGACATCGCTCTTGCAATGTGACCCCGAATCAGCTTTAATAAGAAATTATCAATTCTGTTAATGTTGGCTCCGTTGTATAGAACCCTGTTGAAATAGTGATGTGTGTACTCCGACTCTGGTGTTCTGTGTAATCCAAGGCAGCGACGTAAGCACTGCTTCTCAAACACCCGAATCTTTTCCATTTCAGATGGGCCAACGTTGAACCACACGGGACATCCATAGGCAATCATCGGCCGTATGAGGGCCATGTAGCAAATCACCTTTACCCTGGTGTCAAGCCGGCTGCTATAAAACAACCGTTTCGTCAAGGCAAAGGCTCCCCTAGCCCTGGTCAGAGCAGCATCTATATGTCTGTCGAAATACAGATACTGATCCAACCAGATGCCAAAGTACTTTACCACACTTTTACTCGCCAGTGGACGCCCATGCGGTCCAACGATTACCAGCTTCCGCCAGTTTTCTCTAGTATCCCTTGGGACTCTAGCCAACGGAGTCCTAAACAGAATGGTTTCAGATTTCTGAAAATTGATTTTCAACTTCCAGTCATCACAATATCGCTGAATCTTGTCGAAGTCACGCTGAAAAAGAATTCTGATGACCTCAACTTTTGTAGCTGTTCTGTACGCAATAAGATCATCGGCATACGCAATTGCCTGAGTTAGACTACCTATCAGATCGCTGGTGTAAATGCTGAATAAAATCGCTCCCATTTTTAATATTGAATACTGAGGTAGAAGTTACATTGCCACTCTTGACAACAAACTTTCCACCATTGAGCATGTCATAAAGCATATACAAAAGTGGTTTACTTATGTCAAGTCTAGTCAGCTTTAGATAAAGACCCTCTAACCATACGGTGTCGAAGGCGTTCTCCAAGTCAACAAGACAGGCACCCGTACACTGTCTTTTGGATTTGTTCCATTGAATATCAGAAACGAGTTTAGACGCGGCATGAATGGTGTCATGTCCCACCCTAAAACCGAACTGATTATCCGGTATGATATTATTATCCTCCGCCCACTTGGACAGAGCTCTATTTATAACTTTACGCGAGAGTGATTTCACGAGGGAATTGGCCTTCGGGACTGCCTTTTTATACGCAAGCGGAGCGTGGCTGTGGGCGTTATTTATATTTATAATGGCATATTTGTCTTCTGTTTGGAAAGTCTGCATTCGTGCCTTGCACAGCAACGACTTTCTTTCAGAACAACATCAATATGCCTTTCTTTTCTTCTTCTTTTCTAGATGGAAAATATATCCATCCTTCACCAACTTTATGCCACCCACCTTTGTTCGATTTTACTACCTATTTTTGTTGATGGTAGAAAAAAATTGTGTAAGCAGAGGAAAAGAAAGAAGTGTTAAAGAAATAAGACAGTACGTGACTGTTTACCTCCGCCGGTTTACCTCTGCCAGTTTACCACCGCACAGTGCGGTATTGAACTCTAAGTAGTTCACCCAAAGGTGTAACATATGACACTAGATATTAAGCAATAAAGTATTTGTAAGCAATAAAGTAATTTGTAAGCAACTAGTTTATAAGCATGTACGAATTGTAAATAAAATTAGATTCATTTAGTTATACCAACAAAGTGTTTCTCTCTTATGGCAGAATACCTATGGCATTTTTATGCTCTGCCCATCGATTCATAGAAGGTACATTACACCTGAAACGTGGCCAAAAATCAATTTTCTCAACTTTCCCTCCCAGTATTAAGCTTGTGTCCCATAACAGGTAGATAACCAGGCTACTTTTTAGTGAAGTCTATACATAAATTGGTCACCCCCGTTCGCGACACCATCAGTTGCAACTAGAACTAGTTAAATAAGCACGATTTTTTTGCGATTTAAAAAAAAAATGTATTTTCTGTGTGTTTTTTTTAGTCTTAAAAGTGATTTTGGTTAAAAATTTGATATGGATATCGTCAACCAAGGTATGTATAGTATTTTAAGCAAAAATTTATTTGTGTATTCAACTTAATTTTTTCATATCGATGAGTTTAAGTATCAACTTAAAAAATATGCACTTTTTTCTTTGTTTTTTTCCATATATTAGTGTTTTTAAATATGCGCAACATCCCGCAACATAGTCTACTATATATTTTATTTAACTGCTGGATATGTAGAACAATCTTAGCTTTCAAAACCATGCACAAGTTTGCACCTAAGAAAAAACAGAGCCTTTGAAAATGACTCCTTTAAAACGACCCTTACTAATAGATTTGTATATTATTCCAGATGACTCTAATTCCACCTTGTCTATGACTAGAAAACAGCTCCATGAGTTGGTAAGAGGAAGCTCACAAAGGTTCCTTGACGAAAAACTTGAAGATTTGGTTAAAAACTTCTCAAAATTATCAAGGCGTTCAAACCAAATTATAAACGAAGATGGCAACTCTGCAGTAGAAAGGTGTTTCTTGGATAAGAATGAAGAGTGGCTTAGCGAAGAAATAACACTTCCTGTTGGCATACTTCCCGGAAGGTCTAAAGGTCGCCCAAGCAAAGAATTCGGGGAATCAAGTGACCGAACAAAACGTCGAAAAACAGTGGAACTTCGAAAGAGTGTATCTGTTGATGAACTGACATACGCGGCACAGATGAGTCAAGGAGCGGCGAGAAATATTGACATAGCCAAAGTGATGCAGGTTGTGACCGAAACTCCCACCAGAAAGCAGCTGCGATTGGCAGTAAGACCCTGAAAACGCTTTGAGGATATTTATCGATGCCAATTTAACTGCAAGTCAATACGAAGTGATTCATCAAGTCAACAAAGACATCTATCCGTGCTATACTTACATACGTGTATAAAGCTAAACAAGATTGTTACCCACAAAAAAGCGTCAGTGAGGCAGTTGCCGAAGTGAAGCTCCAAGATTTAGTAGAACACACAACATCGCGATTATGTAAATATTTGGAACCAGAACTCCAACAGTGCCTTCAGAACATGATGATGATGTTTTTGATGATGTTTATGATGATGTTTATGATGATGTTTATGATGATGTTAATGATGAAGAATGAATAATAAAATAAAAACTAGAAAATTAAATTAATCCAGGTCGTTTTTTTTTATTATTTGCCTATAAGACAAAAGTTGCGGAAGGAAAAACTAAAACGATTAATCTGTTTATTGAGTAATTGACCTGTAATCTTAAAATATGCAACTAATCCACATCTCAAATTTTTTAGGGTCGCAGTTAATTTAGATTGGTTACCTGCATTAAGAAAATTTCCGGTTGTAAACCTAATCATAAAAAAAAAGAAAAAAGTGATTTTTGGGAAAAAGTATCTTTCAGTTTTTTTTTAAATTTCTTAGTAACTATAGCGCAAAATTTTAAACCATTTAGTACGATGTTAAAGCATTTTTACTATGACAAAATGGCTTTAACATCGTACTAAATCGTTTAAAATTTTGCGCTTATGATATTTATTGGAATGAGATTTTTAGTATTTGACTAAAAATTTATCAGGCCATTGAATATTGATAAAAAAAATTAATTAATATTGCAATTTTTTTTTTAAATCAATTAAAAAACGAAAACAAATCTTGTTTTCTAAATTTCATCTTTAAAACTTAATTTCTCAAAAACTTTTTAATGATACAACTTGAATCAAAAAACAAAATAAAGAATAAAATATTAGCTATACAAAAAGTTATAGCACAGTGTTGTACGTGCTTTTTTTGATTTTTAATAATATTTTTTCTTCAGGCTAATTGGGACGTAAGTGGAAAAGCACTTAAGTGGGTTTTACTGTACCCAAAAAATGAAAATGTGCCCAAATATTTTTGGCCAGGTTTTAGACCGAAATACCGCACTGTGCACCGGTAAAAGATGAGATAGAATTATGAAAGAAAACTAATTTTTTAAACGAGTTTTGGTGGAAGAACAGGAAGAACTGAGTTAAATTCAGGAATTAAAATCAAAAAAAAAAATTTTTTTCCAAAACTTTCCAAAAAATATTTTTAGATTTGCGGCTAAACTAAACGTCCTAGCGACTCAAAATATGCATATTCGTAATTTAAATCATCATTTTCACACTCCGGATGAGATAGATAATACGACGGCCACTCTCTCTTACTGCTACAAATTTAAGCAAAAAAAAAGTTTGAAACTCTCTTTTTTTTCGATTTCTTCCCCAATTTAGACTTGTTTTATCGAAAAACGCGTGTTTTTTAAATTTGAAATAAATAATAAATCATCTTTGCACAACAAGGAACACACTAGCATAAATATAATTAGCGTCAAAATACGACTAAGAAAATATTTAAATTCTACGCTCAGTGGAAACACGCGCTTAGAAATTAAATTTTGAATTTCAAAAAATCAATAAAATTTAGAAAATCATTTTGTTTTTAAATCTACATGCTGTAATATTTTAACATACCTTATATTATACTGTTTATTGTACTATTTGCCATTATATAAGTTTTCATTTCTAAATTTAGAAAAACTATAGTCTGAAAAGTATTCTGCCTACACAGACGGTTTTGGATTCAAATTGAAGAAAATGTAGTAACCATATAATCGTAGAGCGAAGTTATAATCGAAAACTAGTCCTTAAGGGTTGAAATCGTCAATAACTAAAAAAAAAGCGAAAATTTCGCGTTTTTTTTTTGATTTTTGCCGATCTTGGGTTCGTCGCTTAAAGTGGAAAACTTGGGTTATTAAATGGGCCAATTCAAAAACAACTCAGCAAAAAATCTGAACTACCGAATCTGACGCAAGGTTTGATGTACTTACCTATATAGTTACTGGACTACTGTGAACCTACAAAATATTAGTCAGTAATTATTAAAAAAAAAAATAACAAATTTTTGTAATGATTTGGAGTTGTTTTGATATACTAAACTTAAAATATTTGAAATTACATACAATTTTTTTGTGTATAGTAGAACATGCGGCTCTTATTTTAACATTTTTGGTGTGATACTTTTAACCTTTTGGAAACCTAACAAATATTTACTATATATTTTTACATATATTTACTATATGTATATTCCATTGAATCTTTGAGTTAATCAATGATTCGTTTTATAGATAATACCAGAGTACAAACATATATATATGTACTTACATTATGTAGGTACATTTATAACAACTCACAAGAAAATAAGAAACAAGCAAGAAAATAATCTAAGTAAATGTTTGCCAAGGGAATTGTCAGTGTTTCTTCATTCTCTTCCTCTCGTATATTCACAATAACATACAAGTAACTCGAATTCCCAAGGATGGTGGAAGAAGAATAGGTTCTCGCACTGTCAGTTCTCGTAAAGTGTTATAATTCAATTTGCATACAAGAAATACCAGCGTTTCAATTATGCAAAACATGGTCCATTGTATAGAATTGTTGGAAAGTTACATATTGCTTTTGAATGTATAATCACATTCCTACTTGTATCCTTGTTTTCAGTTTTATATGAAAGACAAACAGTTTCAGTTTGACTACTTTCAAAATCGATTTCATTCGATTTTGAATGCTTACAAGAACAATAATTTAGGGTGCTATAAGCATAAATTCAGTTGGGCCCATTTATTCAGGTACTTTTTTAATTTAAACAGGTGGCGTTAGATTTGTTTGTTTGATTATAGTTGAACAATGTTCTCTGAACACCCATGTTAACCCGCACGAGTCGAAGGAAGGCAGAAAAAACACGTCCTAATTCTTTAGAGACTAAAATTGAACTCATTTATTTTACTTAACTAATTTTACATAATAATTCTTATACCTAGCTTACAAATACTTAAACATATTCTTAACCTATCTTATCTCTAGTTTTCTCTAATCTTAAACCATCAATAAGGGTTGTAAATTGGATAACGACGATGATGTTCAACGCATCCCTTGTTCATAATATAATGCTAACAGATGTGAGTGATAAAACACAATCTGCGAGATCATTTACTGTTATATGACTTTGATCTTAAACTAATAACACAATACATTCCTACTGTCTCAAAGTATATTTTAAATATATAAAAATATGTATAGATAACTTAAGAATAGTGAAGGTTTAATTGAGATTCAGACACTTTAAAAGTAAATTAGTGATTAAAAGTTGATAACACAATTTATATTTCTAGTAAACAAAATCTCGTTTTCCCCAATTTTCCACACAAAATGCGGTTTGATATATTTTAATTGATGCACCCAACCAAAATATTTCGTAAAATAACTACAAAATATTTACGTTAATATTTTTTACCTACGATAATTTAACAACTGAACGAGTATTCGTAGTGGATGTAATACACAAATTTTGTGAAATCTACGAAACAAATTCCGTAAATTTCTATTTGACGAATTTACTTAATAGGTTCAGAAACTATGAGTGATTTGAACAAATGTCAAAAATGTTCGGATAAACATATTTTGATGTACCTATTGCCCTGAATTTCGAAAAGTAAATTTAATGGAAAAACTACAGTTTGTCTTGAAATCCAAACTAAGCTTAATAAATCAGGTGAGCCCCTATTACCTCCCGTAATTCTTGCCACAGCATGCATAGGGGTTCGTTCAGTTCAGGACATTATCTTCAACTATGTGGGTCGAGTGTAGGCACATCTATGGGTCTAATTCAAATTTCTGTTTGCTCTCTTAGAAAACCAGATAAAACTTTCGACTGCGCAGCACTAGTTTTACCAAGTTTGGAGCACCTGATGCTTGTCAATGAAATTGAAACTGATTTTAATTAATTTTTTTTTTATTTAAGCAAGAATTTCTTATTAAATCAGGTGAGCCCCTATTACCTCCCGTAATTCTTGCCACAGCATGCATAGGGGTTCGTTCAGTTCAGGACATTATCTTCAACTATGTGGGTCGAGTGTAGGCACATCTATGGGTCTAATTCAAATTTCTGTTTGCTCTCTTAGAAAACCAGATAAAACTTTCGACTGCGCAGCACTAGTTTTACCAAGTTTGGGGCACCTGATGCTTGTCAATGAAATTGAAAATGATTTTAATTAATTTTTTTTTTTTATTTAAGCAAGAATTTCTTATAAGTCTAAATAATATTGCATAATTTTTAAAACAGTTTTCAAAGTTTGTTTTTAAATCCGATATTTTAAAAAGGGTAGATTTTTTTTAGTGATTTGTTTAACTCCACATTAATTAATACTAAAAAATGGAGTACCAAATTTGTTTTCTATTAATTTTTATTATTGTTTTGTGTTTTTTTCATTTGTTTAGTTTGTATTATACTTTTCTATTTAACAAAAATCACGAAAATAATCAAAAATAGCCGAACCTTAATCTGAGCACGTGAACGCCGAGCATCTTTCGCTACATATCTGCACTGCACTAAGTGTTTTGGCTCTGGACAAAACTTCATTGCCTGAAGCCAGACGCGTCCGTGAGCATTCCCCATACACAACATTGGAATTATCTTTGCCCATTAATATTAATAAAAGTTTCTATGTTTATGTATATACACATATTTACATTTATTTGTTTTTTTTTTTTTTTATCCTAAACAGTTTTATAAAGGAAGCTCAGCGTTCGCGTACTCATTTATGTTCGACTTTTATTTATTGAATATTTTACCGATTTTCGTTTAATATAAAATATAAAATAAACAAATGAAAAAAAAAAAAAAAAAAAAAAAACAATAATTATTAATACAAAATAGCAATCACAGTAGTTATTGACCGTTTAATAAAATAATGCAATAATATAATTCAAAAGCAACAAGCTATGTGCCAGGCCAAAACAAAACAAATAGTTTTTGAGGTTAGAGTTGATTACATTACACGAAATAATGACAGAGATTGACGCTGATTACACGATTCGTTTTTTCGTTCGTTTCGTCTTTCGTCTTTTTTAGGGCTGTTTGTTCATAGTAGGTTTAATCTGTAATAAAGGTTCCGACTCTGGTTCTGATGATTAAAGTTTCAGATTAAGGATTCATTTAATCGATTTTCTCCTCTAAGAAATTCCATTAAAATGATCTGTGCCTACGTTCTGTAACTCACATCGATAAAATTAGTCGAGAAATGTTGGAAATTGAAACACATGAGTTTTAATTTATTTTTCAACGTTTCTCGACCAATGTTATCGATGTGGGAATTATAAAACTTGCACTGTACGATATTTGGAGCAAATCGGTCCACCTGTTGAACCTCTGTCTCAAATGACCTCGTATAGTGCAAAGAGCGTAGAAATCAACGGTAAAACTACTTTTTTAGACTTCTCCATGTTTACACGAAACCAATATTTGCCCTATAGAAAATGTAAAGAGAAACAAAAATGTCCACCCTACATATTGTTTTATCAAGTAAATTTTTAAATTTACTTGGTGTGAACATTTTATCGGGATTAAATCTTAAATGACCACATGAATTCTTAATTTTAAAAACGAAAATTATACACAAAGAGAATTACTGTTTATAAAATGAGTACAGAAGAAATGAGAAAGGAAAGTAGATATTAACATGTGCCTACGTTCTGTAACTCTCGCATCGATAAAATCAGTCGAGAAACTATGAAAATTGAAACATTTCAACGTTTCTCGATCAATTTTATAAATGCGAGAGTTACAGAACGTAGGCAATGATTTGGAATACTTTATTTGTAACTAGTTATTACCCACTACCTTTGCTGAGACCCCGCAAACCCCTTGTTGCATGAAAAGTATTCATATTCTTTTCCTATGAAATAATCGATTTCCAAAATCCTTCCAGCCAAAAAAGTGCAAAAAAATGTACTTTCACATTTAATATTTATAAGAATGATGTTTTTTGTAGAAAGCACACATATCTGAAGTTGCTTTCTTTGCATTTTAGTTACATATACCATTTTATTTGCATTTTTGTAATTTTCTGTAGTCGATGTATTTAATCTTAAAATCGATATCTGAAATCGATGATTTTTCTCTCAACTACGATTTTTGCTGACATCTGCCTATCGCTCATCTCTACCCTGTTGTCAAACCATAAACGTCAATGTTCACCCAGAAAAAATCTTCAAATTTTCATTCCTGCTTTCGTTACTTCATTTCCCCTACATTTCTACGCCCCTCACCCAAGCTGTCAAAAGCACGAAAGACGAAACGAACGAAAAAAAGACTCGTGTAATCAGCGTCATTATGAATTATAAAGATAGGAATCTTTCGTACGTTCCACCCTCCAAAACCCATTTGTTTACATTGTTGTTTTTGTAATTTCATCTCGTGTCGATGAATAGATGTGATTTGCAACAACAATTTATAAAGTGGTGAATTCATATTTTTGCACTAGTGTGTGTTAAAACATGGAACCTAGTGCAAAAATATGAAGTCACCACCGTCCGCCAGTTTGTAGGCAAACCAGAATGACAGCCGAGCTTTCCAATCTTTATAATTCATAATCTCTGATTGTGTTGCACTTTTCTGAAACGAAAATCAGCTGTTCATTAAAAACGATTTCGATCATTGAAATAATAAAATTGATTTAATTAGAAAATAGTGAAGTAAATGAAATATTTTTTTGATAAAAAAATAAATAAGTAATAAAATAAGCTTCAATTTGGTACTAAAATGCCATCAATTTTCTTTGTTTAACTGTCTTGAAATCGAAAGACAAAATTTTTAATGATTAATTTCAATGAAAGCTATAACTGGCCCTTTATACTTTGCTGATCCTTTCTTTTATAAGTATATGTCATAAAGGTGCTGACTGCTGACTATATGGATCTTTACTCTGCAATGATATTAAACAATCGTCGAACAGTGCTCTTGTCCCGTGGCACAAAATACCAACCTGGGCTGGATTATCAATGGCCGTTTGCCAATTCCAGTCAGTTTTCCGTTAAAAACAATCTATAATGCCTATACCGAGCTCTCAGATTTGGTACAGAATATGTGGAAATTCATTGAAAGTTAAGACATTTCACCTAACTCAGCAAATTTTGCGAAGAATAATTTGAGAAAACATTTAGTAGAAATATTGGTGGACGCTTCTTAGATCGTAATCCTTTCAAGAAATCAACCAATTTTACAAGTCTTTCATATACAAAGAAGGATGCAATGAAACTTTTAGCTATTCAACAAAATCGTGTTGTAAAAGATCCCAAGATGCATTCATCGAACAACGAATTTATTTACAGTAAGTTATGGTTTGAAGTGTTCACCATACTTAATAATAAAAGTTCTCCATACTTTAGCAAAGCAAGAAGAAGAATCTTATCCGGAAGCATCACGTATACTTCCAGAATGCTTCTACATGGATGACTGCTTACATGGAGCAGAATCTTCTGAGGATGCACTCAAGATTCAAAAACAACTCCAAAACCTACTTCAAAACCTTGTTAGGAACTGCACGTTGCACTTTGGAAACAAAGTGCAACAATCTTTTGGATTTCCATCAATGCAAACTTTTTAGTGGTCAGACGCCAAAACCGTTCTTTGTTGGATCCGCTCAAACCCTGGACAACACCACTATATTGCAAATAGAATCAGCCACTGACTCTTGGAGATACGTGCCCACTAAAACAAACCCAGCTGATGTGGCGTCACGTGGAGTATTACCGTCAGACCTACCACATCTTGATATATTGTGGTCAGGCTCACCATGGTTATACAACAACGAAACTTTTTGGCCAAAACGAACAATCTATTTCGAAGAAATTGAATGGACTCAAGAAACGTCACAGTTCTTCAAACAATTCCACATATACAAAAACTGCAAAACAAATTTGCATCAAAGCTTTGGAAAATATACTCAGATCTGGATAAACTTCATACAGTCACATCTTGGTGCAGACGATACATTGCCATACGAATGAATCAACCACGAAACAACACCTTGGTGTGCAGTTGCCGAACGCAATTCTGCTTTCCAATTTTAGATTTGGTATGTTCAAAAAAACATGTTTTTCTAACAAAATTTTCTGTTTACTTCAGAAAAAGCCAAACGATTCCAAAAGCAGACTTTTGAAAATCAATCTGATGTGAGAAGAAAACGGAATTTTATGCCTTAATGGGCGTTTGAAAAATGCTCTGATACCTATGTCGGAACGATTCCCTATTATTCTATCAAATGATAATCCTTTAAGTTCATTGATTATTGAAAAGTCTCATACCAGTACTATGCATGGTGTACAAAATCTTCGCTGAACTATCTTCGACGATGCCTTTAGCTAATCGATGCAAGATGGGCTATTAAAAAGCACAATCGCTTTTGACAAAATCCACCTACGACAAATCGGAATGATAATGTGCTGCCGCAAAACTGTTTCAACATTGTGGCCCCGACTACGAAGGTCCTTACTAAATGGGTACTACAAAAGGCAGAGGACTGAGGACATAAAAGCTATACAGGATATGTAGCCCTTTACGTATGCTTTAGTACACGGGCTATACATTTGGAGCTCGGAGCTCGTAAGCAATATGACGACGGAAAGCTTTCTGGCCGCACTTAAACGTTTTTTCGCACAGATATGAAAAGTGACTGTGCTACAACTTTTGTTGGCGCCAATGCTATTCTTAAGACTCAAGGACGATTATTTAGCAGTCAAGAATCAACTAGAATCTGGCGCACAAATGGTATCATGTCATGGTGTTTCATGGCACTTCATCCCGCCAGGCGCCAGGGTCACCGAATTTCGGAGATATATATTTGAGAGGCTGGTACGCTCACCACCTTTCAAATGGTTATTGCGTAGAGTTCTGGAAATACATCCTTGAAACGACGATTTGGTAAGAGTAGCAACAGTCCATACACAGAATTTAACTATAAAAAGAAGGATTTTCAAACTGGTTGCCCAACCAAAAGACAAGAAATCTGCTGACAGATTTGGTGGGCGGCAAGGCCATCTAAATATAATATTTATATTTTGTTTTGAATATGATACTTATTTGCTGGGTGCTGTAGTCTTCATGAAAATAGTTCCGTTCTTATAAGCTGTGGTTAAGTTCTTTGTATATAAAGTGACTCGAAGAGGTTGCTGCCTTCTCAAGAAATTTTGCATGTATTTTTTCATCCAGTTTCTATATAATGTTATCCAATGCAAGTTTCCATGTACATTGATCCTCCCACTTTAGAGACAATTCAACTCCCAGATCCTCACGTAGCTTTTGCCATGCCATATCCCAAAAAAATCCGTTTTCCTTCTCAAAAGATCCAATAGTATTACCTTCGATAGGCGATGATCCTGAAGATGTATTATTTTTAGAATTTATTTGAAATGAAGCCCCGATGTAAAAAGACGTATTAATGGAAGACCAGTTTCAGCATATACCATGTAGTTGGGCGTGTTAGTTGGAAGCCTGGAAAGGGCTTAATAAAATGTCTTTGGAGCTTTTTCCCATACTTGACTACTGTACAATATTGCCGATTTGGCAGTTGCCTCGAACAGTTTATATTTAGCTTTGCTGGAAACATCCTTCCGGCATAGAACATTTCTCCAAGCACAGCGCTTTTTTCAACTTGTTATATAATATGACCGTTCTGGTTGATGATTTTTTTCGATCTTAAAACAATGAGTCGAGACGGCAAAGAAGTTGACATCTTGCCAAGTTGATACTACTGTGCAAGATATTTGAAATGATGTTCATTAGTTTTTTGGAACTGGTCCACATTCCCTTGTCATGGAGAGAAGTAAATTTTGTATTTATTCCCAAAGCTGGCAAATGCTCCCATGTAAGCCCCAAAGATCTCAGACCTATCAGACTACGTTTGATTGATATCCATTTAAGTACAAGCATTGACCAAAGACTTTTGTCTTCGGCTCAACATGCTTATTGCAAAGGGGAATCGGTAGATACGGTTCTGCAAACGCTGCTGGTGCGAACAATTGAACATTCCCTCCATCATAAAGAATAGGTATATTATGGTTGTATTCCTAGATATAGAGGGCGCCTTCAACAACGTCGACACATCTGCATTTGCATCTGCGAATCAAATGCTGACAAGTAGGATTATAAACTCAAAACTGGGTGGCTTTTCTGCTATAAGATCTGTCGGTAGAGGTACGCCGCAAGGCGGTGTTCTATCTCCCCTTCTTTGAAACTTGGTTGTTAATGAGTTTCTGGAGGAGAAGAGATTGCCTATGTGGATGACGCTGCCGTTTCAGGGAAGCATCCAAACACCCTAAGCGAACTCTTACAAAACGCGCTAAATAAGCTAATAAACTGGGCAGATCGCTGCGGACTGGGAGTTACCCCTCACAAGACAGATCTTGTCCTCTTTTTTAGAAAATACAAAATTCCCCAAAAAGACCCTCCTACAATCAAAGGTGTGCCATTGACATTCTTAGACGAAGCCAAATACTTGAGTCTTATTCTCGAAAGGAATTTCAGTTGGAAACCTAATATACACGAAAGAGTTAAAAAAAAGCCACAGTAGCACTCTTCTCATGTAAAAAGGCCATTGGCAATAAATGGGGTCTCCAACCCCGCATTGATCATTAGATATACACTTCGGTAGTCAGACCGATTCTAACATACGGTGTGTCAGTATGGTGGACCGCCTTAGATAAAACAAAAAATTACGCTAAACTAGGCAAGGTCCAAGTCCAATACTCATTTTGCAAACAAATGGATGCAAGCACATGCATCCGTCTTAAAGCTTCCTCACAGTGGACAAACAACAAAATTGGCCACTCTATTATTCTGAACTCATTCAGATCACTTCAAAGTATTACAGACTACACCATCCCAAAGCTACAGTTCGATGAAAACTTTGATGTTACTATCCCTTCCAGAACTTTTTTTGGAGGACTAAGCGTTCTTAGAGGATGATCGGATCCTTTTCTACACAGAAGACGAAGACGGTTCAAAAACTGATGATGGGGTTGGTGGAGGTGTGTACTTAGACAGACTGAAATTTAGTCTCTCCTTTCGTCTTCCCAATCATTCTAGTGTGTTCCAGGCGGAGCTTTTGGCCAAAAAAGAAGTCCTTTCTTGGCTCAAGGAAATCGTGATATCAAGTACAGATATCGGCAGTCTCGTTCAGCGAACGAAAGAAATAATGGCGCACCTTCGTTTAGTGGACGAAGAAAATAATGAGCATTGCCAGTTTACAAGTGTGTGGATGGAATTCCATGCAAATGGCGCAACCTATCGTTGCGGCACAACTTCCGTGTATCGCTATATATAATGAGGTGACACGCTACAAATCACCAAATCCACAAATCACCAAATGCACAAATCACATATAGTGATTTGACTGTCTAGTTAATATGATTTTCATATTTTGCTTCCCAGCCTACATCGAAACAAACCAGTTTTACCATTACCTCAAATACTCCAATTTGATAAAGTATGTTTTAGAATAATACCTAAAGATGATTGTAATATCAAATGTCAAATAGTGTGAAACTTTTGAATTTCTTTAGCGAAAACGTGGGATTTCATAGATGAAATTACACCTTATTTCTCAGTACACTTTGTCAACAAAAATTCGTCCTTTTCTTATATTCGATCTAACTAGTGCCGTGCAATTCAGGTTGTAATTAAAAGACCTTAGGGCTTACAGGCATATAGTTTAAATTATCATTATTATTTAAAAAAAAACGTAAAGGTTAAATTGTTTATTGGCAGGGTTCTTTTAAGATAACTGTTAACATAAGTGTTTGATTATTAGTCAGACTTAAATGTTCTCAAACTTCATGTTTTATATTTACTTTTATATACAAAATATTAAATAATATTTCTATTTTTATTTGGTTTAGTTCTCTTTTGAATGACTTTTTTAATATTCCAAGTCCAAACAAGACTTTTATGTTGACTTAATTAAAAAGTTTCTTACAAAATTTCTAACATGACCTGTCATATTTAATTAATTGAAACCAAAAAGTTATTTTGAAATTCTATGTAAAATAAGACAATGCTTCTTAACGTAGAATATAAATTTACAGATATATCATAATCCTAGCGCAGATAAATCATGATTTCTCCCCAACTTTTCTTCGGTTCTAACTAAGGAATAACTCCCCTTCCTCTAGATTCACCCTAACCAACGTTCCATAACAACATGTGAATATGTTATTTGCTTTGGGAATTCTTAAAATCTCAACAGGTTCCCGCACTTTGTTTCTGTGAAGATAAATTGAAGAAAGACCAAACCTCAATTTGACATAGGTATATTTTTTCCATAAGCACTCAGCCCACCACACCAGCCCTCTGAATCACAATGACAGGAAAGAGAAATGCAAATTTTCTTATAAATAAATTGTAGAAGATACAATATCCATTCCTTCAAAATGTCCTACAGTTTATTAAGGATGTGGCAAAAATCAAATTTGTAGATATATATGTATGTACATTTCTCTTTTAGGTAATTAACTATAATTATTTTATACAATTTGAAAAGAAAATGCAAGGGAATTCGATTATACAAATTTCATTGGACTTTTAAACAATCTCAGAACAAAAACAAGATGCGTTTTGGTTTGGAAGGTCCTTGCTACATGTTAGAGCTGAATGTTTGGTTAATATTCATGCAATGCCAAACATCTGAATTCGATATTAAGCAACATATATGTGAGATTCTTTAAAAAAAGTATATGGTTTCATCTGTCTGTAAAAACTCCCAGGTTTTTCTTAATACATTTTTAAAGTGTTTCCAAAGTGGTGGTAGCACCTCATTTGCGAGATTTAAAAAAATATACCATCGAAAAGGTCAGTAAGTCAATTTATTTTAGTAATAAGTCAGTCAAAAACTTTTATTTTATTAAATTTCATTTTTATTTTTTGTTTTTGTAAACTATTGTTAGAGGAAGTTAGTCCCATTAACCTGAGAAGTTTAGCACTGTTTTAGTTGTGTGTAGAAAATCCCTGGGGCACTCTTCAATGGACTGATTTAACATTTTAACGTCATCAACGCGAAAAATGGTTGATTTTTGATCTTGTCAACTCGGTGTCAACGCTCAAAGTTTTCGAATTTGGTCAAGTCGTATGATCGTCATACTTTAACATGTCAACGCGTTGACACCTAAGGATACGCAAAGATAATGACACAGATAACACGTCAACGCATTTTGGGACAACATTGACAAACTGGCGCCACTCCTGTGATCGCCAACATTTCATGTGCTATAGTCTACATTGACCGACAAATCATAGATTAAGAAATTGTACCTTACTACAGATACCTTTGCAATACCTATGGATTCCAATTTAAGCCTAATAAAATATAAAAACTAATAACAATTAATTAAAAAAATAATAAAAATACTCACAAAAACTAACGTTTTTTTATGAAAATTATTATATCAAAGAATTCACTTAGATTTTAATGAAGGTTCGACACAAATTGTTGTGCTAATATAACAGTTGGGGAATGTGAGTATTTCGTTGGACCGGGTATTTCTAGGTTAGCTAAAAGACTGTCTATAAAACATCTTGTTGAAATTGTATTATTATGCAAAGTACTTTCTTGTACTCATTGTACTCTACACTTCTTGTAGGTACTATATAACATTCGGAGTTCTTTATATACTCGCTCTTGTATGAATATATGTACATATATCAATAACTGAAGCAAATTATATAGATTAATAAATTACAACTACTTGCTGTTCAATCCTCTTAACAAACGGACTTTCGTTTTATTCTGCTAAGTTTAACAGGTTATGGGCCCAGTTACTCAAAAACGTGTTTAAGTTTTTTTTATAAAAGTAAAATCTGAGTTGTTGAAATTAAAAGTTTCACGAAAAATATTTAAATATTTTAACATCGTGTTAGATACTTTTTTGTTTTCTCAAGAATCATTTTTATTTTAAATATGGATAGTGATTATTCAAAAATTGAGAAATTGCAATGCTCAGAACAATGGAACATTTGGAAGTTCCAAATAAAAATTATTCTTAACGCGAGCGATTTGTTTGAGGTGGTAAATGGGGACGAAGAGATTCCGGCAGCAACTGATGCTGTAAAACTGAAGGCATGGCGAGTCAAAGATCGTAAGGCTCAAAAGATCATAGCAACTTGTGTTGGACAGCAGCCGCTGGTTCATATTATGAACTGCTCTACGTCTGGTGACATGTGGAGCAAACTTTGTTCAGTTTATGAACAAAAATCAAGTGCAAGAAGTATAAGTTTACTTCAACAACGTTTCTATAGTTTTCAAAAAGACCCAACAGATGATATGGCCACGCACATGAGCAAATTAGAAAGCTTAGTGAAGCAGCTGGAAGATGTTGGAGAAGTGGTCTCTCAATCCATGCTTATTGCAAAAATTCTAATGACTCTACCGAGTCGATTTTACCATTTTTTTAGTGCTTGGGAATCCACAGACGTTAAATGCCGAACTGTTGAAAATCTGAGATCGCGTCTCATCATGGAAGAAACCAGGCTTAAAGCAATGGATCACATGACATCAACTTCAGCATCTGGGAGCAGACAACCTACTGAGGAAAGTAGTGCACTTGTCGCACGCAAAGCGCATGGACAAAAGTTTCACCAGAACGCTCGGGGTAAGAAGAAACGTCCAGGTAAGTGCTTTGCATGTAATCAGTATGGACATTGGAAGTCCGATTGTCCAAATAAAAAAAAACAACAATTACATTATGCGAACAAAGAAGAGAGTAGTGATTGCGATGCTTTAGTTTGCGCTACAGTAAGCTCTAATTGTGTGGTTAGTGCAGATGACTGGGTATTAGACTCAGGTGCAAGTGAGCACATGACATCACGACGAGAATGGTTCAGCGAATATGTAAAGCTTGAGGAGCCGGTTCCGATAACAATTGGAAATGGAAGTAAAATTCAAGCACATGGTAAAGGTTCAATCAAAATCTTAGCTTTCAATGATCAGGAATGGGTTGAGAAGAAACTTGTTAACGTTTACTTTGTTCCTGATGTCAAAATAAATTTGTTTTCGTCTGGTAGTGCTCTCGACAAAAATTATAGTCTTGCTTCATCTAAAGACAAATGTAAAATTATAAAGGCTAATGGTGTTGTTGTTGCTGTAGGCGTTCGCTCAAATCGTTTATTTAAGATGTTGTTCAAAGTAGTCGAACCACAAAATTTACATTCAGCTTGTATTTCTTTAAAGGCTGAATCGCTGCAAACGTGGCATGAGCGGCTTGGCCACATGTGTGTTGGTCAAATACGAAGTTTACTGAAATCCAATGAAATTCAATATACTGATGACTTACATTTTTTTTGTGATGCTTGTGCGGTGGGAAAAATGCATAGATCTCCCTTTCCCAAGAGTACTTCTCGCGCTAAGGAGGCTGGTGAATTGGTGCACATAGACTTGTGTGGCCCGATGCAAACATCATCAATTGCTGGGTCAAAATATTTTTGTCTTTTCAAAGACGACTACTCAAATTTTAGAGTCGTTTTACTTTATTAACGAGAAATCACAAGCCTGTTCAATGATTGAAAAGTACATTAACTTTGTTTATACTCATTTTAATCGTCATATAAAAACTCTCAGATCTGATAATGGCTTAGAATTTAAAAATAAGGAAGTCGAGGCATTACTTCAACGCCATGCAATCTGCCATCAGACCACGGTACCCTACACACCACAGCAAAATGGCAGGGCAGAGCGAGATATGCGGTTTATAGTTGAAACAGCAAGAACAATGCTTCATGCCAAGAATTTGCCACTTAAACTATGGGCTGAAGCGGTCAATATGGCTGTCTTCATAATAAATAGATTTGGACCAAGTCCTGACAAGTCAAAAACTCCATTTGAATTGTATTTTAATAAAAAAATGTCTTTTCAGAATTTGAAAGTTTTTGGAAGCGAAGTTTTTGTACACATCCCGAAAGAAAAAAGACAGAAATTGGATAAAAAGTCAGAACCAGGAATTTTCGTTGGATACCCTGACAATATTAAAGGCTTCCGAGTATGGTTTCAAAAATCGAATAAAATTGAGGTATCGAGAGATGTTTTGTTTAAGGAATTTTCAGTGGTCGATATGAATTCAAATCGCCCTAATCTATTGAAGGAGAATGATATTGAAAATCTGAAAAATGAATTAATTGCTGAACCAGAAAAACCAAATATAAGATCTAAGCCAGTGCGAAAAGCAAGTATCGACGATGATCACAGTGAATACCGAGAGAAACTTCGAAGTAAAGTGCATGTACATGATGAGCCAAATCAAACAGCAAGTAACTACCGAGAAAAACTTCGTAGCCATTCCCAAAATAACTCCACACCGAATTCTGGATTTTACACTAAAGCTTTAGAGGGGTATGCTTTTATTTGCAGTACTTTTGAGCCAGAAACATTTGAAGATGCTCAACAATCAGATGAAGCAGATGACTGGAACAAGGCTATGGATGATGAAATGAAGTCTCATCGGATTAAAAAAACGTGGGAGCTGGTTGACGTACCCCCAAACCGAAAGATTATCAAAAACAAATGGGTCTATAAAGCAAAGTTGTCATCAAAAAATACTGTCGAGCGCTACAAAGCACGTCTCGTTGCTAAAGGGTTTAATCAACAAGAAGGAATCGATTATGCAGAAACCTTTAGTCCGGTTGCGAAGTTCACCTCGATTCGCACAATTTTCGCTATTGCAGCCAGTCAATGCCTTACTCTTTACCAATTTGACGTCAAGACAGCCTTCTTAAACGGAAAGCTAGACGAAGAAATATTTATGTGCCAACCTCAGGGATACAACGATGGTTCCGGTCGAGTGTGCAAACTCAATAAGAGCTTATACGGCTTGAAGCAAGCCTCCAGATGCTGGAATACCAGATTCACGAGTTTACTGACCGATTTTGGGTTTAAAATCTCTAAAGCTGACCCGTGTGTATTCGTGCTGCAGCGCAAGCAAAAAATTGTTTATCTTGCAGTCTATATTGATGACGGTTTGCTTGCTGTCAGAGATGCACATGATATGGAATACATCAAAGCCTTTCTAACTAAACATTTCGAAGTAAAACTTTCCAAAGCAAATTATTATCTTGGACTTCAAATTGTTCATAAGGAAAATGGTGGATACTTTGTTTATCAGTCCAATTATATCGACAGAGTGCTTCGCAAATTTAACATGTCGGATTCATGTCCAGTATCTACGCCCAGTGAACTTGGAAGCAGATCTGCTATTGTAGTAGATAGTTCACCACCTGCAACTAGATTTCCTTATCGTGAGGCAGTAGGTAGCCTGATGTATTTGGCCATTGGAACTAGGGCAGACATTTCGTATGCAGTGGGAGTGGTGAGCCGTTTTCTGGATAAGCCAAGTTCTCATGACGTTAAAGCCGTCAAACGGATTTTTAAATATTTAAATAATACTAAAAACTTTGGTATATTATTTAAACCTAACGTAAATCTTAATTTTTATATTTATAGTGATGCTGATTTTGCAGCAGATTACTCAACAAGACGTTCAACGAGTGGACAAATTTGTCTTCTTGGAGGTAGTCCCATTTCTTGGTCTTCGAAAAGGCAACGATGTACAGCATTGAGCACAACTGAGGCAGAGTATGTAGCTGCATCGGAAGCAGTCAAAGAGTTGATGTGGCTTGACGCGCTCATACATGATCTGCTCGTTTCTCAAATCAATAAACCAATTCTTTATATCGACAACCAAAGCGCTTTAAAGCTAGTGAAGAACCCCGAATTCCACGCCAGGACTAAACACATCGATGTTCGTGTTCATTTCATTCGAGAGAAGTTCAACGAAGACCGATTCGAGATTTGTTTTGTGCCATCAAACGAACAATTAGCCGATGCTTTCACAAAGTCACTTGCAGCAGTTAAATTTGAATTATTTCGTAAAAATATTAACATTTTTAAATTGTAATGAATTCTTTTGTTTGCAATATAATAATAAGTGGGAGTGTTAAAATTGTATTATTATGCAAAGTACTTTCTTGTACTCATTGTACTCTACACGTCTTGTAGGTACTATATAACATTCGGAGTTCTTTATATACTCGCTCTTGTATGAATATATGTATATCAATAACTGAAGCAAATTATATAGATTAATAAATTACAACTACTTGCTGTTCAATCCTCTTAACAAACGGACTTTCGTTTTATTCTGCTAAGTTTAACACATCTTAAATCAAATACCTTCTAGGTTTTTCGGCGAGTGTGTCATTTTACCCATGGTATGCAATTATAGGCAGGTTCCCCTGGTATGAAATACCAAATTCCAAAAATTGCAAAAACACTGCAAAACCCAAAAAATTAGGATACCTAACCTAGTTAATAAAAAAAAGGTAAACAAAAAATATTTGCACTGTGTGATTTTTTTTTGCAAACAGGTCCTGAGACAGCAATAAGATTAAGGCCTGGTTTGTTCACAGTTGATCATCTTTATTCAAGTATTATTATGTTAAAGTACTGGTGAAGATTTAACCCATTGTGAAAAAACTGGCCCTAAACGATATAAGTAGATCGAGATTAAATAAAAACCTAAAGAAGCAATTTCGAGAAGGTATGTCGAAAACTAATTTTATTAAATTTACTAACATCGTAATGTTAGGTTTGATTAAAACCTTGAAATACTTTCCCCACAACTTACGTCATGGTATACATTTATGCACAAGATTTCTTTATTTCTGAGAACATTAAAAATTTGTAAAAAAAAAAAACAAAAAATGATATGACTTTTTAATTTAAGCAGCTATACTTTAACTGACCAGTTTAAATCAAATTGGTTACAAAATTAAAAAAAAAAAAACAAAAGATATATCACTCATACAGTTTGCTGAGAATAATCCATCTACTTTTTTGAAGCAAACTATACAAAATTAAAAAATGTCTTCTCCTTCTGAACTTAATAGTACCTACAATAATTTCAATTAACAATTTGCAAAGGTTGGTTCATATCAAATACCGCATCCTCTTGTGAGTAGGATAACCAACCACAATCAACAATAAATAACCAACAGACTGGAAATGCTTAAAAATGTATTCGCACAATGTGCACAGATAATTTTTAAGAAAACAAGGTATAAAAATGCACGGAAAAAATTGTTTATAAATAATATATTATAACCAGCGAAATTCTAATTGAGAAATATGATATACATATTTTGAATAACAGGTAGGTTCATAACGAAATCAAGTTAACTTCTTTACTCTTGTTAAAAAAGAGAAAACTACCATTCTGGGTCGCACGTTCTTGATGCTGTTGATGTTATACCTAAACTTACGTCTTACATAAAAGCTTTTTTTAAGTTTTGCCAGTAATACATATCCGTGATGGTCGTGAAAAAGTTGCTACCTCGAAAAAAATTAAAAATCAATTATAAGTAGATACTTCAATAAATATACATAATGAAGTGTTTGTATTGTATTTGTTCATGACAAAAACAAATTTGGGACAAAAGTAATTGTGATTCACCATCAGATCATTCTCAAATTGTATTTGTTTCGAAAATATGAATATCACTAAGGTGAGTTTGGGTAAGTACGACCCACAAAATTAAAAATGCTTTACTGTTCGGCTTTTTATAGGATTTATTTTTTTTTTTTGAAAACTTAATAATTCGAAAACGGTTCGTTCAACTTTTATTAAATTCTACACCCAGCAGCTTTTTATCATAATCTAGGAGTTTTCAAAAAAAATTATTCTTATAACAAAAAACCGTTAAGGAAAATCTCGCTTTTCTTAAAAATAATTCCTATGATTCTGATTAAATTTACGATCTACCATATTATTAGAAAAAAATTATATTTATATATTATTAACGGTATCTCCCATCATATAACCATTTTTTCGATTGTTGCATTATCGGTCAGACCGATTTTAATGACATTTTTAACACAGGAGCTTCTAAGAAGTTTAAATATTATTACATATACATAATTATTTTTTGAAAGTTCGATATTTCGAAATGATGAGTTTTTTTAACAATTACTTAAAAATGGTGGACCAATAATTTTTCTTGAAATTTTTGTTTATTTAAATTGACCGGCATGCTTACAGCATGTTTTTTTTAACAAACTGCTAACGCTTAGCTGTGTTGTGTATGACGGCTAAATGTAATAGCTTTTCACTTTATGGTACATTATTTGACCCAAGCCCATTGGTCATTATATTTATAATTGGTAGGAAAATACTTTATAAATAAGAATTTGTATTCGGCTGAATAAGTTTTTATGAACTGTATAGCTTTTACCCGGTTAGGCTGCCCAAATTCTCACAATCACATTAAAATAAGAGACGCACTGTCATTAAATATCAAAAAAATTTGTGAACGGACCTAATAATAATACCTACTAATAAATTGAACCGACCTAATGTCACATGCTAAAATATTACCAATTGGGTTTTTCCCCCATACGTCAATGTGACAAGCAACAAAAACAAATAGCCCTAGTTGGGGAGAAAACAATGCAATACAAACAAATGTACTTATATACTTACTTTGGAAAATTGTTTGTATATGTAAGTATATTTGTTTGTATTGCAATTTTTTCTCCCCAACTAGAACCGCCAAATATAATATATGTAGTTATAGATATAGGGCCTTACTAATAATCAAATTTCGTGTTAAGATTAAACGAAATCTCAGATCTTAGAAAATCCGTATATATGTATAACGAAATTAACCTCCAGTTTAGTCGTTAGCAATATGTCAACATTTAATACATGGAAATCCATGTTTAAAGTCGAACACTTAATAAAGACTGTTGCCTTCGTGCTGTCTCATGGTACTAAAATTTTTATTTAATACTTAAATCTATTCTAATTTTTTTCTTCAGATTTTTTGTGAAAAGAATTTCTTTATTTATTGTTTGTATGTTTATGTAGTGCAACAGAAACAAATTACTTAATTTGTTGATAAATATTTAGTACGTTTGGACTTTACTTTAAATACGTGCATGGTTAACTTCTTGATTCCGTTTTATATATCTACATAATTACGTATATTTAAAAAGTTTTGTTTTGTGCTGAACGGGAATCGATTAAAGATTGTATTGGTTAAATCTTGTTTATGCAAGCATACAGAAATATAAGTGTCGAAAACAATTATCAAAGCCAATACCAATCAACCAAATTGAAATTACATTCGTGTAACACGTAGGTAGCCGAAAATTGTATTTATATTTAGATTTCCAATATTGGTTTCAACGAAATTATCATTTTTGTGGACCAATTATAGAAATGAACTTGAAATCGGAATTTCGATTAATTTCGAATAATCTAAATTGAAAAATATAAAAGCATACAAGTCGTCGTAAACATTCGTAAACAGCCGTAAGCTTAATAGTCTTAAACAGATACCTATACATAAGGTAAAAAATAAATAAATATTTATATATTATAATAAAATATAAAATATTATATAAAAAATAATAATATAAATAATAAATATATTAAATAAAATAATATAAAATAAAATAATAAAAATAAATATTATAAATATAAATTATATGTAGAATTATAAATAATTTATAATAAAATAAATAAAAATAAATTATAAAAAATATATTTAATTATATATGTATGTTGCAAATGAAAAATATTAAAATAAAATATAAGGAATATGTTTCCTTTTTAAAAAATATGGTACCATAATTAAAAAACAATTCAAAAGTGAAGTCACCCCGACACTTCAAATCAATTAAAGTACTATAAATACTAAAATACTTGCTGTTAAATAAGAATACGGCAACACTTAACTTTGAAGGTATAGAGCAAATTATGACAGTTCCTGATTTGTTTATTTTTTTATTTATGTTGTGTCTGTGGGTCTTGTTTGTGTGCAGTGATCACATAATTTGTTTCTAATTAAGAAAAAAATAATAATAATGGATTCAAAAAAAAAAAGAGCCAGCAACTGGACACCCGAAATGATCCAGTTATTATTTTTATTAATAAAACCCCTCGGTCATATAATCGACAGCAAGCTTAACTCCCTGCCTATGATTAAACAAATCATAAGAAATAAACTTAAGCCGACCTATAGTAATCAAAGAATTCATTTTCATCGTATTTCGTAAATGGATCTATCCTTTCTTTATAAATTTTCGCTTTACGAGATGAATAAGTTTCTGCGATTAGATCAAAATCTAAAAACAGACTTTCGTCACTTGAAATCATTTTTAAAAATTTAAATATTTTTGCTTTTGCACGAAAACAAAACATTGAACTTTGGTGGAAATTCTGACAGATAGATAGATAAATAATTTTATTACCAAAATAATTTCAAAAAAACATAGGGCGCATTCACTAATGTAGTGACTACGTAGTCGAAATTCAACTAGCTTTGTGAATGCAAAATTGCACTACAAAGGTAGTTAATTCTGAACTGTCATATTAATGAAAGATGTAAACACACACGAATAAGAAACATTTGTGTTTTGATAACTTTAAGTAATCTTTTCTTTTTGAATTAAATAATATCAAATATAAGATATAATATGAGATAGATAGATAGATAGATATATTTATTGTAGCAAAAATATATTACATAGTTCTCTTAACCTATATTGCACAATTTACAGAGTTATGGTATATAACTACCTTGCTACTGACAATAAGAATAATTTTTAAGCAAATGATAATATAAAAACAAATACAGTGAAGGAAAAGCTACTAAAAACCTTCATTAAAATAGTTTTAACTAATGGGAGGCGGTGAAGCTCTTGATAGAACCAAGCTTTACAATGTACAATGAATAAATAAATGAATGAATAAATAGATAAATAAATAAATAAATAAATAAATAAATAAATAAATAAATAAATGAATAAATAAATAAATTAATAAATTAATTAATAAATAAATGAATTAACAAATATTGAACATCAACAAAACGGATAGTCAAATACATAGTTAATTAACAAATGTTTTAGGTATACAAACAATGAAATCAATAAATAATTTTTAAATAAATAAGTACAAAAAAAAATAAATAAATAAATAAATAAATAAATAGATAAATTAACAAATAACCAACTTCAACAAAATGATAATGAAATAAATAATTTACTTAACAACTATTTTAAACATACAAAACAATAAAATGAATAAATAATTTTTAATAAATAAATTAATTAACAAATAAAGTACATCAAAAAGCAAATAATGAAATAAATGATAAACTTAACAATGTTTTAAAAAATAAAAACAATTAAATAAATAAATAATTAATTAAAGAACAATTAAAGACAAATATACGTATATGTGTGTGTTTTTTGAATTTTTTATCTAGCTAGGTTCGCTATCAATGCGTTATCGGAAGATATGCAAGATATATTATATCTCTCATATAGTCTTGAAAGTCTTAACGATACAAGTTCAATATTGCAAATTTGGTGCAATTCTTCTGTCGAAAAATGTCTCGGAAGATTTAACATCATTTTCAAGACCTTATTTTGAGTTATTTGTAACCTACGAACGTGACTTATTGCACATCTGCCCCACGCTGGAGAACCGTAAAATATTATTGCTTGAAATACAACTTTGTATATCAACAACTTATTTTTCATGTTCAATTTAGATTTACGGTTGATGAAAGGGTATAAAACCTTTATTGTGATTCCAACTTTTTTCACTATTTCTTGCACATGTAGTCCAAAAGTAAGGGTTTTATCGAGGTGTACCCCAAGATATTTTGCATTTGAATGCCAATCTGTACTCGTACCGCAGATAACTAGGTTGTTGCTTGGCAAAAAACAGCCTTTCCTTTTTCGAGTGAAAAAAACAGCCTGTGTTTTTGAAGCATTAATTTTAATTTTCCAAGCATTGCAGTAGCTTTGCACTTCATTTAATGCAGATTGCAAGTTGGTTTCTATCAAGAAACCAATTGAATCTGAAGAAAATATGCAAGTATCATCGGCGAAAATTGCTTTTTCACAGTTGGGAAAGGAAGGGAAATCATAAGTGAAAATATTATATAAGATGGGACCAAGGACAGAGCCCTGAGGTACACCCGCACTTACATCAAATACATAATATAATATGAGTGATTCGGAAGAAGATAAAGTCATAATTATGCAAAATAATTTAATTGTGGTCAAGTTTCATTTTGAATAGTTTGAATCTTTTGTATTTTAACCGAACAGCTGATTGTGAAACGTCAAATTCATTCTCCACTAACTTTGAAGCCGAAATTTTTACACTACGTCGGAGGGTAAATTTCAACTCATTTTGTAGTTGTATGTAGCCAATCAGAATGACTTGACTACGTAGTGACTACATTAGTGAATGCGCCCATAGTTTTGCTGGTAGGTCAAATTAAGTATGACAATAACTTATATAAGTTGCCTGTCAGATATAAAAAGTTTACTAATTAAATATGAGCTTTTTTGTTATTTAAATAAATTCATCAAGTATTTGGTAACGATATTTGAGTGCAGATTTTAAGAATTGATATAGGTTACGATAGTTTTTTCCATTTAATACATCAAGAAACTGGTGCCTGTTTAACTCATAGCTTCCTAGAAATTTCATTCGGTAACCTTTGAATATAGGACAAACTCCGATAAAATGAAAGGTGTTCTCCGCTGCATCAAGATTGCAAATTGTACAGAAGCCTGTGGTGTTGGTTTGAAAAGCTCTAGCGTTTAGGTTCAACAGTCCACTACGTGCTCTTAATACCAGACTGATCATCTCTTGAGGGAACGTATCGTGAAAGTAGTTTGGGATATCGCAGTAAGATAAATTGCAGTACTCGTCGTGGAACTGCGATTGCCGTGCGTTACTGACAAAGATACTCCAGTGTTTCTCCTTGAGGTTCGCTAAGACAGCATTTTGTGCGCTTCTCAGCTCCGGCATGGTTAACGTGAAAGAAAATGCGATTGAAGCCTCTGAAAAAAAGCGCCATCCATTCGTTAGCCCAGTAAGTATTCTTTCTAATAACAATTTCCGAAAGGATCCTGGGAAGTCTGTTACTAGGTAGCTTCACAACTCTGGCTATAAATTCAAAGTGCAGTTTCAGGGTAGTCAAAAATGTTTTAGGTAATCCTGTTTCTATGTGAAGTACATAATTTGGAGTATTATCCGGATGTAGGAAACATCTTTTCAGGAAGAAACGTTGAAGCTTTTCTACTTGGATGGACGTGTTCCTTAAATCCCCACACTTGGGCAGAGTACAGCATTATTGCTCTGGATCTGGAAGCGGCGTCATATATCCTGAATTTTGCTGAATGGCAAACCGAATTGTTTCTTATCAACTTGGACCATGTTGAATTGATGGAATTTTTAGACAAAGTGAGTCTGTTCCTTCCAAGACGTATTGAAATTAAAAATAACTCCAAGATATTTGAAATGGTTTGATACTATTATTTCAGAACCATTAAAAAACCACTTTTCACTGGCTGCAATTACAATTTCCGATTTATCCAGATTGACTGTCAGGTATGGGACCTGACAGAAGGCAATAGGAGTGGAAACTGTTTATAAGACGTTGCAGTTTTGCAGAACTGTCAGACAGGAGGACTATGTCATCGGCATACAAAAGAACGTTGATCCTTAGTCCCTCTATAACTATACCAGTTGGTAGCTCAGCATGTAGGTCATTCAAGAAGAGAATGAAAATTAACGCGCTTAGTACACACCCTTGTTTGACGCCTTTGTTCGTTGGGAAAAAATCGGTCCTCTTTTTACCATCCCAAACAGCTGCAGTGGTATCTTGGTAGATCGATCTTAACATTTTAACTATTTTTGTGGAAATACCCAGTGTAGTTAGTTTATGAAAGAGAGCATTTCTATTCACGTTGTCAAAAACTGCTTTAAGATCAACGAAAAAGGAGTAAAGTTTTTTTCTTTTGACTTAGCTGCAACTGAATGAGGCATGTTAGGTTGTAAATCTGGTCGGCAGTGGAGTAATTATTGCGATATGCAGCTTGAAATTCATTAAAGATGTTGTAATCTTCAATCCATCTAGTGAGTCTTTTCAGAAAAACCAATGTACAAATTTTGTAGAGTGTATCTAAAAAAGATAATCCACGATAATTTGTTACCACATTGGCATCACCTTTTTTCAATAAGGGAAAAATAATTGACTTTTTGAATGAAGCGGGAATTAATGCATTTTCAAAAATATCACAAAATAATTTATGAATTTCGTCAAGGAGTAATGGAGTTGCATTCTTGTAGAACTCGGACGGTATTCCGTCCATCCCAGGAGCTTTATTATTCTTTGATTCTTCAACTGCTAGAACGATTTCATCCCTCTCTATAGCACGATCCAACAGTGGTTCGTTGATATCAGGCAGTTCCGGAAACGATAATGTAACCGATACATCATTTACAGTAAGTGCGTTGCAAAAATGAGATTTAAAATCGTCGGCTATTAGTATTGAATTTGTAATTTGAGTATCTCCTCTTAATTCTTTGGCAAGTTTCCACCATTCCTTTGTTGAGTTGACTAGTTGAAGTTTTATGACAACATGTTAATAGTATTCCCGTTTCTTCAATGTGCATAAACTTTTGTATTGTTTTTTAGCAGAATTGTATTTGATACGAAAAACATTCTGACAGTTCATTCAATTATTTTTCTTATTTGTAGTAGATTTTGTAATAGATTCAACAAAAGTCTGGAGTGAAAGGGTTAAATTGTTTATTGGTAGCATTTTGTTAAAGCTCAGCACTTTGTTTTAACCTTATAGTTAACTAATAGTCGACATTATCGTTTGATTATTAGTAAGGCCCAATGAAAGACGTGGGTGGTTTGATAGGTAATACATGACTAACTTTCAAATACTTAACAGCAACACTTAACTTTGAAGGTATAGAGCAAATTATGACAGTTCCTGATTTGTTTTATTTTTTATTTATGTTGTGTCTGTGGGTCTTGTTTTTTGTTTCTAATTAAGAAAAAAATAACAATAATGGATTCAAAGATAAAAAAAAGAGGCAGCAACTGGATACCCGAAATGATCCAGTTATAAGTTTCATTAATAGAACCCCTCGGTCATATAATCGACAGCAAGCTTAACTCCCTGCCTATGATTAAACAAAAAAGTGAGGCTCGGGAAAAAATTAAAGAAGCCTTCCAGGCAAATGGGAACCAGACTACCACCAAACAATTGAGGGATCAGTGGAACCGCTGCCGTAAACAAGTATCCCGCAATAAAATATCATCGTTTAAAAGGGGGCAAAGGGAAATATTTTTGCTTTTGCACAAAAACAAAACATTGAACTTTGGTGGAAATTCTGTCAGTTCATTCAATTATGTTTCTTATTTGTATTAGATTTTGTAATAGATTCAACAAAAGTTTGGAGACTAGTTAGTGAAAGGGTTAAATTGTTTATTGGTAGCATTTTGTTAAAGCTCAGCACTTTGTTTTAACCTTACAGTTAACTAATAGTCGACATTAGCGTTTGATTATTAGTAAGGCCCATAGTTTTTGGCGGTTCTAGTTGGGGAGAAAACAGTGCAATAGAAACAAACATACTTACACATACAAACACTTTTCCAAAGGCACGACGTGTGCACATTGTGATTTGTCGTTGTATATGTAAGTATATTTGTTTGTATTGCATTGTTTTCTCCCCAACTAGGCAATTTTTTGTGTTGCTTGTTTCGCATTGTCACATTGACGTATGCGGGAACTTGCCAATTGGAAAGTGGAAGTGTTCATAACAGAGTAAATTTTTATTGGAATACCGCTTCGTTTGACACCTCATTTTTCAAAAATGGCGCATCATTCTACATTCTACAGCTACCAGTTTAAAATTTTTTTTTTAATTATAATTATTTATAGGGTTTTAAATATAGCACGGCTTTTTCGTCTGCCGATCAACTTTCATAATTGACAAATGTACTTAAAAGAATATTTTTTTTTGTAAGGCTAAACAGAGAAGAAAATATATATGTACGTTTTAAGCAATATCTATTAGTTCCGATCATTTAAAATGATCATTAAATAATTTGTGTCGAATGACCGGATAGAATCAATTCTTTTTTTTTTTTTTTTTTAAACTTTATTTTATCACAATTATGAACACTGTACATATAGGTTGAGTTCCACAGTCATGAGTTTCTAAAAGCATCCAAAACGTCTTCGCCCTTCGGTGTGAATTAACTAAGCAACAAACGTACCTAAGTATACAATTCTGTTTGAATACTTTCATTTGACAATTTCACGTTTGAAAAATGAAACAAAAATATGGAGTACCAAGCGAAGTTTATACATATTTCAATTGGTATTTTTTTTCTTAAATTATTGATTGTTATTCACTCTTGTGAATAACAAACTGTTACAGTTTTCTGTTTACTAAATTGCAACAGCAATCATCCTTCTTGGCTTGTATTTACCTAAAAACAAATAACTTATCCCAAAGAAAAAAAACATTTCTTATCTCTAAAATTGTATTTAAACAAGGGAACCTAGAGATAACAACTTACTTGTCCTCACACTGGACGGTGCTTTATTGCGCTGACAGTGTGTATATTAGAATGTGTTTTGTGAGTAAAGCCTAGTTCGCTTATGGTGCAAATAAAATTTCGTTATGCAGTACGCATTTCGATGAGCGAAATTGATTATTATAGCAGATTATTTTGAGAAGTCTCCGCTCTTTTTTCTCACAGAATTAATTGTCCAGACCATTTATTGTGTACGGAAAAGTGACATTTGAGTTGTATTCGTGTTTTTATAAATATGTTGTTTCTTTCATATCAGCGTGCCTCTCTGTGATTTGTATGCGCTGTGTTTTTGCAATTGGTGTCTTGGTGACACTTGAGTGGGTAACTTTTCGTTTTCGTTTTCGTAACCATTTCGCTATATGTCGTGTTGGAGACCAACTAAATTTCGTTTCGCAACAGCAGCGTACTAGGATTAAAGCTAGGAACAAAATTATGATTCCGCGCTTTCAATACTTCACAATTTACATCTGAAAATTCAGATTTCTGAATTTTTCTAGCTCTTAATTGGTCAGTTGTCAGATGACTCTTAAAGTCATGTAACTTTTTATGACAGCACAGCGGCCCAATCAAAAGCCAAAAAAAAAACTTTCTGGTTTAGTAATGAGATTTTTTTAGTTTTTAAAAACAGATGTCCCGAACTTCCATGTAAAAAATTGTAAAGATCAATTTTTTTCCTGCGTGGCGTGTGGAGAGCTAGCATCGCGGTCGTCTATACGTCTATGGTATAATGTATGCAAAATGCAAAGCAAATCATCCTGATTTTTGTAAGGCAAATTATTTATACCCTTCAAGCAAATTCACTGATCCAACTTTTTTGTTCTTTCTTGGATCCTTGTAAAAATGATTTTCATACACACATTAGTAGTAACATTTTCTATGTATATGTAAGCATGCACAAAAAAGAAAGAGAATCGAGAGTAGGTACTTTTTTTTTACTGAGAAAGAGGGGGCGTTGGTAATTGTGAGTATTTCTAACTGAAAACAGAGAGAGAAGACAAAGAAATGGTAATCTTTTTTCAATATGTAGGTAAGCGTTAGTGCCAAGCGCAACAGTTCAATAAAAATTCCCTTCAGAAAGAAAAACAATTTAAAATCAAAAGTAAATTATTTAATTATGAATTCAAGAAATTATTACGAAATGGTTCTATTATTTAAAGGGCAGGATCCGCTGACAAAAAACAACGCACCAAATGCAACTGCACCACTATAAATGATTAGCACATTTTATGATATTTTTATTTCTTGCATAAATTATTTTGTTTTCTTTATCGAGGTTGGATAAAAGATCTATTTTAATTTTAATTTAGGGTTAAATTTGTTAATTAGTTAATAACGAAAAAAATGAACAAGAAAAATAAAAAAAAAAAAACAAATGAAAAATAAAACCACAAACTTTTATTTTAGTTGACAAATATCAGAAATTGTTTTCGGTAGGTAGGTAGGTACCTACTGGATTTACGCATTTCTCTTTTTCGTTCTTTTTTTTAATCCGTTCTGGACCCGATTTGGTTTCGGTTCTCGTTGAGTATGGTGAAATGGCAAGCTCTCTCTCTCACAATACATGCCCAAAATGGGTGCGTGGTGATTCTAATTTCCATACTAATTTTAGCCGAAAAACACAGTTTTGGGGATCCATGTTGGGATCCATGTTGGGATCCGTATACCATCTATATTTTTTTTGATGCGTGCGGGATCCAAAGCGGAATCGTTTTATTTTATTTTAAGAAGCACGATATTTTTTATTTCACTGGAGCTTAAAGAAATTTTTTTTTATAAGGTGAGTTCCTTTGGGCCTTGCAACGAACTTTTTAGTATTTCGGAGTACTTTTCATGAATGGAACGCTTTTATTTTGCCAAAAGAAAATTCTAACCTCAATGTAGATTGTGTTTTTTTGTTTGTATTATTTATATTTTACTTTAGATAAAAGACACACTAAAAACTATAATTTTCTATGTAATTTTTTTACTGGTGGTGTCGCTTTTTTTGCGTGGACTCATTTCGTAACTACATTATTGAAGTAAATCTCTCTCCAAGTTCCATGATATAGAAGTCCAGAAATGAATTGAACACCATCATACATAACTTATCGTCTACTTTTAACTTCAGGATTCGGACGATTATTCTAACTGCCGACTATTCTTAACTTTTTTGGAGCTTCATAAATTCAAGAAAACGCAACCTCTTTTGTTCGAATACTTTTATGTTCATCGCGTTAATCCTAGATAGATAGATCTTTGTACCAAATACCTTTTAAAATTCGCGACTCAAAAGGCAACGAAAGTTGGTAAGCTTAATTGATAACTTGTAAATTAATCCCCTTGATCATCCCTTATATACGCCAATGATTTAGTTAATTATTGTTGAAATTCATGCAAAACAATGTACGTCTAATTTGACTGAAGGTGGCATTAAAAATTATTCCTTTAAGCTAATTCACTGATAATTTTATATTCCTTGTTTTGTCTAATTTTAAGAAAACGTGTTTATAAGATTTTCTTAAAACATCTTTTAGAGGTCATTTAATTTAGTTAAGTGTGCTTAAATATTTAAATTCCTTTTAAATGACCTAACTTAAATTCTTATCTATAATCGTTTTCGCATTGATACTTAGCTAAACAACTAAGTTTAATGTATAACGAAGGAAGATAATGAATATACAAATTGCATACTTATAGGCTGTTTTTCCAAAAAAAAAAAGCAAACAGTAAACGAGATCAAAATAACGAGTTCAAATTTTTTTACGAATCCAAAAAGAAAGCCTACCTATGTACATTGTACATTATATGTTTGAGTATAACGCAAGTAAAAACGTTAAGCACAATGAGTTGCAGGTACCGACAAAAATTTAAAAACCATGATCATTGTGCAAGAAGTAGGGAAAGTTAAAAAATGTAAAACCTACGCCTTCTTTTGGGAATTCGCAAAGAATAGCTGCGGTATTTTCTTCTTTTTTTTTTGATACAGCAGCAGCAAGAGAACAGAGACTTCTATTTTAATTCATCAGCCTAGGGCTATGTTGAATTCCCATCGAGAATCTCCCACAACAAGAGAATTTTTTACACACAGGTTGGTACCATTTTTAAAGCCGTGCGTTGGCTATTAAACAATATGAAGATATATCATATATTCACTATAGTATAATGTATATATATTTCAATTCCATACGATTTTACCAAATCCGAAAGATAAAAAACGCCTGAATATTATTAAACATAGGCAGGAGTTTGGCTTTTGGGATCGGATATTCAGTTTTGTTTACGATTGATTTAAAGGTCCACATTTGTTTACTTGCACATAGAAAGTAAATTTAGCTGTTATGGCTGGTCCCTTTGAGTTTCAAATGATCCTTGATTATGCTTGCGGATGTGTTTAAAAGCCCCCAGAGAGATTTGCCAACTTTGCATATATGATTGTAAAAATACTTAAGTCACTTACATAACTTTATGAACCGAATAGGCAGCTCTGAAATGATAACGAAAATTGAAATAATAATCATTCGTTCTAATGTTTTTGCTCTTAGGTTTCCACATAAAGATACCTCATTGTTAACTTGTCTGAATAGGAGATGTTGACATCATAGCTATTATACATACAAATTAAATTTATTGTATTGTGACGTTAAAGATTACGTTCAAGAACAATTTACTGGACCAGCTTTTGCATTTTGGGAAGTTATTATCATTCGATTGAAAACAGGGGTGAAAAATTGCGAAAAAGAAAATTACCACAGGCGGAACGGAACACGAAAGGTTTTGGCGCATAAAAAATGATGCTACAGGATGTAGAAATCTTGTGGTACGAAATGTTTTGTGTATTAACTGGGGTGTAAGTTAGTTGGTTCTTGTTGCAAAAAGAAATGAGGGAGGATGTAAAGAAGCACCACGTTAATGTTTTGTTTGAATGAATTTTTGATTGCGTTGTTTACGATTGAATTTTTTTCGCGGTAAATTGTTTACGAGTTCGTGATGTTTTCTTTATATGTATAAAGCCAAAATCGTATTCGTTTGATAACAAGCAGTTTTTTTTTTAGCTTAAGAGCAAGGAGGGTTTTGTGTTATATGCGATATTGTTTTTGTTTGTTCATTCGAAAGATATTCCTGTTCAACAGGATATTCTATTACTTCGGATTCATTTGAATTCACGTCGAGGTTTCCATTTGATTTAATGGATATTTAAATGGAGGAAGGAGTGAATTAATTTAAAGAAAGGAACGACAAAGGCGCCCCTTTGTCAAAATAAAATAAAATAAAATAAAATATACGTTGCAGCGAATGCTTAATTACATATTTATTTATATGGTAAATTTTTGACTGTAAACTTTGCTAAACTATTGTATGTGCTTTTGTAATAGTTGTGTTCCCGAATTTCCGACACGTCATTACTGTTATATGTTTCGTATATCTCTCAAGAGAAAAAGAGAGTCTCACTCAATCCCAAAAATAACTGCTGACCGAAGCGACACGGCCGGAAATCATTGCGAAGGGTTTTCTGTTCTTGCTAAGTCTCAGGTTCAAATTATATTTTTTCAATTTTATTAATGTTGTTTGTTTGAGTTTTAGAATAAGAATAATTGATTAGAAAAATAATGAAAAAATAATAAAAGTATAAAAGTATAAAAAGTGTTGGAATTTCATAACTTTGTTCTTGGAATTACATAACGCCTCTCAGGGATGTTTTAATGCTGGGGAGCCGCGCCTTTTTCGCCGCCTGTTTTGTACCAATGCTCTTCTCTTCCGACGAACATTTAAAGGCAGGTCTTTGTGGAAAAAGCCATACCTGCTTTTTTGCATTTCACCGGGAAAGCTTCTATTACCGCCCCTGCCAATTCTGTCGTCGCAAATCTCTTTTGCCCTGGCAACAGATGATTTAGGGTCGTCGCTGGGCATATGAACGTTGAGGTTGTTTTCGGTTTCTTTTTTTAACAATCTTTCAACCTCCGATCCTAACCGCGCGTTTTGTGCTTCCAAATTTATGAGATTTTTGCAACACATTCATTTTGTTTGGCTTGAAGTTCTGAAATTGCATAGCCCAAAGATGCAATGTCATCTTTTGTGGCCAAGTGGCTTAAATTTCTTTCGAAACGAGTGTTTAGTTCGGCAATAGTCGTACTGCTCACGGTGCTCATAGTGGAATTTATTTGTTGACGCTTTACTGCACCAAAGGAATCTGGAGATATAGCAGCAATTCCTCTTTTATTCATTTGCCAATTGAAAATTATTTGACGTTAGGTCGGAGCGAAGTGCAATCTTTTTGTGTTATTATAGTTAGTTAACTTCATCATCTAACAAAGATGAAAATAAACAAAAAAAAACAAAACTAGGTATATGTTTAACAGATTTTTCATGTTTTCATTTTTATGTTTGTTCACTTTTTATGGGAGCTATTTATAAAGCCTGTATAACTATATAATATAAGCTTAACTGGACCCCTGCGTTAAAATAATATTTGGAAGAGGAAGTGTACTTACATTATTTGGATACCATGAATATCTTTATGAAGTTTGTGTTAATTTTAAAAGAACTGAAGAATTGTATGCTTTTCTGTTTTAAAATAATCAATTTCTACGTCACGGCGTCGTTTAATCTCATATTATTTTTATTAAACTCCAACCATTGGCGCCATTATAACAACAAACAAATTTAATCTTTGGATGCAACTGATAAATTGTTCCTGATAATAAAATATTTTTTTTTTTTGACGAAATTCGAAAATCCAAGAAAAAATCTTTGCGACAACAAAGAATTATCTAGCTATTCAAGGATCATCGTGCTCAATCATAGATTATTGTTTCATATTATAAAAAAAAGTACCATTTTGCATGGCTTTCAAGTTAGATATGAGTTTTTCTTTGCTCACAGGCGCTTGGAATTAACACCACCAAGTAAATTTTCAATGCCTTAAAATAAAAGTTTGACTATGAATTCAGAAAGTTTGAAACCTAGAGAAAAATCGTTTAAATTTTTTAGACTGTTAAGTTCAAACAAAGTAAATATTATTTGTAAAGTATACTTTATAGGTATTTATATTTTTTTAAGATATGTAAATGGCCGCACGTACAACATCATTCTGTCAAAAAAATGTTACTCTATTATGAACGCACCTTAATAGGCCCAGGATCATAAGTCCAGGCACGAGTACGATAACTATGGTGCTAAAGAGGGGTTGAAAACAAGCATTTTTTTACTATGGTAGAGGGGTCTATCTCGCCCCGTTTAGGAGGTAGGGACAATTTTAGAAAAAAATTACTTAAAATGAAAAAAAAAATTATTAAAAAACAACGAAAACATTTAAAAAGAAGTACTATACCGGTTTTGAAAGTCAGAAATCTGTTTTTTAATCCTAAATTTAAATTAAATTGTTTATGTCAACACTTTTTTAAAAAATCTCATGCAAACTCAAAATTTTGATAAAAAAATGAAACAAAAGTTTAGACCTTTTTTTTTAAAATTGTGAAATGAAGTGGTTTTTTTGTGGTCAATGCTAATATCAATTGTGAATCGAACACAAAAAACCGAATTGGTCCTAACTTTTTTTTCATTTTTTTAATCAAAATTTTGAGTTTGCATGCGAATTTTTCATACCTATACCTCTCCCATTGTAAACAAAAATGCTTATTTTTGACCCCTTTATGAAAAAACCGTCATCTATTTTTGGCACCAAAGTTATCGTAAACTCCCCTCAAAATGAAATCACCGTAAATACATATACCGAAAAAAAAAAAGTTGTTTTAGTAATTTATAGTTTTCTCAAAAACAAGAAAGCATAACACCATTCGGTTTTTTGTGTTTGATTCAAAATTCATATAGGTATGCATTGACCACAAATAACCTATTTAGCACTTCATTTCACAATTAAAAAAAAAAATGGTCTAAACTTTTTTTTTCTTCTGGCCAATAGATTGTGGATTATATGACTCACTTTAGTAGTTTCAAAAATATTCAGTTATTATTGAAAAAAAAACATTTATTCTGTCGTTTTTAAGCTTAAGATGCGTGAGTTAAATAGGAAATAATATTTTTTTGCTTAAATTCCAATCCTAGTCCCAATCTTAAACATCAACCAGTACATTGGATGGTATATATATAACAAATACCTATAAGAAATATGTGACATATAAATCGTGTGACATTTTAGCTGTAACATTTTGAGTACATGGTTTATTATAGGTATTTGCAAGTGAAATTGCATATTGAATATATGTATATAATTATAGATCATGAATCAAGTGTTTTTATACAGAATGCCTACAATTGGGTCCTCTGTCCGGCTCACGCAACCCGATTGCTGCGCTTAGGATGTTCAGTCGTCACGCAGGCGTCAATGTCAAAAGCTAAATAGTTTTAAAAATATCGAGAAAATATTTGTAAAATTAGGGAATATTGACCCACTTTTTTGTGAACTTCTGGCTCATCACGGCAGAACATAAGTCCACAATCGATTTGTTGAGTTGTTACCCACCCAAGAGAGTTTAAATTCCATTGTGGACTTTTGAGCTATGGACTTATGATCCTGCGCCACCTTTATAGTCTTATTAACGCCCCATTAACATCACAGTTATTTCAATATGCAGTCCCATTACCGTGTTGCCATAAAATATTTTTCGAAATCGGGAGATTACCGCATCGGAAATCTGTGTTAATCGGGGAATTAATTTTAAAAAAAGTTGAAATAATTACTACCGTCTTTTAAAAGAAAAAAGTTATGTTATTATTTAATTGTGTCTATATTATTAAAATTTTGCTAAGAATGTATTAAAATTCTAATCTCTATGCATTAAGTATCTCGTATAATGTATTTATATTATATGTACTGAGTAAATAAAATAAATTCAAATTATTAAAATTTATATTGTTTGAACGCAGACTTAAAACCTTTAAATTCAAAATACATATTTTACTTTTTAAAAAACATAATTTTATATGAGTCCACGCTAAAAATAATCTTTAGCATTAAGGGCCAGTTTGTTTACAGTTGATAATCTTTAAGGGTTAAAGGTTACTGCACCTGATAAATCCTAGAATGTCCATGATTACCAAATTTTTTGTTAAGGAATTCAAATTTTTAGTTCCGAATCATCGATATCGCTAATCATTCGATTGTTATTAATTAGTGCCATTTAATTAGAGTCTGTTCAAGTGATGGTGCAGATTTAACGCACTCTAAACGAACTGGCCCTAGCACTAGGGTTCCCAACCGTACTATAATATATAGTATTGTACTATATTTCGGGTCTCTGTACTATATACTGCTGAAGAAATATATAGTACGAAAAAGTACTATATTTCATTTTGATTTATCAATCATTTTGCAACATATATAAACAAATATCAAACACACTTTGATTGCACCTTAAGGTTCCATTTTATACATGTATCCGAATGAGACTCAGTCTTGCTGTCAAACGTCTATAGTTTTCGAATGTTTTAAAAATAAAAGCTTGTTTCAAATATGGAAAGTGGAAGCGACAGTGGAAGTTCGTCAAACTCTAGTGGTAAATTAACACCTAAAAAACGAAAGGTACAAAAAAGTCTACAAAGACTACTACAAGACTACAACGCAATATTTATCTACAATTGGAAAAAGTGGAATTGGCCAGGTTTTCCAACCTGAATTGTCTCAATTCAAATCAATTGTTGACTGATTTTAATACTAAACGAAATTTTTACGAGAATAAAAAATATGAATGAGTTTAGCGACAGAAAAACAGACCAAAAATGGCAATATATTTTTAAAAAATCCGAAAACAACTTACCAAATGTAATTTCTTTTCTATACTCTCTATTCCTGCTACTTCTGCATTTACAGAAAGAATTTTTTTCAATTATGAATTCCAAATGGCGACAAGAAGCAAGCATCTCACTAATCAAAAATGAACTTTTAATCTACATAAATTTGAAAATTGATTGCGATAAAGCCTATAACACATTTATTTTAAATACAAAATTGTTAAACGATGCTAAAAGCACAAAAAAATATAGATTTTATAAAAATAAATAATTACTAATAATATGTTTGCCCTTTTTTTAAACTTTTTATAAAATACTATAAATTTTTGAAGAGTACTATATTTTTTATAGCTAATAGTGAAAAATACTATAATCGGTCGAAAAAAAGTTGGGAACCCTACCTAGCACCTATATATAGGTTACAAAGGAAAAATTACACACATAAGTTCTGAAGTCGAACTTACATATATATACCTTCTTCGTTTCGTATCTCACCATCAAACGAATTTAGTGTCTTAATTTTTAATTTAATAAACATATTTGTTTTGATTTAATTTTTTGAATAAATTATCTGGTTTAAATTTAAGCAATTACAGTATTACAGTCCTTATATTCCAAGTAATCTTTAAATAGTAAAATTCCATGTAAAGTTAAGTCGGTTTCTGTGCTTTGTTTCATCCAAATTTATTTGAGAAAAAGTTGTCTCAACACTGGCTGAAGAATTTTGTAAAGTTAATACCGATGGAATAATGGAAACCATTAATGGAAACGCTAAACTTTAATTTTTCCTTTTTCAAAACATTTTTCAAAATATTTGAATTTTGATTCTGCTGAACACGCCTAAAAAAGTGGCAATTCGTTCAGACAAGAAATCAAACATACCATTTTCAAATTATTAATTTTGTGGGAGTTAGTATGATACTAAAAAGTTAAAATAGGCATTTGCTGATTTTAACTTTCATAAAATGTTAAAAAGATAGCACGATGCCAACTCGTTTAAAATTTGGAAAATCTTCTTTTCAACCTAGCAACCTAACCTTGATGATGAATAATATTGTTTTTCAAAATTTTTAAATGCAATGTTTTTTTTAAAAATATGTACAAGCTTGTTATTACTAAATTATACAAAAATTGGTCAGGACTTTAAAAATTTACTGAACTGAAAAACTCTAAAATAAGTAAATTTTTAAGCTCTAATTCAGAATACAGTGGACGCATGGACGCGCAGGTTCACATTTTAAACATTTAAACATTTTTTACTTAAACCTACCTATAGAGCAAGTAAAAAGAATAATTACTTTCTGGAATAATATTTATACAAAGTCAAGAGATTTTCTTTGTTTCTTTGAAGAAGTTTCTCGATTAAGTCAGTATCAAGAAATCCCGTCTTTTGTCGTTGAAGCTCTAGAAGCCTGTCTGGTTGACCCTCTTAGTCTTCAAAGAGATAGGTAATATGGTTTGTGTGTAGCATTTTAGATATTTTAAATAATTCCGTTGTCTTATTTCGTGTGTACACTTTTTCAAATACATATTATTTTTATTTACTTATTTTGACGATCTCAGACGTTGAAGATACGATTTAGCTACGTAAGCAGAGTTCTGAACTGTGTTCGAGTATATCCAGCACGCCCTGAGCGTCTTCTGAACCGGGCATGTTCTTGCCGCTCTGGTTTATTTTTGAAACACACTTGAGCATTTAACTGGCTAGGAGGATGACAGTTAAAAGCTCAAGTGTTTCAAAAATAAATCAGAAAATTACTTAAGCACTGTTTTCGACAGTGGCGGGTCCACGGGGGAGGGTTTCGTGTCTGGAGCCCCCTCATGAGCATTTTAACCAAATAATTTAACATTAGTTTCTTTATTTATTAAACATTTATTTCTCTTTGAGCTATATTTGTTGTACGTTTGACCTACTTAATTCCAGAAAACCTATCTTTTTATATAATTTCAATTAAATATTTCTTCAAGTGTAATGAATAATACCTCAAAAAGTTAAAAAAACAAAATTGGCCAACATGGTGACGTCTTTCCTATTTATATTCTGCTTCATTTTCTTTTCTGGGTCGAATCCTGGATCAAGACGTTTAAAATACAAACGTAATGTCATATTCATGTTGTTGCCAAAGAACTGGAGCATTCAGAAAAATGAGATCGCAAAGATTTTTCGAAAATCAAAAGCTAAGCAAGCGAATCCAATATATATTTTTTTTCCTTTGACAGCAAAACTGAAAGATTGTTGAGGAATCATGTTCATGTAACTGAGATTGCTGAGACCTATTAAAACAACTCAATTTCAATAGAGAAAAAAGTAAACAAAATAAATAAATAAATAAACTTATTAGGCGCAAAACGTCAGCTGAGCCTGTAAAAGCATACCTACGCACACATTCCGTGTTTGTTCATATTTTCTCGTAGGTCTGACCAAATTCTCTTCACACAACATTTAAATACCTAACACATGCAAACAAAGCAATTACAAAATATTATTCTTGCTATCATAAATATATGCTATAAATTAAAACTATGTTAACGTGGATCAAAATTCCAAAAGAATTCCAAAAAAAATACTTTTCTTTGATAAAGCTTTTATGTAGATAATCACCCTATTTCGAAGGGTGACGTGAAATAACGCCAAACGAAATAAAACTAAATTTGAAATTTGGTCTTATTTCGTTTTTCGTGACGTGAAATAACGCCAAACGAAATAAAACCAAAAAACGACGTATAAACAGTGAGGTATCTAAGGGGGTGCATGCTGTCCCCCTGCAACCCCCCTGCTTGGGCGCACTATAGGATTTGGGGTAAGTGCGAGGTTGGGTGTATGTAAAGTTTGCATGCACCCAACCTCGCACCTACCCCTAATCCTATAGTGTGCCCAAGCAGGGGGGTTGCAAGGGGGCAGAATGCCCCACCTTGCATACCTCACTGTTTAAACGTCGTAATGGTGGGTGCTATAGCACTATATTTATGTAAGCAAGCAAAAACACAAAAATTCCCTTATCACATATTATATAATATCAGTTTTTTGAAAATTTTGAAAAATGAGATAAAATAATCGCAAAAAATCACGCGATTTTTTACGATTATTTTATCACATTTGTATTCCTTTTTTTGTTATGGTGATTTTTTACTGTAGTTGAAAACGAAATAACGCCAAATTGGCTTTATTTCGATTTGTTAATTGAAATAAGGCCAAACTCTGAATTTGGTCTTATTTCGATTTTGAAAACGTAATAAGACCAAATTTTTAGAATTTGGTCTTATTTCGCTTGGCGTTATTTCACGTCACCATTTCGAAGTTGTGTCATTTTTATAGCAATCGTCTTACTTTTTTCTTTGTATTAAACATAGCATAAAATGCATATCCTTTGAGCTGAACTTTATGAAAAGTTCCAACTGCTTTCAATATTAATAGCACGATAACCTTAATCAAACCAGGCAGTCATTCATTATTAATTCAAAGCAAATATATAACAAGTTCGCCCCTTTTACTTCTCTTTGCGCTCCAACCACAAATGGATTCAATCCCAATTTGCACAAGGCAAACTCATAAGATAGCCACCATTGTAGGTAGGATACTGAATACGTCGTCCTGTACATCCTTACATTGTATACCCTGTATCTATAACAGCACTACTTGTATATTTCGTGAACCAAATATACTTTCCTTTCTCACCCTCGAGCAAGCACACAAACTAAAGCCAAATTATTGTATATCTGCATATCCTTAGAGAATTCTCAAAACATTTTGGTCATTCAAAATTTAAGCCAAGAAGATCATCAAGTATGAGCTCTAATAATATGTAGAAACAGGAATGCTAATTTTATGGTTGCCTAAGCATACCGAAAGGGAAAGGTTTTGGAAAAAATCCCAATCGTATATGTTCAATTAATTGCAAGGACATTGAGCTACTACGATAACGTCTTGACGCTTTTCCGATTATATGAGAACAAATACGCGAGCACCCCAAACAGCACTCCCAAATTGGTCGAATTTATTCTATAGAAATAACTCGGAAATAAGAATAAAATGAAAGATACATGTACCGTACCTACCTACCTATGTTATGAAAATATCCCTTTTATTTATTCATTTACATAATATATGTATACATACGTGTATACATACAATCTACAAGACAGTGCGCGATGGGACAGATAGTACCATAGCATGTTAGAAATGAATTCGTAATGGACTTTCTGCCATTACCATAACTTTTAATGTCCTTTAAAAATTCACTAAGCGATAGCGAAAGAAATGTCACAAGAAAACAAGCTGTTTTATTCAGCAGAAAGCTGTGATGGTATTAAAGGTAATATTGGAATTTTCACCTTTTTTAGTGTCGTTTAACTTTGAAGTACGTGACCATAAAAGACATAAAAAAGTTTTGGAGTTTATAAAAAAAGGGCAAAACTTTAATAGCCGACGAAAAAGGTTATTATAAATTTTTCAATCCAAATACAATAAATTCTCTATTAACAATAACTTATGGAATATTGTCTAGGTACTTATAAAGAGCTAAAAGTGGTTGGGGATGTTTTTTTTGTCATAACTGAATTCTAATTATTATTTATACAGAAATGTAAATACGGATATATGTACATAAATCCATACATACCAAATGTAAGTACGTTTGATTAATTTTTAAAGAAGGATGAATTTAAGTTCATAATTTCTGCAGATAGGAGTCGGGAGGAGAGGAAATGGGTCTATAGCTCTTTTTTATCACCGGCATATACGGAAATCGAAGAGTTCTTGATGACACAGTCAACATCTTTAATTGTTAAAATTAAAATCAGAGGGCCGAGGTGACTTCCCTGAGGAAAACCAGAGGTTGAATAAATAGGGTTCGATCCATAACCTCTAAAAAAAACGGTCACTCAGATATGATTGAATCCATGCAACAAAGGAGGATTGGAAGCCGAGAGCTTTAAGTTTAAAGAGAATAAGAGTGTAATAAAGCATTACTAAGGTATACCTGAACACGATTTCTAATAAATTCTAACAACAACTCCTCCGCAACCCCTAAACCCCCATGACGTTACACGAATAGAGGCACTCCAGTTTGCGAGACAGTCGCCGAAAATATGTAGGTGATCGTATGAAAATTTTCACTTTACAAATTCAGAGTTAACACTCACGCGTAACCAATTGTGTAACGAGAGGAAGCCATCCAACACCCAAAAATCATGGAAAAAGCAAAGTATACATTTTAATTAAATATTAAGAGTTAAAGAATAAGTGACCGTGGTTACTTTAGTAATTATAGCAGAGGAAAAGAAAGTAAGTGATTTAAATATAAACGAAGACTTCCCCCCACCAGTGGCAAGCGGTCCCGCTTTCAGTAGAAATAAACATAAGCCGGTTAAGAGCCGTTGATAAGTTGGTTGAAAGTCGTTGATAAGCCGGTTAAAAGCCGTTGATAAACCGGTTAGAAGTAGTTAATAAGCCGGTTAAAAGCCATTAATAAGCCGGTAAAGGGCCATTGATAAGCCGGTATAAGCCGGTTATAAGCTATTTTACTTCAGGCGTATTAAGATATATCCTAGAAAGGAACTCGAAGTGAAGTACAAGCTGCAGAAGAAGTCTTTCTAAGCGGAAGATAGAGCAACCCGAAGATACTCTTCTAAAGCAGATTTTATTGTAACAATTTAATTTAAGATTTGTCAATTTGCATCAAGATTTGGTGTCTTAATTAAGTAAAAATTTGTATACTAAAGTTTATTGTACCTCTTTTAATAAGACCCTGGATCCGACGAGTATACCTCAGCCTTAGAACCCAAGATACATCACATGTGAAATTTTATCAAAAGCTTTGCTAAGGTTGGTTGCGATGACATCAACTTCTTTCCCAGCCTTCCTGTAAGGAACCCATGTTGGTTGGGAGAGAAAATTTGATTGCAATGAAAAGGCCTAGTGTCATAGCTCATAGACTATGCTGAGTCCGGTTGTAAACATTCTTTTTAAGGCCTTTTTTTTCGGGAAGGAAATATCCCTTGTGAAATTGAGAACTGGAAGAGAGCGATTAAAGGCTTTAATAGGGTTGTCAAGCTTTATTTAATATATTATAAAAGGTATGCCATCAGGACCACTAGTATATTTTACCTTAAGTTTATTAATTTTTATCTTCAACGATAGAGGAAATGACAATTCGAGAAAGTTACGTTTGGGTGCAGATCTCTGCAGATCTCTCTAAGAAAAATAATCTGAGTCAGATTGTAATATTGTATTGACTGAAGAATTGGGCAAATAAGTTTGTGATTATTATGAGATCTTCAGAGCTAGTATTCAAATACTAAAGAGTCGAAGAGTCGAAATTGAAAAAATTTGTTCGGTCTGCAATTATGTTGGAATGCACACGACTGAGGTATGCAATTTTTTCGGGAATGAAACTCGCTATTAGAGACTTTAGTTCTCTATTGTACCGTGGGAAGCTAGTGAAGATGTTTTTTGAGGTGAAATAGGGACTGATTATTTAAGACAACTAAAAGCAATAGAATAGAAACGAAAGAGGGCAGAATTGATGTCGTGACTTTCTGCGACGGTACTAAAATCGACGGCACAAAGCAAGTTATTGAGTTTGGGAAAGTTTGCTTTACGGAAGTTAAAAGCCATTGCGTTTTCCAAAAGAGTAACGGTATGGGAGGATTCATAAGAGAAAGGAAGAAAAAGAAGAGGAGGATGTTAGGAATCAAGATAGGAATAGGAATACAATTATCGATATTAGAAGAGAAGATTAGATCGAGTTAACGGCCAAGGTTATTATATTAGAGTCGACCCATTGGAGATTCGGGAAATTATAAACACCGTCATTAAAAGGTTCAGCAACTTCGAAGATATAAACCACGGCATCGACTGCAAGCAGATAAGATTAAATAAGCTGGCAAGGACTAATATAGCAGCAAACTATATAAAAGATTACTTTGTCGATTGTTGATTTGACACAGACACAGATACTCGGAGAGGAATCAGATATTTTGAAAAGGGTCGAGTCAAAGCGATTATGAATTATGTACGATCACACGGGTTTTTAAGGCTGAATATTAATTTTTCCACCAGAAGGTATTCCCTAATCTACCATTAATATAATGGTAGGTACCTTTTTTTTTGGTCCTAAAAAAATAAAAAAAACAACGTGTCACGGGAATGCCCAAAAAACGCTAGGTTCCAAGTTTCAAGAAAATCGTCAAATCGACCTTGCGATCAAAATCCTTAACTTTTGTACTATCAATTAGCTCCGTATTAATAACTTTTCGATAAAATTCGAATGCGCAAGAATCAAAAAGCTGCTATTTACAATCATTTTAACGTTGGGTATAGTATAATTGATGGAGGATATCTTTTACACCTCGTTTTATATGGAACCGAGACGAAAAATTTTATGAAATTCTTCAATATGTTATGTAGGTTATGTACATAGACATAATACCGTAATTATATTCGATGATTACAGAGATAATCGCAGAAATTTCAAAGTTGTATCAGTTTGATGGATCTATGAATGTACCAACGAGACGAGTCAAGAAAGTCTCCTCGGAAATAATCTTCTAGAAGAATAAGTGTTTCCTTAGGGGAAGACATATATTTTTTTCAATATTCACATTGGACAAATAAATTGATTAATAAATCAATTTATGTTTTGAAACAAAGAAAGGTTAGAGTCGAAACAAACATTTTTTTTATATAATTTTATTAACGGACTAAACACGTTTAATTAATTAATTCAAATTAATTGAATGTTTTCACCCGACGCGCGTTTCGACAAAATTTCATTTTTCTTGTCGGGTCAACTGGTGGATTGTGGGTGGTTGTTGTTTCTTCTTTTGTTTTTATTTTCTCTTCCGAAAATTCTATCGATGTGTTGACTGTTGTGGCACTATTTCTTGTTGCAATGATTGTTGTTGTTGTGACCTTATATAAGCTTGTGAACATGCAAAGCTTACTGTATCAGCTGGAGCATTGATTTGATTTTTGTTTTGTTTTATTTTGTGTATCAACGGATCCCATGCACCAGATAAGTTAAAGCTTTGGTTTTGTATGGCTTTGATATGCTCATTCAATCGAGTTTTTATTGCTCGTTTTGTTTCTCCAATATATGAAGAGCCACAACTACAGGGGACAGAATAAACTCCTGGATTCTGTAGAGGTACATATGTGGCATCACTGATTGTAACTAATTCTTATCCACCCTCTTTGCTGAGCCTCTGCAAACTTCTTGCGGTGTAAAAAATATTCATATTCTTTGTCCATGAAATAATAATCAATTGTTTGCCAAATTTCCTTAGAAGGTTAGAACCCAACCATAACATCCAAAAAAACATACTTTACATGTATGTAGGTAATATAAGAATTATTAAAATAGACAGCGAAGGACATTTTACGGAATTACTTTCTTTGCAATTGATTTACAGAAAATATTTTATTAATCGATATCGAACAACGATGTTCTTTTCTCTCTACTACAATTTTTCTAACATCTGTGGTACGTTCTTTTTCTAAAGTATTAAACTATTGTTGTTGTGTCAAAGAAAAATGTTAAAATGTCATTGTAAAGAGTGTTTTACTGTGTAAAATTTCATTTAGGAACGATTTAAAGTATTGTTGATCTGGCAAGGGTTGAAAAAAATGGAAATACACAGAATGAATAATAAAATAAATTTTTAAATTGCATCAAATTTTATAAGAAAAAATATTTCTATCACTTAAATGCAATAGCGCATAATTTTAAAGTCGCTCCAGTCAGTACTATCTCTTTGCCAAGATTGGAACTTTTCGGAGCAGTAATGTTGGCAAAACTGCTCAGCTATACAAAATCAGTCCTTCAGTTTAAAAATATAGCAGTTTTAGAATGGACTGATTCCACAATCATCCTTTGTTGGATTTCTGGATTGCCGTCAAAATAGAAGACGTTTATTGCCAATCGAGTTACCGAAATCCAACGGCTGACGAATGTAAGCATGTGGAAACACATTCCAACCAAGTTGAACCCAGCGGATCTTGCATCCCGTGGTGTCCTTCCATCTAAGCTGAAAAATAATGTTCTTTGGTGGAAGGGACCGCCCTATGGGATTTCTCAATACCAGAATACCAGAAGAAAAACGAGAAATCAAAACTCATGCCGCAATCGAAGATACCGATGGAATTTTAGATGTGGTTTGTAAACTCATAAAAGCGTTACGAATTATAGCCATTGTTAACAGATTTATCTATAATGTTAGAAAAGATGAATCGTATCGCAGAAAATCGGTTCTGACACCCATAGAAGTCGATTTGCTATGCCTACAGCCATCAAAAGTGTTCAAAAACTCATGTTTCATGATGTCATAAATGAACTAAAGAAAACTAAAAGAACTAAACTCAATAAGTCCCCCAATCTTTTTATTGATGGATGTGAAATATTAAGAATTTTAGGTAGACTTCAAAATGCCATCCTAACCTATGATCAAAAGCATCCAATTGTGTAGAAGCCAGATCACAATTTCTCCAGGCTAATAATTGAAGATGCCCATGAAAAAACTCTATATGGTGGAATTCAGCAAGTAATTGCTTATATTCGGAATCGTTTTTGGATCTTTAACATGAAGAGGACTGTCAAAAATACCTCAATAGATGTTTTACGTGTTTTAGGAATAAACCTAAGCCATTGCAACAACTGATGGGAAGCCTTCCAGCACCAAGAGTTAATGTTTTTCGACCGTTTACACACACTGGTGTCGACTACGCCGGAACAATAGAAGAAAAGGGTCACAGATTTAACGACACAAGCCTTTATTGCCGCGTTCCGAAGATTTACATCTCGTAGAGGTATATGTGTAAACATAGAGTTACGGTGACCATCCGTTCATTATAATAATGAACAGTTCTGTATTTGAAGACTATGTTCATTATGAATTATTTGTTATACAAAAACACATAAATGTTCTGTATATCAGAGGTTGTTCATTATTTATTCTGTATTTCGTACAAATTCTTAAAAACAATATTATAAATATTAAAGCAAAATTCAATGACAAAAAAAATTATTAATGCTAACGTGCCCTTGCCGATTGAACAAACGAAAAGGACATCTAGTACAATTTTATTTTGTATTGTTGAACTTAGTCCCCTTTCACACGAGGAAACAAGTTACTGGAGATTTGTTGACGTTTTCTTTTAATTTCCTATTTCCACTAATCGTAGACCATTCATTCCCCTTACTTGGTGTCCTTCTCACCTAAAAACTAAAAGTTGCTGGCAACTCAATTTCCTCGTGAAGGTGAATTTAGTGAAGGAAGAATATCAACATCCCTAAAATTGAACTGCGTTAATTTAAATTTTAAGTTTTTATGTTTTTTTGTTTGTTTGTAAGACTTTTTTGTTTTAGAGTTATTTTGTTTCTAATTTGAAGTTTTATGCAAACAAAGGCTGAATTTATGTACCTTCTTTTTTTAACTTAAGTATGTAGATATTTTTTAATTAAATGGACAAATTTAAAATTGAATTGAATTATGTTTCTTTTTTCATTTGTTCATTATTTGCTATTTGAAAATATGGTCCCGTACCTACATATAGTGAATGCGGGACCAATTTTAAGGGTGCTAATGTGGAACTCCAAAAAATGTTAAATGCTGCTAAATTCAACTACACCAAGATTGCTGACTCACTGAGTAAATTGGGTACCAATTGGAATTTTATTCCTCCCGCTTCTCCTCACTTCGGAAGCTTATGGGAAGCGGGAGTGAAATCGGTTAAATACCATTTGCGTCGCGTTGCCCGAAACCAATCCCTGACGTTCGAGGAGCTCAGTACGCTTTTAGCGCAAATAGAAGCTTGGGGGTGGCAACACTGTTTTGCAAGTCAATAGAAGTCATATAAAAGTGCTCCGTAGTTATTTTTCAAATAAATTCAGTTAAAATTAACAAAATATCACCAAATTACTATAATTAGTTTTTAAAACAGCTGAAAAAAAAAAAAAAATAAGTCGAAATTGTCCAGGTAATCTTAATTATAAAATCAAACTTCTCAAATCATTAAACGAATCACATGACCGAAAACAGAAGAAACATTCACCAAACGTCACCTGAAGAATTAACCGACTACGACTCCAGAAGAACCCCTAAAATATATAAACTAAATACAAAAATGTCTATCTCATCCATTGATTTTGAAAAAATCAAAGCAATTATTGACGATTCAATTTCCACTCAATTTGCAAAATCAATCGTTCTTTTGGCGACAAAAGAAGATAGTAAACAATTTGAACAATGAACTTAACGCTCTTCGAACTCAAAATGAAGCCCTAACGCGACAAGTACATCAGTTCGAGACCCGATGCAATGCACTTGAAGAGGAACTTGAATCCCAAAATCGAGAAATTAGAGGAAGAAATATCATTTTAACGATCCCGAACGAAAATCACATCGATCCGCAGGAAAAAGTAAAAAGCACAGTGAGAAAACTGCTTGGAGATGTTAATTTACAGAGCAATGCAGTGAAATTAAGTGAAAACAGAAACAACATAAAACTTAAAATCGCCACTGGCTCGAATGATAACGCTTATAAAATGCTTATCAATTCCTCCAAACTCAAAGGCACTGGCGTATATATCCAACGTGATATGTCGAAGCTTATGCAAACGAAACGCAGAGTCCTTCTAGGTTATAGAAAAGTTATCAAAACACACTACCCGAACGAAAACATACAAATAAAAAACAACAATATTATTATTCGGAAAAAAACATTTTATTTAGACAATTTTTACTATCTTAAACACGATAAATATGATGGAGAAGAAGCATTACAAGAAATGTTTGGAATGAAAATGAATTTTGCTGCTGTCAAAGACCTGCCAATGTCATCTTTCAATAGACGTCAAAACGATCGTACTCAACCAGGGATGTCGTCCGAAAAAAATGCTCCCCAATGTAGTACTTTAGTACGAAACTGAGAATTAGCGGCCGTCAGCACTATTACAAACTTTAATTCAATAATTTTAGCTTATAATATATCAGGTCTTAATAATAAATTATTTTTTCCTGATTTTTTCAACTATATTAAAACCTTCGATTTATTTTTTTCATTTGAAACTCACATAACCAAAGAAAACTCAATTAAATTTACAAGTTACTTCAACGGATTCAAACTCCATTTTAAAGATGCAATCAAAACATCTGCAAAAGGGAGAGCAAGTGGAGGAAGTATCTATGGAATAAGAACTACTTTACTTAAAACATACGAATTTGTTCAGTATGAAGAAGTTACATTAGTCAGACTTATACAAGAAAATAACATGTTCATTGTGCCAGCATACATTAACTGTAACAAGTGGAATGAAGATTATGAAAAATTGAGCAAATTAATGTGTAAACTGTCTGGTGAAAGTATCTTGGTAATTGGGGATCTCAACGCCCGAACATGCAATAAACAAATTATATCAGTAAGCACTATCAACAAACCGTTTATCTCCTCAGCCTCCAGAATATCGATGGATGATATCTGTAACAGAAATGGGGAAAACCTCTCAGAACTACTACAAATGTACGATTGCATCATTTTAAATGGATGTACAAACGGAGATTATGAAGGTCACTACACGTTTGTTGGAGGACAGGGTAGTTCGGTGATTGATTATGGGGCAGCAAACGGTGATTGGATAGAGTTAATTTCAAATTTCGAAGTCCAGTGCAAAACTTATTCAGACCATATGCCCATAGTGTTTTTAAGAAGAAAAATGTATTGATTTATAAACGCCTCAATAAAGTTCAACTTCAACTTCAGTGTTGAAGTTGACTAATGAAACTGATCCCCGACCAAAAGAACTTAAGCTCCTTCCGAAACTTAAATGGAAACACGAAGAATTATGCTACTATCAAGTCAAATTAAATAAATATCTGTCCGAAATTCCGACAAATCTCAATTCTATTGAAAAATTCTCAGATGCAATAACATCAAGTATAAGAAGCTCCTCACGAAATCGAAATCAAACACGCTCAGCAAAATTTAAACAGAAATGGTTTGATCAGTGGCGTAGCGAGGGGGGGGAAAAGGGGGCACAGGCACCGGGCGGCACTTTGCTTGGGGGCGGCAATTTTTCAAAATATGCGGGCGACACTTTGCTGCAATTTTTCTAAATACGTTAATGTAAATGGTTTATGTATGTTATCTTCTTTATTTACTAAAACTATGTTTGAATTGAATCTTCATTTATTTATGTATACCTATCTATGACTAATTTAATTAAATTAACAAAATTATGTACGTAAACTTTACAACAACCAAGGCAATATGATGGTTCCAGTTTTTTTTAAGAATAAATTCAGGAATACAAAAAATTATAAAGAATGTGCAATGTACATTATGTAATGTATTTTTTTTTTTAATTAAAAAAACAAAATATTTAAATATAAAATGAATTACAAACAAAATGTTGTCACGTTTCTTAAGAATTTAAATTCAGATGCCAAATCATTAAATTTAGTAATTCGTAAGTAACTGACAATTGCTGGATTTATTGCTCGGATAATTCTTCTACATTCCGCCATGGAGATGGGCAGTGGGCAAGAGAATTTTATTCAAAATTCTCAAATTTGGAGGTTCATTTATTCTTCATTGTAAAAAGTTTAGTTTTCACAATTAATCTTTGTGTAGAGGGATTTATCCCAGAGGCCCTAACCCTTCGTCATTGTTACCATAGTAAAGGAGCTAGAGCCTATGTTGAGAATTTTTCAAGGCGACACATAGTTCTGAAAAATTTTAAAGTATATGTAATACATGTTTTGCTAAGTAATTGGTGAATCTTTGAAATAGATAATTAGAAGTTTCGATTCCATCTAAGATGAGCTGTGGTAATTTCGTTAAGCTGCAAAAAAACATGTTAACCGTTTTTAAAAGATAAAACCAGTTTTGAACACTTAATTTTGATGGGCTGTTGTGAAATATGTTTAAGTTAAAAATAATCCTTGGCCAATATTTATAACAATAATAGAAATAGAAAAATATTATAGGTATAATAATTATTACTATAACTATAAGAATAATAATAATTAAAGGCAGTGCGGGTTGATTTTTTTAAAACCGGTTTAATTTTTTAGCAATCATCACCCGATTAGACACTTCTATCTACATATATGTATGTAATATAATATAAATAAATATAATAAATCTGTGAATAAAAAATTAAATTATAACAAGGTAAGTTAAGTAGCTGTTTCACTTTGATGTTTTTTAAAACAGCAAACAAAATTAAAGTCCCAGAAAAAAATTGCTAGGGGCGGCAAAATTGGCTCTGCCCCGGGCGGCAAAAACCCACGCTACGCCACTGGGTTTGATTATGAATGCAACGAATTACGAAAAAAATCATTCGCTCTTTTACATTCTCTACGGAAATACTTTAATGAAGACCTGAAAAGACGGTACTTAGAATCAAACACTATGTACAAGAAATTATGCCTCCTTAAAAAAGTGGAGTTTGACAACAACCAAGCACGATCACTAGGCCTCATTAAACATACAAAAGAGTTCTGGAAAACAGCAAAGGAAATAAACGGGTCCAATTTTGTAATAGGCGCAACTATATCCGCAGATAATCTCGCATTGCACTGGGATTACTCTTCAACAAATCATGTCTCTCATTCTCCTATGCAGAACCTTTGATTATGGACGATATACTAGATTCGGAAATAACAGATGATGAAATCCTAAACGTACGAATTTTTCAAAAACGCCTGTCCAACCTTGAACGAAAAGTTAAAGCATCTTTTTAATGTAATATTAACAACAGCCTCAGTTCCAAATTCATTCAAAAAATCCGTAATATTTCCAATCTATAAAAAAGGCGATTCTAATAACCCTGAAAACTATCGTGGAATTTCATTTATGAACATGATAGCTAAAATTTTCTGTGGTATACTTGTTAGTAGGCTTGAAAATTGGGTTGACAATCATGAAATTCTAACGGAACTCCAAGCCGGTTTCAGAAAAAACTACTCAACTGTTGATCAAATATTTTGTCTCACCTCAATAATAAAAGCATTTCAAGCAAGAAAAAAGAGGGTATACTCTTTTTTTGTCGACTTAAAAGCAGCGTTTGATCTCGTAAACCGAAAAGCACTTCTCTACAAGCTGTCACAAATAGGCCTCTCGTCAAAATTCATCAATGTCCTGAAACAAATGTATACAGGAACGCAAGCAGCAGTATGGGATGGATCAGCTTACTCCCAGTGGTTTGATACAAACTCAGGAGTTAAGCAGGGATGTCTGTTAAGTGCCCTTCTATTTTCGCTATTTAAAAATGACATAGTCTCATTTCTGCTTGGTGGAATTCATATTGCTGGCACCAATATTAATGTACTTTTGTATGTGTTGATGAAAAAAAAAAAAGAGAAGCTCAATCAATGTGAGTCTTTATACAAATACAAACATACATTTATGTTCTCATTTTCTTATTTTTGCGGAACTCCAAAGTCAGTCGCCTTTTATAAGTCTACGTGAATACATCAAATAAAATAATCTTTATAAATATAACTAAATAATACTGTTTTATTCTTTAATCAACAGGTTATGGGCCCAGCGCCGACAGTATAATTAATTAAGTTTTTTTTTTTTATAAATGTGAGTCACCAGGTATCCATTCCACGATGAGTTCGATTTATGCAATCGAGAAATTGGATGAAGGAAATTACGATTCCTGGAGCATCCAAATGCGTAGCGTGTTAGTGCACGCAGAGGTGTGGAAGGTGGTAGAGGGACAGCAACCAGCAGAGCCGGGGAGCTGGGACGTAATCGATGAAAAGGCACTGGCAATGATAACATTAAGCGTGAAGCCAACCCAGTTGTGTTATCTTAAGAACTCCCGGACTGCGGCGGGTGCTTGGCAAAAGCTGAAAGATGTTCATCAACCGAGCGGGCCAGTACGAAAAGTGTCGCTCTATAAAAAGTTGCTTGGACTGCGGATGGCAGACGGCGACGCCATGTGCAATTATATTAATACATTTTGCTCAACAATTGACAAGCTTGCAGAAGTGGATATTAAGTTAGGCGAGGAGCTGGCAGTGATAATATTGTTATCAAGTTTACCTAAGCAATATGAGAATTTTGTTATCGCCATGGAAACGCGGGACAGTTTGCCTTCTCTAGATACATTAAAAATTAAATTGTTAGAGGAAGGGGAACGTAGAAGCAACGAAGGTAAACCGTTACATTGTAGCGAACAGCAAGCTTTTCATGCACATACAAAACAAACACGTAAAAAGACAAAGAGAGAAGGTAAAAAAGATGTTGAGTGCTACAAATGTGGACAACGGGGCCACTATAAAAATCAATGCAAAAATAAAGGCAAAGAAGAATCACAGCAAGAACATCGCTCGTTTACTGTTTTAGCGGGAGCGAAAGACATGATATATGATCTTGACTCTTCGATCTGGTGCTTGGATAGCGGGGCCACGACTCATATGTGTTGCGAGCAAAGTTTTTTTTCGAACTACGTTGCACTAGAAGAAGATGTTGTATTGGCTGACAACAACGTCATACGTGCAGTAGGCAGAGGTGACGTCATACTTCAAACTGATTTGGGCGAGTTGAAATTAGAGAGCGTTTTGTATATTCCCGGCATGAAGGCCAACTTTGTATCGGTCAGTCGAGCCGTAGAACATGGTTGCAAAGTGTTTTTCAACAACAAGTGTGCGGTCGCAAGCCAGCAAGGTGTGCAAATATTCAAAGCACAGAGAATAAATAAGTTATTTATTTTTAAAAGCAACAACAACGTATGTTTTGGAGCGGCGCAGTGTCGTAGTGCAGAACTGTGGCATAACAGATATGGACACTTAAATTATGCCAGTTTAATGAATCTTGCTAAGAATATGATGGTGATCGGTATAGAAAATGTGAATTTCTCCGAGAAGGTACAGTGTAGAACATGTATGAAAAGCAAAATACATACGCAACCGTTTTCAGCTGTGTCGAAAAATCGAGCAAAACACGTGCTGGAGCTTGTACATACAGATGTATGTGGGCCGTTTGAGAAGCGATCTCTTGGTGGCTCTGCGTATTTCTTAACATTCATCGACGACATGTCTCGGCGCATATTCACATATTTTCTCAAGTCAAAGGACGAGGTACTTGAAAAATTTGTGGAATTTAAGAACATGGCAGAACGTCAGACTGGTCACAAGATAAAGGCAATACGCAGCGACAACGGCGGCGAGTACATCAACAAGCTTTTTGACGATTTTCTGAAGAATAATGGCATAAAACGTCAACTTACGGTTCCGCATAGCCCACAGCAGAACGGCGTGGCAGAACGGGCGAACCGAACCCTGGTTGAGATGGCGAGAAGCCTGCTCGTGCACTCGAATATGCCAGAATTTTTATGGGCAGAGGCAGTACAGACAGCATGTTATATACGTAATAGATCGCCAACTACAGCTGTGGTTGGCATGACACCGTTTGAAGCGTGGAGTGGCAAGAAGCCCGATGTGCATAATATGCGTACATTTGGATCAGTGGCTGTTGGTTTAGATAAAACACGCCGCAGTAAATTCCAAGCGAAGGGTAAGGAGTATCGCCTAGTAGGATACTCATTGGTATCGAAAGCCTACAGACTGTACGATAAGGAAAAACGGCAGATTGTTGAAAAACGCGATGTTTTGTTTGAAGAGCCTTGCGGAACAGCACCAATTCACGACCACATAATGTTTGATATGCCAGCAGAAAGATCATCGACCGATAAATCAAGCAAAGATGCGGTGAAGCTTAGTCCATGCCGTGATGTCGATGAGCAGCAGGATGATGAATTCAGCGACAACGGTGTAGTGAGCGAAGAGTATGACAGCGCAGAGGAGCCAGAGCAGGTGCAGGAGCAGAAGCAGGTTATGAAGTACGGTCCAGGTAGGCCAAAAATGGTTCGGACTGGTAAGCCAGGGCGTCCGAAGAAAAACTACAATGTTTTGAACGCTATGCATGCTGAAGATCTACCGCTGCCGCAGACTTTCAAACAGGCAACCAGCGGTAAGTACGCTTCGTATTGGCAGGCAGCCATGAACACAGAATATGAGGCACTAGTGGCGAATGGAACGTGGACACTGGTAGACTTACCTAAGGGCCAACAGGCGATTGGCTGTAAGTGGGTATACACCATCAAGAGGGACAGCTATGGCAACGTTGAGCGTTATAAGTCACGCTTAGTAGCCAAAGGTTGTTCGCAGAAGCTCAGCGTAAATTATTCCGAAACATTTTCGCCTGTGTGTCGGTATGAAACGATACACTTAATTTTGGCTCTATCTGTTGAGCTGAAGCTATATCTACATCAAATGGACGTTTGTACAGCGTATCTGAACAGCGAGTTAAATGACGAAATCTATATGAAGCAGCCTGAGGGTTACGAAGACAAAAGATGTATACAGAAGGTGCTAAGGCTCAACAAAGCGATATACGGCCTTAAACAAGCCGGACGGGAGTGGAACTCCAAGCTGAGCGCAGCATTATGCGATATTGGGTTTACTCCGTGCCAGAACGAGCCATGCTTGTTTAAGCAAGACACTAAAGGTAATCTTTGTTTGATACTAATCTATGTTGATGATTTGCTTATAGCGTGCCAGAGTAAGACAAATCTGATGCAAATCAAATCAATGATAGCAACTTAATTCGAATGCGTCGACAAGGGTCCATTGCAGATGTTTTAGGCATGCAAATTGAGCGCGATGGCGATATAGGTGATATTTCGATGAACCAGACGCTGTATATCAAAGATGTGCTACAGAAGCATGACATGCAGCAGTGCAGGCCTGCGGCGACGCCATTGGATGCAGGCTTTCAAGTTGCTTGCGATAACAAAAGTTGTGTCGCTGAAGATCCAACAGCATATCAGTCGGCTATTGGCGAATTGATGTGGCTAGCATTGACGTCACGGCCGGATATTTACCATTCGGTTGTAAAGCTGGCGCAAAGAAACAACAACCCGCATAGTGAACATGTCGCAGGTGTGAAGCATGTGATGCGGTACCTTGCAGCTACGATAGATAAGAAGCTAAACTATCGTGCATGTGGTCAGGCGCTTTAAGGTTACGTGGATGCGGACTGGGGTGGCGATTTGAGTAATCGCAAATCATACACTGGGTACGTGTTCTTCTTGGCGGGCGGACCAATTTCCTGGAAGTCAGAGAAGCAGAATTGTGTGGCCTTGAGCAGTACAGAAGCTGAGTACATGGCTCTGTCTTCAGCTTCCAAAGAGGCCCTCTTCCTTAGACGTCTTATCATTGAGATCGGATGTGGTGTAGCTGGTACACCGACAATCATATATGGAGACAACCTTAGCGCCCAAAATCTGGCAAAGAACCCAGTATACCATGCGAGGTCAAAACACATAGACATCAGGCACCATTTCATCCGTGAGGTTATCCAGAGTGGTGACATCGAATTAAAATTTGTTTCAACTGATAATATGATAGCAGATGTTCTTACAAAAAATTTGTCAAAACAGAAGCATTGTCATTTCATGAAATTAATGAGTTTAAATTGATTAACATATTCACATAACTAATTGATAAAAATGTATGCAGATTCACATTGAGGAGGGGTGTTGAAAAAAAAAAAAAGAGAAGCTCAATCAATGTGAGTCTTTATACAAATACAAACATACATTTATGTTCTCATTTTCTTATTTTTGCGGAACTCCAAAGTCAGTCGCCTTTTATAAGTCTACGTGAACACATCAAATAAAATAATCTTTATAAATATAACTTAATAATACTGTTTTATTCTTTAATCAACAGTATGCAGATGACCTAGTTCTACTTTCAGAATCTCCAGAAAACCTACAGCTGATGATAAACCGTCTTTCAAATTATTGTGAAACTTGGGACCTCTCTATAAACATTGAAAAATCAAAAATTATGATCTTCACACATAGCTCCCGATGTTTAAATAGAAACAAATGGTTTTACAAGGGCAACGAGATTGAAATAACTAATGAATATAAATACCTGGGACTGAAGCTAAATTCGACTTTAAATTTCAAAAACCACCTAGAACAAAAAGCGACAAGATAATCTTATCCGCGTAGTCAAAGTACGAACACAAAATAACGAATTAAAAAAAAATGATATTCAAAACCTAACTCCAAAACAAAACAAATTTCAAACCCAAAATTTCAAACCCTAAAACAAACTTTCAAAAAATCAATAAAATCCTACACAGAATTTAAAATCAATGAAATAAGAAAAATGAACTCACTCAAATATAATTTAAACTGAATTATAAACCATTCAAATAAACGAATTCTAAAATATTCACTTATCTAGCATTCGATCACACTCATAAACCTCAAAAATAACAATCCATACAGTCCACTAAAATTCAACACGTTCACACTCAATTCAAAATCAATCATACATACATACATACGCTAAAAACCTAAATTCATTAACACAAAACTTAAAATAATTGAAAACATTGTCACGTCGTCGATTAACACACTCAAGCATAAAATATTCAAAACTTTAAGCATCACTCAAATTAATTAAAATCAAAATTAAAACCACTGAAAATCCAATAAGAAGCTTAAAATAAAATAAAATCAATGCAAAAGGAGAATAAATAAAGAAAAAACATTAACTAAATTCAAACACACACACTCAATTACACAATTTTACACATGCACGCATATGCATGCACATGCGTGCATACTTGCATGCACATGTATACACATGCCAACCCAGAAAACAGCAATATTGTAATTAATTAAAAATTTAAAACCAAAATATAAAATTATGAAATTAACTAAAAAGGAATTATTATCAATAAGAAATGTAATGAATTCAAAATAATAATTAATAAATAATAAAGCAAAATCAAACAAAAAATAATTTTCCAACAAAATAAATAACACTCATTCAATTTACATATAAAATAATTTTGCCTCAGGTGGCAACCATGCCGAACACCAAATGAGCACCTTGCGCATGTACACCTAGCATTCCTGGCAACATCACAATGACAACAACAGAAAATCTGAAAGAAATAAGTAAACAAAAAAAAATTAACTCGTCAACTTACCTATCATCAACAACACAGCCACGTCAGCTCAGCATCCCAGCGGGAAAAATCAAAAAATTGGGTTGGGTATGACCCGTCATGGTTCAGCACAACATCCTCAGCCCAACACTACCTAACTTGACATTTCGCGACTCAACATGGACTTAACTGATCATGAAAATTTCTCAACATGGATATAAAATTCATTTTTAAGAATGAATTTTGTGAAATGAATGCTTTGTGTTTTTTTTTGCGTAGTGGAGGTTGACTGAGGGTTGGTACTTTATACTGATATAGAAAAAAGAAAAAGAGGAGGAGGGAGATATATACATAGATGAGGCGGTGGCTGATTAAATATAATCAATATAGTTTTTTGATAGGTTCATATTGTACCAATCTATATTTTGGGAAATTATATTGGGTAAATGTAGAACTGGAATTGTTCACATGTTTTTATAATTATAGATATAGAATGGAATATGATATGACGGTGATATGTGAACCAATTTTTGTGAGGCAAGCTGTGGGAAGGTAGTTTAAATGATAGGGAAAAAGAGAAGGTAGTGAATACAAAATCGCTTTAGTTTTGGTAGGTTCTTATTGTAGGTATGTGACGATGAGAAAACTACAAAAGGTTTTAGGTCTGTTTCGGTATTGTTTCTTTTCGTAGCCTATAACTTGTGTTCTTATCGTCGGATCTTCAAATATAATGTCTTAAAATAAAAAAAAAACAACAGGATATTATCCACCTACACCGATACGTATAGATAAGAAAGAACAAAAATAGGCATGAACTTTTAAAATTCAATAAACTAATGAAGGTTTTTTGAGAGGTTGTAGGGTGGTTTTAGTTAAACTATGAAAACTATAATACGGTTCAATATCGATGTTTATACCTACATAACTTAAGTTCTAATCATTGGACTTTCAATCCCTAGGTACCATACCTATTACATAATATATGTATGTACAAAATATATCGATGACTGATTTCATGTCTTAAGAGAATAGGTAGGTAGTTTGTAGTTTGTAGGTAGGTAGGTAGGTATGTAGGTACATACCTATACAATATCAATTTGTTTTTTCGTAGGGAACCTATGTATAGGTAGGTACCTACCTAAAGTTTTTATAAATTAAAAAAATACCTAGGTACCTATACTTACTTACAGGTAGATAGGTTACCTATAGCTAAAGTAGGTTCCTTTGAACAAAGTTGGCATTTTTAATAACCAAAACTGTCTGCGCGGACATAGAGAAAACATTTCAGTTTTAGGTGGGTAGGTACTATTTTAAAGAAGGTACCTATCAATTATTTTCTTTAATTAGGATTCCGGAAAAGTTAACTCTCCAGAAAAAGTTAATTTTAAAGAAAAGGTAAAGACGTGTTTTTAAGCAATAGGTAGGTATATATAGGTAAGCAGGTACCTTAGTAGGTACTTACCTATGATTCTTGAACAATTAACAATAAAATCAATTTTTTAGTATCTAAATATCTATACATACATATGTATGTACATACACAAGTAGGTAAGTTGGTAGGTACTTTGTGCGCAAACGGAGCTGCAAAATGCCTGTGTGCGATAGGTTTATTACTTAGGTATTACTTGTTTGATGTTAACTTCCCATCATTGGAAGTTATTGTGCGGTTCGATTTTTCGAATCGAAAATTTTGACATAGTCCACTTTTCAAGGTCCCAGGAATACGAATCCGTCGTTTTAAGAGAGATGTCTGAATGTGTGTGTGTATGTACGTACGTTCGTACGTTCGTGATACATTCTATATCGTTCACTGTATCTCGAGAACGAATAGAGATATTGTATTCAAGTAAATTTTATTTTACAGATGAATGGCAGAAAGGATATTCCTTCAACAAAATTCAATTAACGGTTATTTTAATATATACCTAGGTAGGTACATCAATTTAAAACAAACATTTCTAAAAATCGTTCGTTTCGAATATTTCGAGTGGGTACAAGAATTGTCTTCGATTCTCAGGTTTATTTTATTCTACACATACGTATAGGTAATGAAGAAACGAAAAGAATTAAAAAAATGAACGAACAGTTTTTTTTTTTAAATCAACAAACTTTCAAACCAAAACCACTAGGTAACAAAAATTAAAAAAGTGTTTATCGACTCGAATATCTCGAGAACAAACAAAGCTATCGACTCCGGAATAATTTTATTTTACATACAATGCTATAGATTAGAATTGATGGGTTTTTTAAGAAAATGTAGGTACCTACCTACCTATAATTTATTTATTTATAACATAAACTATTAAAAATTCTTGAAAAAGAATAGGTAGGTATCTCGACAAAATGAAAACTGATTTCGACGCCAGGCTAATTTTATACCAATCACATTGAAGTTGACAAGAACTGATTAAGTGTGTAAAAATACTCAATTGATAATTTTTTTTTAAACCGAAAAAAAAACAAAGCTATTAAAAATTATTTAAAAATGTTTTTCGGCTCTCGAAATTTTATTCTGCACAAACAAATGCCTTAACTAAAATTTGAGTGTTAGATTGTAAAAAAATTCAATTGACAGTTTTTTTTAAGGAAAAAAAAATTATTCCTTTTAGCTACAATATTATCTATATGAATACAAAATTCTTTTAGGTACCTATATTTTAAATATTTTTTATTTGAAAAAAACATTGGAAAAAAGGCAGATGAAGTACTAAAATAATAGATCCAATATCCAACGCTAATGGTTCAAGAAGATGACTATATAGGTAGGTATATGTAGGTAGGTATATCTTACTTTATATCGATCTCAAGTAGGTAGCTACCATATTTAAAAATAAAATGATGATATGAAAGCTTAGTTTTTTTACAATTTTAATAACCTTCTCATATGTAATAAGTCGGTATACCTAATAATAATTCGGTGAAAAATCCATTGAATACGCCATAATCTCTTATGGACGGTTGAACTACTAGGTACCTATACATAATAGCTACCAGAACAATATAATATGTATGTACAATTGCATACACTTGTACGTAATCTCAATGATTTTTTAACTCAATAAATAAACCTGACGTTATACCTTCATTTTAAGACCTTAATCTTAAAGATCCTATTATTACAACAGAAGTTATAAGCCAACCAAATCAACTGACAAAAAAACATTCTCCCTGACACAATTATACCAGAAGCGTTGCATACTTTAAGGCGAATATCAAATTTTCTTTAGATAATGCTCTTACATAGGTTAGTATTTGTTTAGAAGTTAGTTTTTGAACCCTTAAATTGATTTACTCCATTTAACCCTTTTAAAAATTCAAATTTCAAAAATTTCCTTCTCAATGAGCTTCTACATAAAATTTCTAATTCAAAAAAGTTTACTATATAACTATTTTTATCACTTAATCTATAAGCTGTGCAATGACTTACTACTTGCCTATAGGTATATTTATGCACTTCCTTATTGGGTAGGGGTTGAACTTTTTAATAATTGCCTGTTCTCGTCTTACACACTTAAATTTGGTAAGAATTCATTTTGCAAGAAAGAGCACATAAATGACAGTTAAGTGACGCGAGTTGAATTATTTTCTCTCTCACAATTCCGTATGAGACGCCATTTTGTCTCTCTTCAAACCTGTTTTGTAGTCAGAGGTATCGCTTAAAGGACATTTTAGTACTAAAATTCTGTGTATAATTAATACCTTTTAATACAAAAACATTTTGAAGAAGACCTCATTGTTCTCATAGAGTACAACTTACAACATCCGAGATCCAACTTAAACTTTTACAAACCAGAGAGCGATATTAAAAAAGAGGCATCAGGAGGAGGAGTAAAACATTTGGATTTAAAAACTTTATTGACTGGTCTAAATATGTAGGTACTACGTAATGTATAATTATGTGGTAATATATTTTTGTGTTGTAATATTCTTTTTAGATTTTTTCTTGAAGTAGGTACCTAGTTAAATTGTAAATGCAATTTTTTAATTGAATTCAATAAATGATTCAGAAAAGACTGCATTTTTTTACAAGCCTGGTACATAATGTACATATAGGTACCTACCTTGCCAATAAAAAGTAATTTTTTTTTGGTTTTATTTTCATTTAAATCTACATAGGTAGGTAACCAATATTAAAATAAATATGAGGAGCCACTAGCCTAAAATTTATAGATAAAGCAAAATTAGTGATTCTTTAAGCAGTATAAAGTTAGCCTATATGTACATATATAACTCGCGGCATATGGTTTGGCAAAACTAGTTTTTACAATAAAACGGTAGTTTATAAAAAAAACTAATTTTAAAAAATAGGTAGGTAGGTATATAAAGTTTAACTTATTAGGTATTATAATATAAATGTATCTACATAGGTATAAAAATGCATTTTGAAAAACAATAAAAATGAAAATATTTTATTCTGGAGTAGGTAGGTATTCTTAAAGACTAAAGTTTTATACCTACAATTTTTTTTTTTTTTTAAGTAGGTTCATATGACAGGACTAAGAAGGTACCTCCCTACCTACTTATGGCAGATCCGGATGTTAATCGAGAGGATGATATCATTGGGATTGTTTATTTGATATCAATGAAGTTTTTTGTCCTTTTCCAGTAAAAAAAAGGAATATTTATTAAGGCTTAATGTCCTTATAATTTACTATTGAAAAATGTATAAATACATACATTGTAGGTACAATGTACCTAAATATTTTTGGATTCATAATTATTTATAAACTTGAAAACCCTATTATTCAAACATAATTTGAATTATTGATCATTAACATTTTGGTAAATAAGAATAATTCTTGAATTATACCAGCATATTTGTACCTATACAGTAAGTAGGTATCTACCTTATTACCTAAATGAAAAAGCATCAATATATAAAAATGTTCAATGTAGGTATAATCACAATAAACCCATGTATACTCATGTATATATCATGTGTTTACATATGTATAGGTATTTTTTTTATATCTAGGTACTTATATGTTTATATAGGATATACATAGGCACCGCGATTTTCTTTAAACTTTAGGGTTTTGAAGTGCCGTGAAATAAGGACATGAAATTAGGTCAGTAAAGTCAAATACCTACCTATACCTAACCATATCTACCTATACCTGATTGATTCTCTAGAGTCTAGAGGCAAAAATGTAAAAACAGAATTTTAAATTTACGAATTTTGTCACATACAGAATTAATTATTACCCCCACACTTTCCTACATATCTATAGGTATGTAAGTATCTACATTTCTTTTGTGAAAACAACTCCGACAATTTTTAATTTTTGCATAAATTCATATTTTTTTTTAATAAGGTAGGTAGGATACCTTCGGGTTATTAGATATATTATGTACCTACCTACCTATTTTTCTTTATTTTGGGATTAAAAAAATTGATACCTACATATGTACTTACCTACATATGTCATTTCTTAAGAGTAAACCATCATTTCTGACTGCAATGCTTGTCTTCATTTTAGCTTGGCTAAATTTTGTAAATAACTTGGAATGGACGCGGAATTGTATCGCGTTCTGCTATTAAAAAATAAAAAATCGTTTGCTACGAAATTTTTAACCAAAAATTGTAGATCAAGTTTAAAAACTAAATACCTATATGCACCTATACTATACATAAACAAAATACCTATGTAGTATGTACATAATGTAAATTTGCAGAAAAAATTGTTTTCATAATTTTCATTTTCCTCAAAAACAAAAAACCTGAATCCATTTCATAAAAAAAATCAAATCAAATCGTGAGATGCCAGCGAAATAGGGCACCTAGGTAGGTATGCGTTTTTATTTCACGTTTTTTGTTGCACAATTTTTGAAATAGTAGTTAGATACTTACCTACCCACCTAAAAAAAAAGTAGGTACCTATTTGCTCAAATAATTCTCAAACACATTGCTTTACCTACATAATTATTATAATTGGTAAAATGACTGTACTTCTAGAATACCTACATAATACATACAACCTACCTTAAATACCTATAAGTAGGTAGGTATACCTAATCTACATAAATATATCTACATTACCGTAGATACCTGAACAAAAATCCAAATTAAAAATCTAAACTCTCCGCTTATTATTACCTAAACCTTTGTATCAGCTAACATCTTACTGTTCAAAATATCCTAAACTTATCCCTGCCACATGCTAGACTTAATAGCTAAGCTACCTACTGGTTTCATAAGAAACACATAGTTATAAAAGGGGGAGGTTTAATTCAATAAAACATGTTGTAAGAGAACAGAATGAACTCTTCATACATTTAAATGAATTCAATCATGCGCCATGTCGAGTTTTGTACCTATGTCGGGCTGTACCCTATGTTCAGTTAGGTTGTGTCGGCTTGTATAATGTTCAGTTGTGACGTGTCAAGTTGGATATGTTCAGTTGCGATGACGCCAAAAAATTCATTGAGGAAAAACCTGCTTTTTCCTTGAGGAATGGGAGCTGCACCTGCTACTTTTCAGCTTATTCCTTTGATGAATTTAACATGGGCGTGTCATTGGCAGGAAGCACATGCCACTTTATCAATGAAAATTCTACACCTAAATCACTACTTCCTTGGAAGTGCTTATTCACCAGTTGATATTTTTTGATTTTGTGAGTTTTATATTTTTTTTTTTTTTTTTTTTTTTTTTTTTTTTTTTTTTTGGGTGCCACCCCGACTGTCCCAACTTAAGACTAATACCCTACACCTATGTAAGTCGGCCATGACACGAATCAAAGTTGACTTTATATATCAGATATCAAAATTAGGATTTAGCCACCAAAACTGGTTCTCCTGCCTCTTCCTATCTCTTCGGTCCCGATCGGACACAGTCCTACTGAACCGAATTCGCTCAGCACCGCCTTGTGCAAGGACGTCTCGATCATATCGAAATCGCCTATCCACAGTTCTACAGCCGACGTGGTAGATTAGCGGAACCGCCTCTCTATCCTGGATCAGCCCTCGACTGTCTAAATAGAGGAATGCGTTAGGTGGAACATGACCACTCAAACGCACACTCTCGAAATATTCTGTGTTGGGGTAATAAGCCCCAAAGATCAAGCTATTAGCTGAGGACATCGCTCTTGCAATGTGACCCCGAATCAGCTTTAATAAGAAATTATCAATTCTGTTAATGTTGGCTCCGTTGTATAGAACCCTGTTGGAATAGTAATGTTTGTACTCCGACTCTGGTGTTCTGTGTAATCCAAGGCAGCGACGTAAGCACTGCCTCTCAAACACCCGAATCTTTTCCATTTGAGATGGGCCAACGTTGAACCACACGGGACATCCATAGGCAATCATCGGCCGTATGAGGGCCATGTAGCAAATCACCTTTACCCTGGTGTCAAGCCGGCTGCTGTAAAACAACCGTTTCGTCAGGGCAAAGGCTCCCCTAGCCCTGGCCAGAGCAGCATCTATATGTCTGTCGAAATACAGATACTGATCCAACCAGATGCCAAGGTACTTTACTACACTTTTACTCGCCAGTGGACGCCCATGCGGCCCAGCGATCACCAGCTTGCGCCAGTTCTTTCTAGTATCCCTTGGGGCTCCAGCCAACGGAGTCCTAAACAGAATGGTTTCGGATTTCTGAAAATTGATTTTCAGCTTCCAGTCATCGCAATATCGCTGAATCTTGTCGAAGTCACGCTGCAAAAGAATTCTGATGACCTCAACTTTTGTAGCTGATCTGTATGCAATAAGATCATCGGCATACGCAATTGCCTGAGTTAGACTACCTATCAGATCGCTGGTGTAAATACTGAACAGAATCGGTGAGTTAACCGCTCCCTGCTGAAGACCATTTTTAATATTGAATACTGAGGTAGAAGTTACATTGCCACTCTTGACAACAAACTTTCTACCATTGAGCATGTCATAAAGCATATACAAAAGTGGTTTACTTATGCCAAGCCTAGTCAGCTTTAGATAAAGACCCTCTAACCATACGGTGTCGAAGGCCTTCTCCAAGTCAACCAGACAGGCACCCGTACACTGTCTTTTGGATTTGTTCCATTGAATATCAGAAACGAGTTTAGACGCGGCATGAATGGTGTCATGTCCCGCCCTGAAACCGAACTGATTATCCGGTATGATATTATTGTCCTCCGCCCACTTGGACAGAGCTCTATTTATAACTTTCTCGAATACTTTACTGATACTCGGGAGAAGACTTATCGACCGTAGATTCGCCGGATTGGAGTTGTCCTTTCCCTTTTTCGGGAGAGGATGAACCACAGCTGTCTTCCACCGCACTGGATAATATGCGTTATTCAGTGCGTTGTTAAACAGTGTGGCATAAATGTCAACTGCTTCCTTAGGTAAATGTCGTAGTACAATATTGGATATACCATCGACTCCTGCTGACTTTTTTTTCTTTAATGTTTCGAAGATGAGCTGGAGCTCGGCGATGATGGCATTCGCCAAGTGTTCTTCATTGAACCCGGTGAAACCGAGGTTCTCAGATCGCCATTGCGTTATGTCGTTCCGAAGGTAGAAGTGGTGCAGCAGGGCTCTGTTCTCCAGGTCGTGGTTCGGGCGAATGCTAGCATTCACTTTATACACTTGCTGAAAAGCAGCCCCTACAGCCTCCACTTTCTCCTGCGGATCTTCAACAATAAAATTTTCATCGTCCAAGACGGCGTCCTCAGGATCTATGCCTGCTGTCAAAAGTACGTCTCTATTCTCTGTCGTTCTCTGAAGCTTAAGACACGGAAGTTCGTTCTGATCATTCCGTCTAAATATCTTATTAATTTGCGGAAACATACTCGGGTCGCTAGAGTTAACGGCCCGAATTTTATTGTTCCAATACAAATTAATGGACAACCTATAATTTTCTTTGATCAGTTGGTTGATGTTCTTAATTGACGACTTCAGTGTCCTAATCTCCAGATCGCGTGAGTCAGTAAACCGTCGGTACAAGAGTTTTAGTCTTGTCAGTAGTCCACTTTTTTGTCTGTGTAGTGCGTTAATAGTCGCGTTATGGTACATGTCAGTTGCGTTACGTTCTTTGTATTTTGGTATTGTTCTGTTCATAGTTCGTAGGATTGTTTCGTCCATTTGTTCCAAGTAGTGGTCAATTTCGTTGTTTGTCAAATTCCTGTCATTTGGTGGGGATATATTGCTTGCACGAATTTCGCCAGTTAAGGCGTTGGTGAAGCGTGGCCAGTGCGTCTTACTGTAATTGTAAGAATGCGCCGGTACATACTCCTCCAACTCCACTAGCTCGTTCGGCAGCTGTATTGTTGCGGCGAGTCCGCAGTGGTCGCTGTCGTATTCTATTGTCTGTAAACAGTTTCTTGTACGTTGACCCACAGTGTCAGTAATTGTCAGTCTTGAGTCTTTTAGCAATAGGTCCAGATAGGCACCGCTTCTTGGAAACGATGGTCTATCAGTAGCCAGAAGATCGATCATATATTCAATATTGTACTGACCCATCCAATTAAATAGATGGTTACCTCTCGGATTGTGTACTTGATTTCCCCAATCTATATGTTTGGCATTGAAATCACCGGCCATAAGAAAGTAATTCTCTTCCGAGTTCAGTTGTAAGGATTGAAAAAGTTTTTCGAGCTCTGTCAAGAAATCAGTAGGTTGAGGTGATTCCGGTGCATAAGCCGCGATCACATACATTTGCTTCCCATGCTGGAGAGGAATGCATACCAGCCGCCTACTCTTCCAACGCGCTATACTTAGTTATAAATTTTGTTGGTCGTTGGTGGACTAAAATTCAGCACTTATTTCAATAACATTTTGTTAGGCGAAGTAAAAAAGAAAGAGCGTCGTGAGAGAGTTATTTTTTTCCTTCTCTCCCATAATATACTTTACAAAGCAGATGAGTGGATTCAGACGATGAACTGATGAACTTGTACATTACTTTTCAGCAGTTTTTTCATCGCATAATTTTCTCTATTAAAATAGCAATTTGTAATTCACCAACAGAAAGTTTTTTTTCTAAACACAAAGCAGAAAGTGGGGTTAAACCTATGAACTGAGGAATCTTTGCATTACTTTTCACTTATTAAATCATTGCATGTCTATTTTCTTATGATTTGGCAAGTGAATGCATTGATGAATTCAGCTATAAAATTCATTGAGGACGATATTTCCCGGTGGGAGATTACTATTCACACACACAACTCACAAGTTTCACAACTCACAGGAAGTAGATGGATATACTCTGGAGAGAACGAACATTTTTTCTCTTCTAAAGTCTGACTCTAAAGGCTTTTAAGTTAATTTTTTAAATCAAATATTTTGAAGTCTTTTTTTATTTATTTTTTTACAAAAAATATCTTTATTTTTTTTTGTAACAAAAATAAAAATATATGTTCCTAGCTTTTTATTGAAATAAAAATGTACGAAAGTAGGTACAAATTAAACCAATAAGATTTGACTTTAAATACTGAATTCATACAATGAAATCTAAGAAGTTTTTTTTAATAAATATGTTTTTTATTTGGAAAATAAAAAAAAATATTTTTGGAGTGTGTTTTGTTTTTCACATCTCACATTTAATTTTTTTTTGGTTAATATCTAGGAAAGGATTGTGGCAGAGAAGTATGGTGTTTTTTTTTTTTTTCTTCCAGTACAAAAACAGTGCGATTTTTTTTTTCAAATACGGTGGGATTTTAAAAATCTCATCTGGTATCAGTGTCTAGTCACTTCATTTCCTCTCCGTTTCTACACCCCTCAACCAAGCTGTCAAAATAACGAACGACTGAAAAAAGATATCAGGTAATCAGGTTTATACTCTTGAAATCAATTTTACTAATAGCGAATTTCATTCAAATTATAAAGGATTGCTCTCAAAATCGAGAATTGCTTTTTTCAATAAAACTTTTTTCAGAATTTTTTATTTTAGCACTAGCCAACACAGGTTCACAACAAACATCAAAATATTTTTTATTTGACGTTTGACAGAAAAAGCTATGTATTCCGATCGAATCTCTCACCCCATGAGGGAGCATTTCTTTCGTGTTGAGAATTGACCTAGAATTGCAAATCTTTTCGTGAGTGAAACTCGCTATAAGGGCAGGTCTGCATTTTTCACAATTATGTGGAAAATAGGCAATCGAAGGGCAATCATATAACGCGTGATTTTGATTGACAACCGATGCCTCAGGAGATATCGATTCTTTGTCTATTCTGACCGGATCTATGGAAGAACAGATGAAGATGATGAAGAAGACGATTTCCACTTTTCCAATTTGAAGCTAACTCTGAAGAAGATTAATACGTAGGTAGGAATTTATCAAAAATTCATAATAATTTCATTTCAGTTAATTTTTATGAATACTCAGTACCTACCTACACCACATCTTATATGTTTGCCTACTAAATTATTTTTTCTGAATAGAAATAAAACTTTCATATGCATAAGAACTTAACAGAGTAATATTTGTTCAAATATTAGATAAATAACCTGAAACACTTTGGTTGTATTATTCATCAAAGTTATGCCAATGACAAGTGACTGTAGTTATATGATGCTAAATCAAATTAAAAGTTCGCATATCCTTCGCAACTAAATTTCGACAGAAAACTTTTTGTAAAGTGCTTAAGCAAAGAGAAAACTTTTCTGTACTCGTCTCAAAGCTCAAACTGAAATCAGAAGATGAAATATATGTACGTAGGTAGGTATAATTAAATTACTTGCTTAGCCGTGAACTTAAATCTCCTATGCACATACATATACGCGAAGTTCCAACCTCGTAGAAACTACGAGCTGTCTCTAAGGAATACGGTTATTGCCCTCGGGATTATCTTGCCTGTATAATAAGGATATTAAATATTAGTTGCGTTATAAGGGGATTCCATCGATTCCTTAACTAATTCGATGTTTGCCGTTACCCGATAGAGATAGATAAGGGTTGTTAAACAGACATACCAACCTTATAGTACGTAAGTAAATTAAAAATTGGCGTTTTTGTGGTAACGTCGGCAGCGTGTTTTAAATTTGAAAACTTCGTATGGAAAATAAAGGACTTAAAAACAACGGACAAAAATGAGCAATTTAAAAAAAGAATATGTAAGTATGAATGTACCTACCTATATGTGTACCTACAATAAAACAAGTTCTGCCTCTGTCAAGGGACTTTATTTAATTTTCTTTCATTTTTTACTCTGAATATTACGAATCACCTTCTAAATTATACATACATATAACCCAGTACCAAACCATAATATCAAAAAAAAACCACGACCGGCAAAAAAAGAAGACCAAATAGAAATATACGAAGGTGGTGGTGGCCCAAAAATAATGAAATCATAAAAATTCGAAAGTGAAAAAAAAAGCTGAAGACGGAAGTAAAAGCAACAACATCAACAAGGACAAATACAAAAATCAGCTTGGACAAGAGGGAAAACCTATATACATAGCTACATTCACTTAAATTTATGGTTGCATCTGACTGAAGAACCGGGGTATTTATGGGAAAGGACGAAGTATCTGACGAGAAACAGTTGGTAAATTTATTTACTATACGGTAAGAGTGCTATAGACTATTTCTTTATTTAATCACAAGTACAGGTGGACATAAAAATTTCATCTCGTTTTTAATTTCTGGATGGTATCCCTAGGGTGCTATACGAGATGGGGTGCATATCAAACCAGTTGTCAAGGTTTCTAAGGTCTAGGCCCGTCAAAAGAAAGAAATAAACATGGCAGCGAAATCAATGTCTAACCGTATCATTTCAATCTAAATAAGTACATATACCTACTTATGTACATGCTCAAACAAGGGGTTAAATGCATTAGATTTTGTTATATACACAATAGTAGTGTGGCTAAAACAGTCGAGTTAGTAAACTACATAACAATTGATGAAGAAAACATCATTCACGCTCTCGCGATAAAAAGCTTATACATAATTGACATACCATACTTAAGTGGAAAGAAGTTTGTATAGTCATACAAGATCCATTATTTTGTACATACCTAATAATTATTGTTTTACAAGCTTAAGACAAGAGCGACAACCGGTCATTTATAGAGTGGCAAACGAATGCAAAAAATCATAATATTACGTGCCCATGATTGAGGTTTGCTTCTTTTCGTCCATTTTTCGTTAAACTTTGCTTTCGAAAGTGATTAGGGCTCAACGACCGCTCCATGCGTAAGTTAACTGACAGCTTTCTGCTAATGGATGTATGTATGTATCAAAGATCTTCAAATATTCGTAACCCATTTCTTTAGAGTTTAAAGTTAGATTGTAATTTTTATAATTTCATAATTTCTATGATTATATGTGTGACTTGTGCATAAAACGTTTTGGAATTAGCTTCTCAGTATGGGCGGGTTCAAGGAATTACCTTTTACATCTGAATTTATGTCGTTGGCAAAATCTGAAGTTTCAGTCAAAATTCGTTGTGTCAAATTCTTGAATTTGCCTTTAGGATTTACATTTAATCGAAATAAAATAGAACTTTCATTATATTTCTAAATTAAACATTGAGCGTGCGTAGTTGTGAGGATGAACTTATATGTAAAATGGAATTAAATCAGCAACAAATTTTATTAATTTCACTGAAAGTGTTTGCATAGAATGCCATAAATTATTTTATTTTGTTTTTCAAATATTTTTATTGAAAATAGCAAAACTAACCAAATTTCAATATAAAAATTGTTCCACAATAATCGTATGCTAAATTATGTGAAGATTTAAAAAAAAAACTCACTAAACTATAAACAAGAAGTTCGTTCATTGAAATAAATATTGAATTTTCATGACCAAAACATAACAAATCAAACACCAACCACAGAGAATATTATAAAGTTCAACTTTATGTGTATACCTACTTCAGCTGCTTTGACATTTCCCCCACCACAAATAACTTTCATCTGAATTTTCAGATGAGAATTTCGTATTGATTGAGCGCCCCCTATTATAGTTCTAACTTAAAAATTTTAAAATTGGTACCAAACCAGTATACAAAAATTAGAGATGCCGCGAATAGTGACTCGGCCGAATACCAAATATTCGGCCACACTCGTCGGCCGAATAACGATGTGTTTCTATCTCCTACGTGAATTTTGATAATAATAATCGTTTGCTACCAACGAATTCCGAAAAAGTAGTTTTTATTCCCCACAACTTACCATAAGTATATTTTAAATTCTAAAATACAATTTTTTTAATAAAAGAAAACATTTATTGTAAGATAATAAGCCTTTTTTATTCTCCATTTGTTATTCGGTATTCGGCCGAATGTTGTGAACTATTCGGCCGAATAGGCCGAATGCCGAATATTGGCCGAATATTCGCGGCATCTCTAACAAAAATAGAATAGTAAACTTCAAATCTCTGCTACAGTTGCAGATACATTCATTGTGTTCAAAGTGTGACGAGAGGATGTCTATAAGGTCTTTGATGATGAGCAAGAGCTCGTGGATTATCGGAATGTTTTCAATGTAGGTATATGTTATATACTGAACAAAGTGGCAACATAGTTCAATCGTATTGAACTTAACCTTACCATACGTCATCTCCTTTGACGTAACATAAAACATAACCTGAGAGAATAGACAAGGAAACACAAGGAAAAAACGTGCTGAATTATTAGACAAAAAAATCATATGAAATAAAGTAAAAGTTAAATAAAAGTATTTTTATTTTTATCAATTTATAATATTGGCGACGAGGAAAATTAAATAATGAACGATAGCACAATGGCAAACGTTAATGCAGAGATAAATGCAACACCGGTTTTTGGCAAATTGGAACAATTCCAACCTTCGATGTCTTGGAACAACTATAAAGAAAGAATGGAATTCTATTTCGAGGCAAATGGATTAAGAAATGAATTACAGCAAAAAGCAATATTCCTGGCATGTGTCGGTGAAACCACGTACGAGATTATTCGTTCATTGCTTACACCAGTGGGTCCCAAAGATGTCACATTTCAAGAAATTCTGGATAAATTGGATGGACATTTCCATCCAAAGCCTAACGAAATTGTACAAAGATTTGCGTTTCATAAAAGATGCCAAAAGCCAGGAGAATCGATACCAGACTTCGTCAAGGATTTACGTAAACTATCCGAACATTGCAATTTTGCAGAGTTAAATAATATGTTGCGTGACCAAATAGTATGTGGAGTTACAGATGAGGCACTACAAAAAAGACTGTTCAGCGAGCCAAAACTCGAATTCCAACGAGCATATGAATTAGCTCTAGCACACGAAACGGCATTCAAAAATGTGTCGGATATTCGTGGTTCTAACAGTAACGAAGTTATGGCTGTCTCAACTGGTGTTCCAGACCAAAAGGTGACAAAATTTCGTAAATGCTTTCGTTTTGATGGACACCATCAACAAGAAAAATGTTTTTTTAAAGACAAAACTTATGACTGTGTGTCATAAAAAAGGTCATTCAAGCAGGGCATGCTTTAAGAAGACGGCAGAAGCCAAAAAAAAGAACACTGGTCACGAGGTGCACGTGTTACAAGAACACACTGATGAGCCAGATTATTCACAAGACGATGGCTATTTCTACGAAATAAACAGTGTCGATGAAACACAGTCGCGCAAATTTATCACCAGGTTGATTATAAATGGAGCTTGCGAAGAGTTTGAAGTTGATTCTGGGGCATCGTGCACGGTTATATCAGATGTTACATGGAACCGTATAAAAACATCAAATCAAGAATTGAAAACATCATCACTCATTTTACAAACCTGGTCAAAAGAAAAACTTCAAGTTTTGGGATCGTCTCGGGTGAATGTGAAATATAATCAAAAAGAATTTAATTTGCTGGTTGTTGTTATTTCAGGTGGCGGAAGGAGTTTGTTGGGTCGGGATTGGTTTAAACCATTAGGAATATCAATCAAAGGGTTGCATGAGGTGGAAACAGGTGGATATTGGGATTGGATTATAACAAAATACAAGCAGGTGTTTCGAGAGGATTTAGGAGCGCATGTGGGTCAACCTGTCAACATTGAATTGCTGCCAGGGGTTAAACCAATATTCTTAAAACATCGTCGGGTTCCTTTTGCTTTAAGAGATCAAGTAGAAGTTGAGATTGACAAGTTAGTTCAGCAAAAAATTTTGGAGCCAGTGGAATTTTCGCGATGGGCAACACCTATCGTTCCAGTTCTTAAAAAAGACGGATCAATGCGAATATGTGGAGATTATCGTAGTACGGTAAACATGGTAATAAAGTCCAATGCATATCCATTACCATTGTATGGAGAAGTTATGGCTGCTATATCTACTGGGAAGGTATTCACAAAACTGGATCTTCAACAAGCCTATCAACAGCTGATTGTGGATGATGAATCTGCCGATGTATTGACACTTAACACTCATCGAGGATTATTTAAGGTAAGAAGACTTCCTTTTGGGGTGGCTGCTTCACCAGGTATTTTCCAAAAATTTATGGATAATTTACTCCAGGGAATAAAGGGAGTTAAAGCCTTTATAGATGATATTATAATTTCGGGTGAAGATAAAGATTCGCATAATATAAATTTAGAACAAGTATTAAATAAACTAGCTAAAGCAAATATAACCGTACGGAAATCTAAATGCATTTTCGGTAAATCCGAAGTTGATTTTCTTGGGTACCATATATCGGGTGATGGCATACGACCGAATAAATCAAAAGTAGATGCTATCCAGAAAGCACCTCTCCCAGAGAATAAAGAAATGCTTCAGTCTTTTTTGGGAATGCTGAATTTTTACAATAAATTTTTACCAAACAAGGCTAGTATAGCGGAAAAACTTCATCGATTGTTGGACAAAAATGTTAAATGGTGCTGGACGAAAGAACACACTGCGGTATTTAATGAATTAAAAGATCTTCTGAAATCCGAGACAATTCTCACGCAATACGATGAAAATAAAATGTTAGTCCTTTCATGTGATGCCTCGCCATATGGCCTGGGAGCAGTGTTGGCTCATCGAGACGCAGATAATAATGAACGTCCTATTGCATTTACTTCGCGTACGTTGGGTTTAAGTGAACGCAACTATGCCCAAATTGATAAAGAAGGTTTGGCCATTATTTTCGGAATAAAACACTTTCATCAGTATATAGCGGGTAGACAAGTTTTGATTATAACAGATCACAAACCGTTACTGGGTATTTTTAATAAACACAAACCTATTCCGGTGATGATATCACCACGTATGTTGAGATGGTGTCTGCTTTTGCCAGCCTATGATTATGAGGTAGAACATCGACCGGGTAAATTAAATGCCAATGCGGATTGTTTAAGTAGATTGCCTCTACAATGTTCTAAAGATGGTCCCAGCGAATTGTCGGATGTTTAGTTGCTCGAGAAATTGAAGGATACATCTATTCGAGCGGAAGATGTGGCTCGAGAAACTTCACGAGACCCGGAATATAATAAAGTAATGCGATGGATACTTCATGGGTGGCCATTACATATTGATAAGGAATTCAAAAATTTTTTTCAAAGGAGAACAGAATTATCCACACATAAAGGATGTATTTTGTGGGGAACGCGTGTAGTTATACCACCTTCATTACAGACAAATATTTTGAGTTTACTACATGCAAATCACCCGGGAATGAGTCTTATGAAAGCCTTGGCGCGAAGTTATGTGTGGTGGCCACAACTAAATGATCACATTGAGCAGGCAGTAAGAGTTTGTAATCAATGTCAATTGAATCGACCGAATCCTCCAAGCGCTCCTCGACAAAGTATATCACAAGACACTAATCCTTGGTCGACTTTACATCTAGATTTTGCAGGGCCTTACAAAGGGCACACATTTTTAACTATCGTAGATGCTATGTCCAAATGGCTTGAGGTTAAAATAGTTGCAAATCAGTCAACTGCAGAAGTGATAAGAAAACTCCGAGAAATTTTTGCTACCTATGGGCTACCCAGGAAAGTCATAACAGATAATGGTACGGCTTTCGTCTCTGAAGAATTGAAAACATTTTATAGAAATAATGGAATAAAATTCAATACAATAGCTCCCTACCACCCATCGAGTAATGGCCAAGCTGAACGAATGGTTTGATATACAAAGTCATCTCTTGCAGGATTAACAGAAGGAGATATCCATCTTAAACTACAGCGATTTTTGTTTAAGCAGCATACTACTCCTCACACTACAACGGGAAGAACTCCAGCGGAATTAATTATGGGAAGAAAGTTAAGAACAGTGTTGGATTTGTTGCATCCAGATAACATTAATTTAAAGAATGAGATGAGGGAAGGAGACGTAGCAACAGAAAAAGTAAGAACCTTTCACGTGGGAGATGCAGTATTCTTTAGAAACTACTCAGCTGGACCTAAGTGGTTGAAGGGTATTATTTCGGAAATTACCGGACCTGTGTCGTACAATATAAAAACCTTGGATGATCGGATAGCTAGACGGCATGTCGATCAAGTGCGTCGTAGAGTCGACGGCGATTTTGAAACCGAAAGTGAACTTCGAGTAACTAACACACCAGTCACTATTCAAACCAAGGATATCAATATACCCGTACCGATAACACCTGTTTCACCTATCTCAACCGCGGAACCCCATGTATGCCATAACGACCCAACAATTCCAACCAAAACCACCAACGACCCAAAAGCATCATCAACATCAATGAACTCCGCTTCCCCAGATCATTTGGAGTTAGCAGTTCCCAACAATCAACACGCAACAAGATATGGCAGACTTATAAGACAACCGTCTCGTTTAGGATACTAAACAGCATCCAAAGAGGAAGGAGTGTTATATACTGAACAAAGTGGCAACATAGTTCAATCGTATTGAACTTAACCTTACCATACGTCATCTCCTTTGACGTAACATAAAACATAACCTGAGAGAATAGACAAGGAAACACAAGGAAAAAACGTGCTGAATTATTAGACAAAAAAATCATATGAAATAAAGTAAAAGTTAAATAAAAGTATTTTTATTTTTATCAATTTATAATAGTATACATAAAATATAATATATCGACGAAGACGGTCTTCTGCAACTTTATCCTCTAGTATTTTCGTTTGATAAATGGTAATCCGGAAGATATTTAGCATTAAAACAGGTTAGCACAACTTGAGACCTGAATTTTTTGTTACATAAATAAATTCAAAAATATATTTATCACAACGGCTAAGAGGAATTGACAAGCACTTTATTACACTTAAAATATAAGAACAGTAGGTTGTGTGGATTTTATTTTGTTCGGGGAAAGGCAATGCGTCAACTACTAATATTTCAGTTATCTCCTAAAAATATATAAAGCATGGACTCATCCAATTTCAATTTGACAATTAAAGATTTCCGTTCTTCCTAGTCGCCACTGGGATAATATGGATGCTAGTTTCAAGAACTACTGTCTGACTTAAAAGCGTTTAGTTGATTAACTTATGGTGCCAATCATGAAAAGAATTATTAATCGCGGAATTTATTCAATGCACCCTTACTACCTGAATACAATAGAATGCTGCACCTGGAATCTGCATCAGCTGTAAAAATGTGTCGTACGCTATTTTTTACGTGCCCACAAAAGAGCTGCACAGCTTTTTGTATATGAATTCTTGCAGTACCAATTGTAGCTGCGTTGTGTTATGTTCCATCTATCGAGTCTAATCTCTTAAAGACTAAAATAATAATGTTTATACAAAAAAAAAAATATATTCTTAAAATAGTTAAAAATTTATAAAATAAAAATGTGTTACATTAGTGAATCATTCAAAGCATTTCTGAACTTTATTCTACTTAATTGTAAGTTCATTACATCACATATACAGAGTTAAATAAATCACAAGATCGAGGTATGGTATCACTTTTTCCATAATAAGTGTAATGGCACGGGACAAAAAATATATTTCTTTCTCGAAGAGGTCTTGAAGGAGCATAAACTGGGTAGAGGGCAAGAAGCATAGAACAATCAATATGGTTACATAAAATATCTCTGACTAATAGTGGAATTTTTGGTACGAATGAGTGATTTGAAGGTGCTCCTTGCTCCTAGATAATTTAAATTAACCGAGTGTCAGAAGGTATAAAAATAAAAGAAAAATACTGAATAGTAAAGATTTTGGTGCACTACTTAAAAACTGAAAAACTAAAAAAAAAATGTGAAACTAAAATTTTTAAAAATTAAAGTTATCGAATTATAATAATTTAAATATAAGAAATTTTAAACTTTTCTTTTCGCGGATGTATCATTGTAATATTTTTCAGAAACTTACCGCGTTAGAAATATTTATTTATTTATTTCTCCCGACGTTTCGAAGAAATTGCACTCTTTATGGTCTTTATGGATTAGACTGACGTTTGATTGATGTTGTGGGTTACTCTTTTTCTTAATATGTACCGGTGTGTTGTTGTTGGTAGATTAACAGGGGGTGGCAAATTATTTGGCTGTTGTTGAATTGTGTTTGCATAAGCTTGGGTACATACAGAGCTCACAACATCAGATGTTTCGGTGCTCGTGCTAACCGGTTTGAGATTGCTTATCAGAGGATCCTGTTGGTATATATATGTATATACTTTAATAACGGGTGATTTTTTAAGAGGTTTAGAACTTTAAAAAAAAAAAAACACAAAAAATTCGAAAAAATGAATGAAATATTTATTTGAATCGATAGTTTGAACCTTGCAATTTAATGTTTAAAGATAATTTCATGCAAATGTTGACCGCGGCTGCGTCTCAGGTAGCCCATCCGCTGAGTCCAATTTTGGCATACTCTTTCACACATATCGGCCGGTATCTCACGAATGAATGCATGGATGTTGGCTTCCAGTGCGTCAATCGAAGCGGGCTTGTCCCTATAGACATTAGCCTTGACATACCCCCACAAAAAATAATCTAATGGTGTCAAATCGCACGATCTAGGCGGCCAATTGACCGGCCTGAAACGTGAAATTAACTGTTCACCAAACTCGCCTCGCAATTGCGCCATTGTTTCGCGTGCTGTGTGGCATGTGGCACCGTCTTGTTGAAACCACATATCATGCAAGTCAAGAACTTCCATTTCGGGCAAAAAAAAGTTTGTTATCATCGCTCGGTAGCGTTCACCATTGACAGTAACGCTGCGATTCGCATCATCTTTGAAGAAATATGGTCCAATAATGCCGCCGGCCCATAAACCGCACCAAACAGTGGCTTTTTCGGGATGCATTGGTAGCTGTTGCAATGCTTCTGGCTGATCTTCACTCCAAATGCGGCAATTTTGCTTATTTACGTACCCATTCAACCAAAAATGAGCCTCATCGCTGAACACAATTTTTCGATAAACAACATTTCGAACCGAGCACGAATTTTGATAGTAAAATTCAATAATTTGCAAGCGTTGTTCATTTGTAAGACGATCCATGGTTAAATTGCAAACCAAACTGAAGCTGTTTGACAGTGACACAAGGTACTAAACACACGTCAGCTGTCAAAACCAGTGTTGCCAAAACCAAACCAGCTTAAAAATCACCCGTTATATATATACTTTGTTATAAAAACACTTTTGTAATACCTAATATCGTTATCAATTTTATCAGTACATATTGAAGTTTAATATTTTTGTAATTTTCTATTTATTCGATCAACTCTTTTTGTTAAATAAACATCTTATTTATTTTGTTTATAAAAGTTTATTATTATTAACTTCCTGGAATAGCTACTCTAATAGGTTATGGGCCCAGGATTTCAACATTAATAATAAGACAAGAAAATATTAAGATTGTTAATAAGAAAGAATATATTTTCAATATGGAAGATGGAAGATCAATGTTCAAGAAATTAAATAACAACAACTATCAAACATGGAAGGACAGGATGGAATTATTCCTAATCAAAGAAGATCTTTGGTTTATAGTCAATGATGAAAAACCCGATACTGTTGATTCAAAGTGGAGTTTGAAAGATGGTAAGGCTCGTGCTATGATTGGGCTCGCAGTGGAAGATTCTCAACTGATTCATATTCGGAAATTGAATACTGCTGGAGAATGCTGGTTTGCTCTAAAGAGAGCACACGCGAAGTCAACGCTTTCAAACAAAGTCATGTTGTTGAAGAAATTATGTCGTATGCAGCTGAAGGACGGACAGTCAATGGAAGATCACATTTGTGAAATGCTGGACATTGTGGATCGCCTTGTTGAATTAGATGAGCAATTAGCAGATCATCTTGTGGTTGCATTTCTTCTAGGAAGCTTGCCTGATGAAAACAACTCCTTGGTAACTGCTCTTGAGGTCAGAAAAGATGAAGACTTAACTTTGGACCTCGTAAAAGAAAAGCTTTTTCAAGAACACAAAAGAACAACTGAAGAAGTTTCAAAAGAATTATATGAAGATTCGGCACTGAAGACAACAAACTTCAAGGTGAAATGTTATTCCTGTCAAAAAATGGGACATTTTAAAAAAGATTGCCCTGAGAAGAAAGAACACCGAAAGAAATTCAATAATTTCAAAGCAAAGAAAACTGTCCAAACTACAAAATCTGGTACTGGTGAGTACAATAAAAATGTTAAAGAATTATGTTTTAGTTGTGGTTCAAATAAATTGGATTCTGCATGGTACATTGACTCGGCTGCTACATGTCATATGTGCAATGATGACAATTTTTTCAAAAATTTAAATAGAAAGTCTGGTGATTGCATTTATTTAGCAAATGGGAACATATTGAAGTTTAATATTTTTGTAATTTTCTATTTATTCGATCAACTCTTTTTGTTAAATAAACATCTTATTTATTTTGTTTATAAAAGTTTATTATTATTAACTTCCTGGAATAGCTACTCTAATAGATCCCATGTTAGGGATAGTTTGAAGCTAGAATCTCTGTTGAAATTCTTGTGTTTTTTTTGTGTTTCAATTGCCACCAGATCTTGACTCTGAACTATCCCTATTAAAGGGTAATTTAGAGAACAATTTCTGGCAGCTATAATACTTATCTTTGGGATGTAGCTTATCGAGGTATACCCACCTTTTTACATAAATTTCAACCCTAATTCCTTTTTACACTCCAGAGCTATTACATAAAGCCATCATTTTTTTATATATTTTTTTTTGCCGAACACAATTAATGAATTATATCCTTTTTTTTACCTTTTCATTAATTTTTTTTTATTATTTCTTATTTTTTTTTTCAACGTAATTTGCCTAAATTTTTTTATGCTAATAAATTGTAATGAATTGTTGAAAGACAAAAGCAAAATTCTATTGATTCAAAGATAATTTTAATAAAAATATTTTCTGAACCGAAAACATTAGAATCATGAAGTGCTAATTTCATAAAAGAGGTGTGTGAAGGATCGGCTGGGCCGACGATGAGAAGAAGGAAAATAAATTGGACGACTGAAAAATTACTTGACACTTACCCTTACAGATTCAACAGACTTACTAACTACGACAATTATACTTATACTTACCAAACATGACTAAACCTACCTTGTTACTAAACTCACCACTAAACTATAACTACTTTATACCATACTTACCATACTATACTTACCATACGTACCATACAATACTTACTATACTTACCCTACAATTTATTACTAATTATACTTACCTTACTTACACTTACCTACATACATACTTACCATATAGACTATACATTCTCTTGACAACAATGACTATAATTATTTACTTACTTTACTTACTTTTACTTACCTAAACAGGACCTAAAACTATAAGCATAAACTATGACGATAAACTTTAACTGAGACAATAAACTAGTTTGCGATTGGAGGTTCATATTAGGGGCTATCTCGTGAATACTGGCCAACGAGATAGCATCGGTTGTATCTAGGGTTCCCAACCGTACTATAATATATAGTATTGTACTATATTTCGAGTCTCTGTACTATATACTGCTGAAGAAATACATATATAGTACGAAAAAGTACTATATTTCAGTTTGATTTATCAATCATTTTGCAACATATAAACAAATATCAAACACACTTTGATTGCACTTTAAGGTTCCATTTTATACATGTATCCGAATGAGACTAAGTCTTGCTGTCAAACGTCTATAGTTTTCAAATGTTTTAAAAATAAAAGCTTGTTTCAAATATGGAAAGTGGAAGCGACAGTGGAAGTTCGTCAAGCTCCAGTGGTAAATTAACACCTAAAAAACGAAAGGTACAAAAAAGTCTACAAAGACTACTAAAACGCAATATTTATCTACAATTGGAAAAAGTGGAATTGGCCAGGTTTTCCAACCTTCTTTGTCGGTTTTTGTATGAATTGTCTCAATTCAAATCAATTGTTGACTGATTTTAATACTAAACGAAATTTTTACGAGAATAAAAAATATGAATGAGTTTAGCGACAGAAAAACAGACCAAAAATGGCAATATATTTTAAAAAAATCCGAAAACAACTTACCAAATGTAATTTCTTTTTTACTCTCTATTCCTGCCACTTCTGCATTTACAGATAGAATTTTTTTCAATTATGAATTCCAAATGGCGAAAAGAAGCAAGCATTTCACTAATCAAAAATGAACTTTTAATCTACATAAATTTGAAAATTGATTGCGATATAGCCTATGACACATTTATTTTAAATACAAAATTGTTAAACGATGCTAAAAGCACAAAAAAATATAGATTTTATAAAAATAAATAATTACTAATAATATGTTTGGCCTTTTTTAACCTTTTTATAAAATACTATATATTTTTGAAGAGTACCTACTATATTTTTTATAGCTAATAGTGAAAAATACTATACTCGGTCGAAAAAAAGTTGGGAACCCTAGTTGTATCATACAGACACAAGGGTGGGCAGGCCAACCTTTGCCAATAACACCAGGCAATGTCTTTGATGGCTCGGCGAACCATTGTATTGGTGAGACAGTGGGGCAGATGGTGTCTTCCGGTGGAGAAAAAAAAAATATATATATATCTTTTTTTACTATAGGTTTTAGTTAGAGATTAAGTTTATGAGTATATATATATGAATACATATATATAAATATATATATATATATAACTATATATATTTATAAATTTAGGGTTTAGAAAGTAAGTTTAAATTTAATTCCTTTTTTTTTTATCCACTGAGAACACACCAAAGCCTCATTCTTTCTCCAATGCAGTGGCATAGGTAACTATGTTTGTGCAATTCATTGTCCTTTAGTAATCCTGATCCTTTATTATTATAGGCATGACTTTTTTTTGTTTGCTGTGTAGGAGGAGAGCGGAAAAAGGCAAGATCCACTCCCCAACCCGTCGAGCTTAGCCGAGCTAGAGCAAGCATGCCAACGCCTTTTCCTAACTCCTGAAGATATGCTTCAGTGGTACCCTGACACGCAACAACTATCTGAGACTAGAATATAATGAACAAAGAAAAGTTTAAAATGACACCGGTATATTTTTCCATATAGGAGAAACCAAAGGACTCTATGGAGTTGACTTCCTAATAAAAAAAGAACTAAAAGGATATATATGTAAGTTATGTACCTACGCTTTTTTAATGAAAGAATGTGTAGTGTCACTCTAAAAATCAATAAAATGAAACTGACTATCATATACAAATCTGTGCTGCAACTAAAGAAGCTACCGATAACGAAATTGACTAATTATTTTATGACACACTTGAAAAAGCATATCAAACAACAAAGACGGAGTTAATGTACATTATTGATGACTTTAACGCAAAAGATGGGAACTCAAAATGACGGAAAAGATCTCATTGTAGGACGATTGATGGAGAAAGAAACAGAAAAGGAGATAAAGTGTTGTCTACAAGAGCTTAAATTAACATTTGCGAACTAATTTTTCAAAAAAAAGGACAAATTCAAGTGGACATGGATATCTCCAGACAGAAGAACAAAAAACGAAATAGATCTAATGTTGACAAACAAAATGAAAACAGTTATGGATGTTTCAACTTTAAAATTCGATAGTGACCACAGAATGGAACGAGCAAAAATAAAGATCAACCAAAGCACAATAAACAGGAATCAACAGATATATTTCACTCCTAAAGAAATCACCACAGAACAGAAAACAGCGTACAACGAACAAGTCAACAGTAAAATAAGAGAACATTGTATACATTAACACAACTTTTACTGCGGAAAATATTCCAAATATTATCCTGGAAAATATCATGAAAAAATATTCAGCAAAAAATACCATGAAAAAAAAAAAAACTGACAAAATTTCACAGGATACAAAAATACTTATAAACAAAAGAGAAGACTTGAGAGCTAGAACTAAGAGAAAAGAGAAAAGAACTATAAAAATCAATGCAAAAACAGATATACAAAACTACAACGAGATGAAGATAAAAGACATAGTACAAATAAAATCGATTAAAAAAGCAACACAAAACTGAAAACAAAAAGAATAGACATCAATAAAATAGCAAATTAGCAACACACTTCTTTTATACTCTGTCCAACAAAAATTGGCAGTGTAGGCAAGATAGGACGTTTGCCTCTCATTCTGGCTACAGTGGATTACATAAATCTTTAAAGCCTTCACAGGGTTGTCGTAGTGTCCACGATAACACTGATCACTTTTTCTAAAAGCTCGAAAACCAAAAGCACTTTAACAGAAACTCAAGGAAAAAAAGCTGAACGAATTACCAAATGGAGACGGGTAACTCTGAATGCACATCAAGCAGCAGCCAATCGCCATTGGCCACAGCAATTCAGTGCACACCACACTCAGATGTGCCTTGAATAGGACGTTGGGTCTATGTCAGATTCTATTGGAAATTCACGGGCGGGCAAACACTTTTTGTGGAGGAGTTATTTCAATTTAATATGGTGCAAAAAATATGGCACGCTACTGATTTTGAAAAAGCTTTCCCATAAGACGCATACTGCCTATTTTTGTTGGACAGAGTATAGTCATTCATTGTTCTCATCAACCACGTCAGATGACCACACAGATGACAACGTGGATTTAAAAAACAACCTCAATGACGATTCGATATTTTTCAGCGAAGACATTGCATGCAACATAGACAGCTCAAGGCAGGAAAAAAGCGCAGGAAGCGATGGAATAGATGCAGAAATACTCAAATTTGGAAAAGAGACGCTTACCCCAATACTGACGAAACTATTTTACCACAGATACTATAGTTCCATAGATATTGCACGCAGAGCAAAAAAAAATGACCAATTTTCAAACGCCTGGGACGTACAGCTACGTCCCAGTTTGATCGAACCCGTATTGACTATACCAGGACATGATGGTTACTCTATTGTATTGTATTATGAAGTTGCTTGTTATATTTACTTATTTTTATCTTATCTCTTCCTCCTTTCTTGACTTGTGTAAGTTAAGTTTGCGTGTTTTTTTTTTTTTTTTTTGGTTGATGTGATTCATTTATCCTCATTTTAATGCAAGGTCTTTGTATATATACATTTAAATACAAAGGCAAGTATTCTTCTTGGTCACGGTTGTTTACATTTTTTTATGGGTAGGAGAACATTACCATGGAAAAGTAACATTAAAGTTCATTGTAGGTACCTACACACTTTCGTTGTTTTTACAGAAGGCAATAACTAAGCGTAGGCGAGGGGGTTAAGAAAAAGAAATTAAATTAGGTCATTGAATAAATTTGAATTACATAGTTTACATGACGATGATGCTTCAATAATTTGTTTTAAAATTTGTCTAAAATTTTTATTGCCGAAGAAAAAAAAGTTTGTGCATGTATTTTTCTTTATCGGTAAGGATTGTTTCTATATTTTTATTTACATGACGAAGATTTTCTTTTTATATTCAAAAATATCTGCGATTTTTTTTTTGTAAAATGGGAACATATTGGCAGTTTTAATACTTAAAGTATTTATTGATTTTTATTCCTCTACTAACTTTTTAGTTGAAATGATAGCCTGGTAAAAATGTCACCCTTTAAAAACTAAATTTAGAGGTCGCTCATTGCAATTTTCTTTTTTCCATACAAATCCTATGGGACATTTTTGGTTTTTTGCTTCTTTATTTTATAACTTTAGAACCAGTTACTGTTAGGTAATGATCAAAACGTATTTGTAATTTTATTTAAAAAAGTGCTTACTTCTTATTTGATTAAGGTACTTGTCATCGAGCTAAACTTTAATTCATTCTTTTATTAACTTTATTATAATGTTCTCTTTTTTATATTCTATTATTACAACTCTAACTTTTAAATATTTCCAACTTTGCTTTTCTTTACTTTGTGTTTTTAGATTAATTTACCCTTTGTTATTTTTTTGTAACCTATAGAAACCGTTTTTCATCTTTTTTAAATAGAAAAATATTTATTATTATTATTACTGTTTAAACTGTTTAAACTATTGAAATAAGTTGTAGTCGCCTAATTTATCACTTTGATAGTTACAAAAAAGGAATGTAAGTAATTATTATTTTTAGATTTTTCCAGATCAATTATTAAATTATTATTTCTTTTAGAAAATAAAATTGTATTTTGAACTACAATATTTATAATCCTTAAATTGTTTTAATTTCGGCGCTGCAACAGTACTTTTTGCATAGTTATTAAAGGTCGAAGTCAATACATGGTTAATTCAAGCTTTTCGATTCCTTGCTACAATATAGACTGCTTTTAAACGCTGCAATTACTTTGCAATTACCCCCTGCAATTTTTAAGCATGTAGACGGGGGACGTATGCGGTGTCCGGGGTAGACAAAGTTGCAGAGGTTGAAATAATTGCAGAGTTATCGCTCTTTCTTCTTTCTTCTTTGTGCTTTTTCTTATTGTTTGAGACATAAGCGGAGTAAAGAGTGAGGAGATATATTTCCTTCTCATTTAACAAAAATTGCAGGTATTAAAATTTGCAGCGTTTAAATGGATGCTGCAATCGGAAAGAAACTAAAAAGAGAATTGCGGATAGAAATTGCAGTCGTCTAAAAGCAGTCATACAATTTCATTAGAGGAAACAGGAAAATATTCGTAACAAGACAACACTTTAGCGCAAACTGCTTGTCAGATCAAGTTTTGCTAATTCCGTAGAATTGAACCAAAGATAACAATAAGAATTTTCAGTAGGGGGAATTCTCTTTTAGATTTTCTGCAATCGGAGCAAGAAACTCCCGACTTCCTTTATTCACCACCCATTGCTAAAAAAAAATTAAATAATGCTGAACTCGCTCAATCATATACATTAGATCCAAATCCTTCGAAAGTCGACGGCGAATGTGGAAAGTGGAAGGACGAACTATAAAAATAATAAAATCAAGAAAAGGAAACAACCACACCGCAAGCCGTCCGCACTCCGCACTCCGCATAGATAGATACACACAAACACAACGGCGACACCATCAGGCTAGCCGGCTCGGCTGGATCGTTCGTATACTCGTATATTGTAGCTGTTAGTGCGGAACCGAAAAAAGGACAAACTTGTATTATACTCAAAAAGTCAAAAGGGTTGTATTGGCATACGAATTCAAATGAGAAAATGTGTATCTTTAGAATCCAACTCACTGGTCGACGTCTTTTGGGAATGCTCTAGTTCAATATGTTTGAAAAGGTTGCATGGTTTGATTTGGAAAAATTAGTTAAATATTCGGTTGAAAAAATGATCATTTTTTTTGTACTGAATGCAATATCTATGTAACTCTATTATCTGTGATTTTACTCTATTATAAGAACGCAAGCGATACCAAAACAATGGAAAGACAGTGCGATTATATTGCTACATAAAAAAAGGAGACAAAGAAGATATAAATAACTATTGACCAATCAGCTTAATACCGACATAGTATTTATAAACTCCTTTCAGAAACTCTATATAAAAAAGTCAAACTCTCACTTAACGTCCAACAGCCTAGGGAGCGAGCGATTTTTGGAGAGGGATTCTCAACAACTGACCACTTACAGACAATAAATCAACTTATGGACAAATTTAACGAGTTTAATAACCCCTCTACCTCTTATAAATTGACTAAGCAAAGCTTTTGACACCGTAGATCACAAACGCATATGGACAGCATTGACAAGCCAAAATATTAATTTCGTATTAAATCAAACTCTAAAAAGCATATACCACAACAGCACCTCAAAGGTAAAAACGGACAAAATAGGACGAGAATTCAACATAAAAAGGGAGTTTAATATTATGAGAAGCTTAATTTGCCTATATATTACATTCGTTCATATGCATACATAAAATAAAATTGTTGTTGGTTGCATTATACATTTTGACATTATATTTTCGATAATTTTTTCAATTCAATCTTTAATATTTTCATTTTGGTTTAATCTTATATTTTCGTTATGTATCATTATTATTTATAATTTAAGTTAATCTGGAGTAAGACTCCCTCAGTCGTATTTTTTGTCTACTTAGACACTGTCTATTCTCAAATTGGTGGAAATATGCTTTATTTAATAAAAATAAATATCACATTATTCACGGCTAAGACAAACTACTCTTGTGTCTAAGTTAGGCAGCTATAAGACAACAATAAACAAGGTTTTTAAACACATTTTCCAAAGTTGGACAGTTGTCTAATGTTAGACAACGTTTATAAATAAGACCACCTGTTTTTTGCGTCATTGTACCAGTTGTTGTTGAATTGTATAAGATCGTCCATCCATCTTGTTCTTGGTCTAATCTCGTCTGGTGGGGTCCATTTTGTTGTTATTTTTGTCCATCTGTTGTCTTGTAGTTTTGAAGTGTGGCCTGCCCAACTCCATTCTTCGCCTTATCTCGTTGTGTTTTGATTCTTTGAATTGTCCTTATGTTAAGTAGTCTTCTTTCAATTTTGATTTGACATATTGTTAATTTTTCAATAGAATTTGAAGTAAATCCCAATGTTTGCAATCTGTATGTCATTACCGGTAGTATTGTAGAGTCCAATAAGATATATTTTTGTGTGTCTTTACCGAGTTTTGAGTCTAAAATTTGTTTGATGTTCTAAAATTGTTCCAGTTATTCGTTATTTTTCTCTTTATTTCCTTTTCTTCTTGGTTCGTGAATGATTTTAGCTGTCCAAGGTATATGTAGTCTTCAATGTAGTTTATTTTTTTTTTTTATTTTTTTAGTGAGATCTCCTTCCTTATATGGTTCGTTATGGCTTTTGTTTTGTTTGAGAGTCCGTGTATTTTGCATTCAGTCGAAGGTTCATTTATCATTTTTTCTAAGTCTTCTGGTATTTCGGAGAGTAAAACTATGTCCTCTGCAAATTTTAGATTATTGAGTCTCTCTCCCCATATATTTATTCCAAACCTATGTGTCCAGTTCTGTTTTTGAAATAGTTCTTCCAGTACTGCAGAGAAAAGTGGCGGAGATATGGGGTCGCCCTCCTCTTTTTATATTAAATTCTCGTCCAGTTTTGTCAGTTTTTACCTTTACAGTGTTGTTGCGGTATATTTTTTTAAGAGTCTGATTGAATGTCGGATTAATATTCTGATTTCTCAATGCTGTCCATATGCTTTTGTGTTCTATTATAATGGGTGATTTTTTAAGAGGTTTAGAACTTTAAAAAAAAAAAAACACAAAAAATTCGAAAAAATGAATGAAATATTTATTTGAATCGATAGTTTGAACCTTGCAATTTAATGTTTAAAGATAATTTCATGCAAATGTTGACCGCGGCTGCGTCTCAGGTAGCCCATCCGCTGAGTCCAATTTTGGCATACTCTTTCACACATATCGGCCGGTATCTCACGAATGAATGCATGGATGTTGGCTTCCAGTGCGTCAATCGAAGCGGGCTTGTCCCTATAGACATTAGCCTTGACATACCCCCACAAAAAATAATCTAATGGTGTCAAATCGCACGATCTAGGCGGCCAATTGACCGGCCCGAAACGTGAAATTAACTGTTCACCAAACTCGCCTCGCAATTGCGCCATTGTTTCGCGTGCTGTGTGGCATGTGGCACCGTCTTGTTGAAACCACATATCATGCAAGTCAAGAACTTCCATTTCGGGCAAAAAAAAGTTTGTTATCATCGCTCGGTAGCGTTCACCATTGACAGTAACGCTGCGATTCGCATCATCTTTGAAGAAATATGGCCCAATAATGCCGCCGGCCCATAAACCGCACCAAACATTGGCTTTTTCGGGATGCATTGGTAGCTGTTGCAATGCTTCTGGCTGATCTTCACTCCAAATGCGGCAATTTTGCTTATTTACGTACCCATTCAACCAAAAATGAGCCTCATCGCTGAATGGAAGCAGCGCGCGATGAACATTTCGAACCGAGCACGAATTTTGATAGTAAAATTCAATAATTTGCAAGCGTTGTTCATTTGTAAGACGATCCATGGTTAAATTGCAAACCAAACTGAAGCTGTTTGACAGTGACACAAGGTACTAAACACACGTCAGCTGTCAAAACCAGTGTTGCCAAAACCAAACCAGCTAAAAAATCACCCGTTATTAACGCTTTACTAAAATCAATGAATAAGAGGTAGAGAGGTTTTCTGTATTCGTTGGATTTTTCTATTATCTGATTTATAGTCTGTAGGTGGTCAGTTGTTGAAAAGCCCTCTCTGAAACCAGCTTGTTCCCTAGGTTGCTTGACGTTGAGTGAGAGTTTAACTTTTCTGTCGCCCATGTTCTGCATTTCGGATAAAATCGAATTTCAATTTCACGTGAATTGAAATTCCATTTTCTACAAATCGTTCGTTTTCGAAAATTTCGCAATTACTTAGAAATGTCAAAATTGAATGTGCGTCCATTTTTAATTGTTTTTTAAAATGAAATTACTCTGCAGATGAAATGGATTTATTTTTATTGCTATTTATAATCAATTCCATCATGCGAATTCATAATAAGTGGAATGCCTTTGAAAAAATTGTATAAACTGTCGATATTAAGGTGATTTGTCGGTAATTGTTTATATCTTCTTTTTTATCTAGTAATCCATCATAATGAATAATGATACTTTCTTTCCATTGGTTTGGTATTTCTTGGGTTCTTATGATAGCATTGTAAAGTTTTGTCAGTGTTGGAGTTAGTGTATCTTTTCCAAATTTGAGAATTTCGGTTCCATACCGTAACTTCCTGCACTTTTTTCATGTTCTAAGCTGTCTATCGTGAATTCAATATCGGCTTCATTGAAAAGTAGTGAGTAACTATTTCCGGTACTTTGATAAAATACAACGCGCCTTCGGAATTATTTATATTAAGCCGACAAATAAAAAAAATAATAACAACACAAATTCCAGAAATGCATAAATTTTTCAAAGCCGAAATAAATTTATTTAAAAAAAAAATATACAATTTAGTGTGATCTTAAGTGAAAGCGTTGATAGATATTTCTTTTTTTAAATAAATAAAATAAAGTTTCATTAATTTTCTTTCTCGTCGCCATATTTTCATAAAACATAAAGTTTCTCTCAATAGAGAAGTAAAGAGCTGCAATATTAATTAGATACGCTTAAAGATTTGCTTTCTGTAATTCTGGAGCTAGGCAGCTTTCAGTTTTTGTATTTTGGCACGAGTACGATAACTTGGGCGCCGAAAATTGATAACGGATTTTTGTAGAGGGGTCAAATACAAGCATTTTTTACTATGGGAGGGGGGGGTCTATCTTGCCCCCTTTAGGGGTAGGGGCGATTTTCGAAAAAAAACGACGTAAATGGAAAAACAAATATTAAAAAACAACGGCAACACTTAAAATGCAAAACAATAACGGTTTTGAAAGCCAGTCTGTTCTTTACTCTGTCTATTCTTTATTCTACATTTAAATTATATTATTTGTGTCAATAGTTTTCAAAAAAATTGCATTCAAACTCAAAATTTTGATAAAAAAAAACGCAAAAAAAAAATGTTTCGATCAATTTTTCTGAAAATTGTTAAACTAAAAACTAAATTTTCTCTTTGTGGTCAATGCTCATTACAATTCTGAATCGAACACAAAAGAACGAATGCTTTTATGTCTTCTAGTTTTTGAGAAAATTGAAAATTACTGATACTACTTTTTTGAGATATTTTCAATGCGGGTTTCAGGAAAAACAGGTCAACTTCAGATCAATTATTCTCGTTGATTAATATTGCGGAAAGTTATAAAAGAAGGTACAAGAAGCTATATGCTTTCTTTGTAGATTTCCGCGCTGCTTTTGATTCCATTGCACGTGAAGCACTTTTCTATAAGTTGTATAAGATGGGAATCTCAAGCAAAATTGTGAATGTATTGAAAGCAATGTATGAAAGCAACGCCTCGTATGTTTAGGATGGTGAATTCATTCAGAAGACTTCACAACGGAAATGGGTGTTAAACAAGGTTGTGTATTGAGCACCTTACTCTTCATTTTATTCATTAATGATATCGTGGAAGCTATTGGAGGAGGTATAGACTTTGCAGGAATAAGGGTGCCATGTCTGATATTTGCCGACGATATAGTTTTTATGGCAGAGTCTGTAGAGGGAATGCAGCGAATGATTAACCGACTCAAAAACTATTGCGATCTTTGGAATTTATCAGTTAACTTGGAAAAATCGAAAATGATGATCTTTAGAAATGGTGGCAAAAAAAAACAAAGGGCAAAATATTGCAATTGTTCAGGAGTACAAATATCTAGGTCTGTTGATCACCCCCCATCTTAATATGAAAAAACACTTTCAGTTGAAGTTATCGGAGGCGAAAAGAGCAATTTCAGCAGTTTGGGGTCGCTGTATCGATAATAAAAACGTTGATCATAGTGCAAAGATTAAACTATTTCGAGCAACTGCAGTCTCTATTTTGCTGTACGGTGCGCAAGTCTGGGGTTATTCCAAATTTGATGAGGTAGAAAAGTTTTTAAGATACTTTCTAAAATGCATTTTCCGATTACCTTCGAATACACCTAATTACATACTCCATTTAGAAACAACAGTTCCACCATTGTTTTTGGACGTTCTGAAATTACATTTTGATTATATAATGAAAATCCTAGAGTTCGAAGAGGGAAGCTAAGCTAATCCTGAAAAACATCATTTCATCAAGCTAATCCTGAAAAACATCATTTCATCAAGAGGGAATCTTGTCAGAAAGTGGGAGGAGTTGAGAGCTGAATCTGGGGAAAACGTACGAATTCATGAAGGTATTACCCCGAGTGACTTGAGGAGCTGTTTTTAGAAGTTATTAGAAGGAGCAGGTCGCTCTATGTATATAATGGTTTTTTGTTGGAAGCGCAATCTTCTCAACATAGGATGATTTACAGCCAGTTAAACCTAACCTTCAAGAAAATACGTACTTCCTAAACCGATTACCTCTTAGCATATCTTTAATCTTTAAAATAAGACATTTTTGTGCGACCTTTGTAATCTTAAGGAGAGAGAAGATGTCTACCATTTCATTGGAAAGTGTCCCATTCTAAAAGAATTTCGATTAAGATACTTTGGCAAGACTTCTATGGATATAAACGAAGTACTGTGCGTTTTGAATGGCGAATTACGCTGGGAAGTTTTATATAGATATGCAGTAACGGCGCTTAGATTTAGATATAGATCTCAAATAATTGAAGGCGACTTTTAAAATAGAATGAGAAAAATAAAAGTAATTCAATTTTAAATTAAGCTAAATTAAAAAGAAATGTCAATCTGGTAGACGGCCAAAGTCCAAACCATATATTAATCTTAAGTTTAAAGCAAGTGTAACTAACTAATTAACTTGTCATTTCTTTTTATTATGATGATATTGGTATGGTTCAATTATGTATGGAACAAAATATAATTATGTATATACAATTATTTATCCTTCAAATGGCCGCCGCGGCTTCGCTGGGTGGCGCGGATTCGAAAGGTCCAGTTTTCAATGACTTTGGCGCATAAATCAGGCTGAATTTGACCGATGGCATCAATTATGTTGTCTTTAAGGCCACGGTGGTTTGCGGCTATTTGTATAGACCTGCGACTTAAGAAAGCCCCACAAGAAAAAGTCCAAAGGGATCACACGATCTTGGTGGCCAATTCACGTCGCCTCGGCGCAAGATATGCATGCCATGAAACCGCTCGTGCAAAATATAGTAGATTGTGTCTTGAGCTGTGTGGCACGTTGAAACCATATGACTTCGGTGTCCATAGATATCATCCAATTCAGGCCACAAGAAGTTGGTGATCATCGACCTATAGCGATCGCCGTTGAAGGTGATGACCTAGCCAGCATCATTTTCGAAGAAGTACGGACCGATGATGCCTCCAGGCCAAAATCCACACCAAACATTAACTTTATTTGGATGCATTGGCACCTCGTGAATCTCGCGTGGATTGGTGTCGTCCCAAATCCCGCAATTTTGCTTATTCACGTACCCATTCACCCAAAAATGGGCCTCATCGCTAAAGAGGAGGACCAAAATTGGGATCAACTTCCAACTGCTCCAAAATAATAAAGTTTTATTATTTGCACGTGTTGCTCGACGCTGTAACTTGCCATGGTGATTTGTTTTTAGTAACTGATTAAAAGACGATATTTTGACAGAAAGTAAAAGAAACAATATGGGCGCCACGAGCTGTCAAAATCAACCCGCCCCTATTGGAAAACCCTTTATATTAAATTAAATGTATGCATTCAAGTATACAATATAAACATTCTCGATCGAAACACTACACTTCTTAGCTTCAACGTGTTCTATCGCTACGTGACCGGAATCTGAGTGTTGATTTTGATGGTTTGGTCAATGTCCTCACCTCGATTGGCTTTAAAATTATTTAGGAAGCAATGCTGTAGAACGCAGATTATAAGTTTCCAGCTTGGGACAACTGGTTGCTTTATTGTCATTAAGAAAACGGCCAACATCGAAATCGAATTCTTTTAAAGTCAAAACACCAGGCATTAGATTCTGATGTTGCTGTGCGATACCTTTTGAAGTTTGAACCTGGTAAATTTTCTTCTTGATTTTATCTCAAACTCTTTTAAAATGTATACATGAGAGAGAGAGAGTCTTCTTTCCTTCACTCCATTCCATTCCCGGAAATAAACTAAGTAAACCAAGATGTTTTGACTTAAGGTAGTTACCTAATACATATACCTGCTATATGTAATTTGTTTTTTTTTTTGTTTTCAATTTTTGTCTCAAAATGTTGAAACTGATTTTTGTATAGACCTTTAATGCATACATAACATACGAGGAGAGGACATATGTATTTTTTCTTTCAAATAGGGCAGAACTGTTTAAAAATTTACTCCTTCATATCCCGAAAACAATATAATGTCTTGAAAATCAATGGACAAAACCAACATTTGCGTTCATCCAACCACTAAATTTAACCCTTTTGTGTAATAGAAATTCAATTACCTTCCAAAAGAAAAAGGAAACTCACCAATATCAACCTATTTCAATACCATCAAGATGACTTGATTAAACATTGTACATGTACATACACAAATAAATTGGCTAAATTTACCGATTGGCCGTGCACTCAACGTTTTGGCTTCCATCATTCCCATGCCAATAAAATAATGGAATGGCTTGTCTTGAAATGGCACCTTTACATTCCGCTGAACCGCCATACCCTCAAGCCTCATGGGACAACCAAGGTAATTCAATCTCTTATATTAGAAATTAATTTGGGGTAAAGGCTCAGATGTGACCCGAAATTTGTGGTGCGTGACCTTAAGTGACCGTGTGCTTTCGTTTTCTTCAGAATCAAATATTCTAAATGTATCTTTCTGTCATAAAACCAAATTATATGCTTCTATTAATTCAATTTTTACAGCGGGCATGAGTTTAAGTTGTAATGAAGAAATACATACATAAATAAAACTTTTTTTATTCAAACCATGAAAATAATTTTTATTTGCGATGCATACTCCATCTTCCTTCTGGTGAAAACGCTCACTAATCGTGAGGAGTTCGGTTTTGGAAATATATTTAAAGTTTTTTCTGATTGATTTTTAATTTTCAAGCGTTTATGGAAATTTTGTTGAAGTTAAATGAAAATAAATAAGAAAAACACATTTTTTTGATTAACAAGTTAAATCTTAAATTTGAAATCACATTAGTCGTGTTTTTCGAAAAAAATGAACGCCAGAGCCTACAAAAATTTCAAATGCAAACAATTACAAATCAGCTTTCAGTTCGTAGCTCTTAATGAACAAAATTAAATTGAAAAATTACAAATATTTACCAAATATCTGAAATTTATGGATACAATAAAAACACAGTCAATTCTTTGTTAAACAAATATGATATTAAAAAAGATTTTAAAAATTCATTTATTGAAATAATTTACAATTTCAATTTATAAATTATTGTTTTTTTTTAGAGACATCCTGGTAGCCAGAACATATGATGGCCGTCTTAAGTCTATAATTTACATTTAAATTCTATGTTTAAGTCAACAACAAAACAAATGTAGGGAAAAAAATAAAATAAAAGAAAAGAAAATTTAAATCATTAAGAAAAAAGAAAATCATATTATATTAAATACTTGTTGAGCGTATGTGGCATCTTTGATGTATTGAATGGATCGTACATTGGATGGATTCAAAATTTTGGCAAGTTTTTCAGCAATGTTGTGTGATGGATGATACATCAATACATCCTGGGGGATAGAAGGCTATGTCTAGAAAGTTGGTGATTGACTTGCTTTTGTAAAACCTTTTCAAATGCCTTAGATAAAAACAGAAGGATGGAAATTGGTCTGAACTCATTACCTTTCGAAGTTTAGCTGATTTTCAATGTGAGGGGACGATACCTGTAGTCAGCACAGAATTAAAAACATACCTAATTAGGGCCTATGGGAGAAGAATACGCAAAATTATTTTCAAAAATGATGGATGAATTTCGTCAAGCCCAACCGCCTTAGATCTTATACCTAGTATGCTTTCAAGCACATCGGTTGAGCTTACCGCAGTAAAACAAAAGATAAGGCAACGAGCAGCTAAGGATGGACCTTCAATTTCTTGAGGAATTTGTTGAATGTTATTAGTTGGCTGTGATGAAATAAATTGATGATTAAGGACATTAGGGTCAAGTACATCAAGGTTGACACATTTAGGTTCCAATATTACGCACATTCTGCCACAAAACTTTACCACCGAGGGACGCATTGTTTCAGTTTCAGTTTATTCAAATACAAAAATATGTACAGCAAGATAATATCTTATAACGTACAATTTCTAGATCATATATATGTATATTACAAATGACAAAAATTAGAGAGCATTGCAAAAAAAAATATAATACAATAATTAAAATTTAAATGATAGATAATGAAAATTATCATCAGAAATTAGATATTTAGCAAAAGAGAATAATTAAAAAAAATTTAAAACTACAAATAAAAATAAAAATAAAAAATATAAGAGTAAGAGGATTAAAAGAAACCAAGAAGATAAAGATAAAGAGAGGGAAAAGACAGGAATAATAGGGAAAAGAAAGATTAGGTAGAAAAAAAATGAATTTTTAAGCGACAAATGAACTCATTAAGGTTTCGAATTTGATAAATTTGTACCAGGAGCATGTTCCACAAAATTATTGCATGAACAAAAAACATTCTTTCACTATTAAGAAACTTGAATTGAGGAATTAATAAATTACATGATCTCCCGTGAACACATTCCCGAACCTTGATATATAAATACTGTGGTGTTTTAAGTAGTAAGAGCTTTTTGAGGAAGATACAGTTACGCATGTCGATGTATTTTTGGATGCAACAGCCATGCAGATTTGTTCGTATATCTGAAATATAGTCAAATTTACGGCGTCGATATATCTGAGAATAGCATTGTGAGCAAGCTCTAATTTGCGAAAGCTCTGAGCGTCAGGACTGGGGAAAATATTATCGGCATAGAATAGGATCGGACTCAATAGTGAGTTAGCCAATTTAAAACGGATGTTTAGAGGAGTATAAGTACTGCTAGGCCAAAGTTGTCTAAGGCCACCAAATACTCTTGCTATAATAGAGTTTATATGGTCTGAGGCTGATAGCTCACTATTGATGACGACACCTAAATTACGTGCTTTCTTGCAATACGGGACTATTCTGTTGTTTAAAACAATCGCCGGAAGTTCATTTACCTCAAATGATGACTTAGAGACTACCAAACATTGCGACTTATCTGGGTTCAGTGTTAATAAATTTACTCTGGCCCGACTCAAAATTTGTTTAAGGTCCTCATTCAACTTACCGACTGCTTCTGCCAGAAGTCCAACTGGACGCGAAATATAAATCTGAACATCGTCAGCATACATATGGATGTTAACGAATTTACAATTTAGGACAATATCATTTAGGTGACGTGAAATAACGCCAAACGAAATAAAACCAAATTTGAAATTTGGTCTTATTTCGAAATAAAACCAAATTTGAAATTTGGTCTTATTTCGTTTTTGAAAACGAAATAACCGCAATTTGGCTTTATTTCGATAGCCATCACGCGATTTTTTACGATTATTTTATCAGATTTGTATTCCTTTTTTTGTTGTGTTTTTGCAGAAGATTTAACAAGTTATGGTGATTTTTTACTGTAGTTGAAAACGAAATAACGCCAAATTGGCTTTATTTCGATTTGTTAATTGAAATAAGGCCAAACTCTGAATTTGGTCTTATTTCGTTTTTGAAAACGTAATAAGACCAAATTTTTAGAATTTGGTCTTATTTCGTTTGGCGTTATTTCACGTCACCTATCATTTATAAATAGCGAAAAGAGCAACGGACCCAGTATGGATTCCTGGGGAATGCCCGAAGATAAATGAAGGAGTTCTGAAAACCCATCTTTGGTTTTAACTATTTGTGTTCTATCTGATCCGAAATTTAGTATAAGTAGTGCAGCGGATGAACTGAACCCATATTGAATTATGAGTTTGTTGTAAAGAATTTTAAAATCGATTGAATTAAAAGCCTTTGAAAAGTCTAAAAGACACAAAAATGTAAATTCTTTTTCATCAAAACGTTCCCGAATATCGCATTGAGTCAATAGCTACTCGTATCTCAAGAACTACTTTGTTGCGAAACAATTGATTTTACGGTGTTCCTCTAAACGATAGCGCTTCCAAAGGTTATATGCATAATCTCGCTGTCGTATAAGAAAGCGTATATGATTAGACAGCCACGGTACACTATTGGTACTATACTTGGAGTGGGTAATTTCTTGTTGTCGTTTTCGTAAGCATTTTGTATCAGCAGCGTACTAGGCTTGAAGATCAAATCGACAAAGCTTAGGCAGAACACACAAGACTTAGAAAGAGAACGTTTACAACTTGAACGTAATAATCAGGGACCAGAGAGCAACATGAATGAGGCAAAATATGACGGTAGAAAGCTTCAACCTTCGAATTGAGCCTACAAAAGAACAATAGTGATGCGACCAAGTTTTTGCTAACTTTCTCTATTTATTGACAGGATCTTCTGAATAGTGGTACTGCCAATATCTAGAGAGAATTAAGGAGATAAAATAACCATCTTTTTCTGAGACAATTCCTTAAAAGTAAGAGGGACCAATGATTTTCAGACTGATTAAAGATAGGAAAGAAAGCAGCAACCTCTTGAAAATTTCGATGAATTTTATAAAGAAGTCACTAAAAAACCACTAACAGCTGTATATAATAAATTTTCTTAAAACGTCTCTTAGAGCTCATTCAGTTAAGTGTACTAAAATATTTAATTGCTTTTAAATGACGTACCTTAAATTCTTATCTATATACGTTTTCCAATTAATACTTAACCAAAGAACGATTGTGTTACTTAACTCAAACAAATCTTCAAATTGCATAGGTACTTCAAGCACAAGTAATTATTACAGATATCTCACGCCCATAGAAAAACATGTCATATGAAACTGAAAATCTGAATTTCAACGAGCTTTTAACAAAGATCTTTTCAAAGAATTATTTTAAGATCTGTGTGCAGTGCTTTTCTCTTTAAAATTTGTGTTGTCGGTATTGAAAATAAAACGTATTTTCTTTGTTGCTCTTTCGCTTCCATCTCTGTTTTTTTTAAATACAATATCCCGATCCCGCTATTCCGCTATCCCGCTACCCACCACAACATATTTTCCAGTAAATTTGTTAGGGATACAGGCAGATTTCACATTCGGTATCTTGGCAAGAAAAAGCACCTTCTGTCGTTATGTTGGTATTCCGATTGTGTATGAAGGAAATTTGTTTTCAATGCTTTGGGTCCTTTCTTGAGGTAGGTGGCCATGTATGAACAAGGAAATCGCTGATCTTATTGTTGTGAGCATAGAGTACCTATATTATCTAGAGAACCGACTCGTACCCCCCTTGCCTAAAACACCCGCAAATTTTATTTGAGCATAGTAAGAAAAAACTCTTCTAAATTCCCTGTCCGTAAATACGTGTGAATTGTAGATATAGCGCAGCTCTCTTCAAATTTCTCTGCCCATCTTCTTAATTTTGAAAGACACACAAGAAAATACGAAAATTACTGAAAAAAAGAAAAGATAGATGTGCACGCAAGCGTTGTTTCCATCATCGCAGCTCCCATAGAGTACCTATATTATCTAGAGAATTGACTTCAGCCCTTTTTCTCTTTCACCCTACAAGCTGCACTGGGAGGATTTCCTCCACAAGGCTGAATATGTGCTAGTTGCCCAATGCATTTTTAATGGAACCGCACGAACATAGTGATAATTTTATGGATTCGACTCGGGCACATCTAGGTACTTAAAGCGCCGGAATCGCCCCTTGAGAAACCCAAAAGCCCTTTCGATTGCTACCCTGACGCTGCTGTGACGAGTATTGAAATGGAGTTATAAGGATTCTGCTTAATTGATACGCTGAGTCACCGAGAATGTGGTACCCCCCACGTATAAGCTTGCTTATTTTTTCATGAAGTGGACTATTTCGATACACCCTTGCATCATGCAACCGTCCTGGTGCTCCCTCATTAATATCCGTAAAAACAGAACGATGATCACATACTAATAGCTAATAGAGAACATCTGAATATAAGAATAAAAATATAACCTAGTAAAATTACGGAGTGCGTGTTTTTTCAATTGTAGTAGTCGATGGGTTTATTTAGAGGCTGTTTTATTTAAATGTGGAACTCACAAAAATTATTGTGAACCGAACTTTTTGCGAAGTCAAAACGGTCTCCCGCAGACAAAAAGTTCTCCTCTTTACTCAGTGTCCACACTGAAAACAAGAGCTTGATTTTGAGGTCAACAATCCACTTTTTCCATGAGATCCTTAAATTCTATGTTAAATAAATGGATTTGAAGCTTTAAATCAAAATTTACCGAGAAGCTCGTTCGACTCATTCGAAAATGTTCTCGAAACTCGTCCAAGATGTATCCTGGAATCGTCACTTAGTAGAAGTTCTTGTTCCTCTTTAGATCTTCGCTCAGCATCTCAACATTTAAAGCGGGAGAAGTCGCAAGAAGTTCATTTATAGCAAACGCAGCTATTTAATAAAATATAAAATTATCAAATTAATGCACAATGTAAAAACACAGGTATTTGTATAACAGGTACGTACCTAATACAGCATCTTCTTCGCTTTCGGTTGAAATATTCAAATTTTGATTTTCCATTTCCTTTAATTTCTTAATTTACTTTTTTAAAATTACTTAAAATCACTTGTTTCTTGTTGGCCCCGTAATTTTTTTTGTCTTGTCAGCTGTTTTGACTTTTGACAGCAAACTTATCCAATCCAGTTTTGGTCGTTCGAAAATATATACGATGCAAAACGATCTTAGATACCCCATCGGCCTATCAATCAAGCGCGGCCATTGTTAGACGCACCTTTGTATGTATATCTAGGAAAGCCACGATTGTGTATTCTTTGTGATGGGGGGAGTATTCGATAGTGCGTACTAATGAATGGAGAGCAGTATCTACCGACTTCCCTTTATTATAAGCATTTTGGGCATTGGATAGTAGTCAGAAGTTTTTAGAAGGAATGATGATAAGCTAATAGGTCTCAGATCTTTTGAGTTTACATGGGTAGATTTACCAGCTTTAGGTATTAACACAACTTCGACTTCTCTGTGAAGTAGTGGTATATAGGTTAGGTTTAGAAAGCCTTTGAAAATAGCCTTCAGAATAGGCAGAATGATAGTTGAATTCTTTTGTAATTTAGTTGGAATAATGTCGTCAGGCCCTGCCGATTTGTAAGTGTTGCGTGTCAGGGTACCCCAGAGGCATATCTTCAGGAGTTAAAAATAGGCGTTAGCATGCTTGCTCTAGCTCGGCTTAGCTCGACGGGTTGTCGAGTGGTTCTTGCCTTTTCCGCGCTCCTCCAAACAAAAAAAGTTATGCCTATAATAATAAAGGATGAGGATATGAAATTGGATAGGATAGGCAAATAAGGGATAGGTATACTAAAGGAAAATGAATTGCACAAACATAGTTATCTACCTATGCCACTGCATTAAAGAAAGGATGAGGCTTTGGTGTGTTTTCAGTGGAATAAAAAAAGGAATTAAATTTATATATATAATTATATATATGTATATACATAATAATTATATATATATATATATGTTCTTAAACAATATATTTGAATCCTATTTTTGTGGGATTCAGGTCTTTCTTTCTTTAATTATATTTTAATAGACGACGTTTCGTAGGTACGTGTCTACGTACTTCCTCCGGTCTCTAAAATTTTTAAAAATTAATATATATTTTTGCTAAATATATATTTAACAATTACATTCTGTCCTAAAAATAATTTTAAAGAAGAATTGTGTTTCTATACATTTTTCAGATTTTTTAAATTATTGGAACTCCTTGTTTTTGTTGATAAAATATTTTATCAAATACCAAATAATTGTTATCTATGACACAAAATCTTATAATTTCTAAAAATTTTAACTTTGGATTTCTAGTGTATTCTTTAATAATATAGGAACTTTGGTGAATAATGATACAGAAGAAATAATCAGTGAATTTTTGATTGGTATAAAAAGCCAACTTCATCAGGTCGTCTCATTAACTTCAATTCAAAACAGCTAAGACAGATTATTATAATACAGCAAAACAAATTTATAAGTAGGTAGAGTATTAAATATCAGTGACATTACATGTCGTCACAAAAACATTAAAATAATTATGGATACATTATCTTCCAATTCTCTTCCAATTAATATAATCAAAACATTAATAAATAGGTATTTTAATTCATTATTACAAACAATTTTACTACCAAATGTAACACAGTTCTCTTATAAAAGTTGTTTATATATTCCCAATCTTTCAAATCGAATATTAGATGCTCCTATAAGAAATAAAGAAAGTGCTCGTATAGCTTTTAGTTCAGCTAATACTTTAAGAACATCTTTAATTTCAAATCTAAAAAGTTAAATAATTAAAAGAAGAAAAATCTAACATTGTATACAAAATAAAATGTTTAGGCGATGGAATATTAGGTTGTCCTTCTGTTTATGTAGGAACATCAATGCAGAAACTAAAAAACCGTAGGTATATCAGGTCATAAATCTGACATAAATAATGGAAACTCAAAAAAACAGCCTTAGCATTACATTGTATAGATGAAGGACATAGACCAGACTTTAGTAATGTAGAAATTTTACAAACAGAAAAACATAATAAAAAAATGTTTAAAGAAATGCTAATATTTTAAGGACTGAAAATACAGTTAATAGACGATCGGACTTAAAAGGTCTTAGTAATACCTATGGTTAATTTATTGATAGATAGTTAATATTTTCTGTTTAACTTTGTTTTTTATATGAGTATTTTGAAAATGAATAATTTTAAATTATATTCAGAATGAAATACATATTATTATTTAAATTTTAATAATTTGAAACGTCTTTTTCAAGACATTCAAATTTAAAAGACAAATATAATTTCAAAAATTTGAAAAAGAGATTAAAACACAGTTCTTCTTTCAAATTATTTTAAGGCAGAATGTAAGTGTTATATATATATTAAGCAAATATAAATATTAATTTTTAAAAATTTTAGAGACCGGAGGAAAAACGTAAACACGTACGAAACGTCGTCTATTAAAATATAATTAAAGAAAGAAAGACCAGAAGCCCACAAAAATAGGATTCAAATATATTAAATAAAAAAAGGTCACGAAAAAGGAATAATTATGTTCTTAAACCTAATCTCTTACTAAACCTATAATAAAAGAAATTATATTTTTTTCTTCATCAGAAGACACTATCTGCCCCACTGTCTCACCAATATAGTGGTTTGCCAAGCCATCAAAGACCTTGTCTGTATATAAAGTAGGTAAAGTTTAGTGGTAAGTTTAGTAACAAAGTAGGTTTAATCATGTTTGGTAAGTATAAGTAGATAAATAGATAGATAGATAGATACTTTATTTTTCATAGATAGAGGCTTTACAATATAAAAATACGCAGCTTGCTCAGAGATTTGATATTTAAATTATATCTTACAACTGAAAAATTTTATAATATAATAATTTGGAAGTGAAGATTACATTCGAAGGAAAACTATGTTAAAAAACCTTCATTTAATTTGGATTTAAATGTATTTAGTATAAAAAAAAAAATGACTAGATAAAAACTTAAAAACTAGGGAATTACCAGGTTGGTATACAATTATTTGTATATATAAATAATCAAAAGTAAATAATAATTTCATTAAATTCAAGAAAAAATAAATAAATAATAAGTTAATAAATAAATAAACATATAAATAAATCAACAAATTAATAAATAATGAAATGAACAAATAAACAAATAAATTAATAAACACATACATAAATAAATAAATAAATAAACAAATAAATAAATAAATAAATAAATAATTAAATACAAAATTAATAAATAAATAAACAAATAAATACAAAAGAAAAAATGAATTAATGAACAAACAAATAAATAAATATGTAGATAAATAATAAAATATATAAACATGTAGTTAAATTAATACAATTAAAGTTATTATTGTTTATTGGCTTTTTAAATTTTGTATTAATACATTTTTTGAGTCACTACCTCTTAAATAAAATCTTTAATTGAGAATTTCAATTTTGCTTGCAACTTGATGTACCTTAGTTTCTTCATGTAAAAGTTGGGTGGAATAATGCAATGGTAAATTTGTCATCATTTTCAAGGTTTTGTTTTGTGAAATTTGTAGTTTTTTGATGTGTGATTTTGCGCAAGTGCCCCATACTGGAAAAGCATAGAAAATTATGGCTTGGAAAATTACTTTACAGATTATAATCTTATTAAATTTACTCAGGGGTGATTTACTACATATGAGAGGGTATAACATTTTAGTAGCAATGTTTATTTTGTTGAGGGTATTTGTGATATGGTCACGGAAGGTCAATGTCTTGTCTAAATATACGCCTAGATATTTGACAGAATCAACCCACGGAACATCACAGTTATTTATTTTGAGCTGACCAAGTGGTAAAGCTGGGTTTCCTTTTTCTGGTAAAAAAGATGGCTCTGGTTTTGTCAGCGTTAAGTTTAACTTTCCATGCTATAAAATAATCGTAAATTTTGTTTAGAGCATGTTGTAAATCATTCTCTATTTCATGGCCAAAATTATTTGAGCTGTACATAGCAGTGTCATCCGCAAACATCGCTATTTCACAGTTCCATATTTCGGGGAAGTCAGCAACGTATGTAATATATAATAACGGACCCAACACCGATCCTTGTGGTACCCCCGAGGTTATATTTTTTAAGCAGGAATGTATATTATTTAAATTAACTTGAAATTTTCTATTTCCGAGAAAACTTTGTATAATTTTTATAAGGTAAAAAGGACAACCAAAGACCTTGAGTTTATGAAGAACACCATCATGCCATATACTATCAAAAGCCTTTTCAACATCCAAAAGGACAAGACCAGTAGACTGTTTCGCAGTAAGTTTTTGTTTAATATGGTTACATATTCTAAGCACTTGATGGGTGGTACTATGAACTTGCCTAAATCCAAATTGTTGGATCGGAATGACATTTGAGGTCTCAAGAAAGTCCACAAGTTTTATTTTGATAACTTTTTCTAATATTTTGCTAAGGTTACTAAGTAGACTTATTGGGCGATAGCTCTTTGGATTGTTAGGTGGTTTACCTGGCTTGAGAATCGGTATAATTTTCGCTTTTTTCCATTTGGTTGGAAAATATTGTAACTTTAAGCAAGCGTTAACAATAAAGCATATTAAAGTTACTCCAATGATTGGGAGTTCTTTAAAATACGAGTTTTTGAGAGTATCTATTCCTGGTGCTTTATTGTTACGCATATTTTGAATTATTCCCAAGATATCTTCATTCGAAACGTAAACGTTTCTTGACAAGGGCTCATTGAAACTATTGATAATATTGATAGACTCATTTACTATGTTGTTTTCTGAGCTAATGTCGTTAATCAACTGATTATTGAAATTTTGTTCAAATGAATTTTCAAAAACTTCTGCCTTTTCTTCACTAGTTATGAGCAAAGAATCATTATGTTCTAAGTGAGGAATAAATTTGTTTTTATGTTTTAGTACCTTTGCTATTTTCCAAAAAGGTTTGGAATTAGGATCAAGAGAACAAAGTTTTTCATTCACTGTTTTGTTTCTGAATTTTGAAATTTCAAAAGCTATTTGTCGTGTGTAAATGTTCATTTCATTAAAATCATGTATCTGTCTATATCTTTTCCACTGACTTCTAAATCTATTTCTCTGCCTAATTAAATTTAAAATGTACTGTGGAAAAACAGTTGTTCTTGTCGCTTTTGATTTTTTGGGAACGGACTCATCAACACTTTCAAGTAAGGAATGTGTAAAAATCTCAATTTTTTCATCAATTTGTTGGGGGCTACTTATACTATTTATATCACAGGGTGTATTACGAAGACGTTGTTTTATTTTGGTCCTAAATCTATCCCAATTTGCATTCTTAAAATCTAGGTATTGCATATCTTTTGTTCTACTATTTAGAAGAATATCACAGTTTATTGGAATATGATCTGAACTCAAAGCGTTTATAGTAATAGGCTGAGTAACTGTTTCTGGTGAGTTCGTTATGATCAAATCCAATGTTGATGGCGAAGACTTTTTATTTGTTGGTATATAGGTTGGGCCATTTGGATAAAGCAAGTTTACAGGATACCTCATAACAATATCCAGTAGCAAATTTCCCCATTTGTTTGCTCTTTTGCAACCCCAGTTACGATGCCGGCTGTGCCGGCTGTTGAAATCACCCCCGAGTAAAAACTTTCCATTATTTGTTATAAGTTTCCTTATGTCATTTTTAAAGAAGCTAACCTTTTGGGGATTTGAGGCTCCCCCGGGAAAATAGACTGACAAAATTTTAAATTTAGTATTATCATTTAATAATAATTCAATACCAATTGTTTCAAAAATATTTGTTTTAACATTTGGTATTATTTTATATACTAAATACTTTTTTACTTGACATGATTATATAAGTATTTTGTCGCAAGCTGCGTTATAACATTAAATTGTTCAAATTTAGATTTACATACACTTAATTTCGTTATCATATCCATGGTAAGAGAGCATAATTCATCTTGAGTGAAAAGATCACTCTCATTGATGACGGTGTTTTGGTTGTAAGCAGTTGAATTTTGTGTCCATTGTTGTTGATGTGTACGTGGTTGGAGAGCAGCTTGTGATGTAAGTATGAGTATAATTATTATAGTTAGTAAGTCTGTTGAATCTATAAAGGTAAGTGTCAAGTCATTTTTCAGTCGTCCAATTTATTTTCCTTCTCCTCATCGTCGGCCCAGCCGATCCTTCACACACCTCTTTTAAAAAATTAGCACTTCATCATGATTTTAATGTTTTCAATTTACCAGACATTTTTTTTAAAGAATCTTTGAATTTCCAGCAATTTGTTTCTTTTTTTATTTTAACATAAAATTCATTGGTATCAAAAATTAGGTAAATTACGTTTAAAAAGAGGAAAATAAGAAATGATAAAAATTAATGAAAAGGTATAAAAAAAGATATAACTTTTCAATTGCGTTTGGCATACAAAAAAAATATGGCTTTGTGAAATTGCACTGGAGTGTAATAAAAAAAAAGTTAGGAAAAGGTAAAAATTAAAGTAAAAAGGTGGATATAACTCGAAGCACCAGAGTGTAGGTACTTCTTTCCCTTATTCACTTCGGTGTATTTTTCAGATAGATATAAACATGTTATGCAAAATGGCTTCACTTTTACAGCCACTTATTACTTTTTTTTTTAGTAAATTTTATATATACTCTTTTTACTAAAAAAATCCTTTTGCATCACTTTTCATTGGTTTTTTTTTTACTTTTTACTTTATATTCGTTTCATTAATTTGTCTTTTTTTTCCTTGTATACAATAAAAAAAAAATAATCAAAATCAAAATTGTAAAAAAAATTTAAATTCACTCAGTCCAGAAGGGACTGTTTTAAAAAAAAATTTCACTGTTTGCAACACCCTATCATTCCTCCTCCAACACGTTATCCTTTTGACGTTGTGACTTTTGACGTTGTGACTAATCCCAGTTTCTCAACTTGCTACCAGCCCTCGAGTCAAAACCTGGTTCTGGATTCAACCCCCCTGGCAACAAAATCTCTGATGGTCAAAGAAGGTAAAAAAAAAAATAAGAGCAGAGGTTCGAACCAAATTCCAGTTTGGTCTATAGGTAGGCTCTTATTATCTGGTCGTATATGTAAGTTATATCTCCACCTAAAATCGATAACTCTATTTTCTAGTGCATTATCTTATCTGTTTATAATATCAAATGATGACTCATTTGTTTTCAAATAACAAACTAGCTTATCAGTTGTTTACTAATAAATATTGTTTACTCAACGATATAAATAAAGGGAACAATTCCCATTAGTGTTTAAGTCTTCCACACGTAACCAAGCTGGAACTATCATTACGAGTTTTGCTAAATAAATGAATATTATTAAAGAAAAATATCGTTTTGTTGTTTGATTAAGCAAAAAATACAATTAGTGGATTTCAACAAGGAAATTGAATTTTATTTCTAAAATTAATAAATTCAATTTTAAATGGCGCAGTCGGTAGGATGATCAATAGATTTTTGACATCCAGTGAAGAACCGTACGACTAAAAATTTAGTGCAAATAAATTTTTTAAAAAAAGTGTACAAGTGCTAAAATTCATCTTATAAATAAAAATTATCAGTGAATATAATAAGTTTTATCAGTGGTTCAATCTGTGAAAAAGACATATGCCACAAAATTCCATAGAGGAAGATAGTTCTCGCATAGAAAATAAAAACAGACACTAATTAAAATCAACTTTAATATTAATGAACATTTTGAGAAAAATAAGGCGAAAGAAGCGTTACGATCCAAAATATACAGACGAAGAACATCCCACATCATCATCGGACGAGGAGCTTCACACGCAAGAACGAGATTCATCAAGGACTCTAGAGGAAGTAACAAGTAAATTAGAATTAAATAAAAATTTAAGTAATTTAGAAGTTAAGAATAATTATATTTTAAGTCAAAATTTAAATAAAACCCATACAAAAATGGCAAATGAAAATAACGTACCCGTATTAAGAAAAAGGTTAACTGTAGACCCCTTGCAATACATAGAAAAATTGAACACATTTGAAGGGAAAACAGAAGATCTCAATATATTCCTAAATAATGTAGACGATATCATACCAACCTTGACTGAGTATGACGAGCAATCACAAAGAATGTGTATTACCATTCTAAAGTAAAAATTTATTGGACGAGCAAAACAGTGTATTGAAATACATACACACTTAGAGAAATGGATTGACATTAAAGCTATGCTTATAGACAATTTTGGAGGGTTCAAGAACTCATTCCAACTCTATGAAGAATTGAGAAACATCCAATTTAAAGGTGACGTTCTCGATTTTTACCACAATATCCAAAAAACTCTTTCAGAACTAAATCAAAAAACTATGCAAGAAGGCAAAACATACGACATAGAACGTAATACCGGAACCGCACTAAACATTTTCAAAGAAAAACTACCTGTACATATGCGAACAATTATGTTTGCATTAAAACCTACAACACTTCAACAAGCTCTTCATGAATTAACCCAAGCAGGTTTCCACAACGACACCAAAAATCCCCAGAATTACCCAAAACCACATTTTTCCTCACCTCCTTTCCAAAATTCTAATAGAAGACCTTATGGCACACCACCGAATTCTATAAAATCAACATTCCAACATAATGGTTACAAACCACCAAGACAGAATATACCCTTTAATATTCCACAAAATAGGTCAAATACGCCAATCAATAACTCACAACAACAGAATAACCTTTTTAGACCTAAATTATATTTCCCAAATCCACAAGGAAACTATCAAAACAACAATTCTAGATACAATAACGACTTTAGACCTAACTCTAACCAGTACAGACAATTTCCCCAAAAGTTTGAAGCTATGGAGCTAGACCCTAGAAGTTCTCAGTTCAGAAGGACAACGCAATACAAACCCCAAGTAACTAATTACATAAATGAATATCGTGACCAACCACATTATTAAAATTATCAAAAATCAGAACCCAGACAAGAGGTTCCACCACCAGAAGCCATAAAAGAAGATACTAATGAAAATTTTCATCTAATAGCCTCGGGATACTACCATATATAAAAATAGAAAAAAACAATCAAAAAATTCGACTCTTGATCGACTCAGGAGCCACAAATAGCTTGCTAAAACCACAATATACTGTTAGAAAAGATAAACCATTATCAATAAGAACAGCTAGCGGAATAATACAAACACATTATGACGTAATCATACCGATGGAAAAATTTCCATTTCCAGTCGTAGAAGACCCAAAATTTCAAATCTTAGACTTTAGTAACAGATTCAATGGATTGTTAGGAAACAATATACTAATACCAAATAATACCAAAATATTGTATAAAGAACAAATCTTAGAATTAAACAAAGAAAAGATACCATTCTTTTATGATGACGGAGATGAATCAGAATACTTGAACCAAATTAATTTTCTAAACAATATAGAACCTGAACCCACGATATTAGACGAGCCAACAAATTCAAGATTATCACACTTAAACGAAGAGGAAAAGAGAGAACTATATAAAGTCTTAAAAAAATATCAAAATACATTTTATCACAAGGGAGATGACTTAACCTTTACCAGTCATGTAAAACACAAAATACCTACAGAAGATAATTCACCCATTTATACTAGAATATATAGATACCCCGAGATCCATAAAAAGGAAGTAGACAGTCAGATCAAAGAACTATTAGAACAAAAAATAATAAGACATTCTGTATCTCCTTATAATGCACCTATATGGGTAGTCCCAAAGAAAACTGATAAAGAAGGGAACAAAGAATGGAGAATCGTCATTGACTACCGCAAGTTAAATTTAAAGACGAAAGAAGATAAATTCCCTATTCCTAATATTGAAGCAATATTAGACAAACTTGGACATTGTAATTATTTCACTACGTTGGACTTAACAAAAGGCTTTTACCAAATCGAGGTTAATGAGGAAGACAGAGAAAAAACAGCCTTCAGCACATTAAATGGTCATTACGAATTCATTAGAATGCCATTCGGGTTGAAAAACGCACCCGCCACGTTTCAACGAATGATGAACGAGATATTAGCAGAATTCGTAGGAAAAATATGCTATGTATATTTAGACGACATAATCATATTCTCAAGCTCACTACAGGAGCATATACAACATCTAAAACTAATCTTAAACAAACTGAATCAAGTAACCTAAAAATCTCACTAAACAAATGTGACTTCCTAAAGAAAGAAAGCGAATTTCTAGGACACATTATTACAGAAGAGGGAATTAAACCGAACCCGTAAAAGATAGAAATAGTGCAAAAATACCCCATTCCAAAAACAGTAAAAGAAATACAATCCTTTTTAGGCTTAACAGGATACTACAGAAAGTTCATACAAGATTACGCAAAAATTATAAAACCCATAACATTGTGTCTAAAGAAAAACGTTAAAATAGATATAAAAAACGAAGAATACGCAAACGCATTTAAAAAATTAAAACACTCATTAAAAGATACACTTCTCAATAGACACCCAGACTTTGAGAAAGAGTTTACACTAACAACGGATGTAAGTCAATTCGCTATTGGTGCTGTTCTAAGTCAAGCTCACGGCCCACTTAGTTTCGCATCTAGAACATTAAATAAACATGAAATAAAATATAGTACTATCGAAAAAGAACTCCTGGCTATAGTGTGGGCAACTAAAAATTTTAGACCATATCTATTTGGACGAAAGTTTAAGATTAAGACAGATCATAGGCCACTAGTCTGGCTTTCAAATCTGAAAGAACCAAATTCAAAACTTCAAAGGTGGAAAATTAAATTGGAAGAATTTAATTTCGATATAGAATACATTCCAGGAAAAGAAAATAAAGTAGCCGATGCCCTCTCTCGCGTCAAAATAAATATGTTAAACGAAGATGATTCAAACACAAAACACAGCGCCGAATCTGATAACTCAAATTTAATTCCAATAAGCGAAGATCCTCTAAATTATTTCAAAAGACAAATAATACTACAAACTGAAAATAATGCCGAACCTCAGATACTATTCCCTTACGCAGGTAAAAGATTAATAATATTCCACAACAAAAATCCGAACAAAGAAACATCTGAGCACATAATAAACGAAGTAGATAAAGATAAAAAAACGGTATCATAATAGACGATGACGAAATATTTAAAAAATTCCAACACACTTGGAGTCAAACAAGAAGAAACCCAGTACTCTTTCGATGTATAAAAAACCTAAAAAACACTAACAAATTTGAGATCAAAGAAATTATATTAAAAACACACCACGAATACCATCATATAGGAATCGAAAAAACTTATTTAGAAATCATACGCGAATACTATCATCCAAACCTGAAAGAAGCAATTACAAAACAAATAAATAATTGCGATACGTGTAATCTAAAAATAGAACGTAACCCAATAAAATTACCATATGAAAAAACCAATACACCCAAAGGTCCACATGAACATTATCATATGGATATCTGGTTTTTAACTCAGAAACAAAAATACCTAACTTGTATAGACAAATTTAGCAAGTTTGCTTCAGTAGAAAAAATAAAAACAAAAAACCAGGTAGACATTCTCAATGCCCTAATCAAAATATTTTCATATACGCCAAAACCAGAAAAAATAACAATGGAAAATGACCCTACCTTCGTCACCTATACATTAACAGAATATTTTAAAGAAAACAACATTACAATACACTTTTGCACACCACACAGACATAATAGCAACGCAGACATAGAAAGACTACACAGTACCCTAAATGAACACTTAAGACTCTTTAATATAGAAGACGATAATTCAGTTGATCAAGTAACTCGGGCCGTTGAAGTATACAACCGTACTATACATCTAACTATTAAAGAAAAACCAATAGACGTTCACACGGGCAAAATAAATAATAAATTAATATACGAAAGAATAGAATTAAAAAAAGATAAAGTTTTAGTGAAATTTAATACAAATAGAAAAGACACAAAAATAAATCCTAATTATACTAAAGTTGTAGAGCCGTGCAGATTTAATAAACCTAAAACAAAGCATAAAAAAGTAATAGTAATAAAACGAAATAATAAAAAGATCATTGTTAAACCCCATCTCAAAGAACAGCAGCTACATAAAGACCAATTCCGAAAAAAGAAGAAATATACTTCTGATCAAGATGGCCGAGCTGATACAGAAGATGATAACCTTAGTGACCATAGCAACGATTCTTACATGGCAACAAACAACAGTCCGAACTCAAGAGATCCAGATTACACCCATTTATAAAGATTTTGAGGTTATCCAATTAAAAAATATAAAATTAATAAAAAATTACAACAAAATATTACACGTAATAAATCTAACTAACTACGAAAACATAATAGAAAAACTAGACACAGAAATACATGAACTACCAATAAAAAACATGAAACTGATTACATTACTCCAGAAACTGAAAGCAGAATTTAAAATATTGATGCCCCATCATATATCCAAGAGAGGATTAATAAACTTAGGAGGAAAGAATTCACTCTGGAAGGAAACTATTTAATAAAGGTAATCAATTGTAAAATTTATATTACAAATAAAATAATTAATCGAAAAGAATACTCTGAAGAAATTATAATACCAAGAAATAACAAAGAAGTTATGAAAACATTAAAACCAGAAGTGACATTCGAACACTTACACTATAACAATATTGAAAACATTAAAAGAATAGAAGAACTTAAATATAATCAAGAGAAGTCAAATTTAACCACACACATAATCATTACAGTAATTATAATCATCCTAATACTTTATATTTGTCTAAAACTAAAGAAGAAAAAAATAATAACCAATGTAAATCTTCCAACGGTTACTCTCGAACCTTTAAAAGATCTTAAAGGGGGAGGAGTTATATCTCCACCTAAAATCGATAACTCTATTTTCTAGTGCATTATCTTATCTGTTTATAATATCAAATGATGACTCATTTGTTTTCAAATAACAAACTAGCTTATCAGTTGTTTACTAATAAATATTGTTTACTCAATGATATAAATAAAGGGAACAATTCTCATTAGTGTTTAAGTCTTCCACACGTAACCAAGCTGGAACTATCATTACGAGTTTTGCTAAATAAATGAATACTATTAAAGAAAAATATCGTTTTGTTGTTTGATTAATCAAAAAATACAATTAGTGGATTTCAACAAGGAAATTGAATTTTATTTCTAAAATTAATAAATTCAATTTTAAATTGTATATATACATATGTATATATGTATCTAAAGAGCCTTGGATAGATTTTACCTATGCCTAATGAACCGATCCTAGGAATAAGTTGGAATCTTTATAAATATTTAAATCAAACACTTACGGAAACTTAAATTATACCTCTGCTTTATTCAAGAACTGGCTCCCAAAAATTTCCTATAGGGATTTCTTCCCCTTCCCCAGTGTTGAATGTCACCCTGAGTTGACCTTCGTTCGTTTCTTCTTTCTTTTTCTAAATAGATATGTATATAAAATTTGGATACTATATTCATGAAACTATCATATTGAATAGTTTGTTTTACCTTTATTTGTAATTTCTTTTAATTAGCTCGATTGCAAATTAATGAATTTCTATCGAAATTCAAACCCTGTAAGGTATATACATTTTTTTATTTTCAAAAGAAAATAAAAGATTTCGCAAATGAGAAAATTCTATGAGTAAATATATATAATATATATTTTTTTTAATTTCATATGAATATATGAATATATTTCTAGGGATTTACGGCAACACTGAAACTCCTACAGCTGATAATTAACCGCTTTAAAGTAATGTCAGATCAATTTACTTACAATCGGTCGTCGCCTTATGACCTACATTCGTGACAAAAAAAAATTGTATTGATATTGGTAGGTATACAGACTGGAAGTGAATTGAGTTTCTCCAGTCAGCAATAGCTTTTTCAACAGAATTCTAAATTAATCATAAATAAATAATATACTCAATAATAAAATATTGCACTAAATCCCTATCGCAGTATTTAACTTTACCAACTACCTTACCTACATTACAATTCAGCAGTAGGTGCCGCACTTTTGGAGATTGACCCTTCCATGTTGACATTTGACAAGTGACACTGATTAACTTAATTTGTCAAGTTTTGTGAGTTTGTTTATTTTTTTCTTTTTTTTCTTTTTACCGCGAATATTTTATTTAAATGTAAAAGAAATCAGTTAAAATAGATATGTATACATTAAAAAAATAAACAAATGAAACAAAAAAAAGAAATATAAACAAGCATACCCTGGATTACGGAATTTCCCTTTAGTAACTACATAGCTATTCTTTTTTTATTTAATTACAATTTTCATTCTTTTATTTGCAGGTTCACCATCGTCAACAATCATCTACTCAACATAAAAACTAACTTCTCGTATTCTCAATGAACTATGTATATCCAAAAGATAAGTAAGTATAAGATTAGTACTTATTATATATAACATAATGATAAGTATTTTAGCTGCCAGAAATTGTTCTCTAAATTAACCTTTAACAAGGATATTTCCGAGTCAATTTCTGGTGGCAACTTCCCTTTGTAAACTTTTATTTTCTATTGATTTATATACTTTATTCTTTTTTTTTGTACATATCTATATTTTCTTTTATTATTTGGATATAAAGTGAGATCGGAGTGGAAGCACAGTGCAGGACAAATCAGACAGGAAGACAACAACAAAAACAACCCCAACATTAATCAAAACAAAACAACACCAGCCACACTTCGCATCGACTGCTTGTGCTTGTGATTTTTTTTGTATATGTAAATATAATGAGAATCGGTCACGTAACAGAAGTGAAGGCAAAATATTCATGTGAATATTTTTGACGTTTGGTTTCACCTTTTCACAGAACGAAATGAAAGTAAAATAATAAAACGAAAGTGGAAACCAATGAAATTAACGCGCTAGGATTGGTGCACTCTTTGAAAATATATTTTTAAATGAATTCGTTACGATGGTCGTTAAATGTGAACAAAAAGTACAAAAACTAAATGTTTGGTAAAAAGTGTAAAATGGCAACACTGATTAGTCATCATTTTCTGATATGGGATAGTTTGTTTTCTTCTATTATCTTTTATCATTTTTATCTTGGTGTAAAATATGCACTTATAAATATTTTAATACTACAAAGGGTCAATTCACGTTGAGACGGTAGAAGTTTTTTTTAGAGATTTTCAATGGAAAATTCACAGGTGATATCCGTTGAAAATTTCTACGAACCTTTATTTATTTATTTATTTATTTATCTACAAGCATCTTACAACTAACAGATTTAGACTTAAAATTAATATAAATGCGATAATTATTAGATATAATTTATGTACAGTCAAAAAATAAATAAGAGTAAGATATTAGCTTTAAAAGATTCTCCTGGACAGCTTATATCAATATATTGGAAAACTTTATTGAAATGAGTTAAAGCTCTAGAAACTAGCTCATTGCTACCATAGCTTGTCCTGTGATACCGCTCAAAAAGCAAATCTCTTGAAGAAAATATCTTAGCGGTGCGTAAATTGGCATATCTAAAAGAAGTTGCGGGCATCTAATGTGATAACACCACACATCCCTCACAAGTATCATATCATGAATGGTTCGTCTTGATTCTAGAGACTTAATATTAATAGCAAGCAGTAGGCATCGAGCTCTATAATCTGGGGAAAAATTCCATTTCATTTTAAAAAATATAAATTTCGTGAAACGCCTTTCAACTACTTCAATGCGGTTAGAATAAGACTTAAAAGATTGATTCCATATAACATCTCCGTATTCAAGTAGGTATAGGGGACGTTGAAAAGGACTTGTATTTGCTGTATTGCTGGATAACACAAAAACACGACTAACCTTTATGATTTGAATGTTGTCTTCTATTGTTGCATTAAAACTCCACAAGCTGTCTCAAAGACCATTCTACAGTCTGAAGCGTCAATATGACATAAATAATATGTATATATTTAATGTCTCTTTTCAGTAAATTATGTTTATTAATAATAATAAATTATTTTTATTATTTTATTACTAAGTGAATCTTAGTTGTATATTCAACCGAAAATAATAGTTTGTTTTATCTGTGTATAAAACTCGTATATAAATATCGATTTTAAGCTGTACTCGCAAGCTTTACCGGTACAGCAGCGTCTACACCAAATAAAAGTGCCATCTATCTTAATTTATGCATTTGACATTTTGCCTAATGACTAAGCTTTGCAAAAATCTCAAAAGAAGTATTATTATTATTAAAGATCGATTTAAGCACAAAATACACGATTCAACTTAATTGTCAAAGTACATAGTACCTAAGATGTTGATCAAATCAACCCGTCTGTTTCCTTGTTAAGTGGAATATTTCAACTCATTGAAATGTCTATAATAATCAAGTCTCCTTTTTTAAATCGACAAACAAGGGGGTTGATGTTTAGCTTCTACTCACTGCAAACCTCATTAACCTTATTTATTCTTCAGCCATTCTTCATGTAGTGACCAACCAGGAGACTAAGTTCATTATTAGTAGGTATGTGATTTTTCTGAAATCTGGAGATTTTCGTTTAAGTTTTAACTAAGTTTGGTTATTAGTAAGGGTTCAATGACACTATCGACGAGAAAAAATTAATAAAAGATCAAAAGTTGGTACCTACTAAAAATCAAAAAGATGTTTTTTTAATTATTATTTGTAATTTTTTTAAATGTTATTTTATTGGTGCTTTGACTAGATTTCGAGTATAACTCAAAACCATCTCAGCAGACCCGTTTCCCAAATACGTTCGGTATAAGTATAGTAAAAAGGTACTACAAGAAAATGCTTAACGTATTAATATATAGATAATGATTAATGCAAATGAAGGGTGTTTGGTATAAGATGCATTGAAATCTTACAGCGTGTAGTGTAGGATAAAAAAAAAAGAAAACAAAATTATGGGGGCGTGTATAACTCCCCGTTTAGGTTGGAGGGGGCTATTTTCAAAAAAAAATCATAACTTTAAATAGAAAAAGAACTATCAAAAAGAAACGGCAAAATAAAATGTAATATAACAAATGAAGACAAGAATGTATATAGAGCATCTAAAGTTAAAGTTAGGGGTCTTTGAACTTCTTAGATCAGCTGATTGAAGAATATCGCATGGGAGATTTCTTCGGAGGAAAAGCTAATAATGGGTGATTTTTTAAGAGGTTTAGAACTTTAAAAAAAAAAAAAACACAAAAAATTCGAAAAAATGAATGAAATATTTATTTGAATCGATAGTTTGAACCTTGCAATTTAATGTTTAAAGATAATTTCATGCAAATGTTGACCGCGGCTGCGTCTTAGGTAGCCCATCCGCTGAGTCCAATTTTGGCATACTCTTTCACACATATCGGCCGGTATCTCACGAATGAATGCATGGATGTTGGCTTCCAGTGCGTCAATCGAAGCGGGCTTGTCCCTATAGACATTAGCCTTGACATACCCCCACAAAAAATAATCTAATGGTGTCAAATCGCACGATCTAGGCGGCCAATTGACTGGCCCGAAACGTGAAATTAACTGTTCACCAAACTCGCCTCGCAATTGCGCCATTGTTTCGCGTGCTGTGTGGCATGTGGCACCGTCATGTTGAAACCACATATCATGCAAGTCAAGAACTTCCATTTCGGGCAAAAAAAAGTTTGTTACCATCGCTCGGTAGCGTTCACCATTGACAGTAACGCTGCGATTCGCATCATCTTTGAAGAAATATGGCCCAATAATGCCGCCGGCCCATAAACCGCACCAAACAGTGGCTTTTTCGGGATGCATTGGTAGCTGTTGCAATGCTTCTGGCTGATCTTCACTCCAAATGCGGCAATTTTGCTTATTTACGTACCCATTTAACCAAAAATGAGCCTCATCGCTGAACACAATTTTTCGATAAAAAAGCGGATCCTCGGCCAGCTTTCCAAGAGCCCATTCACCAAAAATTCGGCGTTGTGGTAGGTCGGCTGGCTTTAGTTCTTGCACCAGCTGTATCTTAAAAGGCTTTACGCCCAAATCCTTCCGCAAAATTTTCCACGTAGTGCTGTAACAAAGGCCTAACTGCTGGGAACGGCGCCGAATCGACATTTCGCGGTCTTCTGTCACACTAGCTGATACGGCCGCAATATTTTCTTCACTACGCACAGTACGTAAACGTGTTGGTGGTTTAATGTCCAACAAAGTAAATTTGGTGCGAAATTTGGTCACAATCTTCCGAATAGACTGCTCAGAAGGTCGAGAATGCCGACCATAAAATGGAAGCAGCGCGCGATGAACATTTCGAACCGAGCACGAATTTTGATAGTAAAATTCAATAATTTGCAAGCGTTGTTCATTTGTAAGACGATCCATGGTTAAATTGCAAACCAAACTGAAGCTGTTTGACAGTGACACAAGGTACTAAACACACGTCAGCTGTCAAAACCAGTGTTGCCAAAACCAAACCAGCTAAAAAATCACCCGTTATCTGTTGAGAACAGCAAATTGTAATAATACATTTCAACATCCTAAAAATTGATCTTTTATAAAATTACTCTTTGTTTAAATATAATAAATTGAATTTTATAACGTTTTTCAAGAAAGCATTTTAATTTAAACTTTCTCAATAAAACTCAATAAAACTTAAATTAAGTATTGAATTTAATATTTTTATAAAATCAAAAAGCTCAAAAAGCAAACAAAATTATAAATTAATTTGTTATTATACCCTCTTTTTTTCGCAACTGACATTAATATGCGTATGTGTTTATAATTTCGAAATTTAATTTTAAGTTAATTTAAATTACCTATACCACGTAAGATGTACACATGTACAGTGAAAGCTCTACTTGCAGACAGCATCAATAAGCGGTAAATTCCCTTAAAGATAACCGGACACATTTCGGGAGCAAACTTCGAACGAATTTTACATATACAAATTACTCTCCAATAAACGGACACCTCCGTTCTCAGTAAAGATTCTGTTTTATTTTTAATACACAAGCATTCAGGGATGGAAAATGACATTTTTTGAATTTACTGAAAACTTCTTTAAAATTGTATTGAAATGAAGTCAATTGTACTGAAATTTTTGTATGTTGAATGAAAAAATATTCTATATTTAACAAAAACAATTCATAAACATATATATGTATGCACATACATAAATAAACAAAAAACATCAAGTATAAAGAAATAACTACTTTAAAATAAAAAAAAGTTGAAAAACTGCCCATCATAACTGAACAATTGTCAGAGGAAGAGTACGATAACTTGGGCGGCGAAAATAGATAACGGATTTTTGTAGAGGGGTCAAATACAAGCATTTTTACTATAAGAGGGGGGTCTATCTCGCCCGTTTACGGGGTAGGGGCGATTTTCGAAAAAAAAACGACTTAAATGGAAAAACAAATATTAAAAACAACAGCAATACTTAAAATGCAAAACAATAACGGTTTTAAAAGCCAGAAGCCTATTCTTTAATTCTACATTAAATTAATAGTTTTCATAAAATTTGCATTCAAACTCAAAAGTTTGATAAAAAAAACCGCCAACAAATTTTTTTGGATAAATTTTTCTCAAAATTGTAAAACGAAAAACTTAATTTTCTTTTTGTGGTCAATGCTCATATTAATTCTGAATCGAACACGAAAACCCGAATGCTTTTATGTCTTCTAGTTTTCGAGAAAATTGAAAATTACTAGAACTACGTTTTTATGAGAATTAAAAATATCTCAAAAAAGTAGTATTAGTAATTTTCAATTTTCTCAAAAACTAGAAGACATAAAAGCATTCGGTTTTTTGTGTTCGATTCAAAATTCATATGAGCATTCACCACAAAACGAAAATTTAGTTTTTCGTTTCACAATTTTGAGAAAAATTTATCCAAAATTTTTTGTTTGCGTTTTTTTTTTTATCAAAATTTTGAGTTTGAATGCAAATGTTTTGAAAACTATTGACACAAATAATATAATTTAAATGAAGAATTAAAGAACAGGCTTCTGGCTTTTAAAACCTTTATTGTTTTCTATTTAAGTATTGCCGTTGTTTTTTAATATTTGTTTTCCATTTAAGTCGTTTTTTTTTCGAAAATCACCCCTACCCTACCCCCTAAATGGGGCGAGATAGACCCCACCTCCCATAGTAAAAAATGCTTGTATTTGACCCTCTACAAAAATCCGTTATCAATTTTCGGCGCCCAAGTTATCGTACTCGTGCCATTGTCAGCTGTGAACCCAACAAAGTTTTTAAACGGAATATTATTTTCTTGAAAAACTTTTGATCTATCTTCTATTTCTGTTAACGCGAGAAACATATCTTTGCACTTTATATTAAATATTCTTATCACAATAGCTAGGATTTTACAAACAGTAGAATACGTGCTTTCATCAACTACTAAAGATAAGTATTGGCTATTAGTAATAGTTGAAATTATTTTTGAATTCTCTTAATTTTTTAATAATAAAAATTTAATGTGAAGTTAAAAAAATAAAAATTTTTCTATTTCTTTCACTATAGCTGGAAAAAATTGCGGGACCATTGGTGTCCGCTTATCAGAGCTTTCACTGTATACTCCATAATCTTTTAATTAATTCCAGTTTCATTGACTTTGGGAAGAACTCAAGATATACAGAGAACATCATTCTTACGATATTTCTTTTGTTTTGTTCAGTTCTTGCATTTTTACTTAATTACTGTTTGAAATTAATGACAGATGCTCCAGTATAATACAACAATTCGAGTGAGTGAGTGCTCTTTTTCGCGATGTAGGAAAATATAGCATGAAGTAATTCATTTTCATTTTCTGAGATTTTGCACAGCTCTATTTATACTTTACAGGATTATTTTCTGCTTTTGTAACATTTTTCTCGCTCAGACTCCTTGGGGAAATATGAGTGTTATAGCTGGAGTTCATTATTTGTGGTCGGCTTGTGTTAGGGATATGTGAAAAAGAATGACTTTTCATACTTGTTTAATGTGCACAGGATTGCTTTTGTAATGAACTCGAAATTCAATGGTGAGGGTGTAAGAACCTTAAAAAAATTATTTTACTTTAATACACAATGCAAGTGTAGGTGATATTTTAAAAACTCTTTCTTTTCTCTCCCCACACGTAATGATTTTCGGTTTGAAAACTACACCGCAGGGAAAAAAAGAACGATTTTCGAAACATTCTAAATATCTATGACAGCGTAGGTACATTTTAGTATTTGATTTGATTTCACTCTAACATGTGAGTTTAAAAAAAAAAAATTTTCTTTAAAATGTTTTTATTAAATCCCTTTCAACTCAACATATCAACTTAAATAACCTGATTATCTTGTTGGTACATAAAATGTTACAAATATTCTTTATCATATTTATCCTTATCACAGTGTTAAAGTTTATCATCATCTTTGTTTTTAAAACATTACATGCTGTGGGCTCTACAGCAAATTGCCTCCTGGCAACGGCCTGAAAACTTGAATGGAGGGAAAGTATTAATTGCCGAGACAATATTTTCTTTTTTTTAAATGGAATTGATATGCTCTACATGGTCTGACGAGATGTAACAGAACTAAGCGGTTCGGGGTTGCAGTTCTCGCAGTTCGGAAAGTAAGTCGCTATCAGATAATCCAAGGTCTAAGTCGGAGAAACTGTCCCCGATCCAGCACGCTTTTTCAAGAACCAAGGATTACAATGCTCCTTTGATAGAACTTTGCAAAGCCTTGCAGAATATTTGATGTTTTCGAGATGGATTTGCAGTATTCCCCCCAACCTTCTTGCTTGCGAGAGCTAGCTTGTAGACTCTAAGACAATCTTTATAAGATTGATAAAACTACTATTTGTGGCAGATATTCAAAAAAGTCTTCATTCATCCACCAGTAGGAAGGTTTTTCGGTTATATTTAACTGGACAAGAGATCTTAAAAGCAGTATTTGTGCGCTGCTCCAAAATTGTTCACCTTTTCCTCTAGATCTAAACTACATTGGTGCCGTGAAGTAAGGTCAAATGTGGGAATTTGGTAATGTGGGTGTTTGGCTTTATTTTACTTTCACAAAGCGAAATAAGGCCAAATTTTAAAGTGAAATAAAACCAAATGTTTTGCTTGCTCACATAAATACAGTGCCAGCACCCAGCATTACGGCAACGTATATGTAAACAGTGAGGTATATATGGGGGGCAGGCTGCCCCCTGCAACCCCTCTTCTTGGGCTCACTATAGGATTTGGGGTAGGTGCGAGGTTGAGTCTATACGAAGGTTCTTTTGCATTTAAAGTTGCATTAGGTTTGTAATACACAAACATATTAAGAAATTATATAAATTTGCTGCAGTCATACAGTAATACCTAGGATAATGTGTGCATTTTTTATAATGCATTACATTTTCATGTCTGAAAATTTTAAATGTGTAACTTTGGGCCACTTATATATATTATTGTATATACATATATGTACATTGGATATATGGATAAATTTAAAGTTTCTTTAAATCCAGATTCTAAGCTGCGAAAGAAACTTTGCATGCACCCAACTTCGCACCTACCCCAAATCCTATAGTGTACCCAAGCAGGAGGTTTGCAGGAGGGCAGCATGCCCCCCATACATACCTCACTGTTTATACTCCATAATGCTGGGTGCTGGTACTTTATTTATGTAAGCAAGCAAAAAAAAGAAAAATCTCTTAAAAAATTGGTGTTAGTAATTTCCAATTCTCTCAAAGTGCAATAAGACCAAATTGGCATGATTTCACTCGAATAAAGTAAAATAAATTGATTCAAAATAGCTTTTAACGGCCACAAAATTTTTTTGCTAAGTCTTCTACTTGGCTGATGTATTTCAGTAGTAGGTATACACAGAATTTGTATTATTAAAAAAAACCTTCATATATAAAGTGAAATAAAGCCAAACACCCATATTTGGCCTTATTTTACTTTCACAAAGCGACCTAATCCCCGCATTTGGCCTTATTACACTTGGCCTTACTTCACGGTACCATCTACATATAATCCAATAATGCTATTTAGAATTAACAATTTGACTGAACTTCGTCAAGTCAATTCTTTTGATATTTCTATAAGACGGGAAGACGGAAGTGGGAGTATTTCCTCTGTTAAAAACTCAGTTAATATTAATTTTCCGAAAATGCTAATTAATGACTCCTCCCAAGAACGAAATGTTTGATTTCCACTTTTCTCGAAAACGATTTAACTGATTTTGATTAAATTTTATGCAGACGTTTCAAGAAAGTAAAGAACAAGGGGAAAAGCAATTCAGTCGTGCTTTTTATTTATAAACGTCTTGTAAAAAACATAATACATTGTCCAAGAGTGTAAATTAATATAATAATAATGTTAATAATAATAATAGTTATTTTTTTGTCGTATTATGTTTATTTTTTATTTAACGTTTTTCAAAAAAGATTTTCCTATGCTTAAAGAAATATTTAATGCATTAAAACAATGTTTTTTAACGATTGAGAAATACTTTGAGCTATAAAACTATTGATATAATTTAATTCCTTAACTCATCTTATTACTTGCATCCGCAGAGTGTATTAATTTTATTCAAAACATACGATGGAAGGGAAGAATCTAAGAACTACAGCAGCTGTACTACGTGAATTCGTTATTTGTCAGAATCCTTACGACTTTTGTAAAATAACTAAACTTTAAGTTGACATATTTGGTTTTCTGTAATCCCAACAAAAGAAAAAGAAATAAGCCCAAAAGTAAAAAGTATTTTTAAAACCCCCTTTCTCCGCACGAATTTTATTGGTAAAAATGTTATATACAAATGTATATTATGAATATAATATAATATTTATAATATACATATGTTTGTATGAGGGTATATTTATAGGTATAGTAGATCCTTACACATCGTGAATTTGAAAATTATTATATTATCCTTAAAAAAAATTCAAGAGTCCAGAACATTTTAACAAAGTTTATTTTTTCACATAGATCATAGGGATGTTTTTTAATTTAACTTGGAATTCCCACAAGACTCGAAAACTTTTTAACAAATCCCACAATAATTTTGTTTTATTTCATCATCACATCCATTCTAAAAAAAAAAAAAAAAAACTGACCAAAATGATTAATGGCATGTCAGGCCAGAGAAATCTCTCTAGCCAACATACCAAAAAGGAAAGTATAAATGAAACGTGCTTCGCATCCTCGATACGACAGAAAAAAAACAGTCATCTTTAGAAATAAACGTTGAATAAAATGTTTTTTCTTCAAAAAGCTCATAAATAACAATTGGTAGAATTTTTTTTGTAATCGTAACTGGAGATTGAGAAAAAAAACTGAATTATCATTCCTTCAAAAATCAATTGCTGCCTAAAAGACACCACCATTCACGAATCAAGAAGCGTCTTTAAATTACATGCTTCGTTATCGTCCACCCTTATAACTATTCCAAAATCGTGATTGCACTCCAGGGAGCGATCCTGAGTGCCAATAACGAGCTCTTACCGCTCGATGCTTTTCTATTTATTTTTTATATACTGAAAAGCATGCTGTTGGTTAGGATTTACGTATCGTTAAAAATCAGAGTTCATTGAAAATAACTTTTAGACAATTGGGGTTGAGTGACTTTTATAAAAAAAATGAGTCTAGAATTTCGCAATTATTTGTCCAAACCTCACTAATTAAATGATTTAATTATGTATCGCTTCTGGAGTCTGTGAATATGTCTAATATGTCGAGTTATACAACCGATATCCTCGCCTCGGATATAATTCTTTAACTCGTGAAATGGGAAATACCTAGACATTTGGGTGAATCAAAATTATTTTATCTTATATCGTGATGACTAAGTACATGCAAAAAGATACCTTTACAGGTAACGACGAATTACATTTTGTCTCATCCAAATTTTGGGCCCATATTTTCAATGCGAGATTGAACCCGAGTTATTATTATATATCCCCTGAGTTTACCCCGCCTGTGATGGCACCAAAGTTTCCGATAAATCTGATGTTTTATATTCTTTTCAGTATTGAAAGATGTAGGGGATGGTAAAAATCATATCGTTCAAACGGAAACCGGTGTGTTTGCTTCGGTTAACTGTTTTGTTTTTTTGTCTCAGTTTTTTTAAAGTGCAAAAATAGGACGTAAAAAAAAGAGTTACTTACTTTGGAAGTTTTGATAAGCTCAACTTAGCATTTTGTAGACACTTGATGAAACATCTTGGAATAAAAGATAATAAAAACACTAAAAACTCGAAACGCGTCGTCTTAGTTATAAAAATAAAATTGAAAGTATAAAAAAAAAAAAAACAAGTGTTTTCTTTATCGTTTACCTTGGAAATTCCAAGCCATCAAAAAATGTAGCTATGAAGATACAAAACGGAAAACTTCTTCAAAACATGGCTGAATTATGTTACAATCAAAAATGTTTTTAATCCTTTAAGATTTTTTGTATGGAAGAATTTTTAGTCTATGATCCCATCATAAGGCGACCTGCCCATGAGTTGCCTAGTAAAATGTGGTCAAAGCATAGGGATGCCACTCTTATGTAAAGGTCAATTTTGGCTTTATTCAATTATCTGACCCAAATCATATGGCAGGTTTTAGTGATATAAAAATATCATGTGAGAGGAAATTTTATTTATTTATTTATTTATTACCGTCTTTCAAGTTACAAGACTTATGAAGACTACCCTTAAAATTAACTTTAAATATATATATACAATTTTAAATAGATAAATTAATTAAGTTTAATATAAGTTATAATATTTGCAACAATTGGTAATCAATTTTCTTTTAATTTCATTTCTATTCATATTAAAATCAATTGCATAATCATATTCGTTAAAATCAATGCATGCATTAGTGATTGGACTGTGCCTAGCATAACTTGTACTATGATATGGAACATATAAAAAAATCACCATTTCTTGGTCGCAAACTGCGAGCAGGTTCATTCATATTAAACATTGACAACAGGACCGGACAATCAATAATAGAATTGAGGACATCATAAGCAAAGAGTACAGAATTTAATTTTCTTTTCAAAACGAGAGGTTTTAGGTCAATGAGAACACATCTGCTTTCATAACATGGAACACTTAAAGAACCAAAAGTTTTACGCAAGGCAAACTTAGTAAATCTTCTTTGAATTTTTTCTATACGAAGGATATTTGACTGGATGTAAGGATTCCATATAACATATTCAAAAAGTTAAAGCGGGATTTTTTGTAATTCAGAGTATTAATAGTGTAAAATAGGACAAACAAAGATAAAGACGAGAATCTATATTCTAAACCAAAAATGATAAAGAGATGACATTTTTGTAATCGATGTATCTTATTAATACAAAAAACTGATAGATGTTGAAGAAAATTCTAAAAAATCTATAACTGGAATAAAAACATATCAAAGTCAAAAAATGAAAAATTGACGTTGCACAGTGTACAAAAATCAATATTTTAGGGGTCAAAAATCCATAACGGTCATAGTGATCAAAAAAAGTACGGAAACAGTGAAAATATTAAATTAAGCAAGAAACTTATTTTTTATTTTATATTGAAATTAATTTGTTTTAACTTATGGTTCATCAAAAAGCAATTTTAAACTCCAATTTTTTTAAAACAGAAATATTAAAATAAACTTAGCACGATTTTTGTTTTTATTCAATTTTCTTATTAAATTTTAGTCGAACGTTATACAGGTTTAAGATTAATGGTTTTTAGAAAATTTAAATTAAATTTTTTTACTCTCAAATCGTCATATCGATGTTCTTTGCCCACTGTGCAATGGAGAAAAAAAATCACATAAGTCTAGTACGCAGATCGCCCAAAATTTAACTTGCCAGGTGTGTCTCCGTACTACAACTGCCATAAATTAATAATAATTGAACGAATTCAAAAAAGATTATTGAATTTAGCTTTCAGGGGTCTAGGCTGCCAGATCTTTCTTCATGTAATAGCTCAAACTTATTGATCTATATCTAGTCTAGAGAGTTAGGACGTTCATATTTATGTATGCATTGTTTTTATTGTTATATTGATGCTTCTGTCTCGCGTTAACTTAACATAACATAACATAACATAACATAACATAACATAACATAACATAACATAACATAACATAACATAACATAACATAACATAACATAACATAACATAACATAACATAACATAACATAACATAACATAACATAACATAACATAACATAACATAACATAACATAACATAACATAACATAACATAACATAACATAACATAACATAACATAACATAACATAACATAACATAACATAACATAACATAACATAACATAACATAACATAACATAACATAACATAACATAACATAACATAACATAACATAACATAACATAACATAACATAACATAACATAACATAACATAACATAACATAACATAACATAACATAACATAACATAACATAACATAACATAACATAACATAACATAACATAACATAACATAACATAACATAACATAACATAACATAACATAACATAACATAACATAACATAACATAACATAACATAACATAACATAACATAACATAACATAACATAACATAACATAACATAACATAACATAACATAACATAACATAACATAACATAACATAACATAACATAACATAACATAACATAACATAACATAACATAACATAACATAACATAACATAACATAACATAACATAACATAACATAACATAACATAACATAACATAACATAACATAACATAACATAACATAACATAACATAACATAACATAACATAACATAACATAACATAACATAACATAACATAACATAACATAACATAACATAACATAACATAATAATCTAAGATGTGTACCTATTTATATAACTCACAATTGTATCAACTACGAACGGAGTTCGCCCTTAAATAATATGTTGGAATTCGAATTGTATAACATTAATAATAATTTTTTAATTAATTAGTATAATATATCAAATGCTGGACATTAATTGTCTTTTTCAAAATTTTGCTGGGGTTTTAGCTGAGCCTTAAAGTCAGGGTGAAGTTTCTAGAAATTAATTTTATATATTTTTTAGAAACAGAAAAGAAATCAAAAGACCTGTGTTTCCAACATTTTCGATTTAAGGTATGGAATGTCCCGGTATCGATTGTCTTGGTATGGAATATACCTAACCCGACTTTAGGTGATTTTTTCTTCAACGTATATTTTTTTGTTTTTTTGACTTTCAAAAGTTTTTATATAGAGTTTTAAATTTTCTAGAAATTTCTTTTAAATCTATGAATTTCTTGTATTTAAAAGATATATCGATTACAAAAAAATTAACTCTCAATAATTTTGGGTTTATAAAATAGATTCTCGGGTTCTTATCATTCCATTAAAATAAAACGATACGGATCCTATTGACAACAGTGTTGTGTGCTGCGCCTGTTTTTTTTCTTATGTTTGTTTATTTTTCATGGTAGATACTGTTTTTTTTTTTCTTTACACTAAAGCTTACACTACCTTAGCGATTTTCAAAACTGAAACGCCATCTACCCACCAGAGAAAGAATTTATTTTCGGATCTTTTAAATAGATCCAGGTAAAGAGCAGGATCCCAAATTGTTGTTGTATTACGTGTTAAAACATGATCCTTATCCAGATCCGTAGAATATGAAACGCTGCTTTTGTTCCTCCCCATGTGTACCCTATTTATATTCTGAATTTCAAAAAATACCGCTTTAAAAATTTTTTTAATACAATTTCAATACAATATAGGATAATTGAATAAACCCAAAAATGTACCTTTAAAGAGTGTCAACCCTATGCATGTAGGCATACCAATGCTTTTCTTTAAACAATTCCTAAAAAGAACTGCATAAGTGCATACCTCTCACCTGGTAACTCGATGAGGGTATAGGTTATCCTATGCCGGTATCTTAACAAAGGCATACAATAATATTGTATAGATGTTGGTTTTGTTATTTTTTTTATATTTTATTTTTAGTAATTTATGTTTAATTAATACAATTTGTTTTATTACTATATATTTACATTGTATATCAAAATTTGATTGAAAAATTACAAAGAATTAAAGATTATCCCAGAAGCACAATGTATACAAGTTTCTACTTATTTTTCTCCCAGAGCAACATAACAAAAATTCAAATATCAAAAGTTCAAGTTTAACAACCCTCTAAGCTCCTTCAAAGTTTTCCCTCGCACAAATTTATTTTAAACACACCACGTTTTAAGAATTCCTGGACTTGTTCCCTTTAACATAAACAATATGCGTACGGAAGTATTTTATAGCTCGGAGTACACATAACACAGAAATATGGACTCGTGTCAACCAGACCAACTTAATTATTAATGAAGTTAAGCACCCTATATGCTTTCACAGAAAATTTTCAACAATTTCTGCAGATTAAAATTATTAGTGTCCTTTTCCACTTAGACCGCATACCTATGCTTACGATATATTGCAGGCTTAAAACTATGTATCAATCCCAAACATGCCAAACCGACCGAATAGGTACAGTTGAGACATTAAACTAACCGAATATTTATATCTTTTTAGTTTAAGGTGAATACGCTTAAAATCATATTTATGCATCGCTTTTAAATACGAATTATTCAAAGGATACTCGGAAGCTGTAAGCACATCATCAAAGGCAAAGGAGTAGGTAAAGTATCTTTGCTCGTTCATAAGTGAGGATGTATTTTGGATTGGATTATAAGGAAGAGAAACCGTTTTGCTGTTCACTGACACAATTTCTTTTCCAAAGTGTTCTTTCTCATAGAGGTGCCACGAACGCTATTGTATTTATAGTCTCTAAGTCCAAAATAACGAATAATGTCAAAAATTTAAAACACAGTTAGTTGCTAACAACTTTATATTGCATGAGGGTTTTGAGGGTTTTATTAAAAATACAAAATAATATAATATTCGTATTGTTTAAAGGCGTTTACGTTATGTATCCCTCTGGTTGGTTATATTACGCGCATGCTGAGAAGGGCTGCAGGCAAAAAACGATTGTTTTATACGCTTTTTGTTTGTTATAGCTATTGGAACCGCCCTGATGATTCTTCATGGTTATCATTTCATCCCCATCATCACATTGTTTATCTTTTAGTTTTTATGTTTCGTTTAATTAATCCCATAGTTGTATATTTTCTACCATTTATGCAGAGGGTATGTTATGTTCTATATTACCTAATACAAATTTTAAATACATAGTTGGAAGCAATATCTATATAATAATTTTCTTGGTATTTTAGTTGTTTTCATAATTTTAATTGAGGAGTTCAAGACTTTTTTGCTTCTTAAAAGAGTTTTGTTTTGTGGCTATTTCAGGCGAAACTCGTGAAAGCAACTGTTGTTCTTTGTCATCTTTGGAATTCTGTGATGTGTTCCATGGTTGGAGGGTTGATGAGCCGAACAAAACATATACTAACCCAGATCCAATCAACATTCCGGCAGTTATAAGAAATACTTGTCTCCAGCTTTCGTAGGTTTGCTTAAAAGAAAATACTATGAAAAAATGCCAATAATCAACTTAAAACTTACATTTCCTAGTGTAAGAATTCCAACAATGAATGGGGAAATAAATCCCGGAAGTACACCAATCATTCCACTAATTCCAAGAACTATGCCAGCATAGTTTGGTGAAATGTCAACGATACTAGCAAGAGGCCCAGTTGATACGGCACCATGGAACATTGTGGCAACTGTGAAAAAAACTATTGCCGCGATGGAATTATGGCCGTAAAAAGCTAAGGCCAACACTACGCAACCTTTAACAATACAACAAAATGTCGTTGCCAATTTTCTTACATTGGTTCGAGACATTTTTTCTGTTCGAAGAAGGTAATCGCCGAAGGCAGAGAAAAAATAGGCAAACACCATTCGCATTAAATGTGGCAGGCCGGATAAAATTCCCGTCTGGAAAAAAAAAATTAGGTATAGTTTTAAAAATTTTTTTTATAAATATTACCTACATGTTAATCTATATAATATATAAAACTGAATCCCTATTTCCCTTGGCCACTCCATAATTTGAGAATGAATTTAACGATTTCATTCAGTTTTCTAATGTTTTGTAGAAGGTTCTTACGGAAAAAATAAAGAAAATTGCGTAGGAAAATGGATTATTCCAGAATACTTAAAGGCTATCACTTAATTACTTTTTTTTTATTTTCAACTGAAAAAAATTACAGAAATTTAAAAAAAAATAAGGTATTATATAAAATTATTACCCATAAATCGCCATATCAATCAAAAAATTAATGCATTCATTTGATAGGGCACACTGCACAATCGATAAGATCCGAACGTTTATCCAGATTTTAGTTTGTTCAGTGAGTTTGTTAATCACAGTAAGTTCAAAGCAATCACGCCTCTTATAGTAAAAGTTTAATCTACATATTACATATATAGATTTTCAAAATGCCAACAATTAGACGTACCAACTTATGTAGGTCGCACTACTCGCAATGATTCAGGTCAAAGAAATAATATGCGAGTAAGTCAAACTGGCCAGCAACGCGAAGCGCGAAATGAAGTTGAGCGGAATCGATGGAATTGAAATTAACAACGTAGGAATGTTGAGTTTAATTCGAATCGAGGTGCATTTAATTATAATGCGGCAGTCGATTACAGTTCACAGCAAATCGTAGCTATTGGACCAATCACCGTTGTGTTTCCATATTGTATGGCATACAAACTTAAAAATGCAGCACCTGGATTATTTTGCGCCAGTGGCCAAGTCAAATTGACGCCATTGGTGCCGCCCGGCACCAGAACCAATTCATTCATTGCTTTCCGGATGTGGGTCTGATTCTATACAATTTTGATTCATATCCAGCAATAGAATAATTGCTTTGGCGCAATACAGTTATTCGAGAAAATTGTATGCCTACTTTCAAGGTAACTAAAATGGTAAACAATAAAACTTTTACCACCATGTGCCTGGTGCAAAATACGTTCACGTGTAATCCACAGTTGGTAGAAATTCGACAAGAATTATTTCCTGGCCAATCACCCATTGATTGCCACGACACCACCGCAAGTGTGTTAAAAAAAAATTAAAATCACTTATGGATTTTATTGTTTAACATCACGAAGACGTTTTGATTCCACGCGGTAATATAAATAGAATTAAAAGGTAATTATTAATTAATTAAAACAGTCACTGCGAGAGTAGCATGGTCCGGCTATTAATATGTATTTTACATAATGAACATTGTATACATGCATATATATTTATCTTATGTATAAATGTATTTAAATTTTTGAAATAAAAAATTTTAAAGTGTGATAAAACAAAAATATGTAGCTTGATTATATTTTGGAGACATCGCTTACGAATCTCCATTATAAACACTACATAAGACCTTCGATTTTATCATTGTTCACATCACTGGTCGAATCGCAGCTTTATCTATGAATTAATTAAGATCAATGTGCGGAGTCCGGCGTAAACTTTGCTTCCTATGAAAGCCTATGTAAGAACAATATTGCTTATAGCAATATTTCTAACTAGCAGACCCGTGCTCGCGTTGCTTAGTAAAATACCCCTAATTTATGTATATTATTAAAAAAAGTTTATGTGTTTATGTTTTAAGAAAAATCAGTTCCCTTTTTTAAACAATAATTTGTTTGTAGGTACCTACATATGTACATATTTTATTTTTTTGTAAGGTAGGGTCATGTTCGACATCCGAACAAAATCTTTACACCTCTTTTTTTCTTTTCTTTATCATCGTAATGCCATGTTCGATTGCTATTTCCCTTTCAATTTTGTTTAACTTGATTGCCCTTATAAACTGAATTGCCCTCATAATTCTTCAGTAAATATGCAGAAAATAAAAAAAAAAAGTTACGTAACTAGGTACCTGTTATAAAAAAAGAGCAAACAACTGAGTGGAATCAGGAAGTTTAGAAAAAAAAGAAAAAGATGTCGGAGGAAGAGTAAATCCAAAAACAACTCTACCTCAATATTTTTTCTTTTTATCTTTAGCCTATCACTCGGCTCATTTTTGTAATGCTTGGCTTTCACTCAAATTTTTGTTTTTATTTCAAGTCAATTACAGACACATACATAACAGCACCCATTTTTCCATTAATTGCCCTGCCCCTATTATAGTTCGCACATGTATGTACAATGTACATATAATACATATATTTATATCGCACGCCAGTTAAAACCAAAGATACTGAATATTGAATAATTCAGTATCTTTGGTTAAAACAGTGAACAGTTCAATGACACAGAGAGGAATTTCGTGGACAAAAAGAAAATAGAAAAAGGAGGAAGAGAAAATGTAAAAACACCGGAATGATAATGAACAAAGCAGCGACCCCTTGATTGCGCATAAATCTAATTTCTAGGTTAAAAAAATATAAAAAGTTGTAATTTTAAAATTTGTTTAAGAAAAAAAAAATTGTTTAAGAAAAGATTTAGGGCTTAAAATTTAAGTTTAAATATTGACTTTATCTCTTTATTTTTGTAAAGTATCCAAAATATTTTGACGTATAAGTGAAAATGTGTGTCATCCTCAAAGAAAAAGTTGACAAAAAATTTAAAAAAATAATATTCCGAGTAAATAAACAAATTATAAAAACAAAAAAATAGTCTTAAAAATCTTATAAATACAAAGAATATTATAAAATTTGTTTCAAGTAAATCAGTTCAATACTTTCTGAGTTTACGCCGGACATAATAATATTGCTTCGTCTTTATATAATAAAAAGTAACCAGGTTGACTGAACTTTCAAAAAAAATCCTTTTTATGAACATCTTGGGTAATATAAATTGTTTTCGTGGTCCAAATTAGTTTTTATGATATTTTAATTCCCCTTGCACAAGGTCTGCCGCGTAATCAAGACGTAGCGATTTGACTGGATTTTTGGTTTAGCGATATAAGATCCAGCAAGTCATGTGGCTCAATTCTCGCTTTTAAAGTATTCAAAGAGTGAAAATCGGGCTTATGAAGTTAAACAGTTCGTTGGGAAAGAAAACTTAAAAATTAAAATCATAAGAAAGAAACGGCAAATAATATGCGTTTTTTTTTTTTAATTTTTTTTCACTTTTTTCAATTCGTATTCAGCACACCAACACACATTTAAAATGGAAGAAATTTAAATTTTCTGTGCAATTTTTAATGTAACTTAAAAAATAAATAAAATAATTAAAGCAACCTTATTGAATGTTGTTTTGTTTTTCGATAACAAAGAAAAAGGGACAAATAGTAACCTAGATGCCTAGTTTGCAAAGTTCAAGTTTTGAGATTTGTTGCTTGTCTATAGAAATAATGCTAAGAAGATTATTAAATAAAAAATTTACCGAAATACAACTCATGAAAGTCTATAAACTCATTATTTTCATGCAGTTTTTCTGTTGATTCATTTTGAAAAGAAATTGGAATTGAGAGAATTGTATTGAAAAAATGCTTTTTAATCCTGCTGGTGTTCGTGAAAGCCCCCTAATCTCTGCATAAACAATTCAACAACAAATCCTGATTTTGCTACTAATCTTGTTGTTGCTGATATCGCGCATTTTGTTTATGATGATATCAACTCGTGACGTATGTATGTCAAGTAAGCACTACATTTTGTAACATTTAATAAACTAACGCCCAATTTCTTCACAGAAGTACTAAGCCAACCTAGTACCTAGTCTAGCTAGACTTGGAAATAGCTCTGATACTCGGTCCCAACGAAAAGTTAGTACCTTAGCATTTTTTCACATCACTAGTACCGGACCTAAGTTCACAAAGCGGTACTAGGAACTTAATATGTACATCTAAAACTGATCTAATTCAGATATTGACTCTATTTTGACATTTTTAAATATTATTTTGATATTAATTGAAAATATATAGTGATATTTTTAAATAAAATACCTTTCAACATAATTTGCTCTCTGTAATCTTTTTACACAGCTCTTTTTTTATTGTGTTTCTTTGGAACTCATTCTCAATGAAGTATCAAAGCCATATGAAATTACCATCGGCAAGTTGAGTGGAGAATTGTCACTTCAAACATTTTCCATACAAAAGCAACACTATGACGAGGAGCGCAAGTTGATGGCAGAATTTGGAGACCTATGTATGCAGTTCTATCAAGACGAGTGTACTGGTCGTTTGGACGAAATAGAAAAACAAAAAGCATTCAGTCTTGCTTTGCATCAAAAGCAGTTAAAGTTTTAGAATATTCCTACCCAATGAATGCAGTCTAGCAATCGCATCAGTAATTCTTCCACGCAACCATTGCCAGCAGTCGGCATTTTTAAGCTACGATTAGACGATCAACGTAAATGGTCAAGAAGCTGAACACACCGTCAATGGATTGACACCCGCGTTGACATCAATTTAAGGGTCAACGCATTGATTAATTTGTGAGATCTTGTAATCACCCGGTCAACGCAGTTAGAACTCATTGACATAATGCTCGTCAGATGTTTAACTGTATCTCAACGTTGACGTAGCACAATTGTTTACCGTGTCAACGTAACCTGCGTTGACCTTCATCTCAATTTTAAAAATTTCTGATTTTGTAGAGGTTTTTTAATCCATCGGCATCGTAGCCATTCTTCAATGGAATGGGACATTTTATAGCTTGACAGGACAGATAGATAACAAGCTATGTTTGTGGTATATCGGATATTTCATTTCAAATGCCACCCGAAAGACCCGAAACCGATTTTTTCAGGAGTACAAAATAAATTTTCATAAATTTGTGATTTTTTAAAGATTTTTTAATCCATCAACATCGTAACCATCCTTCAATGGAATTTGATAGTTTATGGTTTGACAGATAGGTAACAAACTATAATTTTGACATATTCAATATTTCGATCCAAATGTCATCCAAAAGCCCTAAAAATTTGGAATATACAAAACTGAAAAAATTTATTAACTATTTCTAAACAAATGATAACCAATAAATTATTAAACGAATAAAATTAATTGGTCTGATTTGAGTATTAACGTGCTAGACTGCCGATTCCGAGGAACTAGCTAATACCGAGTCCTAACTAGTACTCGGTACAAATTCACAGGTTTAGAGCTTAGAACTTTTGTGAAGAAATGAGTTGATACTAATTTGAGTACTATCTCCAGGACCAGTGCCGGTACTAGCGTTAGAACTCTGTGAAGAAATTGGCTGTAAGTAGGTAAACGATTAATTGTAGATTTTTTGTTGTAAACTATTTATGAAAAAAAAAATGCGTAGCTCTACTATTTAAAAAAAAATGGAATGTTGTGCTAACTTGATATCAAGTTATCCTGATGCTAACAGCCCTATTCTGCTAAACGGGGTTCAAACGTTCGATTCACTTCATGGATTCACTTCCACTCATCGTCTCAATTCTACTAAACGTCGAGGGAACTACTTTACCAACCCTTATTTCGAATATTCAGTTTTAAATGAAATGTCACATTTATATTTCAAAAATATATGTATTTAAAAAAAGGAAAACTAAAAAATGGATAGTATTGCGATTTTTTTTGAGTTTTCCAATCAAATTCGTGAGTGAGGTAATCGAAAAACGCTAAGTGACATACGCAAAAGAACAAAGGACGTTATGGTCATGCCCGATGAAACGTAAGTATATTATGGACAAAACAATTTTAGAGTATTAGGTATTTAAGATTCTTTGAATTTCTCTTGCGCTTACGTATCTTAATGACATTGATCTATGTATAAATATCTCAGGTGATGCGGGGTATGCTCTATTACCGTGGTTATTAAACTCCCCAGAGTCAAAATTCAACAAACAACACAGCATTGGAAGGAATATTGTGGAAAGGACTATTGGTGTACTCAAAAACCGATTTCGGTGCTTGCATTTGTCTCGAGTACTTCAATATGAATCACAAACATAAGCAAAAATTATAAATGTGTGCTGTGCTTTGCTTTGCATAATATTTGCAAACATAACCAAGTATCATGGGATGAGCCGGAACCGGAAGTATTCAACGACGAAATAACAGTACCTGAACATCATAATGAACCATCGCATCATAATAGTGAAGCTATACGTATAAGGAACAAAATAATGAGGTAATTGTAAATGCATATATAATGTACATTGTACATATGTTAACTATGCCATTTAATAAAAACAAATATGTATGTCAGTATATTATTTTAATAATTTATTTTTAATTTTTTTAAGATGAAGGAAAACAAAAAACTTACATATTTTATATGAAAAAAATCAAAAATTCAAAATATTCCCATTTTTACTCACATTTCAGTTTTTCAAAATGACAAACGCAACAAATGGCAACAGTATGATAACTGTGGCGCCAAATATAATAACGGGTTTTTGTAGAACACTTTAATACAAGCATATTTTACTATAGGAAGGGGGGGGGGGTCTATCTCCCCCCGTTTGGGTGGGAGGGGCAATTTCATGAAGAAAGTATTAAAAATGGAAAAAAATTATTAAAAAACAACGGTAATATCTACAATTTAGTATTATACCTTTTTTTAAAGCTAATACTCTGTCCTATTAGCCAGTTTTTGAATCAAGTGAAATCTATGCATAGTTTTTGAAAAACCGAGTTTCAAACTCAAAATTTGGGAAAAAAAAAAACATAAAAAAAAAGTTTAAAGTAAAATTTGTCAATGCTTTGAGATTTTATATTATTTTTTTTCTTACAATTCGTTGTTCTTATTAATTTCTAATCAAAAACTGAAAACTAGATGATTTTATGTCTTCTAGTTTTCGAGAAAATTGTAAATTACCAATTTCATGAAAAAAGTACTAAAAATGGAAATAAATTTTAAAAAATAACGGTAATACCTACAATTAAGTATTATACCTTTTTTTAAAACAAAACAAAAAATTGTTTAAAGTAAAATGTTTCAATGCTTTGAGATTTTATATTATTTTATATTTTTTTACAATTTGTTGCTCTTATTAATTCTAAATCAAAAACTGAAATAAATTTAATAAAATTTTGTTTTGCTTGAGTATTTACGTTGTTTTAATTTGATAGTAATAATACAAATTGACTCTATATCATACTCTCCCCGCATCCAGCTTTACGTCGTATATAAACAGTGAGGTATGTATTGGGGCATACTGCCCCCCTGCAACCCCTCCTGCATGGGCTCACTAGGGAATTTGGGTAGGTGCAAGGTTGGGTGTATGCAAAGTTTCTTTTGCAAACGAAAAATAAATTGAATTAAAATAGTAGTTTTGGTAATTTACAATTTTCTCGAAAACTAGACGACATAAAATCATCTAGTTTTCAGTTTTTGATTAGGAATTAATAAGAGCAACGAATTGTAAGAAGACAAAAATAATATAAAATCTGAAAGTATTGAAAAATTTTACTTTAAACAATTTTGTTTATGTTTTTTTTTCCCAAATTTTGAGTTTGAAACTCGTTTTTTCAAAAACGATGCATATATATTTCACTTGATTTAAAAACTGGCTAATAGAACAGAGTATTGGCTTTTAAAAAAGATATAATACTTAATTGTAGATATTATCTACCGTTATTTTTTAGTACATTTTTTCCATTTTTAGTACTTTCTTCATGAAATTGCCCCTCCCGCCCAAACGGGGGGAGATAGACCCCCCCTCCCATAATAAAAAATGCTTGTATTAATGTGTTCTACAAAGAACCGTTATCATTTCTTGGCACCACAGTTATCATACTCTCCTCCAACAAATTAATTGCGGATGTAAAAGTGACAATTTTGTATAGAGCTGATCGATTCACTCGTTTATGAAAATGGCACACTAAGTTACCGACGGGGAATGATTCCCTACGAAAGTATAGTAGAATACAAATTGTTTATTTTCGAACAATCATTCCCCCCGAACGTTTAGCAGAATAGGGCTGGTTTTAAAACGAGCTTATTAAAAAGTTATTACTTTTTTAGTTTTGAGTTTGGGATCAAGATTCTAAATGAACTCAAATAGATAGAATGGATCTTCAAAAGGGAGCTGCGTATAATACGCTTTGATGGTATCAGCATCTAAAACAAATGTAGCATGTATTTGCTCTTATGGCTGTGCAGGCCATAAATAATCTTACCAATAATCTGGCATAGAAAAAAAAAAATTAAACATAAGAATGAAGCCTGGAAAGTATCATGAACATTTCACTGAGCATGGAACTGTCAAGAAAACTTAAGGCCACCCAGCATTTTAAGTTTAAGCCAACTTAATGTTTTGTCATAACAAGAGCTTGTGGCGTTACGTTATCAATACAAGAGGCGAGATGAACTACAAATCTGTAGTTGGAGTTCAGCGTCCGTTATGCGTCTGGATAAAAGAATTGATATCATGGATCACAATTGTGCGGAAAAAAGTAAAGAAATTGAAGACTGCTGCGTTAAGTGCTTGACTTCATTTTGACTTTTTATTTAAGATTTCTTTTATCTGAAATTCTTTCTAATATTTTGTTGGTCAATCTAATAAAAACAACTTCAACAAATCAAATAAAATTTACTGCTATGAATTATCTTAAATATTTTAGAAATTATTGGTTTTTGCCCTTTCTCGGTTTCATGTTGAATTTTTTTAGACTCTGTTCGATTGTTAATTTTACAATTAAGTTTAAATAAATGGAATGGTTTAAAAATGAAAGAAATTTTCTTTTAAAAAAGTATATTTATTATATACAAAGTAACATTAATATTCTTTGATGAATTTAATAGGTATGAACGTGTTTTCGTTTCAAAATCAAAATCATTTTGGGACCATAAATCTTCACTCCTGTTTTTAGAAGAATGTTAAAAAAAAACAAAAAAGTGATTAGAGGAATATTATGTTGAAAGGATTTTCTCGCAACATACCTTGGGTAAGAAACTTCAAAGTTTAAAAACGCGCTAAATTAAATTTTAGACAACAACAACAAGAAGTCAACTTGTCAAGGACGCATTTCCTGGCCATAGTTTAATCTCATGTGCCAAATTTGCAGTGAAGAAGTACGGGTCCGAGATTTCTCTACTTTCGATTCATCAGCTACTTTCAATTTCGAGGAATCTTTCGGGAATGAAAAATCAACTGGCGATTTGGATAAGCAAACGATTAACTCCCTGCAGATAATGGATGATTACCCCGATTCTCACTCATCTACAAGTCCCTCGCAAACATCTCCATTATTTTTAAACCGTTGACAACAAAAAGTAGCACCAAAGGTCCGTAGGAAGACTGACATTGCTAGAAAGGAAGTCATGGACTTGGAGAGGAAGAAGATGCAATGCTTGAACTCGTGGCATTGAAAGAAAAAGAAATGAAGCTCCTAGAAAACTTGGATTTGGTGTTAAAGAACCTAAAACAAAAGGAAATCGAAGTTAATACAAGAAAATTAATAGATATTTAAAGAAGAATCAAAAGCAAATAGAAAAAACAATACGTATGTACATACATATGTATTTTTTCAATTGTTGTATTTTTTTAATATTCGCACCTACTTTCTTTAATTTGACGCTTTCTGAAAGAACTTAAAGTCTGATTTTCATCTTAACTATATTTTTAGTTTTATTCTTATTATTAAATTATACGTTTATTACGTTTTTTTCTTTATTAGTTTTACTTTTAAATGTGATCTTTGGGAAGAACAATTTTTTGAACCACTATAAAACACAGAATTTGAATTTGGTTTAATAAAAAATTAGTCTAAAAATAATAATAAAAGAATGGGTTCGCTTTTTGTTCCCAAGATGACTTCGCTCTATAATTGTGTTGGTTTCGGCTCTTGAAATTTGTTCATCCAAAAATTCTTCGGTATTGCCATTTTCATTCAACAAATGAACATGGTTGTGTAAGACAACGCTGACTACTACAATTTGTACAGCCGTTTCAGGATGCAAAGCTTCAACGTATTTCAGTCTTCTGAACCTTCCTTTTAAAAGGCCGAATACTCTAAGTACCCCATAACCCCCCACCCTCCAACGAACATCTATGGTGACGCCGCCGCCGCACGTAAGAGGCACAGTCTCAGTATAAGCTACCGAGAGGGCAGATTTATTATTGTGTACTGTTACCGATGTATAGGTGCAGAAACTTTGGGTGATGGGGAACGTTGGAAGTAAAGCTCAATGTTGGGTCGAAGCGATTTTAAATTTAATAACGTTACAATATACATATTATGACTTTTATCGATCAGCATAATATGTGAAGTTTAAATATTTTGTATACAAATTCAATAAGAGAAAATAATGAAATTTTTGGAAATTTTAGGAGAAGTATTTAGTTTTGTAGTTCCAAAAATAGGGGGATAAGAACCTTGGGAAATAATAGATCTTAATATAAGATACTAGTGTACTTAAACCCTAATATTATTTTTTCATTACACATATGTATATACTTATGTAACTTACCGTTCTAATATCCCAATTGTGTATTACTTTAAAGTATGTTGGGGCCTGTGTCATCAAAGTAAATAACCCCCAAATTCCTCCCCATTGTGCAATTACATTCATCCAAACTGATCGAGAAGTAACTATTTCTCTCCATGGTGTATAATTTTGTTTTGATGTTTGAACCGAAGCACCGAGAGATTTTTGAATATAAGAAAGTTCTGATTCCTCAATTCGCGGATGTGAAGCTGGTGTATCGTAAACAAGTAAAAGCCATCCCAACCACCAAAATGTCCCAACGGTACCACAAATATAGTAGACCCATTCCCACGAGGTCCAAGAGATAATAAAGCCAAAGAGTGGATAGAAAATTGCAATACCGACGGAACCTCCAAGATAGGCTGTAACGAACTTACTTCGTTCATTAGGTGGAATCCATTGAGCAGTTAAGACATGCATGGCTGGCCACGAGAGACCCTGTAACAAAATGAACGTAATAAAAAATAATGTTTTTAATATCTTTTAAATAATAAACTGCTTCACTTAAAATATAAAATACTGTAATAATGTAATAGAACACTACCACACCAATCACCGTTATAATGTAGGCATTGTATATTGGGTCATTGCTCTCTTTTCTTTCATTTTCGTAGTTATTATCTATAAAAATCCTTAAGAAGTAGGCAGCATCAATATTTTATAAAAAAGTTTATTTTAATGAGGAATAATTTTGCTTAATTATTTCAAGCACAGTGTAAAAAGTTAAAAGGTTTAAAGAAAGAGTTTAAACAAACGGATCATTTTTTTTCATCAATTTAAAAAAGCGTTAGATTGTTAGATTCGAAGTTTCTTCCTTGGTCAGAATGGAGTTCTATAGGTATGCGGAATCTGCTTACCCAGATGAAGACAATCTGGTCCACGACAGTTTTGGTTTCTTCGTTCGGGATGGCAAATGCTTCAGGCCACTTGCTGAAGTAACTCATGACTACAAGAATATATCGGTTTTCGATGTTTGTTTCAGGAAAAGGGCCTGCGACATGTACTGCAATCTTTTCGAAAGGTGTGCTCACCTTTTACTGCTTCATTTTACTATGCTAGCAGCACAAGTATCACATTTTCGGCACCCTTTCTCGAAGTCATCTCTTGCTACATCTCATGTAGCGGTAGCCAGTAGAACCATTGTTGTATCTTTTCCTACGTCTTATTGACTCCCAAATGGCCTCCAGAAGCTCCATCATGCATCTCTCGTAGAACGTCATTAACCTTCGACCGAGGTACAATTAGCTGAATCGCAAAGGATTTACCGTTTGCGGCCTCCCACTTATGCCTAAGTACTCCTTCTTGCACATGATGCGAGTCCAATTGTGCCCAATATGCTTCGATTGCCGGGCTTCTGCTTGAGATGTCACTCCATTCCGGCTTTTCTTGGTGTTCCTTCCATGCAATAATGGGTTCGATATCGGGATCTTCCAGTTGGGCAGTTCTTAATTCTTCATTGATCCAACCCTAAATAGGATCCGATCTCGTTTGTTGGACGGAAACTGTCTCCTTTTTCTTCTTGACGCGTGCAATGCTTGCAGTCTTGTTTGCACGGTCTTCGAGATAATGCGTCTGCGTTTGAATGCAGCTATCCTCTTGGTTTTGAATCTGGTAGTCATATGTCTGTAGTCTCTCGATCCATCTTGCAACTTGACCTTCTGGATTCTTAAAGTTGAAAAGCCAATTAAGTGCTCCATGGTCTGTTCGAAGAAGGAATTTCTGTCCATAGATGTACTTATGTACCATATCAGAGCTAGAAGTTCTCTTCTGGTCACACAGTAATTCCGCTCTGTCTTCGAAAGTACCCTGCTGTAGTAGGCGACAACTTTCTTTTCTCCGTCTTATGTATTATGTGGCCAGACCAAGAAAAATCAGGAGTTGATGTTTGTCATGAGGTGTTTGCAAATTTTTGACGGTGTCAACTTTCTCCGGATCAGTCTTTACTCCTTGAGATGAGATGATATGTCCCAAATATTTAACTTCAGTCTTGAAAAGTGCACATTCATCTCGATTTAACTTTAGATGTGCTTCTCGAAGCCGCTGGAATATAGCTTTAAGGTTTGCACAATGTTCGTCAAATTTTTTTCCATACACAATGACATCGTCCAAAGAGACTAGGCAAGGTTTCCAGGTAAGACCATGTAGAACGCACTCCACCAAACGCTCGTATGTTGCTGGAGCGTTACATAGACCGAACGGCATCACTTTGAACTGCCACAGACCATTTCCTGTGATGAAAGCTGTTTTTTTCCCGATCTTCTGGATGGATTTCTACCTGCCAGTAGCCGCTCTTCAAATCCAAAGTTGAAAACCATTGGGCTTCTTCTATTGCGTCTAAATCATCGCTGATTCTAGGCAGAGGATAGCTTTCTTTCTTTGTCACATCGTTTAGTCCATACAAAATCTAGTGCTTTCATACTTCTTTTTGACAAGAACCACTGGTGATTCCCAAGGGCTTTTGGAATTTTCGATTTGCTCATCTTTCTTCATTGTGGATATCATTTCTTCCACTTCAGCTTGTTTGGGAAAAGGAAGACGTCTTGCTGGTTGTCGAATCGGTCTAGCGTCTCCTGTGTCGATTGGATGCTGCGAAGTTGTGTTCGGAATTCACAGACTTCTGTGTGTCTACTTCGGTGTCGATTCCAATTACGTATTCGTCAAATATATCTGCGTTTGTCAATGATTTCGACGCTGCTAAGCTGGTAGCATCAAGAACACCTCTGGAAGGCTCAACGGAAATCAGCCGAAAAAAGTTGGTTCGTTCGTAATCCTCCCGTTCCGACAAATAATGTTAGCCCATTTTTGAGGACGGAAAATGCTGGTACCAGTTCTGGTTCGCAACACCAGCCTATGCATGCATTTGTCGAAGGACCCAGCATGCCTCCAGAGGTCACGGGTCAATATGAGTATTTTCTAATCCCCGTACCACGGACAGCCGCCACTCAGAAGGAACTCTTTACGGTTTCGCACCAGGCCATGCAAATCGCAGCTACGCACGAGGCCCCGACTAGTTCAAGGCCAACTGACGAGCCAAAGAACTTCGCTGACCAACTCGGAGGGAAAGGTAACACTCAGAAGCCTTTCGACAACTTTGAAGGCTTTCGAGTTTCGACTTCGAGGCGAACGTCATCAGCGACAGTTAACAATTTATCGTCCGTGGGGTCCCGTCCAAGTTTTCATGAATCGAAGTGGAACAAGGGCTACACTTAGGTTCGGGGTTTTCCGGAAGACGTTATTAATCCCGAAATAAGAACATTTCACGTTTCTTGAATTCATTATTTTTACTTTACATTTTTCTTTTTAATTGTTTGTTTTAGTTAAAATGTATGAATTAATTATATTTGGTTTACCTTTAATAAATATTAAAAAAAAAACAAAAAAAATATACATTAAAATGAAAAAAAATATATAAAATGTATCTATTAAAAACAAAATAATAATAACAAAGGAAAAATTTTAAGTTTAAGTTTATTTTTTTGAATTAATTAATTTTTTGAAAAAAAAAAAACAAGCGTTACACTTCCGCTCGCACCTACCAAAACCAGCCTACTACTTATCTACCGACCTCCGCCGGCCAAACTGCCATAAGCACATCATAAACCAACTACCAACACCCTACACAACATCCCACCAATGTATATATCAGCCACCCACCACTAACATAACAAGAGGATGTGAGAGATTAATATGCTTATGGACTAGTAAATTTTCCAAATCTCGAATTAGAAGATTAGAGAGTAAGCTTCCGGCTGTGTACGGATTGTAGCATCTGGTATAGCCTTAGGTTCCTTTTTGAATACACTCGGGTTTCAATAAAGTTAAACCTTTTTGTCTTAAAACTTTCCTTTCGCCTATTTTGTTATTCCCTTGGACTAGCCTTGGGCCGGAATTAGATTCCTACCATTCCTCCCCTCTTACTTATAAGCAGCGGGCACACTTGGTATTCCCTTGGACTATCGTTGGGCCGGAATTAGATTCCTACCATTCCTGCCCTCTTACTTATAAGCAGCGGGATCGTTTGTTACTCCCTTGGACTACCCATGGGCTCGAATCAGATTCCTACCGATTTTCCCTGGTTCGCTTCCTCTAAGTGAATCTCGTGGGCTGAGCTACCCCTGTAGCTCGAATTAAATAGCTTTGGTTATATGAATTAAGATGTTATTTAGACTAAGTTTGAATGAATTTGTAAGATTGTAAGACCACTTGCTTTTTTGAAATAAAAATACATAAACCTGGTAAACGATTAGAGTTGTGCTTTCCCTCATAACCCGAGTTTTACTTGCTTTCTCCGGGAACACCCTGGACACGAAGAGCTCCTCAGCTATAAAAGAAAAAAGCATCACAACTGATAGTATAAATCTAGGCTCAGAATATTTTTTCAACAGATGCATTTACCATCAAGTACCTATTCTAAAACAAATGATATACAAAAAAATACAATTTTGGAAGCCCGTTTTTGGGATTTAAAAAAAAAAGTTTTGAAGGCTTTATCTTTAAAAATACAAGCACTACAACTTTAATTTTTTGGAACAATGGTTACTATACTTTTTGAAACCCGAAAAAGGGGGTCTAGATTTTTTTTTTGAATTTTGATCATAATTTTTGAAATTCTTAACATACAGATGTAAATAGCATCCCCATAGAAGAAAAAGTCCCAATTTTTTTTTACACCAGGCAGATGACCAACAGGCAAGAAAGCTCTTTGCCTGTTGATAGTAAAGTTCTCTAGGTAGAGATTTTTTTTAGTGGTGGAGGATATTTTTTTAATGACGAAAAAATGTCTTCTTTTTTTCGGTTGCTTAAGGTTTCTTATGAATAATGATTATGAATGAGCTTATTTTGTTCTAGATTCGTTAGATCGGATATATTTTTATATTTTGTATTTGTGTTATTTGTAATTTTGAATTATTTTAATAGGGTTATTCGCGCAAGATACGACATAAAACCAAGAACTTTTTTAAGTAGTTTGAGACCAGATAGGAAAAAATCTTATGGGATGGAGGTTTTATTTTCACTGGTTTAAGAGGAAGGGGCAATTTACTAAGATTTTTTTTTATTGTTAAAAAATAACGGCCGAATCTTCAAGAACATGTTTTCTTTAAGTAGGAATTTGTTTTAGTAAATTTCAAATCAAGTTTTTTAACATAGATACAGGTCAATCGAAGTACGTCATTGATAGATATATAGGATATGCAACATGCGCAATATTATATACAGGGTGGGCCAAATTCAAGTTTCTTTGTAAAAATGCAATAAAATTAACAAAATTAATTTTTTTCCATATATTATGGAAAAAATATTGTATCTGTATTCAAAAAACACGAAAGTGTTTTCAGCGATGACAAATTTCTACCAGCGTCTGTCACTGACATTTCGATCGAAAATGGCACAAATATAGCCAAAAAATCCCTTCGCGTGGCAGTCACCTTGAAGTGGTGCGAAGGCTTAAGTTTCAAAGATTCATCTGACCTGCTGTTTTAGGGCAACCTGATTCGGTAATAATTTTTAGGAGTTACGAACCAAGAACTGCCCCCTAATCCAGGGTGTTACGTGGACCGTGCCTATTGGATGGTTTGCAGCCAGGGGGTATACCGGCTGTATTCTAACGATACCTCTTTGAAAACAGGTCGAATCAAAGAGTAATAAAGACCTTACCATATCATGCGGAGCTCTGGTATGGCGGACCATCCCTTCTCTAGCTACTCGTCGGACCAAATATGCCAAAACAACAAAAAATAAAAAACAACAATAACCACACAAAATTTAACACTCCGCGGGATGTTACCGCAAGTAAATATGCGGATCGCTTGGAGAGAGACTTCCGAGGGGATGATCCGAGACCGAGATGTAGCCAATTCCTTAAGAGGATGCCTCCAAGGAACATACAAAACAGGGCAGATAAAGGAGCATCGTCCACTTGTCAGGGGAGATTACCTTCCGGGCAAGGGGAAGTTCTTTCCCAGAATACATCGACTACTAGTCAGGGGAGAATACCTCCCAGGCAAGAGGAAGATATACAAAGGGTCAAAGAAGGAACCAGTGATGGGAAAACGCCACCATCGTGCCGTACTTCTCAACCACCCAAAAGACCACCAAATAGCCGCAATAGAAGAATTGCCACACTCCCAAAGCTGGGCGAACCGGGTGGGCTAGATGACCCGTGCAGAAAGGGGTTAAGTGATATGGGGATGACCCCGCAAGAAGCAAGGAAAAAGGTGGACGAAAGGAAGGCGTTACCAAGCAAAGGTCCGTTGCAAAGCCAAGAAGTGGGTAGAAGGAAAAGCCACCACATCACTCCTCCCCTTAGGCAAGAGGCGAAACGACCTAAGGCAACAGCCCCAGCAGCAGCGGGAATAAGCAGCGCAGATGCGAAAGCTGGCGTACATAGACCGCTATCCTACGCCAATTCAACCAAAAGCATTCGTATTGCGGTCTTGCCTAAAGAATACCCTCATAAGACCTTAAGTGCAGACGAGCTCACAGTACTCGAAGAGGCAATTATTCGAGGAAGTTTCCAAGGGAAGGGAAATTAAACCAAAGTTTAATGGGCTCCACTTCAGAACCGGTCTGTTGGTGGTTGATTGTGCTGATCAGCAAACGGCAGATTGGCTCAAGAATAGGGCAGCTAAACTGAGCACTTGGAAGGGCATTGAACTAGTCGCATGCTTGGGAGATAACATTCCCAAGCTGCATACTATTACAGGACAACAAATCCCTAGCCCTGATTCAGGCCCAGAACGAAGGATTGACTGTCCAAGCCTGGAAGATCCTGAAAAGCAAAGCCGAGGGCAAAGGTCAATTGGTAATGGTCAACATTGACGCCCGGTCAGCAGAAGCAATAATGAAGGCAGACCACGAACTTCATTATAAATTCAGGAAGATACAATTTCAGGCTTAAGGAAGCACGCGGCGACGAAAACTCCAAAACCTACCACCCAAACCTCCTCCAGCATCCTACCTATACATACGACCACATCCCCTTCCTCATTCACCACTCTATCCACTACCATTCCCCCACCTGTCATCCCAATCATAAACATCCTACCACCTCCTGCACCCAAAACCCAATCAACAATCCCTTCCTTTGTAATCCCCCCCCTACTTTCCTCTCACACCGCTGCATCTAAAGTAAGCCAGGGGGGTACACTGGCAACCGAAGAGATAGGCCGAATAGGAGAAGAGATGGAGGGCATAGACCTCTCTCCAAACGTAAACAGCGAAGCGCTTCCCACCGAAGAGGAGGAAGATTATCTGCTTGCAGATGAGGGGGCATTTGCCAGCATCCTTTAAAAAAGGATGACTGGACGCGCGATCAGCACCAGGCTAGCCCAGGTGAACATTCATCATGCTAAGGCGGCTTCAGCTGTCCTAGCACAAAAATTCACTGCTGATAACCTGAGACTAGCACTGATCCAAGAACCCTGGATATACGGGGGCCAAGTAAGGGGCCTAACAAGTAAGGACTCTAATTTAATATGGGATACGAGACACGACTCGCCCAGAGCATGCATAAAGATAAGAAATAACATTAATTTTATATATCTTTCAGAATTTATGACGCGGGACCTGGTGCCAATACAGGCTCATATCTACATCGAGGGCAGTCCCCAGACGATGGTAATTGCAGCTGCTTACTTCCCTGGTTCCCTGGTGATGAGGCCAACATACCACCAGTGGAAGTACAGAAACTCATAGAATACTGCAACAACAAAAGACTACCGTTTATGGTTGGGTGTGATGCAAACGCCCACCATACAACATGGAGTAGTACCGATATAAACCAAAGGGGTGAGTACCTTTTAGACTATATTATCGAAAAAAAATCTAGATGTATTTAATGTAGAGAACACCCCTACCTTTGTTACTAGATCTAGATTATAAGTTTTAGACTTATCGTTCGGCACTCAGAACCTAAGTCAATTAATAAGGAACTGGAGAGTCTCCAACGAACCCTCAATGTCTGATCATAGAATTATAGTGGTGGAACAACAATCTGTCTAAACTTAGATCCAAGGTTAGGAAACTCTTTAATGAGGTAAAAAGAACTGGAGAGTGGCAAAACTACTCTTCAGAATTAACTAAATATAACAGGGAAATAAGGAAAGCTAAGGGGAATAGTTTTGTTAATTTCTGCGAGGGTATTTTATCTACCCCTGCAGCAGCAAGACTGCACAAGGCTCTGACGAAAGAGAAGGCATTAACATCGTTAGCACTTCGTAAACCCGATGGTAGCTTCACAGAAAATGAGGAACAAAAGTCTACCCTTTTACTAAACACTCACTTTCCGGGCAGTTTACCTACTACAGATAATACAATAGAGAGAACACCTATCAAACCAAACCGGGAAAGCTGGAAGATAGCCTCAACTATCTGTTCAGGTAGCAGAATAGATTGGGCAATAAACGCCTTTCAACCTTTTAAGTCACCGGGTGTAGATGGTATTTTTCTGCACTCCTGCAAAAAGGGAAAGAGGAAATAATGCCCCATCTCATTAGCATACTTTGAAGTAGTGTTGCACTTGGGCATACACCAAGTCTATGGAGAAGAGCTATAGTTATTTTTATTCCCAAAAATGGAAAAAAAGACACGACACATCCCAAGTCATTATGGCCAATAAGTCTAACATCCTTTTGACTGAAGACTTTGGAAAAGATAATTGATAACTTTATTAGATCAGAAGTTTTAATAAACATGCCTCCAAACCACCGCCAGCATGCTTACAAAGCAGGAAGATCTACAGAAACTGCCCTGTTTGAACTTACGAACTCCTTACAAATTGCGTTAGACTCCAAAGAAACGGCTTTATGTGCCTTCTTAGATATTGAGGGGGCATTTGACAACACCTCTCATGATGCTGTAAACAAAGAGCTTATAAGGAAGTTTGTACCCATCCCTATAATCAGATGGATAAGTGAAATGCTAGGCACAAGAACGGCGGAAGTACACGCAGGACAAAGTGTCCAGCAGGTTATCGCAACAAGAGGCTGCCCTAAGGGAGGTGTTTTATCACCCCTGCTGTGGAGTCTTGTAGTGGATGAACTACTAGAAAGTCTCACTTCTCAAGGCATAAGATGTATCGGCTTTGCTGATGACATCGTCATTACAGCCTTGGGTAAGTTCAAAGAAACTCTTTGCGAAATAATCCAAAGAAGATTGATAATAACAAGGAAATGGTGTCTATCAGTAGGACTAAATATTAACCCTACCAAGACAATAATAGTACCATTTACCAAGGAAAGGCTTCTGCCACGCATGAAACCAATTCGGTTAGCTGGCGAAGTAATCGACATCCAGAGGAATTACACTAGATAGTAAACTACTCTAGAACAAACATGTCGAGTTAACTGTCGGAAAAGCCACAATGGACTTCATGATATGCAATACGATTGCAGGTAAATCATGGGACTGTAAACCACATATATTAAGGTGGATGTACACCATAATGGTAAGACCCATCCTTACCTATGGTGCGATCGCATGGCACAAAAGAACTGAACTAAATACAACTAGAAAATGACTAGAAAAAGTTCAAAGGCTCGCATGTTTATGAATTACTGGAGCATGCCCTACAGCAACTAAGGGAGCCTTCATGAGATTCGCCAAGGAGGGAACTGGGACAGGTAAATGCATTGGTCTGAGAGAGAGAAACTCGATCTGCATGTCCACAGTAACGAACCTCCTTGACATCCCAAGAGATGGTATGATTAAAAAATATAACTTTGTGAAAACTTCCAAACGGAGTTAAGTAACAAGAAAGAATGGTTAGGCGAATCAGTGAACTACACTCTTAAAGAAAACACCATCAAGTGGTACACTGATGGATCGAGAACAACAGAGGGCACTGGGGCAGGTATCTTTGGGCCTAGAACCAAACTCTCCCTGACGATGGGTCAGTCCACCAGCATTTTCCAGGCGGAAGTTAACGCCATTGGTAAATGTGCAGAACAAAATCTCGAAAGGAAATACCGAAATCAAAACATTGCCATCATGTCAGACAGCCAAGCCGCACTCAAAGTGCTTAATTCATAAACTATCAGTTCTAAACTGGTATGGGAGTGTGTTGGCAGATTAAACGAACTAGGCAAGAATAAAAATGTATCACTTCATTGGGTACCAGGCCACGTTGGTGTCCAGGGTAATGAATTGGCAGACTCCCTAGCAAAAATAGGAGCAACAAGACCCTTAACGGGTCCAGAGCCCTATTGTGGAACAGGAGAAAACGTGATTAAAAATAGAATTAAAACAATACAATTTGGAATGAACTCCCCAAGCTGAGACAGGCAAAACTGTTACTTGGGAATTATAACCAAGAACGTTTTACATACTGTATCAGCTTAAGTAGGAACAATTTAAAAATAATAACGAGTCTCCTCACTGGCCATTGCAAACTTAAAAGACACCTAAGCATTCCTGGCTTGTGGAGCAATGCCATCTGCAGATTCTGCAATACCCATGAGGAGACACCAGACCACATCGTAGGTAGTTGTGAAGCACTTGTGCATCAAAGACATAGATATCTGGGCCGTTACCAGATAGAACAAAGCGAATTACCCTCTCTTAAAATACTCCAAATACTAAAGTTCCTCAAAGTGACTAATTTGGAGGTAGAGCTGTGAATGAGCACTCTCACCTAGCTCTAAAAGGGGGGCACAATAGATCTCAAGGGCGCAGTGCAATTAATACCCCCAAATATTTATTCATAGCCAAAAAAAGTACCACCTACAAGGGAAAATAAGAGGCCTGAACTAGCAAATACAAACTGAACACCAATAACACCAGAACAAGTGCAGCCGTAGCCAAAAGCATTGAAAAGGGGTCCAACAAGAAGGGGCCGAAGGAAAAAGTGTTCTTCAATTTTGACCAGCACTCCAGAAAGAGATACGTCCGAAGTGGGGCTCAAGGGTGAACTGATGGCATTCCCAGCGGTGCGAGTATTACGGTGGAATTGTTTTAGGGGAGGAATGCATCTGGCTATTTCACTAGAAAATTATTTACTGAAGTAATGATAGAATAGTGATAGACAGGAAACATTGCGGTGTTCGAGAGAAGAAAATGTTTCCGTTATAGCTCTATCACCTATTATTTTCAACGCTTTATTTTGGATTCTATCCAAAAGACTTATATGCGTGATTGGAGCACCTGTCCAGATATGAGAGTTGTACTCAAGTTTTGGACGGATGAAGGCTTTATAAATTACAGCCAAAGCAGAAGGTGAAAAAAATTACTTGCATCGCCGAAGAAAACTTAAACACATACCAGTGTTGTGTGTGTAAGCAGCATTGAGTTTTGGCAGCATTAAATTCTACGCGGTTTTTGATTCACCATTGGACAATGCTTTCAAGATCAGAATTTAATGAGGTTATCATACGTTGCCGTTCTATTTCTGCATCCGAAGAACAGGGATAAAAATCTGCGAACGAATATGAAAAGCTGAGTGTACTATTGTCAGCAAAACAATTTAAAGGATTAGAAGTTTCAGACCTTTTGTCATCATTGATGAAAATAAGGAAGAGTGTCAGAGACAAAACGGAGCCCTGGGGCACACCAGCATTTATTTTATAGATATCAGAATTGAAACCATCCAATACAACTTGTATTGAGCGGTCTGAAAAGTAATTTCTAATCCAACGAAGAAGAGATTTATCGATACCAAATGCACGCATTTTCGATAAGAGAGCTTGATACCAAACTCTATCAAACGCTTTTGAAATATCAAGTGCAACAATCTTACTTTCTCCAAAACTATGTAAGGATTTGTGCCACTGTTCAGTTAGATCACCAGTGGACCTTTTGCTACGACAGCCGTACTGCCGGTCATTAAGAAGCTTTCGTTCTTCGAGATATTTCTTAAGCTGGTGATTAATCAGTGTTCCATGACCGTGTAAAGAATGGACGTAAGAGCAATTGGACGATAGTTAGAGGGGGAAGAATATTCGCTTTTTTTGGGGACGAGTTGGATAAATACAGTTTTCCATCCACTTGGATAAAGACTAGTAGAATAGGAGATGTGGACAACCTTAGCATGGAAGAACACCTCTTCAGAACAATGGGTGAGCTAGTATCTGGACCAGCGAATTTGTGTATTTCGAGATCATTTAGGACTGTATATATAACTTGATTTTTGACCAAAAAATAAAAAGTGTCATGCTTACTTTATATAAAGTTAGCATGACACTTTGTGGGAGAACCAAAAAAACGGCAATTGCTTTGATTTCACGGCATATTTACGGCAATTTCTGGGTTAGTCAAAAGTTTCGTTTTCGAAAGTTCTCATGCTAACTTTACACGGCTTGATAGAAAGATGTAGGTAAGGCGGAGATGAAGGAAAATCAATATGGGAAAAATTAGGGAAATAATGGTCGACAAAAATAAAATAAAATAAAATAAAATAAAATAAAATAAAATAAAATAAAATAAAATAAAATAAAATAAAATAAAATAAAATAAAATAAAATAAAATAAAATAAAATAAAATAAAATAAAATAAAATAAAATAAAATAAAATAAAATAAAATAAAATAAAATAAAATAAAATAAAATAAAATAAAATAAAATAAAATAAAATAAAATAAAATAAAATAAAATAAAATAAAATAAAATAAAATAAAATAAAATAAAATAAAATAAAATAAAATAAAATAAAATAAAATAAAATAAAATAAAATAAAATAAAATAAAATAAAATAAAATAAAATAAAATAAAATAAAATAAAATAAAATAAAATAAAATAAAATAAAATAAAATAAAATAAAATAAAATAAAATAAAATAAAATAAAATAAAATAAAATAAAATAAAATAAAATAAAATAAAATAAAATAAAATAAAATAAAATAAAATAAAATAAAATAAAATAAAATAAAATAAAATAAAATAAAATAAAATAAAATAAAATAAAATAAAATAAAATAAAATAAAATAAAATAAAATAAAATAAAATAAAATAAAATAAAATAAAATAAAATAAAATAAAATAAAATAAAATAAAATAAAATAAAATAAAATAAAATAAAATAAAATAAAATAAAATAAAATAAAATAAAATAAAATAAAATAAAATAAAATAAAATAAAATAAAATAAAATAAAATAAAATAAAATAAAATAAAATAAAATAAAATAAAATAAAATAAAATAAAATAAAATAAAAAATAAAATAAAATAAAATAAAATAAAAAAAATGAACAAAATATATTAAGTAAGTTTAATGAACCAAAAACTGAACCATATTCCACAATTTGTTTGATGGATAGACACATACAAAGCAATGATAACTTTGTAGTTACTTACACATATTAATCCTTGTAATACTCTCCACCAAATAAGTGCTCTGTAGTCCCAGTAGGAAAGTATTGGTATAAAGAAACACATCCAGCATCCTGTTGCATTAGATAAACCAAATACTAGTTTAGTGCCGAATTTTTTCGCGAGTATGCCACCTGGTATTTGCGTAACCCAGTGGGCCCAAAAAAAAGCTCCAAGAACGAGACCTTGTTGATACTCATTCCACTGAAATCCTTTTTCACTATATTCGATCTGAAATTTGAAATTGTTTAATTAAGTGGTCGTAATAAGAATAAGTTATGAAAATAATCTTCGGTACCAATATGTGATAAGAAAAGTTTTGTTATTTTATGTTGCGTTTTATTTCTGTTTTTAAATATTGAAAAGTGCTACGTAATTTAAAATTGGTTGTTAGTATGTAAAGAAAAAACATTGATTTGACTTTCTTGCTTCCTACATAATAAACATTTTTTATAAATGTGAAATTATAAGGATTTCATATTATTAGGTTTTTATTGATTATTCCCTAGGTAGTATCTAATGATACACATTTATGAGGGAAAATCATATAAGGCCTTATGTAAAATTAGCTCAGAACTTGGTTAAAGTTTCACCTATAGTGACTATTGTAGGCAACATACCCTAGTAGTTAGTACTAAGGTAAAATATCCTTATATTTTTTTTTTCAATACAATTATAATTTTTTGGTATTAAATAATTGTCAAAGTATTAATAACATTTATTAAAAAATATTACCTCCGTTTTTTTAAGGCATATTGCCGAGGACGTCAGAAATGTAAAGGAATGCATTAATTTGAGAATACAGAAATTAGAGTCGCAGTTAATGAACTTAGCAAATCCAAATACAAGTTAATTTACTATGACTGGGAGGTTAAACTCTAAAATTAACAGACAATACTTATATAAAATAAATACTAAATATTCAGTAACTTATTTTTGCAGTGTAAAACCGAACAACAACTTATTAGATTGAGGAAATAGAATATAGTGAAAATTAATTACAAATATTTTCAGTAAACAACAATATAGTCCAGTAACTTTGTCGTCTCATAGGAGGAAGACCTTGCATCAGATCCGGTAGTTCTGGTTTTTTGCTGAGTTCTTTATGATGTTGGCCTTATGTAGAAACAAAGTTTTCGACCTTCAGCGCCGGACGCATCATGGTCAAATATCGAAAAAACAGCTAAATTTTCGTATTTTTTACGAATTTTACCTTAAAGGACTTTATCGATTTCAAACTGACTAAATTTTCTTTAATATAAACTATGAACCGTGTCTGTAGACCCAACAGATTCCAAAATACAGCTTCTCAAAATTGTGGGGTGGGAAGAAGAAAGATAGTCACTAGTCAGGGTCATGCCGGTCATGCCGTTAAGAGAGCGATAAATTCCATCGTTATTCTGATTTCATGCGTATTCTCAATGGACGTAAATGCGAGTTCAAAGTTGACTCCGGTTCTAATTTTAAAATTATTTCTGATTTATGTTTTGATAGATTATGGCCACAATATAAACCAAAAATATCAAACGTTGGGGGTTTATACAGGACCAACAGGGCCGTAGCGTCCTTTGAGCAACCGGGACAATGCCCCGGGGCTCCAACGGAGATCTTATTATGTATCTTTCTAATCAGTTTTAATCTTGTAAAGTTAGCTTCGTTCAGCTCAATCTTACTTTTTAAGTTATTGCAACTCAACTTCAACTGACGAAATAAATCTAACCCTTCGCTAGTCCAACTCTATTTTTAGATCCTACATACAATATAATAAACTGAGCATGTAGAAAATTCAATTAAAGATGTATTGCACCGCTTTGAACTGTGCCCACTCATATTCATTATATTCAAATAGTTATTGGTGTTTTCGTTTTGTGTCCATTTGACGCATTAAATGTTAATTTTTTGTGTTAGATTTTAGTTTTCTTCACCCGTGTTTTTAACTGTCAGAAATAATCAGCCCTACCACACATATAAAATTTGATTCCAGATTCCAGTGGAAAGATTCTAGTCACACAGTACAGACACCAAACTCTTGGAATTCAATGCATCTCCAACTGTCTGTGTTGTGCCTAGTATTCGGCTCGTGTTTTTGTTAACGATTTCCAGCAAATAAATTTTTAATTCATGAGCGTGAACCATCTGATGTTTTTTTTTTCTATAAATATACCAATTTATAAGGATAAATATTTCAAGTCGCAAAAATGAAACCAGTTTACCCGAGTGGTGTCCAGAAGAGGGAGGAAAAAAAACTTAATCAAAAGATTTGATCAAAAACTGCTTGCGAAGCACAATGGAGCAGAAAAGACTTAGCAATTTATCATTGATATCTATTGAAATCGAAGAGCACGGCAAATAGATTTAAGTAAAGATGAGTTCGCTTCTGTGAAGGCGAAAAAAAAATATTTTGATAAGCTTTTATTTTCGTAAGTAGATATAATTTTGTCAGCTTAACAAATACAAACATTTAAATTTTTTTTTTTGAAATTCATTTAACCAATATTCTTAGGAAGTAATTGAAAAATAGGGCCCCAAATTTGATCTTGTCCCGGAGCCCCACCAGCTGTAGCTACGGCTCTAAGAACCAACCATATATCTTTCCATAAACCCAGAAGTTTCTCATTAACCAGCGATACGATCAAAGGTAGAAGCGGAGGTAGACCGCATGGTGTCACAGGGTATTCTCGCATGTCAGGGTTGTTACGTGGCATTGATCGTGTTGTGTGTTACTTGGATGATGTTGTTGTTGGGAACAATTCTGAAAGCTTAGCTACAAAACTTCGAAAAGTTTTCGATCGAATACGAACAGCTGGTCTTAAACTGCGAAAATTCCGTCAATTAATTTCTTGGGATTTCGCATAGATGCAGAAGGAATACCTACATGCCTTAAAAGAAAAAAATACTTGCGATAGAAAATATACCTTCGCCAGGTATACAACAGGTTATGGGCCCAGTCACCATAATATAAAGATTGATTAATTTTATTTTATAAAAAGGAAAATTGTAATCAACCAAATGGATATGAAGCTTAGTCTAGAAAGGTTAGCCGAGTCTGTGGAAGGGAATGGAAAGACGAACTATGTATCCTGGAGATTCAAAATGAATTTGTAGTTGCGATTGAAGGATATTTTGAAAATTGCTACTGATGAAACACCAATGCCGAATGAAGCTGTTGCAAAATCAATTTGGATTAAAAAATATATAGAGGCACGAATAATCATTGGACTGAATGTCGAAGATAAAATTGCACTTAAAATTACAACATGCAATTCTGCTTCACAAATGATTGGAAGATTAGAACAACTTAATGGTCAGAAAAATCAGAAATCTACAACAGCATTACAACAACAATTCTTCAGCTATAAATATGATGAATCCACGTCGGTTGCAGAAAATTGTCTTCAAATAGATGTTCTCTCACAGGAACTACGAGCAAATGGTGAAGAAGTTAAAGATAGTTTAATAATGTCAAGAATTATGAATTCACTGCCAGCAAAGTTTGACTATTTCTATGCTGCTTGGGAATCAGTTGCAGAAGTGGAGAAATCTCTTTAAAAATTACGCGATCGTCTTCAACAAGAAGAAATTAAATTGCAAGGTCGTGATTCATAATCTTTTAGTATTGCTCTTATTGGAAAGCAAAACAGATACAAGAAAGATCACCAAAGAAGGAATCATGTCTCAGGAAAGAAGTCAGCTAATTACGGTCATAATTCACAAACACAATCAGGTCAATTTGAAAAGAAATGTTTTAAATGTGGTGATTTTGGACATATGAAGCGTGATTGCACGAACAGACCATGTTCTGAATATTTAGAATATTGCAAGAAAAATTTCAACTGCAACTATTGTCAAAATAAAGGTCATTTTGCCAATGAATGTACAAAAAAGGCAAGCAATGAAAGGAATAAAGTAAAATCATTCATTACAATGGCTTTATCATCAACTCTTCTTGAGAAATTGACAAATAAACGAGAATTGTGGATTAAAGACAGTGGCATTACTTATCATTTGACTGGAAATTTAAAGAGCCTGACAAATTTGAGATTCTTGGATGTTCCCGTTCAGGTAGAAATTGGAGATTCTACAAAACTTGAAAGTGTTTCTTATGGTGATGGAAGGAATGGTATCCAATTTTATTGAAAGATGTCTTATTAGTTCCAAAACTTAATTTAAACCTATTTTCTGCAACTTACCGCAGAAGAATTATTTATTATGGAAGGTAATCAAATTATGTTGATAGCTAAAAGGTCTGACGGTTTGTTTCAGATGTTATTTCAACAAACTGAAGAATATAATTTGTCAGCAGTAAGTTTGAGAGTACGAGAGACTAGCTCATCAAAATATTTTTCATGTGAAAGATATCCTGAAGAGGTATTATATTTGCTATATTGATGATTGGGAAACCAATGTATGCAAAGGATGTGTTTATGGAAATATGCTGTTTTCTCATCCAAAGAATGACCTTGTTGCACAAAATCCACTCGACAGAGTTCATGTCGATCTTGGTGAAATGAATGTTCGATTTCTTGGTGGTGCAAAATATTTCTTGTTATTCAAAGATGACTTTAGCCGATTTCGAACAGTTTATTTCTTGAAGCATATGTCAGAAGCGGTAGAAAAGCTTAATATTTTTTTGAATCAAGTCGAAAATCAATTTGGAAGAAGAGTCAAAGTTATCATGTCTGATAATGGTAAAGAAATAAAAAAACGCAAGAAGTAAGAAAATATTTGACGAGCTTGGAATATTTCATGAAAGATCAGCTACATATACTCCGCAACAAAATGGCAGAATTGAAAGAGAGATGCGTACCATGGTTGAAGCAGCAAGAGAGAAATGTATGTCAAAGATCTTGGAACATCTTTTTGGGCAGAAGCAATTAACTATTCAGTCTTCACAATAAACCAAACAGGAAATAGTAGTATTCCTGGTAAAACTCCTGCTGAATTATGGTTTGGTCAAAAGGTTAATCTTAAGTCATGAAACCCTTTGCAAGCGAATGTTATATCATTATTCAAAATAATCAATGTCAAAAATTTGATAAGAAGAGCAAGAGAGGAAAATTTGTCGGTTATGATATCGAAGAGCATGGCTATTCAGTCTATCTTCCTACTAAAAGACATGTTGAAGTCTCCTGTAATGTAATCTTTGATGAACAATTATGTCAGCCACATAATAACACTGCAGATTACAAAACGAACAAAAGTCAAGAAAATTTAATAATTCGAGATGAATTTCTATTGATGAAGAACATCAAGAGAACTTATAAAATGAAGAAAAAGAAGAATTAGAACCAAGCCAAGAAACAAACGCAACTATACTTGAAGAACAACAACAACAATCCCAAGAGGAGAATTTCGAAATCTGTGAGAATATCCAATCAGAGAAACGTCAAGAAAGAAACAAGATTGTTAGTTCAACGTATAACTTACGAAAAAGTCAAATCAAGTATGGTGATTATGCTATAATCGGTGACGTTGAAAATGTCAAAATGCAAAAATGCACTTAAAGATCCTGGATGGAGAAGAGCAATGGAAGATGAAATGGAAGTATGAGAACTGGTAAGCCTACCAAAAAATCGTAAGCCACTGACGTGTAAATGGGTCTTACGTGAAAAGGCTGATGGACGTCTGTAAGCACGTGTTGTTCCTAGAGGTTTCGAACAAATTCAAGGAATAGACTACAATGAAACATTTGCAGCGGAAGATATGCAACTATTCGATTATTTTTGAGTCATGCCGCCAATAAGAGACTGAAAGTTCATACTTTTGATGTTAATACAGCATTTCTTAACGGAAGATTGTCAGAAGAAATATACATGTTACAACTCGAAGGATTTGATGATAATTCTGGAAGAGTTTGTCATCTTAAGAGAAGTATCTATGGACTGAAACAATATCCAAAGGACTGCAATGCAACATTTGCAAAAACCTTGAAAAGACTGCAATTAAAAGATACTGATGATGACCCTTCTATCTTCTATAATGAAGATAAGTCTGTTATTCTCGGAATATTCGTAGATGATGGAATCATTATCAGTCATAGTAATGAAATTATAAATTCAATATTGTCAGCGTTAGAAAACAACTTCAAATTGAAATCAACGGGACCAAAAGAAGGAAAATTATATTATCTCGGTATGGAAATTCATCTTAAAGAAAATGGACTATTGATAATACAGCAAAAATACACACGAAAATTACTAGCTCGTTATGGATTCGAAGAAGCATACTCCGTTACGACACCAATTGAGCCAGGAATGTTGACTGAAAAACAAATAAATGACGGTCCATTAAGGAACAAGCCTTATCGTGGAGTTATTGGAAGTTTATTATATTTATCAACTATATCAAGACCGGACATAAATTTACTATAAATTACCTGAGTCGACAAGTCAGCAAGCCTAAAAAAGTCACTGGAAGATGATGGAACTTGTTCTTAGATATTTAAATGGAACAAGCAATTTTGGAACTTATTTTGGGGTCGAAGCGAAGCTTAAAGCATACACGGATTCAAACTATGGTGGAACAGAAGCAGATATGATTTCAACTAGTGGAATTCTTGTGGAATATGGAGGACCTATACCTATAGTTTGGATGGGTCAGAAACAAGCAGTAACTTCTATTTCGTCAGTGGAATCGGAATATCGTGCAGCAGTAAGTGGAATACAAGAAGTTTGTTGGATTCAAAGGATAATGAAAGAGCTAGGAATCGCTATTAAAGAACCTACTGATTTATTTATCGACAATAAAGCAGCTATCCACATGCTTGAAAACGCTGATGAAGGATAGATGACTAAAGGAAAGAAACACATTGAATTACGTCGGAAATTTGTTAATCAACACATTGGAAAGACACTGAACCTTGTTTATATCAACACCAGAGAACAAGTTGCTGATATTTTTACAAAACCCTTGAGTAAGAAAATATTTCAAGACTTAAGACTGAAGCTGCTTAAGGAGGAGTGTTGGAATTCTTAAAAGCTACACTTTGACTATTGTTTTATAATAATTTTAGTTTTGACTGGAAAATATTTTTTCATTCTATTTTTATGTTTCCAATGAACAACATGTTCTCATTAAATAAATAATTTAATATTATCTGGACTGCATTAAATTAATTAATCATTGGCATTAAAACACACATATTCAGACTTGTGGAGGAAGTCCTCTCGGTGCAGCTTGTAGGGTGAAAGAGAAAAGGCGCTGAAGTCGGTTCTTTAGCTAATATACATAGGTAAGGTACCTATGATTGTGGGCTCATCTTCAGCGATCGCTTAGTATATACTAAATTATAAAATTGAAATAGATAAAATAAAAAACAAAAAAGAGCACAAAATTCGACAACTACAAAATTAACAAAATATTAGAATAAGAGAAATTGACATATATCGGGTTTTCAATAAGAGCGCTACAAAAGTTTTTTTAAATAAAACAAAAACGGTTTTGTAAGGGTTTTTTTTGTGTGATAACACACTTGCAGTTAGGCTGCCAAGCTTTCGCACCATCATATTAATATTGAAGGTTTGAATGAAACAACAACAATTGGGTAAGCTACCACCAAGATTTTATAGGCTGGAGTTATAGCTATTTCACGACTGCCAGGCCGATCATCAAACTCCTTTAGTGGTGCTTGGTCATTGTTCAATTTTACTTGAAAAACTTTTTGCCCCCACTGGGGATCGAACCTGGACCAAGCTCACTCAGAATCAATGCACTACGCATTGCGCTACCGAGGCCACCTGATCAAGTTCGTCCCAATTAAGGTTTTGTTGTTTGACAATTGCATTTGAAACCAGCATTTTTACTAGCCACACACAAGTTGTTGTTGTACATTCGGTTTCTTTCTTTTTCTCCGTACTCTATTTATAAGTCAACAATTCGATGATCGGCCTGGCAGTCGTGAAATAGCTATAACTCCAGCCTATAAAATCTTGGTGGTAGCTCACCCAATTGTTGTTGTTTCATTCAAACCTTCAATATTAATATGATGGTGCGAAAGCTTGGCAGCCTAACTGCAAGTGTGTTATCACACAAAAAAAAACCCTTATAAATTGAAATTAATTCTTGACCCGCGTCAAATCTTTCATAAAATCTCCCTCCTTACATGTTCAACGAATTGTTGACTTATAAATAGAGTACGGAGAAAAAGAAAGAAACCGAATGTACAACAACAACTTGTGTGTGGCTAGTAAAAATGCTGGTTTCAAATGCAATTGTCAAACAACAAAACCTTAATTGGGACGAACTTGATCAGGTGGCCTCGGTAGCGCAATGCGTAGTGCATTGGCTCTGAGTGAGCTTGGTCCAGGTTCGATCCCCAGCGGGGGCAAAAAATTTTTCAAATAAAATTGAACAATGACCAAGCACCACTAAAGGAGTCTGATGATCGGCCTGGCAGTCGTGAAATAGCTATAACTCCAGCCTATAAAATCTTGGTGGTAGCTCACTCAATTGTTGTTGTTTCATTCAAACCTTCAAAAAACGGTTTTGGATATCAATGAAATTCTTTATTCCTGTGAAAGTACGTTCGATGCCATCATGTATGGAACTCGATTTCTTTTGCATGGCCACCACGGGCACGCTTGCAGAAGTCCAGACGCTGAACCCAATTTTCGACAGTTTTCAAGCATAAATCGGCCAATACTGCTGCAATTTCACGTTCGATATTCGTACGGAGTTCATCAATCGTCGCTGGCTTGTTGGCATAGATCATAGACTTGACGTAGCCCCACAGGAAATAGTCTAACGGCGTCAAATCGCACGACCGAGGCGGCCAAGCGACTGGACCATTTCGTGAGATAACACGTTCTCCAAACTTGGTTTCCAATAAATTGATTGTGACATTCGCTGTGCGGCTTGTGGCGCCGCCGTCCTGTTGGAACCACATGTCCTCCAAGTCCATATCATCCAATTGGGGCCAAAAATGTTCGGTTATCATTGAACGGTAGCGATCCCCATTCACAGTAACGTGCCGGTCTTGATCATCACGGAAGAAGTACGGCCCAATGACGCCGCCAGCCCATAAACCACACCAAACCGTAATTTTTTCGGGATGCAATGATGACTCATGGAGTAAGTGTGGACTGCTGCCTGACCAATACCGCATATTTTGTTTATTGACGAAGCCATTCAGCCAGAAATGAGCCTCATCGCTGAAGATGATTTTTCGATGAAAATCCGCTCTTAACGTTGAGGCCACTGACTCCGAATTTCGGTAGTAAATTTTAATAATTTCGACTCGTTGTTAGCTCGTATATCTTTCCATCATGAAATGGCAAACCTTACTGAAGAGAAATGTCAAAAGAGCGGCAAGAAATATGGCGTCGTTTGCTGTCCCTGTTGCTCTACTTTTGTAGCGTCCCTGTTGAAAAACCCTTTACAATGTTTATATAGGCATTTCGATATTTGAAATAAATTAGAAATTGTTAAAGTACTTGAGTATTTTATTTATAATTTCTTAAATAGCTAACGAAAAAGTAAAGTCGGCACGTGTACGATAACTTTGGCGCCTAAAATTGATAACGGTTTTTTGTAGAGGGTTCAAAAACTAGGGGTCTATCTCGCCCCGTGCTAAATAAGCTTTTTGTTGTCAATGCTAATATCAATTCTGAATCGAAAAAAAACCGAATGGTTTTATGTCTTCTAGTTTTTGAGAAAATTGAAATTGCAATTGGGAAATATTTCGAAACAACTCTATGAAGAATTCATACCAGGTCATCCTGAATTAAAAGTAGTTAATTAGTAGATAAAATTATGCGATGATTGCGATAAATTCAATACACGCAAATTCGGTGTTACGTTGTATTCGTAGACGTTGTATTCGCAACCCAGCTGCAGACGGTGCTGGAAGAGTTTACTAACTTTTAACATTTCACGTTAAGCACTTCTGACGTTTCAATTTGTATAAAAAAAAAAAGTCGGAACAAATATTGAAGCTTTTTGTGCTTATTTGTTTCGCAAAAAAAAAAAATTACTAATTAAAAAAAAATATCCAATATATTTGAATCCTATTTCTGTGGGCTTCAGGTCTTTCTTTCTTTATCTACTTTTTGATAGACGACGTTTCGTACTTGTTTAAGTACTTCTTCAGGTCTCTAAATTTTTTTAAAAATTAATATTTATTTCTACTTAATATATATATAATACTTACATTCTGTCCTAAATATTATTTGGAAAAAGAATTGTGTTTATATCTATTTTGTAATCTATTATAAAATTATATTTATCTTTTTAAATTTGAATATCTACGTTTCAAATTATTAAAATTTAAATAATAATATTTAATTCTGAATACAATTTCAAATTATTCAAAATACTCATAAATAAAAACAAAGTTAAACATAAAATATTAACTATCTATCAATAAATTGGCAATAGATATTACTAAGACCTTCTAAGTCCGATCGTCTATTAACTGTATTTTCAGTCTTTTAAATATGCAGCATTTCTATAAGCATTCTTTTATTATTATTTTTTTTTTTGTAAAATTTCTACATTACTAAAGTCTGGTCTATGTCCTTCATCTATACAATGTAATGCTAAGGCTGTTTTTGTGAGTTTCCGTTATTTATGTCAGATTTATGACCTGATATACGGTTTTTTTGTTTCTGCATTGATGTTCCTACATAAACAGAAGGACAACCTAATATTCCATCGGGTCGACTTATTAACTTCAATTCGAAACAGCCAAAACAGATTATTATCAATACGGCAAAAAATTTTATAAGTAGAGTATTAAATATCAGTGACATTACATTTCGTCACAAAAACATTAAAATAATTACGGATACATTATCTTCAAATTCTTTTCCAATTAATATAATCAAAACATTAATAAATAGGTATTTTAATCCATTATTACAAACAATTTTACAACCAAAAGTAACACAGTTCTCTTATAAAAGTTGTTTATATATTCCCAATCTTTCAAATCGAATATTAGATGCTCCTATAAGAAATAAAGAAAATGTTCGTATAGCTTTTAATTCAGCTAATACTTTAAGAACATCTTTATTTTCAAATCTTAAAAGTAAAATAATAAAAGAAGAAAAATCTAATATTGTATACAAAATAAAATGTTTAGGTGATGGAATATTAGGTTGTCCTTCTGTTTATGTAGGAACATCAACGCAGAAACTAAAAAACCGTATATCAGGTCATAAATCTGACATAAATAATGGAAACTCACAAAAAACACAGCCTTAGCATTACATTGTATAGATGGACATAGACCAGACTTTAGTAATGTAGAAATTTTACAAACAGAAAAACATTATAATAAAATAATGCTTATAGAAATGCTGCATATTTTAAAGACGGAAAATACACATATAAACGATCGGACTTAGAAGGTCTTAGTAATATCTATGGCCAATTTATTGATAGATAGTTAATATTTTATGTTTAACTTTGTTTTTATTTATGAGTATTTTGAATAATTTGAAATTGTATTCAGAATTAAATATTATTATTTAAATTTTAATAATTTGAAACGTCTTTTTCAAGATATTCAAATTTAAAAAGATAAATATAATTTTATAATAGATTACAAAATAGATACGGTGCCGAGCAAAAAAATAGCAGTGTATTCTGTTGTTTGTTATTATTTTTCCTATCTTTAAATACAGTCACTTTTTCGAACCTCTACTGTAGTTTGGTACTCAAGGTTACTAAGTTAACCGTTTGAAGTTATAGTTTAACGGTTTATTCCTAATGCTTAGTTCAAATGTCCCTTCGTGTGGCTTCATTGAATATTTTACGCGAGCAAAATAATAGCAGCGATCGACAAGTTCTATTTTAAAAAAATTTGTTTTTCCCTCAACTTTGATGTGGATATAATAAAAGTAAGTTCTATTCTTTTATTTTATATTTCCAACGAATTCTTTTTAAAACCAATTAATTTGTTCTTCTGAAATGGGTCGTGGTAAACATTGCGCACGAGAAAGACGCCAACTTATTCAAAATCTTATAATGGACGGCAAAACGTATAAAGAAGTTCAGGAAATTATTGGGTGTTCAGCGAAAATGGTGAGAAATGCCATCATATTTGAGGAAAAAGCAGAAACACGGGGCCGTAAACAAGTTTTAACGCCGTCTTACGTAAAACGTGTTGTACGGTTTTCTAAAGTACACACTACTGCAGCTGCTTCCCAAATTAAGGATGAACTTGATTTACCACGCGGTGTCCATACAGTGAGAAGACGGTTGAGGGATCATAACTTAAACGCTCGCAGTCCAAGAAAAGTCCCATTTCTGAAAAAAAACAAAGTTACCAAAAGAATGAACTTTGCGCGAGAGCATTTGGGGTGGGCTCCGGAAAAATGGAGGAATATTCTCTGGACTGACGAGAGTAAAGTTGTACTTTATGGTGGAAAAGGATCTCGTCAACATGTTAGACGACCACCAAATACCGCATATGATCCTAGGTACACCACAAAAACAATAAAACATGGAGGATCTAGCATCATGGTATGAGGATGCTTCTCATACTATGGTGTTGGTCCAATATATTGGATAAAAAGTATCATGAACCAGCACTCGTACGTGGAAATTTTGCAAAACATCATGCTACCTTACGCCGACTTCGAAATGCCGCTTAAATGGGTCTTTCAGCAGGATAACGACCCAAAGCACACCAGCAGGACAGCTAAGCAATGGTTTCAAGACAACAATATTGAGGTCATGAAGTGGCCTAAACCCTATTGAAAATCTTTGGGCGGACATAAAAAAAGCAGTCTGGAAAGCCAAACCAAAAAATAACAAGGAGTTATGGACCGTAGTTGAGCAGGCTTGGGGATCAATAGCACCTCAACGATGTGAGGGGCTTGTCAACTCAATGAAACGTCGTTGTGAAGCTGTCATAAAAAATAAAGCTCATGCTACTAAATACTAGCTTTCTAGCAATAGAATGCCATTGAATTGAACTTTTTGTACCGTTGTTTTAATTAAACTATAAACAAATAGACAAGCACTGCTATTAATTTGCTCCCTTTAATTTCGAGTCAGTTTTATGTTTGTTTAATTACTTACTAATGATTAACAAATTACAATTCAATTCATATAAAAAACATTTCAATAAAACGTAAAATGTTTTGCCTATAATTATTTCTCCGATCTAACTTCTTTTTATTTTTTTATTTCTGACTAAAAATATTTTTAATTCCGCTGCTATTTTTTTGCTCGCAGCTCTATAAACACAATTCTTTTTCCAAATAATTTTTAGGACAGAATGTAAGTATTATATATATATTTAGTAGAAATAAATATTAATTTTTAAAAGATTTTAGAGACCTGAAGAAGTACTTAAACAAGTACGAAACGTCGTCTATCAAAAAGTAGATAAAGAAAGAAAAACTTGAAGCCCACAAAAATAAGATTCAAATATATTGAATTAAGAATTAAAGGTCACGAAAAAGGAATAATTAAAAAAAAATATCGGAAAATAAAAAAATGAATAAAAAGCCTGTGGTTGTTTTTTGTTCTGTAAAATATACAAAAAGCTGTAAGGTCTTGAGGAACACCAGTGTCGTTTCAAGCCAATCTTAAAACTCTGATCCGTCCCAAACAGAGGCGCTAGTTAACTCCAGAAACTTTAAATACATCATCGATCCGCTTGGTTAGCCTTACTTACAAAATTGAATTCAAAATCTTTCGCAGAATAGATATGGTGATTTTCACCAGCTGGCAAAAGAGTTTTAAAATGAGCAGCAAGTGTCTCAGCTCCGAGAGTGTTCGCCATAGTTCTATTACGTCCGCCCAGTTCTCGAACATAACTCCAAAATTCCTTAGAGTTCTTACAGATAGTAAGTTTTTTAGCTAGGTTGTTAAGGTAATCCGTTTTTTGGTTGTAGATGTTTATAATCCTTATTAACGTGAAAATCAAAGCGTTTGTCGATGTAAACAATTTCAGATACACAAAAGAAAGTTTACATAATCTTTTACAATCCTCATCTAACCATACGTTCTTTTGAGTAAACGGCGGCGGTCAATTGTTATTGAGTTATTGAACGTTAATGAAGTTAAGGCTTTAATAATTCTTACTATAAGCTCATTACACTGCTCTAATTTGCATTCGGGTTGAGAAGGAAAAGAGTTACACTGTCGGTTTAAACGAGATCTAGACCATTTTTCTCATTCCATTTCAATTTCAGAAAGTTGCTTGAGTTTCTCTGTGTATCATTATTCATTACATTACTAACAAATCGAGATTCGATTATTATAGGTAAGTGCGCAGTTCACTTTGAAGTCTTTAACTGAATTACTCCTTTCTCCTGCAATAGATCCGATGACGAACACAGATTGTCCTTGACCGCTTATAAAAGTGGAGGATTCACCAGACGTATCACCTTTAGATTTCCCATTCAACACATACATTCCAAAATTTTCAAAGAATTCTGTTAGATCTTTTGAGTTTCAAGTTTCATTAAAATTGTCTCGCGAATGTAAGTTATACACCAAAGTATTTTGAAAACTACCAATTCGAGCATTTAAATCGCCAATTATCATTAAATTTTCTAAATCACTGTTAGTAACAAAGTCCACTAACCTATCGAAGGCATTCTGCCAGTTATTACACTTAAGGTATACTGGAATAATGAAATATTTTATATTATTGCTTAAAACTTGAAATATTAATCTGTTATTCATAGAATATAGCTTGAATAAATTCAGAGTTTTTTAATCCCACATAAAATTCCACCACTGGCCCTCCCATATAAACTAGTTCAAGTTGCGGGTTTACATTACATTGAACTTTTCAAAATACTTAAGAAAATTATTTTCATTTTGTTCTTCTAAAAAAGATTCTAAGAAATTAATTACATCGAAATTATTGATAAAGTTAAAAAAAGTCAGTTTGTAATAGTTTACTTTTAAGATCTGTAATATTGGAAGAGCATATTTTAAGATTTTGAAAATTATTTTTATATAAACTATGGCAGACAACAGATGCGTAATAATGTGTTTCCACCCTCGATGGTTGTAGAAACTGACTCATAGGTGGCTTGTATCGTCTAAAGGCCGCTTAACAGATAATTTGCGAGAAAAAGAAATAAATAAAATTCTATGACGCTCTCTTTTTTACTTTACCCTAAGAATAAGAAGTACAGGAAGGGGTGTGTAGTGTATCACATATACAGTATGTGTGAGTGATCCACCGATTTAAAAAAAAAAAAAAAAAAAAAACGGGTCTCATCTGTCATTTTGCGGAGCTAAAAGAAAGTGTTTCGAGATGTTAAAATAGTGAGAAAAGCTTATTAAGATAGGTAAATAATAAATTGAAATGAAACTTAAGGTAATGAATAATTGCAATACCTTATTTAAAATTAAGAAAACAACATGCGGTAAAAACACCAATAATACGGAGTGTACTAATTTTTTCGTTTCCAAGTAAATTTTATCTCATATTCCACATAAAGTAATGTAAAGGTATGTTTTTTGGGGAAATTAGTAATAGTAAATTCTTTTAAATTTATATTTCATAGCATTTTGGTATACAAAAAAAGCAAATTGTTTGAAAATAAAACTATACTTAAAAACGTTATTTAAAATGGTCTCATCTGTCAAAAAACGAAATTCTCGTCCATGGTCGGATTCATTTTGTTGGCAAGGCGTTCATATCCTTTGAAAGCCTGTAGTGCCGAGTTATTTTACTTACTTTATGTGGATTATGAGACAAAACTTACCTGTGAAATAAAAGAAGTTTACACTCCTTATTATTGGCGTTTTGTCAGGATTTTAAGCAGCATTGTATGTAGGGATGCCTCACAAAACGACTTTTGTCTCGCCATAAAATTACAAAAGGTATCAAACTGAAATATAAAAAATGTATCAACTTTTTCTTTTATTTAAACCGTTTATATTGTTTTTACCTAATGTTGAGTTTTATATTTTTGTAATTTATTTTGTTTTGTTTTCTATAATGTTGTTTTAACTTACGTTCATTAAAAAAATATGAATGTTAAATAAATGACTGGTTTAAAATTCAAGAGTTTTTCCAATAACAAATAAATCATGCTTTTCATAGTTTTCGGAAATGTTGTTATATTCTCAAAATAAATTTGTTCTGCAAAGCAATTTTTCAAATCTGGCATCCCTAACTGTATGAAACGGGTCATTCATTTTTCGGTTTCGAAAGTAAAGATGAATAAAACACACACAGCGATACATTTTTGATAAAAATTGTATTTCATTATAAAGTTTGGACTTTGCCATTAAGTGTGAAAAACAGTATCATTCAAATGGCCGCCTGTGGAAGATTCGCAGCATGCGATTCTTTTGAGTTAATTTCTAACCACTTTTTCGCACTTTTTGGGCGGCATATTGGCCATAACTTGAGTAGTGTTGGTTTTAAATGGTCTAAAGATCGGTAATTATTCGTGTAAACACGGTCTTTTGTCCCGTCTCGTTGGAACCACATTCAACTGATTGATTTGATTTTAATGATTGATTGAGTAGTCGGTCGATTATGACGACCATAATCATCGCGTAATGCGCGAAAAGTGGCTACGATTGAATCACCACTTTTTTAGTAAGTATTATTAACTGTAACGCGTTGTTCGATTATTAAGAGATTCATTATCGTAAATGACAAACATTCAACTAATATTATGACACTTCAAATGACAGATGAGTTTGATAGGTGTCAAATGACAGCGCTACCAACTTGAAACCACGAAATGAATGACCCGTTAGTATTATATTTTTTTTTTCAATGCATATGCATGTTTTCACTATATTTGCTTTAATTTCACTTTTTTATTTAGTATAATAAGCTTTTTTCACTAGTTTTTATTTCTTCTTTACAAAAAAAAATTTAAAATTTGGAAATATCAGCTGAAACATGAAACACAACACAAGAATAAGGCAACCTTAAAACCCATTTTCCATTAAGTTTCTGCCACAAACCTGAAACTCAGTTTTATAACATTAACTTTAGACAAAAACTTAAGACAGGTACGAATATTAATCAAAATTGTTAGAGTAGTTTTATACGAAAAATAGAAAAATCAAAATCGTTGTATTACAACTACCCGTTAAAGTTGCAAGTTAAAACAAAAATCACCTATTAAATTTCAAGTAAATTGGATCTTAAGGTTTTAGCTCGATGAGCAGTGGGTGTTCATCTTCACAGACCGACGAACAGAATGAGAGTAAGCTACTTTTTTGGACTCCACCATTATCGTAATTTTAAGTTTCAACGACCCATTTTCACATCGCAACAAGTTTTAAATTCAATTTAATTCTAAATGCTTTAAAACTTACATTAATTAAACGAAGGAAGTATCTCTCTATTGAAAACTTTTCAATCTTTTTTATAATTTTTTGGTTTAGATATTTCACTGTCAAATTATTCAGTTCAACTGTATTCCCTGACCGCATGCTTGGTCTTGTATTATTTGATTTGAAATTGTGATTCTCTAATTGAATTAAGCTTGTATTGCTTATACTTGTGTTAAAGTCAACCAATAAATCTCTATGTAAAAATATTAGACGGTTCTCATCTCTGATGCCGTCGCTTAGTTCATCCAATCGTTGTAAATTTTTAGATTTCGACATCACCATTTCAACTATTGTTATATTTAAATTGATTCGAATCATATAGTTAACAGCAAATCCTACGAATACAAGGTACCAAAGTACTGTACGTGCTTGAACTGTAAATAATAACGAGTCAAATTGTTAATATTATGTACATATCTATATTTAATGATAAACCGCAAGGTTTAAGTTACCTTTAGGCATTTTTGAACGTTATCGTATCACAATTTAAAAATTAAAGACTTTTTTGTTTCAAATTTATATTTTTTAACTTCCCAGACAATTCATAATTATTACTTTCGCTTGTATTGTGTAAGTATGCGTATACTCATTTAAATTAAAACTACATGTTATACTTTTTTTCAAAATCAGATGAGTGAGAACAAAAACTTTGTATTAAAAAAAAACTTTGTTTTTTGTATAATTGTTAAAGCTTAAATAGTTATGGTTAAAACTGCCGATCGTATAATATGCCGAATCATCAGCGACCGTTGAGTTCTAAGGGAAACTGTCACCAAGCTTTTAAAAGATGAGATTATTATAAGCATAACATGAATCAAAGGGGGTGTTAAGCTTGATCACGACGACGTTCAACCGTATTGACTTAAAGCAAATAATGTAGCTAGATACCCGAGAAGAAAAGGCATTTCTTCATTTCATGGCTTTTATTATACAGTTGCGATTAGTATGGAACACTGTTATCAGGTGTTATCAGCATTAAGTAAACTTATTTCACTCGTAAACTTTTTAAATTGTTGTTATTAAGCAATTATTATTATTTCTGATCAGTTTTAAAGATCTTACGAGGAAATACTAATCCATTATGATAAAAAATATATATTTCGAATTTAATATCTACACTTACTTTGACAAATACAAAATAATCTTCCTGCTCCTCATTGAAACTATCTGTGGAATGTAGATATTAAAATAAGATATGAGATATTAAGAACATGACTTTATTTTTTAATATACCGTTTGGAAGTGAACCAAACTTCTTTACAGCATATATGGCTGTAAAGTACATTATTTTGGCAGAATAAATAATTTTGCTATCTAAATTCGTAGCTAAATAGTTGTTATTAAAGTTTCCTCTTAAACAAGACAGTAGCGGAAAAATGACTCATGAATCATAACTTGTATAAATGAAAATTTACTGTGGGAGACTTTTTTAGCTATCAAGAAATTAAAGGGAGCTTTTTAAAAATGCTACTAAATAAATGAACAAAATTAAATTTGTTCCATGTATTATGGTTTTATTAGTAAGACCAAACATTCCCATTAGTTATGGAATACAACGTCGTTCAAGTGGCTACCACGGCTTGCTTCGCAGTAGCGCATTCAGTCACTCCAATTTTCCAAGACCTTGTTTATGGTTTCGGGCTGTAGCTCACGGATTGCTTGGTTGATATTGGCCTTAAGTGCTTGAATCGTTTTGGATTGTTGGCATAACATCGGTCTTTCACGGTTCCCCACAAAAAAAAGTCCAAAGAGGTCAAATCGCTGCTCGAAGGCGGCCAATTGACATCGCCAAGACGGCTGATAAGACGATTTGAGAATTTGCGCAAAAGATCGATTGTGGCATGGGCTGTGTGGCATGGCGCGCCATCCTGCATGAACCAGAGGTCGTCCAAATCCATGTCTTCAATTTCAGTAAAATAAGTAGGTTAACATGTTGAGTTGTTGAGATCGATGGCGAGTTGATGTTCGTGAATTGAGTCTCACACTCTCGGCTACGGCAGCCATATTCTCGTCTGTGCGCACTGTACGACGACGGGGACCATGAGTGTTGTCCACTAGCATACCAGTCTCACGATCTTTTTCCACAAACTTGCGTACAGCAGGCGTTGTGGGTGCCTCATTTCGGCCAAAACTTTTTTTTCAAAAAACGCACTCATTGGGCTACACAGCACTCACTTTGGAAATAAGTTTTCAAAATTTCTCAACGTTGTTCAATCGTAAAGCGACTTATATCTACGGTGACCATCCGTTCATTATAATAATGAACAGTTCTGTATTTGAAGACTATGTTCATTATGAATTATTTATTATACAAAAACACATAAATGTTCTGTATATCAGAACTTCTTCATTATTTATTCTGTATTTCGTACAAATTCTTAAAAACAATATTATAAATATTAAAGCAAAATTCAATGACAAAAAAAATATTAATGCTAACCTTACCGATTTAACGAACAAACAAGAAATCTAGTACAATTTTATTTTGTTTTGTTGAACTTAGTCTCCTTTCACTATAGAGTACCTATATTAAACAAGTTGCTGGAGATTTTTGGACGTTTTTTTTTAATTCCCTATTTCCACCAATCGTAGACCGCGCATTCCCCTTACTTGGTGTCCTTCTCACCTAAAAACTGAAACTGGCAACTCAGTTTCCTCAGTTAAAGGGGACTTAGTGAAGGAAGAATATCAACATTCCTAAAAATGAACTGCGTTAATTTAAATTTTAAGTTTTTATTTTTTTTTTTTTTTTGTTTGTTTGTAAAACTTTTTTGTTTAAGAGTTATTTTGTTTCTAATTTGAAGTTTTATGCAAATAAAGATTGAATTTATATACCTTCTTTTTTTTAACTTAAGACTGTAGGTAGATATTTTTTAATTAAATGAAAAATTTTAAATTGAATTGAATTGTGTTTCTTTTTTCATTATTTGCAATTTCCGCGGAGGTATGATACTAACTCTTAGTCAAGATTTCGAGCGGGAAACAGATGTCAGTGTCAAAATAACCTAAGATTTAAAAAGAAACCACTAGTTGGCCCACCCTGTAATATGAAATGATTATTATTAATTTATTATTTAGAAGTATTAAAGCGTATGTTTTTATTTGGTATCATTTGTTCTATTATCCTTATAAATTTCACAATAAACTCAGGAATAGACACTTTGTCTCGAGTTTATATAAGAAAATTGACAACCAGTGTAAACCACTTTAGTAAGGAAAAATATACCGTAGCCTCAAAATGTAGTAAAATGTAATAGGTAATGTAGCATATCACGGAAAAGATATAGAAACATAAGGGGAACAACGTTCTAAATTGTATTGAATACCATACACTTGCTTTTAAACAATACAATAGGATTAAACATATAAAGCAACATGCGATCTAGGACTTGATTAATAAAGAATTGAGGCAATTCTTTAATTTTATAGTCCAATTGATTATAACAAATGAGCGATATCATGATTGTGTTGCAAAAATAATATTATTACCGAATTATTTCATTTATGATTCATTTGTTTTTTATTTTATTTAAAACAAATCATTATCATCAGTTCAATAAACATTATATTTTAGAACAAAAGCGGAAAATTAGTATCATTTATTTAAATTTCTTGAGGTCACTGATTAAATATAAATACAGGTGGTCGAATTTCGACCACAGGCGATACTGGTTTATCCACTCGCTTCTTTTTTTCTAAAATAATGGTAAGACTGATTAAAAGATTTAATAAGAAATTCAAACATGTTTACTGACAGTGGAATTCACATCCAAGCGCACACACAACAACAAAAAAAAATACATCGCATGAAATCCTTATAACTTCTCCCCACTATTCTTAAACGCAAGCAAACAACACAAATCTTCGAAAAACGTATGAAAAGGTTTATTTAGCAAGTTTCATCCTCAACCTAAACCTAAACAAAACACCTATACTCTGTCCAACAAAAATTGGCAACGTAGGCAAGATAGGACGTTTGCCTCTCATTCTGGCTACAGTGGATTGCATAAATCTGTCCTTCATTAAAGCTTTCACAGGGTTGTCGTAGTGTATATTTTAAATGGACCCAAAAATGAAAGAAGAAAGAAAGAAGAAAATTCAAAGAAAACAGCTTAAAATTTTGTAACTGCACTTTAACATATATTCCATATATTAAAAAAATGAAAAAGGTGAAAAAACTCCACGATAACACTAATCATTAAAAACTTTTTCTTAATGCTTGAAAATCAAAAGCACCTTAACAGAAACTCAAGGAAAAAAAGCTTAACGAATTACCAAATGGACACGGGTAACTCTGAATGCACATGAAAAAGCTTTCCCATAAGACGTGTACTGCCTATTTTTGTTGGACAGAGTATAGACCCAAACTTAAACCACACAGCACTTCGTAAACCCGATGGTAGCTTCACAGAAAATGAGGAACAAAGGTCTACCCTTTTACTAAACACTCACTTTCCGGGCAGTTTACCAACTACAGAGAATACAATAGAGAGAACACCTCTCAAACCAAACCGGGAAAGCTGGAAGATAGCCTCAACTATCTGTTCATGTAGCAGAATAGATTGGGCAATAAACACCTTTCAACCTTTTAAGTCACCGGGTGTAGATGGTATTTTTCCTGCACTCCTGCAAAAAGGGAAAGAGGAAATAATGCCCCATCTCATTAGCATACTTCGAAGTAGTGTTGCACTTGGGCATATACCAAATCTATGGAGAAGAGCTAGAGTTATTTTTATTCCGAAAATTGGAAAAAAAGACACGACACATCCCAAGTCATTCAGGCCAATAAGTCTAACATCTTTTTTACTGAAGACCTTGGAAAAGGTAATTGATAACTTTATTAGATCAGAAGTTGTAATAAACATGCCTCTAAACCACCGCCAGCATGCGTACAGAGCAGGAAGATCTACAGAAACTGCCCTGTTTGAACTCACGAACTCCCTACAAATCGCGATAGACTCCAAAGAAACGGCTTTATGTGCCTTCTTAGATATTGAGGGGGCATTTGACAACACCTCTCATGAGGCTGTAAACAAAGCGCTCATAAGAAAGTGTGTACCCATCCCCATAATCAGATGGATAAGTGAAATGCTAGGCACAAGAACGGCGGAAGTACACGCAGGACAAAATGTTCAAAAGGTCATCACTACAAGAGGCTGCCCTCAGGGAGGTGTTTTATCACCCCTGCTGTGGAGTCTTGTAGTGGATGAACTACTAGAAAGTCTTACTTCTCAAGGCATAAGATGTATCGGCTTTGCTGATGACATCGTCATCACAGTCTTGGGCAAGTTTGAAGAAACTCTTTGCGAAATAATCCAAAGAGGATTGATAATAACAAGGAAATGGTGTCTATCAGTAGGACTAAATATTAACCCTACCAAGACAACAATAGTACCATTTACCAGGAAAAGGCTTTTGCCACGCATGAAACCAATTCGGTTAGCTGGCGAAGTAATCGACATCCAGAGGGAAGTTAAATACCTAGGAATTACACTAGATAGTAAACTACTCTGGAACAAACATGTCGAGTTAACTGTCGGAAAAGCCACAAAGGCACTTATGATATGCAAGAGGATTGCGAGTAAATCGTGGGGCTGCAAACCACATATAATAAGGTGGATGTACACCATGATGGTAAGACCCATCCTTACCTATGGTGCGATCGCATGGCACAAAAGAACCGAACTAAATACAACTAGGAAATCACTAGAAAAAGTTCAAAGGCTCGCATGTTTATGCATTACTGGAGCAATGAGAACATGCCCTACAGCAGCAATGGAGGTAATCCTTCATTTGACTCCACTACATGTAGTCATAGAAAGTGCTGCGACGGGAGCCTTCATGAGATTCGCCAAGGAGGGAACTGGGACAGGTAAATGCATCGGTCTGAGAGAGAGAAACTCGATCTGCAAGTCCACAGTAACGAACCTCCTAGACATCCCAAGAGATGGTATGATTAAAAAATATAACTTCGTAAAAAACTTCCAAACGGAGTTAAGTAACAAGAAAGAGTGGGTAGGCGAATCAGTGAACTACACTCTTAAAGAAAACACCATCAAGTGGTACACTGATGGATCGAGAACAATAGAGGGTACTGGGGCAGGTATCTTTGGGCCTAGAACCAAAATCTCCCTGCCGATGGGTCAGTCCACCAGCATTTTCCAAGCGGAAGTTAACGCCATTGGTAAATGTGCGGAACAAAATCTCGAAAGGAAATACCGAAATCAAAACATTGCCATCATGTCAGACAGCCAAGCCGCACTCAAAGCGCTAAATTCATATACTATCAGTTCTAAACTGGTATGGGAGTGTGTTGGCAGTCTAAACGAACTACGCAAGAAAAACAATGTATCACTTCATTGGGTACCAGGCCACGTTGGTGTCCAGGGTAATGAAGTGGCAGACTCCCTAGCAAAAATAGGAGCAACAACACCCTTAACGGGTCCAGAGCCCTATTGTGGAATAGGAGAAAAAGTGATTAAAAATAGAATCAAAACAATAGAGGAGACCAAAAGACATAAAATTTGGATTGAACTCCCCAAGCTGAGGCAGGCAAAACTGTTACTTGGGAATTATAACCAAGAACGTTTTACATCCTGTATCAGCTTAAGTAGGAACAATCTAAGGATAATAACGGGTCTCCTCACTGGCCATTGCAAGCTCAAAAGACACCTAAGCATCCTTGGCTTGGAAAGCAATGCCACCTGCAGATTCTGCAATACCCATGAGGAGACACCAGACCATATCCTAGGTAGTTGTGAAGCACTTGTGCATCAAAGACATAGATATCTGGGCCGTTACCAGATAGAACAGAGCGATTTATCCTCTCTTAAAATACTCCAAATACTAAAGTTCCTCAAAGCGACTAATTTGGAGGATGAGCTGTAAATGAGCACCCTCACCTAGCTCTAAAAGGGGGGCACAATAGATCTTAAGGTCGCAGTGCATTAATACCCCAAATAACCATTCATTCATTCAAACCACACCATCCTACTCAAACACATACCTACATACCTACCCAAAGCAAACAGAAAAACAAACTATACCTTAATACCCATAACTTCGCTTAAAAAAATAATTCATAACATAATATGTTGCTATATAATAATAACTACCTAAAACGATAAAAAAAATCCCAACAACAATTCATACCTTACCTACACCTACCTATGTACCTATAGGAAAAAGCATAATAAATGCCAAATATAGCAACGTCACATGTGAAATTTAACAACGTTGCTTTGATATATTTATTCAATTTGCATCAAATTTGAAAATTTAAAATATTTTGCTTCAAATAATACCTACTATACCTATACCTAAATCTATGTATACCCCTATCTCTAAAGAACAAAATACCGTATAAGCGTCCATAGCACATACAAATTCTTCTCCTTATTTTGCTTTATGCCACGTCAAAAACATCTGATTCAACCATCTCCCTTAGTCTCATTATTGTTGTCAGAATAATATTAATATAATCCTCTCGTTCTTACTACTTGTCTTTATTTCTTTGTTATTTATCTTCTTAACGCGTTTTTATCTCTCCATAGTCAGATTGTGGCGATTGCAGCGCCGCCGTTTGAGTGCCGATGCTGAACTATTTTTTTCTGTTCCATGAGAGTACTATAGTGTTTATATACAATGCTTTGTATATGAAAACTATAGTACTATCTTTGTATATGAAAACTATAGTATATGAAAACTATAGTACAGTAAAACCCGCTTAAGAGAAACGGCAAAATGTCACAGTATTTCTTTCACTTAAGCGGGTTTTTCACTTAACCAAACCCCGCTTAAGTGAAAAAAAATTTCACTTAAGCGGAGTCCGGATAAGTGAAAAAAAATGTCACTTAAGCGGATTTAAAAATTCCATTCAGCGGAAATTTAAGACTAGAAAAAAATTGAATTTATCTTTTGGAGCTGCATAAAAAAATTAAATAAAATCCAACAACGATTTAATATGTAACACAAAAATAATTTATTGAATAACAAAAACAAGTCACATATTTACATATCTATCGTAGGAATTCATAGATTACATTAAATCACATTTGAGTTTTTGTTTTTTTTTTATTAATTGGTACATTGATTAATTGCGGCACATTGTGCATAACAAAAAGAGTCCAAGTTTGGCTTTATAAAGCTTTTAAATAAATATGTATTCACGAAAAAATAATCTTAGTTTTTTTTAGTCAAACCAAAAAGCAATAGCGCAAAATTTTAAACGATTTAGTACGATGTTAAAGCCATTTTCTCATACTAAAAATGATTTAACATCGTACTAAATCGTTTAAAGTTTTGCGCTGTTTTGTTTACAAAACTAGAATAAATGGTTGTGACATACAGAAATTTAAATGCCATTTTTGTGGTGAAAATGGTGGATGTGAAAAATAAAAAAGAAGTGAAAGCTTTCAGCAAATTTTTTGTTCTGTTCAACTCAATTTTTTTTTCACTTAAGAAAGTTTTTTTTCAATGACAAATATAAAATTTAACTGAAAATATTTTTCAGGTAAGCGGGTTTTTCACTTAACCGAGTTTCGCTTAAGCGGAGTGTTTTATAGGTGATTGGTCGAAAAATGCTCGGGGATGAAAGATTTGTTTCAGCTAAGCGGGTTTTTCTCTTAAGCGGGTTTCTCTTAAGCGGGTTTTACTGTACTATATTTGTATAAATATATATATATGTACAAAGATAGTACTATAGTTTTCATATAAAAAGGTTATACCACTTAATTAGTTTAGACACGACCCTTGCAGGTATGAGTGAGTTTCCACTTAATATTTGGATGGTTATTTGTAAGGTCATACTTCTAGGCGTTCTGTATAGGCGTTAATTTAAAAAGTAGCTAAATAATAATTAAATCGTTATATTGCCACCCTCTTAGGATACAATGTCCCAAACAATCCCATTACTTCTTTCAACATTAAAACGATGTAAACGGTCACAATGAACTACTTTTAATTTGCCTCTTACCCCTCTCCGTATACGGTAAACTACGTCATTGATTCTTTTCACCACAGTATAAGGGCCTTTCAAATTTTGTTGAAGTTTTGGTGACAGTACTTTTTGTCGTTGGGGATTTTAAAACCACAGAAGGTCTCCTTCTTGAAATCCTGTTGTCGTTGCTCTTGTGTCGTACCGTGTTTTCATCCGATCACTCGATATTTTATGTTTGTTCTTGTCCGTTGATGAATGTCAATGGGCCTATCCTTCGGGTTATCCACATATTCCTCTGTTCTTAGCGGCTCAATTGTACGGCATCCAAATTTAACTTCACTCGGCAACCGTATTGTTGTTCCGAATAAAATTTCAGATGGATGTATGTCCTATTGAGCTGTGTACCGCACTTCGATATGCCATCAGGTATAATTACGGTGACCATTTTTTCAGATGCAAAAGAGGACATTTTTTAATTAACTTACAACAAGTTTAGAAACGATATTTATTCAAATATTTCCTTAATTTAATTAACTTAATTTAAAAGTTTAACTTAAAGGAACTGTTAGTTTTTGTATTTTTGTTCGCAGTGTATTTTTTTTCAGATGTCATCCCGATTTCTTAAAAAAAGTCTTAAAATCTCCAGTCATAGCATTGAGTATTTATACTCAATGGTCATAGTCATAGCACTTTGTTATCAACATTGCCTCCAGTGTATCAACTTTTAATTGCGATTTCTCAGATGTCCAAACGTTATTAGAAATTGAAAACACTCTTTCCGTAGGGGCATCATTCACAATAGCAAAAACCAGATAACAGAACTGAATTATTCAAACCAGTGCTGTCTACATTTTGTGTTTAAGTAATTTAGTACTAAAGAAAAATCATACAAAAAAGGTTTCAAAGAAAAAAAGGACATTAAAAGGACAATTAAGGAAAAAGAGGACAAATTACTGTCCTCTTTAAGAAAAATAAAAAAAAGGACACGATACCGAAAAAGAGGACTGTCCTCTAAAAAAGAGGACGGATGGTCACCGTAGGTATAATGGAATATGTCGATTCCAGTCTCGTTACCTTATAGATATTCCTTTAGCGCCCTGTTAAATCGTTCGGTCATTCCATCATTTCGGGAGAAGCGGTGTTGTTTTCGTCTTTTTGATGCCAAGGAGTGCGCAAACTTCCTGAAAGATGTTAGATTGGAAGTTTCTTCCTTGTTCAGAATGGAGTTCTATAGGTACGCAGAATCTGCTCACCCAGTTGAAGACAATCTGGTCTGGCCTGCTTCAGGCCACTTTCTGAAGTAATCCATGACTACAAGAATATTCGGTTTCGGCCGTTTATTTCAGGAAAAGGACCTGCGACGTCTACTGCAATCCTTTCGAAAGGTGTGCCCACATTGTACTGCGGCATTTTACTGTGAATCTTTCTACCTGTTCCCTTGCTAGCAGCACAAGTATCACATTTTCGGCACCACTTTTCGACGTCATCTCTTGCATATAGCCAGTAGAACCGTTGTCGTATCTTTTCCACCATCTTATTGACTCCCAAATGTCCTCTAGAAGCTCCATCATGCATCTCTCGTAGAACGTCATTAACCTTCGACCGAGGTACAATTAGCTCCATCGCAATGGATTTACCGTCTGCGTCCTCCTTCTTGCACATGAAACGAATCCCATTGTGGCCAATATGCTTTCAGGACCGGGCTTCTGTCTGAGATGTCATTCCATTCCGGCTTTTCTTGGTGTTCCTTCCATGCAAGAAAGGATTCGATATCGGGATCTTCCTGTTGGGCAGTTCTTTGTCTTCATTGTTCCAACCCTAAACGGGATCCGCTCTCGTTCGCAGGGTTGTCAGGTTTAAAAAAGCGGAATCGCCAAACAGAAAAATTAAATCGCCAAGAAATCGCCAAATTTAAAAAATGTTTACCCAAAAAATCCATCAAATTTAAAAATGAAGAGAAATTTCGCCACTAGAAGTTGTTACATCAAAAAAACTTTTATTTCAAAAAAACAAACAATTACAATTAATATATTACCTATACATAAGTATATAAGAAACTTTATCTGATAGTAACAATTTTTTAAACAAAAACCTAAAATATAAAGAAAACTCATTTGCTTAACGAGTCTTCTTCAATAAGTTCAATATACTGTTTTCATTGCTTCATCAATTTTATGTTTTCATACATATGTACATTGAAGCATTAAATGCTGAAAGCTTTTCAGCACAGGGTTCAAAATTATTAAAATATTAGAATTTCAATTAAAAAAACTTAAATCGCCAAAAACTAAAAATATCGCCTTTTTTGGGGTAGATTGCCAAACCGATTTTTGTGTCGCCAAATGAAATTTCAAACCGATAAATCGCACAATCTGACAAGCCTGCTCGTTCGTTGGACGGAAACCGACTCCTTTTCTTCTTGACGTGTGCAATGCTTGCAGTCCTGTTTGCACGGTCGCCGAGATAATGCGCCTGCGTTTGAATGCAGCTTTCCTCTTCGATGTTGAATCTGGTAGTCATTTGTCTGTAGCCTCTCCATCGATTCTTACAACTTGACCTTCTGAATTCTTAAAGTTGGACTTGCGACTATACAGCTCCAATTCCAACATTACTTGCATCAGCGTCGATTCGATGCTGTACAAGTTTTGTTTGAGATATTTTTTTTTTTTCCAGATTTTGTCCAGTCGAGATTTTTTAATTCTATAGATAGATAGATATAGATAGATACTAGATAAATAGATGGATAGATAAGGTCTTTTATTTTTTCAAACATAAAAATTACAATATTTTTTTAAGTTAAAAGATTTACAAAGCATGGCTTAATAAGCCGTCTGCCGGTCAAATTAAAAAAATTAAACAATAATAATACAATAAAGAGAGAAAATTATTGACAAAGATAATATTAATACATTGATAACTTACAGATGTATGTATAATTTAGAATACAGACTGTGATTATGCAACTTTTAGTTTAGTCAAAACAAAAAGAAAAAAATTACTATTGCAATCTTGAATGTTTAATAAAGATACAAAAAAATAATTTTTTAAATGTTTAAATTCTAAATCGTGAAAGTAAAAAATAGTTTAATTTGTTTAGATACAATTTTTTTAAAAAGGTGACTTTTAGTTTAGTCAAAACAAAAAAAAGGACTTTTAGTTCGTTGAAAACGGAAATAATTTAAACTATTTTTTAAAGTTGTTAAAAAAATAATAATATACTATGGAGCAAAATTGCATATTATGTTTAGTAGATATTTATTTGGGTAAATGCTTTTAGGTTGGCTGAAACGAGAATTTTTTTTTTTTACTTATAGATACAACTCATCATAACTCAAAAAAAATTAAAATAATCATTACGAAAATTTCTTGCATGTGAGACATAGCGCATAAGAGGTATCCAACCACGATCTCCATTCAGAATTCTGACACATTCTTCTAACGAAAGAAAGCTGGATTCTGGAAAAAATGTAAAGTCTTCGGATTTCCTGTAGGATTGGACAAAGCGATAAAAAATTTAAGACATCTTTGTTCCGATGAAGGTTGCAAAGTGAGCATACTGGGCTTAAATCTGATCTATGCAGTCTACAATTCAAATCAAGCATTTCGGTTCTAATCTTGAATATCAGGCTCATACTGTGAACTCTTCTCTGAAGTAATTATTTTCACCTAGTTTGAAAATCAGTTGTCTATACAAATTCCTGGATGTTGATTCTGTTCCTCGCGCAACACATAGTTGATACATTGTCTCATCAATGACAGAGATGCAGTCGTATAGTGCATTTTTTAATTCTTCTACATTGTCCACTGTCAAAGACATCGCAAAGTGATGTGTTATAGCAAGGTCATACCAATTTTTGATTGGACTGTACCCACGACTAAAGCTGATCAAAAGGATTCGTTTTTGCACCTGTTTCCAGGTGAATGGCATAATTTGGAGTGTGGAACGGTTACTTAAAAATTCGCTTAAAGGAATACCTTTGCATATTTTCAATTTCTTCCAACTTTTCATACCCATACACTTCGTTCCCATAACCAAAGCAACTATTCACTGTGGCGTTAAAGACTTTGAATTTTGAAGCTGGATCGACGAATTTGTTAGCGAAGAATTTAGACCACATGGTATTTATTGCGGCATTTGTTTTGACTTTTATATATGCATGCACATTTAAGTTATATGTAAATATGTATCCAAGATACAGGTTGTTTGCCGGGAAGGTATACTACTTTGCTTGTTTATAACTTCTGATTAAATGAAAGAGAATGGATATTATATTGATAAATGTTTTATTTAATGTCGGCAATTATGTATGGAATACAATATCGGGTAAATGTCCGTCTCTGTTAGTCTCACAAATGCGAGCCCTTTTGAGCACATTTTTCATTACATTCTCACACATTTCACGCGGTATTTCATTAATTTCATCACGAATATTTTGTTTGAGTTGCTCAAACGTTTCTGGTTTGTTTGCATAAACCTTGCTTTTCAGATATCCCCACAAAAAGAAGTCCGAAGCAATCATATCAAGCGACCGTGGAGGTCAATCAACATCACCATTTCTTGAAATAACTTGTTGTGGAAAGAGGTCTCGCAGTAATTCCATTGTAATCCTGGCCAGTGTTGCCGAAAGTACTCCCATAGGAGTATTGTACTCCTTTCAACACCTCCGTACTCCTGTACTCCTCCTTTTACATTCGTACTCCTATTTTTTTTAAAGACCTAAAATATCTTACACTTGCAGCAAAGTGTAATGTTAACCTTAATAAATTTAATTCACTTCAAATTTAAATCAAATTTGGCAGCACTTTAATCTTCCAAACTGTCATCAAAAAGGGAATTTTCCTCTTTCTTGTTTGTTTTTGTTTTTCGTTGGCGTGGACGTCTACGTTCAATTTACATCTGTAAGTTCGGTATTTATTTTATGGTTACCTCATTACCTGAAATTTTGGTTTGGTGGTTGTTTTTTTTTTTTTTGAGCTCCGTAAATTTGTATGTATAGTTCAATAAAATGAAAAGGTTTGTTAATTAATGTTTGAAATATTGTAATTCCAAAAAAAGGAAAATATGTATAACTATGCATTACGTTATCTGCCACAAGACAGATTTTGTGTGATAGAAAAGATATTTAGGTACTTATTTTTGTTCTTAGAATTAATAATTTATTTATTTATGTTTTTTTTTTGTAACAGATTTTTTTTCTTGATGATTTTTTTAAAATAAAGTTTGAAGACTAAAAAATGCCTGTACTACTATTTTTTTCAAAATACTCCTCTTTTTTGGCTTCAGTACTACCTTGAAATATTTCTTCCCGGCAACACTGATCCTGGCTGTATGCGATGTTGCACCGTCTTGTTGATACCACACCAAGCCCAGAGCATGCAGTTGTGGCGTTAAAAAGTGGCCAAAGTTGTTCTTTGAAGACCAAGCTTCTGAGCACGGCGTCGAATTGAGGTTGATGGATTTTTTTGAACACTTGAGCAGCAGTAATTTTTTTTATCCGATCTTGCAGTACGTTGGGGTCCATGCTTGGGCCTATCACCTAAAGACCCTCTTTCTTCGAAATCATTCTCTACACGATAAATATAAATAGTGCGTTTTGTTGGCACGTTGTTTCTCCCAAAAATTTCACGTAACTTTCTCATCGTCACAGTAATCGATGATTGATTTTGATAAAATGTTTTAACGATTAAAACACGTTGGTTTATCGAATATTTTCCAAAATAAATTTGCCACGTGTCTACTTCACGACTGCCAAAAATGAACTGTCAAGACTAATGTTTACCAAAATGGCGACAAAACAAGGTAGTATACCTTCCCGGCGGACACCTTGTACTTAAATTCATTTACGACTTCAATTATCTCACCAGTCCCGCGTATAGCCGATAGATCTATTTCGAGACCTGGGGGTGGAATCGGCTAACGCGATAGTTGATAGTTGATAATCAAAATCGACAATTTTGCTCCATGTAAGGTGATTATCAAATCGACAATCGTTTTTTGTACTGATATTAAGCGACAGCTTTTTAGGTGTCGTTTTCATACATTTATGTCATTTTCATAAAAAGTTTGATGCGGTCGGCTTAAAATTGGTTGGTTTTTTAATAATATAATTAATTAAAACCAACACAATAACAACAATGCAAAAATGACATTTAATTCTTGAATGAATTGTAAGTTATGTCAAAGAACAAACAATTTTTGGCGAACGATTTACACAGAGCAACGAATAGTTGATAATCAAAACCGACAATAAAAAAGCGACAATCAACTATCGCCTTACGCGATTCCACCCCTGAATACCATTACTTTTGATTTAGTGATCCCATACATTTTTAATTCTATATAACGTCATGATCACTTCTTTAACAACACCGCTTTCAAACCCTCTACGACCGTTAGAAAGGGAGCAATCATCCTTTTAAATCCATGCGTCTGCCGCACATTTATTTAAAAAGCTTAATTAATTAAAGGCTTAGAGCGCCAGTAGGGGATGAAAATAAAAATCGGAAAAATTAGGGAATTATTTTTTCTTCATTTGGAGCTGATTTAAACCTATCCAAGATGATCTTTTTTTTAACGCCTTCCCTAACGAACACCCTCATGTATATAAATAAAAATAAAAAATGAGTAAGGTCAAGTGATCAGGGGTGACATTCTGTATGGGGAAAGCAATCAAACGTTTTCGTTTGTGCGAAAGATTTACTTCAAATCAATATGCAAGTCTTACGCACAAACGAAAAACGTTTGATCGCTTTCCCCATACAAATTGTCACCACAGTCATCAAAGTCCGGGCTAGTTCCGAGTCGTTGAGTATGGGTACTTAAAAAGTCTTTGAATCTCTTTTGCGATTCGGTATTCTTTCTTTTTCCGGAAGGACTACGTCACAGTTGGAAAATTATTAGGAAGCAGTGCACTTCGTGCTATACCAACGTAACGAGAAGCGGCAAAGTAGCAGGCTGGAAAGCAAAAGAAGTTCAGCAGAGTACAAACTATGCAGGAAAGTATCGATATTAATTACACGTTTATATGAAAATAAAGTTCTCAATTTTTTTCATTTGACAAGCTTGTTTTTAAGAAACACGTATTTGTGAATACGTAATTTTTTAAAATCAGTAATCTATCCTATTTTTCGTTTTAATGTTCGACAGTGTTAATAAGATCTTTGTCGTTTTACTAAAACTCCAATTGCTGATTCTAGAGCCGTGTCGTTCTACTATTATTTTCGAAAAACGCCTTATGGAATACGGGTGAACATCAAAATAAGTTTTGTAACAGCCATCCTTCCATTTCACCTCACACACACAGCCATTTATGAACTGAATTGAATTACATATGTACATAACTTATCTTAAAATTTGTTAAATTGAACTGAGTTACATAACTTACCTATAACATATCTAAATTACTTAATTCTGGATTATAGTCAGCACATTTTTGTATACCAAAGAAAACTTGAAAAGTGTTAATAAACTTCAACACATATTTTGTATAAAAAAATAAATTGTAATGTGCTACTGAACTTTAGTATAAAAGAGCGAACAAAATGTAAAATTATAGCAGTCTGTTTAATAAAGTAAACTTGTAAGCATACAACACCTAGTTGGAGTAACAAGCCTTTTTTATTTAAACACATTAGCGCAAAATTTTAAACGATTTAGTATGATGTTAAAGCCTTTTTTAGTATGATAAAATGGCTTTAACATCGTACTAAATCGTTTAAAATTTTGCGCCATTGCTTTGAGTCGACGTTGTTGTAGACAGGCTGAACACTTTCATGGTCGCCGGGCTCTTCCCCCCTTTCGCTGTTTTTTTTTTTATTTTTCTCTTTAATCTATCGTTAAGCTATAGACAAGTTGAACGTCGCACTGGAAAAAAAACAACACATACACCGTAAGCCGGACACCACTCTTCAGTTTTTTATATTTTTTTTTATCTAAAATTTTGATTTGGAATATTTTGTTTTTAAAAACTATTTATGGAAATAAATCTAAATTAAATAATAAAATGAAAGGCTGATAAAATACGAACAAATTTTATTTTAACATAGTCCTTAGCTAATATTGCATTATCTCGTTAAGCAGTTAAAAAATAAGGTTATTCTAATATTATTCTTAAATATTAAAAGGAAAACGGAACAAAGTCCTGAAAACAACATTTAATGCCTATAATGAGGCAACAGAAAGAGATTACAGATTTATTTTATATAAATAATAAATGCCATTAAAGGCCTATCCCACGTTCTCGTACGTCAAAGTGCGATCTCCGTTCATCGCCGAAGGAGGGGTAGCTGCAAACAATGGCGCAGGGTGATGTTGATGATGTTGTTGATGAGGATGAGCCTGGGATTGTTGTTGGTGTGGGTGCTCGTTGCGGATTTGACCTAAAGGAAACAAAATTCCATGTGGCATTTGTGGGTGATGCAAGTGTTGGTCGTTGTTTGGCGGTGGTGGTGGTGGAGGAGGTTGCTGTGTTTGTTGATGGGGATGGGATTGGGTTTCTATAAGTTGCTTACGTTGCTGATCGCTTTGTTGTTGTTGTTGTTGTTGTTGTTGTTGTTGTTGTTGCTGCTGTTGTTGCTGCTGCTGGTGGGCTTTATCATTTTCTTCTGCATACTTCTTTTGCATTTGAAACAAGCTATGAGAAATTTGTTGTGCATGAATTCTTTGCGGGTCGTTGGTATCACGGTTTGGTTGAGAATGTTGCTGCCTTTGTGAAGTTTCAACTTGTTGCTGTGACGAAGGATTGGATTGTTGCTGATCGGACTTCTCTACGTTTTTTTCATATTTTTTTTGTAGCTGGTACATGCTATGTGGATGTTGCTGCTGTGGGTGCATTTGTTGGGAATCTTGTCTTGACACCTTGTCAGTAGACTGTAACTGTTTTGATATCGACTTATCCGCAACCAATTTTTGTGTACCTTTATTCTGGTATCTTTTAAGCACTTGAATAAGCTCCGCTTTTACGTCTAATCGAGTTTCTTCTGGAACCTTTTTCATTTCTTCATAAAGTGAAAGTAAGAAGAGTTTATCTGGATCACGTTTCTTACGCTTTCTGTCTTTTTTAGGAAACGCATCTTGCATTAACTGCAATAGTTTTTCCTCAAATGCAGATTCTCTATGAATTGCAGCTGCGGCGGCGGCAACAGCTGCCTCTCTACGACGATGATGTAGATGTTGATGTCCACACGCAACTGACGCTCCTGAAATACCCGTAAACACTGGATGATGGCTTGCAGAACCATTTGTTTCAGCACTGTGAACATTAACTGCAGACCCAGAAAAATTTCCTCCATGTTGATGTTCTTGATTCGATGTTACACTAGGCTCGGTCCCATCGCCATCATGTACATCTTGAGTAGGATGACCAGCATCTTTATTGTTTTGGCTACTGCTCACAGCAGCTGCAGACAATATAGCATCACAAAACTGTTCTGGCACATATTCGAATCCTGTCATGAAATTTTCAGGTTTGAGCTCGCCGCTCATTTCTTCGTAAAAATACTCAGAGCCTACAATATCGATTATATCATTATCTTCTTGATTAAGCTCTATTCCTGGGGGTGGAGACCCACCAGCTATTTGGCACCGTTTCATTTCGGCAAGTTTTTTACGAGTGGTCAAACGCATGTCTCGCCAACACTGTAATTAAAATGAGAAAACAATGTTAAATGTCCAGGATATTAAATATTAACATGGGATATTTGAGGTTTATTTTTGTGTTTCAAAACGAATTATTTATACTTTCTATGTATGAAGGGTTTGAATTGAGGATACGGGATAAAACTGGAATTGTTGAATTAAAATTCTTACACTTAATTTCTTCACAGAAGTACTAAGCCAACCTAGTACCAAGTCTAGCTAGACCCGGTACTAGCTCTGATACTCGGGCCCAACGTAAAGTTAGTACCTGAGCATTTGACATTTTTAAATGTTATTTTGATGTTAATTGAAAATATATAGTGATATTTTAAAATAAAATGTCGTTTTTAGAATACCCTTCAGCATAATTAGCTCTCTGTAATTTATTTACTAAGTTCTTTTCTTATTGTGTTTCTTTGAAACTCATTCTCAATGAAGTGTCAACGCATTATAAAATTACCATCGGCAAGTTGAACGGAGAATTGTCAATTCAAACACTTTTCCATTCCCAAGCAACACTATGACGAGGAGCGTAAGTTGATGGCAGAGGTTTTTTAATCCATCGGCATCGTAGCCACCCTTCAATGGAATTGGAATTTTATAGCTTGAAAGATAGATAACAAGCTATATTTTGTGGTATATTGTATATTTCATTGCAAATATCACCCGAAAAACCCAAAATCGGAGTACAAAATACAATTTTTAGAGGTTTTTTTAATCCATCAACATCGTAACCACCCTCCAATGGAATTTGACAGTTTATGGCTTGACAGATAGGTAACAAACTATAATTTTCCAAAAGCCCTAAAAAAGCGTTTCTTTCGGAGCAAAAAATGTATGCTTAAAATTTCGAATATACAAAATTTAAAAACAAAAAATAAAATGAAAAACAACAAAATTAACAAAAAATATATTTATTACCTATTTCTAAACAAATGACAACCAATAAATTATTAAACAAATACAATTAATTGGTCTGATTTGAATATTAACGTGCTAGACTGCCGATTCCGAGGTATTAGACAATACCGAGTCCTAACTAGTACTCGGTACCAATTTGACAGGACTAGAGCTTAGGACATGTGTGAAGAAATCAGTTGGTACAGATTTGAGTACTAACAACTGGTATAACTAGGTAATAGCTGATTTTGAGGAGGTAACTGCGTAAGTGCGTTGAATCAAAGTTTGAGTGAAGAAGAAGTTTAATTTGCTAATCGGCACTTCATCTGGCCAGTAAAATACTTAGAAGTTTGATTGCTAATTAGACCTATTCAGATATTATGAAACCTAAATGAGGTTGTTAACTGTCGAATAAGTTCCATGTATATTAATTGGAACTTTAATCAGACTTTGTGAAACAGACCCTTAAGATAGGCGTTTTGATGATTCATTCAAAATACAAAATTTAAGTTACTCCTTCCTAAGATATGTACCTACCTCAAAACATTTAAAAAAAAACTTGGGTTCACCCAAGGCGCCCGCCTGGCGACTTAACACACATTTAGCGGAGTAACGGATTTGCTTGAGAGAAACTGAAGATCCAAGAGCGGGTTAAAATCGTTTCCACCCAAGGCACTGTTGTTCTATAAAACTTTTGACATACCATATGAAAGTGCCTGTCTGTGGGGTTTTACAACCAAAATGCAAAACTAGACACATTACCCCATACCACTGATTTAACACAAATAGGTGACACCCGAGAAAATACCACAAAGTTGTCGCATAAAATAATATACATAATGAATAATGTATTTAGTAGTAACTCGTGGCGCAGTTAGTGCATAGGACTGTTACGCCGAAGTTCTTGGGTTCGATTCCCAGCTTATGCCACCCAAATAAATGAACTGAAACGTTATTCATGAGTTACTGTATCTTGCGAAGAATTGACGAGTTCTCTTGCTTTTTTTATAGTTTTTGTCTTAATATTAATTAAGAAATATTAAATTAATTTAAGTGCTTGAAATTGCCCTACCCAAAAATGGTATATTTATTTATCATTTAATTTTTTTTGATATGGGAGTGGGGGTCTTGTTCCCCCGTTGAGGCGAGAGGGGTAGTACTTACAACAAAGCACATTTTTTGAAAGCCAGTAATAATTTAACAGAACCAACAAAATTTTGTATGGATGTATGTAGTTTAATTACCAATTTTCCATAACTATTTTAAATAAAAACCCAACGAAACTTTTAAATTGTGAAGATTTAGTTTATTTTTTCTCTACCAAACCGCTTTTTCATTTTCGACTTTTTCCTCCTCGACTGACCCGATGCAAATTAATTTTTTTTTTAATTTGTATGCAGATGATTTCAAAAATTATTCATAGTACAGAATATATTATCAAATCAATTAAATTTGAAGTGAATGAATTTGTCGAACGGTTTACTTTTCCTAAAAGTAATCCTTTGTCAATGTTTGTTTTCTTCGGAACTACGACCTAATATATACATATGTACATACATTATAATTTAAGAAACTTAATGTGGGAGTTATGCAATATTAGTTTTAAGAGTTAAATAAGGGTTTTTGTTCGTAGCTTTCCCTTGAATTATTAACATCAATTTCATTATACAACTTATTGTCATTATATGTTAGTTTAAATTATAGTTGAAAAGGAAAATATTTATCCTAAATCTCTAACCTGTAATTACCAAATGTAAAAAGATACTGTTATTGCTACTTAATAAATAAATAAATAAATAAAAAAAAAATCAAATCAATTTTTCAAAAATTTTGTTGCCGATTTCAAAATAAAGACTTGATTTTTTTTCAAATATGTAGTTCATAACGTTCGAATAATATGGACATAAAATATTATGAAATGTAGTGTTCTTGTCTTTAAAAAAATAATTATGGGAGTGCGGGGACCCAGGTTTAAGATGTTTAAACATCATTGTTCGTCCAAGTACCAGATTTTTGTTATTGAACGTACTTAATTACAACGTAATGTGTGACACGGAACGTATTACAAACAAGGCTCACGTTTTTAGTTTACTCTTCCGCCGGCATAGAAATTTCCACATCAAAAGTACCAAAAATATTTTACTATGTGAAATACATTTTGAGATACTAAGTTTAAACTTCTTCAAAAGCTACTTTTTTAGTGCCCCATTTATTCAGCTTAATACAAGATAATTAACTTAAAAACTAACAGCGGAATTTATAAGGGCGTGTCCATAGAGTTAAAAAATCTTTGTCAGTATTATTAATAGTAAGAATGGAAAGAAGGGTTCGAAACCGAGAGTGAAAAATTTAAACAGCTGGAAGAGCATCCCACCAAGACCAGGATTAAATGCATCCTTTGGTTGATTAAATTTGTTTTCTATAAGTCAAGGGTCGATAGTTTGAGAGAGAAATGGTCCAAGAGAGAAATTTGATAAATAATTGAAATAAGCAATATCAGGTTCATATTTGGAGAGCCATTGGATTTTCTTTTGTAGTTGACAAACTGATAAAATGACTTAGGATTTTTGATAAGGCTAGTTTGCGTTTCTCTCGGTAAACTGGAGATAAGTACCGAGTTAGTTAGAATAATATGTCTGTTTGCTAACTTAAAACGTTGAACGACGTCTTCGATGGTTGATAAGGAAACGGGACAAAGTGAAACTGAAGATAATAGTCATCATCACTAACTATAAGAGTTTAATTTCTTAATGTGTATGTTTGAAATAAATAAATAAATAAAAAAATGCTTTAAATGTTTAAAAATCATTCGTGATTTAATTTTTCTTCGTGTGACTAAATTCATATATAGAGTAATATTTAACACTAGTTATGAGAGGTGTCCGCTTATGAAAAAAAAAATTAATAATAAAACTGAGAACCTTTAAAATTAAAATGCACGACTGGGTCGCACGAACTTTTATATGCGATCACACTGTGGATTTAAAGTCTGAATAGTTAAGATCATCTGATTCTATATTTTATGCCACCTGCCAAAAACGTAGTTTAGTCTAAGGTAGTATTATGTGAGTTGCACCTTGTTGAATATAGATAGTCGAAAACTAAAAAAATGATTCTATGAGAGATACCATTTTTATTCGATATGTACATTTTTTTCCAATAATTTATGGTATATCGCACTGATATTAGTTCACATAAAATTTTTAATCAAAATTGTAGGAGCCGTTTTTGAGAAAAATGAGATTTTCCTTACCGGTTTTTAAACACTTGTATGGGAGGTACCATTATTTTTGGTCATAGGAATAATTTGTCTCTTTAAATCTGCGTGATTGTGATCAATAGCATGGTTATTTAGAATTACGTAAAAAACCGAGTGAACAATTTGGAAATTTGCTAGCGAGATGGATTTTTGTCTTATTTCTTCCAGTACGGGTATAACCTACCCTATCACCCGGTAGCCGCTTGACGTTGAGTTTCGGGAAACCCTGTATATCGCAAGTAAAAACGTTTTAGTCCGAGTATGCTGCCGTATTCGAAAAACTGAAATCTAGTTTAAAATTGAATAGAGCTTGAGGGATACAACAAAATTTCACCTATGAATGAATTTCTCTCCCAGAAATGTCTGAATTTTTTCTTACGAGGGTTTCACCCCTATATTATTCAGAATTCGATAAGTAGTGATTTATTATCTAAAAAGTACCGGGATGGACCTTATGTAAGACTTGAAAAATTGTAATCCACGTGCACTTTTCCGCTTAAGAGAGAGCCGAACTCTATTGCGGTTATTAAATTTGGTGTCCTATTTTCTAAATGTGAAAGTCCATACATATTCCATTGCAAGTTTATATAAAATAATAAAAGAACCTCAACGTTCTTAATTGAAAGCTCTTTAAATAATTTTGCTTCTCAGAGTACACTTTCAAAAACATCTAACATAAACTGTTATGGATCAGAAGTTAAAACAAAAAAAGAAATTTTAAGTACACCACAATTTAAACAAAACATTTCACGAAATGAATTGTTGTTCTATATTGTAAACAAGACTAAAAGCCAAACATTTAGGAAGTATAAATGTCATCTATAATTTCATTTCACTTTTGGTTTGTGCTCAGTAAAAATGGGAACAAAAGAAAAAAGAGAATTTAATGGGCGAATGAACTAGAAATTAATTTTTTTTTTAATTGGATTTAATTTAATTTAATGACAATTTTCTCTAAGGTTTTTAAGATGAAAACACACCTATATATACTCATATAAAATCGGCACAGCACGGATGCTCGACAAGATCGAATGAACGTCCAATTTAACACAAGGGCAGATCAAAGTCAAGAAAGAAAGTGCTATATTTAATTCAATAAAGGGTGATTCGCGTAGAATGTCACAAAAAGTTAGGTTAATAATATTAACCATTAAAATGTTACAAAATTTTGCCCGAACCTCGGATTTAGTATATGACAAGGTTTTTTTTCTTTAAATGTGTAGGTGCGTCAGTGTACGTGTACGAGATGATTTTCGGTGATGTAACCCCTCCACCCATTTGGCGGCTGTGGGGGGGGGGGGTTAGACTATTATATAGAGAACCATAAGTTCCATAAACAAAAATTTGATTCTCTAAAATTTTTTGTAGAAATCAAAAATAAAAAAGTTATAGTTAAAAATTAAATACAAAAATTACATTTAACAAAAGTTAAATGTAATTTTTTTTAAACATTGGTCTGTTTTTAGTCGTAACTTGTTTATTTCTGATTTCTCTTTTAAACTGTAGAGAATTCAATTTTCTACAAATCTAAGGTAACATTTTGTTTGTGGGACTTATTGTTCTCTAGATATTGCGAATAAAATTTTACCCCCCAGCCGCCAATTGGGAAGGTTAGAGCTCCGAAAATCGTCTCGTATACGCACACTGACGCACCCTACACATTTAAAGAAAAAAACCTTCTCCTATAATAAATGCGAGGTCAAGATAACATTTCAATCGACTAGACAGGCGGAAACCAGAACAGAAAAATATGGTTTGGGAGTAGGGTACTATTTTTGACCGTTTAGGTAGAAAGGGTAGTTTCCTAAAAAAATTACTTAATATGTCAAAAATGTAATAAAAATTCATTTGAATGTTTTCTTTTTAAATTAATTTATTTTGATTGGCGTTTGAAACGTAGACTTGCGAACAAAAACACGTTGTTGAACAGACAACAAAACCTCCCACCGCCCTCTTTAGAACAACACCACTTTCAAATCTCCAGCGCTTACAGTGCCAGCAGGGGATCAAAATAAAAATGTGAAAAAAATTAGGGAATTATTTTTTCTCCAATTGGAGCTGATTTAGACCTATTCAAGGTAAACTTTTTCATATATGAACAAAAAAAATTTATTTAAAAAGTAAATACTGAAGGAAAAATAATAGTGAAAATCTTTTTACGAAAGTAGAAAAAAAGGGAAAATATAAAAATCTCAAAAGGAACTAAATTAAAAGAATCTTTTATTCACTGAGAAAGTTAACGTAGTCTTAAATCAAATCACCTAAAAAGATCTTACACGAAAATATCCTACTGTCATGGGTGCCTGGACATATTGGAGTCGGAGGCAACGAAGCAGCATTATTTGCAGTGAATGAAGTTTAACATCTTCCGTTCATAATAGAAACACAAATTTTATCAGATTGGAAGGAAAACAAGAGAAGAGAAATAGCAACAGTTTTGCGAATGCACCTATAGGGTTACTATTCTATATCACGTACCAAGAACTAACAAGACAAGAATGCATCACTCTTTTCCTCTTCAGATTCGATAAAACATTGTCCAACACATCGTTATAGAATGTCCCAAGTCAAGACTATCTTTAAACCATTCACACTTATCAAAACAACTTTCTGACCTTGATCCTACAAACTTAAATACAATTAAAAATAACAAAAGATTTACAACTTTACATGGAAAAAATGTGATTTTATAAATTTATAAAAATAAAATAATAAGGGTATTCAATTATTCATCCAACGTCGTAAGTTTACAAATTGTGTAAAATGATAAGTTTACATAAAAGTTTGCATGAACGCATGATTTAAAAAATCATTTGTTTGAATGATGTGTAATTGAATCAGCTATTCGTTAAACGTCAAATATTAAAAGTCAAAAATTGTTTTTTTGCGAACAAAAATATTTTTTTTTATAAAGTCGTACAAAATTTTTAAAATTTAATATTCAAAGATAACAAAAAAGGCAAAAAAAGAAATTAATTCAATTATATGAACAAATTGCTCTTAATAATTTACTAAGTTTAGAACTATTGGGAAAAAAATTATGGTTCATGCATTTTCTTTTACAAAAGTATAATTTTTTAAATTTTCCTTTCACCATAGATAAACAGAATGAAAAAGAGAATGCATTTGAATGAATTTGAAAAAAAATCATCCGCAAAATTTGCAAATTTGCGAAATTTTCAAAAATATTAACGGCACATCGCACCACAAGTTGAGTACAATACAGCACTTTTTTTTAAATACGTCACATGGCATGGCAGCACAAGTTTGGCACATCGCAGCACAAACATTTTTTTATAAAAATCAAAAATTACTGTGCAACATTTCATATTTCATATTTCTGAACACGCCTAATTCTTAAGGCTCAACTATAATACGCAAAAGTAAACATAAACTAATGTCAAAAAACCAACGAAAATTTGCTTATGTTTGCAAAATTATCCCGCATAGCCATAATTGACTTATTCGTGCATACACAAAAATTAAAAACATACATTTTCGCTTTAATTCCACATTTAATTCATACCCTAGTACATGAGAAATAGCGACGAGGATACAACAAAAAGAAAAAAACTTTGAAATATGTTGTCTCCTGTGTTTTTTCTCTGTATTTAATCGCATTTGTCAAATTCGCTTATGTGCGGAGCGACTGGGAGCCCTCTTGCTTATGTTTGCTGAAGTGAACAAAACAGAGAAATTGAACGAAGCGGAGCTGGACTCCATTATGGTTAATCAGTAGGGATTTTATGTATTCGCTCGTTTGCTTATGCGCACATAAGCTAGCTTATGCCTATTATAGTTGGGCCTAAAGTCACAATGACGTTTAATTAAGTTTATCAAAAAAAATCCTTGGGGAATTTTAACCAAATTAGGTAATTTTGTTTCCCTTTCAACCAAAACAAATCGATCCCTGTGAAACATTTTGATCCCGGACCAGTTTTCGCGTTCCTTTCCACCAAAATAAATCGATCCCAGTAAATCGAAGACAGAGAAATTGTTGCATTATTATTATTTGGTTCCGAAGCACAGAGTTCCTATGGTTTTGTTTTTGTTTTTTTTTTTTTTGTTAAAATAATTTGAAATTTATGTAGTGTTAGTTTATGAACGAAATTAAATTCCTGCTAAGGTTTAAAATGGACTTATCTCTTTTTTTATTGTGAAAATACTGCAGATTTTGGACTATTTAAACGCTAATCATTCGTGTAAATTACGTCACTGAAATTGCTTTATGCACAAAATTTTTATTGTGACCAGGAATTTTGTATTTTAAAAAGAATAATACAAAGTAAATTGGCGACAAAAAAAAATTGATTATTGAAAAAAGTGATAAAACAAAAATGTCTTTCTACAGTTGTACGAATTTTTCCGTACTCATATTATTACTGGTATCATCAAGGAAATAATGCCGAATTTGGCATGCCACACACACAATTGTAAAAAAGAATCAATCCCGGATCAAAACGACATAAATCATTTCTCATACAAAATTTGACAGGTAATTAACCAAATGATAAACTTATCGAGTGTTTTACATCATTGCATGAATACCCTTAATACAAATTTAAACTTAAATGGCATTACATGGTTATCCTCATGCCTTAACTCTCAAAGAGTTTTTAAATTTATTAAATAATAATAATAAATCAATAAATATGCAAATTAATATCCGCTTAGAATAGGAATAGTAGGAATAGTTGTATTTTATATAGAAAATATTTTAAAATATTTTTTTAGTAGATATAAATACTGTAAAATACCGTTTCCAGAACATCTCTTTAAAAGAGAATATGTACTCCTTTCCAAAACCAATCTTTTTTTACTTTTCTAAGATAACCTACTTTACTGAAAATTTAATTTGCAGCAAAAAACATCTCTTAGGCCCAGATTTTCAGTGGTGAGTTAAAATATTTATTTTAACCGAATTTGGTAAGTTAACTCGGGTTTAACTTTAATCTCGAACTAAAAAACTAGGTCTTGGAATTACTCAACTGGTGGCAGCTATGAGAGGTAAGGTTTTGAATTCTTTGGTCATAGTGGGCCATTAAGCATTCACAATACTATTACATTTATGACAAAAGCAACAAACAACGGAATTTTAAACAAATACCTATAGTTTTTTTTAAAGGAAAACGAGTTTTTATAAAAATATAACTTCATATTACAATTTTTGAATTCAACGGATTAATTTTTGTTAAGCAGTTTTTTCTTTCTTGCACAAATATTCATTTAAATTTTAATGAGTATAGCTTGGTAGGTGAATACCCCTTGAATCAGCACTACAATACTTTATTTTTGTATTAAATACCTATGTAATACTTATTTGATTGCTAGGATGGTTATTATTTTACCCATTTGTTTGCTGGGAACTTGAAAATGAAGATTTTTAAGACAGTTTTTTTTTATTGTTTATAGAATCCTTAATTTTAAATTTCAAAAAAATGAGTACAAAAACGACGGAATCGAAGTAGAAAATTTTGTATAGTTGCCTACAATGAAATATGATAAAATATTTATGTAGCGTCTGAATTTTGCAAATGCTCTCTTTTTCTTCCTACACATCCTAACTAAAAAACACACCTGTTTTAGTTATCGAACACAGCTAGTTGTCTGTAAAGACAACCATCTGCTAAAAAAGAGTTATTTTAAGGTATTATCGAAGGCTGTTGAGTTATTTTTCAGTTTGCATGAAAATATTATCAAAAAATGGTTGTGTATGTTTTTTTTTAATTTACTTTAACAAAGGAATTCAAACATAATTTGATCGGATGGGTCCAAGTCCAATATTTGTATTTCAAGAACATCCTTAACAATTGGAAAACATTTTTTGAATGTGTAATATAGAGGAACAGTGGTCTTGCAAATTGAATATCTTAAATATATAAATTTATATCACGTTTTAACAAAAATACCATTTTATATAGTTATTTTAAAGACATCAAATCAAACATGTGCCAACATTTGCAATTTTACGTTTTACTAGTACATTAGTCAGTTAACTAACTAGCAAATATCTTAAATAAATTATTACAGGTTTTGTTTTAAAAACTTTAATTTTTAATTAATTTTTATCCTCACTTTAGTAAAGTTATGAAATGAAAAATATCCTAACTTTTGTAATAATGTTGTTGTAATCACATAGTATCTTGTTTAAAAAAAGACTTACCTTTTTCCATTGAATTATGGTCTTTTTTGGCCCTATAGTGTTAAGTGCGGCTTGGATTTTCTCCCAATACCATTCCTTTTCCTTTTTGCCTTCCATATATTTTGTTTCGCGCAGCAAAGAGATTAACATTTTCTTTTGTGGTTTAGTCACACGATCCTTGAATAAAATATTGAAAACCTAATTAGAAAGATATTTTCCAGCTTTAACATTACTTGAAAAAAATCACTGTTGGTTAAAGAATATTAAGCAAATAATGTAGCCCTCGGAATGAAGTTCCAATGGTTGCCTTCTATAAATAGATGCATCAATATGTTCAAACCCAGGGAGTTAACTAATACTCACCATATCTTTCCAACTGGAAAACAATTGCAGAGGCTTTATTTCTTATTAATTAATTAGTTAAATTATTTACTGTCCAAACCCACAACAGAAATATATTTTCAATTCTGTCTTTTGTGTTTTGTCCAGCAAGTTGCTGATATTTCTTATTGTTGCTGTCACTTTGACGTTTCAAGCAACTCAACGCTTGTAATCGCACTAACTGTATGAAATTCGATGTTAAACCACGATGACATTAACAAAATTTCTTAAAGTCGAATTCCTTGCAACCAAAAAATCGAATTTTTTGATAATGTTGTTTATGATTTGGCTAGTTTATATTTCTGAGATCTCGGAGAACTTTCAAAAGGCGTTTTTCTTTTTAAGCTCAGAATAGAGTTCTGAACAGAGTCTGAGCATATAGACCATGCTCTGAACATCCTCTGAACAAAGCGTATTCTGAGCGTTCAGAATTATTTTTGAAAAACACCTAAACACTTACAGCCAAATTAATAAACGTGGAATAGTGAATATTCTTATTCCGTGGACTAAGTGCAACATGTTATGAATAAAACAAAATTTCTATTAAGTGACGTTTACGAAGTTAAACCACCGAAGAAGGTGGTTTAGCGAGGGAATAAGGTCCAAATGTGTCAAATTTATTTTAAAATAAAAAAAAATAAGTGAAGATGGCTAATTTAATTTTGAATTCAATACGAATAGCATTTCCAACAAACAAAAAAAGAAAATACATCTTCATTCATCTCGATGAATACACCAAACACAATTCATGAAAATCAGAAAACTAATGAAAAGATATACACAATATTATGTACGTAAAAATGCACATATTGCTACATTAATAACTTTTATTTTTATATAACTAAATAAATAAATTCAGTTTTTTATTTGCGCCCAGCATTCTTTTTTCTTTTGATTGGTGTTTGTGTCCACAGACTTGTTTTCTATGATGCCTATATTTTCGCTGCACAATGATTTGAGTAGATTCTGAAGAAAATAATGGAAAACGTAATGTAAAAACGTTGGTACTCCAGTTCTCACTCCTTTTTCTTTTATTATTTAAATTTTCTATTTAAACAAATTAGAAACAAACTAGAAAAGAAAACAGACACAACACAAACATTTGAAAATAATAATTTTGACAGAAATATATAAACAAGAGAATTCCTAGGTGTGTTTACAAATCATCACAATTTGCTGTCAAAACCCCCTTCGAAAAAAAACCAAGTCTGCGGAACTTGGGGAAAATTTCAAGTTACCAAATAGGCATCTTATTGTTGTAGATTTTCTTAAGGGATTTCTGGCAGACGTCAATTTAGTATTCCACGAACATTTTGGTTTTATTCATGGAAGTTTTTTAAGTTGACTACATGACGAATATCTTGTGGTGATTTATTTCTAGTGGAGACCCAGGGTTAAGAAAATCTACTACAATAATTAAGATGCCTGTTTGTTAACTTGAAATTTTCACCAAGTTCCGCAGACTTGGGTTTTTTTCGTATGGGTTTTGACAGCAAATTGTGATAACCCTTCAAGCAAACGACTCCGCTTTGGATCCGCGCACGTAGTAAACAACGTATGGATGGCTCCGTTTACAGATACAAACATGGAACCGCAAAACTGCGTTTGTCGGCTCAAATTAGTATGGAAATTAGAATCACCACGGACCCATTTTGTGCATGTATTGCGAGAGAGAGAGCTTACCATTTCACTATACTCAGCGAGAACCGAAACCAAATCGGATCTAGAACAGATCCAAAAATATGAACGAATCGAAACTTGTTGAAATGCGAAAATTGGGTTCAAAAACAATTTGTGACATTCCACAACCACTTTCACTTTTGATTTTAAATTGTTTTGGCACTAACGTTTACACATTGAAAAAAGATTGCTGTTTTTGTAGTCTTCTTTCTCTGTTTTCAGTTCATAAAAAATACTCAATAGGTCACCGTCTACACTCTCTTTCTCAGTAAAAAAAAGTACTCTCGATTCTTGTTTTTTTTTTGTGCATGCATATACAAAAAATGTGTAAATGTGTGTGAATCTGTAAACACACGTAGGAATTCTCTTCTTTATATATTTCTGTCAAAATTATTATTTTCAATTGTTTGTATTGTGTCTGGTTTGTTTCTATTGTTTAAATGGAAAATTTAAATAAAAAAAGAAAAGGGAGTAAGAACTGGAGTACCAGTGACAAAGTAACGACTTTATTTACCATTTCCATTTCTAAATTACGTTTTCCATTATTTTCTTCAGAATCTACTCAAATCATTGTTCAGCAAAAATAAAGGCAACATAGAAAACAAATCTATGGACACAAACACCAATTTGCCGGACGCAAATCAAAAACTGAATTTATTTATTTAGTTATATAAAAATAAAACTTATTAAAGGACCAATATGTGCATTTTACGTACATATATGTGTATATCTTTTCATTAGTTTTCTGATTTTCATGAATTGTGTTTGGAGTATTCATCGAGATAAATGAAGATATATGTCCTTATTTATAAACGTTGTCTAACTTTAGACAACTGTCCAACTTTGAAAAATGTGTTCGAAAACCTTGATTATTGTTGAAAATTCTATTCGTATTGAATTCAAAATTAAATTCATAATAAATTTGACACATCTGGTTCTTAATTCTTCGCTAAACCACCTTCTTCGGTGGTGGTCGTAAACGTCACTTAATAGAAATTTTGTTTTATTCATAACATTTTCCACTTAGTCCACGGAATAAGACCTAACCCTTCTCTATTCTACGTTTAATTATTTGGCTGGAGGAATAAAGGTGAAATAAGCGTTTTTTTTATTAATGTGGCTGTTAGTGTTTCTAAAATAATAAAACTTTCTATTTTATAGATAGCTTTATTTATTCTAAATACATTAAATAAATGGCTGCAAATTCTCACCTTTTAGTTTTGTTTTCTCACTAGTAATTGGCGCGTTGAGAAAAATGAGATCTCCGAGCAAGCGAATCCAAATTTTTTTTCCTCAGAGCTTTGACAACAAAACTGAGAAATTTTGCTGAGGAATCCTGGGGCCGATTCTGTTCTGTGAAAAAGTGAATCGAATAGTTTTTCACTCTTTCATTCTTAAATGCCATTCTCGTTTTTTGAAAAGGTGAAACCAAACGTCAAAAATATTTAGATGAATATTTTGCTTTCACGCCGTTATTTGGATGTGAGTTTTTAAAAAGGTTGAATACGAACAAACAATGCTCAATTTAACCACATCTCCTTTTCTGTCCTATTCATAGAGTACGTATCAGAGATTATGAAAAGCTCGGTTTCTGGTTCTGATTTGCCTACAAGCTAAACACGGTGGTGAGTTCATATTTTTGCACTAGTGTCAATGTTTTAACGCCACTAGTGCAAAAATATGAACTCACCACCGCATAAATTGTTTTTGCAATTCACATCTATCACATCGACACTAGATGAAATTACAAAAACAACAGTGTAAACAATTGGGTTTTGGAAGGTGGAACGTACGAAAGATTCCTATCTTTATAATTCGTAATCTCTGGTACGTGTATTCATGTAGATTATGGAATACGCAATACTGCATCCGCAGTGATCCACAGTGCAGTGCTCTCTTTTCATTTAACCCATTTGTCATGAAAAGAGAACACTGCACTGAGAATCACTGCGGATCCAGTATTGCGTATTCCATAATCGACATGATTATCTAGAGAAACGACTTAAGGGGTTTGTTCTCTTTCACCCTACAAGCTGTTAGAACAATAATGTATACTACCCATTGAGCATGTATTCGTGGTCCCGTGCATTTTAAATGGGACCCCCCTTCAAGCAAATGACTCCGCTTTGGATCCGCGCACGTAGTAAACAACATATGGATGACTCCGTTTACGCATCCAAATATGGATCCGCAAAACTGCGTTTGTCGGAACAAATTAGTATGGAAATTAGAATCACCACGGTACCATTTTGTGCATGTATTGTGAGTGAGAGAGCTTACCATTTCACCATACTCAGCGAGAACCGAAACCAAACCGGGTCCATAACGGATCCAAAAATATGAACGAATCGAAATAGGTGTTGAAATGCGAAAATCGAGTACAAAAAAACAATTTGTCACAATTTAAAACCAAAATAAAAAATAGTTTTATTTTTATAACAATTTTGTGATCACTTAATTAAATAATTCACTTTTGATTTTAAACCTTTTTTTTTGTATGAAGCGAATTTTTATTGAACTGTTGCGCTTGGCACATTAAAAAAAGATTACTGTTTTTGTAGTTTTCTTTCTCCGTTTTCCGTCCATAAAAAATACTCACCATTAGTTTATCGTCTACGCTCTCTCTTTGTCAGTAAAAAGAGTACTCTCGATTCTCGTTTTTTTTTCAACATGCATATACAGAAAATGTGTAAATGTGTTATGGCACTACGTTTTGAAAGGATCTAAGAAAGACCGACAAAGTTGGGTCAGTGAATTTGCTTGAAGGGCCGCTCCAACACTACTACACCCGATAGTATACACGCCCAGTTAAAATTATGGTAAATTTATGCCAAAGATTATGAATTATAAAGATTGGAAAGCTCGGGTGCCATTCTGGTTTGCCTAAAAGCTGCGGACGGTGGTGAGTTCATATTTTTGCACTAGGGTCCATGTTTTAACGCACACTAGTGCAAAAATATGAATTCACCACTGCATAAATTGTTGTTGCAATTCACATCTATTCATCGACACGAGATGAAATTACAAAAACAACAATGTAAACAAATGGGTTTTGGAACGTACGAAAGATTCCTACCTTTATAATTATAATCTCTGATTTATGCGCTCAGATATTTGAAATAAGATTCCGTTAAATTCAAGAATTGAAAAATGAAATTCAAATTATATTTCAGTAAACATTTTTTTTTTTAAACCTTTATCAATATAAATTATAACAAATATCGTTCTTTGTTGCTTCTGGCACATAAATTCAATTTCAAACTATATGCGTACGTGCCCTATCTTCGATCACTAAACAAATCAAAAAGCTATCATTGAAAACCATCATTGGAAATTTTCAGTCGTATTTATTAGATTTTTGTCTACTTAGACACTGTCTAATTATTTTCAAATTTGTGAAAATATGCTTTAATTAATAAAAATAAATATCACATTATTCATGGTTAAGATAATCTACTTTTGTGTCTAAGTTAGGCAGCTATAAGAGAACAATAAACGAGGTTTTTGAACACATTCTCCAAAGTTGGACAGTTGTCTAAAGTTAGACAACGTTTATAAATAAGACCGTTTGATTTTAAATTTTGAGACGCTTAAAAAGCGAAATGAGGGATTATTTTGATACCAACATAAAGTAGATGACTTAATTAATAATTCTTGACAAAAAGAATTTAATTTTGGCTCAACCTTACGCATAAAATAACTTATTATTTCATTGATCATTGAAGAGAGTTTGGGTGAAAATACATTTTTTTTAGATAGAAATAATAATTTAGTCATAAGTTCTACATTGCCATCAAAATAATCATTGATTACGCTTTTAAAGTACCTCAAAACTTAAAATCAACATTTCCAATAATGGTTTTCATTTTTTCAATGATAGCACCTTAGGCGCCAGTTATCGCTACCATTGAAAAACCAGTTTTAAATCAAACACCGAAATTACTTTTATATGGAAATTTTTTGGAATCTTTGTTTGATTTGAAAATGGCTTTCAGAAACACGTAAGGGACTTAAAATGAAACTAAGAACTTTTTCAACCATCCTAGTAAACTAGGATTACTTTAAAGAAATTTCTTGAAATTGGTAGATATATAACGTTGTCATTTCCAAAATATTCGCTTCATTTGGATTATTGGAACGGTTCTGAGTTTGAATTGAAGTCCTCTAAGTGGTTATGAAAGCCATTTTCAAATCGAATAAAGATCCCAAAAAATTTCCATATAAAAGTAATTTCCGGCATTTTTCAGTTTTAAAGATGCCGAATAATATAGGTACTCTATGAAAATGATGATGCACTGACAAACCAATGCAAGCTGTTCATAAAAAAAAAACAAGCCTGCCGCCACGGCGCCGATTGGATTCTTGTTTATTTCTTTTAATATTAATGATATTATTCCGATTATTTTTGTGTTTTAGGGTTGTATGCAAATAAAGTAAAATATTTTGGAACAAAAAATACATGTTTTTTGACTAATTAAAAGAATTATGTATTTAATTCCCTCAGTGTGTTTCCATCACTGATCTCTATAATAGATGCGTTATATTTTCCACCAGATCCCATCCAGATCCGATCATGAAAATAAAACAATGCAGGATCTCAGTGACGGCATTTGTATATACCTACCCATCTCTTTTTTCCATTTATTTTTTTTTATTTGTGCCTATTTATCAGTTGTCTTTTTTGTTTACACTATTAACTTTCACAATGTCTGAAGTTATTCTTAGTTCTTTCCTGAAAGTAATAAAAAGCTCCAAATTTAGCATATATATCAAGTACTATTTAAAGTCTTATTTCGATTTATTTCGGATCGAAGTCAAAATAAATCGAAGGCATTCATTGCTGCCTTCAATGATATTTGTCTCGAAGGAGGTGTGGACTCCGCTATTGTCACTGTCGCATCGCCACCAAAAACAAAAAGACCTTCTTGGATCTGCCTAAACTTATTCTTAGTTTATTTTGCTGCCCGCTGTTGGTGGGGCTCAGCGTCTGCCAAAAGGTCACATCATCTCGGAGTCACAAGCTCTGATAAATCCTAATGTAAAATTAGTTGATCTTGATGCAGTTTCCGAGGGTGCAAATATATCGTTAGTTGATGATAGTATTAACAAGCACAAATGGACTCCACTGATAACGATATTGATGAAGCCGTACCAGAGTTCGCTGCGGTGAGTAAATTTTTTTCTGCAAAAAATATCTTTATTAATGTTCCAATTAAAATATTAAAAATAAAACTTAACTAACAACTAAAAAAAAGTTTGACTAAGGTGGGCTGCCCAACTTATGGCCCAGCAGCAGGCTTTCGTTGCTGATCAGGCCCAACAGCAGACGCAGATGCACGCCCACCAGATTGCCAACCAAATCCAGCAAATTCCTCTCCAGGAGCCCGCCTACACCTTCTTCATCACAACTTGCACACATTCCAACTCCGAAACCAGAAATTATCACCTACGAAAAGCTCAAAGAGAAAGGTTTGTATATTTTTACTGAATCAAATTCATCATTACAAAATCTTATTTGGAGCTCAAAAGTGGGCCCAACTACAGTCGAAGAGATTCACTGAGAAGCGAAAATTCGGTTTTGTGGATGCACAAAAAGAATATATGCCATAAGAGCAGATCTTGAAGATTATTCGTGAACATGGAGAGATGCCAAGTCGCAAATGCCGGCATGACAAGCGTGTTTATTTAGGAGCTTTAAATTGCATGACCCACGCTGTTCTCAAACTACTCGAGAACATGCCGATGCCTTGGGAGCAAATTAGAGACGTCCAAGTCTTGTACAACATAACTGGTGCCATAACCTTTTTGAATGAGATCCCTTGAGGTTTGGAACCAGTTTATATCGTCCAATGGAGACTTATTGTCACTTATTGATGTTAGTTTGTACTGTGAAATTGTTCTTAATTCTTTCATATTGGCCACTTAAGTGCCACTTTCTACAACTGTGAAATTAGGCCTTAGACGCATAAAAGATGAATTTTTTTTAACGACCTTCCTAATCTACGTGGTCTATGTCTTTTATTTATGTCTTTATGTCTTTATGTCTTTTGTTTAATTCGGATACATGTTGTAAAAGAACCTTGACAATTTCTTTGGCAACACACGATGAGTGAGGCCCTCTAGCTATTATTTTATCGATCTTGTAGCTTTGTTTTTTAACGAGTGTCACAGAATTTGGTGTTTGTTCAATTTTCAGAAATATTTCTATACGCATCGGCGTCCAATTGTTTTTACGGTGTACATTTACAGACTTCCTTTGTACATTTTTCTATTATTTTCTGAAGCTCGCTAAAAACTTAATCCTGAGATCATTATTGGAGGTAATGCAGATTGCGTTAACCTATACCTTTTGACATCTTTTGGAGCATGTCCTTTACACAAATCTAAGGTAATATATGGCACAGGCTTACAAAGTTGGAAGTGTCAGAAATAAAAAAAATGGCTGCTCGAGTGCCCACAAAAACTGCTCACTGCATCATTAGAAACAACAAAATATTGAAACTCAATTGCAGTTTTTGTTAGGTTAACCGCTACGGGAGAATTGGTCTTTCTTGTCATTTTGTCAAGCAAGTAAACTTTTTCTTCCAGTCTTTTAACTTGTTGCAAGAGACTCTTATCTAGAACTGTTGTCTTCTGACACAAATTACCATTACTTGTAGTAATTTTTGAAACACTGCTGACCTGTATTGTCGAAATTTTCATAGTTTTTGGTTTTTGATTTGATTTTTTTAACGGTGAAATTGAAATTTCCCTCGATGAAAATATATTTGGTTTGTTTTGTACTCCGTCTATTTTCTGCAAGCAATAAATGGTCCTCCCCGGAATCCGTAGGCCCATTGAGATATTTGTTGTGTCTTATAACTGTTTTTTTTTTGTTACTTCTTCTACTCATCAGCCGTCCCTCTGGAATCGGACGCTAAAATCAAAATTATTTCTAGTTTAGCCTTTACCATTTTTTTTAAAATGGTAGAGTTTTTGACTAAAAACTAATTCTTTGCAAATAATTTTGCGGAAAAAACTTCACATATGCTCTCAATGATGCTCTCTAAAGAATCGTAAAAGAAAAGTCTACAGTAAAATATTTGTTCTATTTAAAATGTTTATTCCGACTGGGCTATAATTCTTATTATCTTCATCTTCGTTATTATCAAGAGTTTGGTACATTTATTAATTTTGCTTGTCAACTATAAAGTGCAGAACGAAAAATTGAACGATAAAAAATAATCAGATGTGATGAGATGATTTGTCTCTAACTTATTTTCCAATTGATTTAGACTAAAAAATATTTTCTTATCTTAGAAAGACTTTTAAATCAGCTGCTGATTGTATTAAAACTTTTATGCCTGGCATAAAACCCGCCGTCTGCGCAAAATCAGTTCCAAAAGCTATTGAAGTATGAGTTGCTAAAGCATTACCATAATCCCCTATTTGAATAAATTGTACAATTTGATTCAAGGCTTCAATTGTATTAGAAGTGAGCTAAAAAGAAAGAAAAATAATAAAAGATTTAAATATATCCGCATGTAACATACTTATTTAAAAAAATTAACTTACCCTTCCATCCCTTAAACAGTCATATAGGTTTTCCAAACGTTTTGTAACATCTACAAATTTTCTCTTCGTTCGCTAAAAATATATCATTAAATCAATTAACTTGTTTCAATACAAAAAAAAATATTTATAATTCAGAATAATGACATAGATATAGCTAACGATTTTTCCTATCATTCAATAAAGGTTTGCCTTATAAAACGAGGTGCATTTTTCATTTTTTTAATATAAAATTTACGGACATTTTCTTATTCAGCAACTTAAAGTTAGTCTAGAAAAAACTTTTGTATTGCATTGTATTTTATTTTGATTCATTCTTTTTTTCGATTCATTTAAATATGTACATTTTATAAATGAGAACAATATAAAAAGTTATTATACAAAATTTAAAACATAAAAAAAAATCATAGAGATGGTTTTCTTACGCACAATGAATTGAGTAGGCTCTGAAGAATATAATGGAACATTAAAAGAAATGGTGGAACTCCAATTCTCACTTCTTTTTTTCTGTTTTTATTTAAATTTAAATTTTTTTTAAAATAAAAACAAAAGCAACAGACACAGACACAACACAAATAATTGGCCGCGTTCAGATTTGTTTTTAAACGATCTGGATAGCTTTGTGTTGTTGTAATTCGATGTAAAACCAACGCTGTCCTCATTCATACTATCCTAAAAATTCTGGGGTGGAATCGTGTAAGGTGACTTGTGATAAGTGAGAGTCCCAATCAACCAATTAAGTCTGCGTAAGATGATATCAAATTTTGATAGCTAAAAGAGCTCTCTCAACAAAAATGTGATCGTCATTTTCTAACAAAATTGACGTTCCTGCCGCAATACGACCATAACTACCACCAGCCTACAAAAATTTTACAACTTTTTCTGAGTTTATTATTCATTTAAACAAAAATAAACATTGTGGACCAAAAAAGTTTCCTACATTCCAGAAGATGAAGAAAATATAAGAATTTTATTGCGAAGACATCATATTTGTTCTATAACTTCGGTAGCCTATTACAAATATTTGAAAAAATCACTATGGCAACCATGTTTATGAAAAAAGTCATTGGAAAGTATTCAATTGAATTGAATTGAGTTGAATCACTTTACCCAGACGGAAAACTCAATGACAATCACATGGTTGATGTGACAATCACTTATCACCTTAGCCGATTCCACCCGGTATAATACTGTCTATCCTATGAGTTATGAGACATATCAACAACATACATGGATACTCGAATATAGGCCATCTTAGTCCATCTGGCGATTTGACAGTTGTCGAGTGCGGACGTGCTTTTTATTCGCTCCGATAATCGTGTTTAATTTTTATAATTATATTATATTTAATACGCTTTCGAGTATTTTTGTGAATAATTTGGGCAGTATTTATTATTTGGCGGAAATCTTTTAAAAATGGAATGCCAAAAATGTAATACTGCTATAGTGGGAAAGTCTTCCATTAAATGCGATGGTATATGCAAAAAAGTGTGGCATCTATCGCCAAAGTGTTGTGGACTGGACAGCTATAGCAGTGGTATTATTCAAACAGTGAAAATGGTTAAATTTATTTGTGATGATTGTTTAAATCATATTTATAATGTGGACAGTGTAATAAATGATATTAAAAAAGTCATAGACGAAAACAATAATGGATTGAATCAATACAAGGAACAGTTTGCGGAATCTTTAAAACAAAACAGAGACGAGATCAGAGAGGTTTTAGAGGCAATGGAAAGGAAGCACAGCGAAAAGTTAAATTCGTTTAATAATACGTATAAATTCATTGAAAAAAGTGTTAATGAAATTAAAAAAATTGGTGATTTTAATTTAAGTTTGAAGGATCAAAGTAATAAAATATGTGATGGTGTCAATAAAATAATTAATACAACAGATTCGCTAACGGATATAAACAACCAAATGGTGAATAACGCGAGTGAGAGAGATGTACAATTGAAGGAAAGTGTGAAAGATATAACTAAATCGGTAAATAAGCTCACTGAAGAAATTAAAAAGAAAAACAACAGTGCTGACAGTATGGTTGAAAAGAAATCATACGCAGGTGAATTAAAGAAAAATTCTCAAATTAAAGTTGCACCAAAGGAAGTAAATCAAAGTGCTGAAAAAACAAAATCTGAAGTGAAATCGAAAGTGAATCCATCTACTAGTGGTATTCAGGTGTCAGGAATACAAAAGCTGAATAGTGGAGCAATAATAGTGTCGTGTGATAATGAAAATTCTATTAAAAAATTATCAAGTGATGTTAGAGATAAGCTTGGAGATAATTATTGTGTGAATGTGATTAATAAAAAACCAAGGGTTAAAATATCTTATATTTCGGACAAATTTGAAATAAACGAGTTTATATCATGTATACGTAGGCAAAATGATTTTTTAAAGAATTCTGAGATAGAATTTAAAACTATGTGGAAGCGAAAGGGTAAAGCATCGGTCTACTATACTGCAGTGATAGAAGTGGATGTAGTAAGCTACAATGAAATCATGAAAGTTGGTAAGATCAGTGTTGGATGGGACAAATGTCAAGTGAGTGAAGCTGTTTATGTTAAGAGATGCTACAAGTGTTTGGGTTTTGGACATTTTAGTAAGGAATGCGTAAATGAAAAAATGGTTTGTTTTAAATGTGGAGGTCAACATATTGGCTCTGAGTGTACGGCAACATTTTTGTCTTGTGTGAATTGTGTGAAAATGAATGAAGAATTGAAACTTAATTTAGATATTAATCATAATGCTTTGGACAATTGTTGTGAGGTTTATCTTCGCAAACTTAAAATAGAAAGGAAAAGACACTTGTAGCAACCCACAAATAAGAGGAAGGCTATTTCGTATTATTTTAATTTGTAATAATTTTGACAGAAATATGATATTACCCTTCAAGCAAATTCACTGACCCAACTTTATTGGTCTTTCTTGGATCCTTTAAAAACGTAGTGCCATACACACATATTAGTACATTTTCTATATATGCATGCACAAAAAAAAAGCGAGAATCGACAGTACTTTTTTTTTTTACTGAGAAAGAGAGAACGTAGATGATAAACTAATGGCGAGTATTTTTTATGGACTAAAAACAGTTAATGTGTAAACAGTGAGGAATGAGGGTCGGTGGGTTAGTTTTTGTGTTATGTTTTCATCTCAGTAAAAGAGAGATCAAATTCCAGCGATGAACTTCTTTTACAAGAAGTATGAAAATGGTTTATAATGCAGTTTTAAAAAAAGTATTTCATATCTGGTGGGAGAACTGAGAACTGAGCAAAACTGAGCCAAAATCCATAAAATTATCACTAGGTTGGTGCGGTTCCATTAAAAATGCATTGGGCAACTACCACATATTCAGCCTTGTGAAGGAATCCTCTCTGTGCTTGTAGGGTGAAAGAGAAAAAGCGCTGAAGTCGGTTCTCTAGATAATATAGGTACTTTATGGCCAGAACTAGGATGGGCACTATCGTGGCCTTTGATTTGCTTTGACTGTTGATAATCTGCTCAACGATTTTACCCTGTGACGACCATCTCTACAATATTATCTACGGGTCTGGATTATCTTTTAACACGTAATACAAAAACATTGGATCTAGGTTTTTTTCGGGGTTTCCTTTATGGATCGAGAAATTAGTTTTTACTCTAGCCGGTAGATTGATTTAAAAGCTTTTTGAATGCTAAGAAAAGTGTAAAGAAAATGGACAGTATCAACATGAAAAATAAATAAACTTAGGGGAGAAAGAGATAAGCATACAACATTGTTTTCATTTGGATCCGTATAATTTTATTATATCGGGGTGAACCATATGGGTTATTAGCGATAATAAAACGCGGCTATTAACAGTGTGAATCGGGGTGAATGAAGCCAACTCTGCTGATGCGCTCACACTTGCCGCGGATTTGGCTATAAACTGTAGGTCCCCACTATTCTTGCCGGCGCGGACAGAGAAATGGTTGAGAGTTGTAAGTCCCTACGCCCTGGTTCTTACGCGAAATTTATTTATTCATTTCTCTAAGCGGCTATATATCACGTCCGAGGCATTCCTCTATTTAAAGAGAAGAGGGATGATACAGTATACAGAGCGGCAGTTCGGCTAACCTATGCGGCTCCGCTAAAGTCGAGGCTCCCCTGTACATGGCAGGTGGCATGTCATGTACATGGCGTAACAGTGCCTTCGGTTCAATAGACCTGTGTCTGATCGGGACCGAAAAGATAGGGTAAGGCAAGAGAACCAGTTCTGGCATAAACAACAAAATTGCATCTGATATTTTAAAGTTAACTAACTTCATGCTTTTGCTAACTTACATAGGTAAATGTGTGTGAGTTATAAGCACGGTTAAAAGAACTCTGTTTTTTTATTTTATTGTTCCTAAAAGACATTAGCGCAAAATTTTAAACGATTTAGTACGATGTTAAAGCATTTTTACTATGACAAAATGCCTTTAACATCGTACTAAATCGTTTAAAATTTTGCGCTTTTGCATTTAACATTCAGTTGTAGTGTCATCTCCCCTACCCTATTTATTCATCTTCTCCCCTAGCGCTTCCCCTTTTCTTTAATGAAATCGATTTAATTTTTAGAAGAAATCGTCGTCGTTCTATTAAAACTCCCTAAGTCCATTTTTGTAAATTTTCTAACATTTGCATTTGTGAAGGAATTTTACTGACAAGAACTTGATTATTTTTGAGTTTAAGAAATTTAGTATTTAGGCTAAACGTAATTAAGAGTTGGGTACATTTTAGAAAACTTAAATCTTGATATTCTATTAACTATGCCGTATTTATGAAAGGTTTATCAGTTTCTAATGAAATGGACTTAGGGAGTTTTCATAGAACGACGAAGAAATGATGTTTTGAAAATGACAATTGACTTTTAAACCACCTATACGTTTACTAATAATGAAAATACCAAAACGCCACATTTATTCTTATTTCTTTTTATATGAATGGTTCAAAAAAAGAACTCAGAAAGAGTTGCACAATTTTTGTAGGCTGGTGGTAACTCTGGTCGTACTGAGGCAGAAACGTCAAACTTGTTGGAAAATGACAATCACATTTTTGTTGTGATAGCTCTTTAGCTATCAAATGTAATAGGCGTGTTTTTTTGTAAGCCCAGAGGGAATTGGTCGAAAAAAACAACGTCGGTGCTAAGCAATCACCATGTTAAATACAACAACAACTAATCCCCTACGGGCTAAGCTAAACCCAGATAATTCTCCGGGCATAACTTAAGCACACAGAAAAACTGTGTTACCGGCATAAATTATATACTTGTTATCGATAGTTTGTATGAAAACTCCATTTTGTTTCTGTGTTGCTGTCACTAATCCCTGTGGTCGTTTTTTTACTGCAATTCCCACCGGGCTTGCAAAAAAACATTGATATGTGCACATTTTTTTGAAAATTCATATAAGCGATATTATTTTGACTTCTAAAAATGTTGATCTTTTTTTTTTCACCAAAATGCAAGACCTACAATAAGAAGCATTGAATTAAAAAAAAATTGACTTATATTTACCGGATCTGATGCCGCCGCAAGGCACTGAATTTTTAGTTCTTCAAATACTGTTTGCATGTAAATGAATTCTTCTGGTAATGTAGGCTTCTCCTTAGGTAATTCTGATACTTTTTGTTGAACTGGAGCTGGTTGTTCTTGATAACCTGTGTGTTGTTGATACATGTTTGGATTAACGGCTGCTGTTTGGAAATTCGTCGGTAACAGATTATTATTTTGCTGTATCACATTGTAGGGTGTTTGTGGTGAAGATTGTTGATTTATATTCGTTTGCCGTGGCATTGTTTGATTCTGGGGATAAAACACGTTCATGAATAATTAATTTAGAAGAATTTAAATACTTACTTGATAATGTGCATTTGGGTCTAAATATGCATTTTGATTTGGATCGATACCGAATAAGGGATGTGTTATTGCTGTTCCCGATGATTGTTCTGTCTTTTTAGTCTAAACAAAAAAAAATTGTTTTAATAGGTAACCTACATTTGTATTTAGATAAACATTTTTTTGGGATTCAGTTAATGAAATGAAAATCTTTAAGAAGTAATGTAAAATTAATGCATAGTTCAGTAATAGATGTAATGGTTAGTGAGTTCAACTTTCACAAATGTACTGTATTTACTATTATACTAATGTATTTGAATTGATCTTTATATATACTACTACAATGTATTTACTTATGTATTTATTTACTGCTGCAACACTGTTGAAGAAACGTGAAATAAAGGACAGTTGATTGTCAGCCTTCTAATCGATTTGGTCGTTCTTACTTACGAGTCTCTTTCAGGTCATTTTGGCGACGAGTTATTTTCATTTTTGAACTTACGTGATTTACTTCGTGGTACACATCAAATTGTAATCAGAAACTTAAAATTAATGAAATGTCGTTTTTCGGAAATATTGAACCTTTCGACCAATCGAAAAATTCGTTCACAACGTACGTTGAGAGGTTTGAACAGATCGTGAAAGTAAATGATGTCGATGAAGCAAAAAAATTGCCTCTTTGTAACCCTGATCGGTGGTGAGACATACGAACTCCTTAAGAATTTGTGTCTTCCCGTTAATCCCCTGGCGAAAAGTTATATGGAGTGCGTTGCGCTGTTAAAAAAGCATTATAATCCAGACTCATTAGTCGTCTTGGAACGGTTTAAATTCAATAAACGTGATCAGAAATCGAGCGAGACAATCGCGGAATACATAGTTCAACTTCGGCAGCACGCTAGAACGTGTAAATTCGAGAACTTTTTAGATGAAGCTTTGCGGGATCGGTTTATATGTGGTATAACAAACGAAAGCACTCAAAAAAAGTTATTGTCAGAGGAGTCGCTATCGTTTGAAAAAGCAACTAAAATTGCATTGGGTTGGTATCCATTAAAAATTGAAGAGACAATAGGTGAAGTGAAGGCATTTGCCAGGCAGCAGCCAAAGGGGCAGCGGAAAGAATATGCTGAAAAGGGAAGTGCAAAAAACAACAAAACAACGTCGGCTTGTTTTCGGTGTGGTAGGTTGCACAATCCTGTTACATGTCCAGCTATACATTGGAAATGTTTTAGTTGTTATCGAGTAGGTCATACTTCAAGAACATGCAGGAGGCAAAACCGTAATATGAATAATATGGCGAGTGAGGAAGAAGACCATAGTAATAATGAGGAAGATTTTTTAAACATATACATGGTATCAGAGTCGCCGTTAGATAGTCATAATCAGTCCGTTAAGTCAGTTAAAAGTCATTCGAGTCTTAGTCAGTCCGTTAAGTCAGTTAAAAATCATGCTAATCCCTGTCATTTAGAAATAAAAATAAACAATAAAATGGTAAAATTTGAGCTAGATACAGATGCAAGTGTGATGTCAAAACAAGAATTTTATGAAAAATTCGGGCGAGCACAGTTGTTGGGTGCAACCAATAAAAAATATAGAGGTGTGGATGGTCATGTGATTCCAGTTGTGGGTAGGATAGAGGCCATGGCGAGCTACAAGGGAAGGTCCGGAGTGATTAAAATTATATTCATAGATAGACGAGACAAATTTGTGCCGCTTTTGGGTCGTTCGCCATTGTCAATATTGTTTTCAAATTGGAAATCTATGTTTGGTTGTGGTTTAGAATTAGCAACAAGTCCTATAAATGCCGTTTCTGATCTAGTTGAGTCATTTAAACATGAGTTCAATGCCTTCTACAATAATTGGACACAAGGCAGGGGTGACAATAAAAGCTGATTGTAGTCCAATTTTTTGCAGTGCATATACTGTACCTTATGCTTTGAAGTCTAAAGTGGAACTTGAGTTGGAAAAGATGGAAAGCGAGGGAACCTTAATTCGTGTTCCAAGCAGTGAATGGGCTAGTCCACTTGTTATAGTGCCTAAAAAAGATGGAGGAATTCGGTTGTGCGTGGATTTCCGTGTGTCTCTTAATAGAGTCGTAGAAAATGACCAATACCCAATACCGACTAAGGATGACATTTTCGCTACTATGGCAGGAAATTGTATATTCACTGTTTTGGATATGAGTGGTGCATACCAACAGCTGGAATTATACGAAGAATCAAAGGTATATTTTACAATAAATACACATATAGGTCTGATGAGATTTAATAGGCTAACATATGGGCTTAAAACTGCGCCTGGGATTTTTCAGAAAACCATGGATCAAATCTTGAAAGGTATCCCGAATACCAAGTGTTACATTGACGATGTCATAATAAGTGCCAAGGAATTAACAACACTTATTTCATTAGTCCGGCAGGTTTTAAAGCGTTTGAATGATGCCTGTGTACGAATTAATTTAGCCAAATGTAATTTTTTTGTGGCTAATGTAGAATTCTTGGGTTTTTTAGTATCGGGCGAAGGGATACGTCCAGCTCCAGGAAAAGTGGATGCAATCCGAAATGCGCCAACCCCTAAGAATGTAAGTGAGCTGAAGTCATACCTGGGATTAATAAATTTTTATAGAGAATTTGTCCCTATGCAGTCATCGAAGTTATCCCCGCTATATGAATTAACAAAAAAAGGGTGTGCATTTGAATGGTCTCATGCATGCCAAACAGCTTTTCACAATAGCAAAGTAGCTTTATCTGAGAAAAGCCTTTTATCTTTTTATGATTCAACAAAACCTATATTGCTGGCTTGTGATGCCAGTTCCAAGGGAGTGGGGGCTGTTCTTAACCACCTTAACAAAACTAATATTGAAATTCCGATTGCTTTCGAATCAATGACATTGACATCGGCTGAAAAAGGTTATTCTCAGGTCGAGAACTAGGCACTAGCCATTATATTTGGTGTTAAACGTTTTCACAAGTATTTATTTGGTAGACAATTTATCTTATTTACAGATAATCAACCACTTCGTGCGATATTTGAACCAAGTAAGCGTATTCCAGTTTCGGCATCATCAAGACTTCAAAGGTGGGCGATAATATTGTCAGCGTACGACTACACTATTCGTTTCAGAAAGAGTGGGGATATGTCGAATTGTGATGCGTTATCGAGGTTGCCACTTTCAAACGTATCTACCCATGACATGTCAGGTAGTCTTATCAGTGCCCTATCGGAAGAACTTGTTGTACCATACAATTATAAGGATGTCGCAGCAGCAACAAGGAAAGATGTAGTGCTCATCAAAGTTTGCCAGATGGTTTCTAATGGGTGGCCAGACCAAACAAAGGACCCAGCCTTTCAGCCGTACTTCTGTCGCCGGATTGGTTTAACAATCGAAAAGGACTGTCTTATATGGGGTATTCGTATAGTCATACCAAGAAGTCTTCAAGCATATGTTTTATCTAAACTTCATAATAATCATCCTGGAATAGTTAAAATAAAGATGTTAGCAAGATCTATTTGTTGGTGGCCGAATATCGACAGTGATTTGGAATCGACTGTAAAGTCATGTGCAGTTTGCCAAAAAATGCAGGCGGCTAATCCGGCAGAAAAATATTTTGAAGGATGGTGTCAAGAAAGCGTTCCTTGGGTCAGGTTACACGCAGACTTTTTTCATATATATGGAAGGACTATATTATTGGTGGTGGATGCAACTTCCAAATGGACTGATCTTTACCTTATGAAAAATACGTCAGCACGTTTCACTTTTATTATCGATCAGCGCCGAACACGGCAACATCACGTAGTCCTTCTGATTTTTTACTTAAGTACTCACCGAGAACTTTGCTGACTCAACTACGTCCTGATTTTGGACAATCTCATATGGGTAAAAACCATCAAAATTTACATAATTCTTTGTATTTTCCAGAAAAGTTATACAGTGCGGGTGATAAGGTGCTCTTGAGGACAAATGATCAGTGGGTTCCGGCGAGTATTCTTTAGCTTCTTTCAAAAAGCAGATACCTCGTAAGCTGTGATGGTCGAGTAAGGGTAGCTCATCGGAACCAGTTGAGGTCATCAGGGATCGATTTAAAAGAGGTGGAGAGAGCTGCACGAGAATCAATAGACAGCAATGCAAGGGAGCCCATGTTACCTCATAATCAAAATGAATCCATTCCATCAACGAAGAACACCGAAGAAAACAAATACGAAGTTGCCCCTGAACAAGAACAAACGATGAGACGATCAACACGTCAGAAGAAAATAATCAAGCCTTTTCATTACGCTAAATTAGGTCAACCTTCTTATTAAAGCAGGGAAGAGTGTACTGTATTTACTATTATACTAATGTATTTGAATTGATCTTTAAATATACTACTACAATGTATTTACTTATGTTTTTGTTTACTGCTGCAACACTGTTGAAGAAACGTGAAATAAAGGACAGTTGATTGTCAGCCTTCTAATCGATTTGGTCGTTCTTACTTACGAGTCTCTTCCAGGTCAACAAAGAACTGTTTCGAAAACAACCTATTCCACCTAAAATGGTTTTGCGGAGGAAGTACCTTTTACGAGAAAGTGACAAGTCCTGCACGAGTATCTCTTGACATGATAAAGTACCTCTCATTTCACCCACTCGGATTCGACTGAATATTGTAGGTCACCTCCATTCCTGCTGACAGACAACACGCGCACAGGAATGGTTAATTAATTTATTATTTGCTGCAGTTCCTTAGGACTTGATTTTCTTTTACTTCCTAAATAAATCCTTTGTTTTTTCTTAAACTTAATGCAAGCGTGAACCTTGTGCCTACCTACTGTTAGACGTATTTTAATTTACCTATGGCAGGTAGAGTCGGACAGAATCCCGAAATCAAAAATCCAGAAAATCCAAAATCCATAGGACGCAAAATGTACCTAATCAACTTTAAAAATTATGTTTGTGTTTGAAAGGTAATTAAGGATAGACCTCAAGGATCCATTAAGTAAAATCTAAAAAAAATAAATCCTATTTTAGTTATAACTTTTGTGACGAAAGGTCATTATTTTAGATGATGGATCTCTGATCTAAAATAATATACAAATACAAACAACTAAATTACATCTAAATTGAGGTTAGATTTTTCTTTTGACAAATTAAAGCGTTCCATTCATCAGCTACTGGGAATTAATAAAATGTACTTCGCAAGGCCCAAAGGAACACCACCTATTGTCGTATTCTTTTTTACCACAAACTTTTTCAGTGCTAATAGTACGTGAATTGATTTAAAGTGTCCGGATGATTTTTATTTTGTTTGCCTATTAATGTTTAGGTTCACCATATTAAGCAAGCAAATATTTTTAAATCTATATAATTTTATTGTTTTTTTTTTTTAAATTGTTAATTTAATAGGGTTTTCCATTGGTAAAACAGTATTTTTATCAATTTATATTTGATAAAATACCGATTTTGATATTAAAGGCTCGATAGCGGGAAACTATGAGTTCTACCCGCAAAGCCAGGCAAAATTCGTAGTTGCCGTAGTTAAATTACATACAAACTTACAAAAAAAAAATTTGTGAGTGCCGGGACTCAAGACACACGTTGTTAGTTTACCCTACCGACGACATAGATGTATGTGATTTTTTCTAAAATCTGGAGATTTTCGTTTAACTAATAACTAAATCACTCAAGGGCTAGACTTTTTTTTTAATTTATCTATTTATAGAGTATAATGGGGTAACAAAAAAATGTATTCCTTTTTTTAAATTATTTTCTGCTTTAAAGGTAATAATAACTAAACCACAATCACGTGTTTGGTCGCGCCGACTCTTATTCTGCAATCTGAAATTTACCTCCGACTTTGTGTCCGCTTTAGATCGCCGAAGCGCAACGTCCAAATAGAACTATTTTTTATTTAAGTCTGTGACAGCCCACAACAATTATCATTTTTTTTTTTTGATTATTCAATTTCTTTCTGATGAGAAAGTTTAAATTAAAATATAGGTACGAACAAAAATGTCTTATTTAAAAGAAACTATTGGTAATCACTTAATTAATATAAATTTTTCTTCATGTTGTTTTGTTTTTCATCCAAAAGTTCATCCATTTTATCAATCAAAGTTTCCATTTATGATTTTGCCATCACACAAGATTTTTTTGAATATTTTAAAATTTCAGTTTCTGGTGAAGTTTAGTAGGAATGGAGGCAATATGGCATAGGAATTTTTTTGTTCGTCGTCATTAGCTTGGCTTAACAGTATGGTGTTTTATATTTATGCTTAGATATACATATATTTTATATTTATGCTTAGTTAAGTATTTGAAATGTGAAACATTTAAATATGTATGTGTTTTGCTTATCATGTTTTTTATGACTCGTTGTAGTTTGTTGTTTTTATTTTGTTGATGGTTCGTTTAGGTTGGAAATAATTTAAAGCAGAGAAAAAGAATAAGTACTTGAATGGTTAAATATTTATGTGTTATGATTTATCGGTACGGTGTTTTTTTATGAGTCGTAGTAGTTTGTGTTTTTTTAGTTGTTGATGTATCACTTAGGTTGGAATACTTTAAAGCAGAGCAAAAAAATCCAAAAATGCAACTGTGAAATCATTTGATGGTGTACTTTTTTTCTATGGGAAATGTACTATATGAATGAATTATATTTTATTTATTTAGGGAAAAAGCAATTTGGCCAAAAAAAATAGGTATCTTAAGAAAATATACATATGTATTATGTATGTACAATGTACATATGTAAACATTTTTTTTAGTATAAAAAAAGCTTTTATTTAAAAAAAAATTACAATGAAAATTTGCTTTTTTTTTTTATTTATACAAAAGTTAGTCGTTTTTAACGCCAGTGCTTCTACAAGCAAAGTAAGAGTCTAAACGACTTTTTATACAATGGTCCGGCCTTACAAAATGATTTACAAGCAATTTTGTTAAGATGGCGACAATATCCATATGTTTTTAACAGCGAAAAAATGTATCGCCAAATATATGTTCACCCAGGCCATGAAAAATTCCAACTCCAATTCCAATTTATCGATCTTCAGACTTGACTGATTTTCAAATAAATCGTGTTACTTTTGGAGTCAACAGTGCTAGGTATATATTTGCAATCCGAGCACTGCATCAGCTTGCTTCCGATGATGGAAACAAATATCCTTTGGCTAAAGATGTATTGTTGTCAGGTATTTACGTGGATGAACTTTTGTCAGAAATAGATTGTCTAAAGTACAAAATGAAAGTCCTCCAGGCAGTATTTGGAGACATGTTCCTTCAGAAAATAAACGCTTCCCGAGGTATCATGCTTCAAAATTTGGTAAATAATGCCCAATGGTGGCATGGTCCAAGTCGGTTATCTTTATCTAAGGAAACATGGCCAATAACGAATATTCAAAAGGATTCCAATTGGAGCACGGAAACTAAGCTTCTCCCAAAAGAAAAGGGTTTTATCCGTATAGATACTTTTCTACAAATTGGGCACAATATGAAATAGTTTTTGTGAAAACTAGGCTGATTAAATTAGCACAGCGTCTCTATTTTAGTTAAGAGTACAAAGATCTTTTAAAATTCTAAACCGTTGAACAAGAAGAGCTCAACTTTGTCTCTCAACCCTTATTTAAACTCTCAAAAAATTATGAGAGTAAGTTTGTACTAAAGGTCCAAAAGGGTCGTTTTTATCAAGCTATTAAAGATTATGCATGCCTTTTTATTTTTCTCTGTACAAAAGCTGTACATTTAGGAAGTCTCTCTACAGCGTCGTTCCTAGCAGCTCTTGATAGATTTGTCGGTCGCAGAGGAGTTTCTCAACAACTTTTTTTGGATAATAGTACCAATTTTGTAGGTGCTATTAAAATACTTACAAAAGAGATTCAAAAGGCTTTAGAAACTGCTACATCAGAAGCTGGGAAAATACCTACCTAAAGACTTGAAATGGAATTTTATTCTACCAGGTTTTCCTCATATGGGTGGCCTTTGGGAGGCCGGTATAAATTCTTTTAAAAATCATTTTAAAAAAGTTGTTGGAAACTTCAATTAACCTTTGAAGAGTTTTCAACATTACTTGTCAAAATCGTGTATGAACTCCCGCCCTATTTCTCCAATAAGTGAAAACCCCTTTGAGGCTCTCAATTTAACTCCAGGGCATTTCTTAAAAGGTGCTCCCTTGCTTGCCTTACCTGAAGGTCAAGATAGCGAAAGTACCACCTTAAAGAAGTAGCAAAGAGTCCAACAAATTTTACACTCTTTTTCGAAGCGATGAATGGAGGGATATTTGACCGATCTTCAACAAAGAAGGTGGAAATATCCTCAACGTAACATGGAAATCGAAGATATTGTGGTTGTGCGCAATGAAAATTTGCCACCCACTCAATGGCGTCTAGGAAAAATTGTGGGTGTGGGTTTTGCCCGGCGATCTTGAATTGTTTCGGGTATATCATGCTTTACAAACGAGAATATTTTTTTTTTGTAATTATTTCGATTGGTCTAGATGCACAGCACCTTATGAATTTTCTGAGTAGCGAATCGAGGCGCTCCTTCAACAAAATACCTCCACCGATGGACTTGTGATGTGAGATCTGTAAACATTTCGAATTCTCGGATTTTTACACTTTGCATTCCTGCAAAGGGGCCTCCCTTGTTGTTGACGTTAGTTTATAAATAAATCATTTTCGTTTTTAAAAAATATAGCCTACTTTTAAGCTCTTCATAAACCACACTTTAATTAAAATAATAGTTATAATGTTTGAAAAATACACTCACTAATTCAGTTATTCACCACTTGTACTAAGCTTTCACCACCGACCTAGTCGCTATGACTAAATTCGCTTCTAAGTATTACTATTCAAATTATTTTAGTTAGTTATTTTTCCTATTTTCAAGAACGAGGTTGTATATTGTATACAAATAAAATATTTAAAAGGTACAAAATTGGTTATTTTCATTTTTTATAGACTCCGTGGTACTGCAGAAGAAATTTGTTGCATTTTGTGGAAAGACTTTTTTTCGAATGAATACCCACCCAAAGCTGTCTTGTTGAGGCGATTGATTTTTACCAGGCTATGGGCTATATATTTCTTGATGGGATTTGCTGCCAACCCATAGGAGCAGATTAGATAGTTATTTGACAAGAGAATCCCCAACAAAAGTTTAACGACATACAGTACTGAATTTTCAGATTTGTTATTACACCCGGTCAATAACTTTCATTAGAATTTTCAGATGAAAGTTTTTGTCTAAAAATTAAAAAGAAACGTAACTTAAAAGTTTTTTTGGCAACGCAAAATTTCTTACTTTTCAGAATTTGCTATCAAAACCCATAGGAAAAACCGAATTTCGGGAAACTTGATAAAAATTTAAAGTTACCAACCAGGCATAAAATCGTTTAACTTCTTATGACTGCTGGCGAGTCATATGCTTCAAAAATTCAAATATATGAAAACTCACCTGACCTTTCTTTATGTCGTCATTTGGAAGTGAGTCTTGAAAATGAAAGGGTAAATAATAACAAACATGGTAACTTTTACTAAGTTTCCCAACACTGGCATTGTGTCTTTTACATGTTAGACTACTTTGAAACGACAGCGATTTTTAAGCTTCGTTTCTTTTTTGGTTTCCTTTGCAAAGATGATTTTAAACACTGCGATTTTTAATGAAAAGGAACATCTCTCCTTATGTATATGTCTAGAACAATACGAAAAATCACAATGAAGAAAGAGCGATAACTGTGCAATTTTTCCAACCTCAGCAATTTCGTTTACCCAGGCCCCGCCTATAAGCTTAAAAATTGCAAGGGGTAATTGGTCCCCTTTTCCACGATGGAACTTACTGCATGAAACTTTTTCGCTTGTGGACAAGAAGGGTAGGAAAGTGAGGGGGATAGCCAAACACCGCCGGGCTACGAAAAAATTTTGTTGACGTTTCCTTTCGCAGTTTTCGTTAATTTTTTTCTTGTCTTTTCCTTTTGCTTTTCGCACGTCTAACAATTTTGAAATTTTTTCTTAATAATATCTAATAGTGATTCTCTCAAAATTTAGAAATTAACATTTGTATTTTATTTATTGGTTTTATAAATTGTATGTAGTAGCATAATTTATAAATTGAATGTTGTGCGGCAGGTTAAGTGTATTGTTATGGGTTATTGTAGAAATCTGTTGTACAAATCGAAACATTGTCGAAAGGAAAACCTGCTCAAAGCATTAGATAGTGAATCTTTCCAGCACTCCTGCCAAGTGAAGATCAGGCGCAGCCACTCATGATACATATGTTTACACAAAAACAACTAACCTAAGCATGGAGCTGAATTTGTAACTCAAGGCAAGGAGCATTATGAACCAGAATGCGAAATACCAGCTTTTATTTCTCAAAGTCAAAAATTAAAAGCAAGACAATTGCAAGCACTCAACCTTAAGAAACACCTAATGCTATTTTGATTGCCTTCGAACCTATGTACTTCACTTTTGATGCACTAGTTACGATCTTCCCAATCCGGCACTTTATACAGTAACCTTAAACAAGAATATATTTTAGTTCTTTTTTTTATTTAATGTAAATAAATTTCCTAATTAATGAATTAAAAATTCAACACAACGAAATGTGCAAAAGAAAACGTCAAACCTAAAATAAAGTTGAACAACCAGAGACAAGTTTTATCGTGGAAAAGGTCGAAGGAATTTTAAGAGATATCATCAAAAGTTTCATGAAGTAAGTTCCATCGTGGCAAAGGGGAAAAATCCATCCTATCTTGTGCGTATCTAAATTTAAAAAAAATGAATTTTTTTTTTACTAAAAAAATAATTCAAACCATCAGCATTATTTTCTCATCAAAATAAATACTTTTTACGTGCTAAACGTCGCAAAATTAACAATTGATTTTTTCAAACATTTTAAACTTTTCTGATTACGAAATAAAATAATTTCTGGCGGCTGAAAATTTGGAAAATGAGAATACACGTGCTATCCTAAGAATAACTTACCTGTTGCTTGTTAGATTTCAGTACTGGTGGGTCATTCCACCCAGGAGGTGGAGTTGGGTTTCTTTGAATATGAGTCTGTGGCTGTGCCACAGGCACTGTTTCTATTGGAGAAATTCCTGGCAAATAACTATTTGGTGGAGGTTGCATGGAATTCAGTGGCATATAATTATTTTGCATTGGATTCGTTGTATTTACTTGGGAAGTATACATTGTTGGAAGTGGTGTAAATGGCATTGTGTTAAAATTATTTTGAGAAAATGCTGGTGTTTGAGTATAACCTCCGCCATAATGTGAGGAACCATATTGAGGACCACCGGATACTGACGGATCTAGAAGATATTTTGAACGTGATGTCAATGGAGTAGATCCTTGAGAGCTCACACTAGACGGTCTTGGTGGATACACAAGGCCTTCATTTATTTGCGCTGCTGTTGGTGGTTTTGTTGCCTGAGATGCTTGTGTTTGTGGTAAGAGTTGATTGAGATTATGTGAGTTCTGTGGCTGTGGATTGAACATGCTCACTGGGGGAGGACCTTGCGTAGCAGGTGTAGGATGGTTCCACTGATTCCCAACATGTAATCCGGCACTATACGCAGTTTGCATTGGTGTTGTTTGAGGCAAATTTGTTGAAAGTGATGTCCTTTGCTGAGGCCCGTAATTTGTTTGTTTATTATTCAAAGAATTCGGTCCATTTATGGTTGGTCTATCAATACTTTCTATATTTGATTCTTGATTAATTATTTTATTGAGACGATCGCGCAAGTCATCTAGGTTTGGATGAGTTGATGGCCCTAGTGCAAACACATACGCTATCGCTACGTTTATAGCTCCCTGTGCTGCAAGAAGTGTACCGTATAGAAATGTAAATTCAGCAAATTTTCCCTCAGGTTCGACGACAATTCCTTGTGCTTCAAGTGATTTACTTAATATCATTACTATTTCTGCTAGTTCTTGCAATTCATTATGATCCAGTTCATATTCAGCATTTCCTTTTTCTAACCGTTTTAACTGATGCCATGCATCTATAACTTTGTCTACATTCCCAGCACAAATATAGCATAAAATGGAACTTTTTATGTACTCCACTTGAGAGTTCTCTGCAAGCAACCGATCACCCAATTTTTCGCAAATATTAACTACTTTACAATCACCATGCTTAAGTACAGCTACGAGAGCTTTTTTCCATGAATCTATAGAACAACGGGAAACAAAGTCCATCCAGTCTCGGGTTATTAAAGCATAAATAACATTTGACAAATCACAATCACGTTTCTTCAAGAACCTCTCTTGTGTTTTTTTAAGAAATTCTATGCTAGCTGTAGAAGCAATAGCAAGAGCCTCGGCTGGCCGATCAGTATCAAAACAAAGTTCAACTGCAGCTTCAATGTTCCCAGTTATAATAGCTTCGGAAATCAGGCTTTCTAAGTCTTAATAAGAATGTTGAAATTAAATTAAATCCAATTAAAATATAAAATGTTGTGATTTACCATCGGTTTTTTCAATTGTTTCTTCACTTTTGTTACTTTTAAGATCCTGATTTTCAGTTTGCTAGAAAAAAGAAAAAATTAGCAATGGTTTAATTTTTAATAACCAAAAATTAAAAAAAAAAATAAATAAATTGCTCTTCAATGTGTAAGTGTTTAGGAGTTCATTATATTTTAACCGAAATTTTAATTTTGAATAAAGATGCATATAAAGTTAACACAAAAAGCAGCATTGTGAAACACTGCTACAAAATAAATATTTTTGTTAAGGCGCCAGTTGTAGCTTTCATTGAAACTTATTATTTAAAATATTTATTGGGCCCTATCGCGAACGACATTTCCCGGGAAATATTTCCCACGTTCGAAAAATTCGTATCGTGAATGGTGTTCGAAATTCCCCTCGAAATTTATTGCTATCGTGAACAATATTTCCATGGGAAATTTGTTGTAATTTCTCTGGAATTTTTCCGCATTTATTTTGGTGGAGAAATTAAGGCGAGACGGAGGAATTGAAACTTTTTTGATAAATAAACACAATTTTTTAATTTTATCATGGGACGAACTCAACAAATCAAATCCAAATAGAACTGCTGGTCAGTATTATGGAAAAGAATACTGATATAGAGACTGGATTTACTACCTACAGGATAAAAGATTTGGCAAAATTTGGCCGAAATGCATCTTCATTTGGATTACCTTCTTGCAGCAAAAAACGAAAAATGCAAAACCAAGAAAAAGATCACTCAGTTTATATTTTTCGAAAAATATAAATTTTTCTTTCTTTGCTCTTCCGCGGTTTGAATTTTGATCCATTCTGGACAAAGCTTTTCCTCGAAAATGTTAAGGAAGTTCGACAAAACTTCCGAGAATGTTGACTGGACAAGAGCTACATCGTGGTCCTTGCCGACTCCTCTTTGGTACCCAAATTCAGCAAAAAAAACGCAGACATGCACTAAACCTGACGATGTGTGGACAGTGTTTTCAGATGGAGGGATTTTTTTCTTCTGCGAAATTTAACACCTCGTTCAAACGGAAAAATCTAATTGGCAGCATGAAAAAATTAAATTATTTTGTTTGTTGTGCACCCTAGCAAGGTATCGAAGGGGACAATTTTATGCAATTTTATACAATTCAGTTGAAATGATCGCACCCAATATTCCTTTCTTCACATGGATGGGGAATTTGTTTGGGATATTTTGTTTTATTGTAAAGGGAATTTCAACTTAAATTTAATTTTTTTAAATTATGATCCTTTGATAACACTGTACACGATTCGAAATTGATCTCCGAAAATAATTTTGTCTTTTGAATGTTGGTAGTTTTTTCCCTGGGAAAAATGTATTCCGAGGGAAGTTCACGATAACTAGAAATATTTCTTGGGAATGAAACTTTCCGTGGGAACTAAAATTCCCCGGGAGATTCCTGATAGGGCCCAAATAAGTTATTTTATGCGTAAGATTTAGCCAAAATTAAATTTTAGCGAGAATTATTAATTAAGTCATCCACTTTATATTGGTATCAAAATAATCACTCATTTCGCTTTTTAAGCGTCTCAAAATTTAAAATCAAAATTTCCAGTGTAGGTTTTTATTGTTTTCAATAATAGCTACTTGCGCAATCGAATTTGCATTGATCCATGGATATTGAATATTCTTTAAGTGGGTAGGTAGATTTTTTTTTAGTGGTGGAGGATATAATGGCGAAAAAATGTATTCTATTTTTCGGTTGCTTAAGGTTTCTTATGAATAATGATTATGAATGAGCTTGAAGCTTGTAGTTTTCGTATTCTATTCTAGATTCGTTAGATCGGAGCATTTTTTGATTAGATAGCTAAATATCATTTTATTTAGATAATCATTTTCCAGTTTCTTATATTAAAAAAATTATTTCTAGGCATTATTACTACATTTCAACATTTTGAACCTGTAGTTTAGTAGAAGGAAACAATTACAAATAAATTTGAAAATATGTAATTATTGCATTTTCAACCTTCTACTTACCTAAAAATATAAATATGTACATATTAAAAGAGTGTTTCAAATTCCTCCACACAAATGAAAGGAAAAGGAGTAATAAACTTATATCACAGATAATAAAATATACAGATGTAGCCGGAGATTATGAATTATAAAGATTGGAAAGCTCGGCTGTCATTCTGGTTTGCCTACAAGCTGGCGGACAATGGTGAGTTCATATTTTTGCACTAGTGTCCATGTTTTAACGCACATCGACACGAGATGAAATTACAAAAACAATAATGTAAACAAATGGGTTTTGGAGGGTGGAACGTACGAAAGATTCCTATCTTTATAATTCATAATCTCTGTTTATAATTCATAATCTCTGGATGTAGCATCCATATGGAAAAAAATGTCAATGAAAACGAAATTCGTCCAAAAAAGAGCTTTCTTAAAAGTTCAACTTAGAGGGACAACATTTCAATTTTTTTTTCACTACTACTCTAACATATGGGAGAGCAAAACACAGAAAAAAGGCACAATTTAGTTTTTTTTTTATTTCTTCTACCCCTTCAAGAGCTATGAGAAAAAACGAACGGATTTTCTAAATAAGTAAATACAAAATTCCGAGTCTGGTTCTGGTATGCGGTTTTCAAATCGAGGATAAAAATAGTCATAATCGTTAGATTTTTATGTGTGCTTCATTATTATACTTATTTTGCTTTTGCTAAAAAAAACGTTTTTAATATTCTAAAATAAAAATTTCTTGTTTTAATTCACAAAAGTATAAAAACACATTTAATAAAAGAAATTTTGTATCCCATATTTTAGTTTTTGAAACCAACAGGGAATTTGAAAAATGATTAAGAACGTGAGGTTCCGGGTATGTTCGTAGCATTTGGTAGTTTGTTGCTATTTGTTTTGAAGCTTGATTTTTTTTTTACAGGTTGGGGGTGATGTCAATAGAACAAATTTCAATATGTATGGGGGACATGCTGCCCCCTGCTTGGGCTCACTATAGGATTTGGGGTAGGTGCGATGTTGGGTGTATGTATGTGTATGCATTAATCAAAAGAATTTAACAATTTTTTCATAAAAATCCCAAAAAGAACACACATGACATCACTGACGCAAATAGAACTGTCAAAATGAGTACACAAACAATGCTTTTTCTGTGTAATTTGGTATGAAAATATGAAACTTTAAAAATAAATTAAAAATATAAAGAAGTGTTTCCTCACTTTGAAATTGATATATTAATTATTTTAAATACATTCTCTACCGAATAAATGTATCCGCGTGTTAAAATTCTGGTTACCGTTTTTGAAAGTAGAGCCTTGTTTTCTATCAATAAAACTTTCACGGCACGATCTGACTAAGAATACACCAGATTCGACCATTTTCTAAAAAGAACTTTTGCCAAACATTTTTACAAGAACATAGTATCCTTCTTCTATTACTTCTGGCGGACCAATTTCCAATGGGTCAATTTCTTCCATTGAGATGTTCCGATCTTGGTTCGAGTCAATATAACTTACTTCCTGCTCGTCATCTTCGCATGATGATGGCTCAACCAAAATTTTGAATTTTTTTACTATTCTCCTTTGTTTTACTTTTTCTTTAAGTAGCCGTTTTCTCTCCTCAGCTCTTTCTTCTAATATTCGATCCTTTTCTGGAGTGCTGATCAAAATTGAAGACCACTTTTACTTTCGGCCCCTTCTTGTTGGACCCCTTTTCAATAATTTTGGGTACGGCCGCACTTGACTGGTGTTATTGGTGGGCAGTTTGTATCTCCTGGTTCAGGCTTCTTATTTTCACTTGTAGTATTTTTGTAAGTGCATTGTGCTGAGCTACTTTGACAAATGAATATATAAACAGGGGGATAGCATTCCAATTAGCTGTCACAATTCCCACGAATGTTATCTGTTCCCCACGCTCTGCGCCCACTGCCTGGTCGACTTGCTTGCATCCGGTTCTAGCAACAATTCTAGATTTGGCCCACCCTGTATATAATATTGCGCATGTTGCAATCCTATATCTCTCACCCACATTGTCGCTGAATGACGTACTTCGCTTGACCTTTGTTTCTGCATTTTTTATATGTGCATCTGTGTTAAAAAACTTGATTTGAAAATATCTAAAACAAATTCCTGACTTAAAGAAAGCATGTTCTTGAAGATTTGGCCGTTATTTTTAACAATAAAAAAAAAAGTCTTAGTAAATTGCCCCTTCCTCTTAAACCGGTGAAAATAAAACCTCCATCCCATAAGATTTTTTCGTATCTGGTCTCAAACATAAAAAAGTTCTTCGTTTTATGTCGCATCTTGCGCGAATTACCCTATCAAAACAATTCAAAATTACAAATAACACAAATACAAAATATAAAAATCAATATTTCTAATAATAGCCAATTTAGGTATGTAATTTGGTACCTAATAACATTTTCTTTAAGATACCTACCTAGGTCTACGTAGTTATTTTTCGTTATCATTTTTTGATTTGTAGGTAGGTTTACCTAACCTACATACCTATCACATTAAATTTAAATATTTTATCATAATTACATATATTCAAATTATTTTATAATTGTTTCCTTCTACTAAACTACAGGTTCAAAATGTTGAAATGTATTAATAATGCCTAGAAATATTTTTTTTTAATATAAGAAACTGGAAAATGATTATCTAAATAAAATGATATTTAGCTACCTAATCAAAAATTAATTCTATTTCATTTTGTTTTTATATCTTCTTTTTCCTACTTTATGCGATACTTTATTTTTATTTATCTTGAAGGATCATAATCCAGAAACATTATCTCACTGCTGTTAAAATATGTGCTGAAACAGGCATAAATAAAATAAAAAAAACCAAATCTAAACACAGCTTGCTTACCTAATACCCATCAACCGCAAACATCCAATACACACACATCTTACGAGTCGAGTACATTCAAGCTATTGATCGTGCACGTGATCGTTTACGAGCATCTGACTCGTTTTTATTCGAACCCATTTAACTCGTTTGCAAGGTATACTCGTTCGTAATCGTTTGATTTGTGTGTTGAATTACGATTAATCTTACTCGTAAACATCTACCTTCGGTTAACTCGCTTTTTTCGAGTGAGTATTCGATGTTCGTGAACAATACTCGACTCGTTTTATTCACTGGTATGGAGTACAGTAGATTGCTCTTATGAGAAGCACGCTCATTAGAAAAAAATTGATTTTCAGAAACACAAATTCTGGTTTTTCCATGGCAGGCTATGTTGTATGATAATTCTATGATTGCATTCGCATGGTTGTCCGCAGAGGGTTATCCTAATATAGTAGATAAATATTAAAGGATTGGTCTCCATTTCTTCTTTGAATAAGTATGTATATGCGGAAACACTCTCATATGAGAAACTCAAATTAGGGACTTAAAAAATCTGAATTTTTGAAGTCTCTCATAAACATAGTATACTGGGGGTCTAGCACGTAACTTGAGTTACGAGTTCATTCGATATAACCGAGCATAGACAGTTTCTAATATAACCAAATTAGGACCTTCCAATGCTTGTTTTAAATTACATTAGTTACGTGCTGTCAAGCCTGTGTAATTATATTTATGTATAAATTCGTAATGGATTTTTGAATACAACGTAGCTTACCAAAGACAAAAAGAAGTGATATAAATGGGTTGAAAAATTATGATATTGGTGTCGCGAAAAATAATTAAACTTTATAAAATGTTAAATATGATCATCAAGCAAAAATAAAGTATTAATTGAGCATCACTATTGGGCGAGCAGTTTCTTAATCTAGTATTATGGGAGCGCGGTGTAAACTTTGATAAATCGAGCGTTTGTGAGATTGAGCAAAAATAAAAGTACTCATTCGGTACTGCAGAATAACATGCAACATACTGAAAACCACATCCAAAATTCAAAAAACTACTTAAGTTTAAAACCTTGAAATACAAAATCAATATCTATAAATCGAAATATGGAAAGAGACAGAAGAGCAGTTCTCATAAAGCTTTAAACTTTCAATTCTTACTTACATGAATGAAAGTACTTATTCGATTTGTAATGTGTTCGATGTCCTCATTTTCTTTAGTTTCGGTTTTTAAATATTTTGAAAATTTATAACTCATATCTTCTGTATTGTAACCTAAAAATGATAAAACATGATATTAATGTAAACAATGGAAACATTTGTATTTACCTAATAAATTAAGCATCTCTTCTTTAGGATTTATTTCAAAATTAGCTTTCAGGAAGTACCATAAATATCGATTATCCTGGTTACCAACTTCATCTGCTTTGGTGCGACAAAACTCAATGAAACTTCCATTACCTAGCGCCTTCTTAAGATTTGCAGCGCGTTCTAAGAAATCCTGGTCAGTTACTATTTGTTGCATTTGCACCGATTTTGATTGAGAGCTGAAGGTTAGTAGTTTTCCACCAAACTAAATATGATTTTTTTTTAATTTAAAAAAAGTTATCAGAAAAAGTAGTTTTCCACCAAACTATTTATAATTTTTTCTTAAATAAAAAAAGTTATAATTTGTAAAAACAAACGTACACCAAATTTTACGCCACTTGTTTTTTTCATCCATTTAGGTGGCTTTGAGGGATCCGAATATGTAACTTGATTACTATGCAGAGATATTGGTACTTGATCCAACTGATCCATGCCCGGAAAAGAATCAGCAATTTTATTCGATGTTTGAACTTGCTGCTGGGTCCCGCCGAAAAGTGAATAAATCGAAACATTTCCATCCAAACTTGAACTTGCAATTAAAGCTGGATTTCTGGGGCACCATTGCACATCTGAATACCATTGAGGAGTAACAGCTACTTCCGATAAAATTTCACCCTCAGAAAGCTCGGTATTGGGGTTCCAACAATAAATCCTGTTATCTTTTCCGCACGAGACCACCATATCTGAGTCTTTGGAGCACCAAGACATACCTAATACACCTCTCTGATGGATTTGCATTGTTTTGGCTGGAGCCGTTGCATAGCGCAGGTCCCACATTTGAACCACTGGGGCTTGATCTTCCTCTGATGCTAACCAAATCTGTGTAGCAACATCTGGATGCCATTGCACAGCATTCCACCTAACTCGAGATTGTGTATCCGATAATTTAATAATTTGTTCGTTCTTTCGCAAATCCCAGATAACACAACGCGAGCTAAAAACAGAAGCAAGAATATGCTGCACTTGTCGATTCCAAGCAACATTTTGAACGTCTTCAAGTGGTTGGGTTTTTGTTCCAGGTGTCATATGGGTCGCAGTGTTGTTTAGGTCCCAAACAAAAATTTCAGATTCCGAGGCAACCGATGCAAGCAAATTTGTTTGAAATGGGTTGAAATCAAGGCCACGAACTGGCCCAGAATGACTATCTTGTCGAGCAATAACACCCTCTTCTCCATCGAGCATCTTCGACGCACTGTAAACCATCAAGTTTCCCTTTTCACATCCACCAACGAGGAGACCATTTGAATGATTACCATTGTGGCCAGTTGGAGACCAAATTAGTTTCTGAAACCTGCCAAATAAATTATATATTCAAGTGAACACTGTGAAAAGAAAGCAGTATTTTACCGATATTGACTTGGTAAACTAGCCTTTAGTTCTAAGTCATAGCCAGGTTCGTTTAAATTAGTCGCATAGATTTCTAGCACAGAATTTCCATTAGAATCAAGTTGTTGAGCGGCCGAGCCTGTTGCCAAATAAATTGGATATAGCTCATCAGGGGACCAGGCCACATTGACTGTTTTTTGTAACTCTTTTACTTTCATGTTTTGTGTATATGGTGTTATAATTATTGTACAATTAGCTATATCCAATTAAATGAGATTGCAGAAACATTGAATCTATGAAATATTCCTGCCGTAGGATTTAACTGGTTGATTGTTAATACCTTTATTTTTTTTATTTTTTTAATACAAATTTGGTAAGTTTACCTCCGAAAAATAAGAAAGAATTACTGCACCAGCCGCATAAATTCACTAAACGTCAAAACTTCCAACGTGGCTGATAATGTAGAGCTTCAAACTACTTTACCTTCCTTAAATAAGAATACAAAACCGACGTTATAACAAAGACTTTTGATGTGCTCAGAAATAGAGATTAGGCTTATTCTGCCACTTCTGTTATTCTGCTATGAATTTTCTGTTATAAATCATAAAAGATTTTCACCGTAAAAGATTTTTTATAATTGGTATTCAGAAGTTCGATCTTTTATTAATTTTTTTATGAAACTTCGAAAACGAAATATTTATTAGGAAACAGAACTTAAATCTGTTGTCATAATCAGCTGTTCTAAAAAAAATTCATTACTGACAAATAAATTGAAATGCATGGTTGCTCGCGAATTTGTATTTATATATATGTTTATGTTATATATAATAAGTGACCTTTTTTGTTTGAATATTTGTTTGTTGATTTGTGGGCTTCAGGTCAAAAATAAAACACTTGTTTTTTTGTTCACGACGTTTCGTCCATGTCTATGGACATCCTCGGGTGAAAAAATTTTTTTTTTTTTTTTTTCACCCGAGGATGTCCATAGACATGGACGAAACGTCGTGAACAAAAAAACAAGTGTTTTATTTTTGACCTGAAGCCCACAAATCAACAAACATATATATGTTTATGTTGGTAAAAAGCTATAAGAATAGCACATTGGGAATAACAAAAGGCAAAGAGACTACTTTTACACCATTTTGCTCCAACAAAAAGTATTGCGCGTTTTCACACAAAATGTTAATTTTATTTTAATTTCTTTATTTGTTTATTATGTATTTAAATATTGTTTTCTTACATTTGTTTCCTTTTGAGAACATTCCGTTAACGAAATAAAATATAAATATCAATTTATAAATTATATACTGAAGTCTTTTATGATAAGTCACAAAAATTTGTCTTTTATGATTCATAATGGATTTCATAACAGATTTTGGCATCCTAAATAGCAAAAATGCAATTCATAAAAGATTTTTTGAGAGTTCGAACCACTGATCTCTATAATATACTGGATATAGTCAGTCGTATTTATTAGATTTTTGTCTACTTAGACACTGTCTAACTATTTTTAAATTCGTGGAAATATGTTTTATTTAATAAAAATAAATATCACATTATTCACGGTTAACGTAACCTACTCTTGTGTCTAAGTTAGACAGCTTTAAGACAACAATAAACAAGGTTTTGGAACACATTTTCCAAAGTTGGACAGTTGTCTAAAGTTGGACAACGTTTATAAATAAGACCAAGTGTATCCCATGGACATATATATATGGACTGCTAGTGTGAAGTCAGTTTCATAGAATAATTGTCAAAAAAATGTCGCCAAAATAGGAGATCGCGATGCTAGCTCTCCACACGCCACTTCAGGAAAAAAATTTAATTTTAAAAACTTTTATAAAGAAGCTCGTGACATCTGTTTTTTAAAAATTCAAAAAGTCGCATTTATCAAAAAACCAAACCCGAAATTTCATGCTTAAGCTACGATTAGACGGTCAATGAAAATGGTCAACGCGTTGACTCTCTGACGTCACCAAAGAAACCCTCAAAACACTGGCAGTGCACCGTCAACGTTCACCGTGTCAACGCATAAAATATTGACGATCACACGAATGACGCAAGTCCGTCAATGTTGTCCTAAAATGCGTTGACATGTAATATGTGTCAACGAGATTTGTCCCAATCAGTGTCAATGCGTTGACATGTAATCGTTGACGATCACACGACCTGGCCACGTCAGCGCACTTTGACCATTGACAATAGGAAAAATCTGCAGTTTTTCACGTTGACGTTCAAACGGGGGCATTGACATAGTCAAATGTGATTTCAGAAAAGTGTGCCCATGTAACATTTATTGTTTCGGATGAGGATTGGCCAGATTTTTTTGCTCTTATCTTACCTAAAGTTGCCTTAAATAGGCTGCGGACCACATTCCACTTGTTTCGTGCATCGTAAGAATCTACCTCCGGAATGCCTAGCTCATCCGCCACCTGTTGCCAGCAATCACTTTTAATGTTTGCGAGTTTATACTCACTGCAGCCGCCATCCCAAAGGGCAGGACGTTTCTCAACTGCCGCAATCAAAGCAGAGACCTCCGACTGGTGGTCCCACGAGTAAATTAATTTTCTTTTTCGTTTCTCCGCCACCTTTGCCTTCGATTTAATAACATCAGGAGGCGACTCCACTTGTTGGTGTCCCGCTTCACTGGTGTTTCGAATCATTTTTTTTGTTTTCACTCTAATATTTCCGAAATAAAAGTAAAAGCGAGGTTTTTGCTGTTTTTTAATGAAAACAATGAACGAAAAACAAAGTCAACGCCAGCTACGTTGACGCGGCAGAAAAGTGTGGTATGTCAACGATAAAACCTAGTCAACGCGTTGACGGGCAGTCCGAACAAATCTGTCAATGTGTCCTAAAAGTTTTGATGGGGTGATTACACGGTTAACAAAAACAGTCAACGCGTTGACTCTTAAATGTGTGTCATCGTTACTGTCAACGCTACCGTCAACGCATTGAATGCGTTTTGCAATGACGATTACACGACTTGACACATTTGGGACACAATTAAACGTCATTTTGACGTCAGAGAGTCAAAGCGTTGACCATTTGCATTGACCGTCTAATCGTAGCTTTAGACTGCTTTTAGACGATTGCAATTTCTATCCGCGATTCTCTTTTGAGTTTCTTTCCGATTGCAGCATCCATTTAAACCAGAGATTATGAATTATAAAGATAGGAAAGCTCGGCTGTCATTCTGGTTTGCCTACAAGCTGGCGGACGGTGGTGAGTTCATATTTTTGCACTAGTGTCCATGTTTTAACGCACACTAGTGCAAAAATATGAACTCACCACTGCATAAATTGTTGTTGCAATTCACATCTATTCATCGACACGAGATGAAATTACAAAAACAACAATGTAAACAAATGGGTTTTGGCGGGTGAAACGTACGAAAGATTCCTATCTTTATAATTCATAATCTCTGATTTAAACACTGCAAATATTAATACCTGCAATTTTTGTTAAATGAGAAGGAAATATGTCTCCTCACTCTATACTCCGCTTATGTCTCAAACAATAAGAAAAAGCACAAAGAAGAAAGAGCGATAACTCTGCAATTATTTCAACCTCTGCAACTTTGTCTACCCCGGACACCGCATACGTCCCCCGCCTACATGCTTAAAAATTGCAGGGGTAATTGTAGCATATTTGCAGCGTTTAAAAGCAGTCTTACACTGCTTTTAGACGACTGCAATTTCTATCCGCAATTCTCTTTTAAGTTTCTTTCCGATTGCAGCATCCATTTAAACGCTGCAAATTTTAATACCTGCAATTTTTGTTAAATGAGAAGGAAATAATATCTCGTCACTCTTTACTCCGCTTATGTCTCAAACAATAAGAAAAAGCACAAAGAAGAAAGAGCGATAACTCTGCAATTATTTCAACCTCTGCAACTTTGTCTACCCCGGACACCGCATACGTCCCCCACCAACATGCTTAAAAATTGCAAGGGTAATTGCAGCATATTTGCAGCGTTTAAAAGCAGTCTTACAATTATTTTGTTCAGTGTTTATTCAGTGACAGTGATTCCAGATGGATTTTTAAAATCCCACCATTCTTGTACTGGAAAAAAAACACCATATATTATAATTATTAGGTACCAAAATAAAATATTATGAAAAAAAAAGTTTGTAAGGTAAGGTGGGGTAAGTGCGGCCCATAAAATTAAAAGTTCGGCTTTAAACCCATGTCAAAAAGTCAGTTCTTAAAATCGATACTAACCGATGGTGTTGCCTTGAAGCTTTGTTTATTACGGTTAGTTTAAAAGCTAATTTGTTGTTTTTTCAAAACCGTATACATTTTTTATAAATAAAAAACAAAAAAAAGACCCATGGTATGCACTTCCCCCTGATTTGGGGTAAGTGCATACCATTGAGGAAAACTTTTTTTGTTTGTTGCATGAATTATTTGCTGTAAAGGATAATAAATTAAACAGTATTTTGTCTATTAAAAAGAGTTTTTAGTTTAAAGATATCTTTATTTATTCAAAAGTTACAACCTAATATTCCATCACCTATACATTTTATTTTGTGCACAATGTTAGATTTTTCTTCTTTTATTATTTTACTTTTAAGATTTGAAAATAAAGATGTTCTTTAAGTATTAGCTGAATTTTTTTTTTTTTTTTTTTTTTTTTTATTTATTTTAAACTTTATTTCATTTACAAAATGCTTAGAGCTATAAATACATTATAATTACAAATCAAAATTAGATAATATAAGTTTTTTACAAATGAAACAGTTAAGTACATTCTGTTGTCCGAAGATAAGTGTTGAAAGTACTATACATACATGGTAAAGATAATACATTTATATTTATCGATGGGGATGCGATAAACGGAATAATTTTAAATTCAAGTCAAAAAATTAAGAACTTAGAAATACAATGTTTTTAATTAGCAAAAATACAATATAGGAGAAAGAAAATCAAATTAAAGGAATTATTAAGTTTTCTATTTCAGCATAATTTGATAAAAAAAGCCAATGTTTAATATTTTTTAGAAATACTGATTTAACTCGTTCTCTTCTTAGATTAACTGGAAGTTTATTGAACATACGGGGTGCGGTAACATTATAAAAGTGTGTAAAATGTGATTTTTTGATTGTAGGTTCAGTAACAAGATTTCTGGTGTTCACGCGCAAACTATGGTTATCATAAACTCTCGAAGAGTTGTACCCGGAATTCTCAAAAAAAATTCTTAAAACCTTGTAAAAATACAAATGCCTTAATGGTAGAAGTTCAAGACTTTTAAACAACTCAAAGCTAGGAGTTAAACGGTTAACCTTACACATAATACGAATAGCATGTTTCTGTTTAATTAGCAAAGGCTCTAACTTAGTAAGATGTGTTCCACCCCAACAAGATATGCCATATTGCAGTTTAGATTTGAATAGTCCATTATATACTAACTTTAAAACTGACAAACCACAGTATTGGCTGAGATGATAAATCTGTCTAACAACATTATTCAAAAATTGCTTTAAAGTTGAGGTATGATTCTTCCAGCTAAGCATAAAGTCCAAGGTAATACCTAAGTACTTAAAACTATCAACGCGCTCAATTTCGAAGCAATCGGTGGCGCAGCACTTATTTGAATCGAAAGTGAGCTCCTTATGATCATGAATACAAGAATTTAATATACTGAATCTTTTGCAATTAGAAGAATGATATTTTAAAGGCATATCATTACAGATTTTTCCCATAATGTTAAAAATCATGAATTTAGTTTTATCACTTATAATTAATTTGTGAAATTTGAACCAACTACGAAGTAGTTCTAAATCATGGTTAACGTCCAAAAATAGGTTGAAGTAATTTTTACTGCTGTACGTCAAAGCAGTGTCATCGGCAAAAGCTGTTATTTTGCCCTTGAGAGGTTGTAAGAAAAGCGAATTCACAAAAATTAGGAATAAAATCGGGCCCAAAACAGATCCTTGGGGGACACCTACATTAATCAAATTTTTACGACTGAAGATATTTTTAATTTTTACACTTTGACTACGATTATGTAAATAAGAAGCAAACCAATCGTGGATAAATCCTCTAAAACCAGCATTGAATAATTTTCTTAGCAAAATAACATGATCAACCATGTCAAAAGCTTTGGTGATATCAATGAATAAAGTAGCAGGGATATAAGATTCATTCAGACTATTATAAATTTCACTGCACAGAATTAACAAAGCATCCTCGGTAGACCTGCCACTTCTAAAGCCAAACTGTGAGTTACTAAAAAAATGTGTTTTGTTTAAAAAAGACAGCATTCTAGACTTCATCCCTTTTTCAAAAACCTTGGAAAACACTGATAAAAGTGATATAGGGCGATAATTATTTAAGTTCAAAGTATCGCCTTTTTTATGTAATGGTATAACGACTGCAGATTTTAATAAATCAGGAAAAATACCTTTCACAATACTTAAATTAAAAATATGCGTTAAGACATCAGAAATAAGAAGAGATATTTTTTTCAGAATATTACTAGAAATATTATCACACGACTTAGAATTAGAGTTTTTTAACGAATGTATAATTTTATTTACTTCTATGGGTGAAAAAAAATCCATAAAAAAACTTTGTCTTTGAAACGGTTCAAAAGTATTAGCATTATCACATTGACATGCAGATATGTTATGTACTGTTTTGTTCCGCATAGTACTAATAATATTAGAAAAATAATCATTAAATGCAGTGGCGACTTCGAAAGGCTCAGATATAGAGATATTATTTATATTAATTACAAAATCTGTGTTGGAATTGCTCTTGTTCAAAATTTCATTGACAATCTGCCATTCTTTTTTAGAATTACCCATATTTTGAATTAATCTATTACTAAAATAAGTATCTCTTTGAGAAGGTATTTCAGTTTTAAGTTCTTCAGATAACTTGTCGTAGCATCTTTTAAGTCGAGTGTTGTTGGGATGTTTCTTTGAACACTTCAAAAAATAATTTTTCTTTTGAATTTTTTTTAATAAAGCATCTGACATCCACTGTTTGAGATGTTTGTTTTTGTTTCGTTTTTTAACCATCTTACTTGATGCCAGTAAGTGAAATTGAAGTTTATCAAGGAACAACTCAAAAGCAGTTGACGGATCTTGGGCTCTATACACATCATCCCAAAATTCAAGAACTAAAGCTGATCTTAAAGCAATGAAGTTAATTTTTGTAAATTCTTGAGAGATATACTGCTTTTCTCTGAATACACTGTGGTCAAGCTGAATAGTTGTTAAGAAATGATCATTTATATTAAAGTTGAAAGTAGTGGTTTTATAAACCGTTAAATTTTGTCTATGTAGTCTAATAAAAATATGATCTAGGCAAGAAAAAGAGTCTTGAACTACACGCGTGGGCTCATTTATTAAACTGACGAAACCAAAAGAAGACATAAGCGATAAATAATTATCACTATCAGATGAAATAGTCAGAAGATCAATGTTAAAATCACCGACCAAAATTAGATTTTTGAACTTATGGTTTTCAAGAAAGCCAGAAAAATCATTCAGAAAGGCATTTACAGAACAAAAATTAAATCTATACACACAGATAAAGCAGTAATTAACACCAGAAATTTTGCATTTGACACTTATCAAGTCAGCACTAGAAAGATTATAACATTTAACATTAATATTAGCCAACAAGTCATTACTATAAAATACTGCGACCCCTCCAGCAGCATAAGAATTATTACAAGTTGCAACAAGTTTAAAATTAGGTATAGAGAATCTCGATACTTCATCATCAAAGATCCAAATTTCGGAAAGAAAAATGAGATCCGGTAAATGATCTAAAGAAGCAAGATGAGTTAAAAAAGTATCAAAATTTTTTCTAATGCTACGTATATTTTGGTGAATTACAGAAAATCCAGAAGAAGAAACTAAGTTTAGATGATTAATACACAAACATTTTAATTTGTTAGAACTGGAAAGGGAAAAACTGCAATCAATAGAGTTATTATGAGGACTTAGTGATAAATTATTTAAATTAGAATTATTCATAACTTAATTATACATTTTTTTTATCAAGCTTAACAAAATCCTTAAAACTAACCACTTTGATCACGTTGTCCCCTTCCTTTCTTCTCATAAGTACGGAAGAATTTTTTATCCAAACAAACTGGCATTTATTGTTTTGCTTGAGTTGCTTAGCCTTTTCCAGAAGCGATCGTGTATAGACAGTGAGTGAGTCGTTTATGAAAATTCTGTTGTTGACATCACCGCCAATAGTACCACTGCCCACTTTACCATCGACACTGCACTCATTATTGCCATTAGCAAAGATGCTTGCAGAGAGTTTGATTTTATCAACACGCATCTTGTTCATTATTTTCATCTTCGAAGAAAGAGAAGAGAATCGAAGGCTTACGATGTTACTTGATTTTGATTTGTTATTTTCGTTATTCGCTTTCGATTTTACAGTTTTCTTTACGTAGCATGTATCAATCTCATCAGGTAGAATTTGAGCACCGACACCAACAGTAAAAAGCTTAGCCACCTTCTCCCTTACATTTGCATTACTGACATTAGGAATACCAATAATATCAACACAACACTGCTTTTCGTTTTGTTCAAGCAAATTAACCTTTACTTCCAGGGTATTTACTTTATTTAAAAGAAATTCATTGTTTTCCTCTAGAGTTTTTATTTTTGCGAGCGCTTCAGTATTTAGTTGTTGTAAATTCATGATTTCCATATACAGTGTCTCTAATGTAATCAACTGTTTGTCAGATGTGGTTGAAGAATTAACGCCGCCGTTCCCAGTCATGTTTAGAGTGACAGCACGATCACCTGACATAGGGAGACCCTTTGGTTCAATGACGAGAGCAGAGTTTATGTGATCGTGATCATGCAAACGTAAACTAACACAATTAGCACATTTGTAACCTTGAACACTTTTTTCATAGAATTCAATATCTTTTTTGACTAAATTGGCACATTTTGCATGAAAGCATTCACTACAAGTGGAACACTGAATTTTTAAAAAAGATCTGTCAATTTTATGTTGGCAAAACTTGCACTTCATTTTAAAAATTATGAAGATTTAATTTTTTTATACAGTGTTATTAATTTAATAAGAGTTCACAAATAATTTGAAGAAATTTGCTCACAGCGCATGTGTCCCCATCAACAATTGCTGAATTACTCAATTAAAAGCTATACAAACATTCAGTCGTATTTATAAACCCATTCCAAAGTATGTCTAACTTTGGATAGCTGTCCAAGTCCAAAACCTTATTTATAATCATATTCCATCAAGTGTCTAACTTAGACACTGAAATTGGTTGTCCAAACCTATTCTAAAGTGGGAACGTTCAATGAACAAAAAACTGAAAAATAATCTTCAAATGAACGAAATGTTCATTGAACGTATCCAAATGCTCACAAAATTGACATATTACAGGCATGTGAGTGAGTGTATGAGAAAATTTGTAGGCCACTATTGGAATGCGTTTATAAATAAGGAGATGTCCAACTATTTAGACAATGGCTAGCTGGACAACTGTCCAAGTTTGTTTTAAGGAAATCTAATAAATACGACTGATTGTCTTTATTTCTTATGGGAGCATCTCGTAATCAATAATCATAAATATATAATTATTATATTTTACGTACTTCTTAGCAAGAATCTACCGATACAAAAGTTTAAAAAAATGGCGACTATTTATTCAGGACCGATTCAAAGTAAAAAATTGCGTATCGTCGGCGGCGGTTAAATTCAATTTAACTTAACTTACTTAACGTAAGCTTTGTTGAATACCAGGCATGTCCCTATACTCCCTCATCGATCTTATTCCGCACCCACATTGTATCTATTAAGTTGGCAACATCCTGGGCCCCGTGAATCATCCCATTCGATTCACCATCTTCTGTTGTAACGACGTCTAAAATAGCCAACTTTGATGCAGGGCTTTTCAAAATTCCTCCTCCAGCGATTTTAACTTTAGCGGATCTTACTTGCCCATCTGGTGCTGGAAACGTTTCTACAATTCGTCCTCGCTGCCACTGCCCTCTAGGAAGACCATCGTCACACACCAAAACCAAGTCTCCTTCCTGTATTGGAGTTACCTTTCCATACCACTTTGTTAATACTTACATTCTGTCCTAAAAATTGTTTGAAAAAGAATTGTGTTTATATCTATTTTGTAGATTTATGATATTATATTGTTGCGAGGCAAGAGGAGGAGGAGGCGTCGGTAAAGTGGAAAGGTAGGAAAAGGAAGAGGTAGGAGAGAGAGAAAGGAAGAGTTTGGAAAGGGAAGGTGGAATGTCAAGTTCCAGGGACGCGGCCTGCTTGCATATGCACGGCGTTAGCTCGTCGGACGGGGGGGATCTTGCCCCCAGAAACTTGACCTCGCCTGCAATCAAAAACACTTATCAGGCCTGAGGAAACTAGGGAAAAAAAAACGGACTAGTAAACTGACGGACGGACGATTGTCACACCAAGGCACTGCGGATGTTGTTGCAGTGAGGCCATAACCCACCCTACCATAGGAATCCTTGGCCATTTTTGGATTCCCCCAATATGGTGGATGATCGGTTTCAGATCATACCATCTTCACCGAAACTCAGCTGCCCTCAGCACCCCTGAAAAAAAAAGTCTTCAGGAACTCATGTCCCGTCTATCGGAACAAAGAAACAAAATATCTTCGACTTTCCGGTGTCATAAGATTTAATGGAGCATTTAATCAACTCAAAATAAATTAATTTACAAACAAAAAGATATTAAACAATTAACAAGCAAAATAAACTAAATCAAAGGGGATTAAAAACGGTTCCTGCCGATGCCCAATAAACATAAAAAAAAAGTATACCCTTTTTGGTATTTTTGTTATTTAACGAATAAGTGCTATCTGGGTTTTGTTCCTACTCCTAGAGAGCTCTTTAGAAATAAACCAAAATACCCGCAAACAAAAAAAAACATATATAAACACACGCGTGGACACTTCAAGAAATAGGTTCTTATTCCCTTACAAAAGAAACAAAATATGAAAAATAAAATTTAGGAATTAAAATAAAATTTACGTAATGATAATATATAAAATGATTATAATGACTTTGACACCTTAGAATTTTTAAGAGAATTTTTAGTTTAAATAAAAGACAATCACAAACACATATATTTTTTGTATAATTCGTTTTTTTCAAAATGGTAAGTTTCTTGTTTTTTGTTTTATTTGGTTCTTCTCTTATAATTTTATCGACTCACTGACTTTTTGTAGGGCTTCTTTTTATGGCCAGGTTTGGATGGTGGAGCTCTAATTGCGTGGCGGCTCGACCTCTCACTATGGCGTTGGCCGAAGTCCAGGAAGAAGACTGAGCTGGATACCAAGTCGGTTAGTTTGGTAAAGAAATAATCGCTTTTAGCACGCGGCGGCCCGCACTGACGTACTTATCGTGGGCCGCCGAAAATTTACCTAAAAGATTATAACACTTCTAATTCACTTTTCAATTAAATTTATTTGTTTTTTCCAACCTCAAACTCACCAGTTCTTCTTTTTATTTAAAATTCAGCTTAATTTCCAGAATTAATAAATCGTACTAGCTGAATGTCACTAACTATATAGGGATTCTACAAAAAAAAACTTGAACAATTAATTTTTCCCGAACCCGGTTTAAATCTCAAATAACGCACCCAAATCAAATGAATTTTTATTTTTTAATTTTTTTTTTTGTTAATTTTGTTTAGTTAATTTTTCTTTGATATATTTATTAATTAAACCGGCACTTTTTTGGTTTGGATTTTAAGTTTTTTTTTTTTCAAACAGCCAAACGATCGATTTGAAATTAAATTCAAATGAGGTACCTAGAAAATTCAGACGGCACATACAAGAATATCGCGAAACAAGACAGAAAGAGATAGATATTTAATGGGCTCAAAGAAGCCATGAATAAATAACATACCTACATACAAAAAAAAACTAAGTCGGATGATTCTTCTCTAACTGGAAAACATCATCCAATCCACATCTCTGTATATAGCGCCTACAAAATAATAACAACAAAAATGATAAAAAAAACATTACATGTACCTATTTACATCCGTCGCATTAGTATGGGTTAGCAATAAAAATGACTTTCCTTTCTTTCTTTTTTTTTTCGCTCAAACTTCGGCGACGGATGTGTTCAACGATAATGACGCAAAAACAAATGGGAGGACCTAGCTATTCGCCGACAGGTGGGGGTGGTAAAAATTGTATTTTTTTGTAAAATTTAAACAAATAAATAATGGTATTTTTAAGTTATTTTAACTTTTTAAATAGGTATAAGCTTCGTTCCTTTCCTTTCTGTCTTAGTATAACAGTTACAAAAACTTTTTGGCAACACTTATCAACACGAGTGAGAATTTTATTCTTTGAAAATGAAACGTTAATAGAAAATAACACGGACACGAAATTGACATAAATTAACCGCCCACGACACGAATATAAATAAAAACGTATGCTTTCAGCGACAAGAAAAACGACGAGTGTAAACGTAAAGTGACGACGACCGAAACATAAAAATAAATTATAAACGAGTAACACGAAACTAATAATTACCTAGGACATTTAAACGTACAAATTGGAATTCATCCTAAGCTTTAAAAAGTGTCGAAAGTCTAAAATTTTGTCAATCTCTACTTTTGCGCAATGAAAAAGAAAATCCCTATTTACTACACGCGTCTATTTTGACGCCTGGGGAAAGCGCTGCATATTGGAAGTGTTAACTTCCAATACTTCCAATAACTCTATCATCTCTATATTGATATTTTTGGCTATCTGTCAATTGACTCAATTCTCAACAACAAACAGCAATTGAAATTGAAATACAAACACCGGCATTGAATTGGAAGGGTAAGTATTATTTTTTTGTTATCTATATATTTTGTGTCTAAAAAAATCTATAATTTTCTTTCTCCTAGGCCCAGTCTGCATTAATTTGATGTTCGGCCAGGCGTCCGCAACAAAATTTGTTGTTTATTAGGATATATTCCTAATAAAAAACAAAAACAGAAACTTCGGTCGCCTGGGAAAAGTGCCTGTCTGCCGTAACGAAAAAAAACCCATTAACTGAATCACCCAAAAGGAAGCCATGTCTGAAAAGGTAAGTAAAACATATTCTTTGCCATTCTTTAATTTTAGCAAATGTTTTCCCATCATTTTAGTGTTCTATATAAATAGGTTGTCGACAAAAGTGGGGAAAAACCCACGTTCAGCCGGGCAAAAGGAAAATGCATGCAAGTTTTTTGTTTGTTTTACTGATCACCGAGACACCGACGCCAATCTATAACAGTTCAAGTAAGTACCGTACATTTATAGCCTACACTTGTATTAATACTTTTTTTTTTCATTGAAATTTTAGAATTCACCCAATGAGTATGAGGTCATCGACCCTTCAACGTAGGTAGACCCTGCAAAAGCTATCAGCTGTGGAGAAATTCCTGAAGATCATCTATATCAACTCATCGAATAAAATAATTCCTACAAAGTTCTTCTATCAGCTCGAATGGTGAGTGATTTTATTGTGTTTTTAGATTGTGACAGTGTCAGTGCAAAAGTAATTAGTTACGTGGATTTAAATAAACAAATACACAAATATCTAAAGAAAACAAGTGGTATAAATAAATAATAGAAAAAAAGTATCACAGTTAATTATTAAAGCTAATATCACAGTTAAAAGTCAATTAAATAAAAATTAAAAAAAGTAAATATCACAGTTAATTACTAAAACTAATATCACAGTTAAAAGTCAATTAAATAAAAATTTAAAAAAGTAAATATCACAGATTCTTAAAAGTTAGTAAAGTTATCAGTCGTAAAAAGAAGTAAAGTTAATAAATTATCACAGCAAGCTAAGTGTTAGTAACTTATACCTAGAAATCACAGATGCTTGTTTATCACAGTTGGTAAAATAGTTTGAGTGTTAATAAATAAGTAAAATTAAATTAAATAATTAACATTTAATAACATTTAGAACAAAAAGGCATGCAATTAATAAAATATTTAATAAAATAAATAAAATTTCTTTGATTTTATAAAAAAAAATTGGTCAGGTACTACGTGAAAATAAATTAACATATAAAACATGACGGTAATGAATAAATTAATAAATAACAGATAACAAATAATAAATAAACAAAAATTATGAACAGCAATACGAAATATAGCGAATAATTTTTTTTTTTTTAAACATGATCAACATTTTGGTGAGCAAATTAATGTTTTTATCGGTTGGCTCATTGTTTCAAATCTTTAGCGTGAAATATACCGATTCTTTTTCCATTAAGGTTTTCCAGCTCATACATTTGATTGCCAATTTGTTTGATTATTCGGCATTTAATATACTTCGGTGAAAGCTTTGCCGATAAATATTTTGAGGAATCACTCAACACAAAATTCTTTCGATATACTTCTTGTCCGGGTAAATATCGAACATTTTTAGAACGGGCATTATATATTTTTGCGGATTTATCATTGGCTTTCAAAATGTTTTCGCGTATTTGATTCCAAATACATTGTAATCGATTCTGTCGGGGAAGGATTAACAACTCGTTGTCGTCCATCGCGTTCAACTTGTTTGCAAGTTCATAGCTACTACCGTGCATCATCATATTAGTACCGAATAAGGCATAATATGGTGATACACCAGTACAACTATGAACTGCGCTCCTTAACGCACACGCTATATCGCCAAGGTGCGTATCCCAATTTCTTTGGTCGTCCTTAAGGTATGATCGGATAGCGGCTAACAACGAGCGGTTAACCCTCTCCGACGCGTTTGACTGCGGTGCATAATGAGCGGTTTTAAAATGCCTTATGCCATATTTAGATATAAAATTTTGGAAATCTTTAGCTACGAATTGTTTTCCGTTATCGGAATGAATAATGTTCGGAACTCCGAAGATATCAAAAACATTCTCTTTCAAAAATTTAATAACACTGGATGTATTCGCGTTTCGTAAAGCTTTTAATAACACAAATTTCGATAAATGATCTAAAACAACGAACACATATACATTTCCTAATTTAGACCTCGGGTAAGGCCCTAAAAAGTCAATGTATATTTTTTCGAAAGGACGATTACTACAATAAGACGTTACAATAGGGGGACGAGATACTTGATTAGACGCTTTACATTGCTTACACACACTACAATTAGAAACATATTCACGCACATGCACAGTCATATTAGGCCAATAAAAGTATTGTTTAATACGGGCTAGGGTCTTAGCTATTCCACCGTGTGCGGCTTTAGGAGGATCATGGGCCCTACTTATAATTTCTTCAGTTAGACCTGAAGGAACCCAAAGTAGCCAAGAATGTTCTAGCATTTCTTCTTCGCCTAACTTTTTAAACGCTTTCTTATAAACGTACCTGTCTACAACTTTTAAATCCGGTAGTTCATCTTTGCAACCATATACAATTTCAATTAAATCTAAATATTCTTCAGATAGGAATTCTTCTGACTCTAAGTCAATCAATGGTGCCACATCTTCAATGTCCAGAGAATCTACGTGCACCCGAGAAAGAGTGTCAGGAACTACATTCAACGACCCTTTTCGGTGCTGTATGTCGAAGGCATAGGACTGCAGCAACAAACTCCACCTGGCGAGTTTACCACTCAAGTCCTCCATGCCTCAACCTTCGCCGGGTCGGTCTTGAGTTTCCCACCACCAACAATGAACCCCAAATACTTCAGCTCTTTAAAGCAGAACTTCGATTTGGTCATGTTGATGGTGAGATTCGCTTTACGCAAGCACTCAGCTACTTCATCTATCAGGGCGATATGGGTATCAAAGTCAGGCGCCATGATAAGAAGGTCGTCCAGATACACGAAGACACGGTCCCTGAGGCGTGCAGGAATCACCTTGTCCATCAACTGGCATAGCCTTTGGGCTGCATTGCACAACCCAAAAGGCATAACCGTGAACTGGTACAAGGGTCTTCCAGGCACCGCAAAGGCAGTCTTCTCCCTACTCTGTCTCTCCAACGGTATCTGCCAGAATGCCTCCTTGAGGTCTATACTACTAATATAAAAAGTATCTGGTAGCCGGCTGAGGAGCCCCTCGATATGGGGGAGAGGATTCGCGTTTTTCTTCGTCAGTGAGTTCACCTTGCGAGAATCCAGACAAAGTCGATTCTTGCCTGGTTTTCGCAAGAGAACCACTGGCGAACACCACGGACTCTCACTCTCCTCGATAACGCCGAGGCTCAACATCCGGTCCAGTTCCTCATATAAAATGGCTTGTACCGCCGGAGAAACAGGGTAGTGACGCTGTTTCACCGGGACCGCATCTCCGGTATCTATGACATGCTCCATGAGCGAAGTTTTACCGAGACCGTCACGGTCGAAGCAGAGAAATTTTCGCCTGACTGCATCCAATCTGGCCTGCTGTTCCAGAGTCAACTGGTGAGCATTTGAAGAATCGGGTTGTTCATCAACCGAAACACTACTTATGATTCCCGGGGCTAACTGGAACACTTTCCAAAAGTCAACTCCAAGATAGATTTCCTGATCCAAACTGGGTACGAGGAAAAAAGTTAGCACCTCCACTTTATCTTTATATTCGACTTTTAATTCAACTTTGCCCACGATTGATTGACTCTTACCATCAGCTGTTCTAACTCCTGAGTAAAAGGGGATGATTGGGCAACCTAGTTGCTGAATTAATTGTTTGCAATTTTTGCCTAAAATACTAACGCTGGCTCCACTGTCCAGCAAACCTAAAAATTCTTGTGAACCTATTTTAATTTTTGCATAAGGCCGAGGATCGGATTCCAAATTTAAAATTGTTGTAGATATTTTCTTCTTGGTATCTTTTCTGGCCTTAAATCTAGACCTAGCCTTTAAAATATTTTTAGACGGTACGCTAATCGTACTATTAAAAATTCCCATTCTAGCTTCTTTATATTCTTTAAGACGTATGTGTAACGGCTTTATTTGAAATAACGGTTTTTCTATAACTTTATTTTCTTCAATTTCAACTTTTTCTAGACGTTTTAAAATTTTAATCTTTGGCTCTCCCTCTTTTGGAAGAGTTTCTAAAATTCTCTCTTTTTCTTCATTTTCTTTTTCATTACAGATTATTGGGGATTCTGTTTTGGGATGGAACGCGATTCCCCCAGAGCCTTCACGTCCCTCGATCGGTTTTCCGGGTGGCATCGCGGACAACTTGGTGTCTTTACACCCTCCTGACCACACTTAAAACAAAATAAATTTCTCACGTCTGACTCACAGTCGAAATATGTATGACCTTGAATTTTACAATTCCAACACACAAGAGTTGTAGTGTCGGCATATTTCCTAGGCGGATTCTTAGAACGGGCTCCACCGAACTGGTAAGCGGCCAGCTGTTCATCGCAAGGCTGGTATTCTTCGTATTCCAGCTCATTCACGCCATACTTATTTGGAGGCCTACCAGCTGATTTAGGCAGGTCTCGCTCTCTCTTAGGAAGAGCTGCTTCCGCTTCCTTACACACATATCGAAGCTGATCAAGAGAAAAGATCGCTTGCGGAAAAACTAAATTTTTGATTTTCTCATTCAAATTTCTTTTGATAATTTTGACCATATCGGCCTCTGGAATAGGCATTTTCAACTGGAACCTCATTTTATTTATGGCTGCGAAAAATTCTTCACTACTTTCGTAAGAATACTGCTTCCGATCTAGTATGTTTCGGATTATCTCTAGATCGGTCATGGGGTTTTGATACCGACTCAATAATGCCTCTTTTAAAGTTGGCCAGTCGAATTCCCTATCAACTTGAAATTGCCAAAACCAATCATAGGCTGGGCCTGAGAGTAATTGGTGGAAGTCTCTCAAAATATCGTTCCACGAACAAGCATAACGACTTTGTAACTTTTCTAGCCTAAAGACGAAATCTTCGACCGTTAAATTGTTTGAAAGGCCGTCAAATTTTAAGCCCCATTTGTCTACTTTAACTGGGGTTTTGTATACGGAATGCATATATTGATTTATGACTGGTGGTGGAAAAGGATACGGTGTATACGGGGTTTGATAGCCCCCAAAAGCTGGCTGATTGGCCTGAGATTGAAAAGGCCTTTCTGTAGCTACTGGAGTGGGATTTGTTCTACGCTGCTGCCCTATCGGTACAAACGCACTCCTACCCTGATTAACTGAAGGATTTGGTACTACTGGTGGTGGTCCTGCAAGAGACGGATTATAAATTGGCATCGGTGGTGGGCCTACAGGTGGTGGTTTTGCCCTTGGTGGTGGCTTCACCGGAACATTTGGTTGTCTAGGCTGGTTATTTGCTACTGGAGCTGGAAGAACCAAACTCAGTTTTTCAAGAAAACCACTGAGTTGCCTTTCAACTTCTGCACTAACGCGAGCTGTCACGTCAGTCTCCAACCCTTTTTTGCAGGTAGACATACTCTTTGCTATTCCCATATTTATAAAATTTTGCAAATCATCTGATATAACCTTATTTTGTTTCGTTTTAGGTAATGTCCTAGCAATACTTTCGAGGATTCCTCTGGAACCATGGTAGGATGGTACACTTTGGGACCTATCATCATTCTCCCTACCAGTATTTGGCCTAACTGTGTTGTCGAGAGAACCAAAATTTTCTTGCCGAGATGGTAAAGCTGCGGCACCCGTATTACTGATTTCACTGTAAGACGGGGTCGATATTAAACTCGTGTGAGGACTCGTATCTTGAACACCTGGTACTGAAACGCCAGGATTATCTACATTTAGAGATGTGGATCGGACACGCCTATCCGTAGTTAGAGGAGAATGTAACACTCGGTGCCTAGCACCTGTTTCTAAATTTTGTGTAGCTGACCTTGTAATTCTCATTTCTTCTATTTCAGCTTCCCTAATCATTTTACTGATGCGATCTTGTTCCTCTTTATTTGAGCGTGCCATTTTCAACTTTAACTTATACACCAAATCAACAACCAAGAAAAATTTAACACAAAAATCAAAATCAATAACAAAAAGAGGTGAGTTTTCGAATAAAAAGGTCTTTTTCCTAAATCAGAAAACTTATTTCGAAAACTAATTAGAAAAAAAGTAATTTTTCTCAAAAAAAAATTGTAGCAAAAACAAAAAAAAATTAAATAATAAGTAACAAGGAAAAAAAAATTGAAACCGAAAAAAAATAAATAAATAAAGACGAAAGAAATATGTAAACTTAACGAAATCTGATTTGAAAAACAAAACAAGATAAATTATCAAAAATGTAAATATTGTAACAAAAAAAAATAAATAAATGATGAAAACCACATAAAAAAATATATAAATAAAGGAAATAAACTAGGTATATGTACAAATAACAAAAAAATTAAATGAACGAAAAAACGAATGAATAATAAAAAAGTTGTAAATAATCACTTTTGAACAACAATAAAAATGTTCAAAAATGTATCTAAACTTACGTGTAAAAAAAAAACGAAATTGTAAACCGAAAATTAATAAATAAAAAAAAATGATCAAATGTAATCAAAATCTGTTTGAAACGAAAAACGAACTTGAGAAACAAAAAAACAATTAATCAAAAATCTATATCCTAATCTTCACGTTTTTGAAAAACTTAAAGTAATTTTTTCTTCAGAAAAAGAACCTAAATTTAACAAAAAAAAAATAGAATGATTTTTGAAAATATTCTCTAATTTCAGAATTTTATCTAATTAAGAAAAACTGAATTAAAGGTTTAAGAAAACAAAAAAAAAATAATAAATAAATAAATAAATAAATAGAAATTTCAAGAACAAAGTAAACATCTAACAAAAAATGTATGAAAAAAAATGCAAGTCTTTCGAAAACAAGATTTTTAAAAAACTAAACTTTATAACGATAACTTTCACTTAAACTTTATCCAAAACTTACTATCTTAGTTTCCTATATAAATTGGAAGATTCTTTTGTATTTCAAAAAAAAAACTTAATTTACAAAGAAACAAAAAAATAATTATTTAAACAGATGGTAAATTTGATAATTTTTCTCACCTTAAAGTTTTGAATCTCTTTAATCTAGAAAAAAGCTAAAACTCGTAAGAAAAATTTGTACTTGAACAAAAATAATAAATAACGAAAACAGATAAACAGTTGAACGAATTCCAAAAAAACAGTTCTTAAAAACTTTAGTTTTAGGATTTTGTATGTTAGAATGTATTGTTTGTAATGTAGTAAAGTTGTTTTATATTTATATTTTAAGAAATAATCCCACTTCCGAAAGTTATTTAAGATTAGATAATAGTTTTGAATTAACAATAAAGTTAATTGAATTTTCAATGTAAACAAAAAAAAACAAATAATGTTTGAATTTTAAAGTATATATTGAATTTGTAATGAAAGTAGGTATTTTATGTATTTGAAGTTTGTATCATGAGCTTACGGGGTGCTTCAGGTAGCTTCTACTCGGTGGTTTCTTAGCGACATGGTATGATCTTACTAATGATATCACTAAAAAAAAGACATCAGACGAACGAAAAAGACTCCCCTGATGTGACAATAAATGGAAGGAAAACTACTAGAAACACTGACATATTACATTACAAAGATTTCCCTCACCGTTCCCGCAATCCTAGACTGTCTCAAGGACCTTGCTAGAAGACATGAAACGGTGAAGTAAAACTCACAAGAATTTTGGAATGATGATGTTGGACTAAACGTCACGCACAATCATCACTTCCAAATATGAAACACAAGACTAAAGAATAAGAAAATTGAAAATTAAAATTGAAAAGTAAAATAAAGTAAGGATGGGAATAAGGAAAAACGATACTATAATACGCTATCTGACATCACTCAAGCTTCCGCAAAAGAACGTCGCGATACATCTAGGTTCGTCTGTGACCTTCCTGATGCAGACTTACGCCTTTCGCAAAAACTCCAGTAATACCTGACAAACGCATAACATTTACTAACCGCAGTCACTGTGAACTTTCAAACACTCGTCGCGATTCATCTAGGTATGTCCGAGACTTTCCTGATAAAGACTTACGAGGTTTAAAAATCCACAGTAAGTTTGGTTGGAGACTATACAACATAAACGAACTGAAACTAAGACTACAAAAACTAACTTATCAAGAAAACGTTCCAACTAGGTTGGGAAAACGCTTTAACGACGTTGGGCGCCATTTTGTTGCACGGCAAGAGGAGGAGGAGGCGTCGGTAAAGTGGAAAGGTAGGAAAAGGAAGAGGTAGGAGAGAGAGAAAGGAAGAGTTTGGAAAGGGAAGGTGGAATGTCAAGTTCCAGGGACGCGGCCTGCTTGCATATGCACGGCGTTAGCTCGTCGGACGGGGGGGATCTTGCCCCCAGAAACTTGACCTCGCCTGCAATCAAAAACACTTATCAGGCCTGAGGAAACTAGGGAAAAAAAAACGGACTAGTAAACTGACGGACGGACGATTGTCACACCAAGGCACTGCGGATGTTGTTGCAGTGAGGCCATAACCCACCCTACCATAGGAATCCTTGGCCATTTTTGGATTCCCCCAATATTGTGGATGATCGGTTTCAGATCATACCATCTTCACCGAAACTCAGCTGCCCTCAGCACCCCTGAAAAAAAAAGTCTTCAGGAACTCATGTCCCGTCTATCGGAACAAAGAAACAAAATATCTTCGACTTTCCGGTGTCATAAGATTTAATGGAGCATTTAATCAACTCAAAATAAATTAATTTACAAACAAAAAGATATTAAACAATTAACAAGCAAAATAAACTAAATCAAAGGGGATTAAAAACGGTTCCTGCCGATGCCCAATAAACATAAAAAAAAAGTATACCCTTTTTGGTATTTTTGTTATTTAACGAATAAGTGCTATCTGGGTTTTGTTCCTACTCCTAGAGAGCTCTTTAGAAATAAACCAAAATACCCGCAAACAAAAAAAAACATATATAAACACACGCGTGGACACTTCAAGAAATAGGTTCTTATTCCCTTACAAAAGAAACAAAATATGAAAAATAAAATTTAGGAATTAAAATAAAATTTACGTAATGATAATATATAAAATGATTATAATGACTTTGACACCTTAGAATTTTTAAGAGAATTTTTAGTTTAAATAAAAGACAATCACAAACACATATATTTTTTGTATAATTCGTTTTTTTCAAAATGGTAAGTTTCTTGTTTTTTGTTTTATTTGGTTCTTCTCTTATAATTTTATCGACTCACTGACTTTTTGTAGGGCTTCTTTTTATGGCCAGGTTTGGATGGTGGAGCTCTAATTGCGTGGCGGCTCGACCTCTCACTATGGCGTTGGCCGAAGTCCAGGAAGAAGACTGAGCTGGATACCAAGTCGGTTAGTTTGGTAAAGAAATAATCGCTTTTAGCACGCGGCGGCCCGCACTGACGTACTTATCGTGGGCCGCCGAAAATTTACCTAAAAGATTATAACACTTCTAATTCACTTTTCAATTAAATTTATTTGTTTTTTCCAACCTCAAACTCACCAGTTCTTCTTTTTATTTAAAATTCAGCTTAATTTCCAGAATTAATAAATCGTACTAGCTGAATGTCACTAACTATATAGGGATTCTACAAAAAAAAACTTGAACAATTAATTTTTCCCGAACCCGGTTTAAATCTCAAATAACGCACCCAAATCAAATGAATTTTTATTTTTTAATTTTTTTTTTTGTTAATTTTGTTTAGTTAACTTTTCTTTGATATATTTATTAATTAAACCGGCACTTTTTTGGTTTGGATTTTAAGTTTTTTTTTTTTCAAACAGCCAAACGATCGATTTGAAATTAAATTCAAATGAGGTACCTAGAAAATTCAGACGGCACATACAAGAATATCGCGAAACAAGACAGAAAGAGATAGATATTTAATGGGCTCAAAGAAGCCATGAATAAATAACATACCTACATACAAAAAAAAACTAAGTCGGATGATTCTTCTCTAACTGGAAAACATCATCCAATCCACATCTCTGTATATAGCGCCTACAAAATAATAACAACAAAAATGATAAAAAAAACATTACATGTACCTATTTACATCCGTCGCATTAGTATGGGTTAGCAATAAAAATGACTTTCCTTTCTTTCTTTTTTTTTTCGCTCAAACTTCGGCGACGGATGTGTTCAACGATAATGACGCAAAAACAAATGGGAGGACCTAGCTATTCGCCGACAGGTGGGGGTGGTAAAAATTGTATTTTTTTGTAAAATTTAAACAAATAAATAATGGTATTTTTAAGTTATTTTAACTTTTTAAATAGGTATAAGCTTCGTTCCTTTCCTTTCTGTCTTAGTATAACAGTTACAAAAACTTTTTGGCAACACTTATCAACACGAGTGAGAATTTTATTCTTTGAAAATGAAACGTTAATAGAAAATAACACGGACACGAAATTGACATAAATTAACCGCCCACGACACGAATATAAATAAAAACGTATGCTTTCAGCGACAAGAAAAACGACGCGTGTAAACGTAAAGTGACGACGACCGAAACATAAAAATAAATTATAAACGAGTAACACGAAACTAATAATTACCTAGGACATTTAAACGTACAAATTGGAATTCATCCTAAGCTTTAAAAAGTGTCGAAAGTCTAAAATTTTGTCAATCTCTACTTTTGCGCAATGAAAAAGAAAATCCCTATTTACTACACGCGTCTATTTTGACGCCTGGGGAAAGCGCTGCATATTGGAAGTGTTAACTTCCAATACTTCCAATAACTCTATCATCTCTATATTGATATTTTTGGCTATCTGTCAATTGACTCAATTCTCAACAACAAACAGCAATTGAAATTGAAATACAAACACCGGCATTGAATTGGAAGGGTAAGTATTATTTTTTTGTTATCTATATATTTTGTGTCTAAAAAAATCTATAATTTTCTTTCTCCTAGGCCCAGTCTGCATTAATTTGATGTTCGGCCAGGCGTCCGCAACAATATTTATCTTTTAAAATTTGAATATCTTGAAAAAGACGTTTCAAATTATTAAAATTTAAATAATAATATTTAATTCTGAATACAATTTCAAGTTATTCGTTTTCAAAATACTCATAAATAAAAAAACAAAGTTGAACATAAAAAATTAAATATCTATCAATAAATTGGCCATAGATATTACGAAGACCTTCTAAGTCCGATCGTCTATTAACTGTATTTTCAGTCTTTAAAATATGTAGCATTTCTATAAGCATTCTTTTATTATAATGTTTTTCTGTTTGTAATATTTCTACATTACTAAAGTCTGGTCTATGTCCTTCATCTATACAATGTAATGCTAAGGCTGTTTTTTTTGAGTTTCCATTATTTATATCAGATTTATGACCTGATATACGGTTTTTTAGTTTCTGCATTGATGTTCCTACATAAACAGAAGGACAACCTAATATTCCATCACCTAAACATTTTATTTTGTATACAATGTTAGATTTTTCTTCTTTTATTATTTTACTTTTAAGATATGAAAATAAAGATGTTCTTCGAACATTTTCTTTATTTCTTATGGGAGCATCTAGTAATCAATAATCAAAAATATAAAACGTCATTGTCAGACGCAATATGACAAAAAATTGTCAGGTATCTTACAATCGTCTGAACACACATTTTTTTATCATTGTCAGACGATTAGGACATTGTCAGACTCATTGGTCATTGTCAGATGTTTTCATTGAAAACATCTTACAATTGCTGACAATTTCTTCATTGTTCGAAATGTCAATGAAACCCATCGGTTGGAGTCGAGTTGGTTAAAGAGAAATAAAAAAACATTTGTGTTGGAAATTTTTAGTTTTTGCAAAACTGAATAAATAAACTCAAAAAGAAAATATCTATATTGCTTTATAAATATTTTCTTTTTGAGTTTATTTATTCAAATTAAGTGCTCCTGCTCGGCCGCCATTTGTCTTTTATTAATTCTTTTTTGCATGTTGTTGATTTTTTGTCGCATTTCTGAATAAAAATAGATAAAAAATCTAACAATGGAGGAGGCATCAATGGTCGAAAATATTACATATTATATTAAAAGGAGAGAAGAAAAAGATTCTTTATTTAATGCCGAGGAAATCGATAAGAATGCTGCAGAACATCCGCCAAGTAATGATGCCTCCCCCCAAAAGATTTAAACAATCAAACAAAATTTGTATAGATCTGCCAACCGTTTGAACAGAAAATTTTCAAGCTGACAATTTTTTCAGATATATTATTGTCCGAAAATTGTCAGACAAGAGCTGACAATCAAATTGTCAGACTTTTGGATGAAATCTACCAACCGTGTGAACGGACAATTTTTCATTGTAAGACATGTGGCGGATAGATCTGGCAACTCCAAACCCCACCTCTGCGACGACGGCTTCAAGTCGATACTCAATAGAGGCTGCCTACCGGCAACCAATGAACGTACGCCACGACAGATGTGAAGATGACTGCCGAGAGTCGCTAGAAGCCACCTACAATAACCAACCGGGCAGTGCCAGAATCGGCAGTCTTATCCCCGACGTCGACCCTTAAAGTTCCTGCATCCAAAGTGGTGACCCTGACGTGATGATTACCGAAGGAGAACCAATCGAAAACCCAGCGCCCGTAGGAGGGCACGTGTCCGCAAACTACTATGCTCGCCTCCAGATGCCACCTTTCGTTGAATCGGATGTCGAAAACTGGTTTTTCTTGCTGAATTTTTATTTTCGAGCATCGGGAGTCGCTCAGGATAGTCGAAAATTCGACACCGTTTGTGCACAACTTCCGCTCGCGCGAATTACCGAGCAGCCAGCAAAAACGACTTCGTCGAATACTTCATGATATGCCGCTTGGCGACAAGAAACCAAACCAGCTGTACTACGAAATGGTTCAAGCTTCGAAAGGTTCCTTAAGCGAACCTGTGTTACTGACAAAACCCGAATTGTCGACACCGTCATGGAAAATGTCGAACTACGCCAATTAAATGCAGTCGCACCCAGCACCAATGGCTCGACATCAACGCCAAACGAACACCAGCCTGCAACGACCCTCCTTCAACTTCTTCCGAAATCGCTCATTTGGTGCAGGAATTCTCCAAATTAGTAGCTCAGCAGCGCCAACAAATGCCATCACGACAACGTACACGCACGCCGCCAGGACCAAATCGGCTTCGAATTTCCAGCCAGCGTAGACGTGTTGTTCAATCCATTGAACAATTCAACGACTGTTGGTTCCACCGGAAGTTTGGCAAAAGAGCAACCAATTGCCGCCACCCTTGCCAATTTCGTCGACAATCGTCGATAACTGCACCTGCAAACCAACAATTATGACCTCGCTCGAAGACATCGAATGCCGCGGCAGATTCGCAAAGTGCTTCATTCTCAATAAATAGACTCTGCCTGCACGAACATAATACCAACCTCTCTTTTCTCATTGACACAGGTGCAGAAGTTTCCTGCATTCCGCTTGCTGCTTCAAACAAAAAACTACGACCAACCACAATGCAACTGTTTGCCGTAAACAACTCCCACATAAAAGTCTACGGTGAGGTGACTCATGAGCTCAACCTTGGTCTTCGCCACCCATTTGTTTAAACTTTCATCGTGGCTGACGTCACCACTCCGATCATTGGAGCGGATTTTCTCCAGCATCATGACCTGATGGTCGACGTTAAAAGGGCTCGCCTTATTGATTCAGGTTCAAACTCGCTTTCAAGATCACTTTTCACCATAACCAGTAATCAACAGTCCCCGCAGCTCTTTGATCGAAACGCACCCTTCGCAGACATTGTAATGGCTTTTCCCAATATAACTCGCCTGGCACCCCCCGGTGTATCGACCAACTCGGGGGCAGTGCACTTCATAGAGACGAACGGTCCGCCATGTTCAGCCCGAGCACGCAGATTACCGCCAGACAAAATGAAAGCCGCAAAAAAGGAATTCGAATTGCTAATGCGTGCTGGTATATGCTGACCCTCAAAATCCAATTGGTCGAGCCCTCTTCACATGGTACGTAAAGCAGACGGTTCCTGGAGACCGTGCGGCGACTACAGAAGCCTGAATGCAATAACATTACCCGATCGCTACCCGTGACCGTACCTTCACGATTTTGCCAGTATACTCCGAGGTAAATCCGTTTTTACAAAATTAGACTTACAAAAAGTCTTTCACCAAGTGCCAATCAATCCAGAAGACGTATCTAAGACCCCCATCATTACACCTTTCGGGCTGTACGAGTTCACGCACATGACATTCGGATTACGGAACGCAGCCCAAACTCTTCAGCGTCTTATTCATGAGGTGCTACGAGGCGTCGAATTCGCGTTTCCGTACATGTATGACATCTGCATAGCATCATCGAACATCGACGAGCATCGTCAACATCTAAGTGAAGTTTTAAAGAGACTGTCTGATCACAGGTTGGCTATTAATGTGGCTAAGTGTGTCTTCGGGCAGTCGGAGCTGGAATTCCTCGGACACCTTATTACGCCTGAAGAAATCTCCCCACTTCCATCACGAGTTGATGCCCTTCAACGCATTAAACGACCAGAAACCGTGAAGCAGCTTAAAGGATTTATTGCAACAATAAATTTCTATCGCAAATTTATTCCCCACGCAGCGGAAGTTCAATTCCCTCTGTTAGCAATGGCCCCGGGTAATAAAAAAAACGACAAATCCCCCTTGAGTTGGACCCAGTCTTCAAATGATGCCTCATCACAGACGCATCGAACATAGCAGCAGGTGCCGCCTTAAATCAATTAGTGAACAACGTCGCCGAGCCGTTCAGTTCGACTTATGACGGAGCGCTTCATTTGGCCTAACATTCGCCAACATTGCGCTAGGTTCGCAAAAACCTGCATCCCGTGCCAGCAGACGAAGATTCATCGCCACGTAAGAACCGAACTTCAACGGTACCCAACCCCCGACGAGCGCTTTTCCTACATAAACATCGACATCCTAGGACCTTTTCCACCCTCTGAGGGATATCGTTATCTTTTGACTGTCATCGATCGATACACAAGGTGGCCGGAGGCGTATCCAATGACAGATATGTCAGCAGTCAATTGTGCATACGCGCTTATCACCGGATGGATTTCTCGATTCGGACCGCCCAAGGGAGGCAATTCACCTCGTCAGTCTTCACAGAACTTTGTAAGTGTATGGGCACAAATCACTCAATGACGACGTCGTATCATCCGCAGGCTAATGGAATCGTTGAGCGATTTCATCGAACAATAAAAGCCGCCATTAATTGCAACGATTCAACACGATGGGTACAACGCCTCCCGCTTATACTACTTGGCCTTCGCGCAACTTTAAAGGAAGATATAAATGCGACCCCAGCAGAGTTGGTCTATGGTACATCACTCAGACTACCAGCTGATTTGCTGGCCCCAACGATCGACAACCGCTCGCAATGTGAATTCATTAAAGACCTGCGAAATATGATGTGTCAAACAAGACCTCAACAGACGGCTTGGCACACCAAAGAGCGCCCATCAACCATCTTCTACTTCAACACCTTTTATTCCAGAACCGCCACAACGAACAACAATTCAGCCTTACCGCACCTTTAGTGGTCGTCATATCCGGGCTCCGGAGCGCTACCTAAAGGATGCCTAAGCCTTCTGGGGGCCACTGTGGCGGATAGATCTGGCAACTCCAAACCCCACCTCTGCGACGACGGCTTCAAGTCGATACTCGATAGAGGCTGCCTACCGCAAACCAATGAACGTACGCCACGACAGATGTGAAGATGACTGCCGAGAGTCGTTAGAAGCCACCTACAATAACCAACCGGGCAGTGCCAGAATCGGCAGTCTTATCCCCGACGTCGACCCTTAAAGTTCCTGCATCCAAAGACATATGTCAATTGTCAGCTAATTGTCAACTATTATCAGACCATTGACAGTTCTGACAATATTGTAAGATCTGACAATCGTCTGTACTTAGCTTTACATTGCATCGAAATAAAATATAACTTTAATTATATTCGCAAATTAAACATTGAGCGTGAGTAGCTGAGAGGATGAAGTTTTATGTAAAATGTAACTAAATCAGCAACAGATTTTATTAATTTCAGTAAAAGCGTATGCATAAATTATTTTGCTTTGTTTTTCAAATATTTTTATTGAGATATGTGTGGCCAAAAAAATATAGCAAAACTATCCAAATTTCAATATAAAAATTGTTCCACAATAATCTTATGCCAAATTCTGGGAAGATTTTTTTTTTTAAACTCACTAAACAATAAACAAAAGTTATTCAAATAAAAATTGAATTTTCATTACTGTTTAGGAATAAAAAACCCACAATCGAAGGACCAGCACTTTACGAGAGGGCACCAAATAAGAAACCAATGACAATACCAGAATATAAAAACAGATTTAAATGTGAACAAGTTTTAATTCAATGGTAGGTACTTATCTGATGCAGGTCGTAATCCAAGTGACCGAGAACTTGAGCATGAGAGAGGCTCATACCCCAACTGTTATACAAATACATAATAAGGGTATTCATGCAACGAGATAAGTTTACCAATTGTGTAAAAAGATATGTTTACGCAAAAGTTTGCGTGAACGTCCTTTTTATTTATTTGGATAAATGCTGCGTAATTGGATCAGCTGTTCGTTAAACGTCAAATATTAAACGTCTAATTCTAAAAGTCACAATGACGTTTGTATAAGTTTATCCAAATAAATTTGTATAAGTTTCCGCAACAAAATCCTTAGATTATTTTATCCAATTTGCGTAAACCATTTCCCATACAAAATTTGACAGTTCATTTACCCAAAGGTAAAATTTATCCAAAAGATAAACTTATCTAGTGTTTTACGACGTTGCATGAATCCCCCTAATATATGATATTACATAAAGAGCTTAGTGTTTTATAAATTGAGTGAGTGAAATTTAAATAGGGTGAATTATAATGAAATTTTAAATAGTAACAATGATAATAAATTGAATAAAATTATTGTGTTATGTTAAGATTCAAATATTCTTAAACATTCCGCCGCCCCTGGAACATAGTTTCAGCTCATAGGAAGTAAAGCCAATTTGTGTATAGGCCGTACAAGATTTCCTCTTGATGTTTTCAAAGTAACAACTCGGACATGACCGTCTTTGCCGGGATGGACATCAATAATTCGGCCTAAAGACCATTTTCCTGGAGGTTGGTTTGAATCTTTGATGACAACCAAATCATTTGCATATTTTTTTGGGGTTGGGACCAACGAGGGCGCTGTTGCAATGATGTCAAGTATTCCATACTCCAACGTTTCCAATATCCTTGTACTTTTCTTCGCAGAGCCTGCCACGAAGAAAGTCGATTGTGTGGAATTTCTTCAAGCGATGGTTCTGGAACAGCCGAATATGATTCACCTAAAATGAAATGAGCTGCAGTAAGTGCGTCTAAATCGTTATCAGAAATTTGACATAAAGGACGAGAATTGAGAAGTGATTCTATTTGGGTTAATAAAGTGTAAAATTCTTCAAAGTTGAGAATTTCAAAACCTATCACACGACGAAGATGTTGCTTAACCGATTTAATTCCGGCCTCCCACAAACCGCCGAAGTGCGGTGCAGAAGGGGGAATGAAATGCCATGTGATTGCATCTCGAGCAAGTGATTCTGCAACTATGGAGTTATGCTTTTTAGACAGAATGTGTTGATGAATTTCTGTTAGCTCTCTAGCAGATCCGCGAAAATTCGTACCGTTGTCGGAGTACATGTGTGATGGTTTACCACGACGTGAGACGAATCGGCGAAGAGCGGCAAGAAATACTTCCGTGGTTAAATCACTGACCAGCTCCAAATGTATTGCTTTTGTTGAAAGGCAAACAAAAAGTGAAATGTAGCCTTTAGTCACGTGTGTCTTCCTGCCGATTTTGTTTTTGATTGAAATAGGTCCCGCGTAATCACATCCACAATGGGTAAAGGGTCTGCTGGGTTGAATCCTTTGGGCTGGAAGATTACCCATTATTTGTGTTGCTGTCATTTTCCTCTATCTAAAACATTCAGTGCAATTGTGGGTAATCTTGCGAAGTAAGTTTCTGCAACCAATAATCCAGTATTCCTGACGTAGTATAGTGAACAGCGTTGAAACTCCTGGGTGATGATGTCGTTCGTGTACGTCCTTTGCAATCATTTTTGTCACTTCATATCCTTTTGGAATAATGATAGGATGTTTTGCATTGAAAGAGATAGTTGATTCTTGGAGTCTTCCACCAACACGCAAAATCTTGTCATCATCTAGAAAGGGATTGAGATTAATGATCTTGCAATTTTTACTGAAATGTCCATTTTTTATAAAATAAGAAATATCTTCCCCGAAATGAACATTTTGCACCCATTTAATTATGTCGCGTTTGGACCTGAAGATTTCTGCAGCCGTAAGATGATAAGAATAAGCGATCGATCGTTTCATAATACATTTAAAAAAAAAAAAAAAAAAGAAACCAAGTCGATATGCGAGACGAAAAGAACTCAATATGATGTTGACGATAGTTTACTACCAAAAGCGATTTTTGGACTTGTTTTTTCTCTTCCTGCTTACACTCTGGGTGTTCCTCAAAGGTGCAAATAATAGGCCAAACATCTTCACTTTCACGGAGCCAGAGTGGACCGTTCCACCATATAGGGTGACTTACTAAATTGGAAGGTGCTATACCGCGCGAAGCACAGTCTGCAGGGCTTTGTTCCGACTTTACATGAAACCACCTGTTTCGAGGTATAATATTCAGAATTTCCGAAGTTCTATTTCCAACAAAAATGTCCCAACGACGAGGAGGAGAAGACAACCAAGAAAGAACCACCTGCGAATCACACCACGCGAAAACGTTTGAAAATGTCATTTTTAAGGAATTCTGAACCGCAACGAGCAATCTTGTGAGCAACAAGGCTCCACACAATTCCAAACGTGGAATGCTTAATTGGTTGATTGGAGCAACACGAGTTTTTGCGGCCACAATGTTCGTTTTTATGCTTCCATTTGGCAAAACATGACGTGAATAGATGACGGCGGCGAACGCGGATTATGAAGCATCGGAAAACCCGTGTAGTTGAAATTGGGAGTCGATTGTTCCAATTTTTCGAGGAATATTAATTTTTGTTAGGAAAGGAAGTTCTTCGCGATATTTGTGCCATTGGTTAGCGATTGAAACTGGCAGGCAATTATCCCAATCGAGTTTTTGATGCCATAACTCTTGAAGAAGAATTTTAGGTTGAATTACCGAAGGGGAAAGAAAACCGAGGGGATCGAAAATACTTGCGACATCACTTAAGATCTGTCGTTTTGTAGGGGATTCGTTAATTTGTGTCAAATTTAGACAAAATGAAAAACAATCTAGTTTCGAATTCCAATTCAACCCGAGAACTCTGCGTCTTTGTTCACTGAAACGTTTTCGTTTTGTACCGAGTCATTTTTCGAAAGCAATTCCGTACAATTACTTTGCCACTTACTTAGCTGTAAACCGCCTTTAGACAGCAGATCGATCAAACAGTTTTTTTTCATAATTGCTTCAGAAAGCGAATCTCCACCCGTCACGACGTCGTCGACGTAAAAGTCATTAAGAAGAATTTCTGAAGCGATTGGACATTCATCTCTATAATCACACGCTAATTGTTCTAAAACACGAACCGATAAATACGGAGCACTTGCAGTACCGTAGGTTACTGTTGTCAATAGAAAATGTTCAATTGGATCTTTACTCGATTTTCGCCAGACGATCCTTGGTAGTCCCTGTCTTCATCTGCAACCCAAATTTGGCGAAACATTTTAACGATGTCCGCCGTAAAAACAAAAGCATGTCGACGAAATCTTAGGCACACGGAAAATAAATTACGTTGAATAGGTGGACCAATCATCAAAAAATCATTTAGAGAATCACCCTTGGTATCCTTAAAAGAACCGTCAAAAACAACGCGCAGCTTTGTTGTGGCACTGTCGGGCTTAAGAACCGCATGGTGTGGCAAGTAAAAAACATTGGCCTTTAAAATTTCAGAAGATGGAATTCTGACCATATGCCCCAAAGTTAAATATTCCTCCATAAACAAAGAGTACGACTGAAGAAGTGAGTCATTTTTCAGAAATTTTCTTTCCATAGCCTTTAACCGAGAAACTGCACCACCTATGGTTTCAGAAAAATTCAGAATGCTTTTAAAAGGAAGATTTACAACATATTTTCCCTTTTGATCTCTTCGATGAGTTTTAATAAAATGCTCCTCTATTGCCTGTGGTATGCTCTTATTGACGGCTCAACCTCAGGCACTAATTGACCAGCTAAAACCCAACCAAACATAGTTTTTTGTGCAATTGGCTGGCCATTAGCTCCTTTTACCACATCTCCTTGAAGAACTTCCCAAACTTTATCTGCCCCAAGCAATATATCTACAGAGCTAGGTTGGTTGAATGATGGATCGGCCAATTGCAGATTAGAGATGTGATTCCAATCTGATATAGTAAAAAAAATGGTTGGCAACGATGAAGTTACATTCGTAAGAATGTAGGTATCCAATGAGATACTAGAAGTGTCATAACGAGAAGCGATAACTATGGAAACTACACCCCTAGATCTCCCTGCGCAGGTTGACCCTATTCCAAATATGGGTATGCGAGCATTTGTCCTTCGTAGTCCAAGTCTCTGGACGCAAGACTCAGTAACAAATGAAACTTGTGACCCTGAATCAATCAAAATTCTAACAAGCTGATGCTTTCCGTTCCTGTCTAAGACTTTGCCAACAGCCATTGGTAGCAACGTATGAGGTACAAACCTAGCAGAATTTACTGAATGATTGGCCACAAGGTTTGTCGAAATGGTTGATGACGTTCCAGGCTGATTACCAGAATCGAATGTAGGAGTAGGTACAACATTATCACGGTGAACGAGGGTGTGATGCCGCGAATTACATGTTCTACAACGCGACTTTGACTTACACCGAAATGAATTGTGGTTTTCTTGAAGACAATTAAAACAAACCTTTTTAGATTTCACAAATTCTCTTCTAGAATTAATATCCATGGCTATGAAATCCGAACACTGCGAAAGTATGTGCGAAGAATTGCATTGCATAGGGCACTGACTAGACGACGAAACATGCTTGCTTTTCAAGGACGTGGACTTCCCTTTACTAGGTTCTCGAATATAACCTCTACACGACTCAAGAGCTTCACAGCGACGCTCCAAAAATGCCAAGAACTCGTTAATGGTAGGGTTATCTGAATTAACACTTTCCTTGGACCATGCCTGCCTAGTTTCTGAATCTAATTTTCCAATTAGAATATAATCATCCATGGATCCCTTTTAGTGAAGTTGAATGAATCAAGAACTTTTAGAACTTCATCCACACAGTCCGATATTTTGCGCAGGATCTTACCATTTGTACTCTGAATCGAAGGAAGTTGCATAAATGTTTCCAAAAGGCTATTGACAATGAAACGATGCCTGTCATACCGCTTAACTAATCTTTCCCATGACTGTATGTAAGTTGCATCACAAATTGGGATGTGATTAAGCATGTCTAACGGCTGATCACGCAAAGATGACCGAAGAAGATGAAACTTTCGAACCAAAGAAATGTTTGTTTTGCTGTGAACCGTGCTATCAAACATGTCACGGAAAGCTGGCCACTTTTGGTAGTCCCCGCAAAATGGTTCAATATGAAGCTTTGGAAGCGTATCTTTGTTTTGAAAACTCTGGTTTGGTAAGCTAAACTGTGGCTGCTGTACAGGTGAGTCTGAATCCCAAATTAGGCCTTTGCTGACTAACTTCAGCCTCATACCTTTTCTTCTCCCGCATGGATGAAAGTAAAACCGACTTGACAAGTATATGCCTAGACTCAAACTCCTCGAACTCCGGTTCAGGATCAACATAACCCTCATCCTCGACTAGTTCATACCAATCTTCCTGTGAGGCATAAAACTTTTCCCACAGGTGATCAAGCTTAGTTAACCGAATCTCAATTGCTTCTAACGTTGTAACCTCTAATTTCTCAGTAAAAACTGCAATTTTAGTAGGCGAATTCTTTAAATTTGTACGAATTGCACGTAACTTAGATAGAGTTGCTTTAGAAGCCATATCTTAAGTTAATTTAACAAATCTATACGCGTTGAGTATCTATATATGTATCAGTTTTATCAGTCACGTGTTCAGAACAAATCACTTGCTAAGAGTTTTGATTTAATTGATTGAAATTTTGATTATAAAATCATAAACAATACATATATACACACACGTGGTCAACACTTTATCACTTCAGAAATTGTTCTTCGTTTTTTATCTTATATACCGATTCTCGATTAAAATGTTCAACGGATTAACGCGATGTCCGTTAATCTCGATAGTGAAATTATTAAGAGAAAACGCGATGTCCGCAACTCTAAAATAATAATTTTTGACGATGATTCCTTAGGTCTATCCTGATTAAATCCGGCTCGATTCGGACCAGAAAAATGTTTAGGAATAAAAAACCCACAATCGAAGGACCAGCACTTTACGAGAGGGCACCAAATAATACCAATGACAATACCAGAATAAAAAAACAGATTTAAATGTGAACAAGTTTTAATTCAATGGTAGGTACTTATCTGATGCAGGTCGTAATCCAAGTGACTGAGAACTTGAGCATGAGAGAGGCTCATACCCCAACTGTTATACAAATACATAATATATGAAATTACATAAAGAGCTTAGTGTTTTATAAATTGAGTGAGTGAAATTTAAATAGGGTGAATTATAATGAAATTTTAAATAGTAACAATGATAATAAATTGAATAAAATTATTGTGTTATGTTAAGATTCAAATATTGTTAAACAATTACAAAAACCAAAACAAATCAAACACCAACCACAGAGAAAATTATATAGTTCTACTTTATGTATAGTACTTCAGCTGCTTTGACATTTCCCCCATCACAAATAACTTTCATTTGAATTTTCAGATGAAATGAGATTTTCTGCCAGAAGTACCAATATAAATGGTGCAAATTAAGCTTCCCTCACACTTCGTTCAAATTATTAAGTGACAACAGTACTTCGAACTCTCAGTGCCGATGTGCTATGTCGAACAAAGCATATTGGTGTGTGAAAAGGATCAAATCACTTTGTCGACACAGATTTATTTTACTGTTGTTGTTTTGCGTTGAAAGGGAATCTTTTTGACAGCTAATTCTTAAGGTAGAACCGCACTCGGTGGAACTACACTTCGGCGACACAGTACGCACTTTTAGCACGGAACTGAACGTAACTTCATGTTCCGACAAAAGTTGGTCAGATTATCAACTTTGCCGAATAGTGTCGCGCCGTGAAGTGCAGTTGTCGCTTAGTTCGATATAGCTCATACAATTTCCTATTAATAAGTCATGAAGTTCAGTTCCGCTGAATGTGGTCTTACCTTTAATCGACGCGATGGCGTGTGAATGCCACTGATCTCTATAATAAACTGGATAGCGTATCCATACAAAAAAAGGTGACTCCATTTGAACAATTGTTATACTTGAAGCTGCCTATTTTTGTTGTACAGCAGTATAATTGTATAACATATTAATTACGACATTAGGCGCGTTCCTTTATCTACTGCAATGTTCTTCTGGCTGCAGTCAACTACCTCTACTCTATGTGTACTTTAATAATAGGCGTGTTTTTTTGTAAGCCCAGAGGGAATTGGTCGAAAAAAAACAACGTCGGTGCTAAACAATCACCATGTTAAATACAACAACAACTAATCCCCTACGGGCTAAGCTAAACCCAGATAATTCTCCGGGCTTAACTTAAGCACACAGAAAAACTGTGTTACCGGCATAAATTATATACTTGTTATCGATAGTTTGTATGAAAACTCCATTTTATTTTTGTGTTGCTGTCACTAATCCCTGTGGTCGTTTTTTTCCTGCAATTCCCACCGGGCTTGCAAAAAAACACGCCTAATGTATTATAACCAAATGAATCCACGCAAGAAAGCGACACCATCAATAAAAAGAAATTACTTAGTAAATTATTGTTGTTGATGTTTCTCTTATATAAAATACAAATACAAACAACAAAGATTACATCTACTTTAAGATTAGATTTTTCTTTTGGAAAAATTATAATTATAGCGTTCCATTCATCATCTACTGGGAAATACTAAAAAGTACTTTGCAAGGCCCAAACAAGGCACCACAGTATTCGGCCCGAACCACTATCCAACTTTCTTGTCTTCGGATAAGCACTAATTCCTTAATGGCATTGCTATTGTTTTTAAGAAACCAGACTGTGGTGTTTGTTTACAAAATATTATCAAGCTCAGCGCAGAGACATTTGTCCTTTTAGTGTTCTTCGACTAAGTTTTCCCGAATAGTGTTTTCGTATGTTTTTAAAATAATAAAACTTTCTAGTTCATAGATAGCTTTATTTATTCTAAATAATTTAAATAAATGGCTGAAAATTCTCACCTTTCCGTTTGGTTTTGTTTTGTTTGCTCAGTAACAATTGGCGCGTTTAGAAAAATGAGATCTCAGAGATTTTTCTCACTCAAAAGGTGAGCAAGCGAATTCAAATTTTTTTTCCTCAGAGTTTTGACAGCAAAACTGAGAAATTTTGCTGAGGAACCGTAGGGGCCTACGATAGTGCCATCTTCAATTGGAGTCAAAAGAACTGTTATACTTTGTAGGGAATACACTTTCCAGTGTATTATTGAGATGACGTGGCGTGTATTAGGGGTTTTTGTCTCATGTTTGTATTTGTCTTTTTACTTTTCTTTTTTTTCTGTTCAATTTTTTTTCTCTAGGTTAAAGCCTAGTATACAGTTCTTTTCAACGAAAAAAAAATGGCGGTGAAAAAAAATAATTTTATTTTCCACAAGAAAAATGTATGTGAAAAAAAAAGAAATTTTCACCGCCATTTTTTTTTTGGTGAAAACTGTATACTAGGCTTTAAGTGCAAATGTAAAAAAAAAAACTCAATTGTTTATAAATACAATAAAAGTGAAACCAAAAATAAAAAATTACTACTATTGCTACTTTAAAGTAGGGTGTTGAGTACAAGTCGGGTTGTAAATCCAAATGAATACTAATTTTATTTTCCAAAATATCTTCCTTAAGTAATATTTACAAGAGCATTATTTACATAATCTTATCAATGAATTGGTGCTTATATAATTCTCATTTAATGTTAGTTATGTCTATGAATAACCGTCAGTGTGTGTCGGTATCTTTACATACATTGGGTTACTTTTAGATATTTATTTCATGTTCATGTTTGAACGGGGTGTATTTCTCTCAAGTATAACAATTCTTTTGGCTCTTTTGAAATTTGCGAAGGCAATTTAAATTTTGGTTTATCTGCAAAGCATAAAAAAGGCGGCTTCAAGTATAACAATTCTTCAAATGGATTCAGTTTTTCTGTATGGATACGTGCATGGACGTATTATATATGGACTGCTATAGTTGCCCATGCCCATACCTCAAGCTCAACACTGCAACTAGCGGAGAAATATAAAACTTCAATTTTGACATTTGTACAGAGAATAGTGTTCGCAGGTTTGTGGTTTTTAAAACCAAAATGGTGGGAAAAATCAGTTTGGTGGGAATAACGGTGAGAAAATATTCTAAGCGCTTTTTATGAAGGAAAAATGATATTTTTATCATAATCGCAACTTACTTTACCTACAATTTTGTTTTTTACCCTACATTTGTAACTCAAATAAGATATTTGGCCTGGCCATCAAAGACCGCATAAAAACTTATCAAACAAGCAGAGAGAAACAATCCTCCGTTCTAACAACTTACCCTCCAGTGGACGGTGCTTTATTGCGCTGACAGTGTCTATTAGAATGTGTTTTGTAAGTAAAGCTAGTCAGATGTCAGCTGTTAGATGACTTCAAAAGTCATATTTGATCTATTTAATTTTGTAACCAAAAAAACACATAAAAACATATGTTAATTTCTTGTTGCAACTACGATTTTTAAGTCATTCACATTAAAACTCATGGTAGGTATGTGAATAACACATTTCGCATTTTCATAGAAGCTTTTTTTCATAATATTTTATTTTGGTACCTAATATTGATGGCAGAAAATATATGGTGTTTTTTCCCCTCCAGTACAAAATGGTGGGATTTTTTCTTTTGCAATTCAGATGGGATTTTAAAAATCTCACCTGGCATCACTGTCAGTAACTAAAAACTGAACAAAATATAAAAGGCAACATACCACATCGCACATTTCTATGTAGGAAAATAAAAAATTTATGATTTGTTTTTTTGATAAATGCGACTTTTTGAATTTTTAAAAACAGATGTCGTGAGCTTCTATGTAAAAAATTCTAAAATTCAATTTTTTTCCTGAAGTGGTGTGCTGAGAGCTAGCATCGCGGTCCCTAATTTTGGCGACATCTTTTTGACAATTGTTGTATGAAACTTTTTTAATAAATAGAAATTTAAGCTTTCTGCGTTATTTTTATGTTTCCCAGTCAGAAACACTATCCCAAAATTTGTTTGAAAATTTTCGCTTTTGTACTTCTTCACTTTTTTGGCCAATGTAGTTAAGGCTTAACAATTCTTCATAATATGAAATCAGCTTTTTTGTATCCAATTTATTATATACCCCTACATGCTGCGGAATACTGTATCGATGCATAGTGTCGATAAGGTTTTATGGTCGTTCGAAATGGATATATACCGACACAGTATTTCGAGTAGTATTGCATCGGTATAATATGCCGAGTGGTGTGTAAATGGAAACTTTTGACAATTGACTTTTGACAGCCCCACACCGACATATGGGTGTGTAAATGCCCATACAGAATCGGATAGTTTTATCGGTAAAGTGTTTCGATGCTGGCGTGTAAACAGTCATAGGAACACGACTAAAATTGTGATAATTTTTAGTACCAATGTTCTTACCGAGATGACTCTGAAATAAAGTAAACTTAACGAAACTGAACTGAGTTTTTTCAGTTCAATGAGGTTTGTCCAACTTCCGCTCTTTCTCACCGAAATCACCAAGCAAAATGCAGCAAAAGGTATTTTGTAGTCCCAAAAAATTTTGTTGAATTTTATTAATTATTTTCTTAAAAATGATATAATAAATATTAATTATTTCAGAGACGTGAGCCTATTCATGCTGTTCAAGTTTTCGGACGCAAAGTAAGTATCTCTTAAATCGTATCCCGTCTAAAAATCATCTACACGTGTTACATATTTTTGTTCTTCACCAGAAAACTGCTACCGCAGTAGCTTATTGCAAGCGTGGTCGCGGACTACTTCGAGTAAATGGACGTCCTCTGGATAATATTGAACCTAAAGTGTTACAATACAAATTGCAGGAACCACTTTTGTTGCTTGGCAAGGTATGAAATTAAGACATTCACTTTTGCTTATTACTACTTAACTGATGATATAAACTTATCCCGAAATTGAAAGATCTGTGAAAATATGTGTTTCTGATGGGCAAACAATAAATTTTCACCCGCCCTTCAAAGTTGACTATAATATTATTCGATACCTTTCATTTCTTTCAGGAAAAATTCGCCGGAGTGGATATCCGTGTTCGTGTAAGCGGTGGTGGTCATGTTGCACAAATCTACGCAATTCGTCAAGCTATCTCCAAAGCTTTGATTGCATTTTATCAAAAGTGTGAGTATAAGAAACAAAAATTATAAATCAAAAGGTTATGTGGGATTCTAATGTTTATAGTTAACTATTATTTTTCTATCATAAATAGTGCTTTTTTTGAAACTACATACATTAATTATTATTTATCTTTTATCAAAGCTCTGATTCCACTTTTCCTTCAATAATTGTTTAGCTGATCACAGAAAACTAATTTAATTGCTCGGCAGCCGATCTAGAAAATTAAGATCTGGATTCACGTTTAATAAAAAATTGGTTTAGCTGTCTCAAATTCTTGCACTTCCATATAGATTTTAAACTGACGTAACACAATAGAAGCATTTAAACATTTTGTCCCACTAACGCAATAAAAATGATTATAGTTTGAAGACCATATTTAGTTAAGTTCGTTAAGCTTAGGGATATTGCACTTTATTTTAAAGCTAAAACCAAGAGGAAACAACCACCTATTCGTAATCGTGAGGTTGTTTTTTACGTATGTGTTATTGAACTAAAATCGAATATGAATGATATATTTAATGAATTATTTAATTGTGAAATCGTTTATTAGTGTTAATTTAAAAATTAAATACTAATTCGCAGAAGTAGGTGTATTAACGAGTAGTTAATTTAAAAATTATTTTTTGCTACAAAAAGAGGAAATTAAACAAACCTAGTATATGCTAATGCTAAGAAACTCAATGACAGAATATTTTGATCATGTGAGATAATTGTGTTCGCTCATATTTGGTGAAGTAGTGTATACGCAGACTTGCTGAAACAAAACGTATTTAAAGTTCAACTTCAACATAAAAACTTATTTTACTTCACAGTGAACTATATTTTAGTTTCGTGGAATAGATTCCACATCAGATATTGTTAATTGCAGTAGATTTTCGTTTAAATTTATAGACAGAACTGACTTTTTCGAGGCTAGTTTAGAAGCAAAATATAAAAATCATTTTTCAACACATCTGAAATGATAAATTTGACATGTATAAATACTTAGTGAGAATTTATGTCTTTTATTATAACAGGAGGAATTTATTATTTTACTTTAAAACAACCCCTTCCAAATAAAACCTGTTATCTCAAAAAAATTCCTTTAAGTACCAGATTTTCCTTAATAACCAATTTGCCATTATTCTGGAAAGATGAAATAAAGGAAAATCAAAAACTAGGCTTTGCATATACCAACCAATTGAAACCCCTTTGAATGGGACATTTGGGTGATGCTAAAGCTACATTTATTAATTTCTTGTTTAAAAATTACTTATAAAATAAAAGATTGTCTTAATTTTTATTAGTTATTAGAAAGCTATCAGACGATTTGACATAATTAAGTATTGGTTCTAAAATCTCCACATATTCCATAACATCTGAGTGTTTGAAGTAATGATGAAATTGATATTTTTCTATGCTGGATTAAAGCTGCTATTGCTATTAAAAACTTTCCTTTATATACCAGATTTTCCCTATGAAGCAAACAAATTTGCCATTCCTCTGGAAAGATGAAATGAAGGAAAATCAAAAACCAGGCTTTGCATATACCAACCAAATGAAAACCCATTTAATGAGACATTTGGGTGATGCTAAAGCTACATTTATTAATTTCTTGTTTAAAAATTACTTATAAAATAAAAGATTGTCTTAATTTTTATTAGTTATTAGAAAGCTATCAGACGATTTGACATTGGTTCTAAAATCTCCACATATTCCATAACATCTGAGTGTTTGAAGTAATGATGAAATTGATATTTTTCTATGCTGGATTAAAGCTGCTATTGCTATTAAAAACTTTCCTTTATATACCAGATTTTCCCTATGAAGCAAACAAATTTGCCATTCCTCTGGAAAGATGAAATTAAGGAAAATCAAAAACCAGGCTTTGCATATACCAACCAAATGAAAACCCATTTAATGAGACATTTGGGTGATGCTAAAGCTACATTTATTAATTTCTTGTTTAAAAATTACTTATAAAATAAAAGATTGTCTTAATTTTTATTAGTTATTAGAAAGCTATCAGACGATTTGACATAATTAAGTATTGGTTCTAAAATCTCCACATATTCCATAACATCTGAGTGTTTGAAGTAATGATGAAATTGATATTTTTCTATGCTGGATTAAAGCTGCTATTGCTATTAAAAACTTTCCTTTATATACCAGATTTTCCCTAGAAGCAAACAAATTTGCCATTCCTCTGGAAAGATGAAATGAAGGAAAATCAAAAACCAGGCTTTGCATATACCAACCAAATGAAAAGCCATTTAATGAGACATTTGGGTGATGCTAAAGCTACATTTTTTATAAATTTCTAGTTGAGATTTACTTATACCACAAAAGATTGTCTCATTTCCCATTAGTTATGTATAAGGTTGTAAACACTGACCACTTTTATACAATATTCCTACAAAGTATAACAATTCGTTTTATTCCAATTAAGATGACATTTGTGAAGGCAGCTTCAACTTTTGCCATCCGCCGAGCACAAAAAAAAGGAAGCTTCAAGTACAAGAGTTCTTCAAATCGAATCAGCTTTTTTGTATGGATAAGCTCCGCAGTGTGTTATAGAGATCAGTGTGCAAGTAGTTCGCTGTTGTTTGAAGACGTTAGAAAATTTGAACCTGTATCGAAATTTGGTGGTGTGTTTTCCAGCAAAAACAAAAAAAAAATGATAAAACCCTACCTTATTAAATTTTCTGTATTAACGCGTCAAAAATTGTGAAAAAGTTGGAAATGAATTTTAAAGCTCCTAATGAAAACTGATTTTTCCGATGCTAGAATATTGTTTATATTCAGTAAAATAGTGTAAACGAATTTATATCTTTGATTTTAATCTTTAACGTCACCTTCACAATTAAAGCTGCTTTTCAAATAATAATCATTCCTTTGATATACCAGATTTTCCCTATGAAGCAAACGAATTTGCCATTCCTCTAGAAAGATGAAGTAAAGGAAAATCAAAAGCCAGGTTTTGCATATACCAACCAAATGAAAACCCATTTAATGGGACATTTGGGTGATGCTAAATCTACATTCAATCACTTATACAAAACCAATTTAGATAAATTGTGTTTTTCACAAGTTATGTCAAAAAATAAACAATTATAGTACATATCACCCCTGTTATAACAAAAAAGGGCCAGGTTTCCATCAAGCACATAAGAACAAAAATATGAAAAATAAGAGCTGCAAAACGAAAATAACAATTATATAGTACAGAAATTATTATTAACAAAGTTATAAACATTTTAAGTTTGCGTTGCCCCTTAATTTTAAAAGTCACATGTAATTCTTTTCCACTTTTAATTTGAATTGTATTAGTCTATGCCAATAATCATGTATCAGAACTTGACATTGTAAAACAGGCCTTTAAAATATAATGAATCTATAAAAGTAAAAATCAGTCTTTTATATTTTATGTGTTCATTATTTTTTTTTTTTCAATGTCACCTTTTAATCAGTCTTATTGTGAGTTTCACCTTAAAATTTTTTTGTTCGCCCAGAATTTTAAAAGCTATTGTGAGTTTCTCCCGAACGAATTTCTTTAGCCTAATAAAAATAAGTCGATGCCATTACATCCCGCCCGAAATGAATGTTCACAATAAGGGGAATTTTTCGAACACGAAATTTCGGGTGAAACTCACAATTTGCGAAAATGGAAATATATTCCGGGTGGAATGTTTTTTTTGGGTGAAACTCACAATAAGGCTGAATACTTCTTCATAACTAATGATCTTGCGATTGATTGGATCTTAGGACTTGAATATTAAGTCTGTTATTTGTTATTTCTTTAATTTTATGTATCTTTGCAGACGTTGATGAAGCATCCAAAAAAGAAATCAAAGATATTTTGATTCAATACGATAGAACGCTTTTGGTTGGTGATCCACGTCGCTGTGAACCTAAGAAATTCGGAGGTCCAGGAGCCCGTGCCCGCTACCAAAAATCTTACCGTTAAGAACTTATACAAAAATTGTTTTTATTTGTATGTCGACCTTGTTTTTATAACGGTTATTAAAAGAAATAAAACAAAACAAATAATTATGTTATTTTCATTAAAATTGTGGTTCATGGTACAAGGAGTAGTGGTAGTAATATTTATTGAAATTTGTCAGTTACAGTAATTTAATCAGAATTATTATAACAACTTATGAATTATTTGTATTGATACTTGCTTCATAATATATTTAATTTAGGTTGTTTAGATTTAGGTGCCGTTCGATTAACATCTTTTTATTTTTATTAAAAGACTATTTTCCACTATTTGCTTGGGTTTTTATCATAGCTTCAGTTATCAAATTCTCAGGTTATAGGCCCAGAATAAAAATATAAAAATTCATCAAATCGGGTTATTAGTGAAAAATAAGTCTCGAGAACAATCTCGGTTGGAAAATAAAAATGGCTGACGTTGAAAAGATTTCTAATCCTAAGTTCGACGGAACAAATTTTAGTATATGGAAATTTCGACTTGATTTGTTATTAGAAGAAAAATCTTTAAAGAAATTTGTCGATGTTAATTTGGATTTTTTGAACATCTTTGTTATTTTTGTTTTTATTAAATACTATTTGCTTGGGTTTTTATCATAGCTTCAGTTATCAAATTCTCAAAATTATCTTTCATTACATTATTTTCTTGACTTATTTAAACATATTTTATACATTATGAAAACTTAAAGATTATTGACAAATAGATATGAAATCAAGTAAAAAAACATGTATCCTCTCAAAAAGATGATGAATCAATAGTACAAAAATGGTACAAGAATAAGAAGATATGTTTGAAAGTTCCGTGTGGCTGAGTCGCGAAGTCATGGAGAGTTATTAAACCTTATTAGTGTTATCGTTTTACTAAAATGACACTGTTCCACAATTGGTATTTCAGTAAAATGCTTATTATTAGTTTAATGGAGAAAGGTGGAGAACGCAAAGAAAGCCGAAGTGTTAGTTTTAATTAAACTCCAATTATCACTCCTAGATTGAGAGTCGTATCATTTTAGTAAAACGACAACCGTAATGTTAACTTTGCATATACACATTTTTGGTACTGTTTCGGCTCTATCGGTAAGATATAAATGTATGTATTATTTTATTTCGGTTGTACATAAAAGTAGTAAGAGAGATAATTGAATCAGCTGTTTGTGTCATGGCAACGACGAAAATAAGGAGGAGAAAAAAAATGTGTTGCATGTACTTATTCAACGGTTTTTGTTTTCATATCGAGAGGTACATATGTTTATATAGGTATAATACCTTTTTTTGCAAAACGTTCGTAGGAATTAATTTTCAATTTTTGTGAAAACTCAAATTATCAAAGCAACGACGAAAATAAGGAGGAGAAAAAAAAATGTGTTGCATGTACTTATTCAACGGTTTTTGTTTTCATATCGAGAGGTACATATGTTTATATAGGTATAATACCTTTTTTTGCAAAACGTTCGTAGGAATTAATTTTCAATTTTTGTGAAAACCCAAATTATCAAAGCAACATTGTTACATCACTAAAATTGAACGTCTAGCAACGTTGCGATATTTTGGGTTATGCTGTAAAGATACCTACACTTTATTTCGTTTAAGGAATATTAATAATAGGAATGTAGGTAGGTAGATTTATTATTTATCAAAGTTTCAATAATTTATTGGGGTACATTTTTATTTGCGATATGTCCGCGTTTTTCTTTAAATTTGTAATATTTTTACATTGTATAAAGTATGAAAAATGGTTATATCTAAATGGCATCTTCCATATAAGCATATTTTCGATTTTAGGAAAAATTACACATAAATCGTATCCTTTATAGAACCTTTTTTTGATTTTATCAGAAACCACTCAACTGATTTTGAACAATTTTTTATAGATAGTCTTTTAAGTATTGTATACTATAAAAGTGTTTAAAACGCGTTAAGGGACATCTCATTTTTCTCAAAAAAATGCCTGAGCTAATATCAGTACGATCCATCATTTCATCTATTTTGTATTAATCTATTATTAACGGTATCTCTCAAAGAACGATTCATCATCAGCTGAAGTGATTTTAATAAAAGAAATTCACAAAAGCTTCTAATAAGTTTAAATAATATTTCATATCAAAATTCTCAAAAAAATTATTTTTGGGTTTTTAAAAATATTTTCATTAATAAATGCTTAAAAAAGGCGTATCAATTTTTTTCTTAAAAATGTTTTCAAAATTTTATAGGTACCTACATAAAATAATTTTTTTTAACGATTTTAAAAAGTTTTTCTCATAAATTGAGATTTGTTTAAGAAATCAGATGGTGTGCAACACTTAGCTGTCAAAACAATTTCAGAAGTTTAATAATTTTATTTATAATATTATATTGATTTTTTAACAATTTTTTTAGTCTAAACTGTTGCATTTTTATAGTATGTGCAACGCGTGATATGTTGTTCATATTGGGGGCGTTCAATCCATTACGTATGTCATCTGAATTTTTAGAGCTTCTGATTGGCCAGCTGTCATAAAAAGTTAGATGACTTTTAGTTAGATTTCATCTGAATTTTCAGACAAGAAATTCTCATCTGAAAATTCAGATGAAAGTTATTTGTGGTGGGGGAAATGCCAAAGCAGTGAAGTACTACACATAAAGTTGAACTTTATAATTTTCACTGTGGTTGGTGTTTTTTTGTTATGTTTTTCAAAAATCTTCCCAGAATTTCGCAGACAATTATTGTGGAACAATTTTTTATTAAAATTTGGATAGTTTTGTATTATTTTGTTGGTCATACATCTCAATAAAAATATTTGAAAAACAAAATTAAATAATTTATGGTATTCTATGCAAACACTTTTAAGGAATTTTATAAAATCGTTTGCTGATTTAGTTACATTTTTCATATAATTTTATCCTCATAATGAATGCTTCATTTACGAATATAATGAAAGTTCTATTTTATTTCGATTCAATGCAAATCCTATAGGTTAGGTTAGGTTGAAGTGGCTGTCGGTAGAAAAACCGACACACTTAGGCCAATAGTTGGCCCGTTGTGATACCACATGGGAAAAGCTTTTCCTTACTCAATTAAACCAATTTGAGCTCCTTATGAAGCGTGCGAGATTACTTACAGAAGTATTTGCTAGATCACTCGTATCGTTGTAGTAGAAGTCTCCCAGGTGGAGTCTACTGTCGCCCGGCACCCAACAAAGGTGAATGTTGAACTGCTCCGCCATCTCAATGAGAGATGATCGACAGTTTTGGGCTGTTATAGAATTTGTAGAAACAGAGTCCAGAGATTTGATAGCAGCTTGGCTGTCTGAGAAGATGCGGATATCAGTAGTTGATATCACGTTTTCTTTAAGCCAAGATAAAGCTTCTTTGATCGCTAAAAGTTCCGCCTGGAACACGCTACAATGATTAGGAAGACGGAATGAGAGACCTAAATTAAGTCTGTCTGAGTACACGCCTCCACCAACCCCGTCGGCGGTTTTTGATCCATCAGTATAAAAGTGAACGGATTCATCTTTCAAGAAATTCTCATCCTCCCAAGTTGATCTGGATGGGATGGTAACTTGATAGTTTTTGTTTAAATGTGCTTGGGGGATAGTGTAGTCGATGTTACTTGAAAATGATCTGAATGAATTCAGAATTACCGATCCACTGTGAAGAGGCTTTAAGACGAATAGCTGTGCTTGCGGCCGTTTGTTTACTAAAAATGTCTAGGGGTATCAGATGGAAAAGAATGTTTAGTGCCGCAGAGGGAGTGGAGCGAAGTGCTTCGCTCGTGCACAAACAGGCAGTTCGTTGGACCTTACTTAGTTTATCACAATTTGTGGTTTTATCTAGAGCGGTCCACCAGACTGCTACCCCATATGTTAGAATCGGTCTTATTACCGAAGTGTATAGCCAGTGAGTGATGCGGGGTTGAAGACCCCATTTATTCCCAATGGGTTTTTTACAGGAGAAAAGAGCCACTGTTGCTTTTTTGACTCTTTCTTGTATATTAGCAGTCGTATTTATAAACCCATTCCAAAGTATGTCTAACTTTGGATAGCTGTCCAAGTCCAAAACCTTATTTATAATCATATTCCATCAAGTGTCTAACTTATGGCCAGTTGCACCAAAATCCACTAAAACCAGTTTTTGCTAAAATCTTTATAAAATTTATCAGCCTGATAAATTTATTGGGTTGCACCAATGTCTTTCACTGATATTTTAGCTAAAATGCTGTTTGCGAACCATCCCTGGTTTTTGTCAGCTGATTTTTAAACTGAACGAAAAATTTTCACTCGCGTAAGTAAGACGCTGATTACACGAGTCTTTTTTTCGTTCGTTTCGTCTTTCGTGCTTTTGACAGCTTGGGTGAGGGGTGTAGAAATGTAGGGGGAATGAAGTAACGAAAGCAGGAATGAAAATTTGAAGATTTTTTCTGGTTGAACATTGACGTTTATGGTTTGACAACAGGGTAGAGATGAGCGATAGGCAGTTGTCAGCAAAAATCGTAGTTGAGAGAAGTATCATCGATTTCAGATATCGATTTTAAGATTAAATACATCGACTACAGAAAATTACAAAAATGCAAATAAAATGGTATATGTAACTAAAATGCAAAGAAAGCAACTTCAAATATGTGTGCTTTCAAAAAAAACATAATTCTTATAAATATTAAATGTGAAAGTACATTTTTTTTGCGCTTTTTCGCTGGAAGGATTTTGGAAATCGATTATTTCATGGGAAAGGAACATGAATACTTTTCATACTACAAGGGGTTTGCGGGGTCTCAGCAAAGGTAGTGGGTAATAACTAGTTAAAATAAAGTATTCCAAATCATTGCCTACGTTCTGTAACTCTCGCATTGATAAAATTGATCGAGAAACGTTGAAAAGTTTCAATTTTCATAGTTTCTCGACTGATTTTATCGATGCGAGAGTTACAGAACGTAGGCACATGTTAATATCTACTTTCCTTTCTCATTTCTGCTGTACTCATTTTATAAACAGTAATTCTCTTTGTGTATAATTTTCATTTTTAAAATTAAGAATTCATGTGGTCATTTAAGATTTAATCCCGATAAAAGGTTCACACCACGTAAATTTAAAAATATACTTGATAAAACAATATGTAGGATGGAAATTTTTGTTTCATTTTACATTTTCTATAGGGCAAATATTGGTTTCGTGTAAACATGGAGAAGTCTAAAAAAGTAGTTTTACCGTTGATTTCTACGCTCTTTGCACTATACGAGGTCATTTGAGACAGAGGTTCAACAGGTGGACCGATTTGCTCCAAATATCGTACAGTGCAAGTTTTATAATTCCCACATCGATAACATTGGTCGAGAAACGTTAAAAAATAAATTAAAACTCATGTGTTTCAATTTCCAACATTTCTCGACTAATTTTATCGATGTGAGTTAGAAGAACGTAGTGAGAACGTAGCCACAGATCATTTTAATGGAATTTCTTAGAGGAGAAAATCGATTAAATGAATCCTTAATCTGAAATTTTAATCATCAGAACCAGAGTCGGAACCTATATTACAGATTAAACCTACTATGAACAAACGGCCCTAAATCAAAAACACGTTTTGATGTAAATTTACATATTATAACGTATTTGGCTATCAAAATAGAAAAAAAAAAGAAATACATCGATTTTGAAAACATCGATGTTTCATGTTCGATAAATTTTCCCACCGATTTTAATCGAAAAATTTAATCGCCCATCCCTCAAATCAGAGCATTGTGCGAAGAACTTATAAACTTTTAATTTCGAGCTGTAAAACAATTTTTCACACTTAAATAAGCTGTAGATATGAATAAGAAGTGATTAAAAAACATTTTTAATTATTTCTTCTGTTTATTTTCCAATAAATCCACCGCAAAGTTTCTGAACGTCAAAATAACGAAAGAGCCTTCACGAATGTAAAAAAGAATCATGTAATCACGAGGATACGTGCCTGTCAAAAAGACGAAAGACGAAACGAACGAAAAAACGAATCGTGTAATCAGCGTCTAAGATAGCAATATGAGATATGTCAAACTTCCCCACCTGGTGATTCTATTCTAATGTGAGTACAATCAACTGCTGCAACTATGTACATTTGGAAATCTTGGTAGTAAGTAAAGCCTTAACTACATTGACCACTTTTTGTAAAATTGAAAAAGTGAAAATATTTTTTTTCCCACTAGCGCAGTTATTTTGTGAAAATGAATATACAGTTCTTTTTTTAAACCGATATTTAAGCTTTCTGCATCATTTTTATAAGTTTCCCAGTCAGAAACACTATCCTAAAATGAGTTTGAAAATTTTCACTTTTGTACTTTTTCACTTTATTGGCCAATGTAGTTAAGGCTTAACTTTCAAAATATGTCCTGTCAAAGGTGAAATTTTTTTTATTTTGTAGATATTTTCGTTAAAACTAGCTTTTAAAATTTATCTGGAGAAAAATGGCATTTTAGTTTATTGGCTTGTTTATCGGCCTTTTAAAACTAAAATTTGTTGGTGCAACCAATAAATGCCATTTTAAAATTTAACGAAGCATTAAATATTTAAAAGCGTTTGGTGCAACCGGCCATTAGACACTGAAATTGGGCTTTTCCAAAAAGTATATATCTATAACTATATTATATTTGGCGGTTCTTGTTGGGGAGAAAACAATGCAATACAAACAAATATACTTACAAATACAAACACTTTTCCAAAGGTGTGACTAGTGTGCACATTATGATTTATCGTAGTATATGTGAGTATATTTGTTTGTATTGCATTGTTTTCTCCCTAACTAGGGAGAATTGTCACATTGACTTTTGGGGGAACTTCCCAATTGGTTGTCCAAACCTATTCTAAAGTGGGAACGTTCAATGAAAAAAAAATTGAAAAATAATCTTCAAATGAACGAAATGTTCATTGGACGTATCCAAATGCTCACAATATTGACATATTACAGGGATGTGAGTGAGTGTATGAGAAAATTTGTAGGCCACTATTTTGGAATGCGTTTATAAAAAAGGAGATGTCCAACTTTTTAGACAGTGGCTAGCTGGACAACTGTCCAAGTGTGTTCTAAGGAAATCTAATAAATACGACTGTAGGTTTCCAGCTTAACTTCTTATCTAAAATAAGACCCAGATATTTCGCTTGATCTGTGAATGTCAGTGGTATACCTTTAATAGATGGGGGGTCTACGTGCGGAATTTTATATTTCCGGGAGAAGAGGACAAGATCAGTCTTGTGAGGGTTTACACCAAGTCCACACCGATCTGCCCAGAGGGTTAGCTTGTTTAAAGCGTTTTGTAATAGTTCTTTCAAGGTGTTTGAATGCTTGCCAGATACTGCTATAGCAACATCGTCCGCATAGGCAATCACCCTGTAGCTTTCCGCTTCTAGGCACATTAGTAGCTCATTTACTACCAAGTTCCAGAGAAGAGGAGATAGGACGCCACCTTGTGGCGTACCTCTACTGACAGATCTTCTAGCAGTGCAGTTACCCAGTTTTGAATTGATAATCCTGCTAGTCAGCATTTGATAAATCAGTTCACCAAGTGACCTTTCTACTTTCAGAGATGACAGTGCTGATGAGATTGCAGATACGTCGACATTGTTGAAAGCACCTTCTATATCTAGGAAAGCCACCATTGTGTATTCTTTATGATGGAGGGAGTATTCGATAGTCCGTACTAGTGAATGAAGAGCAGTTTCTACCGACTTCCCTTTATCATAAGCATGTTGCGCATTTGTTAGTAGTCTTGTGTTAATACTTGATCGTAAGTGGATATCAATCAAACGTTCAAAAGTTTTTAGAAGGAATGATGATAAACTAATAGGTCTAAGATCTTTTGGGTTCACATGGGAAGATTTACCTGCTTTGGGTATGAACACAACTTTAACTTCTCTCCATAGCAGTGGAATATGGGCTAGATTTAGACAGCCTTTGAAAATAGCCTCCAGAATAGGCAGAATGACAGTTGAATTCTTTTGTAATTCAGCTGGAATAATGCCGTCAGGCCCTGCCGATTTATATGGTTTGAAGCTGTTGAGAGCCCATTGTAGTTTGTCCCTTGTAATAAGACCTTGTGGATAAGTTAACATGTTATTTGACCTGTTAGGGTCAATATTATTAACAATTACAGAGCTTCCTGGGAAATGAGTATCCAGTAACAAGTTGAGTGATTCTTCACATGTGTTGGTCCAGGAGCCGTCGGCATATTTCAAGCAACTAGGCATAACTGGATTTTTGGAGAGGATTTTCCTTAATCTAGAAGCTTCGGAGGTTTCTTCTATACTACCACATGTAATGTATGTGACTCAGAAGTGTCTTAGACAAAATTTTAAAATTTATCAGTGTTTGTGTCTGAACAAGTGTAGACTTACGACTTACTTAGACTGCTTTTAGACGACTGCAATTTCTATCCGCAATTCTCTTTTAAGTTTCTTTCCGATTGCAGCATCCATTTAAACGCTGCAAATTTTAATACCTGCAATTTTTGTTAAATGAGAAGGATAATATATCTCCTCACTCTTTACTCCGCTTATGTCTCAAACAATACGAAAAAGCACAAAGAAGAAAGAGCGATAACTCTGCAATTATTTCAACCTCTGCAACTTTGTCTACCCCGGACACCGCATACGTCCCCCGTAAACATGCTTAAAAATTGCAAGAGTAATTGCAGCATATTTGCAGCGTTTAAAAGCAGTCTTACCGACTTACGTCAAAAAAAAGTGAGAGGAGACAGTCCAGTGTAAACAGCCTTCCGAGTGAGAAAAATTTCTCATTTTTCTGAACGCGCCAAGTTTCGGAATAGTACCGCGAACAAATCTTTTTTCATGTCAAAAGATTAACGGATTTTTTGGCGCTTTGCATATGGCGTTTTGTTTGGTCAAAATAGAAAATTAGAAACTGGAAACAAAAAATAATGAAAATCGTCAGTTTTATTTGTTTATAATGTGCATTTAAAAAATGTTAAATCAAAATGTATATTAAATCGGTAATAATTGATGGTTTCAAATCATATGGTAGACGTACGGAGATTCATGGATTCGATCGAGAATTCACAGCAATCACCGGTTTAAATGGAACTGGAAAATCAAATATATTGGATTCTATTTGCTTTGTACTTGGTATAAACAACTTGGGCCAGGTAAACTCGCTATAAAAATTAATATTATTAATACTTCAAACTGAATATTAGTTTAATGAAAAATTTATATATAAAATAGGTGCGAGCAGCTTCCCTACAAGATCTTGTCTTTAAAAGTGGACAAGCTGGTGTCACAAAGGCAAACGTAACGCTTGTTTTTGATAATACTGCCCCAGATCAGTGTCCACTCGGATATGAAAAATGTCGAGAAATTTCTGTTACAAGGCAAATTGTGGTCGGAGGTAAAAATAAATACCTTATCAACGGGAAGCTAGTGCAAAATAAAAAGGTCACAGATTTTTTCTGCTCCGTGCAGCTCAACGTGAACAACCCGAACTTTTTAATAATGCAGGGTCGTATAACTAAAGTATTAAATATGAAACCACAGGAGGTACGGATTAAAATATTATGTGTCTGTTCGTGTATTGTCCAAAAAGACGAATTTCTTTAAATTTTAGTCCAGTCATTAACTTAGTGTAAAGTTCATTATATACATACAAAAAAGGTTTTAGTTTTGGCAATACGCGAATAGAACGTGTAGTAACATTAAAAATACTAAACCATTTTTCGGTAGATTCTGTCTATGATTGAGGAGGCTGCAGGAACTAGCATGTACGAAACTAAGCGAGAGGCCACAACTAAGCTTATTGAAAAGAAAGACGCGAAAGTAAGAGAAACTAACACACTTTTGCAAGAAGAAGTCGAACCGAAGTTAGAAAAATTACGACAGGAGCGTGCAGCATATCTTGAATTCCAGAAAATTTGTCGAGACATTGAGTATCTTACACGTATTCACATCTCATTTAGATATCTAAAACAAAAGGAAGCACTTAAAAGCACAGAGAAAAATATTGAAACTCTTTCTAACCGTATTGAACATTGTAAGAAGGCAATTATAGAAAACGATCAAGAAATAAACAGTTTAGATCAAATGGCAAAAGAAGTTCAACACAAAATAGACAATGAAAGCGGAGGAGAGTTGAAAGTATTAGAAGAAGCACTTTCGGCAAAAATGAAAGCCGAAGCTCAATCCACCGGTAACATTAAAGCTGCTCAAGGAGCTATCGATCAAGAAATGAAAAAGGTTAAGGCTCTGGAAAAAAACATCAAAGATGACAAAAATGCGCTTACCCAGAAGGAAGAGCAGATGAGAAAGGTCGAAGGTCTTTTCCAGAACTTAAAACAAGCTGATCAGCAAGACTCCAAGTTATATGAAGATGCTCAAAAACGGTACGAAGCTGTAACCCAAGGTCTATCTACAAACGAAGATGGAGGGGCTTCTTCTTTGCAGGATCAGTTAATAAGTTAATACAAAGGCTTTCATAATAACTTAATAAATGTGTAACTTTATAATTATTTTTAAATAGATGCTAAAAAGCAAGCAAGTGAAGCACAAACAACAATTAAAACATCTGAGATGGAATTGCGACACAGTCGAACACTTCTTAAACAAAAAGAAAATGAGACACAGATCAGTGATGCCTCATACATAAAAGATAAACAAATGCACGACAAAATAAAATTAGAAATCACTAATTTAGAGGTAAGTTATTTAAATATCAACATGTTCTTGGTTTATATTCCTTTCATTTTTACATGATGACTGCACGAATGCTATGTAGCATACTATGAATTTTATCAGTGGAAACAGCATTCCATAAAAAAAAAAATAAAAAATGTCTCAATAGACAAAATCCCCAAAAAATGCAGGGTAAAATCGCCGTGGGGAAATAAATAAAATTATTATAATCGACAGGTTCAAAAATATTTGTTTTCAAACTTGAAATTATTTCTTGTTTTTAAACTATTTTATTTGTTTCACAATTTTACGTTACTAAGTACTATTTTTGTTTTAAATATTTAATGTTCGTATTAATTTATAGTCAACACTAAAAACCAAGTGCTAAAATGTCTCCTAGTTTTTGAAAATTACTTCTCTTACAGTACATTAACATTGTCGCCTGAGAGGGGGTGACCTTGCATTAAATGCGGTATATCTGATTTTTTGCTGAGTTGTCTGACCTCGAGCCCCGAAAAAATCCCGAAACCCGCGAAATATTTGCGCTTTTCTGAGTTTAAAATCAGAACTACTGGATCTGACATAAGGTCTCCCTCCTATGAGACGGCTAGGTTACTGAACTAATACGACAAATATCACAAATTCCACATTAGAGTTTAAAAAATCAAAACTGAAATCAAATTAATCGAATAACGTTAAAATAACAAATATTTTAAAATTATATAATTTTAAACAACGAGCGCAAATAGGATCCAAATAAGGAGAAAAAAACTTATCGTAATTGATACCGCCATCTATTGCGAACAATCAGACGCACTTTAATCCACTAAAATAGTTTGGTCTCTTTATCAGCTAATTATATGCGCTACTAGGATGCTCACAGTCCTATCGTCAGTTCACTGCCTGAACGGTACTGATTATGTGCATCTCGAGTAAAATGCCACTTGCGAGGAATTGGCTAATCTTCTGAGTATCTCTCACCTTAGCTGTTCGGATTCGACAGAAAATTGTAGGTCCTGAATAACACGCACAATTGTTGAGAGTTGTCACTAAGCCCTGGTATACATGAGCTGGAGCTGTCGGCCATAAAACTCTTACACTGTCTAAATATGTTTTTTTTTATGGCATTGAAATGTCTGATTTGTGGGCAGAGAGACGTTTTTCTAACAGAAGTACATGCAAGATAAATATAGTACTCTCATGCCAAGGAACGAACCGCGCAACGCACAGTGTGCAATTTTGGCATTCTAGGTAGGCAAAAGTACTGTGCGTGTAAAAAAATAAAAGAACGTATTTTTTGCGTTCTTAACTTTAAATAAATACAACATAAACATTTTTGTTGCGCTATTATGTTTTTTATTTTGATTTTTTGTTTATATTTATTATTGAGTATTATTCACTGTCAGCCAAATCTGAGTCTGCTACTTCTAAGGCTTTATCGTCAGGCTGAAAAATGGTCTCTTCTTATAACTCCAACACTTCTGATTCCATATTGCTCTTTTTCGACTTTGAAGGAGCTCGTAGACTTGTGAGATTAGTGGATCGGACGTAAATAGCAGTCTGTGAAGCAAATCGGTATTGATGTCAGTTCGAGATGTTTTTCTTGTGAAAAGTTCTCTATATTGTCAGAAACAATTGAAGATGCTATAATATCCTTTCCATGAAATAGTACTTTGTGAATGCTTACAGGCATCGGATACCATGAACATTCCTTAATATATAAGATACATGTTTGTTTCGCGTATTCATCGAATTTTTCAACATTTATTTGAGTTCAAGGACTCTAATATTATATTGAAGCGTTTGATGAGCTCAAAATTAACTAGTTGTATCAGAAAATATCTCAGCGTTTCTAAAAAATTACGAGCAGTATTGCCATCATTTGTATTGCCTGTTTGCTGTTTAGGCATGTCAATACTTTTATTTCTATTGTATATGAAATATGCAACAAGCATTCGTAAAAACGTATCCAAGCATGAAGCGGCGACAATCCAAAGGAAAAAAGTATTCTTTAACACGCTTTTCGGAAATACGTATTAGGTTATTTATTTCACTCGGTTTTGCTCCACACAAGTAACACGTTTGTGATGAAGAACAAGAAGAAACAGCATTGCACACTTTACCGTCTATTATACAAAATATCATTGTGGATTTAACAAGAATGTCAGTATTATTTACTACCAAAAATTTAGTTAGAGAAAGTTCTGAAATTTTGTTTTCAATTTCCCTTAGTTTTTATATAACATATACTGATTCCTTAGCAAATTCAAACTTAATAGGACGACAATGTCTGGGCGAAGATGGTGCTGGATTTTGCCAAATTATTTGCTTGTTTTCGTGCCAGAGTACATTTGTATTGGAACCATTGATATGCTAAAAAGCCTTTCGTCGGAGTGTTGCTGATCCGAAATTCTGTATATACCTTGCTTGTTCAGCTCCATCACATCCCAACTTTATTATCAATTTAAAAATATTGTTTTGCCTTAAGTACGAAAGTACGAAGAACTTCTTGAACTGCACATAAACTTGTAACAGTGTGGTTAATGAGTGATTGGAGTTCTATTTCGGCAAATATTTCCGTTACAATTATACCCGGGGAATAGCATAACTGTTAAGCAGCTTGAACTCTGTGGTATACAGGATAAAATTTAAAATTTTTATCTGTTGCTTGTTGTAGAACAATTTTATATTGATGCGTTGAGAGATTAACATCAGCTATTAGGGCAAAAGCTTCATTTGCAGATAATTCCGTTTTTAATTTTACTATAAATGTTCACCTTGATTACGGTATTGATCGCGTACCGATATTCTGCGATATAAGAAATTAAAACTTTAGTTGAAATTTTTAAACTTACGTTTTATTATTATTAGCAATAAATCACTTATATATTCAATAAGATTTTAAGAAATTTATTATTTAACTTTTTATGCAAAACTAATGAACCAAATTAAATAATTTAAAAAAAAATGTAAGCACTAGGACCACAGATGATGCAACTCGAGTCACGAGAATGAAGCCACTCATGAACAATTATTGGTAATGCTTTTGAGCAAAGTAATGAACGGCAACTTCTAGAAAACATTCCGTTACTTACACATGTACTTTTTTTTGTAACCGTGGGGTGAGCATAGACTGGGTATTTATTTAATAGAATACCAACAATTTTTAGACATACTAAACATTTTAAAAATTAACTTTTGCCCACATAGATAACGAAAATTGCACACTGTGCTCTGCCTGGTGAGGTGGAATTTAACTACTGTCGGTAGAGTTGTGGATAGTTGAGGAGGGACGAAAAATTAGAGATAGAAGAATAATAATGAAGGCTAGTACGCTGCTGAAGTGAAACGAAAATTTTCATACAAAAATTGAAACAACGAAATCATAAACGAAAAATTTCGTTCTCATTTTTGTTCTGCAGTACGCTGTTCAGCGTGCGAAATTAATAACTAGTTTTTTTATTTTTGTTTGTTTGGCAATTAGTGACACTTTCAATGGGTAATTTTGCGTTGTGGTTTCCGTTAGGATTTTTCTATAATGTTCGATACCACAGACGAATTTCGTATCGCATCATCTGATAAAACTCTTCATTCATGGTGTCCGCTAAACTAGAAAGTCAGGGAACACAATTTTGGTCAGGGAAAGTCAGGGAATTTGTAAAGCGGTCAGGGATTTTTTGTCTGTATCATTTTCATTATCTGTATCATTTTCATTATCTGTATCATTTTGAGGAGACTCAAAGTCTTTTTTAGTTTTGCTCCCATTAAGAGTAAATTTTATTTTTAAGGTAATGTCTATAAGGCAAGATGTCAATTATGCAAAAAAGATTTCGAGTTAAGCAACATGGGCAAACAATTTTTGTTGTCACATCAAAACGGAGCACTCCATAAATCCAATATTAAAGCTGCGACATTGAAAAAAATAAATTCTTTTTTTATTGCATCGAATCCATCGACCAATTCGTTGGCTGCCTCCAGTTCTCAAAAAACGCCTCCTGATATGATACCGCCAGGGCCTAACTAATTATACTTTCAACAAATCAGATTTAATTGCCGCTGAGATCCGATGGTGTCTTAACGTTGTCTCAACAAGATAATCATGGAAGTCGTCAATAGAAATTTCGGATATATTTCGACAAATGTTTCCTGACAGCAAAATTGCTGGCAATTTTAAGCTGGGAAAAACAAAATGTTCATAATGTTATCAATCATGGCATCGCACCTTACTTTCACGATAAACTCCTTAAAGCTGTAAACAAGTCTGAAGAATATGTTATTAACTTCGATGAAGCACTTAATAAAGTAGCTCAAAAAGGACAAATGGATTTGGTCGTTCGTTACTTCGTTGAGACGAAAGGCATGGTCTCTAATCAATATTTAGAGAGCGAATTTATTGGTTTTGCAAAATCCGAAGATATTTTAAAACACTTTTCGAACGGGATCCGGTTTTTAAACAAACATAAACTTCTTCAAGTGTCTATGGACGAGCCAAATGTTAATTTGTCATTTTTTAAAAACTTAAGCAAGAGCGGAAAGAGACGGATCCAGATGCCATGCAACTCATTGATATTGGGGTATGTGGTCTTCATGTTGTTCATGGAGCAAGGGAAAGTTTGTTTACATCCAAAACGGGATGTAATAAATTTCCTTTAAAATATGGCGGGGTTCGATGGTTGGAAAACAAAAAGTGTTTGGAGAGATGCTTCAACATATTTGATGAGCTCAAAAATTTCTTCACTTTGCAAAAAGATCTTCCAAAAACGCAATCTGTAGTGTTGAAAACCTAAAAAATTTGTTTAAAGAGGAGTTCTTCGAGTCTAAGCTTTCATTTGTTTATACTATTACATCGGAATTTGAACCTTTTTCATTTCATTACAATAGGTACTACATACATATGTATGTACATAGGTACGTAGGTATAGTCGTTACTTTTGGTAAGATAATAGATAGGTAATAGAAAGATAGATCGTTTAAAAATACAAGGTTAGTTTTTTTGGCCTGACATTTAATGAACTCCATTCAAATATGTACATTTCCAACCACTTTATGGAACTATATAAATACGTACCTACTCATGAAATTATATTTAAAAACAATATTTTTTAATTTTTTGGTCAGGGAAAATTTTTAAGTTGGTCAGGGAAAGTCAGGGAAATTTATTCTGAAAAATAGTGGACACCATGTCATTAGACCACATAAAATTTTCGTTTCGCTTCAGCTGCGTTCTAGGCCTAAAGGAAGAAGAAAATAGAGAACAACCTACACTAAATCGCAGGGCTTAAAGGGAGACAAGAAAAAGCTATTTTCTGGTTTTTGTTTTATCATTTTATACAAACGTGGCTGTTTTTGCTTTGTGCATAGAGAAATATAATAATACATATTGTTCAAAAAAAGAATATGTTTTTTTTTTTGCTGTGAAGTTTATATGGGAGAGAAAGTAGATGTATAATCGGGCCTAGCGAGGTATCCGTCGGAGCGGAAAATTCTTCGATTTTATACGAATCGGAGGTTATTTGCTTCGAGGTACATATACTTTCGGACAGCTATTCGGAACATTTTTCCGACATTATGCAACGCACACCGGCGTTTTGCGTTATAGTGCTATCAATTGCTTTTTTGAGTGATATTTTGACAGCTCATACATTTATATTTCCGATATCCTCCGCCACAAATAGTTCGCGGAACTTTTTTAAGATTTGTGTAAAGTGTTGAAAAATGTAAGAAATTAAAAAAAAAAAAATGTCAATAAAGTAATTTTGGAACTATTCAAGCAATTTTTTTATTTTTGAGACTCCGAGGAGCAAACGAAAAAACAACAACCAGGTAAATCGAGCTACTGGTTAATTTAATGCAAGGGAAACCCGACGCGTCGTCGCATTGTTTAGTACATATTCTTTTCCGATGTAGGATACCTCGAATGTAGTTTGAACCTCCGACAGAGTGTGCGTTGCAAAACAATTTCCGCTCCGACGGATACCTCGCTAGGGCAGAATATGTCTGCAAATTTTTAAAGGTTACCATCCAGATTTTTTTCTTTAAATAAATGAAGTTCAATAGGGAAGGATTAAACTATTTTTTTTTTTAATTTCAATTTTTATAGGTAGTTATTGTCGTTAAAATTTTAGTTAATTATATTGAATTATAATTTTGTTGTGTATTATTTTAAGTGCGTCCTGCATTTTGGTGACAAATGTTTGTTCCAATAATATATATAATAATAATTCTTGTTATTAACGGTAGGAACCTTCCATAGCACCACTTTTCGATTTTTTCTTTTGTCGAAAAATATTTAATAGTTTGGACAATTTTTTTATTGACAATGTTTTTAAAAGTTTGTTTTGTATAACAAAATTTTCGAAAAAATATATTTGGGAATTTTTTTTTTAAAGTTTGGAATTTGTTTTTTGAAAATTCAATATTTCGAAACTATAATGACTTTATCGATTTTTATTTAAAAAATTTAAAATATGTAATGTGTAATTTTTTTTAACAAAAACTATTCTTATAGCCAAAAGAAATAGTACCTTCCGTACAAATGTTTAGAAACCGTTTAACAAATCTAAATCTAAAATTCTACGATTTTGACTAAAATTTCTTTGGTACTAGTATTAGTACGATCTGTCGTTTAAAATCTAAATCTTGATCTAGCAAAAAATCAGAGTGAATTTTTTTCTAAACTTTTTAATTTTTGAGTTTGAAAATAAATTAGACAAAAAGTTTGTTAACAAATATAAGAAAAAATACATTTACGGTTTTAAAAACTAGCCAATCTCCTCCAAATACATACTTACGTTGATAATCATAAAAAAATGTATACTTTTATGTGTAACTATATTTTTTAAAATTGGTAAACAGTCACCGACTATCACTTGAGCCGACAACATCTTCTTATAGTCTAGTTATCGCCTCATTCTCGTTGGTGCCTTCCCACTATTTTCATATAGTTTTCCCTCTCACTCCCACGCGCATTTTTTCTCCTTTGTGAAAAAAAAAAAGTTCTTAACTTGTAGTGAAATAGAAAGTAAGCATGGCCCTAGGGCCACGTGGTGTATTAGAGGGTAATCAATTCAGCGTTCTGTCAGAAGAATTGCTGTTTGAACCCAAAAATAAAAGACGAAAAAGACTAGAAAAATTACCCGTACCTACTTCCTCAAATCACAACTCCAACCCTAAATTCATCGTCATTTCACCCTCCGACCCCGCAAAACCCCTTACAAGCTTTAGCGTCTTTCTGCTTAAAAAAGCAATAGACAGCATAAGCACTGGATATGAAAGTATCAGTCAATTGCGAGATGGCAACCTCCTTATCCTCGCAAAATCTGAAAAGATTGCAAACATTTTCTTATCGAAAAGAAAGCTATCAAATCTATGTGAAATTTCCGTGAAACTACACGAACAACTCAACATGTGTAAGGGAACGGCTTACGCGCCCTGTCTGATTAACGTCCCAGAGAAAGAAATCGTCGACGAAATGAGTTCACAAGGTGTTAAAGAAGTTTACAAATTTACAAAAACTCTAGATGGTAAACAATCTCCATCTGGCCTTATCCTCTTTACATTTGACCTCTTCCGACCTCCCACTTCAATAAACGTTGGCTGGTACAACATCAAAGTCGATGAATACTTTCCCAATCCGATGCGGTGTCGCACTTGCCAAAGGCTTGGACACACTGCCAAACGCTGCAAGAGCAACCCCTCATGTGAAGGCTGCAACCTTCCTCCCCATTCACCTGAAAAATGCACACGTATATCATGTGCCAACTGCAACGAAAACCATCCATCATCTTATAAAAAATGCCCAAAGTTCACACAAGAAAAAGAAGTACTTAAAATTAAAACTGTTAGGAAATGTACCATGGCTGAGGCCAGACAAGTTCTTATGGAACTATATCCAACTCAAACAGCTAACCCAACTTACTCACAAGTTGCAAAAAATAACTCTGAGCCTAAACTCTCAGATAAAAATCCATCAAACAATACCAATACCATCGATTCTTTTAAAAACAATACAATCTCTAATATAAATCTAAACTCAAACCCAGAAATAACCACAACAACAACCATATCTACCGCTTCTCAAATAAACATAACTCACCCTCATACACAAAACTCTTCTGTAAATTCCAATGATGAAATTAACCAACAGTCTACTTCAACATCATTAATACACAATCAAAATAAAATCCCCCTTGACAATTCAAATCCTCGATCCCCTCCCAGCATACCAAAACGCACACAACCAAATAACACACAGCAAAATAATACACAATTCACAACTTCTCCTCCAATCTCCCCCATTGCTAAAATTACTCAACAACAAATTAAACAAAGCAACTATTATGTAAAAGAACCCGAACTAATGGAAGATGACCCCATATAATAATACAAATATTTCCAATAAAAACGACTCCGGCGTTCGGGGGCTGGATCAACCGAGCTCGTCATCGAGCTCGCTTGACCCAGGCCTCGCACGTCGGAGTCATTACGACCAACCCCAAAATTCTCACCAAACGGACTTTACACAGTATGCTCATGTACATACTGTGCAGAAGCCCCCCACATCCCAAGATAAAGCCCAACTTAAGGTTCTCCAGTGGAACCTCAAAGGATACGTAAATAACTACGATGAGCTTAATATCTTAATAAAAGAAGAAGACCCAACTGTAATATGCCTCCAAGAAACACACTGTCCTTTTGAATCCTCACCATTCCATCCTAAGGTATTTAAGCCTTATTTTAAAAATTTACCTTCCAACACAAACGCGAAGCAGGGTATTGCAATCCTCGTTAAAAACAATATCCCTCATAGAGAAATTCCCATCATCTCAAACATAGCCTGTTCTGCTATAGAAATTTTGATACCAATCAAAATCTGTATCCTATCTTTTTATATTCCACCACAACAATCCTTTACAAAAAACGAGCTGGAAACTATTTTAAATCAAGTAAGCCCCCCAGTGATTTTATCAGGAGATGTGAACTCTTGGAATACCCTCTGGGGTTCACCCTGTACAAATTACAGAGGTAAAACTATTGAAGACTTCATTACAGATTCTGACCTTTCTATATTAAACGATGGTTCACCAACCCACCTCTCTACTCATAACACTCTTACTCATGTCGACATCACTCTCTCCTCACCTGAACTACTACCCAAATTACACTGGCACACTCTCGATGACCTTCATAATAGCGACCACTTCCCAATAATGACTTCCATAAACCTAAATCAATGCACTAAACTTTTTTCCCCGCTTCCTAAATTTAAAGTTGATTCAGCAAACTGGCCAGCATTCAAAACGGAAATAACAAAATCACTTGCTGACCTACATCCAGCAGTCAACACAAATAAAGAAGCAGCACTCATACAAAAAGCAATCAGGTCTGCTGCGAATCTAGCCATTCCTCAGACGCACCCAAGACATAACAAAAGGGTAACCCCGTGGTGGAATCCTGAACTAGCTGAACTCCGCAAAACCAAAATGGCAGCTTGGAAGATATTAAAAAAAAACGCAAATCAAGATAACCTAATAGCCTTCAAGAAATCCAATGCCAAATTCAGAAGACAACTCAAAATCGCAAAAACAAAAAGTTTTGATAATTTTACATCTAAAATCAACCCCAGTACCTCGCCAGGAAAAATTTGGAATAGCATTCGTTCCCTAACGGGTAATCCCACCCCACTCACCATCAACCACCTTGTTACACCAACCGGTCCAATCTCAGATCCAACAGAAATTGGCAATTACATTGCCCAATGCTGGTCCAATTATTCCAACGACTCAAATTTTACGGAGGAATTTCAAATTTTGAAATATGAGACCATTTCCAACTCCAACGTCATAAGCGCAGGCAATACCCACGCTCAACTTATCGAGCGTGATATCTCCATAGTTGAACTTGAAGCTTGTCTTAGTATGTTAAAAGGGAAAACCCCTAGTAGAGACAGAATATCCTACCCAATGATCAAAAATCTCCCATTGGAGACGATGCAAAGACTTCTCAACCTTTACAACAACATCCTTAGTACTGGTGTCATCCCCCAAAGCTGGAAAACAGCCTCAATACTTCCTATCCCTAAACCTAAAAAGGACAAACTAACACCAGATAGCTATCGACCAATTTCTCTGCTCCCATGTACGGCTAAAACGCTCGAAAAAATTGTGGCAAAAAGAATACTTTGGTACGCAGAATCGAAACAACTCTTCAGCTTAAACCAAGTAGCATTCAAGGCCAACCGAGGGTGCACAGATGCCCTTCTTTTTATGGATGACTATATCTCTAGAGCACTAAGCTCCAAAAATCATGTCTCAATACTTACTCTAGACTTCGAAAAAGCGTTCGACAGAATAGGAATCCATGTTATCTTGAACAAACTTAAACAATGGGGTCTAGGCCCCAAAATATTCAATTATGTAAAATCATTTCTCACTAATAGGAAATTTTGTATAAAATCTAACAATTCTTATTCTGCCACACATCCACTACACAACGGAATCCCACAAGGATCTCCATTATCTGTAGTTTTGTTTTCTATTGCATTTCAATATATATGCGACATCTTATCCAAGCACAAACGTGTAAATTACTGCCTCTACGCAGACGACGTTTATTTACTCTGCAAAAGCCAAAATGTTATCGATATTAAAACAGTTCTGACTAAAGCTCTGAATGACATCTTAGAATGGACAGCTTCGTCAGGAGCCAAACTTTCATTGCCAAAATGCAAAGTTCTACATGTATGCCGCAAACATTTCTGCACACCTCACTCAATCAATAGAAATTGAAAATGTACAAAATTTAAAAATTTTAGGACTTATTTTCAATAACAAATACAATTGGCGTAACCATTGTTTAGAACTGAAAAAATCACTAGCTGCAAGGTCTAATATTATTAAGTATTTATCCAGTAGAAAAAGTAGCGTACATGTAAACACACTTTGTAATATAACCAAAATGATTATTTTAAGTAAAATCGACTACGGCATCTTTATATATGGCAACTCTCCGAAATCAACACTTCAAATTATAAAATCTACATACCATCAGGCAGCAAGATGCAGCATTGGGGCCTTTCCCACATCCCCCATTAAGAATATTTTGGCAGAAGCCGGCCTCCCCACAGTTGAAGAGAGAAGAGATAAAGTTATATCTAAACTTTACGCTAAACTTGAATTTTCGCACAACTCTGTAATCGACAAACCAGTTACTCTTACCCTGGAACGAAAACGTGTCAACAGGATCCCATCTGCTATATATACCATTCTCCAGACAAATAAACGCTTCGAACTCCCAACACTCAAAAAAATCAAATTTTTAGACCTACAACCCCCATGGCTCATAGAGTCAGAATCTTTCATACTAGATTTATCGGGCCCTATCGGGAATCTCCCGGGGAATTTTAGTTCCCACGGAAAGTTTCATTCCCAAGAAATATTTCTAGTTATCGTGAACTTCCCTCGGAATAAATTTTTCCCAGGGAAAAAACTACCAACATTCAAAAAACAAAATTATTTTCGGAGATCAATTTCGAACTGTGTGCAGTGTTATCAAAGGATCATAATTAAAAAACATAAAATTTAAGTTGAAATTCCCTTTACAATAAAACAAAATATCCCAAGAAAAATTCCCCATCCATGTGAAGAAAGAAATATTGGGTGCGATCATTTCAACTGAATTGTATAAAATTGCATAAAATTGTCCTCTTCGATACCTTGCTAGGGTACAACAAACAAAATAATTGAATTTTTCATGTTGCCAATTATATTTTTCCGTTTGAACGAGGTGTTAAATTTCGCAGAAGAACAAAATTCCTCTATCTGAAAACACTGTCCAGTGTCCACACATCGTCAGGCTTAGTGCATGTCTGCGAACTTCCTTAACATTTTCGAGGAAAAGCTTTTCCAGAATAGATCAAAATTCAAACCGCGGAAGAGCAAAGAAAGAAAAATTTATATTTTTTCGAAAAATATAAACTGAGTGATCTTTTTCTTGGTTTTGCATTTTTCGTTTTTTGCTGCAAGAAGGTAATCAAAATGAAGATGCATTTCGGCCAAATTTTGCCAAATCTTATTTACCCTGTAGGTAGTAAATCCAGTCTCTATAGTATTCTTTTCCATAATACTGGTTCTATTTTGATTTGATTTGTTGAGTTCGTCCCATAATAAAATTAAAAAATTGTGTTTATTTATCAAAAAAGTTTCAATTCTTCCTTCTCGCCTTAATTTCTCCACCAAAATAAATGGGAAAAAATTCCAGAGAAATTACAACAAATTTCCCATGGAAATATTGTTCACGATAGCAATAAATTCCGAGGGGAATTTCGAACACCATTCACGATACGAATTTTTCGAACGTGGGAAATATTTCCCGGGAAATGTCGTTCGCGATAGGGCCCATCATCTTATGGGAAAACACAAACAGATAACGACATATACCGCAAACTGTTCATGGATATTTCAACGGAATACAAGGTCAAGGATTGGAATTTTATGTTTACGGACGGATCTAAAACCACGCATTGTACATCGTTTGCAATCGCATTCGATGACGGCACCACATTAAGACATGGAATTCTCCCACAATTCGCATCTATCCTCACTGCAGAAGCCCTTGCTATTCTAATCGCCCTTCAGGAGGCAATACAAACTGGAAGAAAGTACATTATTTGTACAGATAGTCTATCTACAATAAAAGCTATCAGAAACACCAACAACAACTCACCTCTTATCGGTAACATCCGCCACCTATTAATTAAAAACTATCTTCGAATAAAGATAATGTGGACTCCTGGTCACTCTGGTATTCGAGGAAATGAAGCAGCAGACGAGGCTGCCAATTTCGCTAGTAAAGCGCCAGTTTATCTACACAATACGTATACCAAAACTGATCTTATTAAAACTATCAACAATAAACTCTTTGCTTCCCACCTAACTGAATGGAGCCATTATCAACACCACTATGCGAAAGCCAACCCCACAAAGTCACAGCCTATGTATCCTACAAATGTCCCTAAACAGGAAATAAAAAAACTTTATTCGACTGCGCCTGGGCCACACTTCTGCCACACACCTCCACATCCTTAAAAATGAAAGCCCCCCAACCTGCCCAACCTGCCACACCACTATAAATCTTCAACACCTCCTCTACCACTGCAACCGGCTTAAGCCATTCATCAACAACATATTAGAAGGAAAAGATATAATCGAACTTTTACAAATCCCAAATAGGTCCAACCTGGACAAAATCAATGAATTAATAACAAAAACTGGAATTATCCTATAATTATTGTGATCTAACCTAATTTTTAATTATAATTAAATATCATAGAGCGGTAGGCCTTAGCAGCTAGAAGCTCATTAATATATTATTAGCTTGTAATTTATTGCATGTTTAATAGGTTAATAATAATAATAATAATAATAATAATAAAAATTGGTAAAACAAGTTTTATTTTTCTAAAAATTTAAGAAAATAGTTTATAGCGACTTAGCAGAATAAAACGAAAGTCCGTTTGTTAAGAGGATTGAACAGCAAGTAGTTGTAATTTATTAATCTATATAATTTGTTTCAGTTATTGATATACATATGTATATTCATACAAGAGCGAGTATATAAAGAACTCCGAATGTTATATAGGTACCTACAAGAAGTGTAGAGTACAATGAGTACAAGAAAATACTTTGCATAATAATACAATTTTAACAGTAACGATATTGATTGTGGAGACTTGCATTCTTCAATGAGTATTTATGAACCAAGTAGAACATTGCGCATGAGGGAATTTAATTTTGAAATACCTCATTCTACTAATTATGGACAGCTCTCTCATTGTTGTTCGCTTTTTAATATCTACTATGATGACCTAGATCTTTTTGTACCTAGATTTCAATTTAAAACGAACGTTACATATCTTATTCAATTCTTTGTAATTCTTTATTAATTATTTACGCTAGTTTAGTTAGTAATTTAAGCAAAACCTGTGGAAAAGGTCTTTTTTTAACTTTCGCAAAATTATTATCTATAAATAAAACAATAATGCACGACTGGGTCGCACGAACTAGCTCTTATGTGCAATCACACTGTGGTTTTGAAGTCTTCATTAAAAAAAAAATATCCATGGAAGAATTAAATTAGTTAGGAGAGCATATATGCCACCTGTCTAAAACATAGGTAGTTAAGTTTAAGGTTATTATGTGAGTACGAAATATATGAACAGTGTTGCACATGTGCATGCATGCAACTTACAGTTTAGATTGAAAAATTTTAAATTTATTAAAATATTTTTATGTATTAATTTTGAAAACATTGGTACGCCATTTTTAGTATATATCTATTAATGCGCACCTAAAAAATTATTAAAAAAAAATTTTACCATTTTCGAAATATCGAATTTTCAAAATTTTAATGTTAAAAACCCAAAATTTGATATTTTTTTTGAAATGCAATATTATTTAATTTAATTTAATTTTTAATTATTTATTATTATTTATATATTATTCTATATATTTATATATTATTATATTATATTATATTATATTATTTATTTTAATTTTATTAAAAATTGTTGTGTACCAAAATTCATTATAATCGGTTCAACAAGCAACTAAAACCAAAAAATGGTTCTATGAGGGACACCGTTAAATATTAATCGATAAATAAAAATTTATTCTAATAATATGCTATATGTATATATGCCATGATTACTGGCTTTTTCGTTCATCAATTGAACAACCATGATGTGCAGGAGCTGTGGTTTCAACAAGACGGCGCAAAATGTCACACAGCTCGTGCCACAATTGATTTATTGGAGGAAACGTTTGGTAACCGCATAGTTTCAAGTTACGGACCCGTGAATTGGCCTCCAAGATCGTGCGATTTACCGCCGCTTGACTATTTTCTGTGGGGCTAGTCTACGCCAATAAGCCCGAAACGATTGACCACTTGGAGGACAACATTCGCCGCGTTATTGCCGATATACGGCCACAAATGTTGGAAAAAGTCATCGAAAATTGGACCTCCAGATTAGAATACGTCGGAGCCAGCCGTGGCAGTGATATGCCGGAAATCATATTTAAATTATAATGCCAAAAGATTATCTTTCAAATAAAGTAAATTTCATGTCAATTTAAAAAAATCATCTTTGTTTTATAAGGGGTTTTTTGGGTGAGCTACCACCAAGATTTTATAGGCTGGAGTTATAGCTATTTCACGACTGCCAGGCCGATCATCAGACTCCTTTTGTGGTGCTTGGTCATTGTTCAATTTTATTTGAAAAACTTTTTGCCCCAGCTGGGTATCGAACCTGGACCAAGCTCACTCAGAGCCAATGCACTACGCATTGCGCTACCGAGGCCACCTGATCAAGTTCGTCCCAATTAAGGTTTTGTTGTTTGACAATTGCATTTGAAACCAGCATTTTTACTAGCCACACACAAGTTGTTGTTGTACATTTTGTTTTATTCCATTTCAAAGTTCTATACCTCTAAAAAAACACCCTTTAGTACTAAAAATTTAAAACAAAATCGTAGAAGTCGCTTTCGAGAAAAATTAGATTTGTCTTACTAACGCGAACGTTTAGCAGAATGGGGCTATGATAGTTCAAAGTTTGAAATTCTTGGATGAATTTGTTTGACGAATACAACATAATAATTGCACAGTGAGGTTTAGTACGAGTTTAAGTACTTTATTTTTTTTCTGTTTAGTTTCACATAATGATAAAGGTATTTTGAAAGTTAAATTATTAGGCTGTGCCTGAGATTGTGTGCTATTATATAACGTTCGATAAAGGATTTTTTGCATTTAGGTCAGGCCGGGTGTTCAATGTACACCCTAACCAGACTCCATAAGTTATGTTATATGATACCACAGTCCTTGATTTTAATTAGCTGGCACACCCCATATAAAGACTAAAGCTGGCGAAAAATTCTAAGATTAAATTATTGCTAGCTATCCTATCCTTAAGGTTTCCTTTTACCTTCTCCACCTTTTTCGTTCTTGCAATTTTACAATATATTCCTCTCTCCATGTATTAAAAAAAAAACTGATTATCGTCTTTCATTCTATCCATAGCTCTACACTTTTTGTCCTTGTATCTTTAGCTATAACATATGGATGTAGTATGACACTCGCCGAGCCTAAAATGATTTTTTTAGTACTGTTTTCTTCTTTCAAACTTTCTATATGAAACAGAAGAGTTCGAAGATGAATGCTGGCCAGTCTCACATTCCGTTTTTCTCCTATCTTAGTTCTCTAAAATGAATGAATCGAAATAAAAAAAAAAATGTATTTCTAGTTACAAATAAACAACATGAACTACGAAGAAGGTTCATTTGAGCAACTGCAAGAAAGAAAAAATACATTAGTTCAGCAAATACGTAACTTCAAACAGCAATTGGACCGAAAAAATTCGTATAAATATGACCTTCAATACCGCGATCCTGAACCTAATTTTGATCGACGTAAAGTACGAGGTATGGTAGGAAAATTATTTTCGGTACGAGATGAAAAAAACTGTCTGGCGCTGATGATGTGCGCTGGAGGAAGTGTACGTATTTCTTACTTTCTTTTATTTTATAAATACAATTTTGAAGTAAAATTTGATTTAATTCACAGTTGTATAGTCACGTAACAGATGATGATATTACTAGCAAACAGATTCTTCAGAAAGGGCAGCTACAACAAAGAGTCACAATAATTCCTATAAATAAAATCTCATCACGCCCAATTGATCCAAATGTTGTGAGGTTTGCGCAAAATTTAGTAAGTATTTCTGTATGTATGAGATTTTATAAGTAAAAAAAAAATGAAGTTTTGATACAGTTTTGTTATAAGAAGGACTTTTTCTTATTAACTGCCAGAAATATAATAATAATTTCAATCGGACAGGGGAATCTCGAATTAAAGGGGAACTGAAGTCTGTACAAAGTTTTTAATGGGGAAGATAATTACTTGTTGAAAAATTGAATCGGAGTTTTGAACAAAGCTTAAAATCGAAAGACGGTTTTTTAATTTAACATATTTTTCATTTTGGCGTAGAAACATACAAGGGTGGTCCACGATTTCCTTTTATTTTGGACTTCTCTTGGAATTAAAATTTTTCGCTATTTTTCAGTTTTCGGTTTTAAAAAAAATATTTCTTTTGTAATAATTAAAAAAAAGTAAAAAACTTGTGTTTAAAATTGATTTTGAATAAAACATTTAAAATTCAAATTTATGTAGCCCATGACAAACCTCTAACAGACACGTTCTAGAATTTGAGGGAATAAAAGCGTAATCAAAATTGAAAATCGAAATTCCGTGTTCAATGTTTTTCTCACGGTTTAACAGATTAATGTTACGATGTCAGATTTTATACTTCCGATTAAGAAGGGTTCCGGTACATTAGCTATGTATTCGACTTTTGGCTTTTAGGACAATAACTATCTTTGTATAGCTCATAGAGTTCGAGGTTGTGTCTTCTCCTCTATTCGCCCTCCTTGCACATAGGACCAAATAACCGTCGAAGAATTTTCCTTTGGAAAAGCCCAGTATTAGGAATCACTTTCTGCTTATCATCCAGCACTAATTGTCGAATAGCAGGAGCTTTCACTTAATTTTAACCGTGAGGAATTTTTTGTTTCAGCATCGATTTGCTAAAGTGGGTTGGGGTCGATGGATCTTTGTTCGTATTGACCGGTTACCCGAAAGTAAGTAAGATTAGTAATTTGCACTAATAAACGGGGTCAAGTAGGAGGGTAAGATGAAGCAATTAGCTATATTCTACTAGTTTTCGTAATTTTCTCAAAAAGAGGAAGAACAAAACCATAAGGAAATAGCATTGAATACTAAATACCAAACTAGTTATTACATATCGCTCATTTTCTACAAGACGGGTATAACTCAAATTTTGAAGATTTCAATCTAAGTACAAGCCGATATCCGCGACTTCGTCTGCGATGAAAAGCTGAAAGTTAGAACTTCCTAAGCTAGGGTCACCTTAAAATCTTAACAATATACATACATATACTTATAGTTCTTGTAATAATATCACCTTATTGACCACAATTAATAAAATTAAAATAAAAATAAAAATATAAAACCACTTTAGTTATTGAACATTTTTACATTTATTTTATTTTAAAAAAGATTGATGCATTTCGAGTCATTTGCGACTCATCATCAGCAATACACAAAATACACTATTTTATGTATTGCTGATGATGAGTCGCAAATGACTCGAAATGCATCAATCTTTTTTAAAATAAAATAAATGTAAAAATGTTCAATAACTAAAGTGGTTTTATATTTTTATTTTTATTTTAATTTTATTAATTGTGGTCAATAAGGTGATATTATTACAAGAACTATAAGTATATTTACGCGACCACAAGCCGAAAAGCTTAACGCGTTCTCTGTGTTTTTGTTTGGTTTCATCCACTGTTTGCAACAAATATAACTTAGAACAATTTTAAAGTTAATATACATACATGTTTACACACTTTAATAACAAAAAGAAAAGCACCAAAATTAAGTTATTTTGACGTCACTCGTAACGTTCTGAAATAATTAAAATAAAACACAAATCTGTGCTCGTTGAAGCATTAATTCCCTTTTTAAACACAAAATTATAATTAAATTAAATTAATATTTTTCCAATTGCAAAAAATTGGATTTTAAATGCCAAAAAAGTAAATACAGATGTCACAAAAGGACACCTCAAAAAAATCCACATATTTTTTAAAAGATTAAAAATTCTTGCCTTACTTGGACGTCTTTTTCTCACCATGAAGTGGGACGTCAACAAAAGTTAGAGGAGTTATTCCAATGTGAACACCGTCTTTTACTTCAAAATCAGATTTAATTCACAAACGCCAAAATAGCCACTTTGGGGACGTTTTTTGCAAATTTTTTAAAATTTGGTTTGGGAGAGCCATAAAAGCATCTTTGCAACCAAAAAAGAAACGAAGCTTAAAAATTAAGTCAAACTAACATTTTTCTGAACTGAAAAAGTGTGTCCACAAAAAATTTTGTGTGATTTTTTTAAGGTGTCACTGCCTTTCTTATTTTTACCCACCTTATATGAATAAGAAGTAAAATTTGAATAAGAAAACGAAAAAAGAAAAACATAAAAAAACTATCCCTGTTATGAAATGAATTTTTTTCTTTTTAAACATTTTTTAATATTTTAAGTTTGAAATAGTAAATTTAGGCAACAGAATTTGATGAAAAGATAAATTCCATTCTTTTTGCAAATTTATTCACCATATCTTCAGGGAATACATCAATTTCTTTGTGAATATTCGACAAAGCTAATTCGTTAAGCCAGTTGTCGTTGCCTTCAGCCGCGTTTGTAAATGCCTCAAAGTGGGAAACGAACGTTGCAGAACTTCCATTAAGTTTCTTAAATTAGGATAAAAATCCGAATTGCAAAACGGTATAGTTATTTGGGTCATATCCTTCCACTTTTTTTTTCATATTTAAATTTTAAAATATTGCTACATACATCAGGCAATTTCAATTAATTTTATTTATTAAGACTAGTACTCAGTTCACTAGTATGAACCCTTTCTTCAAACAATTTCATGCAACCATTTTCATTTGCCAACATGCGACAACGAAGTAAAAATCTAAGGTGTTGTGGAAAATCGTGACAATAATTAATTTGATTGATAATAATCATTTTTTTTTGTCAAAATACAAATTCTGACATAAAAAAAACTATTTCGGATTTAACGATTGTCTATATAATTTCATCAAAAACAGATAATAGAATTTAAGAATTTCGTTTTGGGACATTCGCCTGTTTGCAAAGGAACTTTTTTTTAGTTTCTTTGCGTACTGTCGCAGAAAAAGGGCATAGAAAGTCAATCTGACAAGTAAAAATCTTTCCATTATTATATATATAATTTTTGTACTCATTATGTAGTAGTATATTTTTCAATTTGAACGCGAACGCATCGGCAACGAAAAGCAAAAAAAATAAAATTTTATTATTATTATTAGGTCGTAACACTAACGTAACGCAACGTCGTAAAACACTAGATAAGTTTATCTTTTGGATAAATTTATCTTTTGGTAAATGAAATGTCAAATTTTGTATGCGAAATGATTTACGCAAATTGGATAAAATTATCTAAGTATTTTTTTGCGGAAACTTATACAAATTTATTTGGATATACTTATACAAACGTCATTGTGACATTTAAAGTGACGTTTAACATTCAATTACGCAGCATTTATCCAAATAAATAAAAAGGACGTTCACGCAAACTTTTGCGTAAACTTATCTTTTTACACAATTGGTAAACTTATCTCGTTGCATGAATACCCTTATTATTATTATTATTTATTACAATATAAATAAATTTACATTATAATACAAAATTTTCAAAGCGCTAGCTACCATGACTTGCGGCTTGAAATTTAAAAATATTTAGGTTTATAAAAACAGGAGTATAAGTATAATGTATGGTGCTGCCGGAGATCCGCGGCCCTACCGATTAACAAGGCCGAGAATCCCCGACAGCCCCTCACATTTCTAAGTATAAAAAATTGTTAGATAACAGATTCAATTTTGAGGATTGTTAATATCTTATGTACATTTTTTATGTTTTCAACGGTGATTTTTGATAAGAGATTGGTTAAGTCTGTATTAAAAAGATTTTTACATAGATCGTTTACTTTGGGACAGTTAGAGATAAGATGCTTAATTGCTAAGATATGACTGGATTGGCATAGGTGGCAGGTTGGAGGGTCTTCTTTTTTCAGTAGGTGAATATGTGTTAACTGGGTGTGGCCAAGTCGGAGGCGGATAAAACATTTGTTCATTGCAGTAGTCGTTTCTGATGGTATCGTGTTTGGTTCGCCTTTCTACCATTCTTCTTTCCTTTTATTTTCGTAGAAATTATTAATTACTTTCAGGAAATCCCTTTTGAAAGGAGCAAGTTCGCTTATATTTGTTTGCATAGAGGCATTTTTGGCTGCACTATCGGCTAGGTCGTTTCCTTTGATACCAGTGTGCCCTGGTATCCAGAGGAGCTTAAGTTTTTTTTTGTTTTTAAAAATGTTGTCACGAATTTTGGTGATTTGAGGTGTTTGGTTTTTGACGTTTCCGATAGCATTCAATGTCGAAAGGCTGTCCGTGCAGATCACTACGTTTGTAGTTTTAGAGATTGCAATTTCGGTAGCTTTTAAGATAGCATGCGCTTCTGAAGAGAATACTGAAAAGTAATTTGGAAGACTGAGAGTGTATAAAACTTCTCCTGTCTCTGACACAACTGCTGCCTCTGTACCATTTTCAGATTTGGATACGTTGGTATATAGGATCCTATGCGTTTGTTCTGTATTTGTGTATCTTATCATGGAAAAGTTGTAAGTAGGTTTCTTTGTTTGTGTTATCCTTTTTGAAAGTTGAGAGTTTGGTGTCTATTATATTTGTTGGTACCTGCCATGGAGGGTTGTTGCTTAGAGTCAGTTTATTGATTTTTGGAGGTATACCAATGCTACTAGCAATATTAAGGGCGATATATATTGTGGATGGATGTTTTGGTGTTTTTTTTTCGAAGTAAAATTATCTTGGCATCTTCGACAATCGGAGATTTGAGAGACTCGCAAATTTTTGGTGTGATTCGAACTGTTAGCAGGTCTCGGCGATGTTCGATGGACGGCAGCCCAGATTCAGTGAGGATGTTTTTTATTGGTGAAGTAGCAAAGGCTTTCAAGCTGCTTCTGATTGCTGAGTGGTAGGTAGGTTTGATGATTTGTAGTGTTGATTTTGGACATTTTCCATAGATAGCCAATCCATAGTCAATCTTGGATAATATAATGTTTCTTGTAGTTTGAATAAGTGAGTTGGGGTGTACAAAGCTATTTTTTGAAGAAAGAAATCTTATTATATTTAATCTGGTAGCTAGCTTTTTTTGAGTATTTCACAATGATTCTTAAAATTATAATTTGTATCAAAAATTATACCTAAAATATTTAAGATATTTACATTTGGAATTTGATAAGTTAGTAAATTAATGTTGATTGTGTTATAGTTTCTTTTTTTACAGATGTGTAAGTGTTTACTCTTAGCAGGTGAGATGGTGGACCCTGGGTGGGAGCACCATTCATTTAGCTCTAACAGTATATTTTCAAAAAATTGTTTAGTGCGACTATTGTCGTTGCATTTCGATAGAAGGATTAAGTCATCGGCATAAAAGATGTGATTTAATTTGTTATATTTTAATATAATTTCGCTGATATAATTATAAGCTATAATGAATAGAGTCACCGAAAGGGGTGAACCTTGAGGGATACCGTTTGCTAAATTATATACAGCGGAGTAATGATTATTCGATTTGATTCTGAATTTTCTGTTGGACAAAAATGATTTTATAAATGAGAACATTTTGGGACCAATCTTCCACTGTATAAGTTTATTTAGGATGATATGGTTGCCTATCCTGTCAAATGCCTTTTCAAAATCTAGTGATAAGACAGACACATGGTTTTTGCATGAAAGAGCTGAACTGATGTATTCGTCTAAGTGAAGTAGGGAGTCCATAGTGCTAATTCCGTGTTTAAAAGCAACCTGGTTTGGGCTAATGAGGTTGTTCTTTTCTATATACCAAAGTAAATGTTTGGATATAATTTTTTCTAAGAGTTTAGTACATGGCAGCAAGAAAATTGGTCTGTATCCCGAGGGATCCGTCAGACTTTTTGTCGGTTTGGGGATAGGTATTACACTAGCGACTTTCCATACCTGTGGTATTATACTTTGTTCAAAAATGTTATTGTATAAGTTTAAGATTCTTTGTTTGAGTAGAAGTGGAGTATTTTTTAGCATTGGATATGAAATCCGATCGAATCCTGGTGTCTTGCCTTTAAGGGAGTTTAGGCAGCATTCTAATTCTAGAAAGCTGATTTGTTTTTCGATGCATTTTGCTGATAAACTTAGATTTTCTGACTGGGGTACTCTGTTTGCTGTGAGACGTTTGCAATCGAGGAAAGTCGTAGAGAAGTTAGAGTCACTAGCGTAATTAGACCAAGACATACCAAAGTGTTCACATATATCTAATGGGTTGGTAATTATACCCGATTCAGTAATTAACGTATTTATTCTAAGTGGGGTGTGGTTTCCTGTAAGGGATTTAATGTCTCCCCACATTTTTTTGCTTGTTGAGTTAGGATTAATATTGGATGTGAACTTTTGGAAACTTAATTTTTTAGCTATTTTTGCTTCCCTGCGGAAAAGGGCATTTGCTTTGCGGTAGTTCACGAGGTTAAGGTCGGAAGGATATTTTTTGAAAATTTTCCACAGATTCTGTTTATTATTTCGTAAAATAGAAAGTTCAGTGTTCCACCATGGAGCTATAGATTTACGGGCGATGTTTTTTGTTTGTGGTATAGCTAAGTTGGCTGATGGTGATCCTGATTTTAAGAACAATTTTAATTGCTATTACTGAAATATTGGAGGTAATGGATAAAAGGCTATGAGGGATAAAACTATGAATCAGCAATCCGGAGCCTTGTTTTGATGTGGTGTTAGTTTCTAGGTTGTGGAAGTAAGCTTTATATTGTTTTGGGGGATGAAGGGAAAAATTAGCTTGCAGATGGGTTTCTTGAAAAGAAAGAAGGGTTGTAGTCATGTATCAATAATTGGAGCTCGTGCCAATTATTAAAATAACCATTAAGGTTCCATTGGAGAACCTTTAACATAGATTGAGTGGTATTGGGCTTTTGAACAGTATACGCTGTGTTATATTGTTGAAAGCCAGAGTTGGCGTTATTTTTGTTGGTGTGATGGTTATTGCGACTCCGCTGGTCAGGGCCTGAGGCAACCGGGACTGCTGAGGTTCCCGGTTGTCTCAGACCGTGATCAGCGGAGTCGTCTTTGTGGGTGCATATTGTTGTTTTAAATGCTTTCATCATCGGATTCTTTTTCTAAGGGTTTAGTGTAGTAATTATTATTTTTTACAAGAGTTTGTGTGATATGAGATATAGGTGAATTGAAATTTGTTGATGTTTGTTCTGTTTGACGGGGTGGTATAATTGGTGGATTTGAGATGTCTGTTGAGGTGTGTCCTGCGTTAGGTGAATTGGTATGTTGGGATGATTGGGAGTTTTTTGAGTTAGAAAAGGAAGATTGAGTATTTTTAGAAGTAGATGGTGTGAGGGGGATGTTTTTTTGTGGATGCTGTACGTTTTCTGAAATTGAGTTATTTTGTAAATGTGATGTATTTGTTTTATTTTGAGTTGCGTCATTTTTTGGAGATTGGTCTGCTGCTTGCGCTGCAGGCCTAAAGTCGTTTGTAGCTGGTATTTCATTGTTTATTGAGTTTGTTTTCGGTTGAGATGAATTACTTGCGGCTGTCGCAAAAGCTTGATCGAAAGGTAAATCTGGGTTTAAATCTTTGTAAATTTGTTTTGCTTCATACATGGTACATTTTCTGGTGGTTTTTATTTTCAGAATTTCTTTAGATTTCAAGAAACTTTTGCAGGTTTTGGAGGAGGCTGGGTGTTCTTCAGTACAATTTGCACAAAACGTGCGTGTGCATGTGTGGGGGGAATTTGGTGGAAGGTTGCAGTTTACGCAGGTAGGGTTATTTGTGCATCTTGGCAATTTTTGCAACGCATGGGGTTGGGGAAATATTCTGATACAATACATTTATACCAGCCTATATTTACAGAGGTGGGTGGGCGGAAAACGTCAAAGGTGAAGAAGATGATACCAGTTGGAGGTGGGTTGCCTTCAGTATTATTTTTGGTAAATTTATAAACACTTATGACGCCTTGTGACTTCATTTCTTTAATAATTTCGTCTTCAGGGACGGTTGCGAGGTATGGTGCGTATACCGTTCCTTTGGAAGAATTTAGATTTGTATGAAGAGTCACTTTTTTTGGGCAAAGGTTTGCTAAAGTTTTTTTTGACAGGAAAATGTCAGCAATCTTTTGCGATTTAACCAAGATGAGTAGATTTCCATCGCGAAGCTGGGTTATATACTCATAACTCGTGCTGATACCATCTATTGCTTTTTTTAACAGAAAAACACTGTAGGAGGATAATTTTATATTATTGTCTTCAAATGAGACTACTATAAATTTGGGATTAGCACTATTTGAAGAGGTTGGGATTGAAGTATTAAGGTCTAGATTTGTATAATTGGGTTTTCTTTTTTTTTTTTTGGGTTGTAATCGGGATACGCATCTATTTCTAGAGGGGTATACCGATTACCCGAAAGCGCACGTGGCCCGTGGGCCATTTTTGAACACTTCTTATTTCTTATTAGTATGTGCTTGCACTTGCTAACGAGAGATACAGAGAAAATGATATTATATGAAAAGCTATTGAAATAGCGGGGTAAGTACACACGAATTCAAGCGAGAGGACAACTAAGAAGCGAAAACGATGCTGTCGGCTTGGAGGTTAGTCGGTGACTGTGAAATAAAATAAAATATTTACATCTAGATTACGTGTGGTATAAATTAGTGATTTCATTACGATTTATACATATAGTTTTTTTTTTTTTTTACTAAAATATTGGAGAATATTGTTAAAACTAAAATGTAACAACAATGAAATTTTAACGAAAAAAAAAATACAAAATATTCTTCGATATTTTTGGATATCTTTAAGTGATGTGAAGTGATGTTTTTTATGTATATACATTACTTGCACTGCTTATTATAGATGGTTTTACAGGATTTAACGCAGCAACGCGTGTAGTTTTATATTTTTTCAATGAAGTATTGCATGTGTATTCTAAACAAATTTAAAAAAATATCTGAGAACTATTTAAAATCAATAACAAAACATCATTTCAAAAAAAAAATCAATAGTTTTTGCGAGATGCGAATTATATTTATCCGTCGGAAATAAAAAAAGGTTACTTCAAAAAAATATATTTTTAAATGTTAACTTTATTTTCTTTTCAACAAATAAAATATTTCAATAGTTTTTACATACATAGTTCTTACATACTACTCTGCAACTACTCGCAAACTCCTTCCGTGTTGAATCTATTTATATCGTTATCCTGATGAGTTGGTTTTCTTGTCCTCAGGGTTTATGGTAGTGTTGGTTAATTACTTTTTGTATCTTTATCTTATTTTGTTATTTGGTTGGTCATAAAATATCTGTTATGTATTTTATTTTATCTTGTTTTGTTATTATTATCTTGATTGGTTGATCATAAAATATCTGTTATGTATTTTATCTTGTTACCTGTGGTAATCTTTATTAGGATGTTTGTAGATCATTAGCGATCTTATTTATTTTATTATTTCCTCTTATTTCCTGCTTGAGGTACAGTTGAGTGTTTATAACTTGCGCGAACATCGAAAATCGAGTTATGATTTTATTTATAAAACTTACTTTACTTTTGAACTACATCTCAATTTCACACAAGAGTGTTTTTTGTTAAACTACTGTCGTTTTAGCATAGTTTTTTTCGGAAAAACAACCAATTTTGAGTTATTCCGGTATTGCAGGAAATGAGTGATCGTGTGTACACAGATGAACATTAAAAACATTTTTTTCAAAAGAAATATTAATGCAAGTTTAGGGATATTTAATACTAAACATTTAAATATTTTCTTTTTAGGTGGGCGAGGAAAATGTAAACTCAGCTCTTGCACTGATTGAATATGACAAATATTTTGATCCTGTCATGAAATTTGTGTTTGGACAAACTCTGGTTTGCAAAGATCTCAATGTTGCTAAACAAGTAAGTAAAATTCACTTATTCAAGTCGAGTAAGAATAAGCATAAAAATATTAATAGGAATACGCAATAGTGTTTTCTATTATAATATATGTAAAGTCCCATAAATAAAATAAAAATCAAGTCATAAATTATATAAGGTCAAAAGTAAAATTTAAAAATAAGGTCAAAAGTTTTTTTTAAGTACATAATGTATATAGCGATTTGAAAGCAACAAAAAAGACTACATGTCTTTAAATACATAGAATTGAAAGGAATATTAGTACTTATACAAAACAAAATACCAAACAACTTCCATTAAGTATACGGAGAGACTAGAAACATTAAATTGAGCGATTTTCATAAAAATGGAGGTAAACTTCGAAACGTTGTTAAAGATATTTAATTAACATTAAAATTAAAAATAGTTATTTTTTTGTTTTAATTTAATTTTTTAAATTATAAATCCTTTTAAACTCACGAAAAACTAAAATCTCGTTTTGACTCATAAAATTTTCATAGCATATTTGTATTGATATTGCAAGTAGAAATACCTAGTATTTTCTTTTTAAATACAAATTATGCATAGTCATAAAATGATTCGGAAATTTTTTTTTTGGCATTTCTTGATATTAGAATTTACAAATAATGCTTTTTAACCTTTTCTCATTACTTCGCATGTGAGAGGAAAACAATATTTTTTGGCTTTGTAAGCTTGACACTGAACCAAGTCACAAATGCAATTTTTGTAGGAGTATTCATCTCATCAGCAGTAGCCCGTGGTTAGAATTCAATGGTTAGTGCGGCGTAAGACTGTTACGGCGAATGTCTTGGGTTCCATTCCCAGCCTATGTCGTCTAAAAAAAAAACGAAATGTTTTTTAAGGGTTACTGCCTCTTGCCCGGAACTGAAAAATCCTCAAAGAGCAACTCTTGCCATTAAAAAGTGCTTCTCAACTTAGCCTTTCGGATTAAGGAGAAAATTATAGTTTCCCTCCATTCTTGGAAATAACAGACAGTTTTAAGTCAGTAGGTCGTGATTATAAATGAGTTGTCACGCCACCCAATTTATCTATTTTATTCATCTCATCAGCCATTGCTTTCCTTGCAATGACCTGCATCATCACAATCATCACGATATTTCTTCAATTTTCCCAATTTTCGCAAGTTTGAGTTCGATTAGCACCATCATTGTTTGAACCATTATATTATAACCTTCAGCTTATATGTATGTAGATCCACTTTTCGGTTTCGCCGTTCTAGGAATTGAAATCCGAAATTGGTAAAACTACAATGTATTCTTGTTCCTCACATTTCTCATACCACTATATATGTTAATTAATACTTATGTTATTCATTGTGTAAATAACACCACTTACCACTTTTTTTCTTGAAGCCTTTGACCATTTTCTTGGCGATCACTTATCGTGATTGGTACTGAAACAATGCTTAGAGCCTTTCTTTCTGATCTTGTCCACGCACAAAAACAATCTTTTTTTTTAACTCCATTAAAGGAAATCTGCGTTTTACAAGATCATTCATTACTTGGAGCTTCCATACTGGGTTTTGCAGTTCACCCTTCATTTTCTCTTTTCCTATTTAAATTATAATTGCAACGCGTATTGATTGACCGAGGGAAACTTAAAATTATAACCTTTCTAATATAATTTCTAAAATGTTACGGGCTCATAATCTGTTATCATATACAGAGCGCGAATAGTGGAAGAAAGTTTTTGAGATCCTGTTAAGAGAACAAGCCGCACTCAAAGCGCTAAATTCATACACTATTAAACTGGTATGGAAGTGTGTGGGCAAATTCAACGAACTAGGCAAGAATAATAATGTAACACTTCATTGGGTACCAGGCCACGTTGGTGTCCAGGGCATGAAGAGGCAGACTCCTTAGCAAAAATAGAAGAAACAACTTCCCTAATGGGTCCAGAGCCCTATTGTGGAATAGGAGAAAACTTGATTAAAAATAAAATCAAAAAGAGGAGACCAAAAGACAAACAATTTGGAATGACCTCCCCAAGCTGAGGCAGGCAAAACTGCTACTTGGGAATTAAAAACAAGAACGTTTTGTATCCTGCATCAGTTTAAGTAGGAACAATTTAAGGAAAATAACGGGTCTCCTCACTGGCCATTGAAAACTCAAACTTAAAAGAGAATTCATTCGCATTCTGGCAAACGCCGTGTACAGACGTATGTAAGAGAGCAATATAGTGTACTGACTGTCAATTTCAACCACGTGTTTTTGTAAGACAATTATTAATTTCTACGATTTATTGTGTTTATTGACCAAATAAATAAACTACCACAAAACAAACAAAGAAAAACAAAAATGAAAGGGGGTACGGACCCCCTAAGTAAAAACCGGTTTATAGAGTTGGACCCTGAAGCCCCTCTTAACCAAAAACAAAACAAAAAAAATTAAACGTAGAATTCCCTGAAATTCCAAAAATAATAAGCAACGACGATAACATCCCTCGTTTTATTATAATCTCGGGAATAGAAAAGGATGGTGATACCTTTAAGCCTCTTGTGTCATACAATCCCTTCCGTATCAATCGTGGCCTAGAATACATCTCTAAGGAAATTCTAGAGGTCAAACCCATGCGGTCTGGCGACCTCTTAGTAAAAGTTTAAAGTCTCCTTGTCGCGGAAAAATTCCTAAAAGCGAAATTAATCGACTCAATCCCAGTTAAAATCTCATCCCATACGGCATTAAACTCTGTGCAAGGTAGAATCTTTTCAAAATTCATAGTTGACGTACCGAAGGAAGAACTCTTAAATGAACTTAAAAAACACAAAGTTGTTGAAGTGCAAAAATCCTCAAAAAAGTCAATAAAGATGATCTTGTTCCAACTGGCGCCGCAATCCTAACCTTCGACTTAATTCGATGACCAACTGACATTAAAATTGGTTGGTTAAACTGTAAAGTAGACGAATATATCGCAAGTCCCGTGTGATGCATCCTCTGCCAGAAGTTAGGACACACCAAAAAACGTTGCACCAACGCAGCGACCTGCAAAGAGTGCTGCCTCCCACCACCTCACTCTGTATGTAATAGAATTTACTGCATCAACTGTAACGACGACAATCACACTTCTTATGACCCAGCATGTCCTTCGTTTCTACGTCATAAATCAGTAAACAAAATAAAAGCTAACCGACGTTGCACCCTTCGTGAAGCCTGGCAAATTTACAACGACAACCCGACACTACACCAACTACCAGCACCCTAAAAACACCCATTTGCAAAACCCACCATGGCAAAAATAATCAAAAATAGAATTGCTAATAACCCAGCACCACAATCGGCTAATGAAACTACAACAAATCCAATTACTCTTTCCCAGATCAATATTCAACCCTCTACTACTAACCCTAATTTAAGTTCTCATGAAAACACTGTAAAAAAAAATCCAGAACCAAAGATCTTTCATTCTAACAACCATAACAAAAATTTACTCAATGCTATACAATCAATCACAGAATCCTCTACACCTCCCACAAAAACCACCACCTCAACAACAAATAATACAACCACAACCATTCCCTACCTCCCACAACTTTCACCAACACCATCACTAAGTACAACCAATATCAACTCCTCACCCATCACTAATCTTACACATGACCTTCTACAAAAAAACCTCTACTTCTGTGATAACCCAAAAATGGATGATGAAACATAAAATACCAAACTTTCAAAACAATGACTCTGCTGGTCGGGTGTTGAATCATCTGAGCTCCTCAGGGAGCTCCGTTGCTTCAGCACCAGGGCAGCGGGGTCACACGAATACCAACAACCCAGCTAATTTCAATTTCTCTCATCATCAATATTACTTCAAGGCTCTTCAATGGAATATAAAAGGCTATATTAACAACTACGACGAGCTAAATATATTAATCAAAGATCAATCGCCTTGTGCCATATCTCTGCAAAGACGCAATGTGCGTGTGGATCTTTGCCTATTATACCCAAACCATACACAGCCTTCTTTCACAACTCTCCTCAGAACACAAGCAATAAACAAGGTATCGCCATCTTAATTAAAAAGAATATCCCACATAAACAAGTAAGTATCACTTCCAATATTTTAACACTGGCCATTGAAATAAATTTGCTCTTTAGATTCACTATGGTAAGCCTCTATATTCACCCAAAACAAACTTTCTCAATTCACGATCTAGAAAACGTAGTAAATCAAATCAATACACCGATTCTGATTACGGGGGACTTTAACTCATGGAACGTTCTCTGGGGCTCCCCTTCAACTAACCACAGGAGTACTATTATAGAGGACTTTTTGTCAAAAAATAAGCTTATAATACTTAACGACGGCTCACCCACACACCTCTCTACACATGGCACCCTCACTCATATCGACATTACTTGTTGTTCACCTCAAATGCTTCCATATACCTCATGGTTAACACTCGACGATCTCCATAACAGTGACCACTTTCCTATCGTTTGTACTATGGCAAAAGGCCCAAATAATCAACCCACTCCCCCCTGTTCCAAATTTAAAACTGATTTGGCAGACTGGGATAAATTCCAAGTAACGGTTACAAATTGGTTATCCAACAAAGATTTCTCTCCTAATATAAATAAAGAACCCGCTACTATTCAAAGAGGAAAACGGGCAGTTGCCAATGTCTTAATTCCTCAAACACACCCAATTCCAACCAAACATAAAGTACCATGGTGGAACATTACTCTTAAATCCCTAAGAGAACAAAAAATGAAAACCTGGCAACATTTCAAAAACCATCCTACCCAAACTAACCTCATAGCATTTAAAAAATCTAAATGTTTTAGAGAATTTACTTCATCAATAAACCCAAACAGTACACCCTCAAAAATTTGGAGTACTATCCGCTGTCTTACTGGTAACCCCAACCTCCAAAATATCAAATGTATCACGTCTCCAAATGGGCCCATATCTTCACCTCTAGACATAAGTAATTTTTTTGCCAAAACCTGGTCTAATCTTTCCGCCAATTCAAACTTTTCAGACACATTCAATTCATTGAAAAATAACTACCTTGGTCGACTCTCCTTGGATTCAGTACATATCAGCGCTTCAGCTAAACATCTGGAGAGCCCAATCAATGACGTTGAGCTTGACCTTTGTCTTAAAAAATTGAAAGGAAAAACACCAAGTAGAGATCGGATATCTTACCCAATGATACAAAATCTTCCATCGACAATCAAATCTAGACTCCTCTGCCTATACAATAACATATTTCAAACTGGTATTATACCACAGAACTGGAAATCGGCCACGGTGATCCCTATATCAAAACCAAAAAAACCAATCGACTCCGTTGATGGGTACCGTCCCATTTCGCTTATTCCCTGTATGTCCAAAGCACTGGAAAAAATTACTGCCAAACGACTTCTGTGGTTCATAGAATCCCAAAAATTGACCAGCATTAATCAAGTGGCTTTTAAGCCCGGTAGAGGTTGTACCGATGCTTTACTACATATCGATCACTACATATCCAACGCTCTATCCGCTCGTAATCACGTCACCTTGCTATCGTTAGATTTTGAAAAAGCCTTCGATAGGATCGGGATCCACCTTATACTGGGAAAATTAAGAGATTGGGGTGTTGGTCCTAAGATCCAATAGACAAATTTCGATAAAAGTTAACAATACCTTTTCCTCATCCCTCCCACTCAAAAACGGCATCCCACAAGGATTTCCTTTATCTGTGATATTATTTATAATCGCGTTTGACGAAATTAGTGCAATTATTGGTAAATATAAAATTTTAGACCACTGCATATACGCAGACGATATTTACATACTCTGTAGAATTAACGACCTTAATAAAGTAAAAATTACCATTTCTAATGTAACAAACGATATTTTAAATTGGTGTTCCACTTCGGGAGGTAAACTTTCTTTAAACAAATGTAAGACACTGCATGTTTGTCGCAAACAATCTTGTCATTTTGAATTAAATTTAAACAACGTCAATATACAATATGTAAACAATTTGAAAATATTAGGGATTATATTTAATAGTAAATACAGTTGGAAAGCCCACTGTATAGAACTTAAAAAGAGTATAGTTGGAAGGGCCAACATTGTAAGCTATCTGTTAACCAAAAAGCTAAATGTTCACATAAACACCCTCTGTAACATAACGCGATCCTTAGTATTAAGTAAAATTGATTATGGCTTATTCATATACGGGAAATGTCCAAAGACAATAAGAAATATTCTCAAAACACCATACCATCATGCAGCCAGAAGGAGCATAAATGCATACCGTACGACCCGCATTCAAAACATCATGACAGAAGCTAGACTGCCTACTCTAGAGCAGAGGCAAAGGATATATTTGTCAAACTTATACCCAAACTCTCCTTCTCCAACGGCTCAATCATCAACAAGGACACCGCCTTGGCAATAAATCTTAAATAAAAACAAACGCATCCCCTCAACCATTTCAAAAATGATTTGTACTGCAAGAATAATGGATATACCCATCGAAAATATGAAGCAGAATAAGCAATCCTATCCACCCTGGAATATTAAACCAACTTCAGTCCTACTTAATCTGACCAAGTATCAAAAAAACAAGACCAACAGCCTCATCTTTCGAAATATTTTCTAGAAATTACAACTAACCTGAAATCTGACGGTTGGAGTACCATATTTACAGATGGCACAAAATCTAGCATCAACACCGCTTTTGCAGTTACTTTCGAGAATGGCACACTTTCAAGTAAAGGTATCCTGCCCGATTTTGCATCAATTTTCACTGCCGAAGCACTTGCCATACTAGTAGCAACAAAAACAGCTATCAAATGACATAAAAAAAACTATAATATGCTCCGACAGTCTTTCAGCTCTCAATGCGGTTTTAAACCCTGACCACAGATCTAACCTCATAAATAATATAAGGGATCTTATAACTCAAAATGAAAAATCACTCAAACTAATGTGGGTACCCAGCCACATCGGTATTCAAGGGAATGAATTTGCTGATCTCGAAGCAAACCTAGCCAGCAGATCTCCCGTTTACCTTTTTAACACCTACTCAAAGCTTGACCTCCAAAGACTTGTCAATAGTTTAATTTAAAAAAAAACGGCTTGAGTGTTGGCGTTCCTATCAAAATCACTACTCAAGAATAAACACTGACTGCCACCCTCCGCTCTATCCTGCATCCACGTCAAACTCACTCACCACCACCTTTACCCGTCTACGATTAGGACACACCGCTACAACACACCAGCACTTGTTAAAAAAGGAAAATCCCCCTATATGCACAACATGTAATAACATCCTCGACATATATCTTATTTACTTGGCCAAACGTCATGCAACATCTCCGCACAATTCAAAAACATCCTTCCCTCCAATGAAACAGTCTACTCAACACTCAATACATTCAATCACAACATCATCTCAAAAATCTTTAACTTTTTCAACGATGCTAAACTTATTATATGAATTAACTATTTTATCATTTTCTATATATTCTATTATTCCACGAATATTTTTAAGTAAACATAGGGCTGGAAGTTTTAGTTGCTAGGTCCTTATCCATATTTATTATTTGCATGTCAATTCAATTACGTGTAAACAAATAATAATAATAATAATAAAAGAGAATTACCCTCTCTTAAAATACTCCAAATACTGAACTTCCTCAAAGAAACTAATTTGGAAGAAGAGCTTTAAATGAGCACTCATATCTAGCTCTAAAAAGGGGCACAAAGTTCTTAAGGTCGCAGTGCAATTAATACCCCAAAATATTCATTAATTCATTCATGTATCTCCACAAATTTCAAGGTATATCCACATTTATCTCAACATATGTCAAGGTATCTTTACATGTATCTTCACATATGTATGTATGTATGTGGAGATATATACATACATATGTACATACAAGTAAACATATCTCAACATGTGTAGAGGTACCACTTGACTAAACTACGCTCAATTATCCATACTGTAGGAATAATTTGAGAGCAACCAAGAAATGAAAAAAGTGCAGGTAGTGGTGCGCAGGTTTCAATAAAATCATTTTTTTAATTTTTTTCTTGTTTCATCAGACAAACCCTGATCAAATCGTTAGAACCGTTCCCGAAAACCAAGAAAATAAAATTGGGCGTGGCAGTGGGTGGATTTAAGTAAATCTTTTTTTTTTTAATTTTTTCCTCATTCATCAGAACAAACTCGGAAGATTACATTCAAATAATTCGAGCCGTTTGCCGAAAAAAGAGATGTTCCGATGGATTCCGAGAAACTAAAAAATAAGAAAAGAAGGGGTGATTCAAAATAGCTTTTAACGGCCTTTAGTCCACAAAAATTTAGGCGTTTCGTCCCGGCGATCTCACTTGGACTCATCAGTTGACTAGTGAGGACCTTGTCAATACAATGCCAGGCCCTGGGCAAAAACAAGAGCAAAAAAACTTCCAATTTAATGACTAGGAATTCTAGTTTTGTTGGATATAGTTTACACTAGATATTCGTCATGAAATCTTTGTTAGATGAACTGAACTTAACAAAAATTGCGTATAGAATACATTTTGTTGGTAGTTAGCATCTACAAAAACACAATTAATTTGATACCTCATACATACATAAATATACACCCCACACGACCTTCACATTAGTTAAAAAAAGTTTACTTATAAAAATCACACACAAATTCAAAAGAAATGGGGTTGTTTTTCATCATCAAACAGCGAGCTTCAGTAGAGAATTGTCCATTTTTTTGCTAGATCCGAAAAACATCCGATTTGCATTCACTTAAATGCTTATATCTTCGGATCTAACTGTCCGATTTTGAATATTAAGACATATAATTATTTAGGAAATTCAGGGCTAGGTCAACCTGCAAAAAACATTCAAAAACCTACAAAATACTAAAAATGTGAAAACGTAACTTTTTACAACCAATTTCATCATGGCATATTCAACGAGAATCTGGAAAAAAAAACACAATTGGTGGGAGAAAGATAGTATTCTAAAAACTGTGGAGTGTGTGCAATAAAAAACCACAATCGTGGCTAAATTATTGGTTTAAAAATTAAATAAGATCACATAAAATGTATGTGAAAAACATGATTGTTCTTCAATTTAACTTTATGTTTTTTAATTTTTTTAGTAATTTTAAATGTATAAATTGCGGAAAAACCGTTATTCACACACAAAAACTTTGTATGGTATATACAAATTTTTAACTGTTCTTGTTTGAATTAAAAAAAAATCAAAAATCGATCGAGCGAAAACGACAAAATTACGTCTAAAGTTTTTCGACTTAAAATGTCTATCCTCTTCTATCTATCTATCTATCTATCTATCTATCTATCTATCTATCTATCTATCTATCTATCTATCTATCTATCTATCTATCTATCTATCTATCTATCTATCTATCTAGCTATCTATCTATCTATCTATCTATCTATCTATCTATCTATCTATCTATCTATCTATCTATCTATCTATCTATCTATCTATCTATCTATCTATCTATCTATCTATCTATCTATCTATCTATCTATCTATCTATCTATCTATCTATCTATCTATCTATATAATCTGTCTAATCTATCTATCTATCTGATAAAAACAAATCTACGCTTTTCACACCGAAGACAAAACAGACAAAACAGGGAAAGTGCGTTTGTTTTCACTTTCTACTCTTTCAATTAGATTTTGAGAACATTTTGACTAAAATCTATGAGTGTACGAAAACTGAAAATTTATTTTGATACGATTATGGAGTGTATTCAAAATCAAGATTTTGATTTAATCTGAAAACGCTATTAGCCTGATATTTTCTAACGTGTTGATAGCAAAGTAATTTATTATTGTTTTTTTTTATGCTTGAAATATAAATAGGTTACATATCATCGCCAAATATACTGCCGTTCTGTCACCTTAGAAGGAGATGTTGTAGACCCTGAGGGTACACTTTCCGGAGGATCAAAACCTAAAGGAGGAAATATTCTTCAAGAATTGGCCGAAATAAAGCATTTAGAGAAGGAAATTCAGAAGTGTAAAATTGAGTTGCAGAATGTGGACCAAGAGTTGGCGTGAGTACTTTTTGTTGTAGCTAATCAAAAATCCTTTTTATGAATACTAGGCGTGTTTTTTTGTAAGCCCAGAGGGAATTGGTCGAAAAAAACAACGTCGGTGCTTAACAATCACCATGTTAAATACAACAACAAATAATCCCCTACGGGTTAAGCTAAACCCAGATAATTCTTCGGGCTTAACTTAAGCACACAGAAAAACTGTGTTACCGGCATAAATTATATACTTGTTATCGATAGTTTGTATGAAAACTCCATTTTGTTTCAGTGTTGCTGTCACAAATCCCTGTGGTCGTTTTTTTCCTGCAATTCCCACCGGGCTTGCAAAAAAACACGCCTACTGTCTTCAACAAAAATTTTCAGTACATAGCTACGTCTCATGAGGGGAGAGTTTTTTCAGATTTGTGACAAAATGTGAAAATGTGACAGGAGTGTTTGGGTGAAATTTTATTGAAATGCACCAAAGAACTTTTATGTTTATTAAATGAAGAAGAGAATTCCATATATGTATGTAGATTCGTAAAAAAAAATTGGCAAACTTTATCATTTATTATTATTTTGTATCTACATATTTTATTTAATTGATCAAATTCAATTTTTGTTTTGTATACCATTTAATTTTTGATTTTTAAAAAAGTTTCAAAATTCATTATTCGAAAACGACTCGGTAGATTTTTATTAAACTTGGCACCTAGCAGTTTTCTAACACTATCTCGTAGATTTGAAGCAATAATTATTCTTATAACCTAAAACAACTGTACCTACCATACAAGTGATTCAAAACCTTTAAGAACAATATTTTATTTTTCTCGAAAATGACTTCTACGATTTTGATTAAAACGAATCTCACATATGTATATAACATAAAATAATTTTTAGTTTTTGAATATCTCATTATCTGTGCAACCGATTTTAATGAAATTTTACACAAGAGCTTCTAATAAGTGCAAATAATATTGCAAATCAAATTATATATAAAATAATATAAAAAATATAATTGTATTTGAATAACCTAAAATGTGCTGACGACAAAGTTTTGTTTTCATCAAAAGTCAAAAATATAGAATCTATGCTTGGAGATTTGACTTCTATTTGTAAATTTTATGGACACTACATAAATAAATCAAAACAAAAATCATTATTAATTTGCGTTTTTTACCTACTTTAAAAAAATCGATAACATTTTATAAGTTTTTTGACCATGTCCATTTAATTCTAAAGTCTTTGAATAATGCTCTGTTTGCCTGTCATAAAAATAGTAAATATAAACAAAGGTACTCACTCGTACGTATGAGAACAAATAATTTAATTTAAATTAAGTTAGGAAAGAATGAATGTTGATGTACACGGTTTATTGTTTTCAATTTTTTTTATAATATACGCGCACTCAAGGCGTTATGACTACCCTTAACATATAAAAAAACAGTGCGAGCGTTAGGAAAATGAGATAGGGTTTAAAAGGAGGTAACGATGCGCATTGGTTTGGGTTACTATATGAAAAAAGGAAAGCAGTACCTTGTTCGATAGGTTTTTTGTGATAAATGTTATTAGCATGAGTCTGCAAATCTCCATTCTTTCCAGCAATATCCTTAAGGTTTATCAACAGTTTTGTAAAAGGACATTTTAAATTTAAGATGACACAAGTCTTTAAATGGTTTGGCCGAAGGCCGTCTACCAGACTGACATTTGAATTATAATTTAAACATAAAGAAAAACGTATATACATTGTTTTTGATTTTCTCTTTTTTTATAAATATATTCTTAAAAAAATTTCAGAGGGGAACATTAAAAATTTTCCTCAACTATGCGGGTTCTATAACGAAGAGCGTTTGAAGAGTACTGACACGAGTATGAAAACCGTGGCGACAAGAAATGATAACGATTTTAGAACACAAGCATTTTTTACTATGGGTGGGGGGGTCTATCTCCCGTTTTGGCGGGAGGGGCAATTTTATGAAAAAGTACTAAAAATGAAAAAAATCATAAAAAAATAACGGTAATATCTACAATTCAGTATTGTGCCTTTTTTAAAAGCCAATACTCTGTTCTATTAGCCAGTTTTTAAATCAAGTGAAATCTATGCATAGTTTTTGAAAAAACGAGTTTCAAACTCGAAATTTGGAAAAAAACATAAAAAAAATGGTTAAAGTAAAATTTTTCAGATTTTATATTATTTTTTTTTCTTACAAAAAAACTAGAAGACATAAAATCATCTAGTTTTCAGTTACTGCCTTACTGCTTTCAAGAACTCCATAGAGTTTTTCGCTTTGTTTATTATCTCAATGTTTCTTTGATCAAAATTTCGTTGTTTGCCGTTGCATAGAGGATTCTAAAGTTGATGTTGTTATTCGTTCTAACTAATTTCAAGTATGCAAAAGATAATTTTCTAGCTCTCATGCAATCACTGTCAAACCACTTCTGTTTATTTTCAGAAACCTTTCTTCCTGATGTTTTTTGAGGTGCCGCTTTCTTGATAACGTTCATTAGCATGTTCATGTCTAGGTTACCTGAAGCATTCAAAGATATCTGGTTTTCAAGTTGCCTGTCTAGATTGCGTTGGAATAACTCTCTATAGCTGTCTTTCCAATGTAATTTCGGGGGAAGAGCAAGTGCAGGTTCAGATGTTTCCACACGAGATGATCTCATTCTAAAGGATACCTCTAACGGCATGTGGTCCGAGAATGTTTTTGCTGCCACTCTGAACTCATCGAAAATCAGGAACCAATCTCCAGACAAGAAGCAATAATCTATCACTGAACAGGCTGTTTCACGGTATTACAAAGTCAACCTTGTTTTGTATGTAAAAACACAAGCCAGTTGCCCTAATATGTTAAAACGCAATTACGTATAACGATAATCGTTTTAGTTTTACGGTACTCGTTGTTTATTGCGACCGATGTTTGGCTATCGTTTGTTTTTTTAATTTTTTGCTTCAAAAAAAATTATTTTTCGATTTCATTAGGCAAGATCTTTCTATATTACACTTCGTTTTATATAATCGCTCTTTTTCGTGGCTATTGTTTACTTTGGTGTCGTTTACTTTCCGCCGTTTTGTAATACGTAATAGGGTTCCAGAGATATTTGCTGAGATACTTATAAAAAAAAAATATCGCTTTACTACCGAATCCGAACGGCTAAGGTGTGTTAACCTTTTTCTTCAGCCAGGGCAATTGAACCCAATTTCATCCCCCTGCATCCGCGCCTGAACAGACATACAATCATACAGACAGACATTTTTTTGAGACCCACTTTTTGTGTTCTCTAAATGAAACCTTGAGTTCGATTTTTTTACGAATCAAAAGCTTGCTCTATAGTACATACTTACATAAATGTGTGTATTATATGTCGCAAGTAACCTGACGTAATTGTGCAAATCAGAGTTAGGATTCCGAAACGTGTAATCAGATTTCATATACTAAAACGCTTCATAGTATGACTAAAGTTACTACGAAAAAATTGTAAGAAGACTAGTTTACTAATTAGAAGTACAATTAGTTTAAAGTTGTGTACACAATAGACGTATCAATAGTTTCTTGTTGCAGTTTTATTTTGTTTTCAGTAAAGGTAGACCTCATCTAACAGAATTAAATATTATTTTTACATTCTAGGGCCATTGAAAAACTTGCTAAAGCCAATAGGGCAATTAAAGAACGGTTAGAGCTGCGGCAACATGAGCTGCATGCGTGTGCCCAGCGTTTAGCACAAACAACATTTCATCAACATCAAGAAGAGATTAAGTCTCTCAAAGAAAAAATAGGTAAGTTTTTTAATATTTTTTTGTTTTAATTTTATAAGATTTATACAAACGTTTGATTGTTTGAATGGTAACCATGATTTTATGTTTCAAATAACTGTATTTTTCCTTTGTCGTTTTTACCTCCCAAATTTTAATTGCAATGTACACACTTATTTCTCAATCGGAAGGCCGATCGGTTTTTTACATACAAAACATGTTCATGCATTGCGAGGCTTGAAAATAAGGGGATTACAAAAAATGAATTTTCAATAAAACAAGATAATATTTTCTTAAAATAAATTTTATATTTTTGGAAAGCAGAAATAATTTTTTTTCTTTTTGCCATGAGTTTTGTCTTTTAAATTCCATTAGCGTTTTCATTAAAAATATAGCATTAAAATAAAGACAATTACTAGTATACGTTGGTACTATGTATTGGTACCATGTTTCAAATACCCTTGTCCAGACTAATAGTTGCCACATATATTAGTTTTCAGAATTGTATGTGATTTTTTTTTCCACTTAGGCATTTAAATTAGAAGGGTGGCGGTAGTGGGTGGATTTTTTAACGATCAAGATGATAACAAAATGTATTCTACTTGATCTACACGTTCTCAGTTCTTTTCAGAAATTCAAATATACCAAAATTTAAAATTAGTATGTAATTTTTGCGCAGAATCCAGCAATACTTTTTTAGTAGCTCTATTCAAACATTTGTTTTTTGTTTTATTTATTAAAATTTATTCATTTTAATGTCAAATTTTAATTTTTACAAATAAAACAACTAGTTAACATAAAAAAAGACATCGGATCGTTGTCATGACTTTTGGCTTTTTGGACTACAGCAAAAATCACGGCTTTTAAACGAATAAAAATATCTTGATATTTTTTTGTTGTTTGCTTAAAGAAAATATCCGATTTGTGAATTTAAAGAAAAAAATATTTACTGGGAGTTTGAGAATCTAAAGCTGAATTAGAATCATCTTCCCACAGGGAGCGTACATAATATTTTATGTTAAAAATTGTCAATAACTGAAGTAATAAATGATGAACAAAAATTCTTTTTAAATATTTTTGCAGGTGAATCAAGTATTTTTTTTATTTATCAGAATGCAAATAAACTCACCCCAATTACGAAATTGGTTTAACAAAAACTTACTATTTTGTTCTATACTATCTGTCCTGTATAAAACTCAACAAAATCAGCCTAATATTGAATTGTATACTATCATATGACTAAAATAATTAGATAGATAACTTTTTTTGATGTGAATATGATTACCGGGCTGCCAAAAATATGCTCGGAGACTTACAATTATCATAATGAGTAGGCATAATTTTTTTTTAAGGGAAAGCTCTTGCGATCGCAACAAATTATTGCTTTGCACTTGTGATTTTCAGTCGCGCAAGATTTAAATCGCAAACAAATAACAAAATTCTAGGATATTGCAAGGCCCTAATATGCTACAAAGAAAGCGTCAGCATATAATTTTTTTAAACTTTGCTATTTATTTGTAGCAAAAATGTGCATTCTCATTAAAAGATGTGGGTTGTATTTTTTTGCGATTAAAAATGGCGCGATTGAAAACCAAAAGTGCGTTTGCGAGTGCGAGTGGGTTTCTAGCTCAAGTAAAAGTGTGGCAAAAAATGTTTTTAAAAAACATCATGCCACATTTGACCATATTACATACCAAGCAAAATAAAAAAAATAACAAAAATCCGTTTCTCGTTTATATTTAAAAAAATAACGTGACATTGACTGCCTGTACTAATAAAACCCTTACTAAATTTCTTTTAGTCCTTAATGTAAAAAAATTCTTAATCCAGTAAAATAATAAGTTTTGTATTATTGACACACCCAAAAATTGAATTTCCCAAGTTATTTGTTTAAGTTATTTTCTAAAATATTTCTATATTAATAAGTGTGCTCAATCAATTGATGAGGTATGAAAACCATTTTCGTTTACGAATTCAAATATTAGCGAAAAAGAGAACAAGTCCAAAACATGCTGCCTTCACTGGGCGTGAACGATGCCGACATCACAATCACAATACAATCTGATTTGCATCGATATGAATTTTTGTGCCTGCATTGTTTTTTTTAGTCAATAATCCGGTTATTATTCATGCCCACTGGAGCGGCATGTATAATGTTATAGTGTATGTATGTATGTTGTTGTTTTGTTTGAAAGATTAAATGATTTAAATTAAAATTTTGGCTACAATTTTATCCTTTAATAATGTTTTGTTCTATTTCTCAGTTATGCTGGAAGAGAATCTTTTAAAAGAAGTTGATATTCTAAAAACTTCTTCTGTTAAAGTAAAAGATATAGAAGAAAAGTTGGCAGATGCAAAAGGGTTCCGCGAAAGAGAACTTAAAAAAGCTGCAGAAGACATGAAACTTGCAAAAATTAGAAGTGAGCAAAGTCGAAACAACTGGAAGAAGCATGAACAACAATTCGACACCTTACAGTTAGAAATTGATGAATTGAAAAAGAGTACTGAAAATTCACATCAACAGTTAGAAGAAATGACTGCAACCCTTGAAAAACTTAAAAGCGATTTAGATTTACTTAAAAACGAATCTTCTGGTTTAGTTGAAGCTGTTAACGAAATCAAGCAAAAAATCAAGGAACAAAAAGAAAAAATCAACTCACAAAATAAGGAGTTGAAACTTGTTTATATCAGGAAGGAAAAGTTGGGTAAGCAAACCCAGGAGATGAATCTTGAAATTAAAAAAAAAGAAAATGAAGTCAATAAGGTTCGGAACGAGAACAAAGATAGTTTTAACAAAATCGAAGCTCTTGAAGAAAAATACGGTTGGATTAAAGAAGATAGGGATTTTTTCGGCACTAAGAATACACGATACGACTATTCAAAAGAAGACCCAGTTGAAGCCGGCGTAAAATTAAATGTTATGCGAGATCAAAAGGACAAAATGGAACGAAATATAAATCTCAAAGCGATGATGCTTCTTGACCGCGAAGAAGAACAATATCAAGAAACGCTAAGGCGAAAAAAAATTGTTGAGCAAGACAAACAAAAGATTCAACATATAATATGCAAAATGGATGAGAAAAAAAAAGAAAAGGTTGAAAAAGCCTGGAAAGTCGTCGATGAAAATTTCAGCAGTATTTTTAGTACTTTGTTGCAAGGGGCACAAGCTCGCCTTAACCCCGTTATGCAAAATAACAATCTTCTTGGGTTAGAAATTAAAGTAGGATTCAACGGGGTGTGGAAGGACTCTCTAGGTGAGTTGAGTGGAGGCCAGCGCTCACTTGTTGCACTGTCACTTGTTTTAGCCATGTTAAAGTTCTCCCCAGCACCTTTGTACATTTTGGATGAAGTCGATGCGGCATTGGATATGTCTCATACTCAGAATATTGGAAACATGCTTAAAGCTCATTTTACTAGTTCTCAGTTTATAATTGTTTCTCTCAAAGATGGCATGTTCAACAATGCGAATGTATTGTTCAGAACAAAGTTCGAAGAGGGTGTATCGGCTGTTACAAGAACAGTCAATCAGAAGACAGCAAAGACTTCCAAGTAGAATAGTCAAAGTGTGTATTGTACTATAAATAAAGTTGTTTAAAATAATAAAGTCTTACAAAAAGCAAAATTATGTGTACATAATGATCGGAAATTCGCTTACAATACGAATTGTTGGTATTCATAGATATTGGTTTTGGTATTGAACAACTTTTTATTGACTATTTAAAAGTTCTTATCAGATTAATGAATGCAGTAAAAATGTTCAATTCAATTATATTAACAATGGGTAGATAATAATAGAGTTTAATTATAATTAAAAAAAAAAAAAAAGTAAAAAAAAAGTATTTTCATAGTTTTTAATGTGTAAACATCTATGCTCTCGGTTTGGGGAAACCAAATTATAGGAAAATGCTACGGAATTGGTCGTTAATATGAGTAAGAATAGGGCTAAGTAAAATAATTGTTGTCTCAGAAAAGAAACTGAGTTATCGAATGTACGAACCGTTTAGGTATTAGGTACTGTACATCATTCGTGGAGAAATATTTGAAAATATTTCAGTTGTATTTTGAATTTAATTTTGTGTAAACATCTTAACTCTTGGTTAAGGGAAAATACAACGGCAGCGGACTCGAATAAAATGGAAACCAAAGCCATATTTGGTTAAATTATTCTCTATAGATAGATAAGAATTTTATGTTTTTTCATACAACTTTTCTATGAGACCTCCAAACTTTCTAGACAGCCCTGAGCTGTATAATTTGAAGAATAGTGCACTTCTGTCCACAGTATCGAATGCAGCTTTGAGATCAACGAAGAAAACATATAGTTTTTTCTTCAATCTTATAAAAGTCTTTGATATGGTTGTGAGGATGAAAATTTGATCTGCTGTTGAGTAGTTTTCTCTACCGTTTTGCTTGAAGATACATATTTTTGTAGTTCGGTTCATCGTATCTTCTATAGGGGCCTAACAGCGAAAAAGATTTTTTTCGCTTCCCTACACATTCTTGGTCAAACCATGGTTGCTTTTGAGATTTCATTTGTTTTCTAGGCAGTAAAGCAGTAAGGTGTACCTGATATTTTTCCTTTTGGCTGTGACTCCATTTCAATTTGGGAAGCATATTTAATAAAGTTTCAGAACCAGAGATCTCTGAAATTTTAACCTCAAAAGAAGTCACAATTAAAACGTGATCAGAGCAGTTTTGTACTTGTACTTCAAAATTCTGGATTAAGTGGTTCCATTCGCCACCGCGCAAGCTCAGGTCAATTACTGAACTCCCTTTGGCACCCACAGAACTGCAGAAATCAAGAAGATTATAACCTTTCCTATCCAAAACCTTATCCTTGGACACCGAGTTTCCGAGAAGTCTTTTTGATTGCCTAAAAGAGGCTGTCTCGTTCCAGTTCTTGCATTGAAATCTCCAGTAAAGAGGATATTGTTTTGATTCTGAAGATTATTAATAACATCTTTTAGCATTTGAAGATCATACTCCCATTGAGGTCCTTGAGATCCTTTCAAAAATACCAGGAATAGCTATAGTTTGGATATTGAAAAAACTATACCCCGTTGATTTCTGGAAATCTATTTTGATGTCCTTGATATTTTTTCTGTAACCGTAAAGACAACCGCCACTACCTCCAACATAATACATAATTATCAAAGTAATGTTCATAATTTATAAACAAAAAATTTCAAACTTATTAACATATTAAAAAAAAAACATAAAATAATAATTAACTTCGCATACCACTTGTATTGTAACTTAAAATTTTGTAATTTTTATATTTAAATTTATTTTTAAATTCTCTATAGATGTGTAGTAAATTACACCGAAGCCCAAAAATGTAAAAGGAGGAAGCGAACGTCAATGATAAAAAGTCCGGAGTTGTTCTCTACAGCTCGTCATATATGAAATAAACAAAAGGTATTTGACTTGGAATCATGCTATCGGTAAGGTTTTATTCGTAGGTTTAAACATTATAAAGGTGCAAATTCAATATACGTACACATCTTTATTGATTTTATTACTGAACGTTATTGCGATAATCAACTATGAATTAATAATTGACATTTATCAATCAATTTTATTAAATGGTATTGTGACTGTCAACTGTCAATATTGTTGATCCATTGTAATTTTTTTTAAATAATTGTATTGTGAATGAAAAAAATCGGTATTGTGAAGAACAATTTTAATCGATTTTTTTTTTCAGCTGTCAATTTTTCTTTCAATTGTAAATTTACAATTGATGAGTTCGTGCTGGTTAGAAAAATAACTAAAAAAAATGCGAATTAAATAAGTGATAAAATTTTTAATTTTAACATTAGAAATGTTTAAACGGAGGCATACAATGTAAAAAAATCAAAAATATGAAACGCCTAGTAGGCAAAGGGGGGTGAAACGTGAGGGGAATAAACAAAATAAACAAAATAATCAAAATAAACAAAATTATTTCGTTCATGCTTTGTTCTTACTAGTCTGAGAAAACAAAATACGAAGAAGATGATAAAACGGACAGAAAAAAAGGAGAAATGTTCGTAGAAAAAAAATGGGTATGTTTCTTATTATGATTTTTGCGAAATCTGAAAAATACCCGATTTGCGTTTACTTAAATGCTTATATCTTTCGATCCAATTATCTGATTTTCAATATTAGGGTATAGATTTAAAGGATTTAAAATGACTGGCGTGTTAGAGCAAACAAAATTTTTCAAAGTCATTCAAAATTTTATATAATTTAATAATTCAATGAGGAAGTTGATAAAAACAAAAAAGCATTAAAATACTTTCAACCACCAATTGGCAAGAGGAATATAGTATTCTATAGCCGGCGGCGGCGGAGTTTGTGCAATAAAAAACCACAATCGTGGCAAATTTGCTTCGCGTCGGAAAAAAATGCTAAATGTTCATATGTATGTACTTAAATTTGTAGTCGGTATAATAATTGTAAAGATATATATTGTGTTTGGTTTGGCTTGCTTATAACTTCGGTTTAAGGTCTTAAAACTTAGCTAGAATATCGGACTACATTTTTTGTATTATATCATTGCACAGTCACATAAAACTATACTTATATGAAAAACCTTAAAAAAATGTAATACAAAACAATAATTTTTTAAACCACATGTATTTGACCCTTTTTAGGAAAGTTATGATGTTGGTACCTACATTTACATATGTTCAGAAAAGTTGCTCAACATTTAAATTTGACATTCAATGTACATACATAAATACATAAATGCTTTTTTCATTTCTAATGTTCCTCAACTATGCTGGAATGGCAAATCGGGTAAATTTTTTTTTTTCCAAAGGTCTCAAAAACATTTGGCTTTCCAATCCCAAAGGATTGGATGCTTCCCTCAAACTCAAACTTCTTCGCATTCTTGCAATAGCAGGATCATTCAACTTCTCATCTTCATCAAAAAAATTCAGTTGAAGTCATTTTGTATTTTGTTATTTATTAATTTCCTATTACGTGATCTTTTTTATGTCAACATAATTTTGTTTTTAATTATATTGATTTTCTGATGAATGATTTTCTTTGTACAAAAAAAACAAACATCTGTCAGACGCACATTCCCATTCAAAGTAATAGAAATATTTTGAAGGCATTCATAATAGCACAATATTTTATCAATTCATTTTCACAATACCGGTTTTTAATTGAACTGATAAATTCTATCAACCGTCAATCGGTTGAAAGTTGAACTTCGCAATAAGGGTGACTTTCTAAAAGCTTGCCATTTTTGCATTGCACCAGGCGGATAAATCATTTTCAATGGAGTGGCAAAGTTAGACATATTCATAATCCGCTCAGCTAATTGTTGAAAAAAAAAATTCAATGAAATCAATGGATCTGAACTTGAAGAATATAAGAAAATCAGAGCTTTAATTATCTTATTTAGCAACTTTGAAATTGAAATACACAAAAATTAAAAATACTTATAATAAGGTTAGTAAGTACACATTTTTGGTGGATGATGATGAGATTAGTTAGATTAAAAAATAGCTTAAACATTGAAATATGGATTTGTACACACTAAGGTTCCCATACATATTTTTTTTATTTTTTCCTTATATGAGTATTTGGGAATTTAGTATATTCCGAGTCTAGAGTTAGGTAACAAGGAATATGGGATCAGGATTTTTACCCGTTACCTGTGACAAAGAGGATTTTTACAAATCTTCACCGAGAGTCTGGGAGCTCACACCTTTTATTTTTTTTAAGGGTTATATATGATCATATCTTCTAAGACCGTAAACATATCTGGTCATATCGTTAAATTCCACACGCAGCTTGTGTTCAGGCAAAGAATCTAGTTTAGGATATACAACCTCATAGAAAGAAATTATTGGCATGAGTATAGTTTTGACTAAGTGAAGTCTACTTTGCTTAGGTGTATAACTGCTTGCAATCCATATTTTTATAAGAGTTATATGAGCCCAACAACAGAATTAGTGTGCTCCCTGCACGATAAGTCATTAGCTATTTTGAAACAAGGATGGTAATAGAGTTCCCATAAGAAACTATGGAATTTTGTAAGGTTATCAATGGTATATCGTCATTACTTTGCAATTTTTTAGATATCACTAATGCTTGGATTTTTCCAGGATTAAGAGTCAAGCCATTATTTTCGGACCGTTTGAAGATTTCTATAAGATCCTCATTAATATGAAAAATAAGATCATCTATTAGACCTATTTTCCGTGAAAGGTAAATTTGTATATCATCAGCATACAGATGAAAAGAGACATGCTTACAAACATTAATAAAAATGCAAAAAAGAATTTGGCCCAAAATAGAGCCTTGTGGTACGCCCATCGTCAGAATTGATGGTTGTGAAACATCGTTTTGAACTGCAACACGTTCAATACATGACAATTTACATCTGAAAATTCAGATTTCAGAATTTTTCAAGCTAGAGATTGGTCAGCTGTCAGATGACTATAAAAGTCATCTAACTTTTTATGATAGAAATCTGAATTTTCATATGTAAATTATCATGCACGGAACGCGCGGATGTTTATTCGTTTCGATTACAAAATCGCGATCACATTTTTGCTATGATTGTAATTTTGGTTTTCAGTCATGCGATTTTTAAATATAAAATACATCTAATGAATGGAGCATTTTTTGCTGCAAATAAATAGCAACGTTTAAAAAAATTATTTGTCGACAATTTGTTTGTTGAATTATAAGGATAGAACGCACTTGGCATTTGAATCGCGCGACTATTCAGTCGCAAAAATATATTTGATCAATTTATCGACATTTTTTTGACAATTATTGTATGAAACCGACTTTAGACTAGCAGTCCATATATATACGTCCATGTTATGATGTATGACAGACGGTTATATAGCAATTCTATGAAACAGAATTGATGTATCAGAGCTGTCAAAATCATACAATGTACATATGTATGATGTGTGTGATCATACATTGTATGATTTTGTCAGCTCTGATACATTAATTCTGTTTCAAAGACTGCTTTTAGACGACTGCAATTTTTAACGCGGTTTCTCTCTTGAGTTCCACCATATTCCCACCATAATACATCGATTTTTACAGATTCGCAGAACTGAACAAAAATGAAAACGCTAATGATATTACCTTTAAAATGTGTACTGTGGTGTAAATGTTGTGATAAACCAATCAGCTGATTCAACCATATTATCATAATTAAGAAAAGTTTATCATGTTTATTATTTTCATTTACGATGTTTCGACACAAATTTTTGTGGGAAAGTTTACGATTTGTCGGAAAAGATTTCCCATACAATGTTTGATAGTTCGTTTACGATTTCGTAAATTTTCCGACGTTTACCACGTTTAGGATGATTTTCCGACGTTGCATTAATACCCTTTTTTTATAATTAGCACACACTCAAAGGGTTTTGAATACCTTTAATATACCAGACACAGTGTGAGCATTAGGGAAAGAAAGAGGGGTTGAAAAGGAGATGTTGGTGTACATTGGTTTTGAATTCTTGAACATTACAATGGCAGGGAAAGGCAGAGTGAGGTAAGGCATTCCACATTCGCATAGTACGGCTAAAGAACGAATATCTGTACTTCACAGTACGACCGAAGTTGGACTCCAGGGTAAACTGATAGGCATACCTAGAAGCGCGAGTATTACGGTTGAACTGTTTAAGGGGAGGAATGCAACTGGCTATTTCACTAGAGTATAGTCAGTTAAAATAACGGTAAAAAGGGTGAGGCAAGAAACATTACGACGATGTGTTTTTTAGATTGTAGCCAGATCAGAAGGAGGGAAAAATTTCTTGCATCGTCTCAGAAAACCTAAACATCTTGCGGCATTTTTGGCGACATCGCGTATGTGGTGGTTCCACAAGAGGTGGATGTTGATGCACATACCGAGAATATCGAGATGTTCAGTTTCATCGATGCAAGTGCCACTCATAGATAGTGGTAATGGGGGTATATGTCGCTTTAACGATACAAGACAGTATTGTGTTTTCGAAGCATTAAATTCCACGCGGTTTCTTATTCCCCATTCTACAATGCTGTGTAGATCGGAATTTAATGAGCTTATCATATTTTGTCTTTACAGTTCCACATCCGAAGAGGAGGGATGTGCGTCTGAAAACGAGTATGAAAAGCTAAGAGTACTATCGTCAGCGAAACAATTAATTGGATGAGTAGTTACAGACAGATCATTTATAAAAATGAGGAAGAGGGTCGGGGACACAACGGAGCCCTGGGGCACACCAGCATTTATTTTGTGGTTTACAGACTCGAACCCATCCAATATTACTTGTATTGAACGGTCCGAAAGGTAACCTCTAATCCAACGAAGGAGGGATTCATCTGAACCGAAGGCACGCATTTTCGATAAGAGAGACTGATGCCAAACCCTATCAAATGCTTTTGAAATATCAAGCGCAATAATCTTACTTTCTCCAAAACGATGTAAAGATTTGTTCCACTGTTCGGTGAGATGAACCATGAGATCACCAGTGGACCTATTGCTACGAAAGCCGTACTGCCGGTCATTAAGAAGCCTTCGATCTTCGAGATATTTCTTGAGCTGATAATTAATCAGCGTTTCTATGACCTTGGAAAGAAGGGACGTAAGTGCAATCTGTCGATAATTAGAGGGGGAGGAGGATTCGCCTTTTTTGGGTATGGGCTGGACATATGCTATTTTCCATCTACTCGGAACGAGACCTGAAGAGTAGGATAGATGAAAAAGCTTACGCAGTGGTTTTGCCAACGTTGAAGAACACCTCTTCAGAACAATAGCGGAGATGCCATCCGGGCCAGCGGATTTGTGTGTGTTGAGATCTTTTAGGACTGGCTACTGCTCGGGTGCGAAAAACGATTGGTCCCATAAAATCATTTACGCTCTCAAGTACAGGCGGAGTCGTAACACTTTCTGGCAGCGTTGAATTGGCGGCGAACTGCCTAGCAAAGAGATTAGCTTTCTCTGAAGCGTTATTGACAACGAGCGTAGGAACCGTGGAAGAGGAAGAATTCCTCATGTTTTTTAAAAATTACCAAAAATTTGTACTGCCTTTGGGACATTGCAGTATTTTTTGCCGTAATTTTTGGTCATGTATAAATTTGGTCCGACGAACATGGGCGTTGCAGGCCTTCCTGGCTTGCTTGAACTTTTTCCGATTTTCCTCAGTTGGGTTGGCTTTAAAACAACGGAAACGTACCTCTTTAACCCTAATAACCTCTTTGCAGCTCTTTGCAGAATGAAACCATGCGTTTTTCTTCGGTCTGATACTTTTTACCCTGTTCGGGATAAAAGTTCTCATTCCCAAGAGAATTAAACTTGTGATCATATCAGCACTGGAGTCAACGTCACTATCGGGGAAGCATAGTGACCAGTTAAAGATCCTGAAATAATTATTGAGACCGTCCCAGTTGGCTTTCTCGTATTGCCAAACGATTCTCTTAGGAGCTCTTTCTTTAACTGGTGAGTTTTGACACGAGAAATAAGCTGATACAACACAATGGTCAAATGTGCCTAGAGGGGATAGAACACTAATAGTGTACTTATCAGGGTCAGAAGTAAGGAACAAGTGAAGAGTGTTTTCTGCTTGACCATTAACGTCCGATATTCGAGTGGGCTCGTTGACCAGCTGAGTAAGGTGGTTAAACTCAGCAAAAATCTCAGCACACACACCTTCGGGTGTTGTCTGACCCGAATCTTGAACACAAGAAGAGTTGTGTACATTGAAATCGCCGGAATAACGATTTCAGTGCGAGGATAGGAAGAAACCATTCTTTGGATGGAATCTGACAAAGCATCAAATTCGCGAAGTTGAAGTGAATGATGTGCTTATTTACGGAAAATTTAAACCATAAAATTGAAGAAAGAATTAGTGCAAAGATCCTATTGTGGCAAGACCTGATAAGCAACATCATTCCTAATGTCTATGGCGAGGCCGTGGTGGGAAAAGAATAATGGCACCAAGCTATACCCATGAATAAAAAATTCGGCAGGATCGGAATCCTCCCCTACTTGCGTTTCACTCAGCTCCAAAACAGCTGGTCTGTTAGAAACTCGCTTATAATTTTTTTTTATGTGGATGCTCTTGTGATTGACTATTTTTTGTTGGTCTTTTTTTGGATTTGTTATTTTTTTTTTTTTTTTTTAGAATGGGATTTAATCTGGTGGACGCGACACCGACGGGGACAGGACGGGGCACAAAACGAACACACGAAAACAAAGCACGGCACGAGGACACAACCGACCATCTCAATCGCTCACTGACACTTAATAATAATTATAAAAAATTACTTGGACTTTTTTAATTAAATGTACTTGAAAATATGATTTTGTTTGTTTGCAGCAATATTTTTTTTTGGTAACACATGTTAAAGAAGGGTGGATTCGTTCAATCTTCAATGCAAATTAAGAAATTTTGTTCATAATTTTGATAATTTATGACAGATAGATAACGAACCAATTGATTTTTTTTTTAATTTTCAGATTAAAGATAGCGAGAAGGCTCGCAAATAATAATTCGCAACTGGCCTGCTCTATTTTAAGAAAGTTTATGCATGGCGTTTTGCCTAAAATGCGAGAAAAGGCTAGGGCGGGTAGGTTGGGCCAAGAGTGGGTACTATTTCTCACTGTTGAGGCAGGAAGGGCAATTTTATAAAAATTCGACTTGAAATAGAAAAAAACTCATTACAAATCAACGGCAGCATTTACAATTTCATAATATTATACCATTTTAAAAGTCAGAAATCTAATTTTTTAATAGTTTCGAAAAATTAATTTGTAAATTCAAAATTTACTTTACTACTTACTAAGTGGAAATAGGAGCTTTAACTTAAAAAACTTACTGGGCAAAACTTATAAAGAAATTTAGTTAATAGTTAAACGAAAATCTCCAGATTTAAAAAAAATCACATATGTATGTATGTACTAATAACGAATTTAGTCTCCAGTTTAATCACTAACAAGACGTTAAAAATTTTAATACACTGAAATCCAGTTTAGGACACTTTAAAATTCCTTTAAAAACTAAATTTTCTTTTTTTCAGCTTTGTTTGTTTTTTTTTTTATTTGATTTCTCAATTTAACAGATTTATTGTTTACGTATTAATACAACGATGATGATGATAAAATAAAAACTATTTTATTTTAAATTTGGACTAATAATGCTAATGTTGTTAGAAGCAATTAGAAGGATAGGAAAGTTTATTTAAAATAAAATGGCTTGTTATGTCATAAAATCCAACATGTTGCATAAATCTTAAGCTGAAGACATAATAGAAAAGAGTGCTGCCTTGAGTTGCACGAACAGACACCGCAAGAAATTAATCAACATCCAATATTACCACCCCCAATTGATGAAAAAAAGAAATAAGTTGTGTCCGTATATATGTACATCCACTGGTCTTTCTAATTGGGTGCAGCAAATATAAAAGAGAACCAATCTTTTATTTTTGTGTTAACCAATCCGTAACAATTTCTTCTGGTTGAAAGTTTTCAATGATGATCTGTTGAAACCAAAAACTTGTTAGAAGTTCTATTTTTGAGTCATTATTTACCTCTTCCCCTGATAAGATAGCTTGTGTAGAAACTTCATCTTCATTTAAGCAATCGTTTTGTAAAGCAGGTGATTCATTGTCGTTATTAGTATCTGGTTCGTCATCTTCAAGTAGACCTGCAGAATGTTGCTCTTTCATATGAAAACGCAAAGCAAACATTCGAGCATAAACTGCACCACATGTATTACAGCGATGCTTCAAATTTTCGTTGGACTTGTTTCCTTTGTTATGTGTTTTCATGTGCATTTTCACAGCGTATAAGCTTGAAAACGGTCTATTGCATTCTGGACAGTTGTATGGTTTTGTATGGCTGTTTTTATGACCGCAAAGTTGAACCGAAGTACGAAAAGACTTCGGGCACATTGGACATTTGTATGGCCGATCTTCAGAGTGTGTGTTTAAGTGATGGGAATAGACAGCATATGACTTAAATCTTTTGTTACACTGAGCACAAACAAAGGGTCGAATGTCAGTGTGAGTACGTAAGTGCAGTGTTAGAGAGTAAGATACCCGGAATGACTTCCCACATACTTCACACTCATGGGGTTTTTCTCCTGAAATAAACATAATTTCAAAATTTATTTATAACAATTTAAAAGCGTTACCAGTGTGAATTCGCTCGTGTTTTACTTTCTCGTGTGGCCTTAAAAAATCCTTACCGCAGTAATTACATGCAAATCTCGCTCCAGGTTTTGTTCTTTGTTGTGGTCTGACTTTTGTGGGTTGGTCAGCATGTAATTGCATATGCATATCGTAACTTACTTGGTTCTCGAACTGTCGATTACATATACTGCAATTATGCTCTTCAATATTTTGATGCATGTTTTGATGCACAAAAAGTAGTGAATGATTAAAGCTGAAGGAAAAAAAAAATCAATACAATTTTCAGGATAAGGAATGAATTATATGCTACTTTCCTATTTAGATAATGTAAAGTAAAAAATAAAAAAAGTAGAATCCAGAAAACCCAAAATTCCGAAAACTCAAAATCCGAAGCCCCAAAGCCAAATTAAATTGATGAAATTATATTATATGTAATATAATTTTAAAACTTTTCTTATCTAGGGAATTTTTATATAATCAAAACAAATTTATTATTTTTAAGCAAATTAAATACACTAACGTCTTAATCTTCAATGAAGATGGGATTCACTTATTGCAAAATTTTGACTTCACATTGAAAAAAATGTTAATGAGGCCAACTTAATACTTGGTTTTATTAAGCTTTGAAGTACAGAATTTTCTCGTAGATTGTAATTTCTTCATTGTGCAACTTTTTTGTCCATCCCAACTTGAATGAATGAAATTTTGGGGTAATTAATTGCACTGCGACCTTAAGATCTATTGTGCCCCCTTTTAGAGCCGGATGAAAATGCTCACTTACAGCACTTTCTCTAAATTAGTTTCCTTAAAGAACTTAAGTATTTGGAGTATTTTAAGAGAGGGTAATTCGTTCTGTTCTATCTGGTGATGTCCCAGGTATTTATGTCTTCACAGCTACCTAATATATGGTCGGGTGTCTCCACCTTAGCATTGCAGAATCTGCAAATGGCATTGCTTACCAAGCCAAGTATGGTGAGGTGTCTTTTAAGTTTGCAGTGGCCAGTGAAGAGACCCGTTATTATTGTTAGGTTGTTCCTACTTAAGCTGATGCAGGATGTAAAACGTTCTTGGTTGTAGTTCCCAAGTAACAATTTTGCCTGTCAGCCTGGGGGAATCGGGAATGAACTAGATTGTTATTCTTTTGACGTCCTCTTTTGCTTTGATTTTATTTTTAATCACGTTTTCTACTAATCCACAATAGAACTTTGGAGCCGTTAAGGGTGTTGTTGCGCCCATTTTTGCTAAGATAGTTATACTTATACCAATTTAGAGCTAACAGTCAATGAGTTAAGTGCTTTGAGTGCGGCTTGGCTGTCCAACATGATGGCAATGTTTTGGTTCCGGTATTTTCTTTACATACTGCACATTTTCCTATGGCGTTAACTTCCGCTTGGAAAATGCTTGTAGACCGACCCATCGGCAGAGAAAGTTTGGTTCTAAGCCCAAAGATACCTGCCCCGGTCCCTTCGGTTGTTCTCGATCCATCACTATACATCTTGATGGCATTTGCTTTAAGAGTATTAGTTCATCGATTCGCCTACCCACTCTTTCTTGCTCCTTAATTCCGTTTGGAAGTTATCCCAACTTAGAATGTGGGAGTAAAATTCGTCTTATAATCAGAATTTACAATTCTCGAACATAAAACAAGTGTTCAAAATTGAATTTGAAGATATATATAAAAGAATGTTGCCTTGATTTGTAAATACATCCCCAAGAAACCAGTCAAAACCAATGTGTCCACCCCAATTGATGAAAAAAGGAATAAGATGTGTCCGTATTTATATCCACTGCGGTTTCTATTTGGATGCAGCAAACATAAAAATATATAAAAGCATGCAGCCCTATATTTCGATTATTCTTCGAGCTCTTCAATAAAATATTTTTGAAGTTCTTGAGAGAATCTAATTGTTAAATTTTATTCGTTTTCTTCCGACGACGGAGAGCAGAATACTACTCTAACGTTTAGCAGAATAGGGCTGATGGACAAAATTATCGGAAAGCGCCTGGTCTGATTTGCGGAGACTAACCAACTTATTATCTCTAATTATTTATTTATTTATTTATTTATTTATTTATTTATTGATCTACAAGCGTTTACGGCTAACAGATTGTGAAATAAAAATATCTTAAAATATTTACATGTATTTCCATAATGTACCTATATATAAATATAATTAAAAAGTATATATCAGGACTAGATTAGCTTTAAACAAATCTCTAGAGCTGCTTAGTTCAATAAATTGGCAAACTTCATTGAAATGTCTTATTGATCTACATACTGGTTCATTACTACCATAGCTTGTTCTGTGATATTGCTCAAAAAGCAAATTTCTGGAACGTAAAGATCTTAACGGTGCATAAATTGGAATTATAAAAAGTAAGGCAGGGCATCTTATATGATAACATAAAATGTCCCTCACAAGCATTATACCATGAATAGTTCGTCTTGATTCAAGAGATTTAATTCCAAGGAATAAACATCTTGCTTTATAATCCGGAATAAAACTCCATTTCATTTTATAAAATATTAATCTCGTAAAACGTCTCTGGACTTTCTCAATACGGAGAGAGTAAGTCTTAAAGATCGGATCCCATATAACGTCTGCATATTCAAGTATAGATCTTACGAGAGCCGTATAAAGGGATAACAACGCGTAAGGATCTCTAAAATCACCACAATTTCGCTTGATAAATCCTACAAGTGAATTTGCTCTCCCAACCACATAATCGACATGAGTTTTTAAAGAGAAAGTTGATTCAAGCATAATGCCTAAATCCTTAATTTTGTCTACACGTGAGAGTGAGTTAGACTCAATCATATATTCAAAGCTTATGAGAGTACTAGACTTAAAAAAAGATATAGCGCTACATTTTTTTGTGTTTAATTTTAAGAAATTTAATTTGCACCATTCAGAGACTTGATTAATATCCGATTGTATGAGATAGCAATCTTCTACACTGTTAATTTCTAAAAATAGTTTAAGATCATCAGCATAAAGAAGGCACTGGGAATATTTTATTACAGAAGTAATATCATTAATAAAAATATTAAAAAGAAGCGGACCCAAGTGGCTACCCTGAGGTACACCCGAACTACATTCAATAGATCTCGAAAAAGAATTATTAATAATAACTTTTTGAGACCTACCAATGAGGTATGATGATATCCAATTCAAAAATGAAGAGTGGAATCCAAATAGTTCTAGTTTACGCAATAGAATGGAGTGGTTTACCGAGTCAAAAGCCTTACTAAAATCTGTGTAAATTGCATCTACTTGACTCTTTTTTTCAATGGATTTTATGACATAAGCTGAAAATAGAGTCATGTTTGTTGTAGTAGAGCGCCCTGACACAAAACCATGCTGCAGTTCGGATATAGATTCCCTAGTTAAGAATTCTAATTTGGCTTTCACAACACTCTCGAACAACTTAGGGATTGCTGATAGTTTGGAAATACCTCTGTAATTTTCTATTAGATTCTTAGACCCAGATTTATGAATAGGCACAAGATAAGAGATTTTCCACTCATTAAGAAAGTTTCCTTCCGAAAGGGATTTGTTGAATAAGCAAAGCAAAGGAAAGCAAAGCGATGTCGAGCAATTCCTTAGAAATATAGCTGGTATACCGTCGGCACCGGGGATTGGTTTAGGCTTTATTGATTGAAGCTCCAACAGAACTTCGTTACCACTTAACTGTAATGCACCAATATCAACCTTACTTGGTATATTGGGCAAACATGTAAAATTATCTTCACCGGGTATCGAGTAAACGGATTGGAAAAAATCGGCGAATAAGTCCAGTGTAGAGGTAATGTTCGAAGTTTCGGTATTCCTAAACGACATGGTTTTTGGATAACCAGAAGATGTTCTCTTCGTATTGATAAATGACCAGAACGAGTTACTGTTAGACCTGATGTTTTTTTCAATATTCATTATATAACCCCTATGAAGGAACTTATTAAGAACAAAAAAGTCTTTTCGAATTTTTTTGAAATAAGCATAATCTGAATCACTATTTGATTGCTTGTATTTGTTAAAAGCTTTACGTTTGACATTTCTAAGGTTGATCAGATGCTTATTGTACCACGGAAGCTTTGGTAGTAGATTTGATTTTGGCTTTCGAGCCAGAGGTATACATTTAGAAAAGCTTTCAAATATGATTGAGGTAAATCGCATGTACATTTGCTCAAGGTTAAGATTTAAAAATTCATTAGACCAGTTGAAAGTAAAGAGAAAATTGTTAAGCTCAATGAAATTTGCCTTTTTAAAATTAAAATATTGTGAACATTGGTCAGATTCATTACTAGAAAAAATGTACAATTCAATTTCGATAAATAATTCTTTATGGTGAATAGATTCATTTAAAAGTGAAAACGGAACTACTGAGACATTAGAGTTGAAATAATCATTACTTAAGAAAACTAAGTCTAAGATATTATTTAATGAGTTAGGAATTCTATTAATTTGACTAAGATTAAGTGAATAAAGGGAATCAACGAAATAAAATTCAAAATCTTTTGTCATATTACAAGCTATTAACAGATTATCATTAACCGACCAATTCCATATAATATTTGACAAATTAAAATCACCAAAGCAACATACAGAATCAAATTCAGAGCAAGTATTATTAACAAATTCAATATTCATAAAATGTTGTTCATATACTTCAAACGTACTTCTAGGTGCAATATAACTGACAATAAAGAATAATATAACATTATGTGTTGAAAATAAGTTAACAGAGATACATAATTGCTCAATATTCAGGTAAGGCAAGGCAACTTCTTTACAATCAAGTTTAGTACTAACGGCAATCATGATTCCTCCTCCACGTTCACAGGCAAAATTACATCTGTCGCGTCTATAGACCACAAATAGACTAGAGTCAAAAAGTTCATACGAAGATATACCAGGGTGCAACCAGGTTTCGACGATAATAATAACATCATAATCAAGATGACTCGAGTTATTAAAAAGTTCAGATACTTTCGTGCGAATACCACTTGCATTATGATAATATATATTCAGCGAAGATTTATTCGGCAGAATGTTATGATGAATTGATTGAAGATGAGAGTTTGAGGGCATAAGAGATCCCTCTAACCTTACTAGTTTTTTGGCTTGAGCACGAAGGGACGAATTTTGACGCCACTAGGCCAAAAAGTATCAACATAGATTTTCTTTGCACATTCTGCAGAGACGCCAAGTTTAAAGTTGATGAATCTCAAATTATGATCAGATTCTTGTTGTTTCACAAGTTTGAAGCACGAAATTTCAGTTGGGTCAGTTCCAAGATTGGTGGATACGAAGTTAACAATACCATCAGTGGTGGTGGAGGGATGAAAGCATCCGATATGAAACCATTTTAAAATTCTTACTATTTTAAGGTCATTGCATTGTAACTTAGTACCGACGATAATTTTATTGTTGTGAGTAACTGACAAACTTTTCTGTACCTCTGAGGCAACAGGGTCAACACCTTCACGAGGGATTTTAGAACTTAGTATTTTTGACCAGGTACCACAAGGTATACCGTCATCAGCAGCGACTGCAGCATCAGCACCATCCACTTCGATAGCTTTAATAACAACACCATCACCATGGATAACATCATTACTCATCATAGTCCCATCAGAAATAGCAGCAGCATTAGAAACAACAACACCATTAGCAACAAGATCAGCATTCACAGCCGAGTCGAAGGCGGCAGCAGCAGTATCAGTATCATGCACAACATCATTAGGAATAACAACAACACCATCGACATTTCCCATCAAATTCGCAACGGAGACAGCAGCAACTTCATCAGCCACAGTGTCACCCACATTAGAGGAGGCATTGGAATTGGAAACAACGACACTTACAGGAACACCATCACTCACCTTAGTAGCATTTACAGCAACAACAACACCATCAGAAATATGTTTTTTCTTTTTCTTACTGTCTATTTCACTGTTATTGCTTATTAAATTTGGGTATGATGATGACCTGCGAGAATTATTTGTATCATCTCACTTTAGCCGTTCGGATCCGGCAGAAAATTGTAGGTCCCCTCTATTCCTGGCAAAAACACGTACACATGAGTGGTTGAGAGTTGTCAGATCCAACTCATCAAATCACCTAAAAACATCAAATTGATGTGGACTCCTGATTTAACAGCGAACTCGGAAGATGATTCTCCGATTTATATGTTCAATGTCTTCTCCAAATTAGATTTGGTCAGATTTTCACAAAATGCTATAGTTGCCAGTTCCAACGACTGCAGTCTATATCACCACAATTACAAGAAATTTAATACAGAAAAACTCCACCCTAGACATTTCAAAACTAAAAATTTCTAATTTTGTTCAGCTACGACTCGGAAACACCTCTACCATTCATCAACACCTCACAAAAAACAATACCTAGTTTGTTCTTCCTGCAATACAAATATAAACTTTTAAACCACATTTTGGAAAACTGTCCAACATCCATCATTCAAAACATATTTAAAAATTATTCAGTTTATAATATTTTAAAAAACTCAAACGCAAAAATATTGGCAAAAATCGAATCTTCGGCAGCTAGGGTCTTTATTCCAAATTTAACATGTAATTTCAATTTCTAGATAAATAATAATAGTATTAAAAAAAACAGTTGTTAATTGTTTATGTGACCTTTCTTTTTTAATGAATAGAAGCTCTTATTTAATGCGGGCTGTAGATCAATTAAAAGATGTTGTTTTGTTACGACGACGTTTCGAACATGTATATGTTTTTCATCAGTTCTTTATTTCCATAAATCAACATAAAGTCCAGCGTCCTGCATTTTTACTGACATAGTCATGGACGCATTACTGGATAAAGGTTTAGTTAAGCTCAAGTTAGTTAGTTGAGTCAAGATTTCTGAAGTGAATAATATACTAACAGCATTAAACTCATTCAACAATAAGTTAAAATTCACAGTCGAAGTAGAAAAACGTGGTGAGCTCCTGTAACCAATATTTTTATTGATTCCCGCACAAGCAATAAAATTTAAGTTTAATAGCCGGCTCGGCACTTACCGAAAACAAAACAAACACAGAATAAAATACTTGAAAAAGTAATCTGTCAAATTTCAGGGGGGAAACATAAATAATAAAGAGAAAAGGAAGAAAGTAATAGATTTCTTATGATCTGGTTTTGGGATATGTTCGAACTGTCGCTGTACGAAGTGTTGCAGAAAATCTCTCGTAGCGTAAACTTCGTGTTGACCTATCTCTGTGGAAGTATTTTCTTATCTACCTATCCATAGTCTTTCTTTCTCTTTTGCTCTTTCAACAGAGCTTTATCCCATTTTTGTATATATATCTTTTCTTTTCTAACGTGTGTTAATTTTTTCGCGCGTAGTTAATATTTTTGAGGTTAAGATGGCCCCGGGGCCAACTAAGCCCGGGAATAGGTTTGACATCCTTGCGGAGTCTCTGGATTTCGAACCTAGATCAAAAAAGAATAAAAGGTCTAACGTAGAATTCCCAAGCCTACCCCATATTTCAAACATTAAAAATCCTAAATTTATAATTATAAAACCTGCTGATCAAGATAAAAAATTGTCTTCGGTAAGCATTTTTGTTCTTAGAAAAGCGATAGATTCTATAAGTACGGAATATGAAAATATTTCGCAACTAAGAGATGGAAATATTCTTATCTTAACAAAATCCCAACAAATTGCAGACAAATTCTTGTGCGTAACCTTGCAAATCAATGCCCAGTGAAAATTGAATTACATTCCATCAATAACTCTAAAGGCGTAGTTTATGCTCCCTGTTTATGCAATATCGACGAAGAGGAAATAGTCCGTGAACTTAAACCGCAAGGTGTAATTGGAGTATATAAATTTGTAAAACCAGGAGAAAAAACACCAGTTCCAACTGGTTTGATGCTCTTCACATTCGATAGGTATCAACCACCATCTACAGTAGACATTGCTTGGTATAAAACCAAAGTGCAGGAATACATACCTAATCCTATGAGATGCAGAAATTGCCAACTCCTAGGCCATACAACTAAAAGGTGTATTAAACCACAAATTTGTGAAACCTGCAGCCTTCCACCACACGAAAAATCAGAATGCACTCGAATTATGTGCGCTAACTGTTCTGATAACCATCCATCTTCAGCTAAAAAATGTACCAAATATTTACAAAATAAAGAAATAATAACCATAAAAACGCGCAATAAGTGCAGCATGGCAGAAGCCAAACGAACTTACAATCTTATGCACCCAACTCAAACAATTTCAAACACATACTCAGAAAAAATTAAACAAATTCCACAAACAACAAACGAAAAGAATAATTCCTTAAATAACAATAACCCTGTCTTTAAAAATTCCGCATATAACCTTGCAATAGCTCCTGTAAACACCACAACCATTAGTAAATCACAAGAAAATACTCCATCAACATCAAAAATCGCAACTTCTTCATCTAGTTCACTTATCTCCACCTAAAATTCCAACTAAACAAACAACTATAAACAAAAATTTAGCTATCAATCGCCCACTTCCTTCTCCACCAACCCTCCCCACCGCAGGGAAAATAAACACAAACACACTACTAAACTCTCCTATTTCTTCAATAACCAATAATTTAATAAATATCCAAACATATTATATGAATACTTCCGATACGGATGACAATGTATAAAACTAATAAAATTGCTCCCAACACAATGTCGCAGGTATTGCTGGCGGGAGTGGGAGTGGGGTCTAGCGACTCACACTCCAGTTCTGGCCAGAGATTTCTGCGACCAAAACCTAATCAACCAAATTTTTATGAAAAAAATATAATAACTATGCAATGGAATATAAAAGGATTTATAAACAACTATGAGGAACTTAATATCCTCATTAAACAATACAGTCCTGATATCATATCAATTCAAGAAACTCACTGTGCTTTCAATTTCACACCCTACATACCCAAAGCGTAGATATATAGGTTATTTCCACAATCATCAAGAAAATATGACAGCGAAGCAAGGTATCGGAATTCTTATTAAGAAAAACATCCCACATTTAATAACTACTATAACTTCTAATATATTAGTATTAGCTGTTGAAGTCCAACTCTCTTATAAATTTACTTTGGTCTCAATTTATATACATCCTAACCAAAAATTCACGAGAGATGACCTTATTAATATTTTCATTCAAATTAAAACACCCATTCTCCTGATGGGCGATATTAACTCGTGGAGTATTCTTTGGGGATCCCCAATTACCAACCATAGAGGTGCAATTTTTGAAAATTTTGTGTCTTACTCCAATCTTGTAATTTTGAATGACGGTTCTCCTACCCACCTTTCCACACACAACCCCCTAACACACGTCGACATAACTTGCTGCTCTCCGGAACTATTAAATAAAACCTCCTGGCAAATTTTGGATGATCTCCACAATAGCGATCATTTTCCTATAATTTGCAAACTGGCCCTTGGATCAATTTTTGCTAAATCTGTAGTTAACCATAAGTTTAAAACTGATCTTGCTGACTGCGATTGCTTTCACAATCACATATCAGAATACTTATCAGTTCATAGCCCTTCAGCCAACATCAATAAAGAGGCTGCTCTTATCCATAAAGCTATTCGTACAGCAGCAAACATATCCATCCCCCAAAGCAGGAGCAAAATATCCAAAAGAACTGTAGCATGGTGGAACCCAGAACTTAATGCTTTACGAAATGAAAAAGTAAAAGCATGGAGGCTTTTCAAAAAATATCCCAATCAGGTAAATTTAATTTTCTTTAAAAAATCTAATGCTAAATTTCGCAGAGAACTTAAATCTGCAAAAGCAAAAAGCTTGATTAACTTCACCTCGTCTATAAATCCAAATTCATTTCCTACTAAAATCTGGCATAACATACGTTGTTTGACTGGTGAGTACACTCTACAAAATATAAAAGTCATTGAAACCTCCACAGGTCCAATCTCCAACCCCATCGAAATCAGTAACCACTTTGCACTTACTTGGTCAAATTATTCTAAAAATGAAAATTTTCATCCCGATTACATCTCAAAAAAAGAACTTTGTTTTCTTTCTTCTATAAATAATAACTCTATTTCACCATCCGCAAGATTAATAGAAGATTTCGCTTCTTGAACTAGAAAGCTGTTTACATAAACTGAAAGGCAAAACACCCAGCAGAGACAGGATATCATATTCTATGTTAAAAAACCTTCCATCCTCTGCAACATCTAGGCTTATACAACTGTATAACAATGTGCTGGATACCGGTGTTATTCCACAAAATTGGAAACAAGCGACATTATTTCCCCTGCCCAAACCAAAAAAGAACATAAACAATGTAAACGGTTTCAGACCAATTTCCCTCATATCTTGCGTCGCCAAAGTTCTTGAAAAAATTGTAGCCAAACGTTTGCTTTGGTTTATTAATTCAAAAAATCTAATAAAACCAAATCAAGTAGCCTTCCAACCAAACAAAGGTTGCGCAGATGCACTACTTCACTTAGACTTTTACATATCTAATGCCCTATCTGCACGCAACCACGTAACCGTTCTCTCATTAGATTTTGAAAAAACCTTTGACAGGATAGGTATCCACCTTATACTAGAAAAACTCAAAAATTGGGGCATCGGTCCGAAAATTTTTAACTTTATTAAATCCTTTCTTACCAACAGAAAAATTTGCGTTAGGACACAAAATTGCTATTCACCGTTTTACCATTTGTCAAATGGAATTCCTCAAGGATCTCCATTGTCTGTGGTGTTGTTTATTATAGCATTTGACGACTTAAGTGCTATCATTGCAAATCACAAACAACTAGAACACGCCGCTTATGCTGACGACTTCTATATTCTTTGTAAACATACTGACTCAACCACTGCAAACTTACTGCTTACAGATGTTTTAAATGATATTCTATCCTGGTCGTCCCGATCCGGAGCTAGACTATCATTAGACAAATGTAAAACTTTACATATTTGCCGTAAAACAACATGTAATAATATTCCTCTTTCTGTGAACAATATAAATATTAATAATGTCGATAATTTAAGTATCTTAGGTTTAACATTCAATAGTAGATATAATTGGAACACTCATTGTTTAAATTTAAAAAAAAACTTAAATAAAAGAACTAATATCATTAATTATTTAGCAAGCAAAAAATGTAATGTACATGTAAACACACTATGTAATATAACCAGATCTTTAGTTTTAAGTAAGATTGACTATGGCCTCATCATTTATGGAAACTCACCAAAAACAACAATTAACATCATTAAATCACCCTATCACCAATGTGTACGAAGGAGCTTAAATGCATTTCCAACAAGCACCGTAAAAAACATGCTCGTTGAAGCTAGTCTCCCCAGTTTAGACGAAAGAATAACATCTACAAAAGCAAAACTCTCCATCAAACTCGCTTTCCCAAATGGCTCAATTATTGACAAGGACGTACTCTCTGCAATAAAACTTAAACCTCCAAAACGAATACCATCAGCAATATCCATCTCAATAAAATCAGCTATAGACCTTGGGATTCCTATCAAACAAAATGCTAAATATATGCCACGTTTCCCCCCATGGAATATACAAACTAAATCCTTCATCATGGATTTGTCAAATTTCAACAAAAACAACACAACTAAAGAAGTTTTTTCCCAAATCTTTTTGAGTGTTTCATCAGATTTAAAAAAAGATGGATGGAACTTCGTTTTCTCAGATGGTTCAAAAACTGCAACAAGTACATCCTTTGCATCTGTTAACGAAAATGGCTCTTTGATATGTGTAGGCCTAATTAATAAAGCAGCCTCTATCTTTACTGCAGAAGCTTTTGCCATTCTCAAAACCATAACAACATACGCTTCATATAGCAAAAAACTTATTATATCTTCAGACAGCCTATCAGTTATAAATGCAATCAAAAATCCTGACCATAATATAATAGAAAATAAGTCATAATTAACAAGATCCGGGACTATCTCATCAGCAAACCTAACAAATTAAAACTAATGTGGGTACCCAGCCATATGGGGATAAAAGGAAATGATATTGCAGATGAGTGCGCTTTACAAGCCCATCGTGCTCCAGTGTACTACTTTGAACCTACCACCAAACTCGATCTACTGCGTTACATTAATAAAAAACTTTCATTAAAACTACTCTTCGATTGGAAAAATTATAACCATCATTATTCAGCAGTTAACATGGAGAGAATTAAACCTATCTTCCCCATCACCACCTCAAAGACAATGAATACAACCATTATAAGATTGCGCCTTGGTCACACAATCATTACGCACCAACACCTCCTTCGTAAGGAAGATCCACCTACCTGTCCTCGTTGCAACTCTCGCATCGACATTAAACATCTTTTAAACAGCTGTGCAACTACATCTAATCAAAATTTAACATCAAATCTTTCCATCTTCATGTATCACATATTTCGTTTTTTTTAAATTCGTGATTAAGAGAGAACATCTGTGAAGAGATCTCGTCACGTCGACGTCTCGTTGTCTCGTCGCATTGTAAATCAGACATCGTCGTAACAAAACAACAGCTTTTAATCTAAAACATCTATTCAATAAAAAAGAACTAATTTATTTATTTTCATTTATTTCCGTGTTAAGCAATCTGCAACAATTTCATCGGGTTGAAAGTTTTCAAAAATGATCCGTTGAGACCAAAAACTTGTTTGAACTTTTATTTTTGAGTCAATATGAGTCAATATCTTGTGTAGAATCGTCATCTTCATATCATAAGAAATGATTTTGAATAGCAGAATATTCACTGTTGTTATTGTTATTAGTATGTGAAAACCCAAAGCAAACTTTCGAGCATAAAATTAGAATGTGCAAGTAAAAATTGGTCTAATAATTAGTAGATATTCACAATTCTAAGACCTAAAGCAACAAGTGTTCTCCACTTTAAAAAGGTGCGCGGCGGACATGTACATTGAAAAACAAAATGATTAAAATTCTGGCTCAACTTCTTGCAAATGGCTTCATATTCCAATTTAAAGGGAACTTTTTTTCCCCGGAAAAACAAAAAATATCGGGGAAAGATGTTTCCCATCGCGAATCTTCCACAAAATAATTTTTCCCCAAAAACTTACTTGGGGAAATGTTTGCATTGATAAAAGGAAAAAGTTTCCTGGAAAAATTATTCACGATAGCTATTTCGCTGAAAGGAATATTTTCAATTTTGAAGATGATTCCTGATACCAAATTTCCCATAATGGGAAAAAACTCCGGAGAATTTTCTTTCGCGATAGGGCTGATTATGTAAATACAAAACTTCTGTACAATTTTAGATTTTAAAATAAATTTTAATACGACGTTTTACATTGGATAACACATTATTTTTTAATCTGTTGAATTTGTATAACTTTGGTAGTAGTTAATTTGGCACAAATGTTATGAATTTTATGTATTTACAAGCAGTTATTTTCCTCTCTCATCAGAGAATAAATAATTTAAGAAAAATAAAAAAAAAACATCTTAAGCAAAACTAAATAAAAACAAATTCAAATACGTAAAATTTATTTAATGAAAAAAAGTGAAGTAAATCACAAATTTCATACGATGCTAAATAGATATACATATTAGGTATTTATTGTCTGTACTTTACTCATATTATTATGAAATTATCGATAATGAATTTTTGGTGAAAAATTTCTCTTTTTTGTAGATATATTTGAGTATTAAAGAATTTCCAGATAATTTTTGGAGGATAATCTTTATATATGATAGAAATTATCAATTTGATTAAATTTTTTAGGTTGTCAGGCTGCATTAGTAGGTATATATGTAGAAATTATCAAGCAACTCGGTTTACGCTTTTCGAATTACAAAAGCCGATGAAAAACCTCAGAATTAAAAAAAAAATATATTTTATAAAATTACTGCTCTAACCCCTCTCTAAAAAATGATTGGAGGTTTTCTAGGGTTTAAGCAACAGATTGGGCAATATATTTGATCTGTATTAAGTTTCACAAAATTTATATTTTGGATGCAAAAAATAAAGCGGTTTATAACTTAAGGCTATATTTAAGTAGATAAGTATTAAGAAATAAAAAAAAAAAATCCATTCTTAATCCAAAAGTTGATGAGAAATTACATACAATTACAATCCGTAAGCCTTTTATTTTTATGCTGGGTACTATAAAAAAGATATGTTAAATAATTTGAACTAAGAATGGACAAATGAAATTTTTTGGTGGATAATTATGAGCATACGGTGGACAAACGAATCCACTTACACTCATCCTCCTAAGTTATGGATTGTGGGCAGTATACGACTTTTTAGTTCGTGGGGATGTTGCTATAAAAAACAAATGTTGAAGAACTTTTGACCTAAGGGTGTACATACAAAAATTTTTGGTCGAAAGTCGCCATCGGCGAGTGGACAAACGAATACAATTGGACCCACCCCTCTAAGTTAAAAATTGTGGGTGGTAGGGAACTTTTTAGTTTTTGGGAGTGTTGCTATAAAAAAGAAATGTTCATCCAGGTTCTACATTTCACTTTCACTCGAAATGAAATTGAAGTCAATCTAATTTCAATTGATTTCAATTCTATTTCGAGTGAAAGTGAAATGTAGAACCCGGCTGGTTGAATAACTTTTGAAATAAGGGTCAAAAAACGAAAAAACGACAATCATAAATGGCCGGTGGACAAACCAATGCACTTGGTCCCAACCTCCTAAGTTATCAATTGCGGACGGTAGACGACTTTTTTGTTTTTGGGGGTGTTGCTATAAAAAAGAAAAGCTTAATAACTTTTTTCCTGGGGGTAGACAAACGAAAATTTTGGCTGGACAAACGTGGACAAACGAATCTGATATATTTGGATCAAAAATTTTGAGGTCGGAGTTCTGGCTTCACACAGCTAAGATATAAGAACATAAAAATAAAAACAGAGCTAATCACTTGACCTACCTCTTGTTACAAATTTCGCAAAAAAATTTGTTTTTATCGCATGAGTCAGTCCCAACGGGCATAGCATCCTCAATAGTTTTGGTTTGTATTTTTATGTGCATTTTTGAATGTAATCTATTACAAAAAAATATATGGGCAAAATAGAGATAGCACGTTTTAAAATTGCGATACTCACTTAAGATTTTTTTGTGATGAAAAAGTCGTATTGCAAATAGAACAGTGACTAAGGTCACCATCAGAAATTCCATTTTTTTTTTCCTTGGCTACTTTCTGAGTAGGTGTCTTTTTTGGTTTTGGTTTATGTGAGTTTTGGTGCTTCTGAAGCATAGTTATTAATGAAAAGGATTTAGGACAATCAGGACAAGAAAACAAGGATGTGACTTCCTGTTCTTGGATATTGTGACATTGGTGTTCTTCCATATCTTCTTCACTTTCCAAAACAGCTTGACAGCTTTCGCAAACAATGTTATTAAAAGAGTTAATACTTTTACATTGATGAGATTCTGCTTCAAACATTGTCTGGAAGGTGCATTCACAGGACTGGCAAACGATATCCGTTGTTTCCTACAGAATATATAAATTAATTAAAAACTTCCATAGAATATTTATTTTAATATAAGTTTTTACCAATTTAACAGGGCTGGATTGCATTGATGTATTATCGTTTTGTGAAATAACTTCATTACATTGCCCAAACTTCTCCAAACAATCAGCGTTCGAGTCTCTATCATTTTCATTTTCAACAGGAATTTTGTAAGCGTATTGCTCGCATTCTTCAAAAATTAATATTTCTTCCGACTGAAAATCGTTTTCTTGTTTGATGTCAACAGTATATATAGGTTCTGAAGTTTCCTCTACAATGAAATCTTCTTCAATGATTTCCATGTTATCGTCAAAAGCAGTTTCTTCTTCTAGAATCAATATTTTCATATACTTTTTAAGTTACTTGCAACTTGAAATGTCAGCAGAAAATTACCTGACATTGTTTTTAAACAAATTATTGAAAATTAACAGTATAATATTTGTTTGAATTCCTTATAACTTCACTTTGGTTGAGCTTTAAAAAATAGCTCTCATGTTTTCGACAGAGATATTTAATATTAAAAGATGAGAAACTTGTACTTGTAATTGGGCTTTTCCAAAAACTTATATCTATATCTATATTATATTTGGCGGTTCTAGATGGGGAGAAAACAATGCAATACAAACAAATATACTTACCCACAAACACTTTTCCAAAGGCGCGACTAGTGTGCACTTTGCGATTTATCATTGGGCGTTTTTCTTTTTTAGTTCAGAGTAGAGCTCTGAACAGAGCCTGAACACTCCGAACATACTCTGAGCGATCTCTGAACTGAGCTTGCTCTGCTAAGTGTTCAGAATTATTTAAGAAACACGTCTCACCAGCTGTCACTTTTTAATTTTTTATTTTCTTTACCACAAACAAAAGCAGGCAACAATTTTCTTTTATCAAATTTATCAGTATTTTCGTCATTGCAGAGGTCCATTTCAAGCCTGTAATAAATGTAAACGATTGAAAACGATAATTTTATTATTATTCTTTTGCAGGTCGACTATTCTCGTCCGCCATTTTTACTGTTTTGATGTTTTTTTTTCCACTTGTCAAATTTGTGTTCAGCTATTGAACTCCGTCTGCTCTATCAATTTATTCTGAGCTCATAGAGTGCGCTCTGAACATGCTCAAAGCGAAAAAAGAAACACAAAATTGGAGCTCTGAATGCTCAGAGCAAAAAAAGAAACACGATTTTTTTTTGACAATTCAGGCTCTGCTCTGAACTAAAAAAGAAAAACGCCCATTGTATATTTGTTTGTATTGCATTGCTTTCTCCCCAACTAGGTCTAATTTTTTTGTTGATTGTTTCGCATTGTCACATTGACGTATGTGGGAACTTCCCAATTCGGTAAGACTGCTTTTTGACGACAGCAATTTTTAATGAAAGAAGCTGATTACACGAGTCTATTTTTCGTTCGTTTCGTCTTTTGTGCTTTTGACAGCTTTGGTGAGGGGTGTAGAAATGTAGGGGGAATGAAGTAACGAAAGTAGGAATGAAAATTTGAAGATTTTGACGCTGATTACACGAGTCTTTTTTTCGTTCGTTTCGTCCTTCGTGCTTTTGACAGTATTGGTGAGGGGTATAGAAATGTAGGGGGAATGAAGTAACGAAAGCAGGAATGAAAATTTGAAGATTTTTTCTGGTTGAACATTGACGAATCGATTATTTCATGGGAAAGGAACATGAATACTTTTCATACTACAAGGGGTTTTGTTGGGTCTCAGCAAAAGGAGTGGGTAATAACTAGTTACAAATAAGGTATTCCAAATCATGTTAATATCTACTTTCCTTTCTCATTTCTGCTGTACGCATTTTATAAAAAGTAGTTCTATTTGTGTACAATTTTCATTTTTAAAATTAAGAATTTATGTGGTCATTTAAGATTTAATCCCGATAAAATGTTCACACCACGTAAATTTAAAAATGTACTTGATAAAACAATATGTAGGATGGAAATTTTTGTTTCTTTTTACATTTTATAGGGCAAGTATTGGTTTCGTGTAAACATGGAGAAGTCTAAAAAAGTAGTTTTACCATACCGTCCGTTGATTTCTACGCTCTTTGAACTATACAGGGTCCATTGAGATAGAGGTTAAACAGGTGGACCGATTAGCTCCAAATATCGTACAGTGCAAGTTTTGTTATTCCCACATCGATAACATTGGTCGAGAAACGTTGAAAAATAAATTAAAACTCATAATGTGTTTCAATTTTCATCATTTCGCGACAAATTTTATCGATGTGAGTTACAGAACGTAGGCACAGATCATTTTAATGGAATTTCTTAGAGGAGAAAATCGATTAAATGAATCCTTAATTTGAAATTTTAATCACCAGAACCAGAGTCGGAACCTTTATTACAGATTTAACCTACTACGAACAAATGGCCCTAAATCAAAAACATCGATGTTTCAGCCTCGATAATTTTTTTTTAAATCGAAAAATTTAATCGCTCATCCCTAAAATCAGAGCATTGTGTGAAGAACTTGTAATCTTTTAATTTCGAGCTGTAAAACAATTTTTCAGGACATTCAAAAGACTCCGCTTAAGGAGCTTGTCGATCTGTTGCAGCTAGCTTTCGCTGGCTGTCGACGAGATGTTCGTTGTGAACGGTGTCCTATTTATGGACGACGAAGACATCTCGCAGTTTCTTATCGACATCGGAGTACGACTGGCTATTGGCGTTTGGCTTTTGGCAATTGTTTCTTTCACTTCTTTGTGAAGAACATCGGCAGTCAATTGGTAACATTCTGTGTAACGACTGAACCTGTTTCTTGTCGCTGTGCTTGTGTCCAATCTGTCCCAGAGATAATTAAGTTTTCTTTTCATTCCCTCGATATCCTCCAGTTCTGGGCTGGTGGTTCAACATTCGATCATGGTTTTCAGAAAACCTCACCTAAAGGACCTGAAGGAAATTCTTTTAATCGATAAGAAAAAAATAATATTTAATTTAACAAAATAATTACCACGCACGACCAAATAGAAACTGGAAAAAATAGCACACAAATGACAAACGTCAAAATTTACATTAGGGTTTAAACAGATGGCTCTGTTTTTTATATGAAATAATTACAGATGTCAATAGTTTCTATGAATAAAGAAGCTTATCCGTACCATGTGGCAACAGATGGCATTGAAAATAATTATTTCTGTTTGCCGCTTTTCTACGCAAGGGCTAGTGTTGCTTAGAAGAGGTGGAACCACTTTTATTGGGGCTTTTGTATGGAAATGAGTCTCAACTAGCAGTCCATATATAATAGGTCATGCATGAGTCCCTTAGAAATTCTTTTATTGGGATGACTCCAAAAACGAGATGACGATTGAAAATGAAGAGAACTTGGAGACACTACGTGAAAGAATACACTAGCCAGACTTGCGGCTGAATTCGATAAAGAAATTCTGAAAAAAAAATGTCATTATTGTAAGAAAGTATGGTAAGTAGCTATAAAAAGTATTTATAAAACTTAGAACTTCCAGTAGAAAATATTGCTCTGGCAACACTCTAATCTTATTGACGTTTACTGTACGGTGTATGTTTGGACGGGCGCATTTAGTTAGTGGTACCTAAATAGATTATTGATTGAAAATAATTAAATAAGTAAAATAAAAATACGAGGTGAGTTAAATCACTGAGAAATAGCAGTAATGTGTTATATAGAATAATTTAATTGTATTGCTATATTGATTGCTTTTATATTTCGTAATTGCTAATTGTAAATTATAAACCTACATACATATGAGTAGAATAGATTTCATACGGTGGTTGATCTGTGGCAAAATCCTGTAAAATCTATTCCCGCAGTGTGAGTGAGACAGTGGTATACCAGTTCCTCTGAAGACAGAGGATGTCTGACGATGTGTGAGGTAACCGCCGCCGCCGCTCGCACATGATACATGTGAGTGTGTTGGTAAAAAGAGCCAGTTCCCCTGAAGATAACTAAGATCTGACGGTGCGTGAGGCAAAAGTCACTCGCGCATGAGTTTGCGCATGTGTGGGTTAAGTAGAAAGAGAAAAATGCTCTACTCGAATAATTGGACTCATGGTACGTGGCTATGTGTGCGAAAGCCATCACCGGTTCCCTTTCGCAAATGTATGCGAAGGAGTGTGTGGTGATGGTGAACTTTCATTCTTGCGCTAACGTCTCTTAGTTAATGGAGTATTTGCCATTGTACATCGCCTGGCTGTGTGTTCGAGGTATTTGCCGGTTCCCCTTTGCAAAGAGTGTGAAGGTGCGTGTGGTGAACTTCGTGGTTCCGCCATGGTGTCGGCTAACTGCTCTTAGTTTCTCTTAGTAGATTTTGTTTGCACTCACCAACTTCGTTTTGTTCACTCCTGTGTTTTTTTTTTAAATATACTTTTGATTTATATACTATCTCGTAGTATTTCACACGCATACCTATGTCTCTTTCTCATGAAGTATTTCTTTTCTTTAATTACAGAAACGGAGTTGCCAGTGGATGATGATAAATGAAAAATATTATAATACACAAATCAGAAATAAATTTATTTCTTACAATAATTTTCTGTTTTTATTTACTTTCTTTGAATACATATTATAATTCAGAAGTGGGATAAAGGATCCGTTTTCAATTACTCGTCCACTGGCAATAAAACTTACTTCGTTTTTGTGCTTTAATTTCGTATTAACAAAATACAGATCTTAACATTCTTGTTTTCTTTTGGTTTTTGTTGATTAAATAATTATTATTATTATTTTTTTTTTTTTTAAAAGAAGTCGAAATGGGTAGACACAAACGAAAAAGGCATTGTAGGGAGCTCGATAATAGCGGTAGTGAGAGCGATAGTGAGCCAAGCTATCGAAAAAGATCAAAAAGCAACCAAAAACGAAAAGAAAAACACCGATTTAACTCGAGGCAAAAATCACTATCAATTGATAAGTTCACAGATGCCATAACTGCATTAGTAGAGAAAACTGGTAAAATTAATCAGGGGCCTAGTTTTAAGGGTGAGACTGTACCTGAATTTAATCCTGAGGATAAAAATCAATCAGCTCTTAAATGGATCCATAAAGTTGATGAACTAAGAGAAATTTTTAAGTGGTCTGAAGAAGCGACCATATATTTCGCACTAGCTAAACTAAAGGGACTTGCCCAAATTTGGTATAAGGGGCTTCCTAGCATAGGATTTTCATGGGAAGAATGGAAAACAAAAATTCAGGAAGCTTTCCCGTCAAGCAGAGATTTTTATGAACAATTGGTAGAAATGATTGCACGAAAGAAACGATCGGATGAATCATACTGTAAATATTTTCATGAAAAGTTAGCAATGATTCATGCATGTGGTTTTAAAGGTGATCAGGCTGTGTCGTGCATTATAGGGGGAATAGATGACCGTGTAGTCAAGACTAGTGCACAAGCAGCAGGGCATTAAACACCAGAACTTTTATACATTTATTTGAGTCAACTTAATAATGGTGATACAACTTATCAAAAACAAACAACAAACACTAACAAAAATCCATTCAAAAAAACTAGTTCCACTAATTTAACTGAACACGGTAAAGATAAGATAAGGTCAGACGAAAGAAAAACCCTTTGTTTTAAATGTGGAAAGCAAGGGCATTATGCAAATTCTTGTGTTGCAAGAGAACTACCGTCGGAAAAGCGTTGTAGCATCTGTAGAAGTAGACATCATGAAGAAGAAATATGTCCACGACAAACAATCATGAAACCACGTACCGTTGCGGTATTACAAACCAGATTATCCGATTCAGGCAATAAAAAGTTTTTTAAGAAAATTAGAGTAAATGGTGCTGATATGATGGGGTACGTTGATTTTGGTAGCTCATGCACCCTTTTGACTGCAGAAAAGGCAAAAGAAATAGGATTAGTTGTCAATACAAGAGACTGTATTCCATTGCAAGGTTATGGTAATGGTATAGTGCTAAGCATCGGATCAGCTTCAGCGAAAATTGAAATTGACGGAGTAGAAGCGGAAATAAAATTAGTTATTGTTAACAACGATAACCAAGACGTTTCAATATTAGTTGGCCGAACTTATACTGAATTGCCCCATGTGTGTGCAATAAAAACTCAAAGCACCCTTAGATTTTTTGTAGAAGAGGACCCAACTGATCATCTCCGAATAGACGACATCACTTGCGCGAACAAAGTCAATCTCATCACTCGGGAAATGACTATTATACCACCACGTCATTTTAAAATGGTAGAAGCTCAGTCAGAACAAATAGGTAAGGATATATATTTAGAATCATCCTTAAGAACAAAGGAGGGTGAAGAAACTTGTATCCCAAGAACAATTTTACGAATCAATGAAGTCGGTATTTCCTTTGTACCCTTAATGAACCTCTCAGAACAAGACGTGATAATTAAGGAGAATAAAATAATCGCCCGAGCACGAATTTGCGCAAAACAAGACTTACCAAAGCAGGTTCTTAGTATTCAAGCTGGAGCATTTGACCCTATAAAAACAGAAGATGTAATAGTAGGTCCAATAACAGAAGAGAAAAAAAAAGAAATTTTGGATTTATTGAACGAATATCGAGAATGTATTGCCGTAAACTTACAAGAATTAGGTTGCGTAAAAAATAGTGAAATGAAGATTCGATTAGACGATGATCAGCCCTTCACTTTTCGTCCGTACCGCATGGCTCCAAAAGAGCAAACAGTTGTGAGTGAAATGGTTAAGGAACTAGTAGAATGCGGAATAGTTCGTGAATCAGAGTCGGAGTACGCATCCCCAATTTTGCTGGTGACAAAGAAAAATGGAGAACAACGCCTTTGTATCGATTTTCGGAAACTTAATTCCAAGACTATCAAAGACAGTCACCCTCTTCCAAGGATAGACGATCAGATAGATAAACTAAAGGGCAGCGTCTGGTTTGTTAGTTTGGATTTGCGAACTGGATACTAACAAATACCGTTAGAAGAAAGTTCCAAACGGTTAACGGCTTTTGTTACTGCTAATGGGCAGTATGAATTTCAACGGATGCCATTCGGGCTTTGCAATGCTCCTAGAGTATTTCAACGGCTGATGAACCGAATACTCGCAACTCAATTAGATACAGCCGCCATATATTTAGATGACATTCTATTACACGCCCGAACGCAGGAGGAAGTTATAGCGTCTTTACGTAAGACGCTGGATATATTCAAACAGAATGGGTTGACGTTGAATTTAAAGAAATGTTCTTTCCTTATGAAAAAAGTGGCATTTTTGGGCTATGAAATAGAAAATGGCACAGTAAGACCAGGATCAGAAAAGACCAAAGCCATCGAAGAATTTTCTACCCCTAAGACAGTGCACCAAATACGACAATTTTTAGGGCTAACCGGATATTTTCGGCACTTTGTACAAAATTATGCCGGAATAGTTAAACCATTGACGAACTTGTTACGAAAAACGGTAGTATGGGTGTGGACGCCAAAAGAGGAAACTGCTTTTAGTAAGTTGAAAGAAGCGCTTTGCAAGGGACCAATACTAGCAATCTACAGAAGTGAGGCCGTCACAGAAGTGCATACCGATGCAAGTGCGTTGGGATTGGCTGGAATTTTATTGCAACAACAAGACGATGGACGATTACATCCGGTTATGTACTTTAGCAGACAGACAAGGCCTGCAGAAGAAAAGTATCATTCATTCGAATTAGAAACTATGGCCGTAGTTGAAACACTAAAAAAATTTCGTTCCTATCTGTTTGGCTCCAGATTCACAGTCGTTACTGATTGCAATGCTCTGAAAACTTCAAATGAAAAGAAACATCTAATTCCACGGATTGCAAGATGGTGGCTACAATTGACCGAATTTACATTTGACATAAAATATCGTCCCGAAGAACGAATGCGTCATGTCGATGCCTTGAGTCGAAACCCCTGTGCAGAAGTAATTATGGAGATTCATCAAGCTGATTGGGTCTTATCAGGACAATTGACTGATCATAAAATTAAAGAAATTCACGACATTTTACTCAGAAAACCTAAAAATGAAGAGGAAAAAAACTTGTGCAAAGATTACATTTTACGAGAAGGACGAATATACCGGACAACTTCCACCGGTACACAGTGGGTGGTACCTAAAGGAATGCGACAACAAGTGGTTCATGCTGCGCACGACGAGTTGGGTCACTTTGGTTTAGAGAAAACTTTGAAAAGACTGTGCCAACACTATTGGTTTCCTAAAATGAACAAGTATGTGGAGAAGTATCTGGCTTGTTGCATTCGCTGTTTGTATAATAAACGAAACACAGGCAAAACGGAAGGTTTTCTACACCCTATCCATAAACCTAATATACCGATGAGTATGCTACATATTGATCACCTTGGGCCGTTTCCCAAATCTAAACAAGGTAATCTTTATATAATTGCATTGATTGATGCCTTTACAAAATTCGCATTTATCAAAGCCGTTAAGTCTACTAAAACCAAACTAGCCATAGAATTTTTGAGAGACATTTTTTCGGTATATGGAACACCAAACACTCTTATCTCTGATCGAGGAAGCTCATTTACATCAAAGGATTTTAAAAACTTTTGCAGACAGAATGCCATTAACCATATATTGAATGCAGTCGCCACCCCACGTGCTAACGGGCAAGTGGAGCGACTTAACAGATCAATTCTAAGTGCCTTAATGACTAGTACAATTGACGAGAATAGATGGGATGAAAACGTCCGCCAAGTACAATTCGCCCTAAACAATATAGAAAGCAAAAGCACCGGAAAATCGTCCAGTCAGTTAATGTTTGGTATGAACCCAAGACATGGGTCGGATTCAATTTTAAAAGATGAAATCAAATCTACTGCTGAATTGATTGAAGACCTCTACGATATCCGTCTAAAGGCTATCCAGAATATTGAAGTAGCTCAGGCCCAACAGAAAACCCAATTCGACAAGAGAAGGAAGAGTCCACGACAGTATAAAGAAGGTGATTTAATACTTATCAAAAAGCAAGACATGGCCACTGGCTCTAGCAGAAAGCTCCTACCCCCTTTTAAAGGACCATTTACTGTCAAACAAGTCTACCCAAATGATCGATATCTAGTAAGCTGTTTGAAGCGAACTCATCGTAATAGCAAACATAATTACGAAGCAGTTTTGCCCGCTGATAGTATCAGACCTTGGGTGCCTCCAAACGGTTTGTCAGGAAGTGACAGTGCTGAAGAAGACACAGATGTGGCTACACAAACTCATCAACTTGATCAACTCGAGACGAGTTTTGGTCAGGAAAGCCGAATGTAAGAAAGTATGGTAAGTAGCTATAAAAAGTATTTATAAAACTTAGAACTTCCAGTAGAAAATATTGCTCTGGCAACACTCTAATCTTATTGACGTTTACTGTACGGTGTATGTTTGGACGGGCGCATTTAGTTAGTGGTACCTAAATAGATTATTGATTGAAAATAATTAAATAAGTAAAATAAAAATACGAGGTGAGTTAAATCACTGAGAAATAGCAGTAATGTGTTATATAGAATAATTTAATTGTATTGCTATATTGATTGCTTTTATATTTCGTAATTGCTAATTGTAAATTATAAACCTACATACATATGAGTAGAATAGATTTCATACGGTGGTTGATCTGTGGCAAAATCCTGTAAAATCTATTCCCGCAGTGTGAGTGAGACAGTGGTATACCAGTTCCTCTGAAGACAGAGGATGTCTGACGATGTGTGAGGTAACCGCCGCCGCCGCTCGCACATGATACATGTGAGTGTGTTGGTAAAAAGAGCCAGTTCCCCTGAAGATAACTAAGATCTGACGGTGCGTGAGGCAAAAGTCACTCGCGCATGAGTTTGCGCATGTGTGGGTTAAGTAGAAAGAGAAAAATGCTCTACTCGAATAATTGGACTCATGGTACGTGGCTATGTGTGCGAAAGCCATCACCGGTTCCCTTTCGCAAATGTATGCGAAGGAGTGTGTGGTGATGGTGAACTTTCATTCTTGCGCTAACGTCTCTTAGTTAATGGAGTATTTGCCATTGTACATCGCCTGGCTGTGTGTTCGAGGTATTTGCCGGTTCCCCTTTGCAAAGAGTGTGAAGGTGCGTGTGGTGAACTTCGTGGTTCCGCCATGGTGTCGGCTAACTGCTCTTAGTTTCTCTTAGTAGATTTTGTTTGCACTCACCAACTTCGTTTTGTTCACTCCTGTGTTTTTTTTTTAAATATACTTTTGATTTATATACTATCTCGTAGTATTTCACACGCATACCTATGTCTCTTTCTCATGAAGTATTTCTTTTCTTTAATTACAGAAACGGAGTTGCCAGTGGATGATGATAAATGAAAAATATTATAATACACAAATCAGAAATAAATTTATTTCTTACAATAATTTTCTGTTTTTATTTACTTTCTTTGAATACATATTATATTATTATTACAGGCTTCTAATTAAACTAACGAACTTCGGCATTATCTTGTAACAAAAAAAAAAAAAATCTTAAACTTACCAAGGCCGAATAGTAATCCCTCTGTCTAATAATTTTGCACGCAAATTTCAATCTTTGCACTAATTCTTCCAGAAATTGGAGACTCGATGTACGATCACGGCTTTTTTGCACTGCGTGGAAATGTTGGCGTTTGATTGCGAACGTGCACTCGTGGAGAGAAACCCATTGGATTGGGGGCTTCAGCTATAAAAATGTTATTATTTTTTGGTTTGTAATTTTTGTTGAGTCTAACTTACAGTCCTGCTCTGGTTGAGTTCCCTTCTCCACTGCCTTCATTTCCACTGCTTGTTATGATGATTTTCTTAACAATTGCAATCAAATTATGAATGGCATAGCAAAATGCCCTCAAAGATTTGTTTTTTATGCTATGTGGCGAATGCAGATACAAACAGGTAAAAAGCACTTGATCCATTGAATTGCCTTCGAGCCAAGAGACAATGCAAGAGAAGAGTGGATCCATCATTTCGATTGCGGACATAGCTTCGAATAGACCGAAGACATCATCTTGAGCGAGCTCACCTAATCCCAGTTCTGCAAACAAATTTATGTCTGTAATTTACATAATATATAAGTTTAGGACAACTGTTCGGGTTAGTTGTCCTAAACTTATATAGCTTCGAAAAAGTCCTTTGTAATGTCAGTCCATTCGTATTGTGGGTAAATGGAATCACTTTCCATAGCCATGTTGGACATCTGCAGGTCGTCGTTGAGCAGCTCCTGCTTGTATCGGTAGTCTTCTGATGCTGACCATTGCGTTAGATTTTCTTTAATTCCGCCGTGAAAATGTACATTCCATCGACCTTAAAAAGAAAACAAATCTTAGTCTAGAAAAACCCGAGTGATATAAAAAAAATATTTTACACACCATAAACTTTTTATTAGAATGAACTACATGACCACCATTATTCTTATCCATCATAAATATTCCTTTGTTAAAATCCTCTTCCCTCGAGGCAGATGTAGTAGCAACCAGTTAACAAACAATGCTCTTGATTTATCCACGGCGCTATGAATTTTGTGGTCGGCTAGCTGACATGAATTGGCAAAATATCTGAAATAAACAAAACACGAATGAAAAAAAAAATAACAAAACAGCACAAAACTGAAGTGTCAAAATTATTTACAATGTTTTCCGCTTTTTCTACGTGAGAGCTAGTGGCGTTTAGTTATAGGTGGAACCATCGTGAAGTTGGCTCCTGGCAGTCCATATCTAGTAGGTCAATGGGTCAATGCCTAGCTCTATTTGAAAAAGAACCGTAAATGCGTCCAGACACTCAAATTTTCATTTACTTCCCCTTATTTTGCTTTTTGCCACGACGATAAAAACATTTGACTCGGTAATCTCCCTTCGTCCCTTTATTGTTGTCAAAATAATATTAATATAATCCTCTCCTTCTTGCTACTTATCTTGATTCCTCCTCCTCCCGTTCCATTTAAGTCTCCAATGTCAGTTTGTGACGACTTGAGCGCCACGAGTAGAGCGCATGTAGAAGCTAAATTTTCTGTTCCATGAGAGTACTATAGGTTATATATACAATGGAAGTGGGAAGAGATGATTGGGAATGGAATACTGGTTATTAAATATCAAAAGGACCAGAGTGATTTGGTTAGCCCAATAGGGTAGTTGGTAGCTGGTAGCTGATTGATTCGGCGTATTAAAAAGTTCTAAAATTAAAACATAGAAAAAAAAGGAATAAAGGGTTTCCATTTTGTGTTAAAAATTATCCTCCCTTATTACTGTAAGAGCATCTTTTAAAAATAAGGATATATAAGAATTTAAGCAGAACGTTCAGGTATTTTGTATAAAAACTATACATTTTTGTCTGTGCTATTTTTAATAATTGGTTTTTTTAAAGATGGTCGAAAAAAAACGTGGTGTAGAACCTACGGCATGTGTCTACCCTACCCATATCACTTTTGAAGATAATTTTATAGATATATACCAATTTTACTTGAGGGTGAGTGAATTTTTTTTATAAAAGGTTTTAAGTGATTACAAATTTATTGGATATACCTACCGTGCAACATGCTAATTTTGTATGCACGTATATATATATATGTATATATATATATCTATATATGTATGCATATATGTATATATGGATATGTGTATATAGACATGTGCGAGTGTATCTAATCTTTTATAGAATCGTAATTCTTTTGTAAAAATTGTTCTCTTTTTTATTTAACTATCAGGTTAAAAAGAAGCTGGCGATCAACGACACTTTCGTTGAATGGTCGTGGTCGCCCATATCTCTATATTCAAGACCCGGAAAAATTAATACCAAACCATATTTTGTACGTCAAGAGTACCTACGTTTTTCAAGATTTTGTACATCAAGAGTACCTACGTTTTTCAAGATTTTGTACATCAAGAGTACCTACGTTTTTCAAGATTTTGTACATCAAGAGTACCTACGTTTTTCAAGATTTTGTACGTCAAGAGTACCTACGTCCCTCAAGATTTTGCATGAATATTGAACGTTATTCAAGATTTTGTACTAAAAGAGTACTAAGAGCTAGTACTGCAAAGAAAAAGGAGAATTTTGTTTGTAGAACAAAAACAAAAAAAAAAGCATTCATAATAAATAATTATTGTTATTTACATTGGCGTAATATAAATAGTTTTTGTTTACTGTAATATATTATCTGATACATTTTCATTGTTCTTTGTTTGGGGAAACTATCCCTTTTTGCAATTTTTGGTATAGGAATATTTCAATCACTTACTGGGTATAGGTCAGTTTCCGCTTTGCTTGATGTTCATTTTTCGAAGGGTTGTGATTTGAACCCCAAGATCATCAGCCCTATCATCGTACCCGATCGGAACGAAATTTTCTCCGATTTCTACGAAATGTACGAATTTTGTATCATTGTAGACGTTCCGATACGTCAATCGGACAGATCTACGATAACAAATTTGGTGTGCGTTAAAGATGTCAAATTCATGCGTTGCATGCCGATGAAATGTGAAAATGGCTGCAACGCATCACGAATTCATGCGACGTATGACGATTTTAGTTGTCCGATCTCCCCGATAGAAAATTAGAAGCGGAAAATTTCCCGAAATGCAAAAGGCTAAAATGGATACTCACGCTCAACAACAAAAAGATTCGTAAGTAAGCTTCTTTTTATTTGTTAATTTTCTTAAACATATTTGTATCTTTAAGAAAAAAGAAAACAAACCAAATTCAATACGACCGGCTGGTTGATTTTATAATAGGGCTGCATGGTTCTTTCACTATTGCTTATTTTGAAAATCTTATATTTTGACAAATGTATCCAAATGTCAAATACATGCGTCGATACACGTCTTTATTTTTTTTACGATTCGTATACCATGAAGAGAATAAATCGTCAGATCGGAAATTTTCTCCGATCGTAGATTTTTCCGAACGGATACGATGATAGGGCTGCATACTTCTAAATTGAGCTCAATATAGGTAGTTACGCGTTATAGTCTGGTATCAAAAAAGAATAATATACTTACAAGTTGAATTGTTTTAACCTAAAGTGGAATCTTTCTTGGCCAAAGTTGAAGTTTTTTTTATTGAAAATTCCTAATCAATAACATAATTTGATTTAATATTGTAATGGTAAAACATCCTAAAATAATTCATTTATTTGTAGATCAAAATAATTTTTTTATTATATATTTGAAAACGTAAATGTTGTTTTTTTTTATTTGTTTTTATGAGTTTAAATAAAGTTTCCTTGTAAATCGCGCCAATATGGTTGAATCAAGATCTTTTCTTCAAGCTTCTAGCTTGATGCTAGTTTAAGAGATTTTTTTTTCAGGGGATGCTGAAGATGATGGATTTCGGTGATTGAGAACTTAGCAGAGAAAAAAAGGTGAGTCACTTCAAAGGGGAAGTTAAAAAAATATTGGTTGCTAACTTTCAAGGTAGGGTGGGTAAACCTACGCTGAAAACACCACAGCGCCCTCTATTGGTAATGTCCGTCCGCGTTTTTCTTCCTTCTTCCGAATCAAAAAAAACAATTTGAAAGTTATAATTAATTTTTTGGCATGATAAATGTTTTCGTAATAAGTGAGATCGTGTTGGGTGGACAAGATCCCACGACTTCCGGCGAGTTAAAAGTCGAGCAACCGCCAGCATGCCAGCCCACTTTACACAACAAAACTAAACTCTACAAAAACTCAAGCTTATTACACTGTAAAACAATTTTTCACACTTAAATAAGCTGTAGATATGAATAAGAAGTGATTAAAAAACATTTTGAATTATTACTTCTGTTTATTTTCCAATAAATCCACCGCAAAGTTTCTGAACGTCAAAATAACGAAAGAGTCTTCACGAATGTAAAAAAGAAGCATGTAATCACGAGGATACGTGCCTGTCAAAAAGACGAAACGAACGAAAAAAAGACTCGTGTAATCAGCGTCAAAATGAACATCACTCCACACTCTTTACTCTGCAATTTTTCAACCGCAGCTAAGACTGCTTTTAAACGCTGCAATTACCCCTAGCAATTTTTAAGCATGTTGGCGGGGGACGTATGCGCTGTCCGGGGTAGACAAAGTTGCAGAGGTTGGAATAATTGCAGAGTTATCGTTCTTTCTTCTTTGTGCTTTTTCTTATTGTTTGAGACATAAGCGGAGTAAAGAGTGAGAAGATATATTTCCTTCTCATTTAACAAAAATTGCAGGTATTAAAATTTGCAGCGTTTAAATGGATGCTGCAATCGGAAAGAAACTCATTAAATTTTAAAAGGTTCATTGAAATGTCATCAGATGCAGATAACAACAACTGATCCACACCAGAGATTATGAATTATAAAGATTGGAAAGCTCGGCTGTCATTCTGGTTTGCCTACAAGTTGGCGGATGGTGGTGAATTCATATTTTTGCACTAGTGTCCATGTTTTAACGCACACTAGTGCAAAAATATGAACTCACCACTGCATAAATTGTTGTTGCAATTCACATCTATTCATCGACACGAGATGAAATTACAAAAACAACAATGTAAACAAATGGGTTTTGGAGGGTGAAACGTACGAAAGATTCCTATCTTTATAATTCATAATCTCTGATCCACACAAAGACGCTGATTACACGATTCGTTTTTTCGTTCGTTTCGTCTTTCGTCTTTTTGACAGGCACGTATCCTCGTGATTACATGCTTCTTTTTTACATTCGTGAAGACTCTTTCGTTATTTTGACGTTCAGAAACTTTGCGGTGGATTTATTGGAAAATATACAGAAGTAATAATTAAAAATGTTTTTTAATCACTTCTTATTCATATCTACAGCTTATTGAAGTGTGAAAAATTGTTTTACAGCTCGAAATTAAAAGTTTATAAGTTCTTCGCACAATGCTCTGATTTGAGGGATGGGCGATTAAATTTTTCGATTTTAAAATCGGTGGAAAAATTTATTGAACCTGAAACATCGATGTTTTTCAAAATCGATGTATTTCTTTTTTTTTCTATTTTGATAGCCAAATACGTTATAATATGTAAATTTACATCAAAACGTGTTTTTGATTTAGGGCCGTTTGTTCATAGTAGGTTAAATCTGTAATAAAGGTTCCGACTCTGGTTCTGATGATTAAAATTTCAGATTAAGGATTCATTTAATCGATTTTCTCCTCTAAGAAATTCCATTAAAATGATCTGTGGCTACGTTCTGTAACTCACATCGATAAAATTAGTCGAGAAATGATGGAAATTAAAACACATTATGAGTTTTAATTTATTTTTCAACGTTTCTCTGTACGATATTTGGAGCAAATCGGTCCACCTGTTTAACCTCTGTCTCAATGGACCTCGTATAGTGGAAAGAGCGTAGAAATCAACGGACGGTATGGTAAAACTACTTTTTTAGACTTCTCTATGTTTACACGAAACCAATACTTGCCCTATAGAAAATGTAAAAAGAAACAAAAATTTCCATCCTACATATTGTTTTATCAAGTACATTTTTAAATTTACGTGGTGTGAACATTTTATCGAGATTAAATCTTAAATAACCACATGAATTCTTAATTTTCATAAAATCAGTCGAGAAACTATGAAAATTGAAACAAATCGTATGAGTTTTGTTCCACTTTTCAACGTTTCTCGACCAATTTTATCAATGCGAGAGTTACAGAACGTAGGCAATGATTTGGAATACTTTATTTGTAATTAGTTATTACCCACTCCCTTCGCTGAGACCCCGCAAACCCCATGTAGTATGAAAAGTATTCATGTTTCTTTCCCATGAAATAATCGATTTCCAAAATTCTTCCAGCGAAAAAGCGCAAAAAAATGTACTTTCACATTTATTATTTATAAGAATAATATTTTTTTAGAAAGCACACATATTTGAAGTTGCTTTCTTTGCATTTTAGTTACATATACCATTTTATTTGCATTTTTGTAATTTTCTGTGGTCGATATATTTAATCTTAAAATCGATATCTGAAATCGATGATATTTCTCTCAACTACGATTTTTGCTGACAACTGCCTATCGCTCATCTCTACCCTGTTGTCAAACCATAAACGTCAATGTTCAAACAGAAAAAATCTTCAAATTTTCATTCCTGCTTTCGTTACTTCATTCCCCCTACATTTCTACACCCCTCACCCAAGCTGTCAAAAGCACGAAAGACGAAACGAACGAAAAAAAGACTCGTGTAATCAGCGTCAAATTTGTTTACCTATTCATTTTGTATCTCCAAAAATTGAAAATTAAAATGTTTCAAAATTGTTTCTGCAAATGTCAGCTGATATATCCACATGTTAACTGCATCTGATGACATTTCAATGACACTTTTAAAATTTAATGAGCCGAAAATGGGCATTAGTTTATAAGGGTGTTTAAAAGCTTGTTTAATTCAAAAGTGCTTGGTGAAACCAAAAAATCCCATTTTAAGGTTTAGAAGCCTGTTAAGCATTTAAAAGCCCTTCGTGAAATCGGCCATTAGTGTTTTTTTATGAAAATTGACATTACTTTTTTATGTAAAACTAGCTTTTAAAATTTATCTGGAGGAAAAGGGCATTTTAGTTTATTGGCTTGTTTATCGACCTTTTTTTTAAAAAAAAAACAAACACAAACATATATTTGCCAGTAAGACCTAGGGTCTTATAAACAAGGCGTTAGAAGGAATAGAAGGATAGGATAGATTTTTGTTGGCACAGTGGATTGAGAAATTAGGTTTTGATTTTTCTCATTAAATCCCAGGGGTGGCGTTCAGTAGAGGGAATATAGAAAAGAATGCTGCCTAGACTGGGGATCGAACCCACACATTCAAGTTAGCAGTCAAGCACTACTTCCACTGCGTCGGGGCCACCACCAATCTAAAACTAAAAACTAAAACTAAAATTAATTGGTGCAACCGATAAATTCAATTTTAAAATTTAACGAAGCAATTAATATTTAAAAGCGTTTGGTGCAACTGGCCTACTGATGGCCAGTTGCACTTAATTTAATTTACGCATTGTCATGTCATGAATAAAGGCTCTTCCAAACCAAAGCAAATTATTCGGGACGATACAAAATATACAAACACTTTTCCAAAGGCGGGACTTGTGTGCACATTCTTATTTATCGTTGTGTATGTGAGTACATTTGCTTGTTTTGTATTGTTTTCCCCCCCAATTAGAGCTATTTTTTGTAGCTTGTTTTGCATTGTCACATTGAAGTTTGGGGGAACTTCCCAATTAGGCGAAGCGACCGACAACCGAAGTTTACTCTCTTTATATGAAATATCTCTGGTTTGCTTTTTGGCGTTTTGATTGGCAAATTCGAATTTAATTCAATTTGAATTTTGAAACTACATAAAAGATATTTGTGATTGATTTAAAGATTTAAGACGCAAAAGAAGTTTCATTTGATGAAATGTTTCAATCAGAAAATGAAGACCTTATTCCTCGGTGCGCACCAAAACCTTCAGCATCAGACGCAACGGTAGCAGGATTTCATCCTTGTGTCCCAGAAATTTCTATTGTTTTTACACGAAAGGAGTCGGGACAGTTGAACTGTTCTCCGCCGACAGGGATTACTTCTTATTCAGTTTGGAAAAATAAATGTTTATCCAGTAGTGGTCTTCCAACTGGTACCGAATCTTTTAATACTGAAATGACTTCCACGTCAAAACGATCAAAGATGTATCCTTTGGGAACTAGTGCTGTTTTGGTCCCGTCGAATTGTAATGCTGAGCAAATTACAAATAAAACGGGCATAGTGAAAAAAAATACAGAATCTTCATTGCAAACACCATATTCTATAGAATCTGAAACTCCCAAATTTTGTCCAAGGTGCATTTTGACGAGTTCGTACGGCAAAATTGGTGAAAATAGTGGGCAACAGAGACAATCGCAACATTTTCTGTTAAAAACGCTTGAAGAAAATGTTCTAACAAATTCTGCGGGAACACAAACAGACCACTTATTTAATAATGCAAACGAGTCTCATATTAGCTCTTTAGCTACAAAGGAAGATATAGCGGAAATAAAATCTATGATATTTGAAATGGAGAGAGAGCACCGCCACTTACTGAAAAATCTCCAAAATTTATTAGAAGAGAAACTAAAATTAACTTGCGTAGAAAGAAAACCTGAGCTTAGAGATATCGGAACTCAAAATAGTGAACAGCTTATTGAAGGTAAGAGACAATAACCAAAATATCATTCAAAAAAGATTTCTTTGAGTTCAAGTAGCACGATGCTCGTTAATGCAAAATTGGTATATCTCTGGTCACGTCCTGAAAAATATATTTATTATGAAATATAAAATGAGTTGAGTTTTTGCAGAGACAACTCAATTCAGTTGAGTTGCCATCCATAATATAGACCTAAAAGAGTTTATTCTCTATAAATACATATATTTTTTTTCTAACTAGAACCAGACTAGAGAAATTCAAATTTATAACAGTGTACAGCCATTAAAAGTGGGTGTGCATTAACGCGCTTCGCTTGATTTGAAGCATACTTTGGGTGCCCAAAGTATTCTTACTGGCGGAGGATCCTGGCTCAGCGGAACTGCATAAACATTACCTTTATAATCATAACTGTTATAAATCGACATTTCTTCCTTATGTTGTTTATTTATTCCGATTTATTAAAACTTAACATTTACAAGCAGTGTTATTTTGTTTACAAAATTGATTAAACTAATACTTATATAAAAAATTCTGGATTTAACGAATTTTATGTAGAGAAGAATTGCAAGCTTTTAGGATAGAACTGCCATCTATGCAACAGATTAAATTTCCTTCCAGGCGAGGCACCTGGTTCATGATAGATTTACATCTGCAAAAAATTGGAGATATAAAATATTAAAATGCGGAAGATATATGACGAACATATTCCTTAGCTTTGTGGAGCTGCACTACTTGCATCTCTTCTTAACTATGCAAAAAAGATCTGGAACGGCAACCGACTATTCTCATTATCTGTATGAGCAGTTACAGTGAAAGTTTTTCGAAATTTATTAACCTAAATTAGAAGTCTGACTGTTGTACGACTACCCTTAACTAATTAGATCACTCTTATAATAATTCTAAAATTAGATCTAATTTATTTGGAAATTTTATAGTCTTGCTTTTTCAGATAAATTCCAACAAGATATTCACTATCACCCCTATTACTATTGTCAATTGTCAATTATCAATTGATAGTTGCTAAATATTGAAAATTGATATTTAACAACCCAATTGATAAATGTTTTGATCATTAAGAATGGCGCTGACGTTTGTATTTATAAGAAAATTGATAATTATCAAGGAATAGTAGATCAATTTTATTATAAATTAAATGTCTTAAATTTCAAAATGTATTTTCGATTCAGTAGTTTTCTTATGTATATATAATTGTAACCAAACGTCATTGGTATCTATTAACATTAATATTGATGATATGGTGCACAAAATTATCAAATTTAAAGATGACTTCTGTTCGGGACCAGATGGTTTGCCAGGAATTAAATAAAAGTACAGCCACTTTGGCCCAGTCTCTTGCTATGCTTTTCGAAAAATCTCTTATCATAGAATTTTTTCATCTATGTAGAAGGACTCTTTCATCATTCCTATTCACAAAAAAGCTATAAACCAGATATTTCCAACTATAAGCCAATCGCCAAATTGCAATGCATTCCAAAAAATTTTTTGAAAGTATTGTCATCGACACTGTTTACTTCCAGTGCAAGCCGTTTTTTTCCATTAAACAACACGGGATTCTTTAAGATAAATCTGCGACCATTAATTAAGCAGAATTCGTTTCTATACATACTTTAAATTCAATTGAAAAAAAAAAAGATGTGATTTTTAGAGTAATTTCTTCGCCTAATGATGCAACATGATTTGGACAATTTTTCTGTTTGGTGTCAAAAGAATAATTTAGAACTTAATGATGGCAAATGCCAAGCAATCATAATTACCGCAGGGGTTTCCCACCGTTACACCACCACGTGAATACTTTATTAATGATAGCCTAGTTTCCAAAGTAGCTACCATTCGAGTTCTTGGAGTTATTTCCGAAAATGAGCAACCACGTTATGGCAACATCGTGGCTAGGTCTTGGTTTCGTCAGACATTAGTCGAAGGAATTTTCAGACCATATTATCGTTACGAAATCTCCTTATACAACTTTTGTGCGACTTTGCTTGAAAATGCTAGCCAAGTGTGGTCGCCACATATCACAATATTCATATAAAAAGAATTCAAGCAATTCTGCGTCGATTTTGCTATTAGGTAACCTTCATGGGTTGACAACCATAACTTGCCCCCATATAAAGGTCGTTTGCAGCCCATTAGCTTACAATGTCTAGAAAATATCGCGAAGTAGCTGATGTTATTTTTGTGCATTAAATACTGTCTGGTGTAACTGATTCTTCTACCCTAACTCAAATTCTCTCAGATCATTGCATCTTTCTATCCAGCTCCACACAGAACTGATTATTGCGTAATTGAATAAAAAGCACACATATTAAGGTTAATATCATTAGCGTTTTCAGTTTTGTTTAGTTCTGCGCATCTGTCAAAATCGAGGAAAAATGATGTTTGTTGCTAAAAAGAGGTACTCACTATTGAAATTTTTAACGACTATATTCAAATGTAATATTTTCTTTCTCAGTTATGCAAACCAGAACTGGTTAGCTCGGGACATAATCAGGCCTATCACGAATTCCATCGCAATTGGAAACTTGTTACGAATCCCGAAAAAAACTATCACAGATCCCATCGTAGTGGAAAACCTCATACAAATTGTTAGTACGAACGGATTCGGTGATACTTTCTTTCGGGATTCGGAAAAGTTCCCGATTACGGTGGAATTCATGATAGGGCTGAATGTTAGCATCCCACACTCAACTTTTATTCTATTGATTGTATAATTTTGTGTGTATATCTTTTTAATTGTATAATTTTTCGTAGCTTTGTATTCACTGACCTTGCGCGTCAAAAGTTAAATTATAATAGCTTTATGAGCAAAAGCTTTCATCATACAACTAAATATCTATAGCCATGTTGGCAATTTCATTTTGACATTTGCGAGAGCCATACATTATAGCCTCCTGTACTTTTTATTCATGTGATTTAGGATTAAAAATACTTTCGTATTTTCATTAAGATATCAAATGTAAAAAAAATTCATATAAGTCTCAATAAATGAATCTGATGTTTGTTTCTAATGATGCTGTGAGTAGTTCTCGTAGGCATTCAAACAGCCATTTTTAATTTCTGACACTTCGAACTTTGACAACCTGCGCAATATATTACCATAGATTTGTGTACTGTGATAAATGAACCCATTACTAGAATGTTGAGGGAAGTAAATTCGAATTCAAATATTTTTTATTACCTTCATAGCAAGATCACACAATTTATCATTTCATAATAAAAGAACGGGAATACTGTATACCAAATTTATAAGAGTTCGAGGGACAAAAATATTTTTTTTTTACTTTTTTAAGGTTGTAAAAATTAATGCTTAAAACCACATGATTGTGTTATAGTTCATAGGAGCAAGTTCGTGCGACAAATTTTAAGTTATGAGAAAAAAATTTTATAAATCGTGTGAGCGGTTTAAAAAAATTATTTTTATACATACATAGGATATACAATTTTGAAAACATTAAAAAAAATTGGGACACCATATTTTAGTACATATATGTAAGTATTTATTTATACGGAGTTGAAAAATTAATGACAAAAAAATAATCTATGCATTTTCGAAATATCCTATTTTTCAAAATAAAGGTTTGGAATTTTTTTTGAATGATCCAAAATTTATTTTTTGGCAAATTTTGATATGCAATATAATCGGTTATATAGAGCATGAGGTAATCGAAAATCAAAAAAAATGTTCTTACATTTTTTCTAATAATGTAGTAGATACATATTATTGATATTTTCTTACAAAAAAAACTTTAGTCAAAATCGAAGCAGTCGTTTTCGTGAAAAATAAGACTTATTAGATTTTCCGTAACAATTTTTAAAAACTTGTATGATTAGTACCGTTTTTGGTTATAAGGATAATTTTTGTTTAAATCTGCTAGATATTGGGTTTACACCTTAAGAGGGTGTCATGTTGTGAACACCTTAATGGTGGCTCATTGTGAACTAAGCTTATTTTCAAAACATACATATTTGAAATAACTGAAATTCGGTAGCGTCCCCTTTCGTTTGTTCTTTTATTTTTCATTCCTGTAAGAAGCGTCATTGAAGAAAGATTAAAAACTATTTTGGTAAATTAAAAGTGTGTTATTATTTTGCAATACTAGATAATCCTAAAAACCCGCTGGGTACCAAGTATCATAAAATTCGATTCGAAAATAATCTTGAAACTCTTTTTTAAAAATTCAAAAAATATTTTTAGAAAATACTCACATTAAGATTGAAAATATAAATTTAAATATAATTATGATTAAAACAAATTATTTTATATTTTATTTTTAATACAACTATGTATTTATTAAATAAATTTATATTAATATTACGCCACGCGTTTCGGAGTTTACTAGATCTTGTATTCTAATTTTATAAATAAAATAATTTGTTTTAATCATAATTATATTTAAATTATGTCATAACTCGGAGACAAAAAACCAAAACGATGAAAATATAGGTCATAATACAGGAACTTATAAATATATAGACACATATGCCTTCAAGCAAAAAATCTATCTATGTATCTATTTTCATAAAACCAAAACTCAAACGAAAATCATTGTATATGCTTACATATGTATATGTACATACAATCGTTTTTTTCTATTTTCTTTACTCGCATTATTGTTGTCAGAATCAATGGCGCAAAATTTTAAACTATTCAGTACGATGTTAAAGCCATTACATCATACTAAAAATGCTTTAACTTCATACTAAATCGTTTAAAATTTTGCTCTTATAATAACACCATTGAATAATTACAAACAGAAGTGCCACTGGATTGGCTCGCCGCTAGATGGACGGAAATCTTAATTCAATGTTTTGAAAACTGAATAGTGAAAACCACAACCATTGAATATGACTGAGGAAATTATGAGGGATATTTTTGTTCGAATGATAGGGAGGCAAAAACAAAAACTTTGGTTTTGCAGTTGAATTGTTGTCTGCCATTCTAGACAAGGTGTAATTTCAAGGGTTGTTTTTTTTTACTTTGTGTTTGGTATGAACTCTTTTTTCTCCTAATTTTAAAGTTTTGTACCTAGCTACCTACATATCTATGAGATTTTAAAGATTCAAAATGTGTAATTCTAATTGTGTAGAAAGGTCTCTGTTGGTAGGTAGATACCTTACCCATTGAAAAAGTTTGATAAATAAATATTTTTTTGTAAGCTCTTAATTTTTTGAAAGATCAAAGAAGAGAAACTTTTATCCCTATTAAAAACCTTGAATTGATCGCTGTGCATTCATCATTTTCCTGCTACGAAATCAAACCACCATCTTCATCTGCTGCGGCGTCATCAAATTTTGATATTGATCAACTTGCTATAAGAGTTCATATAAATAAAGACTGATTTTATAATTTTAATTAGTTATATACCACCGGGTATTCCTATAGAGTTGTTCAAAATCCATATAGATAACTGTCGATATGTTCTTTCTACATTATATGGTGAATTTAATCTTGGGAATATTAACTGGGTTTGGGGCCCAGACGAATTTTGTCTATTTCCATTTAATGTTAATAATGTATGTATGCATGTGAATACGAATTAGTGGATTTATTCTCTGAACAGAATCTCACTTAAATATATAAATTTTTAAATAGTTTAGATCGCATCCTTGACCTCATCTTTGTTGATAAAGGATTTCATAACAAATGTTTTTTTTTTTAATTCATTTTTATTTTTTCCAAAAACTTACAACTAATTTATAGCTGGACAAAAATTAATAAAAACTAGCCTACTTATCAATAACTTACAACTAACTTACAAATACAATACAAATGTATTAAATGTTCTAGCCCTATTTTTCCTAATAGTGTTCACCATATAGCCTTAAGTGTTCAATTTAGTATTTTTGATTATATGAAACCCGTAATGGGAAGAATAATCAAGCATGATTACAAAAAAGCTAACTTCGTGGACATGATGAACTACTCTAATAGTTTTTCATGGTATAATATATTTTGCTTTAACCAGCTATCCGAAGCGTATCACATATTGCTAGGGATAATTAAAGAGGCTATCGAATTATTTGTTCCCAAAGTATTTATTAAAAATAATTCTAAACCACCATGGTACAATACACGTTTATGTAATTTAAATAACAAAAAAAATAAATCTTATATAAGGACACTTAATCCGAACTGAATTGAGTCTTAAATATAACAACAAATTATTTTGGTCATTTATTAATGATAAAAAATGTTCGAATGGTATCCCTAACTGTATGCAATATTCTGAAACTACATCTACAAATATTGTCACCATTTGCAACTTATTTGCAGACTTTTTCCACTCTGTTTATAATTCTCAAAGTATCCCTTCAAACCATTCTACAAGTGCATGTTCAAATTCAGTCAATATCGGCCGCTTAAATCTAAGCAACAAAGATGTTGAATTAGCTTTAATCGGACTAAATGAGGATGAACAACCTGGACCCGATGGCATACCTTCAATCTGTAAAATTGGAGAAGTTGTCAGAAGTTTTTTAAGATTATCGAACGCGTTTTGCTAATCGATTCCCCATTTCCAAACTATTCTTTTTTGTCAAATTTGATGTTGGTTTCGATATAACTTTCTAAATTCCTCGACAAATTTCCATGGTTTGGAATCATCTTTATTCTGCAACTAAATTGAAACGATCAAATAAATAAACTTGTATGTAATATTTATAATAAACTACGTGGACTAGGTCTAACTACTAGTTTTCTTTCAACTGCAGTCGAAATAAAACTGATTGAAACCATTTATATTACCGATCATACATATCATATGGCTGCGAGTCATTCACAAACATAAATAATGAATGGAGTGGAAAACTCATTGTCGGTTTTAATAGTTCTGCTAGATATGCCATTAATTTGTAACGCTGTGACCATATTTCAGGCTTCGTTAAAAAATATTTGAACGTTCTTCTACTTAAACTTTTTCGACAGATAAAACCTGCTAGATCTGAAAGAACTTTACAGTTTATTTCACCCAGGTATTAATTAGCTCTCGACATTTTGGCATATATGGTTTATGTAAGCAATTTATCTTTGGAAGTTACTCCCTCTAGACATACAACTAAAAACGCCAAGTTTTCTTTTAGTTTGTTAGATTTTTAGTTAAAAATGAATTTTATTTGTATCATTAAATTTTCCTCAAATTACAATTTAAACAAATTCTATAAAGTAATGGTAAAAACCGTCAGCCAGATTGACAGTTTTAGTGATTTTACTAGTTGCAAGTTATAAGCCATAAGCCTAATTTAACAATATTTTTGTATAGATAAGAAATTAAACTTTAAACAATTTTAATGATTTGCAAACATAAAATGAGATAATTATACTTATTTGATTAATTGATTAATTAATTTTGGCAATTTTAGAATGATTTGCAACACAAAGTAAGTAGATTGACAATTTTAATGATTTGTAATATAAAGAGAGAGTAAATTTAGGCTTCAGTGTACTTGTTGCAGAGTAAGGTCCAATTAGATCTGTTTAATATCCTAATTACTTCTTCTCTTGAGAGAGTTGATTTATTGAAATAAACTCTTCTCGTCTCTTGGAGGATAGGGCAGTTTCCCAAAAAGTGGTAAGTATTTTCTTTTTCTCGTAGGTTGCACAATGTACAGTTTGTTGAAATATCATCCCTGTAGGGTCTAAAATTCAGCGGTAGCAGTTCTCCTCTCACCTTGAATATGGTTCTAATTTGCTCAATAGTGTTTATCTCGTTGAAGTAGCTGTTTCCGTTTAAACTTCGATTGAGTTCGTTGTATATTAATCTGGTCGTAGAACATGTAGCTTTTCTCATAAATCCTCGGTGAATTTCAATTATTCTAAGGATATACTTGAAATGGAGCCTTAAAGTGAATAACCAAAGGAGGTAGACCTGATTCGATATGAAGCCTGTACTTTGGTGTGTTAGGTGGTAGTCTAAAGATATGCTTCAAGAAAAATCTTTGTAGTTTTTCCACTTCTTCGTATTCTTCGTATCCCCATACCTGACACGGATAGCAGATAACGGACCTGGCAGTTGCTTCAAAAAGTTTATATGTTGCGTTGAATGGAACATCTTTCTGACTCAGTACATTTTTTCATGAGCAGCACAGAGCATTTTTCGATTCCTTTAGTTTATTTTTTAAGTGCAGGTTGAATGACAGTTTGGGTTTGAGCGTAACTCCTAGGTAGCAATATCCTTTGACCACTTCTAACAGGTCCGGCCCTAGACTCCACTTTACTTCCCTTGAATATCTACCAGTGTTATTTCGGAATCCCATGATTTTGGACTTATCGTTATTCACAACAAGATTCCATTGTTTACAGTACTCTTCAAGCCTGTTGATCATTAGCTGCAACATATTTGGTGTTTCTGCAAGTAACACAATGTCATCTGCCATCAATAGGCCTTTTATTGTTGAGTTGCCGAATTCTATACCACCTGGTAAGCTCGTGAGTAGGTCATCCACAAAGAGACAAAGAAACAGAGGACTTAGCTAGCAACCCTGTTTAACTCCTGAGGATGTAGTAAACCATTCTGACATTGAATTTCCATCCCAAACCGCTGATTGGTTATTCGAGTACATACTCTCCAAAACCCGAACCATTTTATGGGACATCCCTTTGTAACTTAGTTTTAAAAAGAGTGCTCTTCTATCAACCGAGTCGAAAGCTGCACGAAAATCAATAAAAAATGCATATAATTTTCTTCCTTTTTGTAGATATAATTTTCAAATATTAGTGAGAAAAAAAATATTGTCAACCGTTGAGTAGGCAAGTTTTTCTTTTTATTACTAAAAATTCAAAAAGTTTTGAAAACTTCACCATTGAACCCACCAACTTTTCGTTTGTAATCATTTATTAATACATTTCTCTCACAATTTGGAGTTCTTTCAAAATTACTCTACTTTAAATATTTGATATTAAACCTTCATAAGAACTTGACGTATACTTTTAGATCTCACTACTTTTTACGGCTGACTTTTTACGTCAAGGTTTTTGTATAGAAGATCTTGGCTCTCTTTTTAACATTTATGTTTTTGGCATGATCGAATTTACGACACCATTGAAAAAAAGGAGAAATACCTCCTAACCAAAAATATTTCTACTAATATATTTTACCAAAAATATTATATATTATAAATATTGTGGTTTTATTGCTTCAAAGTTATTGAACCAATTCTGATGAAGCAAAAAAAGAAAGATTTTTTTTAACAACATCTGAAAAAATTTTTAAATTCATAGGTGCAATATATAAAGAAATGTATGTTTTCAATTTATGTTAAACTATGTTGTTTACAAGCAACAAGGATTAAATTTTTTTGTATACCTACAAATCTTAAGGAATGTAGAGAAAATAACCTAACGATAAACTGTATAGTATAGTTGCTGTGCCATTTTATTTGTTATATTGATTCAAATTCAATAACAAATACATATACAATTTAAGCTCAGCCTTACAACACACAATATTATTCTGCACGAAATACTATTCAAAACTATTATGTGAAAATGGAAAGTCCTCACACGACCCATACTTTTTGATATATTATTTTGTGCGTATTTATTTAGCTTCAATAAATATTATTTTTTTTAATATTCTTCAATTATATATTGCTTGGTGTAAGGCTCGCATAAGGCTATTAATTGTAATAATATTTTTTCGGATGGGTCTATAATAAAAAAACTGTTAGTTTATTGAATTAGCAAAATGTTTAAACCATTAGAAATCAACAACAAAAAATTTTCTTTGGATGAACAATTTTTCAAAAAAAATAATTTGTTTATTTTTTTTTTAGTTTTGAGTGAAAAAAACTTGTTTTTGTTTTGCTTGATTTATTAGTTTATTATCAAAAAAATTAAATTAAAATTTTTTTAATTCAATTTTTTTTGAAATGCCACACTTTTTCAACTGAGTTGAGCTACAAAAATAACTCCGCAAATTCCCTGTATTCTTCCTGTATCTCAATCCCCATTCAACTTATTTAACCAGCTGTTTCCAGTTTAAACCATTTAATGAAATTGAAAATTTAATGTAAAACTAATAATTTTTTTTATAGGATACTTGATTAAAAAACCGGCACATATCAAGAACGATTCAATAGATGAAGATTTGTCTGAAAAGGAGGATTATGATGGTCAACACAAAACAAACATTCAAACATCGAAAATTCAAAGAACATGTTTAGCCGTTATGCCTCGGATTCCAAAAATTACGACTGAACAAAGCATAGTAATGAATGAACTTGCAGTAAAATACCTGCCTAATGTTAATCATAATGGTATGCTTAAAGAGGTTTTTACAGGAACTGGAGTTCAAAACCAATATGAATCTCCTCTAAAAAATATAGAAAACTTGGACAAAAATCCAACTGACTTATCAACAGCCTCTTATAAGTACTTAACAAAATATCGGCTTCTTCCATGCAATAATTTGCCTAAACTAAATTCAGAAGACCAACAAGAAAATTTGTTAGATTTAGAAATGATTCGCTGCAAACCTAAGTTTATATAGAAAATGAAAATTATCACATACTTTTAATAATAATTACTGTTAACTTTTAAATCGTTTATAAATTTGAAATACACATTAGGATCATTAGCTGCGTTTGATTTCACACATATTTTGAAGTGCATCAGATCGTGATAATAAAATAAACAAAATCAGAGCAACATCAGTGTAAAGCCTAGTACGCTACTGATGCAAAACAGAATGTGGCCTACAACACGGCAGGGAAAAAACACGAACAAAACAAAAAGAGAGCGTAAACTTCTTCGCATAATCTGCTGCATTTATCAATTTCACATGTCGAACAACGTACTGCAAAACGAAATAGGATATTTCGTTTAGTATCAGAAGCGTACTAGGTTAAACCATTGTATGACAGCGAATTTTTTCTTTATCATGGCTTTTTCGTTGTCATCTACCTATGGGATTTTTTGTTTCAGTAGCGTATTAGGCTTAAGATGCGACAGGAAACTAGAAATTATAAGTTGGATCGAGACAAGAACAAATTCGTATGCGAGGGGGTCTATATCCTCCTCGTTAGACAAGAGGAACAATTTTCTAAACAAAATTACTTAAATAGAAAAAAAAATAAAAACAACTTACAAAATATTAATGCTATTGCTTTTTCAAAGGGTATGTGTCATAATTCTACAGGGTGTTCCAAAATCGATTCCCCAAGCGTCTAATCAATTTTGATTTACGTGATGAGGCCCCTGGTTTTTACTGTCAAAAATTTGGAATGTTGCAGTTTCTTTAAAGGTATAAAACTGACCCAAGCTAGCATGAGATCGAAAGTTATTACAATTTGAAATCAATCAGACAGCCCAACTATAACAACTTAACTTGTATTAGGTTCAGTTTTTCAAATTTGGGAAGCTATAGCTCGCATTGAATTATTCAGCTGAAAGTCATAACAAGCATCTTCTATTTATATGGCTTAGTTAATAAAGAAAATCATATGTATGAAAATTTCGATTTTAGTCAGTGCTAAGCCGGCCTTTCACGAGTCGATTTTTGGCGTGCGGATTTTTTCTTGTTTATTTGAATCTTGTTTGAGTAAGAAATTGATGATTTTTAGGGCTTGTCGGGTGCGATTTTAGTTATCGAGATATTGTGGTAAATACTGTGGCTGTGCGCTGCCGCGCTGATTAGCATAATTCAAAGAGGCGTCTTGCCGCAAGTCAAAAATCGACGCATGAAAAGCTGACATTATTAGGCGTGTTTTTTTGTAAGCCCAGAGGGAATTGGTCGAAAAAAACAACGTCGGTGCTAAACAATCACCATGTTAAATACAACAACAACTAATCCCCTACGGGCTAAGCTAAACCCAGATAATTCTCCGGGCTTAACTTAAGCACACAGAAAAACTGTGTTACCGGCATAAATTATATACTTGTTATCGATAGTTTGTATGAAAACTACATTTTGTTTTTGTGTTGCTGTCACTAATCCCTGTGGTAGTTTTTTTCCTGCAATTCCAACCGGACTTGCAAAAAAACACGCCTATTATTACATAATTTCGGAGAACCGAATTTTTACTGATATAAAATGTAACAATGTAAAGCTGCATTAATATTTTTTTAGGGAACTTATAAATTGTCTAATCTAGTCTAAATATCTTTTGCATTCAAAGCAAACTTTCACAAATGTTAGGTATAGCTAGTGCATTTTGTTAATAGCAAACTTACACAAGTGCGTAGATATAGATTGTGCATTTTGTCAAGAAGTGTTAGCTCGTGCATTCAGGCCTATCACGAATTCCATCGCAATTGGAAACTTGTTACGAATCCCGAAAAAAACTATCACAGATCCCATCGTAGTGGAAAACCTAATACAAATTGTTAGTACGAACGGATTCGGTGATACTTTCTTTCGGGATTCGGAAAAGTTCCCGATTACGGTGGAATTCATGATAGGGCTGATTATGTTACCATTTACTAACATACGCGTAGGTATATTTGTTTGAAAAGCTCATTAGTGAAAGTAGGGCCAAATTCCTAAACGCAAAATTGCAAAGCAAATGCAAAAAGCAAAATATTTTTAACATTTGCACAAATGCATTTATACAAGAAAACAAAAATTTACTACATTTTGGGACAATCTGCTTTGCAGGGATGTTTACTTTTGCATTTTAAAATTGTCTGCTTAGCATAATTTGCGCAAGTTTTTCGTCTAGGAATTCGGCCTAGGTTTTTTTAAAATTAAATTAAATTCTATACATTTCAGACTAAAAAAAAAGCAGCCCCCCAAACCCACAAAAAAATATATAAAAAATAAAAATAATAAAAATTAATTTGGAAGGAAGACACTTTCCTTTTTTTCTAATACAACTTCATTTCATGGTTGGTATAAAGCCTTAATGGAACATCCAATGAAAGCTATTTTTGTGCTTCCCGAACTTAAAACGGAACAACTTGAACTTATTTTATGAGTAGCTACCGAATTAAGCCTTATGGGACAAAATTTGTGCCAACAGTCTTATCGAGTTCAAATTGTTATAACTTTCGATCTAATGGTAACTTTATTAACTATTATACCATTTCATTCTTTTCCCGCCTGTCTGTGATTTTCCAGTTTCTTCAAGGGTGAAATTTATTCACCTTTAAAACAAAACACAAATTTGAATACTTTCGTACATAATGTTTTAGTCAATTGTCATATTACAATATACTTTTTGCACTTACTTTTTTGTGTTTGAGAAATTAATAAAATATAAGTATTAAAAATTGTAGTGTTTTAAACATAGACGTACTAGATATGGACTGCTAGGAGCCATCTTCACGTTGGTTCCAACTTTAACTATAAACGACACGAGCGCTACTTAATTGTAGGTATTACCGTTGTTTTTAAATATTTTTTTCCCATTTTTAGTACTTTTTTCATGAAATTGCCCCTCCCGCCAAAACGGGGGGTGATAGACCCCCCTCCTATAGTAAAATATGCTTGTATTAAAGTGTTCTAGAAAAAACCGTTATCATTTTTTGGCGCCACAGTTATCATACTCTCGTTCTTCTTCATAAAAAAAACCTTTTTAGGTACAGTTTTCTGTTTACTAAATTGCAACAGCAATCATCATTCCCAAATAACAAACATTTGTTATCTCTAAAATTTGATTAAGACAATCAACTAGTGCTAACAACTTGTCCTCACACTGGACGGTGCATTATTGCGCCGACAGTGTCTATTAGAATGTGTTTTGTAAGTAAAGCTGAGAACAAACTTATGTAAGTCTTTGATTCGTTGCGATTAAAAAATCGCGATCACATTTTTGCTATGAATATAATTTTGGTTTTCAGTCATGCGATTTTTTAAATATAAAATGCATCTAATAAATGAACGCATTTGCTGCAAATAAATAGCAACGTTAAAAAAAAATTATTTGTTGACAATTTGAGTGTCGAATAAAAAGGCTAAAAACGCACTTGGCATTTCAATCGCCAGACTATTTAGTCGCAAAAATATATTTGATCTTCTTAATTTTGTAACCAGAAAAACGCTAAAAAATCTTTGAAAACATTCAGTCGTATTTATTAGATTTTTGTCTACTTAGACACTGTCTAACTATTTTCAAATTGGTGGAAACATGCTTTATTTAATAAAAATAAATATCACATTAGTTACGGTTAAGACAATCTGCTCTTGTGTATAAGTTAGGCAGCTGTAAGACAACAATAAACATTCCATTTTTTGCAACTGGATGGTCGTGCGATTGAAATAATAAGTGCCTTTTTATCGAGGATTCACATTTTTTTATTTTTCATACAAGTTTTTTTCATAATATTTTATGTTGGTGCCTAATGATGATTGCAGCCATGGACGTACTATTATAATATGGACTGCTCATTGACCTATTATATATCTAGTAGGTCAATGGGACTGCTAGTTGCCCACCTCATTTTATTCTCAGTCATCAACACTGCAATCTGCAACTAGCGGAAAAAAATATGAAACTTTAATTTTGACATTTGTACAGAGAACAGTGTTCCCAGATTGGTGGTTTTTGAAACCAAAATGTTGGGAAAAATCAGTTTAGTGGGAATAATAGTGAGAAAATATTCTAAGCGCATTTTTATGAAGGAAAATGATATTTTTATCATAATCGCAACTTACTTTACCTACCCACCCATTTTCTTACAATTTTGTTTTTTTACCTTACATTTGTAACTCAAATAAGATATTTGGCCTGGCCATCAATGACATAAAAACCCTGTCAAAGAAGCAGAGAGAAACAATCCGCGCGTTCAATAAATGACAATGACGCTGATTACACGAGTCTTTTTTTCGATCGTTTCGTCTTTCGTGCTTTTGACAGCTTGGGTGAGGGGTGTAGAAATGTAGGGGGAATGAAGTAACGAAAGCAGGAATGAAAATTTGACGCTGATTACACGAGTCTTTTTTTCGTTCGTTTCGTCTTTCGTGCTTTTGACAGCTTGGGTGAGGGGCGTAGAAATGTAGGGGGAATGAAGTAACGAAAGCAGGAATGAAAATTTGAAGATTTTTTCTGGTTGAACATTGACGTTTATGGTTTGACAACAGGGTAGAGATGAGCGATAGGCAGATGTTAGCAAAAATCGTAGTTGAGAGAAAAATTATCGATTTTAAGATTAAATACATCGACTACAGAAAATTACAAAAATGCAAATAAAATGGTATATGTAACTAAAATGCAAAGAAAGCAACTTCAGATATGTGTGCTTTCTACAAAAAACATCATTCTTATAAATATTAAATGTGAAAGTACATTTTTTTGCACTTTTTTGGCTGGAAGGATTTTGGAAATCGATTATTTCATAGGAAAAGAATATGAATACTTTTCATGCAACAAGGGGTTTGCGGGGTCTCAGCAAAGGTAGTGGGTAATAACTAGTTACAGATAAAGTATTCCAAATCATTGCCTACGTTCTGTAACTCTCGCATTGATAAAATTGATCGAGAAACGTTGAAAAGTGGAACAAAACTCATACGATTTGTTTCAATTTTCATAGTTTCTCGACTGATTTTATCGATGCGAGAATTACAGAACGTAGGCACCATGTTAATATCTACTTTCCTTTCTCATTTCTGCTGTACACATTTTATAAAAAGTAATTCTCTTTGTGTATAATTTTCGTTTTTAAAATTAAGAATTCATGTGGTTATTTAAGATTTAATCCCGATAAAATGTTCACACCACGTAAATTTAAAAATGTACTTGATAAAACAATATGTAGGATGGAAATTTTTGTTTCTTTTTACATTTTTTATAGGGCAAGTATTGGTTTCGTGTAAACATGGAGAAGTCTAAAAAAGTAGTTTTACCATACCGTCCGTTGATTTCTACGCTCTTTGCACTATACGAGGTCCATTGAGACAGAGGTTAAACAGGTGGACCAATTTGCTCCAAATATCGTACAGAGAAACGTTGAAAAATAAATTAAAACTCATAATGTGTTTTAATTTCCATCATTTCTCGACTAATTTTATCGATGTGAGTTACAGAACGTAGCCACAGATCATTTTAATGGAATTTCTTAGAAGAGAAAATCGATTAAATGATGATATGTAAATTTACATATTATAACGTATTTGGCTATCAAAATAGAAAAAAAGAAATACATCGATTTTGAAAAACATCGATGTTTCAGGTTCGATAAATTTTTCCACCGATTTTAAAATCGAAAAATTTAATCGCCCAGCCCAGCATTGTGCGAAGAACTTATAAACTTTTAATTTCGAGCTGTAAAACAATTTTTCACACTTAAATAAGCTGTAGATATGAATAAGAAGTGATTAAAAAACATTTTTAATTATTACTTCTGTATATTTTCCAATAAATCCACCGCAAAGTTTCTGAACGTCAAAATAACGAAAGAGTCTTCACGAATGTAAAAAAGAAGCATGTAATCACGAGGATACGTGCCTGTCAAAAAGACGAAAGACGAAACGACCGAAAAAACGAATCGTGTAATCAGCGTCAATATTTACAACTGAAAATTCATATTTCAGAATTTTTCAAGGTAGTGATTGGTCAGCTGTCAGATGACTTCAAAAGTCATCTAACTTTTTATGACAGCTGCCCAAGCAAAAGCCAGAAAAATTCAGAAATCTGTGTGTATTCATCGCGCGGATTTTCATTCGTTTCGAAAAATGGTGGGATTTTTTTTCGATTCAGATGAGATTTTAAAAATCTCGCCTGGCATTACTGTCATTGAATAAACTCTGAATAAAATATAAGAGGCAACATACCATAGATGGCGCACAAGTCTATGCATAAAATTAAAAAATTTCTGGTTTGGTTTTTTTGGTAAATACGACTTTTTGACTTTTTAAAAACAGGTGTCGCGAGCTTCTATGTAAAACATAGTAAAATTCAATTTTTTTCCTGAAGTGGCGTGTGAAGAGCTAGCATCGCGGTCTCTAATTTTGGGTTGGCAACATTTTTTTGACAATATTGTATGTAATTGACTTTAGACTAGCAATATTTATATATATAAATACTAGCAAAACCCCCGCCCGCTTTGCAGGGCGTTAAAAAAAATAGTTTTTTTTTATTTGTTTTGTAGCGACTGTGTTGAAAAAAAAGAGAAAATTATTAAAAATTTAAAAAAAAATGTTGCCGGTGACAGGAATCGAACCAGAGACCCCTCACGTCTAAAGCGGAGATCTTTTTTTTTTTTTTATTTTTAATTCATTTTTATTTTTTTCAAATCTTATAACTATCTTAAAGCTAGACAAAAATTCATAAAAACTAGCCTACTTATCAATAACTTACAACTAACTTACTGGCCCCGTGCGGGCGCTCTAAGTTAAACTATATATATCTTAATACTAATGCCTTTCGGCCTAAAAACTAATTTAATCCTAAAATTCCTTATCAGTTTTGTTTTCTACCAAGAAAGAATTTACAAAAAAAACTTGGTCTCATATCATTTTTTATTTTATATAAAACTCACAACTACCTTAAACTATGTATGTTAAAACTACTTACTACTAATTAAAACTAAAATTACTTAAAACTACTTAAAAACTAGAACAGCCATTTTTTTTTTATTTTTATCGGTTTTTTATATTTTTTTTTTTTGGTGCCACCCCGACTGCCCCTACTTAAAACTAGTACCTACATCTATATGTAAGTCGGCCAAGACAAAACTTCAAAGTCAACTTTAAATATAATTAACAGCATTGAGCCACCAAAACTGGTTCTCCTGCTTCTTCCTATCTCATAAAGCGGAGATCTTTCCACTGCACCATGAACTCTATTATTTTAAAGTGCGCAAATTACTAAATATTGTTCAAATCAATGACCCATGTGACCAATTGAAATTTAATTTCTTTTTTTAACAGATTTTCTTTATTTTTTTTATAATTTTTTTTTGTCCTAAACCTTCTACCCTTATTCCTCTTTAATTTAAAAAAAAATTAAGAAAATCGGTCAACCGGTTTGGCTGGTTAGCGAACGTGCACAAAACCAAACTTTAATTTATATATCGTCGTTATTCAAGAAAACTGGCATAACTCAAAAAACTCGATTTTTTAGCCAATCGGCTACAAAAAAAAAAATTCTATTATTTCTGTAAAGTCGGCATAAATCTAACCCTTCAGAATCTCGAGAAACGGATTATTAAAAAAAATTGATTTTGTGTGAAATTGGCTTAGTAAAAAACTTTAAATCAGTTTTCTGAAGATTTAAGTTTTTTGAGTTATGCCAGTTTTCTTTAATAGCGACGATATATAGATACGTCCATGCCGTGTACCTTCCTATGACCCTGTTTAGATTGTGACTGCTAACTACGTAGTGACGGCAGTTTGTTTGCGAAATCGGTGAGGTAGAAAGGGAGGTGACAGTCAGGAAGAAAACAAGGATTTGGAGTCAAAGATTATGAATTATAAGGATAGGAATCTTTCGTACGTTCCACCCTCCAAAACCTATTTGTTTACATTGTTGTTTTTGTAATTTCATCTCGTGTCCATGAATAGATGTGAATTAACGCACACTAGTGCAAAAATATGAGCTCACCACTGCATAAATTGTTTTTGCAATTCACATCTATTCATCGACACGAGATGAAATTACAAAAACAACAATGTAAACAAATGGGTTTTGGAGGGTGGAACGTACGAAAGATTCCTATCTTTATAATTCATAATCTCTGATTGGAGTGAGCAGGCATGTTCCATATCCGGAACGTTACATTTTTTTTCATGTTTGGCTTGTGCGTTGAAGTGGAAGGTAGATAATAATTTAAAAATTAAAAATGTGTAATTGTTCGTTGGTAGAGCAGAAAATGCTTTTTTAATGTGTATTGATAACAAAAAAGATGCTGAAGCTGATTTAATTGCTAAACTGGAAATTTCTTCCATATTTTGCAATTATTTATTTATTTAATATTTAAAATCATGATTCATGGTGCTTAGAATCAAATGTTCCAATTCACAAAAATTCATCAGCCTTTAGAGATACAAGTATGACTGACATTTCAAGTGTAGACACGACATAACTGTTCACTACGTAGTGAAAACTCATGGCCTTATTTATAAACGTTGTCTAACTTTAGACAACTGTCCAACTTTGGAAAATGTGTTCGAAGACCTTGTTTATTGTTGTCTTATAGCTATTTAACTTAGACACAAGAGTAGATTCTCTTAACCGTGAATAATGGGATATTTATTTTTATTAAATAAAACATATTAGCGCAAAATTTTAAACGATTTAGTACGATGTTCAAGCCTTTTTAAGTATGATAAAATGGCTTTAACATCGTACCAAATCGTTTAAAATTTTGCGCCATTTTCATCAATTTGAAAATAGTTAGACAGTGTCTAAGTAGACAAAAATCTAATAAATACGACTGTCACAATCTAAACAGGATCTATCATATCTCACTAATGCAATGGCGTAAAGTCGTTCTAAACGTTGTAAAGTGCGTAAACCTGTCAAACGTTTACGAGGTCTTTACGACGTTGCATGAATACCTCTAATAAAAACTCTACCACTCATGGCCAGTTGCACCAAAATCAACTAAAACCAGTTTTTGCTAAAATCCTTATAAAATTTATAAGCCTGGTAAATTTATTGGGTTGCACCAATGTCTTTCACTGATATTTTAGCTAAAATGCTGTTTGCGAACCACCCCTGGTTTTTTTCAGCTGATTTTTAAACTGAACGAAAAAGTTTCACTCGCGTAAGTAAGATAGCAATATGAGATATGTCAAACTTCCCCACCTGGTGATTCTATTCTAATGTGAGTACAATCAACTGCTGCAACTATGTACATTTGGAAATCTTGGTAGTAAGTAAAGCCTTAACTACATTGACCACTTTTTGTAAAATTGAAAAAGTGAAAATATTTTTTTTCCCACTAGCGCAGTTATTTTGTGAAAATGAATATACAGTTCTTTTTTTAAACCGATATTTAAGCTTTCTGCATCATTTTTATAAGTTTCCCAGTCAGAAACACTATCCTAAAATGAGTTTGAAAATTTTCACTTTTGTACTTTTTCACTTTATTGGCCAATGTAGTTAAGGCTTAACTTTCAAAATATGTCCTGTCAAAGGTGAAATTTTTTTTATTTTGTAGATATTTTCGTTAAAACTAGCTTTTAAAATTTATCTGGAGAAAAATGGCATTTTAGTTTATTGGCTTGTTTATCGGCCTTTTAAAACTAAAATTGGTTGGTGCAACCAATAAATGCCATTTTAAAATTTAACGAAGCATTAAATATTTAAAAGCGTTTGGTGCAACCGGCCATCAGAATGCAAAAATGTTTGACGCGTCGTAAGGCGTCGGCGCCATGCGTCGCTTCTTCTGTGTTTCCAAAACAAAACACAACAACACTGCAATTGCAGAATAGAATATTATTATCAGCATTCAGCTCAGCTACAGGCTACAGTTTCTCTTTATTAGTATCTTGATCTCATCTTATTTTTATTTCGCATTTTAATTTTTAAATTTTGTTTGATGATTAAAATATTGTTTATTGTTTAGAAATCGAATTGTGCTCGCGACTATCCAGTATCAAAAGAAGAATAAAAATTCATTCGTACGGATGACGATATCAAAAGATCAGATCGATCTGCATCATAAAAACAAATTCAAGGAATGGAAAGTGACGATAGAAAACAACATGAATTATTACCAATACAAAATGGAGATAATCAACCAGGTGATAATAAATTTAGTATTAAGAAACAAATTGACAATGTTCTAAAAATCCCTCTTATGAAACAACTACATAGATGTTTTCTAAATGTTGCTATTATTTATTGTGGAAAAGTGAATCTAATCTAAATATCGTATCGCAGAGAAAATCAAACAATCCACTTGTTTGTTATAATCTGAATCTGGGCTAGAACTTCAAAACAAAAAGCGTTTCAATTTTTCAATTTACTGTCAAAACCCATAGAAAAAAATCGGTTTTCTAAAAAAATTTTAGCTAAGAAAAAGACCTGTAGTTACGGTGATCATCAGTCCCATATTTTCCGAGACGCTGCCGTATTTCAACAGTTTTTATTTATGAAATGAGAAATTCGAGACGTACAAATGTCCTGGATTTGTAAATTAAAATTAAAATATTGTTTGAAATATGAATGAGTCCGTATGCAGATGCATCATTTTCTAAGAAGTTAAAATTTTAAGTTGATCTCTTCGTAAAGTTCCTTTCAAAAGCGAGGCGAAACAAAAATTGGTGACTTTCATTTGTTTGGTGAGCTGGGTTGTTTTCCTTTTGCCATTTGGAATTTTGATACGGGATTGCGAGTTTTTTGTGGTAAAAAAAATAGAATTTATTCTTTTTTGTAATTGGGCGGGTTCAAGGGATTTCGTTTTACATCTGAATTTATGTCGTTGAACACCAAAAAAAATCTGGAATTTCAGTCAAAAGTCATGGTGTCAAATTCTTGCATTTACTTATAGGATTAACATTGAGTCGCAATAAAATAGAACTTTAATTTAATAAAATTATAATATGTAAAATGTAACTCCAATTGAGCAACAGATTTTACCAAGTTTGCTTCTATGCCTTAAACATTTTTGTTTTTCAAATATTTTTAATGAGATGTATGGCCAGCAAAATTATAGCAGAACTATTAAAATTTCAATATAAAAATTGTTCCACAATAATCGTATAATCTGCAGAGATTTCTTCAACTCACAAAACAATAAACAAGAAATTCGTCATTTTAATAAATATTGAATTTTTATGACGAAAACTTGATAAATCAAATACCAACTAAAGCGAAAATTATAAAGTTCAACTTTATGTGTAATACTTCAGCTCCTTTGACATTTCCCCCACCACAAACAACTTTCATCTGAATTTTTAGATGAGGGAGTGGGGGCGTTATACGTAAGTCATCTGATTTTTCAGAATTCTGAATGGGGGCGTTCAATCCATTACGTCTGTTATCTGAAATTTCAGAATTCTGAATTTTTAGAGCTTCTGATTGGCCAGCTGTCATAAAAAGTTAGATTGACATTTAGTTACGTTTAGTTACGTTTCATCTGAATTTTCAGACAGGAAATTCTCATCTGAAAATTCAGGTGAAAGTCATTTGTGGTGGGGGAAATGACTTGTTAAGTTTTGGTCATGAAAATTCAATATTATTATTTCAATAAACAACATTTTTGTTCACTGTATAGTGAGTTTTTAAAAAATCTTCCCGGAATTTTCCATACGGTTATTGTGAAACAAAATTTTATATAGAAATTTGGATAGTTTTGCTATATTTCGTTGGCCTTACATCTAATAAAAATAAATAAAAATAAAAATATTTGAAAAACAAAACAAAATAATTAAAAGTGTTTGCTTCTATGCCATAAAGAAGCAAACACTTAATGAAATCAATAAAATCTACGAATATAATTAAAGTTTTATTTTCTTTCGAATCAATGTAAATCCTATAGGTAAATTAAAGCATTTGACACAATGACTTTTGACTGAAATTTCAGATTTTTTTCCGTTCAACGGCATAAATTCAGAAATCTGAAAATTCAGCTGCAAGACTTTATACCTTGAACCCGTCCAATTTCTTGTCTGAAAATTCAGATGAAACGCAACTAAACGTAACAAAAAGTCACTAAAAAGGTTTGTTCGTTGAGTCTTGAGGTCGCCCTAAAGCGTTCTTTAAAAAACCTCAACTCATCCTGACAATCAAATTCTGGGTATTTTGATACCAAGGGCCGCCCTGAAGTAGATCTAAACTGCCAAAGTGACATGAGTTGGGAGATAATTAGTTTGTTGTGGATTTGCTGCAGCAAATTGTTTATTTTTGAAAAATAAATTAAAAGCTAAATTGAAAGATAATAGATAGAAATAGAAAAGGGACGCTTGAAGTTGTTTTAATTTATTTTTTAAATTATTTAAAGCTAATTTTAAGTTTTAATTATTGAGCACAGAACTTCTTATTTCTTGCTTTGAATGTCAACAACACAATTTGCACCATCTAGTTTTTTTTGAAGACTGAACCCAGTTTTTTTTGACAATTCCTAAATCAACCCTGGGTAAAGTTCAACGACCGAAACTAAAGTCATTGAACCTGCATTTATTTAGAAAAAAAAACATGAATAAAACGACAAAATAGACGCACATAATTTTTTAAAAGAACAAAATTTTAATTCAATAAACTTAAATCTAATTTTATTTAAAAAAATAAACAAGGTTTATAAAAATTATAAGAGAATACAGAATTAAAACATTTTCAAATTCATTTCAACAAAACCAAAATTAAAATAGAGAGCCTTAAATATAACAAATAAAATTAAACGGATAAATAGTTTAAACACAAAAATAATGTTTAATGCATAAACGAACACAAAACCAAAATCACAAGGCACTTGACTATAATGATATTTAAAAAGGGAGTCTCAATCGGAATAGAGAGCAGGAAGTTGTAGACTTTTAAAAACTGGACTCAACAATTGAACAGTAGTCGTGGACCGAACAAATGATTTTTTATCTCATATTTCAGCTTAAAAAAATTAATGCCTTTGCTGCAGTCGAAAAAAAACATTATTCAAACATACACTTACAAGTCTCCTAGTCCCTAATTTCAATATTCAATCATTTCCTTTTGGTAACAATCGTGTGTCTTTTTCATTTTCTCTCCTCACATAATTTTAAATTTCACAACCTAAGACATTGTTACGAATTTTGTTACACTGAGACATTTGAGGCGGCTGGACATTTTTGAGTTGGCTGGACATTTGAGTTGGCTGGGACTTTTGAGTTGGTTGGGACATTTGAGGTGATTGGGACATTTGGGTTGTTTTGTACTTGTAGTACAATTCCTCACTCATTCATTCATTCATTTGTAGTAATAAGACAAATGTCCTAGGTGAAAGAGAGAGGGATTGTGTTACTGTTGTGAGTAGAGTATACAGTTGCAGTACGAGGACGAGGAGCGATGCGTTTTATTATTTCTGCTTCTCTTTTCTCCGCTGATGTTAATACAGGGCGTTTTTCTATTTTAGTTCAGAGCAGAGCCTGAACCGTAAAAAAAAATCGTGTTTCTCTTTTAGCTCTGAGCATTCAGAGCCCTAATTTTGCCGCTCTCTAATTGGCTGTTGTTTTTTTAAATTGAAATAAAATGTGAGCAAAAGAAGTAAAAAGGCTACCTCTTTGTAGGGGAGCGTAACGAAATTCCGAAATCCCGCCGAAAAAAAAAATAATAAAAATTCCGCCTAAATATATTTTTACAAATATTTGACGGGATTTTCACTACTCTTTTTAAGGTATTATTTTGTTCTTTTTAAAAATATTTTATAAAATTAATATTTTGGATAAAATATTTTATTTTTAATTCAATTTAACCAAATGAAAAGTAGTAGGAGCTGTTGGTTCGGGAAAAATTGAATCTTCAATCTATAGAGAGATAGAAACGAATTTCAATGGTTTGACCAATTATTTTTGGACATTTGGTTAAAATATTTTTGGACATTTGTCAAAAATGTTTTTGGAAACTTTCAAAAATATTATCGAACACTGTCAAAAATATTTTGGACAAAAATATTTTTGACGAACATTTTTTTTCGAAGTATGTATACTTTTTTGACGAATTTTTTTTTTTTCGGTACGTGACTGTTTTCCTCCGCCGCCGGTTTACCTTCGCCAGTTTACCTCCGTCGGTTTACTACCGGTAAAGGATGAAAGAAAACATATCAGAACAGGGTGTTTCTAATTTTCGAAACGCGTTTTGGTAGAAGAAAAGAAAGAACTGAGTTAAATTCAGGAATTACTCTTAAATCAAAACAAACAGTTTTTTCTCCAAAACTTTCAAACAAATGTTTTTAGATTTGGGGCTAAACTAAACGTCCTAGCGATTCAAAAAATGCATATTCGTAATCTAGGAAGTGCCACTTTTCTATTGATGCAACGCATTATAAGAAAAATGGACTTTTATCTTTAAACGCGATTTGTGGCTAAACTAGACGTGCTAGAGGCATCAAAGTTGACACCTTTAAACTTGACTTGCGGCTAAACTAAGCAACCTAGCGACTTCATAAATGCATATTCGTGATCTAGGAAATGCCGGTTGTAGTAAATCAAAAAAAAATTGGTAAAAAAGTTTTTGCTGCAGCAAATTGTTTATTTTTGAAAAATAAATTAAAAGCTAAATTGAAAGATAATAGATAGAAATAGAAAAGGGACGCTTGAAGTTGTTTTAATTTATTTTTTAAATTATTTAAAGCTAATTTTAAGTTTTAATTATTGAGCACAGAACTTCTTATTTCTTGCTTTGAATGTCAACAACACAATTTGCACCATCTAGTTTTTTTTGAAGACTGAACCCAGGTTTTTTTGACAATTCCTAAATCAACCCTGGGTAAAGTTCAACGACCGAAACTAAAGTCATTGAACCTGCATTTATTTAGAAAAAAAAACATGAATAAAACGACAAAATAGACGCACATAATTTTTTAAAAGAACAAAATTTTAATTCAATAAACTTAAATCTAATTTTATTTAAAAAAATAAACAAGGTTTATAAAAATTATAAGAGAATACAGAATTAAAACATTTTCAAATTCATTTCAACAAAACCAAAATTAAAATAGAGAGCCTTAAATATAACAAATAAAATTAAACGGATAAATAGTTTAAACACAAAAATAATGTTTAATGCATAAACGAACACAAAACCAAAATCACAAGGCACTTGACTATAATGATATTTAAAAAGGGAGTCTCAATCGGAATAGAGAGCAGGAAGTTGTAGACTTTTAAAAACTGGACTCAACAATTGAACAGTAGTCGTGGACCAAACAAATGATTTTTTATCTCATATTTCAGCTTAAAAAAATTAATGCCTTTGCTGCAGTCGAAAAAAAACTTTATTCAAACATACACTTACAAGTCTCCTAGTCCCTAATTTCAATATTCAATCATTTCCTTTTGGTAACAATCGTGTGTCTTTTTCATTTTCTCTCCTCACATAATTTTAAATTTCACAACCTAAGACATTGTTACGAATTTTGTTACACTGAGACATTTGAGGCGGCTGGACATTTTTGAGTTGGCTGGACATTTGAGTTGGCTGGGACTTTTGAGTTGGTTGGGACATTTGAGGTGATTGGGACATTTGGGTTGTTTTGTACTTGTAGTACAATTCCTCACTCATTCATTCATTCATTTGTAGTAATAAGACAAATGTCCTAGGTGAAAGAGAGAGGGATTGTGTTACTGTTGTGAGTAGAGTATACAGTTGCAGTACGAGGACGAGGAGCGATGCGTTTTATTATTTCTGCTTCTCTTTTCTCCGCTGATGTTAATACAGGGCGTTTTTCTATTTTAGTTCAGAGCAGAGCCTGAACCGTAAAAAAAAATCGTGTTTCTCTTTTAGCTCTGAGCATTCAGAGCCCTAATTTTGTGTTGCTTTTTTCGCTCTGAGCATGTTCAGAGCGCGCTCTATGAGCTCAGTATAAATTGATAGAGCAGACGGAGTTCAATAGCTGAACACAAATTTGACAAGTGGAAAAAAAAACATCAAAACAGTAAAAATGGCGGACGAGAATAGTCGACCTGCAAAAGAAGGTAAAATAATTTAATAAATTTACTAATAATAACAAAATTATTGTTTTCAATCGTTTACATTTATTACAGGCTTGAAATGGACCTCTGCAATCTCTCCAGGTCCATGTTGGTGTTCATCCATTGCATGTATACCTATACACAAGGCCTCAAATACATCCGGCTTTATACGGAAATGTTCCTTAAAGGTTCTATCCGAGAACATTGGAACAATTTCTTCAGCATAATTTTTATTTTTCACTATGTGTAAACCATCCACATCGCAATCTTCATCCTCGCTTTCACCGAAAAATAATTCAAATCCTTTCTTCACTATTATTAGTTTATCCTTTTTATTTTTAATTACTTGTAAAATTGTTGTCTGCTTTTGTTTGTGGTAAAGAAAATAAAAAATGAAAAAGTGACAGCTGGTGAGACGTGTTTCTTTAAATAATTCTGAACACTCAGAGCAGAGCACGCTCAGTTCAGAGACCGCTCAGAGTATGTTCGGAGTGTTCAGACTTCAGACGCTGTTCAGAGCTCTACTCTGAACTAAAAAAGAAAAACGGCCACAATAACAAATTCAATGAAGAAGACAAAAACTAGTAAAGAGAAGATTTTTGTTGTTGTTTTGAGTGAGGTGTGAGGTAATACATTTTTTTTGCTTTGAGGCGATGGGACATTTGAGAGCGGTGTATGCGACATTTGTATTGCCTCATGTATGAGGTACCCATCCAAACCTCGCCGCCGCGCCGCCGTGTCACCAGACTTGTTTACGACAAATTCTTGGTTTTTGTACGGAAATTCAGCAAAGTCTTGTCTATGCGACAAGTTTCTGTTTTTTCGGACTGGAATTTATTGAATTCCTATCACGCTGCTGCCTACGCCGCGCCGTGTCGCTACATATTTTTGCATTAGTGCGACAAATTCCTGTTTTTTTTTTTGTCGGGAATTCATTAAATTCCTGCCACGCTGCTGCCTATGTATGTCGAGTCGCTAAAGATTTGTGTTCCTGTTTTTGGACGGGATTTCTATACATTTCACGCCACGCTCCTGCTGTCCCCGTGTCGTTACATATTTGTGCGACAAGTTCCTGTGTTTTTGGACAGGAATTCATTATATTACTGCCACGCTGCTGCCTTCGTAGTGTCGCTAAATATTTTTGCGAAAAATTCCTGTTTTTGGGCGGGAATTCATTAAATTCCTGCCACGCTGCTGCCTACGCTGTGTTGTTTTGCATATTTGCGACAAGTACCTGCTTTTGCCTTCACGCTGGGCAAAATTTCTCGTCGAGCTGCTGCCGTAGTCGCACCCCTTTTGCGACATCATTGCTGACAAGTTCTGCCATCATCGCCGCCGCATTAGCGGAGTATTAATTAATGACAGTCAAGAACAAAGGTTTTGTGCAAAGATACTGAATATTAAGATAGGAATCCTCGACTGTCAACCGGGTTATCGATTCACTTTGGAAAACAATTACGATTACAATAGGCAAATACCTATTTTAATCGATTTATTTTATTATTATTTATTTGAAATCTCAATTTATTAATAAAAAACAAAATAAAACTAGACCGAATACGGAAATAAATTTTTCACCACCGCAGTTTCCCAAAAAAAAAAGTTGAACTGTTAAACAGAACAAATTCACCCCATTAAATTGTTGTTGCAATTCACATCTATTCACCGACACGATCCGAAATTACAAATACAACAATGTAAACAAATGGGTTTTGGAGGGTGAAACGTACGAAAGATTCATATCTTTATAATTCAGTATCGTTGGTTTTGTGTCAAAGTTAATCACTATTGCTCTCGATTGGTGCAACGAGAAGATCAGAAGGAAGAATCCCTAGAAGCTGCCAAAATTTCAAAGGAAACATCATTTATTATAAAGCAAAAATTGTACAGAGTAAGTATACAGTTTTTTATTTTATTGACTGGCATTTCTTGTTTTTAAACTTTTGTTGAATTAAAAATCAAATCGAAAACGTCGTTCTCACTTCCTTTCTCGCGATTTGTTTTTTCTTCCTCGTGAGTACCTGCCGTTCAATTGTTTTTAGCAATTTATGAAAATCTTATTTTTCTCAAAAACGTGCCCAAAACTTAAAAAAAAAAAAATCAGTAATTTTTTTTTTACAAAAATACTGCTATTTTATAAAAAATGTTCGAAAGAACGGGTTTAAGTGGTACCTCTCATAGAACCATTTTTTTGGTTTCCGACTATCTCATTATCTGTTGAACCAATTTTAATGAAATTTTTTACATAAAAATTCCTAGTAAATTTAAATAATATTGCATATCAAAATTTTCAAAAAATCTAATTTTGGATTATATAAAAAAATTTCAAAATTATTTTTTTTGAAAATTCGATATTTCGAAAACGGGTGGATGATTTTTTTTTCAAAATTAATTTTTAAACTCCACATTAATAAGTACTAAAAATTGGTGCAAAATATTTTTTTTAAAAACCGCTCCAACGATTTTAAAAATTTTTTCTCATAAATTGAGATTTGTGTTAGAAACCACCTGGTGTACATTGCGTTGGTGTCAAATCAATTTCAGATATTTTTTTAATCACTTTATTTCTATATTATTTCTATTTTAATTTATTTAACATTTATCAGTCTAAACTGTAAATTCCATGCATATGTGCGAAGTGCAAGACAGCACGGTGCTATATTGTTCATATTTATGTAATCCCATAATACTTCCTTAAACTAGGCTATATTTTTGGCAGGTGGCATAAAATATAGGCTCCAATAACTAATAGATTACTTTTATCAGATGAAATGTTTATTTAAATTATTAAGACTTTAAAACCACAGTGTGATCGCACATAAGAGCAAGTTCGTGCGACCCAGTCGTGCATTTTATTTTTCATTTATCTACTATAAGATTTTTGCTGTATTTTTATCTGTTTCCATTTTCTTCTCAAAAACGGTGTATTTTGGTACTAGCCACCAGCCAATTTGGACGATTTAGAATCACTTCTTAATATTTATTTCTTTTCAAAATATAGCAACATTTGCTTTCAAAACCTCGAAACCTTTGGTATTTTTTTTTCATTCTTGGAAAAATGTATCGATGTAGGTATAGATTTTTCAGTATTTTTAATTGATTTTTTTTTCAATTGTTTTTTCTCTTATTTTGATTTTTTTTCGAATCTTAAAGGTTTTTTTTAATTTTGGGAAAAGTTGTTGATTTGACGTTTTCGTATTCAATTAGGTACTCTCTCTTATAAGATTCCTTCGCGAACTGTATCTATTCTTTTTGCAGTTGTAAAAAAAAGTTCTGGATTTTGCGAACTTGCCAGCATATATTTTAAGTTTAAGGAAAAAGGTGTTGTCGCTGCATGTTTTTCTGCTTAAATTATTTATTTTTTTTTTTTTCAAAAAACGGTTAGAATGCAGCTTGGCAATATTACTTGGCTTTTTTTTTAAAGGAAGAATTACTGTTTGAGCAAGTTTTTGATGGAGTTCGATTCATTACTTAATTGCAATTTCGATTTTTAAGTGCCAAATAAAGGGTTTTCCATTAAGGGCGGTTCGATTTTAAAATTGAATAAAACAAGTTGTATATGAGATATCAATAAGGTTTTATCTTTATTTGAGAGCCCTATCAATCACATTGTGTGTGAAATACAACATCGTTCAAATGGCCGCCGCGGCTTCGCTGGGTCGAGCGGATTCGAAAGGTCCAGTTTTCGATAACTTTGGCGCATAAATCAGGCTGAATTTGACCGATGACATCGATTATGTTGTCTTTGAGGGCCGCGGTGGTTTGCGGTTTATTCGCATAGGCCTGCGACTTAAAAAAGCCCCACAAGAAAAAGTCCAAAGGGGTCAAATCACACGATCTTGGTGGCCAATTCATGTGTCGCATCGGCGCGAGATAACCACGCCATGAAACCGCTCGTGCAGAATATCGATTGTGTCTTGAGCTGTGTGGCACGTTGCGCCATCCTGTTGAAACCATATGTTTTCGGTGTCCATATCATCCAATTCAGGCCACAAGAAGTTGGTGATCATCGACCTATAGCGATCGCCGTTGACGGTGATGGCCTGGCCAGCATCATTTTCGAAGAAGTACGGACCGATGACGCCTCCAGCCCAAAATCCACACCAAACAGTAACTTTATTTGGATGCATTGGCACCTCGTGAATCTCGCGTGGATTGGTGTCGTCCCAAATCCGGCAATTTTGCTTATTCACGTACCCTTTCATCCAAAAATGGGCCTTATTGCTAAAGATGATTTTTCGAACAAAATTGGGATCAACTTCCAACTGCTCAAAAACCCAATTAGCGAATACACGACGTGTTGCTGTAACTTGCCATGATGATTTGTCTTTAGTAACTGATTAAAAGATGACAGAAAGTAAAAGAAACAATATGGCCGCCACGAGCTGTCAAAATCAACCCGTCCCTATTGGAAAACCCTTTAGTTTTTGTGTTCATGAAAACTGAAATAAAAAAAAAAGGATTTCGGTGCAGTGCAATAAAATTTAACATACATTTAATTTTGAGTTAATATAATTTTTGTACTGTGTTTCTATGTTTATTTACATTTAAACAGTTGGTAACCCTACCGACATTTATGGCGATGTATAATGATCACTGCGGCAACCCTGTGAGAGCTTTGAAATGGAGATAGCTTAAAGAAATACATAATAGTATGGGTGAAGGGCAAATACCCTATCTTCCCTGTACTGCATATTCAAATTGAACAGAGTATAGCACCGAAAATTAGGATCCTATCCTTGTTTTTGCGTGTTCCAATAAATTGCGCAAAAACAAACTAGCTCTTCTAAGACCAGTTCAAAGTTTACCTTTGAAGAATTCTCTACTCTTTTAGCACGCATTGAAGTGTCCTTAAACTCTCGGCCAATCTGATCTATGTCCAATAATCCCTCTGACTTATTGGCCTTAACGCCGGGGAAGTTTTTACGCGGAGGTCCTCTTTTATCATATCCTGAGTCTTATTAGTCGATGCTAATTTATCCTTAATTAACCGGTGGGAAAAAGTAAGATGCCTTCATAAAAGAAAAAAATGGCAATCTCCTCAAGAAAATATCAAAATAAATGACTTAGTCGTGATAAAAATGAAAATTTACCAATTTACCAGAATGGCGCTTAGGGCGTGATGTAAATGTACACCCCGGTGCCTCAGCACCTTTGGGTTAATCAACTCAACAACCCAATAAACCACCAAGACTAAGTGTAACATCAGCATTAAAGGGTCAACACCTTTGGGTGAAGTAACACAACAACCCAAAACACAATGAAATTCAACACTTTTGGATCAGACTGCAGTGTCAGCAATCAATAAAAGCCAATGCATTGCAAATCGAGATCGCTCAATAATTCGTTTACATTCAATACAGTCGCAGCGACTATTGAGATTGATGTTTTGTTTTTACATTAATTTGTAATTATCTAATATGACTTTATAAAGCGTAAGAGGCCTGTAGCCCATTGTTTTAAAATTAAATAGTTTTTTTTTTTTTTTAAATCATTTGTAGCCACCAGAGAATAAAACGAGTCGAGTATTGTTCACGAACCTCGAATACTTACTCGAAAAAAGCGAGTTCAAACAAACGGAGTCAACGAAGGTAGATGTTTACGAGTTTTTCTGCCCACGAGTATGATGAATTGTGATTAAACACATAAATCAAACGAATACGAAAATGGGTTCGAATAGAAACGAGTCAAATGCGCGTGAACAAAGTGCGCAACTTAGATTCTTTGTTGATAAAATAAACTTTTTAAAAAAAAGGTAAAACAAAATTTGAACTTTATTATTACAGTATAAGAATCCAACTGATTAAATTTATTTATTCTGGAGTGGACGAAGCTATGCAAGTTCATACGATCGTGTCATTTGCCAATGTCAGCATATCATAATTTCCAAGAATCTCTAACGAGACCGGACGATTGGCAAATGAACTCGATCGTTCATAGTCATCACTTTGTTTGTAACCTGATTATGGCTACCTGTGGGAATTACTATTTCTTGGGGTATTGAACTTGACATAACCCGCACGATCAATTTGCTCGAATGTGCCCGACTTGTAAGATGTTTGTATTCGAGGTTGGTGGTTGATGGGTATTAAGTAAGCTGTGTAGATTTGGTGGTTGTTTTATTTTTTTTTTTGGATTTCCAAAATTCCAAATGCCTTTTTTAGCACATACTTTCAGTAGTGAGATAATGTTTCTGGATTATGATCCTTTAAGATAAATAAAAATAAAGTATCAAATAATCAAAAAAAGGAGGAAAGAGAATGTGATATAAAAACAAAATGAAATAAAATTAAATGAAAAAAATAAATATTACGCTAAAAAAGAATAAAAAAAATATGATCAATAAAAAAAGTTGTAAATAAATCATAAATTATTTAAATTTATAAATGTTCGTTATGTAATTTAAAGCTGAATTGAAATCATTCGTTCATTGCATTTTGAACCTTCTACCTAAAAATTTAAATATATGTACATATATTGAAAAATTGTTTCAAATTTATCCACACAAATAAAAGGAGTAATGTACTTATAAAGGGCCTTGTCGCGGATATTGAAAATCATTGCATTTCATAATTCCAAAAACATTGAAACCAGTTTATTTTCTGCGAATCCAACCCAACCCTGAAAAAAAAGAACCGATAAATAGATACAAAATATACCTACCTATAGGAACCTGCGTAATATGCACAAAAATTTTCCTCCGAATTGAAATCCTTCCGTCATGATAAACGCTTTAAATTCTATTTTTGCAAGGGCGCTGTTTTTTAACATAAAAACAAAAAGGTCATCTTTTTAAAAACAATTGTCCAAAAACCACACGGTCCAAACCTTCCTATATCATAACCTACATAAATGCACCTGTCGCTTTTATTGATTATTTGTTGCATAGTTACATCTTCTATCTACTTACCAAACCATTGATCACCATGTAGATTTATTTACACGGGCAAATTTCGTTGTCGTTTCGGCAACTAAATCAGTTGGTCCCTAAGTCAAGGTCTAGGTGCCGAACGTGTTCATTATCATACTGTTCCATAGTTGCCACTTAACTGGAAAGTCAGGGAACGAAAATTTGGTCAGGGAATTTCAAAAGCGGTCAGGGAAAAATTTTTCAGCAGATTTTTTTCATAATGAATTAGATTTTATATTTCGTTGAACTCTTCCCACACTATGTTTATTTAGCGAGCTCATTAAATACTGCCATGGGATTTGTGCATAAAAAGAATGGGAAGAAGGTTTATGTGGGATTCCTTTCAACCAAAGATTCGTTTCTGTTTAGAAAAAGAATCGAATTTTTCTGTCAAACAAATCTTGCATATTTTGCAAGATTTCAAAAAGAATTTACAACACCGATTTGCACACACACAAGCAAGATTTTACATTTCTAAAATCTCAAATTTAATTTCGCTATGTTTTCAGTAAACTGTGGTTTTGGTTGCAGCGAATTTTAACTCAGTGATTATTTTAATTGTATATATTAAATAATTATTTGTGCACTCTTTTTCAATAACCCAAAATCAAAAAAAAATACATATCACGATAATAACAATATAAGTTTTATTTAATTGAGCTGTCAAGCATAAATTACATATCTCAGTTCCATGTGATTTATTTTAACATTAGAAATGTTTAAACGGAGGCATACAATGTAAAAAAATCAACAGAATTTCAAAAACATGAAACGCCTAATGGAGAAAGAGGGCGAAACGTGAGGGGAATAAACAAAATTATTTGGTTCATGCTTTGTTCTTACTAGTCTGAGGAAACAGAATACGAAAAAGGAGAATACACAAAAAAGAGGAGAAGTGTTATGTTATAACTTTCGATCTAATTATCCAATTTTCAATATTAAGGTATATAATCAAAAGAAAAATGACAGACGTGTTAGAGTAAAAAATTTTCAAAATCATTCAAAATTTCATACTAAAAACATGAAAATAAATATCAGACAAATAATTTCATTCAACGAGGAAGTTGATAAAAACAAAAAAAAAACATTAAAATGCTTGAATGTGTGAACGAATTTATTTTGGGGGTAATTGCACTGCGACCTATAGATCTATTGTGCCCCCATATGAAACTGGACGAGGTTACTCATCTTACAACTCTTCCTTCAAACCTATTTCTTTTAGGAACTTCAGTATTTGGGGTATTCTCAGAGTATAAGTTGATCTCTTCTCCACCTGGTAGCGTCCCAGGTGTTTATTTCTTTGGTGCATAAGTGCATCGCAAACTCCTAGTATGTGATTCGGTGTTTCGTCATGGGTATTGCAGAATCTGCAAGTGGCACTGCTTACTAGGCCTAGAATATTAAAGTGCCTTCTGAGTTTACAGTGGCCGGTGAGGAGGCCCGTTATAATTCTTAGGTTGTTCCTACTTAAGTTGGTGCGGTAGTTATACGAGTTCTATTTAGTGAAACACACGGCTGACAAGATATAACTGACTTTATTGTGATAATGTTGATGTCATGTAAGCATGTACCTACTTAGTTAGTTTACATGTTGTTATACTGTATAACACTTACTCTAACATCTCCCTTTTTTATATATTAATATAATAATAAGCTATTTAATATACCTAATCATAATAATATAAAATGTACATACTTTTAATAATATATTATATTATAATTCATAGCAATGTATGTAAATGCAAATATTATATGGTGCAAGATCAAGTATTTTATAGATTTCATCAAATTAATATCAATATTACTTCAAAGATGTATTTTATTTATCATATGTTAATCGATCCGGTGGCCTGAGTGGTCTTCCAGCTCTAGATGTCATTGGTTTATTATTTTTTGAAGCTAAAATACGATCTTCATAATCACATTCAGGACTCAAAACGGAGCTATCACTTGATGGACTTCTTTCTGGATCTAATAAAGTTTCAACAATTGGTTTGTTCAGCGGCGAGGGAACCTTTCTAATTTGCTGCCTATTGCGTCGATAAATATGATTATTTTCATCCTGAATTAAATACGATCGAGGCTCTGAACATTTCTCTTTAACAACTCCTGGGTACCAAATCGATTTAGGAAATTTCTGATAATATATATTTTCCCCATTCTCTAATTCTTTTAAGGGTTTTGTTGTTCGATTATAATATTTTTTCATTGTTTCATTATTAGTTTTAAAAGCCAAATTAACCTTTTGCTCATCTACTCTAAGAGGCCTTAAATTTTCAAAATTTGTTGGAATTTTAGTTCTTAGTTTTCTATTCATTAACAATTCTGCGGGTGAGTATGTAGTAAAGTTTGGTGTTGCCCTGAAATTTAAAAGTGCAATATATGGATCGGAATTACTTTCTAAAGTTTTCTTCAACAATCGTTTTATAGTTTGAATTGATCTTTCTGCAAGCCCATTTGACCTCGGTATATAAGGACTAGATGTGACATGTTCAATGTTCCAAGATTTGCAAAAGTGGTTAAATTCTGTTGACGAAAAAGGAGGTCCATTGTCACTTACCACTATTTTCGGAATGCCGTGCCGAGCGAATATAGACTTTAGTTCCAAAATTAGTTTTTTGCTAGCAAAACCACTATTTAGAAGAGCGATTTCAATATATTTAGAGTAATAGTCGACAACTAGCATGTAAACTTTCTTTTGAAATTCGAAAAGATCAATACCTATTTTTTGCCATGGCAAGGGGAAAATTTCATGGGGCATCAACGGTTCTTTGGCGTTTGAAACTTTATACTTTAAACATATTTCACAATTATCTACTAAGTTCTTTATGTCTGAATTCAAATTTGGCCAATATACCAATGATTTAGCCAGACTGATACATTTTTTAGAGCCCATGTGTCCTTCATGTATAAGATTCAAAATTTCTGAACGCATTGACTTTGGTATGACAATCCTGTTGTTCATAAAAACTATGCCACTGACGACATGAATTTCACTCTTTATTTTAAAATAGGGCAGTACTAAGGGATCTATCTTATTCTTTTACCTCTGGCCACCCTTGCCTATAATATTGTTCAAGCTTAACTAAGATTTCATCTACTAATGTTTCTTTACGAATTTGGTCTAATTTTTCATCACTGACCGGCAAGCTTGACGACACGAGATTGCAATGTATTTCCATTTCATTTTCTAATTGAGGTAATGCTTCTTCTAATAAGGCTGCCCTTGACAAAGTATCAGCAATGACCATATCTTTTCCTGGTTTATAAATTACTTTTAGATTGTAAGCTTGTAATTTCAGCATCATTCTTTGAAGACGCGTAGGCACCTTATACAAAGGTTTTTCAAACAATGGTATTAGAGGCTTGTGGTCTGTTTCAACCAGAACTTCTCTTCCAAACAGAAATTTGTGAAAGCGACTGCAGCCAAAAAGAATGGCGAACAATTCCTTTTCGATTTGCGCATAATTTCGTTGGCTTATCGTTAAAGTGGTTGATGCATAAGCAATGGGTTTATTTTCCTGCTGTATGACAGCTCCTACAGCTGATTGAGAAGCATCAACAGAAAGTTTTATTGCCTTACCATTGTCAAAGTAAGCTAAAACAGGAGCTTTTGAAATTAGGAGCTTAAGATTTAGAAACTCATTTTCATGCCTCTCCTCCCAATGCCACTCAACTTCTTTTTTAAGCAACTGCCTTAAATGCTCATTTTCAATTGCTAGCTCTTTAATAAATGAGCCTAGATAATTGACCATACCTAAAAATCGTTGAAGGTCTTTGACACAACTAGGACGAGGCATTTTCATAATAGCTTCAATTTTACTTTCATCTGGTCGGACCCCAAATTCATTGAAAATATGACCTATATATTTTATCTCTTTAACTCCTATACAAGACTTCTCACGATTAAATTTTATACCGATTTCCTGAGCTTTTTCCAGAACCATATTTAAATATTTATCGTGCTCCTCTTTCGTGGCACCATATATTAAAAAATCATCTATATAAATTATAACATTTGGTATATGAGAAAAATGCCTTATCATCTCTGCATGAAATATTTCAGGAGCCGCATTGACTCCAAATGGTAATCTAATAAACCTGTATCTACCAAAAGGTGTATTAAATGTACAGAGCTTAGACGATTCTTCTTCCAAGGGTATCATCCAAAAGCCGCTATTAGCATCCAAACTACTGAAATATTTTGCATTTGAAAGACGAGATTTTACCTCATCAACATCTGAAAAAGGAAAATAAGGACGCATTATTACCTTGTTTAAGTGCCTAGGATCCAGACAAACCCTCAGGTTTCCATTAGCCTTTCTCACTAACACAATTGAGTTCACCCACTTTGTTGGTTGATTTTCTTGCACTATTACCCCTAAATTTTCCATACGTTTGAGCTCCGCCTTGAGTTCCGTTTGCAAATCAAATGGTATTTTTCGTGGTGGTTCCACTATCGGCAAAACATTTTCTTTTAAAACTAATTTACACTTGTTTTTTAGACACCCCAGCCCATTGAAAGCCTCTTTATATTTTTCCAAAAACATATTTGAACCTTTTATTTCTTGATCTTTAGCACCATGTACAATATTAATATTTTTCACCAAATTCAATTCAATAGAAGTATCTAAACCTATTACAGTTTTACAGTTCATTTCAAGTATATAAAAATCAAGATAAATACCATTGTTCTTAAAAAGACAATATAATTTGCACTTTCCTTTAACTCTTAATTTTTCTCCCGAAAAGGTTAACAAATTAGTATAAGTTTCTTTAATCAATTTTTTATCTAAATTTAACATTTCAAATTTCTTTATTGACATTATGTTTCCCTCTGCTCCGGTATCTACTTGAGCCACCACCACTTGGTTGTTGATGCCAATATCCACGTTCCATGCCTTGGTGTATGTTGAACTCATTATTTTCCCAATGAAAAGGTCTTCTTTAGATGATTGTGTATCTGATTCCCCTTCTGCTTCTACGTTACCGATTTTTTTGCTCATTTTATTTGTGTTGCACATTTTCGCAGAGTGGTTCTTTCCCCTGCACTGCTGACATATAACTCCCCATGCTGGACATTTATTGTAAAAATGCCGTTGTCCACATCTGCCGCATGTATTTAGCTGTTGATTATTTGACAGTTTCCTAGACCCGCTTGGTTCATGTTGAATTTGATTTTTGGTTTTGCACAAGTTGTTGTTTCTTTTTCGTTGGTTGCTCCATTGCTGTTGTGTCTCTCTTTCTCGAATGCTGCCAATAAACTCTGCTTTACTCTTGTCTTCTCCATTACTTCCATAAATGAATTCTTTAGACTGCTGCTTTGCTATTTCCAGAGATTTAGCAATTTGGATTATTTCATCGAGATTTTTTGATGATTCATTTAATAATTTTTCGCGAATAAATTGATGACTTTGATTCAGACCACAAATAAATAGGTCCCTAACCAATTCATCTTTAAGAGTGCCAAAAGTACATGTTTTGCTTAAATTTTTAAGTGCCGTTATAAATTCATCAATCGACTCAGATGTACTTTGACGACGCGAGAAAAAATTAAACCGTTCCATGATAACATTACATTTTGGAAGGAAATATGTATCAAATTTTGTAATTAAATCGGCATGCTTTATGGTTTCCTCATCCACATCGAAAGAATCAAAGATTTCAAAAGAATCAGGTCCTATGTGGTGAAGAAGTAAGGAATTTTTTCTAAAGTCTGATCCACTGAGAAGATCACTTGCGGCTAGAAATATTTTAAATTGCTTTTTCCAAATTTTCCAAGCCGCCGCTAGATTTGTTGACTTTAAATCAAGTGGACGTAAGGAACCACTATCCACTGCCACTTGCTTGTAATTATTATTAATAACTTTGACTTTTTCGTCTGTCATTTTGTTTTAATAAAGTTAACTTTCGATTTAAATGAATTTTCAATAATTTTTTTTTTTTTTTTTTCGGTTTACACCTGACACCATGTAGTTATACGAGTTCTATTTAGTGAAACACACGGCTGACAAGATATAACTGACTTTATTGTGATAATGTTGATGTCATGTAAGCATGTACCTACTTAGTTAGTTTACATGTTGTTATACTGTATAACACTTACTCTAACAGACGCGTTCTTGGTTATAGTTTCCAAGAAGGAGTTTGGCCTGCCTCAGTTTTGGGAGTTCTTTCCAAATTTTGGATCTTTTTGTCTCCTCTTCTTTTTTGATTCTATTTTTGATCACATTCTTTCCTAAGCCGCAATAGGGCTCAGGTCCCGTTAAGGTGGTTTTTGCTCCTATTTTAGGTAGGGAGTCTGCCTCTTCATTTCCCTGAACGCCTACGTAACCAGGTACCCAATGAAGGGTGACATTATTGTTTTTGCCAAGTTCATTTAGCCTGCCTACACATTCCCACACTATTTTGGAGTTAATGGTATATATGAGCTCAAAGCTTTGAGCGCTGCCTGACTATCCGACATAATGGCAATGCTTTGTTTTCGGTAATTCATTTCGAGATTTCGATCTGCACATTTTCCTATGGCATTTACTTCGGCTTGGAAAATGCTTGTTGACTGTCCCATCGGGATGGAAAGTTTGGTTCTAGGCCCAAAGACTACTGCCCCAGTCCCTTCAGATGTTCTCGATCCATCAGTGTACCACTTGATGGCATTTGCTTTCAGTGTGTAGTTAACTGTTTCACCTACCCACTCTTTTTTACTACTTAACTTCGTTTGGAAGTTTTTCTCGAAGTTGTATTTTTTAAGCATGCTCTCTCTAAGAATGTCAATAAGGTTTGTTACTGTGGATTTTGGCAAACAGTCTCTAATATTGAGACTTATGCATTTTCCAGTCCCAGTTCCCTCTTTGGTAAATCTCATGATAACCTCGTGTAGAGACAGGTGAAGGATTACCTCCATAGCCGTTGTAGGGCAGGTTCTCATTGCTCCAGTGATACATATACACGCCTTTGAACTTTGTCTAGCGCTTTTCTAGTTGTTAGTAAATCGGTTCTTTTATGCCATACAACTGCACCATAGGTAATGATGGGTCTTACCATCATGGCGTACATACATCTGAGGATGTCTGCTTTGCAACCCCATGATTTGCCTGCAAGTCTCTTGCATATCATTAAGTCCTGTGTGGCTTTCCCGACTGTTGTTTCTACGTGCTTTTTCCAGAGGAGTTTACTATCTTGTGTAATTCCTAAATATTTTACCTCTCTCTTGGTTTCGACTACCTCGCCAGCTAATCGAATAGGCTTCATGCGCGGTAGAAGTCTTTTCTTGGTAAATGGTATGATTGTCGTCTTAGTAGGGTTAATTGATAGTCCTACAGATAGACACCATTTCCTAGTTGTTATTAGTCCTCTTTGGATTATATCACAGAGAGTTTCTTCGAACTTCCCTAAGGCTATAATTACGATATCATCGGCGAAACCAATACAGCGTATGCCTTGGGAAGTTATATTTTCTAACAATTCATCAACAACAAGACTCCACAGCAAGGGTGATAGTACCCCTCCCTGAGGACATCCTCTTGTAGTGATGATTTTCTGTACATTTGAACCTGTTTGTGTCTCTGCTGTTCTAGTACCTAGCATTTCATTAATCCATCTGGTTATGGTGATGGGAACACACTTCCTTACTAGGGCTGTGTTAACTGCATCATGGGAGGTGTTGTCAAACGCTCCTTCTATATCTAGGAAGGCAGCTAATGCTGTTTCCTTTGCGTCTAATGCTTTTTGTAAGGTCTAATACCTTACAAAAAGGATTAGACGCAAAGCTCGAACAGGGCAGTTTCTGTGGACCTACCCGCCCTATAGGCATGTTGTCGCAGATTAAGAGGCCTCTCTATTAGAACTTCTGATATTATGAAGTTATCGATAATTTTTCCAAAGTTTTCAGTATAAAGAATGTTAAGCTAATTGGCCAGAAAGTCTTGGGATGGGTTGTATCCTTTTTCCCAATTTTGGGAATGAAGATTACTTTAGCTCTTCTCCATAGGCTTGGTATATACCCAAGAGCAATGCTACTTCGAAGTATACTAATAAGATAGGGCATAATAACTTCTTTCCCCTTTTGAAGGAGGGCTGGGAAGATGCCATCTATCCCTGGTGACTTAAAAGGTTGGAAGGTACTAATTGCCCACTCTATCCTTCTACTTGAACAGATAGTTACAGCTATCTTCCAGTCTTCTCTTTAAGGTTTGAGAGGTATGATCTCTACTGAATTACCTTCTATTGGTAAATTGCCTGGAAAGTGTGTGTTAAGTAACAGAGTGGACCTCTGCTCTTCAATCTCTGTGAAGTTCCCATCATTGTAGCGAAGTGCTAATGATGTTTTTGTCTTCTCTTTTGCAAGAGCTTTATGAAGTCTTGCCGCAACTGGGGTTGAGCATATGCCCTCACAGAAGGGTGTAAAACTATTTCTTTTGGCTATTCTTATCTCCTTGTTATATTTTGTCAATTCTTCGGAGTAATTCTGCCATTCCCTGGTTCTTTTTGCCTTATTAAAGAGTTTTCTTACCTTGGTTCTTAATTTTGACAGATTATTGTTCCACCATGGAGCGTCTTTCTGTCTAGTTTTTGGTTTAAGAGGACAACTGAGTTCGAATGCCTCGTGTATAGCCCCACTAAACTCATTAACTATAGATTCTAACTCAAGGTTACTATTTGTCGTTCTTACCGGACCTATCTAGATTTGATCTTAAAATCTTTGTATATAGTTCCCAGTTGGTTTTCTTAGGGTTTCTTCCAGAGGTGTTCTCTGTGAGAAGGCCAGCTAAGGTAAACACTATTACAGTAAAACCCGCTTAAGAGAAAAACCCGCTTAGCTGAAACAAATCTTTCATCCCCGAGTATTTTTCGACCAATCACCTATAAAACACTCCGCTTAAGCGAAACTCGCTTAAGTGAAAAACCCGCTTACAAATTTTATATTTCTCATTGAAAAAAAACTCTCTTAAGTGAAAAAAAAAATTGAATCGAACAGAACAAAAAATTTGCTGAACGCTTTCATTTCTTTTTTATTTTTCACCTCCACCATTTTCACCACAAAAATGACATTAAAATTTCTGTATTTCACAACGATTTATTCTCGTTTTGTAAACAAATTGCTTTTTGGTTTGGCTATCAAAAATCCATAACAACATTTCCAATGTCTCAAGAGGTACGTATTTTAACATTTCTTAAAAAGAAGATTACACATTCAATAAATTATTTTTGTGTTATAAATCGTTGTTGGATTTTATTTAATTTTTTTTAGGCAACTCCAAAAGATAAATTCAATTTTTTTCTAGTTTTAAATTTCCGCTGAATGGAATTTTTAAATCCGCTTAATTGAAATTTTTTTTCACTTATCCGGACTCCGCTTAAGTGAAATTTGTTTTCACTTAAGCGGGGTTCGGTTAAGTGAAAAACCCGCTTAAGTGAAAGAAATACTGTGACATTTTACCGTTTCTCTTAAGCGGGTTTCACTGTATTCTGTGGTCAGACATTGAGGGTTCATTGGATACTCTCCAATCCCTTACTAGACGGCCTATGTTCGGAGTTCCGAAAGTAATATCTAAAACTTCTTTTCTTATTCTAGTAACAAAAGTAGGGGTGTTCCCTATATTAAATATTTCTAGATTTTTCTCTAGCATAAAGTTTAAAAGGTATTCACCCCTTTGATTTATGTCGGTGCTACCCCATATCGTATGATGGGCGTTTGCATCGCATCCGACCAGTAGTGGTAGTTTCCTTTGGTCGCAGTAATCCACTAACCTTTTCGTTTCAATCGGTGGAATATTGGCTTCGTCACCGGCAAAGTAAGCTGCTGCTACAACCATTGTCCGAGTAGTCGTAGTCCCCTCCAAGTTTATCTGGGCCTGTATCGGGACCAAGTCCCTTGTCATAAATTCTGAAAGACATAAAATTTATGTTATTTCTTATTTTTATGCAAGTTCTGGGCGAGTTTTCTCTCGTGTCCCATATTAGTTTAGAGTTGCTACTAGTCAACCCTCTTACCTGACCCCCGTACGTCCAGGGTTCTTGGATCAGTGCTAGCCCTAAGTTCTCTGCAGTAAACTTCCTCGCCAGTATGGCGTGGTGTAAGTTCACTTGAGCTAGCTTGGTACTGATCCCGGTCAGTTCATGTCTGTGTTATATTAGCAGATGGGGGCAAAGGCCCCTTCATCTGTTGGCAGGTTATCTTCCTCTTCTGTAGGAAGATCTACGTCGTGATCCATACGACTCGGAGAGAGGTCTATGCCCTCTATTTCTTCGTCAGTAGGACCCAGTACCTTATCAACCAGTGATGTATCCTGGTTTTGAGGAGAGGTGGGAGGAGGGGAAGTATGGGGAGAGGATGGTGTGTTAGGTAAGGTGTTTAGGATTGGGATGTTAGGCGGAGAGGGAATGGGAGAGTTGTCGGGTTGGGCCCAGGCTTGCTGGTTCACTTTTCAGTGCTTCTTTCCGTTCATCCACCTTTTTCCTAGCTTCCTGCGGAGACATCCCCTCTGCGAGGAATCGGAAGTACCATTTCGTACCAGCTCCACTTAACCCTTTCCTGAGTGGGTCATCCAGAGCACCTGGGGTGGAATCGGCTAAGGTGATTGGTGATTGTCACATTTGTGATCATCATCTGTGATCACTTTTAATTTTCCATCTTGGTAAGGTTATCATAAAAAATTATCAAAAAGTTGGCATCACTTAAGAAGAAAAGCATTGACGATTTTCTTTTCATATTTCTTTCTGTTTTTTTTTTTCTATTTAATTTCAATTTTTCAAAGTAAAATATTTTTATTGTCTCTGAGGTAATAAATTTAATTGCCAAAGGACACAATTTTCTCTCCATAATATTCGGAGGTCGACCAGTCAGAACCAACTTGCCTTTGGTAGGCTCCCAAGAAAGTCAGCGTCACAGCTAACTGGAGGGTAGGTGGAATATGGGTGGATCGTACTCCAGTCGGCAAATCCAAAAGCCGAAGGATATAATATATGAAAATGTCTCTTTTGTTACGCGAAAATTTTTTACAAATCTAATAAATTTAAGGATTCAAATAAATTTAAGAACAGTAATTAAGACACAAAAAATCTTGAAAAAAAACGAAAGCTTACTTTGCATTTGGTAACTTAAATATATTTAATTTGTTCCGCAGATTCAGATTCAGGTAACTTCCCATCATCTACGCCTTCTTTGGCTTTGGTGCCAGCTGCCACTTGCAATGGAGGTGCACTCCCTCTGCTTGTAGCCGCTGCACTTTGAGTTGCATCTTCCCTTTGTCTAGGAGGTATTCTCCCTTGATCAGAGGTTGATGCTCCTCTTGCTGACCGGTTCAGTGAGTTCCCGTAAGGCATCCTCTTCAGGTACTTATTGATGTCCGGTCTCAGATCTTCTCCACGGAGATCTCTCTGCATGCGATCTGCGTATTCCCTTGCGGTAACTCCCCGCGGAGCGTTGAACTTTTTGTAATTATTATTGTTTTTTGTTTTAATATTTTTAGGCATGTTGTTCCCACGAGTAGCTAGAGAAATATTGGGGTCCACCATATCAGAGCTCCGCATAATATGGTAAGGTCTAAAATTACTCTTTGATTCGACCTGGTGTCAAAGAGGTACTGTTAGAATACAGCCGGTATACCCCCTGGCTGCAAACCATCCAATAGACACGGTTCACTTTACACCCTGGGTTAGGGGGGGCAGTTCTTGGTTTGTAACTCCTCAAAATTGCTACCGACTTGGGTTGCCTCAAGCCGGCAGGTCAGATGAATCTTTGAAACTTAAGCCTTCGCACCGCTACAAGGTGACTGCTTCGCGAAGGATTAAAATACTTACAAACACCAATTGGCGAGAGGGAGATAGTATTCTAAAGCCGGAAGAGTGTGTGCAATAAAAAACCACAATCGTGGCAAATTTGCTTCGCGTCGGAAAAAAAATGCTAAATGTACATTGTACATACCTACATTTGAAGCCGGTATAGTAATTGTAAAGATACATTGTGGTTGATTTGGCTTGCTTATAACTTCGGCTCTAATAATTCGATCAGTAACATTAAGGTCTTAAAATTTAGCTAGAATATCGGACTTTATTTTTTTTATTATATCATTGCGCAGTCACATAAAACTATATATGAAAAACCTTATTAAATTAAATATTTAATAGAAACAAAAATTTAATACAATTTTTTTAAAACAATTTTTTTAAACCATATGTATTTGATCCTTTTTAGGAAAGTTTGGTATGTTCAGAAAAGTTGCTCAACATTAAAAATTGACATTCAGTGTAGGTACATACATAAATACATGAATGCTTTTTTCATTTCTGATGTTCCTCAACTATGCTGGAATGCAAATCGGCTAAATTTTTAACAAATATATTAATAAAAATAAAAAAAAAGTCAGTCGTATTTAATAGATTTTTGTCTACAAGACACTGTCTAACTATATTTAATTTCGTGGAAATATGATTCTTTATTTAATAAAAGTAGATATCACATTATTCACGGTTAAGACAATCTGCTCTTGTATCTAAGTAAGGCAGCTATAAGACAACAATAAACAAAATTTTGGAACACATTTTCCAAAGTTGGAAAGTTTTCTAAAGTTATTCAACGTTTATAAATAAGACGAAGTATTTATAATGTTTCTCAAGGAGTGACTGTTTTTATTTTATTTTAACGTTTGGTCAGGGAAAATTTTAAAATTGGTCAGGAAAAGTCGGAGAAATTTATTTTGAAAAAAAGTGGCAACTATGTGTTCACTTTACCTGATATACTTATATATTTACATAAATATGAACAATACATCACTCTGTTGCACATATGAAAGCAATAGTTAAGACTGATAAATTGTTAAAAAATCGATACAATATTCTTAAAAAACATTATTAAACCTCTGAAATTGTTTTGACACGAACGCAATGTATATCATCGGACTTCTAAAGCAAATCTAAATTTATGAAACTTAAAAAAATAAAAATATTTTACATATAACAAAAATTGATACCTACACCATTTTTTTGCATTTATCAATGAAAATATTTTTTAAAAATCCGATTATTTAAATCACTTAAGTAGATGATGAGTTAACCGAAAACCAAAAAATGGTTCTATGAGAGACACCGTTAACAATAGATTAAATTAATTAAATAATTCCTTCTTGCGACAAGCAGCTGGAGAAACTCTTAAATTGGATCTTCCATGAATTGCAAATATTGCAATGCTCATCTTATGCATAAGATGACATTAGTCAGTCCACAGGTGCTGCGCCAACACGAAATAGCTTTCGAAAAAATCACACAAGAGCCCGGCGAGATAATGATAATGTTTCCATTCGGTTATTACGTTGGATTCAATCACGTGTTCAATGGGGCTGAGTCGACTAACTTTGCCACGAAGCGATGGAAAATCTTCAGAATCAAATCAAGAAGTCCTCCTCACGTAGAGGTTGATGCTCAATTCTGAATATCAAAAAAAGCCATAATAATGTTGGAAAAATTGAAATTGATACAAAATAAGATTTCAATGCCAAGGCCGTTGTGCGAATCAAAAGATTATCTGCTATAGACTTCCCGGTGTAGGTAAGGGGGAAAACTTAAGGAATCATTTAAGAACACAAAGCGAATGCGATTCTTAACAAGAATAATTATACTTACGGTGACCATCCGTTCATTATAATAATAAACAGTTCTGTATTTGAAGATGATGTTCATTATGAATTATTTGTACACACATAAATGTTCTGTATTTCAGAAGTTGTTCATTATTTATTCCGTATTTCGTACAAATTCTTAAAAACAATAACATAAATATTGGAGCAACTATAGATATTCCAAGGTCAAATAATCGATTTTTTTACAGATTTATTGCAAATATTTCGTTTCCTATGGGTTTTATGCTATTTGTATTTATTATAAATATTGTAGAGGATTAAATTAATAATAATAAGAACAGCGAAAAGAAAATTGAAATTAGAACTTGAAGTTGTTATTATTATTCAACTTTTAAAATTTCAACGTTGATAAATATATGAAATGGTATTTTTCAATAAACACAATAATTAATAATTTAATTCTTTTCTTTCTATTTAGTTAGGAAGTAATTAGTATAAATAAGATTTGAATTACAAAATAAATAGGAAACGAGATATTTGCAATAAATATGTAAAAAATTGATTTTTTGACCTTTGACCTTGGAATATCTGTAGTCGCGGACACCCTACGATAAGTAGGTCTTGAGACAAGTTTTGGGGTGCCAAAATAAAAGTTTATACAAGTTTATAGCTGACTATATCTCATTCCGATGTGAAACCCCTAATATTCTTGGACTATAAAATTAGTCGAGAAATGATGAAAATTAAAACAAATAATGAGTTTTAATTTTTATTTCAACGTTTCTCGGCCAATGTTATCGATGCAAGAATTACAGGACGTGCACTGTACGATATTTGGAGCAAATCGGTCCACCTGTTTAACCTCTATCTTGATGAACCGTATAGTGCACAGAAGGAGAAATCAACGGATTGTATGGTTAATCTACTTTTTTATACTTCTCCATGTTTACACGAAACCAATACTCGCAAATAGAACATGTAAAAAGAAACAAAAATTTCCACACCACATATTGTTTTATCAAATAGGTATGTACATTTTAAAATTTACGTGGTGTGAACTCTTATCGGGGTTAAATCTTAAATGACCATGTAAATGAATTCTTAACTTTAAAAACGATAATTGTACACAAAGAGAATTCCTTTTTATAAAATGTGTATAGCAGAAAAGAGAATGGAAAAGATATTAACATAATTTGGTATAACTTTGGTATACGCAAAATGCCATGTAGCATGAATAATATTCATATTCCTTTCCCATAAAATAATCGATTTTCTTAAAATACTTCTAGTCAAAAAATCGCAAACAATGTACAGGGTGTCCGCCGGGAAGGTATACTACTTGTTTGCTTATAATTTTTGATTAAATGAAAGAGAATGGATCTTATATTGATAAATGTTTTATTTAATGCAATTATGTTTGGAATACAATATCAGGTAAATTTCCGCCTCTGTTAGTCTCATAAATGCCAGCCCTTTTGAGCACATTTTTCATTACATTCTCACACATTTCACGCGGTATTTCATTAATTTCGTCACGAATATTTTGTTTGAGTTGCTCAAGCGTTTCTGGTTTGTTTGCATAAACCTTGCTTTTCAGATATCCCCACAAAAAGAAGTCCGGAGCAGTTAAATCAGGTGACCGTGGAGGCCAATCAACATCACCATTTCTTGAAATAACTTGTTGTGGAAAGAGGTCTCGCAGTAATTCCATTTACATCCTGGCTGTATGCGATGTGGCACCGTCTTGTGATACCACATGTTAATCAAGTTCAAAGCATGCAGTTGTGGCGTTAAAAAGTGGCCAAAGTTGTTTTTTGAAGACCAAGCTCCTGAGCACGGCATCGAATTGAGGTTGATGGATTGTTTGGAACACTTCCTTGAGCAGCAGTAATGTTTTCAGCCGATCTTGCAGTACGTTGTGGTCCATGCTTGGGTCTATCACCTACAGACCTTCTTTCTTCGAAATCATTCACTACACGATAAATAGTGCGTTTTGTTGGCACGTTGTTTCTCCCAAAAATTTCACGTAACTTTCTCATCGTCACAGTAATCGACGATTGATTTTGATAAAATATTTTAACGATAAAAACACGTTGGTTTATCGAATATTTGTCCATAATAAATTTGCCACGTGTCTACTTCACGACTGCCAAATATGAACTGTCAAGACTAATGTTTACCAAAATGGTGGCAAAACAAAGTAGTATACCTTCCCGGCGGACACCCTGTATATGAATGATATTTGTTTTGTAAAAATCATACATAGTTGAAGTTGCTTTCTTTGTATTTGACTTACAGAAACCATTTTATTTGCATTTTGTAATTTCCTGTAGTCGATGTGTATAATCTTAAAATCGATATCTGAATATCGATGATTTTTCTCTCAACTACGGTTTTTGCTGACAACTGGCCATCGATCATATCTACCCTGTTGTCAAACCATAAACGTCAATGTTCAACCAACCAGCAAAAATTTTAAAATTTTCATTCCTGCTTTCGTTAATGGTTACTTTCCTCCCCCTACATTTCTACCCAAGCTGTCAAAAAGACAAAAGACGAAACGACCGTCAAACTTGTAAAAAAATAAAAAAATTAAAGATGCCAAAAATAAGCATAAAAGACATTTAATCAATTATACGTACAAATTGCTTTAATTTTAAAATTGTCTAATTCTAAAAGTCACAATGACGTTTGGTTAAGTTTATCAAAAAAAATCTGTTTAATTTTCCGCATCAAAATCCTTAAGGAATTTTAACCAAATTGTGTAAATAATATCTTATATACTGACAGTTAATTGACCAAATCGTAAACTTAACCAAATGGTAAACTTATCTATAATCCAAGAAAGTTTAGGTTTGAAATAGAAAAAATTAGAAGCAAGCTGAAATTTTGTAGGGTGGTTCTGGTGATATTAAAGAACTTTTCGTATTCGAGACTCTTGCATAAAAAAAGTTATGGGGCCACGCCCACTTTTAACTCCATTTTTCCTTTATACTTGTTTCTCGGAAACGGCTTGAATGATTTGGATGAAATTTTCAACATTTGTTTATATTAGCAGGAACAAAATTGAAAAAATACTTTTAGTAAAATCCGACCACTACCACGCTTACTTTTCTTATATCTTTGTTTCTGTTGAATACAAAAATGAATTTGTGTTTATGAAGGGTTTTCCAATAAGGACTTGACAACTTTTTTTTTAAATAAAACGCAAACCATTTGAGATATTTCAAAAACTTTATTATCGGCTTGAAGTACAATCAATACATTTATGAATGGAACTCGACTTCATTCATATGGCCACCGCGGGCACGTTTGCAGCGGTCGATTCAATGGACCCAATTTTCGATGACTCGGCCACACATTTCGGCTGAAACGGCCGCTATTTGGCTCTGAGCCTTTCAAACATCGTCGGTTTGTTGGCATAAACCAATGGTTTAACGTAGTCCCAAAGAAAATAGTCTAGAGGCGTTAAATCGCACGAATGAGGCGGCCAATCGACTGGCCCATTTCTTGAGATAACACGCTCATCAAACCTACTCTTCAATAAATCGATTGGTATGTAGATGTGCTGTATGGCTTGTGGCACCATCTTGTTGAAAACACATGTTGTCCAATTCCATATCTTCCAATACGGGCCAAAAGTAATTGGTACTCATGGCGCGATAACGCAGGCCATTCACAGTAATGTGACGATCGTTACCGTCGACGAAAAAATATGGGCCAATAATGCCGCCGGCATGCAAACCCCACCAAGCAGTTATTTTTTGTGGATGAAGTGGTGATTTATGAAGCAAATGTGGATTTTCACCCGACGAACCCATTGAGCCAAAAATGAGCTTCGTCATTTACGACCGAAAATTGGAATTAACGCTCTTAAAGTTGAATAAATTGACAATGAAAGTTCGATGATTAGTGAAAGTAATTCATTCTAATTTGTAAACTTGCTTCAAACTTTTACTCATCACTGTAATGTATGTAATTTACCTAACGTTAAGTTAAACTTTACTGGATTATTATTATATACCTACTTTATATAATCATGAAATCATACGATGTATACTTATAGTTTTTAGTCTCTCGATAGCCTCTTAATTAAACAGTTCATGAAGAATTAGAATTACCTACTTTGTTTTATTTTCCCTAACAAAGGCTATGGGCCTAGGCTAAATTTTATAAAAAGAATTATTTCTCAGTCAGTTTGTCTTAATATATTTATAAGGTTATTGGTTTGATAACACAATAATTTAAAACAAATCTGTAATTAAAGTTTTATTTTATTTTATTATTTATTTTATTTTATTATTTACAAATTTTAACTTAAAATAAGCTTCGAATGAATAGATTCTGTCGTCTGGCAAGGGAGAGGTTTTAATTGAAACAAAATACTCCAAGGTTAAACTCTGTGAAGTGTTTTTTGTATAAGTAAGGCATTAGAAAATGGACATAGGGTTGAGTTTAATAATGAATTAGCTGTAGTTAGAGACAAAGGTGACAATATAGTTTTGCATACGAAGAAAAAAAAGTGATTTGTACATTTTGTATAGTGAACCAAAACCGAAAACAATGTTGGGTGTAGCAAAATCCTCAGACGAATGTTTTATGCAATGGCATATAAAATATGGTCCTCTTAATGCGAAATATATGGCTTTGATATGTAGGAAGGCGATGGTTCGTGGTTTGCATCTGGGCAAGGTTCCTGAAAAATTCAATTGTGTGACATGTTTGAAAGGTAAAATAACGAGACATAATGATCCGGCAAATCGTAGTGACTCTATTCTGGGGTTAATCCACAGTGATGTCTGTGGGCTGATGCGGGTTTCATCTCTGGGTGGCGCTCTTTACTTTGTCTCATTTATCGATGACAAAACACGTAAGATTTTAGTACAATTCATGAAAACAAAGGTTGAAGTTTTCGAAGCGTTTAAGAGATTCAAGGCCCAGCTTGAACTTGGAACTAGACAAAAAATCAAAATTCTTAGAAGCGATAATGGTCGCGAATATAATCAACAATCAATTTTCCAATTTTTTGGAACTAAATGGTGTGGTGCGTCAGTTTTAGGTCGAATATATATATACACCACAACAAAACGGCGTGGCGAAGCGTGTGACTCGAACAATCGTGGAAATGGCACATTGCATGCTCCTGGACTCGCAGCTTCCAAAAATGATGTGGGCCGAGGCAGTCAATCCAGCCGTTTACCTGAGGAACAGATCTCCAACAAGTGCGTTAAGCTCTGTAACACCATATGAAAGTTGGAGTGGACGCAAGCTAACAGTGAGATACCTACAACCACTCGGCTACAAGGGAGTGATGCTCGATAAAAGGCCGTCGAAATGGCGAGTTGAAGGAAGAGGTATTCCTATACCAGCCAGAAGCCTACGTTTCAACCAGAGAACCCGATCGTGTTTGCAGACTGAGGAAGGCTTTGTATGGTCTAAAGCAGTCTCGTCGGAAGTGGAATGCAAAGCTGGACGAGACTCTGAAAAGGCTGGGATTTATTCAAATTGAAGCTGATCGTTGTGTAAAATAAAACAGAAATTTGATGTGGTGGACAAAGGGCAGGTTGGAGTTTTCTTGGGCATGGAGTTTAAGCAGAACCAGCAGCGAAACTATGTTAGCATAAGTCAAAAGAAGGCAATCTCATCATTGTTGGAGATGCCGACTGGGCATCAAACTTTGACAGACGTTCTTACACTGGCTATGTGTTCAAACTCAGTGGTGGTTCATTCTAATGGTCAACGAAGAAGCAACCGACAGTGGCGCTGTCAAGTACAGAGGCAGAATACATGGCCTTAACTTCTGCAGCAAAAGAAGTGGTGTACTTGCGTGGGTTGATTTTGGAGATGGGTTTTAAGAACATTGTCAGCAGTCCCACAACCATTTTCTGTGATAACCGAAGTGCGCATCTTGTTAAAAATCCCGGATATCATGAACGCAGTAAACATATTGATATACGCTTTCACTATGTGAGAGAAATATACAAACGATCGGAAATAGATCTACAATATATACCTACTGAGGATATGACGGCAGACATTCTTACTAAGATATTATTAAAATTAAAACATTTGGAATTTACAAGTTTACTAGGTCTTGAAAATTATAATTAAATTTATATTTTGAATTAGTTAACGCATTGCGGGATAGTTTGTTGAATACAAAATTTAATTTGTGTTTATATCAATTCATTACTTATTTGTTAACTTGCTTCAAACTTTTACTCATCACTGTAACGTTAAGTTAAACCTTACTGGATTATTATTATATAGCTACTTTATATAATCATGAAATCATACGATGTATACTTATAGTTTTTAGTCTCTCGATAGACTCTTAATTAAACAGTTCACGAAGAATAACCTACTTTGTTTTATTTTCCTTAACAGTTTCTTATATCCATTTTTCTTATCCTTGTTTCTCGAAAACGACTTCAATGATTTGGATGAAATTTTCAACATTTGTTGATATTACCACGAAAATAATTAAAAAAATACTTTTAGTAAAATCCGACCACTGCCACGCCCACTTTTCTTACATCTTTGTTTCCTAGGAACCGTTCCACCGATTTAGATGAAACTTTCAAAATTTGTTTATATTAGCACGAAAATAATTCAAAAAATACTTTTAGTAAAATCCGACCACTGCCACGCCCACTTTTCTTGTATCTTTGCTTCCTAGAAACGGTTCTACCGATTTAGATAAAACTTTAAAAATTTGTCTATATTAGCACGAACAATATTAAAAAAATTACTTTTAGTTAAATCCGACCACTGCCACGCCCACTTTTCTTATAACTTTGTTTTCTAGAAACGGTTCCACCGATTTAGATGAAACTTTCAAAATTTGCATGGATACCCTTAATATATTGTTTGGCAGGATAAAAAATAGAGTTTATAGGAATGTGTGTTTCTTGTAGTGAAATAATATTCATTAATTAAACCTGAAGTTCATGCTGGTTATTTAAATAACCATCCATGCTCCATAGGTTTGTTGTTGTTGAGATATTTTTGGGCTTCAGCTCTTACTCAAATATAAGAGTAAGAACTGAGTTTTGGGGTTGGTTTTGGAATTGTGTGATATGGTGGGACGTGTTTGTTGTTCGGTTTGTAGAGGGTTGTTTTTCTTGCTTTAAGGATTTGTTGTTTGGTAATTGGTGTGGAGTTGTTGGGGTTTGATTTAATTTGGTTCGCTTCCTGGATGCTTGAAGGTTTCAGTAGCTTTAGTGCTTCTTGGGGACAATACTATACTTTGTATGTGTTGCTTCTGCTTGGTAGCAATGATAGGATTAGCGCAAAGCAAAGAATAATTGAAGATATCCTCATTTATTCATTTCAATTGGCATCAATGCAGATTGTTTTATTTTTGGAACATTCTTAAACGGGTAATTTGTAGGCTACTACATGTAGACAGAAAGAGATTCAAACATCCTTTTTTTAATACATGAAAACTTTATTTGTTAGCTTTGTCCCACCGCGTTTTGAACCCGGATATAACATGTGAAAAGGTTCTATTCAATTCCTTAACTTGGATAATGTCGGTACTCTTTGTGGTGGTTAGAAAATGTCATTAAAGAAACTCATCTAGTTGTTAATTAAAACACTCTCACATCTTCTCATACCTACGAATTGCGATTTTGTAAAAAAAAATTGAGTTTGAAGAAGCAACGAAAAAATTTAAACAAAAATAAATTAAAGTTTCAAGTGTTACACAAATTCAAATATCACGAAAAGTTCAAAAAAGTAGCACATTATTTTTTTGACGGTATCACAAAATACAGATCACAAACACATAAAACACAACTCGGAACTTATTTAACTTTTATTTTATCACTTATCAAGGCACCTCATTCGAATTTTATATATATGTATGTACATATGTATGTAGGAAATATTAAAAAGGAAAGATATTTGCAATTTAGTTTTTTGATTTATTGCCAGCTTTTGGGTCGTTTTGCCATTGTGCGACGTTCTCAGCAGTCTAAGCTGACTTTGCAAATAATTTCACGGCAGGCTATCTCACTATTTTACCCCCATGAAAACGCGTTTTTTACTAGCAATTACGCTCATAGTTCCCAACTTGATTTACGGATGTGAGGCTTTCTGCAACTGTGCTTCTTCTAGCAAGAGAAAACTAAACGCCGGGCTTAACAATATTCCACGATATGTTTTTAACGTAAGACGTTTCGACAAAATTTCGCATTTTCCAGGAATATGCCATTTGATCATCTTATTCGGTTTAGATCACTTATCCTGCTTTCAAATCTGATCTAAACGAATTAACCCAGTTTTCTTTTTAACAAATTAAATTTTTGTGATTCAATCAGAACTCGCCAACTTATTACTCCCCGCTTTTCTTGCTTTACATCAGAATGGCAGTTTTTCGTTAACTCTATCCGTTTGTGGAATTCTCTACCAAGGCATGTTGGAGAAACAGGGGCACTGTGTGTTTTCGTGGCGAACTGAGATCCTTTTTCAGTCAAATTTCTGGCTAGCTGGTTTTTAATACCTATACTTTTTATGTATAATCTCTTTTTTATGTATCTATTATAGTGGCGTTTGTTTATAGAATACATAGAAAAAATAGAATTATTTTATAATTTTAAATCTACTTATGAAAATTACTTTTGTTTACAAATTTGTTGATCAATTTTCATCACTAACTATAAGAGTTTAATTTCTTAATGTGTATGTTTTAAATAAATAAAATACATAAAAGCATTTCACGTCATCACGTCACGTCATAAGTTCGAAAAATTGAAAAAAAGACGCGACATGACGACGATAAATGCTTTATTAAGTTCGTCATTAAGAGAGGAAAGCAGTGAAGAGATCTCGTGACGTCGACGTCTCGCTTTTTCGCCGCATTGTGAATCAGGCATGATTTAAGCGATACGGCGGCGGCGGCGCGGCGGTGCGCGCGGCGATTCACGTTTTTTCATATCGTAAAGGATATTGTTACTTGAAACTTCCTTAAATACAATAAAATAATTTTCCAATTGTATATTAGGCGTATTCTTTTGCAAGTCCATTAAGAATTGGACAGATAATTTTCGGGACTCAACTTTAGTCCGGATAAAAACTGTATTACTGGTACTAATTATCATTTTGCTAGCGAAAAGTCAAATTATCTACATAAGTCATCTAATGAAACAATTTTTTGGTATGAAAACAAAATGACGATCATTGTAATGAAATTTTGTTTTATTTACCTATCAATTACTTGAAATTAAGTTTTATGTTTTATTTACGGGAGCGTAACGAAATCCCGAATCACAAAATCCCGAATCACAAAATCCCGCCGAAAAAAAAAATAAAAATCCCGCCGAAAGATTTTTTTATAAATATTTGTCGGGATTTTCACTACTCTTTATAAAGTACTTTTTTGTACTTTTTAAAAAATATTTCTAAATTAATGTTTTTTGACAAAATATTAAATTTTATTGAAATATTTTTTAATTATTCTTAGCCAATCAGAAGAAATGGGCTCGACGACGGCAAAAATGTCAAGAAAACGCATTTCAAGCTGTTTTTTTTTTTTAACTCTGCAAAATGGCTTATGTATAATTTTTTTTTTCGCTTGAATGAAATTTTAAGCGTTTTTATTTAGAGGAAAAATAAAAAGGGGGGTGAACATTCTTGCTACCCGCGCAGCGGGCCAGGCAATTGAAGATTTTACAGCAAGATTTCTTCATTTATTTATTAATTATTTATTTTCTTAAAAGTTTTGGAAAAAAACTTTTTTACCAACATTTTTTTGATTTTTTATAACTGACACTTCCTAGATCACGAATATGCATTTTCGAAGTCGCTAGGTCGCTTAGTTTAGCCGCAAATCAAGTTTAAAGGTGTCAACTTTGATGCCTCTAGCACGTCTAGTTTAGCCGCAAATCGTGTTTAAAGATAAAAGTCGATTTTTCATATAATGCGGTGCATCAGTTTAAAGAAACTTTGCATTCACCCAACCCCGCACCTACCCAACATCCTATAGTGTGCCAAGCAGGGGGGTTGCAGGGGGGCAGCATGCCCCCCCATAGATATCTCACTTTGATCCAAGAAAAGACTTTTGTACAAGAAAACTGTTGACATAGGCGCCTGTCTGGCGACTTGACATACCCTAAGCGGAGCAATGGAGTTGCGTGAGCGGTGCAAAGCCCCCCAAAGAGGGAGTTAAAATCCTGAGAACCCGCGAAGCGGGCCACCCAAGGTACTTTTGTCCAAAAAACACTTTTATACAAGAAAACTGTTGACATTGGCGCCTGCCTGGCGACTGGACATGCCCTAAGCGGAGCAACGGAGTTGCGTGAGCGGTGCAAAGCCCCCCAAAGAGGGAGTTAAAATCCTGAGAACCCGCGAAGCGGGCCACCCAAGGTACTTTTGTCCAAAAAACACTTTTATACAAGAAAACTGTTGACATTGGCGCCTGCCTGGCGACTGGACATGCCCTAAGCGGAGCAACGGAGTTGCGTGAGCGGTGCAAAGCCCCCCAAAGAGGGAGTTAAAATCCTGAGAACCCGCGAAGCGGGCCACCCAAGGTACTTTTGTCCAAAAAACACTTTTATACAAGAAAACTGTTGACATTGGCGCCTGCCTGGCGACTGGACATACCCTAAGCGGAGCAACGGAGTTGCGTGAGCGGTGCAAAGCCCCCCAAAGAGGGAGTTCAAATCCTGAGAACCCGCGAAGCGGCGAAGCGGGCCACCCAAGGTACTTTTGTCCAAAAATCACTTTTATACAAGAAAACTGTTGACATTGGCGCCTGCCTGGCGACTGGACATACCCTAAGCGGAGCAACGGAGTTGCGTGAGCGGTGCAAAGCCCCCCAAAGAGGGAGTTAAAATCCTGAGAACCCGCGAAGCGGGCCACCCAAGGTACTTTTGTCCAAAAATCACTTTTATACAAGAAAACTGTTGACATTGGCGCCTGCCTGGCGACTGGACATACCCTAAGCGGAGCAACGGAGTTGCGTGAGCGGTGCAAAGCCCCCCAAAGAGGGAGTTAAAATCCTGAGAACCCGCGAAGCGGGCCACCCAAGGTACTTTTGTCCAAAAAACACTTTTATACAAGAAAACTGTTGACATTGGCGCCTGCCTGGCGACTGGACATGCCCTAAGCGGAGCAACGGAGTTGCGTGAGCGGTGCAAAGCCCCCCAAAGAGGGAGTTAAAATCCTGAGAACCCGCGAAGCGGGCCACCCAAGGTACTTTTGTCCAAAAAACACTCTTATACAAGAAAACTGTTGACATTGGCGCCTGCCTGGCGACTGGACATGCCCTAAGCAGAGCAACGGAGTTGCGTGAGCGGTGCAAAGCCCCCCAAAGAGGGAGTTAAAATCCTGAGAACCCGCGAAGCCGGCCACCCAAGGTACTTTTGTCCAAAAAACACTTTTATACAAGAAAACTGTTGACATTGGCGCCTGCCTGGCGACTGGACATACCCTAAGCGGAGCAACGGAGTTGCGTGAGCGGTGCAAAGCCCCCCAAAGAGGGAGTTAAAATCCTGAGAACCCGCGAAGCGGGCCACCCAAGGTACTTTTGTCCAAAAAACACTCTTATACAAGAAAACTGTTGACATTGGCGCCTGCCTGGCGACTGGACATACCCTAAGCGGAGCAACGGAGTTGCGTGAGCGGTGCAAAGCCCCCCAAAGAGGGAGTTAAAATCCTGAGAACCCGCGAAGCGGGCCACCCAAGGTACTTTTGTCCAAAAAACACTTTTATACAAGAAAACTGTTGACATTGGCGCCTGCCTGGCGACTGGACATACCCTAGGCGGAGCAAAGGAGTTGCGTGAGCGCTACAGAGAACCCAAAAAGGGGGGTGAACATCCTTGCTACCCGCTCAGCGGGACAGGCAATTGTAGATTTGACACCAAGAATTTCTTTATTTATTATTTATTTATTTATTTAAAAGTTTTGTAAAAAAACTTTTTTTACCAACTTTTTTTTGATTTTTTAGAATTGACACTTTCTAGATCACGAAATTCCATTTTTGAACTCGCTAGGTCGCTTAGTTTAGCCGCAAATCAAGTTTAAAGGTGTCAACTTTGATGCCTCTAGCACGTCTAGTTTAGCCGCAAATCGTGTTTAAAGATAAAAGTTGATTTTTCATATAATGCGGTGCATCAGTTGAAAGAAACTTTGCATTCACCCAACCCCGCATCTACCCAACATCCTATAGTGTGCCAAGCAGGGGGTTGCAGGGGCAGCATGCCCCCCATAGATATGTATCTCACTTTGATCCAAGAAAAGACTTTTTTACAAGAAAACTGTTGACATAGGCGCCTGCCTGGCGACTTGACATACCCTAAGCGGAGCAACGGAGTTGCGTGAGCGGTGCAAAGCCCCCCAAAGAGGGAGTTAAAATCCTGAGAACCCGCAAATCGGCCACCCAGGGTACTTTTGTCCAAGAAAAAACAATTTACAAATTAAAACCGCTTCATCAACGTTTTAAACTATTTGAAAAATTTAATATCTCTACAAATTTTTTTAGTCCTTGAAAGAACTTTTTTTTTTATTTTGTTCTTTCAACCTCACCTAATCCGACCTAAATAAAAAAATCCAATATCTCTTAGTGAGATCTTACCCCTACCGGTTTCTAATAAGAACTGAAGTTTACTGTCGACCGAATCCTACTTATATACTTTTTTCAAAAGGAGGAGGAGCCTAAACCAGTGAGGTCTTCTGCAAACCAAAACAGTAGGAAACTTCGTTCTTGTTGATTCTCATTGATTGGTGTCACCAGTTACTATGGAAATGAAAATCCATACAGTGCTGTCAATTTAGTAGTGAAATGGCGGGATTTCGTGATTCGGGATTTCGTGATTCGGGATTTTGTGATTCGGGATTCTGTGAATCGGGATTCTGTGAATCGGGATTTTGTGATTCGGGATTTCGTACCCAACCCTTTATTTACCTAATTTTATTTCAATGAGCGGAATAATTTTATTTATTTTATTACTGCGGACGATAAAGCTTACAAAGCTGTAGATTTACAGCTTTTATGCATGACGGATGAAAGTTTTGTTTTATTCATTTCGATAAATTCTATTTGAAATTATAATTTTTTTATTTACATTGTTATTGTGAAGTTTTTAAATTATTTTTTTTCTTTTATAGGGAAAGTGTTTATGTGGCCAGTACATACGAGCAAGGTTACGACGTGCCGGGGTCCTTAACAGAAAAGCAACACAGCGATTGCGCTCTATACTTGAGCCGTCATCAACCGTCGTATATGAAGTGTTTCCAGCATTAAATTGTGTAAAAAATATATTAGAAAACTAAAGAAACCTTAATACACAAAAGGTGGTGTGGTGGCGACTTTATAGGATATAATAGTGTTAAGGTCGGGATATTGATGAAATATCCAAATTGTTGACCTTGAGAGCGGTATGTATCTTAAGATCTTGTTTCAAAATATCATAACTTCTTTTTTAAGGCATACCGGAAAATTCTTTTAAAAAATTATGAGAGTCTGAGCGATAGGTCTTTTCTCCCAAAACCATAACCTAACGCCGACAATTTGTACTTTCTGATGTTATTTCACTCTTTTCATGTTTTATAAAACATATTTTTCAAAAGTTAAAAAATATAACATACCTACCTACTTATATACTAAAGTATAATATACCTACCTACTTGTTAATTTAAAAAGAAAATATCCTAAATTTGGTGAAGTCTTGCCAAAATAATTTAAAAACGCGACGTGGTCAAGGAAGCTTTAAAATAGCTTTTGTGAAAATTTGTATTTGAAACTTTATTAGTTTTTTTATTTTATTCACAATTAATTAAAATTACATGGTAATATGAAAATTAATGAGCCTAGCCGCTCTATACTTACATAATAATAATGTCAGTGATTGATGAAAATTGATTTACATCTCTATATATCTGGGATTTGGCAGTATTTTATGTGGAATGTCTTTTTTTATTAGAATCCCTATGCCTTGTTTAGATGTAGGGTTCATGGGGTTATTTTCAAAATGTCCAACGTAATTTTTAGGAACAATCGGGATGGAGTTAAATGGGCAGTGCTCTTTAATCAAAATATTATGCTCGTCAAAGTTATGTATCAAACCTTTTATATTTCATTGTAGAATATTGAGAGCTATATTATCGTGGACACTACGACAACCCTGTGAAAGCTTTAATGAAGGACAGATTTATGCAATCCACTGTAGCCAGAATGAGAGGCAAACGTCCTATCGCCTACACTGCCAATTTTTGTTGGACAGATTATAGATGCATAAGAAAGCTTCTAATTATTCCTTTTTCGTGACCTTTAATTCTTAATTCAATATATTTGAATCCTATTTCTGTGGGCTTCAGGTCTATCTTTCTTTATCTACTTTTTGATAGACGACGTTTCGTACTTGTTTAAGTACTTCTTCACGTCTATTCTGTCCTAAAAATTGTTTGAAAAAAGAATTGTGTTTATATGTATTTTGTAGATTTACGAAATTATATTTATCTTTTTTAAATTTGTATATCTTGAAAAAGACGCTAAACATAATCAAGTGAAATCAACTTAAGGTGAATTAAAATTTATTTAATTAATAAAATTGTGATTTGTTGACTGAGTTATTACAATTTTTAAAAGTTAGTGCCGTATTGTTTATATTTTGTTGTGTGATTATTATGTTCGAGATCTTAAGGTTGTTAAGACTTTGACTCCGCTGCCCTGATGTTGAATCAGCCATGCTCACTGAAGAGCTTGGACCAGCAGAGTCGATCAATTGGTGATCAAAATAATTTGTACATATCGCCATTTTCATTTAGGTATGTCTTTTTGAGTGTCACTCTTATTTTAAATGAGTTATCTATTATCATTTGATAAAGGTTTCTTGATGTGTTTTGTGGTAGGTTATGAGGTTTGAGTGGAATGGATGTGTTTATGAAACCGATCTTTCAGAGTCAGATTTAATTGTTTGTTCTAGACACTAGATATTCGTCATGAAATCTATGTAAGGTGAACTGAACTTAACAAAATTTGCATATTGTCAAGGCTCTCACTAGTCAACGTATGAGTCCACGTTAGATTGCCGGGGCGAAGCTCCAAATTTTTGTGGACTAAACGCCGTTAATAGCTATTTTGTATCAAACTATTTTTTTTGTTCGCAGTGACAAATTAAAAAAAATATACTCCTAAATTTGAAACTACTTAGTTTTGAGACAATGTTTAAGATGTTCGTTGTTTCGAAATTTTTGTCGTTCAAGATTTTAACTTTCGAAATGTTTGTTTTCTCAATTTCGTGGTAGACCCTTTAATCATAATATTTAATTTAAAAAAATAAAAATGGCTGCCCTCTTTGTCAATATTTCTTTGTTCAAAAGCCGGTGATATGTTAAGTTTTTAATGCATGTAGAATCCCATTACTTACTAGCCCGTAACGTAAATGTTAGGCGAGGCGTAGGAGTATTACGCTAAAGTTCATAGGATCGAATCCATCTCATGCCACATAAAAAAAACTGCCTTTTCCTACCGACAGTTATTTTTTTATATACTACTGCACAGCTTTAAAAAAAACAGGGATAGTGTAAAAACACGGTCCTGTACAATTCTTATTTTGTCACAAAATTGCGTTTGAGACTCTATATTTACCATTATCGTTTTATTTCATAAAAGACAATTTTTCACATTTTAAGTCAAGATTAAAAGATTAGGTACGTAAGGTGAAACTTAGCCTTTTCATCAACATCTTTACTTCAACAACATATCCAAAATTGGCATTACACTACCTTTTGTTAGAAAGCCACCCACTAATGTTAGAATATTAAAAAAAAAAAAAAACAATTTATTTTTTTCAGATGGGCGAGGAGCTTGAGCGAATGCATCCAAGGGTATACACAAATGTTTCACGCCAACTATCACCAACACCATTCGGTGAACTTGAAGACAGTGATACTGCACCAATGCTCCTAAATTTAGTTGCCAAAGAACTCTTTCGTACCAGCATTACTTGGGGTAAAATAATTTCAATATTTGCAGTCTGCGGAGGTTTTGCAATTGATTGTGTTCGCCAAGGACACTATGACTACCTACAGTGTTTGGTCAATGGTATGTCAGAAATAATTGAGGACGACATTTCCATTTGGTTGTCTGATAATGGTGGTTGGCTTGGTCTTCAAAAACACATTAGGCCCGATGTTGGACACTTTTCTTTTCTTGGCTCGCTTACTGTTTTCGTTGCAGTTTCCACGGCTCTATATTTAATTTCAAATATATTAAAGAATATCGGTTGCCATTTATACTCACTGTTATACTAAGAAAATTAATGTATTTAATATTTGTTCGCGCTTTTAACAAATTAATAATGGCAAAGTTTTTTTTTTTTTAATTTAAGATTGCCAATTTTTTGTTAAAATTTACGTGTATTGACAAAGGCAAAACAGAAGAAATCTCAGAACTCTATAAATGCATTTGAATGTTTTTGTAGAAAAAATTATAATAAAATGTATGGAAAAACTATTAATCGGCAGCCCTATTTATTTTATTTTTGTTTAATAAATTAACATAGAACACAATACTAAATAAAACGAAACACTGAGACTAGACAGACTTCAAAAACGAATAAAATTTATCAGAGTATTGTGATAAATATTGCTCTAGGCATAAAAACCTAAAAACCGATTACAATACTGTGATAAATTTTATTCGTTTTTTAACTTAGGTGGCGCTACATTCCAGAATGGACTAGGGACTAAACAACAACTTTTTTTCAGCGAGTTCAGTCCCTAGTGAATCTGCTTCGTACGACAAGTTGGTTTAGGTTCTTTTCCACTTGCGTGCGCCACCTTAGGGTTAGACACTTTAGGCGGTGAAATTTACTAAAAAATTTACATACATACATTAAGTGTGAAACCAATATATTAAAATAAAATTAATACTACATTGATACGGGACAAGTTTTAAAAGAAATCTATTGTTTTATTTTGTTTTTAAATCATGTTGTTCAAATGAACAGATTTTGAAAATTTTGAAAGAAAAATGTAAAGATTTATTATACAAATTTGTAAGTAATTATGTGCATATCTATTTATTTTTCTATCAACTTTAAGTCGAAAGACAAAAGATAATAAAAAAATTATTTAAAAAATAATTATGTAAATAAAAATAAAATAATTTACTTTTTTTCAATTCACACTAAAACGAAATTTATTGGAATTTGTTTTTTTAAGAATTTCCTTAGAAGTACACTAACTTCGGATTATTGCTTAAGTTTTTATGATAGGTGTTGAGTGGGTTCTTTTCTATATTGAATTTTTTGAAATTTAAAATGTGAAATTAGGCAATTCTACATGCAAACGATTATAATATGCAACTTTTTTTTCGTAAAATCAACATAATTTGAGAAAATTTAATGAAATTGCCTTTACAAACTTTTTGTATTAGGGTAAATCTTATGTTCGGGTGGTAGGGGATAAAAGATTGTAATTTTTTCTTTTGATAACACGGTATTTCAATTTGATACTAAGGGCCAGTTTCACAGTGCACACTTACAAGAATAAAAAAAGCGCAACTTAAGATTTCCATTTTGGCACTTTCAGTCCAGTTTTTAAGTCTGGGTAAGTGACACTTATGTAAGTTGCCAATACGGGAGACTTAAAGTGTACCTACTTATTGGTGTTATTTTACACTGAAATTTTCTTAATTCTTTCACATTGGCTACTTATTACAACTGTGAAACTGTGTGTTGTGCGTTGTGTTTTTGTATTTTTTTTTGTGTCTTGGGTAATTTTTCGTTGTCGTTTTTGTAAGCATTTCGCTGTCGTGTTGGAGACCAACTTCAGTGTCACAAAGCCACCAATTGCAAAAACAAAATACAAAAACACAACGCATAAAAATCACAGAGAGGCACACTGATATGAAAGAAACAACATATACAAACACGAATACAACTCAAATGTCACTTTTCCGCACATAATAAATGGTCTGGACAATTAATTCTGTGCGAAAAAAGAGCGGAGACTTCTCTAAATAATCTGCTACAATAATCAATTTCGGTCTTCGAACTGCGTTCTGCAAAACGAAAACAAGAACGAAATTTTTCGTTTATGATTTCGCTGCTGATGCGAAACGAAAAATTCCATACAAAAACGATACAACGAAATCATAAACGAAATATTTAGTTCTGGTTTTCGTTTTGTAGTAGATAGGGAGATAAAAGATGTAATTATGGAACAAATGATCAATACGCGACAAGTGCATGTGGAATACGTTCAATATAAAATCGACATAGGTTTGGGGCAGTACGGTTTTTGGGCAATTACTTTTAAAAGGATGACCTTTTTGAATTATGTAGGAAAACAGCTCCCTTGTAAATAAATTCAAATTTAAAACGGTTATCATGACGGAAGGATTTCAATTCGGAGGAGTTTGTGTGCGTATTACGCAATATCACGTTCCCTTTCCTACTTCATTTGATTATTTGATACTTAATTATTTTTATTTTATCTTAAAGGATCATAATTCTGAAACATTATCTCACTGCGAACTCGTATGCGCTAAAAAAATGCATTTGAAAATATAAAATACAACCACCAAATCTAAACACAATTTACCCAATACCCATCAACCGCCAACCTCGAGTACACACACGTCTTATAAGTCCAGCACTTTGCTCATGAGCGCTTGACTCGTTTTTATTCGAACCCATTTAACTCGGTTGCATTTGCAAAGTATTGTTCGTATTGTTTGATTTGGATATTGAATCACGATTCATCATACTCGTGGACATAAAAACTCGTAAACATCTATCTACCTTGGGTTGACTCTGTTTGTTTGAACTCGCTTTTTTCGATTATATATATATATACCATGAAATTTGAAAAAAAAGTGAATAGCGAGTGGGTGGGATCGGGTGATGCGGCTATTGTGGGAGGAAGAAATATCAGAAAAAAGGTGGTATGACTTAAGCACCGTAGCGGAGCGTTGGGCCGCCACCATTTATTTTTGTTGTAATGGTTGAACAGCAGCTAAAGCTAAATATATATCCATATTCTTCCAGATGCGTGATTTTCCCGTTGGATTATTTCTCTGGATGCAATTATTCCGTTTTGGACATCCTTCTCACATGTAACGGATACAAATTGAAATTTAAGTGCCCTTAGACTTTAGAGTCTACGAGTATACATAGCTATTCGCCTCTCTTATTTGGAGGTTCTACTAAACCAATTTTATCTGAATTTCCAACATCTTTTATATGAAAACGGAAGCGCTGCCAACGACCGCTAAAGCCCCAAAGCAAAGCTAAAGACAAATTTCGTTTAAAAATCAAAAACGTCACAGTGAGTCTTGTAAAAGAAACAAATATATTAAAAAAAAAACGGAAACATATACAAGTTGATAATAGAATTCTTATATTAAACTAATACGATATTTCCAAATGAATATTATATACGATATACTTTCTCCGGTTTTTTTTATATCAAAACTGTTTGGCAAAAACTAAAAAAAAAAACATTTAAACATATGTAGGTATAAATCCCCAAAAAGAAGATACACTATTGGTAAGAAGATTCTTCCCAGTCATTGGTTGCTGTTAATTTTTGTATTGTTGGCTACTTAATTGGCGTTGAAGTTTACAATATTCCTTTTTTTGGTAATTAATAGTCATTTTTCTGATTAAATTTCTTTTAATTATAATATAAATTATTTTGTAAGTGAAAGAGATTGTTTCCTAGGTCCGTAATCGTGTTTTTTATTATTAACTCCGTTTGGGATTTCTTATCCACCTCTGTCGAGCTCTTTTGACGTGGGGAATTTAAGGTCCGAAATTTTAATTCTTGTGGATACACAAAAAGGGTGCTGTTAACTGCTTTTGTTTTCGATAGTCCTGGTAGGAAACGTATCCAAGTCACCTTTGATATCCTCCACCACTCAAAAAAAATCTCTACCTACCCACTTAAAGAATATATCCAATATCCATGGATCAATTGGTGTTTTTCTTTTTTACCTCTGAAGTGTATAGATACCCTTATACGATAAACGTAAGATCATGGAATATCATAGAACATAGAATTTAAGTATACTAACACTTATGTACAATACTTACATAAGGTAGTATGTAAGAAAATAATGTAAATAGTAATTGAGAATAACTATAGATTAAATAAAAGTCAGTATTAAAAAGACCTTCCTCGTTTCGAGACGTTACAACTGGCGGCGAGTTAGTTACACATAAAAAAAAGCCATGGCGTATTTAGGCGGAACTCCAACCTACGATTTTAAAGAAAATAATTGGAATCTTTTCAAGATCCAAATCGAGCAGTTTTTCATCGCGAATAAGTTGGAAGCCGCAGCTGATGAGATGAGAAGAGGCGAAAGGCAGTGCTGTTGAGTGGTCTGAGTGAGAGAACGCTTCGTTTCCTAAAAGAAATCATTCATCCAAAGGCTCCTGAAGATACCACCATAGTGTACAGTGAAATTATAATGGCGATGGAAGACCATTTCAAGCCATCATTTTCAGTGTTCGCAGAGAGGCGAAAGTTTTATGAAGCGGTGAAACACGACGATGAAACTTTACAAGAATGGGCAGCAAGGCTAAGAGCTCTGGCTGTAAATTGTTCTTTCGATACGCATCTGAACGTAGCGTTGAGAGACAGATTTGTGATGGGTCTCAAAAAAGGCCCTGAAAAAGACAAACTATTCCTGGAGAAGGCGAGTGATCTGACGTTTCAAAGAGCGTTAGAAATTGCTTCGTCTGTCGAGTGCGTAAAAAGGCAATATGACGTCACTATAGAAACCATAAAAGAAGAGCCAGCAGGCGTGTATAGTATCCAGAAAAAGAGCGGTAAAAACATGCAACGAAGCGGTAAAAATTAAACGGTATCAACATCTCATCATCAAGCGGTAAAACTGGGCGGTGCAACGTGTGTGGTTACACAAACCATAGAGAAATTCAATGTAGATTTAAAAATTATATTTGTAAAAATTGCAAACAAAAAGGTCATTTAAAGAAAATGTGTCCCAAAAAATTTAATAATACATTTAACAAAGAATGTAATTATGTTAATAATGATGACGGTTTGTCTTTATTTTATTGCAGTACTAATTCTAGTTTAAGACTTTAAGACCCATCATGGCTGATGCAGGCACATGCCAGGGGAGGGGGGGGGGGGCCTGAGGGGCTGTAGCCCCCCCCCCCGAAAGTCTAAAATAAAAACTAAAACTTTCTAATGTACAGTATTATTTCCTTTGTAGAGCTCTTCAAATGCATCTCAATAAGTCTTGAAGAAATAACGAGCAGAACGTGAGCGATGTCTTCGAAGGCATCAACACTTTTGGCAGCGGTCCAAAAATGTGATTTCCTAGTTAGCCCCAGTGTCTGTATTGATTCCTTGAATAGATTCGTTAATACAAAATCTTACGGACAGATTCATGATCAACGAAGACGTTCTACCATCGTTTCAAGCTCTTCTCCAAGGTTTTTCTGCGGTTGGGCGAGTCAACGAAATGGAAAAGCTAACATGTTACTTTGATAATGCAATTTGGTTGTCAGCTGTGAAAGCTGAGTACATTCTCTGGTGCGAAAAAATATCGTCGATTGATCCTTCTATCGAAGTTTTAAAATTGCTTGATATATGTGACAAGACTTACTTTAGAGGTATAAACTTCTTGCTTACGGTTTTGGCCACGCCTCCAGTGACCACAGCTAGTGTTGAAAGAACCTTTTCAACTATGAAAAGGATTAAAACAGTGTCCCGAAGAGTTATGGGGAATGCAAGATTAAGCTCACTTGCTATGATATCTGCTCATTCAGATATTAATGTGGATCCAGATAAGGTGATTGATCTCATGTCAAAAAGAAAATCAAGACGTCTTCTGCTTTGATAATATGTGTGTATAAAAAAAATTATTTAAGTATATGTTCGTTTGAGTACATACAATTTAAAAACTAATAAAAATCAATAAATTGGGATATATATAGTTTTTTGTTTAAAGAATTCCTCGTAAAATTTGGAAGCAAGCCCCCCCCCCGAACCAAAATCCTGGCTACGGCACTGGGCTGATGTTATGGTGAACGGTAAGACAATGAGCATGCAGATTGATAACGGGTCGGCAATTACAGCAATATCTGAGGAGAATTATTATAAACATTTTTCAAGCTGTCATTTAAAGAAAACGAGTGTAATGCTTCGTAACTACAACGGCAGTGTCATAACACCTCTTGGATTTTGTAATCTTAAGGTAATTTATGCCAATAATTGTAAAATGTTAGACATTCACGTGGTAAAAAAAGGTGGCCCACCGATTCTTGGTAGAAATTGGATGTTCGCGTTTAATATAGGCATTCAAGAAATGAATTTCATAAATATTAAAGACCAAGATTTAGCGCATGTTTTATCCAAGTTCTTTGAAGTTTTTGATGGGAAGTTAGGCATGTACAACAAGAGACAAATTTCGTTACAAATTAAAAAAGCCGTAACTCCAAAGTTTTTTAAACCTCGTCGACTGCCTTTTCACATAAGGGAGAAGGTGGAGAGGGCTTTAGATGATTTAGTCAAATTAGGAGTTTATGACCGGGTTGAGCATAGTGATTGGGGAACGCCGATCGTCCCTATATTAAAAAAAGAATGGCTCAGTTCGCATTTGCGGAGATTATAAGACGACGGTGAATCAAGTTATCGAGGGTGTACAGTACCAGTTACCGATGATCGATGAGATTTTCGCAAAATTGCATGGCGGAAAGTCATTCAAAAAAATCGATTTATCTTCTGCATATCAGCAATTAGTCTTGGATGAAAAATCCAGAAACTTGACCACATATGTAAGTACAACTAAAAGGTTGCTAAGGAGTACAAGATTGGTTTATGGCATGGTAGTTTTCATGGACGATTTGCTTATAACAGCTGGTGACAAAGAAACACAATTAAAAAGATTAGCCGAAGTTTTAAAACGTTTAAGAAATGCGGGACGTAAGGTCGCTAAAGAAAAGTTTAGTTTTTTTGTAGAGTCTGTCAAGTATTTAGGGCATGTCATAGACAAGCACGGACTGCATAAAGATTCGAAACGTGTTGAAGATATCATGCAGCTTCCGACTCCTAGCTCAGTTAAAGAACTGCAATCATTCCTAGGTGTAATAAATTTTTACAGAAGTTTCATGCCAGTTTCATTGGCATCTAAGGCCAGCGATCTCTAGGTACACATTGTTAAAAAATGACAGTAAGTTCGAATGGGGCATTGTCCAAGAAAATTCGTTCACTGAGGTTAAGAAGTTGTTATCTTCGAATCAGCTGTTAGCTCATTATAATCCCAAGGTGCCAATTAAGCTTATTGTTGACGCAAGCCCAAGCGGTTTAGCAGCGGTGCTAGTTCATGTTTATGAAAGCATTTGTTCCCATTTGTTTTTGATCGCGGAAGCTATCAGATTCCGAGAAAAATTACGCACAAGTGGAAAAGGGGGCGCTCGCCATTGTTTTCGGTGTTAAGAAATTTCATTAATATTTATTCGCAAAAGAATTCATTTTGTTATCTGGTGGTAAGCCACTTGTTTCAATTTTTGGTTCCAAAAAAGGCATTCCACCACTTTCGGCAAATCGCCTTCAAAGATATGCTCTTTTCCTTTCAGGCTATCAGTTCCAAACAGAATACGTTAATACAAAAAAGAATATTGCGGGATTATTTTTCACGCACTCCCATAGATTCACCAGAAGAAGATAGTAACGCTGATGACGTCTACGTTAATTATGTACAAGAAGTTGGTAACTTGCCAATAAAATTTAAAGACGTAGTAGCCGAAACAATTAATGACACCGTGCTGACAAAAGTTATAAGATATATAAAAAGCGGATGTCCAAAGCATGTAGATGATGAAAGTTTAAAAGTATATTTGCTCAGAAGCTCTGAGCTATTGATTGAATCGGGTGGAGTATTTTGGGGTTACAAATTAGTTATACCCGAAACTCTAAGAAAGCAAGTTTTATCGGAACTTCACCGGTCACATCTGGGTATAGTAAAAATGAGGGAATTAGCTAGAGGGTATTGTTCGTGGCCTTCTTGCGATAAGGACTTGGAGAACATTGCTAAATCTTGCGAATCCTGTTTGTTATATCAAGATAACCCAATTAGAACGAAATTGATTAATTGGAAGTGGGTCAAATTTGGGAGAGAATTCATTTAGATTTCATGGGCCCGATTTTCGACCGAAATTTTTTAATTATTGTCGATGCATTTAGTAAATGGATCGAGTGCATGGGTAAAAATATAACAAGTAATCATACTAAAGAGATTTTGCTTCAGATTTTTAGTAGATTCGGGTTACCGGAAACTATCGTTACCGACAACGGTCGTACATTCATTTCAAAATTTTTCCAAGATTGTTTAACAAATAACGGAATTAAGCATATCACCACACCAGTGGGCCACCCAGCAACGAACGGGCAGGCAGAGAATGGTGTTAGATTGATTAAAAGAGCACTCAAAAAAGCATTACACTCAAAGAAACCAGATGACAGTTTGAATTATTGTTTGCAAACCTTTTTAATCGATTATAGAAAGTCCATTCACAGTACCACCGGCCGTGCTCCAGCTGAATTAGTTTTTGGGAGAAATTTAAGAAGTAGGTTAGACTTATTGAATCCGTTAAATATTAACCAAAAAGAAAGAATTCAAAAGAAACCAAAAGAATTGTTAAAAAAAGTTAATTGCATGCAAACTAAACAAAGAAAATATTATAAAGGAAATAATTCAATTTAAAGTAGAAGATGAAGTTTTTGTTAAAAATTTTTCAATACCAGGAAAAATTTCTTGGAACAAAGCAAAAATTGTAAAAGTTATTGGCAAGCGTTATCGTTTAGTCAAAGTTAAAAAAGAAAATGGCGATGTAATTTTTTTATTTTATTTTATTTTATTTAATGAATTTAAATATAAAGATAAAAAAGATTATATTCCAGAAATTTTGATGGACGCCAGTGCAAAAATGAAAATCAGTGAAAACGAAGGTACAAAAGAAAACGCAGAGACGGAAAATTTAAATGTTGAAACACGTAAGACATCACGCAATATCTATCCACTAGATACTTGGAGTGGTCGTCTAAGAAAACGAGTCCCTACCCTTATACCCTTATACTATAAACGTAAGATCATGGAATATCATAGAACATAGAATTTAAGTATACTAACACTTATGTACAATACTGGAAGTATTGTAAAGTATTATGTAAGAACATAATGTAAATAGTAATTAAGAATAACTATAGATTAAATAAAAGTCAGTATTAAAAAGACCTTCTTCGTTTCGAGACGTTACAACCTCAGAGCAGATCACTAAGTTGTCAAAAATAAATCAGAGCTCATAATTCGTGTTTCTTTTTTCCATCGGAGCTAGCTCGGAGCATGCTCTGTATGCTCAGAATAAAATTACTGAGCAAATGGAGCAAAACTCTGAGCGAAGCCAACTTAACTTTTATTTTTTATGTGATTTGACAGACATGACATGAAAAAAAACGAGCGCCATAAATTTAAGATGGATTCTCAAACCGGTCGTCCGTCCACATTAGGTGAACTAAAATTTATTATTTTAGTATAAAATGGCAGTTCAGTGCTCAAGTGTGTTTCATAATTAAATCTGAGGGCTCTGATCATAATCTCCTCAGAGGTTTGCTCCGATCGCTTAACCTCTGCTCAGAGCCAAAAAAGAAAAACGCCAATAGGTATTATTTTCACAGGAATAATAAAAATCTTAACATGTATCGACGCATATTCTAAATACAAATAATTGAAGACAAGCAAAATATGCACATCAAAGTTTTAGAGATATTGCAATCATTTTCTAATTGCAAAAATATCACTTGTGACTAAGACTTTACTTTCAAATCAGCACTTTTCAAATCCGTAATGGAATGATGTAACATTGATATTTTTTATACACCCATTAATCATACATAGTATTAGCAATGGACAAGTAGAAAGTGCAAGTTATAAACACTCAACTGTACCTCAAGCAGGAAATAACAGGAAATAATAAACTTAGTTACCTATGCCACTGCTCGTGGGAAAGGATGAAGATTGTTCACGATTCGCATGACCAAACAAAAATCAATTTTAAAGCCTCACTAACTGGTAGATTCGTAATGTCTAATAATATATTTACATATATATATGTATTTGTACATGTGTATGTATATATATAGGTATCATATATACATATATAGTATGTACTTGCTAACCTAAATTAAAACTAAATCCTAGCTATATTTAATTCTGTTTTTTTGGTCTAACGAGATCACCAACCACCCCACTGTCTCTCTCAAAGAGTGGTTCGTCGAGATCACTGTCAGTCTTGCTTGGTGTTACTGGCAAAAGTTTTAAGTTATTTTATGTAAAAAGTCCTGTAATATCGTAGTCTATAACCCTTCTCATCTTCTTGGACGGCCTTACCAAAACTCCATAAACTTTAAGCTTTAATTTAGCACCTCATCTTATAATAAAAAAAAACTTCATTTACGATTCTCAAAAATCCAAATTTTATTGCAAATGACCGTTGGGTCTTAACCTTAAACCATAAATATCTAATATCACAATACTAATTAAAAAGAAAGGAATTTAAAAAATAATCACCGACGAAGAAACTAAAATTTTGGTAAAACTTTTACTAAAATTATTTGTATTCGTACCGTTTGTGGTCGATTCTCATAAATCTGTCTTTCGTTACTATACAATATATATATATATTAAATCAGATCACTTATGTAATAAAACTTACTACTTTATACGTTCCTCGGAGTCCTGCCGGCAGCACGTTATTAATCCAGGATACATTTTGGAGAGCTCTCTTTCCGAGTCTCTTGATTTAGACTAGTAAATATTATGTGTATGGTATGTATTAATATATATGTATAAGTAAGTCCAGACACTCTAAAGGAATCACTCCACACTTCAATAAATAATATTCTTATTTTTTTAATTTTGTATATCAAATATATATTTTTCACTTTAACTTTCTTCTTCGGTTATTCTTTTCAAAATCTTTACACTAAATTCAATTATGTAATTAATCATACTTTATTCTAATTATTGTTTAGATTTAAATTTTATTTATAGGTTCAATTTCTTTATCTTCCTTTTCACTTTTTCTTATTTTCTTTTTCTAGGTAAGTATTTAGCTTTCTTTGTAATTTCGCTTTATTGAGGTAAAAAGATAAAGGTAGGTTTTTTAGGTAAGTAATTATATTTTCACTATTCTTCATAAAAAGGTAGGTATTTCCAGTTAAGTATTTTTTTTTGGTAAAGGATTGGTAAGTATCTTGATTGGACTTGATTTCACTTTAACTACTTTCGATAAAAGATAGTTAACCTTTGGTAAGTATTTCGACTCCTTTGAGTTCGTTTTCACTTTATGTTACAACAAAAAAAAAACGTAGGTAGGTATATTTGGATATCACTACGCGAGGTAAATAAATCCTAAGCTGTCGAATGAGTACTCTGTTCAACAGAATGGTCACTTTAACCTCTAATTGATAACCTCCAAGGTCAAATAGAAAAGGCTTAGGCCACTATATTCCATTTCTATATTCCGTCAAGTGGTTTGGCACCACGTTCAACCGAAAAGAATGTCTCGTTTGACCCAAATCTGAATACAAAAATTACTGTTATCAAAATGCACAACTTAGAAAATTCAACCACGACATACCTCTGCTTATTCCAAAAAAAAAAAATTCCTTCAGGCAAAAGCTTTCCTCAGAGCTTCCTCTTAATTCCTTTTGAATTCAGATCTCTAGTCTCAGGTAAGTCTCAATAATTCGTTTTTTCCTCTTTCAGCTAAATTTTACCAGTTTTATAAATACTGTTATATTTTCTGATTAGAATCTAATTTCATTACCTTTGTTGTTTTTGATTAAGTACATACGTACTGTTACTGTCATACCATTGTCCTATTTCTTTCGATTTGCCTATGTAATACAAAGCAAATGTTTTTGACCTAAAGATTCAAGCTTTATTTCCGCTTTTTGTTCACCGCAACGGTGTTAAATATAAGTTTCATGATTCTTAACTTAACTGCATATATCACTACATACAAATTACCTACATATATTGCACTCATACTATCACATTTTTAAAGCTTTTTGGAGAAGGTTTTATTTCCTTGTTCATATGCTGGGGTTCTTAAAATGCACCTCCTTGCTTCAATGAAGTCTAAATACTAAACTTAAAACACCCAAAATATTGGAAGCACCTTATTATCCCTACTTATCGCATGATACATTTATTTAAGGTCGTGAAATAGTAACCTACAACTAGTTTTATTAAGAAATACTGAATATCAAAACTCTCTCCAAACCGATCGTGTTCCATTCCTCCGAATTTTCGGAGACCCGAAATGAAGGATGAAAATATTTCGTTCATCTTTCCAAACTGTTCATCTTATAGAACCGTTCATCTCTCCGAGATCCTACTGTACAAATATTGAAAAATATAAATATGAAATAAAATACAACTATTGTAAACTTAAACCAGCAGATACTAGTTTTTCTAATTTACTTTATGATAAGAAAACAATTTGTATTTAGTTAAGAGAAAAAAATGTAAGACTAGAAATAATTAAAGACGGTATCATATTTATTATTATCCGGAAAACATACTGTAGACGATCAAATGATAACTCGAACTTATCTTGTTACTTTCGAAAACACCACCGCTATAGATGGAAATATATGTGGGAGGGGTGCGCCGACAAAAGACCGTTTTATTCAGAAAAACTGATTTAAAATATTTATTTCACGGTAGTTTATGGTCATCGAATGATCTTTGAACGGTACAAAGGATTAACGGGTGATGATGGTACGATATGGTATTTGGTACATCGTTTTGTAGCATACGGATTAGGGGTATCGACAGTAGGCATATCCTACATCCGGCCATCCTGAGCTGAATCCGACTCGGATGAATCAGATTCCGTATCACTATTATCACTTATCCATCCTTTCATAAGATCTGCAGCAGATGATGTGTTATTGGGTCCTTCGTGATCTCCAATTTTGCTGAGTTCGTAGCAATCGTTGCGTTTGATTTTTGTCACTTCGTATGGACCGAGGTACTTAGGTTGAACTTTAAGTCCTGGTCCGAATTGCGTTCGTTGTATTGCCACAAGGTTGTGAACGGCATATTTATGAGCTGGTTTTCGTTTCTTGTCGTAGTTTTTTCTATTTTCCTGTTGTAATGTTTCTATTTGCAGTTTAGCATTTTTTCGTAGCTCAACTCTGCTTGCTTCAAACTCGTTTCTTATCTCCTCTTCCATTATTTCCGAAAGCCTCATAGCCTCTTCATTTCTCATGGGTACACCGATCAAAAGTTCAAATGATGTCTTTTTTGTAGCTCTGGATACTGTTGAGTTAATCGTCCTTTAAAGTCGTGAAACGTGTTGATACCATTTAAGTGAATTTTCTATCGATAACTTGCTGAGCATTTCTATGATAATACGGTTCATACGTTCCACTTGACCATTACCGCGGGGAACTCCAGTCGTGATTTGAATACTTCTCTGCTCGCAATAATCTTTGAATCCTGTCGATGTAAAGGCAGCGCCTTTATCCGTTATAATTCGATGTGGGTTTCCAAACATGTCTTCAAGGAGTCCCATCTTTTTAAGGACTTCATCCGTTGTTGTTGTCTTCACCGGGAAAATCCACACGAATTTTGTAAACCCATCCATGACGGAAAATATGTATTTATAGTTTTTAGCCGTTGAGGGCATCGGACCAAGGTGGTCTACATGATAAGTGTGTAGAGGTATATCAACTTTGTCTATAGGATTTAAGAAACCTTGTTTTCCGCTTTTCTTGACTGCTAGAATGCAAGACACACAATTCGAAATAACAACGTCCGCAATTCTCCTTTGGATACGAGGGAAGTAATATTCCTGCCTAACGATCTTTTCTACCTTTTGGGCGTTGATGTGACCTGGTTCATGTATGCTTCGAATAATTTCTTTTTGCATGCTTTTTGGAACAACGAGTAAATAAGAACCTTTGACAAACTTGTATAGAACACCACATCTGTTTACGTAGTCTTCGTAAGTATCACGTTGCAGTACATTTAAAATTAACTTACAAGTTTCATCTTTACTTTGCGCGTTTTTTACTCGATGTATAATTCCCGTTTCGACGTTCGTTACCGTAAGAACTCTGCTTAGTGCATCTACATGTTTTATGGCACTACCTGGTCTATGTAAAACCTCACAATCGTATTCTTCTAGTTGTAGAGCCCATCTCGCCACTTGTGAACATAACTCTTTTTTTTTCATTGTCATCTGAAAGGCTAAACAGTCAGTGTAAATTTTAAATTTGAGTCCCATTAGATAAACGCGGAGTTTGTTCAAAGACCTAACTACAGCCAGTACCTCGAGCTCATAGCTGCTGTATTTTTCCTCTGTAGGCTTAGTTTTGAAACTCAGATAAAACACGGGGTGTAAAGCATCATCGTGAAGTTGGAGTAGGACTGCTCCAAGACCTATTTTACTTGCGTCGGTATGTAATTCGGTTTGTAAATTCGGATTAAAAATTTTTAACACAGGGTCGCTACACAGAAGATCTTTTAAATGTTCGAAAGCGGATCTTTGCTCATTTCCAAAACGATAAACAGTCAAACAGTTTCTAGTCATATCTGATAAAGGTTTCGCAATTTTTGAATAATTGGGTATAAATTTTCGGAAAAATCCCGTTAACCCGAGGAAGCTTTGAATTTGTTTAACGTTTTTAGGTTCAGGGAAGTTTCTAACTGCTTTCGTCTTTTCGATAGAGGGCTTAACCGTACCGTGTTCGACAATATGTCCCAAAAATTCTATAGAATCGTAATCTAAAATTAACATCAACGTATCGAAATTGTCTTTTTCATCTTTCGAAGCGATTATAAAATCATCAACGTAAATACGCACTAGCTTTTTCAGGATGAGGTCTTTAAAAACTTTATTTATATATTCCTGAAAGACGGAAGGAGATGTACAAAGACCAAATGGCACTTTACAGAACTCATACTGCGCATCAGGTGTTAAGAAAGATGTATACTTTCTACTTTCGGGAGAAATGTCAACGGATACCGTATTTTAATAATTTTCGTGTTAAGTCTTCTAAAATCAATGCAAACGCGATAAGTACCGTCCTTTTTTTTCGCGAGCACTATAGGACTTGCAAAATCAGAGTTACTAGAAACAATAATACCGTCGTCCAACCGTTTTTTAATTTCTAACTGGACGATTTCCTTTTCTTTGGGAGCTAATCTCCGCGCGCGTTGGTAAGTAGGCTTTTCATTTTCTAGGACGATCTTCATTTGAACACACGACTTTTCCGGTTTTTGTGGTCTGTAAGCATCAATGGCGCTTTTTAGACGATCTTTTATTTCAATACTTTGAATGCTATCGAAATCACAAATTTCTTAACTTTTCAAAACATTGGGGGCTATTTTAAAAATATCGTTTTCGTTAAATTCGTTGGCACAGCACGAGTTTGAAAATATATAATGTTCAAATTTGCGTATTTCAAAATCTCTGTACCAATTAAAATATCTTCTGATAACCATTCATCATTAACGATATCGAAGGTAAGCGTATAGGTCGTGTCCTGCATCATAACCGATAATTTGAAAGAACCAATCGATTGCCGGATCTCTTGGCCTAAACCAGCAAGGAGGGTACCCGAGTTTTCGACTTTTTCATCTAAATTATCAAATATAGATTTCTTAATAATTGACAATTGACTACCTGTGTCGATAAGTGCACTGAACGAAAATTTTTTAACTTTTAATTCCACTAAAATCGTGGGAGTGGTAATTCGATTTATTTTTGACACTTTTTTTGGGCAGTTCTTTGACAGATGCCCAAAATCATTACAATTGAAACATCGTGAACCTTTTTCTTTGTGAGGGCAAACATTGGTATTGTGAGTCTTCGCCCCTCAATTCACACAACGCTGTTTGTTATTTAGTTCTTGGTCTTTAGCGATTGTTTTAACTGGCTGAGCTTGCGTTCGCTCATCACTTCGATTTCGTTGCCTTTGCACTTTCATTTCCTGATAAATTTTGAATTTTAATTTTAGTTCATCGAAAGTTTTTGCCTCAAATAATATGGTTTTATTTAAAATACTGTCAGGTATCCCGCCCACTATATAACACAGTAATGATTCATCGTCAACTTTTCCCCTACTTGCTATCTGTTTCATCTGAAACATATACTCAAGATAAGATTCATCGTTACGTTTCTTTCGCGATTCTAACTCGCGGTGCGTGACCAAACTAGACGTTGTTTTACCGAATTCTTTCGTAAGCATTTTTTGCAGTTCGTTCCAGCTATGTACGCCCGTTTCTGATTCTATTGCCAACTTCGCGGCACCCCTCAAAAGTCTTCTTGCATACAAATAGCGCTGTATATCATTCCACCCACATACATTTGAAATGTCATCAAATTCTTTCAACCAATCTGTAATATTTTTTCCCGTTTCACCATTAAAAGTTTCAAGTGAATCTTCTACGTGCTTAAACATAAAATTATTATTTTGAGCCATCTCACTATTTTCGTTATTTTTCGGAGAATCGTTTGTACCGTTTTTTTTAAATCGTTTTCAACTGGTTTATCTTCTTTTACTTCGCTTTCACCGTTAGATAACGTTTCTTCAAGTTCAGACATCAAAGCTATTTTTAACCTATCTACCAATTCCTTTTTTAGTCTATAACTTGACGATAAACCACGTTCTTTTAAAAGAGATTGAAGCTTTTTAGTAGATAGCTCCTCTAACTTCATTTAATGCATATACAAATATGATCTTATACACAAATTAAAATAAATACATAGCTGTAATTTATCTATTGATTTTTAAGTTCAATAAAAAATGAAACTTATGGTTTTAATCTTGCTGTTAATCGCTTGTTATTTGTGCAGACTGTACTCAAAGAGAGGCTTCTTTTTATATGGGACTTTTTTTTTGTTTTGTTCACACAGCACTTTCACAGGTTAACTTTTTATATATATTTTTTTTTATTGCATGCAACATCCAATTCACTTTTCTTTTTTTTTTTTTAATTTGCATGCAACATTAGATTTAAGTACACAATCCAAAACCGAAATTAAATTGAAAGCAGGGGGGACTTAACACTTCTGACACCATGTGGGAGGGGTGCGCCGACAATAGACCGTTTTATTCAGAAAAACTGATTTAAAATATTTATTTCACGGTAGTAATTATACATACAAATTAAAGTTAATTTAGATTAAGTAAAGATAATTCAAAAATATTAATTATTTAAACAAGTAAATGATGACATAGATTATTGGGTCGATGCGTCGCGATGATCTTAGCCGTTGCGTGGTCGTAATCGTTCTGTCTTGATTTCGTTGATTTTTTCTAGCTGACGATTTTATGGTCATCGAATGATCTTTGAACGGTACAAAGGATTAACGGGTGATGATGGTACGATATGGTATTTGGTACATCGTTTTGTAGCATACGGATTAGGGGTATCGACAGTAGGCATATCCTACATATATACGAAAATCAGTCTAATAATAATAAATTACTGAACTTCATAAAAACCTATAATATTACTATAATATAATTACAGTTCGACAATATCAATCTGCTAAATCAAGTAAAAACTGAAATATCAAACAGCCCAACTATTTCGATAATAGGACTATTACTTCTAAAAGCAATAATAATTATATTTTCAGTTCGTAGCTATAGGCAAAGAGAACCCAGAATAATGCACTAACATTTATAGATGGTATGTCTTCGTGTGGTTTGAGTCAATTCAATGGTTTGAGAAATCGTTTTGAAAAAAATCTTGACTTAGTGTTTTTCGCCGATACAATTAACAACGGAATTTCTGTTTTACCTTCTACTGTTAAACTAATTGACGAAGATCGACATCATCCTGCATTAGATATTTCACTAGGTTTAAACATGTCTTCTCCTTACAATAACAATAATAACAACAAACTTGAATTTGACTTTTCTAAATGTAATTTTGTAGATCTTTTTGATATGTTAATAACTGTAAATTGGAATCAATTATTTTGTAATTGCAATATTGATGATATGTGTAATAATTTTATTAGAACTCTTTTTAACTGCTTTTATGAAACTATTCCTTTAAAAAGATCACGTTTTGCTTCAAATGCACCACCATGGTTTGATACGCGTATTAAAAACTTAAAAAATAAAAGGAACAAAGCTTGGGTAAAATATAACATAACTAGAACTGACGATGATTACAGAACTTTTTTAATTCTAAAACAACTTTTCACTGATTATTCTAACACTCTATATGACGATTACATTTGTAAAATAGAACATGGTATTAAATCTAATCCAGATAATTTCTGGAATTTCGTTAATAGTAAAAGGAAAACATGTGGCTATCCGAATTCGATGACAAATAATTCGTCAACTAGTCATGATCCAAAGGTTATTGCAAACATGTTTGCTAATCAATTCAAAGAAGCATTTGAAGAATCAGACTTTAATAATTCCTCTTCTTTTTCTTCTTCTTCTGACAGTTTTACTCATTTAAACGCAATTAATTTTGAAATAAGTGAGGACGCAGTTGCTCAACATATATTAAAACTCGATGAGTGCTTTACTCCAGGCCCCGATGGTGTTCCATCTTATATATTAAAAAAATGTGCTTCTTATTTGTCATATCCGTTATGTGTTCTCTTCAATGCATCCTTAAAAAGTTCAATTTTTCCTGTTATCTGGAAAAGTTCATTTATTATTCCCATACATAAAAAAGGCCCAAAGAATGAAATAATGAACTATAGGCCCATTGCTAAACTATCTGCGATACCTAAACTGTTTGAGTCAATTGTGAGTAATGTTCTTTCTTTTCATTGTAGTTCTATTATTTGTGATAGCCAGCATGGCTTTGTCAAAAAGAGATCCACTGTTACTAATTTATTTAACTTCGTGTCCGTTTGTCTAGATGTATTTGAAAAACGCGGGCAAGTTGATTGCGTATTTACTGACTTTAGTAAAGCCTTTGACAAGCTATGTCACAATACACTAATTCTAAAACTATACCATCTAGGATTTAACAACAATTTTATAAATTGGATTTCTTCATACTTAAAAAATCGTCGTTATTCTGTCTTGTTTCGTAATGAAAGTTCAATTCAATTTGTTGTCAATTCTGGCGTCCCTCAGGGCAGCCACTTAGGTCCTATTTAATTTGTTTTATTTATTAACGACTTGGTTTCAAACTTAAAAAACTCGTCTGTCCTTGTTTATGCTGATGACATTAAGCTTTTCAAAAGTATAAAATCCTCCTCTGACTGTTTATTATTACAAGAAGACTTAACAATATTTAGGGAATGGTGCAATAAAAACCGACTTGTTTTAAATGTTGACAAATGTAAAACTATGAGTTTTACACGTAAAAAATTTCCGTTTTTGTACAACTATACGTTTGATTCTTGTCCGTTATGTAAGGTTTCTATGTTTTCTGACTTAGGTATTATTCTAGATCCCAAATTATCATTTAATAATCATTTAAATTATATAATTAAAAAAGCCAATAGGGTTCTTGCATTCATTAAAAGATTCGGTCGTGATTTTCGGGACCCTTATGTTCTTAAACTTCTATTTATTTCGTTTGTTAGACCAATTCTAGAATATGGTTGTGTAGTATGGTCACCTTATTACTCGATACATGTTACAAGAATTGAAGCGATCCAAAAAAGGTTTCTGCGTTTCTGTCTTCGGTCTCTTCCATGGACAAGGGATAATCTACTTCCGCCTTATTCTCAAAGACTAGCTTTGATCAGCCTCCCTTCTTTGACTAACCACAGAAAATATATACAATTTTGTTTTATTGTTAAGATTATTAATGGTTCGATATCATTACCATCAGTTCTAAGTAAATTAAATTTCAGTTTCAGTCGTTCTAGTTTAAGGCGACAGCAACCTATTATTCAAATATTTAGCAGATCAAACTATGGTGTATGTAGCCCATTCAATCAATTAATAACAATTTATAACGAATTTCATTTTTGTTTAGAATCTGTAAATGATAATATAAAATGTAATAAATTTAAACTTATGATTTTCAACAATGTTTAATAATAATTGTAAATTATGATATTAGATTATATTAGATTATAAGAACTATTTTTAACATTGTTAACGTTAGATTTTAACGAAATAAATAAATAAATAAATAAGAATCCCACTACTATCCAGAGAAGAAGTAAATGATCTTCAAGTTAGAGAAATAATGAGACGCTTACGCCCCTGAAAGTTTCTGACAATCTTTTCTTAACCATGGGGGAAGTTAACACTGAACATTCACTCCACTTAAGGAAATAGCCAACAAAGAGTATACAAGAGTACAACAGCACACTCACAACAATAGACCATCCGTTAATAATTAGAACATAATTTACCCCAAATATAGACAGGCAAACACTGGAATGCAAAAAACTATGTAACTACATCGGTTTCAATTCCAAGAACAGGACAATAAAAGAAACCCCCATGCTCATCGAACAAAAAATAGCATAAATGCTCCGATCAATAGCATACAGCCGCAATCGATCTTCGGTCGCATTACGAATCATCCTTTTTTTTGCTATTACTGTGACAATTATTCTATTATTAATATTGAAAATGAAGTTTTTTATAATACAAATTTAATCTATATGTAATTCACATTCAACAATATTATGCGTTTTCACTCTTTCTTTTTATTCTTATTTTCATAGCCTTATTTGTATATAAAATAATGGTAGTATGTAATTGGACACATTTCTGTATATTATTATTTTATCATGGTGTTCGCCATGTTTCTGTTGGGTGGAGATGTGATGGCTTCGACATCACTTTGTAGTTGGGTTACATCCAGTCAAAGTTGATGATTTCTGGAAATAAATAAAGAAAACTAGATGATAAAGGAAAAAAATCTAATGTCGATGGTGTTCGGGGATAAGTACATTATGTTTGGGCTGCAAAATAACAACCAATGAGTGCCGTGTACCCTGTACAGCCACAGATGATGCCTAGTATTGAAGTCACCGCCGATGAATCCGAATGTGCTCTTCAAGAGTATATCGTTCAGGTTGTAGAGGTCACTGTGGATATTCCTCATGCTGGATTGGCATTTGAAATAAACACTAATGACAGTAAGGGTCTCACCTTTTCCAAGATCGATGGTAACGGCGGTGGCTTCGCTTATCAGCAGACCTGTGATGCAGATTTCGCAGGTGTTTGGCGCTATATTTTTCCCACGTAGATTGTTGTGCCTCTTCAAAACTCAGCCTTGTCCTTCCGGAATGTTTTGTAACCGATGATGTCAATGTTGTTACACTTCTTTACGTTGGCTTCGATGTACGGTTTTTTGTTCTTCATGAACAAGTCGAATGACGTCTTCTTTTCCAGGCTGTATATTGAATTAACATTATACGTGAGAATGCGGAGCTTCTTTTGTTGCATAATTCAAAGAAGTTCGTGGCCAATGCCATGAACTTTTCGTCTTCGGTCAGCTGACCATAATTGATGGCTGGTACGGCCTTCCGGGCTTTCTCTATGACGGTAAGGAGATTGGATCTGAAGATGCGTTGGACTTCATTGTTGAGGTTCAAGGGTGAAGCTGACGACGGCCTGGCTGGTTTTGTTGGTGCTATTCTTGCTGGAGCTGGGGTGTTTTTGGCTAGGGTTCTTGGTTGTTGTTGCTGTTGCTGAATGATCGGAGTGGATGCCGTTTTGGTTTTGGAGCTCTTTTTAGCCATTGCTGCGTAGTTGACAGTCGTACCCTTCCGACATGTTGACTTGGCGACAAACTCTTTATGAGCTTGTTTTTCCGCCATCACCTTTTTCCTTTCCGTCAATCGAGCCTTGAGTGTGGGGCATCCTTTGAAGATCGCTTAGTGGCCTTTCTTCTGGCAGTTGGCACACCAAAGGCCCATTCCCGTGTTCTCCTTCCTTTTGCACTGTCCCGATTCATGGTCCTCCTTGCATTTAACTTACACGTACTCTTCCGTTCACAGTTGGTGGCAAGGTGTCCGAAGCGTTGGCAGTCACGGCACTGAACTACGTCGTTGGACTTCAGACGTTCCCAGTGAACTCTCTGGTTCATTATAAGTGTCTTTGTATAGACTTCGCTGATGTCGCAGGTCTTTGAGAGTTCATTGACGAATTTGTTGTGGGTTTTTCCCGCAGCCCTTTTAGCCTTGAAGTGAGACACCTTGGCAACAGGGAGTCTTTCGATCCTTAGTTCGTCTTTCACTTCGATCGCAGCGTAAGTGTGGTGAATTCCTTTGAGCAAGAGGAGGTTCTTCCTATTTTCCCTTGGTGTAAATAGTAGAAGATCCCGCCATAGGACCACCTACCCTCATCGAGTTACCGGATAAGTGGTATGCAGTTTTTTAGATAGTGTTTTTACTAACATTTTGCGCAAGGGTTGCCTGGCAAAATATGGTCAAGGCATAAGGCTGCCACACTTTAAAGGTCGACTTTTGGGTTTTTTTCAATTATGTGACCCAGCCCATATGGTAGGTTTTAATGCTAAAAAAAATGTCATATGAAAGGAAACTTTATTAAAAATTTTTAAAAATACGTTTTTGTTTTTTTAATCGGAAGTTCAATAGGGTAAATCAGGGCAAAAGAAGAGAAAGGTATAGATTCTATTTATTAAACGGAAAGTGATAGAGAATTTTTGTTTCTTTTATCGATAGATCTTGTAAATACAAGAAAGTCACCCACATAAAAAAAATTCTAGAAAATCTAAAACTCGAGATAAAAACATTTTAAAGTGAACAAATGAAAAATGGACGTTTTCTAGAAATAAATTTTATATTACTGAGAAATTGATAAAAATGAAAAGATCCGTTTTTGCAAAATTTTTGATTTGAGCTTCTTTCTTGGCTAGGTGAATTTTTGAAAAATTCATATTTTTTGAATCAATTTTTCTTGGTTTTCGATTTTTTTCCTTTTTACCCTAATTGGTATTTCCAATTAAAACAACAGTAACCTAAAGAGAATTTTATTATCATAACCATGGTACTATGTTGTTTTTAAAACTGTTGTCTACTTTTAGAGTTGCTGAAATTTTAATAATCGACGTTTTTAAATTTCTCATAGCGTTAAAGAAAACAATTTGAATAGTCTCAGAGAGGTGTCAACAAATTCTGGGAAATGTTAAAATTTTGTTTTATATGTGTGACTTTCTTGTATTTATAAGATCTATCGATAAAAGAAACAAAAAACTCTCTATCAATTTTCGTTTAAAAAATAGAATCTATACCTTTCTCTTCTTTCGCCCTGATTTACCCTATTGAACTTCCAATTAATAAAACAAAAACGTATTTGAAAATTTTTAAATAAAGTTTCCTACCATATGGGCTGGGTCACATAATTCAAAAACTCAAAAATCGACCTTTAAAGCGTGGCAACCCTATGCCTTGACCATATTTCGCCAGGCAACCCTTGCGCAAAAAGTTAGTAAAAACACTATCTAAAAAACTGCATACCACTTATCCGGTAACTCGATGAGGGTAGGTCGTCCTATGGCGGGATCTTAAACTAAAAGGAGTTGTATTCAGTGTTGCCGATTAAAAAAAAAAATCATGATTTTTTTCATGAGATTACAAAAAAAATCATGAAATTGCTTGTTCTTGGTTGAGCATACAAATATCACTGCAAACTTACGAATCACAAAACTTAGAAATTGTTTTTTTTTTTTTTAGTAGGGTTCAAATTCACTTTATTAAGCTTCAAACTTAAAATAAATAAATTATATACATACATAATATTATATAAATAAAATATAACAAAAGTAATTTTACTGATTGTAAACTTTGTTAAAATATTTGTCAATCATCGGCTTAGTAACTTAATACTCAAAACAGTTCTGATTTTTTGTGAGGTCATTTGTATGAATAAGCCCTATGATTGAATCTGCATCGAGTCAATTTCTTATTTTGGTTTTGAGAAGCGTAACCTTTGAAAAAATTCGTTCAGTATTGGCTGAAGAGAAGAATGTGGCATCGAAAAGATTTCAAAAACGAATTTCGTCAGAATTGGATATGCCAAGCTATCGTATATAATAGAGGATTCATTTTTTTTGTTTTGTAATTTTAAGTAAGTCTAAAAAAAAATTATTTTAATTTCTTTTTAAAGAAAAAAATGAAAAATCATGAGATTTTCAATGAATTCATGATTTCATGAGAAGAAGGTGAAAAATCATGAGAATCATGATAAATCATGAGATTCGGCAACACTGGTTGTATTGAATTTTCGTAATCAAAAGGAATTTTTTAATTGCTTAAAATGACGCACGGTCTCCAGCTTTGATGACGGTTATTTTGGTGTTGCGGTTCTTTAATGTGCGCCAGGCAGTGTCTTCTTTTTTCGGCTACGTTCCCGGATAAGCAGATTATTAAGGAAAAAACTTGCACATCTTTTTTTTGGGATTTATTTCTTGTAGTTTAAGTCTTTATTAGGTTATCATTTGCGGATTTTGCTCGGTGTTTTTCTTTTTTGGATATTGAATTTTGGGCAAAGTTCACTTAACCTTTTCTTATAAGCTGACATCTAGCAGTGGGACTTTAGATATACCTAAGCTTCCTCAAAGCTTCAAAGCCACTCGAGCTATTAGAGCCAGTACGTGCGACGACATATATGTTATTATGTAACCACATTCCATTAATCGTTTATGCATATTAACATAGCGAAAGCTTCTATATTCATCACTTTCAGCCAGTAGAGTACAGCCAGCTGGTTAAATTTTCAAGCCACCAAGTCAGCCTTTTGCTACCGGCTAACTTATTTACTTTTGTATCTAGATACACAACTGCAAAACATTTCACATTTCAGTTAAGTGCCAACAATCAAACAATTAAGCACAAACATTGTGAAGTCATTTATTTCATAATTTTTTTTTTAAGTTTAAACTTGAAATAATTCTAAAAAAAATTAAAAGATCCTTTTCAACGGATGCATATTAAAATCAATACATAATATTCAATACTCTGATTAGTAATAGATAAAGGTGGGTTGTTATTATTGAAAATGGTTCAAATGCATTTAATCCAACAGAACACAGTGCTTACATGTGTACGTGATCTTAATAAAGTAATGATAATTATTTTTCTTTATGCAAAACATGTGCGATGTGGCGTCATATAAGACAACGCGCAAATCGATTCGATACAAGGGTGATATATTTTCGATTTTCTTATGTGATGTTGAATTAAATTTTGTATAAAAATTCGTGTTCCATTGCTTTAGAATCTTTTTACAAATATATAATGTAAAACAATGTGATATAACTGAATGAAAATGATAAGGAATTTTTCAACCTTTATCGAACTAAGAGATAAAGTTTAATGGAGTTAGTATATAGACAAAAGATAGACAAGGTGTACAAAAAGCCTCGCTTCAGTGCCTGAGGCTATTAAATTGTCAATATTACCTATGGCATTGCTAAAGGGAAATCTGGGTCAATTATTAATCATAGTCCTATAGTTTGGATCTGTGATTTTTACTAATCCCAAAATCTGCAGTCCGAACTTAATGTTTCAAAAGAGATAAATTGAATATAACGAACTAATTGATGGATTTATGAATTCACCGGCGGAATTTTATTTATATCGTACCTATCTAGTATCTAGTTTAGTGCAAAAATAGTAGGTATTTATTATAGAAATAAACTGAATGAAGCTGAACAAATAATATTGAAATTGTGATTGATTGAGTTTAGTTTATAGTATATCATAAGTCCCAATCATGTTATTACTATAAAAACCTAGGTCTTACTTGTTCATTGCAAATAAATAAATTGAAATTGAAATAAGATAATCTGTAATGTATTATTTGATTGAGAATAAGTTGAATAAACGAACTATTGTACTTTCATTTGAAATAGGGTTGCTGAAACGAAATGGGAACAGAACCTCCTCAGCAAAATTTGTCAGTTGGTCACTTTTCCAAAATGAAAATCTATGAGATCTTAGAAACGTGACATTTGGTTGCTTTAGGTTTCTTTAGAAGAATAGCGAAAAAATATGATAAACAATATTGGAACGTTTATTTTTTCTTTTATGATGAAAAAAAGTTTAGATTATAATACAGTGCACAGATTAATTTTACCAATAAATGAAAAGACGTCCGAGTACTTTTATAATTCAGTAGAGAAGGGAAGTTTATTTTGACATAAATATAAATGACATTTGTAGTGAGCTTTTATTATTGTTATCCGGATAGTGCTATGAGATTAACATAAAAGAGTTGTTCAATGATATAAGATGGAACACTATTATAACGGGTGATTTTTTAGCTGGTTTGGTTTTGGCAACACTGGTTTTGACAGCTGACGAGTGTTTAGTACCTTGTGTCACTGTCAAACAGCTTCAGTTTGGTTTGCAATTTAACCATGGATCGTCTTACAAATGAACAACGCTTGCAAATTATTGAATTTTACTATCAAAATTCGTGCTCGGTTCGAAATGTTCATCGCGCGCTGCTTCCATTTTATGGTCGGCATTCTCGACCTTCTGAGCAGTCTATTCGGAAGATTGTGACCAAATTTCGCACCAAATTTACTTTGTTGGACATTAAACCACCAACACGTTTACGTACTGTGCGTAGTGAAGAAGATATTGCGGCCGTATCAGCTAGTGTGACAGAAGACGGAAGGATTTGGGCGTAAAGCCTTTTAAGATACAGCTGGTGCAAGAACTAAAGCCAGCCGACCTACCACAACGCCGAATTTTTGGTGAATGGGCTCTTGGAAAGCTGGCCGAGGATCCGCTTTTTTATCGAAAAATTGTGTTCAGCGATGAGGCTCATTTTTGGTTGAATGGGTACGTAAATAAGCAAAATTGCCGCATTTGGAGTGAAGATCAGCCAGAAGCATTGCAACAGCTACCAATGCATCCCGAAAAAGCCACTGTTTGGTGCGGTTTATGGGCCGGCGGCATTATTGGGCCATATTTCTTCAAAGATGATGCGAATCGCAGCGTTACTGTCAATGGTGAACGCTACCGAGCGATGATAACAAACTTTTTTTTGCCCGAAATGGAATTTCTTGACTTGCATGATATGTGGTTTCAACAAGACGGTGCCACATGCCACACAGCACGCGAAACAATGGCGCAATTGCGAGGCGAGTTTGGTGAACAGTTAATTTCACGTTTCGGGCCGGTCAATTGGCCGCCTAGATCGTGCGATTTGACACCATTAGATTATTTTTTGTGGGGGTATGTCACTGGAAGCCAACATCCATGCATTCATTCGTGAGATACCGGCCGATATGTGTGAAAGAGTATGCCAAAATTGGACTCAGCGGATGGGCTACCTGAGACGCAGCCGCGGTCAACATTTGCATGAAATTATCTTTAAACATTAAATTGCAAGGTTCAAACTATCGATTCAAATAAATATTTCATTCATTTTTTCGAATTTTTTGTGTTTTTTTTTTAAAAAAAAGTTCTAAACCTCTTAAAAAATCACCCATTATTATTTATAACAACAGCCTCACTAGTGTTTCATTAAAAAAAAGTTAATTATGAATAAACTCAATGTATGTATATATAAGAAAAAAATTTAAAGAAATTATTAAAAAAAATATTCAAAATTATTATTAACAATACAGTCCAAAATCTGGAATAAATTTGTTAAGCTTTGTGCTATTAACGGCCTTGGTCAATATGTCTGCAACCATTTCATTTGTCGACTTATATTGTAAATTTAATTTGATTTCACCTTCGACGTCTTGGTACAAGTGCTCTTGTATGAAGTATTTGCGCACATCAATATGTTTAGTGCGCGCATGATAGTTTTTATTCTTCGCCAAACTGATTGCACCCTGGTTATCGCAGTATAAAAGAATCGTCTTTGATGCCTCTAAAAAAATTTCAGTTTCAAAACGCTTTAACCAAAGCGCCTCTTGTATAGCTGCGACCATCGACATAAACTCTGCCTCGGTAGAAGACAAAGCTATTGTTGGTTGACGACGACAAGTCCAAGAAATTGCAGCACCTTGTGACAAAAATACATAGCCAGTTGTTGAACGTCTTTTGTCCAAGTCACTAGCCCAATCAGCGTCGCAGAAACCAACCACTTCATCGTTTTGCTTTGGGTCAAACAATAATTTGAAATCGATTGTACCCTTTAAATATCGCAGCACCCTCTTCACCGCCGCCCAATGTGCACGACCATAGTTATTGTTGTACCTACTAAGTGCACTAACAGCGAAGCAAACATCTGGCCGACTAATCTGTGCAGCATACATAATGCACCCTATCGCCTCTTGGTAAGGAACATTTGCCATTTCTCGTATCTCACCATCTGTTTTCGGACACAACTCTTCGGACAATTTTTGGTTGGGGTCCAATGGTGTGTTGACTGGATTACATTCCTCCATGTTAAAGCGCTTAAGGAATGTTGATATGTAGTGACGCTGATCAATCGAAATAGAACCATCCGCATATCGAGTAATATTCATACCAAGCAACGATTTCGCCTCACCTAGGTCTTTCATTTTAAATTGAGTTGACAATTCATTTTTTAACTTGGTACACATCGTTGCGTTGCTCGAGAATATCATGATATCATCCACCCATACAGCCAGTATTATGGTATTTTGATTTGAATGTTTATAATAGATACACTGGTCTATTGACGATCGCTTGAATTTAAGTACCCGAACGAGCACTTCATTTAACTTGTTGTTCCACACACGACTTGACTGCTTCAGACCATACAACGCTCGCTTCAAGCGACAAACCTTCGCCGTTTTATCGCTAAACCCTTCTGGTTGCTTCATATAAATCTCCTCTCTCAAATCGCCTTGAAGAAAGGCAGTCACTGCGTCCATCTGGTGGATGATCATTTTGTACTTGGCTGCCATCGCCAACAAAAAACGAATTGAGCAGTATCGAGCAACAGGCGAATACGTCTCATCATAATCTATGCCTTTGACTTGACTGTAGCCTTTGATTACAAGCCGAGCTTTGTACCTTTCGATACAACCAGTTGCATCGCGCTTGACTTTGAAGACCCACTTACTATCAATTGCTTTTCGCCCAGCAGGAAGATCACACAGCTCCCAAGTGTTATTCGCCACCAAAGCCCCATACTCAGACTTCATCGCTGCCTCCCACTCCCCTTTCTCGCCGCATTGCCTAGCCTCCTCATAAGACTTTGGTTCACAAACGTCTTCCATAGCTGATGCAAGCATCGCATATAAACTAAGAGCATCACGAGCTTTCGCAGTTTGTCTTGGGCTTTCGATCTGGTCGGTTGTTATAGGACATGGAACAGCACATATCTCACTGGCAGCAACGTCGAAATCAGTCTCGGCGACAGAAGTATATGACGAATTCTCACTCTCACCAGCCTCACTGAATTCGTTATTTGTAGATTCATTTTCTTCCATGCTATCGCTAATTTCTACGATTTTTTCGTCTTGTTGGGTCATAATGATGACTGAATCATTAGCTTCTGCATAGTTCATGCAAACATTTGACGAATTTTGATTGCCTACCCCAGCCGCACCTGTGTCGTCATCACCAGCCTCACTCATAACATCATCATTAGACTCGTTCAATTCGCTATCCGATTCACTCTCCCCACTTGAATCGCTTTCATAAACATCACTCACATGAGTTTCATCTTCAGTCGGTGCCTTTGGGAGAGAAACAGAACCATTAGAATTGAGTTTTCATTGAGTTACCTTATTTCCACTCGATTCGATGAAAGTAACATCTCTGCTCACGATTACTTTTCTCACCTTTTTGTCATACAGCCGATAAGCTTTGCTTTGCTCGCTGTATCCAACTAAAATGCACTCAACTGCCTTCGGTGCCAATTTGCTGCGCTGAACTTTTGGTATATGAGCCAAAGCCTTACACCCAAATACCCTTAGCATTGACAAGTCAGGTTTTCGCTTCGTCCACCTTTCCTCTGGTGTTTCGTCTGTCATACCTCGACATGCAATACGGTTGATCAAATAAGCTGCTGTTGTCGCCGCTTCGCCCCAAAAACTGTCACTCAGATTGCTATCAAAGAGCATACACCGAACTTTCTCCAGTATCGTTCGGTTCATACGCTCAGCCACACCGTTCTGCTCCGGTGTATGTGGAACTGTTCGCTGATGAAGGATGCCATTCTTGGCTGTGAATGCATCGAATTGTTTATTGCAATATTCGGTACCGTTGTCAGTGCGGAGTGTTTTTATTTTGCATCCAAGTTGGTTTTCTACCAAACTCATGAAGTTCTTAAAAATATTAAAAACCTCATTTTTGTTTTTCATTGGGTACAAGAACACCTTGCGGCTGTAGTCATCAATGAATGTGACGAAGTATTTTGCTCCTCCGAAGGAGCGCGCGGGCATAAATGCGACATCGCTGTGCACTACCTCTAGTACACTTGTTGCTCGGTTGTCACTTGCCTCAAAAGACGCACGTGTCTGCTTCCCTTTGACACAAATCTCACACTTATTGCCGTCACTACCCTCCACAAAGTCCACACCAATCACTGCCGCCCGCATCTTCTTTAGGTTTGCATCACAAGTATGCCCCAAACGACGATGCCATATGTTTTTGTCGATTGCCATCATCGCAGTTGCTGATCGATTTGTAGAACAGTTTAATTTATATAGATCATTAACAAGAGGTGCAGTCGCAATTAATGATTTTGTTGAATCGTATATTCGGCAACTTTCTTTATCGAAGACCATAGTGTTGCCATGTTTAGCCATCTGACTCACAGACATGAGATTTGCACAGATATTTGGAACATGCAATACATCTTTTACCGTGACATCGTGGTTTTGACATGAACTTGTTCCAATTGACATTTTTATGTCCCCAGCTCGCTCTACGGCAAGATGAGAGTTATTACCTACAAGGATTTTATTTTGTACAGGTTCACGCACTTCTACCAAATTGACGTCACTCATTGTCATGTGCGCGGATGCCCCTGAATCGATGTACCAATCTTGTGACGAGCTTGATTGAGCCATGAAAGAACATATGAGTAGCCGTTCGTCTTTATTCTTTCTATTTGGACACTTGTTCGCGAAATGGCCTACCTTGTCACACACGTAGCATTTCACAGACTTGTGAGATTGTTTTTTTTTTTGTTTTTTGATTGAAGCGTTTCTTAGCATATAATGCGGTCTCTACACTTTCGGTGTTATTGTATGTAACTTCTTGAAGAAGTCGGTTTTGGACGAAGTCAGTCGACAGCTTTGGTGTAGAATTCTCAATTGCCATAACCATAGGACGAAATTCGTCCGGCAAACCTGCTAACATAAGCGCTGCCACCACTTCATCACCAATCTCCAACCCAGCCTTTTTTACCTTTGTAGCCATTAGCACCATTTTGTGGACATAATCCTCCATAGAAGGACAGTCCAGTTGCTGCAATCCTACCAACTGCTTAAGCAAATCCACCCTACGACCAATGCCTGTATCCTCGAATGCAGAACAAATAGAGTCCCATGCTTGTTTTGCTGTTGTACACTTTTCCGTGTACGTATAAAGAGCAGATGACAACAGCAAGTTCAGCATCTGAATCGCCAGAAAGTTTTTATCTGGATCTGTTTCTGTGCCATCGAAACATTTCCAGTGGCCCTTTGTGGCCAGATACGCTTTTGCCTCTACCTTCCACTCATCAAAATTCTTACGCCCTTCTAATTTCTTTGGTTTACCCATTGCAGTTTTAACTCAAAGACGTCTCCCACGTCTACTCAAAAATTTGCAACCAAAAAACCAAAATCTCTCGAAATATATACGAAGACGTCTTATCAATTATTTAATCGTTACACTGGGCCCATAACCTGATGAAAAAAAGTTTAGATTATAATACAGTGCACAGATTAATTTTACCAATAAATGAAAAGACGTCCGAGTACTTTTATAATTCAGTAGAGAAGGGAAGTTTATTTTGACATAAATATAAATGACATTTGTAGTGAGCTTTTATTATTGTTATCCGGATAGTGCTATGAGATTAACATAAAAGAGTTGTTCAATGATATAAGATGGAACACTATTATATTATTTATAACAACATTTTATAATAGAAACCATTTTATTTTTTACTTTCTGAGATAATTGGCAATTTTAAGAAATGGGAACCAAGTGTTCCCACTAGGGGAATTGATGCGAAATGAAAAATTCCATACAAAAATGACCCAAGGAAATCATAAACGTTCTATATGCAAAATTGATAAAATGTTAAGTGTAACATATTATTTTGAGGAGTTCCCACTCTTTTTTCAGCCTGAGTTTATTGCTCCATGCCGATCTCGGATTTCAGATATTTTAATTTATATTTATCTTTTAAATTTGAAAGTCTTGAAAAACACGTTTCAAATTATTAAAATTTAAATAATAATTTTTAGGACTATCAGAATAAACTTGAGGAAATACGCAAACACATACGAAACGTCTATCTAAATATAATTAATTGAAGAAAGAAGTGAGTCGCTGCGTTACGAAAATTTCAATTGCATGGAACAGAATAGCCCACAGATATGTGAAATTTCCTACTAGAGATGAATTTCCTGCTGTAAAGGCAAAATTCTACTGTAAAAAAATCATCATATGAACAAATTTTGACGCGTGAAGGCGTGATCAAATTTTTCATTTCACAGCTTCACAGAACGAGAATCGACCACCAGCTCTTAGGGTGCTAACAGTATATGTACATGTAAAATGGGTTTAGACTCTTAACGGGTTCAACATTAAAGTTGTGAAGGAGTTCAAGTACCTTGGCTATATTATAAATGACAATCTTAGTCTTTGTTCCCAAGTGAGAGATAAACTAGCTACTAGCTAAGTTCAAAGTGTTCGATGCAACAGTAAAAAGTTTTTTTTTTTTTTCGTATATATACTGTTCTTTTAACACGTAATTCAAAAACAACATTGAATCTACATAGGTTTCTATCGGGGTTTCGTTTATGGACCCAAAAATTAGTTTTTAATCTGGCGGGTAGATGGCTTTTTCAGTTTTGCAAATGGTAAGATAGTGTAAACTTTAGTGTAAAGAAAAAAGACAATATCTACATGAAATATAAAACAACATAAGGAAAAAAGAGAGGAGCATACGACACTGTTCCCATTAGGATCCCCATCGTTCTATATTATCGGACTAATAAGTATATGTATTAGGTTTATATGTATTTTTCAGAGGAATGCTTTTAATGTAACTGAGATTACTGAGATCTCCGAGATCTCATTCCTGAACATGCTTATTGTTTATTTTTATATTTTTCCGACAAAATAAAACTGAAACATCTAATTTTAAATAAAGCGGATGGTTCCATTCCATTCTGTTCTGTTCTGTTCTAAGACTAGGCCACCGATGAGATATATAAAATCAACTGCAAGGGCAAACCTGATGATCCATGCAATTTATGTTACAGGAGTGCCACCAAACAGTTCATCCCTAAACCCATTTGTAATCATAAATTGGATATTAAATCCAATAACCCTAGAAAGACTTCATTAGCCAGTCACATTATAGAAAGTGGCCATTCTTCAGGCTTTAAAATTTTTTTCAGATTGAACGACATTATACACTTGAAACAGTAACAATGTGAATCGCAAACTTGATACTCAAACACATCTGTTCTATTCTGCTCAAGATTTTAATCTTATCCAGACTTTTAATCCAGCTTTTTAATTGTACTCCAAATTGTTCAATAACATATCTACCATAATTACTATAATTATAAATATGTACTAAACTATTTAGTACATAACTATTTAGCTTTAGGTAGAATTATAATAGTCGAAAGCTGTTGGAAGCAAATGCCAGAACCGAACGAAAAGTTAACTCACAAAACCTCAAATGCACAAGTCACCCATAATCAAAGATCCTCACTTTAAAAATTCCAAATCTTCTCTGCAAGTTGCTGGAAAGCTATTTTGTCATAAGAATTGAGCGGGATATGTAAAACAACGCACTCATAGACATTTATCATCGGCGCACTCCTCAAGTGTGTTGTTCTGTTTCATACGACCATTCATGTACATGAAATGAAAATACCAAAAATAACAGTGTACGCAAATAGGTTTTGAAGTGTGAAATGTACGAATATATGAGAATCTTTACTACATACATTCATTTGCAGAAACCTCTGAATTACTTACGCATGGAGCGGTCGGTGAGCGCTCTTCATTTCCGAAAGCAAAAGTTAACGAAAACTGGATGAAACGAAGCAAACCTTTGTATTCGTACGACCAATATTATAGTTTTACCTTAACTTTTAATTTTGAAGAATGTTTTGTTTGGGTTGAAACAATTTCACTTTCCAAAAAATTTCATGCTTAAGCCTGGTACGCTGCTGATGGGAAACGAAATTTTTCGTTGGTCTCCAACACGACTGCGAAATGCTACGAAAACGACAACGAAAGATTACGTACTCAAGTGTCACCAAGACACCAATTGCAAAAACAAGATACAAAAACAACGCATAAAAAACACAGAGAGGCACGCTTATATGAAAGAAAAAACATACATATAAATACAAACACGAATACAACTCATATGTCACTTTTCCGCACACAACAAATGGCCTGGACAATTAATTCTGTGCGAAAAAAGAGCGGAGACTTCTCAAAATATTCTGCTACAATAATCAGTTTCGCTCATCGAACTGCTGCGTACTGCAAAACGAAAACCAGAACGAAATTTTTCGTTCACATCAGCAGCGTACTAGGCTTTGTGATTTACTTCACGCACCGTGGCGTGGCGCACTACGTTAATGAAGGTTTAATTTTATAGTAAGATACTTCAACATATGTACTAAAATTGAACGGGTACAGTGACAGAAAATTCGGCGATTTCGAAAAAAATCGAATAAAGTAGGAACTTCCGAACGCATATATGTACCTCTTATAGGGCCATATAGAAATAAAATGTTAATGATCTAATCTTATTCTTTTTTCACATCAGGTAAAAAATCATTCGAATTCAATGCCCAACGCTGAGATAAATGCACTCACTCAAAGTGAACGATTAACACTAATACAAAAACAGAGTCGCCGAAAGTTCAGTTTTCCAGCAACATTACATTCCGCATCTTTGCTCGAAATCAATTCTCCCACAAGTACTCGGAGACGGTTGAGTAACGTAAGCGATGTTGTTACCCGTAAACTTTCGTATACTATAGGATGGAAAGCTACGCAAATTTCATCTCAAGACATAATAACACAGGCAAGTAATTAAATTAAAGTAAATTGGGAACGAAATCTTTTTATTTTTTCTCAGCCCAGTATTTTTTAACAATAGCCGCATTTAATTATTTAGCTTAGGATCTGAAACTGTTTTTTTTTTTATCACGTAAAAACAACATGGAATCCTGGTTTCTATCGTGATTTATTTCAAAGATTTAACAATTAATTTTAACTCTGAAGGGTAGACGGATTTTTAAGAAAAAAGAGATGATTATACAAATACAACACCTTATCGTTTTTTTGTCATGAGATGATCTACTACAGTAGGCGCTCGATATAGTGAAATGATTAAAACCAGACCTGGACCCTATTGCACCAACCACTTATCACTAATCTAATCACTTATCAACTTATCAATTTAAACAAATTCTGATAAGTGCAAGTGATAAGCGTTGCACATAGCCATTTTACATTTCACTCAATTAACAATTATCAAGTTATCATATTTTTGCTTAGTGAAAATTATATGAGTTTCTCCAAATAAAAACCAAACTTATCAAAATCACATCTTCTCTAAGCACTTATCACACAATTGATAAGTTTTTTTTCTCTGCTTGTTCGTTCGCTTCGATCGTCTCTCAGTGAGGAATTTAATGTTTTGCACATTTTGTGAAGAAAAAAAGTTGAAAAAATTTAATTAAAATAGCCATAACCAATCTCCGAGGTTAAGGCCTTTAAATAATCGGCAGAATTGAGGCTACTTTGTGGGTAAGAATCAAGGGGGTGAATCAAGGTTGTCACTTTCGTTTGTTTGTTTATCAGCTTAAAATTGATTTGTACTGCTTTTTTTCTGCAAACCTTTCATAATATTAATACCTGATTTTGGGAAAACTTTTTAAATGGCTCAATGGACAACGAAATTTTTTTTCGATTTCCACAATTACCTACAATACGTCACAAAACTTAAAATAAAACATCAGCTTGTGTTATATTGGGTGGATAAATTTTTTCGTGTCTGACTAAACAAAGCACATAAATGGGCGGTAAGCTTTGAATATTACTCCAAAGGGTAAAAAGGGCGAACTTTGTATACTCCTATTGCACCTATATGGAGTAAGTTTAGTTACTCCGAAGAATAGTTTATAAGCAGCTTGATAAAAGTGAAAATATTTTCTTTAAGAACATCTTTATTTTCAAATCTTAAAAGTAAAATAATAAAAGAAGAAAAATCTAATATTGTATACAAAATAAAATGTTTAGGTGATGGAATATTAGGTTGTCCTCCTTCTGTTTATGTAGGAACATCAATGCAGAAACTAAAAAACCGTATATCAGGTCATAAATCTGATATAAATAATGGAAATTCACAAAAAACAGCCTTAGCATTACATTGTATAGATGAAGGACATAGACCAGACTTTAGTAATGTAGAAATTTTACAAACAGAAAAACATTACAATAAAAGAATGCTTATAGAAATGCTGCATATTTTAAAGACTGAAAATACAGTTAATAGACGATCGGACTTAGAAGGTCTTAGTAATATCTATGGCCAATTTATTGATAGATAGTTAATATTTTATGTTTAACTTTGTTTTTATTTATGAGTATTTTGAATAATTTGAAATTGTATTCAGAATTAAATATTATTATTTAAATTTTAATAATTTGAAACGTCTTTTTCAAGATATTCAAATTTAAAAAGATAAATATAATTTTATAATAGATTACAAAATAGATATAAACACAATTCTTTTTCCAAATAATTTTTAGGACAGAATGTAAGTATTATATATATATTTAGTAGAAATAAATATTAATTTTTAAAAAATTTTAGAGACCTGAAGAAGTACTTAAACAAGTACGAAACGTCGTCTATCAAAAAGTAGATAAAGAAAGAAAGACCTGAAGCCCACAGAAATAGGATTCAAATATATTGAATTAAGAAATAAAGGTCACGAAAAAGGAATAATTATTAAGTTTTTTCGTAATGATTTTATCTGAAATGAGATCTTAGAGTTTATTAGGTATTATTATTATTATAAAAAATTACTTCCATTTTCTAGGATTCGAACCCGGATCCCATCGTACCGCTAGCATCGCACCCCGATGGCAAAATTATAGGTTGAAAAACTATTTCACGGGGTGTATACTGGAGTAAAAACTCACCTCCGTCATTTCTCATTGCGCCTGTGGTTTAGATATCTTTGGGATGACATATATCAGTTTTGAACTCTATAACGATTTCACTTCCCGTCAGAAGCGTTAAACGAACTTTAAAGCAACGAACAAACTTTAGATTTTGGAAATTGGAAGCAAAATTGTTTGTAAAAAAAAAAATCTACAATTATTAATTTACCTCGTTTAACGGCGTACTGCAATACAATTTTTGTATGGGAATTTTTATTTCCCTTCAGCTGCGTACTATGCTTTATCAATTTTTTTTATTTACGAAGACAGTAATTCGTGAATATAGACAAATTACTTGTTTCTAAGAAGAATGAGAACCAACAAGAACGAATGTTTCTAGAATTGTTTCTTTTTTTGTATTAAAAATCGCACAAAAAAGTATTACAGTAGTTCTCAAAAAGTAGTAAATAATAATTCAATTAAGAAAGTTTTAATTCACAAGTTGCCAACTAGCTTTTTGAATTGATTGTTTTTAATTCACAAGTCACTAACAAGCCACCCACTAGGTTGTGAATTAAAGCTAAGCTAAAGCTAAGAAGTGACTTAAGCTTTTGCAACCCTGGTACGCAGCATGCATCTTAAAAGTTATATTTCTGTGGTATGATTTTGAAAATTGAATTTATATGTTATAAAAAGAACAATTTAACCCATGAGGCCATGAAGCGGGCTGTAGGAAGATAATAGGTATACGCAAAATTTACAATTATGATTCACAAAATTTCGATAAATAAAATTTAAAAAAAATGTAGAACGTTATGTGAATTTCTTACATACATATATTGTGGAAAACTTAACTGCGCGATGTCGAAAACTTAAGTAGGTATACATTTTTAGAAAATAAAATCTTACATAGTTTATCTTTCTTCTATATATATAAAATAAAGTTTTGTTTTGTGTACGTTCGCTAACCAGCCAAACCGGTTGACCGATTTTCTTAATTTTTCTTTTAAATTAAAGAGGAATAAGGGTAGAAGGTTTAGGACAAAAAAAAATTATAAAAAATTAAAGAAAATCTGTCAAAAAAAGAAATGAAATTTTAATTGGTCACATGGGTTACTGATTTAAACAATATTTAGTAATTTGCGCAATCAGAAAATAATGGAGTTCGTGGTGCTGTGGAAAGATCTCCGCTTTAGACGTGAGGGGTCACAGGTTCCTGTCACCGGCATTTTTTTTTTTGAATTGTTAATAATTTTCTCTTTTTTTCAACACATTCGCTGCAAAACAAATACAAAAAATATTTTTTTAACGCCCTGCGAAGCGGGCGGGGGTTTTGCTAGTTTTATATAAAACCGTCTATATTTAATGACATTTTTTTTTAACTTTTAACTTGAAGATCCGTTAATTATTTTTCAAATCACTGATTTTTGAATTTCACCATGTAAAATGCTTTTTTTTAATAGTATGTATGTATTTTGAAAAAAAGATTGTAAAATATAATAATGTTAAAATGTTTCGAATTTTGAAAGATGTCCATTGTAAAAAAAACTCAATTATCTAAAATGACCACCCTTTAGAATTATTCTATCTCTAAAATGACCACCCTTTATTCTTTCTCGCCAAAAAATATTTGTTTGCTTTCAAATTTTAAAAGATGACCATTGTGAAAACAAATTACAGATTTCACTCATAGAGTAACTTATGGGGACATTAAAAATGACTTGTATTAAGTCGATAAAACAAAAACATGATCCTTGTGATTATTGTGTATACTACTGTTGACTTTAATACTTCACAAGCTGTCTTAGAAACCAGTCTACAGTGTGAAGTACCAATTATTATATTTAATGTCACTTCCCAGTTTTTTGTATCTTCGTACATACATACATAATATGTTTAAATCTATAATGATACTAAGTATCGCAGTCAAACAAGCTTTACTAGCAATTACACAATCATCATATATACTCATTTTCATCCGCACCGGTAAAGCACTTAAACACGAAATAAAAGTTACATACCATCTACCTTAATGTATAGGTATTTGACATTTTTGCCTAGAGTGCTTTTAAACGCCGCTGGCTGAAATTACCCCCTGAAATTTTTAAGCATGTTGGCAGGGGACGTATGCGGTGTCCGGGGTAGTTGCAGAGGTTGAAATAATTGCAGAGTTATCGCTCTTTCTTCTTTGTGCTTTTTCCTATTTTTTGACACATAGGCGGAGTAAAGAGTGTAAAGAGATATTTCCTTCTCATTTAATAAAAATTGCAGCTATTAAAATTTGCAGCGCTTAAATGGATGCTGCAATCCGAAAGAAACTCAAAAGAGAATTGCGGATAAAAATTGAAGTCGTCTAAAAGCAGTCCTAGCTTATTTTTGAAGAAAGGTAACTGAATTATTACAGATCGATTAAAGCATACATCATATACGATTTAACTTAGTTCTCAACTCAGTAGGTTGTTGTTCAAATTTATCCGTGTGTTGGCTTAGTGCTTGATCAATTTGACGGTTGATGTTGAAGAAAATTAAAAGATTTTGAATTTTTTCAAATTGATTTACAAGTATGTATTTGAACTCATTGAACTATGTAAATACATATATTTTATAAAGACAAGTCATTTGATTTACTGTCTAAGTAATTTTTTTTAACTCGATACCAAATTTACAAAGAATATGATGTGAAGCTCAACCTCACTGCAAACCTGATTTGACTAGGTAATTGTTTTTATTCTATAATACCTATTTTATTTTTAAAATATTTTGATCTCATCTTTTAAACAATTTAACAAACTCGAGTCGTTTTATGGGCAGCTTTAAGATGAAGCCTAAAATTTTATTTGCATTTGGGACCTTAACTTTGAAGATCTGACAATTAGAACTAAAATTATAAGTTTGTTAAAGAAATTCAGTACTTATGCATATTCTAGGTTATCAAATTAATTTAGAAGTTAATAAAGTTTTTACACAAACATTTTCAGGCATATTCTAGGTTCAACAATCGAATTAATTTGGACGTCAGTTAAATTTGTCACATACCTGACATGTAACCTTGATTGAAAGACCTTAGTCCTTAACCTCAAACAATCGATTATTAAAACAGACGTTATAATCCAAACAAACCAACCAAATCCAATCTTTACGATTTTATTATTTGTAAAAAACCTACCTACTACAAAATATGTTCATGTGCATACATACATACCTACATAATGTATATCATTTTTGTGCCCGATTCAAAGCCAATCCCTGCTTTCGAGGAACTATCAGATAGGCTATCCACCTATCCCAAAAATTTTCAGATACGTTGGGTTGTTGTTGCATCAGCTGTTTTGCCACAAGGGATTACAACAACACAAACCTATCCGGATAGCTTAAGATTAATCTGCGAACGCAGCCAATTTTGTTTGCCACAGTGTTGTTTTTTTTATTGCACACCCACACACTCCACCGTCTTTTGCCTTCCAATTCCAGCAACATTTTCTTTGTAGGTACAAAATATGTACATATTTTGTTTGTTTTTTTTTTTTTTTTTTTTTTTTTTGCCGTGATAAATTAGTTCTTAAAAGACGATTTTTCAAGTTCCTAGTTTGAATTTTTTTCTTTATATTTTAATAAATTAATTAATTCTAAATGACCATTCTCATTTAGTTATTAATAACGGTCTTCTTTCGAAATTTAAAACCAATATAAACCTATGTATATAAAAACAATGAAAATAAAAAAATGCTGCCATTTTCGAAAATTGTATTTCTCTTTTCATTTTAAATTCATTTTTAGTTTTCTTTAGGGATCAGTTATAGCTTTCATTGAAAACTATAATTGGAATTTTAAGTTTTGAGTCACTTGTGATTAGTGACTACATATTTTGATGCCAATATAAAGCTGATGACTCAAATCTTAATTCTTGTCAACCTTTGACAAGAATTGGCATCATCAGGAATCAGCTTTATATTGGCATCAAAATAATCAGTGATTTTGCCTTTAAATTATCTCAAAATAAGAAATTCAAATTTTCAATGAAACTCATCATTGAAAATTTTAATTTCTTATTTTGAGATAGAATGAAAGCTATAACTGGCCCTTTAAACTTATAACTGTCTTAAAGCTAGACAAAAACTCATAAAAACTACCCTACTTACCAATAACTTAAAATCACGCGGGCGCTCGAAGTTAAACTATATGTATAATAATTTAATATTAATGCCTTTCGGCTTAAAAACTAAATCTATTCTAAAATTCAATATTGGTTTTATTTTTTCCAAGAAAGAAAATTCGTAAATTGTGTTTCCCATGACTATGGTCATCTTTTAAATTTTGAAATTAAAAAAAGAAGAGTAGAAAAAAAGAAAAATAAAACAAACATTTGGGCGGTCAAAAACAAGTTAAAGGGTGGTGAAAAAATTAAGATCGATTTTTTCGATCACTTTGGGTGGTCATAAAAGTTAATCTTTTACAAAAAAATTAAAAAAAAAATTGGATAGTTTTTGAGGCCAATAGTAAGTCAGTATTATTATAAAATAGTCTTTACAACGTTCTTAATCGACTCAAATTTTAAGCCATTGGTTATACTCCTTATTTCTTTTATAAAGGGGAAATGTCTTTGTGGTCAATACATCAAGCGCCGCCTTCGACGCTCTGGATTATTTAATAAAAAACTGGGCTTACAAAGGATAAGGAGTATACTAGGCACATCTTCTATATCGATTGTTCGTGAAGTTTTTCCCGCACTTATGATTGTAAGTTAAAATAATTTGGCTTTTAATAATCTATTTATAAAATTATATTAACAGCTAGGTGATGAATTAGAAAGAATGCATCCTCGCATTTATACAGGAGTAGCAAGACAAGTTTGTCGTTCACCTAGTGGCGATTTCTCCTCATCGGAAACCGTAGCTATTCTCATTAGTGCTGTTGCTCGTGACCTTTTTCGAATGGAAATCACTTGGGGCAAAATAATATCCTTGTTTGCTGTTGCTGGAGGACTTGCTGTAGATTGCGTTAGGCAAGGTCATTCGGATTACTTGCCAAAACTTGTAGAGTCTGTTTCCGATGTGATCGAAGATGAATTGGTGTCCTGGATCAATGAAAATGGTGGATGGGTAAGTTATTGCAAAGGGCTTTGAGTTTGATTTTTTTTTTTCTTTACAGCTTGGCTTTTTGTGATAGGTTTGCATTTGGTGTTTTTAAAGTGACAGAACGCTTCGTAAACATTTTGCCCTGTGTTTTTTTAAGTGTACTAAAAATGCAAACAAAAATGATTATTAACTATTTTCACTCAAGGGTATTTTGAAATAAAATTAAACACAACGAAATGAGGCATACATTTTAGTTTTTTGATTGTGCATTTGGTTGTTTAACCAAAGTTAGGTTTGGGTTTTGGGTAAGAAAAGCGTGTGTAGCAATCTTTTGTGTGTGTGTGTTTCCCCGTCTAAGAGATAGGGATGCCAGACGGGACTGTCCCGCAAAACGACATATAAGTATTTTGGAACATTAGCACGTACTTTGCTATTGAAATGTAATGATGGTCAAATTGTTGAGTGTGTGAAGTTAGCCCCCCTTTTTTGGAATTTGATATTTTTGAAACTTGTTCCAGGTTGTTCCCGATTTGTTCCGCATTGTTCCAAAGTTTTTTTGAAAAATATTTAAAAATGGGGGTTTTAGACCCAAAAAACCGTTTTTGACCTAGCCCCCCTTTTTTTGAAAATCAAATTTTTGAAAGTTGTTCCAGGTTGTTCTGAACATTGTTCCAAGTTTTTGGACCCTATGTTCAAAATTTCGAAAGTTATGAGCAAAATTCGAAAAAATTCTAGCCCCCCTTTTTTCGAAATTCTTGGTTTTGAAATTTTTTTCGGGTTTAAAAAAGTGTTCTAACCATTGTTCCAAAAAATTAAAGTTGTAGTGCTTGTATTTTTAAAGATAAAGCCTTCAAAACTTTTTTTCAAAAATCCCAAAAACGGGCCTCCAAAATTTTATTTTATTTTTAAATCATTTGTTTTAGAAAACTCGATGGTAAATGCATCTGTTGAAAAAATATTCTGAGTCTAGCTTTATATTATCAGTTTAAAAACTAACTTTAAAAAAAATCTGCAAATTTTCTAATTTTTAAAAAACTCCATTAGCCCCCCTTTTTGAAAAATCAAAAATTCAAAAGTTGTTCCGGGTCAAACACTAATTTGTCTTAAGTGTACCAAAGTTTCATATAAAAATATTAATATTTAAAGGTTTAACATAACAAAAACGAATAAAGCACATTTTTTGCTCCCCAGTGCTACCCTTTCAAAATTTTAGAAATTAAATACTTGTTTCAGATTTCTTTAGCAATTATCTAATCGACATTAAAATCCTGTTTCTTTAAAATAAATTTTTAATGCACATATTTTCAAAAAACACTTCCCCAACCCCCCCTATTTCAAAAATTCCGGAAGAAATGTATTTCAAACAGGTATCTTACCAAACCTCATTGTTCCAAGATTTCATCAAAAAATATCCACAATAAAAGATTTTAAAAACGAAAAACGCTATTTACGATATTAAACGAAAATCTTTATTTCGCACCCCCTATTCAAACTCAGACAGCAAAGAAATTTCCTAACATTGTATTAGGTCTTCTCTACATTGCCCCAAGGTAAAATCTTTAACAAAAAATAATTATTGAAAAAAACCTAAATAAAAACTTTCCCCCCTCTCTTATTATTACCAAATTTGGAATCAAACATAAACATGCTGTTTCTGCAAAGTAAACCATATATCTTAATTTAAAAAAAACATTGACAAACAAAAATAAAAGATTTTCAAACAAAACATATTTACTTACGATATTAAATGAAAATGTGTGTTCTGAGCCCCCCCCAGGAAAAAAATTATTTTTATACTTCCTCGTTATCGAAGTGTTCTTCTAAAACAGTCCAATCTAAAATTTTGAAATAAAAATTTAGAATAAAAAAATATTCTTAATGCTACCCCAATTCTCTTCGTTTTTCCAAAATCGAAAAAAAAGATTATCCACTTAATGAAAATTAAAAACAAACTCATTGAGTTATAAAAATAATCAAAGAAAGTCCTAAAAAAGACATACAGATTTTTACGATATTACATAAAACTTCAATTTTTGCCCAACCTTTTAGAAATCCAAAATTCAAAAACTTGTTCCAGGTTGTTCTAGGGCTCTTCTAAATTGTTCCAAGCTTTCGTTTCATAAAATTGATTTTTAGTATGAAAAATTTCATTAAAATGCTCCCCCGCCCCCCTTTTTCCAAAACTCCAAAATCTAAAACTTGTTCCAAGTGCAGAATCACTCAAATCCAATTGTTCCAAAGAATCATGCAAAAATATTCAAAATTGCACATTTTAAGCCCAAAAAACACTTTAAATGAAAATATCTTATTATCCTTGCTCTGGCCCTCCTTTTTAGAAATCCAAAATTCAAAAACTTGTTCCAGGTTGTTCTAGGGCTCTTCTAAATTGTTCCAAGCTTTCGTTTCATAAAATTGATTTTTAGTATGAAAAATTTCATTAAAATGCTCCCCCGCCCCCCTTTTTCCAAAACTCCAAAATCTAAAACTTGTTCCAAGTGCAGAATCACTCAAATCCAATTGTTCCAAAGAATCATGCAAAAATATTTAAAATTGCACATTTTAAGCCCAAAAAACACTTTAAATGAAAATATCTTATTATCCTTGCTCTGGCCCCCCTTTTTAGAAATCCAAAATTCAAAACCTTGTTCCAGGTTGTTCTAGGGCTCTTCTAAATTGCTCCAAGCTTTCGTTTCATAAAATTGATTTTTAGTATGAAAAATTTCATTAAAATGCTCCCCCGCCCCCCTTTTTCCAAAACTCCAAAATCTAAAACTTGTTCCAAGTGCAGAATCACTCAAATCCAATTGTTCCAAAGAATCATGCAAAAATATTCAAAATTGCACATTTTAAGCCCAAAAAACACTTTAAATGAAAATATCTTATTATCCTTGCTCTGGCCCCCCTTTTTAGAAATCCAAAATTCAAAAACTTGTTCCAGGTTGTTCTAGGGCTCTTCTAAATTGTTCCAAGCTTTCGTTTCTTAAAATTGATTTTTAGTATGAAAAATTTCATTTAATGCTCCCCCGCCCCCCTTTTTCCGAAACTCCAAAATCTAAAACTTGTTTTTGAATTTTGGATTGTTTTTGAATTTTGGATTTCTAACTTTAACGACCATATCGTTCACTCGATTCATCCGGTGTAAATCTTTAAACTAAATTTTATTACAATATCTCTTCGTGACCAGCCATGGTACATCTCAAACGCATCTACCCAGTTGCTATCGCCGAAAGTTACTTATGTAAAACAAATATATGTTAATCTTAACACATATGGAATATGTAAATATAATAAATATGTGATACACAAAACGTGTGACATTTTAGCTGTTATTTGTACATTTTGAGTACATGGTTTATTATAGGTATTGTAAGTGAAATTGTATATTGAATATATGTATATAATAATAGATCATGAATCCAGTGTTGTTATACGGAATGCCTACACTTTACTAAAATGTTCTTAGTTTTTAACTTTTTTTAACTATAGTATGGTACTAGACCTATTTTCGGAATAAAATCCAGCTGAACATGCCTTAAACAATAACAGTTTATGAAAAAGTAAGCGAAAATACCATTTTCACATTTATAATAATTGTCGAAGTGACATATAAAGTTTTTATGATAATAAAAAGCAACTTAGCATCACCACTTACTAAACATAATTTGACATTGTAATAAATAGTCTAATATTGCGCCAATGTTTCTACCTTTAAAAATTTCAGATATCTGCTAGTTTTGGGGACAAGAAGATATTTTCCAAGCTGTCAGTTTCTTTTCTTTAAATTTTAACTTGATGTTAAAATAAAACAAATAATTAAAAGTACATTTTTATTGAGGGTGTTTTTTTTTTCGTTTTGCAAAAAGAAAGCGTTCAATTCATCATCTACTGGGAAATACTAAAAAGTAATTTGCATCAGTAAAGAGGAGGTTCACGCAGTTGTTGTTGGGGATGGGCTGGTCGGATGTCAAAATATTAAACAGAAATGGTCCGAGTTTCGAGGCTTGGACAACTCTAGCTGTGATGATCTTCGTTGTTGATTTCTCCCGTTGCACGAAGAAATTTAAGTGGTCAATACTGGTTTTATCATTTATAACATTTTGGCGAAACTTATAATATTTACAACAATTATTTTTTTTTATTTCAAAGATTCGCCAGTAAAAAGTATAAAAGTAGCTACACAATTTACCTGTTAAGCCTAGTACGCAGCTGAAGAGAAACGAAAATTTTCCGTTGTTTCCAAAACAACAGCGAAAACCTAAATGAAAAGACTACGGCAAATATTAATGGAGAGTTTTATATCAGATGATGAGTAGCGAAGTTTGTGTGTGGTCTCACTTTTGCGCACAGAATTAATGCTCCGTGCAAATAATTCAGTGATTTCTCCAAATAATCTGCTAATGGGTGATTTTTTAAGAGGTATAGAACTTTTTTTAAAAAAAAAACACAAAAAATTCGAAAAAATGAATGAAATATTTATTTGAATCGATAGTTTGAACCTTGCAATTTAATGTTTAAAGATAATTTCATGCAAATGTTGACCGCGGCTGCGTCTCAGGTAGCCCATCCGCTGAGTCCAATTTTGGCATACTCTTTCACACATATCGGCCGGTATCTCACGAATGAATGCATGGATGTTGGCTTCCAGTGCGTCAATCGAAGCGGGCTTGTCCCTATAGACATTAGCCTTGACATACCCCCACAAAAAATAATCTAATGGTGTCAAATCGCACGATCTAGGCGGCCAATTGACCGGCCCGAAACGTGAAATTAACTGTTCACCAAACTCGCCTCGCAATTGCGCCATTGTTTCGCGTGCTGTGTGGCATGTGGCACCGTCTTGTTGAAACCACATATCATGCAAGTCAAGAACTTCCATTTCGGGCAAAAAAAAGTTTGTTATCATCGCTCGGTAGCGTTCACCATTGACAGTAACGCTGCGATTCGCATCATCTTTGAAGAAATATGGCCCAATAATGCCGCCGGCCCATAAACCGCACCAAACAGTGGCTTTTTCGGGATGCATTGGTAGCTGTTGCAATGCTTCTGGCTGATCTTCACTCCAAATGCGGCAATTTTGCTTATTTACGTACCCATTCAACCAAAAATGAGCCTCATCGCTGAACACAATTTTTCGATAAACAACATTTCGAACCGAGCACGAATTTTGATAGTAAAATTCAATAATTTGCAAGCGTTGTTCATTTGTAAGACGATCCATGGTTAAATTGCAAACCAAACTGAAGCTGTTTGACAGTGACACAAGGTACTAAACACACGTCAGCTGTCAAAACCAGTGTTGCCAAAACCAAACCAGCTTAAAAATCACCCGTTATAATTATAAATTTCGCTTACAAAACGTAGAGCATAACGAAATTTTTCATTTATAATTTTTTTGTGTCATTTTTGTGTGGTAATTTTCGTTATGTTTCAGCTGTGTACTGTACCGAGCAAAACTGGAGTACCTACTTTTACATTTTTCAGAACTATTTTTGATTAGAATTTACATTTGTCCGATTTTTTTTCTGCTTTTTTAAAAGAACCCTCTTCTGTTTAAGTTTTTCAACCAGCGACAAGTTATAAGAACTTCGGAAAATTTTCCGCCTTAAATTTTTTAACACATTGGTAACTCTTATCGATTGCCCAATCTCTCAGGGGATAAATGATACAGTTAACCAAGCACTTACTCCAGCAATTTCCCGATTACTTCGGAATATTGAAGAACAAGAAGCAGCGTTAATTTATAATAAATTTAGTGATGAGGTACATACATAGGTAAATTAAAAATTTTAAAAACGGCACAACATTTCGTTTGTAATTCATTCATTTATACATTTATTACGTATTTATATAAACTAAAGCAGTAAGATAAATCTTATAAAATAGTGCAAGTTTTTGATTAATATAATAAATAGAATTTTAAATAATATTATACATCTTTAGTACCTAGTTATAGACAATTAATAAGAACAAAATAATAGAGGTATACCTAGAAGGCAGAAAAAGAAATTGAAAGTTAAAGAAATTGAAGATTAAGAAGAAGACGATAAGAAAAAAGATGGGTCTAAACTGAAAGATGAAGTCAGTTGCTTTGGTTGTTTAAGAATACTAGTGGTTCTTTGTAAAATTGTTTAATGCTGTTCCAAAACGATCGCGGCGGTGAAGAACTACCTTTCAAATGTCAGGCTATTAAATTAAATCTAGGGAGTATTAAATAGATTACACAAAGCGAAGAATTTCGAAGAGATATACATACATACTTTGGCTCGCTTGATTGTATTATATTATAAAGGATTTTAAGGGTTCGAAATTGTAGAAAATTTTCAAATGAAATATCGAGAAGCCTCATACTATAGTGCGAAACATGATCATATTTTCTAAGTCCGTAGATGTATCCAATGGTGCTGTTGAAAGCGACCTCTAGTTTTTGTTTGCAAGACTAATCACAGTTTAGGAAAATTTCACAGCATAAATCGTGTATTTATTGGGGTGAATTGGTGGCAAGTCCATAGAGTGCAGAGAACTCCATAAGTTTTTCCGACAATAGAATAAATATGATTGTTCCAGGTCAGTGTTCTGTTAAAGGTCATTCCTAAGTTCTTAGCTTTGCTTACGCATTCTAGTGCAATGTTATTAAATAAAATTGGTGGGAAGTATGTAATAGGGTTTTTTTTTCGAGATTACTAGACATTTGCATTTATTGGGATTGAGACTTAAACCGTTGCTGATTGACCAGTCAGAAATCAAACTTAGCTCCTCATTAATTGTGAAGACGCAATTCTCTATTAGGCCGAGTGAACAACTTTTATAGATTTGAATGTCATCGGCGCAAAAGTGTCTAGAAGAGTGATGCTTCACTTTTCCCGTGCTACAAGCTTGTTACTCTAAATTATGATGAGGACAAGCTAAAATTTGTTAATTTTAAAATTGGCACTCCCTTGGAATATGCACATCTTGTATATAATTCTGAGCTCTGGCCTAAGGGTGTTCGTATTCGTCCATTCAACTACAGGCCAAAAAACGATCTGCCACCGGAAGATTTTTTTGCTGAGGTTATTGTTGTTGATCTTGTTGCTGCTGGTTCTGTTGTTGCTGCTGAAGGTATTGTTCCTGATGATGGTGTTGTTGCTGCTGAAGGTGTTGTTGCTGCTGATGGTGTTGTTGCCGCTTATGGTGTTGTTGCTGAAGGCAATACAGTCACTTCCGATAATTTTGTTGCTGATGAAAACAATTTTGTTGCTGATGCTGTTTTTGCTGATTTTGTTGCTGCTGATGGTGTTGTTGCTGATTCTGTTGCTGCTGGTCTTGTTGCTGCTGATGGTGTTGTTGCTGATTCTGTTGCTGCTGGTCTTGTTGCTGCTGATGATGATGTTGATGAAGGCAAGGTTGACACTTTCGATAATTTTGTTGCTGTTGAAAATGATTTTATTGCTGATGCTGTTCTGTATGATGTTGCTGCTGCTGATTCTGAAGTTGTTGTTTGTGGTGATATTGGTGCTAATGAAGAAAATGAGATTCCCATGGTTAATGCTAAATTCTCCTGCTGCTATCAAAACGTTGGGGGCATGCGCACCAAATCTAACAAAACAAAATGATTTTATTGCTGATGCTGTTCTGTATGATGTTGCTGCTGCTGATTCTGAAGTTGTTGTTTGTGGTGATATTGGTGCTAATGAAGAAAATGAGATTCCCATGGTTAATGCTAAATTCTCCTGCTACTATCAAAACGTTGGGGGCATGCGCACCAAATCTAACAGCTTTTGGCTTGCTTCCTTAGATTGTTCATATGATTTAATATCTCTGACTAAAACTTGGCTATGTGATGGTATTCTCACCACCGAATTTTTTGATGCGCAGTTTAATGTGTTCCGGAAGGATCGGCATTTGCCGTGCATAGATATCGTTGGTGGAGGAATAATGATGGGTATTCGATCTGGTTTCCTTAGTCAGGAAATACCTCTACAGCATACTTCAGTGGAGCAAATATGTGTTCGAGTCGATCTGCCGGATAATAGCTTTGGTTCCAGTTCTCTAAGTATTTATATATTTTTATCTTATATTCCACCTAAATCTAATGATGAAATTTATACATTGCATTTTATTAATATTTTTAATATCTTAGAATATATTAATGATAGAGATCATGTAGTTATTCTGGGTGATTTTAATTTAGGCAATGTAAATTGGGTATATTCGCATGAAGACAAATGTCTGGTTCCTCTTAACGTATATAGTAGGTAATACCGAATCAAATTTTTTGGATTCTATTATTTCTCTTGGCCTAGTTCAAATCAATAATGTAAAAAATTCAATCGAAAGGACACTTGATTTAGTTTTTATAGATCAAATTTTTAACGCAGAACTCTACGCAGTTGATATTCCTCTGTTAGAAAATAGTATACAATCATAAAGCAATTCAGTTTAACTTTGATTTTTTATGTAAAATTGCTAAATTTGAAAATGATGATTATAAGTTTGATTTTGTAAAGGCTGATTACATTAGTATCAATAATTTTTTATCCGAAATCGAATGGAATTGTGCATTTAATAGTAAATTAGAAGAAAACTTTGATTATCTCGTGAGTACTATAAATAGTGCCTTTACTAACTTTGTTCCAATAAAAAAGATTAAGAAGAACAACAAACCAATATGGTTCAATAGACGCCTTCTTAATTTAAAAAATGCAATGAATAAAAAATACAAGAAGAGTAAGGCTAATCCATCTTTCCATGAGGAATATTTGAGAACAAAGAAGGAATATGAGTTTTTATTCAAACAGTATCTTTTATCTGTTGAGACTGATATAAGGAGTAATGCGAAGGCATTCTGGTCATTCCTTAATAGTAAGAGAAAAACTTAATAGTAAGAGAAAAACATATGACTTACGATGGCGCAGTTTCAAAGTGTGAAGAAGATATTTGTGCCATGTTTAGTTCGTTCTTTCAATCTAATTGCGTTGAGGATGTGGATTTTTCAATCATAAATGATAATATTTATAGGGGGGGGGTAATATAACGGATCTTGGCGGTTTAATTTTATCTGAGAATGAAGTGAAGGCTGGGTTGTTGAGTCTGGATTCAAATACTGTTGGTGGTCCTGACAACATTCCACCTATATTTTTCAAAAAGTGTTCTGACTCTATGGCTAAAGCACTTACTCCGATCTTTAACTTATCCTTGCAAACAGGAGAATTTCTGGATTCTTGGAAAGTTTCTCTTATAACTGCAATATTCAAATCCGGGTCAAGGCAAAATATATCCAATTATCGTCCTATATCTAAATTACCGTTGATTCCAAAAATGTTTGAGGCAATCGTTAAACGAAGAGTGTATTATGAGGTGAAAAACTATATTTGTGAACAGCAACATGGATTTTTTGCCGGTAAATCTACTGCTACTAATTTGACGTTATTTTCGAATCATATAAGACTGGAATTAGAAAATAGTTGTCAGGTGGATGTTATATTTACTGACTTCGCTAAAGCCTTCGATAGGGTTCAACATCAAATTTTGATTAAAAAGTTGCAACTGATGGGATTTCATTCCTCACTACTAAAGTGGTTTTCGAATTATTTAACTGGTCGAAGGCTATTTGTTCGTATTGGTAATAAAATGTCAAAGGTTATCTTTAATCGATCGGGAGTTCCGCAGGGTAGTCACTTGGGTCCTATATTGTTCCTTCTTTTTATTAATGACCTTCCTATGTACTTAGAGCATTCAAAATGCTTACTTTACGCGTATGACCTGAAGATTTTTAAGTCCTTAAGTAGCATTAATGACTGTAGACTTCTTCAGGAGGACCTTAATAATGTTGTCAATTGGTGTATGATTAATAGACTGCATTTTAATATTTCAAAATGTAATATACTTTCTTTTTTCATGTGTCGCAATCCTATTTATTTTAACTATTCTATCTTGAATTCTGAGCTTACAAGAGTCAGTTTTAAAATGGATTTAGGTGTGATTTTTGATCATAAACTTAGCTTTATACATCACTATGACTATATAATTGCTAAAGCCAATGCCATGTTAGGATTTCTTAGAAGGAACTCTCAAGACCTTTCAGATCCTCATGCTTTGAAATCTATGTACACATCATTAGTAAGATCAATATTGGAATACTGCTGTGTTATATGGGATCCGTATTATATATGTCACACTAAGAGAATTGAAAACGTTCAAAAGAGATTTTCGCGTTTTGCTATTGGAAAGCTGGATTGGAATTTTTCTCCATCTTATATAAGTCGTTGTAAGCTTCTTGGGTTGATTGAACTTCAAACCAGAGGAAAATATTTTTTAATAATGCTGGCCAGAGACGTCCTTATGAGCCATATTGTGTGTCCTCCTCTTTTATCACTTTTCAATATTTATGCTCCGGTTAGATCTATAAGATCTAGAGATTTTTTCTTTATTGAGTTCCATAGAACGAATTATGGCTGTAGTGATACTATTTATAAATCTTGTACTGCTTGAATGAATAAATAAATAAATAATTATGTTACTTTTAAGAAAAAAAAAAAAATAAAGAGGAGTGGGGCCAAAATGGATCCTTGGGGAACACCCCGGGGGAAGGAAAGGAAACCTGGATAATTATTATCTAGATACATGGCCTGCATTCTGCCACTTAAATAAGATGCAATTAGTTTAATTGCGTTAAAAGAAAGATTGCTGCATTTTAGGAATAGGTATAATCATAGCCAATTTCCATTGACTTGAAAAGATACCGGTTGTGAGAACAGTGTTGAAGATCTCGCTTGGACTCATCAGTTGACTAGTGAGGAGTGAGGACCTTGTCAATACCCAATTTTTGCTAAGTTTAGTTCATCTCACATAGCATGACGAATATCGAATATTTGGAGAGCCGAATTCGAGAACAATTGGGGAATTATGCAGAGAGTGTTGTTGTTTCGCATCTTGATTCGCAACCATAGATGTGTTGGCTTCGGTAATAAGAACAGATAAGTTGTTTTCGATGGTTGTGACTTCTTGGAGGAAATCGGTTCAAAGGTCTTTGAGTTCTTTTGTCAAGCGATTTATATGTCTTCAATATTACTATGAACCAAATTGTCCATGTCTAAGTCGATACTTTTGAGTGTGGATGCTGGTGTTGAAGCTTGTTTTTTTGGTGTGTGTTGTGTTTGTTGGGTGTTTAGGAGTACCATATGTCGAGGCGGCAGAGGTTGAGGGAGTATATTTGTTTTCTGTTTTCCCACTTTTTTTGTGTTTCAACCTCATTGGTTTTCTCTTTTAGAGAATATATACCAGATCGTAAGCGGTCGTGGCTCATTATAAAGAAAAAAACTGGCACAAAGAGCGTTTTATTAGAATTTAAAGAGAGTGAATACCTATGACAGGTTGTCAATCAGTCCCAAAAACTTTTGTATGAAAAAAAAAAACTTTATTTTAATTTTTCTTTATAAGAATTATTTGAACTTTAATTATTGCAAGCGATTCTTGTTTTTTTTAAAAAGACAGATCCAGAATATCACTTTTTCACGCTTAGAATCTTATAGTGTGTTTATATAAATGCAAATAAAAATATTTATATTTATATTTATTGAAATAAAAAATAATTGACATTATGCAAAAAAAATTATTTTCAATGGTGAAATGAAAAAAAGTTGCTGGTAGCTGGGAAATTATAGCGTTTGGCTTGAAGCATTTCGAATGCTTCTGAAAGCGTTCGGTTTTCATTAAATGAAAATTCTTCTTTTGAAATGAAAGGAAAATCGATTCTGGATTTGAAGTAAGAATCAAAATCAGAAGCGTACTCAAATGCGCACATTTTTAATGTCAAAATCGTGATATGTCATTTTTGTTATTCGTAAAGAAAGTATGTAAATTATGAAATTAAATCAGTATTTGTATTATTTACTATTTTGGAGTAGGTATAATTATATTATTCACACTTAATCCATACTAATCTCATCATTTTATTCGCAAATAGGATCAAAATCTTCGAAATAAGTAAGCGATTACTGAGCGCTTTTAAATAATTTCTTTAGACCTACAAAATTTATCAGTTTGAAGAAAAATAAATTCAAAAGATGAATATTATTATTATTATTATTGTTAAATTTAATAAATGAAAAGGAAACAACCTACTTCTTTGAAGTAAACGTGAAAACTCAAACTTTATTTAGCTAACAATTCAAGAAGTAATTTCAAATATATATTGTATATATATAAAAGTGTTATAATTGTTAGAATATCGTAAGAGAAAAGAAAGGGTTACCAAGTTAGATAAATTATTTAAATATTATTTCAATTTTGCTTAACACTCCCACTTTTAGATAATTTAATCCATTAATCAAAACAATAGATATAAGTTCATTAATTTCTTTTCAATAATTTTCTTAATTTTCAATTCAAATTTGTACAATTCAATAATAATTTTACTATTATCTTTATTTTAATTCGACTCCAATTAACAATCTTAAAATTTTAAATTTTTCTTTACTTAGTGCTTTGGTTAGAATATCAGCTTTTTGTTGTTCAGAAGGAACGAAATTAATCGAAAATTCACCCTTTTCATAGCGTTCACGGATGAAGTGATATCGGACGTCAATATGTTTCGTTCGTTTATGAAACTCTGGATTTTTGACAAGTCGAATTGCTCCTTGGTTGTCCATGTTTAAAACAGATTCACCAGGGCCACCTGGGATCATTTCAAAAAGTAGTTGACGTAACCATATCATATCCTTCACCGCTTGAGAGGCTGCCACATATTCTGACTCTGTGGTGGAAAGCGAAACACATTTTTGCCTCTGAGATGACCAAGACAATGGCCCATCTCCAAGCAAAAAAATAAACCCAGTGGTTGATCGTCTTGTTCCAGGATCTCCAGCATAATCAGCGTCACTGAAACAAATTAAAGAATAATTTTGAGCTTTTTTAAATAGAATACCCATTTTTCGCGTCCCGCTAATGTACTTCAAAATTCTCTTTACAGCATTGACGTGATCATTATTTGGTGCATCTAGATATCGAGACACCACTCCCACTGCAAACGCAGTGTTGCAGCACAAGTTACATAGAGTTGGTTTTCGTGGTTTTATTTACAAATGGTTTGTATCTTATTTAAGAAATCGAAGTCAAATAGTTAAAGTGAGTAATGTCCTAAGTGACTCTATGAACATTAACTTGGGTGTACCCCAAGGATCAGTCCTAGGTCCGGTTCTCTTTTTAATCTATATAAATTCTTTATTTGAACAACCATTTGTTGGAAAAGTTAAAGCCTTCGCTGACGACCTTGCAATTGGATATACCGCTGAAAGTCCATTGAATTTAGTTGCTGACTTGAACCATGATGTGCATTTACTAAGGTTATGGTTCGCAGAACACAAACGTGTCGTTAGTACTAAAACTAAGCTAATGTTTTTCAGCCTTGAATCAAATTACTTCAAAGAGATCAAAATCACTTTTCATTCTCCTGTGTGTGAGCGTTTTAGTCTTTTTAGTTGCAATTGCTTGATAAAAAATTCCCATTTGACTTTTAACTCCAATGCCATGTGTAATAGTACCTGCTTTAATATTGAAATGGTTAAAGATTACAAGTATCTTGGTGTTACTATTGATCAGCATTTAAAATGGACCGAACACATTTTGAAATTGAAGAAGTTATTCCTCTCAACTGTTCGATGGTTTTACCGCCTGAGAAAAATATGTTCTAACAAATTATTAAAAACTATTTATTATGGAATATTTCACTCACGGCTTCAATATGGAATATGCTGTTGGGGAGGTGCTTATCTCAACCAACTAAAACAATTAACTATCTTTCAAAAGTGCATCATAAGGAAAATATGCAATTCTTCTCGCTTAGCTCATACTATGGAACTATTTAGATTAACAGGAATTTTACCAGTAAGACACTTATTTTACTTTAAAGTTCTAAAAATGTTTTTTAATCGAGGTGGTTATATGCAAAGTCCTATAAGCGACTTACATAACCTAAGAAGTAACTATCGTTTTGTTCCTACTCTACCTTTTCGGACTACACTTTTTAGAAACTCATACACCATTGTATCTCACAGGTTGTTCAACAAACTCCCTGAGAATATACGAAGCATTACAAATAGCTCTTTGTTTTTAAAATGTATTAAATCGTGGCTCCTCCAATGTAATATTCTTGAAATCGAAACTTTGCTAAACTACACTGTCTGATTCATTTTTATTGTGCTTTATTATTTTTTATCTTATTGTAATCACTGTTTTTGCATCGAATGTTGCTTTATGTAATTTGTATCTTAAATAGTTCTTCATAATGTTATCTATGTATAATATGTAAATTAAATGTAAACTCTTTTCTAAAACGTCAATTTAACTGTACACCCCACATTGTAAATTTGTTTAATAAAATGTAGCATTATCTCTATTTAAATTTTAATACAAATGCTACTCACTATTATCTTGTATAAAATTATTAATTTATTTAGTTTATAAGCAAATATTTAATTTGTAAGCAAGATTATAAGTAATAAATACAATACAATACAATACAATACAATACAATGTCCGGACGGGTCGCCACTGCTAAGTGCATGAGAGAACCCACTGCTTCTCTGTACGGAAATTTAACTGCTTCCAAAGGGACGAGCTCCACTGATGGATAAGTTTCGGCTGGAGTTGAAACTGGTTTGCAGCAACTCATGTTGAATCGGTTTAAAATTCGGTCGATATAAAGCGATTGCCCCACATGAATTTCACCTCCGGATTTTATACAAATTTCCATACCAAGAAAATTACCAGCTTCCATAACTGTTACCTCAAACTTCTTTTGTAGAAACTGTACCAACTCAATCGCATCTTTTTTATTTTCTGTAGCCACCAGCCTATCATCTATATATACAGCAAGGATAATTCTGCGTTTACTGTCTACTGATAAGAAAATGCAAGGATCCATTTTGCTCGGCTTCAAATTGAATTCCTTGAGAACTCCGGTGAGCTTCTCATTCCAACAGCGAGACGCCTGCTTTAACCCGTATAGGCTCTTTCTAAGCTTACAAACCTTGTTCGTTCCATCATTGTAACCCTCTGGCTGGTAAATGAAAATCTCTTCATTTAGATCGCCGTGTAAAAAGGCAGTTTTAACATCAAATTGCGTTAATACAAGCCCTTCGTTAGCTGCTATAGCAAGAATCGACCGAATCGAGGTAAACTTCGCCACTGGACTAAATGTCTCTCCATAATCGATCCCATATTCCTGCGTGTACCCCTGTGCAACCAATCTCGCCTTATACCTACGTTTTTCGCCGCCTAGATCTTTTATTTTGTAGACCCATTTGTTCCCAATGATTTTCCTATTAGCAGGGCGAGGTACTTTACTCCATGTCAAGTTTTCTTGAAGACTTTTCATTTCCTCTTCCATCGCCTCTTTCCATTGCACCTTTTCTGCACAAGAAATAGCATCTGTGTAGCTTTGTGGCTCTTCCTGCATAAAAAATGCATGTTTTTCCATAAATTTGCAACTCCTTGGTGGTCTTGGTGGTCTGTCAACGTGTTTATTACGAAGCCGATGTCTGAGTGGAACGGAAACATCATGAACCTCTTCTAATTCATCTTCTGATTCAGCAGCAGATTGGTATTCATCGTCTTTTACTCCTCCTGTTGCTTGATGTTCATCATCGTCCTCTGGCCTCCCTGCGCCATCTGTCAAAATTTCTATAGATGGGTCATCTATTTGCTCTTTTGATGACACAGATACATTTTCATCATTTTCACTTATATGAAAAACACCTGTAGTTGGAGATTCCTCGACGCCATTATTCAATGATTTTTGAAGTTGACTCTGATGCTCAATTTCTCTAAAATTGACATCTCTGACGATCTCCACTTTTCGTCTTGAAGGTATCCAGATGCGATAACCTTTTGATGTGTCAGAGTACCCCATGAAAATCCCTCTCTCGGATTTTCTGTCTCACTTTCGACGCTTTTGCTTAGAGACATGCATAAATGCCTCAATTCCAAAAGTTTTTAACTCTTCGTTACTGACCTTACCTCCACACCACATTTCATATGGGGTGCTATCCCCCAAAGACCTATCCGCAGTGCGGTTTAAGATATAAACAGCCGTGTTAACAGCCTCAGCCCAAAACTGCTTACCTAAACCCTTCGCACTCAACATTGTTCGAGCTGCTTCGACCACCGTGCGGTTGTCCCGCTCAATGATTCCATTTTGCTCTGGTGTATACGCTATACTGGTTTCGTGACGAATATGCCGTTCCCTCAGGAGCAAATTAACTGATTCGTTGACAAATTCTAGCCCATTGTCAGTACGAAGTGTTTTAACTACCTGTCGACTTTCAGAATAAGCAAGATCTAGAAAATCCTCAATCGACGAGCATACATCAGACTTTTTCTTTAAAAATTTCACCACTCTGAAATGTGAGAAATGGTCTTTCAAAAGAAGAAAATATCTGGCACCCCCTAATGATGCCTCCTCCATGGGGCCACATAAATCCGCTTGGACAAGTTCTCCAGGTAGCTTTGCTTCAAAAGAACTCTTTGGAAAAGGCAGTTGATGCTGCTTTCCATAAACACAGGCATCACAGGAAAAATCTTGGGCATCAACAAAACTTATGTTATGTTCTTTGAGATGAGAACGTACCTTTTTTATATTCTGATGTGCCATCCTTTCATGCCATACCTTCAATGGCAATGGCTTTGCAGCAGCCAAATTTGCCATCGGCTCCTGTATTTGGACGCGAAAACACATCTTGAAAAGCTGTGTCTCACGTTCTCCCACTGCCACCACATCTCCATTCTTCTTTATAAATTCGCACCTCATCTTGTCAGACACAAATTTTAGGCCTTTATCCAAGGCACGACTTTGGGAAAAAAGATGAACCGAAATTTTTGGTACATACAAAACCTTAGACAAATGTTTTTCAGACCACTTTTTGCCATTAAATGACAAAATATTAATATCACCCATGCCTACAGCTAGTATCTTGTCACCACTTCCAACTCTAATGTCAACAGGGACAGAAAAAGATTCATAATTTGCGAACTAATCTTTTCGACAGGTCATATAGTCGCTGGCTCCAGAATCAAGATACCAATTGTCATTAACCACATCGTTTTTTGCCAACAACGCATTTCCCACACTTGATTCACCTCTTACAGCCTCACTTCCATTTCCAGTCACCGAACTATCGCCATTTCCTAGAGTAATTTTCCTCATTTCTCGTTCCTCATCTTTACTTCCAGTCTTCACCCGATCAAAGTCTCTTGTAGTTTTCCTACCGTTAACCTCTTCACTTTTACTTCCAGTCCTCACACATTAACCAGTAGATAAAGTTATTTTCTTCCTTCCAATTGCTAAAGTTGATTTCCTCCTACCAGCTGCCTCACCTTCACTTCCAGTCCCCACTTTAATGCTATCATCATCATTCTCAGCATTACACATGAGCGCATCACCTACTTTTGCCCCACCTCTGCTTCCAGTCTTCTTATAATCGGAAAGCTTTTTGGGACAATCTCTTTTCCAATGCCCCATTTCATTACATCTATAACACTGTCCAGGCTTGGAATTTCTCAATTTCTGTTGCTTCCTACTTCTTCGTTTTGCAATCAATGCCGACGCACTTGTACCTGTGACCGAAGAGCTAGACAACATTCTTGTTTCTTCCATGACTAACCGTGATGTCAAATTATCTAATGTTTGTTGGTCTTTCGTCGTTGATTCCCATGCAGAAAAGAAATGCTTGAAGCTTTCTGGAAGAGTCATCAAAATTTTGGTGATTACCATGCTTTCCGTAACTTCTTCTCCTATATCGCGCAACTGCCTAGTTATGTTCTCGAGTTTCGATATATGTGTTGCTACGTCATCATCAGGTTCCATCACAAAGGCATAGAATCTTTGCAACAACATGTGCACATTTGCTCTTGACGTTTGCTCATATACCGATTGAAGCTTAATCCACATTTCTCTGGCAGTAGCGCAATTCACAATATGGCGAAGGGGAGTCGGACCAACACTCATTGCAATAATGCGCTGCGCCTTACAGTCACTTTTTGACCATCCTGACAAACGTGAATCATAAACCACCTGAGATTCAGTTTCTAACTTAACAGGCTTATTATTAGCACCATTAACATAATCAAAAAGTTCTGAGGCACTTAATAAAATTTTCACTTGGAATTTCCATACAGAAAAGTTCTCAGAATTTTGCAGTTTATCAACTTTAAAAATTTCATTATCCATATCAATGTAATAGGATTGCACGAAAATGAAGATGGGTATTCGATTAAAAAAAAGAAACAGGAGATGAGGGCTTTAAAATATTAAATTATCTAAACGATTGTTCGTGTATTGTAAATGACTTTCATATATCCTTTATTCAATCGCGTTACTTTCACTCGTCTTTTAAACAGTCGCGTTATCTGGGCCCATAACCTGTTAAATTTAATAAATGAAAAGGAAACAACCGACTTCTTTGAAGTAAACGTGAAAACTCAAACTTTATTTAGCTAACAATTCAAGAAATAATTTCAAATATTTATTGTATATATATAAAAGTGTTATAATTATTAGAATATCGTAAGAGAAAAGAAAGGGTTACCAAGTTAGATAAATTATTTAAATATTATTTCAATTTTGCTTAACAATTATTTATAATTCTTACTTAATATAATGTTTACAGCTTAAGCGCTATGGGCTTTCTGCTGAGATTTTACAAAAATGATGGGGTATTCATATATTTACATAGTATAGTTTGTATTAAACAAAAATATAATGAATTTTTTATAATATATAATATATTATAATACTGAAATAGGAATTATATTAAGAGTAGTGGTGTAAATATTGCAAGCAATAGAGGGGAGGGGTGGTGCCTGATGCACTGAAGAAAGTATTTACTATATTCCTCTAAGCATCACCAACTACACCTCCCCATTCCACGGAAACGAGTTTGTTTAAATTTTATTGTCTAGTTTCAGTATTTTTAAAATTTTATATTAATTTTCAATGTTTGGTTCAGAAGGAACCGAAAGAAGGTTTGATATCTTATGATTAAATAATGATAAGGTAATACTGTTGATTTTACTGCAACCTAAAGTTATATGAGTGATTGGCAAAAGTGGCAAATCGGAGGTGGATCTTTACTGATTAAATGACCGTTTGTCAAGTTCGTGTGTCCAAGGCGAAGTCTTGAAAAACATCTGTTCAAATTGGCGTTGGTAGAAGAAGGATAAAGAGCTTGTATACCTTCTGAATTAATTGAAGTGTAGTAGTGTGTGTAGTTGTTCCATGCTTCTGCTTTTTTAATATTCCAGTGTCCTTATGATCTTTTTTAGATCACTTTTGGAAGCCCGGAATTTGTTTGATCTCCGCATTAAGGTTAAAGGAAATTGTTTTTGCTTGAAAGTCCGCAGCTTCGTTACCTGTTATTCCAATGTGTGCTGGAACCCATGCCAGTGTTTCCTATGGAAATGATGTTGTCGCGGATATTATTGATAACGGGGGCACGGTGTTTGTTATTGGCCAGAGCTTTGAGCGATGAGAGGCTGTCAGTACATATTGAAGTTTTTTTTATTGGACTTGACGGCAAGTTGTGTAGCTTTAAGTGGCCAAGGATTCTATCGAGAAGATGGAAAAAATTGGTAAAATCTTTTTAGCGCATAAAAGCGCTCCGTTGTTGTTGACAATAGCCAACCCTGCTCTATTGTCGTTCTTGGAACCATCGATGTATAAAATATTCCAAGAATTTATAGGAAGGTTACTTAGCAGCTGGTGGAAGTTTTGGATGAAGAATTTCAATTTCAATTCAATTTCAATTTTGTTTTATTGAACATAATATATACAATTTGGCTTATAAATAATATGATGCTATGATAAATTTACATTTGTTGGCACCTAAGGTTATGGAATGGCTTAAGTTTAACAAATTATAGATACATATATAAATTCCATGCCAAAAAAAAAAAATTAAATTAAAAGTCGGCTGACTTAATCGTCCTCAGGGTGTTCATTCCCGGTTGTCAATGGTGTTTTTGGTGTAGGTTGGGGGAAGTGGCGTTTAGCGGCGGTAGAAGGCTGACCCAATGGCAGCGTAGAACGAGACTGCTTCCTCGTTGTCCATGATTATGTTGTCATCAAGAGTTTCCATCACACTGAGGTACCTTGGCTCTGGATGTCGTTGTTCAGTGGTCATCCTTCTCATTAGCTGATTTGGGTGGTCGATGATGTTCCGTACTAGTCTCTTCGCTGAAAGGACTAGGTATTTGTCCAGCGGGATTATGTTGGCTTCAGAGTAGAGATGTTTGTTTCTGTAGTGTTTCCGCCGCTGCCGGTCGAAGTACAGGCCGGTGCAAATTCTGAAAATCTTCCTTTCGAATACTTGAAGCTCCTTCATGGCTGTCTTCGAGATTGAAAACCAGACTGGGAAGGAGTAGCTGATGACTGGTCGTAAGAGCTGCTTGTAGATCACTAACTTCGTTGGTTGACTTAGTCCTGTTCTTTTCTTCATCAATGGGTGTAGGCGGTGGAAGGCCCAGCTGGCTTTTCTGAGTACATTTCTTGAGTGTGGGTTGAACCTTAGCAACTCATTGAAGTGGATTCCCAGGTACTTCACATTCTGTTTGGCAGCTATGGTGGAACCGTCAGGGAGTCTCAAGACCAGGTTTCTGCAACTGGCTGCGGTGCGGCCACCTCTACCAGTTGAAGGCCTCCTGAAGCAGACAAGTTCCGATTTGGAAGTGTTGATCCGGATGCCCCATTTCTTGTAGAAATTGAAGAGTCTGCTGATGTGGGTCTCTACTTTTCGGACAGCGATAAGCGGTGACATTGATAATGCATAGGTGAGCGAGTCATCAGCATATAGCAGGTTCTCGCTTCCAATTAGGACAGGTTGGTCGGATGTCATCAGGCTGTAGAGGAAGGCGCCAAGTTTTGAGCCTTGGGCGACTACGGCTCTGATGTTCTTCATGTTTGATTTATAGTTGTCTAGTTGTACGAAAAATTTCCTGAAAGAAAGAAAAGAAAAAAAAATTTTTATTAGTGGCGGAGGCACCTGTAATAGATGAATTTTATGTATTAGGGCTTCTATCCAAACGCTATCAAATGCTTTCTCAACATCCAGAAAGCATGCGACGGTGACACGATGACTGTTGAGGGAGGTAGTGATGTCGTGTTGGAACTTTAGCAGCGGATGCAGCGTTGAGTGCTTTTCTCGAAAGCCGAACTGCATGTCAGGGATGATGGAGTTTTCACTGCAGAATTTCTTCAGTCTCCGGAGAATTACTTCTTCCAGTAATTTGCTGATATTGTTGAGAAGTGATATTGGCCTGTAGTTGGATACTAGGTTGGAAGCACCTTTCTTCGGGATTGCCACAATCTTCGCTGTTTTCCACGTCCGGGGGAAGTTGTTGAGGATAATTTTGAGGAAAATCATTACTGCTCGTGGAAACCTTTTCAGGATGTAATTGGAGACACCATCTGGTCCAGCTGATTTTTTGGCTTGGAATTGCCGATGATCTCTGCTACCTCCTCTAGATTGTATAGATGTGAACTATCGGTGGGAACACTTGCTGGGTTGGTGTCAATGAAACTGATTATATCCGGATTTGGTTGTAGGGTCTGCTGAATTGATGCCTCTACTTCTTGTAGGAACGTTGGATCAGTAGGTGGGTTCGGCTTAAAGTTTCCTTCGAAGTAGTTAGCGAACGCTTCCACCTTGTCCTGGGCTGAGATTGCTTCAATGTTGTTGCTGGTGATGGATTCTGGCATCTGTGGCTGTTTTCCGATGATCCTATTAATGTTTTTGAAGGCATCAGGGGCCTATTTCTCAGATCATACATCACATACATTGTATGATTTTGACAGTTCTGTTGTATGATTTCTGTTTCTCAGATTTGTTGTATGATCCACTGTCATACAACAATGTATGACCGGAGATTACACTGGAAATATTGGAATGTTGTATGATTCTGTTTCTCAGAAATTTATCATACACATCATACAGCAAATTAACCTCAAATTTTTCATACATTTCATACAGCATATAAATTTGTTGTAATCGTTAAAAGTGTAAAGTGAAATGAACAAACAAACGAAAATATACAAAAGTAAGTAATTTTTGAATTAAAAAAATGGTAAATTGTGACGAGTTATTATTGGTTTTGATTTTTCTTTTTAATAGACAAATAATGAACAGCAAATACTTGTCCTTCAGGAAATGTTAAGCCAAAAAGATATACTGTTTGGCCAATTTGTCGGTTCGAAAAAAAACCAAAGAAGAAATAAAGACAGCTTGGAGGAACATAGTTTCCGTGGCCTTGGCATATGGACTGACCACAGATCCTGATGAAGAGCGTTTTAATTTTAGTCAAAATCATAAACATCATACAACAAAACAAATTTCATACATCACTTCCAGTGAAATCTGAGAAACAGAAAATTGTATGAAAATGTTGTATGATGTATGAAATGTATGATGTGTATGATCTGAGAAATAGGCCCCAGGTCTTGGCTTAATTGCTTGCAATCTTCTCTGGTACTGGATATTGTTGTGGTGTTGAATGGAGTTCTGGAACATGATGTTGACTTGCTGTAGCTCATTCCAAACTGTCTGGTAGTTGATGTTTGTTGTATTTAGCTCTCTTTGATGGATCCGCTGGAGTCGTTTTCTTAGCCGCTGTCTGTGAGCATACAAATTCTGGACGTACTCAGGAAGATGCTGGTACCTGTCCTTTGACTTCCTAGGCCTCTTTTGCTTCTCAGGGCTTCATGTTGGAGGTTGTCAATAGCTGCATCGATTTCGGTATCCAGCAGATTCCTGTTTGAAGGTGGAAGAGTAATGCTGTCTTCGATGTCCCTGTGAAGTTTTTCAATATCCAGCCGTCTGAAGTTGTTGAAGTTCTCAGGAGCTTCTGTCGCAAGGAGTATGGGTTGGTTGAGGTTGATGGAAAGTTGAACAGCTTCATGGTCCGAGTCGCTTTGCTCTATTGTACAGATGTAATTCCGGATTTCCGGAAGAATATGTATACTAGGTTGGAAGAAGCCAGGAAGAAGTCCAGCGTTGATGGTGTTCTAGGGAAGGTGGGTTTCGGCTGGGATATAACCACCAGAGAATATTCATTGCTGTTCAGTTCCATCCAGTCTACGATTGCTTTGCCTTCACTGCTGATTTTTGTGTCTAACCATAGGTGATGTCTCGCATTGAAATCACCGCCAATGATGCCATAGGTGCTTTGCTTCAGGATGCCGTTGAGGAGCAGGTCATTTTGTATGTTTCTTGCAGAGGATGAGCACTTGAAGTATGTACTGATGACTGTAAGGATCTCACCTCTTCCCAGGGTTATCGTGATGGCAGTGGCTTTGCTAGTCTGTAGTCCGGGGATGATGACTTCTGTTGTATTGGGGGAGAGTTTGTCTTTTATGAAGACTGCTGCTCCAACGCGGTCCTCGTTTTTGTCCTGCCGGTACGTTTTTAATCCTTTGATGTTGATGTTGTTTCGTTTAGTGATGTTTGTCTCGCTGATGAGGGCAATATCGGGGGTGTTGTTCTTCATAAATAGATTGAATGACGTCCTCTTATCTAGGCTGTATAATGAATTAACATTATACGTCAGGATGCGGAGTTTCTTCAATGGCATATTTCGAAGACGAAGGCGGCCAAGACCGCGGACTTGTCCTTATCACTAAGTTGATTGTAGTTGGATGGGATGGCATTCCGGGCTTTATCCACGATGGTGATAAGGTTGGACCCGAGGAGTCGCTGGACTTCACTGTTGAGGTTCATGGATGGGGAATTTGTTGAAGTTCTGGGTGGTTTAGCGGCGAACTCTTTATGCGCCTTCTTCTCTGCAATCACGTTGTTCCTCTCTGTTAAGCGGGCCTTAAGAGTGGGGCAGCCCTTGAAGCTGCCCGGATGTCCTTCTTTCCGGCAGTTGGCACACCATACATCAAGTTCTGTGTTCTCCTTTCGCTTGCATTGTCCGGGCTCGTGGTCTTCTTTGCACTTGACACACACGTATTGGCGGCCACAGTTGGTGGCTACGTGTCCGAAGCGCTGGCTGGCAGTTTCGGCACTGGACGATGTCATTGGATTTCAGTCGCTCCCAATGAACCCTCTGGTTCATTATTAGGGTCTTCGAGCACACCTCGTTGATGTCAAACGTCTCTCGAACTTCAACGACAAAGTTGTTGTAATGCTTTGTCTTGGCCTTCTGTGATTATTGGGAGGCCTTCTATGCGGAGCACATCTTCGACTTCTATGGCTGAGCAGGTAAAATGGATACCTATCAGTAGAAGGAGGTTCTTCCTGTCTTCCCTTGACGTGAACGAGTTGAACTGTATCTTCATGGTTTTGAGGTTCTTCTTAATGGCTTCGAATGATGTTCTGTCCTGGTGTTCTGGCAGTGTCTCCTTATTTCGGCGACACTTCCGGAGAAGCAAAATATCGGAGGCATTCCAGGACCTTTGCTTGGGTTGACGGCAGCTGTGGCATTGGTTGTCTTCGGGGTCTGAGCAGGAGCAGGATTAGGGACTGCTAATGCTTCGATGGAGACTGATGATGTTGCGGTTACTTCAAGATTGGCTGGCGTTTGTTTCTTTGCCTGGGTTGGAGGGATCTTCGTTGACTCTTCGTCCAATTGGAAGCGCTTAGTTGTGAGGTGGTTTTGTTCAGATATGCCAGTCTTACGTGGTCTCTTCTGACCAGGTAAAGGTGAATCACTGAAGTCGTCCTCTGAGCTCTGAGCATTGGTCAGCAATGCTTCAAGCGAAGCAAATGCTGCCTCCGGATTAAATGGTTCGCCCATTTCCGGCTTAACTTCACTTTCACTTTTATTGTTTTATCACACTGACTTAAACGCACAACAATTATTTTTAAAAAAACCTTTGTTCCGCGAATTAATCAGGGTAAGCACTTGTTTTAACGGTATACCTGAGTTTCACTTAAGTTGTTTATTTCGGGGTGGATTTAAAATCTTCCGCTAACGATGTACACGCACTGGACGATGCACACTGAATGACAAATGTTTTTTGACACTACACAATTACATACACTCTCGCCTTTTTATGTGGATGAAGAATTTTTTGGGAGTGTTACCTTTTAAGTGTTTTGAGGGCCAAGGTGGGTATTTTTCAACGACCAAACTTTTAACAGAGATCAATGTGGTTGGCAAAAGAGCATTGAACAATGTCGATGGCTGTTTAGGGATTTTTTTCCTTTTCAGTATGCAGGCAGCGTCATTATGAATAGGGAAGCAAAATTAACCGAATTATAGAGATGTTAAGAAATGTTAAGATATCTCTTCGTTCTTCGATTGCTGAAAATCCACCTTCAGTCATCTGGTTTTTAATTGGTGTTGTTTTGAAAGATATTAATGATGATCTTACAGCTGCGTTGTACGAAGGTTGGAGAAGTTGTAGGTATAGACAACAAACAGTGTTGTAAGCCCTTCCATCCTACAGATACAGGTTCTGTTAAAACTAACGGATGGATAGGGTGTCCAGGAGACAATAACCAGGTCAGGCATGCTTGCAAATTTGCTTAGCTCGTCGGATGTGGGGTGGGTTCTTTGGCCTGTCTACCTGGACTAAAAATCATGCCTGGGTTGAAAGTTTACTTTAAAACTAAGAAAAAAAAGGAAAAGTGCAAAATTGAAACATAATAGCACAGATAATAAACTATACAGATGTAGCATCCATATGGGAAAAGATGTCCATGAAAACGAAATTCGTCCAAAAAAAAAGCTTTCTTAAAAGTTTAACTTCTTTGAGAAGGGACAACATTTCAATTTATTTTCTCTACTACTCTAACATATGGGAGAGCTACAGACAGAAAAAAAGGCACAATTTTGTTTTTGTTTTTTTTTTTTTATTTCTTCTGCCCCTTCAAGAGCTATGAGAAAAAACGAACCGAAAAAACCTGTTTGGGTGACTCTTTTTAAGAATCGTGTGTTTATTGTTTTTGTTTTCATGATCCTTACTTGCTATGTGCTACCGCAGGTCAATTTGTGACTTTCTATTGAAAGTAAATACAAAAATCCGAGTCTGGTATGCGGTTTTCAAATCGAAGATGAAAATCGTCGTAAGATTTATATTTACATATGTGTGCTTCATTATATGCATATTATTTAAAAAATATTGAAATTGATTTTTTGATTTTTTCATTTAAGGAAATTTTATATCAGTTTGCACAGAGAAGACGTTTTTTGAATTATGACGTATTGTTTTTAATACATTTAATGAGAGTAGTTAAGTGGAAGAGCGTGCGTCGTCGTCGGTTAGCTATTGATTTTGCATATTTGCAAATATTTTCTTCTAGATTTGATGGAAGATCGAATAGATATTGCCAAGATTCAATTCATTATTCGCCATATATCAGGGTGATGTTTGATTTAGGTAAATTTGTAAATTTGTAAATTTTATTTTAATTTATATATATTTTAATTTGGTGTTGTTTTGAAAAATATTTAGGTGACGTGAAATAACGCCAAACGAAATAAAACCAAATTTCAAATTTGGTCTTATTTCGTTTTCAAAACGAAATAACCGCAATTTGGCTTTATTTCGTTAGCCATAATAAAATAATACCAAAAATGAAAAGGAAACAAGACAAAATTTAAAAAAAATAGATTATTTTTCAAAATAGAAATAAAACCAAATTTTAGTTTTTTTCGGCTTTATTTCGCTTCGATAATGGAAATAAGGCCAAATTGATCATAATTGTGTAAAAAATAATTGAAACTTTACATACACCCAACCTCGCACCAAATCCTATAGTGTGCCCAAGCAGGGGGGTTACATACCTCACTGTTTATACCTCGTAATGCTGGTTGCTAAAGCACTATATTTATGTAAGCAAGCAAAAAAACAAAAATCTCATAAAAAAATATTTTTTAGTAATTTTTAATTTTCTCAAGAATTAGAAGACAAAAAATCATATAGTTTTCAGTTTTTGATTAGAAATTAATTAGAACAACGAGTTTAAAAAAAAAAATAATATACCTATATAACTTTACATTCCTGAAAAACTACACATTTAACTTTTTTTCATGTTTTTTTCCCCAAATTTTGAGTTCAAAACCATTTTTTTCAAAAACTATGCATTATTTCACTTGATTTAAAAACTAGCTAATAGAACATTTGCAGGCAAATTGTACAAAATTCGACAACTATATTTTGCTGAAATATATTTTGCTAAAATTTAGAAATTCGTTTATTAAATATTATGTACCTTTATAAATTTATTTCTTGACTAAATGCTTATACTATTTTTTGTACCTATATAAAATACATTTTTGAGATTACAATTTAATTTTTTGTATAATCATTCGTTAACTCCTATTTGTTTTGTGTTTATTATAAATAAATGTATTATAAGTAAATGTGTGGATGTATGTCTTTTTATTCCTTTTTTTTGTTGTGTTTTTGCAGAAGATTTAACAAGTTATGGTGATTTTTTATTGTAGTTGAAAACGAAATAACGCCAAATTGACTTTATTTCGATTTGTTTATTGAAATAAGGCCAAACTCCGATCTTATTTCGTTTTTGAAAACGTAATAACACCAAATTTTTAGAATTTGGTATTATTTCGTTTGGCGTTATTCACGTCACCAAATATTTATTTGTTGAGGATAATTTGTGTTGATTTTTAATTTTGGGGATTTAATAAGGGGTTTTAGTAAAGGTAGGTTGGAAGTTTAGGAAGAAGCATAATCTGCACAATTTTGCTCCGTACTTTGTATATGTATAGATACTTATAAAAAAATATTTCGATTTTTAATATGATAATGTCTTACAACATTAAGTCGCCAGAACTTGCTCTTATGTACGATCACACTGTGGTTTTAAAGTCTTAATAATTTTTAAAACTTTTCATTTGATAAAAAAAATTTATTTGTTATTGGAGACTATATTTTATGCCACCGGCCAAAAATATAGTCTAGTGTAAGAAAGTATTATGTGAGTACATTAATATGAACAATATAGCACCGTGCTGTCTTGCACTTCGCACATATGCATGAACTTTACAGTTTAGACTGAATAAAGTTTAAAAAAATCAATAAAATTAGAAATAAATTGATTAAAAAAATATCTGATATTGATTTGACACAAATGCAATGTACACCAAGTGATTTCTTACACAAATCTCAATTTATGAGAACAAATTTTAAAAAAATCGTTGGAGTGATTTAAAAAAAAAAAATAATTTTTTATATACTTACAAGCTTTTAAATATGTTTTTAAGAAAAAAAAAATTGGTACGCCAATTTTTAGTACTTTTTTATGCAGAGTTAAACATTAATTTTGAATAAAATGATCCACCTATTTTCGAAATATCGAATTAAATTGAATTAAATTTTTTTTAAAAATCCAAAAAATGTTGATATGGAATATTTTTTAAACTTATTAGTAGCTTTTGTATAAAAAATTTCATTAAAATTGGTTCAACTGGTAATGAGATATTTGTATGTATAGGTGAAGAAAAAATCAGTTAAAATATTATTTTATTTGAATCACTCAAAACAAAACGAAACAAAATCACTTAAAATTTTAACTTCTAATCACTTTTAATGTACTAGCTTCGCTGTCAATCAGTAAATGCAATGGATATATATATATTTTACGCAGTTTCAGTTTGTATTTAGATCAAAAACATGCTAAAATTTTGTGAAGAACGTGTTTCGGTTGTAATATTTTGAGAACAAACGGGATAATTTTATTCTAGACACGATGCCATAATTTGGTTACTGATATAAATTTAAAAAAAAAATCAATTTTTTAAGCAAAAAAACTACAAGAAAATACTAAAAATCTTTGAAAAACGTTTTACAGCTCGAATATTTTGAAAACAAACACCAGCTTAGAAGCTATATATAGAATTGTATTCTATATATAGTAACTTAGTCAATAACTGATAAGATTTGTAGGATTATTTAATTGGCTTCTTTTTTTTTTAAATCAAAAAATTTTCAAACTCAAACCACTAAAAAAATCTCGTAAACAAACAAAGCTATCGTCTCCGGAATAATTTTATTTTACACAAAATGCTGTACCTATGAAATGGTGGGGTTTGTTAAAAAATTAAGTTGATGGTTTTTTTTTTTTAAAGCAAAAACATTTGCCAAAAATACAACTTAAACAGTTGAAAACTAAAATACGCCCCAACTTTTGTTTTCACTTGATCGCATATTGAACATTTGATAAGGTCTTTTAAGATTTTGAATTAGGAATTTATTTATAACAAAATAACATTGGGTGTCCAATTGCCACGGGCACCAATGGGAAGTTACCAGTGTGGGTAGCACCCAACCTCTTTTTTATATGTCTATCTGTGTTAAAAAAACTTGATTTGAAAATTACTTAAACGAAAGCGTGTTCTTGAAGATTTGACCGTTGTTTTTAAACAATAAAACAAAATTCTTAGTAAATTGCTCATTCTTCTTAAACCGGTGAAAATAGAACCTCCGTCCCATAAGTTTTTTTTTCTTTTCTGGTCTTAAACTAATGGGTGATTTTTTAAGAGGTTTAGAACTTTTAAAAAAAAAAAAAAACACAAAAAATTCGAAAAAATGAATGAAATATTTATTTGAATCGATAGTTTGAACCTTGCAATTTAATGTTTAAAGATAATTTCATGCAAATGTTGACCGCGGCTGCGTCTCAGGTAGCCCAACCGCTGAGTCCAATTTTGGCATACTCTTTCACACATATCGGCCGGTATCTCACGAATGAATGCATGGATGTTGGCTTCCAGTGCGTCAATCGAAGCGGGCTTGTCCCTATAGACATTAGCCTTGACATACCCCCACAAAAAATAATCTAATGGTGTCAAATCGCACGATCTAGGCGGCCAATTGACCGGCCCGAAACGTGAAATTAACTGTTCACCAAACTCGCCTCGCAATTGCGCCATTGTTTCGCGTGCTGTGTGGCATGTGGCACCGTCTTGTTGAAACCACATATCATGCAAGTCAAGAACTTCCATTTCGGGCAAAAAAAAGTTTGTTATCATCGCTCGGTAGCGTTCACCATTGACAGTAACGCTGCGATTCGCATCATCTTTGAAGAAATATGGCCCAATAATGCCGCCGGCCCATAAACCGCACCAAACAGTGGCTTTTTCGGGATGCATTGGTAGCTGTTGCAATGCTTCTGGCTGATCTTCACTCCAAATGCGGCAATTTTGCTTATTTACGTACCCATTCAACCAAAAATGAGCCTCATCGCTGAATGGAAGCAGCGCGCGATGAACATTTCGAACCGAGCACGAATTTTGATAGTAAAATTCAATAATTTGCAAGCGTTGTTCATTTGTAAGACGATCCATGGTTAAATTGCAAACCAAACTGAAGCTGTTTGACAGTGACACAAGGTACTAAACACACGTCAGCTGTCAAAACCAGTGTTGTTAAAACCAAACCAGCCAAAAAATCACCCGTTACTTAAAAAAGTTCTTCGTTTTATGTCGCATCTTGTGCGAATTACCCTTTTTAAAACAAATCAAAATTACAAATAACACAAATACAAAATATAAAATATAAAAATCAATATTTACAATATCCAATTTAATGTAGGTAATTTGGGACCTAATAACATTTTCTTTAAGATACATACCTACCTAGGTCTAAGCAGTTATTTTTCGTAATTATTTTTTTATTTGTAGGTATGTATACCTAACCTACCTATCAGATCAAATTTAAATATTTTATAATAATATCATATTTTCAAATTATTTTGTAATTGTTTTCTACAGGTTCAAAATGTTGAAATGTAGGTATTAATAATCCCCAGAAATAAATTTGTTGATAAAGAAACTGGAAAATGATTATCTAAATAAAATGATATTTAGCTATTTAATCAAAAAATACTCCGATCTAACGAATCTAGAATAGAGTACAAAACTACAAACTCCACGCTTATTCATAATCATTATTCATAAGAAACCTTACAACAACCGAAAAAAAAGAAGATATTTTTTCCGTCATTAAAAAAATATCCTCCACCACTCAAAAAATCTCTACCTAGACCTACCCTCATAAAGAATATATCCAATATCCATGAATCAATGCAAAGAAGAAAAAGAGTTCATATACTTTTTTTTCTTTGTCGTCAGCCTCAGACGACCTTAAAAAAAAAACCGACATATACAACACAGTAAAAAAAAAAAACATCATCGCATTGTCTTTCGTATTCTCTCGATCGTTGCTGATTTTCCCCATTCATTCCTATATCCTGAATAACAGAGCAAGAGGGAAAACATATGAGCGAGCACGCAAGAGAGAACTTTTTGCAAAAGACAAATAGCTTTCTTTCTGTGCTTTACGATTAACAGGCAAAGAGCTTTCTTGCCTGTTGATCGTCTGCCTGTTGTAAAAAAAAATTGGGACATTTTTTTCTATGGGGATGCTACATCTGTATAGTTTATTATCTGTGATAATAGGATAGACTGTAGACAAAAAAAAATAACAAACGTACAAGATGGACAAGGTAAAACTTGGAAGTCCAATGCATGGATACCGTTGATGTTATTGGTATCCTTGAGCATTCCCTCCCCTCTGTCTATCTCATTGCTAAGAAGACACCTTGGCTGTCACGCGCTTAGCAATTTGTGACAGCCCCTAAACAAAAAGGCCTAAAGCCTAACCTACAGAAGCTCACCCGTCACGAAGTCCTTTATCCCATCAGCCATTAATCATCCATCTAAAAATTTAAACTTCCATGTTCCAAAACATAGTTCAAAACACATTCAGTCGTATTTATTAGATTTTTGTCTACTTAGACACTGTCTAACTATTTTCAAATTGGTGGAAATATGCTTTATTTAATGAAAATAAATATCACATTATCCTTGTGTTTAAGTTATGCAGCTATAAGACAACAATAAACAACTTTTTTTAACACATTTTCAAAAGTTGGACAGTTGTCTAAAGTTAGACAACGTTTATAAATAAGACCAATTATTTATATCCATTGTGCTTACTGCTTATGTTTAAACAATATAGTTTTGGTAGTTTGAAAATTTTAAAAAGTTAAATTAAAATACTTTATTAACACATTTAGAAGAAGTAATGAATTAAGGTACTTAATACTATTATTAACTATGTGAAAAAAGAAAAATTTAAGGTGCAAATATTTATTTGCCCTAGAAAATTTGAAGTTCAATGCCAAATGAAATGAATTCAGGTTTCAAAAATCAAAGAGGAAAACAAAAATTTAAAAAGAAAATAAATAGCACATACCTGTATCCGTTTACGTGTGCACACATGTAACTAGATCCAGCGTAGATTGACCTGTTAGAATACAAATAAAATCACTGGAACAAACAAACCAACCTGAGCGAATTTCCAGGCAACGAATTCAATTACACAGAAATTACTCAACACACACTAATAAGAAACATTATTTAAAAAAAAAGAACTAGAAAACATTTTTTAAAGTAATAATAAAAAATAGGAACAGATGAACAAAAAGGAAATTAGGAAATTTGAAATTAGACAATCGAAAATGACGTAAAATCAACTTAAATTAAGTTAAGTTGAGGAACACGGCAATTAAGGAACACAAGGGATGCAGGAACAGATAAACAATTATGATTTTATGCATTTTTTTATACATATAACTTCTTTTTCTTCTTCATTATTCTTTTTGTTAATTGCTTTCGTTTTTCTTCAACAATCTAGGATTACAACACAGATGCATTCATTGCATTTTATGGACATAGGGACACGTTTCTTTATTGTTTTGATTTCTTATTTTCATCATTTACTTATTTATAAATGTTGTCTAACTTTAGACAACTGTCCAACTTTGAAAAATGTGTTCAAAAACGTTGTTTATTGTTTTCTTATTGCTGCCTAACTTAGACACAAGAGTAGATTGTCTCAACCGTGAATAATGTGATATTTATTTTTATTAAATAAAGCATATTTCCACCAATTTAAAAATAGTTAGACAGTGTCTAAGTAGATAAAAATCTAATAAATACGACTGAAGATTTCGTTCACTTATTTTTTTATTTCTTTTGTAAAGAAAGTTAGGAAGTAAGTATTCATTACGTTCTCTGAAAACGATACCAATATATAGATATATGTATATACGTTTGTTTAAACTTTCCTTTTTTTCTTTAAAAATAAAGCCACATGACAAACAAAATTTTAGGATCTATCTTTTTTCTTATTAATCTATGTATAAGATACAAAACTATCCACGTACATATCCTTTTTTTGTGTTTAATCTTTTTATTTTTTTTCCTTTTAAACAAAAAAAGAATCAACAACTTTTATTTACTACCAACAGAATAATACTACTCGAAAAATTTTCTCTCAAACATATCATGTTTTTTGTCAGAAAAAAAACATCGGTAACTCAATTTATTTTCTATTGTATCTGCAAGTAATTTTTAAAGTATAATGTTTTGAACCTTGTTTTCAAATCACTTGTACTTATGCTGACCCTGCAACACTTACCAAATATTACCAATCCGTAATCAATTTTTGATAATAAAATTGTTATGTGGATAAGGGTGTTAGTGTGGACATAGCTATGTTTAGATGACAAATATCTTATTATGTTTAGATTATTTTTTAAATCTAGGCAATGGTAAAGTAAATTTTTAATCGAATATTACACCTAGAATATTTAAACTTGTTACATTTTATATACTGGGCCCCTATTCCGGTTATATGATAAAATGAAATGATAAATTTTTTATCACGAGAGTTTTCATACGACTTTTTCATTTTATCATTTCATTTTACCCAAAAAGTTGATTCTAGTTTCACCTATGATAAAATCAGCTGATTTTGTTCTGAATGTGTGCTGAATGTGGCTGAATGAAAAAAAAAGTCATTTGACAGAGCGAGTCTTTGCATTTGTCTGTAATTTTTTAAACAAAAAATAAATTCGATTAAAATAAGTTCAATTTTAATTCATATTTCATTTAATGAAGAGCGCAGAAGATCTGAAAGGTTTGTGCAAGTAAAATAAAATATGTGGGTAATGTAATAAGTTTTTTTCTTTTTAATTTCAGATTTAGAATAAGAATATTGCGTAGAAATTTGAGAGACACGAAGAATCCATTCGAAGTTCTTTCGGAAGAAGGTTTTATGGATCTTTATCGTTTTCCCAAGCATCTTTGCCGGGAATTAATCGACAAAGTGTCTCCACTATTAAAGAAGCCAAGTCGAATACATGGCTTTCCCCCACATATAAAATTATTGGCAGCCTTAACATTCTTCGCTAGCAGCAGTTATCAGCGATATGTTGGGCATGACTTACTTCTGGAAACGTATAAACCATTTTTGTAGGTTCACTAGTTTCCAAGGGATAGGATGGTTTGTGATCCCATTTTGGGATCCGAAAACGTGATCATAAATCATCCGATCTTTTGGAAACTAGTGGACCTACAAAAATGGTTTATATGTTTCCAGATTTTAAATAAATCCTCATATTATGTTCCGTCATTAGTTTGAATTATTTTTATATTTTTAAAAGTTTACCATCAAAAAGAAATCAAACATTTTGTAACAATATACCTCACGGCTTAAGCATAAATAAAAAGGTACTACAACTTTATTTCAAAATTCATGTCTTTCCTTTATTTGTTGTAAAACCTCTGAAATATTTGTTAACATTTGTACCTTTTTTTTTCAGTCATGTTTGAAATTGAATTTCACGGTAAAATAATTCGATGATAAATAACTTTTCACATGATAAATTTTTGACAAAAGTTTCCATGTTTACACAGATCAAGAATCGCAAAATCGAATTTATCGATGAAAAGTTTTATCATCGCTTTTATCAAAGAACCGGAATAGGGGCCCTGATGTTATTGAAATTAAAACTGAAACTAGGGCAATTAATTTTTCTGCAGATATGCAGGTGTTTGGTTTTGCTTGCTCCAACTATCAATTTCATTTGATATTAAAATAAATTGCTTAAATCATTATATGCAATAATAAAAAGCATTACCAAAAGTGGTGATCCTTGAGGTATCCCGTTTTTTTAAATTATGGATGTTTGAGAACGAATTGTTTACTTTGGATCTAAATTTTTGGTTGGAGAGAAACGATTTTATGAAATTATAAATTTTTGGCCCGATGGTCCAGTTTATTAATTTGTTTAATATTTCATGAATACCAATCCGTTCAAAAGCTTTCTCAAAGTCTAAAGATACAATGGATACATGATTTTTGCTAGAGAGTGCTAATGAGATAAATTTATCGATGTGCAATAGGGAGTCTATGGTGCTTCGCCCATGTTTGAAAGCGACTTAATTTAAGTCGATACAATTCTGTCTTTCAATATGCCAAAGCAGTCTTTTGGAAATAATCATTTCCAAGAGTTTGCTGATGCAGGGTAATAAAGAGATAGGTCGGTAGCCTTTTTTTTTTGGTTTGGGGATTCGGACTATGGTGGCGGTTTTCCATGTTTGGGGTATTGTGCCCTAGTCAAAAACACTATTGAAGAGAGATAGAATACGTTTTTTCACTTGGAAATGTGAAATGTGACAAGTTGAAATTTGTATTTCTTCACTATTTAAAATCTCAACTCTAGAGTTGAAAAATTTCACTGGGAAATTTTTTGACAGATACGTATGTTTCAACTTTAGATTTGAATTGACCCAAGTACATAATACCTCAGCACAATCAATTTGGGAATTTATCATAATTCGCGCGATCTACACAGATGTAAGTTAGCAAAATTTAATCTAAGGAATATTCAGGATATTTCACTGCGTACCTTGTTTCAGTGCAAGGCAGTTTGCCTTTAACAATTCCAAGAGCAATTGAAATACGAAATCGGTAGTTAAAATCATGGTCGTCCCATGTTTCGAGCCCGACCCGTGAACACAATTCTATATTTTCTTCTTTCAATTCTTCTTCTTCTTCACATTCGCTTCCCAAAGCAGACGATGGATGATTTCCCAATAATAATTTTCTCGGAACGTTTTATTTTAAAAATATTTTTATTCAAACCGAAACCGAGAATAATTTTTGACGGAAAATGTATTACAAATTTGAATTTGACAGAAAACTGTCAAGTTTGCTCTCTCAACTTCTAGGTACTATTTTCGGAAGTTCAGAAAACCAGAAGTTGATGAACTTGAGAGTTGAGAATTGAAAGTTGAAACTGTCAACTTTGAGTGAAGAAAAACAAAATCGAAAGTTGAGAATAAAAATCCTCAAGTTGAGTTCAACTTGTAGTGAAGAAAATGGCTCTTAATCGTCTCATAGGAGGGAGACCTTGCGTCAGATCCGGTAGTTCTGAAGCTGTATTTTGGAAACTATTTGATCTACAAAGACGGTCTTGGGCTCAAATTGAAGTTAATGTAACCTTAAATCGCCAAAGGAAGTTACAATCGAAAACTATTTTATTGGGATTGAAATCGCCAATACCTAAAAAAAAGCGAAAATTTCGCAACTCAACAAAAAATCAAAACTACCGGATGTGGCGCAGAGTTTGATGTAAATAGTTACTGGAGTAAAGTTATTGTATGTAAATTAAAAATCGTACTTTTGTTTGTTTTGTTGCAAAAGTAATTTGAAAAGTAAGATTTGTTGAATAAACCTACTTTAAAAGATTTAAAGATGAAGTTACATTGTAATTGTATGTGCCTTAGTTTTATTAATTATAAACAGAAAAACGTTTCATTGTGCAATCGAAGGTACATATCTAAATTCTAACTTTCGACCATTATAATAATTCATATATATTAATATATTCATAAATATTCATAATTATTTTTTTTTTTTGCAGAGTGGCCTTAACTCACATGTTCATCCAATAAATTCTGAGTTTTATCCTTTAGAACGGACTACTCATCTTGTGGGATGCGTCTTCACATTATTTATAGCAATTATAACTATTCGGTTTGTTGGAAATTATCTTCTGCCATTAATGTATCGTGGAAAAGAACGAGGAACATAATATTTAACAATATAAGCCACATAATATAAATAACCGCATGATCTAATCTTAATAAGATAATAGTATTAAAATCAACAGGATCACTGTATCAAGAGAGTTATTTACCTATCTCTTTTCTGTGCATTACTGACATCATTTGCAAAATAAAACTGATATCTAACGACCATAACTATTTTTTTGAGCATTTAAATAGAACCGGATAAAATCCCGTGTTTTTTTTTTAAATAAATCTAGGTCAGATAATAAAATGCGTCTATTAAAGTTAATATTAAATCTCATATGTATGTATGTACAAACTACAAAATAATAAATTTTTCAGTGATTGAGATTTTTAGTTTAGAGTTTTTGTAATTCTATTTAATTCTATAAAATTTCTGTAAAACATGGCTTTGTCGTCTGCCTGATTGACAATTCTAATTATAACAAATAACATAAATATTAAGTAATATTTTTAACAATAAGCAAATTTCCAATAAAATAAATAAAAATTACAATAAATTATGTTTTTTTATTAAATGTTTTATTAAATTTTTGTCTATAAATGTAACAATTTTACTATGTCCATGATGTTGATAAGACTATAATTCCTTCTTTTATTATTCCTAAAAATATTTTAATTTCTAACGACCGTTATGGATATAAACGACGATGAATTAATAATTTTTTCCGGAGTTCTGTTAACCTCACTGATGGCGACGATGGCGGACGAATTAAAGGATATAAAAGAATGAATCAGCCAATTTCTTTGGGAATGCCGTCGGTTTACAGCGACGTAAGATTTAGATGCTTAGAAAATATACATATCTACAATTCAAAGTAATTGTTCTCAAACGGTTCCAAAGCATGATCGAAAGTCCGTTGGGGGTAACGAAAATTTCCACATGGACCATAATTGCTTTGAGGCATTACACTCAAGAATTGAACATCATTTGTTGCCAAAACAAATGATCAGACCAATAGACCACTTGGAAATAGTACTTGAGTAAGCCTAACTTCAAATTTAAATTTTTTTCTAAAAACAAGTATAGGAATTTGATATTTAATCATGCTACCTACAGTAAAATAAAAGCATCGTATGAAACGGTTCTTCTTAAGCGGGTACAAGACTCAATAGCGTAATGAATGGGAAAACCGTTTGTTATAGTTTATTAAATGTAATTTATTCAACTTTAAGTTTTGGTTGCATAACCACACCGTTTAAGACAAGTCGGCGCAGATGAGTACAATTCAATTGGAAGTCTACGGGACTTCTTTCTCATTTGTTTCGTTCTGCTGCAGAAGATGTGTACTTAAACCTAGCTCCAGTGAGAGAAGACTTTCTCCGTATCTCGTATTGACAGACCATACAAGTTATGTCGCAGTAAAATTTCTAGACCATAACCAGTCAATGTTAATGCTTCTTATTAGTGGAATCTTAATCGAGGTCTTCTCTGTGTCCCGGAATAGGTTAACAACTTTGTATTCCAGATTCTTTTGGAAGCGCTGGTAACACTCCACGAAACGATTGCAAATGTCATTTGGCAACACGATACCATCGTCGAGAATGCGATACCTTCGTTCGTCGCAACAACTTATGACCTCCAAATTATTGGACAGATACTGAAACGAGATGTCTTTCAATGTTGGTTGATCCTCGTCGAGGACCGTCGGTCGGAGCCTTTAATCGAAGTTCTCCACTCATTGTATATAATATGTATTTGCGTTTTTGTTTGTTTTTCTGTAATTCGATTTGTTTGATGAATTTGTGTCCCTGTGAAGTTAGTCTCAAGGTTTATTTATGCATTTGCAAAAATAAAAATTAAATTAAAAGAAATGTAAAGCAGCTCAACTGCAGCCCTATCATGATCATAAACTTACGTTGTCTAACTTCAGACAACTGTCCAACTTTGAACAATATGTTCTAAAACCTTGTTTATTGTTGTCTTATAGCTGCCTAACTTAGACACAAGAGTAGTAGATTGTCTTAACCGTGAATAATGTGACATTTATTTTTATTAAATAAAGCATATTTCCACCAATTTGAAAATAGTTTGACACTGTCTAAGTAGCCAAAAATCTAATAAATACGACTGTTAAAAATTAAAATTCAATTCCAATTCATGAAAAAATTTTATATTTCACGCCGTTCCCGACTTTTTTGGATTGCGCGACCAATCAAATTGGTAATATCCAAACCTCGTCGTCATCCAATTTGGCTATCAGAAGTTTAAAATTGGCCCAAGTAGAGAAGTGTTTCAGGGGTGGTTTTGGTGGCTCTTCGACCTTATTTTGACTTCTTTGTTCCAAGAAATTGGAAAAAGAGCTTGTGAGGGTGGAAATATTCTCCACCATTCTGTTTTTCTTTGTTTGTCTTGAGTTTGATGGCGTTTCCAGATGGTCCTAAAAATAAATTTAAAATTAAATGTGTGTCCATCTCCATAATAGACGCTGTACGATTACGATAGGATTCTTTGAAAATTACATACATAAATGGAATTTGCTTATGTTTCTGTAAGATCATTCTCAGCTTCTGTTTGATGAGACAGAGATTGTGATCCATTATTATCTTCTGTTAAATTGCTAACCGAAACCATATTAGGGACTGACGTCTGTTTTGGCACCGTGTAAAAAGCCATTATATGCTTATAGATATAGATATATAGTAGATATTTTTTCCGTGTTTGGACTTCTTTTATTTCCTTTGCATATTGTTTATTTCGAACATCGAAAATATTGGTATATGTAGCAACTTCGATCGACACTTTAAATTTTGTATCGTATTCATTTTCTTTTTTCCTTTTTTTAGAAGTTTGGGCTCAGGATAGGACTCTTCTTCAGTTATAAATAATGTATATTTCAAAAAGGTAATCGCCACTTTTCACTTCCATTTTAAACCAGGCGAATATCAAAACAATTATAAAAAAACACTACCAACAAGCCGAATAATCGAAACCAATTCAAAAACGGTAAAATATGTTCTTTTTTTCACAAAACAATGTCACGAACATTTTTTTTGCGAAAAAGTATCCGTGGTGAATATAAATTTTTTTCAATAGGTTTGGTTCACAGTTCGATAATAAAATTTTAAACTAAAATTTTGCGATAAAATCACTCACATAAGAAGAACATTGTATTTTTTTTTTTGAGGAGGAACTGTATACTAGGCTTTAGATAAAAAAAGGCAAAACAGCAATCGGCCTAAACTCAAGACCTTTGGAATTTTTGGGGATAATGAAAATTTTCGCTAATCAGCAGACATGATAATAAAGTTTAAAATATAAATTAAGAATACAATATATCATTGAGAGACGTTCCATTAGAGGTTTTTGCCTCAAAGACGACACGGCACTGGGTCGTAAGGCTGTCATTATTAATAACGGCATGATGAGGGAGTACGCAACATGTATATGTGGGAAGGTTGTTTGTGTTGAGTTGACGGTGCTAGTTTTCTATTCTTTCTACTGAAGCGATCTGGTGAAGGTCAAAATATTCCTGTATGGATTAAGTTTATTGTTCTCGTAAATGTTAATTGTTGTTCAGTTTCCGCTCAGTTGAATAAAAGCGATTTAAAGCTATTTGTTTAGATCGACCCAGCGTCAGTTTCGTTTCAAATACATTTTTAAAAGGTAAACGAACCAAATACTTTCCATTGTCTTCACGTTTATGAGTTCGCTTGAAAAACTCTTCACACCATTTTTCTTCTGTAGTGTATTGCTGCTCTGAAGGAATGCTTTCAAGTGCATAAAATTTCTTGACAAGAGAATCAAGCTGTTCAAGCGAAACATGCGAACAAGTAATTGTTGAAAATAATGGGGTGTCACGAGCGGAATCAAATGCTTAACCAGATATGATCCATTTGAATTTGGTCTGCTGGGCTACAGGTTCATTCTTTTCACCTTTATGCAGTCCTCCCATTAAAACTTTCGCTAACATATCAGCTCCTAAAAGCAAATCGATAGATGAAGAATTATAAAATTCTGGATCTGCCAACTCTAATCCAACAATATGCGGCCATTCATGACATTTGACACTTGTCGATGGTAAATCTGATGTAAAGCTTTTTACATTGATCGTCGCGTCGATGCGAGATTGAATCATAAGATTTGCCACAGATTTTCCAGAAGTTCGCTGACCGTTTGGCAGCTGGACGGATGAAATAATTGTTAATCGCTCGAGTTTTAATAATTGGGCCGCCCTTTCACTTATTAGAGCAACAGTTGACCCTTGGTCAATCAAAGCACGGAGAGGAAAAGTTTGGCCGTCTGTTGTAATGACATTGACAACTGCAGTGGGAAGTAAGACTTGTGATCTAGAAAAAAATCTAGAAGATTGTAAATTCACTGCTGATGCTTGGGTGACATGGTTGACAATGCTGTATGTGTTGTTGTCCGTGGGAGGTTTTCGGTTCGAGGAAGACCGCGTTGTTGTTTGAGGTGATGAAAACGAATAGTTGTTGTTGGGAAAGTGTAATAACGTGTGGTGTCGCTTACCACATTGTTGGCAATTCCTAGTGCTGAGGCATGCGGACGATAAATGATGTGCACACAAACAATTGACGCAAAGCTTGGCTTGATCGACCATAGCCTTGCACTCAAAGCAAGGCACTTGGGACAACGGCGTAGAATGTGGGGCTCCTTGCAAGCTAAACAGGTTGTTGATTGATTTGTTTGTGAAGCAGCTAGATGATGGACCTTTGTTTCACGACGAGGGAAGAAATTGTTGTTGGTTTTGTTGGCATGCTTTGGATTGAATGTGGTGGATGTGAGTGGTTTCGTGGAAGCTGGAGTGACCAAGTTTTGCTGGAATTCCATAGCTTCTAAAATACGGTACCTAATGTCTAAAAATTCTGTGAACTGCTGGATGGTAGGAATTTCGACAGACTTACCAAGTTTTTGTTCCCACAAATGATGAGTTTCTCGTGGTAATTTGACAACTAAAAAATGAACAATAGTTTTGTCACATTTATCTATACATGAACATGAACGAGAATTATCCAGTAAATGTTTAATATCAGAACGGCATTCCTTTGATATGCATCGTTGAGAAGAAAGTAGATTCATGTAATGGGTGAACAAAACACGCTGGTTATTATACCTCTTTTCTAACGTTTCCCAAGCTGTAACGTAGTTTGCAGCGGTCAAGGGAATGTCACGAATATCACTGTCGAAATCATTAGGCAAAGATTGTTTTAAGAAATTAAATTTTTCGATGTTTGCCAGTGACGATTTAGAATTAGTATTAATCGAAAAAAAAAACATAAAAGGCTGGCCAATCTATGTATTTACCAGAAAATGCAGATGGCGGCATCCTAGGTAGCCGAGTGGAGTTTGTGTTACATGTTTTTTGGCTAGAATCATCGTCAGTTTTCACCGGCTCACTATTATTTAATTGTTTTGTCCCATCAAGGGAAATTGCGGGAAACTTTGAATTGAATGCCTCATTGATCGTAGAAAAGGCTTTGATAGACTCCTCTTCAAATAAATCGGATACATCATCAGTGAAGTACTTATCTTTTAGGTCTAATGAAGATTGAATTAAATATATATTATATACCTTGTCTAACAAATCACGTTGCACCTTGACAATTACTTCTGGCTTTTTTGATACCTCACTCATTTTGGTAATTTGCAATTAATAAAAAAAAAGAAACTCTCTAATCCACAAATGAAAGTCACACACTGAACTGCTTTTTCTCCTTTGCTGTGTCCAAGATTATTATGCACTTGTCCCAGATTAATGCAATCACGTGAAGGCAACTGTTAGTGCCGTAACCCAAAAATGATATGATGAAATGATCAAACGATGAAACTCTATGTAGGAACAACGTGTTTATCCAGTTACTCGTAGTACTTTAGCACTGGATAAGCCGTTTGATGTCCGTTTTATCTTTTATATGACGATTTGGTAAAATGTAGTTTAAAATTCCTCACAGGAGGCACCAAATGTTTGTGCACGTTGTGCAATGATGATACAAAATTTTAGAAACTTTTCAACTACAAATTAACTGATAAACATTATAATAATTCATTTATTGAGATTTTGATTTTTAGTTACATTTCGTCTCCCGATTTGGTCCATGTTGAACAAAGCTTGTGTATTTTGTTAATAGAAAACTTACACAAGTGCGTAGATATAGCTTGTGCATTTTGTTAATAACAAACTTTCACAAGTGCGTAGATATATGTAGCTTGTGCATTTTGTCAATAGAAAACTTAAACCAGTGTTTAGCTCGTGCATTTTGTTACCGTATGCGTAGGTATTTTTCTTTGAAAAGCTCAATCAATTAGAAAGAGAATGAGATAAACTATTTTAAAATAAGCTAAAATTTTGAATGTTAACCTTAAGTTTCAAGTGATTAACATTTTTCCACTCCCCATTTGAGTTGTGGATTGGCGTAGTTGGTTGAGTGCTGAACCAGTCGATCTTGAACTGTGGAGGTGAGCGAACGTTAAGCGACTTTCCCAGTGTTGGAGCGCGGTGGGAAGGGTCACCAGTTCGAGTCCCGGTCAGGCCGGTCGGGAACCAAAATTTTAGCAGCTTTTTTTTCACAATTGCGAAGTAGACAACTTCAAAGAGGTGGAAGAAAGCGACAAAAACAAAACAACAACAAAGCAGGGGCATCGAAAGGTGTTCCAGCTAATACAACAACAACAACCATAAAGCCGGCAACGGCAAGCAAAACGGGGACATTGAAAGATGCCCTGGCAACACCATCTGAAGCGGTAAATATAGCGGTAGCGGCAGCATCATCCGATATGTATACGGCAACATCAGCCGATGCACCAAAGAAAAGGAGGAGGAGGATACGAAGTGTCCCCAACCTGGTGAAGCGTCGTTCCATCACCACAGTTGAGCTGCAAGCTAAAGGGAAGGAGACGGCACGCAATGCCAAAAAGCAAGCAGCAGCCCAAATACAAAAACAATTGAACGCCATCCGATGACGACGAGGAGATAGCATATATGTTCGAGGGTGGAGAGGGTCTCTACACCACGGGCGATAGTCAGAAATTTGTTAACCTGATGACACCAGAGGCATCTGCAGAGGAAGATGAAGATGAAGAAGGGGTCATTCAAGCTCAAATTTGTGCAATCCAAGGGCAAATTGTGAGCCTTCAATCCAATTTAGCCACTGTTATGATGTTATTATAATTTCTTAGCTTAAAAAGCCGCTTATGTTTCCGAGCATCGGTAATGGGAATTGGGAATGTATATTGTATATACACAACACCACCATGATCTAAGCGTTGAAGGAAAAACAGCAAGCGAGCCGAGAAAAAGAGAAGCAGGAGCGCGAACTCAAAAAATCTCTGCAGGCCCCACCAAAGGAGGCACAACAAAAAAGTAATGATGGAGAGCTGAAACCGCCAACCAATTAGTCCCATCAACCACAACAGCAACAAGAATAGCCGTCCAAGCAGCAGGCAAACAAACAACCACAAAAACAGCAACAGCAGCAAAGACAACAGCAGCAGAGGCAACAGCAGCAGAACCAGCAGCAGCAGAAGCAACAGCAGCAGCGGCCACAGCCGCCGAAGATCAACCAAAAAGAATAAGTGCCACCCATCAACATCTACAAGATGGACTTAAAGGAGACCATAGAGATATGTAAGTCGGCCATACGCCAAAACTTTACTATAAAAGATTTTCTGTAGATAGACATACTATCCGCTGCCTCACAGTGGAACAGCATAAAATTGTTATAGATCTGCTAAAGCAAACCACGACTGAGTTCTTCAGGTTCACTCCGAAATTTGAAAAATTTCAAACGGTCCTGTTGAAGGATCTCGACTTTATCGAGGTCAAGCCTTTTGCCACAGTCAGAGCCAGACGGGAGAAGCGAAATTTGCCATTCTTCCCGTTTCAGCTGTCACCCAACAGCAGACGGGATAATTTGAGGAGTATCTCCGTTGTTGTAACTTAGGATAAATTAAAGAGACGCGGCGACATGTCTCAATACATGCGCTGCCAAAGGTTCGGCCACGCCACAGCTAACTGCGAATTGCAGTCACGCTGCGTAAAGTGTGGAGAGAACAGAGAACCACATAAGGGGAGAATGTAAGTAAGGCCAGGAACGGGTCGAAGATAAGACCCTGCTTAAATGTGCACTCTGCCGGAAAGACGGGCACCCCGCAAACTATCGGTGATGTCCCATCTTTCAGGAAACAAAAAAAAGCAAAGCAAATAGAGGTAGAGAAACGCCCACCAACCACGCGTGCTCCTACAGTAACGCCAATCAATCCCCAAATATTCTACGCACAAATCGAGACAGGAAGGGGAAATACGGTACAACCTGCGCAAAGGCAGCCCCACCGGCCCTCGTGCCTAAGGCTCCGGATGCACAGGCCGAAATAAGAAGCATGTTGCTGGCTATTACTGGTCAGTTAGCAAGTCTTCAAAAAGAGATAAGGGAGCAGGCTAAGAGGGAGGGTGGACCATATCTACTCTGTTTTGACGAGCTTTAGGCAATTTATAGGGTGACGTGAAATAACGCCAAACGAAATAAGACCAAATTCAGAGTTTGGCCTTATTTCAATTAACAAATCGAAATAAAGCCAATTTGGCGTTATTTCGTTTTCAACTACAGTAAAAAATCACCATAACTTGTTAATTCTTCATGCTGCCCCTTTGCAACCCCCCTGCTTGGGCACACTGTAGGATTTGGGGTTGGTGCGAGGTTGGGTGTATGCAAACTTTACATACACCCAACCTCGCACCAGGGTTGCAGGGGAGCAGCATGCCCCCCCTACCATACCTCACTGTTTATACGTCGTAATGCTGGGTGCTATAGCGGTAAATTTATGTAAGCAAGCAAAAAAACTAAAATCTCATAAAAAAGTATTTTCAGTAATTTTTAATTTTCTCAAAAAGTAGAAGACAAAAAATCATCCAGTTTTCAGTTTTTGATTAGGAATTAATAAGAGTAGCAAATTTTAGAAAAAAAATAATATGTATTTATAATTATACAGTTCTGAAAAAAGCGTAATAGTGCCAAAAATTATCTTTTTTTAAAATTTGGTCTTGTTTCCATTTCATTTTTGGTATTATTTCATTATGGCTAACGAAATAAAGCCAAATTGCGGTTAATTTGTTTTCAAAAACGAAACAAGACCAAATTTAAAATTTGGTTTTATTTCGTTTGGCGTTATTTCACTCCACCAATTTATAGGTTAGGGGCGCACTGCCGAAGAGGCCCTTTCCTTGCTGTGAATGTAAATTCACTGATTAGGACCGAACGTAGAGCAAATTGTCACGAGTACGATAACTTGGGCGCCGAAAATTGATAACGGATTTTTGTAGAGCGGTCAAATACAAGCATTTTTAAGTATGGGAGGGGGGGGGTCTATCTCGTCCCGTTTAGGGGGTAGGGATGATTTTCGAAAAAAACGACTTAAATGGAAAAATAAATATTAAAAAACAACGGCAATACTTAAAATGCAAAACAATAACGGTTTTAAAAGCCAGAAGTCTGTTCTTTAATTCTACATTTATTATTTGTGTCAATAGTTTTCAAAAAATTTGCATTGAAACTCAAAATTTTGATAAAAAAACGCAAACAAATTTTGGATCAATTTTTCTCAAAATTGTGAAACGAAAAACTTAATTTTCTTTTTGTGGTCAATGCTCATATCAATTCTAAATTGAACACAAAAAACTGAATGCTTTTATGTCTTCTAGTTTTTGAGATAATATATATCTTTTCAATTTTCTCGAAAACTAGAACACATAAAAGCATTCGTTTTTTTGTCTTACCCCCTAAACGGGTCGAGATAGACCCACCCTCCAATAGTAAAAAAATGCTTGTATTTGACCCCTCTACAAAAATCCGTTAACAATTTTTGGCGCCCAAGTTATCGTACTCTCCCCAGCAAATTTATTCCAATTGTTGAAAGACCAAAGTCCACATGGTGTTTATGGCCAGCGAAACTAAGCTAAGTCAGAAACATAAATTGACACACAATAATTACAATATCGTACGAAGAGATCGGTCCAACTCTACAGTAAGGGGAGGCTTCGCAATCTTTGTTCGAAAATACATTAGTTATAAGGTAATATACAATAGTAAAGAACGCAGATTTCGGCTGCTTGAGGCTTGAGCCTACTGACTTTTTGACAGAGCTCGAAAAACTTTTTCAATCCTTACAACTGAACTCGGAAGAGAATTACTATCTTATGGCCGGTGATTTCAATACCAATGCTATATTATGGATTGGGGAAATAAAATACAAAATCCTTTAGGTAACCATCTATTTAATTGGATTGGTCAGTACAATATTGAGTATATAGTCGATCTTCTGGCTACTGATAGACCATCGTTTCCTAGAAGCGGCGCCTATCTGGACCTATTGCTAAAAATATCAAGACTGCAGTCAGCGGCCACTGCGGACTCGCCGCAACAATACAACTTCCGAACGAGCAGGTGGAGTTAAAGGAATATGTACCGACGCATTCTTACAATTACAGTAAGATGCACTGGCCACGCTTCACCAACGCCTTATCTGGCGAAATTCGTGCAAGCAATATATCCCCACCAAATGAGAGGAATTTGACAAATAACGAAATTGACCAATACTTAGAACAAATGGTCGAAACAACTCTACGAAATATGAACAGAAAAATACCAAAATACAAAGAACGTAACATAACTGACACGAACCGTAACGCGACTATTAACGCACTACACAGACAAAAAAGTGGACTACTGACAAGACTAAAACTCTTGTACCGACAGTTTACTGACTCACGCGATCTGAAGATTAGGACACTGAAGTCTTATTATTAGTATAGGTTGTCTATTAATTTGTGTTGGAACAATAAAATTCGGGCTGTTAACTCTAGCGACCCGAGTATTTTTCCGCAAATTAATAAGATATGCTTCACAGAACGACAGAAAATAGAGACGTACTTTTGACAGCAGGCTTAGATCCAGGGGACGCTGTCTTGGACGATGATCTTTTTATTGTTGAAGATCCGCAGGAGAAAGTGGAGGCTATGGGGGCTGCTTTGCAGCGCAATTGCGATCTCAGAACCTCGGTTTCACCGGGTTCAATGAAGAACACTTGGTGAATGCCATCATCGCCGAGCAAAATGGGGACAGTTCCCTGTTAGTTACGACGGTGGAGCTCCAGCTCATCTTCGATAAAGGGTAAGGACAACTCCAATCCGGCGAATCTACGGTCTATAAGTCTTCTCCCGAGTATCAGTAAAGTATTCGAGAAATTTATAAATAGAGGTCGGAGGACAATAATATCATACCAGATAATCAGTTCGGTTTTAGGGCGGGACATGACACCATTCATGGCGCGTATAAACTCGTTTCTGATATTCAATGGAACAAATTCAAAAGACAGTGTACGGGTGCCTGTATGGTTGACTTGGATAAGCCCTTCGACACTGTTTGGCGTTATAAATATAATTCGCACTCCAAAAAATGCTTCTAAAATATGGCTATTAAAATCTCCGAAATAAAACACAACTATAACTTTCAACTTTTAAGTGATTTTATTAATGCCCTTCATATCACTTTAACAAATTGGTACATGGCTAAGTGGTATAAATTGTGTGGGTTATTCCGAATACGTCACATCGGTTGAATTCAGAGTGGGTGGATGATGTAGGTAAAGAGGCAGCATCCAACATTCTCCCCCGCCAGTGAACGAAGCCAACGATAAAAATTTTCATCGAGAAAACAATCTTCTGCGCCTACCAAATGCTCCTTTATATTTGTGTGCTTGTCTCACATGTAAAGAAAGAAATTATTAATACATGTACAATCTATATTCATAAAAAAATTTAAGACAAGCGCAGACTACATTATTAAAGTAATGAATCATGATTCTACTAAATCAATGAAACCCTCTTTGTACACTGGAATTAAAGCAGAGTCATTGATTGAAGCTACATCTATATGTAACTTATATCAATTTAATTCTACAACAAATATTAACAATAGATTGTTAGATCTAGTGTTTTCCTCTTTTTCTAGCTCACATTTCTCGGTAGAATTGTCACCAAATCCACTTTCAACTATTGATAGACACCATCCACCATTGAAGGTCAAGTTTATGACAACAATCACTCGTTTTTTACCTGTAATTAATTTACCAAGGAGAAACTTTTTCAAGGCTAATTATGAGGAAATTAACACTCAGTTGCATTTAATTGATTGGGCTTTTCTCAATAGTTTGGACACAAATAAATGTCTTGATGAATTTTATAATAAATTGAATAACGCAATCAATTCTTTTGTTCCTTTAAAGAGGCAAGTTTCTCATAATTACCCATTTTGGTTTTCTCAAAATCTTATAAAAATACTCCAGGCAAAAAAGCATTTCCATTTCACAGCAACAAAATTCAATCGTGCGGCTGACAAAGATACTTTTAAATACTTGAGGGCTTTAGGTAAAAGAGAACTAAATATTTGCTACAACAAGTACTTAATAAATACAGAAGACAATCTTAAAACTAATGTAAAATACTTTTGGTCATACTCAAAAACATTAAGGGCCACTAACTCACTACCATATGTTATGACCCACGAAAGCATTAGGGCTTCTTCGCCCAAAACAATATGCGAATCCTTTTCTAAATTCTTTAAAAATATTACTCACAACCCAGCTCTACTCCTAGTAATATCTCTGTGGAGGATAACAATCAAGTCTACTCCCTAAATATTGCCAAACCACTCATCAATATATATACCGTAACTAATATTGCTAAAGGGGTAGACACCAATAAAAGGGAAGGATCTGATGGAATCCCAAATATTTTTTACAAAAACTATATTGATGCTCTCGCGCCACCTATATGTACCTTATTTAACAGGTCTTTATTAGAAAGAACCTTTCCTGACAAACTGAAGGAAGCTCATGTGACTCCGGTTCATAAGTCCGGCCCTATTTCAGAGATTTCCAACTATAGTCCTGTGTGTATCTTGAACGCTTTATCCCTCATTTTTGAAAAATGTATCCAAGAAAGCGTTATGTTCAAGTTAAGACCTTTGATTAACTCTAAGCAACATGGATTTATAGGCGGTCGTTCTACAGTCACCAATTTAGTTTCTTTCACTCACGATGTATCTAATGCTTTCAGTCGCTTGACGCAAGTAGATGTAGTATATACAGACTTTTGGAAAGCTTTCGATAAAATAAGTCATGTAATCATACAAAATAAAATGAAAAAAATTGGGTTTCATAACGAATTTATACAATGGTTTAAATCTTATCTAACTGCTAGACCACATAATGTTACATTAAATCAGTATGCTTCCGCACCTTTTTACCCGCCATCTGGAGTTCCTCAAGGTTCAGTTTTGGGACCTCTAATATTTCTTATTTATATTAATGATATTACAGAAAAAATATCGTCTTCATCATTATTGTACGCTGATGACCTTAAAATTTATCGGGATATTAATTGCGTCCGCGATTGTATACAACTACAAAAGGATCTTGATAGCCTTCAGGATTGGTGTGCTGAAAATGAACTTCCTTTGAATGTAAATAAATGTAGCGTTATGCCTTTTTCTCGAAAAAGACATTCAACTTACTTTGACTATCGTTTATGCCAAGTAAACCTTAATCGAGTCACTGAACAAAAAGACCTTGGTGTGATATTTGATAGTAAATTATTGTTTGACAGACATTACCAAAATATTATTAACAAAGCTTCAAGAATGATTGGTTTTATTTAAAATTTAAATTTAAAATCACCGATTTTCAGGATTCAGAAACTTCACAATAAGATATTTAAGTCATTTGATGTTTTGTGTTTTCAATGTATTGTAACGACTAAATTACTCAACTTCTTTCGAATTATAATGTAACGTCTTTTATGGAGCGCCATCTTTTGGAATATAGCTAAGTCACAAACCGATATTGAACGCTACCACTGGTAACTTTGAGTGAGCTTTTTCGAACATCGAAAGAATGTTCGAAGGGGAAATTATAACCCCACCTACCTGTCATAGAAAGATCGAGAAGCAAATACGAGAACCTTCACGAAAATACTAGGAACTAAATATTGGGTATAAAAGAGAGCTTGGCTGCCACCCTGAACACAGTTTGTTTTTAATAGTGACAGAGTAAAGTTGGTTGTAATAAGAGATAAGTAAATTGTTTAAGGAAATTAGTTTCGGTATATTTGAGTGTTGAATAATAAATTGATTGGTTTTAAGAAAGTGAAGTGTTTTATTTACGAAATAAATAAGTGGAAGTTTGAAAACAAAGTAAATAAGTTTTATCCATCGAACCCTAAGAAAATATTACAGTATTAACCCGAAAAAGCTTTTATTGAGAATTGTTAGTGAATGTGGGTTTTCTTTCCTCTCAATTTTGAATTAGTGCGATGAATATTAACATTTTGAACTTCTTACATATTTTGTCCTTCTTTTTGTGGCTTTGGTTTTGTTCTTTTCATTTAAAATATGAATCAGTAATGAACTTTATAATCTTTTTGAATTTAATGAATTAGTTTTAAATTGAATTTCGTTTCCTTAATAAATAATTACAGTTGGTCTTATTTATAAACGTTGTCTAACTTTAGACAACTGTCCAGCTTTTGAAAATGGGTTCAAAAACCTTGTTTATTGTTGTCTTATAGCTGCCTAACTTAGCCACAAGAGTAGATTACCTTAACAGTGAATAATGTGATATTTATTTTTATTAAATAAAGCATATTTCCACCAATTTGGAAATAGTTAGACAGTGTCTAAGTAGACAAAAATCTAATAAATACGACTGAAAATCTTTTAATTTGTAGCTTGTAATAGGTTGGTAATAATTTTTAATTTTATTCAACTGTAAGCTATTGTATTTAATAAAAAAAAAAAAAAAAAAAAAGAAGTGACCAATGTCTTCACAAAATCATTTTGAAAAAATTACTCCGTGTAAATGCATCCCCCTTCAAATATTGGAGTCAACTAGCTTTTCGCCAAAACACATCACTGAACTTGTCAGAAAATAATGTTGACGATTGGCAAGCCCAGATTGTTGACTAAATTTTTAACGTTGATCATAAATTATTTGTAGATAACCTGTCGAGAGCAACTTAGTAGTATGAATAGGTGACTTCTGGGCCAAAATGCACGCAACATGTTGCAAGTTCCATGCATAATGCACGCAACATGTATCAGATGTTCTATATATTTTTTGTATCAGCAACATATGTTGGTTGTGAAACTGAGCAACATGTGTGAGATATACATTTTTGTTTCAGAATTATAGGCATTCAATGAATTTCGTGGCAACATGTTGGTATAATGTGCGGGTTGTGAAACGCATTGCAACATTTTGGAATCATTATAATGGTTGTGAAACTCATAGCAACATTTTGGCATCATGTGATGGCTGTGAAACTCGGTGGCATTGCATCATTTTGATGCTGGCTGTGAAACTCAGCGGCATTTGCAACATGCACCAAAAAGTGCCATAGCATTGCAGTGTTTTGGTGCTTGCAACATTTTGGTGCTGGCTGTGAAACTCAGATGCATTTGCAACATGCACGAAAAAGTGCCATACGATGGTTGTGAAACTCAGTGGCATTGCAACATTTTTGTACTGGCTGTGAAACTCAGCTGCATTTGCAACATGTATCAAAAAGTGGTATATGATGGCTGTAAAACTCAGTGGTATTGCACCGTTTTGATGCTTGCAACATTTTGGTACTGGCTGTGAAATTCAGTCGCATTGCAACATTTCTCATAGCTGCAGTTCCAACGTGTGGCAAAAACTGCAACATGTATCGGATGTAATATATATTTTTTGTTTCAGGATTCGAATTTTTTTTCACAACATGCACCAAAAAGTGCCATAGCATTGCAGTGTTTTGGTGCTTGCAACATTTTGGTGCTGGCTGTGAAACTCAGATGCATTTGCAACATGCACGAAAAAGTGCCATACGATGGTTGTGAAACTCAGTGGCATTGCAACATTTTTGTACTGGCTGTGAAACTCAGCTGCATTTGCAACATGTATCAAAAAGTGGTATATGACGGCTGTAAAACTCAGTGGTATTTCACCGTTTTGATGCTTGCAACATTTTGGTACTGGCTGTGAAATTCAGTCGCATTGCAACATTTCTCATAGCTGCAGTTCCAACGTGTGGCAAAAACTGCAACATGTATCGGATGTAATATATATTTTTTGTTTCAGGATTCGAATTTTTTTTCAGCATTGCAACTGCAGTTGGATTTTTAAGAAATATATGGGTGTTGAGAAGAGATAGCTATATGGATTGGGTTGGGTTGGGTTTTTTACACACATTTTTTCATTATCATGCGCAGTCCATGAAACTCAATTGGGTTTTTAAGCAATTTATGAGGGATGAGAATACGCATAGGCGAATGCTATATGGCATACATTTTTTGTTTCACCATCATAAAGCAAACATTATGCTGGTTGTGAAACTCAGTTGGATTTTTAAGAAATATATGGGTGTTGAGAAGAGATAGCTATGTGGATTGTTTGTCTCACTTTTACACACAGGTTATGAAACTCAGTTGGATTTTTTACATACTTTTTTTTTATCATCATACGCAGGCTGTGAAACTCAATCAGATTTTAAGCAATATTATGGGGGTGAGAATAGGTAGCAACATTATTGTTCAGCGGAACCATGAAACTCAGTGCAACACATTGGGGTTGTTCTTTTTCAGCATCATACGCATGGCTTTGAAACTCAGTGCAACATAAATGGGAATTTTTTTTTTACAGCACTGCAACATGAGGTAATAGGGGAAAGGGTTTTTTTTTCGAATAAAAACATAGTTTTTTTACATTTTAAAAATTTTATTTAAAAAAGTCATGTATATTTACTTATAAAATTATTCTATATCTAATATCATTTTATAAAAATCCATAATTCTCTTAATTTTAAGCAATTTCAATTCAATATGAAAGCATGCACAAGTATCTGGTCCATCCTTGCATAGATTTGATAACCAGGGACAACTCAGGAAATGACATCCATCGGGTGATAGCAGACAATCGTTATTTTCGAAACTTTTTATGAACGAAATATGTTTTTTTACTTCGGAATAGTGTTTTTCTAATATTATATTTTCGTTGGATTTAAAAAAAGATAAAATGTTTTCAATTGCTGAATTTAGGAGACACATGTTTTTAAATTGAAATGAGAATGTAAAATGAAAAAAAAATATATGAATTTGCTTATTTATAGGTACAGATGAGAATCTATTCTACTCCTTCATTTTTTTTAAATCTTCAAATAGCTTGACTGTATTAAAGATATGTGCATCAATGTAGTCCTTAATCTTTTTTTCTTCTTTTCTCAACTTGTCATCACATACATTAATAGTTTGTAAACAATTTTGATCAACATTTTGTTGCTGCTTGATGTAGCATTTGGGGTGCTCTTAGATTATTTATATATTTGTCTTCAATGTCATAATCACCATTCGGTAACAATTTGAAACCGTTACCCTTGGAACCTTGTGGACCAACAAGAGATCTATTAGAGCTTCTTCCAAACTTGTCACAACTCATTGTCTATTTTAACTGAATACTTTTAATTGAGTAATGTATTAATATATGAAATTTGCTTCGCGGAGTTCTTCTATAATGGATATTATTTCATTATGATGATTGTTATTGCCAGCGCTTTGTGACGCTGTTAAAAGTCGAAGTCGATCTACAAGTTCGTTTGGATCGTCCCAGTGAACATAATTAATATTTTTATTGGAATATATCAAATCTTCTTTCTCAGTGCTATATGATTTTCCAATTTTTTTTTTATTATCCTTAATAAGAGGTGCAATGATTTGTTTGTATTTGCTTCCCCTGTTACCTTTTATTTGTGAACTACTATCATAGTTTTTCATATGTACACTAGTTTTTTGTAATATCTTTGAATACTGTTTTAAATCATCGCTCGTATAGTCTCCTTTTTTTGGATTCTTATTGAAAATCAATTCATGTAATCCATAAGTACCCTTAAAGATTTCACCATCAATAACAAAGTCGTTGTTTACATCGATTTGGAAGTCTGCTGTACCAAGTTTTGTGGAATTGGTACTTTGATTGAAACGTGGACCATATGCTTTATCGATATTTGAACTTGAAAATAACGTTTTTTTACCTATGGGTGTGCTTTGTGATATGTTAGTGGACCCGAAGGAACTAGTTTTAAACAATAACTCGCTATCATCTAGAGTTTTAATTTCATCATCATCTTCCTCATAACTTTTTTTATTCGATTGTTTTACTGGTGAATCTGGGAGACTTGTTTCTTTAGTTTTTTTAATATCTTTTGCTATTTCTTTTAAAGGTTTTACTATCGGTTTGAATGTATCTTCAAACTCCGTCTCCCTCGTTAATTTTTCAGATTTAAGAAGGTCATATTTTCTTTTTAACGATTTCTTAGCTGTGATTAAATTTTTAAGTAACTTTTCATTGAAATCCATCTTGAGGAATTATTGCAATCAGGATGTTTTAAAACCGGCCTATTTAAAACCGCACTGTTTAAACCGTACTGTTCTTTAAAAAAACCGGTCTGTTATTTTTAAACCGACCTGTTCTGTTTAAAACCACACCGGTTGCTGTTGTTCTTGCTTCTAAGTTTTGAAATCGGTACTGTTCTTTTAAAAACCGGTCTGTTATTTTTAAACCGACCTGTTCTGTTTAAAACCACACCGGTTGCTGTTGTACTTGCTTCTAAGTTTTGAAATCGGTAATTCAGAATGATAACTTGATTTGAGATCCTCTTAGGGTTTAGTTGTTTTCATTTCAATAATAGATCAATAAGTGATACTCTTATACAATTGCAATCTCATTAAATGATTTTTTATAACGGCCTCCTTCAACACTTCTATCTTTATCAATTACTATGAATCCGTATTTTGTACTCCAACATTTATAGCAAAGATCTTTGAATTGTTTGAACGACATATCTGAATTAATATGATCATTGTAAATATGTTTTATATTGAGTTCATCTTGCTTAAACATAATTATATAGTTTGCATTGTCACGAATCAAATGTTTTGGTATATGAGTATATGATTGACATAAATAGAAACTGTCTACACCACTATGCCGCCCCATACAAAAATAGTCACGAATATTATTTTGTTTATCACATGCTACATCATCAAATATAAAAACGCAATTATTCGCAATTATTTGTGAATTCATTATATTCCATTCCATTTACTGATTTGATCAACTTTTTGAGATATTTATACTTTGGTTGCTGTAAAGATTTTGAGTATATATAAACATTTGCAAATTTTAACCCATTTGTATGAATTAGAATGCTTAACATCACATTTGTTTTACCACAATTTGATGGGCCTACAATAATACCTCGTATACTATTTGGAAAGAATATACCATGTTTCTTTTTTTCGACTATTTTCGAATCAAAATTTTCAATTTTAAGAGGTTCGTGTTGTTTAATAAACTTCATTTTACTGATAATACTTTGTATAAAACATGAGGTTTTATATATGTTGCATCATATTCATTTTACAAACCTTAGTGAACAGGTCTTTTATAAAATGCTGCAGTTCTCGCAACACCCAATCAGTGTTAAAAAGTCCATTCATGGGAACGGTTTAGTCAATTCTTTAATCAACAAACTACCATTTGAACTGCACCTACCTTCATATAATTACTGTGGTCCTGGAACAAAACTCGACAAAAGACTTGCGAGAGGAGATCGTGGGATTAATCCATTAGATGAAGCTTGTCGTGAACATGATATTGCATATTCAAACAATAAAGATTTGTCCAAACGACATATTGCAGATGAAATTTTAACAGAAAAAGCTTGGAAAAGAGTAAAGTCTAGCGATTCATCACCTTCAGAAAAATTAAATAGCCTGCTGGTCACAAATATTATGAAAGCTAAAACGAAATTTGGAATGGGTTGTACAAATAGTAAAAATGCTCAAAATAGCAAAAATAATATATTTATAAAGAAATGCAAGAATGTTAATCTGTTTAGAAAAGCTAGAGCAGTGGCTAAAAATGCAATCAGAGGTCTTAACCATGATGATACAAATAAATTAGCAAAAACTGCTTTGCATGCAGCCAAACATATTATGAAGAATAAGAAAAAAGCAAGAATTTCCACTCCACGTGTTATTCCATTACCAAAACGTGGCGGAGTTTTACCATTGCTTCCCATTTTAGCAGCTCTCTCAGCAGTTGGAACTCTCTCTGGAGGCGTTGCTGGTATTTCAAAAACAATAAATGATGCAAAGAATGCTAGACTACAGTTGGAAGAAAATAAACGACACAACAGATCAATGGAAACCATTAAAGTTAAAAGTGGAAAAGGACTTTATCTTCAACCATACAAGAATGGTTTAGGACTTTTTTTAAAAAATAAGAATTCAAAAAACTAATCAGCTTGCTACCTGATCGACCTCTTACAAATATAGATGTATATAAATTTGGAAAAAAAAACATACTATATTTTCGTGCTGTTTATATGAGAAATACACTACCAATAAAACCACTTGATAGAGAATGTGGTGTGATAAATTTAGATATAGACAGTGGTATGGGTACACATTGGGTAGCATATACAAAAAATAAAAATTTTGTTCGTTATTTTGATAGTTTTGGTAATCTAAGACCACCCAAGGAAGTTGTTCAATATTTAGGTAATAATATAACATATAATTATAAAAATCAACAAAATTTTGATACCTTCATATGTGGTCATTTATGTTTAAAGTTTCTTATTGAAAATAAAATAAATAAATAAACAATATCGATTTCGTTTCATTTCATTTACTAACTTACTACAATGTCGTTAACACTTACATTGAGCGGAAACAGTTCTAGTTTAACAGCTGATTACTTTCCGCCAATCATATTGAATTCAGATTATGTTTGCGGATTAATTGATTTTCAAACATATAATTCTATACCTAATGTTGACGTTATTAACAACTTGTTTCACTATGGTAATAATGTTTTGAAGCTTCCTGTTGGTTCTTATGAAATTGATGATGAAAAAATGTAGGTAAAAAATCCAACTGAGTTTCATAGCCTGTGTGTAAAGGTGAGACAAACAATCCATATAGCTATCTCTTCTCAACACCCATATATTTCTTAAAAATCCAACTGAGTTTCACAACCAGCATAATGTTTGCTGAAACAAAAAATATAAATATTACATCTGATACATTTTGCACTTTTTTGGTACATGTTGAAAATGCAGCTGAGTTTCACAGCCAGTGCCATAATGTTGCAATGCTGAAAAAAAATTCGAATCCTGAAACAAAAAATATATATTACATCCGATACATGTTGCAGTTTTTGCCACACGTTGGAACTGCAGCTATGAGAAATGTTGCAATGCGACTGAATTTCACAGCCAGTACCAAAATGTTGCAAGCATCAAAACGGTGCAATACCACTGAGTTTTACAGCCATCATATACCACTTTTTGATACATGTTGCAAATGCAGCTGAGTTTCACAGCCAGTACAAAAATGTTGCAATGCCACTGAGTTTCACAACCATCGTATGGCACTTTTTCGTGCATGTTGCAAATGCATCTGAGTTTCACAGCCAGCACCAAAATGTTGCAAGCACCAAAACACTGCAATGCTATGGCACTTTTTGGTGCATGTTGCAAATGCCGCTGAGTTTCACAGCCAGCATCAAAATGATGCAATGCCACCGAGTTTCACAGCCATCACATGATGCCAAAATGTTGCTATGAGTTTCACAACCATTATAATGATTCCAAAATGTTGCAATGCGTTTCACAACCCGCACATTATACCAACATGTTGCCACGAAATTCATTGAATGCCTATAATTCTGAAACAAAAATGTATATCTCACACATGTTGCTCAGTTTCACAACCAACATATGTTGCTGATACAAAAAATATATAGAACATCTGATACATGTTGCGTGCATTATGCATGGAACTTGCAACATGTTGCGTGCATTTTGGCCCAGAAGTCACCTATTCATACTACTCAACTTCTTCTGCATCAAGATATATTTACAGAAATTTAAATCATCAACTGCAATCAGATGCCAATTACTTTCGTAATGGATATTCAGCATCTGTTATAAGCATTATTTTTAGAACCACAGTTGAAATTTTATACCTCATCGAGATGACCTGCCGCTGCCCCAGCTCTGTAATCTATGTAAAAGAAGAGAGAATGAAGATATCTACCATTTCGTGGCCCAATTTTGCAATAAATTCGTCGGTTATATTTTCAGGAAAGTTTTATAACACTACAAAGACTTTATGAAATTTTAAACGGAGCAACCGGCTTGATCGGCCTCTATAAATATTGCCAACATGCTTTTACCTACCGTAATAGTTTTCTTTAACATATGTGATCGATTTCCCACTTACTGCAATTTCAAGATACCTAATCCATTTTCTGGTTTAAATCATGCCAAATTGAAAAAATAAAAAAAAAATTGTGTTGCTAATCTAACAAAATTGATTTCTTATGTGTTTCAAATCACGTTAAAATTGACAACATTGTTAATAATAGTTAATCAGCTGAGCGAATGATTAAAATTGTTAAATAATTTGTGTTTCAAATCACGCCAAAATTGATAACTTCCAATATGCTAGTGCTGCGATTAATTGAACATTTTTGTTTGCAATTACATCTTCTATATATGTATGTATATAATTATATTAAAGTTTGGTTTTGTGTACGTTCGCTAACCAGCCAAACCGGTTGACCGATTTCCTTGATTTTTTTTGGTAATTAAAGAGGAATAAGGGTAGAAGGTTTAGGACAAAAAAAAAGTTATAAAAAAATAAAGAAAATGTGTTAAAAAAAGAAATGAAATTTCAATTGGTCACATGGGTCACTGATTTGAACAATATTTAGTAATTTGCGCAATTTGAAAATAATAGTGTTCGTGCTGCAGTGGAAAGATATCCGCTTTAGACATGAGAAGTCTCATGTTCGAATTATTAAAAATTAAAAAAAAAAATGTTGCCGGTGACAGGAACCGGCAACATCTTTTTTTTATTAATTTTGTATTAATTTTCTCTTTTTTTCAACACATTCGCTGCAAAACAAATAAAAAAAAACTATTTTTTTAACGCCCTGCGAAGCGGGCGGGGGTTTTGCTAGTTATATATGAAAAAACTCTTAATCTTGGAAGCAAAAAATAAAGAGGTTTATAACTAAAGGATACATTTAAGTTTACACATTATTAAGAAATAAAAAAAAAAAGAGGCATTCTAAATCCAAAAGTTGATGAGAAATTACATACAATACGTAATCTTATTATTTTTATGCTGGTTGCTATGAAAAGTTATGTTGAATAAATTTTAAACTAAGGATGGACAAATGAAATTTGGACAGTCATAAGCATCCAGTGGACAAACGAACCAACTTACTCCCATCCTCCTAAGTTATGAATTATGGGCGGCAGACAATTTTCATTTTTTGTGTTAGGTGCTATAAAATAAGAAAGTTAAATAATTTTTTACCTAGAAGTGGACAAACGAACATTTTTATTGGAAAATCATCATTGGCCGGTGGACAAACAAATGCAATTGCTCCCACCCTTCTAAGTTACAAATTGTAAGTGGTAGTTTTGGGGGTGTTTCTATAAAAAATAAATGTTGAATAACTTTTGAAATAAGAATAATTTTTGGTGGACAATCATAAATGGCCAGTGTACAAACGAATGCACTTTGTCCCAACCTACTAAGTTATCAATTGCGGATGGTAGACGGCTGATCCAGGATAGAGAGGCGGCTCTGCTAATCTACCACGTGCGTCGGCCGTAGAACTTGTTGCGAGGCAAGAGGAAGGGATACGTTGGACGAGATAGGGCTAGAAAAATAAGGAAAAGATAGGAAATTCGGTTAGGAAGGGTTTCGAAAAAGGAAATGGAATGTCAAGTTCCAGGGGACGCGGCCTGCTTGCATAGCATGGCATTAGCTCGCCAGAATGGGGAGGGATCTTGCCCTCGAAACTCAACCTCACCTGCAAACAAAATATAAATCAGGCCTAGCAAAATTAACTAAAAAGTGACGTCAGGCGGACGATCACCACTTCAAGGGCACTGCAGGTGGCATCGCAGTGTAGCCAACCCACACAACCATTGAAATCCGTGGCGAATTTGGATTTCCCCCAAAAAAATGTCGATTACCAATTTCCGGTCATATAATCTTCACCGAATGCACTGGGCTACCGTCTACACCCCTGAAAATTTGTCCTCAAAAAATCATGATTTCTATCGAAATCAAAACAAACCCCAAAGGTTTTCATATAAGGCGTTTGGCGAAGTTTTATTCAGGAAATGAATCTTTACATTTAAAATTAAGAAAAACTTGATTTGAATCATTGAACAAACAACAAACAAAAAAGGTAAACTTTGAAAATTGAAATATATAAATAGACTTGAATTATTAAAGTTATAATCTAATTAATTAATCTTTTTCTAAAATTCAAAATAAATATTTATTTTAACAATATCTAATAATCAAAGAAAATGTGTTGGATTTAGGTTTCCTTACTAATACTATCGATAAAAGAACTACACTAAAAGCACCCTTTCTGGTAATGGAACATTAGAAGGATTTCGGACTATGATTTCCCTACCTGCATGGAGCTCCTTGCAGGTGGATAAAAACCAAAAAAAAAACAAATAACACTCAGAATCGCGACGACAGAATGATGTAAGAAACTCTATACCGATCACTTACAATTAGTTTATAGCTTTTTGAAAGGATTGATTATTATTATAAAAAAATATCAAAAAAAACGATATAATTAAAATACAACAACAAATAATCCCCTACGGGCTTAGCTAAACCCAGAGAAATGTCCGGGCTTAATTTAAGTACACAGAAAAACTGTGTTACCGGCGTGAATTTTATACTTATTATCGATAGTTTGTATGAAAACTCCATTTTGTTTCTGTAATGCTATCGCTAATCGCTGTGGTCGTTTATTTCATGCAATTCCCCCCGAGCTTGCAAAAAAACACGCCTATTATCATGTATGGTAGGTCACGGACGGTTAGATTGGTGATGTTTTGGCTGTGCCAAATATGCCTGAACACAGTGGTTGCCATCAGGGGTTATTTCCTTTAGTGGTTCGCTTATGACGCTGATTACACGATTCTTTTTTTTCGTTCGTTTCGTCTTTCGTCTTTTTGACAGGCACGTATCGTCGTGATTACATGGTTCTTTTTTACATTCGTGAAGACTATTTCGTTATTTTGATGTTCAGAAACGTTGCGGTGGATTTAATGGAAAACAAACAGAAGTAATAATTAAAAATGTTTTTTAATCACTTCTTATTCATATGTACAGCTTATTTAAGTGTGAAAAATTGTTTTACAGTTCGAAATTAAAAGTTTAAAAGTTCTTCGCACATTGCATTACAATGATCTGTGCCTACGTTCTGTAACTCACATCGATAAAATTAGTCGAGAAATGATGAAAATTGAAACAAATCATGAGTTTTAATTTATTTTCCAACGTTCCTCGACTAATTTTATCGATTCGAGAATTACAGAATGTGCACTGTATGATATTTGGAGCAAATCGATCCACCTGTTTGACCTCTTTCTCGATGGACCATATAGTGCACAGACGTAGAAATCAACGAACGGTATGGTAAAACTATTTTTTAAGACTTCTCCATGTTTACACGAAACCAATACTTGCCCTATAGAACATGTAAAAAGAAACAAACATTTCCACACCACATATTGTTTTATCAAGTACATTTTTAAATTTACGTGATGTGAACATTTTATCGGGATTAAATCTTAAATGAATTCTTAATTTTAAAAACGAAAATTGTACACAGGAGAATTACTTTTTATAAAATGTGTACAGCAAAAAAGAGAAAGGAAAGTAGATATTAACATGATTTGGAATACAGTAAAACCCGCTTAAGAGAAACGGCAAAATGTCACAGTATTTCTTTCACTTAAGCGGGTTTTTCACTTAAGCGGAGTCCGGATAAGTGAAAAAAAAATTCACTTAAGCGGATTTAAAAATTCCATTCAGCGGAAATTTAAAGCTAGAAAAAAACTGAATTTTTTTTGGAGTTTCCCAAAAAAAAGTTAAATAAAATCCAAAAAGCGATTTGTTTACAAAACGAGAATAAATGGTTGTGACATACAAAAATTTAAATGTCATTTTTATGGTGAAAATGGTTGAGGTGAAAAATAAAAAGAAGTGAAAGCGTTCAACAAATTTTTTGTTCCGTTTCAATTTTTTTTTCACTTAAGAGAGTTTTTTTCAATGAGAAATATAAAATTTAACTGAAAATATTTTTCAGGTAAGCGGGTTTTTCACTTAAGCGAGTTTCGCTTAAGCAGAGTGTTTTATAGGTGATTGGTCGAAAAATGCTCGGGGATGAAAGATTTGTTTCAGCTAAGCGGGTTTTTCTCTTAAGCGGGTTTCTCTTAAGCGGGTTTTACGTACCTTATTTGTAACTAGTTCTTAACCCACTCTCTTTGCTGAGAGCCCGCAAAGCCCCTTGTTGCATGAAATGTATTCATATTCCTTTCCCATGAAATGATGGATTTCCAAAATCCTTTCAGCAAAGTCCCTTGTTGCATGAAAAGTATTCATATTGCTTTCCCATGAAATGATCGATTTCCAAAATCCTTTCAGCCAAAAAAATGTACTTTCAAAAAAAAAATTTACTTTCCCATTTAATATTTATAAGAATGATGTTTTTTTGTAGAAAGCACACGTAGTTGAAGTTTCTTTCCTTGCATTTGATTTACAGAAACCATTTTATTTGTAATTTTTAGTCGATGTATCGGGTTTTTCAATAAGAGCGCTACAAAAGTTTTTTTAAATAAAACAAAAACGGTTTTGGATATCAATGAAATTCTTTATTCCTGTGAAATTACGTTCGATGCCATTATGTATGGAACTCGATTTCTTTTGCATGGCCACCACGGGCACGCTTGCAGAAGTCCAGACGCCGAACCCAATTTTCGACGGTTTTCAAGCATAAATCGGCTGATACTGCTGCAATTTCACGTTCAATATTCGTACGAAGTTCATCAATCGTCGCTGGCTTGTTGGCATAGACCATAGACTTGAAATAGTCTAACGGCGTCAAATCGCACGACCGAGGCGGCCAAGCGACTGGACCATTTCGTTTATCTCACGAAATGGTCCAGTCGCACGTTCTCCAAACTTGGTTTCCTATAAATTGATTGTGACATTCGCTGTGTGGCTTGTGGCGCCGTCCTGTTGGAACCACATGTCCTCCAAGTCCATATCATCCATTTGGGGCCAAAAATATTCGGTTATCATTGAACGGTAGCGATCCCCATTCACAGTAACGTGCCGGTCTTGATCATCACGGAAGAAGTACGGCCCAATGACGCCGCCGGCCCATAAACCACACCAAACCGTAATTTTTTCGGGATGCAATGATGACTCATGGAGTACGTGTGGATTGCTGCCTGACCAATACTGCATATTTTGTTTATTGACGAAGCCATTCAGCCAGAAGTGAGCCTCATCGCTGAAGATGATTTTTCGATGAAAATCCGAATCATATTCAAGTTGTTACTCAGCCCAATTCACGAACATACGACGCTTCTGGTGGTCAAGCGGCTTCAGTTCTTGCGTCAATTTAATCTTGTAAGGATGTAGGCCAAGACCTTTTCGCAAAATTCGCCACAACGACGTCACAGAGATGCCCAACGCTTGAGAACGACGTGTGAGAGACATTTGGGCTTTCTGCAACTGAAGCCTCAGCGGCAGCAATATTCTCGACACTACGGGTACTTCTTTGTCTCACTGGCACGGGAACATTTTGTACTGTGCCTGTGGATTCAAATTTTTTCACTAGACGCTCAATTTTTGATCTGCTAGGACGATTATGACGACCATAAATTGGACGTAGCGCTCTTAACGTTGAGGCCACTGACTCCGAATTTCGGTAGTAAATTTTAATAATTTCGACTCGTTGTTGGCTCGTATATCTTTCCATCATGAAATGGCAAACCTTTCTGAAGAGAAATGTCAAAAGATCGGCAAGAAATATGGCGTCGTTTGCTGTCCCTGTTGCTCTACTTTTGTAGCGTCCCTGTTGAAAAACCCTTTTTTAATCTTAAAATCGTTTTCTGAAACCGATGATTTTTCTCTCAAATCGATTTTTGCTGACAACTAGCTATCGCTCATCTCTACTCTGTTGTCAAACCATAAAAGTCAATGTATAACCAGAAAAAATCTTCAAATTTTCATTCCAGCTTTCGTTACTTCATTCCCCCTACATTTCTACACCCCTCACCCAAGCTGTCAAAAGCACGAAAGACGAAACGAACGAAAAAATAAAAAGACTCGTGTAATCAGCGTCTATGTTTGTGTTTTCTGGGCCGGGGAGAAGTGTAAAATGTAATGCTTCATTACAAAACCTTCGCCTCAAATGGGAAACATTGTCATATCTTTTTAGTCCATAAATATATCTTATTGTACTATTGAACGGTACTTTTAACTTAGGCGTCAGTTATAGCGATAAAGAAAACGAAACAGGAAAAACTTTCAAATAGATTATTTACTAGGTTTTCATTCGATTTGAAACGCAAATGTTGTACTAATCGATGACAAATAACTCAATGAATTTTGTATGCAAATAAAATTTTCAACTCAACAATTACTTTATTGTTAAAAATGCATTAATGTGTTTTCCTGGCACGAAAAATGAATTTACATCAGGAAAACACATTAATGCATTTTTAACAATAAAATAATTGTTGAGTTGAAAATTTTATTTGCATAAAAAATTCATTGAGTTATTTGTCATCGATTAGTACAACATTTGCGTTTCAAATTGAATGAAAACCTATGGCCTTATTTATAAACGTTGTCTAACTTTAGACAACTGTCCAACTTTTGAAAATTTGTTCAAAAACCTTGTTTATTGTTGTCTTATAGCTGCCAAACTTAGACACAAGAGTAGATTGTCTTAACCGTGAATAATGTGATATTTATTTTTATTAAATAAAGCATTTTTCCATCAATTTGAAAATAGTTAGACAGTGTCTAAGTAGACAAAAATCTAATAAATACGACCGCTAGTAAATAATCTATTTGAAAGTTTTTCCTGTTTCGTTTTCCTGATCGCTATAACTGACGCCTTATTAAAAAGAATAAAATAAATTAAAAACACTTGTTAATTCCACAAATATATATATATAAATACTTTATTTATTATTTTATAAAGGCCGACGCGTTTCGTCTTCTTAGGACATCTTCAGGGCACTAACGTTTAACATGCAAAATTGTGTGTTCGTGGTGAATATAATAGGTAGGTAGGTACATGACTATTCGGTTAATTGTTTTATTTTTTTTTAATTGAAAAATATAAAAACGTTAAAAATTTAAGATTTAATAAATAATATTGCAAACATTGCAAGAACACTCAAAAATATATTAATTATTTAACAGAGGACTGTTATTAGTCAAGTCTATTTGGCAATTTAATAAATTAAAACATTTGTGTTTGTTAATAGTCATGTACCTACCTACCTATTATATTCACCACGAACACACAATTTTGCATGTTAAACGTTAGTGCCCTGAAGATGTCCTAAGAAGACGAAACGCGTCGGCCTTTATAAAATAATAAATAAAGTATTTATATATATATATTTGTGGAATTAACAAGTTTTTTTAATTTATTTTATTCTTTTTAAAATGTTCAGAACAATTAATTTCCACCAAGTGGCTAACAAAAACTCTATTGAGTATATTAAAACTTTTAACTTAGTTTTGCTCGCAAAGTCGGAATTGTGATAGATTTCACATCTACTTATAAATTAAAACCGGTATGACCAGAGCCTTTGCGAGTAACATTCTTTTATAAATCGGCGTGAAATCCTGGGCTGTCCAGAAGAGTTCCATAGAGGAAAGTACGATAACTGTAACGGCAAAAACTGATAACGGTTTTTTGAAGAGGGGTCGGGTATTTTCATAAACGTCTGCCTAACTAAGACCTGCGTTAGACGTGTTCATAAAGTCAGATTTTTGATCGAGCAAATCCAGATGAATTGCAGAATTCATGTTCATAAACGTCATAAATGTCATCAGCGTCTGACAGATTGTGCATCCATATTTTTGTTTTGACTGCAGAAAGCGCGGGTGGTAAAAATAGAATTTAAAGTGCGAAAAATTTAAGTTTTATTGGCAATTTAAAAAAAAAAAAATTTTGTTTACAATTAAATTAAAGAAGCTGCGAGGTGAAATTTGGAGAGAACTAAACTTTTAATTGAAAAAAGAATACTGATGCAAAAAAAATTCAATTCTGGGAAAAAGAAAAAAAATCATTGTGGACGGGCTTTCTGAAATTAAATTGTACTTAAGCAGGCCTGCACATGTTCTGCAGAATGGATGTGTTCATTAATGCAATAAAGCAGAAAGACAATTGTACTAGCGCAGATTTCCGACGTTTATGAAAACACCCGTCACTTCTCCCCGTTTGGGAGGTAGGAGCAATTTTAGCAAAAAAAAGACTTAAAATGAAAAGCAAATTATTACAAAACAACGACAACACTTAAAATTAAGTACTACATGGGTTTTGAAAGCCAGAAATCTGTTTTTTAATCCTAAATTTAAATAAAATTATTTATTTCAACAGTTTAAACCAATTTTTTTTTTCAAAATTGTGAAATGAAGAGCTAAATAGGCTATTTATGGTCAATGCATATATCAATTTTGAATCGAACACAAAAAACCGAATGGTTTTGTTTCCTAGTTTTTAAGAAAATTGAAAATTACTAAAACTACTTTTTTTGTTTTTCGGTATTTACGGTGATTTCATTTTGAGGGGAGAGTACGATAACTTTGGTGCCAAAAATTGATGACAGCAATGACGGTTATATAAAAAAATTTCTTAAAATGACAAAACAAAATATGAAAAAACAACGGCAACACTTAAAAAGAAGTACTTTACCGGTTTTGAGAGCCCCATTATCTTCGCACTTTTTATCGATGACATCGTTAAGTACTTACCGGAAGGAGCAAGATTTGCAGGGCTAACTTTGAAGGTCCTACTGTACACCGATGACTTAAGCGGCATATACACGGTTCAAGCACTCCATCAAGCATGTGAGACTGTGTTAGTAAGTTTTTTTCGATGATGCCTATCTTTTGTACATGCTTGAAGCAAAATCAAAAATTTTTGATTTTGCTTCAAGCATACACACAACCTATACGTGTGACATTTTCACTAATACACTCTCCCATGCTTGAAGAGATTTTGACGTGTGTATATCCCGCATTAGTCATTATGATAACAAACTGGCCAAGTACTGCAAACTATTGGACCTCCAAAATACAAATGAACATGAAGTTTGGTTTCTTAACAACGAAAGACGCGAAGTAGTGCGAGAATACAAATATTTAAGAGTAACTTCGCTTCAAACCTGAGATGGAATAACCATATTAAGGTTAAATGTAATGCAGCAAAAATTACCATAAACACCATGTGGAAGAAATTTTACGGCGACACCAAAATTTGGGCTTCAGCAAAATATAAAGTGTTTGATGCCACTGCAAATTCTTTCTTATGTTATGGAAGTGAGGTTTACGGCTGCACACCAGTTGAAGAGCTTGAGAAACTTCAGAGATTTTTCTTTAAGCGCTTGTTTCGACTCCCTAGTACAACTCCAACTTACGCTTTATATGCAGAGTCCGGGCCGCGAAACGGGTTTCTGCGCAATTTGTAAACCAATGCAGACTTCATCGTAAGGACAGTACAAAAGAACAACAATAACCTGCAGAAACTTATAATGGTATCACTGTTTAGATCTAAAAAGGGGATCTTTGAAGATTGGTTTAGATTAGCACAAGACCATTAGCAAGGGGTTTTCTATGACTTGATTGCCAGGTGTTGATGATAGGATCTATCTGGACAATGTGCACCGAGCATCTTCATCCATGTTTCGTCGAACATACAAAGAGCTTAATCATCAATTAGGTTGTGGCATATATTTTACTGATGATTTAAGTCGAAAATATAAGTTTTATTATACGTGCTAGTACTGAAATACTTAATCTATTCCTTATTCCTTACAGGGAAGATCTACCTGGATGCTGTTGCCTCTGCAATCTCAACGATCGTGAGGATATATATAGAGCAGTCTGACTAGGCACGAATGTTTGGGAGTTCTAAATGGCGATAAGACTTGGAAACAAGGTTCGAAGAACGATAAAATATGATTCGTTCTCTCGCGAAAAATTCGTAAGGGAATTTTATTTTTGATTGGATCGCGTATCTTATTTTTTGGTTCCTTTAAAATAAAATTCGTGGGAATTAATGAAGATCCATTCACGAACCGTTCGAATAAGAAAAAAATATCATTTTAGATTTTATAAAAATTCATATATTACAGTAAATAGGGATATTTTTTATCGTAACTAATCCCACACAACATTTAAAAATCACTTATTCATGTCAATTAAGACCAATTTACTTTTTTTCGAACTGACACACTTCCAGTTCCTGATGGTTGTTTCATTAACCCCCGAATCATTAATAATAACACTATGTATTGTTGTATAGTGCCTTTCTATGTTTCCTGTCACTTTTGCTTTCAATTTTTTTTTCACAAACTAATCAAGTTGATTCGCCAACTACTTCTTCATTACAAGAAACATATTTATCTAACTCAAATGTTTTAAATCACTTCACATCCGCACTGAACGGATACTTGATGACGAATGATTCATTTTACGGATCTTTTCGGATCCTTATCGCGAGCGAACCATATTCTACCTGAATTTTATTTTTCCGATCTCTCACGAACGAGAGATAAAGATCCGTATTTTATGATTCGCGAACGATATTTTACGAACCCTGCTTGGAAAACTCTATCTAATTATTGTAGACACGCTTTTGTATATAGATATAGTTTCTTTTAAATATTTTATTTCTTAAAAACAAAGAAAACGATTCAAGGAATTCATGAGAAGCGCCAACAACGAGCGACTAGCGGCGCTCGGAGTGAATTTAACCCCCATCTTTGAGTGGATTAAATCCCACTTATGCTTCGAGTGCAATCCATCGACATAATTGTTGGCTTTTTCTTTCAGTGCCCTTTTGGATTTTATATTTTTTATATATACTTATAGATGTATACTCAATATTAATTTCATAATGTTCACTCTGGCAAACCGAAAAACATCCATGCCATATTTATTAATCAATTTATGTATATTGTCAAACTATTTTAAACAGTTAATAAATAAATAATAATAATTATAATAATAATACTCGCGATTCGCTGTCTCCGACAACTTTTGAATGGCAGTTGGAATTGTTGGGGACAGGAAGATTGAGTTACAAAAACTATCCTCAATAACTCTGCACCTACAGAAAGGGTCGCTTTGCGTTGACGGGTGTTTTGACAAGAGATTTGTTTCTTCTCTACATCCCAAATTGAACACCTATAGGACTTGCCACAACTTTCTTACACACTTCATCAAACACTTCTCGAATACCGCTTCTTTTTAGTGAAGTTTTTGCACACTCTTCTTTAATATAACTCATAATTTTCATTTTTATTCTCATATTTTCTGCAGTAGGATGATTATGTGTGGCACTTTATTTTGGGATTCGCACAAAGTTATTATGGTTTAAATCAATCACAGCACTAGCACTGCACTTTTTTAGGTAGAGGTTTTAAAAATGTACTGTTTTATATAAAATACAGTGTTAATGAATCATTTTTCAATTTAATTTGGAAATATCAATTTGTCAGTAAGGACCATCACAGACAGAAATATGTGTAAATACATATAAGGAAAAACGATTTGAAAAACTGTATTTATACTGCTTTTGAAATCAATATATTATTTTGAAATCTTATTGGACTTACTTGTGATTATTGGCTTCTGCATATTTAAAGATAATTTTAAAATAAGACCAAATTTCTTTCAATCAAATCACTAGTTTATCTATAAATAAAAAAATTTAGACGGATAAGCAATTCCATCAAAAATCTGACAATATAACGGTACATTTTTCAAATATCTTCTGCTGTGTGCCAATTATCCAAAAACCGAGACTACACATTGAAACCCAATATATAGTTCTTTTATATGCCTTTTAAATTATTGACTCACGCACACAAATGACTTCGTTAAATTGTAGAGCCAATCTACATTTTTTCGTTTTTTCTTCAAATACAGGGAAAGAACTCTTAAAACACTTTCTCAACAATTTTATCGGCCTCTATCTGTGTGGCTGTATCGGCCGAAAAATAAACCGTTGATCAAATGTTCACACAGAACGAAACAAGCAGTTACTGAATTTCAATTATCAATTTTAAGAAAATATAATTATATTTTTTCTAAAATACTTAATACTTACATTTGTAACCATTACCATTTGTACCACTACGAATGTACTACGAATGGGTTATGTGATAAATTGTTCGCAATTCGTTGCACATTTTCGATAACGATGTGATGTGTCTGAATAGCTTGACGGCTCTGCTTGTAACTCTGTTTGATAGGTAAGAATACCTAATTAATTAAATGTATCACAACCTTACTGCTTTTATCTTTTTTTTATTTTATTTTTTTTTATTTAATAATGTTAATATATATATATTTGCTTTAAATAAATACCGTCGTTGATCGGGCAAAATCATTAAGTCAAAATTAAATTTTTAAGAAACACAAGCACAAATTTTACTTAATATGGAAAAGTACTTTTGGATTATATTAAACTCAGGGAACTTATGAATTCAGTATAATGATAATATTAATGACCGAATATCAAAAAAAGTGGATTATGCATTTTATACTGTATTCATTTTTTGAACATTTGAATTCATTCTTTGTGTTGGAATACGTAATATGTTAGAGCGACGGTAAGATCTATTAAATAAAAAGAATAAAATTAATATACAAACTGCTAATCTAATTTCATTGTTTTACCATATTTTAATTTTTATAGAAATTAAACACTTTTCTTGTGGTTCAATAAAAATGTTTTTTTGATACGTTTTTAACAAGTTCTGAATTTATAAAATCGTTGAATCATACTTAAACAAAATACTTCTTTTTTATACATGAGCTATAATAATTATAATTTTATTTTCACTCATTTGGAAAGTGTTTAAATTCAATTTTCTGAAAATTGAAAATATTTAAAATCATAGAAATCATTGATAAGATAAAATATAAAAAATAAAACGTAATATTTATCAACAATTATTTGTTCAAGAAACAAATTTTTTTAGTTAAAATTGTAAGAGCAAATTTACTGTAAACTATTACCTCTGCAGATTTGTTAAAGCCGATACTACAACTAGAACTTCATTGATATACTGATACAACAAAGGCTCTAAAATGGCGTAGGGCTGCAAAACTCTGAATTCTCTTAAACAGTACAGCATGTGGCGTATTTGTAAACGACAAACCGATTCCCTTACCCTCACAGTTGGAATTCTGAAATCCTTTACTTTTCGAGAGATCAATTCGCTATTTACAATATTTAGTGTCTGATGTGAATTGGATGTTGAATGTTGGTTATTCCTTGACATGCATCCGGCGCCGCCACTGATACCACCACTAACAGTACCGTTTAAAGCGTTCTGATCATCACCATCGTCACTTTCATCAGCAGAATCGGTTGTACTATCCGAATCTTGTATATTGATTGTTAGCGCATTTATTTTTGTACTCCTACTCCTTTGCTTGTCTTTAGTCGATTTTTCAGATGAAGTAGCTTCACCAATTCCTGGTTTAACTTTTTTGCTTCGTCGACGAATTGCTTTCCCTGGATCGGCTACCAAAGAAAGATACTTCGGTATAACATTTTGAAAGTCGCACGCATTAAATATCGTCAGATCGTCGTTATGACCTACGTATGCATCCGATACGTAGCTTATGACTCCAGTGGGCGTTATTGTTAAAATAAATTTGTAATTAGAACAGTCTAGCTGTTCAACACTTGGATACATTGTCGGAGCCTGTATCTCTGTCTCTACACATTCAATCAGAGATTGAACGTAAGATAATTTTGATCGAAATGCAATTGGGAGATTTTTATGGCGGTCATAGTACTTTTTACTTTCTGGCCATCGGATAAGAAATTTCAAGTATCGTGCTAATTTCACGATGGTCCGCGTAAATATATGTTGAACTTCGCTTTCAGAAAATTCAAAGTATTCAGCTAAAAGCGAGAAATCTTCATTTTGACGTATCTTTTTCAATGTTAGATACATATCGATGACGGGTACATTAGCAGTAGTACAGACAACATTTTTTAAAATTCCGAGCCTTTCTGCAGAAACACCTAGGTGAACATAAGGATTTTTTTCAATGAGCTCCGTTGTTACACACCGTATAGTCTTTTTTGGGGCTTCACGCTTTATATATATTGTAGGCCTTCTCACAGTCACTCCAGAAGAACAAGAGTTTAATACTCCATTAGATTGGATGAATGGTAGGGCGAATTGCTTGTTTTCGGTGGACGATGTTGTAAATTTGATTGAACTGTTTCCATTTCCAGAAGTTATTATATTATTGCCGTCAGTTGTGCGAATAATTTGATGTTTTTTATTGTTTGCTGTAACCGAATTACCACCCACAGTATTACTTGAGTTTTGGTGAATGCTATACAACTTTCCATCAAAAGTGGTTAGTGGTGTACCAGAACTTGTAATGGTTTGCAATGAAATATGTTTGCCACCAATTTTCGCCGTTTTATAGGCAGGCTCTGTTATAAAAGGGAAACCTTAAGAATTTTTTTTATCTAAAAAGAAAAAAACTTACCAACTGTTGTTAAGCTGCTTCTCTTCATTGGCTTGGATAAAAATGAAATTACGTTTAAACCAAATCTGTTTTGAGCACCTCAATGATGAAGCAAAACAATTAACTGTAAAAAAAAATAATATTTAAAAGTTGAAATTTTTTAGTATAAAAATACAATCATTATTTATCCGTTCCTAGTTATATATATGCAGTTGTTAAGTCACACAAACAAATTACACTTGTCAAAAAAATTTGAAATATGTTGGTACCATACGTACAAAATTATATACTTTTACGATGCTGCACTCGGTTTATATCAGATTTTGGGAACATTTTCGTTCAGAAATAAAAAATGTGTTCTCGATATTAATGAGGTTACCGCACATTGAGACGAATTTTTCTTCAACTAAATTTTTAATGATTTCTGAAAATTCCTTATTTTCATCTTAAATCTTATGAAACCGCGAAGCTGCCCACCTATTGTTCAAAAAAACTGTTGGCTAAGGATAAGGATAGGCGATATCGGACCAACTGTGGCAAATTTGCATATAAAACCATATGACAGTTGTACTGTTTTCACAATGTCTGAACGACGATTGTATCGTCTATACAATTTATGGTCATAATTTTCAATGTTCTCAAAACGGCTTAGTTTTTAATTAAGAAATAGAAGAATAGGTTGTTTAATTACAAAAAAGGCTATAGCAGTATTCTTTATGCCGTTGCTTTTTTGTTATTTTGTATACATTTTAAAGCAATGCTTTAGAAAACTACCCCTCCATATAAACGGGCAGGGGTGGGAGATAGACCCTCATTTAAAACGATTTTTCTTTCTTATAATATACTTAGGAATTATTTTCCAAAGTATTGACATTTTTCTTCAGAACACCCTGACATGTGATATGATATACATAATCAAACCTGAATAAAAATCCTTTATTATAGCAATAAAAAAACAACTACAATAAAAAAAATGGTAAGTCGTGCCTCCTTAAAAGAGAATATTTGTTTAGACTAAGCATATAGTCTAAGAGTATAGTCTTAATACAAATTAACATTAACAAATAAATTGTCTGCCACTTATTCGTTGGTGGGGAAGCTGTCGGTAGGGGGCTGAAGGGTTAAAAAATATTAGAACAAAAACGTCATTTCATTAAAGCTGATTTTTGGTTTGATGATGCAAACTGCTATTTTATGTAACATATCAAAATGGCAGACAGTTTGGGTGGTACGAAGATGGTGGCAGACTGCGGGGAAGGTCGAGAAATCAAGGGGTTAATTACGTTATTTGATTAAGGTTGGGAAAAATGTTAAAATTTTCAAAATTCCATTACAATCCTGTAATCAAAAAGGCAGACAAATAATTCAAGTCCAACACACCGGCAGACACAATTAAATATATAATTAATTTTTATTAGTAAAAAACAAAAAAGTTTCACACATAGGTATTCTTCTAAGAATAGTTTTATGCCATTTGACTGTCCTAGTCGTAGTTGGGAAATTCAACATCAGGAATGCTTTTATCGTCATCGTCATTCTCTTCATTATCTGTCAAATTAATTCATTCCATAGTCTAGTGACTGTATGAAATGATATTTGTTTTAATAAGAAACTAGATATACCATCGAAAGATGAGGAGTTAGATGTTTTCAGCGATTTTATAATTTTATGAATTTCAAGAGAAATGAATTGTTCAAAGAAAAAACTCTCTGATTGAAGTTCAGTTTGTAGAGTAAAAGTTATTTGTGGAATCATGACAGAAACCAATATTAGAGAAAAATGTATTGAATAAATTAGCGACTTCTAAAGGTTCAGATACAGATAAATTATTATTGTTTATAACAATATCTGAATTCGATTTATTTCTGTACAGAATTTCATTAATAACCTGCCACTCCTTTTTAGATTTAGAAATGTTCATAGCTAATTTTTTTCTATAATAATTATTTCTACACGAGGGTATTTCAGTTTTGACTTCATGACAAATCTTAGCATAATAATTTTGTAATCAAGTACTGTTAGGATGTTTTTTAACAAGTAAACAAAGCTGTTTTTTCTTTTTAATTTTTATCAATAACGGGATAGACATCCATTGCTTAAGACATTTCAATTTGTTATCTTTTACACATTTATTTACGCTACAACAAGATATATAGTACTGTAACTTATTGAGAAACAAGTCAAATGCATTAGATGAATCATCTGCACTATACACATCATCCCAAGACTCAAAATTTAAATTAAATCTTAAAGCACTATAATCAATTTTATTAAAGTTTTTATATTCGCAATGTTTATTTCTAAAGACCCTAGTATCCAGTTGAATACCCGTCAATCTATGGTCAGTTATTTTTAAGTCCTAGGCCCAAGTTTTATACTCGGCAGTATTATTTCTATTGAGCCTAATAAAAATGTGGTCCAGGCGAGAATCAAATCGAGTGGGTTGATTGAGCAGCGATTCAAAACCTAATGCAGACATCAACTATAAAAAACTATCAGCATCAGATGATTCACATAAAATATTTATATTGAAATCACCTAGCAAAACTACATTTTTACGCTTTTGAATCTCCAAAAATCCCGAAAATTCATTTAAAAAGGTATTAACTGTATACTTATGCAATCTATAGACACAGATAAAGCAGTATTCAATACCAGAAAGTACGCAAGATACACTTATTATATCAGCACTTTCCAATTTACATTTATCAATTACACACCCTAAAATATTGTTTCTGTAAAAAACTGCGACACCTCCAGCAGCATATGACTCATTACAAGTTGCATCAAATGTAAAATTAGGAATACAATTAAAATTAGATTTTTCTTCTTCAAAGATCCATATTTCCGATAAAAAAAATAAATCTGGAAAATGGTCCAAAGGTGTAAGATGACAGAGAAAAGTATTGAAATTAGATCTCATACTACGAATATTTTGGTGAATAATTGAAAATCCAGAAGATAATTCATTATTTTAATGATCTACACAAAAACAGTTTAAATTATTATTAGAAGTTGAAGAGGAAAAACTATTATTATTTAAATTGTTATTATACCTATATATGATATGATTTAAGCAAATAAAAATTAATAAAAAAAATTTTAATCTTTTTCAAGTTTAGAAATATCCTCAAATGAATTAATTTTTATAACCTTGTCACTTTCTTTTTTTCTCATAAGAACACATGAGTCCCTAACCCAGACAAATTTAAATTTGTTCTTATGTTTAAGTTCATTTGCCATTTTTAATAATGACCTAGTATAGCTGGTAAGACAGTCGTTGAAGTAAATCATACTGCTGCTGATGTTGTTGCTGCTACCATCATTGCTGTTGTTGCATTGAGCTCCAAAAATATTGGTATACATTTTTTTCGATTATCTGTCATCTTCATCATAATACTTTTCTTAAATGAAAGAATTGTAAACTTTACACAACCAATATTCAAAGAATTTTTTTTGTTATTTGCTTTAACTCTCTTAACATAGCATGATTCTATTTCGGTAGGATTGATCTCTTCATCCATCACAGCTGAGAACAACGTGTTCAATGTATCATGTACGTTCTCATTGCTTACATCAGGAATGCCAAAAATGTCAACCATACATTGTTTCTCTCGCTGCTCAAACACATTAAGTTTCATTCCCAATGAGATAACTCTCTTATTAAGCGAAACGTTAGAAACTTCAAGATTTTTAATTTTATCTAGTGCTTCAGTATTAACTTGCCTAAGTTGAATTATCTCTGTATTGTATTGATCTGTATTGTTGTCGTTACTACAGTTAGCAAGAAGTGGGGAGTAACCTAAGCTATTGAAGATTGTAGACGTGCTGGCGCCACTGCTGGTAGAATCTTTGTATATGTTATGACTGCTATTAATATTTGGATGATTATTTTTTGAGAATTAATAACAACACTGATTTTCTGCGTTTGGTACAACTACTACACTTAAAGCCTTGATCATCTTTCTCCAAAAATTCAATTACTCTTTTTTTCTAGTTTTTGACACTTTGCATGGAAAAAAAATTGCAAGTTGTGCACTTAATTTTAAGTTCTTTATCGATTTTTAAATGGCACAAACCGCTTAGAATTAGATTAATTTACTTTAATAGCTGAATTGGATTAGTTTAGTTTAGTGTTGCAAGATTTTCTCATTTTTAACATTCATTTTAGCATAAATTAATAGCCGCAGAAGAAGTACCTGCATCAATAAGAGTAGTATACAATACTTTTAAAAACTCATTTAAAACATTACCTGCTGCAGAATTAAGTTGTCTATTATTGTGAACTATACCAGTATGATCTCCCTTTGCATTGTCCCCGATTCAATTACAATTCCTTAAAAAATTATTTTTCTTACTAAAATAATAATTAAAGGCATCAACATTTTGGCATCGAAATATTTACAGAAACTTCAATATAAATATGATGGTGCGAAAGTTTACAGCTTAACTGCGAGTCACAAAAAAATAAAAAACACTTTCAAATTACAGATTTTATTTTCGATATATAATTAATTATAATTTTGGTTTTCAATGATAGCTTAACTGGCGGCTAAAATTGTAAAAAAAAATTGCACAAGTCTTCTCTTCTTTTGCACATCGCTTCTCAACAGATTGATTTTCGACTTTTAATTACACATTCCCAAGTTATATGTAAATCTAGAAATGTTGAATTCTAAATTAAGCAGTAAAACTTATAACTTAACAGCAACATTGGTAAGTACGAAATGTTTTATTTTCATAACCCATTTCTTCATTCCGGAGTTTAACTATCGTACAATCGTTAACCGTCCAGTCAAAGTATTGTTTTATGAAAACTGTTCACATTGGCGCCTGCCTGGGAACTGAACTGAATATGCTAGGCAGAGCAAGGGAAATTGTGTAAGCAGGAAAAGTGTTAAAATCTTTGGAACCCATCAAGAGTTCCACATAAAATACTGTTGTGCAAGAAAACTGTAAGTCCGGAATGAAAACAAAATATTACATTACTGCAAAATTCAAGGTTTGGCGGTACATTATAGAATTTTTAAATTTACAGTGATCAGTAACATATAAAAAGGTATAACTTTGGGTTGCATTTAATTAACATTCATAATTTAATTAATGCATATAATATGGTACGGTCCAACCTAATATAATCATTAGTTCATGACAAACTCCATGTTCAAAAACTTTTATGGTTTGTACTAAGGGAGAATAAATGAATAAACCAAATAGTTTTTAAATTAAACAAAGGGTTAGAGATAAGTAAGTATTAAAGATGAATTTGAAACAAAAAAAGTAATGTGTATGCGAACAAAATAACTCAATAGGTACTAGACGCAATGCCTACCTTCCTACTTAGAAATACACAATTCATAACAGGGCAAGCTAGGAGATTGATTAAAAGTTGATTGAGAAAAAGGAAAGCCATTGTAAACTACAAGTAATAGGCAAATGAAAACTTTAAAATGTGATAATGTGTTTATAACACTGCATCTCATAATTTTAAATTATATAAATAAAAAATAATATGAATAAAGTACAAACCCAGTTAAGACATTGTTTATTTTTTTTAGATGAAGAAGTGTATGCATTCTTTTTTCCAACTAACAGTTAGTCAAAATGAATTTAGATTTCATATTTATAATTTTATTTTCAAATTACAAAATTCCAAATAAAAAATTACCTAGATAGTAGCGTTTCTCATGCTTCCGATAGACAGCATTCCCAAAACCTCATCTATGATCAAACAGATTTTATTTCAGTTGAAAAAAAATATTGAAATATAGCTATTCCTTTACTCTTTTCAATTTATTATATGAACCAAGAATATAATACAAATTTAAAATTCTTATTTTGCAATTTAACAAGCTATTTAATTTAACGCGTTGACATTTTCGAAGGCTGCCATTTTATGAATTACAAAAAAAAAAATTCTATTGCTGTGGTTATGGTGAAAAGGTGATTTAAAAGCGCTGCCAGACTCAAATTAATTTGCAAGGAATATCTAATCTACCTCAGATTTAAGGGGGAACTATAAGGGAGAGCACTAGCCAGGCATTTTGCGGAGTGTTTCACTACATTTCGATTCTAATGAATAAAAAAATGAAGTTTTCAAATTATTGACTTTGAATTTGTGAATTGCAACGAAAATACGAATACAAACAAATTTGATTTGCCAGATGATGTAACTCGCGCATCGATATGATTGGTCGAGAAAAATTGGAAAAATGATAGATACAAATAAAATATAAATAAAAAACAATTTTCCAGAAACTATCTGCTTTTTCTCTTTCTAATTTGACATATGAGAGGGAAGAAAACAATATAATGTTTATTGCCGCACCTCTGAAAAAGTGTATTTTTACTCCATCAAGAGCTGTCAAACCATTTTTTTTGCTTGTTTCACATTGAGGTATGGTGGAACTTTTGTATATATATTTCTATAGTTCTCATGAAGAGGAACGAACGGTGCTGAGCACGAAGTTTATTTAAGACGAAGTTTATTTAAGCCTAATATACAGTGTTTGACATTTAAAATTTTACTTTCGAACTGTGAGCCAAACCTGTCGAAAAAAATGTATATTCACCACGGATACTTTTTCGCGCAAAACAATGTTGGTGACATTGTTTTGCGAAAAAAAAGAATATATTTTATCGTATTTGAATTGTTTTTGATTGTTAGGGTTGTCGGTAGTGTTTTTTTTTTAAATAATTGTTTTGGTATTCGCCTGGTTTTTTGTCGATTTTTTTGTTTCACACCATTTTTGTTTTACACCATTTTTCTTGTGGAAAAAAAATTTGTGCCACTATTTTTTTTCGTTGAAAAGAACTGTATACTAGGCTTTAAACGCAAATATGAATGTAAAAATATAACACGATTACCACTTAAAAAATTGTAATACCGATGTTTTTAATTTTTATAGTTAGACTGCTTTTAAACGCTGCAAATATGCTGCAATTACCCTTGCAATTTTTAAGCATGTAGGCGCTGGACATATGCGGTGTCCGGGGTAGACAAAGTTGCAGAGGTTGAAATAATTGCAGAGTTATCGCTCTTTCTTCTTTGTGCTTTTTCTTATTGTTTGAGACATAAGCGGAGTAAAGAGTGACGAGATATTATTTCCTTCTCATTTAACAAAAATTGCAGGTATTAAAATTTGCAGCGTTTAAATGGATGCTGCAATCGGAAAGAAACTCAAAAGAGAATTGCGGATAGAAATTGCAGTCATCTAAAAGCAGTCTTAGTTATTTTCGTTACAACTTAAGTAGGTAAATATAAAAGGTACTTTATACATAATTTTGTATGTTTGTCATTGTTTGACCTATAGGTACTCAAACCGACACAACTGATGTTGCTGAAATTTTCCGAGTTTTTTTTAATAGCGGGAAGGTTTAGAAAATTATTTCAGTACAATTCTCCAGCTGTCTCGTTAAAGTATTATTTCCTTATTTAACTTCATTAATCTTTTTTAAAACTTGAATACGACATGTTATAAAGTAATTGTTAAAAAGTCGCATGAATTTCTAAAAATTGCATTATGAAATTCAAAACAAAATTTCATAATGTGATTATTTCGTTTTGTTTAAGCCCAAAAACCGCTAGGTATCAAGTTTAAAGAAAATCGACCCACCGGCCGTTTCTGTATAACAGCAGTAAATGTAGGTATTAATTAGTGTCTACACAAATTTTAATCAATATAGGAGAAACCGTTTCAAGAAAAATAATATGTTCTTAAACGGTTTTTAAACAGTTGTATGAGAGGTACCGTTAATTTTGCCTAGTTCTTGTAAAAAAATATTATAGATTATGATAAAAAACCACTGGGTTAAAAAAAAAACGACCAAGTCGTTTTTGAGTTTGAGTTTTTAAAATACAAATTTGAAATATTTTGAGAATTTTTAAAATTTTGGAAGACACTTTTTCCGTCAAAAATATCAAAATCAGTGGCACCGCTTTGCCGCCTGAATATACATAAATGCCCCATATCCATTTAAATTATTTCTCAGAAAACGAATTTTAAGGTTTTGCAACTGGAAATGGGGTGGATTTTAAAATTAATTTGAAATTCTATTGACTGCAAATAATTTCTTCTTATCAATAATTCATCCTTTTTTGTATAAGCCTTTTTTTTTAACAAATTTTCGGTCCGATCTTTACTCCACGAGTGCACATTTGGACAAAATCAGCTGTGTCAATCGTGATTGATTCGGTCTTTTGACCCGTTCACCAAAAAGAACGATTGATTGCAATCACCAGGATTATCAGGTTTAAAAAAGCGGAATCAGCAAACAGAAAATTTAAATCGCCAAAAAATCGCCAAATTTAATAACAAGAATTATTTAAACGAAAACCTGGAATTAAAGAAAACAATACTCCTTTGTTTACCTAGTCTTCTTCAATAAATGCAATGTATTTATCAATAAATTGTTTCATCAATTGGATCTTTTTCATACATTGATGAATTAAATGACGAAAGCATTTCAGCACAGGGCTCAAAATTATAAGAATATTAGAATTTTAATGCAAAAAATTTAAATCGCCAAAAACTAAAAATATCGCGTTTTTGGGGGCACATCGCCAAACTGATTTTCGTGTCGCCAAATAAAATTTCAAATCGCCTGTTTGGCGATAAACCGCACAAGCCTGGCAATCACACTAAACCGAAACAATCAATCCCAATATCAATCGTTTCAGTTTTGTAGTAAAAGAATTATGTTTCGTGCATTTCACTCATTCTCAATCAAATAAAACCACTGATCTCTATAATTCACTGAATAGCGTATCCATACAAAATAGTTGACTCCATTTGAACAATTGTTATACTTGAAGATGCCTATTTTTTTTTATAGCAGTGCAACTGTATAACATATTAACTACGACATTAGGCGCGTTCCTTCATCTACTGCAAAGTAATTCTGGCTGCAGTCAATGGGCCTTACTAATAATCAAATTTAGTGTTAAGATTAAACGAAAATCTTGAGATTTTAGAAAATCCGCATACCAATAACGAAATTAACCTCCAGTTTAGTCGTTAGCAATATGTCAAAATTTAGTAAATGGAAATCCATGTTTAAAGTCGAACACTTAATAAAGAGTGTTGCCTTTGTGCTGTCTCATGGTACTAAAATTTGTATTTAATACTTTAATCTATTTCCAATTTATAAGGTTGATTTCAATAGGGTTGGTTTCTTTCTTCAGATTTTTTGTGAAAAGAATTACTTTATTTAGAAGTAGGTACTTTATTTATTGTTTGTATGTTTATGTAGTGCAACAGAAAAAAATTATTTAATTTGTTGATAAATATTTAGTACGTTTGGACTTTACTTTAAATACGTGCGTGGTTAATTTCTTGATTCCGTTTTATATATATTTACATAATTACGTATATTTAAAAAGTTTTTTTTTTGTGCTGAACGGGAATCAATTAAAGATTTTTTTTAATATTGTATTGGTTAATTTGTTTATACAAGCATACAGAAATATAAGTGTCGAATACAATTTTGAAATCCAATACCAATCAACCAAATTGAAATTACATTTGTGTAACAGGTAGCCGAAAATTGTATTTATATTTAGATTTCCAATATTGGTTTGAACAAAATTATCATTTTTGTGGACCAATTATAGAATATGAACTTGACGAAATCGGAGTTTCGATTAATTTCGAATAATCTAAATTGCAAAATATAAAAGCATACAAGTCGTCGTAAACGTTCGTAAGCCGTAAGCTTAATAGTCTTAAACAGGTACCTATATATATGTAAGTTGCAATTGAAAAATATTAAAATAAAATATAAGGAATATGTTTCCTTTTTAAGAAATGGTGCCATAATTAAAAAACAATTCAAAAGTCAAGTCACTTCGATACTTCAAATCAATTAAAGTACTATAAATACTAAAATGCTTGCTGTTAAAAGAGAATACGGCAACACTTAACTTTGAAGGCATAGAGCAAATTATGACAGTTTCTGATTTGTTTTATTTTTTTATTTATGTTGTGTCTGTGGTCTTTCTGTGCAGTGAACACGTAATTTGTTTTTATTGAAGAAAAAACTAATAATACTTAATGGATTCAAAAATAAAAAAAAAAAGAGCCAGCAACTGGACACCTGAAATGATCCAGTTATTAGTTTCATCAATAAAACCCCTCGGTCATATAATCGATAGTAAACTTAACTCCCTGCCTATGATTAAACAAAAAAGTGAGGCTTGGGAAAAAATTAAAGAAGCCTTCGAAGCAAATGGGCACCAGACTTCCACCAAACAGTTGAGGGATCAGTGGAACCGCCGTAAACAAGTATCCCGCAACAAAATATCATCGTTTAAAAGGGCGCAAAGAGAAACTGGTGGTGGATCTCCTCCCAAAGAGCCGAGTGAAATTGATTACGAAGTAGAGGAGATCGCAAAGGATGACTTCGTAGAAGATTTTTCAGCGTACGACTGTGATGTCAATTATGCTTATGAACAGGAGGAAAGGTATGTATAAAATTTATTAGGTAACTACTCATAAAATATTAAAACTACTTCAATTACTTCCAGAGAAAACGAATCACCTAATAATGTTAAACTGTTGGACAGATTGGTGATTGAGAAAGTGTAAGTACATGTTTCCCATTTAGTTTACATCGTCCCAGGTATTTCAGGAATTGTTTATACCTTAATAGAATTTTATTAGTATTTATTACAAACCTGCATCAACATTTTTGTATTCAAAATACGAAGTATTCTATCAAAATGATGAAAACCTTAATTTTGAAACGTATTTTGGCTCGTCCTTAGAAGCTTTTGTGCTTTGGATAAGAAATTAATGATGCTGTCGGAATTGGACAATTCAAGGATTCAAAGATATCGTCCTTGCTATCCTATTGCACTTATAAAAATGGTTTAAGACTTTTTGAAATCGTTTAAGATAGCATCATTCATTTCTTATCCAAAGGATGAAAGCTTCTCAGGACGAGCTAAAATACTTCAAAATACTTTGGTTCTGATTCATTTTGATACAATACTTTGAACTCTGAATTCAAAAATGTTGACGCAGGTTTGTAATAAACACTAATAATATTCTAGGAAGGTATACACGATTGCTGTAATGGGAAATCCGTCACTTACTTTATTTGATTTTAGTAATGCTCTTTCTCTTTATTGCTTTAGTGAACTGGAAACACCAACAAAATCTGACCAAGACATGAAATATAAAGTTACGGCACCGAAAAGATCAGCCGTCAACAAAAAAAGTGCCTTCCCAACCGTTGCTTCATCAGAAGAATTGCTCCAGAAGAGAATACTTCAAGTTGAAGATGAATCAAAATCGAAAAAAATTATCTTCCAACTTAAGGAAAAAAAAGAACGTATAAAAATACAAGTTCAAAAAAGGAAACTATGCCTCCTGAACATGCAGATAAGAAATTTTAAAGACAGTTTTTAAATAACTTGTTTGCATAAAATTTTATTAAGCTTTCTTATTTTTCATTTTTTCTCGATGATTTTTTTTTTCGATGTTATTATTGTTTTTGAAGTCTGATTTATTAAGTTCGTTTTGTTTGTTAATCTTATTCTTAGTTATGTATGCCATTTTCCATTCGATTTTAAATCTGTATTACTTTCTGTTTATTCGAATGGAAATCGTGTTCCATTATTTTTCTATTCCATACGAATAAACAGGAAGTAAAACAGAATGAAAATCCAATCCAAAAGCTTGAAGTCTGATTTTATGTTTACTTATATTATTATTTATTGTTATGTTATTTATTTTTTTTTACCAAAAATAAAATTGAATGAATACAATACTTATGAAAAATATTTTCTTATAAATTGGGTTCTATACCCAGTCCCACGTACAGTTGTTGTTGAGGGAATTGTTTCTTGCTCTTCAAGTTCGGAACTATCTGGTTCTGATGAACTCGCAATAAATGAGGCATCGTTCAAGAAGTCTTAAAGTAAGTTAAAAAATACATATTTTGTTTTTAATAAAAAAGAAATAAAGTACCATTTGAACCATTTTTTGAAATGTTGTGCAATATTGCAATTGCAACAATTGTTGCTTTGGCTGTGTCATAGTTGATGTTGATGCCATTAAAACACGCACGAAATTTGTTTTTGAGTTGCCCAAACAGTTGTTCTACCGTAATTCTTGTTCGAATATGCGCTTTGTTGTAGCGCTGTTCTGCTGGACTTAGTTCAGCCGAAATTCGGAACGGTGTCACCAGTATTTTCGAACAAGCGTATCCGCCGTCGCCCAAAATAACTCCTCCCCTTAAATCTAAGTTTTGCAACCGGTTTGCAATAACAGATTCACGCCATATTCTGGAATCATGGGCCGACCCTCTCCATCTAGCAACTATGTCTAAAATTTTGCCATGCGCGTCAGAAACAACCTATAAAAATCTGTTTTTGAAACTTGGACTTTTTCAAAAAAGTGAACACCCCTACCTGAACATTAATCGAATAAAAGTTCTTTCGGCATCTATGGCGAGAACCGAACTCTCCACCTGGGTTTTTAATTTTAACGTGTGTGCAGTCTACCGCTGCAATACACTGAGGGAACATGGCAATTCTAAAAAAATCTTGCTTCATTCTTTGAAGGCTTCGAGTATCTGTTGAAAACTTTATGAATGTTCCTTTTTTTGAAGCTAGTGCTCTAACGAACTTTCTCACACAATTGCTGACAGATTGTTGAGAAATGTTATGAAGATCACCTTAAAAAGAAATAAAGTTGGATTGAAAAAAAAAACAGATACGAAATAACTACCGGTATCACTTTGGTACGATCCTTTGGCCAGGTATCGCAACGAAACCAGAACAATGAGCTCAGGTGAAAGTGCTCCGCCTCGATTTGTACGAGGTGCTACATCGTTCTTAACAGTTTCGATGATGAATCTTGCATTTTGCTTAGTGAATCTATACGATAAAGACTTAAATCAATTTCAAATCATAAGAAACAAACTTAAACCGACCTGTAGTGACCAAAGAATTCATTTTCATCGTATTTTGTAAATGGATCTATCCTTTCTTTATAAATTTTCGTTTTACGAGATGAATAAGTTTCTGCGATTAAATCAAAATCTAAAAACAGACTTTCGTCACTTGAACTCATTTTTTTAAATTTAAATATTTTTGCTTTTGCACGAAAACGAAACATTAAACTTTGGTGGAAATTCTGACAGTTCATTCAATTATGTTTCTTATTTGTAGTAGATTTTGTAATAGATTCAACGAAAGTCTGGAGACTAGTTAGTGAAAGGGTTAAATTGTTTATTGGTAGCATTTTGTTAAAGCTCAGCACTTTGTTTTAACCTTACAGTTAACTAATAGTCGACATTAGCGTTTGATTATTAGTAAGGCCCAATTACTTCAACTCTGTGGTCAAAGTATTTCAATCATTGACCTATTATCTAGTAAGTCAATGGGCCTTACTAATAATCAAACGCTAATGTCGACTATTAGTTAACTGTAAGGTTAAAACAAAGTGCTGAGCTTTAACAAAATGCTACCAATAAACAATTTAACCCTTTCACTAACTAGTCTCCAGACTTTCGTTGAATCTATTACAAAATCTACTACAAATAAGAAACATAATTGAATGAACTGTCAGAATTTCCACCAAAGTTCAATGTTTTGTTTTCGTGCAAAAATATTTAAATTTTTATTTTTATTTTATTGCGGGATACTTTTTTTTTTTTGGTTATTATTATTTTGTTCCTAATTAAAAACAAATGTGATCACTGCACAGAAATAAGACAGACAGTCACAACATAAATAAAAAAATAAAACAAATCGGGAACTGTCATAATTTGCTCTATACCTTCAAAGTTAAGTGTTGCCGTGTTCTTTTTTAACAGCAAGTATTTTAGTATTTATAGTACTTTTATTATTAATTTGAAGTGTCGGAGTGAGTTGACTTTTGAATTGTTTTTTTAATTATGGCACCATATTTCTTCAAAAGGAAACATATTCCTCATATTTTATTTTAATATTTTTTATTTGCAACGTACATATAGGTACCTGTTTAAGACTATTAAGCTTACGGCTGTTTACGAACGTTTACGACGACTTGTACGCTTTTATATTTTTTAACTTAGATTATTCGAAATTCCGATTTCGTCAAGTTCATATTCGATAATTGGTCCACGAAAATGATAATTTTGTTCAAACCAATATTGGAAATCTAAATATAAATACAATTTTCGGCTACCTGTTACACAAATGTAATTTCAAATTTGATTGATTGGTGTTGGCTTTGAAAACTGTATTCGACACTTATATTTTCTGTATGCTTGCATAAACAAGATTTAACCAATACAATAGCAAAAAAATCTTTAATCGATTCCCGTTCAGCACAAAAAAAAAAACTTTTTAAATATGCGTAATTATTGAAATATATAAAACGGAATCAAGAAATTAACCACTCACGTATTTAAAGTAAAGTCCAAACGTACTAAATATTCATCAACAAATTAAATAATTTGTTTCTGTTGCACTACATAAACATACAAACAATAAAAAAAGTACCTACTTCTAAATAAAGTAATTCTTTTCAAAAAAAATCTGAAGAAAGAAACCAACCCTATTGAAATCAACCTTATAAAATGGGAATAGATTAAAGTATTAAATACAAATTTTAGTACCATGAGACAGCACAAAGGCAACACTTTTTATTAAGTGTTCGACTTTAAACATGGATTTCCACTTATTAAATTTTGACATATTGCTAACGACTAAACTGGAGGTTAATTTCGTTATTGGTATGCGGATTTTCTAAAATCTGAAGATTTTCGTTTAATCTTAACACTAAATTTGATTATTAGTAAGGCCCAATGACTTCAATGCTGTGTTTTTTTTTTTTCTTCTTCTTTATAAAATTTTGGTTTTGTAAAAAAAATACGCGGTGTTTCTCTTTAGTGTGTATTTTCTATTTGTAAATATTTATAATAAAAAATTGAACTTTTCTTATTACAAAATTTAATACAGAATATCAAGGAAGTTTCAATGTTTTCGCTTTGTTTACTTTTTGTTGACGTTTAAAAAGTGGCAATAATATTGGTTCAAGAAGTTCGTGTATTTTCGGACAGTTTCACTTCTCTTTGAGAGAATTTCCCCCCCCACTCCTCAAAATTTGACAGATTACCATTTTTAGTTTGGAAAGTACCCGAACAAACCTATTATCAAGCTCAGCGCAGAGAACTTTGTCCTTTTGGTGTTCGTGTTCGCGTTTTCGTGTTTTTAAAATAATAAAACTTTCTATTTCATAGATAGCTTTATTTATTTTAAATAAATTAAATAAATAGGTGAAAATTCTCATTTTTCCGTTTTGTTTTGTTTGCTCAATAACAATTGGCGCGTTCAGAAAAATGAGATCTCAGAAATTTTTCTCACTCAAAAGGTGAGCAAGCGAATCCAATTTTTTTTCCTCAGGGTTTTGACTGCAAAACTGAGGAATCCTAGGGGCCGATTCTGGTTCTGTAAAATGGTGAATCGAATAGCTTTTCACTCTTAAATGGGATTCTCGTTCTGAGAAAAGGTGAAACCAAATGTCAAAAACATTCAGATGAATATTTTACTTTCACGCCGTTACATTTGGATGTGAATCTTTGAAAAGAAAGGGTGAATACGAACAAACAATGCTCAATTCAACCACATCTCCTTCTCTGTCATATTCATGAAGAAAAAAATATTTCTATCTCAAGTTCCCTTTTCTCTTCCAAAAATAAGCAAATTGAGAGAATTGCGCCGCGATCGATAATATAGTTCGTCGGAGAATTTTACTCACTGAACCAGAATCGCTTTTTTGCACCAAATGAATCGAAAAAGCTCTACTAGCGAAGGTGAAAATTATTTACTCGATTCACTTTTCCACAGAAGCAGAATCGGCCCCCTGTTCATGTAACAGAGATTGAGATTTCCGAGATCTCATTCTCCTGAACATGCCTAATTTGTACGCCAGTCGTCAATACTTTTTTTTTTTGTGCTCAGCAGATGTCAAATTTTGAAGCTGCCTTCGATAGTGTCATCTTTAATTGGAGACAAAAGAACTGTTATACTTTGTAGGGAATACACTATCCTGAACACTCCTGAACACGCCTAATTTGTACGCCAGTCGTCAAAATACTTTTTTTTTGTGCTCGGCAGATGTCAAATCTTGAAGCTGCCCTTGGTAGTGTCATCTTCAATTGGAGTCAAAAGAACTTTTATACTTTGTAGGAAATACACTATCCTAGTGTATTATATAACCCTATTACACACCAGCATCGAAACACTTTACCGATAAAGTAATCCGATTCTGTATGGGCATTGGCACACCAATATGTCGGTGTGGGGCTGTCAAAAGTCAATTGTAAAAATTTCCATTTGGACAACAATTTTCTTATCTTCTATTATATCTAATAAAACATTCACTTCGGAATGAACACTTAGATAAATATACAAAATCACTTCAAAACAAAAGGAACAGGTAAACTTAAAAAAAAATCAAATCGCATCGGTAAAGCTTTCCGTCCCTTTTTACACACCACTCGGCATCACTGATCTCTATAATATTATATTATAGAGATCAGTGGTTCAACCAAGCTACTTTAAAAGGAAACTACTGAAAATTTCTACGATTCTTTTAATGAAATTAAAAGAAAACATCAAAAAAATCTCCAGTAACTTGTTTCCTCGTGTGAAGGGGGGCAGTGGACTCGCGAATATTAACAAATGTCAGTTCCCACAAAGTGATGATTTTGACGTATATGAAAAAGCGAGAGAGGGATATATTCCAGTTGGGCTTTTCCAAAAACTATATGCAAATATAAATATAGATAGATAATAATATAGTTATAGATAACTATATTTATATTTGGCGGTTTTAGTTGGGGAGAAAACAATGCAATACAAACAAATATTCTTACATATATTAACAAACACTTTTTTAAATGCTCGACGTGTGTGCACATTGTGATTTGCACTGATCTATATATATATATATATATATATATATATAATATATGTATTATAGAGACACTGATCTCTATATATTACTGGATAATGTATTCCATACAACGTATAACAGTTTTTTTGACTCCAATTGAAAATGACACTAGTGGCCAAGCGCATCTTTTGACGTCTATCCAAAAACAAAAACAAAAATAATTTGACGTAAAATTGTCTGTGAAATGAAAACAAACTGCAAATATTTACCGACTTGAAATTCAATTGCTTTTTGTAATTTAAAAAGAAGGAGGTATCGAATTATCGATGGGAGAAAACTTCATGGGTAAGTTGTAACACAAATATTCCAAATACAAATTCCGAGGAAAACTTCGACCATTAATTTAACGTTTCCAATTTTCCAAGTGAGAAATTCCTTATCCACGTATTTAAAATCCGTGATACGTATTGTTTAGGTCTTATCTGTTTTGCATTCTAATAAATAAATAAATAATCTTACAGATTCCCACTAGAAGAAGTTGACTTGATGAAAATTTGGAGGGAACGGCTCAACCTTCCACCCTCTTTTTGCCCGACAAAGCACACAAGAATTTGTAGCGACCATTTTCGAGAAGAATGCTTTCAATTACGGAAAAATGGAAAAATATTGATAGCAGGAAGTATCCTAGAGTAGAGTATCATGGTCTTATTTATAAACGTTGTCTAACTTTAGACAACTGTCCAACTTTTGAAAATGTGTTCAAAAACCTTCAGTCGTATTTATAAGATTTTTGTCTACTTAGACACTGTCTAAATATTTTTAAACCGTGGAAATATGTTTTATTTAATAAAAATAAATATCACATTATTCACGGTTAACGTAATCTACTCTTGTGTCTAAGTTAGGCAGCTTTAAGACATCAATAAACAAGGTTTTAGAACACATTTTCCAAAGTTGGACAGTTGTCTAAAGTTGGACAACGTTTATAAATAAGACCACTTGTTTATTGTTGTCTTATAGGTGCCTAACTTAGACACCAGAGTAGATTGTCTTAATCGTGAATAATGTGATATTTATTTTTATTAATTAAGGCATATTTCCACTAATTTGAAAATAGTTAGACAGTGTCTAAGTAGACAAAAATCTAATAAATACTGCTGTCAGTGTATAGAGAGTGGTGATTTGTCGTTGCATAAAGTATATTTGTATGTAATGCATTGTTTTTTCCCCAACTAGGGCTATATTTTTTTGTTGTTCGTTTCGCATTGTCACATTGACGTATGGTGGAACTTCCCAATTTAGTAAAAGGTTTGTTGCTTTTCTTGTCATCATTCACCATTTTTTTCTGTCAGCTTACCACGTGTTATAGCATTTTTTTCACTCTTCCATTCTAGATAATTTAAATACTACTTTCGAATTTTTGAGAATTCAATTTCCTTTTTTAAACTGCATTTTATTTTCCAAGTATAAAAAGTCATACATATGGGTAGACCAGGTAAATAACAAAAATTGTCAATAATTATAAAAACAGGTGCAAAACATTTAAATGAATATACGCGCAAAGACGAAGGAAAAATAAAATAGATGTTTCTATAATTAATATTAAATTATATATGAATTTCGATTTATTAATCCTACTATTTTTGCAGGCTTTTCCCCACGTGGTGGTGATCGAGGTGGTAGAGGCGGTGGTGGCGGGAGAGGTAGAGGTGGTGGTGGCGCACGTGGTGGTTTTGGTGGCAGAGGAGGAAGTGATGGTGGTCGTGGTGGAGGCGGTCGTGGCCGTGGAGGCCCTCGTGGAGGCGGTGGAGGAAGAGGTCGTGGTGGTCCCCGCGGTGGTGGCGGCGGTGGTTTCCGCGGCGGTAAAACCGTAATCATAGAGCCACATCGTCATGAGGGTGTCTTTATTGCCCGTGGTAAAGAAGATGCACTTGTTACCCGCAATTTTGTACCTGGTTCCGAAGTTTATGGGGAAAAAAGAATTTCTTCCGAGGTAGGTTTTAGCCGTAACTAATGCTGTTTACTATATATTCGTAAAAGTTGTTGATGAAAGTGCACAGGGGTACAGAACCTGGCACCATGTGGTCAGGGAAGTATTTTTCCTTAACTCTCTAGTTTGGCTCGAGGCCGCTTCGGCTGATTGTGGGAAAAAATACTTCAAAATGCGCTATCTGAAATGAAAAATAAAAATTACTTGAAACAATAAATGAAATAATAATAAATGTACCTAAATACATTTCCTTTTTTTAAGGTCGATGGAGAGAAAATTGAATACAGAGTATGGAATCCATTCAGATCAAAATTGGCTGCGGCTATTCTAGGAGGAGTTGACAAAATTCATATGCCTCCTGGTTCGAAAGTGCTTTATTTGGGCGCAGCGTCGGGTACAACAGTTTCACATGTATCAGATGTCGTTGGCCCTGAGGGTCTCGTCTATGCAGTTGAATTCTCACATCGCTCTGGTCGTGATCTAATTAATGTCGCCAAGAAGAGAACGAACATCATTCCTATAATAGAGGATGCTCGCCACCCGCATAAATACCGTATGCTTGTAGGTATGGTTGACACAATATTTGCCGATGTTGCCCAACCAGATCAAGGAAGGATTGTTGCTCTGAACGCACAACATTTCCTCAAAAATAATGGGCACTTTGTGATATCCATAAAGGCGTCGTGTATTGATTCGACAGCCCAACCTGAAGCTGTTTTCGCAGCCGAAGTAAAAAAAATGCAAGCAGACAAGCTTAAACCTCAAGAACAGATTACTTTGGAGCCTTATGAAAGAGATCATGCCGTAGTCGTTGGTGTTTATCGACCGCTTCCAAAGGGTGGAAGTTAATTGACTATCTTTTTAAATAGGATTAGATTTAAGTTTTTTTTCAATAAAGTAAACCATTCAGTTTAAAAATAAGTATCGGTCATATTACTATCTTCTTTTGGATTAAATCAGAAAAAAACATTAAATATGAAGTTAATTAAAATAATGTAACTGTTTACCGTCCGGGGTTAGGACAGTATAGTTCCCAAACTTTTTTTATTTATTTATTTAGCTTAACACAAGCGAAACTTAGATCTAAACATATTGCATATTCTTAAAACTAGATAAAAGATAAAGTTTTCTGACCACGGAAGGCCGCGAAGTATGAGCCGAACAAACGTTGTACAGCTTCAATTATAAGGGAGTGGGAGTAATGCAATGGTGACCAGACTTGGCTAGCGTATTCGAGGAGGGGTCTTACAGAAGTAATAATATAAAGGGACTTAGTGATATAAGGGTAAGTAAATTCTTTAGACCCGCGTTTCCCAAAGTGTGCTCCGCGAAGAATATCCAAGTGCTCCGCGGAAATATCGGAAAAAATATCAAAGTTCCATTACACTAGTTAATTTTGCGCTTCTGAACTTGTCATTTTGATCGCAGCAATCGAATTTAAAATGTTCATTTAAAAGAAATCAAACAACAAATTTTATTTCAAATAGCAACCCTTGTAATCAGTGAAATGCCGAAAAGAATCAAAAACGTGTTGGTTGCAAAGATGCAAACCCATATTCTGCCGCCTTGAAAAAGCCACATTCTCTGACATCGCTGCAATTTGAGTGATTGATTTGATATCAGATTCTTCGATAATGGAAAATTTTGAAACGAAGAAGTCGTGTCAGAATTCTGGTGTATCAAGGACAAATTCAAAATTTTGTCAACTAAAGCCAAAGTAATTCTTCTGCCGTTTCCAACAACAAACATGTTCAAATCAGCATTCTCTGCCTTCGTTGGAACCAAAACAAAATATAGATCTCGGCTCGATGCAGAACCAGATATTCGGTTGCAGTTGTCCCAAATTCAACCAGATAGGTATCAGCATTATGCAAAACAAAACAGGCACATTGTTCTCACTAAAGACTAAAAAAAGCATTGACCTATTATATTATCTAGTAATCTTATTATCTAGTAAGTCAATGAAAAAAAGCTTCCGGAGCTACTTATTTAAATACCATATACAGGGTGGGCCAAATACGAGATTCTTTTTAAAAATACAATAAAATAAAAAAAAAAAATTTTCAATGTATTAGGCATTGACCTAGTAGGTCAATGGTATTAGGTATGGCTTTATTAGTGAGAGCAAAACATTTCGATTAATTATGAAACACAAGGTGGTTCAAGTGGCTGTCTCGGCTGGTTTCGCAGTAGCGCATTCTTTCACTCCAATTTTCCAAGACCTTTTTGATGGTTTCGGGATGTAGCTCACGGATTGCTTGGATGATATTGGCCTTATGTGCTTGAATTTTTTCCGGTTCTCCACAAAAAAAAGTACAAAGGGGTCAAATCGCAGCTCCGAGGCGGCCAAGACGGCTGATAACACAATTTGGGAATTTGGTCGCAAAAGATCGATTGTAGCATCGGCTGCATGTCATTGCCCGCCATACTGCATGAACCAGAGGTCCAAATCCATGGGCTCTATCGCGAACGACATTTCCCGGGAAATATTTCCCACGTTCGAAAAATTCGTATCGTGAATAGTGTTCGAAATTCCCCTCGGAATTTATTGCTATCGTGAACAATATTTCCATGGGAAATTTGTTGTAATTTCTCTGGAATTTTTTCCCATTTATTTTGGTGGAGAAATTAAGGCGAGACGGAGAAATTGAAACTTTTTTGATAAATAAACACAATTTTTTAATTTTATTATGGGACGAACTCAACAAATCAAATCCAAATAGAACTGCTGGTCAGTATTATGGAAAAGAATACAGATATAGAGACTGGATTTACTACCTACAGGGTAAAAGATTTGGCAAAATTTGGCCGAAATGCATCTTCATTTGGAATACCTTCTTGCAGCAAAAAACGAAAAATGCAAAACCAAGAAAACGATCACTCAGTTTATATTTTTCGAAAAATATAAATTTTTCTTTCTTTGCTCTTCCGCGGTTTGAATTTTGATCCATTCTGGACAAAGCTTTTCCTCGAAAATGTTAAGGAAGTTCGACAAAACTTCCGAGAATGTTGACTGGACAAGACCTACATCGTGGTCCTTGCCGACTCCTCTTTGGTACCCACCTTCAGCAAAAAAGTGTTTTCAGATGGAGGGATTTTTTTCTTCTGCGAAATTTAACACCTCGTTCAAACGGAAAAATCTTATTGACAACATGAAAAAATTTAATTATTTTGTTTGTTGTGCACCCTAGCAAGGTATCGAAGAGGAAAATTTTATACAATTCAGTTGAAATGATCGCACCCAATATTTCTTTCTCTACATGGATGGGGAATTTGTTTGGGATATTTTGTTTTATTGTAAAGGGAATTTCAGCTTAAATTTAATTTTTTTTAATTATGATCCTCTGATAACACTGTACACAATTCGAAATTGATCTCCGAAAGTAATTGTCTTCTGAATGTTGGTAGTTTTTTCCCTGGGAAAAATTTATTCCAAGGGAAGTTCACGATAACTAGAAATATTTCTTGGGAATGAAACTTTCCGTGGGAACTAAAATTCCCCGGGAGATTCCCGATAGGGCCCCATGTCTTCAATTTCAGTAAAAAAAAAGTCGGTTAACATGGCTTCTGTAACTTCCACCGTTGTTGACCTAAACGTTGTTCCCAGCCTCATTTTCGAAGAAAAATGATCCAATGATGCCACCACTCCACAATCCGCACCAAACTGTCACTCTCTGTGGATGCATTGGCTTCTCAACAATTACGGGCGGGTTTTCCGAGCCCCAGATGCCGCAATTTTGTTTGTTAACGTAGCCGCCGAGATGAAAATGCGCTTCGACAGAAAAGTTTATTTTTCGTCCAAAATCGTTGTCCAATTCAAGCTGCTCTAATTTTTCAATATTTCCCAATGTTGTTCAAGCGTATACCGAGTACCTAATTTAGTTCCGCGGAGGGATGATTCTGACTTTCTGTCAAGATTTCGAGCGGGAAACATCTGTCAGTGTCAAAATAACCTATGGTTTAAAAAGAAACCACTAAATGGCCCACCTTTTATATACATATAAGGTAAGGTGGGGTAAGTGCATATCCGGGGTAAGTGCATACCCTACCCAACAAAGCTACAGTTTAATTGGAAAAAATGTTTAATTTATGAACACGGACCTTAAATATATTTTCTTTATAAAAAAAGATAGTTGGCAGCACTAACAAATGATTTTTTTTTTTACATATTTTTGACATTTTTAAATCAATTTTTGTTGCCGGCAAAGTCGGGTGTGGGAGAAGTTAAGTTAAGTTTTTATATTTTAAGGAAATAAAAAAAATTGTAAATGGGGCATTTCACGTGAAGCGGATAACTAAAAAAGTGGTGGGTCTTGAAATTCATTCATCTTTGAGTTATTTATACTTCATTTGAATCTTAACATACATATTGAAGGGTTTTGAGGTCTGGTGCTCCAGTAATGGGCTTGTCAACTTTCGGCAAGCTACGACTAAAGGTTTTTAAGAAAAATGTTGATAAATTAAATGAAGCGTAAGGAAAATAATTTTAATATTTCAATCCATGGTAAATTAGATGTTCTTCTTATTTATGAAATCTAAACCGGAATTTGATTTTTTGTTTTTATATAAAACCGGAAGTTAACATTTAAAATCAAATTTTAGCAAACTTAGCCCATTTATATATTTTTTGTTTAAGTCTTAGAATGAAGCTTATATATTAGAGAATCTGTATGCCAAGTTTCAGAGTGGGATATCCAGTCGTTTAGAAGATACATACAGTCGTATTTATTAGATTTTTGGGTACTTAGACAGTGTCTAACTATTTTCAAATTGGTGGAAATATGCTTTATTTAATAAAAATAAATGTCACATTATTCACGGTTAAGACAATCTACTCTTGTGTCTAAGTTAGGCAGCTATAAGACAACAATAAACAAGGTTTTAGAACATATTTTTCAAAGTTGGACAGTTGTCTAAAGTTAGACAACGTTTATAAATAAGACCCATAATTTTTAGTGCGTGGACCTCGTGCAAAAACCGTGGAGAAACTTCTGTAGTCAAGTTGAGAGTACTAATGAATCAGCAAGACTCAAAAAAATACTAGCCAAGGGACCGATTGTTCTAGGATCTCTTAAAGAACCTAATGGACATTGGACGGAATTGTGTAGCGAACGAAATCGTGTACTTAGACACTGTCTAACTATTTTCAAATTGGTGGAAATATGCTTTATTTAATAAAAATAAATATCACATTTTTCACGGTTAAGTCAATCTACTCTTGTGTCTAAGTTAGGCAGCTATAAGCCAACAATAAACATGGTTTTTGAACACATTTTTCAAAGTTGGACAGTTGTCTAAAGTTAGACAACGTTTATAAATAAGACCATAGGACTCCTGGTAAACGCACACTTTCCAGGTTGCACCTCGAATGATAAAAAGAATCCACAATTGGGGCTCTGCATCGAGAACACAATACCTGCAAAGTTGATTACGGAAGAAAGGGTTAAATGGGCTATTAACTCCTTTTTACCGTACAAATCACCAGGGTTGGACGGTGTTTTCCCCATGATGTTACAAAAATGTGTTGACCTTGTAATCCCGCACTTAAAAAACATATTCCTAAGTAGCCTGAAATGGGGTTATGTGCCTAAGGCGTGGAGGGAAGTCAAAGTGGTTTTTATTCCGAAAGCTAGAAAACCAAGCCACACAGGCCCTAAAGACTTCAGACCCATCAGTCTCACGTCTTTTCTCCTAAAAACGTTTGAAAGACTAATAGACCTATATATACGCAAAACAATGAGCCCGGAAAACATATCTCCAGCCCAACATGCGTTTCCAAAAGGAAAAAGTGTAGAGACAGCACTACATAATGTCGTCAGCACTATTGAAAAAACACTCAAGAACAAAGAATATACTCTGGCCGCCTTTCTAGACATTGAAGGAGCCTTCAATAATGTTCGGAACGAAGCAGTGGAAAGTGTACTTGTAAACCTTAATGTGAACAACGCCGTCATTAGGTGGATAATGTATATGTTAAAAAATAGACAGATCTACTCAGAGTTGGGAGGAGTACAGATCAAAGTATCTACTTCCAGAGGGACTCCACAAGGTGGGGTTCTTTCTCCACTTCTCTGGACACTCGTGATGAACACAGTCCTCATGAGACTTAAATATAGTGGAGTTCAAGTAATTGCCTATGCTGATGATCTAGCATTGCTAGCGACAGGTAAATTCCCCACTACAATTATCGTACAAATAGAAAATGCCTTATCAATAGTGCATACATGGACTAAGAACTGCGGCTTAGCGGTTAACCCACAAAAAACCGAACTGGTCCTTTTTACGAACAAAAGGAAAATTCAAAATTCCCCTTATTGAAGGGACCCAACTCAAACTCTCCGACCACGCCAAATATCTTGGTGTAATCTTGGATAAAAAACTGAACTGGAGTCTCAATGTCTCAACATTAAGGAAAGAACTAACAAGGCCATGTTTGCTTTCAACTCCTGCAACAGAATTTTTGGTAAATCCTGGGGGCCGAATCCAAAAATTATTAAGTGGATGTTCACAGCCATAATTAGACCTGTGCTGACATATGGTAATTTAGTCTGGTGGAATGCACTGGACAAAGTTACCAACCTTAGAACCATGACTAAGGTACAAAGAATGGCATGTATTGGAATCACCGGGGTTATGAGGACCACACCCACTGTGGGTTGGAAGCAATTCTCAATTTAAAACCCCTGGATCTTTTTGTACAAGAATCGGCAGCCAAAAGCGCACTGCGACTCAGCCAAACTGATAGCTGGAAATCCAGCGCCATCGGTCACGCATTGATTCTACAGAAATACACGGGAAATAAAGTATGCACTGACTACATAACACCCAGTTTAGACTTCTATAGACCTTTTACAACTATCTTTCCTAGCAGAGAGGACTGGCTATTCAACGAACCATTAACCTACGAACCGACGGTAGCTGTTTACACCGACGGCTCCAAGATGGACACTGGTGTTGGTGCAGGCTTCTTCTCAAAAAACCTTAGACTATAGCCAGTTCATTCAGACTTCCTAATTACAGCAGTGTTTTCCAAGCTGAGGTCTTGGCAGTGACCAAAGCAGCTAGACGAATCTCAATGATGGCAATACCGAAAACTGATATTACCATTTTCATTGACAGCCAAGCTGCATTAAAAGCCATTTCTGCCGTTGAAATCAAATCGAAGCTTGTGACTAGCTGTCGCGAAGAGCTAAAGGTTCTTGGTACACAGCACAACGGCTGTGTTGGGTTCCTGGTCACAATGGTATCCCAGGAAATGAAAGTGCTGACGAACTGGCAAGAATAGGATCAACACTTGATCTTAATCAGGCAGACCCAACTGTTCAGATCCCACCCTGTAATCTAAAACAGGTAATCGAGAACATAAGTCCTAGCCTTACTGAACAGAAGGTGGAACTCGCTTGACACCTGTTCTACTACTAGACAACTATGGCCCAGTTTGAACAAACAAAAGACCGAAAAAATCATCCAACTGAGTAAGAAATCTCTCTCTCTTCTCGTTAGCATCACCACTAGTCACAACCAATTAGGCTACCATAAGAAGAAGTTAAAACTCAGTATGGATGACTTATGTAGAGGTTGTGGTTACGAGGATACACATGAGGATACTACTCATTACCTGTGCCACTGCCCTGCGCTATGCCATATAAGAAACAAGTTCCTCGGAAGGCAATTCTTCAGTGACTTAGAGGACCTCTCTGATATTCCAAGCAAAAGCTTGTTAAATTTCACTAAAGCTACAAAATGGCTTACAGATTCGTAATCCCTATCAACCCAGCCGACAAACAGGCAGGTATCGCCTCCTCAAACATAGTCCAAAAGACATAAAATGATACAGGATGACACTGATAGAACGATTAAGTACGACGGAAAAACGCGGGTGCGCATTGCGGTGGTGACAACTAGCGGAGAATGGGCACCTCGCCCTACACCAACTGTTGCCGCTTCTGCTTTGTACACCAGCGTTAACAAAGCTGACCCGACAAAACAACACGATCACATACACCAACCACCGTACTATCTAATCCACCCACCAGACGTTGCATGGAGCCACTGCTCTTACGGTCCTGGGGAGGGATGACTTACTCTGTGGGGGATAAGGAGGGGAGCACGCCCAAATAAGACAATGGTGCGTTAACTCCTTCTCACCCAGGTGACTATGTGCCGACAGACACTTCCTAACTCAACTAATTTTGAGGGCACCCTCCGACCTTACGGGCTACACCCCGCCCTTAACGGGCCTTTTTGTCATAGGATTTTTATCATAGGTTTCTTTACATGGGATCATATCCCTAGGGTATCACAATGGATCTACATTGATCGAAGTGTGACAGTAACAAGATCAACTGTAAGCCCGCTTACCTAACCTAACCTAACCTATAGAAAACTGGATGTTGGCGATTCAATTTTAATTTTAAGTAGCTTAGACCATTTAGATATTTTTTTCTTTCCTCTTATTGTTCTTTATATAATAAAGATACCAAATACCAAGTTTGAAGATGGGAAGTCCATTTGTTTAGAAGTTACATATTTTTTAGTGCTGAGGTGGCAACTTCGTGTCATGCGATAAGCCCCACTTGGTCTAGCTTTCTCGCCTTTCTCCTAGTATGAAGATGGCGTCTCTTCAGTTACACTGTTAGCAGTGAGCCCACGTAAAAATTTTTTGTTTTGCCGTTATTTTTGGTTCGGTTTGATGATGATGTTTTGCAATCAAGTCAAACATCAAGTGAAACTGTGCAAAATAATAATTCATTGTGCAAAAATAAAACAACTCAAACGGACAAAGAAATCGACAATCAAGAAATTTTAAAACAACATAAAAAAAAATTTTATGATCCATGTACCTCCAACTCAATAAAAACGATGATATTAACAGGTGCACCTAAATCTTGGACAGAAAATAGACTTGCCGACGAATTTGGTACATCGAGGCGGCAAGCAAAAAAAGCAAAACAGCTTGTAGACAATTTCTGGATTTTGTCATCCCCTAATCCACGTGACGGACGAAAAGTCCCAGTTGAAACTGTGAATTTGGTAAGGTCATTTTATTTAAGAGAAGATGTAAGTCGAGTTATGCCTGGGAAAGAAGATTTCGTGTCAGTTAAACAAGGCGATTACACAATACACAAGAAGCCAGCTACAAAAACAACTACATTTATGCAATATTGCTGAGCTGCATCAGCAGTTTAAAACTGAATACCCGGTTATTAAATTAGGCCTAACGAAATTTTTCACTCTGAGGCCCAAACAGTGCATCCAATTGAAAAACAGTTATTGCATTTTCTACATATATTTATCCGCTACTAAAAAAGATTGGGAAACGCTGCTTTAGACCACCGTTTTATGAAGCTAATAGAAGAATTGGCCTTGTTAATTATTTGGTTAAAATGGGAGCGGAGGTTAAGCTCTTTATCACAAATAACTCCAAGGTCTCGGATGGAATAAACGATTACAATGGCTACGTTACGAAAATAATATGTTCTGGGATGTGAGGGTAACCGTTTACGGGAGTAGGTTATGGATAGACATTTAGCAACGTCGAGTTCTAATAAATTCTTGTCGCACCAAGTTTGGAATAAATTAAGGTCGTTTTGGAGAAAGAGTCAGTGGGGGTAGAAATGATTCATGATTTTCATATCATCTGCGTAGATAGATATGATCCATTTATTGTATTTACAACATCGTTTATTGTTAAGACCATAGAGTACCTAGGTTTATTATCTAGAGAACCGACTCGTACTCCCCTTGCCCAAAAAACACCCGCAAATTTTATTTGAATACAGTAAGAAAAAACTCTCCTAAATTCCCTGTCCGTAAATACGTGTGAATTGTAGATATAGCGCAGCTCTATTCAAATTTCTCTGCCCATCTTTTTAATTTTGAAAGATACACAAAAAAATACGAAAATTACTGAAAAGAAGAAATGAAAGATGTGCACGCAAGCGTTGTTTCCATCATCGCAGCTTCGATCCGATGTGACTATGGGTGGGTTGGTTTTTGTGTTTTGTTTTCATCTCAGTAAAAGAGAGATCAAATTCCAGCGATGGACTTCTTTTACAAGAAGTATGAACATGGGTTATAATGCAGTTCTAAAAAATGTATTTCATATCTGGTGGGAGAACTGAGCAAAACTGAGCCATCCATAAAATTATCACTATACTCTGTACAACAAAAATTGGCAGTACACGTCTTATGGGAAAGCTTTTTCAAAATCAGTAGCGTGCCATATTTTTGCACCATATTAAATTGAAATAACTCCTCCACAAAAAATGTTTGCCCGCCCGTGAATTTCCATTAGCATTTGACATAGACCCAACGTCCTATTCAAGGCACATCTGAGTGTGCACTGAATTGCTGTGGCCAATGGCGATTGGCTGCTGCTTTATGTGCCTTCAGAGTTACCGGTGTGCATTTGCTAAATCGTTCAGCTTTTTTTCCTTGAGTTTCTGTTAAGGTGCTTTTGATTTTCGAGCTTTAAGAAAAAGTTTTTAATGATGAGTGTTATCGTGGACACTACGACAACCCTGTGAAAGCTTTAATGAAGGACAGATTTATGCAATCCACTGTAGCCAGAATGAGAGGCAAACGTCCTATCTTGCCTACACTGCCAATTTTTGTTGGACAGAGTATAGGTTGGTGCGGTTCGATTAAAAATACATGGGCAACTACCACATATTTAGCCTTGTGGAGGAAATACTCTCAGTGCAGCTTGTAGGGTGAAACAGAAAAAGCGCTGTAGTCGGTTCTCTAGATAATATAGGTATTCTATGGTTAAGACAAAGATTAGAGGGCCCAAGTGGCTGCCTTGAGGAACGCCTGAAGTGGCGTTAATTGAATCGTTATTGCTCTCTTTTTTTTCCTATCCGTGAATCCGTGTGAATGTTGGATGGAAAAAACAAAATGGCGACGTTTCCTAAAAAGAGATTTTTTTGTTGACAGTTCTCAAAATTCATTTTAGTACTTCTTGTTTTGCATTTTTGTATTTGTTTAAATTTCTTTAAAATGTTTACTTGAAAGCATATCGTTTGATTTAAAAGAAATGAAAGTACTATTCGCATGGCTTTTCTTCTATTTGGCCCTTTAAATTCCATAAACATGTCATGGACTCCAATACACAAACGCACGAAGGATCCGCATTTATCGAGTAGGTATGAAATACCCAAAGGAGCACAACTGGCTTTGGAACAAATTAACAGTGGGAGGGCGAAACATAAAAGTTTTTCTTCCTAACAATATGCCACAAGCACAACAAGTGATGGATGAGATTCAAGAAAACGCAAAGAGGTACACAATGGCCTCCATAATTTGCCTGAAGACATCAAGAATGTTTTGGGCACCTTCAATGTGATCTAGCTAGAAGAACATCGTTTAACTCCTACAAGGGATGCAAAAAACAGGCCATAGATGAAGCTATTGAACCTCTTTGATCTTGGTGGACAATTATTGTTGAGGTAAAATTGTAAAAATGTAAAATTTTGTATTTATTTGATGTTAATTCAGATTTTGCTCTTATTTAGGGTTGGACGTTACTCCACCAAATGCCCTGTCGGGACCTTGGAAAAACTCACTCACAAACTAGTAACACATTTTGGGTTTCATAAACACTATCTAACTCAATTCCGTCATTAGCAGTTGTAGTCGTGCAAAAGTTGCAGCTCTTTCAACACTTACAGCTGCTGCTTGACCTCACCTGGTATCGCAGTACAACAGGATTCAAAACCCACGCTGTACTTCAAACTCCTGGGGCGGTTGCACATATACATATATCTCCAACTGGCACTGCATTGTAACCATAAAATTCACACCGGCGGATTTGATTCAACAACAGTTTCGGTCCATAATTCGGAAAAGATCAAAAATAAATAAATATACATACATAATATAAATAGCTCTCATATCAGAACAGAAAACGAAATTCAATGTCTAGCATTCCACCATCGAACATATACGATTTTTTGCGAATTCTAGCTTATTTTGCATAAATGTTCAAATCAAAAGTCAGATTTTGAACGGCTGGCTGAAATTCAATTTGGTAAACGTAACTTCTGAGAGGAATCGAATTAGAATCTAGGCGTATTAAAATTATTTTTCTAGGATGGATACATTAGAAGATGCACCCAATAATAAGTACGATTTTTATCGAATCTCAGCTTAATTTGCAAATGTTCAAACCAAAAGTCAGATTTTGAACGGCTGGCTAAAATTCAATTTGGTAAACGTCACTTAGTTGATTCAATTTAGAATCTAGGCGTATTAAAATTATTTTTCTAGAATCGATACTTTAGAACAGCAGCGGTTCCCAATCTTTTTCAGGCAAGAAATTTTTCGCGGAGCACTTGGTTACGCGTAAGTCATTTTTGGTATTTAGATATAAATGTATGTGTTTTCGTATTTTTTACGTTTTATGTATTTAATTCAAGAAAGAAGTTACTTCAAGGAAAAGCAATAACAAAGTGAATTTAAAAAAAAAAATAGAGAATTTAATAATAATATTGATTTTTTCGGTTTCGAAAATAAAGCTAAATAAAACACACACAGCGAATCATTTTTGATTAAAATTTTATTTAATTATAAAGTTTGGACTTTGCCATTAAGTGTGAAAAACAATATCATTCAAATGGCCGCCTCGGGAAGTTTCGCATAAAGACGGTCTTTTGCTTAGTCCTACAAAAAAAAAATCTTACGGTGTCAAATAGCATGATCTTGGTTGCCAATTTACGTCCGTCGCCAAAACGAGAAATCACGCGACCAAGAAATTTCTCACGCAATGAAGCCATAATTGGTCGTGTTGTGTGGCTTGTTGCCCTGTCTTGTTGGAACCAATCGCCGGCCAAAAAACATCAGTTAATTGCTGCAAACGGGAAATCCATAAATTCGGATCATCAGCAAAACTTGCACTTGCAGCAGCAATATTTTCGACTGAGCGTGCATTACGATGATGCACAGGCCTTACGACATCAGTAACGCTTCCACTCTCTTGAACTTTCTTCACAATTTTACCGATTGCTTGCGTAGCCGGTCGATTATGACGACCATAATCATCGCGTAATGCGCGAAAAGTGGCTACGTTTGAATCACCAGTTTTGTAGTGAGTTTTGATAATTTTAACGCGTTGTTTGATTGTTAGCGATCCATTATCGTAAATGGCGAACATTCAACTAATATTATGAGACTTCAAATGACAGCTAAGTTTGACAGGTGTCAACTAACTAACTACAACTTGAAACCACGAAATGAATCACTCGTTACATATATGGCATTTAAATAAATAGCTACGGAAGCTTTTTTTTTGGCTTTAGTATGTTGTTGGAAACGGCAGAAGAATTACATTGGCTTTAGAATTCTGATAAAGACTTCTTCGTTTCAAATGTTTCCTTTATCGAAGAATCTAACAAACCAATCAAGCACTCAAATTGAAACGATGTCAGAGAATGTGGTTTTCTAATGCGGCAGAATATGGGTTTGCAACCAACACGTTTTCCTTAATATTTGAGTAGCACTCTTCCGGAAAAAAGTACACAAACACATAACTATATACAAGAGTATACTAATTATTCTTGATTCTTTTGCTATTTGAAAAAAAATAGTTTTCTATTTGTTTCTATGACGCTGATTACACGATTCTTGTTTTCGTTCGTTTCGTCTTTCGTCTTTTTGACAGGCACGTATCATCGTGATTACATGGTTCTTTTTTACATTCGTGAAAACTTTTTCGTTATTTTGATGTTCAGAAACTTTGCGGTGGATTTAATGGAAAACAAACAGAAGTAATAATTAAAAATGTTTTTTAATCACTTCTTATTCATATGTACAGCTTATTTAAGTGTAAAAAATTGTTCTACAGTTCGAAATTAAAAAGTTATAAGTTCTTCGCACAATGCTCTGATTTTAGGGATGTGCGATTAAATTTTTCGTTGTTAAAATCGATGAGAAAATTTATCGAACCTGAAATATCGATGTTTTTCGAAATCGATGTATTCCTTTCTTTTCTATTTTAATAGCCAAATACTTTTAAATTTACATCAAAACTTGTTTTTCAACGAAAAGCCGTTTGTTCATGGTAGGTTAAATCTGTAATAAAGGTTCTGACTCTGGTTCTGATGTTTAAAATTTAAAATTAAGGATTCATTTAACCGATTTTCTCCTCTAAGAAATTGCATTACAATGATCTGTGCCTACGTTCTGTAACTCACATCGATAAAATAAGTCAAGAAATGATGAAAATTGAAACAAATCATGAGTTTTAATTTATTTTTCAACGTTTCTCGACTAATGTTATCGATGCGAGAGTTACAGAATGTGCACTGTATGATATTTGGAGCAAATCGGTCCACCTGTTTAACCTCTTTCTCGATGTACCATATTATTACAATTTATGGGTAATTCCTTGAATTCCAGAACAGAACAACACCTGTAAAAGAAACTCTCCAAATAATTAAAAAGACAAATAATTGAAAATTATCTTTATTAGAGCTCTAGATAGAGTGAACAAACGGCCTCGTGGATTTTATTATTTCTGCCATTAATCTGACGTTTCGTTATCAGAAATGACTATATCGCTGAGAGAGAGAGACGAAGAGCTATCTTCGTGGCTTAGGGCTCGGGTTGTGTTCAGGGAGTAGATTTTGTTACACTCCCCCCTTCTTAGACTGGAGCGTGTTGAGCGAAAGCTCCCATGGACCGGTGTTGGATCCTTGGTATGTGGCTAAACGTCAATGTGGACGATCTTATCTTGGGCTTAGTTCTGGGCAGTTTTTGGATCTTGGCAGTAACATCTGTCATTAACTCCATAACACGATACGGTCCATCCCAATCCGACTGTAGTTTTGGACAAACACGAACTTTGCGTTTAGGGTTATGGGACCATACAAACTGTCCAACCTGAAAACGAATATTATTAGAAGATAAGTCATACTTGGACTTCATTTTTGCAGCAGCTTTCTGCATCTGATATCTCGCTTTTTCATGTATTTCTCCTAGTTGTTCTCGTAGAATCTTAGCGTAATCACTTACAGACACTCCTTCCTCTGGTATGGTTCCAAAGAGCAGGTCAGAAGGCAGCCTCATCTCCCTTCCGAAAAGCATTAAGAATGGGGATTGTTTGATGGTTTCTTGTTCAGAGTTTCTTTCAAGAGTGGCAGGCATTCATTCCAATTATCTTGTTTATCGTTAACAAATTTCGACAAAAATTGTAAAATCGTCCGGTTCATCCTCTCCACAAGACCATCCGACTGAGGATGCAAAGGTGTAGTTCTTGTCTTATGAATTATTTTTATTTTTATTCGCATAACCTCTTGAAAAAGACCAGCCTCGAAATTCCTTCCTTGGTCGGAATCGTAATGCAGCTCCCGTGGCACACCAAAACGAGAAAACACTTCATCTAGAACATACTTGTTTCCTCTTTTGGTCGATGGCAATGGTCCCAAAATGTCAACTGCTACACGTTGAAATGGCTCACCGGATAAATAAAGCTTCAACTCGGCCCTCGTCTTGCTTCTAGGGCCTTGTTTAGAGGCACAGATGTCACAGGCCTTGCAGTAAAGGGCCACGTCTTGACCTGCGCCGACCCAGTAGAAGCAATTACGGACTTTCTCTAAGGTTTTTTTCGATCCAAAATGTCCTCCGAAAGGTGTGTTATGGAACATTTCAATAACGGCAGCTATTTGGTTCTTCGGTAAAATAACCAGCAGACGTTCAGGCTCACGACGCAAAGTGGGTACTCATTTTCTACAAAGAGTGCCATTCTTCATTAGTAGAGCGTTAAACTGCGCCCAATATGCTTTCAAAAGGTTGTTCTCACCGGATACACATTTCCAATCTGTGCCTACGTTCTCTAACTCTCGACGAAACGATGAAACGATGAAAATTGAAACAAATCGTATGATTTGTCGTTTCTCGACCAATTTTATCGATGCGAGAGTTACAGAACGTAGGCACTGGTCTCTGACCTTCGTTTACCCATTTCCGAATATGTGACAAAACATCATCATTCATCTGCGACTGCTTTAACTGCTCGGAATCCAATTCACTGTCGATAAATAACAAGGTTTTGACGGGATACTCCAATCCACCTTCACATCGTATTTCTTTATTTATAGTGACTACAATCTTCATCAGATGGCCTTCGAGCAAGCGCATCCGCGTTTACATGTTTGGTACCTTGACGATGTCGAACTCGATAATTATACTGCTGTAATCTTTCTAACCAATGGGCAAGTTGTCCCTCTGGGTTTTTAAACGATAGTAGCCATTGGAGAGCTGCATGATCGGTACGAATTAAAAATTCACGCCCATAGAGGTAAACATGAAAATGTTTTATCGCCTTGATCATAGAAAGTAACACCTTTCGTGTAGTGCAATAGTTCTTCTCGGGTTTGCTGAGTGCTGAGTGCTTTACTGAAGTAACCTATAACAACTTCCTGTCCGTTTTGAACTTGATTCAGAACCGCACCGACTCCTCGATCGCTGGCATCGGTGTCCAGGATAAATTCACTGTCAACACGAACATGAGCTAAAATCGGCGGTGTGGTGAGACTAGTCTTCAGGCGAAGGAAAGCTTCATCACACTCGGCGGACCAGATAAACGGGGTGTTCTTTTCTGTTAACTTGTGGAAGGGTCGCGCAATACTGGAAAACTTCGGAACGAATTGGCGGTAGTATGTGCATAAACCCACGAAACTCCTTAATTCCGAAACATTGGTTGGCTTTGGCCAATTTATAATGGCTTCTATTTTCGATGGATCAGGCTGCACTCCCTTTTCGTTAATGACATGGCCCAAAAAACACAAATGGCACTTAGATGGGTTGATTTTCAATCCCGCAGCACGCAGGTGACTGAAAACAATTTTTAAATTAGAAAACATTACTTCAAAGCTTTTACCATGGATAAACACGTCGTCCAGGTAAACCAGACATTGTTCCATTGGAAGACCACGTATAATATGAGACATCAAGCGTTCAAACGTCGCTGGAGCATTTGTGAGCCCAAAACTCATGACCTTAAATTGCCACAAGCCATCACGAGTAACGAAGGCCGTATTTTCTATATCACCGGGGTGCATCTCCGGATTGACAATCGACGGTACTGAACCAAGAAGACCCCGCTACAGCATCCAATGCATCAATTCTTGGTAAAGGGAAGGAATCTTTTATGGTGACATCGTTGAGTCTGCGGTAATCTACGCAGAATCGAGTAGTTCTATCTTTCTTTTTTACCATGACAATCGGAGACGCCCATGGGATGGATGATGGCTCGATAATATCTCGCTTGAGCAAGTCATCTATAATTTGCCGGGATTCTTCATGCTTTGCTATAGGGAGACACCGCGGTGGTTGTTTTATGGGCTTTGCAGAACCCACGTTGCTTGTGTGCTGGACAAGTTTTGTTCGCCCCAAGTCTTCGGGGCTTGCTGAGAAGATGTCGGAAAATTCGAGCAAAAGCGACCTCAAGGCTTCCGATTGCGACGACGAAAGCTCCTTCCGTGACTCTTCAAAAAGTTCATTTAGATGCGGAGGTATGGCTTTATCAACCATATATCCAGAATTCATGCAGACAGCCTCCTCAAATGTAGCAACTGTAGTTTGAGATGGAACAAGGATGCTCCCTTTGTTGTTACGATTTATAGACTTTGCAATCAAAACTCCTTTCGGTAAATTATTATAAATTGGATTGAATACATCTTCAACTGGCGCATCACCAGACGTCTTAGCATTAATAAATGATTCACTCCGCGGAGGAAGATCTACAGAGTTAGATGTCCCTAGGAGATGACGCGAACATTTTCTTCCAAGTTATCACTTATTTGGGAAGTAGAAGATTCGTTGCCTTCATTAGTTAAAGGGATTCTCTCACCCCTGACGCACAACGCATTTGATGAGAAATCTAAAATGCTTTTGGACGGTCTCAAAACATAGATGCCCAGAATTCCTTGGCTATTGGCAGAGAGAGCAAAATCTATAAACTTAAGCTTGACACGCCGTTTAAATTTACCCAGCTGCAAAGTAGTACGCCACTCATGTGAAACTTGAAGACTGTTTCCGCATAACGTTTTTATGATTGCCTTACTAGAGTGTAAATGTACACCGTTCGGGAATCGGGACGACATCTCGACTCACTATAGTAGTATAATATGTATTCAAAGAAAGTAAATAAAAAAAACAGAAAATTATTGTAAGAAATAAATTTATTACTGATTTGTGTATTATAATATTTTTCATTTGTCATCATCCACTGGCAACTCCGTTTCTGTAATTAAAGAAAAGAAATACTTCATGAGAAAGAGACATAGACTGCTTTTAAACGCTGCAAATATGCTGCAATTACCCTTGCAATTTTAAAGCATGTAGGCGGGGGACGTATGCGGTATCTGGGGTAAACAAAGTTGCAGAGGTTGAAATAATTGCAGAGTTATCGCTCTTTCTTCTTTCTTCTTTGTGCTTTTTCTTATTGTTTGAGACATAAGCGGAGTAAAGAGTGAGGAGATATTATTTCCTTCTCATTTAACAAAAATTGCAGGTATTAAAATTTGCAGCGTTTAAATGGATGCTGCAATCGGAAAGAAACTCAAAAGGGAATTGCGGATAGAAATTGCAGTCGTCTAAAAGCAGTCATAGGTATGCGTGTGAAATACTACGAGATAGTATATAAATCAAAAGTATATTTAAAAAAAAAACACAGGAGTGAACAAAACAAAGTTGGTGAGTGCAAACAAAATCTACTAAGAGAAACTAAGAGCAGTTAGCCGACACCATGGCGGAACCACGAAGTTCACCACACGCACCTTCACACTCTTTGCAAAGGGGAACCGGCAAATACCTCGAACACACAGCCAGGCGATGTACAATGGCAAATACTCCATTAGCTATGAGACGGTAGCGCAAGAATGAAAGTTCACCATCACCACACACTCCTTCGCATACATTTGCGAAAGGGAACCGGTTAGGATTTCGCACACATAGCCACGTACCATGAGTCCAATTATTCGAGTAGAGCATCTTTCTCTTTCTACTTAACCCACACATGCGCAAACTCATGCGCGAGTGATTTTTGCCTCACGCACCGTCAGATCTTAGTTATCTTCAGGGGAACTGGCTCTTTTTACCAACACACTCACATGTATCATGTGCGAGCGGCGGCGGCGGCGGTTACCTCACACATCGTCAGACATCCTCTGTCTTCAGAGGAACTGGTATACCACTGTCTCACTCACACTGCGGGAATAGATTTTACAGGATTTTGCCACAGATCAACCACCGTATGAAATCTATTCTACTCATATGTATGTAGGTTTATAATTTACAATTGAATCGGTGAGAAGAAAAAGGAACACATTCCACATATGATAGTTCTTGGCAAATCGAAAAAAACTGTTTATTGTCGAAACTAAAAGTTACTTCTGAAAACTTACTGAGAAACAAATGTAAAGCTAGCATTGAGAAGTAACGTGCTAAAAAATTGGGTTGAAATCATTGAAGATAAGCCCGGAATTTACTGATAAAGGGGGTGGAATGTTTTCCTTTTTCCACTCATTTTGAAAAAAATTAAAACATGTTGTTTTTAATTCCATTTTTTATTCAAATAATACAAAAAAATAAATACAAACACTTCATTTTATTATAATTATTATTAAAAGAATTTGAAAAAACAACGAACAAACAAAAAAAACTTAAAATATTACTGTAGTAGGTATTATAAAAAAAACTTTAAACATCGCCTTCATCGCTAACTGCGGTGTTCGACGTTAGCCATTGAAGGGCACCATCGTTAAATGCAGTGTTGCCGAAAGTACTCCCATAGGAGTATTGTACTCCTTTCAACACCTCCGTACTCCTGTACTCCTCCTTTTACATTCGTACTCCTATTTTTTTTAATGACCTAAAATGTCTTACACTTGCAGCAAAGTGTAATGTTAAACTTAATAAATTTAATTCACTTCAAATTTAAACAAATTTGGCAGCACTTTAATCTTCCAAACTGTCGTCAAAAAGGGAATTTCCCTCTTTCTTGTTTGCTTTTGTTTTTCCTTATAATAAAAACTCCATTCATCCAAAATAAATATAAAAAGAGAGAACCTATTGAGCTAGACCCTGTTTAGATTCTGACTTTTCACTACGCCATGACGATGAGTTCGTGGGTGAGACCGTTGAAGGTTGCAAATCTCTTCACCGCTTTCACCCACAAAATCATCGTCATGGCGTAGCGTAAAAATCACAATTGGCGCGTTCAGAAAAATGGGATCTCAGAGATTTTTCTGAGAAATTTTGCTGAGGAATCCTGTTTATGTAACTGTCATTGCTAAGATCTAAACAGGGTCGGGTGAGTGTGGGCAGTTCCGTCATGTCATAAATGACTTCGTTGTCTGTTAATGGGTTGAATGCACACATAAATGTGATTCCAGATAGGCTATCCACCTATCCCAATCAACAAGTAGCAGTGGCAACCCAGGCGAATCACATACCAATCACATATCAAATAAAAAATTACAACGAGAGAATAGCCTAGGAGGTAAAACCACCAGCCAAAAGTGAGGATAGACTCGAACATCCCGGGTTCAAATCTCAGCCGAGCCAATTCAATTTTTTTTTATTTCATTTTTTTTCATTTTTAAATTCAATTTTTATTTTTTTAATTAACTTAACTTACGATCTTTTTTTATAATTTTTTTGTATCCGCCTCTAAGCGATCGGGATTAAAATCAATATTTTTGCCTAATTCTACCGCTACGCGAACCGTAGGTAAATTTTTAATTCGCGAAAGTGCGTGCGTTATATATATATAAAAATATAAAGTGCATTCCAACTCGCGATACAAAAAGTGTATCTAAGAAAACCTCCTTCACATCCCGCTGCAGTGGCCACTCCTCGAGGGAATTACAAGGGTGAGTTAAACTTTTTTTTTGAATTATATTGATACATATTTAAATTTTTATACGCATATATAACCACCGAAAAAACTTACGCGGATTAAAGGGGGTGTGTTTAGTGGGGAGGAAAAATTTGATAAAAAAAAATAAAAAAATATACTTGAAGGAAAAGAGGATTGATAACTTCCCAAATTTGTTAATAAAATCGAAGACGTGGTTGTATTAATAAATTAAAAATTTTGATTTTGGCCCCGCGTTGCCACAGAGCTAGTTTGCTTAGATAAAAACCTAAAAAGGAGAATTGTAATATTTAAATAAATTCATAAAGTAAATAATAAATTGTTTTTTTTTTGTTTAAATTTTTTTGTATTTCGAATTAAATTACATATATAAGGATTATTTAGATATAATGAGAAATGAAATTTAATAAAATTTTCAATGATTTTTGAAAGTGACTTTAAAAATTTAAAATGAGTGACTAATTTTTTGTTAAAGAAAGGATGAGAGGGATGAGGAGAGAGGGATGAAGAGGTGAGGTAAGAGGAAGCCTAGCAAAGGGGTTGCTTTGGCGAGAAAAGCAACCAGGTAGGGAGGAGATGTGAAGACAACTCGCGCACCGTGTCACCGAGGTGCATAAGCCTGGCAGAATAATTTAAAATTTTTGTAGTGATCAAAGGTCCAAGAACCACACCCACGCTGAGCTAGGGGTTCTTAATTTGCCAGCCTGGACCGATAGGCAATAAGATCGTTACAATTTACTTAAGGCGAAAGTTTCCTTTTTAGAAAGATCTTTGGTGGTTTTTTTTTTAAATGGGCCACCAATCCTTGAAGTTAAGAATTTGTTTATTTTTAAGTGATCGCACTTGTGAACAAAAACTAAGAATTTATCCCTTCATTAGGAAAGTTCTCATAGAGACCATATCCAACCAAGATATTGAAATAGATTTAAAAATAATAACCGTCAGCATTTGAAGATTTAAACAAAAAATTTCAAACATTGTGTGGAAAAAGGAAAATATTCCTGGAATGTTTTCTTTTTTCCACTCAATAAAATTTTGTTTGCTCATTTAAAGCATAGGTTTTATCGGAATGTTTTCCTTTTTAGGCTCAATAGGTGCGCTATAGAAATATCTACACTTCTGCATTTTTAGTTCAATTTTACCAAATTGTGGAATGTTTTCCTTTTTCTTCTCACCGATTCAATTAGCAATTACGAAATATAAAAGCAATAAATATAGCAATACAATAAAATTATTCTATATAACACATTACTGCTATTTCTCAGTGATTTAACTCACCTCGTATTTTTATTTTACTTATTTAATTATTTTCACTCACTAATCTATTTAGGTACCACTATCTAAATGCGCCCTTCCTCTTTTCACAAAGTCCAAACATACACCGTACAGTAAACGTCAATAAGATTAGAGTGTTGCCAGAGCGCTAATTTTACAATATTTTCTACTGGAAGTTCTAAGTTTTATAAATACTTTTTATAGCTACTTACCATACTTTCTGACAGTAGTTGACTATACTCTGTCCAACAAAAATTGGCAGTACACGTCTTATGGGAAAGCTTTTTCAAAATCAGTAGCGTGCCATATTTTTGCACCATATTAAATTGAAATAACTCCTCCACAAAAAATGTTTGCCCGCCCGTGAATTTCCATTAGCATTTGACATAGACCCAACGTCCTATTCAAGGCACATCTGAGTGTGCACTGAATTGCTGTGGCCAATGGCGATTGGCTGCTGCTTTATGTGCCTTCAGAGTTACCGGTGTGCATTTGCTAATTCGTTCAGCTTTTTTTCCTTGAGTTTCTGTTAAGGTGCTTTTGATTTTCGAGCTTTAAGAAAAAGTTTTTAATGATGAGTGTTATCGTGGACACTACGACAACCCTGTGAAAGCTTTAATGAAGGACAGATTTATGCAATCCACTGTAGCCAGAATGAGAGGCAAACGTCCTATCTTGCCTACACTGCCAATTTTTGTTGGACAGAGTATAGCCAGTATCAATCAAAATTTGACAAGTGACATTACCGACGCTAAAAGGCACCAGGAATCCACCGGACTGATCATTGAAGTAAGTACGGGAAATTTGAGGACTATTTGTTTGAGTCAACGGCTGCCTCGCACCGCTCACATCTCGAAGTTTTCCGAAGCATGTTGCCTGTTATTTAAAGATTGTTCACCAGTGTTGCGAACATTTTCCCTACGCTGAGAGAATAGCTGTTGAGGTCTTACGTCTTCGATGGCTGCAACACGAGCTAAATGACTTGTCTGAGTAGATATATGGGCTGCTTCGATAGAAATGGCCTTATTCAGAGCGTCAGATAGGGTAATTGGATTAGCCACCCGAACAGCGTCTTGTACAGATCGGTCGGATATTCCATCAAGAAACTGCATCAACGAGATTCTGTCCTGAGCTTTAGGTGGGCAATCAGTAAAAACAATTCGCGTCAGCCGCTGGATATCACAACCGAAAGCACATAAATCATCCTTGTAACGCTAACGTCTGCTTCTAAAGGTTGAATGGGTAATATACGCCTGCTGAGAAAGAAATCTAAGCTCTAAGGCGGATGTTAGCTTTCCATAATCACCACGATCACTGGCATTCAGATTGGGCAGAATAGATACAGCTTCTCCGCGAAGCATAGAAGCTAAAACTTGCGCTTTTTGGTTACAGCTCCAATTGTTAGCTTCAGCGACTATCTCGAACTGGATGCGGTAGTCACGCCAACTAGCTGCACTGCTGTCGAAAGACTGAGGTTTTATTTTACAGGAACTTATCGCAATTGTTGGCACATTGTCGACGCTCTCGTTCGTATTTCTATTCTGATTCATTGGTGGAGTCTGTTCGCCTTGTTTAGGTGTGTTCTGATTGGCTGGGGTTGAGCTTTGAAAGACTTTCTCCACGAAGGTCGTAGCTCCTAAAGTTCGCATTTCAGAAAGTTGCCTTTGTTGTTCATTCTTTAACTCGGCCAATTCCGTGTTTTACCACGGTCTCTGTGAGTAAGTTTAACTTGCTAATAATTTCATCGAGTTGCGGTGAAGAATCTGATGCCATCCTGCCAGAATCTTGGAATAGATCCCACTTCTGACACCAATATTACAATTTATGGGTTGAATTCCTTGAATTCCGGAACAGAACAACACCTGTAAAAGAAACTCTCCAAATAATTAAAAAGACAAATAATTGACAATTATCTTTATTAGAGCTCTAGATAGAGTGAACAAACGGCCTCGTGGTTTTTATTATTTCTGCCATTAATCTGACGTTTCGTTATCAGAAATGACTATATCGCTGAGAGAGAGAGACGAACAGCTATCTTCGTGGCTTAGGACTAGGGTTGTGTTCAGGGAGTAGATTTTGTTACAATATAGTGCACAGACGTAGAAATCAACGGACGGTATGGTAAAACTACTTTTTAAGACCCTATAGAACATGTAAAAAGAAACAAACATTTCCACACCACATATTGTTTTATCAAGTACATTTTTAAATTTACGTGACGAAATCTTAAATGAATTGATTTTAAAAACGAAAAATGTACACAAGAGAATTACTTTTTATAAAATGTGTACAGCAAAAAAGAGAAAGGAAAGTAGATATTAACATGATTTGGAATACCTTATTTGTAATTAGTTCTTACCCACTCTCTTTACTGAGAGCCCGCAAAGCCCCTTGTTGCATGAAAAGTATTCATATTCCTTTCCCATGAAATGATCGATTTGCAAAAGCCTTTCAGCCTAAAAAGTGCAAAAAAATGTACTTTCCCATTTAATATTTATAAGAATGATGTTTTTTGTAGAAAGCACACGTAGTTGAAGTTTCTTTCCTTGCATTTGATTTACAGAAACCATTTTATTTGTAATTTTTATTCGATGTATTTAATCTTAAAATCGATTTCTGAAATCGATGATTTTTCTCTCAAATCGATTTTTGCTGACAACTAGCTATCGCTCATCTCTACTCTGTTGTCAAACCATAAACGTCAATGTTCAACCAGAAAAAATCTACAAATTTTCATTCCTGCTTTCGTTACTTCATTCCCCCTACATTTCTATACCCCTCACCCAAGCTGTCAAAAGCACGAAAGACGAACGAACGAAAAAAAGACTAGTGTAATCAGCGTCTATGTATTTATTTCTTTTAAATTTAAATGAACATTTCAAATTTAATTGCTGCGATCAAAATGAAAAGTTCAGAAGCGCTAAATTTATTAGTGTAATTGAATTTTGATATTTTTTAGGATATTTCCGGGGAGCACTTGGACATTCTTCGTGGAACACACTTTGGGAAATGCGGCTTTAGAAGGTACACCCAATAACAAGTGCGCTTTTTATCGAATTTCAGCTTAATTTGCATATGTTCAAAACAAAAAACGGGGAGAGTATGATAACTGTGGCACCAAGAAATGATAACGGTTTTTTGTACAACACTTTAATACAAGCATTTTTTACTATGGGAGGGGGGTCTATCTCCCACCGTTTGAGCGGAAGGGGCAATTTCATGAAAACAGTACTAAGAATGGAAAAAAAATTATTAAAAAATAACGGTAATATCTACAATTAAGTATTACCTATACCTTTTTTTAAATCTAATACTCTGTTCTATTAGTCATTTTTTAAATCAAGTGAAATCTATGCATATTTTTTGAAAAAAACTAGTTTCAAACTCAAAATTTGGGAAAAAAACATAAAAAAAATGTTTAAAGTAAAATTTTTCAATACTTTTGGATTTTATATTATTTTTTTTTCTTACAATTCTTAACCAAAAATTGAAAATTAGATGATTTTATGTCTTCTAGTTTTCGAGAAAATTGAAAATTACCAAAACTACTATTTTAATTTAATTAATTTTTCGTTTGCAAAAGAAACTTTGCATACACCCAGCCTTGCACGTACCCGAAATCCTATAGTGAGCCCAAGCAGGGGGTTGCAGGGGGGCAGCATGCCCCCCGATACATACCTCACTGTTTATACGACGTAAAGCTGGATGCAGGGAGAGTAGGTATTATAGAGTCTCTCATAAAGTCAATTTGTATAAGAAGTAATCACATATTCTATACTATTACTATGAAAATAAAACAACGTAAATACTGAAGCAAAACAAAATTTCATTAAATAAAAATATTTTTTAATAATTTTTTTCCATTTTTAGTACTTTTTCATGAATTTGCCCCTAGTGGCGTTTACCAAATTGAATTTAAGCCAACCGTTCAAAATCTGACTTTTGGGGAACATATGCAAATTAAACTACAATTCGCAAAAATCTTATATTTTCGAGGGTGTAACCTCTAAGGTAAATAGACTAATAAAAAAATCAATTCATCCCTAGATTCTTAATTGCATTCTCTAGAAATAGGCTATTACCAATTTCAGTTTGATCCAGCAATTCAATCAATTAATTGGTAGAGCCTTGAAATGTTCCAAAGGAAAGAAAACAACAACAAATAAAACAAAATATTTTTTTTTTCAAAAAGAATGAATGTTGTAGTGTCAGGTTTAAGAACAGAAAACGTTGAAGAAGCTAAAACCCAGTTTCAAGAAGTTTGCAGTTCAGCTCTTCGAGTAGCTGCTACTGCAAACAGCGTTCGAAAAATAAGCCCAGCTAACGCGAATAAAACATCCTTTGTATTTGAACTTGCCAGCTCAACTGAAGTTCACGCTGTGTTATCATCGACAAAAAATTTAATTGGGAAATCAATTTCTATCAACAAGGATCTGACTGGAAATGAAAGGGCCGAACAGTTTCATCTTAGACAAGTCAAACGTTGTCTCGTAAAAGCTGACAGCAGCCTCCGACTTGAAATAAAACGCTGGACTCTAATAGTAGATGGAAGCAGACGTTACAAGTGCACACCTGAAGGAACAATTAAGTCTGCAAATTTAGATGATAAAACTTCTATTGAAAATCTCCTTACTAAGACGCAGTCCACATACTCGGTTGTCTTAGATTTACCTAGGCATCAAAATTCTAATGCACATAAACTCCCTCAGAGTAATTAGCAATCCAAAGTCTGTCAGGTTTTGTGTTATAATGTAGCTGGTCTTGCAAATAAATCAATATTATGTAACTTTTTTAAATTTATTTCTGAATTCCAAATCTTTTTTTTATATGAAACATTTATTATATCAGAACAAATACAAAATTATGAAAAATTTTTCAAAGGTTTTAAATTACAATGGATTCCTGCAACAAAAACTCAAAACTTTGGTAGAGCTAGTGGAGGATGTTTGTTTGGATTCAGTAAGAGTATAGAGTCTATGCATCAACTACACTTCGTAAATTTGTATGGAACTTCAATTCTGCGCGGAACTTTTATCGGAACTACTGTCAACTTCGTGCCTTGCTACCTAAACTGCAACCATTGGATAAGTGATTTTAATAGGTTAACAAATTTTTTTGATGAGCTTAGGTCGGAAAACTTCATATTACTAGGTGATCTTAATGTCAGAACGGGCACAATGGGTTCTATAGACATCCAAGCAATATCACAGCAGCCAATCACTGATTCAAGATGTTCAAAAGATTCCACAACCGATAGAAACTGCAACACATTTCTTCAGTTCTTAGAAGATATTGGGGCGTTTATTCTTAATGGCAGAAGCTTTGGTGACAAAAATGGAGAGTTTACTTTTGTGTCAAGCAGAGGATCATCTGTAATAGACTACTGCTGTCCATCTTACAACTCAGTTGGAATCATAAGTGATTTTTCTGTTGGATGTAAAACATACTCGGACCATATGCCATTATTACTTACTCTCAGGGCATCTGCAGACATCACAAGAAATTCTCCAATGCAAATGCTACCTAGGCTGAAGTGGGTTGATAACAAGCGTTTGGATTTTATACTTAAACTCAATGCAGCCGTAAGAACGAATATTTGTCGTGAGGAAAGTATCGAAACTAGATGTGACACCATAAAAAAATTGTATATACGAAGCAAACGGAACGCCTAACACTCACAATATAAAATTCGAAAAAATGAAACCTTGGTTCGACTTACATTGTCATATTGCTAGGAGAGATTCTCTAAAAGCACTGAGAATGTTTAAAAAAGACAACCTGGAAGTGAGCAGAATAAAATATGCTGATACAAACAAAAAATACAAAGCCCTGTTAAAAGAAAAACAATATGAATATTACCAAAACATCTCACGTCAACTTGCATCTGTAACCTCGGCAAAAGAATGGTGGAGAATCGCTAGAGAAATTCGTGGAGAATCAACAACAAACGGCATAGAAAGATCTGCAGATGTGCTTATGAACCACTTCTATGGCACATTGAATTTAGCCTCAACACAATTTGCGATGCTTTTACTTACTTTTGAAACCATTTATCAACAAAAGCTAGATAATCAAATAGAACTGGATGAAGTTATCTTAGCGATAGAAACATCAAAGGATAACGAAGCACCCGGAATTGATGGTATTCCAAACGAGTTTTACAAAAACGCTAGTACTACATTTATAGAAGAGATTCATATTTTGCTCGGAGATATATTTGATACTAAAATTATACCATCATCCTTCAAGAAATCAATTATCTTCCCTCTTTTCAAAAAAGGTGATGCAAGTCTTCCTTCAAATTACCGTGGGCTTTCCTTTCTCGACACACTATACAAAATATTTACAACAATTTTGCTAAATAAACTTACTAGTTGGATTGAAGAAAACCAAATACTTAATGAATACCAGGCAGCATACAGAAGTCAGTATAGTACAGTTGACCAAGTTTACAACCTATCCTGCATCATTCACCTTCAACTGAGTCAGAGAAAAAAGCTTTATGCATTCTTCGTCGATCTGTCAGCAGCCTTTGACAACATTAATAGAAATGCACTATTTTATAAATTGCAAAGTCTAGGTATCTCAACAAAAATGGTTTCCGTATTAAGATCCCTATACAGGGACACGTCAGCAACAGTTTGGAATGGAAAGAGTACAACAAGTTTCTTCGAGACCACCAAAGGAGTCAAACAAGGATGTGTACTGAGTGCCTTACTGTTCATCTTATTTCTTGAGGACCTTCACTGCGAACTCCCAACTGGTCTCATCGTGAACAATTTGGAAATAAACGTCCTGTTATACGCGGATGATATAGTTCTCCTCTCTGATAGACCTAATATCCTGCAAACGATTATCGACAGCTTCAGCAGGTACTGCAGTAAGTGGAACTTAGATGTCAACCTTAATAAGTCGGAAATTGTAATTTTTAGGAACGGCGGCAGAAGGGCGGCAGCTGAAAAATGGTACTTTAACGGTGGGGAGATAAAAATATCAAACCATTATAAATATCTCGGTGTTATTTTCACTTATAATATGTCATGGTCTGAACACCTATCAAAACGTCTCGCTGCATCAAAAAACTCCATAAACTCGATATGGTCTAAATTTGTGCGGAATAAATACGTTGCCCACTCTGCTAAATATAAAGTACATGCTGCAGCCACAAAATCAATAATGCACTATTGCGCCCAGGTGTGGGGATACAAAAAGTACGACCAAATTGAAAAACTTCAACGTTTCTTCGTAAAGAGATGCTTTGGATTGCCAGACAATACTCCGAACTACGCGATTCATATCGAAACCGGTCTCCCAAAGGCATTCCTGACAACATTAAAAGTTCACATAGCTTATATAAGGAAAGTAATGTCTATGCCACGTAATCGTCTTCCACGAATTCTATCTGAAATTATGATTCAGAATAATGTTTATTGGGCCCAGGAATTAGGGTTCCCAACTTTTTTTCGACCGAGTATAGTATTTTTCACTATTAGCTATAAAAAATATAGTACTCTTCAAAAATATATAGTATTTTATAAAAAGGTTAAAAAAGGCCAAACATATTATTAGTAATTATTTATTTTTATAAAATCTATATTTTTTTGTGCTTTTAGCATCGTTTAACAATTTTGTATTTAAAATAAATGTGTCATAGGCTTTATCGCAATCAATTTTCAAATTTATGTAGATTAAAAGTTCATTTTTGATTAGTGAAATGCTTGCTTCTTCTCGCCATTTGGAATTCATAATTGAAAAAAATTCTTTCTGTAAAGAAGTGGCAGGAATAGAGAGTAAAAAAGAAATTACATTTGGTAAGTTGTTTTCGGATTTTTTAAAAATACATTGCCATTTTTGGTCTGTCGCTAAACTCATTCATATTTTGTATTCTCGTAAAAATTTCGTTTAGTATTAAAATCAGTCAACAATTGATTTGAATTGAGACAATTCATACAAAAACCGACAAAGAAGGTTGGAAAACCTGGCCAATTCCACTTTTTCCAATTGTAGATAAATATTGCATTGTAGTAGTCTTTGTAGACTTTTTTGTACCTTTCGCTTTTTAGGTGTTAATTTACCACTGGAGTTTGACGAACTTCCACTGTCGCTTCCACTTTCCATATTTGAAACAAGCTTTTATTTTTAAAACATTTGAAAACTATAGACGTTTGACAGCAAGACTTAGTCTCATTCGGATACATGTATAAAATGGAACCTTAAAGTGCAATCAAAGTGTGTTTGATATTTGTTTATATGTTGCAAAATGATTGATAAATCAAACTGAAATATAGTACTTTTTCGTACTATATATTTCTTCAGCAGTATACATATAGTACAGAGACCCGAAATATAGTACAATACTATATATTATAGTACGGTTGGGAACCCTACCAGGAATGGTCAGGGGTGACATTCTGTATAGCAAAAGCGAACAATCGTTTTCGCGTGCGCGAACGATTTGCTTCATGTAACATAAAAAACGAAAGTTTCGTTCGCACATGCGAAACAAAATAAACGACAGCTTTTTCTTTTTCGTTTCTCTTTTTAAATTGTTTAAGTTGTAGCATTTTTCTGAAAAAATGGTTATTTATAAATAAAAAAAACATGATACGTAAATATATTGCATTTTTGAGTGATAGCGAAGAAGAAAATGAGGAGTTATTGAACTTGCGAAGTTCAAGAAGAAATCTAAGAGATTTTTCGGATCCATTTACGTTGCCAGATCAAAGGTGTATTTCAATTATTTTTTCCTAATTATTGCTTTATAAAATAAGTTTTAAAAATTATAGCTTTATTCAACGATATCGGTTAAGTAAAAGAGCTTTTAAATATGTGTTGGATAATATACATACGCATAAAAACAGGGACGCGAGTAACGTATATTCCTCCAATTTTGAAGCTTGGCTCTTCTTTAGAGGTACTGGGTGGTCAGTTGGAAATGATTTTAATTGCCAAATGAAGACCAAATTTGGAAATTATTTTATAAAATTAAATTATAGAAATATTTACATTGCACGGGAAGTAAACAAACATTTCCTTCAAAACAAATACTTAAAGCACAATCTGTCACAATAATAGTGATGAGTCTTTTTAATTTATTAAATTTTACTGCAATCGATATTTCATGTTTTCTTAATATTTTTGCTGTTTTACTTAACAATCACCGAAATTAAATTTGAAATACTTATAAAATAACCAACGTGATTTTTTTCTTAGTTTTGCTTCATTTTATATCTTAAATCACTTACTTACTTACTTATATATTATCGGTTTGCTCAATTTTTACTTATCGATTAAAATTTATATCTTATCTCTCAAGATATCTGATAGCTGTCAACATCCTAGAAGTATGCAATCAATTTTTTTTGGGTTTGAAGCATAAACGAACAAAGAAACAAAAACGAAATGCGATACAGAATGCCAAATATAGTTTTCGCACAATTTCTTTCGTTTTTGAAAAACGAACGATCGCTTTCGTTTCGTTTATTACAGAATCTGGCCCCCGGCCTTTTCCAAGAAATCCAAATAGATTTCAGTTTCGAAGCTCCATGCTCAGAATGGAATCGTATGCATAAAATACTGCTAACAAAGCTATCCGAAAAAATTTGGGTTGATTCTACAGGAAAGGCACTTCAGTCACAATACCATGACGAATATTGAAACCTTCTTTATTCTGAAGTCCCAAACTACTTTGAAGATAACAACTCTCGTGAAATGATAAACCTTATCTTCAAAGCAAGATGTGGTCTTCTTAACTTAAACGCAAGAGCTTTTCGTAATGATACTGTAGGCATATGCACTATATGCAATATGGATGCTACAGAAAATACGTATCACTTCGTTGGTGTTTGTCCCATTTTTAAAGGATACCGTAAAAAATATCTAGGGAGCGAAATGCTAGACCGATCAACATTCCTCAATTTCTTAAATGGCTTAAATTACCAAAATCTATACAACTACTTAAACAAATCTCTTAAATATCGAAGTCTTATAATAAATGAATTCAGTTAACTCACTTAGCTTTGCTGTAATAAAGTAAATAATTTTTTTTTTTTTTGAACCTGACAGACAACTTAAAACAAGTTATTGTCAAATTTAATTTTGAATACCAGCATAAATATGATTTTGTTAAAATTTAATTGAAAATAAAATTATTTTATCTATCTATCTATCTATTTTTTTTTCAATGGGTAATATTAATTCGATTTATACAATGTTAAACTGGATAATACATATATAGCTAAGTATGCTACATATATATTAAATTATTTCATTTTTTGTTTTGATATGAATCCTTCTGGAATGATAATTTCAACTCAGGCATTTTGTAGTATCTGGTCGGACAACGTATTAAGACAATCAAACTAGGAGTAAGGAAAACACAATATTGAGAAACAACGCTTTCATTGAAAGTTGCAAAGTGGTCTTACTTGTAATATTATGGTTTTTGAAAATGTGTTTGACACATCACAGTGCATTCGGTCTCCTTTTCGGTTACTTGAATCGGTGTAGTTTCTGTGGATGGAGTACCAGAATTCTAGGAAATAGTGTCAATCTTCTTCGCCCATGACTTTGAATACTCGAGAAGCTGAGAAAAAACATTTTTCTTGGAAAGATGAACCTTGAATCAACATTGCTATTTTCGTAAGATATTTCTTCTTTGATGATTGCCTTTGTACAAGTCATATCAAATTGTTCGTTTAAGTCACCATTCAAGTGACTAATCAAATCTTTCTCAAGCAATGGATTGACCTCTCAACTATGTAACTTTAGTAGAGATCCTCTTTGTCGGATTGCAAAATGTGCCAATAAAGTAATCGGACACCTCAAATGACAACGACCCAGCAGAAGCATAATTACGGTGACCATTTTTTTCAGATGCAAAAAAAAATCCTTATACCTAACAAAAAAAAAAATAATAAATAGTTAAGTACCTACTTAATTTAAAAGTTTAGCTCAAAGTTTTTATTATTTTTTGTATTTTTCTTCGCAGTGTATTTTTTAAAGATGTTATCCCGCCCCAATTCTGAAAGAAGTCCAGCTTTCATTTAGATTAATGATTCTAAATTAATACTCACCGTTTTAAATTAAATTCATACCAATCGGTTATCATTTCCAAGAAACAAAAGGCGAAAAGAAAGTCATACAAATTTATCAAATGGACTTGGATGAGAGTTTGCGATTCATTCAAAATAGCAAAAACCAAATTACAGAACTGAATTATTCAAACCAGTGCTCTCTAAAATTTGTGTTTGAGTAATTTAGAATTGAAGTAAGTACTTTACTGTGTAGATCATTGGAAAAAAGGTTTCAAAGAAAAAAAGGATATTAAGAGGACAATTTAGGAAAAAGAGGACAAATTACTGTCCTCTTTTCGAGAATAACTCGGTTGTAAATGAAACATCTGTTTGAGGGGACCAGAAAGGGCCAACCGATCTAAAGTCTGGTGGCGGCGTGGTTGCACTGCAGCAGCGGCCAATTAAAAGGCAACGAAATTGACAACAAAACCCGCAGCTTGGTATATACAAAATTTTATTTCTTAATTACTATAATTTTATAGAGTTTTAAGCTTCAATTTTAGGTTTTACGTTTAGTTAATTTAATTAGGTTAAGTTACTTTTGTAGACTACTCGCCACAAAATCAAAAAAGGAATGCCATTAAATATTCCAAAGAAGGCCGGCTGTCTGAAAATTATGTACAAAAAAAATATTGGAATATGTTTGCTCGTGCCATCCACGATTGTAATAGATCGTGGGAGTTGCCGAGTTGGCTTTTCTGCTACTATTATTGATTTATTGAATTTACCACAATTGTGGATGGCGCGAACATACCGGCCCTCCTTGGCAATATATGCCAAAGAAACGTTGCAATGAAGTTGCATAGAAATATATAATTAATGAGATAATATAACTCAAAGACTATGGTATGTCCCGTAAGCTCAGTGCAGTAGTTTTACGCTTACTTTATACAATGTTTACATAAGAAAAAAAATTAGAATACATCATTCACTTATCTAGTTTAACATTACTTCAACTGATAAATTATGAAGATATATGAAAGTTTAAAAATTCCCTTTAAGATGGGACTTGTTGAGGTGGTTCATTAGGCAAAACGCACAGTTTGACAATTGGTCGGGTGACTTCACGGTTTTGAGTTTTTATGGTCGCTATTCTGACCTTTCCGTCAGCACCGGGACAAACTTTAGTTACGCGACCTAGACGCCATTCATTGGAAGGTAAGTTTTCTTGTTTGATCACAACCAAATCATCGACTTCGACGTTTTTTTCTGGAAACTGCCATTTAAAACGCTTGTGTAGCTCATTCAAATATTCGGTTTTCCAACGACGACAGAACTCTTGATGCAGAAATTTCAATTTTTCCCATCGATTTATAAGGGACACACGGCCTTCATCAATGTTCGGTTCTGGAAAAGTAAGTAAAGGGTTGCCACGAAGAAAATGTCCCGGGGTTAATGCCAATGGGTCTGAAGGGTCGTTAGACATTGGTGAAATGGGTCGCGAGTTTAAACATGCCTCAATACGTGCGAGAATGGTAGAGAACTCCTCAAACTTAAATTTGTTCGTGTCACCTAGTTTCCGAAGATGGGTTTTAAGACTTTTTACCCCGGCCTCCCAAAGGCCACCCATGTGCGGGGCTCCTGGGGGAATAAACTTCCAGTCAAAACCTTGCACGCTGTATTTTGTTCGAGTCTCGTCGGATACCGAAGATAAAAATTTTGTATAATCGCGTTGAAGAATCGCACTCGCACCCGTAAAATTAGTGCCGTGATCCGAAAACATTTCTTTTGGAAGACCTCTTCGAGACACAAATCTGGCGAATGCAGCAAGGAAAACTTGAGATGTTAAATCACTAGCTGCTTCAAGGTGTACTGCCTTCGTGGCAAAGCACACAAACAAGCAGGCATAGCCCTTTGTGATAAGGCAACCTCTGCCACGATAACTTTTTATGAGAAAAGGCCCCGCAAAATCCACTCCTGTGTAAGTGAATGGAGGCGAAAACGTACATCTTTCCGCAGGTAGTGCTGCCATGATTTGTGTTCGTAGTTGCTTTCGATGAACAACACAGGTCTTACAACGACGGATGCAAAATTTTATGAGATTTTTAAGCTTCGGTATCCAAAACATTCGTCTCACGACGGAAACCATAAGAGCATTACCGCCATGAAGTGTAAGATCATGAATGAAATTAATGATCAGATGAGTAAACGAAGAGCCGTATGGCAGAATTATTGGGTGTTTTTCACTCGACGAAAGTTCCGAATTCAAAAGCCGACCGTTCACACGAAGAAGTTTGTACGAATCCAGATAAGGATTAAGAGAGATAATGGTACTTTTGGGTTACAAAGGTAGATTTTTCTCTAACGACTCATACTCCTGAGAAAAGTGAGATTGCTGACTCAACAGAATAAGACGTGTTTTTATAAAGTCAATTTCTTTTTGCGTGATCTTTATGGTTTCATATTTTTCTGGGGGAGCCCTCCTTTTGAACATTCTATAATAATAGCGAAACATGTAAGATAGGACACGTAACGCTCGGGGAAGTGATGAAAAACGTGCTAAAATATCTTCGTATACGGAAATTTGCGTATGACACACGTTAGCTTTACATTCTAACTGTTCTAAGGGTGGCGATCTTGGACTATCGATCGGCCATTGATCCATAGGCTCTCTCAGCCAACTGGGCCCATTCCACCACAGTGAATTCAACTTGAGTTCACTAGGATTAAGTCCTCTAGTGGCAAGATCAGCGGGATTATCTCCAGATTTTACATGTCTCCATACTTTATTGCCAACATTGTCTATTATCTCACTCGTTCGATTTGCCACGAAAGTTTTCCACGTGCTTGGGTGTTTATTAAGCCAGGCAAGGACTATAGAAGAGTCGGTCCACAAATGAATTTGAGGCGAAATAACTGGAAAATTCGAAAGGTGGGCTTTCAATAATCTCGATAGAAGAACTGCACCGCAGAGCTCTAATCGAGGCAACGACACAGGTTTGATTGGGGCAACTTTGGATTTTGCACAAACTAAGTGTGAAGTAGTGACATCATTTGATATTACAACTCGAACGTATAAGGTGGCCGCATAGGCTTTCTCAGATGAGTCACAGAAACCGTGAATTTGAAGCTGACAGGACGGTGAAAGCGATTCTACAAACTGAGTCCATTTAACTAACGTGTCACTTTGTATGACCTTATCCCATTCCGTTGCTTCAACCCAAATGCGCTGCATTAGAATTTTGGCAATTATTACGATAGGTGTTAACCATCCCGCAGGATCGAATAATTGGGCAATCTGAGAAAACACTTCTCGCTTGCTGGGTGCTTTTGAAAGCCGAAATGATGGTATTGTAAAATAGAAATAGTCTTCGCTAGCGTTCCACCGAATTCCTAAGGTTTTCGTAGTACTCTCTTTATCAAGTTTTAGGAAATGCTCGCTCAAGACATGATCAGAGGGTAAGTGATTTAAAAGAGAAGGCGTGTTGGACGTCCACTTACGAAGTGGGAAACCAGCCGATGCAAGAATTTCGATAAGTTCCTTTTGAGCTCGTTTGGCTGTGGGAAGATCATGAGCTCCAGATAATACATCGTCAACATAGCATTCGTTGGAGAGAATCCGTGATGCAAGTGGGAATTCACCTTGCTTATCTTCAGCCAGCTTTAAAAGAGTGCGTATAGCCAAATATGGTGCACAGTTGACGCCGAATGTGACAGTCAGATCGTTCAAACTTACACCACTTGTGGATGCACTTGACGCATTGAAAACCACTCGAACCTTTGTTGATGTACTCTCAGGCTTTAGGACCGCATGGTGGGGAAGGTAAAAGGAAGAAATCTTTCCATCTTCTTTGACCTCACAGCTACCCACTCTAACCATGTGTCCCAGCGTGAGATAATCAGATATCACCTTGGAGTACTGAGCTTGCAACTCGGGATTCTTCATGAGATTTCGTTCAGTGCGCAGAAATTGACTCAGCGCTATGTTTCTCGATGCCCCTAAAGGTTTTGAAGACACGTCCCGCTTAAATGGCAATCTCACAACATATCTTCCATCATCTCTCCTAAAAGTAGTCTTTTCGTATAAGTCTTCACAATATTGATCCTCAATCGACAAGATAGGTTTGTGACCTTGGACCTCCTCCAACTCCCAGAAACGTTTCATTTGCTCATCTAAAGAATTTGTGTGGTGATTGACAGAAATGCTAAACGTGTTGACGGTTGTTGGAAGGGGACCAGAAAGGACCCAACCAAACACTGTATTTCGAACAATGGCTGGATATAAATCCGCGCCGATCAGCAAGTCTATTTGAGCAGAAGAGTTGAAGGACGGATCAGCTAGGCTGAGATCATTTAGGTCTGAATGAGCAATGTGAGAAAACGAAATGCTGGGCAGATCATTTGTTAGTCTTTTCAAAACAATTGCTTGTGCAATTATAGGAGCAGATGGGTTCTCTTTATTTCGAATTGAAAATGAACATAGTTTGTTCGAAGTAGCCGCATGGGTTGTATTGATACTCGAAATAGAGATATTAATTGGTACAGTTGATAATTGTAAACGCATTTGCACCGATTCCACGATGAAAGAGACTTCGGATCCCGGATCTATCAGAGCGCGCACCACATGGTTTGATTCGTGACCAATAATCTGAACTAACGCAGTTGCTAGTAAGACTTTCCGTTGAGAAGAAATGAAATGGGTTCGACCGGTTGTCTGTAGCAAAAAGGCGGGAGCAGTGGACTGTAATGAAGAAGAAGGCGCACTTTGTTGCACTGACGTTGAGACCGGTAAACTTGCAGAATTGTTGAAGTGTAAAAGCGAATGGTGTTTTTTATTGCATGTGGAACACGAGAATCTACTGGTGCACATTTGACTTGTGTGATTAGCTGATAAACAATTAGAACATAAAAGATGTTTGCGGATTTCCTCATATTTAGCTGATGGTCTCAGTGATAAAAACCTAGAACATTTCATAAGTTCATGTTGACCTGAGCAAAGCTTACAGGACAAAACTTGAGGCTTGGAATGAAATGTGTTAACGCGATTTTTCTGTTGAATGTTACTCTTTTGAATTCTTTTTCGGGTGTCGTTAGACGAAGTAGAAGGAGAGGTCACATCCGCAATTGTTTCTAACACCTGAAATCTAGCGCTGAGGAACTTATCCATGGTTTCCCAATTTGGTAAGACAGTATGGTCTGGCACCGATTGCTCCCATAAAAAAAGAGTATTGGGTGGTAGCCGGTTTGAGCAGGCGTACACTAGAATGGGATCCCAACCATCCACGCTGACCTCATGTGCTTTGAGCGCGGCAATACAATCGTTAATGTGTCGCTGCAAATTTTGTATAGCCTTTGAAGATTCACCTGAACACACCGGAAGATTTCAAAGGGTCTTAATCTGGTTATTGACAATTATGCGCTTATTTTCATAAGTGGATCGTAATGCTTCCCATGCCAGCTTGAAACTTGAATTTGTGAGAGGAAATTTCTCCACAATACTAAAAGCGTCGCCTGCCGTCTTGGATCTGAGGTGAAAGAGCTTTTCAACTTCGCCTAAATGCGGGTGCTTTATATAAATTGCCTCGAACATGTCTCTGAAGGTCGGCCACGTGAGATAATTACCGTGAAATGTTTCAGTATCACATACTGGGAGTTTGACACCGTGAGGCTTTGGATATTGTGGTACGTCGTTAGAGCTTTTAGGAGGATTCGTCGCTGACGGCGGCGGCGGTGTAGAACTTTGCCTTCGTGGTGATGATGGTAGTTCTGAAGTACGCCGAAGTTTTTCATCGAATTCTATAATTAGCCCCAAGCAGTTAAGATAAGTCTCATTTGAGGAAGTGTACTTTTCTTCCAAGGTCTCAGTATCAACATCTTGATCGTCAGACCGGAGACATAAAGCATATTGGCTTTTCACCGCAGTCCAGAGCTCTGACAATTCTAATTTACGCGCCTCTAACATAAACAACGTATGTTTCGCTTCAGCGATTTCCCGAAATGCGGCCGCATATTTGACCAGCTGATCTGCCGCGTGAATGAAATCTGACAAGTGATTCATGATTTATTTGGTTGTTTTAAAACGGAAAAAGGCACGATAAGAAAGTGCTTTATACCCAAGACTGAAAACCTAAGCAATGAACCCAAGACAAACTCGTAGTGGCAACCCTCTATGTAATGAAACTTTGTTTGTCGATAAGAAACACAAAACAGCAACAAATATTTCGTAGATGGACGAAAAGTTGCACTCTTCCAAAAGTACGGATCAGAAAGACCAAAGCCGCGCGTGTCCAAATAACTTTGAAGAAAATCGAAGGAAAAAAAATGCGTTTATCAAAAATAGTGGAGAAATATTTCTTAAAATAATCAAAGTTAAAAAACTCTTCCAAAATGTGGAACGAGTTTGACAAAAAACCGCGCGTATCCAAATGTAATGTTGGACCAAATAACAAAGTCATCACAAAGTGATGATATATAGCACGTTTGTCGAAAAAGTAGCGAAATATTTCGTAAAATAATCAAATTTTATAAACTCTTCCAAAATGTGGAACGAGTTTGACAAAAACCGCGCGTATCCAAATATAATGTTGCACCAAATCACGAGAAGTGATGATACAAAGCACGTTTGTCGAAAAAGTAGCGAAATATTTCGTAAAATAATCAAATGTTATAAACTCTTCCAAAATGTGGAACGAGTTTGACAAAAACCGCGCGTATCCAAATATAATGTTGGACCAAATCACGAGAAGTGATGATACAAAGCACGTTTGTCGAAAAAGTAGCGATATATTTCGTAAAATAATCAAATGTTATAAACTCTTCCAAAATGTGGAACGAGTTTGACGAAAAACCGCGCGTATCCAAATGTAATGTTGGACCAAATCACGAGAAGTGATGATACAAAGCACGTTTGTCGAAAATTCAACGAAATATTTCGTATAGAACGTAGTTATAAACTCTCTCCAATGATGTGGATGAGAATTACAAAAAAAGCACACAGCCGCTTCAAATCGACAGTTAACCGAACTGTAATGAGAATTTAAAACCGTAATCAGAATGCAAAAAACTATAAACCTAACCTCCAATGAGAAGTTTTATTAAAAAACCGTAAGTCGACGAGAAAAAAATACAAAAAATACTCAAAAGGTTTATCAGTACCGTCAATTTTCGAACCCTTTATGAACTCTTAGACTGAATGTATAGTGGTAGTTGAAATGAAATAAGTGTATAATGTATTCATGTAATTCGATGAGAGTTATATAATATAATGAATATAATATTTATACAATATAGATATATTTAAAACAAATTACACAAAAAAAATGCACTGGCTTACGGCATACCTGGTGTAAATCCCACGATGAAAGCGATGCGATGATGATGATTAACGGCCTTTATATGTAAATCTGCGTCACCATGTGGCGTGTTTTTTATTTTTTAACACTGGCGGTTGTGCCACATAATTGGCCGACAGGTAAGCTGCCAAAGGGTAGAGCACTAGGCGATGGCGTGGCAGGGCACACAGCCGCTTCAAATTGACACAGTTAACTGAACTGGTTTAAATCGCACGATGAAAAGCGATGATGAACAAGTTGGCCTTTTTTTGGTACAGCTGTGTCACCATGTAGCGTAGTTTTTTTGTAACACTAGGCGATCGATGGCGTGGCAGGGCACACAGCCGCTTCAAATTGACACAGTTAACTGAACTGGTGTAAATCGCACGATGAAAAGCGATGATGAACAAGTTGGCCTTTTTTTGGTACAGCTGTGTCACCATGTAGCGTAGTTTTTTTGTAACACTAGGCGATCGATGGCGTGGCAGGGCACACAGCCGCTTCAAATTGACACAGTTAACTGAACTGGTGTAAATCGCACGATGAAAAGCGATGATGAACAAGTTGGCCTTTTTTTGGTACAGCTGTGTCACCATGTAGCGTAGTTTTTGTAACACTAGGCGATCGATGGCGTGGCGGAGCACAATCCGGCTCGAAGAACCAAAATGTTTGAGGGGACCAGAAAGGGCCAACCGATCTAAAGTCTGGTGGCGGCGTGGTTGCACTGCAGCAGCGACCAATTAAAAGGCAACGAAATTGACAACAAAACCCGCAGCTTGGTATATACAAAATTTTATTTCTTAATTACTATAATTTTATAGAGTTTTAAGCTTTAATTTTAGGTTTTACGTTTAGTTAATTTAATTAGGTTAAGTTACTTTTGTAGACCACTCGCCACAAAATCAAAAAAGGAATGCCATTAAATATTCCAAAGAAGGCCGGCTGTCTGAAAATTATGTAAAAAAAAATATTGGAATATGTTTGCTCGTGCCATCCACGATTGTAATAGATCGTGGGAGTTGCCGAGTTGGCTTTTCTGCTACTATTATTGATTTATTGAATTTACCACAATTGTGGATGGCGCGAACAATATCTACTTCGATGGATTCCTGGCAAATGGTCCCTTCTTTCAAGAACATGTTTTTACAACCGGCACTGTTACACAATTTGGAATCAAACGAATACACGTTAATGAGTTTCGAAAGAGCGCTGTCAACTTGAAAACAACTTGATACGCGGAATACTTCTAAATAGTATAGAACTAATTATTTTTTACAAAAAAAATTAAAACCCGAAACTTAAAATAAATAGAAAATACAAAAAAACACGCCTATTGTTCTAACAGAGCTTATAGGGTGAAAGAGAACAAACCCCTTAAGTCGTTTCTCTAGATAATAAACGTACTTTATGGATCTCACTGAGCAAACTTTTGTCAGCTGAACTGAGGAGAAGTAGAAACCTGAACAAGATTTCTCCGCTAGAAGTCAAAAGCACTCAGCAAAAGTGAGGAATCTCACTGATAGTACTGTAACTTTATACATCAGACCTTGCGTTAAATCCGGTAGTTCTGATTTTTTGCTGAGTTGTTTATGATGTTGGCCTAATGAAGAAACCAAGTTTTCGACCTCGAAATTTTCGCGTTTTTTTTCAGTTATTGGCATTTTAACCCTTAACGACCAGTTTTCGATTATATCTTCATTCTACTATTTAAAATTGACGATATTCCCTTCCATTTGAGCCCAAAAACGTCTCTGTAGACCCAGTAGTTTCTAAAATACAGCCTTTTTAAAGGAACAACACAAATAATATTTCATTTAATTTTTTTTCCAAGTGCTTAATTTTAATTTATAATGTTTTTTTTTAACTTTCAACAATATTATTTGTGTTGTTCCTTTAAAAAGGCTGTATTTTAGAAACTACTGGGTCTACAGAGACGTTTTTGGGCTCAAATGGAAGGGAATATCGTCAATTTTAAATAGTAGAATGAAGATATAATCGAAAACTGGTCGTTAAGGGTTTAAATGCCAATAACTGAAAAAAACGCGAAAATTTCGCTTAGTAACGTAAATTTTTGAAAAAAATTAGTCTAAAAACAAATGCCTGTTTTTTTTTTTTATTTTGTGTTAAAAAATACATTTTTCCAAAACTATTGATTAAAACAACTTTATTTAAAAAGAAAATACAAGAATGGATTTCTGGCTTTAAGAAAAGGTATAGGATTTTTTTGTAGTTGTTCCATTACTTAGGTATGGTGATTTTTATATTTCAAGTTTTTTTTTTTATAAAATTGCCCCTCCCATCGAAACGGGGAGAGATAGGCACCCCCTCCCATACATTTTTTTTCTTCTTTTGACCCAGTCTACAAGCCTTAGAAGTTTGATGCATCTTATGCCAAAGACCATAAATTTGTTTTAATTCTGTTTTTTTGCTACTTGTTGTTATTAAGCAATTATTGCTAATTTTTGGGAAGCTGTATTTTGGAAACTGTTAGGTCTACAGACACGATTCATAGCTCAAATTAAAGGAAATTTAGTGAGTTTGAAATCGTATTAGCAAAGTTTAAATCGAAAACTAGTCCTTTAGGGTTAAAATCGCCAATAACTATAAAAAACGCGAAAATTTCGCGACAAAGTTACTGTACTATGAGGAATTAAGGTCAAATTTCTGAGATTGCTGACGCTGAGATCTCTGAGATCTCAGTGAGCTGAGAAACCTGAACTGGCGAATTAATTCAGAAATATGAAAATTCAGAAGTAAAACGTAATCCCTTAAACCCGCCCATTTTAACAGAGAAGTGAGACCTGTCGCGTCATAAGTCGGACTTCACCTCCTCCGCAGTCATTTATCGGATTCAGCAATCGGTGTCACGCCACATTCACAATGCGGCGGTGTGACGAGATCTCTTAGTAGGGGAGACAAGTACAATGCCGGGCAGAGGGCAATACCGGCCAACTCCAAATCTCAAAATGTAACAGGTGCCTTAAAGTTGAAATATTTTTAAAATGTGCTTTGACAGCTGCTTATTCTCCTGTGTAAACCCAGTTTATGTTATGTAAGACTGCTTTTAGACGACTGCAATTTCTATCCGCAATTCTCTTTTGAGTTTCTTTCCGATTGCAGCATCCATTTAAACGCTGCAAATTTTAATACCTGCAATTTTTGTTAAATGAGAAGGAAATAATATCTCGTCACTCTTTACTCCGCTTATGTCTCAAACAATAAGAAAAAGCACAAAGAAGAAATAGCGATAACTCTGCAATTATTTCAACCTCTGCAACTTTGTCTACCCCGGACACCGCATACGTCCCCCACCTACATGCTTAAAAATTGCAAGGATAATTGCAGCGTTTAAAAGCAGTCTAAGAGTCATTTTCTTGAGTTTGAAACTAGTTTTTTTTTTCAAAAAATATGCATAGATTTCACTTGATTTAAAAACTGACTAATAGAACAGAGTATTGGCTTTAAAAAAAGGTATAGGTAATATTTAATTGTAGATATTACCGTTATTTTTTAATATTTTTTTTTCCATTCTTAGTACTGTTTTCATGAAATTGCCCCTCCCGTTCAAACGGTGGGAGATAGACCCCCCTCCCATAGTAAAAAATGCTTGTATTAAAGTGTTGTACAAAAAAACGTTATCATTTCTTGGTGCCACAGTTATCATACTCTCCCCGTTTTTTGTTTTGAACTTGTTACTTGATATTGGGTGTACCTTCTAAAGCCGCATTTCCCAAAGTGTGCTCCACGAAGAATGTCCAAGTGCTCCCCGGAAATATCCTAAAAAATATCAAAATTCAATTACAATTACACTAATAAATTTAGCGCTTCTGAACTTTTCATTTTGAATATAAAAGAAATAAATACATAGACGCTGGTTACACGAGTCTTTTTTTCGTTCGTTTCGTCTTTCGTGCTTTTGACAGCTTGGGTGAGGGGTATAGAAATGTAGGGGGAATGAAGTAACGAAAGCAGGAATGAAAATTTGAAGATTTTTTCTGGTTGAACATTGACGTTTATGGTTTGACAACAGAGTAGAGATGAGCGATAGCTAGTTGTCAGCAAAAATCGTAGTTGAGAGAAAAATCATCGATTTCAGATATCGATTTTAAGATTAAATACATCGAATACAGAAAATTACAAATATGCAAATAAAATGGTTTATGTAACTAAAATGTTAAGAAAGCAACTTCAAATATGTGTGCTTTCTAAAAAAAAACATCATTCTTATATTAAATATTAAATGTGAAAGTATATTTTTTTGCGCTTTTTCGATGGAAGGATTTTGGAAATCGATTATTTCATGGGAAAGGAACATGAATACTTTTCATACTACAAGGGGTTTTGCGGGGTCTCAGCAAAGGGAGTGGGTAATAACTAGTTACAAATAAGGTATTCCAAATCATGTTAATATCTACTTTCCTTTCTCATTTCTGCTGTACACATTTTATTAAAAGTAGTTCTATTTGTGTACAATTTTCGTTTTTAAAATTAAGAATTTATGTGGTCATTTAAGATTTAATCCCGATAAAATGTTCACATCACGTAAATTTAAAAATGGACTTGATAAAACAATATGTAGTGTGGACATTTTTGTTTCTATTTACATGTTCTATAGCGCAAGTATTGGTTTCGTGTAAACATGGAGAAGTCTAAAAAAGTAGTTTTACCATACCGTCCGTTGATTTCTACGCTCTTTGCACTATACAGGGTCCATTGAGATAGAGGTTAAACAGGTGGACCGATTTGCTCCAAATATCGTACAGTGCAAGTTTTGTTATTCCCACATCGATAACATTGGTCGAGAAACGTTGAAAAATAAATTAAAACTCATAATGTGTTTCAATTTCCATCATTTCTCGACTAATTTTATCGATGTGAGTTACAGAACGTAGGCACAGATCATTTTAATGGAATTTCTTAGAGGAGAAAATCGATTAAATGAATCCTTAATTTGAAATTTTAATCACCAGAACCAGAGTCGGAACCTTTATTACAGATTTAACCTACTATGAACAAACGGCCCTAAATCAAAACAACGTTTTGATGTAAATTTACTTACATATTATAACGTATTTGGGTATCAAAATAGAAGAGAAAGAAATGCATCGATTTTGAAAAACATCGATGTTTCAGCCTCGATAATTTTTTTTTTAAATCGAAAAATTTAATCGCTCATCCCTAAAATTAGAGCATTGTGCGAAGAACTTGTAATCTTTTAATTTCGAGCTGTAAAACAATTTTTCACGCTTAAATAAGCTGTAAATATGAATAAGAAGTGATTAAAAAACATTTTTAATTACTACTTCTGTTTATTTTCCAATAAATCCACCGCAAAGTTTCTGAGCGTCAAAATAACGAAAGAGTCTTCACGAATGTAAAAAAGAACCATGTAATCACGACGATACGTGCCTGTCAAAAAGACGAAAGACGAAACGAACGAAAAAAAGACTCGTGTAATCAGCGTCTTTATTGAAGTGTTTCGGTTTTCAGTGTCCCTGATGTAAATATTGCTGATCAGTACTAAAGCGGTAAATCCTATCCAAAATTGAATTTGTACCAATTATAGTTTTTTTCTTGTCACTTTGATTATTTATTAATGCTTTTTTATAAAAACTTTTTGTTAGTTATTGGAATTTTTTTTTAATAAATAATTGTATTTTTAAACTCAATTGCAGACAACGTCGGTCATATGGCCGGTATTACCTTCAAGGACATCTTATTGGATAAAGAACACAAAAAGTTACTTAAAATGAAAAAAAGGCTGACGAAAGTGAAGGAAATAAGAAATGTAAAAAAGTGACTGGAGTAATTGAAAAATAAAAAAATGTTCAAGAAGAGTCATGCAGGACGATTTGGTTCCTGGAACTGAAAATCGCTGGATTATATGTGGGGGTATAGGAAAACAAAGGGAGATTTGGTACCGCTGCACATTATGCGGATTATCGGCCCATGAAGAATGCAGTGGATGGGACTCGGCAGGCGTGCAAGAAATGCCTCGAACTTCACTAGCCGGTATTGCCCGCACTGTGGCCGGTATTGCCCGGTAGGTTTTTTTAAAAGTGTATTATTTATTATTTTTACAAAATGAATTCTTTTTTTTTTTTGTAATATTAAAGACAAAATATTTATGTTTCTATTTATTAAAAGAAAATTCAGTTTTCGTTAACCGTTTTTGTTTTATTGGTTTTTAGCTTAAGTGGCCGGCATTACCCTTCCCTAGTTTACTTCAAAACGACGAGAAATGCTTCGTTAGGTCGACATCTCGTTTCATTAAAACCGAGGTCAACATTTTTCGACGCCTGAAGAAGCAATTGATTTGGAGGCAGGTACCTATTTCAATCAAAAAAACTGCTTCAAAAATTAGTTCACACGCATGCATGTATTGATCTTCATGAAGAAGATCAATGAAACCTTTTCGATTATAAATATTTATTTTTTAGTTTTTTACTTTTATATCTCAAAATTTAGAAAATTTAAAAAGGAAATGTCTTTCATTGAATATATGTACATATGTATATCAGTATATATTATGTAGTATTGAAAATTACTCCATCAGAATTTGTTATGATTACGAGGAAGGTTTAAAAAATGCTTTTTATAAAATCCGCACACTGTCACGCGCACTTATTTTATATTTCTAAAGTTAAAAAAACTTATCTGAAAGTAAAGACAAAAGACTAGTAATAACCAAGCACTAATGTCGACTATTAGTAAAGTGCAAGGTTAAAATAAAGTGCGAAGCATAGAGTACCTATATTATCTAGAGAACCGACTCGTACACCCCTAACACCCGCAAATTTTATTTGAGCACAGTAAGAGAAAACTCTCCTAAATTCCATGTCCGTGAATACGTGTGTATTGTAGATATAGTGCAGCTGTCTTCAAATTTGACTGCTTTTAGACGACTACAATTTTTATCCGCAATTCTCTTTTGATTTTCTTTCCGATTGCAGCATCCATTTAAGGGTAGGTTCCCTTGAGAAGCGAACTCAGAACTCATGTAAATGCATGGTGTGTGGGTGAACAAATATAATTCTCTTTATTATCTACAGTGATCAAACCAAACCAGTCGTCATCGTCAGAGCAGAGAAAAGAGCAGAACCACTCAGAGAGAGAGTAACGCACAAGCAAAAGCCACAGTGTCGGAACGGAATGCAATAGACATATTTATGTGTACCTACCTACTGAAAGAATAAGCAGCTTGGGTAAATAATGGGTAAAAACATGAGGGGATATGCAGGGAGCACGCACACGCAGAGGCACACTTATAAAATATAGAATGACATATTTTTGTTTCTTTATCAGATTTGTTATTGCTTCTTGATTTGTTCAGGCTAGAACATTGACCTATTATATATGGACTGCCAGTCGAGTGTCTTTTCCATACAAATGCCGAAATGAAAATGGTTCAACCTCTCCTTAGTGACATGATCGCTAAAACGGTAGAAGCGGCAAACAGATGTACTTATTTTCAGTGCCATCTGTTGCCACTTTGTCTGGACAAGCTTTTTTCGCCATAGAAACTACTGACATCTATTATTATTTCTTATAAAAACTAAGCCATCTGTTTCAACTTAAATGAATATTTTGACATTTGCTATTTGTGTGTTTTTTTTTATTTTCAGTTTCCATTTGCGTCGTGCTTGGTAATAATTTTGTTAAGTTCTTAATATTTACTTTTATTGAATAAAATCTTTAAGAAAAACGAATAAATTCAAAGTTTCTTTTAGACTGTTCGTTATGGAAGATTTTCATTTTTTTTTTGTCTTCACATCTCACCTATTTGATACCTACAAAAAGTTATGGCGCTCGTTGAACAGCACGTCGGGATTTTCTCCGGATGGAAAACTACATTAGTATATTATCTAGGAATTCTCAAAATATGGGACACAGAAACAAATTAATTAACGCAAGAGTTCATTCCGAATTTGCATTTAAGCAGCCAATGTAATGCAATAACATGGGTGGAAATATCTGGCCAGAAGAAGGTAAATGTTCCGAGCAGTGTCCCTTCTATCGGAAGAAATTTAAGAAAATATCTTTTTTTCAGTTGAAGAATGTGCAAAAATCTTTGGAATCAAGTGCTTCACTTTACATTGAATTGGCCACAAGCACCGGAGGTGGATCTCTTTATTCTTATTCCCTGGGAAAGGTAAATAAGGATTAAAAGACATTTGTTGATTTTTTCACAAAACGCGAACGCGATCTTAAAAGTGAAGTTCACTCAGGCAGAATCATTTCAATATTCTATGACGCGGTAGAAACTTTGTGCACCTGCGGTGAGGACTACCAAGTTATATGCGGTTTCTGCTTTGAAAATGGAACGGATTATATGCCTATGGAAGGTTGGCTAAAAGGAAGGAGAAAAGAAGTGAAGTGATTCATATTTACTTGATTCCATTGGATAGGCAAGTTTGAATCTTTTTCTCATTAACTTTTATGTCATTAACTTCTTGAATTTTAGTATTAAAGGAGAAAAACCCATTAAGCCAAGAGTAACAATCAAGATCGCTTCAGATAGCTCTTCCGCCATTCAACCAATTCCCGCTGTAGCTGCTTCCCTGCAATATGCTATAAAAGGAAAAATTCTGTTTTGCTATGGCAATACGAATTTTAAGACTTTCGAACCGAGTTTTCCTATTTGTAGCGAGGAGCTAAAAGTGCTTGTGAGAGCTCCGTTTCTTAAACAAAAAAAAAGACAGAAACAAGCCAAATCGCTGCGTCCTTGAAAACTCTGACTCCATTTATTGATCAAAAAAATGTGGAATACACTTAAGAACAATCATTAAATTAATTAATTTATTATGATTTTTTTATTATCAAGAAAGTTTTCGCGTTGAATGAAAAAAAAAAAACAAAACACAAAAATAAAAAAAAAAAACAAGGAGAAAAACAAGGAGAAAACTAAAGTGTCAAAAATGCTTCACCGTGTTTTCCGCTTCAGCAAAAATAGCACTAGTGTCGTTTAGTTATAGGTTGAACCATCGTGAAGTTGGCTCCTGGCAGTCCATATCTAGTAAGTCAATGGGCTAGAATATTTAGATATATACTTAGGCAGTGTTGCCGGGAAGAAATATTTCAAGGTAGTACTGAAGCCAAAAAAGAGGAGTATTTTGAAAAAAATAGTAGTACAGACATTTTTTAGTCTTCAAACTTTATTAAAAAAAAATCATCAAGAAAAAAAATCAGTTACAAAAAAGAACATAAATAAATAAATTATTAATTCTAAGAACAAAAATAAGTAAATATCTTTTCTATCACACAAAATCTGTCTTGTGGCAGATAGCGTAATGCACAGTTATATTTGCCTTTTTTTGCCTTTACCTGCTCCAAGGAATCCAATTTCACTAAATATCTATACAATAAAAGTTAACTTTGAATTTTTCTAACAGGAATTACAATATTTCAAACATTAATTAACAAACCTTTTCATTTTATTGAACTATACATACAAATTGACGGAGTTAAAAAAAAAAAAAACAACCACCAAACCAAAATTTCAGGTAATGAGGTAACCATAAAATAAATACCGAACTGACAGATGTAAATTGAACGTAGACGTCTACGCCAACGAAAAACAAAAACAAACAAGAAAGAGGGAAATTCCCTTTTTGAGGACAGTTTAGAAGATTAAAGTGCTGCCAAATTTGATTTAAATTTGAAGTGAATTAAATTTATTAAGGTTAACATTACACTTTGCTGCAAGCAGTGGCGGCTGTATCTTAAGTGCGCTTGTGCGCTGAACCACCAATAATTCAAATATTACAAAATATTACTTCATCTTTATTTTTAGATTATCTACCATATTAGGTAATATTTATTTTTTAAACATTCAGAAACACATAACAAATAAAATTTCCAATTATGACGAAACAATTTAAGCGCTTTGCTAAACTATTAAAACTTATTTTCCGTGTTAAAAAAAATTCTCGTGCGCTTCGGCGAGTGCACGAGGACTGCTAATATAACTTGTATGAGTTACAAGCTAATATGCCTGACGCGTGAAACAAAAGATATTTCATTGAAATGTACCGAGAATTAAGTCTGCTCTCGTGCGCCGCACGAGCGAACCGAAGATTACCGAGAGGATCCGATGTTTGACATCGCCGACCGGCATGGGCATATTACAGACAGCGACGCCAAGGCATTTTTGAAATTTAAAACAAGAGTGCAAATCGAAAAATAAAGCATTTACGCGAAGTTTTAAAAGTGAAAAGTAATAATGTATAATAGAAAGAAATGGTTGTGTGGATGTGAACGCCTTAATGCATTCTTTTGTTCTCCTTGCAATATTTTTGGCGGAAAAACGATTTGGACCGAAACTGGAATCAAGGATTTGACGCATTTGAGTGAACAAAAATTTATACAAACAATACTCGATTTTAATAAAAAGGTGATTGAACATTTCGCTTCAGAAAAATGTCGTCGCATTGATTTAATGTATAAAAAATAATAAAAAATCAACATATTTTATGTAAATTGTTGTTTTGTTGTAATTTCCAATCTTAATACTTAGTGAGCAAGTAAAGTGCACCACCTGTTCGATAAACCACCAGCCGCCACTGGCTGCAAGTGTAAGATATTTTAGGTCTTTAAAAAAAATAGGAGTACGAATGTAAAAGGATGAGTACAGGAGTACGGAGGTGTTGAAAGGAGTACAATACTCCTATGGGAGTACTTTCGGCAACACTGTACTTAGGTATATGTGCGAATTTGCAATTTTTCTTTTTCATGCATTTGAAGAATATGGCGCGTTTTCCAGTATCCAAATAAAAAAAAATACGAATTGGACAATTAAAATTATTATTTATTTTTGAAATTCAGTATTTTGGATTTACAGAATTTTTGAAAACAGAATTTAAAAAAGAAATAAAAAACCGGAAACAATTCAGATTCATACCTATCTGTTTTTTTTACGACGATATTTTGATCACGAGTTCTGGAGATGGAAGTTGCAAAAAAAATATATTAGAATACATATGCGATAAAGTATAAAGTATAACTATAAAATATAATATATAATGTACTACTTGACTGCCATTGCCATCCCTCCCAAAATATTCCTGAGAATACTCCAAACCTACCCAAAATTAAAAAAAAAATATTTGCAACGAACCGACTACGATTACTCAAATCATGTTTCTTGACCTACCAAAAAATAGAGCTAGGTGACAAAAAAACATCAGCGTATGCCCAACAACAAGTATAAAACCTGTTTATATTTCCGATGAGAGATCAAGTATGGATATGAGAGCGCATGTGCGATAGGTATACTTTTTTACACTCGTTAACTATCTTCCCACCCTCCTTATACTTTACTGACCCGCCACCATTCATCAAACCTACACGAAATTCAACCAAAAATACTTCTTCCATAACCTTTCCCAACACTTTACAAAGAAAAAAAAAAAAAATAAGAATGATTGTCTAACCGGTTTATTTTTTATATGCTGTGTATTTGAGAGTGGGAAAGAGGGAGAAAAAGTATATGCGCCGACAAAAAAAACACAAAAATATATGAAAGCCATTGGCGAAATAAATAGCAAAGAGAAGAAAGAGAAGGTTGGCGTTGATATTGAAGTGGAATTCTTAAGAACTACAATCTTCTTTGTGTGCGTGTCCAAAGGAGTTTTTTGTTAAAAAAACGCAAAATAGACCTTTTTTATAAAATTTAAATAGGAAAATCTGTGAATGTTTTATTGTTTTTTATTATTGAATACAATACAAAAATTGCCAAAAAAAAAATAATGAAAATAAATAAAAGTTGTCTAGGCTCATAATACCTCACAACGACATCACAATTGTTGATACATTAAATTGCAATTTTTTAATGTGCAAAATTTTTTATTTTTCTTTTTTTGAAAGCCTGGTAGCTTCATAACATAATAGACTTCTTATTAGTACATACCCAAAAATTATGAAAAATGAAGACGTTTTGCCCCATGGCATAAAGTTGTAAAAAAGCTAATTCTTACATTTTTCTTTCATAGCACCCGTTATTTATATCATAATTTAATTTAAATTATTTCAGTCGGTGCATCTAGTTACGTTCTATTATTTTTAATTTATTTCATTGAAAACAAATAGAAATTGTGGAAGTTATACTTGTAAACGTACGCACAAAGTGATGAAATTGCAATAATTTAACAGGTTTTTTTTAAGAGAAATAAAATATATATAAATTTTTTAAAACACGTAAAAGATTAAACATGGTTTATATTGTCTTAAAACAAAAAAAATAAATAAAAAATTAATAAACAAAGTTGCCCCACTCGAAATAAAAAGTATGTCTAAATTTACAAAAAAAAAATACCTCCTTTTTTTCTCATAAAAATCGTAAAATTACTATTTTTATAATTTAAAAGAAAATTATAGGTGCACATGTTTATTATCTATCCAAAAAATCCTTTTTTATCAAATTATCTTTTCAAATACAAAAGTTATGTAACAATTAGTCAGCTCACTACCATCAAAACGCAAAGGAAACCTACCCTTAAACGCTGCAAATTTTAATAGCTGCAATTTTTGTTAAATGAGAAGAAAATATATCTCCACACTCTTAACTCCGCCTATGTGTCAAACAATAGGAAAAAGCACAAAGGAGAGAGAGCGATAACTCTGCAATTATTTCAACCTCTGCAACTTTGTTTACCCACGACACCGCATACGTCCCTCGCCGACATGCTTATAAATTGCAGCGTTTAAAAGCAGTCTTTCTCTGCCCATCTTTTTAATTTCGAAAGATACACAAAAAATACGAAAATTACTGAAAAAAAGAAAAGAAAGATGTGCTCACAGGCGTTATTTCCACCATCGCAGCTCCGATGTGATGTGACTGAGGGTCGGTGGGTTGGTTTTTGTGTTTTGTTTTCATCTCAGTAAATTCCAGCGATGGACTTTTTTTTACAAGAAGTATGAACATGGTTTATAATGCAGTTTCAAAAAAAGCATTTCATATCTGGTGGGAGAAGTGAGAACTGAGCAAAACTGAGCCAATATCCATTAAATTATCACTAGGTTAGTGCGATTTCATTAAAAATGCATTGGGCAACTAACGCATATTCAGCCTTGTGGAGGAAATCCTCTCAGTGCAGCTTGTAGGGTGAAAGAGAAAAAGCGCTGAAGTCGGTTCTCTAGATAATATAGGTACTCTATGGTGTAAGCTGTACACCATTCGTTATTTTATTAGTATGTGATTTTTCTGAAACCTGGAGATTTTAATTTAACTCTTAACTAAATTTGGTTATTAGTAAGGCCCATTATCCCACACATTAGCACACGCACTCTTCTTGTATTTGAATGTTCTCCTTTGTATAATGACCAGTGGCGTAGCTAGACGTCCGAGGATGAAAAAAAATAGTCGTGAGAAAAAAATCAGATCTGGTGGAAAATGCAACACAGCTAATTAGAGGATCAACTTTGAGGATCACAAAGCCCTAGAATTCTTAATTTCGCTATTTAAAGTATAAGATGAAGTGGGGTAAAAATGACAGGAAATAAATATATTATAATGAAGACGATAACTTCGATTACTAAAACCAGCGGTAAGAGTAAAACTCATTTTCGTAATGTTCATTATTACCGAATCTATGAATCCTGAGCCCATATGTTCTTTACTTAGGGTGACCAGATCTATCCTCATCGAAAAGAGGACTTCCAAATAAAATCTCAAACGAAAAAAAAAATATTTTTCAAAAAAGACTTCATAAATTAATGTTTTATTTAATAAAATAACAAACATAACATCTAATCAGCTATTAAAAATTAAAAGAAAAATAAATTAAACAAATGATATTTTTGTATATCACTAATAACTAGTATCGTTTTTTTCAAGTTTTTACTATTCAAGTAAGTATAGGTACCATTTCAGCTTTTATTTTATTTTTCATTGGACCTTATTTTCATTGAAACTTCGGGGCCATTTAAATATACTCGAAAACTAAAAACGTTTTTAATTTAAGAAATTGGCCAGAGAATCTATTTTCGTATATTTTATCACCATATTCAACCAACATAAATTTTTAATTGTGGTTTTGTTTCGCAGAAAAATTGAAAATTAAAATATAATCTAAAAAAAGGACAAATCGTTTATTTTTTCAAAAAGTTACCGGACAGAAGTTTCTTGGGTTAGAAGAGGAAGTCCGGTCAGCCTTACTGTACTGAAAACTTGGCATATGTTAAAGGGTGCAGCTTGAGCTGGTAGCGCCCCGGGGCAAAACCAAATATGGGGCCCTATTCCTCAAAATCGAACAAGTTTATCAACTAGTGTACGAGGAAAGTTGGTCAATTATGTGTAAGGGGCTCCAAACGCATTTTGTTCAACTTTCGTTCAACGTGAACAACGTAAGTTGCTGCACTAGTGTAAGAGGTTGTAAATTTGTTTATACAAAGAAAGAGTTGAGCAAAAAGTTGAACGGAGGTGGTTGAACTTGTCGCACACGTTGTTTAGCCCCAATGCAAGTCGTTTTTTCGTCCAATTCTTTCCGAGCTTGTAAAAAACACGCTTAATGGTATAGTATTCAAAAAAAGAAACTCACTTTATTTGTTTTCAAAATTAGTTTATTTTTTTAATATCATATTAGGTAGGTATATCCAATACAATATTTATTAGTTTATTTTGTGTGTTTTATATATTGAATATATTATATAAGGCAAATTAAAACTTGTATTTACTTATCGATTTGTATCCTATATTATTTCAATAAATTTTTCTTCTACATTATGTTTTTTAAAACATATTTATCAAGTTTTTTTTTTAATTTATTTAATATTTGACGCATCACCTTCATTTCTTTTAATGATTCCTTTGATGTGAATTTAGAATTATAAAACCCTTATTTATAATCTAATAAAAAAAATATTTCTATTTAATATATGTATATACATATGTAAATATATACATATATATGTATATATTTATAATAAAAATACAAATATTCTCCACTATTTATAATAATAATTTATAAAAATTAAGGAAATTTTAAACTATATCTACCGCACTTCTGTTTAAGTTATTTATTTTGTTAATAGTTATATATATCAATTATATAATCATTTATAATTCTTTAAAGTAGGAACGAGAAAACACTAAATAATAAATATTTTCATGTTCCTTGTTAAGTACCTACTTATAGACATATACAGATATCTAGGAAATTAGCACACGTCATAACCTAATTATTTGCAGTAGGTACCTAAGTAGTATAAATCTTAGAAGATTTCTTAGGTATAAATAGTATTGCATTCCCAATATGTATATGACTGTACGGTGTACACTGTATACAGAACCCATCCTAACCCATACAAGCTTAAAAAAGTAATCAAACTCAAGATGTGATTCTACTTCAAGTTGCGGCAATAAACAATCTGCCTGCAGCTTTGTGTCGTTCGTTGCGCAGTTCATGATAGGTGTAGTAGTAGTACTTCCCAGTACAATAGATGAAGAATAGAACGCTTATAATTTTGCCAAAAAAAAATCTATCCTCAGTGTACATCTACATTTGGTTTGTTTGTATTTATTTTTATTTTAGATTAGAGCAACATCAAAAACTATGTATTTTTTATTTTTACTGATGGTGTCGCTTGCGTGGATACAGTTCGTAGTTATTGAAGTGCTTTGAACCACTTTAATTAGAAATAGTTGTATGCAGCCAGAAGTACTTGGTAGTAGATGCTCAAGCCCAAAGGAACACAACTGACGAAATATGTCCTTAATAAGTTCTTTTGTATCTACAGCTGCATTATAATTTTATCAGAATATTGATTGAGAATATTAATTATCCAAATTCAAAGTCAAACTCAAAAAACAAGGTATAGTCTATTTTAAACCTACTGAAACCCCTGTTCAATCACAAAAAAAGAAAAAAAGAACCGACAAAATTGAGTTTTTCTTGAAAATTGTGTAGTGATTTTTGATAAAAAAATAACATTTAATTAAAGAAAATCTGGGTCTTAAGTGTGTTTTAAAATAGTATTTTTTTTAAATTCAGTTGAAATTTAATTACGAATTAAATAATTACAGATTTTAAGATTTGTAAAAACAAAATTACGGGATGTTCATGTAGGTATGATGTAAATTTCAATGCTGTTCATTTGTTTACTTTTTATTGTCCTAGTTTACTTCTTGTTGAAGTTTAAAAAGTGGCAAACATTTTTGGGTCAAAGCGGACCAGTTTCACTTCAGTATGAGAGAAATCATCCGCACTCTTTAAAACTGTACATATTGGTATTTTTAGTCCAAGAAATATGTAAGTAAACAAGCCTTATAAGTGTCAATATAATTCAACATTTCATGTAAAAAGAAACCAAAGTTGGTATACCTAAAAATTGAGTATTTAGTTCATGCAACGTCTGAAACTTTACGACGTCGTAAAAGTAAAAGTTTCTGACACGTTTCATGAACGCATAGGAGAATTTGATATATAACATATATTAACTGACTTAATGCTCCGGCATGCGACAAAGACATTGTGATCACAGTTCCTGGTTGGATCTGCTTATTTCAACTGCTGTCTGATAAACCAATCAGCGGATTCAACCATAAGTCATAATACCATTAAAAAAATTGTTCACCATTATCATTTACGATGTTTACGAAACAAGTTCTTGTGGGAAAGTATACGATTTGTCGGAAAAGATTTCCCATATAAATTTTGGCAGTTCGTTAAGGAAATCGTAAACGACGGTTTTCCGACGTTGCATGAATACCTTTATTATTTCTATTCGTAATATTGTTTTACGCTTCCGATGTATTGTTCGATTGGTCATCTTCCTATTATGCTGTGAATCCATTGGTAATAATGAGGTAGTTAAATGGCAATGGCAATTTATTACCTGCGTTTGAATTTCATTGCCAGGCAAATTTAGTTGGTAGTTAGTTAGGTAAAAAATGTTAACACGGAAACGCTGTTAAGGATCATCAAAACTCTTATCTTGAGACAGTTTATCGAAGTGAATCTGGATTTCATGTGATATTCTGTCAACAAACTTCTTGTCAATTTTATCCTTATGCCAAATTAGTCATACATTTTCATGTAATGAATGAAAACCATTTCTCAACTTCTTGATACTTGAGAAATGCAGTTCGAAGCTGGTCATAAGCAAAAAGCAGATCGATATTTTCGGGTTGTAATATCTTGGCAGGCAAGTGATTTGCTTCTTTACTTCTTCTTGAAGAACAAGGAGGAACACAAACCCAAAAGTCACTTTCGTATTCCTAACGCGGTGTTTCTATAAGTTGATTGGTTTGTTTTCAGTATAATTTGCCTTAAGTTATTGAGAACATCACAAAAACTTTGTTTCAGATCATGAATGGCGTCATGTCTCCCAGAAAAGTGTGTCGAATTCAAGGTTTTCATAGCGGATGCACCTCCTTTATAATGGCTTTGCAGCTGACCCCAAACCTGATCTTATAACTAATAACTACTACACCATGATATCCCTGACCCCGACATTCTTGGATATCATTGCCATTGTTCTCCAGGGAATCAATCACAAGACTTTTGAGACCTGAAGCTGTTTGATCTCTAACAGCAGTATGTAAGGGAAGTAAATACCTCATCGATGTTTTGATCAATTAGAAAGTGGGATTGAGCTAAATGAAGCTAATTTTACAAATTACAATTTTACAATTTTACCCGTCACATCTCCCGGGTTGCCCAGTCGACCCTACGGTCCTGCGTAGCAAAGTTGCATGTTTAGAAAAAAAGAACAATTGTTCGCGTTTTCGGAACTATTCGGATAGGTATCTGAAAATATTTGGGCCAGGTGGATAGCCTATCTGATAGTTTCTGGATTTCATGGATTTTAAGAAAAAAGTTTGAACTGTCAAAATACCAAGCTGTCACTTTCTTTCGCTTTTAATTTGAAATTTTGTGAAAAAACTCTTATCTAACTAATCCTACATAAACAAAACTCTCAATTTAGCTGCAGTGGATTTGATTGAGAATGTCTTTTACGTGGGCGATATCGGGTTAGTGTCATGTCTAAAATAAATCTCTTTGCATTGTTGGTTGGGAGCAAAGGAATTAACGTTGTTAATAAAGAAATTTTGTAAACTATTATCAAATATTGTGTGATATGCATAAAACGGAAGTAATTACTGAAAGTATAAGGTTAAGGTAAAAGCTAATACTTTAAGTAGATGATTAGATTTATAGTATTTATATTTACTTCATTTCGTATGCATAAAATTGAGTTCATTCTTGCTGCCAAATACTTTCAGTAGAAACTAAATTCATCCAAGTTAATACTAAAATTCATCGGAAATCCATAGTAAATACTTTGTTTGGTACTATTTCGTGTTTACAAACACAATTTGCAATTGGTAATCAAAACTTGTACAAAATTAAATTGGATTGCTTGGATATTGATGGACGGATATCCTATCCGATTTATTTATTCTTTTCAATGAAATGGCGGTTTTAATATTTCAACATGAGTATAGTCCAAGTTCCTATGTATGTGATGAGAAGCTGAGTTTGTTAAGACAATCATTTTTTGCTCTGACTTGTTCTTCATAATTCCGTTAAAATTTAATAAAATTAATTAATTATGTTCCAGTAAAATATTTTGATTTAACAACAAAGGGCAATTATTTTAAAAGTTTTGAAACTTAATCAGTTAGTAAATTAAATACCATAAATGTAACAACTTTACGGGCTACACCCCGCTGAAACTTTAATTACGCCCTTAACGGGCTTTTGTCATAGGATTTTTATCATAGGTTTTCTTTATATGGGGATCATATCCCTGGGATATCACAATGGATCTACATTGATCTAAGTGTGACAGTAACAAGATCAACTGTCAGCCCGCTTATCTAACCTAACCTAACAACTAATAACCTTTTTTTTCTGAAGAATAATACTTTTTTAACATCAATTTCAATTATAACTTAAAACAAAAAACAAATAACAATAACAACAATTTTGTGCTAAAAAGTAGTCTTAAAAGTCTAATTAGAATCGATTGTCAATGAATTGTTCTCATATTTTTTAAAAATATTAACAGCAACCCACTTTCAATAAATACAATGCCGAAAAATAAAAATCAAGACTATTTTTCATTGGTTTAAGGCTGAAAAGTATGTACCTACTATGGAATTTTTAAGTTGCTCTTTTGCAACTTTAAAAAAATCAAGTAGTTCCTACGGAAAAAAAGTACTTACTAGTTATTATGCATGCGGAATAAAGTTTTTACTTCAAAAATTCATCTGAAAAAAGTAACTGCTATAGGCCAAAGTAAATACTTAATTCTCAGCATTTACTGCATTTTTATGCATATCAAAAAAAGTAAATACTTTGAAATTCTCTAGTAAAAGCATTTACTATATTTTACATTTCCAATTTGTCGGGTTGCTATTTTAAATATGGTTAAGGGGTTCCCAAAACCACCGGGTCCCACCACTAAATTTAATTTAGTTATCATTAGATAATAAATTTCTCTTATAATTTGGAGTTACATACATATGTACATATATCAATAGCTGAGTTTTATTTTCGCTCAGATCTAATCCAGATCCGATCAGGAAAATAAAACAACCCGGGATCACAGTGAAAACATTGTTATATACCCATCTCTTTTCTTTTTTTTTTTTTATTTGTATGTACCCGCTGTCTTTTACTTTGCACTACTGACGCTATTTGGAAATTAAGGTGCTTTTAGATCTCACTTCTTTTCACGGCTAACTTATTACATACAAGTTTGAGTTCTTTTTAAGTCATTTATGTTTTTGGTCTGATCTTACTCCTTTTGGCAAAGATTTTTGTTTTTGCCAGGTCAAATCATGAAAGATACTAAAGTGAAGCTAGAAATGTGGGACTTTAAAGTGTTTGGATGCCACGCCCCTGAATGGAAAACCTACAATATTCTATTTTTACTTACGATATATACATAGGTTCTATATTGCAAGTTATGGATTCGTACAAAAATTCAAGATTTTGATCAAAGTTGACTTTACGATGATAGCGAAGTGGAAAAAAAAGTGGGCCTCGCCGTTTTGTCTGTTTATCTGTGCGGGTCGATTTTCTTTAAATTCGCTACCTAGCGATTTTCGGACATTTCCCTCACAATTTTTTTTTTTTATTTTTTAGGACCATAAAATAGCAAATGTTTCAAATGTTTTAAAAGTGTTGTATACCAAAATTTAAAAAAAAATGATCGTACCTCCCATCATACAAGTGTTTTAAAACCGGTAAAGTCTCATTTTTCTTAAAAACGAATCCTACGATTTTGATTAAAATGTAAGGGAATAAAATGAATTAAAACCTCAAATTTTACTTTGTGTGCACCACAAGACCCGAAGTGCTCCATACTTTCGATGAACTGCCAGAGCGTGAGTCAGTCAGTTGCAGTTTTCAGAATTCTTAAATCCTATAATATCGCGGCGGCTACTGTGTTTGGTCAGCTTAGCAAATATTTTAAATTTGAACTTTATTGGTACTGAAGATAGATGGGGGTCAAAAATCGCCTGAGTTTGTCCCTATAAGAAGGGGCAAAGGCCGTGCCCTTTGATAAATCAGGCCTAGTATATTGATATTACTTAGTTTGGTTTCAGCATCAAAAACTGTGTCAACCTGTGTAAAACAACATAATTTTTAAGCAGCTTCCAAATTATATTGAAAAAAAGGAGAAAGAATCTATAACAACGGGAAGTGGGAAGAAATAATTAAACTCAGGTTATCAACTTCATCCAAGAGTTGTTATTGGTTGGAATCATATGAAAACAGTATAAGTAACACTGATAAAACTTCATATTTCACTGATTATTATTGAAAAAAAATAAAACAAAAAGGACTACAGTAAGGTGTTATATGTACAAAAACTTCTCCACCAGCTTTCTTAACTCCTTATGCGATCGAAGCAATGGGTTACCAGGGGTAATCGAGTCTTTTTTAAAATTTTCTCAATTTGTGATGACTTATTATATGTACATATACACAATTAAAATCATTCGATGGATCTTCTTCTTGGAGGTTTGGACTTTTGTTTTTCCTACATAGACGAATTCCTCTTTGCATCGTCGTCTTCAGAAGAACATAAGGCTCACTTCGAACAATTTTTTCAGCGATTCAGCGATTCAATGATCACAATTTTGTCATCAACATCGATAAATGCTCTTAAGAAAAGGAAAGTGTTGAGTTTCTGGGACATCTTGTTTCCTGAGATGGCATCAAACCACTTCATTTTTCCAAACCTTAAGATGTCAAAGCACTACGAGGTTTTTTGGTCCACAGCTCAATTCCCAATCATGGTTGAAGCTTAGGATACAGCGATCGGAGGTGTAATGCAACAGAGACGTGGTAAGGACTGGGAGTCGCAAAATATTGCTTACACTAGGCAGGGGGTGCTGTGGCAGGGCAACACTGTGTTTTTGGAGAATCTGCATTCTTCCACACACACACACAAAACAACATCATCTCTATACATCTTTTATGCATTCGTTCACCGATCATTGTCGGCCCTAAAGTATCGCCTACCAAAAATGATTAGTTGCCAACTCAGTGTTAATCAATAATTTTGTAAATACGTGTTTGCATTATAAATATAAATGGCTATTTTGTCATTTACCCATATTTGCATGAACTGTCACTGTTTTAGACGTGCTCAACTGGAGTTTATTAATACAACAGGTTTAGTATGATACTAATTAAAAGTTTAAAGCAAAGAACATTTAAATAAAGTAGTTTCGTCAGTCTGTTTAAAATATTTTTTAATAATTTTAAATTATAGGTTAATATATTTTTTTTATTTAACTTTTTTAAATGGGTACATATAAAATGTCATTATCTGGCAGAAGCCAATATGTCGTGACCATATATTTTTGTAAACATTTATTTTGTAACGTTTCTTTAACTAATAAAGAAAATTAATAATAACCCCGACTGCAGCGTCGCTAAGGAAGTCAGACTCAATTTTGACATTTTGTCTGTTACCGAAATTTCAAAATTGATTTTGACTCCTTCGGCAGCTCATTCATAGAATTCTGTAATTGATGGTGATAATAATAATAAGGAAAATCAGATGGGAAGCTATCTATACATTTATGCAACATTATGAATCGTATTGTTTTATTTTCATGGGATGATCTACATATATGGATCATTGGCGATGCGATAACAAAACGCGTAACCGCTTTTGTACAAGGGTTTAAACATTTTGCTAATGACTCTTTTTTTTTTTTGCAAGGCATTTGGACAGTTTATGCTAAATAAATTTTATTTCCGAACGATTTTTTGTGTTCATGAATAAATGATTGGCAAATTCGGCATGATTAGAACGTGTGCACGGAAAAATATTTATTTTTTAAATAAATAGATATCAGATCATTTTGATTAATTTCCTTGTTTGTAAATATTTACACTGAAATATTTAAGGTCTGATTATAATGGACGGAAAGTTTTAAGTAAATATGTATTACGAAATCAGAGACACTTAGCTCCACTTGCACTAAAATAGAGGAAACGAAATGAAACTGAGGATAGAGGATAGTTAACTATGCTAATATATGTAAATACATTTGCGTCACATTTTGACACTGCAATATAAATAAATTAATCAGCCCTATCATGAATTCCATCGTATTCGGAAACTTTTCCGAAGAAAAAAACTATCACCGATTCCGTTCGTAATGACAATTTCTATGAGATTTTCCATTACGATGCAATCTGTGATAGTTTTTTTATTAAATCCGACTACGATGTAAGTCATTATAAGGCTGATTAATTCATTTATTTTGCAGTATGAGATGAATTCGAATTCGTGATAGGGCTGAATGGCTAGAGCTCATGAAGAACCGAGACCGAGACTTTATCAAAATAATCGAATAAAAGGTACTCTTCGATGATTTGTCACTTTGTAGCAAACGCCCCTCAGATATGGAATGCTGGATTCGAACCCAGACCTCGGACGTGAACGTGGTTCTAACAAATCTAAACATTTTGCTATTTTTAAAAATACAAAATTTACGTTAAGTTGTCAAAAGAGTATCGTGCAAGTGGGCCTACCAATTGAATATCTGAATAATAATTCTAAATAAGACTAAGTACCAAATGAAACCTATTCTCAATTATTCTTCCTTGTTTTAATTGTTTTAAAAAGTACGTACGCAATTAGTTTTGTTTGTGGTTTTTTGTATTAAGTAAGTATTTTTTAAAAGTGTATGTATATTAAACCTTATAAGTCTGTTTGGTAACTTAAAAATTCTCACAAATTTTCAAAACCAAGGTTATTTTTTCCTACATATGTTCTGAAATAGGGAGAATTTTTAAGTATTCAAATAGACCTTATAAGGACAAAACTAGGGACATGCAAATGTATAACAGTAAGGTATAAATGTTTTATACTTTTAAAGTATAAAATATTTTTAGATGTGTTTTTTTTTGTGTAAAAACATTTATATACAAAATATTTTCAATTGTATCTATAAATATCTCTATAAAAACTTTTCTATATTATATCTTGTAACTTTTTATTTTTTTTTTTGTTTTTTTATTGTTTTTTTATCATAAAAATTGCTCTACTCCAAAAAATTAAATATTTTTCCGTTAATCATAACCAGCCCTTATTGTGTTTAAGTTTTGAATTTGTTTATAAAGATCACAATTTTATATTATATCTATATGTATATAAATTATACATACATTCATAAGAGCAATTCTAAGGTAAAAAATTAATCAATTACGTTACAGAATCTTTCATCCAGAATACCAACAAAAATCACTGGCATTCGCAAATGAAACGAGATTTTTCCTTAGGAATGGGTTCAGTGCTCTCTGTCTCTATCTCTTTGTATTCCTTTTATGATTAATTCTGTGATTAGATTGCATAGACTGCTTTTAGACGACTGCAATTTCTATCCGCAATTCTCTTTTGAGTTTCTTTCCGATTGCAGCATCCATTTAAACGCTGCAAATTTTAATACCTGCAATTTTTGTTAAATGAGAAGGAAATAATATCTCGTCACTCTTTACTCCGCTTATGTCTCAAACCATACGAAAAAGCACAAAGAAGAAAGAGCGATAACTCTGCAATTATTTCAACCTCTGCTACTTTGTCTACCCCGGACACCGCATACGTCCCCCACCAACATGCTCAAAAATTGCAAGGATAATTGCAGCATATTTGCAGCGTTTAAAAGCAGTCATACTTAAAAAAGTTTTTATACATACACATATAAAAAAAATATAAAACAAAATCTATTTTTGTTGAGATATTTGTCAAATTATTATCATTGCAGAAATAGCACATGCTAAATCTAGTATACATATATAGTCTCTTCACTATTGACTAAAGAAATTTTTTGTTTTTATTATGGAACACATATAAAGTGTTGTTCTTGTTTACATAATTTGGTTTCATTGAATAATTTTTTCTTACAAACACAAATTTAGAAAAAGTTATAGATTGCTTTAAACTTTCTCCAAGTTACATACAAAAAATTATATATCGCCAAACAATCTGCCTTGTACATCAGCCTTATTGCCTTATTCTATTCACCTATTCATTATCAATAATAATTGGTATAATGGTAATGAAAATGAACAAAAAAATATTCACAGCAAATATAATTACACATAGTCCAAAAAGTCTCCGTACAGGAGATAATTTTTTTTATATCTGCAAAACAAATAGTAATGCGCAATAATAGAGCTAAAGTGGGAACACTGATGAAAGCACTTGTTCTCCCCTAGCTTTTAAAAAAAAAATTCCAGGAATGTATCTGAACAACGGATACCGTTATGAATTTTAAAGAATAAAAAAAAATAAAATAGAGACAAAAAAGTTTCCGTACAGATCTCATTTTAATGTTATTGTTGGCAGTGAAAGGCTTATGATCACATTTTTTTTTTGTTTTTTTTGTTAGTTTTAGTATATTAATGATATTTTAGCTAAAAAATTTCTTTTTCACCTAAAGAAATGAAAATAGCAACAAAAAATAAGCAAATACCCTTGGCCAAGAAACAAATTATAATTGACTTAAGAAATGAGGGAAAATCTTTGGGTGAAATTTCCAAAATAGTCAAAAGACCACGTTCTTCTGTTCAATATGCTTTGGAAAATAATAAAAAAACAAAAACAATTTTAAACAAACCGAGATCTGGCCGTCCAAAAAAGATTGATCGTCGTACGGAGAAAAGATTATTGAGGAGCATAGCAGAGGATCCCCAGCAAAGTGCCCCAGTTCTCGCAGGCAAATTGAAAATTAGCAACGGGATTGATGTTTCGCCCCAAACCATTAAAAACCTTTTAACCAGAAATGGTTTTCATGGTCGAGTGAGCCCGAAGAAGCCATTCATTCGAAAGGCAAATAAAAAAGCTAGGCTGGAGTATGCTACCTCACACTTAGAGAAGGAAATTCTTCTCTGGGATCAAGTTATATTTACTGATAAAAGTAATTACAACATCTTCGGTTCAGATGGACGCCGTATGGTGTGGAGAAAGCCCAACACTGCTCTGAATCCTAAAAACTTGATACCTACTGTGAAGCACGGCGACGGCAATGTCATGGTTTGGGGGTGCATGGCATCTTCCGGCGTTGGAAACCTCGTATTCATAGAAAACATCATGGATAAATTTGGGTACTTGAACATTCTTAAAGAAAACCTACATTGAAGTGCCCAAAAACTGGGTCTCGGCAGCAAATTCATATTCCAACAGGACAATGATCCTAAACATACTTCCAAGGTGGTAAAGGAATGGTTGCTGTACAATGTTCGTACGCAAGTAAAACATCCCGCTCAGTCTCCCGATCTCAATCCTATTGAGCACCTGTGGGATCACTTGGAAAAAAAGTTCGTCAACATACAATCACCAACAAAAATAACCTTAAAACGATCCTACTTGAGGAATGAAACAACATTTCTCCATATACGACGGGCAAGCTTGTCCATTCGATGAGACACAGATTGCAGGAAGTGATCAAAAACAGAGGAGGTCCTACTAGTTATTAAGTTTATTTTTTTCTTAAGTTAAGTGATTTTTTGTTAGTTTTTTTTTCAACGAAAATTAATTAAAACATAAACTGTACGGAGACTTATTTGTTTCTTAATTTTTCTTTTTGTGCTGTGAATTTTTTTTATTTTAAGTTTTTCAAATAAAATGCTAAATATTTTGTTGAAAAATTATTTTCTGATATCATTTCTTTCATTGCTGGTACTTTTCAAAAAGTTTGTATAGCTGGAATTCTATATTTTAAAAGATTAAAAAAAAAACTGCTGCTGTACGGAGACTTTTTTGACTATGTGTATGTTCCTGTCCTTAAATTCTTAAAGTTTTTTTATTAAGGAACAAACACGAACACGATAAAACAGATAAATAATTGAACAACTATCAAAGCGGTTTTGTATTTTTGATGTACGATACCGGAACGTCGAACAAGGTACATATCGTTGGCTTTCCTTTAACACATAAAGTCGGAAAATCACTGAATTCAAATATGTTCATAATATGTTAAGATTATTTTTGCCTCTTTCAACCGTCAGTTTTTAAATCCATTGCATTTTATTATTTTTTAAATTGGTTTTTTACGAGATTTTCACAGCAAGGCGTAAATATGTGATAATCGTTTAGTAAAAGTTAAAAAACGCCATCACCGCTTACCCCATGTATAACAGTTATTATAGTTATAATTCTGTTTTGATATCCACTTAATTCATAAGCGGAGATGTTTGCAATTATTGCAACCTCTGCAACTTTGTTTACCCCGGCCACCGAATACGTCCCCCAACTACGGGTTTAAAAATCGCAGGGGGGTAATTGCAGCGTTAAAAGCAGTATAACTAAGCGAAATAGTTGTTGTATTTTACATGGAATTTTTTACGTAATACATCTAATATCGAGTTAGCACTTACGGCTTATATAGATCTGTAGCTATTATAATGCAGTGGGTTGAATATCACAAGTATCAAGTTCTAGTGGCTTACAGCTCTTAACCTTTCCTCTAGGTACGCGTGTTTTTAGTCGATAGGAATGTAGGGAACTTTACGAATATAGCAAAAACAAAAGTGACAGCATTAAGGTAGATCTATAATAGTCGGAAGCAAATGACAAAACCAAACGAAATGTTACCTTTAAAAAGGTCAAATGCCATATTCAAGTTTATAATTCAAGCGTCTATAGATTTAGAATGAGAAGGTGTTAAGAGATATTGCCTGATATTTTTCTAAAGCATACTTTTAATTTGAATTTAAATATTTGAAGAAAAACCACAAATTATGCATTGTTCTCTATTTGTATGCCTTTTTCTAAATTTCTCTAGCCCTAAGAAAAAATTTCTAAGCAGTTCTAAAGTCAGTTTCATACAATGATTATCAAAAAAATGTCGCCAAATTAGAGACCGCGATGTTAGCTCTCCACACGCCACTTCAGGAAATAATTGAACCTTACAAATTTTTGTATAGAAGCTCGCGACATCTGTTTTTTTAAATTCAAAAAGTCGCATTTATCAATAAACAAACCAGACATTTTTAAATTTCATGCATACAAATGTGCGACATCTATGGTATTTTGCCTCTTATATTTTGTTCAGTGTTTATTCAGTGACAGTGATGCCAGGCGAGATTTTAAAAATCTTTTTTTTTTGGTTCCAAATTGAATATATTAAATTAGCCTTATTGTGAGTTTCACCCGAAAAATATTTAACCTTAAAATTTTGTATTCGCCCGGAATTTTAAAATCTATTATGAGTTTCACCCGAACTTATTTCGTTCGCCTACTAAAAATAAGTGGACAATTATGTTGTCAATGGCATTATATTCCACCCGAAATGAATGTTTACAATAAGGGGAATTCTTCGAACATGAAATTTCTGGTGAAAATAAGAATAAGCGAACAGTGAAATGTCAAATTTTCCGGGCGAAATGCCGTTCGGGGGCTGAATAGTCGCGCGATTGAAATGCCAAGTGCGTTCCAGCCATATTATTCGACAAACAAATTGTCAACAAATAATTTTTTAAAAAGTTGCTATTTATTTGCAGTAAATGCCTTCATTCATTGGATGTATTTTATATTTAAAAAATCGTATTATTACATTCATAACAAAAATGTGATTGCGATTTTTTAATCGCAACGAATTAAAATCTTAAGTTTCTTCCTAGCTTTACCTACAAAACACTTTCGTTGCGTTCGAGGAACTATCAGATAGGCATTCACTTATCTCAAAAATTTTCTGATACGTTGGGTTGTTGTTGCATCAGCTGTTTTGTCACATGGGATTACAAAACACAAACATATCCAGATAGCTTTGGATTGATCCCCGAACGCGACCAATGTCAGCGTAATAATGTACCGCCCAGTGTGAGGACAAGTGTGTTAGCCCTAGGTTGCCTTGTGTAAATCCAATTTTAGAGATAAGAAATGCTTGTTCTTAGTGAATAATGATTACAGTTGCAATTTAGTAAACAGAAAACTGTACCTAAAAAGTTTGTTTGTTTGTTTCTCGCTGCTTGTTTCACAGGTTTTATATGTCATTGATGACCAGGCAAAATATTTTTTTTGAGTTACAAAACAAAATTATAGGAAAATAGGTGCGTAAAAAGCGCTTAGAATATTTTCCCACCAACGTGATTTTTTCCCACCATTTCGGTTTCAAAAACCACCAATCTGGGAACACTGTTCTCTGTACAAATGTTAAAATTGAAGTTTTATATTTTTTCCGCAAGTTGCAGGGTTGAGGGCTAGTGTCGCCAAAAATGACTGAGAATAAAATGGAACCAGCTTAACGTTGGCAACTAGCATAGCAGTCCACATATATGTATATTATAATACGTCCATGAACCAATTTATATAGAGATCAGTGATATTATCTAGAAACGTTTGTTCTCTTTCACCCTACAAGCTGTTAGTTCACTGATGTCAACTATTGCATGAGCATGTATAAGTTGTCCCGTGCATTTTAAATTGGACCCGAACCAACACTACTTTAAAAAATAGTAGACACTCTTTGTAACCCTTTTTCAAGTAAATTATGATTAATATAATTTTTTGTTGCTTCTGGCACATAAGTCGACCATTCAAACGGATTCACCGATAGGAAAAAAGTGTGCTCAAATAAAATTTGTGGGTGTTTTAGGCAAGACAGTATGAGTCGGTTCTCTAGATAATATTTTAAATGGTAGTAGACATATGTACATCAATTTGCAGAAAGCTCACTTACGCATAGAGCGGTCAGAACCGCACACTTCACTTCCGAAAGCAAAAGTTAACGAAAACTACGAAACGAAGCAAAAATTAATTATAGGCACGCCATATGAATTCTTTTTATTCTTGTATTTGCATATTGTATTGTTTAATTTCGTACGACCACGTACGTCGCTTTTCGACTGTTATTATAGTTCTACCTTTACTTTTGCGAGCTTGAGCGTGGAAAATCCCACTTTAGAGAAGTGTTTGTTCATATTATGTACAATATAGTAGAAACATAAACCTTACACAATGCCATCTTAATCCTAGTATGCTGTTGATGCGAAACGAACAATCCCATACAAAAACGAAAAATTTCGTTCTGGTTTTCGTTTTGCAGAACGCAGTTCGATAAGCGAAATTGATTATTGTAGCAGATTATTTGGAAAAGTCTCCGCTCTTTTTTCGCACAGAATTAATTGTCCAGACAATTTATTGTGTTTCTTTCTGTTGTTTCTTTCATGTCAGCGTGCCTCTCTGTGATTTTTATGTGTTGTGTTTTTGTATTTTGTTTTTGCAATTGGTGCTTTGTGGCACTTTGAGTGGGTAATTTTTCGTTGTCGTTTTTGTAAGCGTTTCGCTATCGTGTTGGAGACCAACGAAAAATTTCGTTTTGCATCAGTGGCGTACTAGGCTCTAAGCTTAACAAATTTCAGATTTGCCAAAGTGAAGTTTTTGACATTAACAATTTTTTTGATTTTAACAAACCATTGGAAAGCAGTGACAATCAAAAGTCATTATCATTGATGTGAAAATAACTATGTAATTAAATAACAATCACCTCAGTCGACTCCACCCTAGATTTTTCAACATAAATTAATGAATTTTCAGATATTGTATGAACCCGGGTAATCACCGTTGTATGTTTACAAAAAGTTTGTAATTATTCTCAAATTTCGTCATAAATTACACAAATTTTTAAAATCCAAACTTATCAAATAGAAAACAGTTAACAGTTAGTTTTCTTCTATATTTAGCTAAAAATTCATCTATTTTAATGATTTTTGTTAAGGAAGTACGTAGATGCTTATTCTACTATTTTTATTTTAACCATAACAAGATCAAATACAGATATCTCTTGTACCGTTCTTCCTATAACCTAACAGACCGATTCTTCCCATTTGTGACTATTCCTTGTGAAAGTCAAAGATTCTGCCATAGGATGACCTACCCTCACCGAGTTACCAAATGAGGAGTGTCCAAACTAACATTTTGCGCATGGGTTGCTGGCGAAATATAAGTTGGTTTTAGGTCTTTTTCACTAAATTATTATGTATTTATTAGTAGGTACCTATTCCTATATTAGGAAGTCTTGCGTTTAAAAATTATGCTAAGCTGGCTGTACACTCCCACAAAAACATGGTTAGGGTTACCTACATGGTTAATAAGTAATAATAGTGTGGTGCTTCTTTATTTATTCCGCATAAGAAATAAGTAGGTATGTTAGATAGAAAAGACATATTATTTATCCTTAATGAAATGAATAAAGAAACAAAACCAGTAAAAAAATAATGACAATCAGTTGTTAGGGGATTTATCGAATTAAATAAACATATATTATTGCTTTGCTTTATTTCTTTAGTGCAAAATTGATAAATATTAACATTAAATGCAATGCAAAGTTTTGTGGTACTTATGGCAACTTTTTTTATTATTATTAAAATAAAATGAACGCACCCAATATTTCTTCTATTCCACACTTCAAATGGAATGAAAAGAATAAGTCCCAAATATTTGAGAACGAAAACAAAAACAATAGAAGAAATAGCGGAAAAATAAATTATTAAAACTATTAGCCCTATTCTGCTAAACGTCTACGTGAATTTTCGAATTCTGCTATCCGTCGGAGGAAAACGAATGTACCAAAACGCATATAAATTGCGCTAAAAATAAAATTTTAACAATTAGATTTTCTCAAGAACTTCAAAAATAATTATTGATATAGAGCTTTGAACTCGAAAGATTGAAGAGTTCAAAGTACTCTTAATTAAGTGAACAATTCACGTGAATCGAAAAATTCGATCGGATCGTATAGCAGAATAGGGCTATATATTATTCTGTTTCAATCCACTGTAATATCTGTGTTTAAAATGTGCAGCACTTCTTTTCTATTAACGTCCCTTAGTATAATGTTTTTGTGTGTAAATTTTTTTGAAAATCCTGTAAATCTTGTTTGAAATCAAAATTTTAAAAACCAATCCAAAAATCATTTTTGTTTGGTTGATTGGAAGCCACATTGGTGTCAGCGTGTGTTCGGCCTATCGGCCTTCTATCCATAGTCCACAATAACTTTTATTTTATAGTGACATGAAGAACATAACCGCGTTCTGATCGTCTTCAAATTCACATTAAAAACTTGAAGCCTATAGTAACAGTAAATAAAAATTAGAAAAAAGGAATTATTGTGAGCGTTGTCACTTTCGATTTAAAACGGTGGTGGTAGATTGAACTTAAAAATGGTCGTTGGAATACAAAAAAACGTTAAAAGTAATAATTATATTGAAACGAATCAACGATATAACGAGAAGAGTAAGTAGGCAATTAGGCATTATCCTTAATATAATTACCATTCTAACACACACTATAATCAAGTCGTACTACCCAACGCACTACCCCAGCTAGGGATAAATGGGCATTGCAATTAAACATCTCAAAGTCAAGACGTGTTTACTGAACAACAAATATTTTTCTTAAACTTACAAGTGTACGACTTTTATTAAAGAACTTGGTTAAGATATTTCGTTGTAATTGTAATTGATTTCCTAGCATCGTATTTATGATTTTCGTAAAAATATATTTATTTAATTTATTTATTATAATTAAAAGTTTCTCTTGGTAGTAATCTGGGAACAATATCGTTATGAAGATGGCTATCTTTATTGTTATATGTAGAAGATAGCATTGGTGAAAGAGATGAAGGCCCTGTAATTTAAGCAAATTTGAAATAAAATTAAATCAAAATCATATTATGTCAGTCATATTTTAAAGAGCAGCTTAAAGGTAATCCATTCTGCTGGAGATCTTCTGTGCAGCGAAGCATTTAGTTTTACAGTCACTGACTAAGATTTTTAAACATTTCAATTACAAATTAAATCTAATGAACCTTTAACAATATCACGCTCAGTTGATTTTATTTTTGTCAAAAACCAAAGGTGATTCCTTTCTGGTAAAGTCTCTTTCAAGATTCAAAATTTTCGGCTGTTCACCTTTCTGATTTCTGCAGTAAGTACAGATTGTTAGTTATTCGCTTGAAAATCTAATCTTTTTTTTGAATATATCGTAATGATTAATATAATAGTCAAGAAGATTTCCTGCAGATTTCCTTCTTTCCTTTTAGTTAAAAAGTTAATAGATACTTTTGTAGTGTAGTACAAGGCTACATAAACTAACTTTAACATTTTCAATTACATTCCTCTTAAGAGCTTCTAAAAGACACGCAGAAAACCCGATATTTTAATAATTTTTTGAAATTATGATATGGTCTAAATTATCTATTGAAGGAAAAAGTTGAATAGAATTTTATTCTAGGTGTAAACATTTTGTATGAACTATTCTTGAGTAAAATATTTATACTTAGGCAAAACAATCTTTTCTAATGAGCCTGGTAGCCGTGTTATAGCTATAACTCCAGCTCATAAAACTTGGTGCATTCAAGTGTGTTGTGTTTTTATTAAAACAACATGAGGTTTAGAACTCGCTCTGAGCTTTCAAAAATTTCGCAGTTTTATTTATGTAGAAGATAGAATTGAATAGCACTGTGTTCGGGGCACGCACTGAATATACTTCCACGAATCCGAGGTTTTTACTGGGGGAGATAAATAAGACCTGCGAAATTCAAATCAGCTGTTTGCAAGCAGATTGGTTTAAAAGGAAAAGAAATTTATTTTATGAATTCTGATGACATTAAATAAATTTTACTATTAAATTAAATTAAATTAAATTAAATTAAATTGAATCAATCATAATATATGTATTTACTATTTATATAAGAAATGCCAAATATACAATATAAGATGGAAAAGAAAATGGATGTTTATTCAGGCCTCCGATTATGAATTAAAATCTTCACAAAATGGTTTTAGAAACTTAAGGTTTTTAGTGTAGCATCTTAAGTGTTCGGTGTAAAATCAAAACCAGAGCAACTATACAGGGACATGAAACAACGAACAAACCTATCATGTTCAATACTTTAATAAAATTTCTAACTAAAGCTTGTAGAGGAAGCCCATCGCGATTTTTTGTTTAAAATATATACATGTCATTTAACAAACTTTTACAGTGTAGCGATGCAATAAAAGAAATACAAAATTGAGTTTCTTTTCAATTGTTAACACGGATAATAAAAAGTAACTTAAATTGTATAGCAAATTGAAAAAATATTAGTATATAAATAAATTATACCTTAAAGGTATTTTTAAAGTTTTAAAATTGACAACTTTAAAGCAAGTTAACTACTTTTTAGTGATTGAACAATGTACAAGCCAACTTACATTTGATCTGAATTCCTTATTGATTGTGGAAGAGCACTGTAACAACTTTTTTAAATGTAAACGCACAATAATTGATAATAACCGCTTATACTTATTTTAAAGTTTGACAAAACAATAATAATAAAATAAGAATTCTAAAATGACATAAAATAAAAGTGTTAATTATTTATTATTTAAGGAATTACAGATTACTAAAATCCTTAAAACACTTTTAGAAGAATCCTTTCTAAGGAATACTGTAAAAGAAACACTTATTTGTTTGTAAGGGTTATTCATTTTAACGTTTATTGCAATGTTTAAAATGTTAATTTCCGACGGTTATTCTGGTGTTGTCAAAGAAATTGAGAAATGTTACGTTTTAGTATTGATCATAAAATGATGACTTAAGTGAAGAGTAAATATATGTTTCATAATATGTATTTCATTTTGTTTATGTTTTTCAACCTCACTGATTTCTTATAATGTTCAATTTTTTGATTTTTTCTATAATTTTTCTCTGTAAGTGTTAAGTATTGATTTTTAATATTTTCCTCAAGTCATCTTAATAATATTATATGTAGTATATTTAGATTAAAGTCATCTAAGTATTCTTATTTCATCATAGTATAAATTTTTTTATTTACTACTTGTATTTTATTCTTCTTTAATTAAATTTATTAAGACCGCATTTTCAAAACGTGTTTATACTAATAGTGTTTTTTCTTCGTTTTAAGAAACATTAATTAATTTATGTTTTCTGCAATTATGTAGTTTTTTTCTTATGCAATACTTTTACGTGATTTTTTTTTGTAACTTGTAAGTGCCTAAAGAACTAGAAACATTGTCACATAACATTAATTTATGCCTTAATGAATTCACACCATGTACACAAACCCGTACATAGTAGACAAATAAATATTTATAAGAACTCACAATGTTATACATTATTACTTACTCTATATGTATTATATATAATGTACCAGTGGTATTTATTATAAATAAATACCTAATGTCATACGTGAAGAGTGTGTTTCATACATTACTCTAATGTTGTTTATCTTACATAAAAATCAAACTTTCGCTCTACGTACAGCAATCGACAATCTATTTATAAAATTCACATTTTTCAAACGGGTTTAGTTTTAGAAGTCCACTTAGGCTACAAAGATTACGTTCCATTTATAATAATTGTAAGTTGAACGAAATAACAACAATTTGAGAAAGAAAATTCGTTAATAAACTAAAAATATAAATTTTTCAGCGATGATAGCGCATGTTTAGTTTATGTTTTTCTTCTTTATAATTACATGCAAGCGTACCAAGAAAATACTAACTTCGAAACGACAAGTAAAACTGTTTGAAATAAATCATAATTGTCATATTAAATAAAATGGGCAAGCATCAGCACTATCTTAAAGTATATTGTATCCAGCCTTAAATTGGTGTTAGCGCACTAATTTGTTGTTACATTCAACTATGTATTTCTTTGATGGTTACAATTTTATTTTAACCTAAGCATAGAAATTTGTTCTTCTATTTTGTGGACGTTGTAACGATTTCTGGTAGATTTGAAGTATTAGAAGGATGTTGAGTCAAAATACTTGTACTTAATTGAATCTTCTTCATGTTGTTTACGCCGCTTGAATCCTGACTTTGATGTTGGGTTGCTGATGTATAAAGCATTGGTGCAGCTGCATACGTTGGATTTGATGGTAAAAGAGTGAAGCAATTTGTATTAATATTACTTAGACCTTGATTGATAATATCATAATATCCCAGCGTTGGCGTTAGAAGTTGTTGAGTCTTCAAAAAGCGTTGAAAAGTTGGTGTATAAGCGTTAGCAATAGCGACAGCAGATAAATTAGTAGCTGTTGTTGCTATCACAGGAGTTGGGACTGTATTGGTTGATGTGGTAATTGCAAAAATATTTGATGATTCACTTGTTGATTTCGGTGATTGCGATGACGCCAACGCAAAATTTTGTGCGGCACTAAATGAATTAGTTGTCGATGAAGAAATTTGTCGTGAAAGTGGCGGTGACGTGGTGTTATGTTGATAGCGTGCTGCAGTATTGTTGTTTTTTTCAGTAATACTTTTATGAAGAATATTATTGCTAAAACTACTCATTAAGTCATTATTGTTATTGTGGTTGCTTAGGCTGGTGTATGTTGCTGAAGTTGCACGATTTGCGTTTGCTGTAATTGTAAGTTGTTGTTTTTTTATCTGATCTTGTTGTTTCTGCTCACTAGGTGAAACTGTTGATGCAGCTGCTAACTGTTGTTGATGATGTATTGGCTGTTGCGCTGGTTGTTGATTGAATATAGTAGCCATAATATTTGCCGGCGGCAATGCTACCGGTATATGATAGTATTTACATAGTTTACGTCTACACTGACCATTAGCATGATCACGACACACAGCCACACGTTGATCACATACTTCAACTTTGTCGTCTAAAAAGAGAAAATAATCAATAGTTTCCATATATGCTACTAAAAAAGTTATAAAAATGAAATAAATGTGGCATTCTGAAATAAATTTTCAACTAATCAGATTTTTATTAAATTCTCGGGTAAAAAATATATTTAAAAAAATGCATAAATTTGGTTTCGCGAAAAGGAATAAGTGGAGCGAGTTAAAGTTTGACTCATAATATTTTTATTGGCTCTTTTCATATTGGTTTCGTTTTAACAAACAACATTTCCAGAAACCCATGAACAAGCTCTAAATCTAAAGGCTATAAAATGGCTAAGCTTCGTAGAGGAATGGCTTGTTTAATGAATTTCAGGTCAAATGAAAGAAATTATTTTTATGTCACCACAACAACAACTTGTGTGTGGCTAGTAAAAATGCTGGTTTCAAATGCAATTGTCAAACAACAAAACCTTAATTGGGACGAACTTGATCAGGTGGCCTCGGTAGCGCAATGCGTAGTGCATTGGTTCTGAGTGAGCTTGGTCCAGGTTCGATCCCCAGCTGGGGCAAAAAGTTTTTCAAATAAAAATTGAACAATGACCAAGCACCACTAAAGGAGTCTGATGATCGGCCTGGCAGTCGTGAAATAGCTATAACTCCAGCCTATAAAATCTTGATGGTAGCTCACCCAATTGTTGTTGTTTCATTCAAACCTTCAATATTTTCTATTGTTTTGTTTTGTTTTGTTTTTTTTTTTCGGATGATTTAGAAGTTGTTTTGGGCATTGTGCGTCTGTACTTATATTCATCCATTGTTAATCTAGCTCGCCATTTTATATAATTTTACCAATAATGTTTGATTGCAATAGGACAACTGCGTTTTAAATCAAATTGATTTTGAGAGGAGATCCTTGTCATTACAATGAAAACTAAATTAATCTGTGCCAACGTTCTGTAACTCTCGCATCAATAAAACTTTGCAAAATAGAACAAAACTCATACGATCTGTTTATTTTTTCATCGTTTTTCGAAAGTAGGCTCAGGTCCTGCGATCTAAATGTTTTTCTCTAACGATCAGACTGATTTTCCTACATTTTGAAAACACATACATATATATATTTGGTATATAAAAAAAACTAAGATATTATTGGATTCCAAAATAATACAGAAACGTTTTTTTGGACATATCAGTTTTGGCTTTAGTTTATACCTTTTCCTCAAAATGTTTTTATATTAATAACACATCTATAATATTTAATACAGAATCACTTATAGTTAATGTATGTATGTTTGAAACGTTGAACTTACCTTCAGTTAAATGGACAAATCTGCAATTTAACCGACTGCACAGAGATCTATTAAAATCTTGGCACACCGGGAGGGTGTCCAGTAACTACAATGTATATTTTTAGAGAAAGAGAAAATGAGACAAAAATATATTAGAATTATAGAATTTCGTTGGAGAAAGGAGATTTAAAAACATTTGCGAATATTAGCAAAAATATATTAAAAATAATAAATTAATATTTTGTTTATTTTGTTTTAGTTTTTTTTTGTAAAAATTGCATTTTTTTCTTTTATATATAGAATAACAATTCTCTTATATTCCTAGTTAAATTATTAAAATGTATTTTACATAATTTCTTATTTAAGCTATTTTTGTAGTAATTTTTCTCTCTTGTGTTTCAATGTCTTCAAGTATTTTCTATTTGATAAAAAAAGCACATAGCGAAAAGTGTTATTCTTGTCTATTCGTAAGAAAATTAAGCAGCAAAGGAATTTAAAATGATTTAAATATGTATAAAGCAGGTACACAGAAAGTATAAAAAACTTAATAAAATAGCAATATGAGAAGAGTTTTCAAACAATAACGATAAAAATTTAAAACAAATAAACTCACATTATATTTCTTAGCTTTTGGTCTGAATTTATATTTTCTGGAGTTAAACTATTGGAACTCTACATTTTAACGCTTTATATATTGATTAAATACAAATTGATTGCTGGTACTTTTTTGATTTATTTTATTAGTTTTACTTATGAACAATTTTGTGGATGTGATAAGGATGTATTATTGCACAGAAACATATCCTAATAGGTGGCACTAGAAAAAGTAAGTAGGATGCAATTTGAATTATGTTTTTAGTATTTAGGTAACATAATAGACATACATATATTTATATATTTTTTTAAAATTTTTGAAAGCGGTTGAAAGGTTAATGTGTACACAAGTATTTATAGTTTTTAAAGCCATAACGTTACCATACTTCAAATATGTGTATTAAAGTTGCCTACAGCAAGAATTTTGGCAAATTATATAGGTATAAGGATATACATACTTCAAAACAAATGCAACGGAACATATATTTTTGTTTTTAAGAAGCCAGCACAAAAAAAAGTATTTTTTGTTAAATTTCTTACGTTAACAAATAAAAAGATTGATAAATAAAAAATGCATACACATTTTAAACAAAAAAATGTATTTTTTAATAAAAGATTAATTAAAAAAGAGATATGAAACTATGTTTTTGCGTACTAAAATATTTTGTCAGAAATAGATTTTTACCTAATAACATATATAATGCCGTTCATTAGAATAGGACACTGCGAGTATAATACACCCGTCTCCGGAGGGGCTGAAATTTAATAATGCATTGAGTTTTTGTTTTAAATTTTTGTAGTTATAAATGTTCGTTTTATTTTATCAAAACTGAGCGTATGAAGAAAGTTTATAATTTATTCTTTTTTTATTTTAATCATTGTTTAGAATCATGTAATGAAGTTACATAAAATAATTTGAATTTTATTAAAAAAGATCATTTTTTATTTTGACGACATAATATTAAAATATACGTAATAAATAAATAACAACTAAAAATAGATTATAGGAATTAAAAGTTTCATTTTCTTAAATTAAATCATGAAACTCGTCTTTGAGGTCTTAGAATTGTTTTGATTGCCCATATACCATTATTTAATATTTCATCAAAAAAATTAAAGAAGAAGACGCAAATCACTCAAATAATACTTTTCTGTTAAACAGTTTTCACCTTTTAAAGGTCAATTTTCAATTTTATCACTTTAATTAACATGTCCTATGCGATTCTCAAACTCATTATGATCTCATATGATTTTCGCTCAAACTCAAAGTGTGTTCTTAAATGTACTTAATATTAAATCCTATCGCAAATGACACATAATTTCTCGAAGGACGTCGAGTCAGAAAATAAAAAAAATAAACCACTTTAGCAAAAAAAGACCACATATTAAACCTTTTATGACCATACGTTCCTTTCAGAATAGGGTGTATTCATAAACGCAGAAAATCTGCGCTAGTACAATCGCAGTTCTTTTCTAATGCATTTGTGAACTTAGTCCGATTTGTATGTAAACAGAGTTCATAAACGTCAGAGAAAAATGGCTGCCAAACAAATATTGTTGAACTTGATTTTTGATTTGCTTGTCGAAAAAGAAAAGAAAATTATAATTGGCACAAATATCTTGCAAAGAAAAAATAGAAAGAAAATTATAAGGAAACAATTTCTAGTAGTCATTTTAGGATGTCGAGATCCACATTCAATGTAAGCTTCTTTCTGATTATTATACAATATAAAAAATTAAAATGTTAATTTCCATAGTTTGTTAAAGACGAGTTGAAAATATTGTGGAAAACAAACACTCTTTACAAGTCAGTGCCGCTTTGTCCTTCTTGGTGACAGTAAAATTAATTTTATAAATTCCAGCTCTTTCTGCAGCCAAAAAAAATTCAACTGCACAATCTGCCCGACGCGCCGCACGCTGACGACAGTCTGATGTTTATGAACGGTAGGTACTGCAGTTGGGCTTGGTTAGTTCGATCGAAAATCTGACTTTATGAACGCAGATAATGCAATTTTTAGTTAGGCTGACTATTATGAACTCACGCTATATCTTTCTTCATATACTCCTATATAAATGAGGTGCATTTATGTAAGTATTTATGTAAGTTTTTTTTCTATATCCATAAGCTCTCGATAAATTCTTTCAAATAAATCGAGAAAGAGTGAGTGTATACCGATTACATATGACCGTTGTTCACATTGGACCATCTCTTTCTACTTTTTTTTAACGTCTCTGTAGACTGTACTACAGTACCGAACTTGCAAGTTCTGCCGCCCTATAGGCAAAATGTTATTTTTCCGCCTCAAATAAAAAAAGAAGATTATGACAACATTAACATTTACATTGGGTTTCATTAAAAAAGCTGCTCCGTGCGATTTCATTTTTGAAAATCTTTTAGATATTTCTTCTTCTTCAATGCGATTAAGCATGTCTTTTTCAATTGAAATACATAGTTGCAAGACCGGTTAATCGCATTTGGTTCAATGTTGAGCGAAGATAGGTTTTTATAAGCTTAAGCTTCGAGAAGCTAGCTTCACCTTATGCAACACACTTACAGGAAATGTTAATGGTATCTTAAATGTCGTTAATAAATTTTGATACAATCCAAGTAAGAAGTGTGAAGTTAAATACTTTAAAATTGAATTTAATTTAAGGTTTGAAATTAACAACAGCAGAAGTTTAGTTAAATTTCATTCAAGAGCCAAAAGTTGCTGCTAATATTGAAGCAATAGCTTGTTCGCAGTTAAAAGACCACATTTTTTGATAAATCGCACAGAAATCCGAAATTTTGGCTGAGCAAAATTGATAGAATTTGGATTCATGTCAAAGTAAGCCGGTTGAGTTAGGCTAATGTGAACACTGAACAGCGTCATGTGAGAGCCAAAAGGAAACTACTTCGTAAAAATATATTCTTTCTCTCACTCAACATGTTCCTTTTTCATTACTTAAATTTTTGTTGCGAGCAAAGCTATGGTAATGTGTAGATGTAGGTACATACCATGTTCGACATTTATTGTGCAAAAATATTTATCTTTGTAAAGTTTTCTCCACACAAAATTATTATGACTTGGCAATGTCAATCTAAGTGGCACCAGCGTTACCTCTGAAAATTTTTGAATGGAGTCAAAAGAGGAGTGCTTGATAAAAAAAGAGAGTTAAAAAAGACACCACTTTTTATAAACTCTACTATAATTCAATGAAGTTTATTTTGACTTTCATTAACAACAAAATTCTTTTTCAAACAAAACAAACAAAAACAACTTATTTTATATAGTGTTTAAAAGTCAGAAGCACTATCAAAACAATTTTCAAAATGTTTAAATGCAATATTGTTCGAACTATTTTAAGCACTAGGTGCAGAATCGGTCAAGCCATTAAAAAGTTATAGGTGAATAATTAAAAAATAAGACAATTTTCAAAAAAAAGTCAAAATCCTATTTCCGTAATGCGAGTTTTTAGCCGAAAATCTGATATCTGATATACTAGTATCACCTTTGGTCGAAATTCGACCATCTCTATTAATATCAGTGTATTTGTTATTGTTTATTTTTACACGCATGCATCCGACCGATTCACATACTCTCTTCTGATGGTACTTCTAATTAATATTGGGTATAATTTTTACTGTCGGGCGTTCGGTTTGAGTATAGTAAAAAGGAACTACTTAAAGTATTAATATATAGATTTCATTTATACGAGTTAACATGCAAATCTCAATTGCTTTGCATTTTTTTAGCTACTTTTTTTGTGATCATATTCTGTTTTGAATCGATCAAAAACATACCCCTAACATTTTAAAATGTTAACAACTTTTTGGAAAGGTTGTTTACTCAATATTCTAAAGTCACTATCATTAAATTAAAAAAAAATGAAAACAAATTATAGAATTTTTAAAAATAAGAACTACACCAGTTTTGCACTCACATCCCCAAATATTTGGAAATGAATAAATGATCTTTTTTTGTCGCGACTTTTCATAAATTCTGTTGTCAGGTATGAAATATGTATGTGTGTAAAATAAAAAATAATATTAAAACTATATGAAAAGACCAGTCTTAACTACACCTGGAAAATATTCGAAAACAAAACCTTCTTTCTCATTACTACTCTGTTAGAATAATTTAATAAGTATAACATTTATAAAACTATTAGCGCAAAATTTTAAACGATTTAGTTCGATGTTAAATCATTTTTAGTATGAGAAAATGGCTTTAACATCGTACTTAATCGTTTAAAATTTTGCGCTATTATCTCTATTTATACATAACAATAATAATTCCAATTTTTCATAATTAAAAAAGTGGATTGTTTTTTTTTTTGTTTTAATTGACTGGATAAATTTTGATTTTAAACTTTACAAGAAGTAAAACTATAGAACTATATAATAACATCTTTGTATTATTACATTAATAAATACATAAATTTTTAAATGAAAAATAGTAAACCTACATGTAATCATTGCTTGCTTAATTTTCTTCGAATGACGTTTTAAATATAACGTAAAACATTTTCTTTTTCGAGATAGAAAAAAACTGAGCAAAAAATTAAAAAAATTTAATAACATTTTCCATAAAACAAACGACTTTTAAGAATTGTTTAAATTTTGTAAACGGTACCTGCCCATTTGCGTCAGTGTAGATAACATAAGATGCATTTAACGGTACTTTACTGGATGCTTTATTTTAAATTTGCAATTAATTTCAGTAGCCAATAAAGGTCAAAGTTAAAAATTTTAATACACCATGCAATTTAATTATTTTTTTTTAAATTAAATTAATTTTAACAGAAAACATAGATGGTGGTTAATTTTTAGTTGAGTATAAATTAAATAGAAAATGAATATTTATATAAATAAGTACATACGAAAATATATAAATATATAAAAAAATTAAGACGTTATTATAATAATAAATTATTTTTAAAACAATAATAAAATATATATGTTAATGTATGTGCAAAGCAATATTTTAAGTGCATAATAATCACATGCAAGTAATCATGTAGTATTGTGATAATGTTGTAATTAAGTTCAAGCATCATCAACAACAGCCATAGGTATACGTTGGCTCAGCCGCAGGTGGTTGTTTTGTAGATGGATATACACATTTGTATTGAAGATTCCCCACAAAAAGTATCCCATCGCAGAAGTATCCATAGAAGCATAGTCCAATAAATGTACCAGCAAATTTTGATACACATATAAATATAAGTTTGGCAGAAAAAAATCGATTTCGTGACAGAGTGTACCGATCCCATCACCATTGTTTATACATAGTTAGAGCGGTGTTGTTTTTTTTATTCCGATCCATTATTCCGATCCATTAAGTATTTCGGCGAGTTAAAAATTATTGAGAGGGGTTTGCATTGAAAAAATCAGGAACCTCCAATCGTATGTAAAGTAACGATATACATTATTTGAATGCAAGACAGTAGCAGGCGAGGCAGTCGCAGCAGTCAGCATGAAAGTTATTTGCATGTAGGTAACCGCCAGCCAAAGATTTTTTTTTAATGTTTTAATTGAACAAAATAAATATAGTTGCAGAGTTTTGTGCGTAAGAGATAGGCATGTAAAAAGTTTTAAAATAAATAAGAAAAAATATGAGCAAAAACCTTAAAATTAATTTCAATGTGTTTGAATTCATTTTGTGCTTTTTGTAATGTGCATGATGGTTTTACGCTCAAATATAGAAAGCATGTAAAACTAGCAATAAGTATTTTTGTCCTTGAAAGTCTGGTCGATCAGGGAGCTTTGTTATTAAAATAATAACCTTCCTATATGTACATTTACAGATTTGTGAGTAGCTCCGTAGCTGTGGGTTTGGTTTGCTTGTCGCCCTCCAATATTTGAATCAAAACAACAGTTTTGAACATATCATACATCAATAAATCGATAAAACTGTCAAGCAGACTCACTCACAAGTGATGAACCAAGCAAGCGAAATAAGGAGAAAAAACTATGATATATACTCCATTTTTGGGTTTGATTTTGATGTTGGAGATAAACTCATACAAAAAGTTTGCAGTTTCTATGTGAACGAGCACCCAAAACAATTCGCATCAAGGCTAAATTAATATGAGCTCATGCCTCCATAAAGGATAAAGATGATGACACCAAATACATGTTCTACTAGCTGCATAAGAAATAAGGTTCCAAATTTCACTTTCATTCGATCGAAATAAAACAAAATCGAACGAAAATAAATGGAGGCTTCCACACTTCACTCCTATCTATTTTTTCAAAATCGAGTCAAAGCGAGATTGTTGTGTGGAACACATCCACCTGTCTAAAACCGAAGTCCGGATTTTGTAGACGATTGTCGGGGCTGTAAGAAAAAAAATTCTCCTCAAAAGGAAAAAAAAAATAATATTTCAAACCTCCTGTGTGGTAATAATGTGGATAAATAAATAATAAATGCAAGCCGGAATCTTTTCTATACGCTACCGAGCGTGGAGCATACATACATCACTTAAGGAAACTGAAGTAGTGAAATAGGAATACAAAAGATGATAAGTGATCCCACCCGCTTAAGTGATTAATTTCCCCTCAATGAGAGGAACAGAGTATGAAAGTTTAACGTCTACCTTCCATGTTAACCAAAATAATAATGGAACTGAATGTGCCGCTGCAAAAATTGTGACCATATCGTTTTGATTACCATCCCCAATTGATTTGTCTGAAACGAAACATATTCGTCTACCTTTTAATACCTAATATAATGAAATGTCAAGTTAGACGCAATTTTCGACGATCTAAGTGTTTTCTAAAAAACCGACTTGAAATAGAAAAAATTCAACCGCAGCTACAATGTCATGTTATGACATTTTTGTAAAGCCAGAAATTAACTCCCCCAAAAAAAAAACAAAAAAAAAATGTTTAAAGTAAAATGTTTCACTGCTTTGAGATTTTATATTATTTTTTTTTCTTATTAATTCTCAATCAAAAACTGAAAACTAGATGATTTTGTCTTCTAGTTTTCGAGAAAATTGAAAACGAATTGTAAGAAAAAAAATAATAAAATCTCAAAGCATTGAAAAATTTTAATTTAAACATTTTTTTAAATTTTTTTCCCCAAATTTTGAGTTTGAAACTTTTTTTTTTTCAAAAAATATGCATAGATTTCACCTGATTCAAAAACTGGCTAATAGAACAGACAACAGAGTATTGGCTTTAAAAAAGGTATAATACTTAATTGTAGATATTCCGTTATTTTTTAATAATTTTTTTTCATTTTTAGTACTTTTTTATGAAATTGCCCCTCCAGCCCAAATGGGGGGAGATAGACCCCCCCTCCCATAGTAAAAAATGCTTGTATTAAAGAGTTCTACAAAAAACCGTTATCATTTCTTGGCGCCACAGTTATCATACTCTCCCCTAATTTTGTTTTTAAATAGTTTTAGTGAAAAGTTTGGAAACATTAATTTTCGAAATTAAAATTGTGAAGAAAAAAAATTATTTTTTTCAAAAGATTACGTCATTAACTTGTATGTTTGTTTTTAAGCATAATACGCAGTTGAAGAGAAACGAACATTTTCATACAAAAATGAAACAACGAAATCATAAACAAAAAATTTCGTTCTGTTCTTCGTTTTGCAGTACCCAGCGTACTGTTCAACTAGAGAAATTTATAATTTTAGCACATTGTTTGGAGAAGTCTGCTTTCCGTTTTTGCACTGAATTATTTGCACGAACCATTAATTGTGTGCGGTTAAATGAGTACACAAACTAATTTCGTTGACCATCATCTCATAAAACTCTCCATTAATATTTTGTCCGTAGTCTTTTCGTTGACGTTTCCGCTGTTTGTTTGGAGATCACAGAAAATGTTCGTTTCGCTTCAACTGCGTACTAGGGTTTAACATTAAATACTCTAATCTAATTAATACTTAAATGATTATCGAATCGAATGAGTTTTTCAAAACTTAATGATGATCGAATCGAATGAATTTTTCAAAACTTAATAATTCAAAAACGACTTGGTCGATTTTTATTAAACTTTTCATCCAGCAGTTTTAAAACATTATTATCTAAGTAACAGATTATAAAAAAAAATATTCTTACAACCAAAAATTACGGTGTTTAAAAACCGTTGAGGAAAATCTCTTTTTTTCTCGAAAACGACTCCTATACGATTTTGATTATAATTTTTGTGTGAGCTTATATCAGTAGGTTCGATCTAACATATTACTGAAATAAATTTTATATAAATCCAATATTAACGGTATCTCTCATAGAAACCTTTTTATATTTTTGACTATCTCATTATCTGTTCAACCGATTTTAAATGAATTTTTTTACACAAGAGCTTCTAATAATAAGTTTTATTAATATTGCATATCACAATTTTCAAAAAAAAAAAACTAATTTTGGATTATTCAAAACTATTTTAAGATAACTTTTTAAAAATTCGATGTTTCGAAAATGAGGGGATGATTTTTTTTAAATAAATCTGCGCATTAATAATAACTAAAAAATTGGGTACCTACCACTTTTTATTCTTAAAAATCTTTTCAAAATTCTATTTGATTTTTGTTTTATTTCAAAAATTTAACAATTAAATTTGGCAATTACAAGTTAATTCAAAAAATTAATTTTTACGTTCGGTAACTAAAGAACAAATAATACAATGATGTTTAAGGCTTAGTTTTTTTTGTTGAAAATGTCATTGTTATCTTGTCATTTTAAGCAACTATAGGTACAATTTTCAATTCAAAATTTTAATTTTCTCAAAATATTTCCAAACTTGTTCAAAATAATTTTTTTAAGACCGCAATCTATTCTTTATTTCACTACCTACTATTATGGCAATTGTTTTGGATTGATAAAATCGGGAATTGAAGCAATCTGGCATTACAAGGATAGCCATACAGAAAAAGTGAGTCTTGCATTTCTGTCTGGATTTCTGTACCACGACTTGCAGCGTATATATACTACGGAAATGGTTTTATCTAGCTTTGTAGCTTTAATTTAGCTCTAAAAATATCGGTACCTGGCATAAAACTGTTAAAATTTAATCAAGCCGTATACCCTCACTGGAATCTATTGTGTCCATCTTAAGTATGAATGGTTTTAAGGATATTGGTAAATGGCAAAAACGAGGGCTGCTTTTCTAGTACGGATAGTAAAGTTATTGATACTTTGTTCCCCTCTACATCTTAACACCCTGTGCGTAACCCAGATATGCTTATGGCCATTCTGCTCTTGTGGGTTCCCATTTGGTTGTTTACTGTTATGATTTTTTCAAAGAGTGACAATTAAAGTTCGATTTAAAAAATGAGGTTAAAAATTCTTATCATTTGATTGAGATGTTTTGAAATTAAAACACATTAAGAATCTTAATGAATTGGGGAAGAATTCATTTTCTTTCAAATATAAATGGAACCTTATCAATCAACCACACATGCACCGTAGTAAGGGTCTGCAAATGAATGCAAGATTGAATTTTATTGTTGATGCGTTGTTATAATAAATATTTGTTTTTTAATTACACGTGTTCGGTAAGTTAAGAACAAATAATGCAATGATGTTTATAAAGCTTAGTTTTTTGTTTGATAAATGTCATTGTCCTCTTGTCATTTTAAGCAACTATGATTATACAATTTTCAAACTGAAGGTGTTAAAGCCTGCAAAAACCATAAATATGAAATTATGTTTTATGTTCTAAAAAGTTTAAAAAATTGCTAAGCTAAAAAGCAAGTAACAAAAATTCGCAACACTTATAATTTAAAATTTTAAAGCATAATACTTACTACAAAAAGCCTGTAAAAAATAATACAATGTTGTACATACACTTGTTAATTAGATTCATTTTTTGTAAAAAAAAGTCAAGATCACAATTATTGTGACTTGAAGTTGTGTTCAATATTTTATTTATAAAAAATGTAAATTGGTTTGTGTTATGTGTTGGCATTTTTTTTTTGAAGTAACTGTGCTTTCATCCATTGTGTATTTATGTTTTCAATGTTAGATGATTAACTACGTGTTTTCTTCCTAAAAAAAGCAAATGATAAAGTTTATTTTTCAACATAAAATTTTTATTAAAAATGGTATCCATTTGTTAGCAAAATACACACGCACAAATATAGCTTGGGTTATTTTTGGTTGGTTTTCAGTAGCCATGCATCTTGTTCACATAGATAGTTCCATCATCCAAAGACATTTAGCAGGTGAAGATTCGATTTTGATTTTTTTAGCAAAAAAAGTTTTCTACAAAAAAGGTTGAGCATTTTCATTAAATTGTTATGTGCCCTTTACTGCTAAAAAAACAAAGCGGTTATTATATTATTTCAAGATTAGATAAGCAGGATTATTTAAGTTCAATAGATCAATATTATTTTCAAAACTAAACAAAAAATCTAAGCTTATTTTCAACGTTAGAATCGACCTGGAGAAAATAATATGTAATTGTATTGATTATTAAGTATTGTTATAAAATAATTAAAGTATGTACCTATAAATATTCATATTGTATATTTTAATAGTAGGTATATGAATATTAAAAAAGAAAAAAAGCTCTTATAAACTACAAACAAAACAAATTTACTTTTAGTTATACATATATCTTGATACATGTTTTAAAATTTCTTTGCCAAATTAAAACAATATAAGTGCGTCTTACCTTAGAAATGTGCGACATTTTGTAACACCAACTTGAAGCTCCGATTTAATCAAATTAAAATTAAATTATTTACTTATTTTTGAACGCCAAACTTTAACTGAAATTATAGCAAAATAAAAAGAAACCAATATTTCTCTCTAAAATATATATATGTACATACAAACTCACTATAGCTGTACAACTTCATCGGCTGAAAAATAAGAGCAATAAAAAGTAGGTACCAAAATACGAAAACGATTACGAATCATATCTATTCATAGTTTAAAACTGGAATTGTATACTTTAATGTCACTTTTATTTTTATTTTAGCATAGTGACGTCACAACAAAGTACCTATATGTCAAAACAACAAGGAATTTTTTTGAAACCCAAAATACAACTATGATTTACTTAGAAACAGCAAAAAGTTTCCATTTGAAAAACTTTACTAAAAAAATCAATTCTTTTCAAGAGAAATAGATATCTACTAATTAGTTTTTTTGGAAATGACCAACTACATCTGATGGTAACATATAACGATTACATATTATTGGAGTGCCAATGATTATTATTATTTGTATGGGAAATTAATCTTAATTGTATATGTCTTAAAATATTGCACTTTTGTAATGTTTCCAGAAGTACTTGCTAAGTTGCGATTGATAAAATAAGAGTTTAAATAAAACATCAAGGTAATTTTCTATTAGTATATGTATGTATGCTAAGAAGAATATCCGCAAATTTAAATACTGATAAAAATACCTACAAGAAATAGTAATATGATATTGATTTTTACTCATAAGATAGAATTTAACTCTTTAAAGTTTAAACAGTAGAAAACTATACTATTGCTCAAGAAACTTTCAGATGTACAAATTGTACATATATGTACTGTACGGTGTACATATATCAATAATATACGTAAACATTATAACCAACTGGTGTACCTACTGTACATGAGGTAATCTAAAGTAAAAGGATCATAAACATTTAATGGACAACCATTATTGATATAATGACAAACTAAGGAAAGGTGAAGCTAATTAAAAATAACGGTTGAATTCATTGTCAAAAAAGAAATGAAACAGTAAATACATGCATATTAGGAGGATTCTTCCAAAAATTTACCCGAACCGGTCTGAATTATAGGCAGACACTGGCAGCAAAAATCGGAAATTTTAGAATCGCTATACCAGCGATTTTTAAATATTTTCATTGAATCAAATGTTTTAAAAAATCATTCATTTCCGAGTTTTAACAACAAAGTTCTGGAATGTTCAGACAGTTTTTATAACAAAAAAAAAGTATTTAAATCTATAGCAAAAAGTTCCAAGTTCCAAGTTCCAAGCAGTCTTGGCTTTCCTACCCATTATTCCAAATTACTTATTAAATTGATACACATGTAAAAAAATACGTCTGTGAAGTTGGCATAACACTTTTCACCTAGCCTAACTGTGTGATTAAACCGGAGAGTTCCACAACGAAACTCCGTGTAGTATTCGATGCATCCGCCAAAACTGATACAGGCAAGTCTCTCAATGACGTTATGTACACTGGACCGGTTTTGCAGTCAGATTTATTTTCTATTGCAATAAAATTTCGATATCATAAATATGTTTTTACAGCCGACATTACTAAAATGTATCGTCAAATAAGGCTGCATGATGAAGATACTAGATTCCAATACATTATTTGGAGGGAATCACCTGATGAAAATATCAAGATCTATAAATTACAAACTGTCACATACGGAACTAGTCCAGCTTCTTTTCTTGCCACTCGCATCCTGCACCAATTGGCTGATGATGAGCATTCAAAATACCCTTTAGGAGCCAAAGTTTTAAAATCGGATTTTTATGTCGATGACGTCCTTACTGGAGCCAACACCATAAAGGAAGCTCAGCAAATTAAACAAGAGCTTGATTTAACTTTACGTAGTGGTGGATTTCAATTGCGAAAATGGTGCTCAAACAATGAGCAAATTATAAACGATGTTGAGGATGCTGATCGAGAACCATTCTTTCACTTAAATAACAACAATGTTGTGAAGACGCTGGGTTTGATTTGGGAACCTAACAATGACACCTTTCAAATCAAGGTTAAGGTTAATGACACCGCCAAAATAACAAAGAGAGCAGCTCTATCTGACATATCAAGGCTATTTGATCCACTAGGTTTAGTGAATCCAGTAATCGTAAGAGCCAAGCTATTTATGCAGAAATTGTGGAAGGCTAAGCTGCATTGGGATGAAGCTCTACCCCAAGATCTTCAGTACTTATGGAATTCTTTTCGATCAGAACTACCCCATCTTGAAAGAATTACAATAAATCGACATGTTTTACATGGTAATATCCAAAACGCGGAGCTCCATGGCTTCGCCGACAGCTCAGAGAAGGCTTATGGTGCCTGTGTCTATGTGCGATCGATATCAGATGATGGTCATATGTCAACATGCCTGCTTTGCTCCTAATCCAAGGTTGCCCCAATCGATAAGAACCGTTTAACATTACCTCGATTGGAATTCTGCGCTGCTGTGATGCTGGCAAGGTTGGTTGAGAAGATTCGATCTGTAACACCAATAAAATTTCGCAGTTATTATTATTGGACGGATTCTAACGTTGTCCTGAGTTGGATATCATCGGAAACACATCAATGGTCAACCTTCATAGGTAATCGTGTTGCCGTTATTCAAAGGCTATCTGTTCCCGAGCAGTGGTTTCATGTCGCTAGTAAAAACAATCCGGCAGACATATTATCAAGAGGTGCAACTCCAACTGAATTAAGTGAATCACCAATATGGTTTAATGGACCATCATTTTTGCAACTACCGCGTAACGATTGGCCTACTCATGAAGCATCAGATATTAATATTTCAGATGAAATCTTGGAACGGAAGCTTAAAAAAACAGAATGTCATGCTAGTTTTGGAAGATGATGACATATTCACAAGGATCAAGTTACAAAACAACTACAAAAGACTTGTGAGAACGGTGGCATTTGTGTTAAGATTCATATCTAATCTACGAGCAAGTAAGCGTTTAGCTGTAAAACGAACCAATGAGTTGGACGCTGGTGAAATTAAAAATGCAAAAATGGCCATAATTAAGTCAATCCAGAGTAAAACTTTTAGCAAGGAGATTGAAATTTTAAAAAAGAATTTTCAAATAAACCCCAGATCACATATTCACTCGTTAAGTCCATTTGCTGACGACGACGGAATCTTACGTGTTGGTGGTCGACTGAGTCATGCAGAAATATCATTCGACTTCAAGCATCCAATCCTATTGCCGAAAGATAACTTCTTCACTCATGCTCTGGTGACACACTATCACCAAAGGTATCATCATTTAGGAGCACAAGGTTTATTAGCTATCATTCGCCAAAAATTTTGGCCAGTACATGGAAAAATTCTGGCAAAGAAGGTCGTAAGAGAATGTGTTCTTTGTTTTAGGAGTAACCCAAAAACAATTCATCCCATCATGGCTGATCTACCCTATGATCATGTTCATTCGTCTCGCCCATTTGAAGCTGTTGGAACAGATTTTTGTGGTCCGTTCTTAATTCATTTCAAACGAAGGGGAAGCATTCCAGCTAAGGTATATGTAGCTATTTTTATTTGCTTAAGTACTAAGGCAGTACACCTTGAACTAGTTAGCGATTTAAGTTCAGCAGCATGCCTGGGGGCACTTCGTCGATTTTTTGGCAGAAGAGGATTAAGTAGAATTATATACAGCGATAACGGAACTAATTACGTGGGCGCAAAAAATGAAATAAGTGAACTGTATACACTCTTTAATTCTCAAGCATTTAAGGGTAGGTTCCCTTGAGAAGCGAACTCAGAACTCATGTAAATGCATTTGAATGTGTGGGTGAACAAATATAATTCTCTTTATTATCTACAATGATCAAACCAAACCAGTCGTCATCGTCAGAGCAGAGAAAAGAGCAGAGCCACTCAGAGAGAGAGTAACGCACAAGCAAAAGCCACAGTGTCGGAAATCGGAATGCAATGGACATATTTATGTGTACCTATGTACCTACTGCAAGAATAAGCAGCTTGTGTAAATAACGGGTAAAAACATGAGGGGATATGCAAGGAGAACGCACACGCAGAGGCACACTTATAAAATATAGAATGACATATTTTTGTTTCTTTATCAGATTTGTTGTTGCTTTTGAATTTGTTCAGGCTAGAATATTTATGTAGATATATATATGTGCGAATTTGCAATTTTTCTTTTTTATGCATTTGAAGAATATGGCGCGTTTTCTAGTATCCAAATAAAAAAAATACGAATTGGACAATTAAAATTATTATTTATTTTTGAAATACAGTATTTTTGATTTACAGAATTTTTAAAAACAGAATTTAAAAAAGAAATAAAAAACCTGAAACAATTCAGATTCATACCTATCCTTTTTTTTACGACGATATTTTGATCACGAGTTCTGGAGATGGAAGTTGCAAAAAAATATATTAGAATACATATGCGATAAAGTATAAAGTATAACTATAAAATATAATATATAATGTACTACTTGACTGCCATCCCTCCCAAAATATTCCTGAGAATACTCCAAACCTACCCAAAATTAAAAAAAAAAAATATTTGCAACGAACCGACTATGATTATTCAAATCATGTTTCTTGACCTACTACAAAATAGAGCTAGCAGCTAGCTGACAAAAAAACATCAGCGTATGCCCAACAACAATAGTATAAAACCTGTTTATATTTCCGATGAGAGATCAAGTATGGATATGAGAGCGCATGTGCGATAGGTATACTTTTTTACACTCGTTAACTATCCTCCCACCCTCCTTCTACTTTACTGACCCACCACCATTTATCAAACCTACACGAAATTCAACCAAAAACACTTCTTCCATAACCCCTTCCCAACACTTTAACAAAGAAAAAAAAAAAATAAGAATAATTGTCTAACCGGTTTATTTTTTATATGTTGTGTATTTGAGAGTGGGAAAGAGGAAGAAAAACTATATGCGCAAACAAAAAACAACACAAAAATATATGAGAGCGCATTGGCGAAATAAATAGCAAAGAGAAAAAAGAGAAAGTGGTGGCGTTGATATTGAAGTGGAATTCTTAGGAACTACAATCTTCTTTGTGTGCGTGTCCAAAGGAGTTTTTTGTTAAAAAACGCAAAATAGACCTTTTTTATAAAATTTAAATAGGAAAATCTGTGAATGTTTTATTGTTTTTTATTATTGAATCTAATACAAAAAATGCACGAAAAAAATAATTAAAATAAATAAAAGTTGTCTAGGCTCATAATACCTCACAACGATATCACAAATGTTGATACATTAAATTGCAATTTTTTAATGTGCAAAATTTTTTTTTTTTTTTTTTGAAAGCCTAATAGCTTCATAACATAATAGACTTCTTATTAGTACATACCCAAAAATTATGAAAAATGAAGACGTTTTCCCCGTTGTAAAAAAGCTAATTCTTACATTTTTCTTTCATAGCACCCGTTATTTATATCATAATTTAATTTAAATTATTTCAGTGGGTGCATCTAGTTACGTTTTATTATTTTTAATTTATTTCATTGAAAACAAATAGAAATTGTGGAAGTTATACTTGCAAACGTACGCACAAAGTGATAAAATAGCAATAATTTAATAGGTTTTTTTTAAGAGAAATAAAATATATATAAATTTTTTAAAACACCTAACATATTAAACATGGTTTATATTGTCTTAAAACAAAAAAAAAATAAATAAAAAATTAATAAACAAAGTTGCCCAACTCGAAATAAAAAGTAAGTCTAAATTTACAAAAAAAAATACCTCCTTTTTTTCTCATAAAAATCGTAAAATAACTATTTTTATAATTTAAAAGAAAATTATAGGTGCATATGTTTATTATCTATCCAAAAAATCCTTTTTTATCAAATTATCTTTCCAAATACAAAAGTTATGTAACAATTAGTCAGCTCACTACCATCAAAACGCAAAGGAAACCTACCCTTAAGGACACGGTGATGAACTGTTATGGCGATGACGGTGTCGAATGGCGTACAATACCACCCAGATCTCCACATTTTGGCGGTATTTGGGAAGCCGCTGTTAAGGCGGCCAAATATCACATGAAGCGCCTATTGCATTTGGCATCCCTGACTTTCGAGGAACTTAACACATTGGTAATTCAGATAGAAGCGATTCTTAATTCCCGTCCTATTTCCCCCCTTTCCGAAGATCCCTCCGATCCTCAGCCATTAACACCTGGGCATTTTTTAGTGGGTAGTCCTTTACTAACGTTACCAGATCATGATTTAACAGACAAAAATCTTACATATTTAAGTAGATGGCAACGAGTACAGTGGTTAATGCAACAATTCTGGAATAGATGGAGCAATGAATATCTTCACAGCCTTCAAGAAAGAGGTAAATGGAGAAAACTGACGAAGGATCTTCAAATAGACGATATCGTTATAATAAAGGACGAGCATGTCCCACCGCTGAAGTGGAGGTTTGGTCGCATTGTTCAACTACATCCAGGGCATGATGGCGTTTCCCGCGTTGCAGACATTCAAACTGCGAAAGGAAAGATATCAAGAGCGGTAGCTAAGTTATGCCTTTTGCCAAAGGTTGAAGAACCCAATGTCCTTCAAGGTATGTCCGTACGGAATAACATGTACAGATATCCGTAATGAGGATTTGTTCTTAGTGTACCTTAAAGCACTGTAACTAACTTCAAGCACTGTATTTTAGTTAATTCTAATTTTCCTAAGTGAACTTATATATTTCCTTTTCCCATTCATCCATTATCTATACTTGAATAAACTTGTATTCAGAAGTAATCGTCGTCTTTGATTTAAAGATCATAAAAAGGCTTATGATCTATCTTTTCAGGGACCTTAACAGGAATTTGCAGTTTGTTTGCATTTTTTTTGCATTACTATTCCGGATTTTGCAGTTCACCAAATAGTGGATGTAACCCCCTGTACTGCTAACTTCACTGTGAAGTTAGCAGTACATGCTGTTTTTTCAACAACCAAGCAAGCTAGGAATTTGGAGTAAGGCTTCAAATTTGCAGTTCTAGAAAAAAAATTTAAGTCATCAATTAAAAAAAATTTCCTACTGTACTGCTAACTTCATTGTGAGGTTGGCAGTACATGATGTTTTTTCAACAACCACGAAAGCTAGGAATTTGAAGTAAGGCTTCAAATTTGTAGTTCTTTCTGCAGTTCTAGAAAAAAAATGTAAGTCATCAATTAAAATTTTTTTTTTTTTTAATTCATGGCTTAAATTTTTTTTTCTAATTTTTTTCTGGAGCTGCAAATTTGGATACCTATTTCAAATTAATAGCATAGCTGGTTGTCGGAAAAACACCATGTACTGCTAACTTCACAGTGAACTTAACGATATAGTATGAAATTTTTTTTAATTGATGACTTCAAATTTTTTTCTAATTTTTGTTCTAGAACTGCAAAAAGAACTACAAATTTGAAGCCTTACTTCAAATTCCTAGCTTGCTTGGTTGTTCAAAAAACAGCATGTACTGCTAACTTCACAGTGAAGTTAGCAGTACAGGGGGTTAAACCCACTATAGAAATGCAAAAAAAAAATGCAAAAAACTGCAAATTCCTGTTAAGGTCCCGTTAGGGTAGGTGAAAAGTGTTATGCCAACTTCACAGACGTTTAAAAAATGACACTAGCAATGTGTAAAAATTTGTCCGAATACTGGTTTTGTTAATGTTTGAACTTATTTGACTAACGCATTTTTAAGATTTAAGTGAATTTTAAATCAAAACCGAAGATAAACGCTTTCAAATGTTTAAAACTTAATCAAACAATAAGTCGACTGTAGCTCAACACGCTTTTGTTGACAGGCATGAATAAAGAGAACATAAAGCTTTTAACATTAGAAATGTTTAAACGGAGGCATACAATATAAAAAATCAACAGAATTTCAAAAATATGAAACGCCTAGTTGACAAAGGGGGCGAAACGTGAGGGGAATAAACAAAGTAAACAAAATAAACAAAATCAACAAAATAAAAAAAATAATTTCGTTCATGCTTTGTTGTTACTAGTTTGAGGAAACAGAAAACGAAGAAGATGATAAAACGGACAGAAAGAAAGGAGAAATGTTCGTAGGAAAAAAGGGGTATGTTTTTGATGATTATTTTTGCGAAATCCAAAAAATAACCGATTTGCGTTTATTTAAATGCTTATATCTTTCGATCCAATTATCCGATTTTCAATATTAAGGTATATAATTAAAGGAAAAATGACTGGCGTGTTAGAGCAAATAAAAATTTTCAAAATCATTCAAAATTTTATACTAAAAACATGAAAATAAATATCGGACAAATAATTTAATTCAATGAGGAAGTTGATAAAAACAAAAAAGCATTAAAATACTTTCAACCATCAATTGGCGGTGACGCAGCATCACCGCAGCGTCACCGCGCGTCAAAATGACGCAAGTGTGCACCCTAAGGTAGCTAGAATATCGGACTACATTTTTTGTATTATATCATTGCACAGTCACATAAAACTATATATGAAAAACCTTATTAAATATTAAATAAATATTTAATAGAAACAAAAATTTAATACAAAACAATATTTTTTTAAACCACATGTATTTGACGCTTTTTAGGAAAGTTATGATGTTGGTATCTATGTTCAGAAAAGTTGCTCAACATATAAATTTGACATTCAATGTACATACATAAATACATAAAGCTTTTTTCATTTCTAATGTTCCTCAACTATGCTGTAATGGCAAATCGGGTAAATTTTAAAGCAGCTGAGCCCGTTGCTTGTCGACTTGATGTGTATGAAGCTTGCTACATACAAAAAGACAAAGAAACACTGAATTTAGATAAGGGCAACGTTAATTAATAGTTTGTTCAGCCCTATTGAATAGTAGTCGTCGCTATTGTTATTTTATGTTTATGTCGTTTAATCAAATTACAGTATATAGTAACCAAGTAAACTTTCAATTTTAATGTGTGGCTGTTTTTACATTAAAATTAATAATTGAAACCGACTCCTTGTGTGATCAATAAATTTGTTTGATTTGTATTTCTTATTATATTATCTTTGAAATTATTTAAAAATAAAGAATGGCATGATCTTACTTTCTCGAAAACGAAGAGAAGATGGTCTCCACTTTTCAGTGAGATACTGAGATATATTATAACGGGTGATTTTTTAGCTGGTTTGGTTTTGGCAACACTGGTTTTGACAGCTGACGTGTGTTTAGTACCTTGTGTCACTGTCAAACAGCTTCAGTTTGGTTTGCAATTTAACCATGGATCGTCTTACAAATGAACAACGCTTGCAAATTATTGAATTTTACTATCAAAATTCGTGCTCGGTTCGAAATGTTCATCGCGCGCTGCTTCCATTTTATGGTCGGCATTCTCGACCTTCTGAGCAGTCTATTCGGAAGATTGTGACCAAATTTCGCACCAAATTTACTTTGTTGGACATTAAACCACCAACACGTTTACGTACTGCGCGTAGTGAAGAAAATATTGCGGCCGTATCAGCTAGTGTGACAGAAGACCGCGAAATGTCGATTCGGCGCCGTTCCCAGCAGTTAGGCCTTTGTTACAGCACTACGTGGAAAATTTTGCGGAAGGATTTGGGCGTAAAGCCTTTTAAGATACAGCTGGTGCAAGAACTAAAGCCAGCCGACCTACCACAACGCCGAATTTTTGGTAAATGGGCTCTTGGAAAGCTGGCCGAGGATCCGCTTTTCTTATCGAAAAATTGTGTTCAGCGATGAGGCTCATTTTTGGTTGAATGGGTACGTAAATAAGCAAAATTGCCGCATTTGGAGTGAAGATCAGCCAGAAGCATTGCAACAGCTACCAATGCATCCCGAAAAAGCCACTGTTTGGTGCGGTTTATGGGCCGGCGGCATTATTGGGCCATATTTCTTCAAAGATGATGCGAATCGCAGCGTTACTGTCAATGGTGAACGCTACCGAGCGATGATAACAAACTTTTTTTTGCCCGAAATGGAAGTTCTTGACTTGCATGATATGTGGTTTCAACAAGACGGTGCCACATGCCACACAGCACGCGAAACAATGGCGCAATTGCGAGGCGAGTTTGGTGAACAGTTAATTTCACGTTTCGGGCCGGTCAATTGGCCGCCTAGATCGTGCGATTTGACACCATTAGATTATTTTTTGTGGGGGTATGTCAAGGCTTATGTCTATAGGGACAAGCCCGCTTCGATTGACGCACTGGAAGCCAACATCCATGCATTCATTCGTGAGATACCGGCCGATATGTGTGAAAGAGTATGCCAAAATTGGACTCAGCGGATGGGCTACCTGAGACGCAGCCGCGGTCAACATTTGCATGAAATTATCTTTAAACATTAAATTGCAAGGTTCAAACTATCGATTCAAATAAATATTTCATTCATTTTTTCGAATTTTTTGTGTTTTTTTTTTTTTTTAAGTTCTAAACCTCTTAAAAAATCACCCATTATATATGCCATAGAACCACCAGTGGATCCGTTGCTATGAAAGCCTTACTGTCGGGCATTAAGATGATTTAGTTCTTTAAGATATTTCTTAATTATCATTATTTGAGAATAGCGATCCTGTAAACACGACCAAAAAGTTCAAGTTAAGTTAAGAAGTGATAATGATATAAACACTGCAACCCTTGAACTATTTATAAGTGGGGGATTATCCTACACCCCAACTGCCCTGAAACTGTCTTTGTGGGAAGAAACTTCTTCGAAATGAACGACATCCACTGTCATCTTTTTTAAAAGCTTGGCCACGCTGCAAAGATCCAAATGGCGCAGAGTTTTGAATTCAAAAATTGAAGTTCATGGCTAACACTTGCATTCTTAAGTTAAGAATTGTAAATACTTCGGTTCATTTTAACCTACGGAAATTGTGGGGTCAAAATATAAATTCTTGGCCTTACAATTTTTCTTCTGTAAGAAAAATTTTGCGGTGTATATCCATTTCAGTATTTCCAATATTATAGAAATTATTTAAAGAATGAATGCAAAAAGTGTAATGACAAGATAATAGAATCAAGCACTGTTTTTACTTATTCAGTGGCATAGTTAATGGGAAAGGGTCTGATGGAGATGGTGTAAAATAATTGTGCTATCAACTTGATGCTGACTTAACTTTATTGCTTTTTTTTATGACAAGTTTGGATTTACGTTGTATTGATTTGGTTTTAGTTGGTAGGGGTATCTTATAGTGGGAATAAAAACAATATAGGAAAAAATAAAGCAATGTAGATAAATCCTGACAAAATGAGTTTTTAGTCGAAAATAATACATGGTATAACATTTTAAAATTTTAATTTAGACCAACTTTTTTTAATTCTTTTTTTGGTGTCCTATTTCCGGTTATGTTACATCTTATCTCTACACATTCAAAATACGGTGATGCCACATGAAAATAAATGAAGTACCTACAGCAAAAAATCCCTACATTTTCCCTACACCCCCAAAATAATATAGAAAATATAGATTTCTGAATTAAAGGTTTATGATAAAGATGTAGGGATTTTTCCCTACGTGTGACATCACTTTAAAAATATAGCTTTAGAATATTTAGGTAGGTACTTGAAAAGAGATACAATTTATAGTTTTGCTCGACCAGCCTAGGTACTATGCTTGGCAGTAAACAAATATTTGAAAGGGTTTTTTTGTGTGGTAACACCACTAGCAGTTAGATTGCTAAATTCCTAATGAAAAATACTGTTAGAAAAATATATCACAACACCAAATTAAGCACCTTGAAAAATATTTTTTTTCCACCTCGACCCCACTGTGCGGCGCGCCGCGGCGAGGCGTGGCGTGAAAAATTAAATGGGAAGTCAAAGACAAAGTTTAATCACCTGCAAACGTAAGAACTTTTAAACTCTGTAATTAAAACAAGAAAATGTATTTAAAAGATACAATTTACAAACGAAAATAAAAAAATAACCTTTTTTATTTCGATTTTCCGGCAGATCTCCACTAATCTGTTTTCCCTGAGGATCCCAGTCTTGATGGCGGCGATGATTACCACCGAAATTTACACTGATATTTAACAAACTATATCATATAGAATACCCGACTCTTTCTAGCCAGGTTGGGTTGCAGATCTTGTATTAAATACTCACTTACGGGATACGAAACTAATTTTAAGTTATTGAGAAAACTATAGAACCTACATAATATAAATAGTTTGCTATAATTTCAGATTAAAATGTATGCTTCATTAAAAAATAATATAACATAAATACTGTTAAAAGCGCCTTATTTAACACAACCATATTTTTGTAAAAATTCACAAATGCATCCCTACAAGTATTTGTATGTATAAATATTTTATTGAAGTGTATATTTTATGAAAAGCTTTGGATATGTGTCAGAATTGTTAGTAACGCCAAATTGTGCGTGTTCTTAAAAATGCTATAATAAACCTCGTCGTCATTTTAAGCAGAACAAAAAATAAAGAAAAGAAAAGCCAACCTTAAATTTGAATTGGGATTTATTTCGAGACAGTATATAGTTTGTAAAGAAAGTGACAAGAATATCTTAACATGCAATCTATAATACACAATCAAATAAAGGCTTTATCCATTACCTTTAAATGCATTATTGGCATTGTTGTATGTTAAATACCAGAATAATTAGAACGTAAAATTTTAAATTTCTATTCAAAATTTTGGTATGACCACCTTATTGCATATAAGACATTGAAAACTAAACCAATATAACACATAAACATTCAAACTTAAAAAGAGCCCATTTCTTATATTTTGCTGAAATCATGTATGAATTGTTGTTAAGATAACTTAAAGCAAATAACATAAAAACTTAATATATAAGCAAAAATATGTAAGTAATAAAAAATGGGTTTGAATTTTCATAGTTAAGACTTTTTATATAAAGCTCATAGCAATGCTGGAAACATTACAAAAGCTTATTTTTGTTTTAAATGTAAATACAAAACATCTTATACATTCACTATTATGTTGGCTTATTCTAAGAATACATCACCATTCCGCCCGAAGAATATTTGAAGAAAAAAAAAACTGAAAAAATAACTGATTCTTGCTTATAAATAGAAGAGGATTTGAACTATGTGTGTGTAATATTTATGGATACTTAATAAACTTAAGGATAAAAGACAAACAGGCTTAACATTTTCTAAAATGATCGTTTTTTTTTTATAATAATAATGATAAAAGCTTATTGGTGCCCGATAAAGAATCAGTTTCAACAAATCCAAGAAGAAATGTTTTGTAAAACCAAAATTATATCTCTAATAAGCAGATAACTTAGATTAGTATAAGCATGTTTCTTGTACCAGTTAAAATAAAGAAGCAACCTCAAAATATGTTCCTACTTTAATGTTATATGTATGTATTTTTTAACGTCATAAGTTTTAAGTAAATCTTATAAAATTATTATTTATATTGGCAAGTGAACAAATATCAAGGATATTCACATTCGGTACCAAAACTGGGTTGCAAAAGAGCTAATTTTAATACAAAATTATAGATACCGAATACCAATATTATTTTTGTTTTTGTTTTTATTTACACCTAGTATACAGTTCCTCCTCGAAAAAAAATACATGTTCTTCTTATGGGAGTGATTTTATAGCAAAACTAAATTTTTGACGTTAAATTTTATACGAACTGTGAGCCAAACCTGTTGAACAAAATTTATAATCACCACGGATACTTTTTCGTGCAAAACAATTTTGTTGACATTGTTTTACGAAAAAAAAGAACATATTTTACCGTTTTTGAATTGGTTTTGATTGTTCGGATTATAGGTAGTTTTTTTCTAATATCTAATTGTTTTGATATTCGCCTGGTTTTTTCGACTTTTTTTGTTGTTGTGAAACAACATTTTTTTTCACCACCATTTTTTTTTCGTTGAAATAAACTGTACTATAGGCTTTAGAAGGAAATATACTAGCAACGCGTTGGTGGTTCGCTTCTTTGCAAAGAGTTTTTATATCAAGCGTGAATACCCCATCAAATAATAACTGATACACTATGTATAACTTATACATAATGCTTTGTACATTGTTCGTCTATGTAAAATCACTAGCACTACAATAATACATATATATATATATTTATAAAAGGAGGCAATATATCATCGTTGTTAAGAAATGAAATAAAACTTCATTATTTCACTTAAAATCGGAGCAGGTACCAAACAAACGAGAAATGTAAATGAATTAATCAAATTATATAAATAACAAATATATATGTAGGTTGTCTCTGGTAAAAAAAAAATAAACACGTATAAAAAGCAAACACAATATTTATATAAACTAAAATTAATAAAAAAAAGATAAGATCTTTTAAAATTTGTTCATAGAAACGCTATTAATATATGTAAAAGCGTAAATGATTTGAATACTCATAGTATTAAACATTCCACATCACTTGATTAAGGTTGAATTTCTTAGATCATTTTTCCCGAAATTAACTTGGAATTTCGAATAGAACCGGAACACACAAAAATAACTGAAAATCTCTCAGAATTATTTTAACCTTAATTAATAACTACTCAACAAATAATTAAATATTTCACTATAAATCAACGAGCAAGATACAAAAAAGCTCTCCTAAGCCAGGCGCGAAAAATTCATAATTAAAGAGAATCAAATTATTTTTATATCGCGAAATATGAGAGTACCTTATTTAGTCACATTGACGCAATGAGGTCGATGCAACATGAAACGACTCAAAAACAGCGAAGAAACATTCGTTTTTAAATTGTTGTTAAAACGTTTTGTTAATATTTTTAACTTGATGTTGCCAATGCAATGTACCTATGTACATGAATAAGGGTAAAATTATATTATTTCTCTCCCGTCTTGTTTTCTTGAAGCAATAACTTCCGATACTTGACTGTCTGTATTAAAAAAAAAAAAAGATGAAAACTATAGTGTGGCAATTAACCATAGAAATCATAGAATCATAACTAAAATTATTATTATTACGTAAGTTTCGTAATAAATAAAATTAATAATAATAATAATAATAATTTTAACTCTATAACTCTAAGACCTTAGGTTAACCTCAATTGTACGGCACTATAGTTAGAAGGAATAGAAGAATAGAAAAGAATTTTTCTGGTACAGTGGATCGAGATAAGGTCTTTATTCTTCTCGTGGAATTCTATGGGTGGCGGCCCGGCGGCAGCGTTCAATTGAAACTGAGGGTATATAGAAAAGAATGCTGCCTAGAATGGGGCTCGAAACAATTTGATAGTTTTTGTTCTCAACATATTTCCTACAGAACAGGCTACTAGGAACATGTTTCGAAAAGACATGGTTGATAATTGGAAATCAATAAAGTTAAATGATCTTTTAGAGATTTATTTGAGAATATTTATGTATGTTTTTTCTAAATTGAATAAAATATATGTTTCAGCAAAAATATAAATATTTGAATTGAAATTAAAATACCTCGTAAGTCGTAGTAGTTTGACCCAATGTTCATGTATGTATTTAAATTGACAGAAATAAAACATGATTTAAATCTGCTCCCCCTTTTAAAAAAGAAGTGTTCTAATCACTAAACTTTGAGAACTCTTGAGCTCCTTAACCCTTTTGCCAACAAAACAAACGAGCGAGTAAACAAAGATTCAATAGTGAGGTATTTTTTTCTATTAGCAATTTTTTTGTCTTTATTTCCCTCTTTACCAATAAGAGGGAGATTAATATCTTAACTTCTAAGGAAACATCATCAGATTGCTAAATCACAGATCATTTTACTCAGCTAGATCTTTCTAATTCCCAGTTTAGCTTTCATTAGTAGGTACTAAGTATTTTCCATTTAAAATTGTATGAAGTAAAAATAGTTGGAAACGGTTTGAAAAATTCTATTTTAATCAAGTTTTGCAGAGTGTTAAGTTATTCTTAAATCGAACGTTAAATTCGCAGAAGTTTTTAACAATGAGTATTTGTTTAATGGCATAGATTTGGTTCGAGAACCCATCGCTGCATTTTAACTTCGCATAAATTGTACAAAAAAAAAAATACGAAATTATGTAACGAAGCATAATTGTTTGTATGTATGTAATCCCAACCTTAAGTTTTGTGTATAGATACTAAAAATAATAAAGAAACTTAGAGAAAATAAACTATAAAGAAATGATGATGAGAAAACGAATGTGTTCAATCAAAAGATATTATTCCTAGGATGACCCTTAAACATCACAGTGAACAACACAATTACAAAACATTTCTGCGCATTTTTGAATATTATATTGAATGATCACCATGAATGAAGGAGAAAGATCAAAGAAAAAGCATCGAGTTAAGGTATAATAATATAGTTGTATAATTACTTTTTTTTTTAATATATATAATAATATTATGTTTAATATAGTATTTCAAAACATCCATGCATTATTTTTTGTTTTGTTTCATATACTTTCTCAAACATTATTTTTTTATTTTAACATACATAAGTGTGTAGTTTTTAACTCTTTATTTGTGAATCATTTTTATTTTGTCTGAATATTTTCATATAAAATATTTTTTTTTGCATATTATTTAAACAATATATCTAATACGTGTGTTATATTTCGGTCTACAAATATAACTTTTAAAATTTTTGTCAGTTATTATTTTCTAAAAATATATACTTTTCAGTTATGAATAATTTTGTTAAAAGTTTTTATGTTCAATATATGAGAGAGGCTAAATTAAAGTTATAGTTTTTAATAAACTGTTTTTCTTACAAGATGAAATTAATTTTTCGTGTTCATTTTTTTAAAATAACTTTTGTATTGGTGTTGTGTTTAATGGCATATGTTAAGTTTGTTGCTTTTGAACAATATATACATAACTCTTCTGTTTATGTAGTACGTTATTTTTTGTTTTATATTTTGCTTTGATGAGTTAATTCTTTTTAATTAATGAAGTTTTTAACTACATTTTATGACAAAGTATAAACTTTTCACGGTGAAACACTTCTTGAATGTGTAGCCGGACGGAATTGAGTAAAATATACAATCGTGAGGTATGTTAAAAAATAGGTATTTACATGTATTTTTATATTTAATGTAGAAACAGTATAAATGTTTGTTCTATTGCATGCTGTGTGCACTTATTTATAAGACTGATTTGCGGTTTTTCTATACTTATTAATTGTATTCATGGCATTGTCTTGGGAAAAGTTTACACCCCGTCGTTGTTGTTTAAAATGGAGTTGGGAGTTGTTTTCTTTACAAAATTAAATTTTATTATAAGTAATAGAAATAGTTTGTTAAGTTAATGTTTTGGTAAAAATCAGGCACTTTATTCACTTTTTTGTTTTGTAAAATTTTATTTTAATAAAAAATGAAAATAAATAAAGCATTAGAATAGCGGTATCCTTTTTGAAGTATGAGTTTCGGTCATCTGTCCTTTAGTGTTTTACTTTAATGTGTAAGTATTATTTTATTGAAGCTCAATGAAGAGACATTATAAAGAAACATTAAAATAGATAGCAGGCTAATATTTATAATAATCAGTTTTACCCAAGCACATTTTCCAAAAGCATATTCCTGGGATAGTAAAAATAAATAAAACAAATATTGTACCCTATCTAATAGAACAAAAAATTTAATCTTGCTTAACCTTGTAAATTATCATTAAAAAATGTTTAAATTTAAATGAAATTTAGAACAAATCACTTTGAATTTCTTTTTTCTAAGGTTTCTTTGAATAAATTGTTTGTGTAATGCTACCTTTTTAATTTATCCTACTATCTTATATTCTTAAAGTAGCATCTCCCACTAAACTTCTGCAAAATATGAATCCAAGAAAAAATTAAATTCATGTGACAGGATCACTTAAAACATATTTTGAGCAACGAGACAACGAGCTTTACTTTCCGTTAATTGTTTTAAATTTGTTTGGTCAACATAAATCTTGTGGTAATTTATTGCTGTTTCTGTTCCGCAATATAAAATTTTGTATTTAAAATTTTATAAAGTACACTATAGACAAATTATGAAAAATGTTTTTGGTGAAAAAACTACATCAACCACATCCGTAAGAATTTATTGTCAAACGCAAAAACAAAAACAGGGCACGAAAAACTGCCAACAAAATAAAGACAATATTGGAACGTTTTAAGCTTCTGCTTAGTTAACAGTCAATTTATATGAATTTTAAAAGATTAATTTTAATTTGTTTGGTTTATAATGCCATTATTCTAAGTATAATGAATCAATAAACTTTTATTTTAATTAGTACGGAAAGTATTTTCGTTACGATGAATCTGTAGATATTTTAATAGATCTATTGCTCTTAAACTGTATATCGTCTATGATTACGTCTATGATTGCTTAGCAAAAAAAAAGAAAATACAAAATATTTTAAAAAAAAATATAGGACTATATAATAAATAAAGATGAAAGTATGATTATAAAAAAATGTCGTTAAATAAGATTAAAAAACACCCGAGCTTAAAAAGTGCAATTTTACGAGCAGGAATTTTTAAAATAATAAGCAAATCCGAAGATTATTCTTCTGCTAATAACTACAGCAACCCTACCAACCTCATGTTTGCCGCACTTATTAAATTCAAACAATTATTAATTAATCTGTTACATTATTTTATTATATTATTGTACTGCAACAGAGTTGAAAATTACTAGTTTGTGTAATAAATGACAATACAACTAAATCAAAAAATTTGCCATAGGCCATGTATATGGTTTTATTCGTTTTACTAAGGTTTTTGTCCTATATGTATTATAATTTATGCAAACAAATGAAACTTTTGAAATGCGGAACATAAATGATAAGCAGATAATTTGAGATCGAAAACATTCAAAAGCCGGCTCGACAAATCTAATTGGGTTAATTTTGCTTTTATGAGACGTGCGGGTCTGATTAGAACATTTACATCAAAAATAAAGTCTCTTCATTTGTTTTGAGCTTTTTGAAATTATTTTTAAATATTTAAATAGCATTGTGTGTAGTTTGTTTTGGGTCATGTTTTACGTTAGCAGTATATGTACGTACTCGTACAATGTAAAAGCATGAAGTATGTTTTCTTAAAATTTGCCAGATGTAAGTTAAAATGCTAAATTGTCTTGTGTATTGATGACTCCTATTTATTCATTCTAAGGATAATTTAAATTGTTAAAGAAAGCTCTGATTTAATAAGATTTATAAATGTTGCTAAATTAAACAAAAATATTATCAAGAAAGTCGTGCATTTAGTTAAGTTATGCGGAAAGTAATATAATTAGGTGTTTTATGATTGTGTTTAAGTGTTAATAGTGACTTGTACATCCAATGGTTCTTATGCTTTTGTAATGAAAAAATAAGTTTTTATTCGAAGTAATTATTTAAACAGTATAGGTTTTGGAAAAGTGTTCTGTTTTTCTATTGTACCAGACCCTCATGGTTCTGGTAGGTATCTAAATATTTTTGTTTGTACAATGCTATTATATTGATAATATCTAATATAATTCTTAAAGTTAATATTCCCAATATGGAATTATGTGTGCATAATTTATGGTTTATTATACAACCACTAAATCAACAGAAAATTTAGTTTTTCTCCTAGTGAGTCAGTATGAATGAAATTTAATGAGTTATAAACGCGGGTTATATTAAGTACAATTAAGTAGTGAAGAAATAAAATAAATAATTGAAAGTGAAAAGCGTTAGGTAAGCAATTTATTCAAAAGCAATCATTGGAGGTAAAAATGTAATATGTATTAGGTCTTCGGTTTAAAAATTCTATTATTCATTTTTAAAATAACACCTAATGGTTTAGGGAGTTTAGAAAAATGTATGTACTCAGTTAATGAGCTAAAAAAAAAATACTGCTTTTAACATTATTTTTAAGCATACAAAATAACGCAATAATTTTCTTGTTTAATTTTTAATTTCTGCACAAAAAGGACGAATTTATTATAATGTATATCTAAGCACCTACGCAATAAGTCAAATATAGTTTCTATAACGATAATAATCTATTGTGGTTATCTATGTATATTTCTAATTCACTTTTCAAATAGTCACGTTTTAAAATTTAACTGCAATTCTTTTCTTATTTTTTCAACTTTTACTGGACAAAATATCTTACAGAACTAGTTTGTTTGAAATATTCCCTAAAATGTACTCCATATTATACATATTTATAAAGTTTTAAAAATTTTTATATGTATAACATTTTTTTTAAACACAATCATATTTTATAAAAAAATATATAATATGTGGTGTTTACAGTTATTGTAATTGTTTTTAACTTTATTTTTCTTTACTTTTTAAATTACTAAAACTCGGTAACTTGAAACTCACGTATGTATAATATTTTGTAAATAACTAATATAAACCCTTAAGTCGTCAAACCAAGTCTATTCGTTCCAAAAAAAAAAGAAATCAATCAATAATAATGTAAATTAAATGTTATATAAAATAAACGTATCACAAAACAATAATAACTTAATTTATATAAAAATATATTATGTATGCCTTTTTTCTTAATTTACGATAATTAAGTAAGTTAAATGTAAAAATTGCAATGTTTTTTTTTTTATAATAAAAACAAAAATATAATTTTTTTAAGTAATCTTTTTTATATATTCAACAGTCCTAATGTTTATTTTTTTATTTTCGTTTTTTTGGAAGACATTTGCTTTTGTGTGATTTTCTTGCCGTCTTTAATAAAATATCGTAACCGGATTAATAAATGCTTCTACAAAGTTCAATTTAACATAAAATATTTGTTCGTTATCAAATATTATTTACAAAATTTGCAAAGCTTTAAATAAATTTAATAAGAAGATATCAAATAAAAAAGAAAACAAAGTATTTTGGAACACAAAATATACAAAACATTCCAAAGAGAAGGTAAGTGCTTCCTAAGAATAACCATTAAAATAAATAAAAGAAATATGGACTGAAATCTTCCAAGTTTTTGTTTGAAACTTAGTGTTTTTAGTAAAATAATTTTTAAAGCTGAGTCAAAAAAAAAATTGAAAGCCTTGTTAAAAATGTCAAATTAAAAACTCTTACAAGAGTTCAAGTGATCTGCGGAAAACAGAATCAAGGGACATAATATGTGTACCTACAATACAAAATGATGCATACAGGTTGTAATATACTTGTAGGTATTCTTATGTTTGCGGAGTTTAAACATAAAAACTTAGTTGGAACTTAAGAAATACATAGAAAATATGTATGTATATGGTTATGAAAACTAACTTGCAATAGAATCTTCAAATTTGTAAGTAGATTTGTGTCAATGCATTAAACAATGTAGTTTCTATTTGATAGATTTATTGGAGCTTATTGCTCTTTTAACATGGACGGAACAAGTGGGAAGAGTATTTTTTTTAAGGTTTGTTTTGTATAAAAATTAACATGTTTTTAGGATATTTGACAAAAATGCATTGACCCTGGCTCAAATTTCGTTACACTTTAAACATACCTCACATTGAATTAAAATAAAGAGATAGTTCCCTCTCTAATTTACGATTTTACGATTTTTATGGTTAAAAGTCCTAATTAAAGGCCAATTTATTCATCAAGTTACATCTCGGTTTAAAAGTGAGGCCTGCAAATTAGAACCAGAGCATTTTTCCATATATAAGTACTGTCAGAGAAATAGCATTAGGGCACTTTAGGAAATATTTGCAAGCATTATTGGGAATGAATTTATATAAAAAAAGGATTTTTTTTATTAATTTCTAGTTTCATTTTATTTCTTGTTAGGTGAATATTTTTGATTCACTTGTTATTGAAAAAGTATACTATGTATACTATATCTATAGTACCTGGTTATCTATTCAAATATTTTGTTGACTAAAGCCGATTTGTGCGAGTTTTTTGACGACATTTTTAAATTTCTTTGCAACAAGAAGAAGTGTTATAAATTGGAATGTCTTGAAGTATTGCCATTTTTACACCCAAATATCCATTATTTTATTGTTTTTAAACCAAGGTGTTCCCATGAATGGTTCTTAAACAAAACTTTCTTTAAACCAAATTTTTAATAATAAATAATTTTAGCTATACGCCCGTACAGATGTCTTTTATGTGCTACCTGAAGGAATAGGAGAATACAAAATAAGATTTTTATTTTCTCATCAAATTCCATTGGTGGCGTCCAGATGCTAATATAGAAAAAAATGTTGCTTACAATGGGGCTCGAACTCACGCCTCTAAGTAAGCAGTCAAGCACTAAATCTAATCCAAGTTTTAAACCCAAAATTTTGCGGAATTAAGTTCTGATTTGGCCCCTTTTATTCAATGACCTTCTAAATTTCTAAGGAACTGATAAAAGCCAGATACTTTTAAATGCTTTGGTTTTTGGGAAAACTGAAGATGACAGTTTTCTAAATTTGATTTTAAGAACTATTTATGGAACAAACTTGATTTAAAAACAAAATAAAAGAATGGATCTGGTTTAAAAAAACTATAATATCACAACATTTTATTTTTGTTTATTTATTTTTTGAATCAAAAAAAAAACAGCTCACGATTTTTGACCATTAAATTGGATTTTACAATTTATTTCGAATACTGTAACGTGTCAATACCAAATATTTAAAAAAAAATATGATTTACAATGAAATACGAATCTTACTTTAATTTAAAATATAAGGCTTGATAATCGAAAATTAGACGATTTAAACTTTTCATGTACATATTGCCTACCTACACTACGGAACTTAAAAAAAATGTAAATACAAATATGTAAGACCATTTATTATCCAGTTGAATTTCTAGATGCACACCAAACCGCACTTAAAATTGGTGTTCGAATAATGCTTTTCCGGAAGTTATGCAACAAATTTGGAATTATCTGAAATTTTAGCAAAATGTAATAACTATAGAATATATTCAGAATACTAAGGCCGTTAGATTAGGTGTAAGAACTTTGGCGCCCTAAAACAAAGAAAGGCATTTCAATATTGTAATATCGTTGACGCCTTCTATTTGAAAACTATAATCGATAAAAATGTTGGAGTCTCCTAGGGTATGGTTCAAACTCTTTGGGGCTTCAATAGAAAATGAAGAGTTTAATAATTATACGAGTATGGCGCTTTTTGAGGTTGCGCAACCATTAAGTTATTTTGAGAATTTTTAATGTAGGACACGGTCAAATATTATGTTTTGCCGAAATTTAAGCTGTGTTTGTATAAAGATATTAATTATTCGGTACAAACTACTACTTCAGTTTGTAATTTAAATTTATATTTTATCGCTAAACCGAAAATAGATTTATAAACTAAGTTTTCTGATTGCATTTGGTTGGATAGTTGGATATTATTTTATTACTAAAGATTATAATTGTACCTTAACTCAAGATTTGGTGAATAAATTGGCCGTTATATGATAAAAATTGAGTTGGTTAGTTATTTTGAAAACTGTTAAGGTATTTCCAATAATGAAAAGCATTTACAGGTTCCCAGAGAGATACTGTTTTGTACGTCTTAAATATTTCTAAAAAATTTAGTAAATTATTATTGCTTTCTAAAGAAATTTAGAAAAATACTATTTTTTAATAAAGAAATTCAGAATTCATGTGGGATACTTTTTGCGGAAAAAAGCCAAGATTAATACGTAATTATATGAAAAATCATTGAAACCAAGCAACACAGAATTTAGGCAACCAAAAAGAGAACAATTTCCTTATTCATATTTAACGAAATTTCTATAGGCACGAGTTGGCATTGATTGTTTAGCTCATTTGCTCAAAAACCTCACTTTTTAATTACTATTAAACTAAACTGAAAATTTAAAATAATAACTTTGTAAAAGCATCCAAAAAGCGTTTTCGTAGCGGTTCAGGTTTGTGTAAAAGTTTTTTTTATATTAAATTTAAGCAAAAGGGTGTACAATTTTGAAAGAAAAAACAAAAAAAGGCAAAAATGCATACAATAGAATCATATATAAATTCCATAGCCTTGGCGTAAACTACTAAGAAAAGACATTTAAGGCTTTATTTAAAATAAACCTATATTTAAATACATCTGTATTGGTTAAATAAATATACAAAATAATACAATTCATAAAATAATAAATGCAAAATGTAACAAAAAGTTAAGAGATAATAGACACAAAAAGTCAAACATTTCTAGAACATTTAAGTTATAAAATTAACAATAATATTTAATTGAAACACACGAGATCTTACGTTAATTAAAAAACATCGAACAGAAAAATGTAGGTATAATAATTCGATAAAGAAAAAACAATAAAACTAATGAAAAAGTACACAACAAATAAGAAAACTCATAAAAATAACAATTATTTTTCTCTTTTAAGGAACTGTATTAGTTCTAACAATGATGTTTAAAATATTATATAATGTTCCTTTAAAAGGATCTAAAAATTAAGGGAAATCTATACTAACATAACTTCAACTTTTTGTTCTCAATGATGTCATAAATTAGTTTTCTACATTTAGTTATTTTTAAATTACTTTTTTTTTTACAAAAAAAAAAAAAAACTTATGAATGTACCAAATTCTTAAATATGCATACATTGTTAACTATTATAATTTAATAAAGAAAAAAGAAATAAATTAATATTAGGGCAAGGAAAACGAGATGATATTCAATTCGTACCAAAAATCAAATCCTAGCTCTGTCTTATGGACTACATTTTTATACCATATTACTAAGAGTGTTATACTATTACTGCTTTACTATTTGTTTTTTATTGTTAATCACAATTTGTGAATCTTATCTAAAAGTGTTTGTAGTTTTTTTTTTCTTTTTCAGCAGGTATTGTTTAGGATGTTTTTTCATATGGCGGCAGAAAGGAACGAACTTGCAAACCCCCAAGTATTTGTATTCTGAATGCGACAAGATTTTAGTTGTTGAAGCTATCACAGTACTTCACTATCCCATTAGTATTGTTTTTGAACTCTATTATGTGTAGATATCTATATAATCCTAATTTCAAAAAATTAAGACTTAGTTGAATTAAGGGAGGAACCTTGATATCTTTGTATGTAATTAAGGAACATGAATAAGAATATAATACACTCAGAGAAAAAAATATCAGCGAAATAAATTTATAGAGCTCAATAGTAGGTATTCAACAATAAAATACGTGTTACTATAAATTTTAATTTTTTAACTGAGTAAACGGAATAAGTTAAATAATATTTAAGGGATACATAATTTGTGTTTAAATTTACTATGAATTTATAAAAGAACTAAGAAAAAAAATGCGCGCAACTATACTTCTCAGTACAAAACTTCTAACAACCACAACTCCTAGGGACACAACTACGAAAATGGGAACGATATATTACCGCTTGGTTTGAGTTATGAAATATAGGAAATATTAAAAGCGCTCGGCTTAAAAAACAGACTGTGGGTGCCTGAAGTGTGCCCACAAGCGGAGGCCCTGGCGCTGTGGCGGGTTCACTTTTTGATAATTTTTTTCTTTTTATTTATCAATGAAACAAAAAGTAAAAAAAATAGTTGCTGATTTATTTTCTGTTTATTTTATTTAAAAAAAAATCTAACTGTCATTAGTTTAAGTATGGTCCTCCCTTATGCCTGCGAAATGTCAGTTCTCTTTTAGAGATTTTTATTCACAGATCCTCAAAACTATACTTATTTAAGTTCTTCCACTAGGCACATACTTTTCTATAAATCTAACCTATTCTATGGTTTTGAAGTTGAGAGAATATAATACATATTTATTCTTCGACTAAAGTACTGGATACACATTAAGCTTCAATGATTTCTTAACATCTTAGGACGTCTTCATTTTTTTATACGGATTTAAGACTACTGCACTGCCTTGAGCGCTGGCTTGAGCTGCTGCGGCAGCCGCTTGATTCATTTGTGCCATTTGTGCAGCCTGCATTTGAGTTGGCATTCCAGGCATTCCACTGGCTGATGTCAAACCGGGAACACCAGAGGCTGCTATTGGGTAAGGGTATCCGGCCATCATACCAGGATAGAAAAAGTGTTGCTGTTGCTGCTGTAAGTATTGTTGATTTGCAGCAGCAGCCGCTGCAGCTGCGGCTGCGTATGGGTTTGTAGTTGCTGCTGTAGCCATTGACATTGTTTGAGAACGCATCATTTGCGAAGCTGGTAAGTAACCAGTTGGTGGTCTAGGAAGCAAGCTTGGCGTTGATACTGGTCCGGCAACTGGATTGCCTAAAGTATTCCCAACGTTATGAGAACTTATGCGAAGCCCAGCTACCTGAGCAGCTTGAGCGGCTGCGGCAGCTACAGCTTGTTGTTGTTGATGGTGATGGCTAAAAGCCACAGCCCCAGGGCTTTGAGCAACATAAGTCTTGTTAAGAGGAAGCCCGGTATAATTAATGGCCGCCGTTAGAGGCTTGCCCGAAAGAGCATTAGAAGCAGCAGCTATTTTTACAGCATTTGCATAATTTTTTTGGGCTACTTCTTTAGCAATAGTTGCAGCATCGGCATAGTAACTGTTTGTTGGGTAGCACTGAGTTTGATAGGACTGAGTAGGGTAAGACTGTGTAGGGTATGAAGCATAGTTATACGCCGAAGGCGACGTTGAATAAGCTATGGGTACGGCTGACGTAGCAACAGAAGAGACAGGAGTATATCCGTGATGTGAAACCATAACATTTGCATATGAATGCGGTGCAGTATACAACCTATTTTGAGAACTTGTCGAGTAAGAGATACTTGGGGTAACTGGGGCCGTAAATAAAACATCAGCTGATGAAGCCGTTGTAGTTATACTTAAATTGCTGTTGGCTTGTTCATATTTTAACAAACTGTTTTTTAACTGTGTTTCTGAGCTACTTGGGAAAGCGGTAGTTGTAGTCATGTTGTACGTTGTTGTAGGACTGTTTGTCATTGAACTAGTCAATGATGAAGTTAATGTGGGAGCCGTAGGCATTCCGTCGATAGCAATTGTAGTATTAGAACTACTAGATGTGCTAGCGATATTGCTAGCGTTTTCATTATTTGCGCCCTCCTTAAAATCATCTTTTTCGTCACAATTGACTGTTTGTGAATCTGTGCTCAAGTGTGATGTGCTAGGCAATATTTGACTGGAGATGCTACTGGTTGATGGCGATAATGTTGCCGAAACATTAACGGGGTTTGTCAATGATGAATCAGCAGTTGTTAGTATTGCTGCTGTGGATACTGTCGGGGATGAGGATGAAAATGACAGAGTAAGTGTGTTAATTGCAGATGACTGGGTTTGTGTTGTGGGTGTGGTAGCAGATGATATTGAATCTAGGAGTGCTTTGTTAGTTAAATTGTTTACTAAAGGAGAATCACTAATGTTACTACCAATGTTATTGTTATTTAGAGAATACACGTTATTATTGGTACTGAGAACGACAACACCGTTACTATTATTACTATTACTAATTTTTGTTGCTGCAATAGCTGATGTATTTGTTGACGATGGTACAATTACTGCACTATTGTTTAAATTATTAATACTCAACATACCATTACTAGCCATACTGTTATGAACAGTGTTCAAATTTACTTGACTTATCTTATTGTTGTTCTTCAAATGATTTAAGTTATTCAAAATAAAATTGTTGTTATTTATCATTGAATGATTATTGGTATTATTATTAGCGATAATTGGATTTGCCGTGGTGGATGTTTGTGGTTGTGGAATTGCAGTTGTAGCTGTAGGATTTTGACTTTGGTACTCACATGACACTGGTACGAATGGTTGTTGTAATTGCATAAGTTGTTGATAGGTTGTCGCACCGGGCTGATACACGGGTATACCCGACTTTTCACCAGCAGGCCGTTTAAAGGGAACCATACCAGAGAATGCCTGAAAAATAAAATTGCGATCAACTTTAAATATTTGTATTATTTAAATTGTTTTCGTGACAATATTATATCAAAAAAATAATTAAAGCAAATAATAAAAATGATTTCAAATTGGAGTCAAAAGAATATTGGTAATCGTAGATTGACTCCAAAAAAGCTATTTTTTTTACATGAATGCTTCAGATGAAAATCGAAATGTTTAAGATAGCACGATAGTTCTTATAAGACTTAGGGTTTTGAGAAAATGTAAAATAACAAAAATAAGTTTTCTTTAATTTGATTTAATGATCAGTTGTTTAAAACTCTAAATATCCAATTTCCATTTTTAGTAAGTAATCAAATGAATGAATTGTGGTGTTATTGCAATTTGAACTATGGATCTATTGTGCTCCCATCTAGACTTGAATGAGGTGTGGCACTACTACATTTAAGTGTTTCTGAGTTTACAGTGGCCGGTGAGGAGGCCCGTTATAATTCTAATATTGTTCCTACTTCCGTGAAGCGTTCTTGGTTATATGCATAGAGTACCTATATTATCTAGAGAACCGACTTAAGGGGTTCGTTCTCTTTCACCCTACAAGCTGTTAGAACGAAAATGTATACTACTCGATGAGCATGTATTAGTGGTCCCGTGCATTTTAAATGGAACCCGCTCCAATACTACTTTACGAGGTAGTAGGCAGTACGCAGTGTTGCCGCTGAAAAAATTTAAAGAGTGTCCCAAAAAGGGTCCCGCGACGAAAAAAGGGTCCCATATAGAAAAATGCCACAGTGTATTAAATAAAATAGAATAAAGACATTTCATAAACATTTATTCAAAATCTCAATTCAAAATTATTTTCTTCTGATTATACATAAAACATCAAAAACTATTCGAATAACAGAAAACAAAATACGGTGTAGTGTATTCTGTCAGTTTGCTTCTGCTGAATGCAAAGTTGGGCGCATGTCGAGGTAAAATGACAGCGTTCAATACAAAATTTTGTGGAATTTAATTTTTTTTGATGTGAAATGCAATTTTCAAAAGTTTTCGAATGTAAATCTTATTGAATTAATAAAAAGGGGCCAATTGGGTCATTTTCAAAAAAGTGGTGGCCACGGGTCCCGAACGCAAAATAGTGGCCATTTGGCCACTATAGTGGCCAAACGGCAACGCTGGGCAGTAGACACGCTTTGTAACCCTTTTTCATGTAAATTATGATTACTAATATCATTTATTGTTGCTTGTGGAAAATAAGTCGATCATTCACACGGATTGAGATGCAACAGCTGTGAAAAATTGTGTCTTACGTGCAATTTTGTATGTGCAGCATTTTGTACATTTAAAAAAAAAGACAATCACGGTCTCATTATTCACTTTTTTTATTTCTGATAATTTTCTTTTAATTAATAATATTTTTCGCAAAACAAATAACCACAAAAAGCTTCAATGTTTTTCCGGCTCTTTTTTTCTTCATACAAATTGACAAGTCAAAAGTGCTGCACGTGAAAAGTTAAAAGTTGGTGAACTCTTGCAGCACCGTCTGCAGCACCGAATTTTGGCTTTTCTTATCTCCTTGTTATAGTTTTTAAATTCTTTAGATTAATAACGCCATTCCGTGGTTCATTTTGCCTCATTAAAGAGTTGTCTTACCTTGAATCTTAACTATGACATATTGTTGTTCCACCATGAAGCGTCTCTCTGCCTGGTTTTTGTTTTAAGAGTACAACTGAGTTCGAATGCTTCCTGTATAGCCCCACTAAGCTCATTAAGTTGAAATTCTAATTCAAGTTGCCTATTTATTTGTCGTACTTGCTGGGCCTATTTGTTCCAGATTTGATCTTAGAACATTTGTATATAGTTCCTAGTTTGTTTTCTTAGGGTTGCTTCCAGAGGTATTAACTGTGAGAAGGCCTGCTTAGGTAAACCCTATTATTCTGTCGTCAGACATTGAGGGTTCATTGGATACTCTCCAATCCCTTATTAGACGGCCGAAAGTTATGTCTAAAACTTCTTTTCTTGTTATAGTAAAAAAAAGTAGGGGTATACTTAAAATATTTCTAGATTATTAACCAGCGTAGGTAAAGTCTAAAAGGCGCTCACCTTTGATTTATGTCGGTGCTACTCCATGTCGTATGATAGGAGTTAGCGTCGCAACCGACCAGTAGTGGAAGGTTTCTTGGTTGCAGTAATCCTCTAACATTTTTCCACCATTCAAGACATGAAACGTCAGGAGATGTAAATGTAATGTGTTCGTTATATATAACTATATCACCTGACATTTTCAAAGGTCTATTTTTAATTCTAGCCAGGAAAATAAATTGTGTTATCTTGATGTGAGAATGGTATATCTTATCCTTGGGTGGATAGAGGAAGACGCGATATTTCGCATTTTCGAAGGCAAAATTTTGGGCCACATTAACCAGGGTTGGGAAATAATTATAACTTTTTATAATTTATTTTAACTTTCATTTCAATTACAAGTAGATACATAATTAGTTATTGAACTTTTTCCATTACAATTACACATAATTGTAATTGAAAAAACATATACATATTTCCATTATTTGTAGGTAATTGAAAAAAATCAATTACAAATTACATGTAATTGAAAATAGTAATGGGTTTTTGCAAGTTCTTGAAGGAAAGCACTGTATTATTTACATTATTAAGGTAATTGATTTCATGGATTGAAATTTATTACGTTTTTATTAATTAATAGTAATAATGAATGTAAATAAAGGGTATTTTAACTAAGAACCTAAAACAAATATTAGAACAAAGATTCGACAAAAATTGGCGTTTCATCCCGGCCATTATTCAAAAGCCAAATGTAAATTTAAAAACTTGATAAGAGCGAATAAAATGAAGGTTAATTAATTAAAAACAAACACAGGTAGAATGACTTAACATTTCAGGAAACTATTTGTGCAATATCGCGTAAAATGTAATTGACAAAAATAATAATAATTACTGAAAAAGTAATCATTACTGCTATTTTGATGATTACTTTTGTTTTCAATTACATTAATGTAATTGAATTAGAAGATTTTACATCTAATAAGTAATTGAAATTCTTCAATTACATTTAAAAGTAATTGAAAAATTGTTTGGAGATTTAAATTACAAGTAATTGTGATTGAATTTTTTATAATCATTTTTTTCCAACTCTAATATTTATAAACTATGTGATCATTCCAGAAGGTTATCTAAACTGGACATCCATGATCCAAATGTGACGATTTTTTTAAAAGTATTTAGTTGAACCGAGAGGAACAAGAAATCTAACATCAACAGGAGTCTATTTAAGTCATAAAGATATATATTAAAATAGATGGAGAGCAGTAGATAGAGAGAGTATTACGTGTGATAAAATTATCCTGATCTAGATCCGTAGATAATAAAACGCAGCTATTATTGAAGGATGAATCGTTTAATTGTACTGATGGATCAAAAACCTTTGACGAGGTTGGCAGCGGTTGGTTGCTTCTACAAACTCTAAAATAATTTAAAATTTTCGATCATCTCTCGTTTAAATACAACATTCGTTAAGTGCCGGGTCATAGGTACATTCCAGAAAGCTGTAAAACTTATGAACTCGCTAAAAGTGGAACAACAATACCTTTTTTAACACTTAAGACAAATATTGGTTTACCCATAGTTACATGTAAACTATTGCTAAAGAAGAGCACAAACATCAAATGGGGCAACAACACCAACTTGCTTGGCTACAAAACAGATCTGGCCAACGCTGGATATCTTCAAGCTGATTGCACATTGGCTCAGTAATAGGTGTCAAAAAATCCATCTCTAGATCTCAGTCTAATATGTATGCTGAAATTTATTTATATACTCGTGGGTGGCCCCGGCGCAGTGGAAGTAGTGCTTGACTGCTAACTAGGATGTGTGGGTTCGATCCCCAGTCTAGGCAGCATTTTTTTCTATATTCCCTCAACTGAACGCCACCCCTGGGATTTAATGAGAAAAATCAAAACGTAATTTCTCAATCCACTGTGCCAACAAAAATCTATCCTATCCTTCTATTCCTTCTAACATTGCCTAATTTATAAGACCCTAGGTCTTACTGGCAAATATATGTTTGTGTTTGTTTGTTTGTTTGTATATACCTTACCTATGTACATCTATTTTTTTTTTCTCTAAATTTTGTAGAAACTTATTGAAATCGTTAATTAAATTATTATTAGGTAGGTAGATATTGAAAATGTTTCGAGTTTAAGTTTTTAGTGCAAATATTTAGTTCAAGCAAATACAAAAAAAAAGTTTAAGAAGTATTTTTATAATGTGTTTTATTATGTACTTACAAAATTTTCATAGTAAAATGAACCAACCGTTTTTACATCCATCTTTTGGAACATTTTGTATTATTTCAAATTCAATTAAGTTGTCAATCGGATTGGATTAGGACAGTTAAAGATGACGAAATCGTTTAAATGGTGGAAGAAAAGAGGTTTTTTGAAAAAAAATATTAGTAACATTTTAGAAGCAAGCAATGGTACTAAAGTGCAGCATAGTTATTATTTTTTTAATACAATAAAAATTATCTTAAATTCTATAGTCCCTAACTATAATTATAATTGATTAAAATAATTAATTAAACACCAATTTAATGGTGAAGTAAGTTTTCGAAGACTCCATCTTTCTAGTTATATATCGCTTTCATATATACATTTTTTTTTTATTGCGCAAAATTAAAAGAAATCGTTTGCTTTTTTTTGTAACAAAAATAAATAAAAATAAATTAATTCAGATTTATTTTAATACTTAAACACGAATTAGCATTAAAATTCATATATAAATACACCTAAAACTATTTTAAAAAATAGCTTTGTCTTTCCAATTTTGATTTATAGAACTTCACCTGTTCAGAATCATACAATAGTGAATTTTAAAATCCTACTGAAGCACAAAAGCTGCCTAAAAGCGTGAAAAACTAAAAATCACATTATTAAGTAGTAATAATAGTTAAGATAAAATATAAAGATACTAAGCATACAAATTTTAAGGTAGTTAATTTGGTTGTTGTGACGATAATAATATATAAACTGATGAACTGCAATAGCTAAAGCAATTTAAAGTATTGTTCTACTCAATAAATTAAATATATGAATGGTTACGTGTTTTTATCATGATGTTGAATTTCTTAATCGCCACGGAAAGCAAAGAATTACTTTTGGTACCTAAGGGACCGAATGCAGATATTTTGAATTTAAATGGCATTTAACGGTAGATACTTGTATATTTTCAGTACAAAATTGTTTTCAAATTTTCAAGTGTTCGTTCAACAAGTTTTCAATGGGTTGGGTACAATTTACGGCATTTCAAAATCGCGCATATCAAAATCTTGCAATATTTCGATCATTCAGACAAAAATCTCGAAAATTACAATTTTGTGATGAAATGGAATATTTATTAATTCGCTTGTGAAAGGGAACAAAAGCTACCCAAGTATCGTTTCGTCAAAAATGACATGCTGCACCTTTAAATTTATGTGTTATTTTTCGTAATTTTTTGAATTTTAACATTTTTTATTAAATTTTTAATGGGAAAGTGACACATGGTCACTTTTTCTGTTATTTTACTTAGAAAAATAAATAAAGATAACACATTGAATATTTGAAATAACAAATAATTATTTTCCCTGAATCGGCGCAAGTTTTAATTTTTTTCTTCAAATTCTGTTTTTTTTTCTTAATATATTTGAAGTGAACCACTTGAAAAAAAGTAAAAAACATTATAATAAAAGAATTTAAATTTTATCATCAAATTAACAAAGAAAAATATATTATTAATTCTATAACAACTTAAATTTGGTTTAAGCGACGTCATCATGTTTCATTCTAAATTTTTAATTAAATAAATGGCTTTCCTAATTTTTTAATTCTAAAACATGGCTTTTTGTCAACTTTGTAAAGATGTTTTAAAATAAAAAAGTGTATACTTCTGGGAAAGTTATAAAGCCACGGTTCCAATACAATGAATAATTGAAATGGAAAGCCAATGGAACCATGGAATATTTTTGTAGGCAGGTTTTTTGGAATAATTTTTTGATAATCCCTGCAGCAAATATTGAAAATATAAGTTATTCATGCAAAACTTCATTTTTGTAAAAAAGTTGATTACTGAAATTTCAATGGAATATCCGATTTGAAGATACATATATTGAATTGTGAGAAAGTCAGATATTTTAAACAATTTATATGTTTATAAAATAAAATAGTAGATATGCATGCACTACTGCGTCGCAATTTAAAAATTTATTTTAATAACTTTTCAAAAACAATTAAAATGTTTTAAAAATCCATTTTTGAATGCAATTTTATAGGTACCTGTTTGGGATATAACCCTAAATTTTTAAGTTCAAATTTCGTGTTTTTAAATAGTTCTTGTATAGATTTTATGTCTTAGCACAGCACTAACCACAACCCATGCATTAAGAGTTAAAAAAAGGCTGATGTGACGTTTAAATATAAGCACAACTAGCAATTTACTTGAAACAATCAGCATGCTCTTAAAATATATCAAATATTTAGCAAATAAAAGTATTGAAAAATAAAAAAATAAGGCTATACCAGTTGAAACATATCATTTTCAGCTGCACGTTTCTTGCCCACTTCCAGTGGATGGCCAATGGCAACAGCATTTGGTGGATGTGCAGTCCCAGGCGTTGGGATGGGATGTGTCAGAGTAGCAGCAGAAACAGGTGCAGTCTGTGTTTTGTATGTTTAAATTTGTTTTAGGTTCAATTACGTATGTGATGTAGAATTTAATTTAGTTTTTAAATAATTTAGAATGTTTAATTTTATTTTTAATTTTCCAAGTATGCGATTGTAAATTTTGTTTATTGTGCAAAAATGTATTATGTTTACAGGTTGTGTTAGAATTGATTAAATAATGCAAAAGCAAAAAGCACAAAACATATCATTGTTATTACATTTGGTTTTTTGTTTACAAACGTAATGTACAAGTTCAAAATTTAGTACATATGTTTTTTTTTATTCATTTTGTATAACAAATTTTGTGTAAATATTAATAGTATAAATATTTATATAATGTTGACCATCCATCGAAGCAATACATAGCAGGCGAACAGGTGAAATTAAAGGAAAAAAAATTGAAATAAAAAGAATAAGTGTATATATAATAGTAGATGTATATGTATATATTTTAAAAAGAAATATAAACTGAATTTTAAAACATTTTTTGATACAACGTCCTTCTAACTTCCTTTCGATTAAAAAAAAAAACAAAAAAAACATTAAAATAAACTAAGAAGAAGCTCAAAAAGCTAATTCAAAACTTAAAAAAAAAACGAAGCATGGGCATAGTTATTGCTCTGAAAATTTAAAATAAACTTTTATTACGTCTCGATCTATTCGTCTTCCTGTATAAGAAACTTACAAACTATATTACAGCAAGATTTACATTTACTAAATCGATTAATTAAAACCACAAAGAATACAACAAATCCCTTACAATAACGATTTTTGTTTTCAACTGTAGTTGTTTTTTTAACCAATAAACACAGTTTTACCAATAGAATATATTTATTTAATTAACCACCGATGCATCGATGCTGCGAACGTAACAATAAAAAAATAAAATTTGAAATAATAAAATTTTCTTTTTACTTTATTCAGCAAAGCAAATCCTTTTATATTAGGCTGAGTAAACATAAAGTTTTGTAATGTTTAAATCTAGATGGCGCTCCGTTGAATTATTGAAAAGTATTCATTGGTAACTTTTGAATGTTTCAAATGACAGACAAAATGATGTGTTAGTTTATTACTTTTTATAACTTTTTCAACTTTTTAAAAATTAAACCCTTTGTACGTATACATACCTGAAATAGGTTTCGTCTCAAGCGAGTTATTTGCAAAGCGTAATTTTAAGACGATTGACGTTCGTTGAAACGATTGTCATACAAGTCCGCGTAAAAGTTGGTGCCTTCACCCGTAATGTTGTTGAAATTGTTTATATATTGAGATCAACGTAAACACAAAAAATTCACGTTCCTATCAACATTGGCATTTTTGAAAACTAATTAACAAAAGGCGCGTCATGGAATAAGAAATAAGAGTATTTAGACAACACGAAATGTTACGAGAATGCTCTCTTTTTTCGAGTAATAGTAGAGTAGTTCGAGTTTCGTTCATTCGGTTATAAAAACAGCTTTCAGAAAACATTATTATTATTTCCAAAATGGAAACTCATCGTGATTCCAAAAAAATGTGTATATTATATTTTTACCATAAGAAGGCGGGAATTACCTGCAAAAATCCACCAAGATGCTGTCTATGTGCGGACCTTGAGACACCATCATCCACCCGACAACAACATGTTTCAGTCAAGTGCCAAGTTTTGAGGGAGGCACTTGAAAGGAACAGAAAGAGGCTTCGTCTGGGTGAAATGCGAAGGGCTTACAATAATAAGCACCTACCTCAGCCCAACCGACAGGATCAACGAGTTTCGAAAAAAACTTGAAGGTTTAGAAGACTTCATTGAAAGCACAGAAGGAGAGATTTTGATCGCCGGAGATTTCAACGCCAGAGGACAGGAGTGGGGAATGCCAACTACAGACCCACGAGGAAGGCAAATACTCGAAATGGCCGCGAGACATGGACTTTACGTGGCCAACGTAGGAGACACCCCCACCTTCAGGAGACCAGGGCACAGAGGCACTATTCCAGATGTAACCTTCGCGACCGACAACACATTCGCAAAGACCAAAAACTGGAGATTAATCGAGGATTACACAGGTAGCGACCACCAGTACATAGTTTTTGACCTGGAGGGCAACCAACGAGCTATAAACCATCGTCACCAACCACGGGCTTCGAGGTGGAACCTGAACAGGCTAAACGCAGATCTCTTCAAGGGAGTGATCGAGGAAGGTGCAGAGGCTGTGCTCCAAGTACAAGGACCTGCCGAAACAAAAGCTGAAGCCACGATGCAACTAATTCGACTCGCTTGCGATTCCTCAATGCCTCGAACGAGTGAGGCCAACAGAAAGAGAGATCCAGTGTACTGGTGGACAGAGGAGATAGCCGCGCTACGTCGGAGATGTCTACAACTCAGACGCATAGTCACCAGGAGAAGAAGAAACGCTGAACCTATGGAGGATGCTTTAGCGGAGTTCAGAACCAAGAGATCTGAGCTCAAGAGGGCCATCAATTCGAGCAAGAAAGAGAAATGGGAAGATCTCCGCCGTGCCGTCAATAGTAACCCTTGACGACTTGGTTACAGGACTGTAACGCGGAAACTCGGAGCTCAGATGGCACCCCCTGTTCTCAGTGAAGAAAAAATGGACGCATCGTGGATACACTATTCCCAACTCATTCTGTCAGGCCACCCGACAACACCCCGGCCCAAAGACAGGACATTCCAACTTTTAGCGAAGAAGAGTTGAGCATAGCTGTGCAGTCGTTGCAAAATAGAAGAGTCCCCGGCCCCGAAGGAATACCCACGGAAGTCCTGAAAGTGACCGCCCAAACATGCCCTCACTTGCTGCTGAACATGTTTAACAAGAGCTGGAAGAAATAACGGCTGGTTCTTATCAGCAAAGGCAAAGGAGACCCGGATTCCCCTTCGGCATACAGGCCTCTATGCATGCTGGATACTGCGGGAAAACTCTTAGAAAAGTTGCTGAAACCACGGCTCATAACTGCAGTACAAGCGGCAGGTGATCTGTCAGCGAGGCAGTATGGTTTCCGGAGAGGACGCTCTACGATTGGAGCCATAAAAGAAGTAGTGGACGCCGCCCAAATTACGCAATAGGGCAACCACTACTCTAGGAAGATCGTACTGCTAGCAACCCTGGACGTTCGAAATGCCTTCAACTCGGCCAGGTGGAGCGACATACTGGACGCGCTCGAACGGAGATTCCACATTCCAGCATATCTCCTGCGGATTGTGAAGGACTATCTCAGGGATCGAGAGCTGCTCTACGAGACCGCAGAGGGCCCGCGAAGAAAGGAGGTAACATCTGGCGCAGCTCAGGTGTCAATCTTAGGACCAGACCTCTGGAACATCTCCTACGACGATATCCTTCGCATGGAGATGCCTGACGACACCTTTCTGGTTGGGTACGCTGATGACATCGCCGCGGTGATTTCGGCACGAGACACCGATAGCGCGCAAAGAAAACTAAATCAGGTAATGCGACGAGCAAACTCGTGGATGGAAGAGCATGGACTCAGCCTAGCCGCAGAGAAAACTGAGATAGTCCTTCTGACGAGGAAGAGGATTCCCACTCAAATCGATTTCCAAATCGGGGACGAAGTGATAAGAAGCAGCGTTGCGGTGAAGTACTTGGGAATGAGGAAAATGTCCGAAACGCGTTGTTAAAAAATTATGTCTTGAAAATTAAAGAATAAATTATTAATATAATTAAATTTAAAAAATTGTCTTATTTTTATTTGTTTCCGAAACATTAAACTTATTTGTTTTGCATCCCTTTTTTCCTTTGCACGGTATTTTACTCTTGTTTTTTCAACACACACTTAAATGCATAACGGTTTTCTTCCGTCTTATATGGTTCCAATTAGATGCTTATAACTTGAGTACCTAACCTACCATATGTCCAATTTCGTGCCAAAAACTACCCATCGTTCAAACTGCATAATATGTACCTTATTTATATTTATACATATTATTTACATTGACAACATATTTACAAAACTATTAAAAAATGTAATTGTTAGAAGAAGTATTATGGCTTTACGTCATGAAATATAAAGGATTTAAAAAACATTAAACGGTCTGGATTTTCTCCTTCTTTAACACCCCTTGGTAGTAGATAGTTTGTACCTTAAGTTAAGTTAAGCTTTCTTTAACTCAAAGTATCACGTGTAAATATTTTGAAAATCCATCTCCTTACTCTCTGTTCCTACCACTGCCAATTTTCTTATATTGAATTTTCTCCTATTTTAACATTGCTAGAAACTTCGTAATTAATATATGTATCTGTATATTGTATTAAAGCGTGACATGTGTAAATTTTGACATTTCCGCTTAATGCCACACCCACTTGTGTAACAATTGTGGGTTTTTTCGTTATTTAACATCGTTAGAAAAATTCTGTATTCAATCTTATAGACCGGCAGTCGACGTAAAATAACTTATCCATACCTATATTTCAATAAAAAGAGATAAAATAGCAACCGATAGCGTAAGTCCAAACATTAAAAAAAAAATTGCTATCAGCTGTTAAAAATTAAAAGAAAAATAAATTTAACAAATGAACATTTTTTTATACCACTAATAGTATCGTTTTTTTTCAAGTACATTTTTCGGCTAATTACCTATAAAACACTCCGCTTAAGCGAATCTCGCTTAAGTGAAAGACCCGCTTACCACATATTTTCAGTTAAATTTTATATTTACATTTTTTACTTATAAAATTATAAGAATTGAAATGGATCGATTAAAAAAAAAGGAACGGGTGGGGGGTGGAGCGCTAGATGGGAAGATAAGCCAAATTTTGTATTTATGTTTTAGACTCTGAAGAACAAAATACAACACTATAAAAACAACTATAAAAAGGTAAAACACATGTTTTTAAAATAACAAATCTAATTTTCTTAATTCGGGATTGAAAACAAAAGTTTAAAATGTTCTTTTACTGAAGGTTTTTATAAACAGAATACAAGTTGGTCAAACGAAACAGGGTTTATTTTTACAAAGTTAGGTATAAAATAATAATGCAATGCTTCAAACACTAAGAACTTATAATAAACAAGGTATTAAATGAAACGGAGTTTAAACATTATTTCTACATGTTAAAGAGAAAATCAAGTTTAAAATGTTAATAGACGAGGACGAATTTTTGCTCCTATCGTGAAATCCGACGGATCAGATATTTTACTTACTATATTCAAAAATACATAGTGGTAATAGGCTTATCAACAAATGTTATTCTATAGGAAATTTGGTATTGCTTAAAACGACATAGGACATTTATCTTTGTCGATCAAAGACAATTAATTAATCGATTTTAAAAGATATCCTTCGATGGATTAATGATGCTTTAAGTAGGAAAAAGTGAATCGATACCGGTAGTATGAGAAAATTGAGACCTTTCGGAAGTCACGAATGGAGACAAGGTTTTAACACTCTGTACAGAAAAAAAAAAACAGGTAAATATGTACCTACTTTGGAAAGAAATGATAAAAAACAGATATATTTTGAAGAGTGAGGGGAATAAGTTTTGATTAATGCATTAATTAAATAAGAAATATATTTCAACGATCACAGTTTTATTAGTGACTTCCTGTAGTTTACTATAATATTAGATATATATACACATTTTTTCATAGACGTTAAAAAAACTTCAAAAAACATAAAAATGCTAAGATTATAAAGGAGGTCAGCTTTTAGTAATAGAACGCAGCGTTGCATCGGCAAAGCTTAATTTTGACAATAGGTACAAATTTAAGGGTTGAGGGTTTGTTGCATTGCACTTATAAATTTTTTTAAATATATATTTAGCATAGAAAAACAAAGAGCTTGCTAAAGAAAACATAAGAAATCATGTATAAAGTTAGTAAAATTATTTAATATTTATGTTCAGGTAATCTAAAATTAGTAAAGAGCCTGAATAACTATATAGAAAAAATATTTATTATAAAAGCTTTTCTCTTTATAATAATACAATACTACGCAACTACTAAAAAAATGTTTTTGTAATAAAGTGTTGTGTTGTGTTGTGTTCCTGTGAAAGTAAATTAAATCAATAACTTATTTTTTTCTTTTTTTCAGCATTTTTTCATAATATGTATACTTTTTTTTGCATGTTATTAAATGCAAATCTTTAAACCAACTTATGACAACTTATCTTACTTCATATAAATGGGAACAAAAATGGTACTTGTATTTTATATCTAAACAAGATAATTTAATTTGAATAGGGTAGAGCTACAATTGGAATTATTTTAAAAATAGGTCCGATACAATTTTGGAAAGCTATAGATATGTACATTTTGTACAATTATATATATTTTGAAAATGTTAATTCTGGTATAGGCTTTAATCCAGAAAAATGAAATAGTTACTTTTAATAGTCTAGTCAAATTGTAGTTAATATTCTTTAACGGTTTCAAGCATTAGGGTAGTTTGGAATTGTATATTTTAATATCTAGCTTAGTACATTGTTGAAAAATTTAAGTTTTTTAATTATCCCCCATCACTGCACACAGGCAAAATTTCGCAAAAAACGTGGACGAAACTATAAAAATCATTGATTTGTTGTTTTTTTTTAAATGCAAAGTTGTTTGAAAATAACATGAGCTTAGTTTCTGATTAATCACGCTATATAGATTGTAGTCGTTTCGTCAGATGATGGGTTTAACGTGGGCTTTTAGAGAGCACATGCAGTAGCAATTTTGGCTTGCGATAGCAAGGATTTACTTTTTTTTCTTTTTTATGTATGATTTGTGATAAAAAAATTATTATGGAATCTGTTGCTAGTAGTGAGTAGAATAATTGTAATACATTTTTTTGATATATTTTATGTTTGAGGCAGACTTTTTATTTGTCAAAAAAATGACTTTCGGGACTTTTTGTTCCGTAAAGAAAAAGTTTGACTTTTGGGCATTGTTGAGCACTGAAATCAGGCTTTATATTTACCCTGAAGTATTCTTATAAAAAATCAATCAAAAACCATAGAGGCTTTTTGCGACTTTTTAAGATAATGGCAATTCTAGATATAAAATAAAAGTGTGTCCCAAAAACTTATTGTTAATAGAACTGATTTTTTTACAAAAAACTTATGTTAATACGTATTGATTTGGCTTAACTTATAGATACTTGTATTATTTTTTAATCAAATGGTGAAAATTAGATGGTCTTATGACTTCTAGTTTTTGAGAAAATTAAAAAAAATAAAAATCTTTAAAAAAAAATTTTCAAAAGGATCGTTCATAAAGTATCGGTCTGATAAAAAAAGGAATGATGTTGTTTTTATCTAATTCGAACTATTTAATTTTTGAGACCACTACGAATTTTGTTTCTGTTATATGTACATACATTAATATTGACATTTTTTCTTGATTTTAATCAACAAAATCTTTAATCTTCCGACAGTCGTTTTTATGAATGTCTTGTATGTTTTTATAAAATATCGGTTAGCTTTTGGACATGAGAAATAAAGAGAACTCAAATCTGTCATCTGTTGTCATCGCTTCAGGTTTTCGAGATATTCTATTCCCGTTTGAAATATCAAAGAAAAGATGTTGTGAAGATTTAAATTTTGAAGAAGAAGATTAGTAATTTTAGGAAATTGAGAAAATCTCGCGTAGCTTTAAAAAAAACCTTGGAAAAAAAAATGTGGAAAATCGATGAAGACATTGAATGGCCCTTTTCGAGCACCCAGAGTTTTTTCAAATCACGTACACTTTTAATGGCGAAAAAACTATTGCAACTGTTATAAATTGGAATTTCTCTAGTCTCGTCCAAAAATTACTCCCTCTTGTTAAATATCCTCAAAAAAAGATTGACTTCAGCACACAAAATTATACTTGAGAACCAGTTTCGCCTTCTTGTTTTCAAAACCGTTTTAATCTGTGAAACTGATAGAAAATTTAAACTTTTCATATTTGTTCGATAAAATATTGAAATAGCAGTTGCAAATTTCGTATTAATCTCAAAAATTATATATTTCAAATCAGTTCAAAAGCGTATGATGTTTTTTTTTGTCAGATTTTACTTTAGGAGATATTTTGAAAAAAGCAGGCATGAATCGGCGGAAATAGAGGAATTGGAAAACTTGAATATTTTTACAACACATCAAACAACATCAAAAATTCCAAATCACCCTTATTTTTGTAACCATTTATGAAATTTGGATGGGCTATAAATTCTGGATCTTAAAAAGTTGTCATGGTAAGAGTTTAGGAAATTTTATATCAGTGTATTCTTACAACGAAAGTTATTATATTGTGATAAATAAACATACCTTCTAATAATTGAGTAATTTGTGTTTAGTTTTTTTTATGTTATATTGTAAAAAAATAGTATAGATATTATTTATTTTATTTTACTATATATCTACAAAACCATATGTATTTTTGCTTGCTTAATAAAACTATGAACGTTTATGACCAGAATCTGGACAATTTTTATCAAAAACATAGCCTTTATTTTAAAGCATTAATATAAATACAGGAAAAGTATTTTAATGAAAAAAAGAGATTTTTAAGATTTAAATTTTTGGTTCACAAATAATAAAAAAATGTATTTTTTTTTATTAAAATATTAAAATGCTCAGACTTAGAATAATACTTTAAAATAAATTTGCTAATAATTAATAAGAGCCTTCTTTATTTTGAACTCAAGAGCAAGCTTAATTATTGGAATTATATATAATTAATTTTAATAAAAATAGTCCAGAAAAACAAAGTACCTAATTCATTGATCTTGTTTAGTTCATAACAGAAATATACCAAATACATGTGTATTTCAGTTAAAATAGTAAAATGTTAACATAGCGTTCAAGCAAAAAAAATATGGTTAGAAATGTTCTATAAGAAAAAAGATATTACAAAACATCTAAAGCTAACATAAAAGGATATTTTAATTCAGAACCAGGGACAAACAATTTCAAAAAGTTAGTAAGAAAACTGAAACTGCAAAAGAAACTCGCAAATAATATTTTGAGGTGAGGATAAGGTTTAAGTTTAACTCAATTTTTTGTTGTTAATTTTTCTTCTTGCAATTTGTTTATTTTTGTTGTTATAGTTAATGTAAACAAAAAATTTTTACAAACATCAACTAACAAAAAAGTATGTAAGGGAATTTATAAAAAAAAAAACTTTTGTTTAGCCATACCGCAGTAGCCCGAGATTGCGCTGCTTTTATTTGTGCCTGCAGGTGCAAAGGGGGGTGGAAGTAGCGGCAAGGATCACGAGCGCATCTACCTTTCACGGCGTCCATGCATACCGTGACAGAACCGTCTTCGTGTGTGGTTACGCTCTCCTGTGGGTGTGCAAAACGGCATTCGGACTCGGCTCGCTTACAGGCACTACGCATAAATTCGCGACAAACCTAAATAATATATTTAAGTATTTTTTTTTTTGTTGGGAGTTCTTTTGTTTTCTATTTTTTATCATGTTCAGTACGATTGTTTTGTCAATCCAATATTTTTTTTTATTATTATTTTTTTTTTTCAGTAGCCGCATCTTGCATAATTTTTTAGTATTGTTATGCGTTGCAGAAAGATTATAACATAAACGTACTTTTTAATTGATAAATCTCAAACTCGATTTTTGTGTTAAAATATTTATTTAAAAATTTCACATATGAAATAAAATATTTGTTAATAATTTTGAGTATAATTTAAACAAAAATATTTAGAAAAAATTCGTTACGTTCGCATTCGGTGCACAGCAGTAAAAAGTAATTTAAAAAAAAATAAAAATTACACGCCAGCTATTTAATTAAATTCATATAGTGTATACAAAACATATAATTTCTGCACTTGTTTCCATTTTTGTTTTTTATGATTTTGCTCAGCTTAAAAAAGTATCCCCAACAAATAAAAAAGAAGCTGAAAAAGTCAGTAGCAGTAAAATAAAAAAAAATAACAACCCTTTCTAAAAAAAATCAATGTTCCTAAGTGAAATATTGAAATATAAGGTTATAAAGGAGTTCTATCAAAAGTAAAGGCTATAAGTAGCCTACTACATGTAACATTTAATATTTTTCGACGGTTTAAGAAGTTCGTTAAATTTTGGATTATCAAAAATATAGTTCTGCCAACATATACATGGGTACATCAAAACTTCACTTCGACTAAAAAAAAACATGTTAAATAATAAAAGTAGGAGAATAAAGAATGTGGATGGTAAAACTGAAAAAGTAGGTGTGCTCTAAAATAACTGAAAGTGAGGTTTGGAGATAATACGTGTTAGCTTCCTCTCCAATTCACCTAGGTAACCAACAAGAAACATTTCTTACGTCAATTCTCTCCTGCAAGATACCGAATTATATATATTTCTGGTTCTACTTAAAAGATCTATAATGCAAAATTAAAAGAAAGCATGTTTATCTAATAAGGCTAGGATTCAAACACTTATCTCGTAACATCTAAAAGTATATCATTTTTGTGTTTAGCTGAACGCCGATAAAAACACAAAATTATACTTATAATATGAAAGGCTAGCTGCAATTTTATGGACGACGGTGAAACAAAAATCACGACTCCTCAAGACGGGATCATGGAGCACTTTTGTTGGTACTTCAAAACCTTGTCGCTCAGATAAGAACCTCCTAATCTCTGTTACGGCTGTATCCGGAAATAATTAATGAACTTTCTATACTAAGTTATTTTCTGGCATGCAAATTATAAAAAGCCATATTGACGTGCAGTTATAGTAAAATTTTACTCATTACGTTAGATAGATATACACAATACGAATACATTACATATATCCCACACAAATGGTAAATACAAAAATTAGGTATCTACGGCTTTTATGTACAAAATAACATTTTAAAACTGGTTATTTTTGAACAAGCACTTTGATGCAGTCCTTTCTTAATAGTAGGAGATCCCGTGATGACTTTCCCAATCGTTTTTCAATGAGAGGGCATTTATAGTGCCCAAATAAACAATTTATGCATGGATATTGGGTTGTCTAGAGATTTTTTTCGTGCCAACGTGCCGCGAGGAAATTGTAGTGCTATAAAAGCACAATTGAGCCACTTCGGCAATTTGTATGTATTTTTTGCGGGGAATATTTTTAAAGTTATCTCGTTTTAATCATTATTTTTAACTTTCAGGTTTACTGAGAAGCTATCGTTAAAAACAAAAAAACGAAAGCAGAAAGATCTTCCATTCCATTCTCTTTTAAATAGTCTTAAACAATTCTCTTCTTCTTCTCTTAAATGATTTAACATACTGAAAACCAACATGAGGAAACGTAAAAGAGGATAAATTATTTCAGGTTGTTGGAAGGTTAGGATATTATTTCATCAAATTAGAGATAAAATATAGAATTTTACCAATGAGGTAATGTAGGTATTGATTAGAATTGAAGATTTTTTAGAACTTAATGGTTTTATTAAGTGTATTTATTTACATAGGCATTGCAATTGTGTAGTGGCATATTAAGCGAAATTTTATAATTTTTATTAACTACTGCAAATACAATTTTCAATCACCAAACAACTACACTGGGACTTGACTTTTTTATTTAACTGCAAAAGTAATTACAATTCTAAGAGCATTTAAGCCTAATAGTTTGGATGTGTCTTTTTTCACTATAAATGTTAAAAGTTTTAGCTATACTACAACGAAAACTATACAATTTTTATAAAAAAAACAACAAATAGAAGGCTTTGTTTGAACAAGTAAAGGAAAAAAATTTTTAAAATCCATTCCTGGTCAGAAATATCCAAACTATGCACAATACCAGGACTTCTGAAGTCATTACTTATTCAGTATTCTATCTCTGTCCCTCTATATTCCCGTCCTTCTATTATAATTATTTTATTAGGTACCAACCCAAGAATTTATTTCGCTGAAATGCGTCCAATTCAAATAAAATAAAGCCAATGAAGTTCTTCTGCCGAGATTTATAGAAATGATGATGAAAACACAAGGAAAAGAGGACTATAAATCAAATTGTTTTGGAAAGGCTCACATTCATTTTGTAAGGAATACCTTATTATTGTTAAAAACAAAAAAATTCGTACAGAAAACTATCACTCATTTGCCATCACATTTTTTTAATTTTTTGGATGCGAACCGCAAAATGTGGAAAATATACTAGTGGGAAAGATTGGGATAATGATTCTTCAAGTATAATTATGTGGTCGCGTAGATTGATTTTTTTTTTATCCTGGGTATACATTAAAATGTTTATTCAAGAATTGGAAGATGTTTCATCTATGCGCTTAAAGATCGTGTTGTGATCTATCAATGACTTGAAAAGAGAAGAAAAACTCTTGTCTAATTTATTACTTAAATTTTCTACAAATCCAATATTTTATAGAACAGTATGTTGAGTACAAAATCCATTTTGGGCTTTGATTAGTTCCTAACTGATCTAACGAGCATATCAAAATAAAAGCAAAAAGTAAAGCCTGAAAATTTGGGATGTGAGACTACGTATTATATCTTATATTTTTAATGAATTTAAAGGGTTAATCTCGCAGAAAATTTAAATTAAATAAAAATTATTTCGAATTAAAAATCATAAGAAAGAATTTTTTTTTCGTTTTTTTTTACGACAGCGAATTTGTTATTTTCTTTTGGTTTGAATTAATATCGAAATACAGTTTACAAACTACATAAAGCCTTATTCAAAAAATTATATTATCATTTGTGATAAACAATGGAGATCAATTTTGTTTTATGAGCAAAACTTAACTGTTCAAATCATAAACACAAACGTAATTTTCTGAAAATGTATGGTACTTAATAATGTATATAGTAGTTGCTATACACTTTTGATTAATTCTCCATTGAGTACGGTTTTTGAAAGTAAAAGTTTTTTTCGATAATGTTTTTAAGTCTACTTTATGCTTTGAAATTATTTTTTAACGTGCACTTTATTGCGGTATCAGAGAAAAACAAATGCAATTTAAAAATTATTTTTACTTCCAAAAATCCAATTGTGTTTCGAAAAACTTAGCAAATTGTATCTACAATGTTCATTCTTGTTTTTTTTACATAAAAGCCACAGTTTAATGCATTTTTTTATTAAACACATAATTTTAACATTAAAATAAAAACATATGCAAACCAAAACACTTCTACTCACCTCTAATCGATCGGATCGAGGAATTTTTTGCTGTGCAACAGGAACTGCTTGTGATACAACTGGACCTAATTGGGATGCAACCGCTGACGGATCTGGTCCTAATATTGTAGGCACTAGGTGTCCAGGACCAAAGTATGGACTGTACGTGTTTGCTGGAATACCAGTTAGATAAGGATTTGTTGCCTGGAGAGATAATAAAAAAAAAATGATTGCACTTAGATTACAAGGAAATATAAATTACTAGCAGACTCGTATTCGCGTTGCTTTACAAAGTTTAAACTATAAATATGATCATACCAAAAAGTTGCCGAATAGAAAACTTTTACTAAGTTTAAGGCTAAAATCAATACAAAATAAAAAGCTTTTTTTTTTAAATATTTTTGTATTTTGTGGTGACTTTTTTTGATGGAGGTCAGCGGGTCCAAGTGCAAGGTCAGAATGAAGAAAGCAATATAACTCGGCCATGTAGTTTTAGTGGTGTCTGTCAAATCTGTTGTTTATTATTCAGTCACATCAGATGCCAAATTATGATGGAAAGTTGAGCAGGACGTCTGAATGATAAAACTTTATTATCAAAATAACTGTTCTTTAGTGCAAACTTTCCGCACGTTTAAAGTACACCGTTAGGTTCGGTTGATAATCAGGCAACACCCGTACGTCAAAGGAACGCAAGATCGGCTCAGAACATCGTCGCTGTCCGTAAAAGTGTGTAGAAGAACCCGATGAGGTGAATTCCGTGCACAAGAACTTGCTCTTTCGTTGAAGATCTAACCCAGGAGCTCAAAGTTAATGAACATATAAAACGCTGTTTCATCTTTAGGGACGAGGCGTATTTTCGAATGAATGGCTATGTTAACAATCAAATTTGCTGTATAGTCGTGTTTTTTTGGGAAAGCTATTCACAGTACAGTAAGATGCTTACACGAGTTACAATTACAACATCCACAGTACAATCACTGCCAATAAAAGCAGAAGTAGAATCCTACTGCGGATGGGTTTGTGACGTTTATCCGAGTATCGAATGGAGTTGTCCATTTTATGTAACTAAAATTAATTTTTGGTTCAAATTATTCCTTGTTTTGCTTTTCTTTTGTATCAAACTGATACCTAATGCATACACAAATAGTTACCGTTTGGTGCCTAAACGTTTACCAAAGCGTTTTGAAGAAATTTTCAGCATTCTTTCAGTCTTCAAAATGCTTGTTTAAGAAAATAATCTGATTTTTAACACTTCACAAATTCTGGTCAAGCCCCTGTAAAATATTTGCGAATGGTTCAAGTATCGACGAGGAATGGGTCATTATAAACAAGCAGACTAAAAAAGTCGAATTCGAACACGAATAAAAAGGTTATAGGGCTCGTTGTTTTATAACACGGCTTCCCTCTTCCCCCAGTTTGTGAAGTGCTCCCATTACAACGGCTATGTTTTCCCTGAATATTCTTTTGTGTTTTGCTGTTTCTTTTTTCATAAACCAGGGGGATGCTGGGAATATATTTTCTTCGAAAAGGACTGTCCCGGAAAAAAAGTAATTATTTCTCTTATAGTCCCAACAGCATTTCTGATCTCGAACATTTCTTTTAAATCATTTATCACTTAATTTAATTTGTGCGGTGGAAAAATGTTGCCTTCGGATACAAATCGTGTATTTTTTTCCTTACCCCAAGCAATTTTCAAGCCTTCGTGGACCACCCATCATAAGCTTGTCCAACTATATTTTGCAGTTCGAAATTTGTTACTGTCAACAAAATTGTGTTCGCTATGGTAGCAGCATACTTTCTATAATTACAAAACCTAGAAAATCTTCTCGCACTTGGAATTCACCTGTTGGCCTTTTATGGACAGATCGTATTTCCAATGACAGATGGTCTATGCCGGACATATTACTTGGTTCTTCCGCTATTATAGAAAAAAAATCGGCTTTTGTTGTTTGTTGACGTTTCAATTATTTTTTCTCTAGAAATATCATTGCCGATTAACTCAATTTTAGTGGGGTGAATGGAACAGATGATCTTTTAAAATTGAATCTCCAGCATCTTCTGTAAAATGCAGCAAGTTGTTAAAAACTACAGTTTTATCTCTCTTGCCCCTTAACGGAATGGTCTTTATGGCACAAACCACGATTGTTTTAATTATTTCAATTAATATCTTGAGAACGACTCTACTGATACATATTCTGTTTAATAATATAACTGTATACATACAAAAGAGATTAAATCAAATCATATTTGATTTAGGCGTTTCGTCCCGGCGATCTCACTTGGACTCATCAGTTGACTAGTGAGGACCTTGTCAATACGCAATTTTTGTTAAGTTCAGTCCATCTAACATAGATTTCATGACGAATATCTAGTGTGAACTATATCCAACAAGACTAGAATTCCTAGTCATTAAATTGGAAGTTTTTGTTTTTTGCCCGTGGCCTGGCATTGTTATAAGAAGGTTTTTTTTTTTTTTTTTAATAATACAAACTCTATATACTACTGAAATACATCAGCCAAGTAGAAGACTTAGCACTATTTAATTGGACTTGTTGAATTATTGATTCAAAATAGCTTTTTACGGCCTTTAGTCCACAAAAATTTTGGCGTTTCGTCCCGGCGATCTCACTTGGACTCATCAGTTGACTAGTGAGGACCTTGTCAATACGCAATTTTTGTTAAGTTCAGTCCATCTAACATAGATTTCATGACGAATATCTAGTGTGAACTATATCCAACAAGACTAGAATTCCTAGTCATTAAATTGGAAGTTTTTGTTTTTGTTTTTTGCCCGTGGCCTGGCATTGTTATAAGAATGTTTTTTTTTTTTAGATGGACTGAACTTAACAAAAATTGCGTATTGACAAGGTCCTCACTAGTCAACTGATGAGTCCAAGTGAGATCGCCGGGACGAAACGCCAAAATTTTTGTGGACTAAAGGCCGTAAAAAGCTATTTTGAATCAATAATTCAACAAGTCCAATTAAATAGTGCTAAGTCTTCTACTTGGCTGATGTATTTCAGTAGTATATAGAGTTTGTATTATTAAAAAAAAAAAAAAAAAAAACCTTCATATTTGATTTATTTGTACATTACTAAAATGTAAGTTGCTTTTTCATCAAAGATGTGCTGCCAATCTTTCTTATCTGTCGCGGCAATGAGTTCCATATACGTGTAGAGTTCACAAAAATCTGTCGTTCAGAGATCAGACACCTAAGCCGAGGAATAACTAAAAGCCACGATCTATTTGAATTTAGATATGTTATTTCAACAAACAAATCAGCAGGTTGATGGGTTAAAAGTATATCCGAAAATTAAGTTAAAGTTCGAAAACTAAGAAGGCTTTCAAAGAAATTCCCAATAGGTTTGTTGTATGCTATGAGAATCGGTCAAAACGCCGTAGCCTAAAAACAGCCTATAAAAAATGACCAATTAGTGAAAATTTCATATTAAGAACTGATAAAATGTTGGTAGTCGTAGCTCAGAGACAAGGGAGAGGGCAGCACGTGCCTCCTGCGGTAGCCTATGCATTTCACCAATATTGTATAAAATAATGAAATTCGGTCCCAAAGGTTTTACTTCCATATCTCAGCTGCAAGCAGAAGTATCGGGAATGAACTAAAGGAACCAGAGGATACACACACACATGGATAATAAATTAAATACACTCGACGTCCAGTATAAGGAAAGATATAATGTCTAGCCAATTCGTTATATCGAAACAGTTTTTTCGAACAAAAAAAGAAAACAATGTTTATCGATACAAAAACAACAGATTACTTTTACTGTTTTGTGGTGCATGCAAACGGTAAACGTAAAAAAAGTATGGAAAACCCGTCTCATGATTTGTTTTGTTCCTTTTCATTGAAATTGACGGCATTCGTTATATAGAGTAGTAAAATTTGTCGATATTCGATATATAGAAATATCAATGGACTTCAAATGGTGATTCGTTATACAGGACGTCCAGTGTACGTAGATATGATTTACAAATTTATTAAAATGTTCCTTTGATTGATTTCATAATAGGAACTCGCCTTGGGATGAACTATTTAAAACCTTATCTGACTTCAATCTGAATTGTAGTTACCGAAAACCCTTTTTTAAGATTTTTATTCTTTCTGAAATGTGCTACGTAGCGTAGCATACATATATTGAATTATAGTCGTTGACAATATTCTATACGTTGATTCAATTTTTTGCCACATGAGTAAGTGCATGAATTGAAAATTAATTTGCCCAGCTGCGGACGCCTGCAGGGGTTTCAAAGCGTTGTTCGTGTAAACGTAGCCTTCTCGCTTTTGATTGGTGCGCAACCATGACATTGAATGCTGATTTGGCATTTCGATTCACAGAAGCTTTTATTCAGGATAATATTGTCTAGATTTTCGTGCAATACTTTGTTTGAATTTTTATGAGAGTGTGCGGTGCGTGTAGCATGAAAATTTATTGATTTGCTAACCTCCCAAACCGTAACAAATCCTGTTACGGAAGAACAAATACATTTACTAATAATACTTATATTCAAATACCGAAAAATATTCACACATTTGTGAAAACACAAAAAAAAATGCTGTATATCTAGAGTATTAAAAAGTGATCTCGGCTGAGAAATAACAATAAAACCCTATATGTCCTTCTGTTTCCTACATAGTCCCCGGTGTACATATATTGAAGATTTCCATTCAAAGTTAAATTAGGGCTCTTTTATAACTTAAAATATGTTAATAGGTTATCGTACGCTATTTTTACAATGTTTTAAGTTTATTTATATTCAGTTCAAAGGTAATACTTATTAACAGAAGGAGAATACACTCTTGAATGAAATTAGATGAGAACATTATTTTTGCTAAGATAAGAAAAGATATTATTACGCCAAAGTTAACTACAATCTCTTCAATCGTATAATTATTTCAACTCCAGCCTGACAAGTGAGGCTATTGGGACTATTTTTAAAGTACGAGGGGAAATGTTACGCCTTAACTTTATCCCGCATAGAAATGATCTGTTGGCTGTCTGCAGCCTGTGTAATCTACGAGTTAAGGAAGACATTGGTCATTTTCTTGGGATATGTCCGGTTCTACAGGAAATAAGAAGAAAGCACTTTGCCAAAAACATCTTGGTAGAAAGTGAAATATTCGATCTGCTGAATGGAGCCAATTGGTTGATGCTATTTGCATACTATAATATTGCTTCATTATACCGATTCAACATAATTAATGAATACTTTTAGTATTTTATATTTTCGTTTTAGCTAAACTCAAAGCCTTTTAATAGTAATTTTCATAATTTTTTTTAAATTTTAATTTTGCCCCACTTCAAATAATTTAACAACAATTTTTGTGCATTAAAGGCCGTTGAAAGCTGTTTTGAATCAATTCAATCAATTCAAGAAGTCGAATTAAAATAGAGCCAGGCTGATTTATTTTAGAATGTAGAATTTGTATTTAAAAAAAAACATTCACGAAAAATAAGTTTTTAGTTTTTTTTTTGCTATAAAGGCAGGTACAGTTATTTGTGGAACCTATGTATATTGAAAATAAAAATAATAATCTTCAGACAGACATACTTTTCTTACGATTATATAAATGTCGTTTTTAATTAAAATATCGAATTCTTCCTTTTCCACGAATGTATAAAAAGGTTGACAATTTACTTACCACAGTTGGAACTTGTCCAGGCATAACTGGTTGTCCGGGTGCAATTCCCATTTGTTGCATTAGTGCATTTTTCAAGGCAAGATGGTTTCTTCCATTAATTAATAACTGATCCTTAAGATGCTGTGGGGGGTGGAAGTATTTGCATGGCGGTTTATCACGATTGCAGCGACCCTAAAATTGAAAAAAAAAAAATATATCATATCATATCATAACATAAACATTATATAATCTTAAGATGAAAAATTACTTTCTTTCCAAAAAAACTTTTTGAATTTTGTTTTAAAACAGTTGTGTTCGATATCCCGTGTTTTATAGTCAGGTTTTTCAAATCCCGGTTTTTATAATCCTGTTTTTATAATCGATATCCCGCTTTTTATAATACCCTCTCTTATAATCCCGTTTCTTATTTGTGTGGCGGTTAGTTTTTCTATGTGCTCGTTTTGAATTGGAAAAATATTTTTTGTACCATTTTATTAATTTTTTTTGAGGAAATAAAATCAGAGATTTTTTAAAATTTAACAATTATTTTTAATTGCAAAAACAAAACAAATTTTATAATGAATGCTTGCTTTTAAATGCATTTTATTTAAAAGTATAACAAATATTACAATATATATCAAAATAACATCTTACTAGCCTACCTATGCTAGAATTATTGCAATTACATACAAATAAAAGCCGCACAAATTATTTTAAAATTAATGAACCTAAATAATTGAACCGACCTAATGTCACATGCCAAAATATTACCAATTTCAAAGTGGAGGTTCGTTTAAGAGTTAATTTTTATTGGAATAATATTTAATAAATTAAAATGCAACTTTTGAACAAATTATTAAAATTTTTGAAATAACATTATAATTCATCAAATCAGCACGTTAATTCCGCTTTCTGTTTTGTTTTGTTGACACCTCAAAATCGGTGTACTATGAGAGTCGGAAAAGGGATCCAAACTCTAGAAATGATACATATATATTATGATTCTGTGAAAAAACAAAAAAACTCTAAACAATTAACAAGATAAAACATTTTGTTCATTACTAATTAGTTCAATTGTTGCTGCAGTAAATGTCACTGGAGTTCAACTGTTACTGTTACTGCAGTAAATGAAAGCGATAGATTCTTTAGCAAGAGAAATTCTAAAACATATATATTGCTATTTAGTTTAATATATCTATATATTTTAGAAAACGGGTTTTGTTATTTTAGTAGACGGTATTTTAAAACTTTGTTCGGGTTTTTTGAAACAAAACGGGATTTTAAAAACCGGGATTTCGATACGCTCTAAAATGATAAAAACTCCGGGGAAATTTCTTTTGCGATAGGGCTAATTAATTATATTTATATTATAGTGTGATAAAGCTTTTCGTACAAAAGTGTAATAAAACTTTTCGTAGAAAAGAAATATTTAAAAATTACCTAATAAAAAAAACTACTTTCATATTTAATCTTGACATTTTTAAATGTATAACATATGTTTTTAATAAGTTTTCATTTTATTCAAAAGCAATCCATTTAAAAACAAAAGTTTTCACTCTTCAGGTTCACATTAGGTTTTTATTCAAATAACTTAAGGTATTAGTTTAGTATAGGTAGTAAAAGTGTGAAGTTTTGAGGTGAAAAAGTTGTTCCTTTTGTTTTTAAAAGAATATTTTTAATAGCAGATCAAAGAACTTATTGCAGTTTTATTCACTGTTGCACTTTTAAATTTGAAGTTCTACATGTTAAATGAAATCAACTTTTTCAAATACTTATTTCTTGGGAACGGGTAGTTTGTCTGTATTCTAAAATTTTGTATGACTACAATTCTATAAATGGATTGAAAATTCTGTTTGAACAAAATTCTGTTTAGATTAATCCTAAATTTGTGATGGGTTTTTGGTAAGGTTGAGGTAGACTGGGTGGTGTCCAGGGTTTTCCCGAAGGAAAGCACAAAACTTGAGTTAAGAAGTCCAAACTCCGAATTAAAGTATTTTTATTTGGTCGCAATTAGGATTCAACTATTTTGAAGTAAAAGATCACGAAAAAGGAATAATTAATCAAAATTCCGCTTTCCATTATTTTGTAAATCTATTATTCTGTATTCCAAAATTCTGTGTTTCAAAATTCTGTAACAATATTGTGGAAAAATTTAAATACTGTATGGTGATGTAAATACTGTGGATGCGTTACTTTTCTTTTGCTGTTTTTTAAACTTTAACAATTTTGTCCATACTTGGCACGCTTCCAAATATATTTTTCCAACCACATTTTAAAAATTTATTCATGAAAGCCAAAACTGTATAAATAAATTATAAAAAAAACCTTTTTGATATTGGAAAAGAGTACTCACCTTTAACTACGTTTTGTTTAAATAATTGCGTTTAAAATTTCAAAATTCGATTCTAATTTATTTAAATTTGAATTATGGGATACACCAAATTGTACTCTAATTAAAGCTTAGCTTATGAGAATTGTTTTGATACTAAAAAAGTGCGCAGTTTTTATTTGAAAAATTGTAAAAATGTTCTTTTTTTCTTTTATAATTTACAGAGTTTTGGAATGCAGAATTTTAAAATACAGAATTATGGATTTACAGGATTTTAAAAAAACACAATTTTTTTATGTACAGAATTTTGGAAACCGAATTTTGGCCCTAACCAAAACATTTTTAATTTTAGAGTAGGTATGTTGTTGAGCGGTTCAAAGTGATTTTTTCTTGATAGACTGTACCATTATAAACAGTAGGTAGGTACTGTTATAAATATGCGTGTCATAAGTCACTTTCTCAAAAAAAACTATAAAATGGGACATAAAATGTTTTTCCAATTCAAAACGAACACACAGAAAAACTAAGCACCATAACAAGGAATCTAAAATTGGGGTTGATCCCCGAAAAAAGCTATCACTCCAGTCTAAGCTTAGTAGTAGATACCAAACTTGAGCTGTTGTTGTTTCATTAAACATGTTCAGTTCAAAAATTTGAAATTTTGTGAGTGTATACGTGCAGTAGACACTTTAGACTGTACCCATGACAATATTTAAAATGTTGGAGGTCGTTACATCTACCCTATCTTAATACCGGCCCTATAGTAAAAGCATCTCAGATAGAAGTTGTTCATCACTGGTGCTTATGTTGTTGATGGATAAATCAAAATAGGAACATGTCTTCGTAATTGAATCATATTGATTGAAAAAAGGACTTGATGACAACTTCATCCATCATTATTAACAAAAAAAGGACGTGTAACGAGCCTCGTTCACCAATCAATAGTTTTTTTTTTTATTTTTAAATATAATAAGTTTTCTTGGACTGGCAGGATATTCCACGAACTTTCAACACACATGAGCAACATTATTGTATGAGTTCATCCTTTTGGAAAATGCACATGATGACAATAGGGTTACGTAACTATGTATATCCTCTGGTTTGGTCGACAACGTCAAGGAAAAACTGAAATAAACTGAACACCAAATAGAAAAAGATTGCATCTTATGTCGTTCAAATGATTTTTTATCCACTTCATATCTTCATCATCGTATCTATCGTCTTGTATCTATATGTCTTGTCTACTTCTTGGCAATAACTTTTTTCTTTGTTGATCAAGTTTTTTTTTCAAGCTTCGTTATGTTTATCGCATTGCTTTTTTTACAAAGCAAAATAGTAAAGAGTGAAGGAATTGCAATTTTATTCAGTTAGATTTTAAGATGCGAGTAAATCTTGGAAGACCTATAAGAATGGACTTGGATGATTTTGGCTTTGAAATGTCATATGTATCTTTAAGATGGTAATGTAATAAAGTTACATTTGGTTGGTCAAGTAACGATCACAATAATTGTTTGTTGAGCCAAACAATTTTCAGTTTTTTCTTGAAGAAGAATATGTAGAATATTATGTACACCAGTTTGGTTGGTCTAAGTAGTAAGTAAGTAGCTTATTTTTTGTGTACATATTTATCTATCTTTTACCTACACTGTTCGTCATTTGATTAGAATACTCTTCACAATATTTTTTTTAATTTTTGATTGAAAGGACAAAAAAAATAAATATTTACTTTTTTTTATTTCTTAAGAATTATTTAGTATGGCTTTCCAAGCCAAAAAGTCGACTGAAGCACCACTACCAAAATGGCACATCATATCCATCAATCATATACTCTATTAATTGGGGATATCAATAGGAACCATATTGTCATTATTTCATCTGATCGATGGAAGGTGGTTAAATTTAAGTTGTCGACAGGCTTCTTAAACGTGGTGAAGGAAAACCCAGAACCGCCTTTATTTATAAAAATGAGAACTACTTGCGCTAATATTATTAATATCTATCTATCAATTCGTCAAAAATGATATTATGTCCAATGTTCAAGCTTTTTAAATGTTTATTTACAATGGCTTAGTAAAATGTATCACATTTTTTTCCGCCCGATTATTTTTATCATTATAATCTTATATTAAAGCATATCAGTGTAATGTTTCAAACATTTAATTATAATTTGTTTAAAAGTAACGTTCTTTTTATTTTAACAGTGTATGTATTAATAATTATGACTACTTCTTTGTTTGAATAATGTAATCGATAAAATACTTGATAGTGACTGCGTTAAACTTTGGTTGTCAAAGAATGACAAATATATTGCATGAGTCATAGCTTACTATTACGTTTTTGCTTGCGTAAGCTTTTATTTATTTTTACTTCTAATTAAGGGCTGTTTTGGGAATCAAAGGAAATCCGTTAAAATTAGAACGTCGAATATCGGGATTGTTAGAATATCAAAAATCGTTATTCTTTGGAGGCAAACTAGATATAATACAATATAATGTGAGAGAAGGGTATCATTTATATTGATACTAAGAGGAACATAATGGTATGAATGACCATAAAGTTTCCAATTTTACTACAGCCGAAACAAATTTATTTAAGGGTTGCTATCTCTTCCACTTAGGTATGCAACATAATAATAAAGATCCTTTGAATAATCTAATTGGGGACGTAAAAATGTTGATTTTGTGAGTTTGATGTGACTATAATCGCGTTGTCAGAACTTGAATAAAATAAATGTAGGTATATACAATATACATGTATTATTTTTTGATAGAGAGAAATTAATTAACAAACATAAAATTAAATTAGCATTTTTATCCATATAATATTTTGTATTTATGTATTTGAATAATATTTGAAAGAATTCTAATTTCATATAAATGCTTCACTACTGTGAATAAATAAATATATTATTTATTGTGCATTGTTTAAAATTCGTTTTTAACAGAGAACAACCTCGAAGAAATCTGGTCACGTTGATGAATTGTGTTTTAGATTTTGGCTTTAATATTAACATTTTTACAAATTCAACTAAAACCTACTGTCGATTTATCGAAAATAAATTATGTAGGGTTCCTAATATATATATACATACTTTACTGCATTCAATTACTTTGTATTAGTATCTAAAAATCGAATTTTTCTTTTCTACCATTAAGTTCTATATTTAATTCCTTTTTTCGTGGTGGGGGACATTTTTTGTATTGCAGTTGTATTATTACATAAGGAAATATGCGAGCAAGGAACATAGAACACCAAAGCGACTGACCGCTCAATATAATTCAGAGGGAAAAAGTACGAGCACATATAGTTTTTGTTTATGAAGCATGCAGTAGCAACCCCCGGCTACACACCAGAAGGATGATCATATTCGTTTTAGATTTTCATATTCCCAGGCAATATGCTAAATGAAAATATTTTCGAAATGCAAACATATTGTAATGTAAATGGTCAATATTAAGAATTGAATGCATCGTCTACTAGAGCCGGACGCTTGTGTTTGTTTGCGGGGAGTTCTCATAAAATGGGCGAACAAGTAGGAGCACGACGAGGTTTACTGTAGTTTTCTCATTTCTGAATCACATCTTCATCATCGTCCTTTACGTATAGTCATCATTTTCACTGAACATTGGCCAATAACAAACATACTCTACCTATGCAAAAGCGGATGCGGTGTGATCTCCTGTACCTTAGTGACCGGGAAATTTACGAATAAAACATACAACATTCACCCATATACCTATATATGTATGTACTTAATATGTAGATACATATAGCAATCATCACAATGGAACTATACGTTCAATTCGAGCAACGTTCACGGTAGCATTACTCGTTCCATTCTTTGCAGTTACGATTGGAAAATAATAATGTTGAATGCATTGCTATTCAACAAAAGGACAAAAGGATGCGGACGCAATCCAAGCAGGCAAGGACGAGGAGGCTGATGATGATGAAGGTGCAGCAAGGCGTCGGCGTGGGCAAATGTACAATGGTCAGCTATTTTCTTCTATTGCAATTTTACTGCGCATACTGCTGCACACAAGGTTTTGGTTTTAGTATACAAGAGCAGATCCTAACTGAGGGTGATATTGCAGTTGCAGAGGGATTCAAACTGAAACAATTTTCAATCACAAAAACGGAAATTAAGATTGGAAAACTGTTCATGGGAACGTGAATTTTTTAGAAAATAGCTTAAACGCAATCCAATTGAAAAGCTGTACTCAATATATTTATTTGGCGAAGTCACATATACATACATACAGTAAAAAATCGCAAAAACCAAACAACTTTTAAATTATTCAATTTTAACTTGTTTTTTTTTTTTTATATATTCGTTTAAATTTGTTTAATTTATTTACCTGAAATTTACTACCTACCTACTTTTCAATGTACTAGTGAAAATGAAATGTCGATATAAAATTGACCTTTAGTCATACTAATTTTATTGAATTCAGAAGAGCTGATTACTCAATTGAGAAGTAGAACCGGTTTACCAACCAGCTGCGTAGCTACTTAAAACCATGAAATTTGTTTAACTAAGTAAGGTATTTTTAAATTATTATATTTTTTGTATTTTTGCGCCAAGCATATACCATTCAAAACTACCGTTTGAAACTTCGACCAGTAGTGGTATGCTGACAATCTGCAGAAAAGAATATAGGCAAGTTTATTCATAACTGTGTAATTTTTTCATAGTTTATAAAATGGTATCAGAAACAATAAAATAGCAAAATTATTAATCGTCAGTTTGACTAAAACACGGGCTGGTTTTCGACCATTTAGAGTGATAAATGAAATTCGACGAATGAAACAATACAGGTTTATTCACTTCTGTGTTCAGATTTCTGATCTTTCAAAAGCAAGCGAAATTGCAGAACTAGACATTTTACTTCTCACTATACGTCAGAACAAAACTATTCAGGTCCTATAGAAGAGTGAAATGGCTAATAATTGAGACAGTTCACTGTATGATTTCAATGAACAGATTAAAACACCGAATTAATTATTGGTCATGGCGTAACTGTGTCCATGCGTTTAAGTGTTCACCAAGAGGCTAAACGAGTGGATCTGAAAATAAATATTTCCCCAGAAAAAAAACGAATGTTTGCCTTGAGAAAAAGGATACCTTTCAAATAAGGTTTTTTTTTTTAATTTTCTCGAAATAAGCTCTATTTATTTGGAATAAAATTCACATTTGTATGCAATACTCAACGTTATTGAAATAAAACTTAGTTCCAGATGTTGGATAGGAATTCATGTGAATTCACGTACCCAACGAAAGTACAGTGTTTATGGTTTTTTGCAAGAATTAGTATTGCGAACATACCAACTTGTTTGTCTACTGGACTAGCAACACCACTATTAATAACGTACCTACGACTATCTATTAAGAAAAAAATTAAAGGAATTTCGAACAGTATGACATGATTTGTCAATCAATATGTTATTTTTCAAAATAAATAAAAAAATATTATATAACGTTGTTTTCAGCACCAGCACTTGTTTATTAAACAATTATCATTTTTATTTTAAATACAAAGTGAGCATGTATTACGAATTTAAACTGAGAATTATAATTATTGCATTTATCATGAAAGTCTAAATTTTTAATACATATTTTTTTTTTCAAAGTGCTTGATATAAAAGTTCTTGTGATAAAGTTTTCTTATATTTTGTTCAATTTTGTATTTTTTTTCAATTTTAAATCTTAAATATTGCTATTAACTACGGCGCAAAATTTTAGACTTTTAAGTACGATGTTAAAGCATTTTTAATATGATGCAAAGAAACAGGATTTTCCAAATTTCAAACGAGTTAGCATCGTGCTATCCTTTTAACATTTTATTAAAATTAAAATCACCAAATATCTATTTTAACTTTTTAGTACTATACCTACTAACTCCAAATGTCATTTTGACAACTAAAGATCTTAAAATAAACTGTGACTTTTTAGCTGAAGTTTACTTAACTTGCAGTCGACTTCCCTGCACTATAGTATTTAAAAAGAGTCACTTACAAGTATATACTTGCTGGAAATGAATACTTTTCAATTGTTGACTATCGCAACGATGATTTTGACCTTAGCTGAATTATTTTTTTTTACTTGAAAATTGCACATGAGCCTGATAGTGCTGTGTAATATTGATATTTTATACAAACTCTTTTTTCACACAATGTATCGCTAAATGCAGAAGATATAAAGATTAGTAACGAGTTTTCGATTCAGGGATATTAACAGGGGTTGACTATCCTTCGTATATAAATTCAGTTCCGAAATGTGTTGCTGTAACGGTAGTATTTCTGTAAACCATATAAATTTCTCTTTTATGTAGATATTTGATTTTTTCTATAACCGGTCTCAGACTACATCCAAATATGTGCCTTTTATTTAAGATGATGATGAACGTAAGAACAAGTTTGTGTCAACAAAAGGGGTCTCTTACTATCAATCCAATATGCTCTTGGTTCAGAACCTTTACGAACTATGGGAAAAAAATAGTCAACTAAATCAAATTAGAACAAACGGATGCCCAGGATCACGACTTAGACCAGTTTTACTGGAAGGTCAGATGTTCTTAAGATATCGTTTAGTTTGCCGCCAAAAAAAAAAAGACAAGAAGCATAGTCAAGCAACTGCCTCGGTTACTTATGAAAAATGAATAAATATGAAATAGGGTAGAGACAAATTTACCGATGTCATAGTCGCGTGTCCCGTTTCAGCCCTAAACGCGTGGATGCGCTATAATAATAACTTAAATTGACTCAGGTCATTCCGAAAACCGAAAAAAAAAATGTAAGTAGTTTTTTATTTGGTTATGAAAAGGGTGTCCTATAAAAGGATATAATATAAATAAAATTGTTCTTCAACTGAACTTCGCATAGGTAAGGTATGTCATCAAAATATATTGAAGGCTCAAAAAAGGGTTCATACAATTTTTAACACATCCTAAAAAAGGACCTTCCCATTGTCTTCAACTTAAGGTTATTGTAAACATTTCGGTTGTGATTAAGGACGCAACCATAGCAAAAGAAATTTGTTTTTATTCCTTTGTTCCCTGAGTGGTTAATACAACACAACACAATATCTTTTGTCATGTCAGTTGATTTTGGTTTTATTGTCGGATTATTTTTTTGTATTCCTTGACGGGATATGAAGAAATAATAATTTTTTTGTATGTGTGCTGCTGGTTTTAATCGACGTAGTTTGATATTGCCCCAGGGGTCTTGAAGGCAGCTTCTGTCAGTTTTATAAGCTCACGAGTTTGGCACGTGCTTAAGACATTTTATTTCAATTATTAGTAGGTACATTTTAAAATTAATTGTCATTGGAGTTTCGTCTATAGAGATTCAGAGACTATGTTAAAATTTAGATTTTTTTTATAATGGCGTTTGATATTTATTTTGAAAACATTTAGTGGAATCCAAGAGTTTTCTAAATTATTATTTAAAGAGTGAATGAAGAATGAAGTTATTAAAAGCAAATAGTTTAACCCTTATCTTTAATTGAATTGCAATCATAAGGGAGCAATGAAAAGTTTTACTCTTGTCAACGAAATTTTAACACAAGTGCTCAAACAAAATGTTTGCACAGCACATGCACGAAATACAAAAGTATTCAACGACAAATGTACGAAAAAGGTATTATTTTGGTGTAAGGTTATACGTCTTCACTTTACGATTCTTGCTTGGAATGGCGAAAAGAAAAATGCGCATTTATCTTTCTAGAATGCAAGGCAAGAATCGTGTAACGTGATTTGGGCGATCTAAAACGTGGACAGAGTCCCTCACCTGTGGAAAAGTTTGAAATATCGGATCCATAGCTTTTCCATATAGGGTATACCTTTAATTTCTTATGCATACGAACCAAGAATCGTGAAACGAGCTCCAGTAAACTGAAAAATGAGCGGGGTTGTTCACTTGTGAGTCAGCTTGAGATCAGCGTTGCCGCTGGGCTTCACGAAAGTGTAACACATTTTTTTTTAAAAACGTAACAAAAGCGAAAAAAATGTAACAAATTGAAAAAATGATTTAAATGCAAAGAATGTTCTTGAACTCAATTTTTTATTTTTAATAGGAACATAAGTTTTCTTCATCACAATTTTTAAATTCAGTACAAAAATATACATTAAATAATAAGTTAATAAATTATTTGGAATGTGGAAACTGGAATACTCTGAGGAATGGATATCTAACCATGTTTATATGCTGGATCGAGTTTGAATTTGAAGTGAAAGATAGCAAGATTTCGACTAAACTGTAACTGAAAGAATTCGATCTAGTCGAATGAAGGTGATTTCAACTCAATTTAGGACGTAGGTGTACAAATAGGTGTTGTTTATGCGCACTTCACACTGATTAAAAAAATGATAAATTAAAATTTTAAAGAAAAAAAAAATTGGAGAAAAAAGTGTAACAAAAAGAAAAAAAAAGTAACATAGTAACAATACAAAAAAATTAAGAAAAGTGTTAACACTTTTGTTACACTTGTAACATTGTGGCAACGCTGCTTGAGATGCGTATAGCTTTCATTCAGATCGTGCGTACCCGGTTCATCATTCGTGGTCTTCGTGGTTCGTTGGTCTTATGACACTTGTGACATAACTCCAATTTTAATAGTTTGCCCTGTCGCTTTTTGTAAAGCGTCAATCAAACTGAATCTTGGCCTTGTTAAAAAAAATGTTGATACTTGGTCTCGAACCAGACTGAGGATGGTAGATCGGTCGGAAAAAGAAGAATTTTTCATAGTAATAAAAATATGGCGATTAAATTTTATGACAGCAAATGGTATTGAAAGTGTCTCTTTCTCATATTAGTTGTCTGTATCTATGGAAGAAATTTTCTATTTTTAAAGTCTTATATATATCCGTAGTGTACCTACCCTACAGTCTATACACAATTTGAGTATATCTATTAATTAACTGGGCCAAAAAGCTCGCAAAAATCAAATTAGTTACATATATTTTATTTTTCGGCACTTGTATTCTACGCATTGATCTTGCCTACATTTTGAGGTAATACTGAACACATATTTCTTCGCCGCCATCTAAGAATATTTTAATTCCAGAATTAACTTCATCATATAACCAGAATTAACTTTATCATATATTATTTTTTTAAATCGACATATTTTATTTAGCACGTTTACTGCATAAAGTATAGTTCTTTTACTATATGGAAACCGTATACATACATTATTTGCGTTTCAATATCATAGCAAATATTTACAGTCGAATCTGGAAAAACGAAACTGATTAAAAACCAATCATTAAAAGTGTTAACGTCTGTATACCAAAAAATATATGAATATTTATGTATATACAAAGGCCCCAACTAGTCTATATTTTATGTGTTATATGTATGAACACATATGCGGTACACACATACATACATATAAATACACCAACCGACGACGCTCTGTACATTCCATCATTTCCGAGCGGTGTTCATTAGGAGCATCATGTTTGCAGCATTGCAGACTGTTGCTTAAAATACGGATACTTTTGTTTTGCATGTAAATATTTATTTAATTTTGGGTATCATAAAGTGAAAGGACTATAGAGATGCACATAATAACTTACACATAAAATTGGTTGAATTGAATATGGAATTTGGTGAAAAGTTGAACGGCGCGGCGGCGGATATTAGCAAAAAATATTTTTTAATTTGGCAAACTGGAAAAATTTATGAAGGTAGGTTTCCCTTTTAAAATGTCACAGAAATATGTATTTACCTATTATATTATTATTATTTTTTATTAAAAGCAATCATAATGGTTAAGTGAACTTTGATGTAAACTAGTTGAATTGAAGAACGACTGTGAAGATATTGTATCTTTATAAAATTATTGGTGGAAGATAACGTTTGAAGGCAAATACATTTTTGTATATTAAAAACATATAGTCCCGTAACTTTGTCGTCTCATAGGAGGAAGACCTTGCGTCAGATTCGGTAGTTCTGGTTTTTTGCTGAATTTTGTATAATATTAGCGAACATTTCGCGTTTTATCCGATATTTGACTATGATCCTTTCAGCGCTCAAGGTCAAAACTTGGGCCATTTATTAAGCCACCATCATAAACAACTCAGCAAAAAATCAGAACTACCGGATCTGACGCAAGGTCTGATGTATAAAGTTACTGGACTAATACTATTTTTTATAGATTGTCAATAAAACAGTTAGGGCCATTTTATTAACTCGAACGGAACACAACTTGAGGATTTTTCTTGCAGGATTTTTTTACAGTAAAAAAACAATGGTTTTCCACTTTGGATGCTTAAAAATTCTGAAATATTTTTATTTAATTTATATTAATGATGAAGGCAGTATAAATATTACCTTGGTTCACAATTCATATGATTTTATTTACGAATTTATGTTGTGCACAATATAAGTGCAATAAGAAATACTTAATTTTTGTTTACTTCATACCAAATTTTGCACTTCTGTGCGGCAAGAAAAAGAGAATGAGAATAGGTTATGTTAATTTTTGGCACATGATGCAATCAGATGCAATTATTATTGCAGGGTTGATAAAGAGAAGTTGTTGTCTATTCTTTGCAAGAAGATGGCGGTAAAATTACCGCCCCCAGTAAGCTGACTGCAATCCGCATCTACTCTGTTACTCCCTTGCTCTCCACTGGTTTAGTTTAACTGCAGGACGTTCGTACACATTTGGTTTGAAGCTTCGCTCTGCGTACCTGTCCGTCTTTTGCAACCATCACATCTACAACACGTCCCTTTGCCAACAGTTTCTTGGCAGATCATTGTCCACTATGACGACTAAATCGCCCTTCGAGATTGGTTTAACTTTGCTGAACCATTTCCATTTAATTTTTGATTTTCTCAACTACCCAAAATAGAAAAAGTTAGCCGAGAAAACTTGGGATATTACGTCAAACTTAAGCTTTTTATTAATTTCTATTGATTCACGTGTTAGACAGAAATGAAAGTGAGGCGACTGTGTTAATTAAGGCAGATATTTACAAAAAGTAGAAGGCATCAATATTTATCTTTTGTGTCCTATTGAGTCAGGCCCAGGCGTGAATTTGATTCAATAAAGACTTATTTATAAAAACGGATGACTTTTAAATCGCTTATAATAAAAATTTGCTAATACACGCTGTTTAGGAAACATTTTTTTTTCTGTAGGAAAGAGGGGGGAGTGCTCGGGGAAGAGAATAAAATATATAGCGACAGCAAAATATGACAGTTTGCAACAACTAAACTTTGATTATTGAGCACACAATAAGAGAATAAGTTTACAACTACTTCAACTTGAATATGTCACTCCTGAGACAACAGAAGAAATTCTTCAGCTACTGTCCTGTCAAGGTTTCTTTGTGCAAGCAAATCTAATCTTAGGGGCACCAGGATACTTATCGATCCTATCAAAAATTAACCGAATGGACCGTTTCTGCAAACAGTTGGTGGTGGTATGTGTTCTATAACATTCGTCAGAACTTCCGAGATACCTATTCCCATTTTAGCTGAAATATTTTATCCAGTTAGATATGTCTTTCACATTTTAAACAATAAATACATACTTTCAATACATTGGATGGATCAATTCAAGAATTAAACTCACATGAAGTACTATCTATCTAGATAATTTATTGAAATTTTATTATTTTTTTATAAAAATTAAAAAAATCGGATTAACATTACCAAAATCTAAGGTTGAAAACTCACATTTTATGTGTGAATCTGTCACAAATATCCCAGGGAAGTTTTGTAAACTATAAGTTGGTCAACTTTACTTATCTAACTTAAAACTTGAAGAATAAAGTACAGAGTAAACGCAATTTTTAACTATGGAGTCGGCCTTAAGTCTTGAGTTGGCCAACTCTCATGTTTTCTGCAAGTTGAGCTATAGTGAATAAATTTGCCCTTGGAATATTTAATTTGGTAGATAATACATAATCGAATTTCTAATCTAGCCTAATGTATACAAAAATATTCTGGAACTAATTTAAAGTAAATCCGTCTATTCCTTTGGATGTTCACCTGGGCACACAGACCAAACGGGTCATGACATGACGCGTGGGCATAATGATGAAAACCACTTGTTTTGATTGTAATGTAAAAAATGGTCTATATGCGTGAACTAAGGTTTGAAACTGTACAGAAAAATAAGCGTTTGAGCATTTTCTCTGCAGCGTTCCTGAATTTTCAACGCTGGACTAAATCTTCGTAATGACCTGTGGAGAAAGGATTTTTGCAGATACTTAGTTTTGTTGATTGTAAAGCAATCTTCGATAATAGCAACGGAAATACCCTTATATACAACCTGAGCCGCATACATCACATATGTACATAGGTAAAATGTAATTATTTGAAATTGAACCTTGATGTCTATGTATCACATGAAAGGGTATAGCTTTTTCATCAGATTTAAGTCTTAACAGTGACATTGACAACAAGACAACAAAGCAACAAATTCAATTTGGAGGCAGGTTTTGAAAATATTAGTTGAATGATATATTAAACATCAATCTTGACCATTAATACCAATATGTAATGTAATGGTTTAAGTTCGGTAAGAAAGAATGTATACCAGTTTCACCTACTTATTCAATATTCATTTATTATGTTTGTTATAGTACTTACGGCCCAATACATTTAGAATGTTTACCTGGAAAAAAGAAAGGAAAACAAGAATTAGTATATTTATTCAAAATATAATATTTAAATTAATATGTAACGAATTCATTATCAAACAATTTATACAATTATAGAGAATCATTCAACTAATCAAAAAAATCGGGCTTTGTATAGGTTAGGTACTACATCATCTCGGTTTATACTTTCTACATGAGTAATTGGATAGTACCTTTCCAATATTTGGTTAGAATATTATTTTACTTATAGATATACAAAGCAACCAATATAAAACTACCGAGATTAAAGCATTTGAATTTGCGAAAAGAAAAAGGAGCGAATTATATTGTATCGTTCGCTTTTGTCTGTTTTGCATGTTCTTATATTTTTTGTTTTATTAAAGAAGTAGGTACTGCAATAAACTCATTAATATAAATTTTAAAACGTATTGATAGAATGTGAGAAATATCTGCCATTTCATTCAACCGAGATCTGAAGTTCTTAAAACTCAATAATGTTTTTAGACCATGTTAGATACATGATTACCAGTTTGATTGATCACTACCTAATGATGACACTGTGATTGTGTTCCAACAATTATTATAAGATTAAAATATATAAAAAGAAAATATAAAAATAATAAGTTAATCTTTCTGGTTTTGAATTTTCCACGTATGTACCTACTATGTTACTCTTTACTGTCTTAGGAGACAGTTATAATGATCCGGAAAGCGAAACAGGATAGTTAATTGATTTTTATATTCGTGTACATAGGTATATCCAATTCCCCATTTAGAACAAAATTCAGCAAACTTCGCGAGATGTAAACAGCGTTCCAATTTATCCGACATAATAAGGAAATCCAAATCTGCCGAATATTTCTCGTAAAATAGCAATTTTTGATTTGGAAGTTATCGATTTCATGCCGAAAATTTCGCATAATTCGGAAGAGGCGTCCAAAATGAAAAAGAACATATGACCCAGAAAGGGTCCCACAATGATGCAAATTCATTTAAAAAAACATCAGTTCAAATATTTACTTTCATGCTGTTTCAACATTTTCTGATTGTTGTGACTGACCTTGTAGACGAAATAGAATTTATAAAATTAGTCACGTAGCTATTCGAACTTTTCATATTAATTTCCTAAACCAAGAATTACTAGCCAAGAATTACTAGGTCGAGTTTTTATTTAATAATTCAAATAATTTTTCGAAAAATTATGCGTAATTTGTCTATTAGATAAAATGCTTTCTTCTACTAAACCCTCATCAGTAGGTAGGTACCTACTGGAACAAATCGGAATGTTTTTAAAACAAAGTGGCTATTTTCAGTTATTTTGTAGAGCATCCGAAGTTTGCAACAACAAGATGGTAATTCCGCTATATTTATATAATGCACGATTCACATTACACACACAAATTAAAGGTTCACAGCTCGACCCAGAGATGGAATTTTAAAACCATTTTACCTCTTCCCAAAAGATTACCTCTGCCAAGAGCATGACACCAATTAAAAAAGTCTCGTTTCAAATTGTATTTTATGTTGATCAAAAAATAAAAATAACGAAAATAGAAGAATGTTCAATTCATTTAGAAATATGTACATCTAAAAAATTCGAAGCCACGAAGTGCTCATCTCATCTCATTTCATTTATTTTTTCTCTTTTAATTTTATCACGGAGCAGCTGTTGATTGTTGAAATATTCGAGGAATTCATAGTGTCATGACAGGGCACAAACATTTCTTGTTCCTCCTCGGATTTTATTTCTCGTTTTAATTGAAAATATCTTAAGAGCAAGAAGTATTTTTAACAACGAAAAGTAAATTAATGAATGAAAGAAAGCAAGTGCGTACAACTGACATGCCTTGCGGTTGCTTGCACACATTGCACATGCTAATGGAATGCTTCATTTCGCGAACAGAAATAGATTTGAGGCATTATGGGGTGTAACTCAAACAAGGTGTTCCCGACTTAAATATAGGGCTTGCCACCTGACTTAACAGGTACGATTATTCAGTATAATTATTCATTGATAAGTATTTTACGGTTAACAGCACTATTTTCGACACCCCCTATTCCTCTTCATAAAACCATAAAAAAATATCTGTTTTATCATTAATCCTCTTCATAAGACCATACAAAAATATCTGTTTTAATATTAAAGGAGGCTGATTGTTTTGGGATTCATAAATTATTAAATTCATGTATTAATAGTTTTTCATAGCAGGTCAGGTATTAATTATTGCTGATTTGTCCAAGTAGTTTATTGATTTTTATAAACTTTTTTAATTTATGTAATAAGAAAATTAGGTACACAAAACATTGCATGGAGAAAGTATAAAAAGATAAAAGGTTTTGTTTAAGTAATAAGTTATATATGTAACTTTTGTTAGAAAATATAAAGATAGAGTGGTAAAAGTTAAAGTTGATATTTCTTACAACGATTTAATTGATTTTTTTTTTAAACTTCGGATAAAGAAGATTTCATAAGAGGAGTAAAAACTAAATTTAAGTTTATGCAACACAGGTTATATAAACATTTGAGTTTTATTTTAAAGTAAAATGCTTTTTTACCCCTTTAAATAAATTTTTTTAACATGAAATTCTGGAACACCCTGTAAAGCATTTTTCTTAAATTTATTAGTCTTATAGCATTTTATATACCTACTTTCTCCATAGCTTGACTTAATTGCATCACTGAAATAATATATTTGCACTCTATAATGTGCAGCAAAAAAAAGGCTCTTGATACACCTGAAAAAATATTTACAAAATTTAGTGTTCGCTTACTTTTATGTGCCTATGTGCCTTTGTTTGACTTTAATACACCCTGTTTTTTCTTCAGTTATTTACTTTTGACAATTATGGAGTTAAAATATTAATCCATTTCACCACACCCTGAGAATATTTTTTCTTAAAATTTGTAAAATTTATTGCAAGGCGAATTGAGTTTAAAAGTTCGTAACAATCAGATTCGTGACGAACAATTTATTTTCTCAAAATTCTCTTATTTAAGTAATTAAAACGCAAATTTAAGTATCTTACCTTTAATTTAAATACGTTTTCTACCATTTTGTCTAGTTTTTGTGGAGAACTTAGGCTTATTAAATAATTTAAATCCCATTTATTTTTTTATTCGTCGATCATAGGTCGCTTTCATGTGAATAGCCCTTAAGTCGCTCTAATTCGAATAAGTTCGATTATTCGCCTTCTTGCAAATAATATTGAAAGCACAGACGAATAGAATCGTTTTTTTAAACGTGCGAACATTGGAGCTAGTGTTTAAACAATTTTTATTTGTCAAACACACTGTATTATTTAATTTAAAGTACATAAATGGCGATACATAATGATTTACTATAGTGTTGTCTCATTCGCCAGTGATCGATATCCCGTATTATATTATTGTTTGCTGTACTATGTTAAGTATTAAGTAATGACCTCACTGGTTAATAAAGTGTCTCTGTGTAAACACGTACGACCTATTAATTTTCTTTGTTGGGATCAATTTCGTTTTTGGATATACCCCCACATAAGCCATAAGAGCAAGAAGCGTCAAGCAAAGGTTTTTATTTAATAAACTTAATTATTTTTTTCATTTTCTACATACATGTGTAAATTTGGAACCTAATACTTCTCGGAATATATACACTAATACGTTAAGAAAAAATATACCATTTGAAAACTTATATTAATTAGAAGTGCCATCAGAAGAGAATAAGTAAGGAATTCCTTAAAAAATAAATCAATATATGATTTTAATGTTTATTAAAATTGTTAATTTAATGATATTTTCTATTGGTAAAAAAAACAACAAAATATCTGAAGATTGAAATCAAACCATGAATATAAAATAGTAATCGAAATCGACAAATAACATAAAAGTGAATTTAGGTTCACTTAATACATATTTACGTATACTATAAAAAAGAATCACCGACAACACTTGCATTAAAATGCCATTTCACTTGTTTAGTGCATAGCTTTAAACATGGATTTCCGTGTATAAAATTTTAACGTCTTGCTAGTGATTAACCTGGAGACTAAATTCGTTATTAGTATGTGATTTTTCTAGAGTCTGGATATTTTCGTTTAACTAAATTTGGTTTTAAGTAAGGCCCAATAAATGCTTATACGCGAAAAAAAGGAATCCCTCTAACTCGAATTAATTTTGATATCCCTTTGAAATTTTACTGTATTTACATATGTGTTACCTTGCTTTATTACGAGTTATTTAAAATTAAAAACATTGGCGAACATTTTTATACAGTCTGACGTTAAACTATAAGTATGATAGGTACTAAATTTAACAACTTGCGTACTTTAAAGCTCTTCACTAAAATGTTCTTACTTTTAAACAATTTAAAACAAGTATACTAAACATAATAGTTATTTGTTAAAAATTGTAAAGATAATCTGCTAATACCGCTTCATAGAATGTTTAATCTCTCGTTTTCTAAAGGTTTATTTTTGGATTGCTGGAAGTATTCCTTTATCACACCAATTCATAAATCTGGCTCTAAGCAGGATATTGAAAATAATAGGCCTATAGCTAAATTACAATTGGTCCCTAAAGTTTTTGAAGCAATTGTCAAGCGAAAACTATACAATCTTACTCGGTCTTTTATATCTGAGGATCAACATGGATTTGTTAGTGGCAGATTTACAATAACAAATTTTGCAATTTTCACTAACTTTTGCCTTAACAGTATGGAACAGCGCTTTCAAGTTGATGCTACCTAAACTGATTTTACTAAATCTTTTGACCGTGTTTAGTTTCATATTTAAGAGCGTAAGTAAGTAAGTTTTGGTTTTCACTCTGCCCTACTTAACTGGAGAATGAGTTACTTAAGAAACCGTAATCAGTATGTGAAATTAGGATCGCATTTCTCGAAAGCTATCTTGAATTACTCAGGAGTTCCACAGGGAAGCCAGTTAGGTCCCCTCTTTTTCATTCTTTTTATAAATGATTTACCGGACTTTATTTTGGACTCAAGTGGATTACTTTTTGTATATGATTTAAATCTGTAACGGATTGTATGAAACTTCAACAAGATATCGACAGACTTAAGAGCGAAAGCGAATGCCATGCTTGGTTTTCTTTTTAGAAATTCCAAAGAATTTAGTGACCCTTACTGAAATGTCTGTTTGTTTCTTTGGTTCGGTCTAACCTTGAATATTGCTCTATAATATGGTCCCCCTACTATAACAAAGGATCCTTACGGTTGAACGTATTCAGAAAAGGTTCACAAGGTTTGCTTTGCGTAAAACTTACTTGCACTCAGACTTGCCTTCTTATAACGTCAGGTGCCAATCAATTCAGCTAAAACCTCTGCATAGCAGAAGAGTATATTAGTATATTAGAATTCCATTTAAGTCGGAATGAATGTAAAGTTTTACTTTTAAATAATATTTAATTAATTAGATTTAAGTTTAGTCCGTAAGATATTCTAAGAAAGTCAAATGTAAATAAATAAATAAATAAATAATTTTCCTAATAAAAAAAAAACCAATTAAACTCAAATGTCATATTCCGCAAACAATTAATGATCCGGGCATAAATTAAACCGAAAAAAGAGAGGAGACTCTAAAATTATTTGCTACAATTATGTCAATTTCGTACTGTACCTACATAATGTACCTATGAACTTCGAAAAAGAGAACGAAATTTTTCGTTTATGATTTAGTTGCCATTTTGTATGGGATTTTTCTTTATTTTTAGCTACCTTCATATTCCAAAATGGTATTCAAAATTTTGTCTGTAGGTATATACTCAAAAAAAGTTTATTCCATTTTGCGTTTTTAGTAGGTACTCGTATATCAGAATTTAGTTGTATGTCTAAAACCAATGGATTATTTAAATTACTATGAGTTGTTTTGATAGTGTTTTTAAAACATGATTTATTCATAGACTTAACATTTTTGAAATATTTTCATTTTAAATTGGGGTGGTAAAGAGATCAAGAATTACTGGTAGATGATCAGAGGACAGATCATTTATCTGTTGATGGTGTTGAGTAATTAAAGAGAGTTTTTAGGGAAGAACTGGAGGGTTTGTCTTTCCAGTTTTAGGAATATGAATTGAATCAGAGGGGTGGACGATGATCACAAAACGGTGTTTATTTTTCAATTGTTTTTTTTATTAAATAGGTATTCGTATGTTTTTGATTTTTTTTTTCCAATGAAATTGCAATTACGAAATTACGAAAATTGCAAGTGAAATTTGTGCTTATGCCAACTGCAAATAAGTATACATCCTAACAAATAGTTTTTTCTGTAACTGAATTAAAAAACAACCAAACTAATATTACAATTAAGAATTTGTATTTAAAAGTTATTTGTTAATGTATGAAGTCCGGGATAAAATTTATGAAAATAAAAACCAATGTTTATAAAAAATTCCAAGTTTAACCGGTATATTCTAGAATTTCCACATTTTGTAATTTAACAGTAACATATACAATATATTTAGCTCAGCAAAACTAAAAGTCAAATTAAATTATATTCCATTCAGTAAGGGCACAAATTGAACCTTTACCTTAGATGGTGTGTAGTATTATCTTTACATCATTGTGTTGTTTGGTTATATCATGGGCCTTATTAAAAATTTAAATTTTCGACCTCGAGGGGGCATTGTCGCTCGATACGCCACCAAATAATTTGTAGAAAACAAAATAAGCTAACTATTCATGAGCTAACATTCTCTTTAAGGCTAATAGGGATTTATATGCTAGCAGGCAAGTAAAGAGACGACTAAGCAAAATTTCCAGTTTAAAACATTGTTTTTGTATGAAACATTCATCGTTTCTGTGTGAATGTTATTTGCAGGAATGGAGGGGACCTACAGTTTTATGCCGAAATACTTCAGAAGATTTATTAATTCGTCGTCGCAAGCATTATCCCGTTTGTTTAAGTGGCAATTAAGTTGAACGATTTTTTCAGTAAACATTTCCTCGACTGTATCCCAGTACCTACCTGATAGACTTGGAAAAAAAGAAAATTTATTTTTTTAAATTTTATCTTTCATAAGTTTTGGAATTTTCGTTTTTTTTTTAACTTTAATTTAAAATGGTGATTTATTAACTTCCCATTGGAAAGTTATTGTAATTGTCCGATTTGTCGAATTGAAAATTTTGACATTTCTCGACGTTACGAGGTCCCAGGAATCCGAATCCGTTGTTTTCAGAGAGATGTCTGTATGTGTGTGTGTACGTACGTACGTTTGTACGTTCGTAAGCTTTTCTATTGTTTAGTGTATCTCGAGAATAGAGATACCCACCTCGAATAAATTTTATTTTACAGATACCTAATAACATCACGAAGTGCAGAAAGGGTTCCAAAAAAATCAATTAGCGGTTTTTTACTACAGTAATTAAAAAGAAGTTGTAAAAAATGTTTCGTTTCCAATATTTCGAGAACAAAAAAATGCCATCGACTTCAGGTTAATTTTATTCTATACATAATGACGGAATAAAGATTTGAAAAGAATTTAAAAAAAATCTGCGGTAATTTTCTTTTAGATAAAAAAACATGCTTAAATTTTGTGAAAAACGTGTTTTGGTTCTGTAATATTTTGAGAACAAACAACGATATCCCATATTTGGTGACTGATATAAATTTAAAAAAAATCAATTTACGGTTTTTTTTAAAGCAAACAAAAAATACAAGAAAATACTAAAAATCGTTGAAAAACGTTGAAAACAAGCCATAGCCCGACCACTTTTTTTCTATAAATAGTGGCGTAATAAATTACTGCTTAGGTTTGTAGAATTATTCAATTGACATTTTTTTTTTTAAATCAACAAATTTTTAAACTAAAAAAAATAAAAAAATGTTTTTTCGACTCGAATATCTTGAAAACAAACAAAGCTACCGACTCCGGAATAATTTTATTTTACACACAATAGCCGTGTTTTTTTGGGAATCTATACATAGTACAGTAAGAAATTCTCAAGAAAACGCATCGGCAGTAGCCTTGTTTTTATATTTCACGTTGGCACTACCGAATAACAGCTGTCAGAATAATTTAAAAAAAATACAAAATAAAGAAAGTTTGCTACAAATGAAAAGGAAAACAAAAAATAACTTGAGCCAAAAATTAATTATAGTTACATAAAATGGACAATTTTTCAGAAGATATGGTAAGAAAACATAGAAGAAGATATTCTTTCTTAAATAATTCATGAAATAATTGTAGATTTTGCGTGAACTGTTGGAGTCCAGTGAAAGTGGAAACGAAGCTGAAACTCTTCGGCCCTCGCCGCATAAAAATCCAATAACGCTTCAGTTCTTTCTTTTGTCCAGTTCGTTCTAGGTTCTAACCTTACTACATACTGATAAGAATTGTTTAATCATATAATTTATATTAATTTTCTTTTTACCTTTTTCCTTTGTAAGACATTTCGGTTTCAGAAATAAAAATAAATTCTTCAGGAAAAGGCAGCGATAAACATATGTTTCAGGAAAGGGGTTTGTTCGTAGATTATGGTCGAAGTAAGTTGTCGTTTATGTATCATGTAGTAGATGACGTCATCGGCGATCATTTTTGTTAGATCATATAATGATTTTTTAACTGAATTCTATGTAGTTCTTCAATCAGAAGTGCATTTAAATGCATTTTTCTTTAAACAAGTTTTTAAAAAACCGATAACGAATAAAATCAATTGATTTTTTTGGTTGAATCGAAAATGAAAGATTGATTTTTTTGGTCAATGGAAAAACAGCCATGAAAAACACACAACTACTTTATAAACACAGCCATCGAGATGCAAATGATAATCAATCGCACCAACATCTGAAAACAAAACCACCAAAAATCCATTCGATACTCGAATAAACGTCACAAACCTATCCGCAGTAGGATTCTACTTCTGCTTTTATGGGCAGTAATTCTACTGTGGATGTTGTATTTGTAACTCGTGTAAAATCCTACTGTACTGTGAATAGCTTTTCCAAAAAAACACGACTAATGATGTAACTAAGAATTGATGTGGGTTTTAAAAAAAATTAATTGAAAGTTATTTTAAAGCAAAAAAAACTACAACACAATACTAAATATTGTTGAAAATCGTTTTTCCGGTTGAATATCTTGATTTTGACCACTGATTAGCCGAACTAATTTTATTCTACACAAAATGATGTAGTTAATAATTGATAAAATTAGTAGAAACATTCCATTGACAGTATTTTTTTAAACCGAAAAGAAAAAAAAAGGAAAAACAAAACTATTAAAATATCGTCTCTAATATATCTAAAATAAATACTGTTATCGACTCCGCGATAATTCTATTCTACACATAATGAATAAATAACTACGAATTGACAGCATCTGCCAAAAATACAACTAAAATAGTTAAAAAATATAATACTCCCCAACTTTGGTTTTCACTTGATGGCATACTGAACATTTGATAAGGTCTTTTAAGATTTTGGAGAATCGAGTATTTAAGAAACATTTGAAATTTCTTAATGTTAAGCTCAAGAAAGTTTTTTTTAGGACCACGAAAAAATTTATTTAGGCCTGTTTGTTATAAAAGAACATATTCAGGGGAACAAAATTGATTTCCAAATCAGATTGAGGTAAAATTAATTATTTTGTTTATTTGTGAATCTTTTTATATAAATATGTATGTAAAAAAACAACGAAACAATAGTTCCTTTACTTTGAAACTCTGTGCATTTGTGCGAATTTTTACCCAAAAGTCTGTCAAAGTTCATATAATAAAATAAATTGTGTATAGAAATTCACTGAAATGCACAGAGTTTTTCAAAGTAAAGGAACATATCTATCTTATTTATTTTACAAGTCAATTTATTTAATAAAATGACAAATCCTTTTTACATTGCCTACTTTAATTAAAACAAAAATTTAAAACTCTGCCTACATTATGTACATATGTATGTATGTAAATATTCCTCTCATAAATAAACAAAAATAATTCTTTTCAATAGTCAAATTATGTATATATTAAAGAGGGCTTTAAATAACCTGTGCGATGGATGGTGTTATATGTGACCTGTGTAGATACCGATTTCCCACTTAAGAGCTTTTTGGAGGTATTTTAAAATTTCTTAAATGATACGGTTGTAAATGTTTGTCTGGAAAAATGCGTAGCCTAATACAACTTTTCACTTTAATATATCATAGAAACTGTAGTTTTTACAAGAAAATTTTATATTTTCAGAAATTTCATAGAAAATCAGTTTATATATATTTTGTTCGTTTTGGTAAAACAGATTGACTTGGCAGTTGGAACCGCATGAACATTTACAAAAAAAAAAAATATTTATAACACAATTGTTGTGTACCGTAACGTGTATCTGAAACGAAAAACAAAAATTTCTTTCACTCATGCTGGGAGAGAATAATAAGGATAACAAAATTAAGAAAAGCAAAAAAGAAACCATCGTCGGCTGAATAAATACAAACACAAAAAAGGATGAAGACCACGCACGCAGAAGCACAATCTAGAAAAAATAAATAAATCAAGTTAAGCGACAAACTAAAGGATGCGCTCTTAGAACTCATCCGAGACATGATAACAAGACAAGCGTCTGATGCCAATTTAACGCTAGGAATACTTTCACAGGATACCGAAGATAAAAAAGGAAACTAGAAAAGCAACAGAAGCTCATGTAATATAAACGCATACATGAATATGTGATGCTGATGGCGTTGCAGCACTGGGGGACACTTTATCCTTGGAAAGTTAAGTTGTTTATCACTTTTTTCTTCGTTCATATTTCACACTATGTTACAAAAGTATACTCAGAGTCTTGCAATCTTTGAAAAGGATCATAAATGTGCACACGGAAAGGGTTGGTTGGTTGGCTGGTTTGGTTATATTCTTTAAGACGAAACCCGTGGTGGTGCTTGAGAAGAGAACGTGAAAAAGGATAATGCCTGTACTCTAGTGAATGATTTATTTTGCAATATAATATATGCAAAATATACGTCACACTGAAAATAATATAAAAGCTTTATATCGATTCTAAGAATATTATATTTCAGAAGCAACGAAAACTTTCTAGATGTAGGTAGGTTTCTAAATTAAAAAAGACTTTTTTTTATGATGTCGGTAAAGTTCTTCTTTTTTTTAGTGATTTTTGTAAGTTTCGAAAAGCCTATAGCTCTGAACACACAAGTGCTCGAGTCATTGGAGATTTTTTTTAATCGTTTTATGATATCCTTCTGCTAATTTTTTTTGTTGTCTGCTGCAAAATTGTGTTTATGGTCGTGGTACCTGAATACAATTTGTTTGTTTTTGTGGCATATACATAGGTAAACTTCCTTTTACATGAAACTTAGTATGTACAATGTACATAGGTATATTATTTTCTATTAAGTAAGACCTTAGGTAAATTTAAATAGGTTTAAATTTTGTTGGGTAGTGTAATTGCCGTGAAGGCCAACAAACCTGCAAATATTTATAAGGAAAGACCATACAAATATGTACTTGCGATCCAGTTTTCTATTTTTCACTAAAAATACCTGTTCTGTCATATTGAGTTTTAGCTGTCAAAGTTGTTTTTTTTACGGAACGTTAAGTCCGTGATATTGCGGAAAGAATTTTAAACCGATAAAAAATAAGCCCTTGCAAAAAAATATTTGCACGATTAGATCGTACGAACTTGCTCTAGCGACTATAGTAACTTCAATGAAATGTAAATGTGAACGAAATTTTTTTAAAAAATGTCCAAATAATAAAATGGGTTTTTTATTCAATTAGAATTGCAAGTTGAAAGGTTCATTATTTCAAATTAATCAAGTAAATACCAAAAAACGTAACAAAATATTTAAATCCTTCGTATTTTTTTTTGATTTTTTGAAAAGAAAGTTTCCGTAACTGAATGGCCAAGTTGAGAAAAACTTCAGCAATACAAGAAATAGATACTTTTAGAGGACTTTTTACCTCCAAGCAAGTAGTAAAAATATTTTTGGTGGAAAATTCTGGATTCAAATGCCAACCTCTCTGGCGTGATAGCCCAGCGGCCAGCGCACTTAACATTACGCCAAGGGTACTACTACCTACTCATCGTATTGAAGATTAAAAAAAATACTTGAACAAATACTAGACGTTATGATTTAATTTTGATCAATAAGTTCAATTCCGCAATTCTTTTTAGCCGAGTGTATAAGGTTAATATAAAAAATCAAGACCAAATTAAAAAGGTTTTAAAATTATAGTGAATCACAAAACTAAAGATATTAAAACAACAGAACGAAATTTGGTACCCAGCCAACCGTGTGCGCGTTTGTAAATTTAACCAGGCATTAAGCCAAACCCCGAATCCATTCGAAACTAAAAAAAAAAAAACAGAAATGGAAAAGTCCACATAAAAGATTGCCAAAAGCTGATGGGGACTGGGGGCATGTGTCCTCAAAACACACACAATACCGGTGACAGGATATTATCTGGATGTGAGCGGAGGAGATGGTTATTACAACCATCATATAGGAACACAAACTGTATGTGCATATATACAAATTCAAGGACTTATATCTGCCAGTATTCGGGTCATTTAAAAGAGTGTCCTGATGATGATCATGAACATGGGATTGTGCAATGTGCAGTGCATGTGTTTATTTTTCAAAAACAAAAACAAATAACGGAAATGGGAAGCCAACAAAAGGACAGATTAAAACTGAATTTCAGATTGAAATGGTTTTTGAAAAGGGTTTCAAATTAAATCATTGAAGTTTTAAACAAAAAAAAATCGTTTTTGTTTTTAAGTAAAAAAAAAAAACAGGTTGGATCAGTATTTTTGTAAGTAATCCCAGAATTAAATTTTATTACAAAAATCATTATATATTATATTATAAGTGCGAAAATGAAACCATACTACAAAGAGCATTTGAAATTCAAAATTTCTTTCTAAAACTAGCATTCAGTTCGATTGAATTTTCATACAAAAGTGAAGTCATAGTTCACTGATATGAAATTCACAACAAGAAGTGAGTACCAACATATGAAAATACAAGCCGGTTCTTCCATCACTTTCCCGCAACAAATTTATAATTTTATTCATTCAAATTTCAAACTGTGTACCAAAAAATTCATTTGAAGAATTAATTATACATATACTGAATTTTGACGTGCATTTAGAAACGTTTTTATTTATCATTTCACTAGGTATTAGTAGGTAGATATAAGTAGATAAAACGGGAATTTATGAAGTGAGTATGATCTAACCCCTAAATATTAGATTATCTACCTTTAATACTACCTAAAATATTATTTCAAAAATGAAGTGTAAATATCAAATCGTATGTATTGTGATTGACTTTTTTGATTTTGAGTTTTTTACTTACTTCTTCTTTAATACTATTAAAAACACATATCAACCGTAGTTGAATAGGCTATTAAGAATGAATGCCTGTGGCGTTTGCGCATTCTGTGCGACAATAGCACGTCATTTTTCTCCACATCAAAAGATTCAAAAGAATTTTTGACGAGCAACGAGGAAGCAGCGAGATTTTTCAATGGTTATTCTGCCCAAGTGAAGGAGTTTTGCAGGGACAACGAGATTTTACATGCCCGACCCCTATGAAGTGTATAAAATTAGCGAATGTTTTTCTAAATCTGTGTCGCCAGTATATCATAATTTGATCGATGTTTGATTATGGTTCGCGTTCAAAAAGTATAGCCAACAAGATTTGTAGTAGCATTTCAAACATTTTACTTTCGCTATGGGGCTAGGAGACAGGATGATAAGTTCCGGTTGGACAGGAATACGAAAATTCCCCTGAATTTCACGGACGAGTTAATTATTTATGCTGCTTATTGCACTACATTCTTTGATTAATCCGCATCATATTTTTCCAGATTCTCAATATACTGTTTGTATTTACTACACATTTCTGTCCTGTTCTAGAATATCAGGATATTCCTATTCATATTTTAGCCATTGCCAAGTAGCAGTGACGAGGCGTGGATAATTTCAAATGGTAAGTCGATGTAAAATGCAAAAGTAAATGCATTCTAAGAAATATTAATATGTAGCCAAAATTAAATAATGTATTTAAGGTCTGCTTTCCACGACAAACTAAGTCAGTCTTTGATCTTTTGTTAAACTGCAGCGCAGCGATAAGAGATATACACAGAATTCACCAAATAAGTCGAAGAAAAGCGTGTTTTTTGTTTGCAAAAGAAAGGGGAACAGAGACGAGTCAAACTCAGAAACTCATTAAGTAACTAAGAGAAGACACCCACAAAATTCACCAAAAAATTCGGATAAAATCGTGTTTTTCTTTTGCATAAGAAAGTGTGTAAACAAAGTCGAGTCAAAATCAGAAAATCATAAGGAAGAAAATAGAAAGGAAATAAATTTGAGCTGGTATTGTCACTTCCAATTAAAAAAAAACGTGGTAGATAAAGCTAAAAAAAGAGGTAGATTCAGATTTTCTGTGGTAGAATTAATTTAAATAAAAAGAGAAAAACATTTTGTTCGGAATTAAAAATTGAAGAAGATGGTCTCTGGAAAAATCGAATCTTTTTTCAATTCGTCGCAAAGTTTATTTAATATTTAAGAAGCGTCTCTTTTACTTCGTTTACATTTTATTTTTTTATTTCTTCATTAAAAATATTTCACAAAATGGCAAATTCATATTTAAATTTGCATAATCTGTATTCAAATCTTTGTATTCGGTTTTAATAAAAGTTTGTAGAATTTTCTTGAAAAAATGTGTAATATCAGGGTATAATAAATGAATTACCGTTTTTCGGACGAAAAATTATGTTTATTTTATTAACATCTGTTAGTAAAAAAGATTAAAAAAAAATAATATGCCAAATTAGTGGAATTAAGACCTTGTATAGAATATCGCCTGCGCAAGATTCATTCAGTTCTTAAAATACATTAATAAAAAAAAAATGCTTCAAAGGCTCCCATTGTTGAATGTTAAAATGATCGAGGATTTTTCAAACTTTGTTGCTTCTTTTTTGCGGCTAATGATTTTTCGTTACAAAAGTTCCTGGTAAGAAAAGAAAAAAAATTTATATTTTTAGGATAATATTATATCTGTATAATGATTTGCACTTATTTTCCGGCGCTTTAAATTTTCGCATTTTGAAACTTTATATAAAAAATTACGCAGACAATAAATTTTGTACTGTTTGTTACTAAAAAATCATCAAGGTAAGCAACATCTACTCCCTAAAATAAAGTACATAATCTGAGGAGTAATTGAGTAGGGATCAATTTTTTTTTCTTAGGCAGACTAAAACTGTTTTTACAAAATAAACGTATATGTACCTATCTAATGCGGAAAAAAGATAAACGATAGGTACACAAAATAACAGATGAAAGCATTCACATTGAGTAAAGAAAGCAGTGTGAGACAAAGCCAATGGCTTATATCCAGGTAAAATAGCAATACATGTTGCAGAGATAAAAAGTCAAAAAAGGACATATTTTTGGATTACATGTTTTTTTTTTTGGACTAGGTATAATTTTTGTCTTCCGGGGTAAAAGTGGTAGATTATGTTGAAAATGTTGGAGAATAGTGGTAGATCTACCACAATAGTGGTAAAGTGACAACACTGTTGGTTGAGTGTGCCGCTTGCGCAGGTGAATGAATAGATACATATTAGGTTTATGCCGTGGGTTTTATGTTGCTCTTAATTTAGTAAACATTGTTGTATAGCAGAGAATATTATAAAATGTAACTCAGTAGGAATCGAATCGGACGCCTATGGTATGAACGGTATGGACGCCTCGCCGCTGACAGGTACCGTTCCAAGTCCATTTTCACCGCCTTAAACATTTGCTCATCCAAGATATTTTCTTATGATGACTGGGGTAAAAGGTTATCAGATTTGAGAATGTTTATCTGTGTAGCTGTTTTTTATTTATTGGTTCAGATTCTGAGTTGCCAAAACGTTTCGATTTTATTTGTATTTTTTTTGTCGTAAGAAAAAGAAGCTCTAAATGAATTACTCATTTAAATTTATGTATAAACATATTTAATTTATAGAGGTATATTTCACACAATCACAGTTTTTGTGCTCAAAAATAGATTACAAAGGAAAATATCAACAAATATCTGTTTCAACAATGTTTTGATTTTGACGTTTGTGAATTAGCGAAAAACACAAAATTAAAACACTTTTCTGTTCTAAAATTGAACTTACAAGTTGAATTTTTATTTGATTTCCTATAAAAGATTTTTCTTTTAGTCCATTTAAACCGTATATCCTAAACGGGACTATAACGTTTTTGATTAATTTGTATACAAAAGTGGTTGTAAAAAACTGCATTTCAAAATTTATACCGACAAATTCGCATTACGGAAATAGGGGGCTTGAAGTTTTCTGAGAAAAAATACTTTTTTTTTGCGTTATTTATAATTTATTTTTTTCAAACAATACTGCATTTAAAAACTTTGAATTTAGTTTTAGCCACAAAATGTAATTATGTATGTATTGTAAAAATTTATTTTAATAGTCTTTTCTATAGCAATGAATCTCGGCGAATTTGTTTGGTCTTTTTCGCGGTTTTTCATTATTATTAGGTAGATGACTCGAATTTAATGAGCAACCATGATGAAATAGAGGGGTATCACTTCGAAAAGAATATAGTAAAGAAATTTTTATGAAGAAAAGTGATTTTTTAAGCTACAAAAATTATTAATAGGCGTGTTTTTTTCTCTCTATATAGTATTACAAAATATTAAAAACAAAACAATGAGCTTGAATATATGGAGAATGTATTTTCTATTGAATTTGAAGCAAAATAAATCATAACGTATCATAGCAACTTAACTATATAGTCTATCGTTAGCCTGGAATTCTATCGGAACTATTTTCATAAGCTGTATAGTCTTGTTGCTATGCTAAGTTGTTATAATTTTGATCCATTGAACTGTCTAATGTTTTGTTACTAAGTGTTTATTGAGTGTTTATTTCTTAAATAAATTATAAAAAAATACATTTGTATCTTATATTTGAACGTTTGCGAGTGGTTTTCGCGTTTTAAATTGGATATATGTACATATTAAATAAATTTATTGAAATTTTAATGTTGTTCGTTTTGGTCATTAAATCTGAATTAAGAAAGTGGAGTCCATTTGTAATAAAAATATTTGGCCTTCTGAAGTTCTTATTAAAGAATTTTCTACTGTACGTAAAAATAGACTCGCCCCTAACTTACCTAATAATTCATCTGCAAAAAACTAAGTAGGATCACCCTCTTATACCAAAATGTAAGAGGGCTCCGCAGTAAAACTGCTGACATCTTCATCAACTCTCAAGCGTTTTCTCACGATGTTTTTGTTTTGACTGAAACAAGAGTTCCTAGTTTACAGGAAAGATCGTCATGATGATAAACCAAAAGAGGTGCGAGGTGGTGTTCTGATTGCAGTTCGCAATAAAATTATATCTTCTTCTGTTGTATTCCCTTTCAGTCTATCTATCGAGTTAATTTGTATAAAGATAACTTTACAGTCCCAATTCATTTATTTACTTAATGCAAATATTCCGCCCAAAAGTTCGGACGCAGTTTTTGACGAACTTTCTATGGCCCTAGATTTTGTAATTGACTTGTCTTGCTCTAATAGCAAAATTTTATTTTTGGGAGATTTCAATCTACCACATATAGAGTGGGTTCCTTCTGAAGATGAATCCTGTAAAGAAGCTTCTTTAACTTCGTTACAATCTGAGCTTCGTTTACTAGATAAAATTAGTTCTAATGACTTACAGCAAGTAAACTGTAAGCTAGAGTCTAGTTCTGGAATTACTAATTTAGATACTTATTATCCTCCTTTGGACATACTTCTTGACTTGAGCAATCATATTTTTGAAAACAGCAACGAATATGATAGCTCATTTACTTTTAACTTCAAAAAAGCTAATTTTCGGTTGCTCTCCGAAGAATTAACTAGATCCGGTATAAATAGTATATCAATGTCTAGCAATATTGACGAAGCAGTTACTAAATTTTATACCATCCTTAATAACTGCATTAATAATAATATCCCTTTAAAAATTTCAAAAAATAACAATTTCTGCCACTCTTGGTATACAAAGGAGCTAAAAACCCTCCGCAATAAAAGAAATAGAGCATGGAAAATATACCTAAGAACTCTCTCACCAATTGACCACAGCTCCTACATTGCACTTTTTGAAGAATTTAAATCCCTCTTAAAAACAGTTTACACTAGCCATGTAAACAAAATGGGTAGTTCTTTAAAAGATGATCCTAAGGCATTTTGGAAGTTTGTTAATTCGAAGAAAAACTCAGATGGTTATCCGGCAAATTTCATATATGAAAAATGTTCTATACAAGAAACCACTGACATTTGTAACGCATTTGCGAAAAATTTTCGTAATTCTTTCGTTGAAATACCCGTTGATGTCGACGAAAACTATTTTAATAATTTACATACCTACGCCCAAACTAATTTTAATAATGTCCCTGTGCAACAGTGTAGTATTTTAAATTTGCTCTCATCATTAAAAGATGACTACTCATCTGGTCCCGATGGAATTCCTCCAATACTTTTGAAAGAATGTAGATTTATTCTAGCTCAGCCCCTTCAATTTTTGTGTGAGTTTTCTATAAAATCGGGGCGTTTTCCGTGCTTATGGAAAAACTCATTTCTCACTCCAATTTTTAAGAAGGGTGATAAAACTGATATTAAGAACTATAGGCCTATATCCAAACCTTCTTGTATTCCAAAGCTCTTTGAACAAGTCGTTTGCGAGACTTTAGCATTCCTACCATAAACATTATTTGTGAACAACAGCATGGGTTCATGAGGAGAAAATCAACAGTGACAAACCTCTTAACCTTCTTGCACAAATGTTCTAATTCACTAGAAAATGGAAGTGAAGTTGATTGCGTATACACCGATTTTTCCTAGGCATTCGATCAACTTAGTCACAATATCATCGTTTATAAACTAAAAGCTTTGGGTTTTTCACCTTTTTTTATAGCATGGATAAAATCATACCTGGAAAATAGATCCTATCAGGTAAAATTCCGAAATTCTCTTTCAAACCTCTTCACAGCTCACTCAGGCGTTCCTCAAGGAAATCACCTGGGTCCATTTTTATTTATTCTTGCTATAAATGATGTAACATCATGTATACATTCTAGTGAAATTCTCATTTTTGCTGACGATGTAAAGACCTTTAAGACAATAAAGGCTTATCATGACCATGTTCTTCTGCAAGAGGATATTGAAGGATTTACTGTTTGGTGTGGGAAAAACGGTCTGTCTCTCAACCTTTCCAAATGCCAAACAATTACGTTCTCAAGAAAACATGTTGCTAGTGCATTTGATTATTCTATTTCGCAGCACAAACTTAACCGTGTCTTTAGCTTTAAGGACTTGGGTGTTCACTTCAGCTCTTATTTAGAATTTACTGAACACATAAACTACATCGTTAACAAAGCGAGCGCCATGCTCGGGTTTATAAAACGTTGGGCAAAGGAATTCAATGATCCTTATGTGACTCTATCATTATACAATTGTTTTGTACGACCTCATCTTGAGTACGCCTCACAAGTATGGAGTCTCTTCTATCAAATTCATAAAAGCCGAATTGAATCAATACAACATAAATTCATTCGCTTTGCTGCTCTGAAAGGTCTTCCTTGGACCGATCCGTTTAACCTTCCACCATATGAACATCGAATCCAGCTTCTGCAGGTCCAAACATTATACCAAAGGCGTGTTAATAACGACATATTGTTTGTTCACCAACTCATGAATGGTCAACTCAAAAGGCACCGGACTACTCGAAGATTTTTTACAGGCTACTTAACTTTTGTTTTTGCTTCCCATTTAAAAAAAAAAAGTCGTATAGGTAGATATATCGCAAACAATTTTTTTTTTTATGTAGTAAAATATGTTTCTGTTTTGAAGGACTTTTAACTGCAAAAAACTGTAATCTACTCTTTTCTTTGTTTTATTAATAACCAAGCTAACTCTAACAGAACAAAAGATCAAGCTGGAAAAGCACAGACAAAATTAAATAACTATAAAAATCAGCATGGGAATTAAATTACATGCAAAAAATTACTTTGTTGTGATGATAGTGCTGCGCTCTTGAATAAGAGGACAAGGATACATAAAACTGGACATTGTTTTCCACAGGCAGTTAAAGGAGACACTACTCGTATACGTTCCATTTCTATGCGACGAAACTACAAATAGAAGAATGACAGAGTTCATTTTAATTACTCTAAGTTGGTTGTCTTAGTTTTTTTTTAATCATTAGCAAGCGTTCTATATTTTTTAGACATTGCAAGCAGTACCTATAGCTATTTTATTTTCTGTTTATTTTTTACGGTGGAGTAATTGTTAATGATGGTTGTTGACAGGATTCTTAATTGATATGATGAAAGGCTCTTTGTTGGAACAGTGTACTGCTTTGAGGCAGTTCTTTGGAAAGATTAAAAATATGAGATACCTAACTTCTAAATTTCATTTTTAATCTGCAAGCTATGGCATGACTTTTTTAGTATATTTTGTATAGCTATCTTTAGTTGGATGTTCTTGATACTGCATACCTACCTATCGAAGTTTATTTGCACAATAGAGACAAATACTTCTTTTTTAAAAAGAGCTATTCAAGATTAATGATGAAATGGAGATTTCCCTTAATGAAATAATTAAGTGAATATAGTAGACTCAAAGATACAATATACCTACTTATGTAAATTATAAATAAATAAAAATCCTGCGTTGGTTGTTGGTTCTCAGTTATTAAGATTCCTCATTTCTTTCCTTCTATAAAACTATTATATGGTTATGTAATATACAGGTAAGCGATTTGGATTTCGACTTATTATAAATTCAGATTTCTTAAATAACTAAGCTAGATATAGAGAAGTATACAAGGTCGGAGGAAAAGGAACATAGTGTAAACCGAGACTTTACTTACTTTTATTTTACTTCACTCTCGTTTGTTCGCTTTAAATAAAAACACGTCCGTATCTATTAGGAGTTAAACATTTAATAATCATTTTCTCATTCTCAATTTATTTCTCCTACCTAACCATCAGTCTGTTTATATTTGTACATAGGTATTTCTCACTCATTTGTATTCTTTCTTTTAATAGATACATTACATTTATTTACTCTTTTTTAGGGAGTGTTGCCACAATAGTCACAATTTAAATCTTTAGTAAAACAAAGCGTTACAATTATCCAATACCTAATGGATTCACCACAGTGAAACCTCCTATTGCGGATACCGTTCAATACCCTTGAACGGACAAATTCTAACGACCGTGGATCTTGAATATAAATTCCATACATTTTATGATCCCTTAAGTGGACAATTCCATACCCATACGCGGAAAAGAATATCAGATGCAATTTTTTAAATTTAACTCTTTTAGGCGGACGAAAACTATTTGTTATTTGTAAATTTCAAATCGTACCTATTGCTGTTTACAGCAGCAAGAGAAAAAGAAAATTTACAACATTTCACAAAAATATTTCCAATATTTTAAAAATCATATCATTTTATATGATTTTTAAGTAGGTATACATCATGATGATATTTATTATTAAAAAAATATAATTATATATTTGTATATAAATAAGATTCAATGCTGCTATCTATATCTACTATCTAAGTGAAATTTCGTTTATTTAGTAGAAATTCTATACCTATCCCTAAAATGTCTCACGCCGGCCCTGTATTTAATAACCGTGTCTTATAGGGATCAGTATCTTACATGAAATAAAATAAAAGTCGCAAAACAAAGTAGGTAGGTAGATATGACTGCCTAAATTACAAACAAAAACTTACCATAGTAAGAAAACTGCAAAATAAAAACTCCTTCCACATGTCTATGAATAAAAAAGTCTATTAAACCAAACAAATAAATCCTGGTAAAAGCACTAAAAAAAAATAGCCGCAGTGACGAGGCGCCACTAGTCTCAAGGATATCCGTTTTTATGATTACAGAATTCTCATTCGGAAACTTCGACGCCAACATTATCTAGCTTACAAAGAAAACAAACGGAACCAAAAACAGGAAAAGCCAACCACCCCAGTACATACCCACTTAAGTATATACCTAAAAATTTCTTTCCCCAAATGATATTTATATCTTGCTGCTGCCAGAGTGAGAAATGCAGTTAGTTTTCAGTGCCATGACATAGGCGAGGTGAATAAACTGAGGTAACAAGCACTAAATTATAACTAAAAAAACATTACTGCCAGCCCTGTACTACCACTACAAAAGATAATTCAAAAAAAAGTCAACCAAATGAATGTGCAATTTGTTCTCCTTCTCCAAATGAACAGCTATCCTTGCCTTATGTCACTGACACAAATGTCAAACATACTAACAACTTCACGAATGTAAATTTTATCATTTACGTTTCAAAAAGCTTACTTTCCCTTTCTTACTGAGTTAGTTTATTACTGGTATTTTCCCTTTTAATATTATAAGTAATTTTTTCCAAGGGTATAGAAGGAATCTAACTCAAAAAAATATATTCTTCCTTGTAGTGTTTTAAGCATGTGTGTGTTTTGTAAGGTGTAGCTGGCCGTCTGCCTGGCGTCATCGCACCGCGCCGGTCGATCGACGGATGTGAAAACTATAATAACGGTATTCAAACTTTTATTTTCATGTTTCTATTTAAGAGCTTTTTTGTATTCCGTTTTAATTCGTTTGCTTTGTTAGGTTTTGTGCCAGATGAGGGAACTGCCCTTATTCCTTTTTTTTATTTCTAATGGAAAACAGGGCTGTCAAAGTAAGAACTGAATGTATTTTTTTACGTACTTATAAGGTATGTATACTTTAGTGGAATGTCTTTAGAATACTATACTTCAGGACCCTAAGAACTTAAGTAAATTTGAATTTGATTTTTATTTAAAATATTACTAGGTAGGTATTAATATTTATTATTTTAGTTGTTATATGTTAATTTTTAAAATGTATAAAAAATTAAGAAACAAAGAGCGCCCAAAATGATTAAAAACAAATTTCAGTAGGAAAATAGTAGTAACAAATTTTATTAGAATTCATTTGAATTTAATGAATTTTATTTAACTCTTATTTTAAAATATTTATTTTATTTTTAATAATTTTTTTCTTTATCTAATTGTTTTTATTAGTTAAATCCAAAAAAATTTCGGAACCTTCATACAGGGTGTCCCGAAACTCAACGTCAAGCGGGTACCGTGTGATAGGGTAGGTTATACACGTACTGGGCAAAATTAAAAAAAAACATCTTGCTTGGTTAAGTAATAATAGCAATATTTAGAAAAATAATGAAAATCGATAACTTAGGTCACAATTTTAGGTATAGTGGTCACAAATTTCCAATTTTTGAGATTTTTTGCGTAATTGATTGCAATCACAAATTCAAAAATAAATGGTCAGGGAAAGTGTAAAGCGGTCAGGGATTTTTCTGTATCATTTTCATTATAATTATCTGTATCATTTTGAGGAGACTTGAAGTCTTTTTTAGTTTTGCTCCCATTAAGGGTAAATTTATTTTTAAGGTAATGTCTATAAGGCAAGATGTCAATTATGCCAAAAAGATTTCGAGTTAAGCAACATGGGCAAACAATCTTTGTTGTCACATCAAAACGGAGCAACCCATAAATCCAATATTAAAGCTGCGACATTGAAAAAAATAAATTCTTTTTTATTGCATCGGATCCATCGACCGATTCGTTGGCCGCCTCCAGTTCTCAAAAAACACCTCCTGATATGATCGCACCTTACTTTCACGATAAACTCCTTGAAGCTGTAAACAAGTCTGAAAATAAATTATTTGCTTCTATGAAGCACTTAATAAAGTAGCTCAAAAAGCACAAATGGATTTGGTCGTTCGTTACTTCGTTGAGACGAAAGACATGGTCTGTAATCGATATTTAGAGAGCGAATTAATGGGTTTTGCAAAATCCGAAGATATTTTAAAACACTTTTCGAACGGGATCCGGTTTTTAAACAAACATAAAATTCTTCAAGTGTTTATGGACGGGCCAAATGTTAATTTGTCATTTTTAAAAAAACTTAAGCAAGAGCGGAAAGAGATCCCGATGCCATGCAACTCCTTGATATTGGGGTATATGGTCTTCATGTTGTTCATGGAGCAAGGAGAAGTTTGTTTACATCCAAAACGGGGTGTAATAAATTTCCTTTAAAATATGGCGGGGTTCGATGGTTGGAAAACAAAAAGTGTTTGGAGAGATGCCTCAACATATTTGATGAGCTCAAAAATTTCTTCACTTTGCAAAAAGATCTTTCAAAAACGCAATCTGTTGAAAACCTAAAAAATTTGTTTAAAGACGAGTTCTTCGAGTCTAAGCTTTCAATTTTTTAAACTATTACATCGGAATTTTAACCTTTTGTATTTCATTACAATAGGTACTACATACATAGTTATATATAGTCGTTACTTTTGTTAAGATAATAGATAGGTAATAGAAAGATAGATCTTTGGAAAATACAAGGTTAGTTCTTTTGGCCTGACATTTAATGAAATCCATTCAAATATGTACATTTCCAACCACTTTATGGAACTATGTAAATACGTACCTACTCATGAAATTATATTTCAAAACAATATTTTTTAATTTTTTGGTCAGGGAAAATTTTGAAGTTGGTCAGGGAAAGTCAGGGAAATTTATTCTGAAAAAAAAATGGACACCATGCAGTGGAACAGCCGTGGTTCGCTCTTAAACCAGATTGGCTAGCATAAAGTAAATTATGATTAAATTAAAAGATTCTTATAAGGTCCAAATTGAGTATTAAGCAACCGATTTTCTCTCCAAACATCAGACTAGCCCTTTACAAGAGAGCGTTCTGGAGAAACTTAAGGGTTTCAGTTGTACTGCGATGTATAGTGGTGTTAGTAAAAATTGTTGTTGTTAATTGTTTTTTGTTAAATTAGAATGGGATGAAGCAGTTTTGTTGTCGATAACGAAGTGCCGTTTTCCTGTGTCTGAATAGGGGGTGGTTTACATGGACCAGCATGCTCGACAACATGGCTCGACAACCATCGATGCTCGATCATTAAAACGCGAAAACAACTGCTTGACCAACATGCTGAAGGCTCGTCCAACCAGCCAACTCATGTCAACAGATGCTCGACAACTTCGTTTTTTTTTTTTTCATTCGGTAAAATATCTCGGCCAGATAACACGGTCACGGTAAGCGGAAATAATGGCAACAATACCAAATAATAGTGAGTTTTGGAAAGTTAGTGTTTTTTGAACTATACAAAAGCTTTCCTGAGGTATGGAAAATAAAAAGTGAAATTTATAAAAACAAAAATTTAAAGCCAAAAGGATACGAAGTGTTGCTGAAAAAATATAAGGAAATAGACCTTAATGCCAGTTTAGAAACGGGAATTAAAATAAGTAAAAAAAGTCAAAAATCAGGTGCTGGGGTTTTTTTCTTTTTTTCCTTTTTTTTTTTTCTTCCTCTTCCTGTTCAAGAATATCATTCATAATTAACGCTGCCAAAATCATTTTCGCCATCCTGCGTCTGTTTGATTCGAAAATTTTAAAATACTGATGCTCGACAACAACATCAGTATCAATGTAAACGCAAAGTTGTGCGCACAGTTATTTTTGCCATCGAGCCATGTTGTCGAGCATGCTGGTCCATGTAAACCCCCCCTAATGTGTCACCCCATTCAGTATTAGTAGAATTTCATCAACGAATATAGTGTGCTTTTTCTCCAAACTGATACTCGAATCGGTTTGAGAACAGGATATTTTCCAATGAAGTGCTTAGTATCGTCTCTTGCTCTCAGGTTGCATGCACTTTGCACGCTAAATGTTCATCATTTCTATGCGGCAAGTAGTTGAGAGGTTAAAGTTCGCATCTGGCTTTGAAAATGTTCGACATCATATCAAAACTATAAGTCGTGGAAGTAATTGGCAGGTCCGAGATCGTGACAAAGTAGCTTTTATGTGATTCTTGTTTGGCTTTCCTGACTTTGCATGCGAAAGTTGTCTTGAGGAGGAATATTCAATTTTCTGGATCAATTCCTGCAGCGATCTCCTTAGAGTTGAATCGTTTTCATCCTTTATTCTTACATTATGCTCTCCTCCCAGTCGCGACCATTCACAAAAAATATTCTTATTTCTGCTTTGGAGGTGTTTGGTGTTTTTTTTAAATATTCAAGAGCTTCAACTTTTATGCTGCACCCAAAGTTTTGTCCGTTTAGGGTTTTAGCGATTTTCCAAAAAGATTTACTGTCTTTTGCACGAAAGCAAAAGATTTTTCCTGGTTGACTCACATTCCCAATCATACCAAAGCTGTTTTCCCTTTCCTCTTGCCCTGGATTGGAGTAGCCTAGCAGCTCCAGAAATGCAGTTTGTGATAATATCTATCCCTTTTACTGTTTTTACACAGTCTTTTGGTCTATTAGTCTAAGTTCGTAGTTTAGATTTGAAAAAAACCTTTCACTACTTGCTTCTTTCCACTGCAACTTTGGTAGCAAGTACCTTGTCGTTTCAGTTGGTGCGCCGCACCATTACAATACATTATTGAACCATTAAAATTCGGTGTCGATGTTTTTTTAAGGATAGCATAATTTGCTCTTATAGAAGCAAATCATAATAATATTAAAGGAGTTTCAATATATACACATGTACATTGTACATACATGCCCCCGGGAAGGAGTAGTAAATCGGGTAAATGTCTTTAAAGGTGAATCAAATGTCACGCATCACTCATGAACACGCACGCAGATATTTTTTTTTTAACAGACGGAAGCTCATCCTGCTTTCGCATATTCCATTATACTCATATCCTTTATTTGTCCAATTAACAAAAGCAGAATAGCCCCATATGCACCACCACAAACAAGAAATTAATTTTTTTCCTTATTATTCCTTCAGGTCAGAGAAGCAGTCCATCTGGTCATTTACACAAAAGAATTTCCAACTCATATGTATACACACCATTTACCAAATACAGTCTGTCGGAAGTAAAAAAAAAAACAAGTGAAATAAGGACGGGATATGTGATATCCCTCAGAAATCGCGGTTATTTGACGGTAGTTGATCCAAATGAATAAAGTATTATTCTCATGCATGTTTCTTCTTCAGAGTTAGAACATAAAACTTTTTCGTATTTGTTGGTGTGTAGTGTGTGGCCTACACTTTGATATTGGTTTTCCCTGGAGAAGCCGTGCAAATGAAGAACGTACAATTAATTCAAATTCCTTGCCACTTCCGTGACCGATGAGCCCTTTTTAAAAGGGATAATAGATTCCTTTTTACCCACCCATTCCATTTCACTGCTTTTTTTTTTATTTGACAATAATGACAAAAGAGTAGAAAGAAACCTTTTATTAAGTTGAGTAATAGAAAAAAGACTATATATGTATATGAATTTCATATTATTAATAAACATTAGGTAACGAGCAATATTTGTTCATTCAAGTAACCGTATAGCCATCCGAGAAATAATACCAACAAACGCGCTAAACAAAACAAAACAAGATTCATCTTCTTAAGTGTATGTATATACATATGTATATGTAATTATTTCATTTTAGAGAACAAAATGTTAAGATTTCATTAAGCCATACCTATAGTTTTGTAATTACAGTTTAATACTAAATCAATTTTTTTCTGTTGACATTTGTTTTAGTTTGTAATTACTTGCAAAATGTTTATTCTGAGGGTTATATATTTACATAGAACAGGGTGGAACGTGGCAGACGCATTGGTTTTTAATGTAACTCAGTACGATTGAATGAGAATTTTTTGTTTTGTTGTAAAACATTGAGAATAGTAGAATATTAAATGGTTTTTTAAATAACTTGTCGGTTAAAATACGTCCTTCAGAGTGTCCTTCACACCGTGTCGAAAACTGGAATTTGTTCGATGTCGGTCCGGATGTGTCCTTTAAGGTCTTTAAGATCCTGGACCTATTATTGAAAACAATGAATAACAGGTAAATATCACAATTGGGTTAACTGAGGAGAGTTTGCGGATCACTGGTCAGCAAAGATCGTGAAGATGTTCACCTCGATATTATGAATGAAACGTGTCGAAATTCTAACAATACTTATTTGTGTTCGAACAGAGCGCTATTCAAAGGGACTGCTTAATAGCAACTCGAACTCGATCGATGTTTTAGATGCCCTGTGGTGCGGTACTTATAGAAACATTTTAATTGAATTTACCCATGAAATTATCCGATTTCGGTCGAAAAGTTGCGTAAGACGGCTCATTGCGTTGCGTGAAATGAATATACCTACATAGAACAGCGTTACCACGGAGAACAAGTTGAAGTAAAATTGAAGAAAAAAGCGAAGTATGTAGATTTCAAAATGACCTATTTTATATATGTAAATCTATATTTAATTTTTTTTTAATTACCTACATTTATTTCAGTAAACAAAAGGAAACTTAACATAAAAATTCTTTCAGACTTCATATTTACAAAATATATATTCAATATAGTGTTAAATATACTGTTTAGTAGCACTTTTTAAATTAATTTAACAAAAAAAAAAAAAAAAAATATTTCATACTTCATGTTTGTCTACTTTAATTATTCTTTTTTCTATAAACCAGAACATTAAAATCAATAGGGGGTTTCATGCAACGTCTTAAAACACTAGATAAGTTTATCTTTTGGATAAATTTATCTTTTGGTAAATGAACTGTCAAATTTTGTATGGGAAATGGTTTACGCAAACTTGATAAAATTATCTAAGGATTTTGTTGCGGAAACTTATACAAATTTATTTGGATAAACTTATAATTACAAACGTCATACGTTTAATATTTGACGTTTAACGGACAGCTGATTCAATTACGCAGTATTTATCAAAATAAATAAAAAGGACGTTCACGCAAACTTTTGCGTAAACTTATCTTTTTACACAATTGGTAAACTTATCTCGTTGCATGAAAATATAGAAAATGAAACGACATTTTTAAATTACTCGGATTAGCCGCGTTATAAATATTAAATATTTTGCGAGTTCAATGTAGTACTCACCCCGAACGTTTCGCAAGTTGGGAGCGAACTTGCGATTCACTGCCAACAACAACAGCAAGAGACAGAATCCTCTACGCACCGGTACAACTTGCGTAGCAAACAAAGCTTATAACATTTTCATGGCAGTTTCCCGGTGACCACGCTTAATGCAATTTGAAGCGAAACGTTCGGTTCGGGGTGAGTACTACATTGAACTCGCTAAATATTTAATATTTATAACGCGGCTAATCCGAGTAATTTAAAAATGTCTTATGTAAACAACCGCGGAAACCTTAAAAGTTATATAGAAAATGAAGTTGATTTGTCCTTTTTTCTAAAATTAAAGTAGGTTGAAACAGAGATTTTCAAAATGAAGTAGATTTTCAAAATGAAGTAGATTTCAATATTTTGGTGATGGTGTGAGGTGGGAAGCAGATTTTAAAAATGTTTGACAAAAAGAAGTAGATCTACTTCAATTTAAGTAAAGTCGGTAACTGAGATAGAATCACATTTCGCTGCTCATCATCGCAGAAATTGTTTTTGAATCAAAACGTGACTGATCCTCACAAAAGAGAAACAATGGTCTAGCTGTTAAGAAGTAAGTGCCCGCTTAAAAAGTCGTTTGCAAATTTAATTAGTTCAAAATCATAAACCTGGAGCGTAACCTGATATGGTACTAAAAATTAATTAGTTTGCGCACTTTTTTTTTTAAATGAGAAATTTGAAATAACTCATATGATCAACTTTGTATTAAATTTGGGAATAAGAAGATAGACAAAGCATTTTTATTATTGGTAAGGATGACAATCTTTTATCACGCCAGAAAATGGTATTGAAATAAGTTCCGTCGCTTAGATTTTATTAATCACGGACTAAAACAAAATTGTCAAAAAAAAAACACACAAAAATTGGGCATGGCAAAAAAACATTCAATGTCGAAACTATCTCAACTATGCAATTGTTTAGGAACGCAGTCCAAGATTTTGTCAATTTTTTTTAAATTGGTCGTGGCAGAGAACGGAAACCTGCCGATAATGTTCATTAAAATATATTTAAGTGGTTCATACAACCGGAATCGGTGTGGAAAATCATCTACTCCATTACTTTTTTAATTATTTAAAACAAAATTTGAAAACACATTTGTATTTCTTTTTGTTTAGTTTGAATAACTGCTTAAAAAATATTTCCGACAAATGAAGAAGTAAGCTGTACCTTAAAATAATAACTGAAAATATATTTAGGTGGAAAAACCATTTATAATTTAATCTATTTTTATTGTTAGTAAAAAGGAGACAAGATTGAGTGTGTGAAGTTAGCCCCCCTTTTTTGGAATTTGATATTTTTGAAACTTGTTCCAGGTTGTTCCCGGTTTGTTCCGCATTGTTCCAAAGTTTTTTTGAAAAATATTCAAAAATGGGGGTTTTAGACCCAAAAAACCGTTTTTGACCTAGCCCCCTTTTTTTGAAAATCAAATTTTTGAAAGTTGTTCCAGGTTGTTCTAGTTGTTCTGAACATTGTTCCAAGTTTTTGGACCCCTATGTTCAAAATTTCGAAAGTTATGAGCAAAATTCGAAAAAATTCTAGCCCCCCTTTTTTCGAAATTCTTGGTTTTGAAATTTTTTTCGGGTTTAAAAAAGTGTTCTAACCATTGTTCCAAAAAATTAAAGTTGTAGTGCTTGTATTTTTAAAGATAAAGCCTTCAAAACTTTTTTTCAAAAGTCCCAAAAACGGGCCTCCAAAATTTTATTTTTTTTTAAATCATTTGTTTTAGAAAACTTGATGGTAAATGCATCTGTTGAAAAAATATTCTGAGTCTAGCTTTATATTATCAGTTTAAAAACTAACTTTAAAAAAAATCTGCAAATTTTCTAATTTTTAAAAAACTCCATTAGCCCCCCTTTTTGAAAAATCAAAAATCCAAAAGTTGTTCCGGGTCAAACACTAATTTGTCTTAAGTGTACCAAAGTTTCATATAAAAATATAAATATTTAAAGGTTTAACATAACAAAAACGAATAAAGCACATTTTTTGCTCCCCAGTGCTCCCCTTTCAAAATTTTAAAAATTAAATACTTGTTTCAGATTTCTTTAGCAATTATCTAATCCACATTAAAATCCTGTTTCTTTAAAATAAATTTTTAATGCACATATTTTCAAAAAACACTTCCCCAACCCCCCCCATTTCAAAAATTCCGGAAGAAATGTATTTCAAATAGGTATCTTACCAAACCTCATTGTTCCAAGATTTCATCAAAAAATATCCGCAATAAAAGATTTTAAAAACGAAAAACGCTATTTACGATATTAAACGAAAATCTTTATTTCGCACCCCCTTTTCAAACTCAGACAGCAAAAAAATTTCCTAACATTGTATTAGGTCTTCTCTACATTGCCCCAAGGTAAAATCTTTAACAAAAAATAATTGTTAAAAAAAAACCTAAATAAAAACTTTTCCCCCCTCTTATTATTACCAAATTTGGAATCAAACATAAACATGCTGTTTCTGCAAAGTAAACCATATATCTTAATTTAAAAAAAAACATTGACAAACAAAAATAAAAGATTTTCAAACAAAACATATTTACTTACGATATTAAATGAAAATGTGTGTTCTGAGCCCCCCACCCAGAAAAAGAATTATTTTTATTCTTCCTCGTTATCGAAGTGTTCTTCTAAAACAGTCCAATCTAAAATTTTGAAATAAAAATTTAGAATAAAAAAATATTTTTAATGCTACCCCAATTCTCTTCGTTTTTCCGAAATCGAAAAAAAAGATTATCCACTTAATGAAAATTAAAAACAAACTCATTGAGTTATAAAAATAATCAAAGAAAGTCCTAAAAAAGACATACAGATTTTTACGATATTACTTAAAACTTCAATTTTGGCCCAACCTTTTAGAAATCCAAAATTCAAAAACTTGTTCCAGGTTGTTCTAGGGCTCTTCTAAATTGTTCCAAGCTTTCGTTTCATAAAATTGATTTTTAGTATGAAAAATTTCATTAAAATGCTCCCCCGCCCCCCTTTTTCCAAAATTCCAAAATCTAAAACTTGTTCCAAGTGCAGAATCACTCAAATCCAATTGTTCCAAAGAATCATGCAAAAATATTCAAAATTGCACATTTTAAGCCCAAAAAATACTTTATATGAAAATATCTTTTTATACTTGCGCAAATATAAAAAGATATTTTCATATAAAGTATTTTTTGGGCTTAAAATGTGCAATTTTGAATATTTTTGCATGATTCTTTGGAACAATTGGATTTGAGTGATTCTGCACTTGGAACAAGTTTTAGATTTTGGAATTTTGGAAAAAGGGGGGCGGGGGAGCATTTTAATGAAATTTTTCATACTAAAAATCAATTTTATGAAACGAAAGCTTGGAACAATTTAGAAGAGCCCTAGAACAACCTGGAACAAGTTTTTGAATTTTGGATTTCTAAAAAGGGGGGCCAGAGCAAGGATAATAAGATATTTTCATTTAAAGTGTTTTTTGGGCTTAAAATGTGCAATTTTCAATATTTTTGCATGATTCTTTGGAACAATTGGATTTGAGTGATTCTGCACTTGGAACAAGTTTTAGATTTTGGAATTTTGGAAAAAGGGGGGCGGGGGAGCATTTTAATGAAATTTTTCATACTAAAAATCAATTTTATGAAACGAAAGCTTGGAACAATTTAGAAGAGCCCTAGAACAACCTGGAACAAGTTTTTGAATTTTGGATTTCTAAAAGGTTGGGCCAAAATTGAAGTTTTAAGTAATATCGTAAAAATCTGTATGTCTTTTTTAGGACTTTCTTTGATTATTTTTATAACTCAATGAGTTTGTTTTTAATTTTCATTAAGTGGATAATCTTTTTTTTCGATTTCGGAAAAACGAAGAGAATTGGGGTAGCATTAAAAATATTTTTTTATTCTAAATTTTTATTTCAAAATTTTAGATTGGACTGTTTTAGAAGAACACTTCGATAACGAGGAAGAATAAAAATAATTCTTTTTCTGGGTGGGGGGCTCAGAACACACATTTTCATTTAATATCGTAAGTAAATATGTTTTGTTTGAAAATCTTTTATTTTTGTTTGTCAATGTTTTTTTTTAAATTAAGATATATGGTTTACTTTGCAGAAACAGCATGTTTATGTTTGATTCCAAATTTGGTAATAATAAGAGGGGGGAAAAGTTTTTATTTAGGTTTTTTTTTAATAATTATTTTTTGTTAAAGATTTTACCTTGGGGCAATGTAGAGAAGACCTAATACAATGTTAGGAAATTTCTTTGCTGTCTGAGTTTGAAAAGGGGGTGCGAAATAAAGATTTTCGTTTAATATCGTAAATAGCGTTTTTCGTTTTTAAAATCTTTTATTGCGGATATTTTTTGATGAAATCTTGGAACAATGAGGTTTGGTAAGATACCTATTTGAAATACATTTCTTCCGGAATTTTTGAAATGGGGGGGGTTGGGGAAGTGTTTTTTGAAAATATGTGCATTAAAAATTTATTTTAAAGAAACAGGATTTTAATGTGGATTAGATAATTGCTAAAGAAATCTGAAACAAGTATTTAATTTTTAAAATTTTGAAAGGGGAGCACTGGGGAGCAAAAAATGTGCTTTATTCGTTTTTGTTATGTTAAACCTTTAAATATTTATATTTTTATATGAAACTTTGGTACACTTAAGACAAATTAGTGTTTGACCCGGAACAACTTTTGGATTTTTGATTTTTCAAAAAGGGGGGCTAATGGAGTTTTTTAAAAATTAGAAAATTTGCAGATTTTTTTTAAAGTTAGTTTTTAAACTGATAATATAAAGCTAGACTCAGAATATTTTTTCAACAGATGCATTTACCATCAAGTTTTCTAAAACAAATGATTTAAAAAAAAAATAAAATTTTGGAGGCCCGTTTTTGGGACTTTTGAAAAAAAGTTTTGAAGGCTTTATCTTTAAAAATACAAGCACTACAACTTTAATTTTTTGGAACAATGGTTAGAACACTTTTTTAAACCCGAAAAAAATTTCAAAACCAAGAATTTCGAAAAAAGGGGGGCTAGAATTTTTTCGAATTTTGCTCATAACTTTCGAAATTTTGAACATAGGGGTCCAAAAACTTGGAACAATGTTCAGAACAACTAGAACAACCTGGAACAACTTTCAAAAATTTGATTTTCAAAAAAAGGGGGGCTAGGTCAAAAACGGTTTTTTGGGTCTAAAACCCCCATTTTTGAATATTTTTCAAAAAAACTTTGGAACAATGCGGAACAAACCGGGAACAACCTGGAACAAGTTTCAAAAATATCAAATTCCAAAAAAGGGGGGCTAACTTCACACACTCGACAAGATTGCATAAACATATTAGTTTATATGAACATTCAAATAATAAAAAAACACTACTTGACCATAAATCCGTATTAAGTTTTGGAAATCCATCACTCACCTGAAAGGAAAAGAAAAAGTATAATTAATAAACATTGAAAAGTTAAAACGAATAATGTAGACAAAAAATCAATAGGTAAGGGTATTCATGCAACGTGCGTCGTAAGTTTACAAATTATATAAACTTTTGTTTTTACTTTGCATGAACGCCCTTTTTAATTCATTTGGTTAAATGCTGTGTCAAATAATTTTCAAAATATGTAAGTTTACAAATAAGCGTGTTCAGATTTCGAAGTTATTTTTAAATGGAGAACCAAACCAACTTGAAATCGGACCCGAATGTCTCGGAACGGAAAAAAATGTAAGATCCACCACAGAAGTCACTTTTTTTTTTAATCCCTATGGAAATTAGATGAGAAAACGATTTCGGGGCTAAATGTAGAACTGTAATAGTCGCAAACTCACGGCAGTGATCGAACGAGAATGAGCGAATATAAGAAAAATCACATGGCACACCCAGTTTATTTAACTTTCGTTTTCGTTAGTAAAAGTTATCCCGAGCTTAGTTCCAATGAAAATTGGAGAAAGAGGAATCATTAAAATAAATACTTTCTTTCACTTCGATGACAATTCGGAAAGCATTTACTTTTGTTTATCCAAATGGCCCAAGTAACGGACCAGTGATCGTTATGATATAAAAAATATAATTTATGGGACCTCGGCACTGGTCCCAATTAAATCACAAGACTTAAAATCTTTATAAAAAGTTTATTTCAGTGCAACTGCACTCCTTCAATTTACCCGTAAGAATAATCAAAATCTAAATCATAAATACATTTCATTACTTAGCCTAATATTGCTGATCAGCAGTTCCCATACAGACGGAGTGTTTCCCGGTGGGAAACAATTCAAAGTGCGAAGCGGATGCTCGTGTGCATCGTCGAGACTTTTTTCTGGTTGGTCCATGGTCAATGCTTGACCATGGTAACTCCCATTATATGGATTTGTGTAAGCAAACAATACTGATCAATAATAGACAGAAAATGTATTCGTCCTAATTATTTTTTTTTTATAAACTACATTTTTATTCACAACGTTTATCGCCAACTAATCTCAATGCGATAGTTACAGAACACGGGCAGAGCTTATTTTAGTTCTCTGATATACCTTATATATCATTTATCTGAACACGTCTAATTCTAAAAGTCACAATGACGTTTGTAATGGGTGATTTTTTAAGAGGTTTAGAACTTTAAAAAAAAAAAAACACAAAAAATTCGAAAAAATGAATGAAATATTTATTTGAATCGATAGTTTGAACCTTGCAATTTAATGTTTAAAGATAATTTCATGCAAATGTTGACCGCGGCTGCGTCTCAGGTAGCCCATCCGCTGAGTCCAATTTTGGCATACTCTTTCACACATATCGGCCGGTATCTCACGAATGAATGCATGGATGTTGGCTTCCAGTGCGTCAATCGAAGCGGGCTTGTCCCTATAGACATTAGCCTTGACATACCCCCACAAAAAATAATCTAATGGTGTCAAATCGCACGATCTAGGCAGCCAATTGACCGGCCCGAAACGTGAAATTAACTGTTCACCAAACTCGCCTCGCAATTGCGCCATTGTTTCGCGTGCTGTGTGGCATGTGGCACCGTCTTGTTGAAACCACATATCATGCAAGTCAAGAACTTCCATTTCGGGCAAAAAAAAGTTTGTTATCATCGCTCGGTAGCGTTCACCATTGACAGTAACGCTGCGATTCGCATCATCTTTGAAGAAATATGGCCCAATAATGCCGCCAGCCCATAAACCGCACCAAACAGTGGCTTTTTCGGGATGCATTGGTAGCTGTTGCAATGCTTCTGGCTGATCTTCACTCCAAATGCGGCAATTTTGCTTATTTACGTACCCATTCAACCAAAAATGAGCCTCATCGCTGAACACAATAAAATGGAAGCAGCGCGCGATGAACATTTCGAACCGAGCACGAATTTTGATAGTAAAATTCAATAATTTGCAAGCGTTGTTCATTTGTAAGACGATCCATGGTTAAATTGCAAACCAAACTGAAGCTGTTTGACAGTGACACAAGGTACTAAACACACGTCAGCTGTCAAAACCAGTGTTGCCAAAACCAAACCAGCTAAAAAATCACCCGTTAAGTTTATCCAAATAAATTTGTATAAGTTTCCGCAGCTAAATCCTTAAATAATTTTATCCAATTTGCGTAAACCATTTCCCATACAAAATTTGACAGTTCATTTACCAAAAAATAAACTTATCTAGTGTTTCATGACGTTGCATGAATCCCCTTAATATAATTAACAGATGTTAAATGTATAGACAAAAACAATTATGTACTACCTAGTCTATACAAAAAAGGTGTGGAGTGTAAAATTTAGGATGTGTTTGTTAGAAAAAGAAGCAGACAAAAAGTTAATGTAAGGTTTTTTTAATAATACAAATTCTATATACTACTGAAATACATTAGCCAAGTAGAAGACTTAGCACTATTTTAATTGGACTTGTTGAATTATTAATTTTTGTGTGGATTTAAGGCCGTTAAAAGCTATTTTGAATAAACAGTTAATATTTTTTACGCAAAAACTAACGATGAGAATCATATCAAAATTAAAATAAATAAAAACTTAGAATTCGATACCTGCGGACGAAATAAGCCTATATGAACAAATTTCTATCATAAGAGAATCAGTTAACTATAGTTGTTAACAACCACAAAATTAGCAACAAAAAAGTAGAAGTGTCCTTTTTCTTATATATGTATATGAAGCATATATTTAATATAAATTGAACATACATTTCTACAAATAGTGTTGTCAGTCGGTCCAGTGTTGTTAAAGTCGGTCCATGGAGTTTTCTGAAATCAAAATGACTGTATGCTAGATTAAGCTTTTCGATCACATGCAATATGAGTCCATCAGATTATGTTTAAAGTCGCAATTTGAAATAATCGATAAAAAGTTGCCTACTTTGTTACACACAATTCTATGCCGTCATAAATTCATATCATAACATTCTCTCACGTATTGCTTTTCGCCAGCATACAAAAGCTATATTGACGAAAGGACGAAAGCAATACAACGAGAACAATCCCATGCTGTCAACAGTTTTGAGTTATTACATTTCATAGTGGCCTGAAGGAATGAATATGCAAACAAATTGAAGGATTCAAAAGATACAAATGTCATGAGATGTGGGGATGGGATGCAAGACGTAGCTTAAAATCGTCTAAGTTTGTTGTTGGTACTTTTATTCTGGTTGATTTATCTGATTTTTTGTTTTTGTTTTTATTTTTATTTATTTTCAAAACGGAAACTTTTTTTCGTATTTATTTATACTCTTAAAGGTATTTTAGCAAAAGACAATTTAACGTGTAAGTTTGAGGGATTACCAGATGTTTTTCTAAACCATATTATGTATTTTATTATTATTTTTTTTTTTTTAGTTTTCTTATTTTTTCTTTGTTTAAAGTTCATTGTGGTACACACTAACAGACAAATCTGATCACGTTTAATAGAAAATAGTCACAGCTTAAGAAACAAAATGTAGCTCCAAGTTTAAGGTCATAGAATATACGAAAATAAAGACTATCTTCTCTATTAAGTTAAAACGTTAATTTATTCTGATTCAAAAAAACAACTAGTTTAGGTTGATCAAAAATTTATTCAGGAATTGAAATATTTATTAATAAACAAATAACTGCTAATTCATTAAGCAGCAAATTTTAACAAAAATCAACCAAAATCTTGCGTAAACTTTGCCACAAAGTTTGAAATTTGGCATACTTTCTCATTTGCGCTTGTAAATTATAATGTGTCCCTAGCGTATGTTTACTTTTTATATTAATGAGAAAATAAAATTATTGTTTTTTGATAATTGATAAGATTGTCAATTACTTAAGTGATTAAAAAGAATTCATTTTTAAATTGATTTTATAAATAGGGATGTAGGTATAGCTTTCCGTTCTTTTTTTTTAATATTCTAAACTGAATTTTTCATTGGAAGAGTTTTTGTTGGGAATTTTATTTTTATTTTCATATTTAAAATTTTTGATTTAAGGACCAATAAACATGAAATGGGTACCACTAGATCGAAAAAGAAACGTGGTTGGACAATTCAAACGCTGGAAGGACGATATCCGGGCTACATGTCCATTCTATTGGCGAGAAGCACATGATAGAAGAAGATGGAGAAGTCTGGGGGAGGCTTATACTCAAAACATATAAAATATATTTAAATTTTCAGATTAAAGGATTTATATACAAACATATTTATAAAAAAAAATGTAATTTATAAATAATTTTTCTAAATAATACTTTTTCATATTAACTTTAATGTTACTTTATAAAACAAATTAATGAGTGAATAAAGCTTGAAATAATAATAATTATAAACATGAACTAATCTGTAATACAAGGTGAAACTAGTTTTTAATTTTTGCTCTTTAATTTGTGTTTAATGTTAATTTATTTCAATGTTTTTAAAAAGTGAAGTCAATTAAAAAGAAAGCAAAATAAAGTCCGATTTTAATAACAATTAAAATTCCAAATACTTTTTCACAAAAGTAAATATATGAAAAATCCATTAGGAATCTGGAAAAAGCCGGCGGAACTTAGAGTAAATAAAAGATGAGTTAGGGTTTCATTAATTGCATCCATTGAAATGGATCATTAAAGCCTAATATCCTGAATTTTTAAAATACATACATATTTATTTTTATGTGTATCCCTGTGGAGGGCGAATAAATATTATCTTATGAGTAGTTAAGCTTCACCAACTCTGACAATGACTCTTCATAGATACAAAATAACTATTAAGTCTTTTTCTTTTATTCATTTTTGTTAGACTTTGAATCAAAATCACTATACCTACATATACACAAACTTCATATTCACAGTAAGAACGCTCTTTACAATATATCAAAAGTAAATTTTCTTCTTTCAATACTTTTTTTATCTTTAAAAGAACTTTTGTAGTCTTCGTCCATAATAATTCGATTGAAAAAAAGAACTTTTTTGAAAGAACTAGGATTTTTGTGCCAGCCATAACATAACAAAGCTTCTGGTTATAATAATGAAACTAAATGCGCAGAATATGAATTGATCCTAATTACAAATTCTTCTTCTTGCAAAAGAGATACCGGTTTCATTCAAAATCACAAAAGAGTTTCTCTAAGGATTTCTTTAATGATACAGCTTACGTAATGGATAAAATGAGCTATTGATTTATTTGCTTTTCAAGCTCCATAGATATTTTGTTTCCATTTCCATTTCCTGTTCTTTTGCTCTTAATTAGTGTATCCAAATGTTAAAAATCGCAGGCTACATACCTTCAAAAACTGAGTTGTGTTGGTATTGGTATTCCTATATAGACTTTTTAAACAAGAACCAAATCGAAAATTGGCATTCTTTAACTTTTATTATGTATGGACAAAGATTTTAAGTTTAATTGAATAAAATGATTTTGTTTTTTTCAACAATCGGACTTCATAGATAATATGTAACCAAACAGATTTTGTTTAATTAAATAATTTTCACTTTCGATCAGGGTACTTTTATATTTCAATTTTCAATTCTTTAATTTAGTAGAATTTTTAATTAAGAATTGATTTATTGACATTCAACTTCTTTAATGTCTGCTTTATTTTTTAATTTGTAACTTCTACTATATTTCATCGTTATTCTTGATATATTTGACCGTGTTGGTGTTAAAGGTGTTTAAATCACTTTGTACGAGTCATCGCGTTATGAATATTTAGTTCGATAGTTGGATTGGAATGAGTAACTTACTTACCAACAATCGTGGCAATTAATTTACAAAAAAGGAAGCGTGCAGAAATCCTTAATTTAGTATATACATCCACATTGAAAGCAGCGCGGGTATGTAAGTAATATTATATGCATAATCTTTCCTTTGTAATAACGTATATAATATACCTACTATGTACTTGCTAATGTTTATGATTTATATGCATATGCATATGCGCGAGAAGGGATGAAAAATATGATATATGAAGAAAATTATATATATAAAAATAAAATAAGATAACCTTTTTATTTTCTATTTTTAAGAAGTCAGCCAAATTTAAAGTCTCTTCGTATTGCAAATTGGCTTAGTGGTGATAACGTATATTGTGTTAGAAGCGAAAGAACTCAGGTTTTAGTTTGAGAAAAACAAATAAAGTAAAATATAACTGTTTCCTAATAAAGTAAAATTTTTCCTGTAAAACTCCGCAGCTATAGAAGTTTTCAGCAATATTTGTAAAGTGTGAAATATTTTGGTTCACCTCATATTCTAAACCGTACCTACGTCAGACATCTGAGTGCTATCATGTTTCACAAAAACAGTCACTGTTAATAGAAAATAAAATTCTTGGGATTTCTTGTCCATATCTGTGTTAAAACCATCAAAAGCCTCTATGAGGACCAAAAAACGCGTGCTGATAGGAGTTTAAGATCATTCTTTTTTTTTTTTGTTTTTTTGTTTTTTGTTACTTTAGTAGCTTTCCACAGTGAGTAGTTGGATTCTTTTACTTCTATTAAATTTTTAATGTAATTTCCAACTTCTTTTTTTTTTTTTGAATCCTAATTTATTACAGAAGCGATTTTTATGGATGTACCAGGATTCAGAAGCAAAAAATTTTCAACAAAATTTTGGATTACAGGATTTTAAAAACCGAATATGGCAACAAACTGAATTTTGACCGCAACCCTACAAATGCATTAAAAGGGAAAGATGGATTGAAAAATAAAACATTTATATTTATATAATTATCATCATATTTATTATTTCTAGAGTCTGGATCCCTTTTCTGACTAATACTACACTCATTTTGATAACATTATTCTATTAAAATGAACTTTCCAATTGGTAATATTTTGCCATGTATAAATTAGGTAGGTACAATTTACTAGGTTCGTTCACAATTTATTTTTTATGTTAAACATTGCGTCTTTTATTTTTATGTAATTACGAGAATTCTTGTACGGGTAGCCTAGTATATACCTATTTATGTACATAATGATAATGTATACATATATAGTATATCCATACATACATGTACCTACCTACAAGTTATAGACAATTTTTTATAAATATGTCAAGTACAAGTACTTACATACATGCATATTTTATTCAAATGTCAGATTTTCAAAATTTGATTACTACTACTAATAATTAAATTAATAGACACCCTAGCTACAAAAACTGATTTTCATCTACTTTATATGCAGCAATAATTTAACCAAACAAAGTTGTTACCAAGCATATAATATGTACCTACACTATCTTTGTTTTTTGATACATTGTTTTTAATTTTTTTTCTATGAAATTTAAAAGCTATTGCATTGCCGTCAACTCAATTTTTTTTCATAAATATGTACAGTACATATACTATAGTTATATTAAAATTTCGATTCACTCCGCTCACCACAGAAACTATAACAAAAACAACGGATTAACGCGCCCACAAAATTTAGTACCTACGTACCCTATCTGCAGTAATTAGATGTCAGAATATTTTGATATATATCCGCATGTTATTCGCATATATCTTCAGCAGCGTTTTATTGCTCCCTCTGGAGGATTTTGTTCGGTTTGGTTTCGGTTGGAGGTTAAGGTGGTTTTTGGCATTAGTATTTTGCGCTACAATCAACCCAACTCGGACGCAATCATTTTAATAGACACGACACGCCAATGTTATAATTTATATTAAACGCATCCCGTTTGGTATGGTGCACCATACAAAAAGATTCCAATATCACATACATTGTGTAGGTTGTGTGTTTCTGTAGTGAGCGTAGGAAAATCGACCCTACAGCTTCCTGAGATATTTCTTGTTTAGTGTATATGCCTCAGATTGGAGGCGATTTGTTTTCTACATGATTGGTAAAGCAACAGCTACTTATGTATATATACAGGGTAATTCGCATAACGTGCGTGGCTAGGAGGTGAAACTTAGATGGCGTAATATATATATACAAGGCGTGTTTCTTCAACTCGCTTGATTCTTTTGGACAGTATTCAGAAAAGTGATAGCTAATAGAACAATAATAGAAAAGTTTGCCTCCCTCGAACACCATCGTAAAGTTTCATGTCTCTTCCTTCTCCATCGCTATATTTATAGGCAGTGCTCTATTGAAATAGCCAGTTGCTATATATTTTTACTAACCGTAATACTCGTGCTTCAGTGAATGCCCATCAGTTTAACCCATGAGCTATATTTCGGACGCACTGTCGAGTACAGAGATATTTGGAGTTCTCTATTTTTCCATCCCATTGTAATGTTCAGAAATTCATGGAAGCATAGGTATTTCCTATTTTATCCTTCACTGTTTTTCTTAATCGGTCTTAGTTCTATGTTAGTCATATAAACCTCTTTTAAAACGCCTTTGTACCTACGTAGCTCGTGCAAAAGTGTTCGATTTAAAGAAAGTTTAAAAAATAAAGAATGTGTAGGTATGTTGTATTTAAGAATCATATGTTCTTATTTTTTTTTTTTTTTTACAAAAAATATTTGCCTCTCCCGTTTCAACCCTTTTGAATACCTTTTTTTATTAATTCGACCACTCTAACACATCTCAACTTTTTGTCACATCTAATGCGAATCACCCTGTCCAGTCTTCACATATGAACAATGAACCATTTATATTGTTTTAACCTTTTGATGTTAAAAGGCAAAATCAGATCCTTGGAAATGTAAGAGAAAAGAGTAGAGGCGGAGCACATAGTCAAGAGTCAACTCTGTCGTCGTCTACGAACGTAGCTTCTACATTTGGTGACCAGAAACGCCTAAGCAACAGAAAGAAAAGAGCCTTGCAATATGTTTTCGCACAGGGATACAACAACACAAATACACGCACACGCATCGTTCATTGCCATATATTTACTTTCCGCCGCCGCCGCTTCACTCTCCCAGACACACATGGATAGTTGGATGACTATCTAAAGATACACTGCACATGTTTTATGAGCCATTTATTTTCTGAACACACACAATAGTCCGAGCAGATGATCCCATTAATCCGATATAAATGGCTTGAAGGAGCACTGCTGTTGCTGCTTACCTCGAAGAGGGGCGCTGTCAGCTACTTGACCGGATATACATACCTACGTACATATGTGTGGTAGGTTTATTGATATGGAAGGTATTCTTCGATAGGTCACCATTAGTATCCTTCTAACATCTAATGGCATTTATAGGTTTGATTATTATTATGGATTTTCTTTCTTTCCTGTTGTATACATGTGATACATAACATACATATACATAAGTTTTGTCTACACAATATAAAACGCTCATACTTTTTCAAACACTCCTAAACGAAGATTTCATTTCATTTCATTTGTAGAATAGTAAAGTTTATTTGTTGTTATTAGTAAATGTTTACCCATTGACGGGAAACAGAATAGTTTAATGGATTCAAAAACATTGTTGGTTCAATAGTTTTTCTTATCCCTAAAATTGCGAGTTGGACGAAAATTTAAAATAATGACTGAAAATGTTTTCCAAATAATTCTTATTCTTTAACTAAAAATTAATGGCATATTTATTAAAAAAGCTTCTTTATAATTTATGTATATATAATTTAAATTTGAATATTAAATTTTTTCCGAATTGCTTATACCATTAACGAAGAAATGCAAAATAAACGGTTGCCTTTCGAATATTGAAATAATATCGAATCTTATAAATAGATTGCAAGTTTTGACTAGTACATCTATAAAGAAATTAAAATTAAATTTAAAACATAAAAATCTTTTCTCTTATTTTCTTTATTCCTTCCATTAATTAATTAATCACCGGTGATAAAGCTAGTACTACACAAAAAAAAATAAAAAAAAATTAATTAAAAATCTAAACAAAAGCGATTGAAATTAATTATTAAAAGAAGGTAGTATAATAGGATAGTATAGTAGGATCTTTAAACTAGTACAGCACTAGTGAATTTACGTGGTGTTTTTCTAGGTAAAACCCTTTGAGATGATTTTTATTATTGGTTGAGGTATGCTTGTCAAGTACATGGTTTTACCAAAGAATAAACTAACTTTAGTGGATTCGAGGTTATTTTTATTTACCAATCACTGATTCTTTATAATTTATATTTACCTATATGTATGCAATTCTATACAATCCAAAATTCATATATTCTTATAGTTAAGGTATAACTCAAATATCCAAGAACAGTCTGATACAGCAGACGCCACTAACTAAATATTTTAAACCTGGGCTTCCACAGCCATTTTTGAACCTCAAGTCTCTTGATTGCTACTATTCTTATTGTGGCAGAGCTCGATTTGCTTGTGTCCGTCCACGGTTCAAACCGAGTGTGAACTATAATTTTAAAGAAATACATATTTTATGTTTTCATGCACTTCACCAGCTTTGTTATAATCAAAGTACAAAACTAATTTTGTTTATTTTGAATGTTTACCTTACAAGTCTGTAAGGCTTTTGATCAACTCTTTCATGAAATTATTTTGTTTAAATTAAAAGTGTTTGGGTTCCCTCCTGAACCCATCACTTGGATTCAGTGGTACCACTTTACTCCAATTGAAGTAGATCTATTTCTTTTTTAAAAAAAATTTAAAATCTACTTCCTACTTCGCATATGTACTTCATTTTAAAAATCTCTGTTTCAACCTACGTCAATTTTACAAGAAAAAAGCCTAATCTACTTTTTTGTCTATATTTTACTCTAGAATGTAGCCCAACAAAATACGAAATCAAAAAAAAAAAAAAAAAGAAACTAAAGTTTTTGTTTTGATCCTAAACACTTTTCAAAGCCTGAAATCTTTTTTATTTATTCAATTTAATGATGTGTTTTTATTTTTATAAGAACATACTAATAGTAAATTAATTTTAATGTTTTTTTTTTTTATAACAAGAAATAGATACTTATTTATTTATTGGAGACCGTTAAATGCTAACGTTACATATTATCTCTTAAATCTAGTTATAATCTATTGCTCTTAAAAACATAGTCTTGAACTTTATACTTTTCAAGTTGTCATTTACAGAAGATATAAGAAAGTAAAATTTAGTATATATTGCAATCAATTGATTCAAAGGACTATTAGCATTATAGTTTGACCTACTAAAAATTTGGCACAAAGGTTGCCGTAATCTTAAGCTTGTGTGGCTAAAGTTAAAATTCAGTCTGCAAAGAAAAAAGATGAAATCTTTCCATTTAATAAACCAGTAATGAAACAGAATTGGATATACTTTCGATGGTTTTCAAGTGATGGAAGATTTATTGAAACCAACCTATGAATATACAAGGGAAGTGCTGATTCCTGGGACCAAGGAAGAAAACGGAGACAGAATCGCAAAAACCTTCGCTGAACTGATTCAAGCCTTGATTTGTGAATAGAGTAGTGAGGAGCCCAGACCACACCGCCGTACTCAAGAATGGGTCGCACAAACGAAATAAACAGAAGCTTGAGAACATAGGGATCTTTAAAGTCACGTGAGAAAAGTTTAATAAATCCTAGTGTTTTATTAGCTTTTTTAATAATGTGATCTAAGTGATCATTAAGGTCAATTTTGAATCTAAAATAATTCCCAGATCTGAGAGTACTGAAACTTTATTTAAAGGGTACGAATCAAATTTGTAGTTGTATGTCAAAGGCCTTTTTTTGCGTGTAAAGCTCATAACCTTACACTTGTCCACGTTTAAGATAAGTCTGTTTTTATTGCACCAGTCCCTGAATCTTAATAGATCGTCTTGTAGTAGTAAACAGTCTGTTTCAGATTTTATTCTTTTGTAAAGTTTAATGTCATCAGCATAAATAAGAACACAAGAGTTTTGGACAATTGAGACGATATCATTTATAAAAAAGATAAACAAAATAGGCTCTAAATGGCTACCCTGAGGTACGCCTGAATTAACTATAAATTGACTAGAACATACATTGCGAAAAGTTACACTATAATGTCTGTTTTGTAGATACGAAGTAATCCAATTAAGAAAATTATTATTTAATTTATTTATAAGAGTGTTGTGGCACAACTTGTCAAATGATTTACTGAAATCAGTGAAGATGCAGTCAACTTGATCACGGTCTTCAAAAGCATCTAAACAAAAGGACGTAAAGTTAAATAAATTTGTGACAGTGGACTTATTTTTGACAAAACCGTGTTGACTATTACATAAAATTGATTTACAATGAAAAGAGGGAACATTACATACAATGGATTCAAATAACTTCGGAATTACAGATAATTTAGCGATCGGTCGGTAGTTTTTGACCTCAGTTTTCAATCCCTTTTTATGTATTGGGGTTATGTAAGCACTTTTCCAAAGATTGGGAAAAATAGAGCTACTTAAAGATTCATTAAAGAGAATAAATAACGGATAACACAAATGAGAGATACACTTCTTCAAGATAGAGGCTGGAACACCATCAGGTCCCGGACTGTTGTTATCATCAAGTTTTAAAATGCCTTGAGTGATAGAATCCTCAGTAATATGGAAATTTATTGAGTTCAGGTGGGTAAATTGTATCGAGGAAGAGTTATTGGTTTCAGTATTATGGTTATTAGTATCTTCGAACGCGTTTAAAAAAAAATCTGCAAACATATTTGCAATTACTTCTGACGATTGACCTGTAGAATTTAAATAAGTCATAGAGCTGGGATAGCCACCATTTTTCCTTTTTGAATCCACTAGTTTCCAAAATAATTTGGGGTTGGTTTTAATTTCCTTTTCTGTTTTCGCAGTATAATTTTCATATAAGAGTTTATGATAGTCGATACAAAGATTTGTCAGATTTAGGAAACTACTATAATCCCCAGTTCTTGAGGTACTAAACCTTAACCAAGCTTTGTTTCTTCTATTTTTTAAATTTTTAAGTTGATGACCAAACCATGGTGGATCGTTTGATTCTTTATAAGATGTTTTAATTGGAGTAGTTTTATAAAATATTTCAAATAATTTACTATAAAATACATTACACATAACATTAATATCACAGTTAATAAGCATTTGGTCCCATTCAATATTTTGTAAGAGATTGGAGAGCTTGATAAAATTACATTTATTGAAGTTAAATTCAGGTCTGTTGCTTAACTTATTGAAAGAAGAAATTAAGTTTAGACATATATCTAGTGCTGGATGGTGATGGTCCTCTTTAGTTAATTCAGCAGCGGTGGCCAATACAGCAGCATCAGAGTTAACATTGTCGGAGAAAAAAACGAGGTCTAATGTTTTACCTGAGGAATTTCTTATACCATTAAATTGGGTCATTCCTAATGAAGACATTCCATCGATTACAGAAAATTCATTAGGGTTTGACGCATTTACTGGAGTATAGCTATTATTGTCTTCGTTGCTGGTCCAAATTAAATTAGGCAGATTAAAATCACCTACGATAAGAATCTCATCATCAGGTTCCAGTTCTAAGAGAATGCTGTCTAAACATTTATTTAGTTCCTCATATAACTCGTTAGCAGAGGCTGGCGGTATATAGGATGAAACAATGTAGAGATGGCCCTTCTGCATTTTAACTTTAACGCACAAAAGTTCGATGTTGGATACTAAAGTACCTTAACAGTCTGATTATTTGTTTTTGTTAAACTAAATTATGTAGCTATTGATATAAAATATACACTCAGAAATAATTTAAACTTTTTTGTTACATACATATCATGTAAACACATAAATTGATTTGTTTGTTATTAGAAAAATAGGATTCAAATATATTGAACTAGCAAATCCCCCGCCCGCTTCACAGGGCGTTAAAAAAGCATTTGTTTTTTATTTGTTTTGCAGCGAATGTGTTGAAAAAAAAAAGAGAAAATTACTAAAAATTAAAAAAAAATGTTGCCGGTGACAGGAATCGAACCTGAGACCCCTCACGTCTAAAGCGGAGATATCATTTTTTTTTCATTTTAAATTAATTTTTATTTTCTTCAAAACTTATAACTATCTTAACTCTAGACAAAAATTCATAAAAACTAGCCTACTTATCAATAGCTCACAACTAACTTACTGGCCCTATGCAGGCGCTCTAAGTTAAACTATATAATAACTTAATGCTAATGCCTTTCGGCTTAAAAACTAACTTAATTCTACAATTCAATATTGGTTTTATTTTTTCCAAGAAAGAATTTACAAAAAACCTGGATTCTTTATCATTTTTTTAATATTTTATTTAAAACTTACAAACTACTTAAAAAACTAAAGCTAACTAAAACTATTTAAAACTACTTAAAAACTACTTAAAAACTAGAACAGCCACAGCAGCGTTTTTTACATTTTTTACATTTTTTTTTTTGATTTTTATTGCTTTTTATATTTTTTTTTTTGATTTTTTAAGTTTCATATATTTTTTTTTTTTTTTTTTTTTTTAATTTTTTTGGGTGCCACCCGACTGTCCCTACTTAAAACTAGTACCTACACCTATATGTAAGTCGGCCAAGACAAAACTTCAAAGTCAACTTCAAATATCATTATTAACAGCATTGAGCCACCAAAACTGGTTCTCCTGCTTCTTCCTATCTTTTCGGTCCCGATCGGACACAGTCCTACTGAACCGAATTCGCTCAGCACCGCCTTGTGCAAGCACGTCTCGATCATATCGAAACCGCCTATCCACAGTTCTACGGCCGACGTGGTAGATTAGCGGAACCGCCTCTCTATCCTGGATCAGCCCTCGACTGTCTAAATAGATGAATGCGTTAGGTGGAAAAGATCAAGCTATTAGCTGAGGACATCGCTCTTGCAATGTGACCCCGAATCAGCTTTAATAAGAAATTATCAATTCTGTTAATATTGGCTCCGTTGTATAGAACCCTGTTGGAATAGTAATGTTTGTACTCCGACTCTGGTGTTCTGTGTAATTCAAGGCAGCGACGTAAGCACTGCCTCTCAAACACCCGAATCTTTTCCATCATTTGAGATGGGCCAACGTTGAACCACACGGGACATCCATAGGCAATCATCGGCCGTATGAGGGCCATGTAGCAAATCACCTTTACCCTGGTGTCAAGCCGGCTGCTGTAAAACAACCGTTTCGTCAGGGCAAAGGCTCCCCTAGCCCTGGCCAGAGCAGCATCTATATGTCTGTCGAAATACAGATACTGATCCAACCAGATGCCAAGGTACTTTACTACACTTTTACTCGCCAGTGGACGCCCATGCGGCCCAGCGATCACCAGCTTGCGCCAGTTCTTTCTAGTGGAGATCTTTCCACTGCACCACGAACTCTATTATTTTCGAATTGCGCAAATTACTAAATATTGTTCAAATCAGTAACCCATGTGAACAATTGAAATTTCATTTCTTTTTTTAACAGATTTTCTTTAATTTTTATAATTTTTTTTTGTCCTAAACCTTCTAACCTTATTCCTCTTTAATTTAAAAAAAAATTAAGAAAATCGGTCAACCGGTTTGGCTGGTTAGCCAACGTACACAAAACAAAACTTTATTTTATATACATATTTAGAAGAGAAGAAGAAGATTAAAAAGGTTACGAAAAATGAATAATTGTTATTACGTTTTTTATTTATTTAATCATATTTATAGAAAAAAGAGTAATTAATGTAGCCAAACATGAAGTCTGAGATAATTTTTCTCATAGGGAATACCTCTCAAAGGAACCCTAAGAAAACAAACTGGGATCTATATAAAACTATTATAAAATCAAACCTAGAGTATATAGGCCCAGCTAGTCATCTTGAGTTAGAACTTACAATTAATGAGTTTAGTAGGGCTATACAAAAGGCATATGAACTCTGTTGCCCTCTTATACCTTAAACAAGGCAGAAAGACCCTCCATGGTGGAATAAAAATCTGTCAAAATTAAGATCCAAGCAAAGGAAACTCTTTAATGAAGTGAAAAGAACCAGGGAATGGCAAAATTACTCCGCAGAGCTGACAAAATAATAGAACTAAGAAAAGGAAAGAGAAATAGTTTCAAATCCTTCTGTGGGAGCATTTTATCAACCCCTGCCGCGGCAAGACTACACAAAGAGAAAACAATAACTTCATTAGCGCTTCGGTATAATGATAGAAGCATCACGGAAAATGAAGAGCAGAGGTCCACCCTGTTGCTTAACAAACATTTTCCAGGCAATCTACCTTTGATAGAAAGCTCGCTTAACAGAATACCTCTCAAATCAAATAGGGACTACTGGAGATTGCTTCAAATATTTCCTCAAGTAAATCAGATGGTAGATGATGTAGATGCTATCTTTCTAGCCCTTTTACAAAGGGGTGATATAAATAATCCAAACAGGACTTAAAACTACTAGGAAATGGTGTTTATTTGTAGGATTATCAATCAACCCTACAAAAACGACGATTGTACCATAAACCTGGAAAAGACTTCTACCCCGCATAAAACTCAATCGATTAGCTGGGGAAGTAATCTAAACAAAGAATGAGGTGAAATATCTAGGAATCACACTAGATAGTAAACTCCTGTGGAATAAACACGTAGAAATTACTGTCGGGAAAGCCCTTATGATATGCAAGAGACTTGCAGGCAATACATGGGGGTGCAAACCAAATATGCTTAGGTGAATGTACACCATGATGGTAATACCCATCATTACCTATGGTGCGGTTGCATGGCACAAAAGAACCGAATCATTAACAACTAGAAAAGCGCTAGAAAAAGTCCAAAGACTCGCATGTTTATATATTACTGGAGCAATGACGACCTGCCCTACAGGAGGTTATTCTCCACTTGTCCCGTTATACAACGTCATTCAAAGTGCTACTGAGGGAGCCATTATGAGATTCGCCAAAAAAGGAACTGCGACTGGTAAATAAGTCTGGTAATAAGTAAGAGAAAAAGAATGCTTTTTAAAGACAACTTTAACTAACCTTATCGACATGATTAAAAAATATAACTTCGTTAAAAACTTTAAGACGGAGTTAAGTACAAAAGAAAGTTGGCAGGCGAAACAGTGAACGAACATGGCAGGAATAACAATGTCTTACTCCATTGGGTACCCGGTCATGTCGTTGTTCAGCGAAATGAGGAAGCAGGCTCCTTGGCAAAAATTGGTGCAACGACACCTTTAATGGGCCCTAAGCCCTGCTGTGGTATACGAGAAAATGTGATTAAAAACAAAATCAAAAAAGAGGAGGAGGCCAAAAGATCCAAAAACTGAAATAAACTCCCCAAGTTGAGGCAGGCAAAACTATTGCTTGAGAATTACAGCCAAGATCGATTTATAAACTGCATCAGTAGGAACAGTCTTAAAATAATAACGGTTCTCCTACTGGCCACATAAGACACATAAATATTCTTAGTCTGGAAAGCAGCCCCGTATGTAGATTTTGCAACACTCATGAGGAGACGCCGACGCCGGACCACATACTAGGCAGATGCGACAGTTTTCTTATCTGCTATAATAAGAACGGTTTGAATCTTAACCCTTTTCTAAAAAAAAAAACAAACTCCTTCTTCCTTTGATTACAAAATATCGCAGCACACTTTACGCCGTGTTGCATAGTTTTAAAGACCTTGGAGTTCACTTTACCTCCGACCTTGATTTTACTGAGAATATCGATCTGATCGTCAATAGGGCCAACTCAATGTTAGGGTTTATTAAAAGATGGTCTAAAAAATTTCAGGACCCCTATGTAGCTCTCGCTCTCTACAACTGTTTAGTCCGTCCCCATCTTGAATGCGCATCCCAGTTATGAACTCCATGCTCTTTAATTATTGTAATTATAGTTTAGTTTCTTATTTCATCGTATTTATTTATTTATATTATACTCGTATGTAATAGATTTGTATTAATTGTTTTTCAAGTGCATGTTTTGAAGTAGTTTGTAGTTGTCTTTGCTTAATGACCACTAAAATTGCACTAAGTGATGAGCCGGATGAACGCATATTTTTTGCTGGCAAACCTTTGGCCGGCAAAGATCTGATCTTAGTGTAAAAAAGGACATTTAGTTTGAAGTGCTTTAAATTCTACTATTATTTGTAACTTTAATGACATAAACGTACTTATTCTAAACATTGTGATTATTACTTTCTTTCACATTTATTTATCAAAAGTTCATTTTAAGTGGTCTACACGGTGTTATAGTTAGTACTCATAGAAAAACAATCAGTATCATAATCATTATAGCCTTTTTCATTCAATTAAAAAACAAATTCTCAACATTTGTGGCAGCAACAACTTCCACCAAAGCTTATTTAATTAAACAGCCTTCTGTCGTCCTCGGTAATTGCGTTACAAGTCCCTTGTGGTGAATTCGAATTGAATTCGATTGCAAAAAAAAAAAAAAAAAAAAAAAAAACGGAAATAAAACAAAATTATTGACCGTCCGGGAATTGTTGCAATGTGTATATATCATAATTTATATAGAAAATAGGAGTTTATTTCTGAATTAAATTTCCATAACCATAGGTTTTAATAAATGTTTTCCTTTTTTTTTGCAAATTATAATTATTTAATAATTACTCTTAACCAATTTACTGGCAATATTTGGATTTGCTTAATCGGTGGTAATGATTTATCATTAACCGGAATAATATGTTTGATGCACTCAAGGCTAAAGCTCTTTTGTTATATTATTTTTATTAAACTAATTTATCTTAATAAGAAATAAGCGACTTGCTCCAACCTTGGGCACGTAATAGAGGTAAAATTGAAATTTATGTTTCGAATTTCTCGGTAAATTCAAATTCAAATTAAATTGATCAAATGACCAAGCACACCTTAAAGGAGTCTGATGATCTGCGTGGCAGTCGTGAAATAGCTATATTTCCAGTCTATAAAAACTTGGTGGTAGCTCACCCAAGTGTTTGTTGTTAAAATCAAACATTTAAGAAAAATTAAAATGTTTCAAAATACAAGTGAAAGTTATTTATAAACCCATAATTAATTCTTCAAGTGAATTTTTGATACTCAGTCTGGAATTTCTAATACCTACTCACTTTGAAGGAAAACAAATATGAATTCAAATCTAGAAGTTCCTCCCATGCAAATTCCAGGAACCGATATTGGATATTAGAAAATTGAACAATTTATTGCTTATAACGAAAATTTAAACAAATCAGCTTTCAAACTAAAAAATTCAGGCGAATTTTATTTGGAAATTCATTGCTTGTTTTTCAGACGAAAAAGCCTTTACATGCAGAGCCATTGTTACATAGTTCGCCGCCTTAAAATTGTTTTTGGTCACCCTTAATAAAAATAGTAAGTTGAAAAATTGCCGCAAAAAGCAATAATAATGATTTTAATGATTACATATACCTATCTAAAATTCTCAAGAAATAAATGAAGAAAAGAGGAAAAATACGTACCTAATCCCACAAAAACAAAATCTCAAACAAATGAAGTCCCCAAAAAAATGCATGCCAACATTAAAAATCTAGATATGGTTCAAGGAAAGGACAAACCTATGGCTCAAATAATAAAATAATTTTCAATGCGTTCAAAAAATACGTTCTACTGTGGTATTTGAGACATTATGAATACGAATATTTTCAATGCGGTCTAACTACATATTCGAAAATGATTTTAGCAAAAAAAGGTTGTTTTTTTTTCTAATAATATTGATGTGCTTAAAACTTTGTTAAGAATTATTAAAAATGTACGCCTTCCAAAATTTGACGCCCGGGACTTAAGCCCCTTCAGTCCCCATGGTAAAATTGGCCCTGCTTACATGTCTAAAAGAAAATGTGAAATCATTTTCTCCTGGATATTTGTAATCTGTATATGCATTTCAAATTCTTAACTTAAAATAAGGCAAAGATTTCATAGTTTTAAAGTATTTATGTATCAATTTTCAACCAATCTATTGAACTGCCTATGGAGTGCTTGATGGTTAAGTTATTGACTGAAGTTTTATTTTTTAAAGCGGATTTAATAAAACCAAATATGAAAGACTTTCAACAAGTTTGTCTTCGAGATCAAAGAATATTGTGAACTGTGAAGGAAATATTCTGCAGTCCATTTATTACTCAACGTTTGATGGCACCCATCACTCCTAAAAAATCAATGCACTTTGATAGTAACCCTTACTTCACAGTATTAACTTCAAAAGAAAAAAAAAATTAAAAAGAAACGAAAAATTGAAATAGCCTTCCAGAAGAAAATATACATTATACAATACATACATATATTATATTACATGTTTGTGGATATTTTTCTTTATGCATATATGTACATATTATGCAAACAAACTTTCTTGGTATGATAAAATGCAAATTTCGAAAATGTCTAGTCTTTGAACTCTTAAATTTTACAGGGTATCCCAAAAATAAAATTATATGTTTAAATGTGGCTTTCGGAATATTATCACTTTTTAAAACTCGTCATAACCTTCTTTAACTTACATCAGTAAATATTTTAGCGGGGCTAGAATGCGATCCAAAGTAGCGCCAATATATGTGTATTATGGTGTTGTGTTCTTATAGAGTCACCATTCAACCCTTAAACTCGTTTAGCTTAAAATAGCCGCGTTTTATTATCTACGGATCTGGGACAGAATCATGTTTTAACACGTAAATCAACAACTTGGGATCCTGTGCCTACGTTCTATAACTCTCGAATCGATAAAATTGGTCGAGAAACGATGAAAAATGGAACAAAACTCATACGATTTGTTTCAATTTTCATCGTTTCTCGACTGATTTTATCGATGCGAGAGTTACAGAACGTAGGCAGTGCTCTGTATCTGAATCCGAAAATAAGTTCTTAATATGGTGGGTTGGTAGATGGCGGCTCGGTTTTGAAAATCGGTAAGGTAGTGTAAACTGTAGTGTATGAACAAAGACAGTATCTAACATGAAAAATAAACAAACATAAGAAAAAAAAGAGATGAACACAACACTGTTGTCATAAGGATCCGTATCGTTTTGTTTTCATGGGATGATCCATATAGATCTTCGTGTATAACACGCGGATAATGCCTTTATTCAACGTTGCTAAGTTTTTTTAAATAATGTTTTCGCGTTTAGCGGCATTTTAAAGATTATATAACTTTATGCACTCGCTTTATAATGCATTTTTCTTTTCAAAGGCAAAGCGGTTAGACAAGTTGCCCTACACAGAAAATCATGAAATGGGTGCACTTGATTATGAACAATTAATTGATGTTGGGAAAAGGAATTTATAGTTTTTTAAATATGAAGAGTAGGTATATTGTAAAGTCTTGTCATCTGGTTTTCAGTTCAACATAATTGATCTCTTACCAAATAGAAGAAAAGAACACAAGCGATGAATTTCAGCGTGCAAACCTGCACGTTGATCATCGTCAACAACCGACGACGACGAGCTTCAGTGGAGGATTGAGAAAAAAAAGGCAGGGTATGTATGTACCTACAAAAGAAAAATACTGTTGGAAGGGAGAAAACGGAATACTAGGTTGACATCTATCAGATGACAGAATTTGTCAGTTGCATTCAAATATCAATATCGACCAAGGGTTGCCCAAGTGTTAATTTTCTTTTGGTTTTGATAGATAAGCATATTTTTCATTATTTTATTAGTCTTCTAACTTATCAAGTAATAAAAAAACATATGTCAAATAGCAAAAATAGTACTTAGGAAGAGAATTCATATTTCACAATTGGGTATTGCTTATATAGTATGCACTTTTTGAAGAAAAACACGCTTAAGCTTCATAATTTAATGCGATGAATATAAACGTCTTGAACTTCTTATATATTTTGTCCTTCTTTTTGTGGCTTTGATTTCGTTCTATTCTATTTTGCATCTTTAAAAAAAGAACCAGTAATGAACTTTATAATAATAATAATTAATAATACAGTATCTTTTAATTTTGTAGCTTGTAATAGGTTGGTAAATTTTTTACTTTTATTCAACTGTAAGCTATTGATTGTATTTAATAAGAAAAAAAATTAATGCATAATTTAAGATTTTGTTTGTTTTTATATTAATAATAATCTTGATATAAATAGGTAGGATTTGGATATTCCACCAGTGCCAGTGTGGGTAATATGCCACCTTTCAATATTTTACACTTCTAAGTTGATATTGGCAATGCTGACAACGCAATTCGCACAGTTACGCTAAGTTCTCCCGGCACACGGGAAAATATAAATCCAAGTTTTTTTTTAATAAATTCAGTGTGTTTTAAAAGGGTGTTTTTTTTCGGGTTTTTCAATAAAATATATGAAAGTTTCTTCAAAAAAGGTAAGATTTGTATACCTAATTTTTGTTCCTGATTTTTGTTCCTTGTTTTACACTAAGTGGCATTTTACCCACTTAAGCGACATATTACCCGGCCTTTGATTTTTATTTCTTGCAATGCTCAAAATGCCCAGAGATGGATGCACGAGGACTGCTTGCAAAGTGGAAACTGCCCGCTATGTCTCATCGATTACAATTAAAAAAGCGCATACTACCTACCATACCAAATGTTTGCTGGCATTTCACCTCTTCAGAAGTGGCATATTCCCCTCACGTGTGGGTAAAACTACACTTTTACAGGTTTTTTTTAATCTCAATTTAAAATTAATTGTAAGGATTAAAATTATGTTTTTATTGGTTTATCTATTAAATTAAATAACAATCTAATGAAATTAAAAAAATCTTGAACTAAACTTGTCATTTGCTATTTAATTTGATTGTTTTACTCTTAAGTGTGGCATATTCGATCGACTTTACGTTTATTTTTTATTACCATTTTCTCTTCTTGGGTTGTAATTCTTGAAAATTAAAAAAATTATTATTGATCTATGGCAATTTTGGGCGAGTATAGTTTTGTTGACGTTTAAAAATTTGTCCGAAATAGTGCGAAATTCGTTGCAGACATTTTGACAGTTTTATTTCTCTTTGAGATCATTTCATCCCCACTCCTCAAATTTGACACAACCAGATTTAGTCGGAGAAATGTTTATTTATTTATTTATTTATTTAGTTTCATCTTCAAGCATTTTACAGCTAACAGATATGTGGCACTCCAATAAAAAGTTAAAATTTTAATAAATATAAGATTTCTGATTTGAATTTTTCACGAGTAAGACATAAAAAATCAATACTTAACGACACTTCATTGAAATAAACAATGGACCTGGATAAAGGCTCATTACAGCCATATCTAGTATTATGTGCTCTTTGAAATATAAAAAATCTAGCTCTCAGTGTTCTAGCTGGAACATAAATAGGAACCAATGCAAGAAGTGATGGACACTTTATGTTATAACAGAGTAAATCTCTAATGAGCATTACACTATGAACTTTTCGACGGGATTCCAGGGATTTTATACCCAGTAATTGGCACCTAGCCTTATATTCTGGACAAAAGCTCCAATGCATTTGTTGGAATATATATTTAGTGAACCGTCTCTGAACTTTTTCAAGCCGGTCAGAGTGAACTTTATATGCGGGGCACCAAATAACATCTGCATATTCAAGAATCGATCTAACAAGAGATATATACAATGATAAAAGAGCGTAAGGATCTCTAAAATCTTTAGCATTTCGCTTAATGAAGCCTATCAACGAATTAGCTTTAGGGATCAAGTAATCAAAATGGAATTTAAAAGAAAGGGCAGAGTCAAGTATTACACCTAAATCGTTAATCCTTGAGACTCGATTAATAGGTTTAGATTCAATTGTATAATCAAACAATAAGCAAATAGTTTTTCTTGAGAAAGAGATCACATTACATTTTTTAATATTAAGTTTAAGACCATTGACATGACACCAATAGGATAAACTATTGAGGTCAGATTGAACTTTCTGACAATCTTCTAAACTTTTTACTTTTAAAAACAGTTTGAGATCATCTGCATACATCAGACAATCGCAGTAATTAATCACTGAAAGAATATTATCAATAAAAATAATGAAAAGTAGTAGACCAAGATGGCTTCCTTGGGGAACACCTGACGTGCATAAAATGGAACACACTTAATAGTTTCGCATCGTGAACAAAATTTTTACAAATAATAAAACCGTAAAGGTCCGATTTGGTTCTTCTAATAATCGGATGTTTGAGGTAAAAGTCTTAAAATTAAGGTAAAATGTCAGGCTACAGGAATTATGTGACAAAACTTGGCTGTCTTATAAATCATTTCGATTGTGGAATCTAAAATATGCATATCGCTCACACTTTCCGCCTGGTTATTGAAACCGTACCCAAACTTAAATGGAATTTGATACTAAATGGTTCACATTTTACGTGTTCCATGTAATTTGCTGCACGTTAGGTCCACATTTTTAGTTCACCTAACGGCGCCGCCGGAATAGATGTTTACCTACACATCAAAAATGCAAGCGCTAAGTCTAGTTTCAAATCCTATCAGTGACGGAAAAAGTTTTTCACTATTTACATTTACAATATACCTACCTTCTAAAAAATTCTTCGTTTGTAAATTTTTTCCGTAACCAGTAAAAGATCCATAATAAATAATTTAGAATCCATTTCAAGTTCCCTCTTGAACAAAACTTTAATAAATAAGGTTTAACAGAGACAAGCATATTAACCCTCTTCGCCCAGTTTGTTAAAATTGGATGTGTCTGCCTTACTTGTGTAGATATGTAGGTATACTTTTAAAAAAATTAGTTCACCCAAACTAATATCATTGCTAAATGCTTGGGAAAATATGATTACATTGTCGTATTATTAAAGCAAGACGCGGTTCCTAATCCGTAAAAAAGTACACTCCCCAAACGAAAGTTCTTCTCCCATCCACTGAACAGCACACCCGCGTATTCAAATCCCTTGGAATAATAACAAGTCGTTACCCAAGGCAAATTATGTTTGCCACATCCTAGAAAGAAAAAACGGCAAGCAACAGCAAAATTGATGAGAAACACAAATTGAGCTGGAGTCAAATTAACAAGAATAAGCACCAAAAATCTGCGTGCACAAAGCTGAAGGATAGTCAAGTCCAACTGCTCGGTCAATGGCGTATTTCTGAAAGCCACTTCTACTTTGCTGTCATTAAATAAACAGTAAAATCTCTGCAATTGCTTTACGAATTGAGGTTATTTCTAATATAACCCACCGCCTCATTGCTTCAAACTGATGGTACAAAAATATTAAACATGTTAACGAATTGAATAGATAGGAGGACGACTTTAAATTTTTAGATTCGAAAAGAAAAAATTGTATATCTGCCTAAGATTCAGATAAAGAAGGGCAAGGCAAGCAATGGTATCATCTCTACAGAAAAATTTCACATCACCCTTACGAATGACGCCATAGGATCAAAAAAAAAATGAAATACTTGCGAGGGTTGGGTTTTATCGTTTTCATAATATTTTCTCCAATCCGCGATGAAGATTGTTAAAAAAAAAAAGTTTCAAAATAACTTGAGCAGAACGGAATTTGAATTCTATTACAACAGGACAATTCATTGGGCGGGGTAGATCATTTCGTGTAATATAAGTAGGTATAACGTTTCAAATACATTTGATTAAAAAAAACTGATGACGCTTTTCTACTGCGGTTTGGTTTCTGAGAAGAACTTTGTTATTTGGAATACCTTTTTTTCTTTACTTGTTAATTTAACCCTATAATAGAAACTCCACCGAAATATGTTTAGGGGGAATCGAGATTTTCCAAAATGACTTTAATTATTTAATTAGTTATAAAATACAAATGGCGATAGTCCAATAGCTTCAATACCTACAATACTATATTTACTTTGCTTATTAAAGGCGGAGGACCAACCGTCAAATCACTAATGAAGTAAGATAATATATACCTGAGATAAACAAAATACATATGGTTTGCCAAGCAGCTTCTGGTCACACAGAAAGATCGAGCAATCTAGGGTTGACTAATTTCTTAATTCGTCAATAATTTTTTTTTTTTTTTGAATGTGAAACTAAAATTTTTTTAGAGTCAAAACAAAATAACTGCTTCATAAAATCAGACTTCCCGTTATCTAAGACTTTAAATATGAAGCAGTTATAGTTAACATTTAATTATCATTGAAATATTAAGGACCTGTTTCACAATGCCTGGGTACAGTAATGATGTCTTTGAACCTGCAAACAGTCGTGCGTCAAAAATTAATTGTAATTACTCAATGGTAGCAATTTTAAGATTGGAAAAAAGTTCCATAAGTGAAGAGACTACCAGCCTTTACTTCCTTATGACAAAATACAAATTAAAGTGAAAATAGTTTTTCTTGTTTTTCTGGAAATTTCCAAACAAAAAGTGAAATTAGTGGGTGATTCATTAAAAAGTAGGTAGGCACATATTTCGAAAAAATATAAGAATATTTTTATCGGATATCTTTATTTTAGTTATCATACACAATTGTACCCTACCTGTCAAAAAAGTAGTTTAGTTTAAGGGGTGCAGGGTTCCGCTAAATGTTTACGAATTGTATTTGACTTTGAAACTGGAATACAAAATTTAAATTTTTAAAATAAAAATTGTTTTCCAATACGCTTTGGGAGAATTGAACGCTTCACGTGGACAAAATCGGCTAAATAATAAAAAAAATACATACTTTTTTAAGCAATTTTTGGTTTTTAATTTTGTTCCTTATTAGCCTAATTGGTATATTCATTTAAAACAACACCAATATAAAGAGAATTTTATTACCATTACGATGGTACTATGTTGTTTTTAAAACCATTGTCTCCCACATTTACAGTTGCCTAACTTTTAATTATCGACATTTTGATTTTAGTTTCTGTCCCCGAATTTGTTGACACCCCTCTGAGACTATTAGAATTGTTTCCTTTTACACTATGAGAAATTATACTATGTATGACTTTCTTCTATTTACAAGATATATTGATTAAAGAAACAAAAAACTCGATCACTTTTCGTTTAGAAAATAGAATCTAGACTTTTCTCTTCTCTTACCCTAATTTACCCAATTGAAATTCCGATAAAAAAAAAATACTTATTTTAAAATTTTCAAAAAAAGTTTACTTTCATAAATTTTTTTTAAAGCACTTAAACCTACCAAAAACAAAAATCAACTTTTAAAGCGTGCCAATCCTATGCCTTGACCATATTTTGCCAGGCAACCCTTGCGCAAAATGTTAGTTTAGATACTATCTAAAAAACTGCATACTACTTATCCGGTAATCTGATGAGGGTAGGTCGTCCTATGGCGGGATCTTAGACTATTTCTGCCCCAATATTGTCATATTTAATTAGCATTCTTTCTGTCTTCACTTCACTTATCACGACAATGAAAAACTAAAAGCCCATACAAAAATTTCTATTGAGTGGAAAAGCAAAAGGGGAACTGTGAGTCTTAAAAACAGCCAATTTTCTTTAAGCACAATCTGGCATAAGGATCTGACTAGAGCAAAGCCAAGACGATATGATAATTTCCTTCATATTTAGGAATTTCTGTATTTTCAGTACAACCAATTAATGTTTTCGAAAACCCTTTTAATCATGTTCCATATACCCCAATAGTCCACTTTCCACCCTTCCACCCCTTATGGACTTGTGGTTCTTCATTCTATTATAAAATATACGTTTCTGTCAAGTTTCATGAGGTAAAAATTTTATTTTTGCATACATAGGTATTTTCTATTCAACCTGTGTTATAAATCAACTTGGAATTCTTGTGAATTTAACAACAACAACGTAATATTTTTAGGCCATCATTTTCAGTAAGTTTTGCCCAGAAAAAAGTATCTTCTAAATAAGATTAGGACTAGAAAACAAATTCCTTTGTGGCGTTTGTGCTTTTAATTATTTCGCATGTTTTTTTTTCTCATTATTTGTGAATGTTTACCTAATTGTATCTAAATGGGGCAAACAATTGAATTTTTAAATTAAACCACATTTTCGTCATTTGTTATTCTTTGTAATATTAAATACGAACTATTTGAGTATTATTAAAAAATAAAGAAGAGTTCCTTGGGTGTTTTGTGATTAATTCAGTAGATAACAATTATATTGCTGCCATACAACGGTTGATAAAAATGTAATATGTACATACATATGGATATCTTCAAATTGTTTTAAATGATTTTAATAAAATTTTGTTTGATATCATTATTTTTTTCGAAAATCAATTTATCTCCACATCAATAAATAGCTAGTAGGTATTACTTAAACAATTGGCTCACATATTTTTTTTCTTACAAACGTTTTTTTTTTTTTTTTTTTTTTTCTGATAAAATAAGATTTCCTAACGAAATCAGATGGTATTCATATCGTTGGTGTCAAAACAATTTCAGAAGTTCAATCAATTTATTTCTAATTGCATATATTGATTTTTTAACAATTTTTCAGTAAAATAGTTCATTGCATGCACATTGTCTAACTTGGTGCTATATTTTTCATTTTATGGACTCACATAATAGTACCTTAAACTAAACTACATTTTTGGCAGGTGCCATAACAAATTTTTTTCTTTTAAAATCAGATGAATTGGTTTAGAAAATTCAGATTTTAAACCTATCACAGGAGATCGTACATAGGAGCAAGTTCGTTGACCTATGTTGCGCATTTTATTAACTTAAGACAATTCGAAATCTTATTTCAGAGTCGTACTAAACATTTACATTTACCATATTTGCGTTGCGTGCTTGTTTATTCTCTTTTGGTGTGGCATGTTAATAATTTTTTTATATTTACCGGGTGTTCCGTATCTAAGTGTTTAAAGTGGAGTGGATAGAAAGAGGAGGATGGGAGGTTTTGTTAGCACATGGTTTCAGCGGCTAAGTTGGAGTGGCCTGCCGAGTTTTGCATGTTGTTTTTTTGCGTAATAGTATCCCCGGGCGTCACATCTCCCTAAGGGCCGATTTCAACTGGCCAACACGCTCTTCTGATTTGATCCCCTACGATTTTTATCTGTGGGAATACTTTAAATTCCTTGTTATATAACAATCGTCTCAAGACACTGGAAGCTTTCAAAGAAAACCTCCGAATTTCTGTGGAAATACTTGAAAGAATGCATGTAAACTTCAGAAAAAGGCTTAGACAATGTTTTGAGTGTGTTGGCTGCCATTTAGTCGATACATTGTATAAACTTAAATCTCCCACGATAATATAAAAATAATTGGTAATTTTCGAAGAGTGTGTGTTATATTGATTTTTCAAATCCATGCTTCTGCCGCCCACCACCCTGTATGTTTCACTCAATCGTATTTATTTTGGTATGTGTCTTCAGAATGGAACATGGTATAAAACAAACGCAAACGCATAACACAAACGCAAAAATAACAAGTAGAAAAGAGAATACGACTATTGGATTTTTCCAAAAACTCTCTTTGTCTTTTCTTTTGCTAATTTGACATACAGTAAAATCTTGAAAAGATGAACAGATATAAAACAGGGCCCGTTCATCTTTTCAAATTGTACATCTTTTCGAGCATCAACATTTGGTTTAGGAAGAAGATATAATAATTATAAATAAAAACATAAAATATAATTTACATATGAAGTTAAAACAAACTGAATAACGTTACATAAATATAATACGAGGAGCTAAAGGCAAAAATTAAAAAATTGATTTGGGAATAAATCGTTCATCTTTTCGAGTGTAAAATTTCAACTTGTTCATCTTTTTGAGCACTGGAGGGTGAAAATATTTCGTTCATCTTTCCGAACTGTTCATCTTATAGAACCGTTCATCTTTCTAAGATTCTACTTTACTTACATATCCAACGACAAATCAAAATATTCATTAGTTACGGCTTTGAAAAAATATTTGTTTTCCTTATAAGGATGGGCTCATCCATTTTTTTATAATTAAACGGCGCATCATTTGGATTTTTTTTATAAAACGTTTAATTTTCTATGTAGTGACTGAGATTTTGCGTGCTTTTCTTACATAGAGATTTTCTTATATCCGTCTACTTTTGTATTTATTTTAAAACTGTGTTGTACCCGATACTTTGCTTTGCAAGATTTTCGTGAAAAGCCTATATACCTACCAAGGCTTTTAACGAAAACTTTGTTTATTATTTATTGGGCAAAAAAACTGGTAAATTCCACTGACATTTTAAGTGAAGAATTAGGTACTTGGTATACGACTCACAACTATTTGTAGTATTTGATTTTTCCAAAATTATCCCACTATTTATTTTCACAGTCACTAGGTTTGGATTGGGAATTTTAATTCTGGAGATTATGTTGGTATCCCGAATTTTCCTTGTTCATTTCATTATTGTACGTGGTTATATTTCATTACTGTTAATTTTGAAAACAGAAGAATGCAACCAGCTATCGTTATATCTAACTGATCATAGTCGTCATTAAAGCCAACAATATTATGACCGTCTCAAACTAGTGGTAGCAGCTACATACTTCATTGCACTCAACACATTATGATTGAAGGAATCCATCAATATTATTCATCCAACCAACAATGGAGTGCAGTACAGTGTAAAATTCCAAGGATATCCAACAACCATAGTCGGCGGCGCGGCGTGGCATTCAAATTGCACACTTAAACACGAAATGAGTTCTTCAGTACAAGCCAAAAGTCCTTCCGTGTTCATTTTCTTTTTCATGCTTTCTCTTTCGTACAGTAGCGCCAGGCATAAATATGCTGCCTTGCTCATATCGTATTCATGAATTAAATATTGTATAAATCGAGAACAGAGCAGAACTCAGCCAACATAGATATATATACACAAAGTTCCAACATTCCATACATTCAGTTGATCCTTTCACAACAACTGACGCCCTGGCTTTTGGTGCTACAAAAGCTAGGCATGCATGTATATTGCATATCCTTATCCTTAGATTATTTCGATTTCGATGGATTTCAGAAGGAACGTGTTTCATCACAAACTCTTATCTTTTTTTTGTGTTCTCACTATATCAGTCCTTGACTTGTATTTTGTATGTAAGGGTACCAAACAAAAGAAAGAGTGCCAGTCACAGTGGCATCGAAACCACTAACACAAGTCCAGTATATCAATGAAGTTATATACGTATACGAAATGACTCACGAAAAGGACATTATTTTCATCGATATAAGTAATATACCTACGTGATGTGCCCCAGTAATAATGGGATACATTGGCGCCATCGTGTCCAAAAGTTTTCCACTCAGTATTTTCTTTTGCGTTATTTTTTATTTTTTTTGTCTTGGAATGGATTATGAGTTTGAAGGGTGTAAGAAGAAACTGTTGGAAGGACGGATAAGAAAAACTCTGAAGTCTCAGAAGGATAAGTATAAATTTTTCGCAATATACGGAAAAGGCTATTATGGAAGCAGAGTAGTGGTATTTGCTATGGCAGGCCGAAGTACCAAGTAGTGTCAAAAAGTTACTTAGCGAAGATCTGACTGACAAATTGAACTTTGGGAAGAAAGACAACACAAAAAAACAAAAATCGCACTGGAACGTTTTTACTGCCAACAATTTTTCTTTTAACTTTCCTTTCTGTGGCCTTAAAATTTTTGCTTGAAAATAAAGAAAAAGATAAGAACAAAATTTAAAAAAAATACTTTTTCTTTCGCACCATTTCTTATCGACCATGTTATTTTAAGCCCGCTGACGCATAGTAGTGTATGATTGCTGACATTTTAACATGCATGTAGTGACTTCTTATTTGTTAGTTGTTTTTTGTATGGTGTTGTGTTTTTATTGTTTTTAAGAGTATTTGATGTAGGTACATTATGTAAGTAGGTATAGGTAAATAGTAGATTGGTAAACATTAACATGCAGTTTTAGCCAAATAAGAAAGATACACAAATTACTCACTTACGTACGCAAACACACACACATCTCTCGGATTCTTGGGACCTCTCGAAATGATTCGACCCATCAATTGTGGCGTTCAGAAAAATGAGATTTCAGAGATTTTTCTCCCTTCAAAGGTGAGCAAGCGAATCCAAGATTTTTTTTCCTCAGAGTTTTGAAAGCAAAACTCAGAAATTTTGATGAGAAATGCTGTTCATGTAACTGAGATCGGTGAGACCTCCGAGATCTCATCTTCCTGAACACGCCTAGTTACAATAACTTCCAATGGGAAGTTACAATTGGAAAAGAAGTTGAAATTTATACTATTTGTGTGGAAAGAAGAACTGTTAGAATCAGAAAGTTTTCAATTTCTTTCGGTTTTAATATCTTGATATTGCTGTGCAATTTAATATTATAAATATTGTAAAGGTATGTTGTTTTACTTGGCATGTTTAAACGGGCGGAGGTTACGGGCTCTGGAAGCTCAATACCAGGTAGGTTCAACTTATCAGGTCCCTTTATTTTAAAATAATTTAAATTTTTTTGCTTAGCTAACTTGATATCAACTTAGAAAAGCAGCAAAAAACTTCGAAAACATTGAACAACAAATTTGAAATTGTCACAACTAATTAACGGAAAATTAACTGCTGATATTGTATAGGTATCTATAAAATCAAGTTGTACAGAAAGTAAAAAAGTGTTACTTATTACATCCGACTGAGAATAGCAATTAATATATTTGCTGACCTCATCTTGACGTGCATGCAACATATGTTGACTAATGAAATATTGATTACGCTTTTCCCATAAGTATTCAAAATTAATTCTACCCTCTAGTAAGGATCTGTGAATGCAATTCAAATTCCTAAAATACATTACCTTTGAATACAAAATGAAAACCTCTTCACTTTCCGTATAGATTGAACCCGAATTTATCCTATTGAAGCTTTAGAAATGAACCTTTATGCAACTTCCAAAGTTTACTATTATGTCGTCTCAATTGAACTCATTTGCAATTGCTATTTTAATGAAAGACACACTCCATGGTAGGAATATTTTTACATTTAATTTGATTCAATTTTTTTTTTGCTTCCAGACGTTATTGAATTTCGGGGTCTATCATATAGCCATAAAAAAGGACCATGCGCAAAAAAGAAATACCAACTTTTTATATAAAAAAGATAAGGCAAATTGATACCAATCTATTGATCTAAAATCCACTTCCTTTTCTTTTCATTCAGATCCAAGAAAATCGTTTAGAATATTGATTTTTTTTTCAATTTGAATTAAATGCAGGTTAAGAAATGTACTATAAGAAATAAGAGAATACGGTATTTGATTCTGAGACTATTAAGTTTTTTCATTATTTTTCTAATAAGCACTTTATTTTTTAAAGAAATTGTTTATATCGGTGATCCGATTATTTAAGTTTTTCAACAAAACTTAGGGTCTTTTTTTTTGAGAATTTTTGTAACGGAATCGGATCTTTACGGAAAATGACAATATGTATTAAGGTTAAGGGAAAGAAATAGAAAAACATTTTTTTAAACTTTATATTAAGTCTATATTATAAAAAAATGACATCACTCAAAATATAACGAAACGCGATGAGAAAAGGTAATCATACACGCTCAAAATTACACCAAGTTACATAGTTAGGTACTCTGGAAATTCCCTAATAACCTTTCAACATAACATCACTCTGTCCGGTTATTAGAGATTCGCGTCCGTTTATCGGAGATTTTCTATGGATATGCCGACGTATTAGAAATAAAACAGAAAAAAAAATGTAAATGAATTGTTGAGTGAAATACAAGATCAAATTAGAAGAAATAACGTTCTTTACTCGAGTGTTGTCAGAGCGTGCCATATTAAATTTTTTGTGCCACCTAGCCACGATGAAATGTTCGTGTGAAAAAAGCACGATCGTGCACTTCGGCAACGCTGGTGCACATCCATATATTTAATGCGATCTTACTTTGAACCTGAAACTGATGTGCAGGAAAACTGAACTATTTGGAAAATAACATTGAATTGGCATAGTTTAGTATACAAAATCAAAATAAAATAATAGATTTATGGCTATTATATTATATTATTGGAGTGTTGCCGTTGTTTTTTTTTTTAATTTGTTTTCTTTTTTAAGTTATTTTTTTTTTTTCATAAAAGCTTCCCTCCTGCCATAGACAAATAGACTTCCCTTATTTTTTGTTATTTTTGTGTCTTGTCTTGCTCCTGACCCAACCCACACGCCTTAGTTTCTTGTCTCATTTAAAGTAAATCAGTCTTTGTTATACATACAAACCAATATATGATAAACATGTTCAAACATATACAAATAAACAATAGAACGGACTCCCAAGAACATGGTAATATTTTGAACCTTATATAGAATAATCGAATCCATATAAATGCACCACATAACATGCTATACTTTCCAAGAATATTCGTATATGTAGGTTAGGTATAGGTATAATGCCAGCATATCATATGCCTACTTGCTGTAAAACAAAAGTCAATTATAAATTTAAAAAGCTCTGAAGTTTTACATACATCCAAACGTTACCAATTAATTTTCACTTCTTTAGCAAAAAAAAGTATCTCCGTACAGAAGTTTTTAACTAGGCAAGGTACTTCTGTTGCCACTTACATCTTTGTGTGGCAAGTATTTATGTAAAGCTTATAAAGAACAATTTCCTTCCACCTTGAGCAGCGTTTCTTTTAGTCGTATATTCTGGAAACTTTTAAGCTGCTGTTCCTGCTGCTGACGTTGTTAAAGTTTCCTCCTTAACATCGATTGTGGGGGGTCGACCACAGCAACAGTAACACTAACTCGAAACAATTCCAATTGTTGCGACCATAAAACCGGCTCAGGCGACATAGGTACAGTATGAGTTTGAACATTTTTTTTTATTTTCATCATCTTTACTTCTAGTTTGTGTATATTCGAGGAGATTCGAGGCGTTAAGTTGGTTGTGGCTTGAACAGAGAACCGTTGTTGTTGAATAAAGAAAGCAACAAAGTTTATTGCTTCCTCTTTTTCGCATAGTTAGTGGCAAAGGCACCTTGTTTTCTTATTATCCTTGCTAAAAAAGAGCCAACAAGAAAAAAATCCTCACCGATCTGAACAACATAATGGGCCTCGAGCTGTTTTGCGCCTGCTATTCTTTCGCATACTCCTGTATTGTATAGGTGTGTGGAGTACTTGAAGTTAGTAGTCGTCTTAGTAGTTCTACATTAATAGTACCTAGTTGTTGTGGCTTAAGTATTATTGTGTGGTGCACTTGTCGCGTGGCGTTCTTAATTAGAAGGACGAGAGAAATCCCCGTATACAATAATCGTCGTACTCGCGTTCCCTAAGCATAAATAACAGCGGTCGGAGGAGCGAGTTGCTTTCATTACAACAACGACGGCAAATCAGAATTTTTTCATAACACAAAGAAAAAATACACAATGAGTTAATTTTTTACTTTCACAGATGGTGTCTTCGTTTTTTTCTCTCCTCGCCTTTAAAGTGTTGAACCTTCAACAATAGCGATGAAGTTGATGAGAAGGTATTATATGAGCAAGAGCAAATTTTGTACATCCTCTTTCACTCTACTTTTGATCGCAATGCGAGATGGAAATGGGATGTTTAGACACTCATCCTTATTTATTTAAAGATAGTTAATTTATAAGAAAGAAGTTCTTTCAAAGGGAAGAAAGATATATATAGGTACAGCAACATTTTGGTTCAACGATTTGGAAACATCATCAGTCTTATTTTTAAATCCATTCCAAAGTATGTTTAAGTTTAGACAAAGCTATTTAAAATCTTATTTATAAACATTTTCCATTTATGTATTGTCTAACTTATCTAGACACTGCAAATGGTTGTCCAAACCTAATCTAAAGTAGGGACGTTCAATGAACAACGTTGCAAGTTTCAAGAAATGAATTTAAGTTGTCTTGTATCATTGAAAGTATCTAAAAGTTCACGAAATTGACAGTGATGTCAGTGAATTTTCTGTTGGTGTTGGAATAACAGTTGTATTTCTGACAAGAATAAAAGTTAGCTTATTGATTTTTTTCAGAATCGTTCCAGTAGTGTTCACACGTATCAAATTGTTCTTCTGGATTACCAATCGCAAAAGCCATTAGACAGCTGTTGGAATGCGTTGATAAATATGGAGACGTCAAAATATTTCAAAAATAGCTAGCTGGAGAACTGTCCCAAAGTGTTCTAAGGAAATAATTGTAATATTAATCTTGAGAATCACTGTACAATAACTATCAATTGTGCCAACTGCATAATGCAGATAATTTATTTGTAACTTTTGACTTTAACTTTCTGTTAATAAAATCTCTTTCCTTTTTATACAAACCATCATCAAGTAAAGATCGTCCTTTTTTATTTAATCAGGCTCAACAGAAATCTAATAAATACGAGTGCATGGATCTCTTTTTAACACCAATTGGTTTTTAATTCTATTAGTTTTGCATGTATTGCAGTTCGATATTTCTATCTTTTTATTTTACAGAGATATTTTGCTTTTTTAAGAGATATTGGAAATTAAATTTACAACTTAATCTTAAGGAAAAAAAAACTCTTATATTTACCTACAATACAATACTTATAAACACAAAACTATACACATATTGTACAGAAACCCAAATGTTATGTAAAAATTTACCCGATTTGCCATTCCAGCATAGTTGAGGAACATTAGAAATGGAAAAAAGCTTTATGTATTTATGTATGTACATTGAATGTCAAATTTAAATGTTGAGCAACTTTTCTGAACATAGGTATCAACATCATAACTTTCCTAAAAAGGGTCAAATACATGTGGTTTAAAAAAATACTGTTTTGTATTAAATTTTTGTTTCTATTAAATATCCAATTTAAGGTTTTTCATTTATAGTTTTATGTGACTGTGCAATGATATAATACAAAAAATGTAGTCCGATATTCTAGCTACCTTAGGGTGCACACTTGCGTCATTTTTACGCTCGGTGACGCTGCGGTGACGCTGCATCCTTTTGTTGATCAACGTTTAACACCGGGGCTTAATGATCGGATTATTAGAACCGAAGTTATAAGCAAGCCAAACCAAACACAATGTATCTTTACAATTATTATACCGACTACAAATGTAGGTACATATGTATGAACATTTCGCATTTTTTTTCCGACGCGAAGCAAATTTGCCACGATTGTGGTTTTTTATTGCACAAACTCCGCCGCCGTCGGCGGCTTTAGAATACTATCTCCCTCTCGCCAATTGGTGGTTGAAAGTATTTTAATGCTTTTTTTGTTTTTATCAACTTCCTTATTGAATTAAATTATTTTACCGATATTTATTTTCATGGTTTTAGTATAAAGTTTTGAATGATTGTAACGATCCCAAATGAGAGAATGGGACCACTATACAGTAGCATACAAATAATACTGTGCTGCAATTGTCATGTGGATAAAATTCATTCTTGTGTCGACCGTGAACTGTGAAGTAACTAACTTCATAAGTCTACTATTTACAGTCCTTAAATAAAGTCTTGTTAACGTATTAAATCGTTTGTATTTATTTATTTTGATAAATTAGTAATTTATTAAACCCGTGCTCAAGGAAGTTAAATGATTTAAATTTAAATTTTTAAAGTTAAATTTTTGTTTGCTCTAACACGCCAGTCATTTTTCCTTTAATTATATACCTTAATATTGAAAATCGGATAATTGGATCGAAAGATATAAGCATTTAAGTAAACGCAAATCGGAAAATCGAAAGATAAACGCAAATCGGGTATTTTTCGTATTTCGCAAAAATCATCATCAAAAACATACCCATTTTTTTCCAACGAACATTTTCTCCTGTTTTTCTGTCCGTTTTATCATCTTCTTCGTTTTCTGTTTCCTCAAACTAGTAACAACAAAGCATGAACGAAATAATTTTGTTTATTTTGTTTATTTTTTTTATTTTGTTTATTTTGTTTATTCCCCTCACGTTTCGCCCCCTTTGTCTACTAGGCGTTTCATATTTTTGAAATTCTGTTGATTTTTTTATATTGTATGCCTCCGTTTAAACATTTCTAATGTTCAAAATACATACAACGTTCAACGATATTATTAAGAATAGGTACACTTTCTACCTAGGGGATTCTATTTGTCCAAATCCACTTTTTTTTATTATTTCCATAGGAAAAAATGCAAAAAGGGGGACTTTTAGAATTATATAAATAAATTTAATTTAGACAATTGATTTTAGAGATCATAAACCAAAATGTTATAATTTAGGGCATTGTTATAAGACGACCGATTTTAAAGCAATATTTTTGGAGATTAATAGCGTCTAGGGTCTGGTATAAGGGCCGCATAACACACCTTTTTGACACGGTTTGTCAAAACGATGTGTTAATCTTCAAAAATTCTGCCTATATGAAGTGCAGAGAGAATTTTTGGTTGGTCAGCCCGGCTTTCGATCGACTAGGCAATTAAACAGTACTGAACCTAATAGAATATATGTAAAGGTATCACACGAAGCATGAAGTTCACCTTACTGAGCAATATACATCAAGGGGAAATACATTAAAGTGATATTAATATAAAATTTGAAAAGTCCATTTTAACATCATAATTTAAAATGTGGCCGTCTAATCTGTTTCCAATACCAATACAAAATATCAGATGAAGATAGAGGCAGATTTAATTTAATTTAAAATTAGAATAAGATTCCTATTATAATTGCCCGAAATACGACATCAAGAATGTTTTCAAAAACAGAATATTCAGCCTAAAGGATAACACCTCCGCTCAGGCCTATCCTTGGAGCAGGCGAAATGTCATCATAGAAAAAGCTCAATTTTCACACCTCAAGAAAGTGCATTTTTCTATTCTCTTACAAAAACTATATGATCGGGCCAAATTTCATAAAATTAAATAATGTCAAGTCTCAGTTTTGGCCTTACGTCACTTTGCTTTTTTATAAGTGCCGAAACCTGTTAAAAGAAATAGGATGAAGGTAGGGGATGAATCAGTGCATTGGGAGATGAGTTGGTATGATCTGAAATTCTTTGCTTCACTTTGAAGAATGGATGAGGCCATATTCGCCGAATGGTTTAAGTAAAAATGAAACATCATAAATACTTTCACTTGCCTGTTGTTGATATAACTTGAACAAACTATTCATTGAAACTATTCATTTTCAATAAGAAAATATTAACTTTTAAGAAATGGGAAGGCTGGTTAGGTTATAAAAGGACAGTGACCCAATTTTGTAATCCAACAAAGAATCGATATTATTTGTGGAATTGAAAGTTAAAGCTTTCACCGCTTTGTCTATGCCTGTTGTGATTGTACTCGTATACCTTAGCAACTCCAGTTTTTCAACCTATGTAGAGGGGAGATTATAGCAGCACAAATGAAAAATTATCTTAATTATACAGAGAAGCGGAATGATAACATAAATTAGGTGTCATTATAAAAAGTACACCTATCTACTCACGTCCTCGCGATGTATACATTATCTAACGAGAATTAAAGGGTGTAACAAAATATGATAATGGGATAGTTACACTCCGAGAGGACATGAGAAGAGATGGATGATGGTAAGCTCCTGTTATTGTTGAAAGTCCTTTTGTTTGTGTTGTGAAAAGAAGAGGTGAGTTACTTCGTTCGTTGTTGCGTGATTGTTTGTAAAAATTTTCAAGATATACAGATATAATAGTACCTGTATATGAAAAGAAGAGGATAGAATGAAGCACCACTTCCAGGCTTTCGTAAATGTATAGTAAAGTAAATTAGTTCTCCTTTTTATTTTATTAATTAACGAGATTATAAATTAGAGTGTCTCACAGTGAAATTAATATTCTTAAATTAAAATAGAAATAACTTAAAAGGCAGTCAACTAACCATATGATCAGTTTGACCTTTGGGAAACGTTCTTAATTATTACAGCGTTAATTATTATGGATGTTTGAGAATTCTTTACTTACTTACAGCCAATCTCAGTCAATCGAAGTGAAAAACTGCTAGTTCAGTAGATATAGGTTATAATTTTTAATTTTGTAAATAAATAAATCAATTTGAAAAGTCAAATTTTCTATGACTTCATTAGGATACCATACAAGGTTAAGTCTGAGCTTTCGACAATGAAGCTCTAGAATTTTCGCCACCATCTTAAATTTAAGATATCTGATAAATTATCCTAATTATCTCGGTAAATATTGAAACGTAAAATTAACAAACAATTTTGGAAAAAAATATACCTAGGAATATAGAACTTTTATTTTTGAATCAGCTTAGATTAAGTGTTATAATTATTTTATTAAAATTCCCCAGCGAAAAAAAAAAATAGTTGGAATAATATAAACATGATCATTTTTTGTAATGGGAATGGATTTAATGCTGCACATAAGTCATTTTTCTAAGAGAGCAAACCCTAAAATGGGTTTTTCCAGAAATACACAAACAAATAAAAAAAAAGAAAAGTCACTTCATATATTCTTAAATTTATAATTTCTTTCATAATTGTATCAATTTGTTTTGTTCGATATGCACAGCGAGACGAGAATAGATGACGAGCACACTGCTGTGCGGCTATGTTGTGACAGCCTGGTCATGGTGGGTGTATGAAATTTTGCGAAAAATTACAAGATCAATTTCTATATTATTTATTCTTTTTAGAAGACATTTTATTCATTCAGTGTCCAGATACTTGGCGCGTTAAGAAAAATGATATATCAGAGATTTTTCGCAAAAAAGTGGGCAAGCGAATCCAAGATTTTTTTTTCTCAGAAAATCTGAGAAATTTTGCTGAGGAATCCTGTTCATATAATTGAGATTGCTGAGGTCTCCGAGATTTCATTTTCGTGAACATGAAAAGACTTTGCACATATGTAGGTATATAAGTCCCATACTGACAATTTTCGTTGAACAGAGTACAATATAATAGGTATACATTAATTTATTTGATTTTATATTTATTTCAATCACTCTCAAATACCTGGATGGATTTATAATAAAAGTCAATTATGTCGTGGTATAGGTAAGTTATACTTTTTGTAACACAAGGAGTTTGCTGTAGGCCCTGAATAACCGTCCATAGTAATTATTACATAAGATATACATATATATGTATGTTTCTTTATTTTGCAACTTGATTGAAATATTATTCAAACCATCAACAAAAATAAAACAGAGGAAAATCTTTTGAATTCAAAAATTAACTAAAGTCTTCGGACAACATTACTTTATGATTATTTAATCTAGGAATCAAATTTTGACTTGATATTTTCAATATTTCAAGATTTTTTAAGTTTAATGGAGAGTTTAATCAGATGATGCGAAAATAAATGTGTTCTCCAACATGGAAGCAAAATGCTAAATCAATTGTAAAAAATTACAGTTGGAGAAAAAAAATTTAACTAGCGAATAAAAAATTACAGAAACCTATGCTGTAATGCATATAGAGTTAGAGTATCTATATTATCTAGAGAACCGACTCTTACCCACCCGCAAATTTTATTTGAGCACAGTAAGAGAAAACTCTCTTAAATTCCATATTCCTGATACGTGTGAATTGTTGATACAAATACAAAATGGCGTCAGTAGTAAAATATTCGCAATTGATATAGTTTTTTTCTTAGAAGAAGAAATAGATACAAATGTATTGACACAGGGTAGGCGTGCAGTGAGACAGCTAAATGCTGGGGCGCCCAAAGAAATTTTAGCTGTGTTTTTGAGTAATTTGTTTTAAATCATTAAAATAGAAAAAAAGTTAAATATAGTGCATAAATGCAATACTTCATTGAAATAAATATAAACTACATACAGTGCTGCGTTAAATCATGTAAAAACACCTATAACAAGCAGTGTAGTTTTTTTTTTAATTTCACAGGTAAGCTTTTTGTCTCATATTCCACATAAAGTAAGTAAAATTACTCTGCACTACGGGCGCCCAAGACAATTGGGCGCCTTGCGATGACCAATAAAAAAATAATTCGACCCTAGGCGAGAATTTCAACTTTGACAGATGCGGTTTAGCAAAATAACTTGATTAAAGTATATTTTTTATAGCAGGTTAGGTTAGGTTGAAGTGGTTGTCAGCGGAGAACCGGCACACTTAGACCAATTGTTGCTCCATTGTGATACCACATTGATCTGGAAAAGCTTTTCCTTACTCAATTAAACCATATTTTGAGCTCCATTTGAAGCGTGCAAGATTACTTATAGAAGTATTTGTTAGATCACTCATATCGTTGTATTAGAAGTCTCCCAGATGGAGTCTACGTCTCTGTGACAGAGCAGAACAGGTACAAAGAAAGTGAGGAATTGTTTCCTCCTCTTCCTTATCCATGCAGCTTCTGCAGAAATCATTAGAGTAGACGCCTAGTCACCTGGCGTGCCTACTTATTAGACAGTGTCCGCTTATGACACCTATTACAGAGCTAATGTTCAATCTGCTTAAAGATATCAATTGCTTAGAGCGTTTCAGATCCAGCGTTGCCAGATTTGTTTTGTCGCCAAGCAAGTGGTGAGGTTGTTCCACCTAAGGTTTGTTTTCTTTATAGCATCTTGCTTTAGCATATTTTTTATATTTTTTATGTAGCGATAGTTATACCAATAGTTGTCTTATCTGGTAATATAGGTAACGATGTTCCACTTTTAGCGAGTTCGTCAGCTTTGCAGTGTCCTGGAATGTTCCTATGTCCGGGCAGTCGGCACCCAACAAAGGTCATCTCAATGAGAGATGGTCGACAGTTTTGCGCTGTTATAGAATTTGTAGAAACAGAGTCCAGAGATTTGATGGTAGCTGGCTGTCTGAGAAGATGCTGATATCAGTAGCTGATATCACGTTTTCTTTAAGCCAAGATAAAGCTTCTTTAATCGCTTTGTTTATAGCAAAATGCTATGAAATATCAATTGAAAAGTAATTCTAAGATAATGTATTTAGAGAAAAAAAAAAAAACATCACTTCAAATCACTTTATGTGGAATATGAGACACAATCAGCTCGATAAATGAAAAAATGTAAAATCCATATTATAGGGCGTTACCCAAGTTAACGCAGCACCGCATGTTGTTTTAAATTTTTTTAAATAAAGTTTTTAGCTTTATTATTTTTTTTTTTAATTACTATTTTCACTATTTTAACGTTTTAAAATCTTGAAACACTTTCCTATAGCTCGGAAAAATGAGAAATTACTTATTCTTCTTCGGTTTTTTTTTTAGTTTCTTTTATCAGTCAAAATACTTTGCGCAAAACTGGGCTACGGAATTTGGTGGATGTAAATTTGCATGCTTACTTTATATGCTTAAAGCAACAGAAAGCTTTATTTAATAAATATTTTTATTGATAAGGACTCAAAAAAAGTAATTTGCCAATAAACTACTTTTATTTCTCAGTTTTTGAATTCAATGTATTAATTTTTTGAATATCTTAACGACTTATCCAATTTAGTTGAACGAAACTGAGCCAAAATCCATAAAATTATCACTAGGTTGGTGCGGTTCCATTTAAAATGCTTCTGGCAGCTACCACATGCTCGGCCTTGTGGAGGAAATCCTCTCAGTGCAGCTTGTAGGGTGAAAGAGGAAAAGCCCTGAAGTCGGTTCTCTAGATTACATATATAAGTACTCTATGTCGTGAATTTGGCATCAGAAGTTCGAAAAATTGAAAAAAAAACGCGACGAGAATTGATTTATTATGAATCATTACTTTGTTTTAAGTTCGTCATTAAGAGAGGAAAACATTGAAAAGATCTTGTCACGTCGTCGTCTCGCTTTCTCGTCGCATTGTGAATCAGGCATCTGTCTTTTACAAGTATTACCGGAGCATTTTTCTCATAGAAAGGAAAATAATCGAGTTCTTTGGTGAAAAGTATGAAAAGTAATTACTGATTCAAATTCAAAATGTTTAACCAAGTTCAAGGTCGAAAACATGTTTTTTTATAAAAGTCGTAACTACACAGTCATTGAAAGCTAAAATTCCCATTGAGTAAACTACTACGAGTATTAATATTCTTTGAAATAAAGCTTTTATGTATAATTAACTTATTTTTTGTTGAATTTAAATATTATTTTGAGAAATTAATTACATTTAACATTTTGACACATTCCTATGCGTATCTAGAAAATTCCACGTAGTTTTGAAAATCCAGTCGTGCCAGCTACATGTAATTGCGACGGAACAAATAGTATGTAACTTTACTTTTTGTTAAATTAAACTACACGTAACGCAACTGCAATATTTCCACTATTATAAATATATTTGTTTTTTTCAATGGATATGCATATTATTTTTTAATTAATGAAATAAAAAATTGTGACTCAAAACACTAAAAGAAATTCTTTTTCGAATACATTTGAAATACGCATATGTACTTATTTCCATAACAAGGAGATACTAAAACTCAATATAAATATTATATCAAACACTTGAAGTTAACGACATTGAACAAAGCCCCTTCTATGCAAATAGATGAACCCATACAATTACTTGTGCATTTTTGTTTAACAAAATTTTTAATATGTACTATAGCGTTAAATATATTGTAAGCTTATAAAAGTTTTGGCCCGCAACACATTGTTTTTGTTTTGTCAGCAAAGTTATATAGTTAAAGCGTGTTTAATATGGCTTTTTAAAATAATTATATTATAGCAAGGAAATGAAGTTAGCAAAATAGAATTGTTCACCTATGATAGTTTTAAAGTTTGTGAAGAAAAAAATTAAATACTAACCTTAATACTGTCGTAGCATGCGGTCACTTTTCCATTCTGTACTTCAACATTGGCCGGTGGGTGCGCAAATTTGCATTCCGTATCTTGTCTGGAACATTTATTCCTCTGGAATTCTCTGCACACCTCCAATTGCAGCCATCGCGAATCTTTGCCATTTAGAAGACTGTTCATGTTTACCATGGCGGCCATTTTGTCAACTTTTTTACGTTGAAGTGTTTTAGGGGTATGTATAGATTTTTCTTTAGATTGAAAATATTAGCAAAGATGTTTTGTTTATATGCGCGGCGAATCACTTTTGCTTTGAAATTTTATACAATATAAAAACATAAATTTCACTCAGAAAAACAAGAAAATGTAATTGTTTTTTGTTTTTAATAATCCTTCAAATAGACTTTTTTTAAGGTTTTCTTGTTTTATTTTAAATATATCACAAAATTTGTTATCGATGTAAAAAGACGATGTACTATATAATTCCTTAGTTAATGTTTAATTTAGTTAAACTCCTTCGTTTTGGATGTTAACACAATCCCTTTAATAACGCAATTTCCTTTAGGCAATATTCGTTTTTATTGATCAGTTAACTGCTGTTTTCAGTGTAAAGTATGATTTTAAAAGTTTTATTTTTACACAAAAACTAATAATTTTTTAATTTTAGTGAGAAACTTATAACTGTATGGCAAAATAAAAGGACTAGAAACGTTTCCCGTAGTTAACAAAATAAATAAAATATTTGTGTGTAAATATTTTTAATAACAATTCGTTGATTTAATTTATTTAAATAATTATTTTTGTTATTTAATCAGATACTCCAGTTTTTTTTAAATAAGATTCATCTGTTTGTGAGGGTAATCAGACGACAATTATTAAACTTTAATTTGAGATATTCTATTTTGCGTCGGTTATCATTATTACATAATCTACATAGGGAGATGCGCAGAAACACAATTTTAACGCAAAAAGCAAAAGCGGAACTTAGCGATTTCAAGGATACCCGGCGTCTTTAATTATTGTTTGCTGTTTTCTTTTAAGCTATAATCACTTTAGTTCACTTTAAATACATATTAATTGTCTTATAAGAAAGTTCTACTGATTTAGGCGACAGGAGTTTGGCTGATACAGTGAACAAAATGTTTTTTTTTGTTTCTTATGAATATGGCTAATAATGGCAAAGCTGGGATATAGTTTAAGCTCTTCTTATTTAATAATTTGTTTCAAGAGTAAATTTTGTATACTATTTTTATAGGGAGGGATGAAAGACAAAGCGTTGAGAATTTACACAATTAATCTGAAATGAAACAAAAAAAATTACACATATTTTAGCTACATTGCATTTTTTTTTTATAAAAAAAAAATTACGAAGCTGTTATTTGACAAAAAATTATTGGTATAGTAAAAAACAACTTTGGAATTTTTATGGTTAAAAAAATAATATAAATATGTATATGAGACACATAAAGCTTACGGGAAGAATGTAAAATAAGGGTTTTAAAAAAAGATGGTTAAAGGACGTAAGAATACCAATAATATAATGTAACTTCTATAATAATATACGGCACCTCAAGTTAAAACCATGATTTAAGCTGTTTTCCACACCCATAGTAACAAATCAGTTTGCTTAAAAATGAATACGGAAAAAGCACGCAGTAATCAATATAATTTTGTATTAGGTATATATTTAAGCTTTTATGCTTATCATGGAGAATATTTAGTTCTTGTTGATATTTTTTTAGCTGTTTATTAATAAGCATTTAATGAGACATTTTCAAAATAATGTATAGCTTTTCAAGCACTCAGGAAAAAACGATTAGAATTTTCGCATTTAATTTTACAAACGTTGAAGAAAACTTTGTCAGAATAGATATATCGTAGCTCAGGTACTCTTGTTACTTAAGCCTGTCGTGATTTAAAAAATCGTAATACAGTAATTTGGAAAAAAAAAGTTGGCACTCATGATGTACAGAAAGAATTTTGTTGGCTGACAGGAAATTATGAAAGTTTATAAGGACCTAGTTAAAATTGTTATATTACATATATGTATGTGAAGCATTTCGCAAATATTTTGTACATCACTTGAATAGTTCTAATACATGAATGTATTACTAAAAATTCAAAGTGCCGACAAGGAAAAAAAAAATATTTTTATCAGTTCTTGGGAAGTTTTTTTTTGCATTAAATTGGGATTACTATCTTTTATACTTACAGATATGTAATAACACGTTGTTATTATACTTTTAAATTGATTCTTTATGTCCCGATTTTCCCCGGTTAAGATAATGAGATCATCACTTAACATACGCTCTTCAATTTGTATATCACTGCACAAAATCTATAGACCGTGGAAGATATTAATGGAATGAGGGGTACAAATCTAACTAGTTAAATATAAATAAATCACAATAAACTTAATCTTAATCAAAACAACCATATAAGCCCATAGCCCGTGGGTATACCACAGGTGGTAGTCCAGGTTCACTAGAAAGTATTTAAACCCTCGGAACTCAGCAATAAGCTGTGCGGAGTCAAATATGTATTATGCATTTTACAAAACCGCATCTTGAAAAAAATAGGACGTTAAAAGTTGATCTATATATATGAGAAAACATAATGTTAAAAATCATATATTTAAATCATAGCAGAAGAGAAGGAAGGACAAGCGAAGGAAACTATAGAATTAAATAAAAGCAGGTGAACGCGGGGTGCTAAGTAAATGTATCATAAACGTTTGATTTTCCTATAGAATTATTTTTCTTTCCATACTTTACGCTAATTTATAAAATAAATGACAGACTCCCATTATTATTATTTTATTCATTTCTAGATGACACATAGTGAAGAGAAAAATCCCATAGCAAAAATGGCATTATGAAATCATAAACGAAAAAAAGTGTGTGAGTGCCGGGATTCATGGTTAAAATGTATAAATAAAACTTTCGCCCGAGTGCCAAAAATCGTACCGTGTACGTGTGACACGTAATGCAGGACGTAAGGGAAGATGTTTTATACACCAAAAATTGCTCTCGTCTAAAAGCAGTCATGTAAATTAAATATTCAAGTGCTGGTTTTACATTAAGTCGTCGAGTAATTAGGAGTTTTTTTTTAGCATCGGTAACTCGCGTTCTGTGATGCGAGTCTTTAGTTCGAACTATCAACCGAATTTCAACTCAAACTGAATTCGACCTTTATAGTATATATAAACGTTTAATTTTTGTTATTTAATGTACCCAATATAAAGAAAGTATCGTAACACGTAACTGTGTAATTTATTACACAGAAGAAATTCCCATGTTTGATCATGTATCTGATGTTTTTAGTTTTCCCTTCCGCCGTCATAGATGTATACAGTTTTACACATCTAAAGAATCGTTCTGATTTTCTTTTAACAGTGTCTTCGTTGTTCGACAACACAAGCGAAATTGAAAATTGTAGCAGATTACTTGGAGAAGTAACAGAATATGTCGCCGGTGCGTTAAACATATTTAATATACAGTATCTACTGCTAAGTACTACTGGCCGCAGTCAACTACTTCTACTCTGTGGTCAAAGTAGTTCAAAGCACTTCAAAAATGTAGTAACGAAATGAATCCACGCAGGAAAGCGACATCATCAGTAAAAGAAATTACTTGGTAAATTACTATTGTTTATGTTTCTCTTATCTAAAATACAAATACAAACAACAAAAATTACATTGACTTTAAGATTAGATTTTTCTTTTGCCAAAATTATAGCGTTTCATTCATCATCTACTGGGAAGTACTAAAAAGCACTTTGCAAGGTCCAAAGGAACAGATCTATTCGTATCAGGAAAATGACATTTTTGTTTTATTCGTGTTTGATTTTGTTTTTTCTTTCATTACATTACGTTTGCGTTTGTTTTTGCATTTTCTTTAAATGGTGAATATTTTACGCTGGGTTTTTGTTATCATTTTGTTGTTTAGTTGGAGTAAGAGCTTGGAAGCTACAGAAAAATTGAATTGGGCATCGATAGCGTTCTAAGCCTAATTTAATAAATTATAAACTTTAAAATTTGTTTTTGTGAACAATAACTATTACTATAAGATGTTTTTTTTTAAATCTGTTAGCTAGTGTATGTATGTATGTATGTGTATTGTTAAATCTTTGAATGTTTTTTTATGGTACGATTTCTTCTCACAAAATATTTTGCATAAATTTCAAAAAAAACGTAAAATTTGTTTTTTTAATTAATTAATTTGGCTTTTTCTGTGGATTTTTGAAACAGATACATAAGTACAATACAAACATTCAAATGTTGTTCGAGCAGGATATTGTTTTTTACTATTGCTAAGCTGCACAATACAATAAGCAACAGATTATCTAGCAGAAGCGAATTTTACTTTTTTGGATTGGATATAATAAGCTAATAAACTTACCTAGAATTATATTTCTTTTTTATTGAAACTTGTGGCCTTGATTATAGATTCAGATTTTTAATAGACAGGTATGTACCAGTTATATGAACAAATGTTCACATATACATACATACATTTCAACATATTCAGAAAATATTTCTCTTTTTGTATTATATAAATATATCACCAGACACAAAACATAAAAATTAAAAAAGAGTGTTGTTAGTCATAACTTTTAAATAATATTTTCCGTATTTCTATAATTGAAGAATTTTCACATAAATTTATAGACGACATAATACATAAGTACATAACATACATATATATATTGAGAAAACATCAATTTCATTACATTATTCTTTCGAACGAATGATGTTTAGTATAGGGATCGTATATTCGATAACCCAGTATTTTTCAGAGACAACAACCCTTCGCGTAAGATTATTATCCATATTTGTGACCACTTCTCCGCTACATTTACCGAACGCTTAGATGTTTACACAGCAAAAAATGGTCTGTCACGTCAAATTCATTTTTAAAGGTGGTGATGCTATGACGAATATCTAGTTGTAATTTTGGCGTTTCATGACGAATAATTGTCCGGGACAATTATTCACACTAGATATTCGTCATGAAATCTATGTGAGATGAACTGAACTTAACAAAAATTGCGTATTGACAAGGTCCTCACTAGTCAACTGATAAGTCCAAGTGAGATAGCCGGGACGAAACGCCAAAATTTGTATTTAGATGTATTTCAGTAGTATATACAGAATTTGTATATTAATAAGACCTTCATATATACAACTTATTTTACTTGCAATTAAAACTTTAGCATGTTCACTTGTAAGAGTTAGATTATTATATTATGCAGTTTTAAAATCTAGTTGTAATAAATTGTTCTCTTTATCACAAAAGACTGATACGGACCTATGTGAACCTGGCACCCGACGGCCGACTTGAAAAAAAATTTATTGTTTTTGTCATTCTTAAAGATTTAGGTATGTAGTTGTTTGTAGTGAAGAAATTTTCGTTTGTAGTAAAACCCAAAAAAAGTTATGGGACTTCAAAAAATGACCATCCCCCAACTTTGACGAAACTTGAATTTAACGCTTGATCCACATAGAGAAACAACATACTATGTAGCTTCAGAATCGTTTGTAGTCGTTTGTAGTTCCGATTTTTTCGTTTGTAGTAACTCGAAAATGAACTCCAAACAACATACTACTACAAACAACTACAAACGATTCTGAAGCTAGTATGTTGTTTGGAGTTCATTTTCGAGTTATTATCAGACATAGGTCTGATACGGCAATATTTTGAAGTTAAACTTACTAACTTTACATAGGTATATATGATTTATGGTTTATATGCAAAAATTGAGACTAGGCAGGTACATGAATAAAAGGATAACTATATCCATAATATATTCATTTAATGTGTTAAGTCACTTTTAAAAACTTAAATCTTTCATCTTCTATGCGCATCAAATATTTCTCTCGAGTTAGTATTGGTAAGTTATTAAAGAAAATAGTAACCGATAGCTTTTATGCAAATATTAATCAAACCATTTCGAGGTATCAAACCATTACCATATAAGATACTTTAAATTAAGTTTCATTTTATAGCTTTCTGATATTTGAGTTGAAAAATTACAAAATTAGTCCTTATTTTGATACACAAATGACGCTTGCTTATGATTTTAATAATTATTTATTGGTACCAAAAAAATTAATTTGGCTGAACCGTCAACGGTCCAAATAAAGTTACTTTTAATATTTTAATGATTTTATTTAAACTACTATCAAGATTATGAAATAAATTGTAAACATGATTTACGTCAACGCATTTCACAAAAAAAAAGTTGCATCAAATAATTTCAAACCTATAATTTTTCATGTCAGTTTTTCATTACCTCTTCAAAATGTTAAGGGATTAATTGTCGTGAATATGTCATAAATTTTCCGTGAAAGAAGAAATTTGTCGCTCTTGTTTTCCTTAAATAAATTAGCCTGTTCAAAATATGAAGGTTTTTTTTATACTACAAATTCTATATATACTACTGAAATATATCAGCCAAGTAGAAGACTTAGCACTATTTTAATTGGACTTGTTGAATTATTGATTCAAAATAGCTTTTTTGTGGACTGGCCGATAAAAGGTACTTTGAATCAAAAATCCTTATACTCACGACTCCAAAAATTAAAAATCAATACCATACAAAAACAAAACAAAAATACCATTTGGAAAAACATTTTTAAAATTCAAATGTACCTATACCTTATTATGTATGTATATTGTATATACTATATATGAAATAACCATACGATGTGAATGGCTGCTATGATTTTTCGCCAAAATCGAACTGCTTTTGTTTGTTAATGTTAATCTTAATAAAAATCATTATATTTTTGAAATAAAACAGTTAGTTAAGTCAGTGTTGCGGCTGAGAAATTTGAAAAGTCCCAAAAAGGGGTCACAAGAAAAAAAAGTCGCATTTTGAATTTTTTTTTTAATAGAAAATCAAACGAAAAACGCATTTATAAAATATGTTTGGGAGTAATTTTAATTTTTTATTTGAAAAATTAACCAAAGCAATCTTTATCCACAATGGACTTTTGCCCCACTTGGGTCGGATAGTCGAGTTTGATTATCAAGGGAGAATAGCAAGGTTTGGCCTTAACTGAACGAACATTAAAATCGCGTAGCGGCAACACTGGTCCCATATGTTAATAAGGTGAAATAAAAATCTTACCTCTAGAGAACATAGTGTGTACGAGATATACAAATAGACATACTGACTTAAGAAATAGAGACTCGCATACCAATATTGTATGTCTTAGCACTTGACAGAACACGACTACGACAACAATACAATAATTTTTTGAAAATTTGATAAGGTAGGTACTTACTTAAAATAAACTAGAGATTAAATTTTTTGATAGTGGGTTATAATAAAATTGATAATTATTAATACTTGTACTATACCTAGTAATAATTAAACAAACACCCCCTAAACAGTTACAAAATAATAGGTACCTACTGCAAAAGAGCTATAGGTAAGTAGGTATAATCTTTACTAATAATTAAACCAGAAAATTACTGCCCAAAGTAGATAACTACTATTGAAAAATATTTCGAGAAAATGATCGAGAAAATTTGAGGGCCATAGTAGCGAGAACTCACAAAAGGTGATTTGGATTACCAAAATATTCAGAAAAATCGATTCAAAAATTAATTCTTATCAATTAAAATAGCTCGCTTCTACAGAAATTTTAATTCTAAAGTAAGTGGCAAGTTAAGCATGGTTCAATAGGGTATGTAGGAACATTGGAAGTTTTAAGGGGAAGAAGACTTGTAATTGTAGATTTATCTGTGATTCATCCACACGAGGAAAACTTGCCAAATACTGGTAAGGATTTTGCTAGTAAAAATTTGGTTTTAGTATAGGACTGGTAAGATAAATACCTAAAATTGATAGGTTCTAAAAATCATTTTTTTATTTTCTTCGTCTTTTGAGGCAAAGTGGCACATACCTTACTGACGAGGGCCTAGCTCTTTCGATATTACCTATCCCTCGCTACCTACCTATCCAAGTACCTACATATTAGTGTAGGTACATTAAATATTGGATTTATTAAAAATTCGAAGTTATCAATGATTTTGTTTTAAGCTCAGAAACTGAGGTTTTATCAATCTGTTTAAACAATTTTAGTAGGTTGGTTAATACAGATACAAAGGTAGGTTACCCTTAGGCGTACGCTTAAATACACAATGACCTCATGACCGGGTTTTATTTTAACCGTCATGAAATGATCCATACAATTCTGACTCATGAAAGAGCTTTTGCGCGAGATGACTGTGCACCTCAAGTTGCTAAACAGTGAAAGGCTTGTACACCTTGTGGAGCTGCCTCTAAAGACATTTTGATTCTTTCTTGTATATACCTACCTACCTACCTATATCTAGGTAGCTAGATAGAAGTAAGTCTTTTGCATCGATTGAATTCCTTCTCTTGGATCAAGTAACTATGAACATAGGTCTATTAAAACTTCTTTTAAAAAAACACAAGAGGTAGGTAGATACCTACTCAAAAAAAAAAAAAGGATGATCTCATTCATATAAATATAGATTCAATGTTAAAAAATAAAACACCAAGAAATTCAGCATTGCTTCTATACCTATATAATATAGGTATGTATTCCTATCCACCTACTACTAAAAGTCATTTATTATTGATAAAGCCATATTTTCTAGCACTAAAAAAAACTAACTACATAAAACATATGAAGTTAGTTTACCATATAAAGTGAAAAAAATATGTTAATATTTAAATAAACTTACCAATTCTTTTTGTTGCAGATGTTTGTTAAAATTTCAAGTTAGGTAGTTTTATGACGAAATTATTGTAGAAATATAGACAGATATCCAATGTTATTCAGTTTTTTTTTTTTATTTTTTAAAAGAAATAATTATCTATTATTTCTTAATTTATAAATCAAAATTATAACAGTTATTATATTTCCATATACTTTCACTCAAAGAACATCTTTTTATTATTTTAAACATCAGAGTAAGGAACTAAATGCACTGTAAAAGACAAAAAAATATAAGATACATAAAAGTGGGAACAGATCTTCACTATTAATTTGTAAATATTAATACTTTCAAGAAAGAATAAACGCTACATCACTATTGGTAAAAAAAAAAAATATTTCAAAACACAAAAAATGTCTAAAAATACACAAAACTTCTATATATCGTTATTTAAGAAAAATGAAATACAAAAGCTGATTGCACACATTTTAAACATAAATTTTTATACAGCAAGGTATATCTTGAAAGGCGCGTTGTATATTATTAATAGAAATGAGAAATTTGTATATATTTTAGGTATTCCAAGATTATTTCAACTCATAACACAGAAAAAATCAACTTCAAATAAAATGTGGAAAGAACATCGAAAGAAATCCACAAAAATACGACAAAAAACGTTTAAAAATAAACACCACCACGACGAGTTTGCCGGTCGTCTTTAGATACAAATTCCAACTTCAACTTTTTCATCCAGTTTTTTTTTATTATTTATAAAAGATAAGAAAGTACCGACTTTAATATTTTACACCACATCACATATATTCGAACTAAAACACTTTTCTTCATAAATAATTTGTAGACCAACAAAAAAATCACTTTCAATAAAAATAATCTCCTGTGTGGGTGTGTGTGAACGGACAGAAAAATAATCAGCAACAATTTTTCGTTTCTAGATACATATGTACATATGTATATAAATATACATATGTAGGTATACCGAAAAAATAAAAGTTTATAGAATAAATATCAATAACCGAGCGATATTGGATTTACAAAAAAAAATAAACACCATGTGGAAAAGTGGAGGCCAACTAACACCACCACCACCAATTCAATGAGACACTAACAAACGGAGACCGCGCACTATATTCACCAAAACCAGCTTACTAATTTTTTTTTCTTCGAGAAAAGATAGAAACAGAAACAACGCAGACAAAACTGTTTTAAAATTATTTATTTTCCAACTTCTTGGGGTGTTTTTACTTAGCATTAGCACCTTTGAGATCCCGAGATGTTATGTATTATGTGAATGCACGACTTAGCTTATGCACATAATATGACACTTTTAAACCTTCAAGTGCTGCAACAGAGCACTCACGGAAAACAAAAAATTGCACTCAAAGGTATTATTGGCCAGAAGAAATGACCAAATAAAATTATTTGTAATTTTTATATCGCTATATATATTTTATAGGTATTTGTTTGTTTCAATACGTGTTCTTTGCTTCACATCCACATCATATAGCGTAAGATACATACACACGATATTATGTACGTACGATAATGGCGTATTTCGTTATTTTTATTTATAATATAAAACAAATGGAAGAAAATAAGTAATCTATATTAAGTATATATATACATAAATGGATTATTTCGGCGAAGCGGCGAAGAAATCAACACAACAGCGGAAAGTTGAGGCAAAACGAATAAATTTTCTAAGACATTAATTATAAACGTATATAGATATGCTGTGCGCAGTGCTCGGCGCCTGGTCACAGACTAAAGTAAAAGTTACCGTATGTTGTATCTTGTCTCTTGTATTAGTTGGATTTAGTTTTGTTGGTTGGTATTTTGTATTTTTGAATACGAATTTTCTTCCCCTGCGGCCTGCACTCATTTACACATTACACAAGTACACAACTCAACTCAAGTCTCTTTTAAACTTTTGTAAGTGTGTGTGAGAAAAAAGAGATGTTTTTTTATGTTTTTACTCAATAATTATTTATCTAAGGGAGTTTTATTTTTTAAGAGAGAAATAAATGCATGTATTTCAAAACAAGTTAAATTTTTTTTGTATCTTATACTTTAACAGGTTCAGTTCAGTATCCAGAAGAGAGATATGGAAAAATAAAATATGGAATATTGCTTGGATACCACAACGGCAATGTGCAGAAGTTTAAAATAAATACTAAATAGTGATTAGACGCCATTATATTTGTTTAAATTGGTAGATAGGTATGTACCTAAAAAGGAAAAGGTCGGTTAGACCTTTGGTTGTATTTAGGTTAGCATAATTTGTGGGAATGGGAAACTGGTGCTGGCGAGGGACGAGGGACGAGATAGAGCAGATTATGACTAAGCTCTGGTGAGTATTTCTCAATCCGCAAATACGCATGCACCACAGCCAACCCAACCATTAACCAACTATCGTGTACCAAACAAACAACAAGGCAACAAAAAAAAAACACTCCTAGCATAATGGTTGCCACGGGCGTTTTCCAGCCCAACAGTATTGCCACTTAGTAGTTTGAAATTAAATGTTGCATAAATAGGGCGAGAACCAAATTTCAATAATTAACTACAAAACAGCTGTGGAAGTGAAACCTGAAAACCAACTTGGCTGAAAATTAGGTTTGAAGCTTGGACGCTGTTTATCAGCTCAACTTCATTGCACTCACTTGCCAATAGGGATGGGAATGCAAATTATTATTTTAATTAATATTATGTACATTCCCTAACTTTGAAACTCTGTGATTTTCTGTCAAAACCTACACATTTTTTAATATGAACAATCTTTTAACCATTCTATTAAATTAAAAACAGTAAATGCCTATTTAAACCTTTTAGTATCATACCAACTCCAAATTTTACTTGGACAGTCAAAATTGAGAAAATTGAAAGAACTGTCACTTTTTTGGGCGTGTTCAACTGAAGTTTATTAAAAAATAAGTTTGGTATGATACCATACTACCTTATTAAAAATGTTTTAAACTAAGAACATTCTAGTAAGGAGCTTAGTTAGCTTAAGCTTATACATATAGTTAGTATATCCGATCAGGACGAGTGGGGTTTGGGTATCAAGTTAAAACGACACTGTGCGTCGTCGTTACGTGTCCTCAAAGGTTTTTTTATATGCAGTTTGTAAAAGAAAAGTTAGTTGAAAGCTGAGAAATTACATAACCAAGAAAAATTATTCCTTAAAATTGAATGAAGGTTCTGTGAATTGATTTTTTTATTGCGTAAAAAAATGTTTTTTTATCTTAAAATAAAACATTTGAAAAAATGTTTGTAGAAATAGTGAGTAGTAGAGGCATGTCTTAACGCAACTAATCGAATTATTTTTTGTATTAATTAAGATATACATATCTACCTAAATTGCTCAATACAAATTAAAATTTCAATCATTCCAACAAAAATACCTTTAAAAAACTTTTTAATTTCAAAACATAACACTTTGACCCAGCACATCTAGGAAAAAATTGTCATATTATTATTTATAAAAGTAATGTGGCGGACTCATCAGCGGACAGGCAAACGTGTTCAATGGCAACACTATTTGTGTGTCACAGCTTTACTTCCTTGTCATCGGAAATGTGCTCTCTGCCATTATTGTTCATTCATATTTCCGTCTTCAACGAAACGAAACCAACCACCATGGATTAAAATAAATATAGAATATAATTGATCGAAATGTCATATTATGTTGAGCAAAAATGGTGCAAGAAATCGAAAATATTTGTATGCAAAAATTGGTTTTACTAATATTTGGATCAAAAAATTATAAAAAACAATAATCAATTATTAAAAAGGTGACCGAAAACCTGATTCAAAGTAGCTTGTGATTCGATATGGACAAGACACTAAATTCTGAGTGTTCATAAGTTAGGACCATTGATTATGGAGCACCCTTCATAGCCACTATATGGCAAGATAGTCCCCTTTCACACAAGGAAACTGAGTTTCCAGCAGCTCTGCCACCCTACCCTATAGATGATTGAGCACAGTATACATCAGAAAATAAAACGCAGTAGATTGCAATAAAGGTACCGCAGTAGATCTTACAAAAATATACAAAAACAAAAATTCAATTCATTTAAAATACATTTTATTTACGAATAAAAACAGGACAATCTAGAAACTTAACAATCATTTTAAAAGCGAACTCCAAATAAAAAAAAAAAACAAACATAAAAATTTCTTAAACTAAATTAACAAAAAAGCACCATTATTTAAAGAATTCATATATAAATACATACATTTCGAATTTTGGATAAACGCGATTAGAACTAACTTTGTATAACGATCAAAATTCTTAAAAGAGGAGTAGATTCGTTTTGCTGCGCAGTATATTTTCGTTTGTTTCTAAGTATATCTACTTCTAAAGGAGTAGGGTGGCGGCACTGGTTTCCAGCAACTTTCAATAGAAGAGAGAGAGAAGAGGAAAAAGGAGTGAACGACAAAATCTCCCCTCCCCGCCCCCGGCCAACGATTTTGTTGTGTACTTTAAAAGGAAACTACAGAAAATTTCAAAGATTTTGTTTTTTAGTACTTTTCACAAGGTATAAGAGATTTAAACAAAATTAAAAGAAAACGTCAACAAAATCTCAAGCAATTTGTTTCCTCATAAAATGGGTCTTATAAATTCGTTGAAAAAATCGATTTCAAGGTTCTGATCAAACTTTATATTAATATGAAGGCGAAATAGAAAAATGTGGGACTCGTAATTCTGTCCGTCTGTCTGTCTTCGTGCTAGCGTTTTCGTATCTAGGGTTTTTCGAAAATTCCCCGACACATTATTTTTATTTTTTATTGGCACCTGTCCTAAAATTACAGTGATTTTGTTTACAAAAAGGCTACCACTTAAATTTTTTTTTTGCAAAAATGGTTATAAGCGGAACCTATAAATGGAGTTTTTTGAAAAAAACGGTTCAACTGATTTTGACCATTTTTGTATAGAAAATGCTTCAAAAAGTTTTTAAATTATTGAATACCATTTTCAATTTTGTTTTTGTTTAAAAAAATATTAATTTTATTTTTGAGAACTTAAAAACCCACCAATTTTTTTTACATTATCTAGCAAATTCTAAACAAAAATAATTCTTACCGCTAAAGAAAATCTCATTTTTCTCAAAACCGATTTTGATCCAAATTTGTATGTGATTTAATTTCAGTATATACTACGATCTTCTATATTATTGTAACAAATTTTGTATTGCTCCATTATTAACGGTATCTCATCTAACCATAGAACTATTTTTTGATTTTCGACCATCTCATTAAATTTTGAACAGATTTTATGAATTTTTTTTAGACAGGGAGGTTCTAATAAGTTTAAATACAATATTGCATTTTGGATTAAAAAAAAAAAAAAAAACAAATCATATTTTGAAAATTCGATATTTCAAAAAAGAGGCAATGATTTTTTTTTTTAATTAATTATTTACTTCGCATTAATAAATACTTAAAAATGGCGTATCATTTTTTTTAGCGGCAAAATTTTAAACAGCCTGATGTAAACAATTTACTTACTTTAAAGCTTCGGAACAAAATGTTTTAGTTTTATACATTTTTTAACCAGTATCATACTAAACCAATTTTTTTAATAAATTACAGCTGAACACGCCTAAAAAACTGACAGTTCGTGCAAACATGTAAGCAAACTTATTTCATATTTTTGATTGTCAAATCGACATTTGGAGTTAAAAGTTAAAATAGGCATTCAGTGATTTTAACTTTAATAAATTGTTAAAAACAACAACATACATCTCTTTTAACTTCCAACTTGTCACAGTCGCAATTTAGCGTAGTGTAAAAGTTTTTAGTTAATAAATTATACCTAATTAAGCGCAACACACTACCAAAACTGCTGAATAATACCTATAGACAGAAAAAATAAACAAAGAAATAAACATAAATAACTGCAAAGAAACTAGCATTGTTGGGAGCGAGGGTGTAACGGGAGGCGTGGTAGTAAAATGGTTTGGGATGAGGCGTAGCTTTTAGTTGGCCTAGCAACGGTGGAGCATTTGTGGGTGTATCAGAGCCCACATTTTTTTAAGGCGTGGCAGGGATTCTTGATTTTAGAGGACGTGGCAAAGGGGTGGAGTTTTTTAAGTAGTCGGTTTAGGGGATGGGACGTTGTTAGAGGCGGAGCTTTCAATGCCCGTGGTTAGAGGTGGATCTTTTGTGGTTTATTAGGGCCGAATATATTTTGTAGGCGTGGCAGGAGGTGGTTATTTTAGAGATCGTGGCAAAAGGTGGAGCTTTCGGGGTGTGTGTTTTTTTATTTTAAACTTTTTTTTAATTTAAGAAAAAATTTGGTGGCTCAGTCTCTTGACACACCCATACAATATCCACATCACGCCACGCTCACTTAAGATCCGCTCAAGCCAAGTCGTTGATGAAATAGATATAGATACACAAAGCCTTGTATCTTGTATGCTGTAGCTCAAGCGTTTTTCAAATTATCTGATGCCAGGTTTTAATAAGTAAAGTAGCTTTAATAACGTTTGGCTCATCTGACTTTTGCCTTCTACGCGATAAACCATTTTGGTTGGTGAATACATGTGGGTGTGGTTTGCTTACTCAACAAGCCCAAAATCTTTTATGGTAGGTATACAAAAAGTTTAAGTCTTGTATCTTGTTAAAATGGTTGCTAGTTATAAGACATATAACGTAATGCGCTAGAGGCCGTTCAATGAAAAGCGATATAGGCAAGATAGAATCTTACCTTTCAACCAGATGTGGAGCTTTAAACAGCTTGTGAATCTTAAACGCAAAACTGGAGAGATTACATGTTATAAAGCTTAGCCATGTTTTATCTGACAAGTACCTAGTTACAAATCATTTTCAATCCCGCCATCGTCACTCTATGAACATAACAATGCATGAGTCTCTACTTCTCTAGTATTTTAATATCTAACTACCTACCAAGATACTTGGCTTTCCCGTTCCGTTGTTTTCATAAACATTTATAAATTATCTTGTGGCAACCGTGTTGGCAGAAAAATAAAAGTAAATAAAGTAAAAATAATGACAGAAAGCTATAGACTCAATGCTCAAACATACATAGCCGTAGGGTAGGTATAGGAATTAGGCACCAACCGAGTTTGAATTTTGAATTGAATAGGTATAGCTTAGCTACCCAAAACTCCAGCACGCGGTCTGAATTGGAGGGGCTTTATAACTACATACATATACATTACTTTTTTTGTGTTGCCGAATGATTATTATCTAATAATATAGGTAAGTATATTTATATTAAATACGGAAATCTAACACAAGACTGTAACGACAACCCTCACGATTCTCTTTGTCTGCATTTCTTAAATGAAGTTTTGTGGTTATTTTCGTCACGCCAAAAGAGAAAAGTTGAGTTTGGTAACGCTAGGTTACTATTGCTATTGCTATAGGTATATAGGTTGGTTTTGGTCAAAATTGGAATAAACCATTCTAATTCTACCATACCTACTCTATAATAATTCCAATTTGAAAAATAAAATAAAAATGAGTGAGTGATGATGCTGAGTGAGTGTTCGCCAACCGGTATGGGTATGTATGTATACAAACATATACAATACACATTGATTTATACTTTCAATTCTCAATACAAATAAAAAATCCTTATTGAGTCTCTTCACCAAATAGAAGTAGAAAAACGTAATGTACACAAAAACATAAAATAATTTAAGTCAGATTTTAGGTAAGAGAAACACGATAAACGGGGTTACTAAACAGGAGGGTGATTGTTTTTTTTTGGAAACGAAGAAAACAAAGAATAAATGAACCTCGGATCGGAAATCTTGATTGGAGTTGCAAAACTTCAAAAGTGCAGATGATTAAGAAGGAAGGTAGGTACACTACAGAAACAGAAGAGACAGACAGAAAAAAACTAGATTAGGAAGTAAGGCAGTTAAGTCATTCGACGTACATACATACATACCTATTACCTACATACATACCTAAGAACTTAGATATTGAGAAGGGCGACGTTGTGTTCCGATACTATGTAGATATGGTAGGTATGTAGGTATGTACATTGTACATAATATATTATATTTCTTGGATTGGTAAATGCAATCAATACCTCCCCTTAAAGAAAAAGGTTTTACCTTCTTCTATCTGACAATCAGTCTCATTTTTATAGGTACGCATTCATACCCATATATTATATATGTAGGTTCCTACCTACAAAAGTTGATGTAGCTGCCTTCTTTTGTTTTTTGCATATTCAGTATTCAAAGGCACACGTAATACATAGTCCTATTAGGGTGGTGCCAATATTGTTTGATGTTTACTTTGTGCTCTTACACGTTACGATACGTTGATGTATATTAAATACGCTCAATATTGGGTACGTTCCTTCGTAGCTTAAACTAAATCGAAAGGTCGAGTTGAGTTTGGGTTGAAATTTGATTGACAGTTCAAACTCGCTGCGTTCTGTGATGTAAAAGCAGCACTTGAATATTTAATTTGATGTTTACACATCTTAACCGTGAGTCCCTTTTTTTTTCATTCCACTTTTTTTTTTTTATTCCACGTACCAAGGTACTTATGTACCTACTAGGTGGCAGATATCGTCCCATTCATGATATTTTTGCAGCAAATAAATAATTGAGGAAACAAAAGCAAACTTGATGAGTTTTCAACTAAAACCGGTTTTAAGCTATAACATATGTACTTACAAAAATACGTTACAAACTAAAATTGTTTTTTAATGTTCATTTTTTTCTAATTGTCAACAAAAATTCGGTATACCTACATATGATTCTTATAGATACTGAGTTAGGTGAAGGTTTCTCACCTTCATACTATAAAGCTCAAGAAAAGAAAAGAAAAGAAAAGAAAAGAAAAGAAAAGAAAAGAAAAGAAAAGAAAAGAAAAGAAAAGAAAAGAAAAGAAAAGAAAATAAAAGAAAAGAAAAGAAAAGAAAAGAAAAGAAAAGAAAAGAAAAGAAAAGAAAAGAAAAGAAAAGAAAAGAAAAGAAAAGAAAAGAAAATAAAAGAAAAGAAAAGAAAAGAAATTAAAAGAAAATAAAGGAAAAGAAAAGAAAAGGAAAGATAAGAAAAGAAGAGAAAAGAAAATAAAAGAAAAGAAAACAAAAAAGGGGCATTCCTCGCTTCGGGAGATGGGCAATTTTCAAGCGTACTGCCACTTGTGAGGAATCGACAAATCCTCCAACTGTCACGCGGAAGGTCTTGCAACCGAATTCGAGCCTATGCCACCTAAAACCAAAGATATTTTTTCACGCGTACCTATAGGTACTGCCTCGTGCGAGTAATCCGAAAATCTTCAAATAATAACTATTGTCTTATTTTATTAGGAATCCAAAGTATTTTATTTTATTTTATATCATGTATTTTATTTTATTTTATTTTATTTTATTTTATTTTATTTTATTTTATTTTATTTTATTTTATTTTATTTTATTTTATTTTATTTTATTTTATTTTATTTTATTTTATTTTATTTTATTTTATTTTATTTTATTTTATTTTATTCTATTTTATTTCATTTTATTTTATTTTATTTTATTTTATTTTATTTTATTTTATTTTATTTTATTTTATTTTATTTTATTTTATTTTATTTTATTTTATTTTATTTTATTTTATTTTATTTTATTTTATTTTATTTTATTTTATTTTATTTTATTTTATTTTATTTTGTTTTATTTTATTTTATTTTATTTTATTTTATTTTGTTTATTTTATTTTATTATTTTATTTTTTATTATTATTATTATTTATGTTTCAATAAATAACTACTAATGATATAATAATATTTTCGAGCTTATCCACTATATCGAGATTGTTCTATCGAATTTTAATGCTTTCTTATGATTTTTGCACCAATGAACCAAGAAATACATTTTTATCTTAATACCAAAAATGAGTCTCCGTTCGATTTAAAGGATTTGAAGACTTCTTTATATGAGCATGTTTACCATATTAGAATGTTTGAGCAGTAATGACGCCAGTCGCCTTGATCCTTTATTCGTTATATAGGGTAACCAGTCGTTGATTCTGTTCGCCATTAAAGATCCTTATGAATAAAATTGTTCAAAAGATCGCAACTTTGCAATTCTTTTTAAATTTTGGTTTAATTTCTTAGAAAATTAATCATCTCCCTTAACGGAAATAGAACCCCTTACTTAACAATTGCCTTTAACATATCTATATATGTATGTACGTGCTCCAGCTTTTTATCGCATCTTATAATAATCACCCTCAACTTAGGTATTGTTCTTAATTTAATGTTAATATACCTAGTGAGACGAAGAGAAAAACAAAAATTAGAAAAATGGGAAAAAATGTTAAACAGCCTAATGTCAATGTATGAGCATGATAATTCTAATTTTAAAACGGTTCTCTACAATTTAAAAAAAAAAAAATCTTTCGACTTTCGATTAAATTTTGCTAAAATTATGCCCCATTTAAGGACCACCCTATATACATATTTGCACTCATGGTATAAGCCATACGAAATAGGAACTAGGTACCTAGTTATAAGAAGTAAAAGTATATAAAAAGGTGAGAGATGATGGAACTCAAGGCCTTACTTAATTCGGTGTTAAACTTCGTTGACAGTTTTGTATAGATGTTGGTATTTAAAACTTGTTTTTGATCTTTAATAGTTAGGTAGGTATGTATGTTGGTAATTATATCATTTGTGGAAAACTGGTTATCAAAAAAGTTTAAAAAGAGTTAAGAATGAGCGAATGCAATCTGGTTAGTTTTTGGCTTGGTGGTAAAATATCTAGTATACATACCTAACCTATACCTACCTAGCTACTCTCTAATATATATTTATAGCAACCATTATAAGCTTTAGTTCATTGTTTTATAATAAATGAAAGGTCAACTGACTTTGCAATACGAAATACAATGTTTTAATGGTTTATATTTTATTGTAAATACCTATCTACATAATATATACATATGTACCTACGTAGGTATAACAATGCCTAGTAGGTGTACCTAAATGTTAGCTGGGTGTAAACCTATATTAATATACCAAACAAAACTGCAGTTATTTCATGGAACAGTAGATATCTTTAGCTGCCTAAACTAAATTAAAAGTGTTTGTATAGGGAATACAAAAGTTTGAGTATACCTATAGGTAAAAGGTAGCTGTATATATGTTTACCTAGGTATATGTAGTTACTATTTTAAGGTCCATCCCACACGAGTAAGTCGCGCGACAGGTTAAATGATGGGCTAATAAACCGGTAGAAGATTAAGCAGACACAGATAGCAAATAAAGGTAGGTTAGGTGGCTAAAAGTAGAAAGGTACGGGGAATGGTTCAAGGAAACTTGCGTATGTTGAAATGTTTCAAGTTTATTTACTTTGACAATTAGTCAGTGATTTGTGATTTGAAAATACATACAAATATGCCTACCTAACTTTATATAAGAGTAAAACAACCATAAATGTAAAACGGATACTGTAAGTCAAGAACTTTTTACTATTTAACCATTTTCGAGTGAGAACTGAGAACTACATGTGGCGCCTTCTTCGAAGAATGAATACAACTTGTTACAAAACGACATTCAACGTTGGCCGTATCATTTCATTTGGTTCTAGATTCTAAAACTTAAAAAAACGGTTGCCACCCCCAAAAAATAATCCTTCTTAAATGTGTTACTAAAAAAAATACTCCAAAATAAAATCTCTTCAAGACTCCCCAAGATAAAATCCCAAAAAGAAGATGTGCAAGTAGTGAATCAATAAAATTTGCATTAATAGATTATACTTATACTAATGAAATAAAAACAAACTGTTCTCCGATGCCCTTTTAAATTCGTAATAATTTTTATTTGTATTTATAGATGAAAATAAGACAAATCAAGATAAAATCAAACAAAAAAAAATCCTTTTTTAACGGCTTTTAGTCCACAAACATTTTGACGTTTCGTCCCGGCGCGGCGATCTCACTTGGACTCATCAGTTGACTAGTGAGGACCTTGTCAATACGCAATTTTTGTTAAGTTCAAATCTTACATAGAAGACTAGCATTCCTAATCATTAAATTGGAATCAATTTTGAATCAATAATTCAACAAGTCCAATTAAAATAGTGCTAAGTCTTCTACTTGGCTGATATTTCAGTAGTACATATATGTATGTAATTTGTATTATTATCTAAACAAAAAACCTTCATAAAAGGTGATCATTAAAAAAACATTTAAGTTTAAAAGTTTTACAGCAATATCCTCGTTTTATTACTATAAGCCATTAGGATCATGGACTAGGTCGGTGTTATTTTTACAAAAAAAAAAGTATTTTGTTATATTTTACTTAATGGGTGATATGCATAAAGAATAGTAAATGCTTTTACTACAGAATTTCAAAGTATTTACTTTTTTTGATATGCATAAAAATTCAGTAAATGATGAGAATTCAGTATTTACTTTGGCCCATAGTACTTACTTTTTTCAGATGAATTTTTGAAGTAAAAACTTAATTCCGTATGCATAAAAATTAGTAAGTACTTTTTTTCCGTAGGAACTACTTCATTTTTTTAAAGTTACAAAAGAGCAACTTGGAAATTTCATAGTACATACTTTTTAGCATTAAACCAATGAAAAATAGTCTTGATTTTTAATTTTGGTCACTGTATTTATTGAAAGTGGGTTTCTGTTAATATTTAAACAATTATGAGAACAATTCATTGTCAATCGATTCCAATGAGCCTTTTAAGACTATTTAGTACAAAATTGTTGTCGGTGTTGATTGATTTTTGTTTTTAGTTTAGTTATATGCGATTAAGTTTCATAACTTTTGAAATAATTGCCCTTTGTTGTTGAATTAAAGTATTTTACTCGAACATAATTAATAGGGATATCCTTGCAACGGCGTAAAGTCATTGTAAACGTTGTAAACTGCGTAAACATGTCAAATTTTTATGAACATTTGGCAGATTTACGCAGTTTACCAGGTTTACGAGGACTTTACAACGTTGCATGAATATCAAGAAAATATAAGATTTTTTGGGAAATAATGTTTTTAGAACAGTCAATAAGCTAACAATAACAGTCAACAGCTTCTCATCATATAGGTACATTGGAACTTGGACTACTCATGTTGAAATATTGAAACCGCCATTTAATTGAAAAGAATAATTTAATTGGATACGATATCCGTCCATCAATATCCAAGCATTCCAATTTAACCTTGTACAAGTTTTGATTACCAATTGCAAATCTTTTAAAAAAAATTGTGTTGATAAACACAAAATAGTAAAAAAAAAAAAGTATTTACTATCAATTTACGATGAATTTTAGTATTAACTTGGATGAATTTAGTATCTACTGAAAGTATTTGGCAGCACGTATGAACTTAATTTTATGCATACGAAATGAAGTAAATACTATAAATCTAACCATCTACATAAAGTATTAGTTTTTACTTTAACCTTATACTTTCAGTAATTACTTCCGTTTTATGCATATCACCCAATGTGTTGGGATTGTTGCGGATTTCTGAAGGTTTGGAGTTTTAGCAAAAGAAATATTGATTGGGGATTTTTGAAGATTTGGGGATTTATGCAAAAGAAAATACCTATTTATTGACGATTTTCTACAGAGGACGCCTTTTCCAATGGAGATTTTCCCTTGTTGGATTAAATTTTTTTGGGAATTTTGTCCGATTGAGATTTTGGTAGTTTGATAAACATTACCAGCCGTATCTATAAAATAATTTTAAACCCTTCTTAGCTTTAAAATACCTGTAAATAGCTCTTAAGTGGGAAATCGATAGGAATCTATAATCAATTTTCACATTCAAGTACCTATAACGTTACTTAAAGGCCTCTTAACCTAAACGCCATCCACATCCACCGCGTTTAAAGGTTATTTAAAGTCTTCTTAAATATATTTTGACATTTTTGGAAAGAATTGTTTTTGTTTATTCGTTAGAGAAATATGTGCATACATAATATGTATGTAATAATAATAGTAATGTTGATTTATGTATTTAATTCAATTAAATGTTTTACACAGTAAAATATATTCAAATACATATTATTAAGTCATGACTTGAAGTCGTCTGCCTGATTGACAAATAAGACTTTAGTAATGATTTTTAAAAGAAAAAACGAATTACATAAATTTAAATTTTTTTTTTCCAACTCAATACGTATGTACATATGTAGCTATATTGTATGTAAATAAAATAAGAAATAAGTACATACAAATGTATGTATGTATGTACATATGTAGGTAAAGTTTTGAGTTTTTGTTTTAATTAAAGTAGGCAATGTAAAAAGGCTTTGTGATTATTTTAAATAAATTGACTTGTAAAATAAATTGTTTCGGTGTTTTTTTTTTTACATATCAATATCAAAAGTAATAGCCCGTGGCGTAATGGTTAGTGCGTTGGACATTGGACTGTTTTGGACGCCGAAGGCCTTGAGTTCGATTCACAGCCTATGCCACCTAAAAACAGAAATGTTTTTCACGGGTTCCAAGAGTATCTCTTGTTGAGATGGTTCAGAGTTGTAATTGTAAGTCACTAGGCCCTGGTTCTACACGAGCTGTCGCGCCGCAAATTTATAATTTTATCAATATCAAAAGGTTCACAAATAAACAAAAGAAATATAGGTACGAAAAAAAACATCATAAAGCAAGATGGAATCCAGTTGTTCCTCTTTCCCTCTTATTTTGGTAATGAGCTCGTTTTTTTTGTTGCATATTTTTGGAAGCTGTCAAAAAAAGCCTAGAAGTATGCTATTTTTGGATTCGTTTAAGTTACGTGACAAAATCGTTGTTTAGTTAAGTAGGAGTCAATGAAAAAACGATTACATGTAGATAAGAATTTAAGTTACGTCATTTAAAGGCAATTTAAATATTTAAACACACTTAACTGAATGACTCTAGAGATATCTAATAGATACGACTGTACATAAATAAATGCTCGTACCTAAATAAAAATAACTTTTAAACAAACTTTACAAGTTTTTGGATTAAAACTTCGGGGAAGAAAAATTTTACGATTGAGTTTCATAAATATTTAGGCAAAGATTACGGGAAAAAATATCCTGGCTTGAAAGTGATCTATCACCCTAAAAATGGGGGGGGGGGGGGAATACACTCTTTTTAAAAGTTTTTTCTTTATTATATCTCAAAACCCCAATGCATTTTGTTAAATCTGATAATTCAGTTATAAAATACTAAAACTAAAAAAAAAGGGGACAAGGGGAGGAAAGTACTCCTTAAACGGATCTCAAAAACGAAATGTATTTTAAAGGCTTATTTTTTGTGAGGCTTTTTTTTCACAAATACATACATGCATGGGCGTGGCATGGGCGATTATAATTCTACGGATTTTTGTCATATTTCATTACGAAATGCAAATTAAGTAATCTGCTAATAAGGTTTATTTTGTTCACCAATTCAAAATCATACAAATTCAAACCAAGATTCTAAAGATTTAGGTAGGTATATTTAATAGTCACATAACAATAAATCTACAATTGTTTTCGTTGTATACCTTCCTGTACGTTTTCATCCTATTTCTATGTAGGTACTTTGTATTTTGTTTTCGAAACAAGTTATAGTCCAATCAATAGAGAAGTTTTACCCTACAAATGGTGGGATAGTACTTAAATTTGTATATGTTGTTAAGAAGATATTGTAACGACTAAATTACTCAACTTCTTTTGAATTATAATGTAACGTCTTTTATGGAGCGCCATCTTTTGATCTTTTGGAATATAGCTAAGTCACAAACCGATATTGAACGCTACCACTGGTAACTTTGAGTGAGCTTTTTCGAACATCGAAAGAATGTTCGAGATTGGAAGGGGAAATTATAACCCCACCTACCTGTCATAGAATGATCGAGAAGCAAATACGAGAACCTTCACGAAAATACTAGGAACTAAATATTGGGTATAAAAGAGAGCTTGGCTGCCACCCTGAGCACAGTTTGTTTTTAATAGTGACAGTATAAAGTTGGTTGTAATAAGAGATAAGTAAATTGTTTAAGGAAATTATTTTCGGTATATTTGAGTGTTGAATAATAAATTGATTGGTTTTAAGAAAGTGAAGTGTTTTATTTACAATACAAATAAGTGGAAGTTTTAAAACAAAGTAAATAAGTTTTATCCATCGAACCCGAAGAAAATATTACATTGGTGTTAGAAGTGAAGATAAAACTTATTATCTGTGAGTTCGGAAAATTTATGGTGATAAATTAATAAAACAAAGACAAAAAAAAAAGTGAAAGTGAAAGTGGTAAAAAAAAAAAAAAAAAAAAAAGAAAAGAAAAATGGGTAAGACATTGAATGAATTAAATTGTGTTGAACTTAAGGCAGAATTGAGTAAACGAGGTCTTCCTACTGCTGGAGCGAAAAATGACCTCATTATCCGTCTGCAAGAAGATTTAACACAACACAATGAAAACCCTGACATATTTGTATTCGAAATTGAAATGCCGGTAGAGCAAGTAAGTACTGGTGCCGACTTGTCGTCAATGATGACTCTTCTCCTCGAACAAATCAAGGAACAACTTGTTGAACAAAAGAGTTAACAGAAAAATCTTCTCGAACAAATCGAAGAACACCGAAAGATTGATCAAAAGAATCTTCTCGAGCAAATCGAAGACAAGCAGAAGAATCTTCTCGAGCAAATCGAAGACAAGCAGAAGAATCTTCTCGAGCAAATCGAAGACAAGCAGAAGAATGTTCTCGAGCAAATCGAAGACCAACGTAAAGAGCAAAGGGACCTTCTAGAAGAACAGAAGAATCTAATCGAAGGTAAGCTCGATACATTCGAGAACAAGTTCATTGCTCTTGGTGGACGTATGGATGATGTAGACGCAAGGCTCGAGAGAGTTCAAGAAAAATTCGAAGGCCAAATTCAAAGCATTGCCGATGAATTAGACAAAGTTCGAAAAATTAAGATTCGAGAAAGTGTTGGCGATTACCCAAAGAAGAAGGAAATGCATCCACCGACTTTTGATGGGCAAACTTCTTGGTCGATCTACAAGAAGCAGTTTGAGGCAGCCGCAGCAACGAACGGCTGGGATGACGAAGACAAATTTATAGCTCTGACGCTTGCTCTAAGAGGACCTGCTGCTGAACTGCTGCAAACCATACCAGCAGATAAGAATGGCAACTTCAGTGCTCTTGTTCAGGCCATTGACAAACGCTTTGGAGATGGCCATATGCAAGAAGTCTTCCGCGTCCAGCTCAACACCAGAGTCCAGAAGAGAGGAGAAACTTTACAACAGCTCCAAGCAGACATCGAACGGTTGGCGCATCTGGCATATCCAGCTGCAGGGGATGAAATCATCAGCCAATTCGCAACAGAAGCCTTCATCCGTGCTGTATCTGATATAAACTTACAGCGAGCAATTCGAACTGCTGGAAAACGCACGCTTCCTGAAGCTTTAGCGTTCGCTCTGACTATGGAAGCAGCAGAACAAGCTTCCCAAGGAGTTCATCGAGTCAGAGAAGTAGAAGTCGATGAATGCTCATGTCAGAAAATCGCATTCCAAAGAAGCCAGCGTGAAGGACCTGCTCGATGCTGGAATTGTAACAAAACCGGACATCTCCAGCGGCAGTGCAGATTACCACCGAGAAGAGCTGCATGCCAACATTGTGGAAGCAGAACCAACGTTCGAGAACAACATAGCAATAACACCAACACTCCTGCTCAACTTGTTTCCCAGTCGGGAAACGAGTAAGAACCAACTTCGAGGGGCAGAAGCTGGTTTCTGGTATCGATGGCCCCAGAAACACTATCCAAGTCTCACAGACTAAACGAGACAACAAAAGTCTGACAGTAGAGGCAATAATAAACAACAATAACCACGTGGCTACAATCGACACCGGTGCCACTGCCTCCATTGTACGAAGAGACTTGGTCAAGATGAATTGGCTACATAACACCAATAGCTACCGTCTAAAGACCGCCACAGGAGAGGCAGCAAAAGTGTATGGTGAGGTTCGTCTAACGATCCGTTTGGCAGAACTAGAGTTTTCGCATCTATTTCTGGTAGCAGATATATGTGACGAGTGCATCATTGGAATCGACTTCATGAAGGAGCATGGAATAATTTTGGATATCGGTAAGCAAGTTCTAAAGTTTAAAAATGTGGAGATTCCGATGGTCTATGGCAACGAAAACTCAACAACTATTAGGACCGTCATCAAAGAAAACATTTGCTTGCCCGCTTCTTCGGAAGTATTCGTGTGGACGAAACTAAAGGGTGACTGTGGAAGCCATCGATACCTCATGGTGGAGCCAGATACGGAACAAAGTTCCCAAAACATCATGGTAGGGAAGACTCTTGTGGCACCAAAGAACAACATGGTGCCTGTACGGATACTGAACATAAAACCGTACGAAATTAAACTCAAGAAGGGAGAAATAGTTGGGCAATGTGAATCTGTATCCGCAATTACTAAAATCAACGAAGCGGAAACAAAGAAACCTATCGACTCCGAAAATTTAAAAGCCCAAATTCTGAAGTCATCTAATCTCAGTCAACATCAGCTTAATGTTGCTGGGGATCTCCTTCATGAGTATGCTGATATATTCTCATCACCCAGCGGGCAGTATGGTCGAACACAACTAGTGCAGCATCGAATCGATACCGGAGATGCAAGGCCGATTCGACAACCAGCAAGACGTCTCCCTTTGGCAAAACAAGCTGAAGTTGAGGAAATGATATCGACCATGAAGGAAGATGGGGTAATCGAAAATTCCAAAAGCCCTTGGGCATCACCAGTCGTTCTTGTCAAAAAGAAGGATGGAAGCACTCGATTTTGTGTGGATTATCGAAGACTGAACGATGTGACAAAGAAAGATAGCTACCCTCTACCCAGAATCAGCGATACATTAGACGCGATGGAAGGAGCCCAATGGTTTTCAACTTTGGATTTGAAGAGCGGTTATTGGCAAGTAGAAATCCATCCAGAAGATCGGGAAAAGACGGCCTTCTCCACAGGAAATGGTCTGTGGCAGTTTAATGTGATGCCATTTGGGCTATGCAACGCTCCAGCAACTTTTGAGCGTTTGATGGAGTGCGTTCTACATGGACTAACTTGGAAATCTTGCCTGGTCTACTTGGACGATGTCGTCGTGTACGGAAAAACATTTGAAGAACATTGTGAAAACCTTAAAGCTGTATTCCAGAGGCTTAGAGAAGCACACCTAAAGTTAAATCCAAAGAAATGTGCGCTTTTCAAGACCGAAGTTAAATATTTGGGGCATATCATCTCATCCCAAGGAGTGAAAACTGATCCTGAGAAAGTTGACACTGTGAAGAATTGGCCAACGCCTCAGGACAAACATCAACTCCGGAGCTTTCTTGGTCTGGCCACATATTATCGGCGTTTCGTGAAGGATTTTGCTAGGATTGCCAAAAGCTTGCATCAGCTTACTGAAAAAGGGAAGCCGTTCAAATGGTCAGGTGAGTGCGAAAAAAGCTTTCAAGAACTGAAGCTGCGTTTATGTAATGCACCTGTCCTGGCCTACCCAACTCCGGGAAAACCTTTCATCATCGACGCTGATGCAAGTAACGTTGGAATCGGAGCTGTACTATCTCAAGTACATGGCGGAGAGGAAAAAGTTGTCGCCTATTACAGCAAAGTACTCTCGAAGCCAGAAAGGAATTATTGCGTGACAAGGAGGGAACTTCTAGCTCTGATATTGGCAACAAAACACTTCCATAAGTACATCTATGGACAGAAGTTCCTTCTTCGAACAGACCATGGTGCGCTCAATTGGCTTTTAAACTTCAAAAATCCAGAAGGTCAAGTAGCAAGATGGATCGAAAGGTTGCAGACGTATGACTATGAGATTCAACATCGAAGAGGAAAGCTGCATTCAAACGCAGACGCACTATCGCGGCGACCGTGCAAACTAGACTGTAAGCATTGCACACGCCAAGAAGAAAAGGAAATGGTCATCGTCCAACGAACAAGAGCTGATCCCATTTACGGCTGGAACAACGAAGAACTCAGAATGGCCCAACAAGAAGATTCGGATATCGAACCCATTCTTGCATGGAAGGAACACCAAGAGAAACCAGAATGGTGTGATATCTCCGACCGAAGTCCGGCTCTTAAAGCATATTGGGCACAATGGGACTCGCTTCATGTGCAAGAAGGGGTACTAAGGCGTAAGTGGGAATCTGCAGACGGTAAATCCTTTGTAATGCAGCTAGTCGTACCTCGGTCAAAAGTTAATGACGTTCTTCAAGAAATGCACGACGGAACTTCTGGAGGTCATTTGGGAGTGAATGAGACGTTGGAAAAGATACGACAACGGTTCTACTGGCTAAACGCAAGAGATGACGTCGAAAGGTGGTGCCGAAAATGTGATACTTGTGCTGCTACCAGAGGACCGGGTAGAAAAATTCAGGGTAAAATGCAGCAGTATAATGTGGGCACACCTTTCGAGAGAATTGCTATAGACGTCGCAGGCCCTTTTCCTGAAACTAACAGTGGAAACCGATACATCCTTGTAGTCATGGATTATTTCAGCAAGTGGCCTGAAGCATTTGCCATCCCAAACCAAGAAACCAAAACAGTTGTGGATCAGATTGTCTTTAATTGGGTGAGCAGGTTTGGCGTTCCCATGGAACTGCATTCTGACCAAGGAAGGAATTTCGAATCTAAAGTCTTTCAGGAGGTTTGCACGCTTCTTGGCATTAAGAAGACGAGAACCACACCGCTCCATCCACAATCTGATGGGATGGTTGAACGATTCAACCGGACGCTTAAAGAACATCTATCAAAGGTTGTCGGCGACTACCAACGAGACTGGGACCGACATATCCCATTGTTCCTTATGGCTAATCGAAGTGCAACCCATAGCTCGACGGGAAAAACACCATCGGAAATCCTGTTCGGATCAACAATACGCCTGCCAAGTGAAGTAAAATTTGGGTGTCGTCCAAATGAGTCACAGGGAACAGAAGACTATGTGGATGACCTCAAAGACAGGCTTATTGACATTCATCAACGAACAAGGAAAAACATAAAATTATCCAGTGATCGAATGAAAACAAGATATGACGTAAGAGCGACAGCATCAGGATTTCAAGAAGGAGACCTTGTGTGGTTTTACAATCCTCATCGACGAAAAGGACTATCACCAAAACTCCAACAAAACTGGGAAGGCCCATATACTGTTGTGAAAAGAATCAATGATGTGGTCTACCGTATACAGAGAGGGGTAAGAGGCAAATTAAAAGTAGTTCATTGTGACCGTTTACATCGATATAATGGTGAAAGAAGTAATGAAATTGCTCGGGACGATCAATCCTAAGAAGGGGGCAATGTAACGACTAAATTACTCAACTTCTTTTGAATTATAATGTAACGTCTTTTATGGAGCGCCATCTTTTGATCTTTTGGAATATAGCTAAGTCACAAACCGATATTGAACGCTACCACTGGTAACTTTGAGTGAGCTTTTTCGAACATCGAAAGAATGTTCGAGATTGGAAGGGGAAATTATAACCCCACCTACCTGTCATAGAATGATCGAGAAGCAAATACGAGAACCTTCACGAAAATACTAGGAACTAAATATTGGGTATAAAAGAGAGCTTGGCTGCCACCCTGAGCACAGTTTGTTTTTAATAGTGACAGTATAAAGTTGGTTGTAATAAGAGATAAGTAAATTGTTTAAGGAAATTATTTTCGGTATATTTGAGTGTTGAATAATAAATTGATTGGTTTTAAGAAAGTGAAGTGTTTTATTTACAATACAAATAAGTGGAAGTTTTAAAACAAAGTAAATAAGTTTTATCCATCGAACCCGAAGAAAATATTACAATATGGTTGGTAGATGAAAAATAAAACACATCTCCACAACCACGCGCCCTCCGCTTCCCAACAATAATGTTTTATTTTATCTACATAAAATTTTGCCTAGTTTAGCTTAGCAAAAAGGTAACAGAATAATTTAAGATCGATTAAAACGTATGTATTTACATCATATATGATTCAACTTAGTTCTAGACTTAGTGGGTTGTTGATCAAATCAACCCATGTGTTGGCTGGTTATTTTGAAAATCAAAAGATTTTGAATTTTTCAAACTGATTTACAAGTCTTTCAACTCATTGAACTATGCCTGTACATATTGAAACGACAAAATTACTCAACTTCTTTTGAATTATAATGTAACGTCTTTTATGGAGCGCCATCTTTTGTAATATAGCTAAGTCACAAACCGATATTGAACGCTACCACTGGTAACTTTGAGTGAGCTTTTTTGAACATCGAAAGAATGTTCGAGATTGGAAGGGGAAATTATAACCCCACCTACCTGTCATAAAAAGATCGAGAAGCAAATACGAGAACCTTCACGAAAATACTAGGAACTAAAAATTGGGTATAAAAGAGAGCTTGGCTGCCACCCTGAGCACAGTTTGTTTTTTATGGTGACAGAGTAAAGTTGCTTGTAATAAGAGATAAGTAAATTGTTTAAGGAAATAGTAAATTGTTTAAGGAAATTAGTTTCGGTATATTTGAGTGTTGAATAATAAATTAATTGGTTGTAAGAAAGTAAAGTGTTTTATTTACGAAATAAATAAGTGGAAGTTTTAAGACAAAATAAATAAGTTTTATCCATCGAACCCTAAGAAAATATTACAATATATATCCAAGTCATTTGATTTACTGCCAAAGTAAACCTTTTAACTCGAGACCAAATTTACAATGCAAACTACATTTACCTAATTGTTTTCATTCTATAATATTTGCATTTTGTCCTGTAATGTTTTGACAGTTGAAGCTGTATTTTTCCTAACAAATTATTTGCATTTGAGGACCTTAACCTTGAAGATCTGATCATTAGAACTAAAATTATATGTTTACTAAAGAGGTTCAAGTAGGTAGATACCTATTATGCATGTTCTAGGTTCATCAATTGAATTGATTTAGACGTAAGTGTTTTGTCTAATAAATTCTATAGCCTGAAATTTTGCCTTCATTTTAAGACTATAACCTTACACATCCGATTATTAGAACAGAAGTTTAATCCAATCAAACCAACCAAATCGGACCTTTACGATTTTAATATTTTTGTAAAATACCTACTAAAAATGTGTACACGTAGGTACATTCATACATGCCTACATATTGTATATAACATTTTTGTTCCCGATGCGAAACCAATTTTGTCTGCCACAATTCAATTCAGTGGTGGTTTTTTATTGCACACATTCCACCGTCTTCTCCCTTCCAGCAATATAATCCTTTCTAGGTACATAACATAATTGACATACAGTCGACTCTTCTTAAGTCGAATTTTAATGGGATTCTAAGATTTGTTTGAGTTAGAGAGAGTTTTGGGAAAATTCGAGTTATAGAGAGAAACATTTTTTTTTGTCTCAAAAGGTTTATTTAATAAAAAAAAAGTTTAATATAAATACATACATTCTTACAAAAAAATTAACAGAAAAATATAGCTTCTTGCTTAGTTAAAAAAATAATAATATAAATAAAATAATCATATATTCATAGAAACAAAACAAAAATATAAAATACAAAACATTAAATATAATAGGTATAACAAAACAAATTAATTGGGTCATCATAGGTGGAGTTTCTGTTTTTTGAAGAAAGGACTCTAATTTAAAAAGACAGTTTTGAACTTCATCCGCTACTTTATCCGATAATTCTATGGCTGATTGCAGGATTTCAATCGCGTTCTCAATTTTTTTTGGCATTTCTAGATTGACTATCTCGGGTTCCTCTTCTTCATCTTCACTTTCGTTTTGGGTATTTTCAGCATTTATTGTTTCTAAAACAAATTCATTGTCAGCTACTTGGGTAGTCACGATACCATCATCGACTTTATCCAATTAGCATTCCCAACGTTATAATAGGCTTTGGTTAACCTGTTCCACATTTGCTCGATTTCAGTGGCGTCTCAATTGTCAGGTCTAAGTAAATTGAGCGGAATTTCATCTTCATCATCCCATGTCTCGTCTCCAAACCCAACTTTTTTAAAACAATTTTCAATTGTTAACGGAGTTACGTCTACCAATGCTTTTGAAGTTTTCCGCACGCAGTCTAGAAGTGATATGTATTTTTGTATTTGTAGGGATATGAAAACTACTATAGTACTATTATGGCCAGTTTTTTTAGGGTTACCGGAGTCTATACGCGACGCTAGAATCACTACAAATTGAACTTTGAATACATATACAGCCGAAAAACGCATTATAGCTAGTGCATAAACGCCGCGTTTTATTATCTACGGGTTTGGGTCATCTTTTAACACGTAATACAAAAACAATATTTATTTCATTTTCATTTTATTTATTTCATATAAAACTTTATATTACATTGTACTTCGAGATAAAACTCATAAATAGTATCAAAGTGTAAATTATAATAATATAGTAGTTAATTTGGATCTAGGTTTCTATCGGGGTTTCCTTTATGGATCCGAAAATAAGTTTTCATTCTGGAGGGTAGACGGCTCTTCAGTCGGTAAGAAGTACAAACGGTAGTGTAAAGAAAAAGACAGTATCTACATGAAAAATAATCAAACATAAGAAAAAAAGAGTTGAGCATACTTATGTTTGTTTATTTTTCATGTAGATACCGGCGCGAAATTTTAAACGATTTAGTAAGATGTTAAGGCATTTTTATGAAAAATAAACAAACATAAGAAAAAAAGAGTTGAGCATACAACACTGTTGTCATTAAAATCCGTATCGTTTTATTTTCATGGGATGATCCCGATCCAGATCCGTCGATTGTTGTATGCTCATCTCTTTTTTCTTAGTTTTGTTTATTTTTCATGTAGATAGGTACTGTCTTTTTTCTTTACACTAAAATTTGTACTCCCTATCGACTGAAGAGCCGTCTACCCGCCAGAGTGAAAATTTATTTTCAAAAACGAAAAAGAGAAAAAATGCTAAGAATACTTATAAGATATAGTAGGTATATTTATAATAATATTATAGTAGTTAATTTAATTACTTATAATTCTAAAAACATTGTTTGGGTTCATCTGTTTAAGTATAGTTAACAGTAGCGTATCGCGATGCGGTAAAGGAATGCTGTGAAAGAAATCACTTAATATACCTACATTTATTTTTGTACAAGTAAAGCCTAGTACGCTGCTGATGTGAAACGAAAAATCCCATACAAAAACGACACAATGAAATCATAAACGAAATATTTCGTTCTGGTTTTCATTTTGCATTACGCAAGTGAGCGAAATTGATTATTGCAGCAGATTATTGGGAGAAGTTCCCGCTGTTTTTTCGCACAGAATTAATTTTCCAGACCATTTATTGTGTGCGGCAAAGTGACATTTGAGTTGTATTCGTGTTTGTATTATATTGTTTTGTTTCTTTCATATCAGCGTGCCTCTCTGTGATTTGTATGCGTTGTGTTTTTGTATTTTGTTTTTCCAATTGGTGGCTTGGTGACACTTTGAGTGGGTAATTTTTGGTTGTAGTTTTCGTAAGCATTTCGCTGTCGCGTTGAACACAACGAAAAATTTCGTTTCGCATCAGCAGCGTAGTAGACTTAAGTCTTTTTATGCTTGTTAAATATACTGACAAATGAAGAATTCGAAGTTCTTTCATATAGTAGTCTCATCAACATGGGCGATTGGTGCGCCAATTGGTGTCCAAAATGTCTTCGCCTAGTTTAGAATATTGACTTTGTATAAAAACATATATTGATAGGCAAAATGGCAAGAATAAGGAGATTATATATGTTTATATACGAAATATATGGGAGTCCGAGGAGAAAAAAAAAATAGAACAAATAGTAGAAACATAACTGATCACGGTAATTTTTAGTGAAATTTAGCAATATTTATGTTCTGTGTTTTGTAATTTTATATACAAATATGTGAGATAAATTTGCTTAAATTTTGAATCAGATCGAAATTTTTGCTTTGCATTAACCGTCGGTCTTTGCAAATTTACTGATACTTCTTAATTTTTGGCGGTTTTTTAGTGAAAAATAGTGATACATATACATAAATGTGATAAAGTTTTTAATTTGCTACGCAAATACAAAATACTAAAAATAGCAAAATAGCTTAAAAATATTCATATCTAAAAAATTCATTTGTGCCCTCTAGATTTTAACTTTTTTTCACCTAATTATCTCACCTTCATTTTCTCTCTTCTTTTTGTGTGTTAACTTTTTGTGATTTAGTTTGTCTCTTTTTTTTTTTTTTGATTTATTTGTGTTTTTGTGAAAAAAAAATTGTAGTAAAATAGATCATTTGTGCCCTATAGATTGTATCCTTTTTCACCCAGATACCCCACATTAATTTTCTGTCTTCTTTTTTGTATGTTAACTTTCTGCGATTTAATTTGTGTTTTGTTGTTGTTTGAAGTGTTTGTTCCTGTTTTTGGAAAAATTTAAAAAATTTTCAAACTTTTTAGCATTAAGCGGACTGCTTAGCCTATTTGTAATAGGTTTTTATTTTCATTGTCCGTAAGTGTTTTTTTTTTTTTACTTTAGCAGGTAGATTGCGGAATAATAGGGTGTTCCAGTTTTAAACTCTTGTATAACATATTTATTTATTTCGTAATTGGTACCTATTAATTTTTTAAGTTTTTGGTGAGCATTAGTTTAGTTTTTGTGTGAAAAAAAATTAAAAATTGAATAAACAATTTTAAAAGTGAAAAACGTGATACATTTTTGATTAAATATGCCTCAAAAGTGTTGCTATCACAAATGTCAGTAGAGGCAAATTAGACTTTGTTCAGTTTCTTTTTTTTTAGTACCCAAAGATCATGGAAATCAGTTTGGGTTAAACATGGAGGTTTTCCCGCATCGACGATTTGAAACTCAAGTCGATGATGTGTAAAAAACACTTCTATGACAAAGACATAAAAGTAAGTGGCACCAAGAAATCTCTATCTAAAAATGCACTGCCTATATATCTTGCTTCCATATTGGTAACATGGTTTTACAAGAAACTAAAGTATATGATGCTCTAAAAAATTTAGACGAAAATAAAGGAGTCGGTCCAGATGGAATATCTCCTAAGGTAATAAAAAAATGTGCAATATCGCTAGCATTACCTCTCTGTTTAATATTTAATATGTCCCTATCAACGGGTCACTTTTTAGAAGAGTGGAAAACATCGTTTATCTCTCCAATATTTAAATCGGACTCGAGACAAAAAGTTTGTAACTACAGACCAATATGTAAGTTATCTGTAATCTGTCAGGTAGATCCACTGCTACCAACCTTACTATTTTGTGTAACTCTCTTGTTAAGGATTTCGATAGCAGCCTTCAAACAGATATTGTGTTCACTGACTTTGCCAAAGCTTTTGACAGGGTAAATCATGATGTTCTTCTTCATAAACTTTCAGTGCTAGGTTTTCATTCCCATTTCTTAAAATTGACATGTTCATATCTCACCGAACGTATCCAGGTTGTTAAAGTAGAAAACTCTACTTCTCGAGCTATAATTGTTACCTCAGGTGTATTAATAATATTCCAGAAAATCTTAAATTTTCAAACTATGATGATGTAAAAATTTTCAAATACATTAAATCTGTCAACTGTCTGTTACTACAAAATGATCTCGATAGATTAGCATTATGGTGTGATAAAAATTTACTTTTTTTGAATGTGTCTAAGTGTCAAAGTCTTGCGTGTTTTAGAAAAAAACTCTCCAATTTTGTTTGATTACTCATTATATAACACCGTTCTTGAAAGGGTATATCAAAAGAAAGACTTAGGGATCATAATCGATCAAAAGCTGTCTTTTAGCTATCATATTGATTTTATAGTGAATAAAGCGTACAAAATGCTTGGATTTGTGAGAAGCAACACTAAGGAATTCTCGGATCCTTACACGCTCAAATGTCTGTACACAGCCTTCGTAAGATCTAATCTAGAGTACTGTAGTGTTATTTGGAACCCATGTTATAATACACATTCCTTAAGGATTGAAAAGGTACAAAAAAGATTTACTAGGTACGCTTTTAATAAGCTCAAGTGGAATATCGAAAGACCTCCTTATAATGTGAGGTGCCAGCTCTTTGATTTGCAAACGCTTGAGTTAAGAAGAAGGTATTTTTCTATAATGATGATTAAAGATATAATTAGTAATCATATTAACTGCTCATATCTGTTGCAGCGAATCAACTTTTATTTCCCATCCAGCGGTCGCCGAATGGGTTTCCATATTGTGGATGGCTTTTCAAGAAGTAACTATGGAAGTAATGAACCATTATCTCGTTCCATCAAAGAAACAAATGCTGTATTAAATTATGTAGGTATTTTTAAATAATGTTCAAGAGATTCTTTTAAAAAAAATGTCATACTTGTTTTATTGTTCTATTAACTTGTAATTTGAATGTTAATCTTATTTATTACCATTGATGAACATATTGTATTTTTATTTAACTTTTTTATTTTTTTATTATTGTTTTAATTTTCTTTTATATTATTTATTTATTTGTTTGTAATCTGTAAGGGGCAAAACTCTGTTTGATGAAAATAAACTAAACTAAAAAAACTAAACTATATGTAAGTGCAGTGAAATAGCCAATGACATTTCATGTATTAGTTTAATGGATGCTGCGAGGGCCCGGATGCAAACTACCTCTACGGTTAAGTCTGCTATCCTTATGCCACCTATCTCTACGGTTACGTCAGCTATTGTGACATCTGCGCCTCCACCTTCACCTCTGGTTTAAGCTGCGGCTGTAGTTCTTCGCCCCGCTAGCAGCCCAGCTATGTCTTTGGAAAACTTGGCTGCAAGCACTGCAAATGTTAGAAACTATTCTCTTAAAGATATCCTTCATCGTACATTTCCCCGCAATTTCCATCCCCAAGGCGAGGCGGTTTTCTTACAAATCGGCGCAAAAAGTAAATAAGGCAAAATATATTCCGAGATATAATTTTAATACACCGACTAGGCTTAGGAAAAACCGGGAATATCAATTAAAAAAAAATTTAGAGAAACAAATGGAAGGCTTTAGGGAAAAATTGCGCACTTTTGTTTTGGTGCAACTTTTCCACAAGGAAAATGTACTTTTAAATTTTTTTTATAAATCACCAGCAGGCTACAAATACTGCCATCGGTAAGCACTATTTACCGATGGCATTCGGAGATCTGACTGGCTGCAAGATTCAGCAAACCTATGAGGGACATGCTGATTGCTGACGGCTCTGGACAATTTCTCCACTGAAGCTCGCTGTTTGCCGATGAAAATCATCCCCATTTTTTTTTAATTTTTGTGGGATTTTTTAACTATTTTGAAGGTCGTGTGGGGTTATGTTTGAAGTATCAAATTAATTGTGTGCTTTTGTAGGTGCGAATTAAAAAAAACTAACTTTATAGATGCAATAAGTAAAGAGTTATAAGGTGTTAATTTAAACAACAGGAATATGTAAATGTCTGGGTTGAAAAATTTTTAAAAATCAAAAATTTTAAAACAACATGTATATCAATAATATCTATTAGCTGTATGATTTTGAGAATTAAACCATTCCTTAAAAAGATATGAATTTTTGTGGTCAAATTTGCCTTAAAAAAGTGTCGATTTTTGATGTTTGAAAAATGTGTCGAAAAAAAAAAAATAAAATAAAAATTTCCTAATAATATGGATAATATTTTCAAATACCTTTCCAATGATATAAAATTTATTTCAAGCGGACTAAAACCTGATTTTATAGAATTTTTTCTATTTTTAATTTCTAACTTTTAAAAATTTATATCTCGCTTTGTGTAATTTGTAGATTTTTTTTTTTTAAATTAGTTAAATTCTGGAATTTCATAAAAAAATAAATGAATATTGTACGACCTTTCGTTTAGAAGTTAGTTTTTGTACCCTTGACCAGTTTTATCCTATTTTACCCTGCTCAAAATTCGAATTTCAAAAAATGCCTTCCTAATGAGCACCTACATAAAATTTCGAATTAAAAAAAATTTACTATATATTTTTAACACTTATAGCTTTGTATATAAACTTTATGTTTAATTTACAATTTGTTAATTAGAATAATAAAATATAAACCTCTTCCACTTCTACGTCTCCACTCTCAAAATAAGAAAATTTTGCCCCAGCTCCGGCCAAAATCTGACAATGTTGCAAATTATATTAGATATTAACATCAGCGAGCACGAGCGCCACCACCGTCCAAATGTCGCGTAAAAAAAAAAAACGACTCCATGAGATTACTATAAAGTTTATAAACAATGGTTCTTTCGTGAAACTTCCATTTTTAAGAAGAATAATTTAAGATTTTTTGTATCTAGATCGTATAGGTTTTGTTCCGTTTTCTGTAAGTTGGGCTGAATTCATTATCTCATCGACCGTGGAAACAAGACTGCAAGCATTGCACGAATGCACGAGTCAAGAACAAAAGGTGGCCGTTTAACAAATAAGAATTGATCCCTTTTACAGTTCGTGTAACGAAGAACTTATGGCTATTGAAAGAAGGGGTACTAAGCCGTATGTCATGCATCACATAAGGTTAACCCTCTAGAGTCGAGACGTACCTTAGTCAAACGTTAATGACATTCTTCTAGAAATTCATGATGAATTTTCTGGAGGAGCAGTGTGTAGATTTTTGTCTCATATCGGTCTCATTTTAATCGAAAAATTTCAGTATCGTCTCTGTCTCTTCAAGTTATTTGGTCCTTTTGTGGATGAAATATAGAATTAAAGTTTGAATCTGGAAGTGACACAATGTTTACATTGAAAAATTCAACTTTATACTTTAAAAATGCAATTTTTTATTTTTTTAAATTTCCAACGAGACCACCAAGAATCTCGGTATATTCCAATGAAAAAGTTTCGTCTAAAGTCCCAGTTCGAACTTTTGGAAGGTTGTATTGTCTTTGTATCCCAAATATATCTCGAAATTTTCGTGATCGAAGTTTTTGTATTAAATGTTAAAATTTTGTGTTTATGATCCATCATCATCTAGTAAACCTCGCGAAATAGCTTCATATGAACATGTACAACTCCAGCGTTCAACCTCATAACTTGATAAATGTTCAATACTTATAAGTCATAACTAGGGCCCGGATTTTTATGTCCTAAAAAACACAAAATATGTACCTAAAATATGCACAAAAAATGACAAAATATGCCATTAAAAATCGAAAATATGCCATAAGAATTCCAAAATATGCTGCAAAAATATTCAAAAATTAGATGAGAAAACATTGAAATATAACAAAATTAATTCAGTCTTTTATTTATAGAGTTTTCACAGCACAAAGTTTATAAAAATAATAGAAAAAAAAAAAAAATTATACAATGCACGCAACTAGCGTAAGTAAGTTTTGATAGCATGGATCATAAAGTTTTTTTTTAAGTTTTCAACAATAAAACCTTGGCGATTAGGTCTTAAAAAGCTTTTGTACATCGAAAATGATCTCTCTACGTCCACAGACGTTAGTGGAGCATTTTTCAATATCCAAGCACGTTTTTTCATTCACATTCAAGGATAACATGGTGGAGATATTTTTAATTTGCAAAAATCCTTCGTTTTTTTTTAGAGCATTTTCAATTTTCTTACAAATAGATCGACCCATTGAACTCTCTACTGCATTTATTTTCGCAACTGCATCGTCCATGTGAAATAGATGTTTTAAGTGTTTAAAGTTAATTTTTTTTTAAATATGCACGAAAAATATGCATTTATTGTTAAAATATGCTAAATAAGCTTAAATATTCATTTATAGCAAAATATGCAAAAATATGCGCTAACGATTGAATGCCATTTTAAAAGAAATTTCTTAATTCGAAAAACTACATTATTTATTTGCTTCCACGGCTGTCCAAAAAAAATATGTATTTACATAGAAATCCGGGCCCTAGTCATAACTCATGATTAGGGCTGGGATTTTCATACTAAGTGTATGAAAATCGGAAATATGAGCTTAAAATATGCACTTAAAAATAGAAAATATGCACTAAAAACTGGAAAATATGCACTTGAAAAAACAATATTTTACCTTATTTTCCCCAAAAAACAATTTAAAATAAAACAATTTTTAATCACTTTTTATAAATAAAGAAATTCACTTTTATTTAACAAAAATAACAAAAAAGTTATGAAAAAAAATAAATATTTCTATTTAAAACGTTAACAATATATAAATACGTAAATATCTTTCAAAAACGAAAAAATCTTACATAAACTTACGTACTAGGTATTTTCATATGATTTGTTTACATAAATAAGGAAATTTTGCTTAAAGTTTACAAATACTAAACTTTGCCTATTTGGCCTTTGAAAATTTTTGTAACGAGAAAAAGAACGTTCTACATCAAATGACGTAAGAGTGGCGTTTTTGAAACAACAAATTTCATCTATTGTAAAATTATCGAAACTGCTTTCGTTATTGTTTCTCAAATTTAATATATCATTTAAACTTTTGAAATTTATGAAAATGTCGATATATTTGTGAGAAGTGAGGAATTGTGTGTGTTTGTTGGAAATGTGCGTTAATATTAGTAAATCAAAAAATCGCGTATTATGCGTAAGTATTTGTAAAAATTAATGCGAACTCTGGAAGCGAATAAGCTCCTCGACAAAGTGGAAGTTTCCAAAATCTTAACAGTTCAAAGAAAGTGAGGAGGGTATTTGTTATCAACGGACGCGTTCACTTTGTCGACTATTACTACGTTTACATTCATGATATAAATATCGAGTTGAAATAGGGTTCGTGCACATAATGCGTTATTTATTAAACCAACTTCTAAACCCAGATTTTTCGTCACAAATTTTTACTCGACAGCTTACGAAATATGTGAAAATATGCACTTAAAATACGCATTTATTATGAAAATATGCATTTATTATAAAAATATGCATTTTGCATAAAATATGCAAAATATGCAAAAACGATTGAATGCCATTTTAAAGGAAATTTTATGATTCGTAAAGATGATTTGGTCTTAGGCTTCTAAATGTAGTGAGAAAAAACATGCATTTGCATGCAAATCCCAGCCCTACTCATGATGATGGTTCGAAAAGCCTTACTACCTTTCAAATTTTTAATATTTCCGTTGCTTGTGCTAGCGTCTACGGAGCTAGTGAGGTATGTAATGTATGTACATAGGCATATACATATAGGTATCACCAATACACAAATACTTCTTATAGTTTATTTTAGATAATATTCTATTCAAACAAAAAATTATGTAAATATATATTATAATAACCGAAGCAACAATTTGCACCTATTCATTTGCATTTACCATCCACAAATGCTTGAACAATTAACACACTCTTGCTCTCTAGCTTTAGCTGTTGATAGTGGGTATATCATGTATACCACTTTTAATCTGTATGCTTTTTCCATATTGTTTCATTTTTATGTTAGCACCAGCAATTTATGAATAAAAAAAATATTTCCAGCACAAAAAGCCAATGAATTTCGGAAATATATTCAGAACATTTTGCTTTCTCTCTCCGGCGACACACATTCTGAACTTTTTGTGTGGAACATTTCCGCATACGGAAACATTTGTGTCTTCAAAATGATCCTATGAAAACATGTACGCCGAACAATGAATTGTCCAGCATTGTATGTAGGTACTATATCATATCAAAATATGAAGAAAGGAACCCAGGGTGTGGGTTGTGCACCAAAAACGGGCATTAACAACGAGCCGAACAACTATAGGTTAGGTACCAGACCAGTAGGTATACTCGTATAGGATAAAACATTTTGAACGCAAACTCGGTTGACAAATTCAAGGATGCAATTTATGTTTTCATTGTTCCCTGCATTAAGTTCTCCCTTATGTTTGGACTTTAAGTGGTCCTGTGGTTCTGAAATATTTTGTTTTGTACAAAAGGAGAGAACATATATACATACATATATAGGTTGTACGGATCAAGATTAATTTATTTTTCAATGAGAAGGTACGAAGGTATTACAAAGCTAAAAACTTAAAAGGCAACCGTTAATATAAAATCGACATACCTCACAACTTCATAACTCTGCAAACCCAAAAACTGAGTGAAAGAGGCTAATCATTATGATGAGGCATCAGAAAATAAAGGGTTTTCTGATAGAAACGGTTAGATGTTAAAATTTAATAAAACAAAACGAGTTAGTGAGATATCAGCAACATTATGTGTGGAAATAGCCGAGAAATGTACTCTGGCGCATAGACCAGGCTGGATTTGAGCAATGACACGGTTTTTGTTGGATAAGGGCTTGTTTTCGCCTTTTTGGATAGACCTGCTTTACCACATCCGAACCGTATTTACAAAACAAGATCGTTTAGCAACGGTATACAAAAAAGGCGGCAGAATTAATTAATCTGTGGAGGTCGCTTAGTCGATGTATTTGATTTAAACGCCAGTCAAGTCCAAGTTAGACTTTATTTTACTTCATGTAATCTTCAAATACAGTTAGCTTTATAACGATAATCATACTTTAAAACTTATACAATCGCAGTCTAGGTATATAAAGAATATAATAAGTTGATGATTGGATGATTAATGACGTCACGGTGAAGTTTTTATTATAGGGTGATCCATACTTTTGTTAATTTTTTAGTTTAGTTTAGTTTATTTTTTCATCAAACAGAGTTTTACAATTTCTTATAGACTACGACTTATAGAATAAATATAATAGTATATAATAAATATGTATAATCAGTGTCAGTAAAAAAAAGTACATAGTACTCCCCTTCCAGTAGTTGACCTAGTTCAACTGCTATTGATAAATTTCATTCCATATCTGGTTGTGTAATCTTATCTCGTTGACCACTGTCTTGCCTTGTTGCTGTATGCGGTTGCATTTGAGTTGCATCATTCTCTTCATATCCAAAGGCTGCTTTCAGTGTATCAATCGAGATGTTTACATTCCTGTAATTTTTTTCCACGGTGTAGTATTTTGTTGATCGTTTAATGAGGTGCCGTCTTCTATGTAAATATAATTAAAGAAGGAAAGACCTGAAGCCCACCAAAATAGGATTCAAATATTTTGTATAAAAAGGTCACGAAAAAGGAATAATAATTAGTTGTTCAATTTTTATAGTCTGGTTTTAACTCTGGCAGTACTGCGGCAGAAACGTCAAATTTGTTGGAAAATGACAAACACACATTTGTTGTGATAGCTCTTTAGCTATCAAATGTGATATCATCTTACGCAGACTGTATTGGTTGATTGTGACTCTCATTTATCGCAAGCACCTTAAGCAGCCCATAGACACTACACTTGTGTCTGCACCGGTGTACTGACACCGGTGTGGCATTCCGCCACACACGCCACACCGATCGAGACACCGACACCAAAAATCAAAAACTTTTGATTTTACTCGCACCGCTTTACACGATTCCACTCCTGAGTTAAGGTTAGTACAACTACCAGATTCATTATTGTTAATAAATTTAAAATTTTACAGGTACGTTTAAGTGGATGTAAAAACGATGATGAATTTTTCAAGGAAAATTTTTGAGTGTCCCAAACACATTTTCAAATTTTATGCTCTTATCTTCAGAATCTAAAAATAAAACACCAACTATAGGAAGTCAATGTCGCTCGAGAAGAGAATAGCAATAGCCAAATATGAACTTGGATCTTTTGCAGAGTATACCGAAGAAATGCAAACCTGTCCGGGTGAGTTATAGTTAAAATTATTATATTATTATTATTACAGTGCATTTGTCTGCATACTCGACTGAAGACATCATAAAAGAAAACATAAATGGTTTTACAATATTGGGATTTCCATAATTAGAAAACGTTTTAACAACAATATCTATACATATAAGTATTATGAATATTTCTCAGATGCTGCTGAAGATGCGTTTGACTTTTTCTATATTAACTATATCTAAAGGCTGGTATTTATTATTGATTTTATTTAAAAAACATACAAAAAAGTTTTACCAACCATTTATTTGATTTGATTGATTAGAATGCTGCAATTGGAACTGGAGTTGGAGATGCAACAGCTGTGAAAAAGTGTATGTAAGTGTATGTGCCCACAATGCTGTGTACAGCTTTTTGTATATTTTAGAGAAAAAAAAAACATCGCGGGCTTATATTACCTTTTTTTTCCGATAATTTTAGTTATGATAAATATCATTTTTTGTTGCTTCTGACACTTAAGACCCATAACACGGATTCACGATAGGAAAAAAAAAGAGAGAAATAAAAGAGTTTCCACTTACTGTGTTCAAATTAAAATTTGCGGGTGTTTTAGGCAAGGGGAGTACGATTCGGTTCTCGAGATAACAAAGGTACTCTATGATGGTAAGTGCGGAGATCCGGGGCTTGTTTCACGAAATATAGGTATATCACATACAAATATATTGTATGATTTTGACAGTAATCTTCATCAATTCTGTTTCACAGAATTGTTGTATGTTATAAAACAATGTATGTGGTGTGAATCGACGGGAATATTTCTAGTGAAGGTTCTGTTTCACTGAATGGTAAGTTTTCTAATAAATTTGAAAAAAATTGAACAAATTCATAGCATAAAAATAAAAACCTAAATTGGTCGGATCGACAGCTCATGTAGAAACAGAGCCTATTGACTCACAACTCTCAACCAGTTATTGGCAAGAATGAAGGGAACCTACAATGTTCTGCCGAATCCGACCAGCTAGGATGAGAAGCACTTTTTTTATGCCAAGAGATACTCTTGGAGGATTTGTTAATTCTTCGAAAGAGGCAGTATAATAGTAGGTACTTAGTTAAATATTTCAATTTTTGATAACTTTTCATGTTTCATGTTCGTTGCCTTCGGAATAGGTGCCGATGAATCCAATTGGGATAAAACTATATCCAGACCTAACTGTAATGGATTTTTTGTATGGACCGAATGAAAAAACTAGTTTATTTCACTGACATAAAAACTGAATGGTTTGTAAGAATTAAGCACGAGTATTTCAATGCTGGTGTTTTTTGGAACAAATACGAATTGACGATTCCAAAGTGAATTTCTTATGAAGCATTTGGTGCGGGTGTATCTCGTGTGTATATTTGCCCTAGGTCCGACGAATTTAGTTTGTTCACACATGACACATTTATTCGTCCTTAAATGAGCCGCATGCCTCAAGATAATTAATTTTGGAGAAATTTGGCATAATGCGAGGAACGTCCCTTGAACGAAGGACAGATGTTCAAAATAAAATTTGATAATTTTCACATGTTGTACGTTGTACCTACCTTTCATATACTACTGAAAAATTTCTAAATTCCTATAATCATGCAGTGGGTTAATCAGTGTAAACGACCAAAAATACTGATTAATAACTTGATGTGTATGCACCTATAGGTACTTACTTCTTAGTTATTAATTCTATTGAACTTTTATAAGGATTTTTAAACATAGTAAATTTTACTGTTTTACGCATTCAATATAACGGGTCTCTGTGCTTTATCATACACCTAGGCCTTACTCACAACTCAGAAATCATTACTATCGATTAAAATTCGCCCTTCTGTTGTTGGTTGATATTGGTACGGGTATACGGGGATACCAAAGAGCGAGACTAATCATCTTAGTTAATCCGATATGAATTATGATGTTTCTTTGGTAATCACAAAGGGATTAAATTTGATTAAGTGGTATATAAACAATCAAACTGAATAGCCAGGGAAATGAAGCATTATATATTACCCAGCGAGTTAAGAATGTTATCATGTTATCACTTTTTTTATTAAGTAGAATTGAAAATATTAGTTACCTATTATAATTATATTGTTTAGTAAAAGAAAACGTCTTTCTACAAAGATTTTATTCGTTACAACATATCCGTATCAAATATGGTAGTGTTTCTATAGCCTGTTATCAGTTGTTGTGGTCTCAACCACGTTTTTAATCGTTTCGAAGTGGAACACGAACGTTCTGGCTATGCACTGTGCAGACGTCCCTAGTAGCAAAGTTCCGGATTGAAACATGGATGTGAAGCTCAAAAAGGTTCTCGTATAGTTATATCGGTTCCATCCTTCCACACTTGTTTCATAACTAAATACCTAAATATTAAAATAAAACCACTTTTTGCGCGTTAAATAGCCCCTTTCACTGATCGACTATTATCGACTCGATTGAAACATCGGTAGTAGAGGTAGGTATATAAAAATTGTATTTATACATGTTTAAAATACTGTAACGACTAAATTACTCAACTTCTTTTGAATTATAATGTAACGTCTTTTATGGAGCGCCATCTTTTGATCTTTTGGAATATAGCTAAGTCACAAACCGATATTGAACGCTACCACTGGTAACTTTGAGTGAGCTTTTTCGAACATCGAAAGAATGTTCGAGATTGGAAGGGGAAATTATAACCCCACCTACCTGTCATAGAAAGATCGAGAAGCAAATACGAGAACCTTCACGAAAATACTAGGAACTAAATATTGGGTATAAAAGAGAGCTTGGCTGCCACCCTGAGCACAGTTTGTTTTTAATAGTGACAGAATAAAGTTGGTTGTAATAAGAGATAAGTAAATTGTTTAAGGAAATTATTTTCGGTATATTTGAGTGTTGAATAATAAATTGATTGGTTTTAAGAAAGTGAAGTGTTTTATTTACAAAATAAATAAGTGGAAGTTTTAAAACAAAGTAAATAAGTTTTATCCATCGAACCCTAAGAAAATATTACATTGGTGTTAGAAGTGAAGATAAAACTTAATATCTGTGAATTCGGAAAATTTATGGTGATAAATTAATAAAACAAAGACAAAAAGTGAAAGTGGTAAAAGTAGAAAAATAAAAATAAAAATGGGTAAGACATTGAATGAATTAAATTGTGTTGAACTTAAGGCAGAATTGAGTAAACGAGGTCTTCCTACTGCTGGAGCGAAAAACGACCTCATTATCCGTCTGCAAGAAGATTTAAGACAACACAATGAAAATCCTGACATATTTGTATTCGAAATGGAAATGCCGGTAAGTACTGGTGCCGACTTGTCGTCAATGATGACTCTTCTCCTCGAACAAATCAAAGAACAACGTGAAGAACAAAAGAATCTTCTCGAAGAACAACGTGTTGAACAAAAGAATCTTCTCGAAGAACAACGTGTTGAACAAAAGAGTGAACAGAAAAATCTTCTCGAACAAATCCAAGAACAAAAGAATCTTTTCGAGCAAATGGAAGACAAGCAGAAGAATGTTCTCGAGCAAATCGAAGACCAACGTAAAGAGCAAAGGGACCTTCTAGAAGAACAGAAGAATCTAATTGAAGGTAAGCTCGATACATTCGAGAACAAGTTCATTGCTCTTGGTGGACGTATGGATGATGTAGACGCAAGGCTCGAGAGAGTTCAAGAAAAATTCGAAGGCCAAATTCAAAGCATTGCCGATGAATTAGACAAAGTTCGAAAAATTAAGATTCGAGAAAGTGTTGGCGATTACCCAAAGAAGAAGGAAATGCATCCACCGACTTTTGATGGGCAAACTTCTTGGTCGATCTACAAGAAGCAGTTTGAGGCAGCCGCAGCAACGAACGGCTGGGATGACGAAGACAAATTTATAGCTCTGACGCTTGCTCATGTCAGAAAATCGCATTCCAAAGAAGCCAGCGTGAAGGACCTGCTCGATGCTGGAATTGTAACAAAACCGGACATCTCCAGCGGGCAGTATGGTCGAACACAACTAGTGCAGCATCGAATCGATACCGGAGATGCAAGGCCAATTCGACAACCAGCAAGACGTCTCCCTTTGGCAAAACAAGCTGAAGTTGAGGAAATGATATCGACCATGAAGGAAGATGGGGTAATCGAAAATTCCAAAAGCCCTTGGGCATCACCAGTCGTTCTTGTCAAAAAGAAGGATGGAAGCACTCGATTTTGTGTGGATTATCGAAGACTGAACGATGTGACAAAGAAAGATAGCTACCCTCTACCCAGAATCAGCGATACATTAGACGCGATGGAAGGAGCTCAATGGTTTTCAACTTTGGATTTGAAGAGCGGTTATTGGCAAGTAGAAATCCATCCAGAAGATCGGGAAAAGACGGCCTTCTCCACAGGAAATGGTCTGTGGCAGTTTAATGTGATGCCATTTGGGCTATGCAACGCTCCAGCAACTTTTGAGCGTTTGATGGAGTGCGTTCTACATGGACTAACTTGGAAATCTTGCCTGGTCTACTTGGACGATGTCATCGTGTACGGAAAAACATTTGAAGAACATTGTGAAAACCTTAAAGCTGTATTCCAGAGGCTTAGAGAAGCACACCTAAAGTTAAATCCAAAGAAATGTGCGCTTTTCAAGACCGAAGGTAAATTTTTGGGGCATATCATCTCATCCCAAGGAGTGAAAACTGATCCTGAGAAAGTTGACACTGTAAAGAATTGGCCAACGCCTCAGGACAAACATCAACTCCGGAGCTTTCTTGGTCTGGCCACATATTATCGGCGTTTCGTGAAGGATTTTGCTAGGATTGCCAAAAGCTTGCATCAGCTTACTGAAAAAGGGAAGCCGTTCAAATGGTCAGGTGAGTGCGAGAAAAGCTTTCAAGAACTGAAGCTGCGTTTATGTAATGCACCTGTCCTGGCCTACCCAACTCCGGGAAAACCTTTCATCATCGACGCTGATGCAAGTAACGTTGGAATCGGAGCTGTACTATCTCAAGTTCATGGCGGAGAGGAAAAAGTTGTCGCCTATTACAGCAAAGTACTCTCGAAGCCAGAAAGGAATTATTGCGTGACAAGGAGGGAACTTCTAGCTCTGATATTGGCAACAAAACACTTCCATAAGTACATCTATGGACAGAAGTTCCTTCTTCGAACAGACCATGGTGCGCTCAATTGGCTTTTAAACTTCAAAAATCCAGAAGGTCAAGTAGCAAGATGGATCGAAAGGTTGCAGACGTATGACTATGAGATTCAACATCGAAGAGGAAAGCTGCATTCAAACGCAGACGCACTATCGCGGCGACCCTGCAAACCAGACTGTAAGCATTGCACACGCCAAGAAGAAAAGGAAATGGTCATCGTCCAACGAACAAGAGCTGATCCCATTTACGGCTGGAACAACGAAGAACTCAGAATGGCCCAACAAGAAGATTCGGATATCGAACCCATTCTTGCATGGAAGGAACACCAAGAGAAACCAGAATGGTGTGATATCTCCGACCGAAGTCCGGCTCTTAAAGCATATTGGGCACAATGGGACTCGCTTCATGTGCAAGAAGGGGTACTAAGGCGTAAGTGGGAATCTGCAGACGGTAAATCCTTTGTAATGCAGCTAGTCGTACCTCGGTCAAAAGTTAATGACGTTCTTCAAGAAATGCACGACGGAACTTCTGGAGGTCATTTGGGAGTGAATAAGACGTTGGAAAAGATACGACAACGGTTCTACTGGCTGAACGCAAGAGATGACGTCGAAAGGTGGTGCCGAAAATGTGATACTTGTGCTGCTACCAGAGGACCGGGTAGAAAAATTCAGGGTAAAATGCAGCAGTATAATGTGGGCACACCTTTCGAGAGAATTGCTATAGACGTCGCAGGCCCTTTTCCTGAAACTAACAGTGGAAACCGATACATCCTTGTAGTCATGGATTATTTCAGCAAGTGGCCTGAAGCATTTGCCATCCCAAACCAAGAAACCAAAACAGTTGTGGATCAGATTGTCTTTAATTGGGTGAGCAGGTTTGGCGTTCCCATCGAACTGCATTCTGACCAAGGAAGGAATTTCGAATCTAAAGTCTTTCAGGAGGTTTGCATGCTTCTTGGCATTAAGAAGACGAGAACCACACCGCTCCATCCACAATCTGATGGGATGGTTGAACGATTCAACCGGACGCTTAAAGAACATCTATCAAAGGTTGTCGGCGACTACCAACGAGACTGGGACCGACATATCCCATTGTTCCTTATGGCATATCGAAGTGCAACCCATAGCTCGACGGTAAAAACACCATAGGAAATCCTGTTTGGATCAACAATACGCCTGCCAAGTGAAGTAAAATTTGGGTGTCGTCCAAATGAGTCACAGGGAACAGAAGACTATGTGGATGACCTCAAAGACAGGCTTATTGACATTCATCAACGGACAAGGAAAAACATAAAATTATCCAGTGATCGAATGAAAACAAGATATGACGTAAGAGCGACAGCATCAGGATTTCAAGAAGGAGACCTTGTGTGGTTTTACAATCCTCATCGACAAAAAGGACTATCACCAAAACTCCAACAAAACTGGGAAGGCCCATATACTGTTGTGAAAAGAATCAATGATGTGGTCTACCGTATACAGAGAGGGGTAAGAGGCAAATTAAAAGTAGTTCATTGTGACCGTTTACATCGATATAATGGTGAAAGAAGTAATGAAATTGCTCGGGACGATCAATCCTAAGAAGGGGGCAATGTAACGACTAAATTACTCAACTTCTTTTGAATTATAATGTAACGTCTTTTATGGAGCGCCATCTTTTGATCTTTTGGAATATAGCTAAGTCACAAACCGATATTGAACGCTACCACTGGTAACTTTGAGTGAGCTTTTTCGAACATCGAAAGAATGTTCGAGATTGGAAGGGGAAATTATAACCCCACCTACCTGTCATAGAAAGATCGAGAAGCAAATACGAGAACCTTCACGAAAATACTAGGAACTAAATATTGGGTATAAAAGAGAGCTTGGCTGCCACCCTGAGCACAGTTTGTTTTTAATAGTGACAGAATAAAGTTGGTTGTAATAAGAGATAAGTAAATTGTTTAAGGAAATTATTTTCGGTATATTTGAGTGTTGAATAATAAATTGATTGGTTTTAAGAAAATGAAGTGTTTTATTTACAAAATAAATAAGTGGAAGTTTTAAAACAAAGTAAATAAGTTTTATCCATCGAACCCTAAGAAAATATTACAATACATATATTTATGGAAGTTCCTTTTTATTAATAAGTTTTTATAATGTGTTATGTTGTTCTATATTATAACTATTTAAAGTAACTAATATAATGAAATATCGGGTTTTCGAATAGGGACTTGACAACTTTGAATTTAATTTGTGAACGCACCCTTTCACTAATCATCAAACTGTCACTGTCAATTTATTCAGTAAACTCAACATTTTCATCATGGACCATTTGCTTTTGCAGCGACGTACGTTCTCCGATTGGGCACTGGAGAAGATGCGCCAAGATGATGAATTTCATCGCAAAATCATCTTCAGTGACGAAGCTCATTTTTGGCCCAATGGGTTCGTCAATAAGCTAAATATGTGTTATTGGTCGGGTGAAAATCCACATTTACTTCATAAATCACCACTTCATCCACAAAAAATAACTGTTTGGTGCGGTTTGCATGCCGGCGGCGTTATTGGGCCATATTTTTCCGTCGACGATAAATGTTGGAGTCGAAAATTAAGATAATGAAAATATAGCCGACACAATTTTTAACAGCGAAAGTACAATTTATAAAAGTTCGAATATTAGATTTAAGATTCAGGTACATGTAATTTAATTTAATTTATACTTTTAAAAGGCTCGCTTTAAAATTATTTGTATTGCTACCGCACTTCTTATCGACTGACTACTTTACGGGAATTTTCTCTAGTTAACAGCTAGGTATATAATGATTTCAAAAGATTTTGTTTATATACATTCAGTTATAAATCGGCTTTGCAAAATTAAGTTAGACAGGGTGTGTTAAGTTATCTTTATATATTTATATATTATATTTGGACAGTAGGAATGTATTGTAAATATAGTTTAAGATCAAAGTGGATGGCGACGCTGGTGTTGCGTTGAACCTTGTCATAACCAGTAAATGATCTCGCAGATTGTGTTTTATGACTCACATCTGTTAGCATTATGTTATGAACAAGGGATGCGTCAGACATCATCGTTGTTATCCACTTTACAACCCTAATGTTAGTTTAATATTATAGAAAACTAGAGATAAGATAGGTTAAGAAATGTAAATGTATTTGTAAGCTAGGTATAAGATTTGTAAAATAGTTAAATAAAATAAAGAGTTCAATTTTAGTCTTTAAAGAAGGAGGACGTGTTTTTCTGCCTTCTTCGGCTCTTGTTTTTAAATTCGTTGTGTGTAAATGGGTGTTCAGAGAACAGTGTTTAGGGTGATTCAATTCAAAGTAATAAATTATGATAAGTTATGAATATAAATATTTTGATAATTTGAAATGTGTATACGGCCGTAACAATAACGATCCTAACGTTACTGTGAATGGCCAACGTTATCGCGCCATGATTACCGATATTTTTGGCCCGAATTGGAAGATATGGAGTTGGACAATATGTGGTTCCATCAGGATGGTGGCACAAGCCACACAGCACACCTTACAATCGATTTATTGAAGAGTTGTGAAGTCCTTATTGGAAAACCCTTTATTTGTTTTATATTTATGGCCACCACGGTCACGCTTGCAGAAGTCCAGACGCTGAACCCAATTTTCGACGATTTTCAAGCATAAATCGGCCGGTACTGCTGCAATTTCACGTTCGATATTCGTACGAAGTTCATCAATCGTCGCTGGCTTGTTGGCATAGACCATAGACTTGACGTAGCCCCACAGGAAATAGTCTAACGGCGTCAAATCGCACGACCGAGGCGGCCAAGCGACTGGACCATTTCGTGAGATAACACGTTCTCCAAACTTGGTTTCCAATAAATTGATTGTAACATTCGCTGTGTGGCTTGTGGCGCCGCCGTCCTGTTGGAACCACATGTCCTCCAAGTCCATATCATCCAATTGGGGCCGAAAATATTCTGTATCATTGAACGGTAGCGATCTCCATTCACAGTAACGTGCCGGTCTTGATCATCACGGAAGAAGTACGGCCCAATGACGCCGCCGGCCCATAAACCACACCAAACCGTAATTTTTTCGGGATGCAATGATGACTCATGGAGTACGTGTGGATTGCTGCCTGACCAATACCGCATATTTTGTTTATTGACGAAGCCATTCAGCCAGAAATGAGCCTCATCGCTGAAGATGATTTTTCGATGAAAATCCGCTCTTAACGTTGAGGCCACTGACTCCGAATTTCGGTAGTAAATTTTAATAATTTTGACTCGTTGTTGGCTCGTATATCTTTCCATTATGAAATGGCAAACCTTACTGAAGAGAAATGTCAAAAGAGCGGCAAGAAATATGGCGTCGTTTGCTGTCCCTGTTGCTCTACTTTTGTAGCGTCCCTGTTGAAAAACCCTTTATAATGTACTTTTTAGTTATATCATGCGAATACTTTAACATAAAACATAATAAAATAAAACACGTCTGTTTAAGTCGAAAGCTTTATTCAAAGTGATTCTTCTTCTTACATATACATATTTATTTATTTGTTTGTTCATTAATTTATTTTTTCTTTTGTATTTATTTGTTTATTTATTTATTAATTTTGTATTTATTTATTTATCTGTTTATTTATTTATTTATTTATGTATATGTTTATTAATTTATTTGTTTATTTGTTCATTTCATTATTTATTAATTTGTTGATTTATTTATATGTTTATTTATTTATTAACTTATTATTTATTTATTTATTTATTTATTTATTTATTTTTTCTTGAATTTAATGAAATTATTATTTACTTTTGATTATTTATATATACAAATAATTGTATACCAACCTGGTAATTCCCTAGTTTTTAAGTTTCTATCTAGTCATTTTTTTTTTTTTTTTTTTTATACTAAATACATTTAAATCCAAATTAAATGAAGGTTTTTTAACATAGTTTTCCTTCGAATGTAATCTTCACTTCCAAATTAATTGTATATTATAAAATTTTTCAGTTGTAAGATATAATTTAAATATCAAATCTCTGAGCAAGCTGCGTATTTTTATATTGTAAAGCCTCTATCTATGAAAAATAAAGTATCTATCTATATATCTTCTTCTTACATATGAAAACTGGGATTCGTTTGAAATATCAAGCCTATAGTGATAATCTAGATAACGTGTGATGTGCGTGTGAACTTTTTATACATGTTGATTCAATTGATGAACAATACCTACTTTGAGAAATGGTTCTTGGGCATGTTCTGAGAAAAAAATATGTTTTACAATAAGGACCTGTCTCCAGGACAGCACTTTATTTTTAGAAGAAATACTAGCCTTTTGTAAATGATTTTAAATAAAATTGATAACTTGTTATTAGATATGCAATCTAAATTAATTTATAGATACATAATTTAAAAATCAAAAACATTTGTCTTAGCAATCTGACTTCTTTATAGTAAGGCTATAATATAAATAAAAAGTGCCAAATATACTTTTATTGATCAAATGGCCACGACAAAAAGGATTGATTTACTAAAAGTAAAAACAATCATGGGTAAGTTAAGTTAATTAGAGTCAGTCATCAGGTAAGCAGGCTTTAGGTTCATTAATATGTTAAAAGTACCATTTTAAGTTTACTAATAGCTTTGATTAAATTATACAATCAACACGATTTGGCTCCTCATATTCCTATATTGTAGGTATAGCTACTTTCTTTTGCAATGGTTTGTTTGAAAATGGCAAGATACCTAGGTACATTTACGCCTATATGTATAGTTCAAGCTTTTGTGCATCAATTCCTCTTTAGTGTTTGAAATATCTCTCAATTAAGAGTCAATTCGTAAGGTGGCACAGCTCTTACCACACCAATCCATGCTGTTAGCTTACGAGCTCCAATATACCCTGATCTACCTACTACCTACATTATGTATGCTGTTCTATTTAAATGACTGGAGATCTAAAATGTATGCATATGTCATTTGCAATTATTTTCTGCCTCATTAATTCCCTTAAGAATACCCCCTCAATGGAAGAAGGATATGCACATACAGATTTAAAATCAACCGACTCTTACCCCCATCAATGACACTGTATGAACAGTGTACTGTACACTACAGATGTACACACCCGAAGAGATACAACAAGGACTAAGACACAAAAGTCAATGGTAGGAGAAGGCAGAAGGATGAGATTGAGAATATAGGAAGAGCGGAAAGGAATGCATTATCCTTAGTATAGTACTATAGAATCTTCAGTCCTTAAATATATGAACATCCGTTATTGAGTGGTATTCGAAAGACATACAACATACATATATACACATTATAAACTATAAAGTATAAGAGCAAGAGCTTTGTGAATTGTGATAAGATTTGAGAATATGAAGATTTGAGGAGAATATGTGAAGAGGGAACTTAAGATTCCAAAGAGGTGTTCTTGTATCTTTTAAGATATTAATGACTTATTGGGCTCTATTGAAAGATGTGCTTGAGCGTTTGTTCGGAATTACATCGTTTTTACACATTTAAGATTAAAACACATAAATATAAAAAAAATTTGTTCAGTAAAAAAAATTTTGCCGATGACAAAAAGGACTTTGAAGAATTTTAAATACACGATTACGTCGCATTCACACTAACTAACGGGTGATTTTTTAGCTGGTTTGGTTTTGGCAACACTGGTTTTGACAGCTGACGTGTGTTTAGTACCTTGTGTCACTGTCAAACAGCTTCAGTTTGGTTTGCAATTTAACCATGGATCGTCTTACAAATGAACAACGCTTGCAAATTATTGAATTTTACTATCAAAATTCGTGCTCGGTTCGAAATGTTCATCGCGCGCTGCTTCCATTTTATGGTCGGCATTCTCGACCTTCTGAGCAGTCTATTCGGAAGATTGTGACCAAATTTCCCACCAAATTTACTTTGTTGGACATTAAACCACCAACACGTTTACGTACTGTGCGTAGTGAAGAAAATATTGCGGCCGTATCAGCTAGTGTGACAGAAGACCGCGAAATGTCGATTCGGCGCCGTTCCCAGCAGTTAGGCCTTTGTTACAGCACTACGTGGAAAATTTTGCGGAAGGATTTGGGCGTAAAGCCTTTTAAGATACAGCTGGTGCAAGAACTAAAGCCAGCCGACCTACCACAACGCCGAATTTTTGGTGAATGGGCTCTTGGAAAGCTGGCCGAGGATCCGCTTTTTTATCGAAAAATTGTGTTCAGCGATGAGGCTCTTTTTTGGTTGAATGGGTACGTAAATAAGCAAAATTGCCGCATTTGGAGTGAAGATCAGCCAGAAGCATTGCAACAGCTACCAATGCATCCCGAAAAAGCCACTGTTTGGTGCGGTTTATGGGCCGGCGGCATTATTGGGCCATATTTCTTCAAAGATGATGCGAATCGCAGCGTTACTGTCAATGGTGAACGCTACCGAGCGATGATAACAAACTTTTTTTTGCCCGAAATGGAAGTTCTTGACTTGCATGATATGTGGTTTCAACAAGACGGTGCCACATGCCACACAGCACGCGAAACAATGGCGCAATTGCGAGGCGAGTTTGGTGAACAGTTAATTTCACGTTTCGGGCCGGTCAATTGGCCGCCTAGATCGTGCGATTTGACACCATTAGATTATTTTTTGTGGGGGTATGTCAAGGCTAATGTCTATAGGGACAAGCCCGCTTCGATTGACGCACTGGAAGCCAACATCCATGCATTCATTCGTGAGATACCGGCCGATATGTGTGAAAGAGTATGCCAAAATTGGACTCAGCGGATGGGCTACCTGAGACGCAGCCGCGGTCAACATTTGCATGAAATTATCTTTAAACATTAAATTGCAAGGTTCAAACTATCGATTCAAATAAATATTTCATTCATTTTTTCGAATTTTTTGTGTTTTTTTTTTTTTTAAAGTTCTAAACCTCTTAAAAAATCAAAATTACAAATAAGGGTAATGGCGGAAAATTAGAAAATTAGACGATTTAGTAAACTTTCAAAGCATTTTAGTATGATGACAGGTTTTTACAAATTTTAAACGAATTGCATCTTTCCAGCTTTTTAACATTTTAAACGAATTGCATCTTTCCAGCTTTTTAACATTTTACGAAAGTTATAATCACCAAATACCGATTTAACTTTTTCAGCTCCTTAAAACCTTACCAAAATGTACATTCATGTTCATTGCATTAGTAGATACATATGTGCTCTGCACTAAAGTAGGTCTTAATAATAATACCTTAATAAAAAAAAAATAACTAGGGCTCGTTTCTTTTGTTTAAAGTAAAGTTCTGATAGTTATCTGACAGATAAATATTGGTGTATAGCTATTAGACTATGGGTCAGAAATTCACAGCTGTCTTTTGTCTTTTTCTTGTTCTCTTGTTGTGAATGGGTAATGAATTCACAAATTAATACTTTTGAGTTGTAGTATTATGAACCTTCCGATAAGTTAATGCGGGGTTGGGTCCGATGTCCCGCTTTTTATAATGCAGTTTTTTAAAATCCCGGCTTTAAAATCCCGCTTTTTATAATCCTGTTTTTTATAATAACGTTTTTTCGAAATCCCGCTTCTTATAATCCCGTCTCTTATAATTACGATCACCATCCGTTCATTAAATAATGAACAGTTTTGTATTTGAAGCTGATGTTCATTATAAATTGTTTGTTATACAAGTTGTTCATTATTAATTCTGTATTTCGTACAAATTCTTAAAAACAAAATGACAAAAAAATAGTAAGCTAACGTGCTCTTACCGATTGAACGAACGAACAAGATATCTAGTACAATTTTTTTTGTTTTGTTGAACTTAGTGAAGCAAAAATATCACAATCCCTAAAAATGAACTGTGTTAATTTAAATTTTAAGTTTTTATATTTTTTGTTTGTTTCTAAGACCTTTTTGTTTTAGAGTTATTTTGTTTTAAATTTGAAGTTTTATGCACACAAAGACCGAATTTCTGTACCTACCTTCTTTTTTTAAGTTAAGTCTGTAGATATTTTGTAATTAAATGGAAACATTTTAAATTGAATTGAATTTTGTTTCTTTTTCATTTGATCATTATTTGCAACTTGAGAATATGGTCACCGTACTTAAAATCCCATTTTTACATATGTACATACATACATTTTTCATTAGTTATTAGTTCAACTGTATATTGTGGGCGGCACGACGCAAAAAGCCTATTTTACTCATATTGTGTCTATTTACCATATTTTTTTTTATGGCGCGTGATTTTATCACATTATTTTTTTTATATAATTTAGCTTCTGATCTTTTCTATTTTAGTTCGCACCACAATCGTTTCTGTTGTAATTTATAAATAAAAAGAGTTAATTTCCAAATAAATAAAGACAACGATTTGTGAGGCGTCTGCCGTTCATGAAAGTTTTATTGAATTCAGTTATTTCAAATAATAGTTGGAAGAAGAGAAAATAAGAAAAGAAGGATAGATATAGAGAAGATAGAAAGATACAAATGTATCTGTTGAGTGGTGAACCCGTGATGCCAAATGTCAGTTATACATTAGTATCAACATCCCCTCTCAACTCGGGTTTCTCTTCTCCTATGCCAAGTCCTGTGATGCATTTTCGATGCGAAGGTCCAAATAAGCTTTTGGTGAGTACGTCAGCGATCATATCAGCTGTTGGTAAATATTGGACTTCTATTTCACCTTTTTGAAAAACTTCTCTGATGTAGTGATGTCGAAATGTTGGATTTTTCATTAATTTTTAAGCTCCTTGGTTATCACAATAAACAATGGTAGGCTGAGCGTCTTCATTCAAAAATCCAAGTTCTTTTAATAGGTTACGAAGGCAAATTGTTTCCTTAGCAGCTTCCGATAGAGCCATTTACTCTGCTTCTGTGCTTGAAAGAGCGACTGACTTCTGCTTTCTCGATTCCCATGTTACAGCAGCATTGGCTAGCATAAACGCAAATCCGGTATACGATTTTCAATCGTCTATGTTTCCGCCCCAGTCTGAGTCGACGTACCCAAAAAATTTCGGGTTGTTGGATTTCTTGTATAAAAGGCCAAGATTTTGAGTGCCTTGCAAATATCTAAGCACCCGCTTTGCAGCCTTCCAGTGTTTCTGTCCTAGATCTGAGTTGCACTGGCTTAGCACACTGACAGTATGTGCGATGTCTGGACTTGTTGAAACAGCAAGGTACATAAGTGAACCAATTAATGAAGAATACGGTGTATTTTCCATTTCGAATTTTTCTTTTTCGGTTTTTGGTCCCATCTGCTTACTAATTTTAACGTTTCCATCCAATGGGGTTACCATAACTTTTGATTCATTCATTCCGTAGTCAAGTAAAATATTTTTTATGTATTTACATTGGTTCATTGTCACAGTATTTTTAGATATGTCTTGATAAAATTCAATACCAAGGCAATAATGCAACTTACCAAGGTCCTTTATCTTAAATTCTTGCGACATGTGATGTTTAAGTTTTTCATACGAATTTAAATTATTTGTTGCGACGATAAGATCATCCACATAGATAACTACAATGTATGTATCCTCGGTCTCCATTAAGTATATGCATTTTTCAGTATTTAGCGGTTTCAGTCCTAGATCTAAAAGTTTCTGCTCGAGCTTGATGTACCATCTTCTTCCAGACTGCTTCAAACCGTATAGAGCCTTTTTAAGAGAGCAAACAAGATGTTCTTCGCCAGGTTTAACAAAACCCTCTGCCTATTCCATAAATAACTCTTCTTCAAGATCTCCATTTATGTAGGCCATCTCGACATCTAATTGAAAAAGTACTAAGTCGAATTCTGCTGCGCCATGAGAATCCGAATTGAGCTTTGTCTAGCTACAGATGAATTTGGTTCTTAAAACCCATCTGCAGCCTATTACCTTTTTATTTTTCGGACGTTCAACGAGTTCCCAAGCTTTAATGTCACGAAGAGCATTAAACTCTAACTCCATCGCAGATTTCCACTCACTAGAATTCGGTCCTTCCATAGCTTTTGTCAATGTTGGGTTGATTTGTGTGTTGACTTGGTTTGCTTCTTCTGCTTGTCCAGCTTCTGGTTTCAGTTTCGCTTCAAGCACGCTAAACAATTTCAATTTTTCAATGGCCTTAAGTGGAGTTTCTCGTTCATCGTATCTCGGTTCGCTATTAGCTTTAATGTTTTGATAACACTCGCCTTTTTCATCGTTAGAAACTGTTTGTTCAATGTCTTTTATGTCATGTTGATTAGTATTTTCAATTTCATCTTTAAAAATTTCAAGTTTTGTTTGTGTCGGTTTTTCAAAATTAAAAATAGTTTCAAATTCCATGAATTTCAATTTAATTTTTCGTCGCTTCATTATATTTCGATCCTTCAATAAATTTAACATCTCTGCTTACAATTACCCTTTTCGCTTGTGGATCCCATAAACGGTAAGCTTTTGATGTAGTTGAATATCTGATAAATGTGCATTCTATTGATCTTGATTCGAATTTCCCTTTGTTAGGTTTTTTTATTAAGAGCAAATGCTTTACAGCCAAAAGTTCTAAAGTGCGACACGTCTGGCTTATATCCGTATCTTACTTCAAAAGGCGTCGGCTGTTTTCCTAAATGCAACGCTGCCTTCATTGTGCATTTGTAACCATTCCTTAATGCAAACCTAGGCAGCGTTACATTACGTCACGTTCCGAAATGCATTGTGAACAGATCTTAATGCGCAGGCAAAAGCAAACAGCGCATCGTGAATAGTCGCGATGCAGACGTCAGTTTTTGTGCATTTATTTTGTTTGGAAGATGTGTAATTCCCCGACAAAGTAAGTTTTATTAAATTTTTAAGTTGAATTGTTTTAATTTTTATATACATATCTACAGGAAAAAGTGGTTTATATCTACGGTGACCATATTTTCAAAATGCAAATAATGAACAAATAAAAAAAAAACAAAATTCAATTCAATTTAAATTTTTTCCATTTTAATAAAAAATATCTACGGAAAAAAGACTTAAGTTAAAAAGAGAAGGTATAGAAATTCGGTCCTTGTTTGAATAAAACTTAAAATTAAAAACAAAATATGTAACTTAAAAATAAAAAAGTTTTACAAACAAACAAAAAAACATAAAACTTAAAGTTCAAATTAACACAGTTCATTTAGAGGAATGTTGACATTTTCTGAAGAATAAATTTCCTTTACCAAGTTCTGTTTTTTTTAACATTCTTTGAACTCTAAACAACTGAGTTCATTATTGTATTTAGTTATCAGAATAGATTTAACATTTTCGGTGGCATCAGGGATTAGGGATAGCTAAAATAAATTTCAATATTTTTTTTTTGCTTTTAATACAAGTAAAAGTAACCAATTTTAACAACGCAGGCAGGAGACAACCGATATGTTTTTTTTTTTAAATTTTAATAGTTTTTGGTCTGTACAGTACATGGCAGATGATATCAAAACTAATGGAGTGCGTTCAGGACAAAAATAAAAACTATATATGTCTTGTTCGTTCCTTCAATTGGTAAGGGCACATAAGCATTACTGTAACGGTTTTTTTTTTGTCAATGAATTTTGCTCTAATATTTATCTTATTGTTTTTAAGAATTTGTATGAAATACAGAATAAATAATGAACAACTTCTAAAATACAGAACATTTATGTGTTTTTGTGTAACAAATAATTCATAATGAACATCATCTTCAAATACAGAACTGTTTATTATTATAATGAACGGATGGTCACCGTATTTATATCCCAAATAAAAGAACAATTTCGTTTTTCTTCAAATCCAGTTGCTATTTTTCTTTGAAATTCTTATGATTTTAGCCATTTTATTGTATTGTTTTAATAGAGTTAATATAGCTCGAAAGATTCTTTTAAAGATTCTGTAGCTTGAAAATCGCAATGAAGTGACTAGTGTAGTGTAGAACTCACCTAGCTTTAAAATTTAAAACTTACTGAGAATGTTTTTCTATTCATCCGAAAATGGGAAAAAAATACATCGTCAGGATACGATCATCATCATAATCGTTGGAAAATGTCAACTGACAAAAAGCAACTTTTAAAGCAACAAAGTGAGAAAGCATCACATAATTCATGAAACAAATGCAATGCGCATTCACAATGCGCATTTATTTGACATTTAGGAAAACAGCCGTCATGTTATTGAGTTTCTTAGTTGGATATCGGTTCCGTATATACGCAGCTGTGGCAATAGCTTGACCCCAGAAACTTGATGCAAGATTTGATTGGAGCATCATACACCTGACCATTTCGACTAGTGTCCTGTTCATCCTCTCTGCGGTTCCATTTTGCTGAGGTGTATGTGCTACGGTGTGTTCTCTTTTTATTCCGGCTTGTGAAATTAGGCGTGAAAAATCCGATCCACAGTACTCTAATCCATTGTCTGTACGCAATGTTTTTATTTTTAGTTGCGTTTGGGTTTCATTCAGCTTCTTGAACTTTAAGAATGCATCCTTGACATCACTTTTTGCCTTCAGGAAACAAACATCCACAAATCTCGAGTAGTCGTCCACAAATGTTCCGAAGTACGAAGCACCGCCTATTGTTGTTGTTCGCATTGGCCCACACACGTGCGTCGGAGTGAACCAACTCCAACAATTTGTTGGTTCTTGTCTCTGATTGTTTGGGAAACGGTTCGGCACATTGCTTTCCTCGAATGCAAATTTCACATACAGATAGATGACTAGCAGGTAAGTGCGGAATACCTTTTACCATATCTTCGGCGATAATCTTCTTTAAGTCTTTTTCGTACAATACCTCTGATGCCATTCGTCAAGCTGACTTAATTGGTCACTAGCAGCTGATGTTGATTCGAAGCTTGGTACAATGAAATACAGATCGCCTTCTCGTGCTGCTGTTAAAATTATTTTATTTTCATTGTTTTTAAAGACAGCATCTTTCTGGTCAAAATGAATTGTGTATCCTTGTATGACTGTCTTGGAAATTGACAAAACGTTTGTCTTTAACTCTGGCACATACAAAACGTTGTCCAGCCGAATGGTTTTTGTAACATTTTTACAATTAACGTTTAAACGGACTGTGCCTTTTCCAAGAATGTCTGTAGTTTTATCTACGGCAAGGCGAACAGTTTGATTTTGTATTTTAACAAAGTCTATAAATTGTGTTTTGTCTTGATACATATGGGATGTCGCCCCACTATCGATGCACTAGTAAGATCCCATTGAAATTAAACCAGCCTGAAGTGCGATTCCATAAGATATCTTTTCGTCGTGATGCTGATGGTGATCCATCATGCTTTCACCGTCTCTCATTTTTGTAAATAGTAATTGCTTCAGTAAAGTGGCTTTACGCGCCGGTCCTTTGGAATGGTAGACTTGATCGAGCTTCACCCAAACAGAATTTGAGGTACAGCAATGTTTGATGTGGCAAAGTTCGGATCCGGATGGTGATATGGATAATATAATATCTGCCCTTGCCTTTTGATCGGCAACTACCCAGGAATTAATTTCATTTACATTACTTACTGCGCCATTTTCAGTCTCGATAGGCTCTGGTTTTTGGTTCGATCCATTGACGTAATCCCAGTGGTCGTTCTTCACCAAAATAGCACATATTTGGAACTTCAAAGTATCAAAATTGTCTTTTCGGAGTTTGTCGATGAGAACAGCGTTCCCCGACATCGTTTTTTCTAGAACAATCTACGACTAAATTTGTATGTCTGATTTTCTTGCGAAATAAACTTAAAACTCTTATTTTTATGACAATTATTTATTTAACATTTTGCAGTTTGGGTCTGGGCCCATAACCTGTTGTAACTTATAAATAAAAAAAATTAAGACAACGATTTGTGAGGCGTCTGCCGTTCATGAAAGTTTTATTGAATTCAGTTATTTCAAATAGTAGTTGGAAGAAGGGAAAATAAGAAAAGAAGGATAGATATAGAGAAGATAGAAAGATACAAATGTATCTGTTAAGTGATGAACCCGTGATGCCAAATGTCAGTTACACATTAGTATCATAAGTTTCCTTTCTTAAATCCGCAATAATTTTGTACAAGTCAGAGTTCTTTCTCTCAACTAAAACTTTCAGTCTACGATGCCAAGCTTCACAGCATTGTTTTGGGTTCGCGGGAACTGTTTTTCTGCACTATCATACATAGACAAAAAGTTAGGAGAAGCATCAACCTCTAATCAAGGGAGAATACCTCCTAGACAAAAGGAAGCTGTAACTCAAAGTGCAGCGGTTACAAGCAGAGGGAGTGTACCTCCATTGCAAGTGGCAGCTGGCACCGAAGCCAAAGAAGGCGTAGATGATGGGAAGTTACCATTATCGAATACCTTCAAATCACCACCAAAGAAGCCATCGAACCGACAAAGCCGAAGAAACTTCCCACTTCCAGAACTGGGTAAGCCAGGTGCTCTGGATGACCCACTCAGGAAAGTGTTAAGTGGAGCTGGTACAAAATGGTACTTCCGATTCCTCGCAGAGGGGATGTCCCCGCAGGAAGCTAGGAAAAGGGTGGATGAACGGAAAGAAGCACTAAAAAGTGAACCAGAAAGCCTGGGCCAGGGTAAGAGGAAAAGTAGCCAAATAACTCCTCCCCAAAGGCAAGAAGCCAAGAAACCCAGGACGACGGCGACATCTTCTGCTGCATCAAATAGCTTGAAGTCAAAACCCGTCGAGCATATGCTCTCTTATGCGAATGCGGCCTTGAGCGTCAGAGTTGCTGTTTTGTCTAGAGACTACCCTCAGGTCACCCTGAATGCCGAAGAGTTATCGGCACTTGAAGAAGCTATAATCGAAGAAGTATCTCTCGGCTGGAAGCACAAACTGAAGTTCAACGGTTTGCACTTCAGAACAGGTCTGCTCTTAGTCGATTGCTTGGAAGGGTATCGAGCTGACCACATGCAAGGGTGACGAAATCCCCAAAATGCATACAATAACGATATTCTTGCCAAGAAGTATGGGGCAAGATCACAAAAAATCTTTGGCACTGATTCAAGCCCAAAACGAGGGACTAAATGTCCAGGCCTGGAAAGTCGTAAAGAGTAAAGCTGAGAGTAGAGGCCAACTGCTGGTAATAAATATCGACGCCAAGTCTATGGAGACTGTAGTGAAAGCAAATCACCAGCTTCACTACAAATTTGGTAAGATTACTGTCCATAGTCTTAAGAAAACGACAGCCTGAGGTACGTCCCACGAGCCGGAAAAAGACCCTCCTATAAAAAGACCAATAGAAGGGAAGCTGGAAGCAGAGATTCCAGCAAATAACACAATCCCAAATCATTCCACATCCACCCAACCCAACCACTGCCATTCCCTCTCCGCCTAACATCCCAATCCTAAACACCATTAGCTGCCTTCCTAGATATAGAAGGAGCGTTTGACAACACCTCCCATGATGCAGTTAATACAGCCCTAGTAAGGAAGTGTGTTCCCATCACCATAACCAGATGGATTAATGAAATGCTAGGTACTAGAACAGCAGAGACACAAACAGGTTCGAACGTACAGAAAATCATCACTACAAGAGGATGTCTTCAGGGAGGGGTACTATCACCCTTGCTGTGGAGTCTTGTTGTTGATGAATTGTTAGAAAATCTTACTTCCCAAGGAATACGCTGTATTGGTTTCGCCGATGACATCGCAATTATAGCCTTAGGGAAGTTCGAAGAAACTCTCTGTGATATAATCCAAAGAGGACTAATAACAACTAGAAAATGGTGTCTATGTGTAGGACTATCAATTAACTCTACTAAAACGACAATCATAGCATTTACTAAGAAAAGACTTCCACCGCGCATGAACCCTATTCCATTAGCTGGTGAGGTAATTGAAACCAAGAGAGAGGTAAAATATTTAGGAATTACACTAGATAGTAAACTCCTCTGGAAAAAAACACGTAGAAATAACAGTCGGGAAAGCCACACAGACCTTAATGATATGCAAAAGACTTGCAGGCAAATCATGGGGTTGCAAACCGGACATCCTCAGATGGATGTACACCATGATGGTAAGACCCATCATTACCTATGGTGCAGTTGTATGGCATAAAAGAACCGATCTATTAACAACTAGGAAAGCGCTAGACAAAGTTCACAGGCTCGCGTGTATATGTATCACTGGAGCAATGAGAACCTGCCCTAAAGCAGCTATGGAGGTAATCCTTCACCTGTCTCCTCTACACGAGGTTATTGTTAGCGCTGCAAAGGGAACTATCATAAGATTTGCCAAAGAGGGAACTGGGACTGGAAAATGCATAAGACTCATTATTAGAGACTGCTTGCCAAAATCCACAGTAACAAACCTTATTGACATTCCTAGAGATAGCATGCTCAAAAAATACAACTTCGAGAAAAACTTCCAAACGAAGTTAAGTAGCAAAAAAGAGTGGGTAGGTGAAACAGTTAACTACACACTGAAAGCAAATGCCATCAAGTGGTACACTGATGGATCGAGAACATCTGAAGGGACTGGGGCAGGAGTCTTTGGGCCTAGAACCAAACTTTCCATCCCGATGGGACAGTCAACAAGCATTTTCCAAGCCGAAGTAAATGCCATAGGAAAATGCGCAGATCGAAATCTCGAAATGAATTATCGAAAACAAAACATTGCCATTATGACGGATAGTCAGGCAGCGCTCAAAACTTTGAGCTCATATACTATTAACTCCAAAATAGTGTGGGGATTTGTGTAGGCAGACTAAACTAACTTGGCAAAAACAATGACGTCACGCTTCATTGGGTACTTGGGCACGTAGGCGTTCAGGGAAATGAAGAGGCAGACTCCCTAGCTAAAATAGGAGCAAAGACCACCTTAACGGGACCTGAGCCCTATTGCGGCTTAGGAGAATATGTGATCAAAAATAAAATCATAAAAGAAGAGGAGACCAAAAGATCCAAAATTTGGAAAGAACTCCCAAGACTGAGGCAGGCCAAACTCCTTCTTGGAAACTATAACCAAGAACGCTTTAAAGACTGCACCAACTTAAGTAGGAACAACCTAAGAATTATAACGGGCCTCCTCACCGGCCACTGTAAACTCAGAAGGCACTTAAATATTTTAGGCCTAGTAAGTAGTGCCACTTGCAGATTCTGAGGAAACACTGAATCACATACTAGGAGATTGCGATGCACTCATGCACCAGAGAAATAAACACCTGGGACGATACCAGGTGGAGGAGAGCAACTTATCCTCTGAAAATACCTCAAATACTTAAATTCCTAAGAGAAATAGGTTTGGAGGAGGAGTTGTAAGATGAGCAACCTCATCCAGCTCTATATGGGGGCACAATAGATCTATAGGTCGCAGTGCAATTACCCCCAAAATATATTCAATAGGAGATTATTGCCCTTCCTTCCTTTACGTATGTAACTGACTTTGAACCACTGAACCAAAAGTAAGTGCGTCTTCGTCATCTTTCAAACTATTTTGCAAGGAGTCTTAAAAGGAAGAGACTTCAGCTAAACTTTTGATCATTTTTATTTTTAATGCAAACTTGTTATAATTCCCATATTTGCTTATAAATCCCTTTTTTTGCACGTGACGCCAAATGATTTGGCCGAAGAAACTTTTGCTTTTTGAATTCGGTTGCCACTCTCATCAACTCGGGAAAAAAATAGCTCATAACACTTTATTGTCTTTTTAGACATAAAACAGAAAATAAGTGCAACAACACTGTTCTCAATCTGACCGTGGATTGTAAACAATTGGCGCATAATAGTGGGAACTACATAAAATGTACCGTCCATCAACCAACATTTGTCTGTTTGTAGTAGGCTCAGACTAGGCATTGTTCCTAGTTCCCATTTGTTGCCATCTCGGACAAAACAAATAAGTTACCATCAAGATGCTTCAAATCTTCCGGTATATTTATATAATTTAAACTTTGCGGTTCTTTGATCGAAGACGCTCGAACACGAGATAATTCTTAATTTTGGGCAGAAGAAGATGGCAAACATAGTCTCACAGAAGATTCACATTCTACAATACTATAACACTTATAATCTGCGATGCACAGTGATTTTGCAGCTTTTTTTATGTTGTTATTTGTTTTGCAAACTTCTTTAGCACAGGAATCAGGGTTGTGGTAATGCTCTGATTTTTAATGACATGTTCCCCGTCTATTAGAGTTGTACTGACCCTTCCTTTGCAAAATTTATTTTTTCTGTGTGCACAGCTCCATCGGTAAACTACTCTTATTTCCTTTTCAAGGTGGTATTCGTAGCCGTCAATTTCTTATTAATTTTTGTCCACCTTTGTTTGATTTAACTTCATTTATACAACATCCTGGTTAAATTGTATAACGCACACAATTCAATACTAAACAATGTAATCTGGCTCAAACCTCAACTTGCATCAGCATCAGTAAGTGATAGCGGTTAAACCGTTAGCAAGAGGTAGTATTTTGTTGTGTATATAAATAGAATTTTTTCCATGAGTAAATATATGTAGATATATAATTTTGATTTTGTGAGCAAGAACAAATTTTAATGTGTACAGTGAAAATCAAAACACCCCGACATATTATCTTTTTTCCGTGTAATTTTTATTTTTTTTGAAATTTATAAATAATGTTATGTATAATTATGTTGTGTTTTTTAATGGATTTGCGATATTTGACGGGATTTAAAAAAAACAGGATTTTAATACATTGGGATTATGAATAAACGGGATTTTAGAAGACAGGATTTAAAAAAGACGGTATTTTAGTAGACAGGATTTTAAAACTTTTTTTCGGGATTTTTGAAAAAACGGGATTATAAAAACCGGGATTCCGATACGCTCCCGTTAATGTTTCGCTATCAAACGGGTTGGGTTCGATATCCCGCTTTTTATAGTACCGTTTTTTTTAATCTCATTTTTTAAATCCAGCGTTTTATAATCCTGTTTTTTATAATCCCGCTTTTTTAAAATTCCGTTTTGTATAATCTTTCATGAATAATCCCGTTTCTTATTTTCCGCTTTTGCAATCAAAACTAGTTGTTTTATTTTTAAAGGTCGCGCGATTTTGCGGGATTTGACGGAATTTTAAAAAGCGGGATTATAATACATCGGGATTTTGAATAAACAATATTTTAGAAGAATGGATTATAAAATTACACTGTTTTAGTAGACGACGGGATTTTAAAACTTTTTGTAGGGATTTTTGAAAACCGGATTTTAAAAACCGGAATTCCGAAACACTCTTTTATGGCCTTTAATAGTGTTAGTAAAGTGCAAAATTTACATTTTATAAAAAATTTAATCAAATGAAAGGTTTTATCTGCTTTTCCTTTCAAAAACAACTTTTCTAATTTATATTATTGTTATTTAAACATTAAACCAATATCCAGCATCAAGATATTATTATCATAACTCTGTGTAAATTGTGCGGTTACAACCAAATTTAAAAAAGCTTTGCTGTTAAAAAAGAACAAATATGTATAGAAAAGTCAGCATTCTGTAGAAAGTCGCACCAACAATATACGAGACTAAAAACTGGCGCGACAAATATGTCTGTATTAAAATAGGGTTAATATAAATTAATCGAACATAAATTTGTACGTACCTTACATATTCTTGACAATGTACCTAACCAACTTTTTTGGTTTCTTTCTTCTTTTTTTTGATAAAGTAGAAAAGCATTAACTTTTCAAAAGCAAATCCCACTTGTTATGTGAATATTCACCAAGGAAGAGAATAAATTTAAAAAGAGAAATAATACTTTATCCTCAGGCATTCCCTTGTTAAGGTGAAAGTTTTATGCAATGTGTAGATATGTATATCTAAGGCCACATCATATGCATGTGGTTCTTTTTCCTGCCACACATAAAATACATGCAACGTTAGGTAGGTAAGTTTGTACCTAAACTACTTTAGGTATACCCATTTTCAACTACACTACACAGCTTCACATAGAGCGGATTTACTATCGTTTCATGTGTGTGCCATTCAATTCCGTTTTGTCATTGATCAAGGATTGAAAGCTTAACTAGGATTTAAGGTTTTCTCGTTTAGAAGCATAGACCAATAGAAGAGGCATCTAGAAAAATGTAAATCCCCCTCTCGAAAGTTCAATGTGCAATGTGCATTATGCACTTTTTATTTTATTCGATGAGAAACACCTTACACAAAATATAATTTGTACAAAGTAGGTAGGTGGAAATGTGTTTTAACGTAAGCTCCCTCCTTATTAGAGTTGAATGATTTAATCAAGATAATAATACATATGTACGTAAGTATTTATGTATGAATGTATGAATTTCTGAAAAGTTGATAGGTACATATTGCTTCGTAGAGGTACCTCTACATGTTTTCAAGTAGGCATTTATTGAGTTTACTCAACAAGCTATGATTTCAGAAACCAGAAGTATTTATAAAAATCTGATTAAACCAACGGAAGATAATTATTTTAAGGACAAATTCCCATAAACGAAATCTCAATAATTTTTAGATGCTTAAACTAAATTATATTCCTGCAGCCTTTGTAACAACAAAGCTAAAGAGTTTTATTGGAGTATACCTGCGCTAAAAGAAATAAGTCGAAAATTCTTTAAAGAAAACAATTTGTCGATGGAGGAAGTAGGTATATCGATTTCTTAATGGTGTAGAACAACTCCTACTTGCACAGTACTGCAGAGAAGTTTTGAACTATAGAAATTGTATCATTAACGAGTTTATTTAAGGAAAAAAAAAGAAAAATGTTCTTAATGTAATACCTACTTTAGATGGTAGACGGCTCAAAAGCCATGATTAAATTTGTGTATTTAAATTATCTTTTAATTATTAATTAATTTTAACTGGTTAAACAATTAATTAAAATTAATAAAAATAAAACACACATTAAAATGAAAAAAAGACGGCATTTCATAATGTCTTGTATAAGTATATTGCAGTTTGGTAAAATATACAGAAATACCTTGGTCATCGCTTACTTATAAAGAAATATACTTTTATTCCATTTTAAAACAGTAATAATAAATAAGAATAAGGAATAAAAAAGCTAGAAAAGACAAAATTTGTTTCCATGAACATCCAGAATGGAATTACACTGGGCGTCTAGTATAACGAATGCCGATGTAACGAATGTTCAGTATAACGAATCATAATTTTAGGTCCATTCATATCTCTCAACAACGAATAATGAAAAATTTTACTACTCTATATAACCAATGCTGTTCAATTTCAAGGAAAAGAAACAAAACAAAACATGAGATTGTTCTTTTTTTCTTGTCTCAATAGTTTTTTTTTCTGCATTTGAAGTCGTCTGCACAACAAAACCGTACATGAAATACGTTGAATTTTTTTTTTTTACTTACACGTCTTCGGAATTTTTTCTCCTTAAGCCTAGTACGCAGCTGAAGCGAAATGAACATTTTCTGTGGTCTCCAAATCGATAGCGAAAACGTAAACGAAAAAAATATTAATGGAAAATCGTCTATAGTATCCAACACTACAGTAAAATCCTACCGGAAACCACGACGTAAAAATACATATTGAAAGTGTTACTAATTGCCAAACAAAATAATAAAAAGCTACAATATTATTAATTTCGTTCATTGAACAGCAACAGCGTACCTACTGCAGAAGAAAAATAAAAACGAAATTTTTCGTTTAAGCTTTCGTTGTTTTCATTTTTCTATGAAAATTTTCGTTTTTTCCGTCTCAAAATTGAGTAAATTTGTGCAATTTTCAAAAGTTCATGCAAATATTATATATTTTTAGCAAATTCAATCTGCATTTTTACGAAGAAGGCGATGGGCATATAATGAAAGGTGGTGTGTTTAGAAAAATCAAATATAAGGAGATTATATAGATAGAATAAATTCATACATCAAATGTAAGTTTTTCATCTCTTCTGTTCATTGTTGATGGTGAGAAAAGAACGTCAAATGATGTCCACGTTTCGTTTCGCATCACAAAACACAGAGGGAAATTATGAGTTCTGCCCGCACCACCAGCTAGCTTTCGAGTTATTAACATAAAAATCGGTAGTTTATTAAATGTTATTTTAATTAAGAATTTAATGAACATTAAAATTATACTGATTATTTTTTTTTTTAATTTATGTATGTACATATATTTTTTTAGCTGGTTTGGTTTTGGCAACACTGGTTTTGACAGCTGACGTGTGTTTAGTACCTTGTGTCACTGTCAAACAGCTTCAGTTTGGTTTGCAATTTAACCATGGATCGTCTTACAAATGAACAACGCTTGCAAATTATTGAATTTTACTATCAAAATTCGTGCTCGGAAAGCTGGCCGAGGATCCGCTTTTTTATCGAAAAATTGTGTTCAGCGATGAGGCTCATTTTTGGTTGAATGGGTACGTAAATAAGCAAAATTGCCGCATTTGGAGTGAAGATCAGCCAGAAGCATTGCAACAGCTACCAATGCATCCCGAAAAAGCCACTGTTTGGTGCGGTTTATGGGCCGGCGGCATTATTGGGCCATATTTCTTCAAAGATGATGCGAATCGCAGCGTTACTGTCAATGGTGAACGCTACCGAGCGATGATAACAAACTTTTTTTTGCCCGAAACGGAAGTTCTTGACTTGCATGATATGTGGTTTCAACAAGACGGTGCCACATGCCACACAGCACGCGAAACAATGGCGCAATTGCGAGGCGAGTTTGGTGAACAGTTAATTTCACGTTTCGGGCCGGTCAATTGGCCGCCTAGATCGTGCGATTTGACACCATTAGATTATTTTTTGTGGGGGTATGTCAAGGCTAATGTCTATAGGGACAAGCCCGCTTCGATTGACGCACTGGAAGCCAACATCCATGCATTCATTCGTGAGATACCGGCCGATATGTGTGAAAGAGTATGCCAAAATTGGACTCAGCGGATGGGCTACCTGATACGCAGCCGTGGTCAACATTTGCATGAAATTATCTTTAAACATTAAATTGCAAGGTTCAAACTATCGATTCGAATAAATATTTCATTCATTTTTTCGAATTTTTTGTGTTTTTTTTTTTTTTAAAGTTCTAAACCTCTTAAAAAATCACCCATTATATTGCGAATGAAAAAATAATGAAGTTTAAAAAGATGAGCATACAACACTGTTGTCATTAGGATCCGTATCGTTTTATTTTCATGGGATGATCTTGATCCAAATCCGTAGAAAATAAAACGCGGCTATTAGGAAGGTATATTATCTTTTGTTATACTGGACTTCCAGTTCAATAATTGATTAAATATAAAAAAAATAATCGAATTTCGACCGGAGGCGATACAAGTAAATATTAATTATTTTTTTAATTCTTTTCAGTTTGAAAGATAAGCTAAGAGTAACTTAAATTTAAAAAATTTACAGATTTCACTCATAGAGTAACTATGGGGACATTGAAAATGACTTGCATTACGTCGATAAAACAAAAACATGTCTAATCTTTGTGATTTTTATTTTGTATACTATTGTTACATTATAACTTCACAAACTGTCTTAGAAACCATTCTACAGCCTGAAGTACCAATTTGTATATTTAATGTCACTTCCCAGTTGGCGGTTATGTTGTTTATTTTTCTAATATGATGAATCTTAGTATTAATTGAAGCTTAACTCGCAATTACACAATCATACTCATTTTCATCCGCACCGGCACAGCACTTATACACAAAATTAAAGTTACATACCATCTATCTTAACGAATATCTAGGTAAATTTTTGCATAGCTAAGCTTTCTGCAAAGGTAATTGAATTATTACAGATCGATTAAAGCATACATCATAATATACGATTCAACTTAGTTCTCAACTCAGTCGGTTGTTGTTCAAATCAACCCGTGTGTTGGCTTCTTATTTGATCAATTTGACGGTTGATGCGAAAATCAAAAGATTTTGAATTTTTTTCAAAGTGACTTACAAGTATTTCAAATCATTGAGCTTATATACTACAATATATAGTATAATATATAAAATATATACATTTGATTTACTGTCCAAATAAACCTTTTTTAAATCGAGACAAATTTAAAAAGAATTTGATGCAAAGCCCAACCCCACTGCTAATTGTTTTTATTCTATAATATTTTATTTAAATATATTTTGAACTCATCTTTTAATCAATTTAACAATATCGAGTCGCGTAATTTTTTTTAGGCAAAAATAATGTTTTTGAGACTGTAGGTATTCTTTTAATTGAGTTTATGAAATGTGTGGCCGAGCGGCAAGCATCAATTTAGTTGAATAGTTAATGGATTACTTTAAGATAAAGCCTAAAATTGTATTTGCATTTGAGGACCTTAACCATGAAGATCTGACCATTAGGGCTTAAGTTATAAGTTTATTAAAGAGGTTCGAGTAGGTACCTATGCACATTGCACATTCTAGGTTAAACAATCAAATTGATTTAGAAGTTAAATAAGTTTTTACCCAAACTATGCATATTCTAGGTTCAACAATCGATGGTTTAAAAGACTGACATTTTATCTTAATTTTAAGACTTTAACCTCAAACATCCGATTATTAGAACAGAAGTTACAATCCAAACAAATCAATCAAATCCAACCATTACGATTTTATTATTTGTAAAATATTTACTACAAATGTTCATGCACATACATACCTATAATCTACATGCTAAATACCTACATAATAATGTATATAATTTTTGTGCCCGATGCAAAGCCAATTTTGTTTGCCACGGGCATTTTTTTATTGCACACACTCCACCTTCTCTTCTCCCTTCTATCATATTGTACGTACAATATTTTGTTTGTTTTTTTTTTCTTTTGTCGTGATGAAATTAGTTCTAAAAAGACAATTTTTCAAGTTTCTAGTATGAAATTTTGTACGTCTTTGCAAAAATTTGTATGCAGATTTGTAGCCTGTCATTTAAACTTTAATTATCTAGCTTAATATTGAACATCCAATAATTGTAACTAAAGTTATAGGCTTCTAAGTGGGCTCAAATCGAGCAATTTTCGAATTTTATACAAATTCAACGACGATCATCCACTGAATCTCGTCGGTTGGCGATGATCAACGTGCAAGTACGCTGGCTGAAATTCATCACTTGTGTTTATTTCTTCATTTTATTCATTTTTGGTAACACCAACCAAAAATTCAATCGTTCTCCCCCTATACGCAAGAAGAGTTCATTCTCTATCTTTGTTCATTTTGATAACACCATTCTTTTATCAAAACGACCCTATAAACATTTTCAATGTTAAAATAATTAATAATGAACATTATGAACATTATGAAAACAAAAATAAATAAATGTACTAAGTGAAATAAAAACAATAGACTACGTACACCATGCTATTAAACAAGTATGTTCGTAGCGGAGATTATGAATTATAAAGATAGGAATCTTTCGTACGTTCCACCCTCCAAAACCCATTTGTTTACATTGTTGTTTTTGTAATTTCATCTCGTGTCGATGAATAGATGTGAATTGCAAAAACAATTTATGCGGTGGTGAGTTCATATTTTTGCACTAGTGTGCGTTAAAACATGGAAACTAGTGCAAAAATATGAACTCACCACCGTCCGCAAGCTTGGGCAAACCAGAATGACAACCGAGCTTTCCAATCTCTATAATTCATAATCTTTGGTTCGTAGTTTAGGGTTGGCTTGGTCATCATTCAGTATGTTATGTAACTCCTGGTTGACTGCAGGTATTAAATTTTAATACTAAAGGAGCATAAAAAGTGTAAGGTTACCTAAGAAAGGGCTAAAACAATATTTGTTGTCCATACCGTAACAAATTTTAAACGGGGGCTTGACTGTTTGCTTTTGGTTTCAAAAAGGTCGATGAGTTCACGTTATGTCACAGAAACGGAAATACATATAAATTCTTGCATTGATTTAGAGGTATGTATGTCCTTAGAAGAAGAAATAGAGGAGCGAGCATATCGATAATAAAGTGAGTTTTTTTTTCAAAATAGTGTGAGTTACACAAACACAAGTGCATCGACACAGGGTAGGCGTGCAGTGAGATAGCTAAATGCTGGGGCACCCAAAGAAGTTTTTAGCTGCATATTTAAGGAATTTGTTTTAAGCTTTTAAAATAATAAAATAGTTTATTAAATTCAATAAAAAAGTGAAATAAAAGTTAATATGGTAAATACATGCACTACATGCGGTGCTGCGTTAAATCCTTCAGAAACACCTATAATAAGCAGAGTAGTTTTTTTAGTGAGCTTTGTCTCATATTCAACATAAAGTGAATAAAATTACTTAGCGCTACGGGTGCTCAAGAGATTTGAGCGCCTTGCATTCACTAATAAAAACTAATAAGACCCTGAACGAGAATTTTGACAAATAAGGTTCAGCTAATTGACGTGGTTGAAGTATATTTTTATTTTTAACCAATTTGCTTTTTTATAGGAAAATGCTACGAATACGAATACATATCTATCGAATAATGTGAATACTTCATTGATTAGCCACTGCAATTATAGCCTTGTAAGACTAAGTATATAATGGGTGTTTTTATTTTTAGAGGTATAGAACGTTAAGTTGGCAACACTATTTTAACAACTGGCGGCCATTTTGTTATCTGTCAAGTGATTTATTTTTAGTTTGGTTTGGCATTTCAAGAATTGAAGCCACAGGATCATCAAGCAAGGCGTAGATTCGGTGAATGGGCCCAAAACAAGATTGCTGTTGATCCTAATTTTCATAATCGAATTTTGTTTAGCGATGAAGCTCACTTTTGGTTGAATGGATACGTCAATAAACAAAACTGCCATATTTGGAGTGATGATAATCCTCAAGTGTTTGTTGAAACACCGTTGCATCCGCAAAAACTGACTGTTTGGTGTGCTTTAGGGGTTGGTGGAATAATTCGTCCGTACTTCTTTAAAAACGATACTGGCCAGAACGTTACAGTTAATGGTGACCGCTATAGAGCCATGATTACTGACTTTTCTCGTTCATCAATTGAACAACTATGATGTGCAGAAGCTGTGGTTTCAACAAGACGGCGCAACATGTCACACAGCTCGTGCCACAATTGATTTATTGAAGGAAACGTTTGTTAACCGCATAGTTTCACGTTACAGACCCGTGAATTGGCCTCCAAAATCTTGCGATTTAACGCCGCTTGACTATTTTTTGTGGGGATATGTGAAGTTGTTAGTCTACGCCCAAGAAACATTTTTAGTTCTTTAAATGCTTTAACAGCGCTTCTTGAGCTAATATTAAAGCTTGTTGGTTTTGAAATTTGAAATGAGCTCTAAATGCGCCTTTAGAGCAAACGTAGAGCTCACTTGGAGCTAATTCGTTGAGTTTGAGAGCACTTTTTTGCTCCTGAGAAGCTTGTTATTAGTTGCAAGTGACGATGGAGGTCTATGATATATACCTTTAAAGAGCTACTTTTGAATGATTTTTGTTTGTATTAGTTTGAATTTGAATACTTAATACAGATGATACCAAATAAAAACAAACGCCTTAATACTACTAAAGAATAAATGAATCGTTTAATAGTATAAGTACTTTGCATAATTTTCTAAGATATCCCAATAACATATTAAATAAGAAAGAAGTTAATATTTTTCGGTTAAATGTTAGCGAATTTTGAGGGCGAATTAAATTTTTAATTGTCACGAGAACGACGCATATCATCATAATTTGGTTTACACCTTTCTTAAATAAAATTTATTATTACCTATCTTTAAATTTGTCCTTATTTGTCAAGATTTAAAAATCGAAAAGTTTTCTTTTTTCGGAACCCAATAATAAATTTCGATTATCAAGTAAGTACTTGTGCTACTCAGCCGTAGATTTAATTTTATTTAAATACGTTGTAAATCTTGTTTTTAGGGAAACGATTATGAATTCCGGGTCAGATTCAACTTTAAAGATACACGGTATCCTCTTTAAAAGTAAAATTAATTAATTTACTTTCAACTGGTTCAATTTTTCCTGTCGAAATAATTTTTATTTGTATTCTAATATGAAACACCCTTTAATATGAGTGGTACAGAATTTTTTTTAAGAGAGGTTTCGTATATTCAGCTTTATATCCACTTTACTGTAACTCCCTTAATGAATATTTTGACACTTAACAATGCGCATGCGTTAGTGTTTTACTTCACGAAGTATTTGTGTGCAAATGTTAGTAATTTAGCTCTACAGCCGCTTTTTGCGTAGCTCTGTATTGAACAACTAGCTATTTGAACAAGCTATTTTTTGACATTTCAAAAGAACATACGTTAGTATTTTAGGCATGTGTTGTTAGCAGCTCTACAATGTCTCTTAATTGTCTGACATTGTGAGTTTGCTCGTTAATACATGTATGAACTTTGTTATGGAGCATATTATTAAATCTTAAAGCGTTATAAAGTTAATAGAGCTAAAAGTGTTCTTAAACTTTGATTATAGAACATAATTTTTAAATAAAATGCAGGGAGCTTTGAAATAATCTTTTACGGAGCTATAGCTTTGGATTTTACTAGCTTAGAGCTGTAGAAGAATACTTTTACCTCTAATAGCTCCAACGATGTTACTTGGATAAGCCCGAAACGATTGCCCACTTGGAGGACAACATTCGCTGCGTTATTGCCGATATACGGACACAAATGTTGGAAAAAGTCATCGAAAATTGGACCTTCAGATTAGACTACGTCCGAGCCAGTCGTGGCGGTCATATGGCGGAAATCATATTTAAATTATAGTGCCAGAAGATTATCTTTCGAATAAAGTAAATTTCATGTCAATTTAAAAAAATCATCTTTGTTTTATTCCATTTAAAAGTTCTATACCTCTAAAAAAACACCCTTTATTAGTAAAAATGCTTTAGAATTTTAAAACTTAACTTACCTACTTACTGTGAGGATCCTGTTGTGAGATGGCAGACATGTCTGTATTATTTAATTGTTTTTGGTTATAATTTTTGAAAATGATATAAATAATAGCATCATTCTTCAGAAAAAAGGCTATTAAAGATGTTACATTTATTTCTAGGATTTACTTAATTTAACTAGTAAGTGGCCAAGATTTAAAAATGTTGAAATTATTTTAGCTCAGGGCCTTGTTTGCCCTTTGTTGACAAATTAAAGTGTTTTAGTGGAACAAATGTTTCATGAATTATATAAATTTAAAGAACTCAAGTAAATTAAGTGTTTTATTTTAAAGATCGTTGAAGATCCTGGATTTGAAGTTGGTTAAAAGTTGGTAATTTTCAATTAAAAAAAAATAAAGCCATTTAATAACTTTCTTTCAAATTATGGAAAACAACTTACTGCAAAAGATGATTTCATTATAAAATACAGATTCTCATACACATAAGAGCCTTGGAGCTTGAACTGCACTCATGTTAATATATCGAAACCGTTATTCCATTCGGAAGAAAACATTATAATCGGAAAGGATATCGTCCATTAATATCCAATGTGATGCACAATAAGCCCCTTAAATGAAAAAAATTATAAACTTCGTTTTTTTTTTTTTTTACTCGTATTTTTACACGATTTAACGCAGCATCGCATGATGTTTTATATTTTTTAAAATAAAGTATTGCAAGTATTTACTATGTTAACTTTTATTTCACTCTTTTAATTAGTTTTTTTTTAGTATTTTAACGTTTTAATATCACGAAACACTTTCTTTTAGCTCGGCAAAATGGCAGATCAGGATTTTTTTTAATTTGATGCTTGACTCTATATGATAGGTATACATATACACCTCTTCCTCTATTTCTTATTCTTAGGTTTTATCTAATTAATTTCCATGAAGTCTTAGATACGTTGTATACCTTCATACTAGAAATTTAATCATGCTGATTTGGTCGTTCTTCTAAATTGTATTTTTTTCATTAGGTATGACACTTTTTTCCCGAATCTGTTAATTTTAAAATATGTAGGTAAGTATCTACATATTTATTTTTATAATCATATTTAGACTTTATTGAAATGAATAGGTGAATATATGTATTTACTCACGTGATTAAGTTGCTTTTAAATCATAAGATATCTTCAAACCTGTAAGAATAAAAAAAATGTAGGTAAATATGAAGTTAAATTTAAAAAGAAAAAATTAACTTAAGAAAGGTTTAATTATTATTGGTTACATTTTTTTCAAATCCTTTAGTAAAAAAGCATAAGGTATAGGTACAGAAACTAAAAACTAAAGGTAGCAAAAAATTTTCAATTGAGTTTTGTTCAATATAGTCCACCAAAAACAACATTAAAAATAATGGCCCAAAATGTTAAACAACCTGATGTCAATGTATTAAAATGGTACTCATATAGGGGCTCGCGGGAGAAAAAAGGGACAACTGCCCTCCCCTAGACTCTGAGATAAGAATTTTGTCTATCAACATTTTATCTGTAGGGAATTTTGACTAATTGGTCATTTTTTCACTTTTTTCGTCAAATTCCTTTGGTCGCCCCTCTGACTCTGGACCTTGGATTGAATAATCCCTAATTTATATCGTATATCCCCTCCTTGTAGACATCGCAAATCTTTCACTAATCATAAAAATGGATTAAATTTTTCATTAATTGTTGAAAAATAGTTAACATATTATAACTCTTTAACTCTAAAGCTTGCAAGCAGAATCTAAAGCTTGCAAGCACATCATGGAGTTGCAAAGCAAACATCCTCAGATGGATGTACACAATGATGGTAAGACCTATCATACCTATGTATGGCACAAAAGACACGAATTAACAACTAGGAAAGCGCTATACAAAGTCCAAAGCTCCAAAGGCTCGCATGTATATTGTATATGTATTAGGTTCGTATGTATATGTATTACAGGACCAATGAGAACTTGGAGAATAAAATCAAAAAAGAAGAAAAGGCCAAAAGATCATAAACTTAGAAAGAACTCCCCAAACTGATGCAGGCCAAACTCCTTCTTGGGAACTGTAACCAAGAAGCCTTCACGAACTGCAGCAGCTTAAGTAGGAACGATCTCAGAATTGTAACGGGCCTCCTCACTGTAAACTCAGAAGGCACTTTAATATTCTAGGCCTATAGTGGGTAGTATCACAACATGCAGATTCTGCTATATCCACGGGGAAACACCAAACCACTTATTGGGAAATTGCGATGCACTCATGCCACCAAAGAAATAAACACCTGCATGGAACGCTAGCAGGTGGAAGAGTGTCGAACTATAGATCAATGAAAACTCAAAAATGAATTATATATGTACATATTTTTTATTTATTGTTTTTTTAAATTGATTAAATTCAGAATTTTTTTTTTTTTTGTTTTAAAGCAACAAAAATTGGTTCTATTTTTTTTAAAACATAATCCAATTTTAACAGTGGGTATAGTAATAGTATAGTTGTAGATGGATTGCGAGATCAAATGGTTGCACTAAAATTGTAAAACAAAACAAAACTTTTCTTGCCATGCCATGAACGAATGAAACCTATATAGTTCCATAAGGTCTCCATTTTTCCCATTCATCCTAAAACCTTAACCTATACCTTTTTGAATATATTGATTGCTAAGCCGGAAGATATAGAAGAGAATATAGGATAATTTTAAGTAAATACATTAAATAATTTGGGGTTAAATGGAGCTCTTTAGGGATTAATTATGCTACCAAAATAAGAATTTTCAGACAACCAATGATTGAATAATTCCCACACTTTCACCAAAAATTTCTCATATTAATTCGAAATCTCTTTTAGATTTTAATGTTTTTGGTGGTGCATGGGGAAACTTATAAATTTTGAATCGAGGACTTTTCATTGTGATATTCAAAACTTTAAGTAAAAAAAGTAGAAAAAAGAAGTATGCTCCTTTCTAGTTGAAACCTCTCAAGTGCTGTTCAAACATTGAATGTGAGGGTGAAGCAAACGCGGCCCTGCTTAAAATGTCCTTGCAAGAAGAAACATTGTGGTTGAAATTCAAATACATTGCTATGTATTTTGTTGGCATCTGTGCGTTCTCTGAGGGAAGGATGGAAAATCACCGTCTTTTCTAGGATGAAGTAATTTCTATTTGCGAGAGATATTAAAGCTTAGAAAAGAAAATACAGCAGCAGCGACATTGGTATATTGATATACGTAGGTATATGTACTTATACAACAATTTCCGTTTTATTTCGATTTGGAAAGGGACAACTCTGAGCCAGCATGCGAATATTTCTTTTAGTTTTGCTTTAATATTTTTTTCTTTTTTCTAAGTTATACCTTCGTTTGTTCTATATATACATTAAAGGAAAAAGTATTGTTCAACCACAACTTGTGATTCGTTGATTTCAGCATAGCTAATACATATACGTTTTGATTTCCACTGTTTTGATATACTTATTTATATTTTCAATTTGACCCAATGACAATGTTCTTTATTGACAAGAGAAAATTCTATTCGTTCCAATTCGTTGTTTTTGGTAATTTATATTAATTTAATTCTTCTGCACAACCGTTTACATAATAAATATAATCTTTTTGTATTTGGATTAACTACAAAACTGATGTGGATTTTAAGTGGACACCATAAATCAAATTGTTCACCATAGTTCTTCGTTTCTTTTGCGGCTTATGTTGGTTACATTTAATAGATTTCAGACTTAGATATGGATATCAGATTTAATTTTTCTTGCATTTATTAAGCGGGATAATTTTGTATCTATGTATACATATTTGTTTTAATATGGCATGTATAGCTTACTAAAGTTATATATTTGTAAGTACCTATCACATCACAGCTTACAGATCGGGAATTGAAACCCGGTTGCAGTTAGGTATAGGTACTCTTTTATAAGGGTGAAAGTAATTTCTCTCCCAAAAAAATGGTAAAATGTTAAGTGCCGTTGTGCTGAAATAAATTTAAGAATTTACGTGAAGAAAGCTCCCGTGTTCTAGGAACTTACATTTATGTAATATATCTATTATACAATAAACACGACGGGCCACAAGTCACCGTGCCCTCGTCACCTCATATTCTATTTGACTGAGCTTTATTTTTTATGAGCAATTGAAGCAAATACGTTCAACCAAAAATTGTACTTTATTTCTCATTATACGTCAGCCACAACATTATGAAGCATCGAAACCAAAATTTAACATAATAATCCTTACCCTCACAGCTCTTCTAAATGAAAATCACAGCGTTCAAATAAACCCTCCCAAATAATATACATACACTTTCAATCAAATAGACATTAGACAGCAAAAATGTACTGTCTTTACTTCATAAAATTTACCCAAAAACCAACCTCATTTCACTGCTTTAGCCATCATGCACTAGTGTTGGTTTAATGTAATTCCTAAGGCATCATCAATTCGAAATTATGGCGGAAAGCAAACAGTTTAAATGTTTAATTACCTTCTAAGGGTGCATCTACTCTTAGCTGACTTCGCAACCATCCATTCCCACATGCATCCTGCACACCCACCTAGACCCATATCCAGTAATTCCCTGGCTCCACAAGGAGCCGAATGCCGAACACATAATTCAGAGCTGAAAAATGGAAGACAAGGATTTAAAATGAATAAAACTTGCATCCTTGCTAGTTTCTCTCCTTTGCAGAAATGAAAGTGCAGCACGTCGATTTGTTTGCGTGCGCTAGTGCACATAACTCCTCCCTTTTGGTCCCGTATATTTTCTCATTCTGTTTTTTTCGTTTTTATATTATTTTGCAGTTTTAGTTTGTGGATGAAGTTGAGAGATGCCAGAATATAAATTTGTAATTCAGCAGTCAGCATTCTGAACGATGTGCAATGTGCATTTTCAATTCGATCCGGTTTACCAAATCAACCCTGAACGAAGCGCATAGAAATAAGTAAAAATAAAACGAACGTCAAACAGGAAGAGGATGTGTTGTGGGGTTATAAACCTCCCATCTACCCCGTCCAAACGGGAGTAAAGTGCGGCCGATTAGTTGCAATTAGTTCACCACGTCCAAAAAAAAAGTTGTTATTTGTTTGCCTTTTGGGTTGAAAATATAAAATATATATATATATATAAAATATATGGTTGAACTATCGGTTTCAGATGAATATTTAAAATAATTAATAAGTTTAAAGACTAAAAAGAAGACCATACTTCGAGTTCTTGAGATATTCGAATTTCATATTGAATGCTAGATCGGGCCCTGATTATGGCTTTATTAGTTTTTATTAGAGCAAACATTCCCATTAATTATGGAACACAACGTCGTTTAAGTGGCTGCCTCGGCTGGCTTCGTAATAGCGCATTCTGTCACTCAAATTTTCCAAGACCTTGTTCGGGCTGTATCTTACGGATTGCTTCGATGATATTGCTTGAATCGTTTCCGGATTGTTGGCATAACATCGGCCCTCCACGGTTCCTCACAAAAAAAAAGTCCAAAGGGGTCAAATCGCAGCTCCGAGGCACAGACATAGTTCAATGAGTTGAGGACTTGTAAATCAGTTTTAAAAAATTCAAAATCTTTTGATTCAACAACAACCGTCAAATTGACCAAATAATAAGCCAACACACGGGTTGATTTAAAAAACAACCGACTGAGTCGAGAACTAAGTTGAATTGTATAATGATGTATGTATGTACCTATGCTTTAATAATTCAGTTATACCTTTGTGGAAAGCTTAGCTAGGCGAAAATGTCAAATACCTATACGTAAAGATAGATGGTCTGTAACTTTGATTTGGTGTATAAGTGCTGTACCGGTGGGGATGAAAATGAGTATGATTGTGTAATTGCGAGTAAAGCTTGTTTTGACATCGATATGAAGATACAAAAAACTATTATTTATGGTTCAATATAAGACTAAGATTCATCTTATTAAAAAACATTAACAACATTAATGTAACCGCACACTGGGAAGTGACATTAAATATACAAATTGGTACTTCAGACTGAAACAAAGAAATTCCAAATGAGTTTTTCCAAACAAGGGCGACCCGTTAATTCTATATGGATTGTCAAAAAAACACGGCTAGTGTTAGTGTTAGTTAGTTGGGGTCTCAACCTGCACTCCAACGTAACGGGTTGAGCTTTTGTACACTATTAGTAGGTACATCTCGTTGCACGTTTTAAAACAAAAATGCATATTGCTTTGGGGCCGGAAAATAGCCGTGATGGAGAAGGGCGTTTGATATTCCGAGAGAGGGAAAGTAAACGGTTGGATAGAATGTGAATCAGCAGTTATCGTTGTCATCAGTAGGTTCTGCCAATGTATAGTATCTTTCTTCTGTTGACTGTCACAAGCATCTGAAACAACTAGTTTCATGCAGCTATATCGCGTAAAAGTAAATGTTGATAACATTTACTGTCAGAAATATAAGATAGCGGGATAGACAAAAAATATGCATTTTTTTATGACTTCAAGTTGGTTTGGTTTATGGTTATATATGTAAACGCGCCTTTACGTTTTAAAATTGTGCTTAACGAAATGCCCATCTAAAAACAGACACAAAATGGCCTCAAGGTGTATTTTAATATTCAACGAAGTTAGTGCATGTTTGTTTTTTGAGAATCAAAGCATCTCTAGTACTAGCTATGCTATGAGCTTCCAAAGAAAGGAGAAACGAAAACAAAAAATATTTTTTTTGCTGTTGCAAGGATAACGAATGAACAGGGGCACTCTAAAAACCAAAAGATATTAGATTATTTGAACTTTTCCACAAAACCATTTTTTTTTAAATGTGACTAATAGTGCGGGTGGAACTATTATTCGTTGTCATATACCGATCTCGTTTTTGTTCGTTTCAGTTCATTTGTTTACCAATGGGCGGTTTATTTGGTTCCATAATGTTATTTTTTTTAAAAGAGAAACATCCTTTAAAGCTTTGTATGTATTGTATACGTTTTTCTTTTTTATTGCCTTAATCTGGGAATCCTGCAGGTGCAGAACATGGTCTAGTCATACCTATCATACTTATACATAAATAAGCTTGAGAAGAGCTGGTCCTGTGGCAAGGAAGTATATGAATATTGCAGGGATTGTTGTGGCTTTGTGTTGTGATGTCTCTTTATCTACAAGCAATGTACCAAGGCATGGGATTCATCAGGACATCGACATGCATTTCTTACCTACTGTTCAATAGCGTTCAGCTGGGACAATTTTTTTAAGGTTTGCTTTGCATACTAGTGAAGATTTTTGACGAGTAAAGCCTTAGGTATTTATGTATAGCAGTCATTGAAAACCAGAATTTAAATTATTTATTGTTTTGAGACGTTTATAAAGTAAAACCATTGATTTTGATGTCAAAGTGAAGCTTATGGATTAAATTATTATTTTATTATTATTTTAGTAAAACAAAAATTCATTCCGATAATATCTACTTTTTTAAATCACTATTATTTCTAAGTTTTGCCTACTTTTTACCTGAGCACTAGTAGAATCCTACTGCGGATGGGTTTGTGACGTTTATTCTATATTATCGAATAGAGTTGTCCATTTTATGAAACGAAAATTAATTTTTAGTTCAGGTTATTTTTTGTTTTGCTTTTCATTTGTAGCAAACATTCTTTTATTTGTGTGTTTTTTCTTTTAATTATTTTGACAGCTGTTATTTTCGTTAGTACCAAATGTGAAATAAAGAAACTATGCTAGACTGCGGACGGTTTTTTTGGAAATTTCTTACTACACTATATATAAAATCCCAAAAAAACACGTACATATTTGAAAAACAATACTTCAATATAATAAAATCGAGTATAGGGCAGAGGGCATAATTCCTCTGAGAACCCCCATCCAGCTTACGCCACTGAGCGCAAAGGCGTTCATTTATTTTTTTGAATTTCGTTAATTCAACCTTTTGTTGATTTTTGTGTGATGTTTGGAAAAAAGTTTATGTACATACGTAACGTAGGTATATACTGTGAGTTTTATTTATTTTTCTTTTAAAGTTTTGCAGCGATTTGTGCGAGTGATTGGCAAGTTTGTCTTTGTTCTTAAAGTTGGTTGTCTGTCGTTGAAGTTGGGAACTAACCGAGCGTTAGGAATGTGAGTGAATTAACGACGATTACTATTGTGTTTAAGGGATAGAAGTGGGAGTGGAAGTAGAAGTGGGCACTTACCAAGGACAATGAATTGAAATTCTTTGCACAAAGAGAAGAATAAATCAACTCGCTTACGTGATATTTACAAAAAGTTTGTACAAGTTTCACAGAAGTCTTGTCATACGTATACTTACCTGGAAGAATCAGAGAAAAAGTTTCAGTTGAACTGAAGTAAGCTATCTCATTTGTTAAAAGATTAAAAGTATATGATATTATAAGGTATACAGGAAACATAATGAGTTCAAATATATAATCTAAAAATATTTATGAAAGTTGCTAAAAGGAATAGTTTTAAAATAAAAAGTAATAAAAACTAATGCCTACAATTAAAAAAATTACTACTTTGATAAATTTTAAAGTTTGAGTTTAAGTTCAGGAATTTGCTTATTTGTATTTGATCGTTTAGTTTTTTTTTCGGTCGTTCACATTTCATGGATTTATCTAAGCTTTTTGCAATACCCAAGAAAACGAAAATAATACATTGATTACCTTGTAAATTCATGTTGCGTCGGCTTTAAAAATAAAGGATTCCCTTTTTAAAATGGCCCTATTGTCTTAGCAACCCTATTTTGAAACAAAGAACATCGATTGTATTTCATGAAAATAAAATTGTCTGCAATCCCCGACGAATGTAGGAGATTTCGAACTCGAAATACTTTTAATTTTAAATTGTAAGAAGCAATTCCATTTTATTAGTGCACTCTATTGGAATACATTGTAAAAGGATCGTAAAGCGTTACACACTCACTAAAATTTTGCATGTTTACTGCCTGAACACAATGGATGCGGAGCTGCAGCTGAACTTGGTAAGTTTTATTGTTATCACTTATTTACTCACAATTTGAACGGTAAAATGAATGGTATAGGCATCGTAATAACAAGTAAGAAAAGAGCTATAACTATACTCTGTTCAACAAAAATTGTCAAGATAGGATAGGACATTTGCCTCTCAATCTGATTACATTGGCTTACATTAATGTGTCCTTATTTAAAGCTCCCACGGGGTTTTCGTAGATTGTATAACAAATCGCTGCAAATCGATATTTTCTCGAAAGCTTCAAAAAGCTACAAAATTCGAAGTTCCTTAATACAAACCAACACAAAAAAAAGGTGGACCAAGGCCAATAACGATCGAGCAGTACAAAAAAGGCAAACAAAACAGAAAACCAAAAAAATCAAGAAGCGAGGCGGAAGAAAAAGACAGTTTCAACGAAAGTGTGCTGATCTAAAAGGAGAATCACTGGAACCGCTGAAAACACTCAAGGCCCATGGGTGGAAAAATCTCGAAAAAGCGCAGCAATAATGGGTGGCAAAAGCTCCACAGAAGAAATTATTAACATACAATTTTGCAACAGCAGAGGATATATCAACCACCCACAGCGACAACAACAGTATCATTTGCGGATAAGATAAACTACATTAATTGATTCTTTCTAATCATTATCATTTTGTGCAAATTAAATGCATACTATAAAAATTATTTAAGGAAACATGCACTTAAGACATTAAATGTATAAAAAAATATATGAAGATATACATATGTAGGTATATAAAAATATTTAGAATAAAATAAAAACTCATGGAGCTTAACACATTAGAAAATTTATTACAAAATTTAAAAAAGGTACCAAACAGAACAAAAAATTAACTAACAAATAGACAGTGTATGATCACAAGTAACCAAAACAGCGGACTTGATAGACATAAAAAAAACAGATTTGACAAGTTAGTAGAACAAAGAGGAAGAAAGTATTAACAAAGAAAAAGAACTTAACATCAACAAAAAAATGGAAAATTTTGACCTAGTAATTGCTACTCACAAAGAACTTTTAATAAAGTTCATTTTAGCCATCAAGCTCTGAGAAAAGATTAACAACAAAATCCAAACTGAGAAAACACCAATAAAACTTGATGATTTTAAAAAAAGTTTTAAAATCTGTATACAAGTCTAACAAAACAAGGTAACCAAACAATTCTGATCTTTGCCTCATGCTTCATTGTATGAGTTACAGATCTCTAAGCAAGAAGTTTTAACACAGAGAAGTTTTAGTAAAATTAAATGATCAGATAGGAATGACAAAAAATGGTCTATCAGAACCATATACATGCTGTACAAGTAGCATTAGCATTAGTAGCAGGTCATTCTAGCCAAATAATGCATTTCAATAGAGGTAGAAACAATTTCAACAGAAATTTTAATAATAGCACTAAGATGTACCAAAATAGAGGTCAATATAATAATAGGTATACAATTGCAATAATCGTAACTCACAAGGATATAACAATAGGCCAACTTTTCAGGGAAACGGGTACGTCCACGGACGACAAAACCCGGGGTTACGTCCAAAAGTAGATAATTCATATTCAAACAAAAATAAAAATTTTATTAAACTAAGAATTCAAGGTAGAAATCAACCAATCAATTTACTTATATACACAGGGACTGACGTTTCAATAATTAAGAATAGCGTAGCAGATAATATTTATAACATAGTATGTGGTAATAATTTTCAGATAAATGAAATAGCGAAAGAATCTATAACGACTTTAGGAATCACAAATTTAAATCTGGGTTTGAAGAATCAAAAGTTGAACACAAATTTAATGTAATAGACAGTAAAATAAATTTAACTACTGATGGAATATTAGGTAATAGAGCGTAATTACTGTAAATATAATTGATTATGAGCCTGCTGACAATGTTGATAGATGGAGAAGAAAACATGAATACAAGAGATATTTATGGTAATATAACACTACCACCAGGAACAGAGATGATTCAAGTAATAAATAAAGACTTAGACGAACATATTATGGTATATGGAAAAGAACTTAAGAAAGGAATATTTTTAGCAAATGCACTCATTCCATCAGAAGGAAATAAACATATATGAAAATACTCAATACAACCGAGAATGAAGTAACTTTAAAACACATTTCGTTAGGAGTAGAACCAATTTATAGCTATCAATTACTACTGTTTTCAGATAAAACATGAAAAATAAAAAAGCAAAGGGTTGAGTGTGTGAAGTTAGCCCCCCTTTTTTGGAATTTGATATTTTTGAAACTTGTTCCAGGTTGTTCCCGATTTGTTCCGCATTGTTCCAAAGTTTTTTTGAAAAATATTCAAAAATGGGGGTTTTAGACCCAAAAAACCGTTTTTGACCTAGCCCCCCTTTTTTTGAAAATCAAATTTTTGAAAGTTGTTCCAGGTTGTTCTAGTTGTTCTGAACATTGTTCCAAGTTTTTGGACCCCTATGTTCAAAATTTCGAAAGTTATGAGCAAAATTCGAAAAAATTCTAGCCCCCCTTTTTTCGAAATTCTTGGTTTTGAAATTTTTTTCGGGTTTAAAAAAGTGTTCTAACCATTGTTCCAAAAAATTAAAGTTTTAGTGCTTGTATTTTTAAAGATAAAGCCTTCAAAACTTTTTTTCAAAAATCCCAAAAACGGGCCTCCAAAATTTTATTTTTTTTTAAAATCATTTGTTTTAGAAAACTTGATGGTAAATGCATCTGTTGAAAAAATATTCTGAGTCTAGCTTTATATTATCAGTTTAAAAACTAACTTTAAAAAAAATCTGCAAATTTTCGAATTTTTAAAAAACTCCATTAGCCCCCCTTTTTGAAAAATCAAAAATCCAAAAGTTGTTCCGGGTCAAACACTAATTTGTCTTAAGTGTACCAAAGTTTCATATAAAAATATAAATATTTAAAGGTTTAACATAACAAAAACAAATAAAGCACATTTTTTGCTCCCCAGTGCTCCCCTTTCAAAATTTTAAAAATTAAATACTTGTTTCAGATTTCTTTAGCAATTATCTAATCGACATTAAAATCCTGTTTCTTTAAAATAAATTTTTAATGCACATATTTTCAAAAAACACTTCCCCAACCCCCCCTATTTCAAAAATTCCGGAAGAAATGTATTTCAAACAGGTATCTTACCAAACCTCATTGTTCCAAGATTTCATCAAAAAATATCCGCAATAAAAGATTTTAAAAACGAAAAACGCTATTTACGATATTAAACGAAAATCTTTATTTCGCACCCCCTTTTCAAACTCAGACAGCAAAGAAATTTCCTAGCATTGTATTAGGTCTTCTCTACATTGCCCCAAGGTAAAATCTTTAACAAAAAATAATTATTAAAAAAAAAACCTAAATAAAAACTTTCCCCCCCTCTTATTATTACCAAATTTGGAATCAAACATAAACATGCTGTTTCTGCAAAGTAAACCATATACCTTAATTTAAAAAAAAAACATTGACAAACAAAAATAAAAGATTTTCAAACAAAACATATTTACTTACGATATTAAATGAAAATGTGTGTTCTGAGCCCTCCACCCAGAAAAAAAATTATTTTTATACTTCCTCGTTATCGAAGTGTTCTTCTAAAACAGTCCAATCTAAAATTTTGAAATAAAAATTTAGAATAAAAAAATATTCTTAATGCTACCCCAATTCTCTTCGTTTTTCCAAAATCGAAAAAAAAGATTATCCACTTAATGAAAATTAAAAACAAACTCATTGAGTTATAAAAATAATCAAAGAAAGTCCTAAAAAAGACATACAGATTTTTACGATATTACATAAAACTTCAATTTTGGCCCAACCTTTTAGAAATCCAAAATTCAAAAACTTGTTCCAGGTTGTTCTAGGGCTCTTCTAAATTGTTCCAAGCTTTCGTTTCATAAAATTGATTTTTAGTATGAAAAATTTCATTAAAATGCTCCCCCGCCCCCCTTTTTCCAAAACTCCAAAATCTAAAACTTGTTCCAAGTGCAGAATCACTCAAATCCAATTGTTCCAAAGAATCATGCAAAAATATTGAAAATTGCACATTTTAAGCCCAAAAAACACTTTAAATGAAAATATCTTATTATCCTTGCTCTGGCCCCCCTTTTTAGAAATCCAAAATTCAAAAACTTGTTCCAGGTTGTTCTAGGGCTCTTCTAAATTGTTCCAAGCTTTCGTTTCATAAAATTGATTTTTAGTATGAAAAATTTCATTAAAATGCTCCCCCGCCCCCCTTTTTCCAAAACTCCAAAATCTAAAACTTGTTCCAAGTGCAGAATCACTCAAATCCAATTGTTCCAAAGAATCATGCAAAAATATTGAAAATTGCACATTTTAAGCCCAAAAAACACTTTAAATGAAAATATCTTATTATCCTTGCTCTGGCCCCCCTTTTTAGAAATCCAAAATTCAAAAACTTGTTCCAGGTTGTTCTAGGGCTCTTCTAAATTGTTCCAAGCTTTCGTTTCATAAAATTGATTTTTAGTATGAAAAATTTCATTAAAATGCTCCCCCGCCCCCCTTTTTCCAAAACTCCAAAATCTAAAACTTGTTCCAAGTGCAGAATCACTCAAATCCAATTGTTCCAAAGAATCATGCAAAAATATTGAAAATTGCACATTTTAAGCCCAAAAAATACTTTATATGAAAATATCTTTTTATACTTGCGCAAGTATAAAAAGATATTTTCATATAAAGTATTTTTTGGGCTTAAAATGTGCAATTTTCAATATTTTTGCATGATTCTTTGGAACAATTGGATTTGAGTGATTCTGCACTTGGAACAAGTTTTAGATTTTGGAGTTTTGGAAAAAGGGGGGCGGGGGAGCATTTTAATGAAATTTTTCATACTAAAAATCAATTTTATGAAACGAAAGCTTGGAACAATTTAGAAGAGCCCTAGAACAACCTGGAACAAGTTTTTGAATTTTGGATTTCTAAAAAGGGGGGCCAGAGCAAGGATAATAAGATATTTTCATTTAAAGTGTTTTTTGGGCTTAAAATGTGCAATTTTCAATATTTTTGCATGATTCTTTGGAACAATTGGATTTGAGTGATTCTGCACTTGGAACAAGTTTTAGATTTTGGAGTTTTGGAAAAAGGGGGGCGGGGGAGCATTTTAATGAAATTTTTCATACTAAAAATCAATTTTATGAAACGAAAGCTTGGAACAATTTAGAAGAGCCCTAGAACAACCTGGAACAAGTTTTTGAATTTTGGATTTCTAAAAAGGGGGGCCAGAGCAAGGATAATAAGATATTTTCATTTAAAGTGTTTTTTGGGCTTAAAATGTGCAATTTTCAATATTTTTGCATGATTCTTTGGAACAATTGGATTTGAGTGATTCTGCACTTGGAACAAGTTTTAGATTTTGGAGTTTTGGAAAAAGGGGGGCGGGGGAGCATTTTAATGAAATTTTTCATACTAAAAATCAATTTTATGAAACGAAAGCTTGGAACAATTTAGAAGAGCCCTAGAACAACCTGGAACAAGTTTTTGAATTTTGGATTTCTAAAAAGGGGGGCCAGAGCAAGGATAATAAGATATTTTCATTTAAAGTGTTTTTTGGGCTTAAAATGTGCAATTTTCAATATTTTTGCATGATTCTTTGGAACAATTGGATTTGAGTGATTCTGCACTTGGAACAAGTTTTAGATTTTGGAGTTTTGGAAAAAGGGGGGCGGGGGAGCATTTTAATGAAATTTTTCATACTAAAAATCAATTTTATGAAACGAAAGCTTGGAACAATTTAGAAGAGCCCTAGAACAACCTGGAACAAGTTTTTGAATTTTGGATTTCTAAAAAGGGGGGCCAGAGCAAGGATAATAAGATATTTTCATTTAAAGTGTTTTTTGGGCTTAAAATGTGCAATTTTCAATATTTTTGCATGATTCTTTGGAACAATTGGATTTGAGTGATTCTGCACTTGGAACAAGTTTTAGATTTTGGAGTTTTGGAAAAAGGGGGGCGGGGGAGCATTTTAATGAAATTTTTCATACTAAAAATCAATTTTATGAAACGAAAGCTTGGAACAATTTAGAAGAGCCCTAGAACAACCTGGAACAAGTTTTTGAATTTTGGATTTCTAAAAAGGGGGGCCAGAGCAAGGATAATAAGATATTTTCATTTAAAGTGTTTTTTGGGCTTAAAATGTGCAATTTTCAATATTTTTGCATGATTCTTTGGAACAATTGGATTTGAGTGATTCTGCACTTGGAACAAGTTTTAGATTTTGGAGTTTTGGAAAAAGGGGGGCGGGGGAGCATTTTAATGAAATTTTTCATACTAAAAATCAATTTTATGAAACGAAAGCTTGGAACAATTTAGAAGAGCCCTAGAACAACCTGGAACAAGTTTTTGAATTTTGGATTTCTAAAAAGGGGGGCCAGAGCAAGGATAATAAGATATTTTCATTTAAAGTGTTTTTTGGGCTTAAAATGTGCAATTTTCAATATTTTTGCATGATTCTTTGGAACAATTGGATTTGAGTGATTCTGCACTTGGAACAAGTTTTAGATTTTGGAGTTTTGGAAAAAGGGGGGCGGGGGAGCATTTTAATGAAATTTTTCATACTAAAAATCAATTTTATGAAACGAAAGCTTGGAACAATTTAGAAGAGCCCTAGAACAACCTGGAACAAGTTTTTGAATTTTGGATTTCTAAAAAGGGGGGCCAGAGCAAGGATAATAAGATATTTTCATTTAAAGTGTTTTTTGGGCTTAAAATGTGCAATTTTCAATATTTTTGCATGATTCTTTGGAACAATTGGATTTGAGTGATTCTGCACTTGGAACAAGTTTTAGATTTTGGAGTTTTGGAAAAAGGGGGGCGGGGGAGCATTTTAATGAAATTTTTCATACTAAAAATCAATTTTATGAAACGAAAGCTTGGAACAATTTAGAAGAGCCCTAGAACAACCTGGAACAAGTTTTTGAATTTTGGATTTCTAAAAAGGGGGGCCAGAGCAAGGATAATAAGATATTTTCATTTAAAGTGTTTTTTGGGCTTAAAATGTGCAATTTTCAATATTTTTGCATGATTCTTTGGAACAATTGGATTTGAGTGATTCTGCACTTGGAACAAGTTTTAGATTTTGGAGTTTTGGAAAAAGGGGGGCGGGGGAGCATTTTAATGAAATTTTTCATACTAAAAATCAATTTTATGAAACGAAAGCTTGGAACAATTTAGAAGAGCCCTAGAACAACCTGGAACAAGTTTTTGAATTTTGGATTTCTAAAAAGGGGGGCCAGAGCAAGGATAATAAGATATTTTCATTTAAAGTGTTTTTTGGGCTTAAAATGTGCAATTTTCAATATTTTTGCATGATTCTTTGGAACAATTGGATTTGAGTGATTCTGCACTTGGAACAAGTTTTAGATTTTGGAGTTTTGGAAAAAGGGGGGCGGGGGAGCATTTTAATGAAATTTTTCATACTAAAAATCAATTTTATGAAACGAAAGCTTGGAACAATTTAGAAGAGCCCTAGAACAACCTGGAACAAGTTTTTGAATTTTGGATTTCTAAAAAGGGGGGCCAGAGCAAGGATAATAAGATATTTTCATTTAAAGTGTTTTTTGGGCTTAAAATGTGCAATTTTCAATATTTTTGCATGATTCTTTGGAACAATTGGATTTGAGTGATTCTGCACTTGGAACAAGTTTTAGATTTTGGAGTTTTGGAAAAAGGGGGGCGGGGGAGCATTTTAATGAAATTTTTCATACTAAAAATCAATTTTATGAAACGAAAGCTTGGAACAATTTAGAAGAGCCCTAGAACAACCTGGAACAAGTTTTTGAATTTTGGATTTCTAAAAAAGGGGGGCCAGAGCAAGATATTTTCATTTAAAGTGTTTTTTGGGCTTAAAATGTGCAATTTTCAATATTTTTGCATGATTCTTTGGAACAATTGGATTTGAGTGATTCTGCACTTGGAACAAGTTTTAGATTTTGGAGTTTTGGAAAAAGGGGGGCGGGGGAGCATTTTAATGAAATTTTTCATACTAAAAATCAATTTTATGAAACGAAAGCTTGGAACAATTTAGAAGAGCCCTAGAACAACCTGGAACAAGTTTTTGAATTTTGGATTTCTAAAAAGGGGGGCCAGAGCAAGGATAATAAGATATTTTCATTTAAAGTGTTTTTTGGGCTTAAAATGTGCAATTTTCAATATTTTTGCATGATTCTTTGGAACAATTGGATTTGAGTGATTCTGCACTTGGAACAAGTTTTAGATTTTGGAGTTTTGGAAAAAGGGGGGCGGGGGAGCATTTTAATGAAATTTTTCATACTAAAAATCAATTTTATGAAACGAAAGCTTGGAACAATTTAGAAGAGCCCTAGAACAACCTGGAACAAGTTTTTGAATTTTGGATTTCTAAAAAGGGGGGCCAGAGCAAGGATAATAAGATATTTTCATTTAAAGTGTTTTTTGGGCTTAAAATGTGCAATTTTCAATATTTTTGCATGATTCTTTGGAACAATTGGATTTGAGTGATTCTGCACTTGGAACAAGTTTTAGATTTTGGAGTTTTGGAAAAAGGGGGGCGGGGGAGCATTTTAATGAAATTTTTCATACTAAAAATCAATTTTATGAAACGAAAGCTTGGAACAATTTAGAAGAGCCCTAGAACAACCTGGAACAAGTTTTTGAATTTTGGATTTCTAAAAAGGGGGGCCAGAGCAAGGATAATAAGATATTTTCATTTAAAGTGTTTTTTGGGCTTAAAATGTGCAATTTTCAATATTTTTGCATGATTCTTTGGAACAATTGGATTTGAGTGATTCTGCACTTGGAACAAGTTTTAGATTTTGGAGTTTTGGAAAAAGGGGGGCGGGGGAGCATTTTAATGAAATTTTTCATACTAAAAATCAATTTTATGAAACGAAAGCTTGGAACAATTTAGAAGAGCCCTAGAACAACCTGGAACAAGTTTTTGAATTTTGGATTTCTAAAAAGGGGGGCCAGAGCAAGGATAATAAGATATTTTCATTTAAAGTGTTTTTTGGGCTTAAAATGTGCAATTTTCAATATTTTTGCATGATTCTTTGGAACAATTGGATTTGAGTGATTCTGCACTTGGAACAAGTTTTAGATTTTGGAGTTTTGGAAAAAGGGGGGCGGGGGAGCATTTTAATGAAATTTTTCATACTAAAAATCAATTTTATGAAACGAAAGCTTGGAACAATTTAGAAGAGCCCTAGAACAACCTGGAACAAGTTTTTGAATTTTGGATTTCTAAAAGGTTGGGCCAAAATTGAAGTTTTATGTAATATCGTAAAAATCTGTATGTCTTTTTTAGGACTTTCTTTGATTATTTTTATAACTCAATGAGTTTGTTTTTAATTTTCATTAAGTGGATAATCTTTTTTTTCGATTTTGGAAAAACGAAGAGAATTGGGGTAGCATTAAGAATATTTTTTTATTCTAAATTTTTATTTCAAAATTTTAGATTGGACTGTTTTAGAAGAACACTTCGATAACGAGGAAGTATAAAAATAATTTTTTTTCTGGGTGGAGGGCTCAGAACACACATTTTCATTTAATATCGTAAGTAAATATGTTTTGTTTGAAAATCTTTTATTTTTGTTTGTCAATGTTTTTTTTTTAAATTAAGGTATATGGTTTACTTTGCAGAAACAGCATGTTTATGTTTGATTCCAAATTTGGTAATAATAAGAGGGGGGGAAAGTTTTTATTTAGGTTTTTTTTTTAATAATTATTTTTTGTTAAAGATTTTACCTTGGGGCAATGTAGAGAAGACCTAATACAATGCTAGGAAATTTCTTTGCTGTCTGAGTTTGAAAAGGGGGTGCGAAATAAAGATTTTCGTTTAATATCGTAAATAGCGTTTTTCGTTTTTAAAATCTTTTATTGCGGATATTTTTTGATGAAATCTTGGAACAATGAGGTTTGGTAAGATACCTGTTTGAAATACATTTCTTCCGGAATTTTTGAAATAGGGGGGGTTGGGGAAGTGTTTTTTGAAAATATGTGCATTAAAAATTTATTTTAAAGAAACAGGATTTTAATGTCGATTAGATAATTGCTAAAGAAATCTGAAACAAGTATTTAATTTTTAAAATTTTGAAAGGGGAGCACTGGGGAGCAAAAAATGTGCTTTATTTGTTTTTGTTATGTTAAACCTTTAAATATTTATATTTTTATATGAAACTTTGGTACACTTAAGACAAATTAGTGTTTGACCCGGAACAACTTTTGGATTTTTGATTTTTCAAAAAGGGGGGCTAATGGAGTTTTTTAAAAATTCGAAAATTTGCAGATTTTTTTTAAAGTTAGTTTTTAAACTGATAATATAAAGCTAGACTCAGAATATTTTTTCAACAGATGCATTTACCATCAAGTTTTCTAAAACAAATGATTTAAAAAAAAAATAAAATTTTGGAGGCCCGTTTTTGGGATTTTTGAAAAAAAGTTTTGAAGGCTTTATCTTTAAAAATACAAGCACTAAAACTTTAATTTTTTGGAACAATGGTTAGAACACTTTTTTAAACCCGAAAAAAATTTCAAAACCAAGAATTTCGAAAAAAGGGGGGCTAGAATTTTTTCGAATTTTGCTCATAACTTTCGAAATTTTGAACATAGGGGTCCAAAAACTTGGAACAATGTTCAGAACAACTAGAACAACCTGGAACAACTTTCAAAAATTTGATTTTCAAAAAAAGGGGGGCTAGGTCAAAAACGGTTTTTTAGGTCTAAAACCCCCATTTTTGAATATTTTTCAAAAAATCTTTGGAACAATGCGGAACAAATCGGGAACAACCTGGAACAAGTTTCAAAAATATCAAATTCCAAAAAAGGGGGGCTAACTTCACACACTCAAAGGGTTTATAAAATGGACTGTATTTAAAATGACGTTTTATTTGCGAATGAACAAAATAAAATATGATCAGCTAGGATTGACTGCAAAAGTACAGTTTGTGTGGCGTGATGCGCCTTATGTATTTATGACAATGTAGATATATAAGAATTTGAATTACATACATAAGTGAACAAATAGTATTGCCGTCTTGCAATTTTGAATAAGTTATTAATTTAGTATTAAAAATAGTATAGTATTAGTATTGAGAATAGTATTAGTATTGAAAATAGGTTTTATACAATAATCTTGAACAACTACATTTTAAGAACAATTTAGAAGATGAAGATAGGTTTAAGAAGGTAAAAAGCGAAGTAAAAGTAGATAATTTAGATAATAATGCAAAAGAAGAAGTCTTTAAAATTTATAAACAATTTCAAAATATATTTCATTTAGAAGGAGAAGAACTAACGAAAAATATTTTTTATGAGCAGTAAATAGCAATTACAGACAAAACACCAGTTTATAAAAAGAATTACAGGCTACCACATGCAAACTTACAAGAGATAGAAGAACAAATTGAAAATTACTGGATCAGGTGAGGATATATCATCAACGAGCCGAGCACATATAACTCCCCATTATTAATTGTACCAAAGAAAAGCACAGGAAAATTAAATAAATGGAGTTTAGTTGTAGATTTTAGGTCTTTGAATAAAAAAGTAGTTGCTGACAAATTTCCATTATCTAGACTAGAAGATGTACTTGATAAATTAAGAAAAGCTAAATATTTTTCAACATTAGGCATGACAAGTTCATTTCATCAATGTAGAAATTAATTCATAATCGAAGGTTTTGTTTATTTTAAGATACTGCTCGAAATATTTGCTTTGGTTATTTTATTTTCCATTTGGCTATAATAAATAAATAATTTAATAATAATTTAATACATTTTATAAGTGTCTAATATTCATACCCCAAACCCATTGAAAAACTGGTTTGATTTAACTGACTAATTTTGTCTTTATATAACTTTTGTCTCAATTTCGGTCACTTAAAGGTCCTGTTATAGTTTTTCGAAGCGAAATGAAAAGAATATTCACTTTTCTACATTTGTTAAAACATTTGAAAAAAAGTGAATCAGTTTGGACCCAAATCGATTTTGAAATGAATTCAGAATCGAAGGTTTTGTACACTTATTTCAATCATTTATGATAAGGTTCTGAAGGAAAATGTTTGGAAAATGATCGCAACTCTTCCATAACTATATTCAATAAATTTTGGAATTTATTACGTTTTTCTTAAATTTTAAAACTCTTATTTCGCTATTTGTGTGCCTTCGGTGCGGAACGATCTGTAAAGCATTAATTAGATTTGTTCTGAGGGGTCAAACATATGTGCTAAAAAATATTCCTTTTTACTTAACAATAGATGAAAATGAATGGAACACAATGAAACACAATAGCCAAACCGGAAAGAAACACTCGGATAACAAACAAATTTGAAGGCAAATTTTTGTTTCTATTATACATACATATATATCTAAGTTATACTTTTGCAAGGGTAGGAGTATGTTTCCCAGAATCCTGTTGAATCTGTTTCCTCTCTGACAAAGGTACTAGGTGTATATAGTTTTGGATTTTGCTGCACCACAGAAAAACTTTTTTGTGGACGTCAGATACTATATCTATATTTTTTGAGCTTTGGAATATCAAGCTACTTTATACGGTACCCTTGTGTGTTGTTGGCCAGAAACATCATATATCAAAATCTTTATTGTGTTGCTTTTGAGGTAAAATGTAGCCAACATTTGTTCAGCAGGGAGATAAAATGTTTTACTTTTGTCCTTTGTTGACCACTTCTGCTCCTGACGAGCTGTGACGAGTCAAATAGCTTGGCACTAAACTTTATGGCATATAGAGTAAAAATACTCTGTTTTCTTTCTTTGACTGTAATTTTCATTAAGGCTTGTAAAGGAAGTGCTTATTTGCTGTCTTAATTTTCTATACCTTCGTATGTATGATATCTGCTACAAAAATAAGAGTAAAAGAGAACAGAAACCTATACCACATACACATATAAATACCATTTGTCAATGATATAATGTAATATAATATTTTTTAATAAATGTTTATTTACAAATAAATAACCCAAATTTTTCATTTTATTTTGTCATTAAGAAGTTAAGAATATTTCCTTATTGTTTTGAAATACAAAAAAGTATAGGTGATAAAAGTGACAGGATTTTGTCATTTCCGTGTCGGTTCTGTCATTCCCGAGAAAAATAAAAACGGTTAAAAATAATAAAATTGGGTGGCCCATTGGCTCAAAATGTTTAATGATGTTTTATGACTGCCGAATAAGTACAAAATTACTAAGTTTATTTATATTAGTAAATGTCCATTTCAAGGTGCAAAATATTAATATCTTGAAATATTGGTAAATGTCCATTTCAAGGTTCAAAATATTGATATTTACCCAAATACTGTGTATTGTAAGACGCTAAAATTCTATCGTTACTCCGTTTACGACGGGATCCAGCCAGGGGTCAGGACGCCAGGTGATAGTTCAACTCTTTTTAATCGTTTATAAATTTTACTAACAACACCTTTCCAAAGTAAAAATTAGAGTGATTCGAAAGCTCAAAAATATTTTGGAGTTTCCCTATAAAACTATCGATAAAAAAGGGAGATCAACCCTGAAACTTTTCGGCGCTTAGCTATTATTAGCGAACTGATTATTTTTCAATTTTCAATCATGACAATTTGACTAAACCCAATCTCGTTTGTTTGTCCAAGTTAACGGGGCCTAGAAATCATCCCCAACTTTTACCTTATATGTATGAAAAAATTGTTGATATGTTATCTTTTTATTCACATTATGGACAACCCAGTTTACTGCAATGCTGAAAATTTGTAAATATGTAATATTTTCCTAGAACATAATACAAAATAATATATATTTTGAAGGAAGATGTTTTACATATTGTATTCTCCCATAACATAAGTCGGTAGGTAAGTAGGTAAGTTATGCATATGAAAAATACCAATTTAACTTTCGTCGTTAATTGTATAGCTTCTTTTGGAAATATACAATTCAGAAATCTTTTATGGATTCTCTTTCAGTGTGCTTTTCAACCAGAGGTAAGCGCTTTTAGAAGACAGCACTTGCATTATAAATCCAACCGTAACTTACGTATTTTCATTCTATCATATATGACGTCTTTCTTCGAAGTTTACTCAACTTACGGACGATTTGTTTTGAGGGGTAGTTTTATTTATTACATTTTGTATGTTTTTTGAGGTGTTGAATTCGAATCTTGATTTGCCTGTACGAAATTTCATGACGGAATAGGGAGATAATTTAAAAAAACAACTTTGGAAACTATCAACTTCTAGTGAAAACCTGAAAAACCTCATCCACCAAATGAAAGTAGGAGAGGGTACGCACTCAACTGTGAGACAGGTCCAGCAGTGAGAGATTTCGAATAGCTCCGAAAGTTTAATTAAATACAATGTAATAATCGTTATTCGAAGCCAATTCGACACCTGGATTTTTTCTTGTAGTATCATTTCTGGGATAAAACTGTCTCACCGTTTGCGTAGGTATACCCACAGTGAACCATAGTGAGGTTATAAAACAACTTACTCATAATACTCGCTTCTTTGCTTCTTGACTGTAGTATTTCTTTATTTTAGTATCCTTAATTTGTTTTGTAGTTTTTTGCCAAACTTTTCCATTATGGAGTCGAATTGCTTATGCGATAATTTTATTCCAAAGGTACCATTCAATGCATTGGCAAATTGTTGATGAATTAGTTTTTAACCCCAGTAATATGATCATGGATTCATGGATGGTCCACTTACTTTATTTAAGTAACATAAAACATAAAATAACGTATTCCACTTATTATTTATTAAATAAAACTTACCTACCTTAACCATCAGAGCCACTTACCTCATCCGCCATCCTACAATTTCTGTTCAGCGCATTTTTTGTCTTATTTTCCGATTGTCCTTTTTGACCACCAAGTTTTAATATTTTTACTCTTAGGTATCGAAATGTCGAAATTCGGTCTGATTCCCTCCGTAGCTCATTCATCGGATTTATTAATTGGGATCATTAGGAATGATATTCCTCTGTTATTTTTTACGTTGTTTAACACGCCTTTCGGAATTAATGGATGGATTATGTATAATTTTATATGATCGAGCATAAACAGTTTCTCTAAAAGTTTTTAATTTGGATCAGTCGAATCGAATTATAAACTGCAGGTTATTGGGAGAAGTCTCCATCCTTTCTCGCACAGAATTAATACCGCGGATTGTTCATTGTGCACGGAAAAAATTACATTTGAGTTTTATTCGGATTATTTATGTTCTCTATTTTGTTAGAGCATGGACGCGCAGGAAGAAACTGTGATTGAACGTAAGCCTTCTGCAATGATAATATAACGCACCTACCAATACGCCAGGTTGTTGTTACATACAAAATCGTTCATAATACTAAAGATATTCCAACCAAATATTTGTTCAGCGTACATTTAATCTATGTAGATATGTAGACCGATGCATATATTTTTTAATTTTAATTTTAAGAAGTTTTAAGAATAGTAAGAGAATAGTAAATAAAAAGTGTCATTTGTAGAGAATCAAGAACTACATGATATATGTAAGTATTTAGAATAGAACAAATGTTCAGTACCATACAACATGGAGCTAAAAAATAAAAATAGATTAGAATTCAGATTAGATTAAGATTTTATTTAAACATTTATATTAAACAAATTGTTCTAACAAAATCAATAATTTAAGCATTGAAGTTTTAATTTTAATAAAAATCTCAAAATCAAATATGTATTTTGTTGCGAAAATAAAGCTTATGAATACTTAATTGAGTAAGTACTATTTCCTGCGAAAAAAATCAGTTTTGGCCAAAATAATATTTGTTGGTAAGAAATAATAGTACTTAAAGGCATACCTTTAATTTGGCATCGAAAATATCACAGATTTTGCTTTCTAAATTTCTCCAAATAAAAATTGAAATGTTCAGTGATCGTTTTGAACAAAAGCTATAACCCCAGATTTATATCTACAAAAAATACCACATTAGATAAAGAAAATAAGTACATAAGAATAAATTTGATGTATTCAATATAGGGGAACCTGAGGACACTTGAACCCCTCTTAATTTTTTTTTTTACTCACGATTTTTGATAAGAGTAAGTTCTCCCACGGTAAAACCGGTTTTTGATATTAATCGCGGTCGACATTGATGTTACTTTTTTTCTGAAAAAAAATGTTGATTTCCTTTATTGTTAATTTTGTAAGTATATATTACATTTTAATTTAAAAAAAAATATATAAAATGAAGAAATACAATTTAATTAGACTTCTTTATACGCGTTTTTATAATAACTCAATAGCACTCACAATTTCTATACAAGTATTCAAAAATAATGTCAAAAATAAAATGAAGCATTTATACTTTGGTTGGTTTGGTGACCTTAGGAATTTTAGATCCGGGTAACAAAATCCAGGCCCAGATGTTTTCCAAAATCTACTTCGCCCTTACCCCGTCGATATAATCGAAAATATAAGGGCCCAAATCCGCCAATGCTTTGCTAAAAATTATTAGGAATATGTACATCAAAGATTGAATCATATGCATACATATATGCAGATTGTAACCTACATATGTGTAGCATTTCAGTGTTATGTAACGAAACTCTGTAGGTACCAATTTGTTGCTAATGTATTGCCTTGTCGGCGGTGGTCAGGTCAGGGCCATCAATGGGAAGGGCGACTATAACGGCGCGTATTTTGCTTACTAGAATTTTTGTGCTGGTGGTGTTCATTGTACACCGATGGTAAATTTCTTTTCGTTAAATTATGACTGTTAACGCAGTATGCCGCTCGGGTCGTTTCGGCCATGAATTGCAAATAGGATATGAAAACGAGCTTATTTTTGACAAGATGAAAAAATTGTATACTATGATGAAAAAGGATTTTGAGAACCGAGAGTACGTACCTACCTATCATGGCTTAAAAACGCAATTTGCAAATATTTTTTTTTTTGTAAGCCATTGGCAACGGGTCGTAGCGTAGAAACTAATCGATAAAATTAAATTAATTGAGATTGGTACCAAAATATTGTAGGTATAAGGTATCTACTGTGCAGTTGTAGTAGGTAAATATAAAAAAATTATTTGTGGATATTTACTAGGGTGCGCATTATTACATATATGAATTTTATATTTTGTTTAATTTTAAGCGTCCCAACCCAACCTGTAATTTTGTTCCTTTTCATGAAAAACATTCCTCTGAAAGTTTGATACAAATCGAATAATATTACTAGATATCCTCTAGTAATTTCCCGTCCTAGTGAATTGTCATAGGAACTAGTGCTTTACACGCTCTTGGCGAATAGAATAAGGTTTAAATTGTATTCTGGTAGATTATGTGCAAGAGTTTAGTTACAGGAGTCAGTCAAAACCAATACTACATTCCTGTGACGCTATCGTGATCACTGATCAGTATTAAAAAGGTTACCTAGTTCCTCCTTCCAATTATCATCTTTTGCTTTGTTAACTTTATTGTTTTTAATCTCCCATTCTCTGAACATAGTCTTCACTCTATCAGCAAAATGTTCACTACAGTTTATTGGAATACGGGAACGGGATTTATTTGAAATGTCTAAAATTTTTTTCTCTGTAGAAACTTTGGGCCTTACTAATAATCAAACGCTAATGTCGACTATTAGTTAACTGTAAGGTTAAAACAAAGTGCTGAGCTTTAACAAAATGCTACCAATAAACAATTTAACCCTTTCACTAACTAGTCTCCAGACTTTCGTTGAATCTATTACAAAATCTACTACAAATAAGAAACATAATTGAATGAACTGTCAGAATTTCCACCAAAGTTCCAATGTTTTGTTTTCGTGCAAAAATATTTAATTTTTTATTTTTATTTTATTGCGGGATACTTTTTTTTTTCGGTTATTATTATTTTGTTCCTAATTAAAAGCAAATGTGATCACTGCACAGAAATAAGACAGACAGTCACAACTTAAATAAAAAAATAAAACAAATCAGGAACTGTCATAATTTGCTCTATACCTTCAAAGTTAAGTGTTGCCGTATTCTTTTTTAACAGCAAGTATTTTAGTATTTATAATACTTTTATTATTAATTTGAAGTGTCGGAGTGAGTTGACTTTTGAATTGTTTTTTTAATTATGGCACCATATTTCTTAAAAAGGAAACATATTCCTCATATTTTATTTTAATATTTTTTATTTGCAACGTACATATAGGTACCTGTTTAAGACTATTAAGCTTACGGCTGTTTACGAACGTTTACGACGACTTGTACGCTTTTATATTTTTCAACTTAGATTATTCGAAATTCCGATTTCGTCAAGTTCATATTCTATAATTGGTCCACGAAAATGATAATTTTGTTCAAACCAATATTGGAAATCTAAATATAAATACAATTTTCGGCTACCTGTTACACAAATGTAATTTCAAATTTGGTTGATTGGTATTGGCTTTGAAAATTGTATTCGACACTTATATTTTCTGTATGCTTGCATAAACAAGATTTAACCAATACAATAGCAAAAAAATCTTGAATCGATTCCCGTTCAGCACAAAAAAAAAAACTTTTTAAATATGCGTAATTATTGAAATATATAAAACGGAATCAAGAAATTAACCACTCACGTATTTAAAGTAAAGTCCAAACGTACTAAATATTTATCAACAAATTAAATAATTTGTTTCTGTTGCACTACATAAACATACAAACAATAAATAAAGTACTTACTTCTAAATAAAGTAATTCTTTTCAAAAAAAATCTGAAGAAAGAAACCAGCCCTATTGAAATCAACCTTATAAAATGGGAATAGATTAAAGTATTAAATAAAAATTTTAGTACCATGAGACAGCACAAAGGCAACACTCTTTATTAAGTGTTCGACTTTAAACATGGATTTCCACTTATTAAATTTTGACATATTGCTAACGACTGGAGGTTAGTTTCGTTATTGGTATGCGGATTTTCTAAAATCTGAAGATTTTCGTTTAATCTTAACACTAAATTTGATTATTAGTAAGGCCCTTTGTGACTGATCCGATGTGTTTTTAAAGTACGGTAGCGACCTTTTAATTTAGAAAACCTATTGCGAATACGAGTTTTTGCATTCGATTTATTTTTTACTTATAAGCTAAGTTGTGCGGCCAAGTATCTTTAAAAAAAGAATCAACATTGTGTATCGCAAAAAGTTTTTATTTATCTGATAGAGAGCTCAAAAGTTATTGATTTATCCGATTTCTGATAAAGAAGACGATATAAATTTGAAAATTTAGATGCAGCAGTTCAAATGTTACAATTTTGCCTCCAATGACATTCAGGAAATTGATGATAATGTGCAGCTTTTGGAAGATGGAAACATGTTCCCAAATGAATTAGCTGGTGAAATTAAGCTATAAAATGTAGATTTGATGATTTAAACTCCAAAAGGCTCGTGAAAAATACGAGGGACCGGAATTCGATGTTTTTCCAAAAAATTCAACAATGCATCAACATACGAAAACGTCGCTTTAGCACCTAAAAAAGAATCAACATATCAAATTGGTCAAAAAGTAATCGAGTTGAATTTTCAAAAAAGCAATGGACATGTCAAGTGAAAATATACGAGCAATTTGTGACAAAATCGGTAAGCTTATAATATTTATATCATTCAGAATCTATTCTTTTCCTGAAGAAAACATGTCAACATTCCAATGCCAATTGCAATTCGAGAGTACAACATAACGATTGGTAGAGTTGATTTGTTTGATAACGCTGATAAAAGCAACTATCGCATTCGAATTCGAGGAAAGAAGTGATACTGGCCACTTTTATCAAATACAATGCATGGAAGAACGTATCTCCTAGAATCAAAAACAACGTATTTCACTTTTCGAAAAAAAAAACAAGTTAACAATGCAGTTTACTTCATTTTTTTTAAATCTATCCTTCACTGTAATTGAATCTATCAAAAGTGTACTTATTCCAGAGAAATTTTGATCTGAATATGTGGGTAAGAATCAAAAGCAACGTATTCCTTAGGCTGCTTTGAATCAAAACAACTCTATTTCACTTTATAATCGAAGTAGCTCTATTCCAAAGTAAAATCAAATGTTTTTTGTTGTTTGAATCAAAACAAATGTATTCCAAATACTGGCGCAAAAATCGATTACTGTGAAACTATTATGCATGCATTTAATATTATTTTTAGTTTGATTATTTGTGCTTGAAGTTCGAATGCAATTGGAATAAAAATTGAACATGGAATCAATTGAATCACCTATTCTTACTACATATCCACGCAAAACAAAAGCAAATGTTGCTAATAGAAAGCGTCAGCTAGCCAAAGTATAGCGGTAAGTAAATCTTTTTTGGCAAAATTAACTATATTTATCTTTTAAGTATGTATATTTATCTTTTTAGTTTAATATGTAGGTACAAAAGAAAACAATTGCCAATTATGCCTACATGCAACCATAAAGGTGGTTCTTATAAATGCAGAATATTGACAACAGCAGATTCATTATATTTTCCAAATGGTTTTATACACTTCCGTCAAAAGTCGCCCAGGATGCATTTATTTTAGGCTACTGCAACATTCAAAAAGCCTGAACGTACTGACCGGAATTCTTTAATTTTTTACGGCTTTGTTAATTTGTTATTTAATTTAATTTACTTTTTTTTTAATCTAAACTTAATAAAAAAATTAAACCAAATTTATTCGGCGAACGTTGCGAAATAGCAAGGAACACCAGAAGCTTTTCCAATTTTTGTTTTACGGATTTCCTATAATTAGGCAAAAATTAGACAGTAGGTGAAATTTTAGGTTTCTAAGTCAACTGGAACTGGTAGCCGCCGGAAATGGGCTGGCACCTTTTATAAATAGATCCATTTTTAATTCTCACTTTTCTCGAATAGGTACAGTTCAATTGACAGACACACATATTTCGAAAACGTTTCGTTGTTTTTTTTTTATTAAACTTAGAAAGTTTTTAACATTATCTAGCTGATTTTAAACAAAAAAATATTTTTATTTAATCAACAGATTGAGGTTTTAATTTTCAATTGAAAAAGAAGCGTACATTTGGCGCAAAATTCCTTACATTCCAGGTGTGTGGGAAAAATTATGTGATCCACTATCATTAATTAGTACTAAATCTGCATTTTTCAATTATTTCACACTAAAAAACGCTTTTTGCAATAACAAAATTAGAACCAATACGAATATCTGTTTAAAAAGCGGTGTATACAAAGAAACTTGTAATGAATGCAACGGTATTTACATAGGTAAAACATCCCGATCTCTATCTAAGAGATTTAACGAGCATTGATCCATCATCTGGACTCGCTCAGCACATAAAAACTACTGGACATAGCTGCACTTTGGATAATGTCACCCTTTTACATGCCTTACCATCTGGACGAATATTAGATACCTACATATGAAATTTTTTAAATCAACAAGTAACTATACAAGTGCTTAAATATTTTAAACTGCCAAATAGATTTGATAAATAAAATTGTTTAAGTTAAAAAACTTAAATAATTTTTAACTTCCCATTGGAAGTTATTGTAATTGGTCCGATTTGTCGAATTGAAAATTTTGACATTTCTGGACGATTTCAGGCCCCAGGAATCCGAATACATCATTTTTAGAAAGATATCTGTATGTGTCTGTGTATGTACGTTCGTACGTTTCAACGTTCGTGAGCCTTTCTATCGTTCACCGTATCTCGAGAACGAATAGAGATATCAACCTCGTTTATATTTTATTTTACAGATAATAACATCACGAAGTGCAGAAAGGGTTCCCAAAAAAAAAAAATCAATTATCGGTTTTTTTACTACAGCAATTAAAGAAAAAAAAAAGTTGTAAAAAATGTTTCGTCTCGAATATTTCGAGAACAAAAAATGACATCGACTTTGGGTTAATTTTATTCTACACATAATGACGTAATAAAGAAACGAAATTGAGAAAAAACAATTTAACGGACCGTTTTTTTTTAAGTAAAAAAAATACAAGAATATACTAAAATTCGTTGTAAAACGTTTTTTCGGCTCGAATATTTTGAAAGCAAACACTAGCTTAGAAGCCGGGCCAATTTTATTCTATACATAGTGACGTATAGTCAATTAGTTATAAAATTTGTTGAATTATTCAATTGACAGTTTTTCTTAAATCAACAAATTTTCAAACTAAAACCACTAAAAAAATAAAAAAAATTAAAAAGATTAAAAAAAATGTTTTTCGACTCGAATATCTCGAAAACAAACAAAGCTTTGGACTCCGGAATAATTTTATTTTACATCCTGAGTACCAATCAGCGGTTCGTATACGTAAGACGTATATTTTCTGTGCGGAATACTAAGTAAAAAAAAAACAAAATCGGTAAACGAAATCGTTCACCTAGTGTTGAAGACACGTCGTCTTCACACGTCAAAACCCTTAAAATGAGTTCTAAGGAACCAAATAGAAACAATAAATTTATACCTCTACAATCTTTACCGGATTCTGATAATAGTGATATCGAATGCGATGAAATTATAGACCCTACTCCAAAAGTATCAAAAAAACAATCTAAAATTCCATCTGTGTGCGTTCTGCAAAAAACCAGTGAAGATGTTCATAAACTATTTAGTGATCTTAATCTCGCCAATTATAACATTAAAAAAATGTCCATTGGCTTAAAAATAAACTGCGAAAGTCTCGAAATACACGAAACGCTCTGTGCAGCATTGAAGTCAAATAACTGGCAATTTTATACTCATGATCTTCCAGCAATGAGATCATTTAAAGTTATGTTATATGGACTACATGAACTTAATACTGAGATCTTAAAAAAAGAATTAATTTCAATTGGCCTTAAATGCCAAGATATTAAAATTATTAAAAAGAAATATGATAAATTCATAGACATTTTTTATTTGGTCTATCTTGAAATTGGTTCGATTAGATTAAATGAATTAAAACAAAACATACGTTCAATCTTTAGAATCCAAGTTAAATGGGACTTTGCACGCAGACAAAAAAATAAAGTTACACAGTGTTATAATTGCCAAATGTATGGCCATGGTGAAAAAAATTGTCACATCAAAACGCACTGTGCCAACTGCTCAGATAACCATGCAACGAAAGAATGTCGATCCGAAAACATTAAGTGTGCAAATTGCAATGAAACGCATAAGTCCACTGACCCCGAGTGCATTAGCAGAAAAACTTTCTTTGACATAAGAGAAAGACTTTCTTCAAGGAATAAACCACGTGGTAATTTAACGATGACTAAGCGAGTTTCCCATCATCAACCACATTCATTTGCACCAAGGAATGATGAATTCCCAACGCTTGCACCACTTAAAAGTTCGACAACGACTGCAGTCGTGAATGATGTAAATGAATGTGCTACCTACCCGAATGTGTGGTCCAGTAGAAACACCCACAAAACCGGTTTTGAACCATCAACAAATAATTTACTCTTCTCTATGGAAGAAATTAATGCTCTCACAGCAGAGATGATCACACTTCTCGGTCAATGCAAATCCAAAGCAGATCAATTTAATTGTATTGCACAATTAGCCATTAAGTATTTGTATGCAGGTAAATAATGATGAATGTTAACTTAAAAATAAATTGTTGGAATGCTAGAGGCATTCGATTTAAATCTATAGAATTTTTTGCTTTTTTGTGTAAGCATAATATTGATGTAAGTCTAGTTAACGAAACATGGTTAAATAAGAATATTAATATTTCAAACAAAGATTATAAATGTTATCGTTTAGATAGAGAAGAGAGAAGAGGAGGAGGTGTTGCTGTGGTTGTAAAACGATCAATTAAGCACCAAGTAATTTCTGTTCTTAATACGAAACTAATCGAAAACATCGGAATTGAAATACCATTTGAAAATGGCCGGTCAGTAAAAATAGTTTCAGTTTATTTCCCTGGAGGTAACACATCACCAAGCAAAAGAATTGACTTAAAAAATGACTTACTTAAATTGATAAGAGTTAACGATTTTTTCCTGCTTGGGGGGGATTTTAATTGCAGGCATATAGGAGCTGGGGTTGTGTAGGGGCAAATTCTTGGGGAAACATTCTGTCAGATTTAAATGCGAGACATCCTTTTAGTATTTTATATCCACCTCATTCTACCTGTATTCCTCCTAATAATAGATCGAACCCGTCAACAATTGATCTGTTTTTAACAAATATGCCTGAACTCATAAGCCAACCTATGGTATTAAATGACCTCAGTTCAAACCATCTTCCAGTGGTATGTAGTATTTAGAAATTGCAATTTAGTATATGATTTCCAAAATGCTAATTGGAAAAGATTTAAAAGGTCTATTCGAGTAAAACTAGAACAGTTACCAGAAATAGTACCCACTGTAATTACACGTGACGAAATAGATGTGGCAGTTGATAGTTTTACAAATGTACTAAATGAAAGCGTTGAACAATCTGTTCCAAAAAAAACTCGGTCTTGTGAAACGCAAAATACTCTACCTTCTAACATTATTAATTTTATAAAAATAAGAAATAAATACAGATCTCTTTGGATGAGGACTAGAAATCGATCATATTTCTTAGAAATTAAAATTTTAAATAATAAAATCAAAACATTAATAACAGACCACAGAAATAAATCTTGGAATAATAAACTACGAGGTTTGGATAAGGGAAGTAAACCTTTTTGGAATATTGCCAAGGTTATTAAGAAGAAAAATTGTACTATTCCTGCGTTAAGAGTGGGAAGTGCGGTTATGGTATCAAATTCTGAAAAAGTAGATGCCTTGGCAAGGGTATTCTCTACAAACCATTTAGTAACCAATAATATAGGGGGGCATGCCAACCTTGAACTTGCTGTACAACAATCCTGTGATGCATTAAGTACACCCATAACTGACAATATAGAAAGTGTAGTAACTCTAGCTGATCTTAAAAATATAATTCTAAGTCTAAAAAAATCAAAGTCTCCTGGTTTTGATGGTATACGAAACTTATATCTTAAAAAACTTCCAAAATTGGGTGTTGTGTACCTCGTTAACCTTTTTAATGGGTGCTTTAATTTAGGCTATTTCCCTAAGGAATGGAAAAATGCTAAAGTTATACCTATACTTAAGCCAGGCAAGAGCCCCTCTATGCCATGTAGCTATAGACCAATCAGCTTACTAAGCTCAGTTAGCAAATGCCTTGAGAAAATCATTAAAACCAATCTTATTAACCACTTGAATTTACATAACATCTTGCCAGCAGAGCAGTTTGGATTTAGATGTCATCATAGTACAGTACATCAAGTACACCGAATAACTAGAGATATTAAAAACAACTTCGCGCTTGGGAAAAGTACAGGTTTAGTCTTACTCGATGTCGAGAAGGCTTTCGATACGGTATGGCACAAAGGTCTGGTATATAAACTAAGCACTTTGAATTTTCCGCGATACACAAGTAAAATAATATTTTCTTTTTTAACCGGACGAACGTTTAAAGTTTCCGTTAATGCTGCATGTTCAACTTCAAAAGATCTTTTAGCCGGTGTTCCCCAAGGTTCGGTTTTGGGCCCATTTTTGTACAATATATATACATCTGACTTTCCTAAGCTTAGGGATTGTGAAATTGCTATATTTGCAGATGATACTTGCATCTATTCAGCGGATTCGATTGGTTCCGTTGTTGAAACCAATTTGCAATCTGCACTGGATGATGTACATAACTATCTTAATAAGTGGAGAATTAAATTAAATGCTGGAAAGACTCAAGCCGTCTTTTTTACTAGAAAAAGGAAAACTTGTTTTCTACCCAGCCGAAGGTTAACAGTTAGTGGAACACAGACGGAATGGAAATACAGTGCCAAATACCTAGGAGTACATCTTGACAAAACATTAACCTTCGGATTACATATCCAACAAACAATCAACAAGGTTAACATGACAATAAAAATGCTATATCCCTTTATTAATAGAAATTCCAAGCTTAGTGATGAAAATAAATTAATTATATACAAAGTAATTTTTCAAAGCATCATGCTGTACGGATCACCTGTGTGGGGAAAATGCGCAAAAAGTAATATACTTAAGTTACAAAGAATGCAAAACAAAATTTTGAAAATGATGCTTGATTTGCCTTGGCATTATTCAACAGATGAACTACATAGAATAACAAACATTGAAAGAATTCCTTGCAGAATATCAAATCTATGCAATAGATACAACTTATCTTGTAGTTCATCGGATAACTACCTCATTTCAAATCTGACTTTATAAACTTAATAAAAATTTATTTTTTTTCTGTTATATTTATTTATCGAAAAACGTTATTTATTAATTTATTTATTTATATAAACAAATCTGTGATATTAAATTACTTAATTTATTTATTCATTTATTTATTTATTTATTTTTCATTTATTTATTTATTTATTTATTTATTTATTTATTTATTTACTAATTTATTTATTTATTTATTTATTTATTTCTTTAATTATTTATTTACTTACTTATTTTCTTATGTATATATTATTTTATTAATTTATTTGTTAATTTGTTAAATTATGTATTTGTTTATTCATTTATTTATTAAATTTTTGTTATTTATTCATTTGTTAATTTATTTATTTATTTAATTTTGTTAAATATACAATATACATATATATGTACTGTACATTTTTTGTAAAAAGTCACTGATTTGATGGAGGTTTTTTTTCCATTTCCTCTCTCTATCTCAACTTTTAAAAGAAGGTTTTTTTCTGTAGCTTTTCCTTCAATCAATTATTTATCTAGGTAATATTTAAAAACATTGTTATAAATTTTTCAGTAGTAAGGTAGCTCCATATCAAATCTCTGTAAATTGTGCAATATAGGTTTAATGAAAAAATAATGTAATAATTCAGCTACAATAAATAAAAATCTAATAAAAAATTTTATTTTACACACAATGCCGTAACTATGAATTGGTGGGGTTTGTAAAAAAATTAAATTGATAGATTTTTTTAAAGCAAAGACATCTTCCAAAAATACAACTTAAATATTTTTAATAAAATGTATCTGTGGAAAAAACAAGTGTTTCATTTAATCATAATTTTTCAAAATGTCTAAAAAATATTTATTATAACGAAAAATAATGCAACTGTTTAAAAACCGCCAAGGAAAATCTTTTCTTTCTCGAAAACGACTCCTACGCTTTTGATTAAAATTTACCTGTGATAATAATATAGTACGGTTTTCCGTTTAACAGTAACAATGCATTAAGCCATTATCAACGTCATAGCTATATCTTTTTTCGACTATTTCATTATCTGTATGCAAAGTTTAACCCTCCGTCTGAAACCCGGTTCCCTTTTCCCTTTCAATCGTTAATTAAAATATATCTTTTGTTTAGCTTTTAATTGCAACTTGTGCTCAGGGTAGCTTCCATAAATTTTATTGGCTTTCGATAAAAAAAATATACCAAAAACAGGCGTAACAATTGTTTTTCTTAAAATGTTAAGAAAATTGTATACAATATAGGTAGTATTTCTAAAAACCAACAAAGTCGGTGTTTTGCTATCAGCTAAAATAACAGACGTACATAAAAACCCCGCCATTTGCTTTCAATTTCTATAAATGTTGATATGGTAGAAATATTAATGTAAAGTTGACTTCAATAAAAAACTTTGGATTTTAAATCACAACGTTTTTTTATTAATGTTTAGCTAATATTATTTTCACTTTATTTTTTTAAGTTGTTGATATTGGCTCCACCTCACCAGGTCTTACACTATGTCCTGTTGAGTTACTAATTAAAAAAAACTAATTCATAAGCTAGTTAGTGACTTAGGTTATGAATCTTAGGAATTAAAAAAATGTATTCATAAGTCATTAACTAGCTTACGAATTGATTGACAATTTGCCAAGAAAAATTAAAAAAATTAAGTAAACGGAATACTTTGAAATAGGAAAATCGATCTGCGATTGAATAAATATAGTTTTCAATTCCAATGGCAGCTAGGCTATTGAGCTCCCATTGGCTCAAAAAACTGCGCAGCTGATTTTAAATGCGTTTTAATGCAAAAAACTACGTTCTACTGTTGCATTTAAGATAAGTAAAAATATTTTGCCGACAATATTTTCATTTCATCTAAGATAACTTAAGCAGACATAATTATTTTTTTTTATATTTTTGACGTATTATTCTATTGCGACCTCTAAAATTAGCTATCTTCCAAAATTTGCCACCCGGGATTTAAGTACCAAGTACCTACATCCCCTATTATAAAAACGGCCCTGTCTACATAATCTCTTTGTAAAACAAAATACATAGGTACACCACTTGGATACAAGGACAATTTACTCCGTTTAATAGGCTTCTTAATTTTCTTTTTTAACATTTAAGCATTTTCAAAAACAATCCTGCGTTAAAGTTAAAGCAATGGAATCCAACAAGCGAAATAAAAAAAATCTATAAGAAGACGTTTAAATCAGTTTCACACGCTTGTGCCTTAGCTTTAACTCTATTTGTGGGAGATAAAATTTGCAATTGGTGGGATAGTCAGAATTTCGAATATTCGAGCCGTCCCGCGCCATTTTATTAGCATCCGTTTGTGTCAATTCCATGGATTCCATTAAATAAAATGCAATCTGCAATCTCGTGGTGTCAAAGATTTTAAAAAAAGGTGTAACATCCCATCCCATCCCATCCCATTCAATCAACGTTTACAGATTCAATATAGGCGTCATCAATATACTGCGCCTTTTACATTTCTTTTATTGAGAATACCTATGTATATCGTCATCGTTCTATGATTCTATATTACCTCGTACACAAAACTTATAATTATATAATTTTAGTCGATCTTGCATAAGATTATAGCAGCCTCTGAGCTGAATATGTATTGAATTCATGCTTTTTAACACATTAGATAATAGTACAATAATTATTTTTAGGAAATAAGAAATTTTAACGTGAGAATTTAATAATTCCAATAAATAAAAACTGCCTCCTATAGGTAGAACATTTTTAGTTAGCAAGGCAGTATAGCTCAAATTAATTAATTATATAACTAAGTTATTCCGCAATAAAACTAAAACTAAAAATCCCACACAATTTTTTTTAGTATTTACTAAATTTGAGGCCAATGTTATCTATTATTTATTAATCTTTCAAAAGAATAAATCGGTCACAAAGCTATATTTAAAAGTGGAAGACATTTCAATTTAAATACATACAAAATAAAAACTTAAATAGTAGATATTCTTAAATATTTTTTAACTAGGTATTTGTACGACATAAAATTATGGGCAGCCAAACTTTCAGGATTAGAAAAAAATTGGTTTTATTTAACCCACGCTGAAGTAAACAACCTATACATAGTAAGTAGTTATAATTATGTAGATATTGCAACTAAATCTCCATTGATAAAACAAGACGAAGTACCCACAATTTCTATCGAATTTACATTTTTTATGTTGAGCAAAATTAAATAGTGTTTATTTTCTTTTAATAAGAAAGTTTTTTTGATAATAAATAAAAAAAATATGAAAAAAAATATTATTTTTTTCAAAAGGCAATTAAATGAGCAAAAAGTATTAAGAATGGAAAACACAATTAAAATCATACACGCCTGTGTTTTGAAGAAATATACCAACTCTATTTGGATACAGACAAACACATTTTTGTTTAATCTTTTGTTAGTGTGAACAAAGAATTTAAAAGCTCCCATTCAAGTGTTTTAAATATGGAACAAAGTAAAAAATTCCCCTCTAAGTTATATTCCCGTCACGGCATAACCCAGACAATTGCGGTCGAAAAAGCGAGCACGTTTGCAAAAAAAAAAATACCCTACAAAGAAGAAGGTGGTCGCTGGGCGCACTTTGTGAAGTCATCGTGATCAGGTTGTGCCTGCCACCATTGCCATTACCAGCCAGCCACCTCACCAGGCTCGGGCTCCATCCAGCTCAGTTTGCACGTGAAAGGTGGAAATTATAGCGTAAAATGTATATTTGATGACTTCTTGATTGTTGTCTGATAATAAATTCTCGTTAAGGGGTGCGCACGAATTTCTCTTTCCTGCTGTTTTTGATTCTATGTGAAGTGAAAATCCCTGGCACCGTTGGAATTGCTCACGCGAACGATTCCACTGCTTTTTGCAGTGTGAAATTCCTTCCGCATGAAATGAAATACAGATACACACATATACTCATTCCTTTCTATGTACAATATATATATATATATATATATATATATATAAATACATATAATATGATTCTGTATCTACTCTTCCTGTGTTATTTCTTCCTAAGTGAAGGTTTAGACTGAGTTCCTTCCTCTTTGGCAACAACCCCTTCTGTACACTATGCAATGTGTTATGCTACTTTCGCAGGGATAATTTATTTTATCAGACATGCAAATAACAGAAAAGGACTTTATATGCAAGAAGTATCTATACCTAGTTTGTGAACTAAGGAATGTTATGATAAAAATGCTTCTTCTTCTTCTGGGGCTTTTCCCTAATTTTCTGTGATCTCAGTAGAGTAGAGTGTCCTTCGAAAGAAGCTGCTGTCATCTCATTTAGCGCCCGAAAATATACGAATTCCTTAGAAAGAGGGTAGAAAGAAAAAAGAATTAATTTTATATGAGAAGGAATGGCAATAAAGCATCGAATGAGCTTGCAACAATAGGTATGCACAGAAGTTAAGGTGAAGTCTGCTTGGATAAGTTTACCATGGCGGAAATTCAATGGAAGGCGCATAACTATTTGTAATTCTTTTATAAGATTATTGCAAAATATTCACAAAAATTAATTACCTATGATGATATTTTAATGGAGCTCTTACACGTGCCGGGCTGATATTGATATGAACGTCCCTCAAGTTGATTATATCTATTATAGACTTTAGTAAGACCTTGAACAAGTTGTCTCACATAATCTTATTTTATTCAAGCTTTCATCTCCCGGTTTTCTTTCAGCTTTTGTCCAATGCATCAGATGGTATTTAAATTAAAGGTCATACCAAATTATTTTCAGTGGAATCACTTCAGATTTTATTAACGCGGACTCGGGTGCACCTTAAGGTACTCTACTAGGTTGACTAATATTTATTTTTACACTATCAGATCTTTATCGCAGAGAGCTTAAACAAACATTTAAATTTTTTAAAACATTTATGAGCATGATAAACTGGTCTTGAATACACGTTTGAGTTTAATTTTATTAAAATTGATATTTAAAATTGAAAATTAACATTCAAATTTAGTAATTTACACATGCGAGTTGAAGCCTCATGCTATCCGTAATTAGTACGATAGTGGGGTAAATTCATAACATTCAGACACCGAAGGCTGTGACCACCTCCACGATAGTTTAAATTTAAACAATTTAACACATCAGTAGTATCAATTACACCACTAATTAGTTGGTTAATAAACATAATATCATTATTTACCCTCCTTTGCGACAATGTTTGGATCTGAAGAAGATTAATTCGATGTTCATAAATCATAAGTATAAGGATCGGACCACTGTAAAAAGTTGATTTAAATTATGTTGTTTATTATTTATTATTCTAGTCTGATTATTGTATCCTTTTTAAATGATCTTAATATTTTTTTCTGATTGGTGTTCACCTAAGAATGTGTATTGTCGGCGGTCGCCACATTACTCAGCAATACATATCTCGATAACCCAGTAATTGCAGGGGTACCCGTGTTTTTGGATATTATCCGGGTAAGGGGCACCAGAGTTGAGTACCCGTGTGCCGGGGTATTCAATCAAAAAGCAATAATGTATGCTAAGAAATACTAATAAGAAAAACTTCGCACAAGAAGTTGGTGATCATCGACCTATAGCGATGGCCTGTCCAGCATCATTTTCGAAGAAGTACGGACCGATGACGCCTCCAGCCCAAAATCCACACCAAACAGTAACTTTATTTGGATGCATTGGCACCTCGTGAATCTCGCGTGGATTGGTGTCGTCCCAAATCCGGCAATTTTGCTTATTCACGTACCCATTCATCCAAAAATGGGCCTTATCGCTAAAGATGATTTTTCGACCAAAATTGGGATCAATTTCCAACTGCTCCAAAACCCAATTAGCGAACACACGACGCTGCGTATGGTCGTTTGGTTTCAGCTTCTGGGTCAGTTAAATTTTGTATGGGTGCAGGCCCAAATCACGTCGCAAAATTCACCATGGTCTGCGACAGGCCTAGTTCTTGTGAGCGACGCGGAATTGACTGCCTCGGATTCTGCTGCACCCTTTTACGAACAGCGACGATGTTTTCGGCAGATCTTGCGTTTCGTTGACGTACGGGTGTTGGCTCATTATTCACTGAACCGGTGGACTCGAATTTGGCCACCAAACGTGAAATAGTCGACTTGGAAGGACGACCATGTACCCCATAGCGCATCGTTGCTACTAGAGAACACCCATTTTTATAATAAAGTTTTATCATATGCACGTGTTGCTCGACGCTGTAACTTGCCATGATGATTTGTCTTTAGTAACTGGTTGAAAGACAATATTTTGACAGAAAGTAAAAGAAACAATATGGCCGCCACAAGCTGTCAAAATCAACCCGTCCCTATTGGAAAATCCTTTGCTTACTTAATCCCGATTTTGTACGTCCATTCAAAATTTTAAAATTGTATTTATTATTATATTCAATATAATTAACATTTCAGCAACAAGGTGCTCCATGCTGTAGATCTTAATTTCCATTTATAATATCATCTCATCTCTATTTTTTATTAAAATAATCTATTCATATTACATATTATACCTACATACTTGTTAAATACTTTAAAGGTACACTATAATCCCAACTTTTATAATCTACCTACTTACAATGCCTACTACAGTTATAAATAAAATGAATTTGATTTGACCTCATAAATTTACAAACTACTTCGATATGAAGTTAAATAAAAAATGGTTTTCAAATATATCTCAATTATATTCATATTACTACTACCTACTTGTTGCACTTGGTACTAGCATTCCAATCCAACAAGCTTGTACGTAGAATATTCGCAAAGTGTTCCTTCAATACCTGCAGTGCATATACAATACATACATATTTAGAATGTGGATAGGTATAAAGCAAGATAAATTTACAAAAATAAATCCGTATGCGAATGCAATAAATATAATACAAGGACGCCTCTATTATTGAACACTTCAAAAGTCCCGGCTACGAATATAAAAAATGGTTTCCGGATGTATATGGTGCACATGCAGACATAATATTCTGTCGCGATCCATTGGAGTCGTTGATGGCAATAACGCTAGCGATAGCTGTAGACAAGGATCAACTTTTTGAGTAATAGTAATGTTATTCTGAAGTGGTAGAGATTTCGTTTTTTCTAACACCAGCAGGATCCGGCAGTACCCCATTGCGCTTCATCTCATGTCATCATCATGAGCACCATCACAACATCATCATCATCAATCATAAATCAGCCACCGAAAATTGATGGCAAAATCATCCATTTCGGTTGGGATGTTTCTGGATTTCTCTCAACGATCCCCTTTTGAAAGTATTTGCGGAATAATAGCAATTGTTCGTTTTGCAATTTTAGATTTTTCCATATAGCTGAATATTAGAGTAATCCCTCGCGGCTAAGCTATACTGTTCCATCGCATGGGAATTTTCACGTGAATGGTTGCCTGTGGTGGTATGTACATTTGTACATATATTGTATATATGTATGTATATGGCGAATTAGAGAAGCAAGTCGGAGTACCTACGAAAAGAAAGGTATAGGAAATTTAATTCAAATGTTGCGCAATGAGCGAGTATATACATACATTATATGCATATATATATTCGTATATAATGTGTTACTGTAAAACTCCGAAATGTGGAAATTCTACAACTATAGAATTTTACAGCAACTATGGTAAATGTCCGGAATATTCTGTTTCATATTTTATTCTGGACTTTTTTTTATAAGTTTTCTTGGATAACAGTGCCTTGGATGCCCCACTTACCGAATGAATGGTGGTAAAAGTCCGGAATAGATTATGTGATTTTTTTTTTTTTTAAGTTTTACCATTGTTATAAATTCTATAATTTCCACATTTCGGAGCTTTACAGTGACATTATATAGAACACATATTTATGAAAAATCAATTTGAAATGACCTTACTCAATAATGATGGCATAGATGCTTACGATTGGTAATTGTGGGGTTTAAGTGCCGCACCAAGTGAATTGTAAAATTACACCTTGATTATCACTGAAAGGGTGATTTACATAAGATAGGTTGATATAGATAACAACAAGAAAAATCGGATTTGCAATGGCCTATTTCTATCGTTTTATAAAAAAATTACTTAATATACATATATACAAAAAATATTGAAAAGCAGCGCAAAAAAACATTCAATTCATGCTAAAGCTTTTATTAAAGTCAGGAATCTATATTTTGATTTGTGTGATAAATAAAAAAAAAAGATTTTTCTTAGAAAAAAACACTTCTTGTAATTTTTAATTTTCTAAAACTTATAAATATATAGATATAACAATCTGGTTTTTTAGCATTCGACTAAAAATTAATAATAGCGTTGAATATCAAAAAACAAAAATTGTACCTACTAAATAAGATACAATTTTGAAAAAAATCATTTCGAAACATAATTTTTTTGTCAAACATACATATCATCACATTGTTCTTTGCTGCATATTACAAAATACTTAAGCCAAATATACACTACGGTTCACTTGAATTCACTTGAATATAAACAAAATTTTTATTTAACTAACCGAAGGAATTATGTCACGTTAGTTCGATACACAAATGTATTCAAATGTGGGCAAATAGTTTCAGAATCTCTCTAGAGAACACTCACACTTTTCTGTAAAAAAAACAGAGTCGGAAATCCAGACAATAAAATTGATTCAATTGAATGAAGGTAGGGTATGTAGTTGTGAAGTTAACTGCATTCGTGAATATTTTGTAAGGAAATCCATGTTGTGTTATAGTTGAATAAAATTATAAGTAGGTAAAGTAAATTAATTTCATGCAGTTTTTGCCAAAAACGGGCAAACGAAATGCTTGAAATACATCCGAACAACCTAAAATAGGTACTACTCAAAAGATTATTCCATCCAACCGCAATATAGCAAAAAGAGTTGGACGAATTGGAAATTCTGTTGACAATATTATTTAAAAGATTTTTTCTTAACTATTTCCTCAGTTGGCTTCCGATAGTTTTATTTCCGAGGCCCGCACTGCTGAGAGATTATGTAACAACAGAACTTTCTGTAGGTACTTACCTGTTTCTCCGGTGGTGATGCTAATCATCGCTAGTGGGACTATCAAGCCACCCACCATTAACTGTCCACTAGTATGTATTAATATCATCACCAAAGATTAGCGGTGCTCGCTATTGTTGGATGTCACAATACATAAAGCTTCGATGTAAATATAGAGGGTACGGTGTGTTTATTATTATTAGATATTCCGTTACAACTTGTACAACTTTTTCTGAGTTCTTTTTTAACAATTCATATAAACAAAAATAAACATTCCTGTGACCAAAATAGTCTGTTGCATTCCAGAAGGAAGAAAATATAAGAATTTCATCGCAAAGACGTAATTTTTGTTCTAAAATTTCGAGTAAATTGCATAGTAAAATTCCATTGAGTAGCCAGTAAATAGTCGTGTTTTTTTGGGAAAGCTATAGCTACAGTAGATTTTTACACTAGCTACAAATACAACATCCAGAGTAGAATTGCTGCCAATAAAAACAGAACTAGAAGCCTACTCGGATAGGTTTCTGGCGTTTATTTGAGTATCGAATGGAGTTGTTGATTTTTGTAACAATATTAATTTTTGGTTCAAGTTATTTTTTGTTCTGCTTTTCATTTGTAGCAAACTTTCTTTTCTTTGTATTTTTTGAAATATTATTTTGACAGATTTTATTTGATAGCACCAAATGTGAAATATAAAAACTAGACTAGATCCCAATAAAACACGGCAAATGTTATAAGAATATAATGTTTTGTGCCTAATCATTGTAGGTAGGTACCTACAATTGAGGGTTCGTCATATATTCTGGTTTCTTGTAAGTTTAGTTATCATTTAAAATCCTCTAGTATCTAAATTATAATACTGAAAGGAATCCATCACCATTGGTGATAGATTAATCAATTTTTTTAAAACTTTTATCTTCGTTTTTTTCTTTTAAAAACTCCTATTTCCAGGTTTCTCAACAGTGCAGTGAAAGTGGCGCGAATGGAATGAGACTATAACGACGACAATACATTCATATAATGACAGTTTTGGTATTGGAAACTACCTGCGTCCAGCTATACCTATAAGCTCACTAATTTTTCAGCCTTCTATCCTTTTTGGTGATACACAAAAAAAACAAACCCTCACTTAACGGGTAAAACTTTGAATCATCGCAGATATGGGGAAAGGGACAATAACGTCAAGCATACGTAACGTATGCAATATTTCACTGTCAATTAAAAGCGTATGAATCAAAAACGGCCAACACTTGGATAGACAAGCAATGGCAAAGGCCCGCATTCACTCCATATCGATCGTGGGGAGTTAGCGGTCTCGACTTTTGTTCTTCTTTAAGTTAGAACATGTCCTAATATCTTCATTTTTGAGGACACAGCCAAAAGACTAAAATAAAATTTTGCTAGTGGAAAAAAGGCGTGGAAACTATTTTACAGCGTTGGTACGCGGCTATGGCTACCTTTACCATTTTACTATTCCACCACATGTAGGTATAATGTACATGAAAATAGACAAAAACTCAATTGGTTATCAAATCCGATACATTTACGACGAGGTTTGATAGAAAAAAGAATCCAATTATTCTCCATAACCATTCTTTGTTTTTTTTTGTTGATGCGAAGACCAAAATGTGGAGAGGAAACCAACGATCACAGGATATTTGACAGGAGACAGGTTGGTCGGGCGTAAATGGATGCAGCCCTCACTGACGCCACCCAAAGTGCACCCTTAAATTCCATCAATTCAATTCATCGAAACGCTTGGATAGTGCTATTATTTTTGGATGCCGTTGCCGATGTACAAGCGATTCGGATTGGGCAGTAAGACCGGTAAGGGTGCAGTGGTTGGTAGTTTGGGGATTTTAGCTAAGGATGGTGTAACTTAAAATGTGATGCATTGATTTATGGGTTTGTGTGGAGCTCCTGCAGACACAGACACGGTGAGCAGGGTGGTGAAAGAGAATGAGTGAGAGTTTCTTGATTGGCTAACTCATACGTGAAGTAATAAATATCAATAGTACACTGGGTAGGATAAGGAAGAGGATTAAGTCGTTCGTTTTTCGACATATTGAGCAGAGGAGAGTTTCTTTATATGTATGATTGATGAAAAAGAAACAGACAAAATTTAGTAAGTTAATGTGGGCTTATATTTTATACTCCATCACGGATATAATAATAAACTAATCAATGTTTAGGTATACCAAAAAGTGTTATGTGAGGCAGGATACTTTTTATTTGAACTTAAATATTAAAAAAAAATCAACAATGATTAATTTTGTGCAATTATTATTTATTGTTGGTGAGAATATGGTAAGAATAAAGAATAAAAACGTTTACTGTTTTTTATTTTTAATCTTTTTCTTTTAAATGACAAACAAGTTTACGACTATTGTTAAATTTTGCAATAGGGTTGTAAACTAAGACAAATAGTTGAAAAGCGGTAGCTTATGATTTTGCCATTTTTATTTCGATATCATTTGATTTTTGCTCACAATAATTGCTTCCGTTTGCTTTATATGGAAGTTTTACGCCGGAATTAAGTTTTTTTACTTAAATCATAATTCAAGCCATCTAAACGCCTAAACATTGCGCCTTACTTAGAGGAGAAGGTGGGAATATGGAACCCCATTTGGTTTTTAAAATTTTTTGTTCATACCCGTAACCTAAAGACATTAAAAATTTTTCAATTATATTAAGTATAATATATTCTTACATTATAGGTATATAAGAAAAAAAACATATTGTGAATACTTTTCGTATTAAATTTTGGGCTTTATTCAAAAAAAGTCATGTTTATATTTTTAATTTGAACCCCGGGTTCCATATTAGGAGCATAAGTATGTAAAAATTACATTTTAATTTTGTGTGCAAAAATCGCACACATAGTAATCATGATCGCATCCTGCGTAATTAATGTGTGCCCAAAGGTTGCGGGATTGACATAAAACCCAAACCTCACCACGATGATCGTCTGAATACATTTGAGAGCAACATTGAGATGCAACTGACATCATTTTCTTCTTCTGTTGGCTTATTTTTTCCCCCTAACGTTCTTAATTGCATCAATCATTTGGTTTTTGTCCCAGGACTTTCTTTTTGGTTTGGGTGGCGTTTTAATTTGGCTTCGTGGCATGACGGTGTAGGTATTGAAGAAAAAAGAAAAAAAACATTGCTAGGTAAATAAAAAAAAAACGTAATGATACCTAATATGGCACCCGTTTCCATATTATAGCTTCCTCTAGGAGTTCCATATTACAAGACTTCATATTTTAATAAAAACACTGGTTTTTATCACTTATTCAAAGAAATAAAAAATTCTAACCTGGAAAATTGTTAGTCCAAAAACTAAATATTAGTTATAAAATTTCTGCAGGACAAAAACACGACCCGACATGAACGTTTTAGACTTACAAAAACAATGAAAAAAAGTTTTCCATTTCGCTCGAATATTGAAAACAACATTACGGCGAAATGATCGAGGCGAAAGCTGTGTATCTTTGTAATATGAGTATTTGGTATGAGTCTTCGTGTAGCTATTGAGTAATAGATGGCACTAAAAGTTTTGGTTCTAGAAGGGGGTTCCGATTTAACAACAGGTTCCATATTACCACCTGTTCCTCCACATACTACTGCCAAAGTTTTTCAGTGTGATACTCGACAAGTCTGGATTTACTGAACAGATGCTTTTGATCGATTCGCATGAATTATCTGGTAAAACCCTTCTTCATGAGTTAAAAATAAATATACGTATGAACAGACTCTACCCGGGCGGCAAAAATCTACGCTGATGTTATATTGTTTTAACTACAGGAGCTTTGTTGCACAACAAATTTAACGGGAAACGCAACATCGCCAATGTAAAACAAACAGACTGGTATACGCTTAAATAAAATCTATTATCTTCATAATAGGGATTTTAAAGTGGCATCATATATGTAAATACATAGATATAAGTATGATGCCGCTGTAAAACCCTAAAATTTATCCGCAAAATTGAGATGATTTTTTGTTTAATTTTATTAGATAGGTACATACATACACAGCATTAAATTTTTTGGAATAACCTCCATAAAAGAATGATCAAAATCAATCGGTATGGAGGAATGGCCAAAAAATGAAGGTACATACCAAGTTTCGTCTTTCCAATCAATTGATCAAAATCTCGAGTTCGATTCGATTTTTTTACGATTCCAGAACTTGCCATATATGTAGGCATAGGTATGTATGTACATATGTACATAGAAGCTATGTATACCTTATTACTAGTACAGGGTGGGGCAAAATCAATCACCGATGCAAAAAATTGTCACCGGTTATAAATGGCGGCAAATGTCAATTTTACTTTGACATCTGTGAAGTAAACAAACACAAAATATTTGTCAACAAGTCATGCATCAATATATGTACTCCTAAAAAATGTGGAATAATTTTTTTCGATTATGACGATATTTGCAGTGATTTACAAAACTGAAAACTTTGGCACTCGGTGATTAATTTTGTGACACCCGGTATATGCAGGAAGTAAAAATGCAGCCAGAAGTAGTTTTTTTATGACCATAGTTAAAGAATTCATCTTTTCTTAATTCATGCATCTGTTTCAAAATCTTTATATTTATTATCCTTAAATCAACAGATTTCAACTTTTTGTTTGCTAATAATTTGCAATAACTGTATTAATTTAATTTATGTTTAAATAATTTTTCATTTAGTATTATTTTGTTTTTGTTTTTAATATTTCATTGGTGAAGTCATTTTTGTTCAGTTTCATAAAAGTTTTACTAAAGAAACTTGATCAGAATTTTCGACCATCTACCCCTTCAGGGTTGCCACTATATTGTATGAAAGTTAAGTTCGGTTTGCTCGAAAAAACATCCATATTTTTGATTTTATTGAAAAAACAGCCTCCAGGTATAACTATTTTTCACAAGATAAATATGCTCAATATTGTGTAGAGCCATTACACAATACTGAGCATATACAATATTGTTTTCGTATTTTTTAAATTGGTTATCACACGTTTTATATTTAAAAATAACACAATAACAAGTTTTGAAATTGTAGAACCAATTTCTTATTAGAAATCAAAAACACGGTTTTTATTATAAAAAACTTAGCTTATTGCTTAATTATATATGAAGACAGCCCTAAAAGGGTTTTCCATATCCTTTTATAGTACCTATACAAATCATGACTAAATAGCTATACTGTTCTAATGTAAATTATTCAATGCCAATCATTTGATTGGAATGATTGCAGTCGACAGAATGTAGGTATACACTCAAACTAAATGATTGCAAATTTAACTTCAGGCTCTAAAATTTGTAATCATGTTATCACCATTAAATGAGTGGGAAACAATTACTAAATTAATTTCTTTGTAAATAAAAATAATTCATTGTAATTCATCATGAAAGAGAAAAAAAGGATAAAAACCAAAAATAATCGCAACTATATTTTAAGATATGTATACGAATAGGTTAGCTTTCTACTTGTACATAATGTATTGCCTGGTCAACTGCTTTCACATTTTTGTTTTCCATCGATTCTATGTATACGTATACATATACCAATGTGTACCTATAACACAACTTGTGTGCAAGCATGTAGGGCTATCATTTTTCCATTTTACGATAGTGGGCTTCGTTCCTTAAACCTAGGAAAATTAATTTCAACCACAACTCAAGTAATGTCGTAAGTGGGAGGGTGCCACTGACAAACTAAACCTTTATACAATTAGAAAGTTCAATTCATGTCCAAAGTTCTCAATCCAAAAGGCAACTTGATTGGTTTTGTATAATAAACTGTAGAAATCATTGAAGGGAAAATAAAATAAGTTCGAAAAAAATAAACACCATTGCAAGGAAGCCATAAAACATTGAAGTCACGATTTTCTTTCCTTCGGTATTTTCTTAGAATAAATAATAAAACTTTATTTTATAGAGTCAAGGAATCATGATAACAGGATTAAGTCGTGTCAGATTATTGATGATATTCGCACAGTAACTTTTTACTTCTATGAGTAAAATTTATTTTTAAAATCTGCTTTTCGCATTTTGCATTTTAGAAAACACTAAGAAATATTTTTAAAAATTATAATATAATTGTTGAATAGGTAAAAGTTCAGTAAACAAATGACTAAAAAGGGGGTGTCAGGTAGTTCCAAATTGTTGATAAGTTATTAAGTATGGTTGGTAGATAAAAATAACAAATTTCCACAACTCCGAACAAATTTGGAACAGAGAAATTTTATGTTATGCATTTTAATTTAAGTTTTAATTATTATTATTTTTTTTTAACTTCTAGAAGGTGGGCGAGAAAATAAATTTCAAATCAACAAAACAAGGTCATTCAAAACTGTGGCATCACAATTTGATTTATGATTAAATTTTTAGAAAAAAATTGCAATCCGTTTTCTAAATGTTGAAGTTTCAAAGATATTGTGTGTGCAACTGAAATTAGTTAAACTCGCTATGTTTTCGCAAGCATTTCAGTGTCTTGTCTTGTCGGAGACTGCGGACAAATTCTGTTTCGCACAATCAGTGTACTAAACTTTAATAAGAAATAATTATTGACATCGGAAAAAAAACACATTGTTATCAAATTATCACAAATAAAGAAAACAAAAAAGATTAACTATGGCTAAACGTTGTAATGAGAAAATTTGTTTATGGTATCAAACAAACCAAATTCATAAAAAATCGGTATACACTATAAAGAAATTATATTCCGATGTTCTTAATTGATTGCAATACTTCTAAATTGGGAAATCTAATGTAGGTACTGTATTCTTCCTATATTTAAAATATTTAAAAAAAATTAAAACGCTGTATCAAAGGGCACGGTAGTTCACTACACCCTATTTACAGGAACAAACTCAGGCGATTTTCGACCCGCCTCTAACTTCCGTACAGTACACTAAAAATTAAAACCTTATTAAATATCGTACCTAATTATAGATATTTTTAATATTTCCCGATTAAGAACTTGTTTACTAAAAAGCGCGAAGTGATAAAACATTAAAATTAAATATTAATACCTGAAAAAAGAGTTCAAATAAGTGATAAGAATACCTATTAAATAAAAAATTTGGAAAAAATACATATCTTCGATTTTAGTGGATTTGAGTCCCACACTTCAAGCTTCACTAGTATCTTAGAGACTTTGAACTGGCAAAAAATAAAATTCTTTACAAAAAGGAGTGATATCAGACCAAAAACATAAATGCTAAAAAAAAGAGCCAAGTTCTTCTGTACAAAAACCTGCATGTAACAAGTTAGCCGTGAAAAGTAGTGAGATCTAAAAGTACGCCAAGTTTTTACTTTATGAAGGTTTAATATCAAATATTAAAAGTAGGGTAATATTGAAACAACTTCAAATTATGAGAGAAATTTATTATTTAATGATTACTGACTAAAATTTCGTGGGTTTACTGGTCAAGCTTTCAAAACGTTTTCAATCGCGAGTAATAAAAAGAAAACTTGCCAAGTATTGTTTTTGTACAGAAGAACTTGGCTCTTTTTTAACATTTATGTTTTTGGTGTGATTAAATTAAAGGCATGAATTTTTAAATTTTCTACTGAAGAATATTCTGGACGTGATGTGAGGGAAAACATAGATAAAACGAACATAAGGGTGCCAGTGCTCAAACTTTGAATCAACCAAAACCCTCTTTCCTTTTGCATCATCAAAAAATTACCTAATACTGTAAACTGCAACACACGACGAAACAAAACACGATGTTGATGCACACAGAAAGTTTAAGATGAATGTACATTCATTGGAGAACGCCCTATCGCTATCATCTTGGTTGTTGTATGTCTGCTTTTAGGCGAGACGAAGAAATATATTTACAAAACATGAATCTCAAAACTTTGTTCAGGAGTATAGTACATTTTTCGGAAAAAAAGTGAAGTCAGCAACAACAGCAAAAGCATTTGTTAAGCTACACAAGTTTTGTTCCCTTTGGACGAAAGTTGCTACCATCATTCTAAGTTAGTATCACCCACCATCAACCGTAACTTTAGCGTCAGCATATAAATGTTATTTGCATGTTTTCTCAAAAAGTGAGTAGAGTGTTGGGGCGGAAACTGGAAAGGGAAGAAGGATAGCAAGGATAATACTTTAATGGACGTTTCATGGAATTCGCAGAGCGTTTAATCTGTGGTATTGTGCAAAGGATAGTTGTCTGCTATCACATTTTGTTGACATCTCCTTCGTTTGGTGCTGGAATTTCCTTCTACATGACTCGAATCTGGATGACTAGCAGACCGGTCCTGTGATGCTTCGCTAAATTTTTGATGTAATTTATAAAAGTGATAATTGAACACGGCTCTACACCAGAATGAATGTAAATTGGAACAGACCTTTGATTCTTAAAAATAATAAGTGGGAATAGTTGCCATCAATCCGACATCTACAAAAATAGTTATCCAAGGTTAAATAGTTTGTGTAAAGTTTGTAGGTTATGTGATTCTCTACAAAAAATATTACAAAACTCTAGGTTAGGGGAAAATGAAAATATATTAGGTAAATGTAGCGAAAGTAGTCGTAAATGTATGGGTAAGAATCTTACGCGAAGGGTTGTTGTCTCTGAAAAATATTGGATTATCGAATTCACGATCCGATCCTGATACTAAACATCATTCGTTAAAGAGAAATATTTGAAAATATTTCAGTGGAAATTTGATTTCAATTTTGTTTTGCGTTTTTGATGTGTACCTACATCCTACATATAAACATTTTAGCCTCGGTATAGGAAAAGTGAAATGAGTGACTATTTGAGAATTTGGGACTTCGTATTTATTTTTTTAGGTATTATTCGATGAGACAAAAGCGGATTTTTACACATCTTCACCCAGTGTTCAGACATTCAAAAAATAATTTGTTTAAGAAAATTGGTCAAAAGTTGCGGTTATTCTAACTTAACTCTTAAAAAATGACGTTTTTGTAAATTATTTTATTTCGATTTGTACGGAATATTAATAATAGCTCTTAGAAAAAATAATGCTTTTTTGTAGAAAGCACTACCGTTTAAGTGTACCTATGTACATATGTAATATGTATAACTGATCGAAAATTATGTTGTATTTTTTAATTTATTCAAAAATTTTATTTAAAGAATAGTACCAAGATAAGATCATTTTTTAAAATGAGTCCTCTTCACACGACTGTTTTTGACGTTTTCTTTTAATATCTTTAAAAAACTTTTGTACCTTTTATACGAAGAAACAAAGTCGGATACAATTGTTTTAAGTAAAAGTAAATAAATATGTACAACCTATTACTAATTCAAATTACATTATATTGACGCAAAATAGAAAAATTATATCGAATTTTATTAAAACTTTGTTGTGCACTTTATTCAAGTTGAATGTATCGCAACCATGGTCAGCACAGAGCGAGACCCGAGTGTAGATCGATCAATTTGAACTTAGTCTCAGCTGCCTAAGCGCCTGGTTATTGTATAGAGTATATGAATTTTTGCAAACAATTACAACAACAATTTATATAGGCAAGTTAGTGGTTTGGTAATTTTGTCAGTGGTAATATTTTTGGTTTAGTGTCGTAATAGTTTATACACAATACAGATTTCGGGCATCACAGTTTTGAAAAAAAAAACCCTTCCATAAAAGCTCTGTTCTGTATTGACAGTGTCTTTATCAAAGCTCTAATATATGTATAAGCTAGGATTTTGGATGATGATTAGGTCTATACAGAAATAAAATGCACGACTGGGTCGCACGAACTTGCTCTTAAAGTCTTAATAATTTTAAAATATTTTCGTCTGATAAAAGAAATTTATTAATTATTGGAGCCTATTTTATGCCACCTGCCAAAAATATAGTCTATAGTTTAAGGAAGTATTATGTGATTACACAAATATGAACAGTATAGCACCATGCTGTCTTGCACTTTGCACATATGCATGGAATTTACAGTTTAAACTGAAAAAATGTTAAAAATCAACAAAATTAGAAATAAATTGATTAAAAAAATATCTGAAATTGATTTGACACCAACGCAATATACACCAAGTGATTTCTCACACAAATCTCAATATGTGAGAAAAAACTTTTTAAAATCGTTGGAGCGGTTTTTTAAAAAAAATTATTTTTTATATATAAAATTTTGGATATATTTTTAAGAAAAAAAAAATGATTTTTGATAGTAACGGCAGTTGTAAAACAACCGTTTAATTAACAATACCTATTTGTTTAACAGTTAAAATAGTCTTATTCATTCAATAATTTTGTGTACCCTGAATTCAGCTCGTTTAAAGCTTCCTAAACTGCTTTAGAAAATAGTAAAGCAATAGCACAAAAATTACTACTAATCTTTTAGGAAAATATTAGCGCACCATTTCAGACATTTTTACTACATTGGAATAATTATCACTTTGAATTTGTGGAAAATTCCTTTTACGACCGGCTGCTGTCGCCTATTGTTTAAAAAGCTGCTTTATGCAAAAGTTAGAATAAAAACGTTACCTATACATTATTAAGCACTTCCACATACAAATTTTATTTTATACAAATTTGTGTAACTTCTCTCTATTATTTTATTTTCTATAGATTAATATGTAATCAGATCGCATGACTTCTTATGAGATCTAGAATATTTTAAAGGTTATTTTGTTAATTTAGATATTAAATGAATTGCAGTAAACAAAAAAAACTTAAGATTATATATGTAAATGTACGTCTGTTTCGTTGTTTGTCCTTCAATCGCTCTCAAATGGAAGAATCCAATGAAATTTGGTGGAAGGAAAATAATGAAGTATGATGCAATAGGTTATAGAATCTTTAATTTTTTTAACGATATGACTTGAAAAGCGAAGAAAAATATGTCAAGAACTTCATCATTTTACATAATGCAAACAATACAAAAACAACCAAGTTTTAAAAAATCAATGAAATTTGAAGTACCTAAATTAAAAAATTTGTAAAATTTCTACTATACCATCACTTATCTAAGTGATATTGGGAGGGATATTCCAGGAAATTAAATTATATATGTAGATACTAATAATAAACTTTTAGAAACAAAAATAAATAAGATATTTGTGCAACAAAGAGTTGATAGAATACATACAAACTACTAAAATCAAACTTCAATATCTACTGAAACATTGATAATATTTAAAAAAAGTGTTTTTAAAACAAAGTTCATATATATGTACAAGTATATACACTAACAGGGCCAGCTAAATGGACTGGACAGGTATAACTGCTAGTATTTTTTTTATATTATTATCATTATTAAAAAGTTTTATTTATAGTTATAGTTTCGTCTAAATCGAATTTGATATTAATACTTGATTTTTTCTAAACAAACACGTGCGTTTTAGTCATTTTATTTTTGGTATCTATCTTTTTCTGTTTAATAGCTTGACCGGTTTTGTTCAATTTTTTTAAATGGTTTGTATAACCTACAAAAAATTATTTTGTTTAACATTGTTAAATCGTTTTTTTTTGGTATCACTAGATCTATTGTAAGCGATAAATTAAAAAAAAAATACCTTCGACTATATATACCTATTTTTAAAGGGCAAGTTAATTTTTTCTCTACTGACTGGAATATATTAATAACTTTTGCACTTCTTGGAGACATTTAACGCTCCCTAAAGAGAAAAATGTGAATTTTATTGCACGGTAATTACATGTAATTAAGGTCATCGTACAAATATTTACTTCTCCATAGCTCCAAGCAACAGAACTCCATTGTAATGGTCCTGTGGGAGGACATGCAACCGCCCTTCGAAAATGCGTCCTTGCTAATTTTTTTTTTCTCTTCTTATTTTCCATTACACACGTATAATTGCACATGTTCGCCCATTGCACATTTGGCAAGAGGGCAAATCGTCCCTTCATGTGAAACTACACTTGTATTAAATTGCAATAAAAGCATATGTCTAAAGAGGGTAGCAAGAATATCACGAACTGCTCCAAGCTCCATTAAAAACTGCACAAAATTTAATGGTCTCATAATATAATGTTACAAACCATATAACTTGATGATGAGTATTTCTTAGCGGGCGATAAAAAATTCACAGAGAAGAATGTGGGACTAATCAGGTAATGTTATACTGTTTTATACGTACATATGTAATTCTTCCTTAAATAGCACTGCATATAATGTTCATAGTTCATATGCCATTTGTCCCGAATTCCTCAAAACAGTGCCTATTTGAGTTATACACACAAATGTTGTTTATTTTTTTTTCTAAATTGTCTTTTATTAGTAGAAATTTAATTTCAAGTTGGGTATTTCTTCTTTAAATTAAGTAGCCTTGCTCCAGGATAATTGAAGAGCATGATTAGCTTTTTTGATAAACCGAGGCGAAAAGTGGTGAATCTTTATTGTTGTTTTATGAGTTTTATTTATTAATATCCTTCATAAAAAAGGATAGAATGAGAGAATAGTTGAAAATCCCATTTCTGAGAATTAATTACGTTAACCATTTACAAATTTTGAAGTTTAATTCTATTTAACATAATATTACATTGATATTTTATTTTGTTTTGGCACATAAAGGGCCAAATTTTATACTTCGTTTTTTTTTTTACTTTTTATACTAAAAAAATTGTCATTGATTAATTAAAATATATATTTAATACTAGTGATTCATCTCGGGCTGTTCAAATCCAGATCAATTTGTGGTGGGATGGGGGGTAAGGATGGCTTCTAACCACAGTTTGAAGCTGCGTCATGTTGCAGTATTGCTTTACATGTTCGAATGATTGCTAAGCAGCACTATAGGAACTATAAGACCAGGGATGCCAGATTGAGGGATTTTTACCGTTTTTCGGGATTTTTCGACCCTAAAGGGAAAAAGGGAAAACCAACCCAGAAAACGGGAAAAACAGTCAGCCCAAAAACTTTCACGCTTTAATACCAAAACTTCTTTTTAAAACATTCCAATTCCATCATTGTTATATGATGGAATTGGAATGTTTTAAAAAGAAGTTTTGGTATTATTATTCAATAAAAAAAAGAAAAAAAGCGATTCAATTTTTCTGATGACGGAGTCTTTAAGCTCCTGGAATTTATTAATCCAGTAACTTTAAAAAATAAGAGTATTTCTTCGCTGATTCCGCTTTGTAGACATTTTCCTCATTTATTTACTCAATCTGAGCTCAGTGATCTAGATATGGAATATAGGTCACTAAGAAACTTTGACATATCAGCTATACCGACCGATAACATTCAAGAATTTTGGAAGGATATTTTACTAATGAAGTTTGATGAGGGTAGATTCCAAAATATGGAAAAATTGTTTTCATTAATTTTTTGTCTTTCACACAGTGGAGCAAGCGCTGAGAGGGCTTTTTCAGCAATAAACTTGAACAAAACTAAGTTAAGAAATAAGTTAGAAAGAAGGACACTGCGGAATTCTCCATACTTAATTGTTAATGAAAGATCGCAATTGTGTGGAACTAGAAATAGATAAAGAATGTTTGCATGTCCTAGATTAAATGAACATAAATTTGTGATACAAATATATTGAAGCTAGTCTTATGAAATAAATTAATATGGATGTGATAAACCTAGAATTAAAAAAATGTTTTTATTTATTTTTTCGAGTAAAAACATGTAAAACTAAAATCAAAAAAGGGAAAAAATATGTTTGGATGAAAAAAAAGGGAATCGACTTGTCAAAAGTCTGGCAACGCTGTATAGGACAACAAATTATGTCTCCATTTTGTTTCGCATCACAGAATGCTGCGGGTTTTGCCCACACTGCCAGATGAGCATTTAATATCAATCGATATTTAAAAAATCTGAATTGAAAAAAAAGGTATTTTACCAATGGAAAATATTAAAAAATTAACAATTTATAAAAATTAAAATCATATAATGACTTATTTTTTAATTTTTTTAATTACATAAATATATGTTGTGAATAGGTTAATAAAATTAAAATCGTAGTACTGAAATAGTTTGTGGTTTTTTGTATTTGTTTTGTCTGTGCCACGTTTTGTTAATCTTTTGGACTATTATTATTTTTTGACTATTATCTTTTGTTTATTTTTAATATTAACTATCAATAATTGATTAATTTTGATTTGTTAATTATATTCCTTGAACAATAGAAAAAATATTGAAACAAATGAGCGAGTGGCGGATTTTGAGGGACGAAGCTTTGAAACTAATAAGGGCATTCATGGATTTTGAATGCCTCTGGGACTACTCCAGCCAACTTTAAAAGAGGAATGATTTAAAAAGAAAGTGCTGGGAGGATCTCTCCATTCAATTTGGAAAAAGTGTGGACACACTAAAAAAAAAAATGCTTGCGCTCGGCTTATGTTCTCGACAAAAAGAAGTTGACGGGTCTAAGAAATCGGGTGCTTCAGCAGAATCACTATATGCACCTAAAGACTAGGTGCATATAGTGATTCTGCTGAAGCACCCGATTTATTTGAAGATTATGAAGATTTCTCATTTTTAGACAGAAATGACAAGGGGAATACGTCAATACGATGTTTTGCTTGACCGCGACATGATTACAAATACAAATTTCATGAAATAGTTTGCCCACTCAACGGAGAAATAAATATTTCTACAGTTCTTTCTGCAATAAATTAAGACATAAATATGGCTTGTGGAGCCGAGGCGTCGAATAGTCGAATAGAATAGACGAATAGTCGACATTTAGATTATGATATTCATGATCGTTGCTCCCATATTCTCGTGCTCGTAGGTTTGTATTTCTCGGTCCAATTTTCGGGACCGATATTGTGTTTTTCTCGCGCCACTGCCAGTTACCGCTATTTAGGACAGAGAATGTTGAAGCCCATGTACGTTAGGTATATCGATGCTGATATTGATGATCGTCGCTCCAATATTCTCGTTTATTCTGAATTGAAGTCGCTGTTTTCAATGGTTCGTATTTCTCGGTTCTATTTTCGGGGCCGAGATGGTGAAACATATTAACGACGATGATAGTTCGTTCGCAGCTGCAGCTGGTTGTAGATTTGGTTTGTAGTCCGCTCCCAGTTGCCGCTATTTGGACCGAGATTTACCCCGTTCAAGTTGACGCTTATTATTTTCTTTTCTTTAAATGCTTGTACGCATGTACCTACACATGTTTTGTTTTTTAGATCTTGGTCCGTTCCGTTCCCAATTACCAGGCATAGGTAATAAAGCTCTGCCCTTGGTTTGCATCTCTTGCTCTTTTCCTGTGTTATTCATTATTTATTTGGAAAAAAAAGTATTGTTTCAACCGTACCCATACAAATTGTTGCAACCGTCCCCAACTCCCTAATACAGTAAAACTAGTCACAATGTTTTATTCTACACTTAGCCAATCAGAAAAAAATGGGCTGGACGACGGCAAAAATTTTAAGAAGACGCATTTTCAGGTAGATTTTTTTTAAATTCTTCAAAATGCCTTAATGTATGTATAAACATTTTTTTTCGTTTAAATAACATTTTAAGCGTTTTTATTTAGAGGAAAAATATTATTTTTTTTGAAAATAATTTTGACCATTTGGGCGGGGCCACGGAACAAATGACAAAACGCTAAAAAGGCATTTTAAGCTAGAAATAATTCTGGAAAATGCTCAAAAGTCTCCTTTAATTAAAATGCGATTTTTCAATTATTTTTTGGAATTTTGACTAAATGTAAATTATGCAAAAACGCTTAAAAAGTGTGGCCATGGAAAAAACGCTTAAAATGGTCCGAAGCGGGCCACCCGAGGTACTTTCAACAAAAAAAAAAACTGTTTACATTGGCGCCTACCTATAGAGCGTTTCTGCATAATGTGTTTATCAAACAAAGTCCCCTTTAAAATTGAAGTTGTAGTTATATCTATTAGTGAATTTTCGGTCGTTCTGAAAAGGATGGATTTGTCAACGATGGACGGAATAAAATGATTGAAAGAAAGAAAAAAGTGAATGTTTAGGTTACGTTGAGGCTATGTGCGACACGTTTAAAAAAATCGACATGGTTTATAAGACCTCTGGTTGTTAAAACAGCTTGAATGGCCTCATTTGTTTACAATTTTACTTCTTGGCGGGTCTTTACCCATTCTGATGTCGATTATAGTCATCTTGGCAATTATTGACTCTTTGATAAGGTCACGTATTATTTTGCAGACGCGCGGCATGTCGTTTGCCTACATCAAACTAAAATGTATACAAAATTAAAATAATAAGCAAAAGAGGGGTGGTCTTATGAGTTGTGGAGGAGGTTTCTAAAAGTGGATATATTGGTGTGAAAGTCAAGGATTGTCGTTGAGTTATTTGCCAAATGCAAGAATCTTGATATCGGCTCAAAGAATCCATAGATAGTGCGACGTTAAGGTGGGCGGAAGAACGGGCAGATCTTAGGTTATGTTAGATCGGGATCATTTCCAACAGAATAAGTGAATCAATAGTCCCTGTTAAGAGTTGGTGCACGAAGAGACTTCTCGACGTTTTTTAAGGGTTTACAAACATCAAATTTAATCGATCTTCATAGGGGGGGCAAGATAAAGTTATCTGACCACGGGAGACCGCGAAGGGCGAACCGAACAAACCTACGTTGTACCGCTTCAATTCTAAGGGAGTGAGAGTCATAGAATAGTAACCAGACTTGGCTAGCGCGTATTCGAGGAGGGGTCTTTCAAAAGTAATGTAAAGGGACCTAGTAACATAAGTTAGGTTAGAGAATTCTTTAGACCACCGTTTTATGAAGCCCAGAGAGGAATTGGCCTTGTTAATTATTTGATCAAAATGGGAGCGGAAGTTAATTTAGGTCGTTTTGGAGAATTTAGGTCGTTTTGGAGAAAGAGACACAGCGGGGTTAGAAATGACCTTCATGATATTCATATCATCTGCGTAGATAGACAGATATGTTATATTAACAACACCGTTTATTGTTAACACAAAGATTAGAGGGCCCAAGTGGCTGCCTTGAGGAACGCCTGAGGTAGCGTTAATCGGGTCGGAGATTGAAAACCTGAATATTACCCTGTATTGACGTTGTTCAAGGTATGATCTCAACCATGAAATGAAAAATCCGAAAGCTTTAGTTTAATGACAGATTTTGTCAAAAGCTTTGCTAAAGTCTGTGGTTATGACGTCTACTTCATTTCCTCTCTCTAATGCGTTCAATGTCCTCGAAACAAATTCAGTTAGGTTGGTTGTAGTCGATCTGCCTTCTTAAGGAAACCATGCTGCTGGAGAGAAAGGATAGATTTACAGTGAAAATAAAAGGCGTCGTAAACAATGCTATCAAAGTGCTTGGGGATAGAAGAAAGTTCTGCAATAGGTCGGTAGTAAGATATATCATTTTTAGCGCCTTTTTTGTGGATGGGGAAATTAAACGAATCTAGAGAGGTTTGTGGGCAATTCTTCAAGTAACTGAAAATTTCACAGTAGGGTTCGTGAGTATTATCACTATACAATTGGCTGAAGAAAGAGGTAAAAAGATTAGTAATTACTTCAGGGTCTGCGGACAAAGTATTAAGATAGGTATTTGAGAGTAGAGGGGAAGCCATCAGATTTTTTCTTAACATTAATGAATTGGTAAAAACTTTCGGGATCCGAGATCAGTCTAATATGCATTCTATCTAAATATTCGTGGTAACGTGACTCAAAGAGAATGGAGAACATAAACGAAGCTTGCTGGTAGAAGGAAAAATATTTAGCAACATAGATTTAAGTAAAGTTTTCCAAAGTCTGTTTCTGAGGGTACGGAGTGTTTTTAATTCCTTATTATACCAGGGAGGTGAATATGAACAATTTTTTCGAGGTGCTATGGCACACACTGAATGAGACAATCAAAGATGGCTGAGTAGAAGAAAGGGAGTGCGACGTAGATGGGGGTGTTGTTGTTTAAAAAAAGTCCAAACCAATATAAACTTCTAGGAAGTCGGGGTAAAGGTTCGTTTCACTTAGGGCAAAGATGTCGTAAGGTAGTTTCTGAGAGTTAAGAAACACGATCGTAGTTTTGGTTCGTAGTTTTGGGGCAGAGGTTCGAAGTTTTGGGGATCTGAAGTGTTAGAGTCTTTTAAAAAAGAAGGTCCTGAAGCAAGATTTTCTGAAAGATAGTTATTAGTATTGGATGGACGGGTTGAAGGCTCAGGATTAAAAATATGGGAACGTATGAAGTTAGTAGGAACTGTAAGAAAAAGAGTTGGAGGAAGATGTAAGGGAATTTTGAGTTGAACATTAAAGTGAGGGATTCTGTGATTCTGGAATAACAAAAGACACCAGTTTATTTTTGGGATTGGACGAGAAACTAATTTTATTTTGACTAATCGAGGAGGGTTAAGGCGTAAAAGGATGGGCTTGCGTTGAAAAAGAGGTAGACTGTGTATATTTAGGGTAAGATAAAACGACACTCACTTGCATTGTGGTTTCGGCGGTGGAACTGTAGTAAATTTAGAAGATGAAGGATGGGTAAAATTAGCAGAGATGTGAGTTTTAAAACTCCGATTATTAAGGGGTGGATTCAGAGTTTGATTATAATTACACGAATTGCGTCTTGAAATCTGCTGTTGTGTTGAATGTCGGTTCTGCTGCATCCTGGTGACTTTAGAGTGTGATGAAATACTGACTTCAGGGTTGTCAATCAATTTAGTTAGATAAATGGAACCCAGCTGTAGTTTATGTTTAGAAGATTGGAAAGACCCACTCATATTTTGTGGTTAAAGCGTCTTGGGGAGATAGCCCGGGATTCGACATACTTCGACGTACTGCAAACCGGTGGTTAAAGTAGGAGCTTATCCAAGTTTCATCAGCGCTAAGTGGAGCATTCTAAAGAAGAAATGCTTGGTCACGTGGTCCCAAATTTATGAATAGTTTCTTCTTCAGTTGGAGGTGTTATAACATTATCTGGGGTTGTAGAAGTTAGATTTGGTACGTTGTTATAAGCTGGAGTAGATGAAGTAAAGGGTAATGAAGCAGGATCAGATACGTTAAATTCAGCAACATTAAATTGACGACTATCGGCAGCTTGGTCAGAAGTAATGGTGAGGAGTTAATCAAGTAAAGCAACATTAGCTTGAAGGCTCTTCACATTATCCAACTTTGAGTTCAGGTTTCGAGTTTCTTGAATGATTTCATCAAAAGGAACAGTCAGATGACCTTAATTATTCTTTATTGTCCCAACATCAGCTTCAATCGACATAATCCTACTGTCATAAATATATAAGGAGTTATGAATTGATGAGATTGCTTACGAACCTTTGGATAGCAACTCTACGGTTCTCAAGGTCAGATTCAAATGACCTATTACTACCTACTCTTTAGATTTGCATCAAACGATAACAGGTTGCTTGAGAGATCCATGGAGATAGAGTCATTTCTTTTATATGCTTCAATGTTATTATTAGTTTGGTTAAGTTTTGTTTTATTTTTTTATTTATATTAGTTTCTTGATTAAATTTTATAAAACAGTTTTTGTTTCTGCTATATTAATAATTTGATTTGGAGTTCGATTTATTCTTTGAATATCTTAAATAGATTTGATTTAAGTTTTGGAAGTGTATTCAATTTTAATTAAAGTTAATGTTTTAGTTCTTCTGGTAGGTTTTAGTGAAAAAGCTGGGTTTGGAAGTGTGCAAAACGATAGGGCGATAAAGATCTGTTTATGATGTGCGGCGAGGACACCAATAACGAATATTCTTGCACAGTTGGAACGGCGGGTGCAATAGGAAGACATTTGCTCTTAGTTTTATGTACCATGAGAAAATGTAAGGACACCAAACCAAGTACGTTAACAAGTTTGACGAAGAGTCACATAACACCGAAGATTATAATTATGTTAATTGATGAAGAGGTAGGTTGTAAGTGCAGGAACTTCGAACAGGAAGAGAAAAGGGCGGGGAAAGTTTTATGGTGTTCAAAAAATTAAGCGAGCATGTGTTCGACAACGAACCGAAAAATTCATGAAGCTCTATCCAAATTGATAGCCATGCTGTTCAGCCCAAATATAAGCCATGCAGAAAAGAAGCAATCAAAAAAAAGGTTAATCGCCACAAAACTCCCAGTCCGCGGTGAATATTCTTATTTCATGTATAATGCTTGTTGTATTGGAAAAAACGCTTTTTGCACATGAGTGCGCATATCTTATTTCTACGTTTGTTCACACTCACGCTCATGAGTTTCTTAAAACTTCTCATGCTCATCTGTGTAAAGCGCAGGGTCTTTATAAAATAAAGTTGTAAAACTCATTATAATATACATATATTTTTAAAATTGAATTTATAAACAATTCTCGACTGAAAAGGTAAAGTATCGTAAGTAAATTTTTAACATTTTTCAGGAGAGCAAAAAAACTGTTGAAAGAAGCTTCCCAAAAAACCTTTAAAACATAGACTTCTTAGAATAAACTTTTTAGATGTCAAATTTTATGAACTTTTTTTTTTAAATTTTTAATTTAAATTTATTTATTTATTTATTAAAAAGATTTTGTTAATAGTTATTGAGTTATAGCGCAAATTATGACTTAAGATAGTTTGCCTTTTTTAATTTATTTTAAATTATTGATTTTAAAAATCTTAAATTAAGTTAAGATACTTTGATTTCTTAAGTTTGGTATCTTAGGTCCACTTAAGATGTTTTACCTTTTCACAATTATTACAAACTCTTAAGATCAAATAATCTTAAGTATACTTAAAATTTTGTAATTCGCTTCAACACAACATCTTATGTGGACTTAAGATATTTTACCTCGTGTCACCTATTTTCCAACATAAGATGATTTGTTTTCCTTTATAAAAAGGAAACGGAGTGAGATAGAAGAATTCGGATAAGGCAGAACTGTGCGCCTTTGTGTTGGTAATAAGGATCATTGAAAAAAAGAAAATCATCTTAAGTCGACTTTAGATACTTTACCTTTTCAGTCGAGAATTGATTGCCTTTACATTGGATCGTTATTGATGACAAATATAATATGGAAAATATACACTCACGGCTTAAAACTAGAAATATGAGCAGAAATCGAAAAAAAGGGGACAAATTGCATATTTTTCGAAAAGATACATGACAAAGTTTTTTCGGACGAATGAAGAAATGTTTCTCTTTAAAGAGGACTATGTTCAGATTATCCTCACTCCTTCGATTAGCATATGAGATCATACTGGCTCTCAGGATATGTTGCATTTTCCCTTGCACATGATGTTTAAAACTAATGGTCAAAAACTTATTTTAAAGTTATTTTCAAAAGGCTAGTTTTTCATCATTGCAAACTTGAATTTTATGAGTATTAGGGATGAATTAAATTATTGAAAAATTATCAATATAAAAAAATATTGAGGCGCGTGGGTGATATGAATAAAACGGAGCACCTACTCAGAACCCTACTTTTCGGGGCAGGTCCTCCATTTGATATGAATAAGATTTTTAAATACTATGTATGACGTATGTATATCATTTTCATAGCACTGCTCTGAGCACGTAATACGTTTTATTCACTTCACTTAATACTTCGCAGTGGGTACCTATATGGGTAGCAAGATAAAGCAGTTGACTGTACTATACCCCACGTCCACACATTTGCGGCCATTATTGCCATCCCTTTAATCACATAATACTTGTCCAACATTATTTCTTCTCTTTAGAAAATTGTTTGTTAAGTTTTGTCTTCAAAACACATTTCGTTTTATCAAAGGGTATTGATGAAGGCATTTTTCAATTGAAGGGAAATTTAAAAAAAATTATTTGTTAGAATTTACAAAGACTGACGGAAACAAATACTTTCCGAATTCTTTGTGAGTTGTGACGTCCTCAACCAAAATCAAAATGTTGTTCCTTATTTTCTATGACTAAGCGATACTTTAAATAGTAGAAGTAGGTATGTTCGACTGAAACTTGTTATATGTAAGTTATAAGTTTTATTATTACTATCATAATCATTCTAATAATCTCACAGGTTCTATTTTAAGTTCAGTTGAGATATTGTAAGGTTTTAGACAAACTATATTAAAACAAATTTTATTTCAAAAACAATCATATATACATATATGTTCATTCATATGATAATTATGCATTTAATTTTTTCAGAAAATTTTGGGTTTAATCCTCCCTTAGATATCTGCAATATTGAGCAGTTAACATCATTGAATCGTGTTAAGGAAATGTGTTGCATGCAAGCCTGTGCAGGGCTCAGGATAACAAATACATTCACATTTCACAGATGCAATGGTTCATTTAGTTTTGTGTTTCCGTTGCTGCATTACGGTTCATTAGGCGCTTAATTGTGGGTAATTATAATTGCTGGTTCCACCAGATGGTTGTTTCAATGCAACGCGTTTTTACTTTTCTGCCATTGTTTTTTTTTTTTTTTTTTTTTTTGACATATTCGTTACAATGAAGTGTATTTAAGGTAGGATTTTTTGCAATTTTTCTGCATAATAAAATAAAATTTAAATTGCTTTCATGAGGAAGAATTAAGAAATACGGGTTTTTGGTTACAGAAAAAAGGCAAAAGTGTTTATCAGAATACATATTCATTTATATAGAATTTATATGGTAGGTAGGTAGATTGAACCTGGGTTAACCGTTAACCTTATGAGCTTCAATAATTTTATAGAGAATACGTATCTACCTATACCTAACCTATACGAAATATGTAAAATAATAAAGTAGGTACATAATAATGTACCTATTGTAGACACGTATTGTATAATTTATTTTACAAGCAAAACATAATTTATTAACGATTTTCTTGTCTCTAACCAGTGATGTAAATATAGACTTTCTCGATTGTAGATACTGAAGCTTGAATAAAATATTACTGAAACTGACAAAATAGTGCTCAACTTTTTAAATGCATAAAGCAAAATGCAAACATTAAATATAAATACTTTACTAAAACAAACATAAATAAAAGATAACCGTTATTTCATTGATTTAAAGTAAAATAAGTTTAATTGACGTATAGAAATTTAGATAAACTTAAGTTATTAATATTTGAATCATTCCATATTTTTGTATGGCAAAACAGTTCAACAGAGGGTTCGGTTTTGAGCTTCTATGTTTTGGATTTTAAATAACTTTGGCGATAACACGGAATGTCGTGTGTTGCGGATTTAATTATAGTTCCCACTTAAAAATTAGTGACAACTTTTGGTCTCAACGAGTGAGGTCCAAAAAAAAACAAAAGATTTCAATGCGTTACGTCTATCTATTAACGGTTGAATTTGTTCATCAAATTATTTACAGTCCATACAGTTTGAGGGTGAATTTTAACAATCCACCATGGTTTTGTCAAATAAAAGTAATCTAGTGCGACAAAACTTATTGTTAAAGGAATTTGGTGATTAATTAACGAATTATTGGGACATAATTGTTGATTTAATTAAATAAAAGCGTTGCCTTTATTCAAGTGAACCATAGTGTACTTTGCTTTTTTTACATAGTTATGCTCAAAGCCGTCATAAATTTTCATTTTTCCAAACCCACACAAAAAACAATACCGGTCAGGTGGAACCGCGAAACAAAAAAAAGAATAAATAAATGTATACAACCAATATTAAAATTCAATTTGGAACAAAGCGCGAAGAGTAATAAAATTCTTTACTTGCTGACTGCTCTGGAGATGGGAAGTCTGAAAATATTCATATATTTGTTTAATGTGAAAGATATTATAAAAACCTACTCAAAAATTTAAAATAGGGCAAATTGTAATGGAAATTGAGAAGTTGTACTTGCGTACTACGGAAAGCCAAATAGTACTGAATTCAGTGCAATAGTAACCCTTTTTGTTACTATCTATTATTATTTTAACTATTATTATTCTATTATTATATTATTTTAACTATTATTTTAATAATTTTCACAAATTTAAGCTTGGATTTTACTGTTGAATTGTCAGATTATGTTGGGTACCGCTGATCTGGATGTCAGTGAAACAACCTTAAATTTTTATGACTAAACCTAAAATTTCCATTCAGACATTTTTTTAAGCTCAACTAACTGACAGTTTAGAATAAAAGATAGATATTTAAAACACTTGTATTTTTGTTGTACCTTATTTTTTAAACTTCTTTAATGTGATTGACTTTATAAATTCCATTAAATTTAAATTTGATTAAAAAACATTAGGACATTTAGCTTATTGATGTTTTTTGTATCATGAGATGCATCATCAAACAATAACTCATATATACTTACAGGGCGGGGCAGGTATATATTTTGCAATGTACAATCCACATCTCTTGCAATACTGTCAACACCAACTTAATGGTTTCATGTAGAACCACCAACACCGTTCCATTTCTTTGGCTTACACTTTGGCTTATATGCAAATGAGAATAGTCGCATTGCACGTGTTCAAATAACTGCTGTAAAGTGAGGAAGAATATCGCTCTAAATAGCCCACATTGGCGTCTATTACATTGTTATTATCCTAAACCGAATACTAATCCTGAATAATTTATGCGGGCAAGAATTTGACGAACATTTCCAAATAATTTCCCACCTTGCCCTTAAACTACCTAGGTACATATTTGGGAAAGAGACTCAGAGGGTGGTGTAGACTGTAGACATATAGTCGTCATTTTCGCTCCCGAAATTTAATAAGACCCTTTGCCCTCAGCCAAGGGAAATGGAATGAGAGAAATACGCAGATTTGCTGTTAAATTTACAGTGCGTTAAGTCAATGCGTGCTTCAGCGGTGCGACGCGTCGTCTCTGTGGTTTTGTTGATGTTGCTGGAAGCTTGATGGTAGGTGAGAGAAAAGTATACAGGTTTCAGCGAACGAAACAATATGTTGCCTAGCAGGTTTTCCAAGCGTTGATCGTAAATTTACGTTAACAGCACATTTAAGCTTTTATATTTCCCATGAACATGTGTAGAAGTTAGCTATTTGCCTATGTATGACTGTGTTTCATTTACCCATATACATAAGTAACCTACCTAGCCCTACCTATACACAAATTCTTTTTTGGAGTTTGCCGAAGGAGGTGCACTTAGTTAAACTCATTAGTGTGGCACTTCATCAATGGCTTAAATATTAGACAGTTGAATTATGTGAAGCAAACTATGGCAAACTTTATTTTTTTGGGCACTAAAAAAGGAAAAGATTCATTAATTTATATGCATGAGTTGTGAGAATTAAAATTTACGGATGGCAGGTAACTAAGTTATAATAAGGCTTCTCCCTGAAGTTAAAATGGATACTTTTGCCTTATTATTTAGTTCTGTATGATAAGTGCATTTTACTTTAAAATGCTCTTATCAGTGCATTCAATTCATTATACATACGGAAATATACTCTACATATAAAGCATATGAAGGATACACCTATTACCTATTTTCTTTTCAGGTTTAAGTAAATAGGTTTATCATTTGTGTGCATTGTTGGGCAATTTAGATAAAGCAATCTTTTGAAATGCCATTTTCACTTTATAATAATTTGTATATATATATTTGACATCGATAAAGTCATATATTTCTGAAGTAAGACCGCAATATCCTTAAAAGCTTAGGGCCCCAATTTTCTAAAGGCGTGTCTCTGCTTGTCAGACCTCACTGCGCCAGAATAGGGTTGTAAAATTTGTTTAAGTAAAAAAAAAAACAAAAATCAACAAAAAAAACTTCAATCCTTGATATTTAATTTACATTTATTGTTTGTACCATCACATCAGGTGTGGAATGGAGGATTCCTATAAGGGTGTAGGGATACGCTGTTGTTGCCCTCCGGAGGATATGCTCTTCCAATGTGTCTTAAGGACACCACCATGGCTACTGCATCTCCAAAAATTGGGTCTCAACCTTCGACCTTCCGATTATACTTTTATTTTATCTTTATCTAATATAAACGATTCCAGAACCCAAGAAACCCCGGCTAGCTCAGTGGGTAGAGCATGAGACTCTTAATCTCAGGGTCGTGGGATCATGCTCCGCATTGAGCGCCACCTGTAACAAAACCAAGATCATGTCGGCTGGATTCTCTACATATAGGGAGCAAAACTACCAAGCTCAAAATCCATTTTAAGAGTCCGATCTCTCCCTCTCTGACTACCATTATACCCCATGAATACAGGAACAAGAGGAATGTCCTGGCAGCAGGAGAGAGAGACGGGGTCCAGGCTACGCCAGCGTAAGATACAGCGTTGCCGAAGTGGCACGATCGTACGTTTTTGACACGAAAATTTCATTATGGCATGAAAAAAAATTTAGGAGTCTTGCTACTGCAGCACTGGAACGTCGTTATGACTTCATGGCGGAGAAATGATTGATATAGGATTGGTTTCAGTAAAGAAGTGATACCCGAATTCGTCCTGAATTGCCCACCCAATGTCTCGTGATTCATTCGGTCTTTTTGACCCGTTCACCAAAAAGAACGATTGATTGCAATCACACTAAACCGAAACAATCAATCTTAATATCAATCGTTTGAGTTTTGTAGAAAAAGACTTATGTTCATGTCATTTCACTCATTCTCAATCAAATAAAAAAAAAAAAGACACATAGAAGCAGAGATTATGAATTATAAAGATTGGAAAGCTCGGCTGTCATTCTGGTTTGCCTACAAGCTAAACAAAATGGCGGACGGTGGTGAGTTATAATTTTTTGCAGTAGTGTTTTGTTTTAATGTTTTAATGTATGTACACTAGTGCAAAAATATGAATTCACCACCGCATATTTTGTTGTTGCAATTTATATCTATTCATCGACACGAGATGAAATTACAAAAACAACAATGTAAACAAATGAGTTTTCGAGGGTGGAACGTACGAAAGATTCCTATCTTTATAATTCATAATCTCTGCATAGAAGCAAGCACAGACGCATCAACCTATCCGGATAGCTTTGGATTGATAACGCGACGCGAACATTGACTTGAAAGAACGAAACATATATCGTTCATGTGAACGATTGGATTGAATTGAGATCTGTTTATGCACGGGTCACAATCACAAAGACCGAGTAAATCTCATTGAAAGAGTAAACGATTTGATCTGAATGCATTAAAATGTGCGTTGTTTATCAATCGAAAACATTCGTTTAAGGTTATTGGTTATTGTACAACAAGACATGAAAGAACGTTCTGGAGGTGGCCTATTTTTTCAGAGATATTATGCGTTGTATTGTATGTAGATATAAAATTAAATTATATTTTAAGTATATATGTAGGTAAAGGTACATATGAAAATTTCAAACAAACCATAATAGCAAACATTTCTTGCCTTGAATACGAATGAAAACACTTTAATAATTGTTGACGATTGATACAAGATATTTTCCCTTTAAAATTCAAGTCATTTTGATTTGATTGATTGAAAAGATTGAATCTTTGAACCAATCAATCATTGATTGGCACAGCTCTAGAAGATTGGGTACGTTCAGAAGCAAATAGGCACTAAAATGTTAGGCAAGTTTCAAGGCTCTGATTGGTCAGCTGTCAAAAAATTGCCTTCCAATTTAGGCAACTTTATTGGAAAGTTAACTGGAAAGCTAGTCAAGAAATATCTCCCTACATTTCAAGTCAAGTGTATTTATGTCAGAGTATCAGCTGATTATATTTTATCCTTAAACAGCAAGCTGAACTTCATTGTTCTGTAACTTGTTTTTTTGCACGTTTGTTATAAGGTTTTTGGGTGAATTGGTTCTTTATTGTAATATAATCGAAAACATTTGATTAAAATGTTAGAAATATTGATTTTTGCTGTGTGTGAGGTGTTTTATCTAGATATATCATATACATATATGCCGATTATGGAATCCGCAATACTGGATCCGAAGTGATTCGCAGTATTGTTCTCTTTTCTTTTCACTACAAAAGAGTAAAGAGAAAAGAGAGCCCTGCACTGCGAATCACTGCGGATCCAGTTTTGAGGATTCTATAATCGACATGATTATTATAAGTACTTTCCGTCTTATGAATGAATGTAAAATTTAAAGTAAAGTTCTAAGTTTGATATCTTAAACATCTTAAGAAATAACTATTTTCTTTACTCAATTTTGCGTTCAATGAATGCAGTTGATTACATATGTATCTAGTCTCTTGTGTCTCCTGAACGTGCCTATTGGCTAGTGGCTACTACATTATACAAACTACTCAAGCTTTCGACCAGCCTTTAATGAATCCCAATCCCATTTCAGCGAGTATCGAAGGCTACCAATAATCGCCATTTAATTTTGAATTCACCCATTTAGTTATTGGTAACTCTTCTAGTCTTAAAATTAATCCTTTGATATTATTTTGTTAAATTTTAATGAAAATTATTAAAAAGAATTAATTTTGTGTCGTGCCTATGCCTTTGTGAGAGTTTTTTTTTATGGATGCCGGAAACGGTACCTACCCTAAGAAGCCTAAAACTCGTTCTTTAAATAGCTAAAACAACTCTTAAAATAGTTTTAAGCACAAAATGAAAAACGCAGGATTCTTGAAAAAAAATAGGAATTTATGCAAAAAAATGCAGGAATTGGGGTATAATGGTGGCAAATATTTCCTCCTGTAAAAATTATAAATGGAAACAGGAAATTTATTAAAAATATACTTTATTGACCTCCGCATTCCTACACGCACACACTTTCAATCCATTTGAGGAAAATTAAAAAAATCTGGATACATATTATTATCCCTTCTTTTTTTATAGTAACCTACGGGTGAAAGCACCTACCCTCTTGGGTAGACACTAGACAGCATAATATATAATGTAGAAATTAAGTCCAGGTAGTTTTTTTCTTTATTATTGAAAATGGATAAACTGAATTTAGAATGGATAGATAAATAATTTCGTAGTCGTAGTACGTAAAGTCGTCCGTGGTTCTTGAATCCATAGATTTGAGAATCATCGATATTATTATTGAAAATATGAGTCCTTTGAGATTGTGTGTGGGCCATAGAAAATGATGTCCTTTATTTTATATAAATTATTTAGGTTTAAAAGGAACCTGAGCTTGAGTATGTCCCAAATGATTTAACAAAATATTATAAAACGAACTGCTGTTATGTGAAGAGAATTTTAATTTTAGCTATGGGCGTTTTTTGGGTTTTCATTTTGTATGACTGTGGCAGATTAAGTTTGATTTAATTGTCACTGAATTGTTGAGTGTATCTCGTTATTATAAATTATAAAGAAATTATTTGTTGGTCTAGAGGCGGAAGTTACGAACAGAAATTAAGTTTTAGTAGCACCCTAATTAATCTCTCAAAACCTTACCTTAAATGTAGTTAAATTCTGTTTAAACATAAATGTGACATTTCTTTATATACTATCTACATTATATCTATGTAATTCTTTTTTCGTTCAATATATATTATTTGGCTTTATACCTAAAGGAAATACAAAGAATTTTAATAACATATGAATCACGGAAAATCTTTTGACGAAACCAAGTACCTATTTTGTCAACAGTGAACGATAATTATGAGTCTAATAAGATAAAAAAAAAAACTAGATTAGAGTATGATGAATTCAACAGATAAATAGTCATAAATACAAAAATTACGTTTGAGTGTAAAATACTTGTCAGCATAGGCGTCTTAAGCATGGGCCGGGTGGGCCAGGCCCGGGGCCCCCAAAATTTTTTGTCTTACCATCCGAGTGTTTAAGAAAAGAATGGACCATATTTACGCCAAAAACAAACGATATATAAATTGAAATCAAAGATAACATTCACATCCATGAACATGTAAATTTGTAAACATGTGACTTTGTTCGTAAGATACATACTTGCAGTCTTTTTTCTTAATACTTTTTTTAAGGCGACATGACTTGATTGCGTATGTGTGTGTGTTGTATTGTTTGTTGTGGTATAATCAAAGTGGTTTGTGTTGCCTTTTTTTCACTCCAAACGAAAATATCCATAAAAATTTCGTTGCAGAACTTTTCACTTCAATGGTTTATGTATTGTAAATATTATTGTTTTCTTGAAAATCTCCCCAAATTGTTCAAAAACTACCTAAATTAACAACATATTTCACATCAGATACTTCTGTAAGTAGCGATCAAATTAATACTTTACAGCTTAAAAACGATGTAGATATAGAGAATACTGTGACTTTGTGTGTGTTGGCATTTAAAAAACAAAATATTTTAGGAAATGGTTCACAACCTAAAAAAAAAGTTTTTAGAATGCTGGGGGCCCCAAATCGGTTTGGGCCCAGGTCCCCCAAATGTCTAAAGACGCCTATGCTTGTCAGTACCTACTTGAAGACAATTATTATTGCACAATTCCCAAAATCTTTTCTACGTTAACTGCATAAATTAATGTCATAGAGATAGAATCTAATGAGGAGAACTTCCAAAGTCCCTTTTTTCATATATTTTTTCACTCACAGGTCATAGGGCAAACGAATTATGGTACCAAAATGGCGCGGCTCTGTTTTTCGTGGCTATTTCTACTTACCTACCAATTATTATTCTAATGAAATTTCATTCGTATTAAACTCTTGCAGTAACCCAAGATTGTCCTTTTTCACGAAAAAGTGCTTCTCACATTAGCCGTTCGGATTCGGTTGAAAATTGTGGGTCCCTTCCATTTCTGCCACAATAACACGCACTCCACAGGAATCGTTGGGAGTTGTAAGTCACTGGAGTCTGCTTCTACACGAGCTGCCGCGCCAACCTTAAAAATATACCTTCATTATTATGTTTTATTAATTTTTTGTATTAACCATTCCCTATAAATATAAATGAATTAAAATTTTAATAAAACATATGTACCTACTCCTAAATTATTAACCGTGTATTTAGTATATATAATATTATATTTCTTTCATTTTCCCATTAAAGTCCTTAAAATCGTTACAGGTTCTTATTTCTATAATATCTAAGATGGTACATTGAGTAAACTACCAAATGCGCTTTAAATTCCAGACAATTCTCTTGAAAAACATAGTCATAAATTAATCAAGAACAAACAAAAAGCAAACAAAAAAATTTAAGCCAGAGGGAAAATTGCGAAGGAAAAGTATCTTCGCAATTCTGCTTTTCGGTTTAATTGTTCTTTCAGTTGAAAATTGAAAAATATGCTCTTGGGTTAATGGAATTCCTTTTTGGTGGTTAATAAATTTTAATAATTCTCTCTCTATTTCCTCCACCTACAGGTTCAGACACGGAATGAAGCACTATTCAAGATACAGCAACAGAATTAAAATGTAAGTCTTCTAAAAAGTAAACCCGTTCGACCAGCGGGACTTCGGTTTTTTTTTTTTATCCTGCCATATTACATATACATTACATATTTTTTTGTCGCTCTGTAAGGAGTTCTCACTTTCTATTGAATTCTCATTCGCAAAGTAGGTTTAGGTACCTAAGTCGTTAATTTTAATTAGACTAATTCGAGGAAAAGTTACATAGACAGAGGAGGATAATTGCTACGTGTGACGTTTACAATGATTTCACGCAGCTGATTTATTTGTAAAGGTACAGGTGTGTATAAAGGGAAGCTGTTATTGTAATGTTTCCAGAGCACTCAACAATTTCATCAGTATATAGTTACAAACAAATAACATGATTAATTTAAATGTGTAGCTGATTACATTCATTGTACCTCCGAATACATACAATAATTATATTTTAATACATATTATAGACTAAATATATGTTACTTTATACTTACTTAATATAAGTTGGTGCTACACAGTCCGTATAGTGGATTAAGGCCTCAACCAACAAGCTTCTTCAAGCCAGCCCGGTCCCTAGCTAATTGTCTCCAGTTTCGCACGCCAAGTGGGTTGAGGTCACCTTCCACTTGCGTGCGCCACCTTAGTACGGTCTTCCTCTACTGCGCTACAAAAGCTTAGAGAGTATGAGTTGGATCAAACCAATACATACCAAAGGTAAGAGTAGTTAAAAGATAATGGGAAACAATAAAGGTTAAATTTCAATTCCCTTTCTTTTTTACTGCTTCTAACAACTCCATTTTCGATGTGCCGAATGACACAAAAAAATCGTCGATTTAAACTAAACCATGGTCATAGCAATAGCACTTAGCTACAAATTTTTAGGGGGATTTAAAATTCTTGCTAGGGCTTTATTCCCCTATGGGGTTTTATTACATACATAATACGCTCAATAAATTCCATAATTATATTCTTAAAAGGTTATGAAGAAATCCTAAAAAAATTATTGAAAGAAAGATATTTATACGAAATAAAGCCAGTGTCCGTCTCAGAAAAATCTTCTTAAGATTCAAATTCTATACATAGTTGTTTTTTCTTAGTCCTGTGAACATAAATATAATATATGTTTAATTTTATGTACTGACAGGCGCATGTGCGATATGCATTGTTTTCTACTCTGTTTTTACTCTGCTGACATCAATAGTAAGAGCATTAATTCATTAATTAATTAACTGTAAAGAAAAATACTTCATATTAAATATGCACTTGATGCAGTTCGGAAAATCAATTATAAATAATAAAGTGATTTATTTTCATAAAAGAAATGTGTGACCAAAAAAGCATGACATAATATACAAAAAATCATTTCATTCGCTAGATTATTTATACTTTTTAGGTAAAGAATGAATGATCGACTATTTAAAATTAAAAATATATTTAAATGTACAAACAATGGATCTCTTACTGATCTAGCTAAATATTTAGGATTTCATGACCAATAGGCACAAGGATATATATATTTTTATTTTTATTCTTTTTCAAGATAACAACAAAATTCTATTTCCAGACATAATACCGCTGAGTCCTTTCTCTATATTTGCCTATGTTTTATATATATGTATAAACGGTGTAGGTACACATAAGTATTTAAGAAATAAATAATTCTTATAAATTATCTGCACATTACCTTCTGAATTTGAGACTATTAAATTTAAATTGATAAGCATCTTTACATAAATGAACTTGTACATAATTAAATAAGGTTTTTTATAGATAGGTTAGGATGTGTGCTGATAATGCTGTTGGTAATTCTTGATTTCTTTGGTGTTGTGGTCTCGATGTTTTAGATTTTATTGTTTCAGAAATATTTTGATACATATGAAATCTAAATACACAACAATCGCTTATAAAAAATGTACAAAGTGACATTAATACAATACCTACCTCTTGTGCCCCATTATTGAGATTGAAGGTGTTTAAATAAAAAATATAATGTGTTGATAGCAAAAATGTAATCAAAATCTCTGCATGAGAAAAAAGAAAATACACCCTTGGCTATTAAGAGATAAAAATTTCTTATGAGAGACGTGTGTTCCGAGTTGGGATTGAACAAGTAAGGTAAAATCAAGGAAATAAACAACAAACAACCAAACAAAGTCTCTGAAGTCTGAAGCACGAAAATGTTTTGAGAATTGAACGTCAGGGATGAAATTGCATATGTATGTATTTATATCAGCGCCGTCTTAAGACTTTACTGGCCCTGGGACAATTGTTTTCTGTGGTCCGTTAGGCATAAATTTACTGGTATGCTTGAAAACTAGCACATAAGTACTAGGTACTACATTAATAAAAATATGTCGATAAAAAAGGAGCGAGGTTCGTTAACACTTTGAGTACCTACAAAAGTAAATACAATCTATTTAAAGCCAAAAAGTTGTACTGATATGGATTGAGTTAGTGATGGTGTAATCTTAAATACGTATGTACATATATACATATGTATATCTAGGTATTGCCAGAAATGTTTTTTTTTTTTATTTGTTTCGATGTGCTAACCTCTATTCCGTGGGTAGGGTAAACTTAAAACGTGTGCCTTACGTGTAGCACGTTATGTTTAATACGTTACGTATCACACGTACGTGGCACGATTTATGTAAACCGAGATCCGGCACTCCGGCGTCCGTTTATGTTTAAGTTTACCGTGAGGTCCGCCACTCACACATTTGTTTGAAAATGTTAAAAAGAAGAAAACAAATGAAAACAAAAATTGTTAAAAATGTTACATTATTAAGTGGTATTTTTGTTTTTAATATTCAATGCTCTTACCAATTTTTAGTCAAACTTCAAACAGCAGATACATAAACTCGTTTTTGAGAAGATCAAAAATAATTAAAATTATTGTTTTCAAAGAAAATTTGATCAATTTCATTGGAGTCTTAGTTGAATTAATGAATGAAATGATAACATTAATTATACGCCCTAGAATCTTATACAAATCACTCTATATATCTGTATTTTCCATTTTCCATTTTTTTTAGATTTTTGGGGGCCCTCGAACCACCGGGCCGGAAAACTGGACTCATTCGCCTCTATGTCAAAATAGCGCCGATCTATATACATTGCTGTATCCTTGTGTTTTCTTATGATTGGGAACCTTGCATTGTGCTTCTCTGTGCTCTAAGGTACTTCACGGTGTGCTAACGAGTCAGCACAGCAATCTTATTTTATTTTATTTTATTTTACACAAAAATAACGCTGTTTCTTCATTTTTTGTATATCTACTTAGGTACCTAGCTATTTCTTGTCACCTATTGGAGTCGAATGTATTTTGATTATTATCGCCTGAATCGCAGAGTAAGCAACAAATAAAAAAGACTATAGTACTATGTGTATAGAAATGTGTTAACGCTTTTTCTATGGAAACATCCCTTGCGAATACTTATAATAACACGGCTGGTACACTCTTTGTGCTTTGTGCACTTAAGAACAAAATGCCAAAACAAAGTTCAAGTCTATAGGTAGGTATGGTGTTGTATTATGTACAAGAGTACAAGTAAATATTTCGGGTTATGCAATTTATCCCTAATCGCATAAGGTTCACATTTAAATTTCATGGCAGTTATTTTCTCTGTTAAGACGTATTTCCGTATTTATAACCTGAAGTAAAGAAATAATCAAGGTGAACCACTTTTTTAGTATGTATTATAACAATGTTCTGCGGTGACGCGACACGCACGTCCCAACTCAGTAGTAATAGTCGAAAACAGAGAAGAAGATCCATCAGCATATCTGAAAATATTATTTAAAAAATTTCAAAAACAGCAGGTAGGTCAAAATTTTAAGTTCAAAAGATCTATTTTTATATACATACATACAAATGTATTCGATGCCCTCATCAATTTTAAGTCAAACATTCAGATTATTTAATGTCTTCTAATTTTCAAAATACATAAACTATGTACCTATATGTAATGAGAAGTTATGGATTCGACAAAAAGTTAAACTCGAGCATTTGATCAAAAGAAACTACGAAAATATAATAAATATGAATATAATCATAAATAACGTTACTTATGTACATATACATACCATTCAAAAAGGAAAACCTTGATTGTCTTCAAACCGCCTCCTCTTGCGATTTGCACACAAATATTCTACTACAATTAGTATGATTAATGTTCATTGAAAGTGTATTCTACCATTGCTTTGATTTTTCCTATCTCAATATCACCTTAACCAATTTAAGTTAAATTTCTCCTAAAAGGCGTAAATTTTGTCTTAAACATTAAAAAGAAACTATCTGTGCAATACAGTCGAATCAACCAAGCCACTAAACATCGATAGATAAGACCAATTATTGGAAGAAACGTAGCCAAAATAAAAAAAAAGTAGTCATTTGAAGAGCTCTGTGAAAAATTGGGTTTGACCATTTTAAAATTAGATGAGCAGTTTGGTTCTGCGTCTGAGTAAGATGGAGATGATGGTGACGCCGAGGAATTGTCTCTATAGAGTTCTCTCTTTCGGTGATGAAAGCTCATTAAGTCATTACATTATAATCAGATAAACGCTTTTGTCTTTGGCTAAATTCCTGAGATTAGAGAGAGATCGAGAGACAAATGTAATTTTAAATTTAAAAATCTAACAAATTTTTATAATACATATTTCGATTTTTAATTTAATTTTTTTTTACTTCGATGATCTTTTTTGTGGCTTAAAAATAATTGATTATTTTCGCATTAGCGTTTAGAAAAATCGTCAAAAATCCAAAATATAAATTCTTAATTTTGTTATTTCATTGGAAAGTTGGTTCCCGAACTATCCGAAGCCAAATATCTATAGACCAAGGTACGTACAAAAAATGTACGAAAAATGTTTCATTTATCACGAGAACCAAGAATCAAAAGAGTCCATAAAATTTTCTATGGTAATAGGGTGTTTTTTTGAGGGGCTTTGTTTCATTTGTTGTAAGGAAATACCTACAGTCATTTCTACTTAGATTCCGCAATCAAGAATACCTTTAACATTTTACATCTAACATTTTTTCATATACGAACATAATAGAGGTAGGTACCTAGTACCTTACCTACCTACCTAGATTACACCAAAATAAATTTCGGGTTGAAATTACATTTTCCATTCCCATAAAAAACACCCTGGAAACATTTGTAGATATTTTTATGGACTCTATCCATTCTTCATTCAAACGGCACGAATAGGTGTAAAGTTTTTTTTTGTCGACGATCTTTTTTTTACTATTTTACCTGCATTGAAATACATAAGTCGATTAAAATAAGCGGCACAATCGGTGGGAAACGCTGTCGAGGAGGAATACGCCAAATTTTTATTTTGTACTTTAGATTTTGAGCACCAAAAAAGCAAAATACATATACATATATAGGTATACATGACGTTTGGTATATAATTTGTCTGATCAATATTTTCTCTTTTTTTCAATTATATCATGATTAACCAATCCAACTTGACCACTTTTTTCTTCTCGACTGATATGGAAACATTTCAATGCAATACGTTCAATACTTTAAAAGTTATCTAGAAAACTACATATCACCACAAAGTTATAAATAAACAGAAACAGGATATCCTTTTTCCAATTAAGCTGCAAAAAGTGCACCGACTCACTCAAGCTCAAATAAACAAACAAATCAATAGCTTAGCTAACATATAGAAACAGTCGAGATGAAAAGTCCATTCGAGACTCAGAATCAGTTTCAGGATATAGTGGATGAGGAAATGCACAAAAAAAAAAATAATAAATTGAAAAAGTAATCTCAAAATCTAAACATCCAAGATTCCTACAAACTGACACTGAAACCGTTGAACGAATGAAAATTATCTGTAAACGAATGGACATATTAAATTCATGGTCTTTAGTAAAAGTAATCATCAATCGATTTCAATGTATACGCGCTCAGAATAAAGCACTGAATAGTTTATTCGATATGGAAGAAGGAGGGGAGCTAATCACATTTTATTCAGTATTGGCATTAAGTTTTGTACAAAGATACACGAACCATATCTCTATGGATCTCACAGCCAACGGTGATTCAAAGGGGGAGGGGGGGGGGGGGGGGTGAATGGGCCGTCGCATTATTTATTAAGTAGGGTAATAAATCTGTAAAATGGTGAGAATATTATTTTAAACTCTTCAAAATATTACAAAAAGTGTTCATTAGAACGCAATAAATTTCATTTGCATTTTCGTTCTACATTTCTAAATTTCATGTAAGTTTCTGAATAAACTATATCAATATGAACATATATATTACACATTTTCGAAAAGCCCGAAATATATATAGATACATATTAGATAAATGGATTAATATTTTTATTTCTAAAATTATATCATATAAAAACATAAGCGCAGAATTTTAAACAGCCTGATGTTAATGTATTAGTATTAACTCCTTAAAAATTTATTAACTTTAAAGCTTTTTACTTAAATGTTAAATAAAATATTGCGCTTTATTTTTTCTGCTAATTCAAATTAAATATGACAACAACTTGTATAAATTGCCTGTCAGGGGCCTATAACACAATACAACAAGTACTTGTTTAACAAGCCAAATTCAACTCGTGTTAAAACTTTGTGTAACACGTATCAACAAGTCTTCGCAAATTATAACAATTGTTTTTAGGCCTTTCAACAAGTGGGAAATTTGATAAATTTAACGTTTCTGTAACTGGATACAACAAGTGTTTAAATAAATATGCTTTTAATTGTTGAATAGTTAATAAATTCTAACTGACCATTTCAAAATTGTTAGAAGCCAACAAGTTGGGATTAAGTTTATTTTATAAAGTGTTTATCTATTTATATTATATAATATAATATAAATATATAATGAAAAATTTGGTTGCAAAAATAGAAAACTAAAATCACAACTTATTTGTACTTTTAAAGGGAGCGAATGTAGTTATTATCATGCCCTATAGTAAATGTTGCTTGCTTGGGCTAACCATTTAACCTCAAAATTTTGGCCGGTTAGATAGGAATGGTCAACATAATACATACTTTACAGGAATGCGTCCCCTTTTTTGTCCATACTTCGCTCCAGAATTTTATTTCCATTATTTAAGCATAAGAATTTGATGATGATGTCTTTTTAGAGTTCCGTAAATCTATGCTGAATATTATATATCCCTAAATTTTTGTCATAGTTTTTTGTATAAAAATGTGTTCTGCAGATTATAAAGCACTGCGGAAATGATATGCAAATTTCTGAATTATATTTTCTTTTTTCATTCCAAGAAGAAAATTATGGTCGAAAAATTGGCGTTAATATTCTTTTTGATTTTTGTATACCTCCAAATATTAAAAGAAATTATTAAACAATCATTTGTACATGCGCAAAGCTATACCCAAATTCAATTTTAGTTATTTTACGACTCAACAAGTTAGATTTACCTGCACAACAAGTCGAGGGAAATTTTATTTTTTAACAATTGTTGCATTTTAAATTGTGTTACAGAGTTCAATATCACTTGTTGAACACGTTTAGTTAAACAAGAAGTTGTTGACTAGTTGACTTGTTGTTCTGTGTTATAGGCCCCAGATTTTAAAAATTTAGCTAATTTAAGTTTACATGAGCTTTAATTTTATAAAAAAAAAGTATTTTGTAGAAGGATTAGAAGGTTTTTAAAAAAATGAACAGATTTTTTTTTTTTAATAACAAAACACACTAACATTTGGTTGAAAAACGTTTTTCAGTTCTAATATTTTGAGAACAAATAATGATTTATTTACTTTATTTCCATACTCCATGCTAAATATATTACTGATATGATTTTAATAATATTCAGAAAACACTAAAAATTGTTAAAAAACGTTTTTCGCCTCAAATATCTTGAGAACCAACACTGATTTCGAAACCGGGCTTATTTCATTCTCACACAATACCGTAATCAATAATTATTGAAGTTTGTAGAAACATTGAATTAACGTTTTTTTTTTTTTTTAAACGCCAAATCTTCAAAACAAAAATGCTAAAAATCTGAAAAGGATCAATGAGACCCAAGAAAGGGGTAATTTTTTTGGTTAAATGGAAAACCACATTAGTGATTTCACTATTTATTATTCACAAAATAGTCGTCGTTGAATTTCTGGAAATTTCCTACTGGGGAACTAATAAAGTCTACATCACAATCACAAGCTCCGAATGAATCTAAAATTAGCGCCTGGCTTTTACCACCAAGACCGGTATGTTAACGCTTTCCGGTATTGTCTAGTCTTGCCTTTTATGTATAATTACGTATATATAGTAAAGTAGGTATCTTTTGCTTGTTTGAAAAAATAGGATTAAAGCCCGCGAAGTTTAAAAAAATACCTACATATTTGCCATTGTTAGAAATTAGTTTTCATTCATATCATACAGGCATATGCTCAAAAACAAAGATGTAGAAAATATGTATGTGTACATTATGTATATACAAATAAAACAAATTAGCCTTATACTCGTACCTACCTATACAACATATAACAGAACCAAAGATAATAATGTAAATAGATATATAAGGGTTCTGTATACCTTTCATAAATATAACAGCACATCATACACTCGTCTAGTACATATACACTTGGGAGATATGTATCCTGTAGATATATGAAGAAAGTATAATACCTACTATATGTGTATAATATTATTATATACTAAATTTACCCACATTAAGAAACCCACAAAGGATAATTATGAAAAGCAATAACACCTGTTTACTGCTGCCAATTATACCACCTTTCATGTACACAAATTTAAAAATAAGAGCAATAAAACATTCAAAGCAAAGAACAACATTCGCAATAATGCTACCATACAACGCCTTAAAAAAGGCTTTTTTTATTGTTCTACTACCTTTCATATAAGTCGATCTCCCTTCCATTATCCGTATAGGTAGTAGGTACGTAACGTATGCCAATTTAGAATGCAATCAACCGCAAGTTCATGATACTTGTATCAAGTGGAACATACACGAATCCGCCTTCTCCCACTCACCCTTCAATGTCATGCAAAGGATCCTGGTTTTTTTTGTACCTATCTGTTTTTATTTTTTTTTATAAAAATATGAAAGCGAAAAATTAAATAAAGGTGGGCTGTGTGTATGTGTATTGTGTACAAACCACGTCACATTTTTGCTCGTTCGTTATGGGTCTTATTCAAATATCTTGATAAGGTTATGAGGCATTTTGTTTATTTTTCTCTATCTTGAGAAGAATACATATATAGGAAAATGTCGTGAACAAGTGTGTATATAATCTACTCTGTTTGTTTACGTGTTTACTCATTGTCAGTTTTTCATTTGAATGCTATCTACACCTGCATCACTCTCTAAGGAAGGAAGAAGGGTTGATTTGTTGTGAAGTGCCCAAGGAGCGCATGCAGGTTTTTTACCTGATGAAATGCACTGCACTGCACAATGCACACATGCAGCATGTGGTATGCAAATGCTTTGGAGTAAGGTTCTTGTAGAAATTATGAATAAGGGTGCTGAAGTGTCGAAAGCGGTTCAACAAAACAGAAGCAAAAACAACTTAAAAACACACAAAAACAAATCTGCACTCCTTGGTCCTTGCTGCTGGTGGTGTACGACGAGTACGTTACGTATACTAATGAAACTTTGCACGGTATCAAGATCAAGCAAACATTGCACGAAAGGCCATTCATTATATGTGCTGTGCGTCCCTGAAGCCTATGGATTTTGTTTGCTCCTTGTTTTAAGACGACTACGATGCCATGTAGCTTTATCGTTTTTATAAGGACAATTAATACATAAAACAGAGTTTTAAGGAATAACACACAATTCAAATTCACAACCAACTTCACATTGAATCATTTTGATTTCCACCAACCCTCATATAGTGGCAATCGCTTAAGCACGCATAATTGACTTCACTACATGCACGAACGCAGCCAAGTTGCAATCCTTTTGGCACACTCATCATCTTAATCTACATGATAATTATATGATCATCTCGTGACCAATTTGCATTTGCATTTGCGAATATATTTCATGGAACCGATGTTAGTCCCTGGCCTCAGCTCCGCCGCCGCCGCCGCGGCATCCGGTCATTCTCATCCATTGCTTCTTTGTCATCTCTCTTAATTAACACAGCAAAGATTTTTGCTTCCACTATAAAGCAGCAAATCATAAATGAAAATCAATATTGGCGTTTCATGATATAAGATTGTATAATCGAGGAGGAAGCAGCAGAGGAGTCTTTTGAAGAAGAGGATAACACATGCTAATATTAAAAACACACAATCATTTGCTGCACTCTCTTTTTTGTATGTGTTTGTCCTTTGCTTTGACATGCTAGGATGCAAGGAGTGTCAAGGAGTTTCCCACTGTTGCATATAGCCTGCAAACACAACATCCATCGGCTGTTGAACCTTGAACGGGTGACTTTAATTAGATGAGTCAGGGCTGGCAATCAACAAAATGTTTGGACACCAGTAAGCAATTTCCATTTGTAATGTATTGGAAAACAAATAATGATGTTTGAAACCCGAAAAATCGACTATAATTTTACCCACATATTTAAACAAAATTTGGAGCGGCATAAAAGTTTTCTTTTTTGCTAAATTTTGAAAGTGCATTATGGTGGTGTTAGGGACGCGGTATCGCTGCCAGGTTGATGGAACTCAGTTCAGATAAAAACAAACTGTATGTGAACAAAATTTTGAGCGGCGGCGGCGGGGCGGCGTAAGAATCTTATTTTTAGGGTCGCGTTATCGCTGCCAGGTTAATGGAATTCAGTTTGGACAGATACAAATTGTATATGAACGAAATTTACAGTGGCATTTAAATATTTTTTTTTTCTATTGCATTTTGAAGGTCCATTATGGTGGGGTTATGACGGCTGTTCGCTGCCAAGTTGGTGGAATTCAGTTAGGACAAATTGTAGGTATGTGAACGAAAATTGGAGCGCATCAGTGATTTTTTTTGTAACGGTAATGGTATGATCTCTTGTCCAATCTGATAAGCTTTACCTATAGTTTAAATATTGTTTAAATTGTGCATGATTTCGAATGAAACAAAAAACAGATAGGTCGTCCAATTTCATAACCAGTACAACCACCTCAAAAGCTAAAGAAGTCTCATTTTTCAAATCCAGAGGTTCGATAAGACAACGTGAACCATTGGTGCGTATATCACTACCGCAAGGGCACAAAGTTGGGTAAAAACGCGGGATATAAGTCAGAAACACAGGCATTTTGCACCAAATATGTAAATCAAATCTCTGGATTTCAAGCAAAAAGTCGTGTTTCTTTGACTTCCATCAACGTTAATGTAATAGACTTTACTTCCTTTTCATATTTCTTTTTGATTCATTTTCATAATTTTTATTCAATTAATTGTTATTTTCATAACTTCACCTGTGTATTTTTTTTTCCTGTAACGACCCAAACCCACATAGAGGCAGTGAATATATTTTTAACTTTAAAAGGTAAAAACTTGATTTTTTTGCAAAACTGATTTCAATTCGTTCTTATCGCAATTTTTGAATCAAATCAAATCAAATAAGGCATTAGAGGGTTAACATTTTGTATACCAAAAGTGGTGAGGGTAGGTATAATGCTAACCAAGCCATTGAACCTAGTCAAGAAAAAAAATTTCAAGGATAGGTATAATCAAAAAAAAGCAACAATTTACATCAGTATTTAAACACACCAACTAACAAACTCCCCAGAGCTAAGCTCTCAAAATCTGAAAAAAAAAATCTCATAAGATAAATTTTGTATCCCATTGCTACACTTAAGAATTATTATCTTGTAATGAATTTTAAATTGGTGTCATAACTTATTTATTTTAAGAGTTGAACACTTTCCTTTCTTCAAAATACTAAAATCTTAAAGCTCAATAAATTTTGGCAATTGTGGCACCATTATAATTATAACGCATAGTAATATAATTGAATGACTTACAAAATAAATACTCTCACACAAGCCTGACAATAAAAAAAAGTTTTTTCTATCCTTTTCAATCATTATGTTGTTAATTACTTTCACTTGTTTTATTTTAAAATGTTGGCTTAAAAGTCATAGTAAAAAAAACTACTTGCAGTAAATGTAGGAACTATATAGGTACGCCACGATGATGTACATAAAAAAAAAAAAAAAAAAAAAAGAAAAAAAACTAAATGTGTCTGTATACGAGTTTTATGCGTTTCTTTTCCATCAACTGTGAGCGGACTAAGAACACTGGCACTTAAGACATATCTTAAATTCCTCAACCAAAAACCACGGGAACGTTGGTATTCAGCTGCTTCCAACTTCTAATATGGCCGCCTATGGTAGATGACAAAATGTACTCCGTTCCGTTTAAAAATCATTGTAAGTGAATGTTTCAATATCAAGCCTATTGTACATCAGCTTATAATAATTTGTGACGCTGAATCCAACTTCGATATTAGTTTTCATTCAGGAATACCTAACTTTACTCTTAGATTGTTATATTTAAACAATTACATATTCTTATTATATTTTTGGGTTTTATTAATAATGCATTTATAATATGAACATAATTGTGAATACGCCACACTATCCATAAAAAGTTGCGCAACAGGTGACGGAGTGTAAACTCAAAAGTATCACCCACTGTGAACTTTACTCCTACATATAAAGAAAAAGGTTATAAAAGGAAATAAAATTTCTGCAGAATGGTGTTATTTTTAAAATCTCTTGATTCTTCATTTTTATGTTATGATGACAAGTGGAAATGTTTTTACCAATTTTTATGAGTGTAGGATGTTTTTGTTTTGTTCAAGTGAGTTGAATAATGTAGACAATTATGGATCTCCTTCATTCCTGCTAGCTAACAAACATTGGTTAAAAGTTCTTAAGCATAAAAAGTAAAATACCACACGATATGCGTAGCGTATCCGTTTCGTGCATTTACCACGAACATCGAAGGTAAGTATGACAATTCGGATTTCGGCCGATCATCCTGAACAAAATCAGTCTTTGTTCTTGGCTGCAGGTGCGATGAACATCGTTAGTTTGGATGTAGCACCTATTTTAAGAACAGTTTTAATATAAACGTTGCGCGCCGTTGTCATCATCGTTCATCGTGCGAGAATATTACGGACTAGTGAAAAACCATTGTATAATTTGGCGGGCTCTTCCGATGTTCTCGTTCGTTCCAAGTTTACTGACTGGATTAATCATCGGAAAGTTAACTTAAAAGCTATTGCAAAATTTTTACCCAACTTACCAACAAACAAACAGAGCAAAAAACGAGTTGTTAAAAAATTTTAAGTTCCATCTTCCGAAAATTTTATCTAATTGTAAGAAGAGCCACAATATTTTTTTTTTTTAATTAATTTACCTTCACTATAACTACTTACCAAATTTGGAAATACTTTTAATCAAAAAGTATCATAAAGCGAAATTTTTAAACTTACCTGAAAAGAAAAAAGTTAATGTTGTTTTATTATTTTTTATTTAAAAATATATACTGAATTAAGCTCTCTTTGGGCCAGTTTTCATAGCCTGAACTGACTTTTCTCTGAGCTAAATCATTTTTAATAATAATTAGAAGAAAAACACAAATAATAAATATTTGTGTTTTTTCAAGTTTTTTTTTTTACATGGGTTCACAAAACCCAAAATTTCTATTATTAATAATTATTTAAAAAAAAAACTTGACAAAAAGTTATTTTTTTAATGACCTTTAGTGCAATGCGTTTAGGGGCGGTCACATTCAACGACATGTTCATAAACATGTGTTGTGTAGGTTTTTGTAATTTGAACACCAGTCTAACGACCGTCGTTAAATATATTTCTATATTATATTTAATTTTATTGAACGTTATTTAATTGGTTAATAAAGCTTAAAATAATATTAACGCTTATTCCGGTTGTCGTTTTAGTAAAACGACACAGATCTAGAAGCAGCAATTGGAGTTTCAGTAAAAATCATAAGAAGGGTGAAGAACGAATATAAAGGTACAGTTTTAGTTTTGCTTAAACGCAAATTAACAGCAATAAATTAACTTAATTTCTAACGCTTCTAGAGCCGTGTCGTTTACGTAAAACGACAACGGGAATAAAGGTGAATAATAATAAGTATATTGGTACAACGAAACGAAATCCTTGTTAGAATTTTTTTTAAATGAAGTCGAAATGTGAACGCTAGTAAAACGACTCGGGTCGGATGACACGTCATTGAATGTTAATTCCGCTTTTCCGCTATGCAAAGTTGGGCTCATCAGTTAGATGCTGACGCAATATTTTGGTTAGCTGTAGAGTTATGTACAGAGTTAGTTAATCTTGTAAATAAATTGAACCCGTGGCAACTCAGAATAGTCAGAATCTTTTTTTCGGTGTAAGATTAAGGGCCAGTTTTTTCACAGTAGGTTAAATCTGCAGAATCACTTGAACAAACGCTAATCAATAAAAGTCGTCTGATTAGCTTTGGATTCCCTAATAAAAACATTGGTAAGCATGCACATTCGATGATTTACCAGTTGCAGTAATCCTTGATTAAAGATGATCATTTTTGAAAAAAATTTGGCCGTACTCTTACTTAACACTGTCAAAAATCTTTCAATCAATGTGGAATACTAATGTGTTTTCATTGCCGAAACAGAGAAGGCGACAGTATGATACGATGCCTTCAGAAATATCTATTCAATTAATCCAGGGGTGGAATCGGCTAAGGTGATGAAAAGTGATAGTCCCATGAACCATAGTCACATGTGATTGTCATTGAGCTTCCGTCTAGGTAAGTTTATTCAACTCAATTCAATTGAATACTTTAAAATGAAAATGACGAAAGTATATCATATTTTACAACTTCGATTCTTAACAGTGTTGACCAAGCTGCAAAAAAATATAAAGTGTGGAAGTGCTAACCAACTGCCTTCTGAAATAATTCGCATGATTAAGGTTAGAAACAGCATAAGAACAAGAGATCCCTTCTTGAAAACGGAGGTTAAAATTCTTAACGCTATGATAGAGGACTCAATTAATAATTATAGAAATAGCTCCTATAATCGTAAATTACAAGGCTTAGAAAAGTTCAGTAACCCCTTTTGGAATATTGTTTAAGTTATTAAAGAACAGTAAAACGCATATTCCAACTCTAAAAACTGGCAGTACACTGTATATTATCAAGCTCCGAAAAAGCGAACGCCTTAGCTGAGCATTTTTATGCCAATCATTTAGTTGCTAACAACACGAGTATTCCTGGCAACAATTAACCTGAAACTATTGTTGATATTATAGATAGATACAACTTTATATCGCATGAATGAAAATTTTGTTTCTATAGAAGATATATAATATAAACCATATTAACTAGTTTAAAAACAAAAATAGCTGTAGGATTTAATAACATTAAAAATATATATTTGAAAAATCTAACAATGTCTGTAGTATAAGGTTTTTAAAACGTATTAATTTATTGTTGTTTCAAACTTGTATATTTTCCATTAGAATGGAAGACAGCTAAAATAATACCGATCTTAAAACATATAAATCAAAATAGCGTGTTACCTCCAGAACAATTAGGATTCAGAGCTTACCATAGTACCTACTGTATATCAAGTACACAGAATAGCTATAGGGATATAAAAACAACTTTAGGCTAGGAAAAAGTACAGGAATGGTGCTGATTGACATCGAAAAGGCGTTCGATACTGTCTGGACTAAAGAGTTTCTACAAATACTTTTAATTTTAAACTTTCCACCGTATTTAATCAAAATAATTAAATTATTTCTTATTTAAAGTAAATTCATAGTATTTGTTATATATACAAGAATAGCTCGTTTAAAGTAATAAGATTAATAATGTTTTGTTATTTTAAGCATTTGCTTGTAAATGAAATAAATAAATAAATATTCCAAATCTACTTCATTCCAACGCCCGGAAAGTCAGCCGAAGTGACTAGGCAAGTCTCTTGGTATCAACAATTTTCTATTTGATAGAATTTTTTAAAATGTATTGTACTTTTATAATTTAACATATTATAAACGTGAGAATATTAAAATAGCTTAAATAAATAAAAAACGTACCCACAAGAAAATTTAAAAAGGTAATAAGAGACCCGCGTGAAAATTCAGATATAAAAACGTCGATATACAGTTCTTGATCTGGATCCATTAATGCTCCGATCCGATTTTAAGTCACACTTGAATCTGAATGATTCTTTCCAAACTGCAGATGAGTAGGCAGACTATGCTTGCAATATTTGTCTAGAAAGCATTGTTTGCACACACAATTTTCCGCACCGACGAATCTGTGTACGGCTTCCCATCTATAAGGAATTTATGATAGAATTTTGTGAGACACAACTCACAAGGATAAATCTATTTAATCAACTAAAATAGTAGGTTAGGTAGTAGGTACACAAAATATAAAAAGAAGAAGGCAAATATTAAGATAAATATATTTATTTTTGTAGACTGTTTTAAATAGTTTATTTCAGATACAATAAAGAAAAAGTTGAAAAATTGATTTTGCCCAAAATTCCATTCCCATTTACTATAGGCATGCTCTGGTAAAGGATAAGTGTATATAGTATAGCTTAGCGTACACTGACTGACATCCGAGGAGTGCGTGCTGCACGGCATATAAGGTTGATTGCAGATTTGTCTACATTTCGCAGATTTTTGACCCAGAAGTCCGAAATGTTTTGTTTTCCTAATTCATTCTGAAATTTTACCACCATACATTTGGCAAGCTGGCCACCGAAGATTAGGTACTGTTGTCCAAGAAAACTGTTGAGAAAAATCCGAAATGAATTATGGAAACAAAACATTTTGTAATTTTACTAATTCTACTAAAAAATTGTTATTTTTACCGGTTAATTCTAGAGTTGCCATCATTTCGGAGTTTCTTAGTAACAGGTGTATTATAAATGGTTGCCAACAGTGTGACATTGTCTTCTTTATCAGCGAAATGAAAAGTGGCAATATCGTAGTCATGCAATTCGAAATAATAGCGAAAACTCTTAACAATTTTTTTGGAAATAAAATCGAAATTTTGTTCAATTTAAATGATAGAAAACATCGATTTTGACCTGGGAAATAAAGTCGTTTACTGAAATGATAAATTAAACCGATCGACATTATTACTCTATTTTACTTTAGGTTTTCTTGAACACCAGAAGTTTATAGGTATCGATAGATATAGTAACCCAATTTATTTATTTATTTTTATCGATAGTTTTTTTTTAAATTAATTAGTGGCGAATCACATAGAAACAGGGATCAGAAATACAGATTTATTCATTGAAGGCTTTCAAAAAATCCCAGACTATTCCGCAGTCCGCAGTCCGCACTTGCAATAGTGAGGGGTACCGAAATTTCGTTCTTGACCTTAACAGCAATTTTTCGTTCGCCAAAAATATATCGGTACCTGCCGCAACCGTTATGAAAGAAGTTTATCATCTCGGAAATGGTTCTCACGAGGTCCTGGTACATTGATATAATATTGCATACAAAATTTAAAAAAAAAAATATTTTTTGGATTTCAATTTATTTTAAATAAATTTTATGAAAACAGGTTAATGAATTTTTTTTTGTAAATATATTTTCGGCTTACAAATTTCTTTTTTTTTTTATTTTGAAAGATTTTTGTCTATTTCAAGTCGATTTTTTAGAATATTTTGTGTCGCCAAATGTGCACAATAATCATAGTTTTGTCATTTTATGAGTTTGCTATATATACTTTTTCTCTTCCCCGAGCACTTTTTTCTCCTTTTTACAGTAAAATATTTCGCCAACACCACAAACCACTGCACAACATACCACAGGATATATGTAAGTGTGGTTCCGGCTTTATATACTTCCTTCCCGTTTTCTCTAATTTATTTAGCACACATATACATAATTATTTATAAATATAAGGCGTGTTTTTTTCTCTTATCTATAAAGTCTCTAAAAGAGTTCAATAAAGCAAAATTATAATAACATATCATAGCAACAAGACTATACAGCTTATAAAAAATAGCCCCCATAGAAATCCAGGCTAACGATAGACTGTATAGTTGAGTTGCTATGATATACGTTATTATTATTTTGCTTCAAATTCAATAAAGAAAAAACAATATTTAAGCTCAGCTATTGTTTTGACTAATATTCAACTGTTTTCTAAAACTATATAGATTTTAGAATAAATGAAAAAAAAGCACACATTATTATAATTATATTATTATTAATTCATTATGTTTATAAAATGTGGAATATAAAATCTTTAAAATTCTTAGCTATTCAGAAATCGAAGAGCAAGTTCGTGTTACTTAGCCTTAAATCGTATTATTGACTTCTATAAAAACTAGCTTTTAGGTACAAAAAACATTATTATTCACAAGAGTTTTAATATCTAAAACTCAAAATAAAAACTTATTTTGGATAAAACTAGAAATTATAAAAATAGAAACAGCTAATTAAATGAGCTTCAAAACTCCTTTGGCCACTATTTCTCATTATTCATCAAAATTAAAAATTTTGGCAAAACCCTAAATCGTATGTATTAATCATTGTATCAATGCGTTGGTTATAGGTACGAAATTTGAACAAAATCGTAAGAGCCGTTTACAAGAAAAAATTCAAAAAAAATCAAAATCATTGAATGGCAGTTAACTGTTATAGAAAAGCGTAAACAAAAATTAGAACTTCCGACTTTTTCATCATCTTGAAATTAGATTTTATTAAAACTGAAACATTTTTTTCACAACAAGCCAAGACTTACGCTGTAGAGAAAGTAAAAATCTATTGCTGTTTAATATTTCAATCAATTAAATATGGCTGACCTCTCATAATCATTTTCTGACTTCTCAGATGGTAATCTTATATTTTTGGAAATTCAACAACTGATAAGCTTTAAAAATCTGTAATAAAAGAAAACCTCTTACATTAATTACAAAGTTTCTGTGGCTGGCCAATTACTGAAACTAAGTTGACTTTTTGTGAAAATCTGAAGTATTATGTAATATAAGTAGGTAATGTACCTACTTCTTTTTTTTTTTTAATTCCACAAATATTTTAGTTATTTTAGTTCAAAGCTTTGATTCAAGTCACTTTTCAGGGAAACATTCGAATTGCAAGAGATGACAAAAATTAATAATCCAGTTGCACCATCACACCACTATATTATAATGGATATTGTAAAAAAGACAAAAGAGGAACTAAATAGTAACTCCTCCTTCTTGCACAATATTACCTCTGAGATTAAAGCTCTTTCTCCACGAAAGATTGCAATAGAGAACATTTTATATTTTCTTAGCATATTGTAGAAGACGCTGTCAGATGAAAAATGACTTCAACACCAGAACGCGAAAGCATCGATTAGTCGTCCTTCAGTAGTTTGCGAAGCTGCGCTATACATCCTACTACTACCTTGGACATTGCCTGTTGTTGCACTCGCATAGTGGCAATAGGAATTTTCCAAGCGAATGGCTTCCAATTTTCTTTGAAGTACAAGCATGCTTAAGAAGTGCACTTGTAAGTTCTACTATACTTGGTTTGCTTCACTCATCGTTGCCGATACGCTTCCGCTCTCTCCTTCACTTTGGATGACAGTTTTACTCTTCATGTCTTGTGGATAGCACTTCATCATCTGATGCGGGAAAGTAGGAGCTTTTCTGCTGTAACCACGACGTCTGGTTGACTTGGCATAAAATCTCTTGACTGATACTCTGAAACGGAGATGGGAACTGCGAGTGCTGTAGGATATGATAGCATCCATGTAGGTCCTTCGAAAGGGCAAACGAATCAGTCGTGAAGATTAATAGTCATCGCGGTCTGGACTCTGGCGGACAAAAAGTCGAACTTGTATTCCCGTGAAACCCAATGACTTCGTCACTTTGCGTGGTGCATCCAGTTGGAGAAGGATCCCTATAGTGGTGACAGTGAATATAATGACAAAAAAATCATGCAGCCATGGATAGAAAAGGTCAGCACTAAAATATTATATAGTTCATCCAATTGGCAAAGTTTTCTTCTGTTATGGGAGCAAAGTTAAATAAAATTTAATAACGATGACCTTAATTAAATTTTGATAATTCATCAAAATTTACTGATTCGAAAGTATTGTATTCTTTAAAGATCCTCTAGGGAAAATAACATGGATGATTTCCTTCTAAAGGCAATTGTTACTGAGATATCATATACATTATGTAGATAACATAACACCATTTTATAAAGATCTATGTATCTATGAATAGCAAGTGTTGGCTTCGTATTCAAACTAAACATAACGATGACGGAGAAGTTAAAAAAGTGCCATTTTTTTCGTCCCTCATCTCACGAACTGACGTACCTACTTTTTTAATATCTTGGTAAAACGCATATTTTAGCTATAGTTCTTTCTTAAACCATTAAATCGATCTTTAAATACGTATAAGGTTCGCTTGAAAGTAATTTCTTGAGATGTCTTATTGCAGCTGCCTGAGTGGCGTTCTTGCTCTTGGGGAGAATTCAATTACACTAGGGGTTGGTGCAACAGAAATTAAATGTGTCATTTGCATTGGATTGTCTAGTCAAAAGCACACGAAAAGAACCACTTTCTCGTTTTCATATTAATACATTAATATAAACCAATTAGCAACGAATTTTAACTTCAAAAACTACGTAAAAACTCTTTACTTTTTTAAATAAAAAAATAAACAACGCTCTTAAATAGATAAACTTGATATCAAGTTAGCATTACACTTTTGGAAATTAAGAAAACTAAGTACGCAATTAATTGAAACTATTTTGTAGTAACTTAGTTGCCGAAAGAAAAAAATTCTAAAAATTTTGTTGACAAAGTTTTAAAAAACAAGCTAGGTATAGGTAATGCTAACTTGACATTGTCAGTTCAGGCATTAAAAGGGGATAATTGTGTTTGGCCACACCAAAATGGAAGATTAACGAAGTTAAAGTAGAAGTTGAGGTAAAATTGGAAAAATTATTAGATGTTAATTCAGTTTTTGCTTTTTTAGAGTTGCAAGTCACTCCACCTAATGCCCTAATGACCTTCGACAAACTCAACAATGCCTTAAGATGCAGTGCAGCTGCTAGAGCGAAAATTTAAGCACTTGAGACTGTGGCTAGGATCAAAGTTTGGGTGTTTCATCAATTCCAATTCTATTAATTCCGACATTAGCAGCATACATAGGTTATTATTGTTATTAACGTGTAATTAATGTATTTTTTCTTTGTTTATTGAAAAAGAACGCACAAATATTTAATAAACACTGGACGTCCAGTATAACGAAAGCCGATATAACGAACGTCCAGTATTAACGAATCACCATTTGAAGGCCACTGATATCTCTATAGCTATACTATAACGAATATCGAAATTTTTTACAATTTTAATGAAAAGGAACAAAACAAATCATGAGACGGGTTCTTCATTATTCATTATTTTTGTTTGCGTTTACCCTTTGCCTGCACCACAACACGGTACAAGTACTCTGTTCTTTTTGTATCGATAATAAATGTTTTCTTTTTTGTTTTTCGAAAAAACTGTTTTGATATAACGAATTTTTCGATATAACGAATTGGCTAGACATTATTGGTCTTATTTATAAACGTTGTCTAACTTTAGACAACTGTCCAACTTTGGAAAATGTGTTCAAAAACCTTATTTATTGTTGTCTTATAGCTGCCTAACTAAGACACAAGAGTAGTATTGTCTTATTCGTGAATAATGTGATATTTATTTTTATTAAATAAAGCATATTTCCACCAATTTGAAAATAGTTAGACAGTGTCTAAGTAGACAAAAATCTAATAAATACGACCGTATATCTTTCGTTTTACTGGACGTCCAGTGAATAATTAAAATTTTCACTGAAATGAAAATTCGTTGCAACCAAAACACGATTTGTCTTCTTAAAATACCGAGAAATTCAATCTGATGTTTTAGAAATGTCAAGTGTGCGTGCAAATCGGTGTAAAATCATTCTGAAATCTTCCAAAATATGCAAGTTTTGTTTTAACAGGCGAAATTCGATTCTTTTTGAAAACAAAATCCGCCCACTTCCACTTTCACGCCCACTTTTATTCCTAGTTTCTCGAAAACAATTTAAACGATTTGAATGAGGTTATAAGAGTTTATTCTTATAACAAAAAATTGAAAAATTCTTTTACTAAAATCCACCCACTGAGACGCCCACTTTTATTATTGCTTGTCTTGGAAACTGCTGTAGCTTTTTTGGTGAAATTTTCACTTTTTTCATACTCCTTGGTTTAATAATGTCTCTGTTTCTCGGAAACAACTCAAACGATTTGAATGAAAGTTTTAGAGTTCATTCTTATTACTGAAAAAAAAATAGAAAAAAAATAATAATATCCGCCCATAGTTCCACCCGCTTTTTTTGTTTATCCGAAACGGCCCCAACGGTTTGCGTGAAACATTTGGAGTTTTTTCTTATGAAAAATTTTATTACTCAATGTCCGCGGACATTATGTCATCCCGCCTATTTTCACACATGTTAAGGTATGGAAATACACGTGGAGGTACCTTCACAAGTGTGGAGATACATTATGCAGATGGATTGACATATGTTGAGATAAATTTGGTGATACCTTGACATAATAAGTGTGGAGATACCATGAAATATGTGGAGTTATGTATATTTGAAGATTCCTCCACTTACATATGTGGAGATACATGCGGAGATCTCTCTACGAGCTAAGGCTGAGGTGGTACCACAAGTGGAACCTTGAGTGGCACGTTTTTCGGGTTAAACGGATTTTAACTCCCTTCTTCGGTTCTCTGTACCACCCATCAGAGTTTTAAATACTGCAGTCTTTTTGGAACTGCAGTTAAGTCACTAAAAAGACTTTTATCTTTAGTATTTTAACTTACAAAAGTATACATTGACTGTAACTATACAGTCAGCAGTTATTACTTACTTTTTGACTTGGCAGTTAAGGGCTTATAAAGGTCATTGTTAAATTATGAACGGGACACCCCCTCAATTTGTTCTAAATATGAAAAAAATTATGGCAAATCTCTAAGACCTTGCATGGATTTTTTTAAATTCAAATCACATTTGATGATTTTTTTCATTTTAATTCCCTCCTACTACAAATATTTTTGATTTGGGGTGTTTCCTAATTGAACGCATTTATTAAGTGAACAAATTTAATGGATGGCATAATTATTTTGTTTTTCACTAACTGCCATCTTTTCGCATACATATTTCAAGTCGATTAGGAAAAAACGAGCGAAGCTCGCACAGTGGTTCAGGGGCGGACAAAAATAATTTTATCGACTTTTAAATATTTAGATTTTTGACATTGTAGTTCGATTAAGTATTAGTTAAAGCATTAGGATCAGGATTTTTTTTATGAAATCAATTTGTAAATATAAAATTTTGAGCTACAAAGTTGATAAACGAAACTTCAGTAATTTTAAAGCAAAAAACGAGTATTCTTCAAAGACGATTATTTTTATTTATATGATTCGTTTGACTTTTTATTGTTATTTTTTCTCTATTCGGCATATAAACGAATTAAATTTTGGAAAAAAAAAATTAAGATAGTTGTACAATTTTGTTTACGAATTTTTAAAATTAGTACCTTTTTTTAAGTAAAATTAAAAATTCAACTAAGAAAAAGTTACTGTTCCCTAGACTTCCCCAGTCGGACACATAGTACATACTATACATGGAACCGTTAAGTATCAAATACAAAAAAAATTAGCTGCTAATACCTGCGAACCTTCAAATGCACTCAATTTATGTCTCAAGACCCCCAAAAACTAAACAAATCCTTGAATTACGATTTTTTATTGTTTTATTTAAATAAATTCAAATCCTTCCTGTAAAAAATATATATTTATTTTTTTTAGAGGAAATCCTTTACAACAGTACCATTTTCAGTCCACTTTCTTAATAATTTTTTTTGGGGGCATACAAAATCGAATGAATGACTTCCTTAACGCCCTGGATTAACTATTTTTTATAGTTTTATTAGTTACCTATAAATTATATAATTATGTATAAGCTAAATGTGCCACACACCTTTTGCGACATATTATTTTCCAATAATAAAGGATTGTAATAAATAGAAGGTATAAAAGGATTTTAAGGAAGCCTGACGTTGTGTTTTATAAATAATGTGGATATAAAAAAACTTCGCGATTTTTCTTCGTGAGTTAAATTTTAAAAAGTGGAATTTAAACAAAATCATATAGGTAGGTGTTTAGACAGTCAAGAATTAAAATCCGACAGAAGAAAAAGAAATAATCCAGGAAGATGAAAAATTTTACCATATCAAACGCCGAATTATCAAACATTCCTGCAATCGCAAGGAAGATCTTTGCATACAACAATTAAATTTAACGTATCCAAACATAAGTGAATCAATTGTTGCAAATATATCAGAACATTAACGGAAACATTTCCTATCAAGTTTAAATCAGAGGTGGACCAAAGCCAATCGAAACAAACATTTGTTTTTCTAATCGAAGGCAAACGAGATATGGCTGCAACATATATTTTGATACATGGAGGAGAAATCATAAAATGTTTCCCATTGTATTGCTAACGGAAGAAGCACAAGAAGCTCGTAACAAGGATAATCGTCGTTACCAATTTAGACATTCGAGGAAATGTTCGGTTAGCTACAAATAATCGGATCCTTTTTTAAGTTCTTTAAGACAAGAGCCAAAAAAATATTTGGAGTTATTAGACGATGTAAAGGACCTTATAGTAACAGAAGAAACCAAAAATTTAGACCAATGATTATTTTTTATTTTATTAAAATTAAATTGGTATTTAGTTATTTATTTATAATTTATTTACATTTTATTCAATTAAGCAAAGAAATAAACTTAAGTTATAAATTAAATATTGTTTTTAATTATACAAAAAGAACGCTTACAAAATACCTATATTTCAACGATTTTTTCCGATACACCTCCAAAATGTGGGTGTGGCAAAAAACTTTGTAGGGCTGTTTGTTAAAAAAAAAGCATTTTCTACACATTCTGTTGTTTATTTTTTCATTTTTTTAGGAAAAGATTTAATAAATAAGATTTTTGTCAAAAACGTCCTCAAAAGTGGGCGTGGAAATATTTCGCATTATTATTTTTCTGTGCATGTTTTTACAGCAACTCGTATCGTTTTCTAAGAAATCGGTCCAAAAATTTGTAAAAAAAAAAGCCCCCAAAAGTGGGCGTGGCAAACATTTTTGTACACTGAAATTACGTTATCTACAACTTTTTTAAAGAATACACCCCTCAGTTATATCAACTATGAGAGTTAGAAGACCTTTTTTTTAAGTGGGCGTGTCAATGGCCGGATATTTTTTCTAATGATACCATATGCTATCCTTAACCATGTCTGAAAATTTCATTCAAATCGGTTGGCTGGTTCAGATTTTATAGATTTTTGACCGCCTCTCCATACAACCTGAACCACTGTGGCTCGGTCTCACAGGTACTGTTGTTAATGCATGTATTAATGTAAAAATTTTTTTTTAAACATATACAAAATATAAAAACAAGTTATTTTTGTGTATTGGTCTATTACTTTTCGGGCTTTAAAATTTTTCAAATTTTCTGAAAAAAATTAGTAAAATTTTTATGATAAACTTTATAAAAAAAACGTATACCTACTTTTTTCATGATTAAGGAAAAATTAAAGATAATTTTAAACAAAATTTAGTATTACGCTAGGTAATAAACAGGATTTTCCAAATTTTAAACGAGTAAGCATTTTTATTAAAATTATAATCCCCACATGACTATTTTATCTATTTAGTATCATTCTAATTCCAAATGTCACTTTGACATTTACAAATTTCAAAATACTATGTTTGCTTACTTGTTTGAACTGTCACAGTTTAAGGCGTGTTCAGCTATAGCTCAAGCAATTAAGGAAATATATACAAGTATAACCCAAAAGTATGGTCCTAGATAAGAATTTCACATTGAAATAGGACAAATAAAGGTTGAAAATAAAAACTTGAATAATCATAGCATTTTCTTTTTATAAATTCAATTCGGTTTAAAGCGACTGCGTGGCGATTATTTTCTTGTTAAGAGACCAACCTTATTCCACCTGCGTAATGTATAGGACATATTACATATTAACCTAATCCAATACAGATTTGAAAACTAACAAACCATGTATATAAAAAAACCATTACATTTAAAAATTCTAAAATTTAAGGAGAAACAATTTTATGATTTAAAAATCATTCAGAGGCATGATACTCTTTCCAGTTTCAGTTTCACTTTTACAAACACAAATTATCTTTGTTTGTCCAATCTCAATTAACTATGTCAAAATGAAATTTCAGTTTTGTACATACACCGTATTTGTTTTTCTAAAGTGGAATGAGTCCTCGACTCTTGCCAGACGAAAATTATACGGCAAAATTCTAATAAAATTAGGTCAATGGATTGATATAAAAATTGTTTTAAGAGTTAAAGAAAAAAAATAACTGGAGTATAGGTATACCTACCTAACCTTTTCACATGTTTCGGTCTTATTCATAATAGCCAGATTGATACAATTCTGGGACGAGAAATTTAAAATAACTGGAACTCGTTCACTTAATAATTACTTATTGTACAAGTAAGCCACTTGTATCCTAAAATAATTTCTCTCCATATCTTTTTTTAAATATTTAATAAAGGTAAAGAATAGGTGAGTTCAAAGTATAACTGAGAAGAAATAATGCAACAAATACATAAACTAGGGAAAAAACTCTGGCTTATGGAACCTGTTTATTTTACGTGTAGACTTTCTATATTTATAGGTACAGACTAGCCCACTTGTGTAAGAATTCTCGCATTAACATACAAAAAAGACGCACAAATTATTTTACCACCAAATAGATTAAACGGACCAAATAGATTAAACCGACCTAATGTCACATTCCAAAGATTGGAAAGTGGAAGTATTCATTTCAGAGTTCATTTTTATTGGAATAATATTTAACAAACAAATGCAGTTTTGGAACAAATTATTAACATTTTCAAAATAAAATTATAATTCGTCAAATAAATACATAAGCAGGTAATTCCGCTTCGCCGGAAAAGTAATCTAGACTCCTGAAATAATATATACATAATGATGATGATAATGATTGTTGAAAATTAAGTCTATCATATATCATATCATATCATGTATTCGAATTTTCTATGTGTTAATGTAACTTTTTATTTACTTATGAATTATTATTTGCCTGCATTTCTGGCATTTGCAATTTCATTTTACAAACTGTCGGACGTTTAGACAAGACCAATTCAACAAAGTATCATTTATCCTTTTTGAAAAGAATTTCTCTTTTTTAACATATATTAATTTACATTAATTTACTTATCGACAAATAGTTTAAAAAGTAAATTCTTTATACTTTTAAATTAATTTTTATATTTCATTAATTGAAAACATATTAGTCATATTTATTAAATTAACATAAGTTAAGTCTTCTTCAGGGGTTGCTTATGAGTTATTGAAATAATATATTTTATAGTTTTTCAAATACGTATAGTATTTTTGGCTTACATATCTGTATAATATTAAATAAAATAGTGACACAAAGACTATAACGAGATTAAAAAGGGAACATAAACTTTCACAATTTTTTGATCCAAGTATAGGCTATACAGTATACATATAGGTTTTTCTTTAAACTTGTATCTGGGCCAATTAATACTTCTTACGTTGCTACCATACTTTACAAATTCTCAACTTTTTACAAGTTGTATTGTGTGTGTTTTTAAATATATGTATTATTTTTAATCACCCCTAAGTCTGTATAAGTATTCTGTATATAACGTTTTTCCTGTCTTCAAGGACCGAGCATAAAATTCTTAATAAGTGTACGATGAATGTATATACGATGCCAAAGTAGGTACAATAACAAACAATTAAGAACTTAGAACATATATACCTACTCCAAACACAAGGTTTTGCAGTCATTTCAATTTGTTTGGCTTCAGTCGACGGCGCTTATCGATTTAAAAATGTCTCCCTTCATTTTCAATATTGACTTTTATTTTGCTATTTAGGACAAGTATTAGGTATCGTATAGAAACATTGGAGGTTTAAAAATTCCTTAGATTACGATTATGTTATATTGTAACAGGCTGAGCTTTGCATTTTATTGTTCCTAAAAGTTTATAATGCATTACCAAAAAAAATCATAAACGCTGCATAAAAAATCTTTGCGGCTACTTCGCAATCACTAAAACCCTCTTATTTACAATCTCATTGGAACCTTTCAGTGTGTTTTAAGGCCATGCAAATCAACCATAGATCAGACAGTTTCATGGTTATATCGTATAGCCGATTAAAAACAGTTTAATCTTCCTGGGGTTTGGCTTAGTCGTTTCATCGTAGTTTTGGCAGTACCTACATTAAAGAAAGTATTATTCTGCTCTTTAAAAAAAATTCAAATCGTACAGGTAAGGTGATGTCTTCATCCGACCATGTACTTGATTCCTAAATATCCCAATTTTATGAATATATCTTATTTCCTATTGACACTTACATATATTAAAGTGGAGATGGCGGACTAAGCTTGTTAGAGGCCCAGGCGGCAATGATAAATGGGGCCCCTTACGTGATCAGATATTTTTGTAGTTTCTATAATTATAATTCACGTACGGGTTCAGAAAGAATGCACATCAGCATTAGGCAAAGCAACCAACAGGTAGAGTGCAAACAAATAATGAATAGAAAACAAAATAAGAGTTTTTATTTAATAGAAGCGACCCACCTCCGGCGTTGTATAGGAAGCACTTTACTTTAACCAAAAAACGAAATTCTGTTGATTCGATCGCTACATCACAGAATTTTAAGTTGGACTAATCTGAAGATTGCCTGAAAATTTCATCAAAATCGGTCACGTCGTTTTGGAGTCAATAAGGAACATATAATCAAACATCGATTTTAGATAGATTACTAAAAACCAAACTTACTTATAGATACAGTTAGTAGTTTTTTCAAATTATTTTATAAATGTTTTCGTGCCTTCATTCTGCTGAACTCCTCAATGACATCGTTGAAATCAATTTCTATTGAAACTTTTCTCTCAATTGATAAAACGGAGAGATTGACTAGACGTTCTTGGGTCATAGTAGATCGAAGGTAATTTTGTATTCATTGAAACATACAAAAAACTAAGTGGATTGATTGAATGCATACATGATATGTTTTAAAGTCACAGTTTTTACATGGTTGTACGAGTATTTTTGTTTATAAAATAAAAAGTAGTTTTTCTTATTTGTGAATTAGGTAGGTACTTATTAACGTACATTTTTGAGGAAAGGTAGTTTGAACAAAATAATTCATTTTTCAAAATTATGAGTTCGAGGATAAATGTTTAAAAAACTATTTACTATACAAATTCCGAACTGAATATTTTTCTTTTTATGTAAATTCTTTAAAAACTTAATCAGTAACATCATCCCTTTATAGACGATGCCGTTGTTTTTGAAATATATATGTACATATCTACCTATATTTTCATTGAATACATTTTTAGAAAATATCGTTTCTGGGGGCCCCATACAATTTTGTTTCTTGCGTAATGTACTCATTATTATGAGTAGATACCCATTTTTTTTTTTTGCAAAATTGATACTTTTCTCTGGTTATCTTATGTAGCAAAATACATTAAAGCCAAAATGCTTAATTCTGAAATATCTAAGCTTTAAAAAAATGTGACCGTTTTTACTGGAATCCCAAATTGAATACATATTTAAGATCGATTAAAGATGAAAAAATATGATAAAAAAAGAGCGTTACACCACTTTTGCACTCACAGCCTCATATATTTCTTAAAATATAAATACATCCAATCTAAACATATTGTGTTTGAATTGGAGTCGGGAGCCCCCGGGGGCCAAGTTTTACATTCTAATAAAACTTAAAAAAAAACTCTAAAAAAGTGTTCAAATTAGGTTATAATTATGTAATTAATTACTTGAACTGCTTTTTATGGCATACTGACTGATTTGTATTGAACATACATCATAGTAGAAATTATTTGTTTTTAATGAATATTAGCTTTTTCTAAAATTTAGAAAAGAAAAAAAATACAAAACACTGCGTTAATTTAGGGCCATCACAAACATTCATAGAAACGTATAGGTACATAACATATGAACATAAAGAGAAGTAGCACTTAGCGAAATTACATTCATGGGGATTGATATAAATTGTGTAAATAAAATGTTTGCATTCTGAAACATTACCAGTGTTAATGACGATGATGAAGTGGCTTGACGGCAGACATTGGCTACAGGGTGGCTGTTGTTTACTGTGTTGGGAAGAGAAGTGAAAACAGAGAAAATGGAGGAAGTTACTCTTTATCATGAATTGTGTATAATGTCATATACATGTGTAAAATTCACAATAGGGTGGTGCTTATTTTGAAAATGTTTGAATCTTAATGCTCGTGAGTTTTGAAAAAAAAACAAAAAGAAAATATTCTCCAAGCTTGAAATCTTAACTCCTACAGAATTGGCTCCTGTATTTTCGACTTTCTCTTTAAATTTTTTTTTTTTTGGAAAAGGGTTAGTTTAGTTTAGTTTATTTAATACAAAAAACAATAATTGCTTACAAATTAAGAAATTATTTCTTATAAATTATTGTTAAGCTTATTTTGAATTATGAAAAAATAAAACGAAAAATTAAAAAAAAACATGAAAAATAATATATGTAATTTAAATTTTTTTAAAATTAGGTTTTATGTTTTTTACGATTTTTGAATTTTTGTTTGCATAAATACATACATTTTATTCAGTGAAGAACTCTGACCGACGACGTATTTAGGTATTAATTTTCCTTATAACACTCTTGGACAGTTGTCTAGCTAGCCACTGTCTAAATAAAAAATAAAATAATAAATAAATAAAAAAAAAAATTATCTGTCAATTTCGTGAACATCGTTTGAATACCTTCAATGAACATTTAATTCATTTCAAGTTTACTTCCCAACTTATTGGACAACCAATTGGTTTCGACAACCAATTGCAGCCTCTAAATTAGACAATCGATGGAAAATGTTTATGAATAAGGTTTTGAAATTTGACAGCTGTCCAAAGTTAGACATACTTTGGGAAGGTTTCTTTTGTGAAACTTGGAGTATATTTTTTTTTAAATTTGTTTTTGAATCCTCTGAGGCTTTGATGGAAGCATAACAATTCCTTCAAATTTAGGACCACACTAATGTGCATATGACCACACATAAGAGTTGATGATTTTTCGTTAAACAAAAGGCACCTTGCCTTTAATCAACATCACTATAATTTCAAGACACGACTTGTTGCATCGATTTTTGTGTAACCTTTACCATAATCTTCGTAACATATGTAACATTCATTTGTTTAAATGTTTTAATAGAATGTCAGAAAATTTTAGTCGAATACGTATAGAATATATGATGTTTAAAATATTTTAGTATGATACCTATAAAAGGTTAAAAAGGGAATTTTGCAAATTAGTTTTAATCGAATATGCCATCGTTCTTTCTCTAAAATTTTATCCCATCGAATATACTTACTTATTTTTTTTAGTATGGTATGTAGGTACATACATAGATACTAAGGTCATATTAAACTTTGACATTTAAATATAAGTGTTAAAAAAAGTTAGTTTTATGAACGAACCGTGCGTCACTGTTTTAGGATTGTAAAGCTGAAGATTATTAAGTAAATAGATTTTAGCACTAGTAGTAGAAGTAGTAGTAATTGTTTATTTCAATATTCAGTTTTAAAAAACAACTATACATATTATATGATTAACTATAATAATAATTTTTACAATAAGTCTTTTCACAATTAATATAGCAGCTATGAATTTCGTCGTGCACAATGTTGGTCTTTGCAAAATATTTGTCCTATTTCTCTTAGTTTACTTATTTACATACTTATTTATTATTTTAATATAGCTCTTTCTATTTATTTAGTTTATAGTTTCCTCCTTTTTATTTAAACAATTTTTAAACATACTTTATATACATAGTTATTTTTCTGTTCTATACCTGTTAAATTCTCTCTGCTCGATATTGTTTTGTACTTTAAATATTTAAAATATTAATCATGTTTTCCGAAGTCAGCAATCTCACTTCAAAATATTTAAGTCGAAATTTAACTGGGAACGTACCAAAAAAGTGTTCAAAAATTTTCTAAACTCTTAGATTGCACATCGTGCAGTTGTTGTTCCTTCGCGTTAATATTAAATGTTCCGTTTACAAAAATGAGCCCCACTCTAGGCTTGAAGATCCAGATAAGCACTTTTCGGATATACATTTTTAGCACTTTTCTATAGTTAAAAAATGTTATAATTAGAAGAAATTTACAAAATTGTTAATTCGTACACATGCTTATTAGGTCAAACTTAAAATTTATTTTAAGTATGTTTGACTATTATTTTCGAAATTCTATAACTTACAACCGAAAATTAAGGTTTCTAAAAGCTGTGTCTTAAATCTAAATACTACCTATACACTGCGCTTTAATTCATTTCCTCAAGTTGACTTTTCTTATAATTACAGATGGTTGGTCTTTACTATAATATTAATAAAAAATTCTTAGTTTTTGGATCATTGAATAGATCCAGAAAACAAGCGGGATATGGATTACATGTTGTTTTTGTATTAATGTCTTAAAATTTGATCCGGGTCAGATCATATGGATAATAAAATGCAGCTATTGACTTTGGGCCAATTTTATTCTATATACACATTACAAATTGCCATTTGATTAATGATATGATATTAAAAAAAATTCAAAGTTTTTTTTAAAGCAAAATAACTACCAGAAAATACTAAAAATAGATGAAAAACGTTTTTTGGCTCGAATATCTCGTAAACAAACAGTCAAACAATGCTATCGACTCCGGATTATTTTTATTTTACGCATTTTTATTTTTTATGCATGTAACTAAGACTACCAAAAACACTACTAAAATAATTAAAAAATATAATTCGCCCCAACTTTGGATTTCACTTGATCGCATATTAAACACCTGATAAGGTCTTTTAAGATTTTGAATTATAAAATCTTATACAAAAATAACATCGGGTGTCCAGTTTCCAAGTACACCAATGGGATGTTACCAGTATGGATCGCATAGCAGCTTCTTTTTTTCCGTTTTGCGATTATATGTATCTGAAATAATTTAATGATATATTTTTTAAGTTAACAACAAGTCAACAACAAGTCAACAACTAAAACAAAACACTTTCTACAATTTGTGTTCTTCTTCTTTGTTCAATGTTACATTTTTGTTACAATGACACTTCAACATCTTTTTTTGACACATTAACGACAGCAATAGTTAACTATAGCTTAGAAAAGGACCGAACTACAGTAGTTTTGAGTGACGCCTTTTTATGGTAACCCCTCGAAATGTAAAGGTTATATAATATATACATACATATATATATTAATTGATAGTTTAGGGACCCCATAGAATGAACATCTGTATATATGACAGCCATTTTAAGTACCGCCAAGCCTGAAAAAGTGGTGGCCTGTGGGTGTTTTAGCGTTACTCAAAACATCTGTCACATTGGTGAATGGTGTTAACACTGCAAATCATATTGTGAAAATAAATCGAAAGTCAAATGAGTCCCTAAAGGCATTATTTGTGGGGAACATTACAGAAACTTTATTGTAGAATTAATAAGACTGTTTCTGCGTACTAGAAGTATTGTGAATGCCCCAGAAGGGTAAAATTCTAGACCAGTTGGGCGTGGGGCAAACCTTATAGGTTTTATTTAAGCGGGCGAGAAGTGCATTACATATTTATATGAATTCTGTTATGTATTCCGAAAGGAATACATCTCCAGATGTAGGTACACACATCATAATACCAAATTTTATGAATTCTCTCAAAGTTGAATTTGGGTACTTATTTTTATCATTTAATAGGTCTCTAAAAACCAATTATTGAATAAAATGATGTATTTGCTGACAGATTAGCCTTACCCATGACTTTTCAAATGAGTTTTAACATTTAACAACTTTTAACATTTACAACAACGTATCAACGAACAGATATAAACGTAAACACACAATAATTCACGAAAAAACTGTTAAAACTCATTTGAAAACGCATCTTGTTGTTGTTTTTATTTAAATGGTTCAACTTTGTAAACGTAGCAAAAACGCAATGCAGTGGTTTAATCTCACATTACACATACTAATTAATTAATGTAATTAATCATTAGCGTTTTCATTTTTGTTCAGTTCTGTGCATCTGTCATCTGTCTGTGCATCTGCAGTTCCACCAGTTTCTTGTCTAATTTCAATATTTTGTTGTTGTTTTGTTTCTAATGATGCGGTGAGTATTCTTGTGGGCACTCGGACAGCCATTTTTTTTTAACACCTTTTCCAACTTTGACAACCTGCGCAATATATTACTTTAGTTTTTTACTGGAGTTTAATTTGACCTGTAAATCAGGGGGGTCATTCCGTAATTTTCTAAACGATAATCGTCAAAACGATAATCGTCGACGAGATCGTCCATGATTTGCTTCACGTAACTCGAACACTATCGTCTCGTTTATCGTTCGCAGTTTGAGAGCGTTTGGTGAATTTTAAAAGTCAAATTGGCTGTCATAATTGCCATTAAAGTGTAATTTAGTGTTTGTTGTTTGTTGTTAGGTGCCAATTGAAACTATAGGGAAATCATTTTGAGATCCAAGTTGTTTTTAATTTTTTTACAAATTAATATATGTATGTACCTATGTAAATGTAAATACGTCTTAATAGGTTAATAGTCATGCAATCTCAAATTGCGATTTTAACTTCGTTTATGAATGAACATCCTGGTTTGGCCAGGGTAGGGGATATGAGCGGAAGGGATAAGGGATTTGATTTATTTCTCAAATGTCGCCGCATGCGCATAAGTTATATTTTTTTTTTTTTCATTTTCATTTTCTAAAATAAGAAAATTGATTCGCCGAAACATTTTTAATTTAATTTGTAAATGCAACAATAATAACACATGATGATAAATTACAGTGGCAACTCCATCATTCAGCTACAGTCACCTACAGAGTACAAAATTAATGCAAGACGATACCAATTTAGCTATCGTCGAAACTCTATCGTTTTGACGATAGCGTTTCGACGATTATCGACTTACGTGAAGCCAATAAAGGCAACACTATCGCTCAAACGATATCGTCTGACGATAATCGAGTTACGGAATGACCCCCCAGGTAAATGATAAAAAGAAATTACGTAAAATTTTTTTTAAATATGTACTTTTAAAATCTATTTTAGTCCTGTAGTCGAGAAAAATGTGCGTTTGGTTAGGTTTATCTAACTTGGACTCATCAGTTGACTAATGATTTCATAGAGCTAAGTTTAGTTGGGTGATTTATTTCCGTAGTGTATAGAATTTTTATTATTACAAAAATCCTTCGTATCTAACTAAAACCTTTATTTATGTACTTTTTTTTTCTTTTGAGGGTGAATTCTGTTATGATATCTGTATATAATATGCTAGCCTATATTTTATTTAAAATAAACTGCATTAACAACTTCAGTTCTTAATCCTTCTACAGTAAAAAGGAGGAAGTAAGTGTGGCCCAGTCGTACATGATAAAAATAATTTCATTAATGATTTCCCAAATATGTATATCAATTTTTTAACAGACCAGAAGTCGTCCACTTGATCTGCATGTTGTTTATTTCTTAAACTCATATGTGATATGATTAACACACGAACACATCCAATTAAGAGCAATTAAATTAATCAGACATATCATAACTTCAGTTCTTCATCGAATGACGCATATTTCATGCAAGTTATTCTGATAATGGAAACGTAATTAGTGCCCTTTTTCACTGCTGTCGAACCTTAAGGTCAATTCACATGTATGCAATGCATGTTATATTGTATGTGTTGTATAGTATTCATTTCCATCCATTGTTCGTTCATGGGAATTTTATGGGTATAATGCATATATGATGGTGTATGTAACCTACACCACAATTGCACAAAGGTATACCTTAATCGTATGCATATTGTTTTTAAATTGATTTCATCCCCAACATATCATGGAAAAAAAATCCAAATGCAGATTATTTTTTCTGATATAGAAACATAGCTAATTATGGACATGCAGAAAATCATTATTGTACAGTTAATGAAAAATAAAATGCATGACATGACTGAATACGTGTATATTTGCTTGAATACGGAAAGAAAATAATTTGTTACGTTGATATAAAATAGACTCAGGTTTTCGAAATATTCGAATCGAAAAATTCGAAAGAATCATTTTTTAGGTATATGGTACATATATACATTTTAGTTTATTTTACATTAGAAAACATTTTTTTTCGCATTTAAATTTAATTACATCTTTTAAGTTAATGTTGGATCCTTTTGTGTTTTTCCTTATTTTGATTTTGACTGTTTCTAACTTGAAGAGAGTTGGTACTTGAAAAAAAGGATCTACTTCCTACTTCGCACCATCACCAAAATATGGAAACCTACTTCATTCCACAAATCTCTGTTTCAACTTACTTGTACTTCAATTTTACAAAACATATAAAATCTACTTCTTTTTACTCTATTTTAATCTACTATGCAGTGTTGCCGCTCACAAATTTGAAAAGGTCGTATAAAAAGGGGTCACGAGAAAAAAAAGTCGCATTTTGAAAATTTTTTAAAAGATAGTAAAATCAAACGAAATCCGTATAAATAAATCTTGTTTTCGAGTATTTTTTTGTTTTTTTTTCCTGTTGATGTTCTTGCCGTTCTGTGGTCATCTGCCGCATTATCTTTTTTCGTCTTAGGTGTCCGAATTACAAACCTTTTGAAAGAAATTATATGAATACATATGTGTATTTTTAAATACAAAATATGTTTCTTAGAAACTTACCTATCCATTTTAATTTTATATAGTCTTTACAAAAATTGAAACCGACAATCGCGAATAAAATGACAAACGAGACAAGAAAATAACAAAGAGATAGATTTGTGTACGAACTACGAATTCAAATTTTACCGCACGTGTACACATACATAGAATTAATGAGGGTACTTTGTTATACAGATATAGTGGTGAAATTACGCAATCATAATACATATAAACAACTTAAAGTAAATAACAGTGTTTATATGCATAATCGAAAGGTTGAGTTGAATTTTCAAGGGAGAATACCAAACCAAGTGAACGCTTACTCCTTTGTGATGTTGAAAAGGTTCAATTGATTGCTGTTAGTAAAGTAACAAAAATATTTATTTCAATGTTGAACAGATTTATTAACAAAAAAAGAGAACTTATCTTTTTCATGTATTTTTTTAAGAGAAAGGGTCAAAAAAGTCACAAAATTTAAAAAAAGGGTCAAAATAGCTTTTTTAAAAGGTCGTATCATGGTCGCATGAGGCAAAAAAAGGGGTCAAAGTGCGACTTAAGTCGCATAGCGGTAACACTGCTACTATGTATCCCTAGAATTTCCATAAAAAATAAAACAACAAAAAAATAGTACTAATGAAATTTAAAGTTTCTCTTTTGTTCCTATTAAAGACTTTCAAAGACTGAAATCTTTTTATTCATTTTTAATGATGTGTTCTTAATTTTGTAAGAACATAGACTTATAGTAAAATATTTTTAATAACAAAAAAATAATTACTAAAGTATCTAAACATGAATTATGATTTATTTTTGTAAAACAAAATTAAGTACAGTATATGAACTCGATTTACGCAACCCTCGATTCGTGCAACTCCTAGATTTTTGCAACACTAAGTTTTTAGCACGTCTTGACTCTATAAGTGCAACTTTTCAAAAATGATACCTCGATTTGTGCAATTTCTTGTGTTTTTTTCATCTGTTCTATTTGCATGCTCTCCTTTTGATTCTGTATTCCTGCCGTTAATTTACAGCTAGTTTGTCTGAACAAAATTCCTTGTAAAAATAATACACAAACACATAAAATGCATCTGCGTTTATTTGAATAAGTTGCGATTTCATTAGTTTCTACCGGAAATTTGTACAGGATGGGTGCTACAAGAAATATTACAAAATTGTCTATTAAAAAAAGAAGTGATATTTTATCAGAATTAGAAAAGGGTATTTCAGTAAAGACAATTTGTGAAAAATATAATGTTCACAAATCAACAATAACCGGATACAAGGAAAGGGAACCGCTCTTAGACAATTTGTGGCTAGAGAGCTAGAGCTGAATCTGAAATCAGGAAGGCAGGGAAACGGGTAACGTTGAAGGCTTCTGAGTATACACAGATGGAAAAGGCTTTATATGGATGGTTTCAACAGCAAAGAGCGCTGAAGAAGGTGAAGCTGAGTCTGCCCCCACTTTATTAAAAGTTAAATCAGAAGATGCAGTTCAATCCTTAAACATATGTTTCCAATGGCCGAAGAGAACAACATTCCAACAGAGGAGATTTTATTGATACAAAAAAAAAAGGGAGGCAGTTTTAAAAAAACATTAATTATTCGCAAAAACACAATCTAAAATATCTAACTTCTTTAAGAAAAAAACTTAATATTCTGTATGTATCACATATGTATTAATTTTTGTATAAATTTCGAACATTTCGTTTTCGTATTTAGAGGAGAGGTGGGCACCTTTGAACACTTTTTGGTTTAGAGTCTCCAAAGACCCAGTGTGATAAAAAGTGTGATTGGCCTGTAAGATATTGGCACTTCGAGATATGTATTTAAAGTATAATTTAAATCCATTTTTGATTAAATTTAAAAGAGATTTATATTCTATTTTTATTAAAATACAAAGTAGGTTCTTATGTTCAAAGGAACCCCACATGTGGGGTAGGTTTGAATTTACCTGGGGCACTTTTGAACGGAAGTATTTATAATTATTTTCAAAAGTTAATAATGTGAGTATTAGAGCTTATCTATTGAAGGAAAGAATACACTGTATGAATAAATTAATTATGTAGAAGCTGAATATACAAAAAACTTTAATATGATTTAAAATCTTTTTAAGGGTGTAAATCACTAGTTAAAAAGTAGACTTTTGGAAATAAAAAGATTAAAACAAAATTTTTGAAGCAAAAAGTCTCTTTTAAGCTTAAATCTTAATGCCCTTAACATTCCATCGGTCCTACGAAGAAAAAATTATTTTTTTTTTCAATAACTAGTTTTAAACCCGTTCAAAGGTGCCCCGCCTGTTTCGTTCAAAACTGCCCCAACATGCTAAAAAACATAAAACTCGGCCATAGTTATTATACCTAACATATTTATCAAGAACTGTACCTTTGTGTTAATCAAAATGAAGGTGTGAACTTAATATTTATTTTTCAAAAACGAAAACCTTAGCAAAAAAATTTTAAACCTTTACAGACAAAATATTTCAAAAATTCAATTTACGCATAAAAACTGCATAAACAGCTACTGTCAGATGAACATAAGAGAGGCTCCGCAAAATCGTTGACGTGTAAAGATATCAGTATTCCCATGTTTAAAATTAAGTTCACACTTTGAAATATTTATTTGTTAAGATTTGATTAGCCATGTTCAAAGGTACCCCGCGTTCAAACGTGCCCCCCTCTCCCCTAATAAAAATATCTTCGAAAATAATTGTTTTTTTTTTGGTTTCACTAAAGTCTTTTCATAACATTGTTGTTATCTATAAGAAAATAAGCTATTTTAACTATAATTTGTATAAAAAAAAAAAAAAACACAGTAAGTGCAACAACCTCGGTTATTGCAACTGCCCCAATTTCTATTAGTTGCGTAAATCGAGTTTGTACGTACATATATATCTCCACAATCTATATACTTCACTTTTTTCTTCACATCTTCTTCTTCACTTCCGGAAGTTGTAAAGTCGAAGTAAATTTCAAGAAAAAAGTAGATTGCGAAAATAGACGTATATTTCAAAATTTACTTTATTATATAAATCTATCGTATCTATCGTTTTTCAAAAATCCCGAAAAAAAAGTTTAAAAATCCTTTCTTCTGAAATCTCGCTTATTCAAAACCCCGATGTATTAAAATTCCGCTATTTAAAACCCCGTCAAATCCCGCAAAACACGTTTTCTAAAATACATATACTACATGCTTATGTTAAACTAAATAACATATAATGTTGTTTTTACATTTAAAACAAATACAAATAATTCGACTTAAAGAAAATACGATTAAAAATCTTCGCTGTACACGCTTGTTGCTCACAAAATCTTAAATATTTATTTACTGAGTGTATTTACTGAGTGAGTTCGTTATACGTTCAAATCAAATGGATTTAAAAAAATCTCTCATTATTAATTTTTTTTTGATTTCTTATGCATTTGTTTTATCTTAAAAACTAGTTTCGATTGCAAAAGCAAAAAAAAAAAATTAGCCTAATAGCATGAGGCTGAGCTTTGATTTGGCCACACAGTGAAATAAATCTGAAATTAGTATAGGAATTAATCTTGGGTGGGCTTTATTTTATTTTTTTTTTCATTTTTAATAATCTGGAGTGTATTGTAATTTTGTATAATACCTAGATAAACTTAAAATTAATTACTGGCAACACTTTTTGCCAATGGCCAATGATAAATTGTTATTCTTGTACTTTTTGTACTTACATTCTACTTCTACACTTACTTACATAAATATTGTTCTCCAATAAACTTTCTTCTTATTATTATATTTAAGGTTTCTTGTGCTCCCAAAAGATTTCCATTTCTAAAAGAATGTTCTTTTCAAAACTTTAAAATACTTAAAGAATAAGAATATTTCCGTACGAAACGTGGTATAGTTTAATTTTTTTTTAATTAAAAACATCATTAGAAAGATATTTTTCTGGAGTGATTTTTGTTTTATATTACCATATGCATAATAATAAACATAAAACAAAAGTCAGCTTAGCAAAATCCTTGCACCGAAACAATAACAAATAACTTTGATTTGTGTACATAGAGTAGGAATATTTATATTCAATGATTATTAAAGTTTTGCCGAGCTGGCTATACTTTCAAAAAAGGCCCAATTACTTCGGAAATGAAGATAAAGCTTGCGTCCGACGATATACATACATATTTTTTTAAGAAACTCTCGCTTAAAATTTATTTGATGTGCCTTTATGCCCAATCTGTACATTCTTATTGTAAATCTTTGCAGTAAATTCAAGGTTAACAAAATATGATGTGTACAGCCCAACAATTTTAAATACGTATTCCCCCTTTAAATTGATTTATTTCATTTCCTATTTATTGGAGAGACCAATTTCGAAGATTTTTAACGATATAAGGTTAAAAGATGAGAAAGTTAGTGTTTTAAAATTTTGTGCAAAATAATTTAGAGTATTTTACCTTCTTTTAAATATAGGATTCTTAGGAGAACTTAATTCAAAACAAAAATAAACTAAGGTCGAATAAAATAAAACGTACGACTGGATCGCACGAATTTGCTCTTGAGTTCAACTGGTTTAGAATTTTAAACTATGTATGTAGCAATTATAGCTTAAGTTAAAAATACACATATAGTATATTTAACAATATCATTGAATAATATCAAATTCTTTTAACCAAAATAATTATTCAATAATTATGAAATCTTTTAATAAATTTGCAAGAGATAAGTTCTGTCATACTGTAAAAAGTTTATTCGGTTTCTTTTGTTTAGCAAAATTCAATTCAGAAATAAAAAAAACAACCCATACCGCTAAAAAAATTGTACAAAATTTGAAAACAAAACAAAATATTGAAGCATCATCGTCATGGAAACCAATTCAAAAAGGAACAATTAAATTTATAAATATCCCTTTGGAAATTGGTTTGTGTACACAAAAATCCTTCATCACTTATTTCATTTCTCAGTTTCACCACATAAATTATTCAGTCGCTTTGAGTTGTGCAGTATCACCTTCTATTTGTATTTATTCAATGGTTTTGTAATTATAAAAAGTAGTTGAATGAGCAATTACTTTTTCCATGTTCGAAAAGCAAAGCCACCAACCATTTATTTATTTTTGCATTTATTTATTTATTTCTTAACATCAATCTACAATTATTTATAAAACACATCAAATCAAGAATTTACTAACTCATATTTGAGAAACGCAATGCATTATCACTTAAGCAGTATTTTTTTTGTAACCAATTAAAATTTCATGAATATTCGTTTAGTTGTAAATAATTATATGTACAATGTGTGCCTAATATCCGTTCAATATTTGTTTTGTGAAAGTCAAAAAAAATTCATTTGGTCATTTGAAATAGAAATGTATAAAATCCGTTTCACGTTATAAAATAAAAATAAAAGGGTATATAAAAAAATACTAGAGAATAATCATTTTCACCTGAGAAAGTTAAAAACACGCATTCACCCGACGCGACGACGGTTTGGAGCAAAAATAGAAATTAAATTAGTGGCAAAACGGTTTAGATGAGATCTCAAAAAAATTCTCTTTCATTGCCTCTGTTGGTTTACTTCCCAAAACTGTTAATTTCTACCAACTCTAGGCCAAGGTTCTGTCAATGTTCATAAAGATTGGTTGGTATTGCAAGTTTTAGGAAGTAAACAAACAGATCTATTATGATTGAATATGAAATTTACATGAAAATTTGAACATTACACTTAAACGTAAAATTTCCCCCTGTCATTGTTTTGAAGATATCACCCTGTTCATTTATTCTTATTCTTCGAAGAGGAGATCCCAATAATCTGAACAGACTTATTTCATGATCTCTAAAGTAAATACTATGTTCGAATTTTCGAACTTACTCTAGCAAAGCAAATTTTGTATCAATGTTCGACACGAACGAATTTTACTCGAAGCAATTGCTTCATATTACTAATACGACCCAAGGGGTATAACTTTTAACAATGAAGAAAATGTATCCATTGACTTCAATTTTCTATCAAAGGGAAGTAATAACGTTGCGATGTTATACGATATGATGTGTAGATAATATGTTTAATTTAATTAGATTTTTTTTTTAAATAATGCACATATCCCTGCATACTATCAAACTAAACAACTCACGTTTTATTCATACAAATAATAAATATATAGGTATAGGTTAATATACAGAAATTATATTAACAAAGAAATTGATCACTTTTACTATACTACTACTATATGCAACTAGAAACAAGTTGTTTCTTACATTTTTAAGGCTCCGCAATAAATATTTCAATCTATTTAAAAAAAAAAACCTAGGAACATTTTCTTTTAAATAAATTTAATTTGTTAACTCATTAATCACTACGACGCGACGCCCTATCTTTGTTTTTCAAAACAGAAATATAGTAGTGTAAGCATACACCGCACAAGTTTTTAATGCGACGCGATGCCAAAAGTTCTAAGCATCAAATTTAAAAAGATCAAATTATTTGACATCTTGATATAATGATTCCCATTGTATCGACTTGTAAGATTCATTGTCGTTGTTCTTTTTATCAGTTCGGTAAACCTAAAGTTGACAAGTTCTTGATAGGTTGATACAATAAAAAAAAAAACGTGCGTTGAAAAAGAAGCAAACAAAATAGGAGAAAACATATACATACCTAGTTATTTATGAAAGAAATTTAAAATTTTCGAAGATGGTTGCTTTGGCAGTGCATTAGACTAGACAACTACATCCACTACATTATTGGTTTTAAATACAAAACATTCTTTATAGGCATGTATTTTAAAGTTCTGTTGATTGTATATGTTGAGTACTTTACTAGAAACGATCAATGTATCACACGTGTTTCTTTTTACAGGCCCCAACTTTAGCTGCATGGCTAATCAGCAATCAATAAAGGCCTCATCGAGATTTAAATATTTTATGTAGGTACCTTGTTATTTCAGCAAAAATTATTTAGGTACCTACATAAATCAAAACTATGAAACTGGACACAAATAAACTGCATATTTTTATAATAATTCTATAAAAAAATGTTTTGTCTCTTCCATATACATACATACATACATATGTACTTACAAATGGTAACTCAAGTATTTTAGCATCTTTTCTTTATCGAGGTTATCTTCGGGTATAATATGGTATGGCTAGGCTAATTCCAAATGGTTAATGACGACGGGGATGCGTATAGAAATGAAAACGAAGATACAAAGGTGCATAATTTTAGTATAGATTAGTAGTATTTTAAAGCATTTTTGGTTTGTTCTTTAACGTACAACAAGATTTTCTAAATTTTAAACGAGATGGCATCATAACGTATCTTTTTAACATGTTATTAAAATTAAAATCACCAAATGACTATATTACAGTATCATACCTACTAACTTCAAATGTCACTTTGACAGTTACAAAAGTGAAAATGGTATGTTTGCTTGAAATGTCACTGTTGCAGGCGTGTATCATAGAATCGATCCTTTGCAGATAAATAAAATAATAACTATGATGGAAATTTTATAACAAAAATAACAAGAATAAAACATTTTAAATGTGTGAATATAAGTAAAGCTATATAAATTTTCTCCACAAGATCTTGTCTCTGGATCAGATCCTTATAAAACAAACATGATCACAGTGACACTCAGTGGTATATAACAACCTCTTGTTTTTACTGTGTTTGTATATTTTTCATGTATTTGTTGGCATTTATCTTTGCACTACAGTTTACACTACCTTATCCTATACAACTAATAAAAAAGTACCAGTTTTTTGCTCATTGAAATAGATCCAGACAAAAAGAAGGATTACATAAGTCAGATCATGTGAAAATGCAGCTATTATTACATTACAGGGCTTGAGTTCCTTAAAATAAACTTTAATTCGTAGTATAAATTTTTTTAACAGTAGCCTAAGCGTGTGGGTTAGTGTATAGGACTGTCACGTCGAAGCCAGTCGAGGTCGTGGGATAGAATATATCTTCCACCCAAAAACAAAAAAAATTGTCTTTTACGGGTACCACGAATTAACAAGCCCTCCAAGAGAATTTGTTACTTTCATGAGAAAATGATTTCACCTTAGCCGTTCGAATTCGGCAGAAAATTTTAGGTCGCCTTCATTCCTGCCGATAACACATTGAAAGGTTGAGAGAGAGCTTTTAAATCATTTTCTTTTTTATCGCATCAGACCAACAAATTTATCCACTTATGTTTACTGCACATTTCAAGTGAATTAAACAACTAAATCTATTAAATTCCAATTTATTTGAGTTTGGATAAATTTTACTTGATATGAACATCAACAATTAGTTTTCGCTTATTAATCATTTTATTCTGTTAAAATTAATATTATTTATGTCACTTTGACTTTGACTTGTAACATAATATTATGCAACTTTTTAATTCCAATAAAAGAGAATAGACAAATTTAGATCCACAAATCTGTCTAGTTGTCTCTGAGTATATAAATGTATAGGTATATGCAGTTCAGACAGAATTTCATTGACATTATGTAAATTTTTTTTCTGAAATTTAAATTTTAAAATAATATCTACCTACTTATTTTTCAAACCGCTTAGGAAATTTTATCTTTCTCTAAAATTATTCTTAAAATTTTTTAATTATTTGGAATTAAAATTTGTCAGTGTATATTGTAGGTATATTATATTTATCAGAACAAATGAAATTACTGTAAGCGATACTAACGGAACCTACCAGTGAACTTATTTCATTTCTAACTTTTAATTCAAAGGCTTAATTTATTTTAAATATTAATATTTTTTTTGTTTATTATGGTTCGGTACATTTTGTAATTTTATTTTTAGGTTTTATGTTACTAAAAATAAAAACATGAATCCTTAATCTCTTTTAATTATAAATGAATAAAGAAGACTCCACTTGTTCCCAAGTTAAAATACTGATAAAAGAATCAATTATAATAATTTTAAATTGCCTTTACTCCGTAAAGTGCAAAATTTCATTCTCTAATCTCAGTTTCCACTCCAAATCCGTATTTCTATCAATCAAATCACATTTCCATCAGGTGATCTTATTTTGTAATCGTCAGATCTAATTAACGAAAGGGACGTAATATTTTTTTTTAATATCCGAAAATATTAACTTTGATCAAATAAAACTTTTGAATCCTTTCAAAACCTTCGACTTACATTAGAATAATCCTCTGACTGCTATAATTCCTTAGTGCTGCGTTAATATTGCCTTAAAGGTTTTTTTTTGTTGCTGCGAAGCTCCAATTAATATTATATTAATATCTTCATAATAAACCTCTCTTTTTGGAAGTTTTTTATATTTTTTTCACTTTTGCTAAAATTTTGAACTTTATAAAACAAGAAACAATTTCAAAAACATTATTTAATAAATTTAAATTGCATATTTTATGGCAATTTTTTTATAAATAAAACTGATATTTTTTAAGAAAACATAATGTTTATTTTCACTTTTAACCGAAAGGAATAAATTGAATTAACTTCATATGTATTTCACACTTTTATTTCGCTTCAGTCTTTTTTTTTCGTATAAAATAAAAAAAATAAATAAAAATTGTTTAATGGTTATCGAATGGTAACTCTGTGTTAAAAAAATTAAAAAAAACAGTATGGGTTAACTGAAAACTAAGGTATAAGCCTGAAAACATAAACAAAATTCAAAACATAAATCAACATAGGTATATAGACTGCATTAGGTGTACCTAAAAACATAAATGATCATAAAATGCATTGGGGTAACCTCTTTTAATAATTATCAGTAAAGATTAATTTTATTCGGAACTTTCGGATAAAAATTAAACTTTATTTATAATCGTAATGGAAGATCAAAGTAGTAAAAAGTTAATTAGATTTGGTGTAAGAACCAATAACCGAAACAAATTCGAAAAATAATCACGTAAAAAGCGGTGCGTCCAAATACAATAATTTCCCGCAAAACTTGTTTTACGATTGGAACTGGATTTATTATAAAATTTATTTAAAAGCAATAAAAGCGGCAAAAATTATTTATTTTGCGGGGATGCGAAATATAGCGCGACCTTTCATACACGTAGTCGCTCGTAGACTAAATTGTTAACAATATGGCAAACTAGGGTATGTATTTTCTTAGTGGTAGTATGCAGTGTGCTCCCTGGCTTTAAACTTTTCTAGGATGACACAATAGCATGAGCTGAACTACGAACTACGACAAGGGAGCCGTAGCCGGAGCCGATGACGAAACCAACAGCAAACGTATGGGGACTTCTTGTTTGTATATCTGCCTTCGGACAAAAAAAAAAAAAAACAGAAACACAAAAGAAATCCATGCACAAATCGGAGTGAAGCCATCAGCATCAGAGAAATTGCAAGAGTGGAGCTCTTTGTTAATAATGGGGTTTGCAATGCTTCGCGCATTTAGATGTATTGGAGTTGGTGGAGCACAGATGCACTCATCGTCATCGTCATGCAGTGACTCAGTTTTATTTTATTCTTGAAAACTTAGGAGTGCAGAGAAATTTACCTTTGTGTTCTCATACTCAGTTTTCGAAAACGAATTTCGAACTACCTCTTGCTCAGTATTTGTTGAGTAATATTCGCATATAGATTCAACCAGTGCCATTGCCATGCCATCGCCTAGGTTTTGGACTAGGAACAGTATCTGTTACCTTAGTTTAGTGTGTATAACTGTATAGTGTAGTTTCTGTAAAGAGAGGAAATTCTCTGTATTCGTGTATGATGTATTCTCCATCTTCAATTCGTTTAAAATAATTTTTAAGTAAATGCGGCAAAAGAGCATGGACAGCTTTGTCTAGATTAGGTATAGAAGGGGTTGAAAATTTCGTTTGATGGCAGCTTTACTCTTAAATTTGGGGACGAGCATGTGAAACTTTATCAAATTATCTTACTTTTAAGTCATTCTTGAAACTGAACTGACTGGATGGTCGAAGGCGGCGCCGGCCTAGCAATTGTTATCGATATTCTGAAGCAGATATTAGTAGGCAATGAATCTTAAGTATATAATTATATGTAGTTGCAATAGGGTAGGTTAAGTCATATAAAACTAATTCATAATATCAATTATTTGCAACTATGCTCGTTTACATTATGTGAATTTTCACAGATCTCGGAAATAATAAGTGTTTGTTCGCATTAAGTGTATTGCGCCTGTATTCTTTAAAAGAGAATTTTATTTAAAGCAAAATTATTAGGGGGATTCATGCAACCAACGTCGTAAAACACTAGATAAGTTTATCTTTTGGATAAATTTATCTTGTGGTAAATGAACTGTCAAATTTTGTATGGGAAATGGTTTACGAAAATTTGATAAAATTATCTAAGGATTTTGTTGCGGAAACTCATACAAAATTTATTTGGATAAACTTATACAAACGTCATTGTGACTTTTAACGTGACGTTTAACGAACAGCTGATTCAATTACGCAGCATTTATCCAAATAAATAAAAAGGACGTTCACGCAAACTTTTGCGTAAACTTATCTTTTTACACAATTTGGTAAACTCATCTCGTTGCATGAATACCCTTATTATTTCGAAATCATTAGTATGTAAATTATGAAACTATAATTAATATTGGAAACAATTTCTACGTCAGAATAAGCAGCAGCCAAAATAAAAATGGCAGTTCAGCTTCTAATAGTTGCTCGGCAATTTCTGGTGTCGTATATTTTCGCCAAGAAATTAAATTAATGTATGTATAAAATTGTTGATGAAGCCTTTTCTAGGAGTGGTCAAATTTCATTGTTCGTATGATAGTAGTTGAATTGTACGATAGTATAGGTAGGTAGGTAGGTACCTATACAACTTCGATTTGGATTCAATAACTGAAATTTTAAACAAATTTTAAATGAATATTCACATAGGTAGGTACCTACTTTTTTATATGTAATTAAGTTATGAAAAAATAAAATGCGATTCAAAAATAAAAATAAGTTGAAAGAGTATTAAACTGAAACATTGGTTAAAAATCAACATAATCTTCTTCTTTTCCTTTTATAAAAATAAAAATGTTTTTTTTTTTTTTTTTTTTTTAATAAAGTGAATTATAATATACCTATAAAAAATAGCACCTGATTTTAAAAATAATTTTTCATAAGGTTATATTAATAGAATGGACTTTGAGGATATTTTTAAAACTTGGCTTATAGGGTGAAATGGGGAATATCAATATAGGTACATACATATGTATGTACATAATAGCTTCCCATTTAAAATCTTTTTTTATTTAAAAAGTAATATATTTTAGAGTGTGCATTTGAAAATGCCAATATTCCTGAAAATTTAATAAGGTAAATGGATTAAAAACGAAAATATACCTTAGATATATTTTCTGTGAAAATAAATACATATCTACGTTTAGAAAATCAGATCAGTGATTATTTTGACGCCAAATTAAAGCTGGTGGCTTGAGTACAAAAATATGTTTCAAAATTTACAATTACAATTTAGTTTTCAATCGTACCTTGCTATAACTGGCGTCTAGCACCTAACATTGTTATATTTATTATCGTTTTATTTAGCTTTTTTTTTAATTTATTTTGTATAGATAAAATTGAACATAAGTATACAGTAATTTTTTTATATATTTTTTTTTTTTTTTTTTTTGAAGAATGGAGTTAAAAATATAATTTCGAATCATCTTAGGTTCCTGCTTTTGAAATATCGAATTTTAAAACATTAATTTTAATTTAATATTATTGAATTTTATATTTTCATGAAACAAATTAAAAGAAATCGCCTAATTTATTTATTCAGTTTACTACAAGCATTGCGGCTTTAAGAATAAAAAACTTTAATTTAAGTTTGAAGATATTATAGTCTTCATTGTTTTTATTATGTTTTTTTTTTATTATTATTTGTTTTTTAATTGATCTGGCTCATAGCCCCACCCACCAGTTTTTTGTAAAAAAAATTAAATCAATTTTAAAACAAATGAAAAAGCGGGGCTCAGGATAAGGACGAGTTTTAAATAGTGAATAAAGAAAATTTCAGGGGTAGTTGAAAATCTAAAACAAAAAAAATAGTTTTATAAGAGGAACTGTTAATAATGGCTGTATCTGAAGGCATAGAAGTTGTAGAAAAAATCGATGTCGTTCTCGTTGAATGGAAGACAACGTTAATTTTGGCTGAAAGAATATATTTTTTTTAAATCCGCTAAGGAAATGCTAAAAAATTGTTTGGTTTGGTCCGGATCTATTTTTGGTCCGGGTCTATATTGTCATATATCCTTTTTAGTTATCATCTTCATGGAACCATAAACGAATTATCTGTTTAGTTATTTACGTCAAAACATATATATTGCATATACATACAAGTCAATTAGCTTTTTAAACGGGGCTGATTATAATATTGTTGATTTGAGCATTTACGCTTAATTTGTCAGCGACATCAAAATATATGTAAGTATTCAATCTTTTGATTAAAAAGTTAATGACAACCACGAATTCTTTTTAACAGTGTATAATGAAGAAGCTTTGAATGAAATTACTGAAACAAACTCGATGCGGTCACGTCCCAAATGTGGAATGTCCTCATTATATTTACATACATATATGATGTCAGAATCGGAAGCATGGAATTATTTTTCAAACTTTCATATTCATACAATAAAACAAAAGAAGATCGAGAATAAACTAATGAAAAGGAGGGAGATAAAAGAAGAATCAAGACATCAAAAACAAATTTCGCGATGGAATCACTAAGGGACAGGTTGTTCATAGCTGATCATCTTTAATCAAGAATTTTCCAATTGGCAAATCGTAGAATGTACTATTTAACCATTTTTAAAGGAGTCAATAATTTTATTATAAGGATTCAAGGATTCAGCAGAATGAAGACCTATTTAACATGCTCATCGGATCTTCAATTTTTTTTTCGGTAGGACTTGCAAGAACTGAAAACGATCTCAAAGTACACTACGCTCCAGAAATAATTAGTTTAATAGAAATGAACCAGGACTTTTACAAAAGTTTCAAAAAAAAATTAGTTTTTTTGTATTTAAATTTTTCTACTAATATAAAAAATGAAAGAATTTATTTTTAATTTTAACATAAAACATAGATAGATAGATAGATACTTTATTTTTCATAGATAGAGGCTTTACAATATAAAAATACGCAGCTTGCTCAGAGATTTGATATTTAAATTATTTTTAATTTTAATTTTTATTATAAGCTTAATACAAGCTGGACTTAAAACTAAACATAATTTTCTTAAATCTATACTTAAACAAATAAAGGTAGAGATATTGAATTTGTGGAAAGGACTAAAAGAAGGATGAGTTAAGAATAGCTTGTTTTAAAGCAGGTTTACTTATGTTGGTATTGAAGGTATTTATGGTGTTGGCCTTACGTTGCATTCGAGTCAAAGGTTCGTTTAGGCCATAATCAGTTCGGTGGTAGGGTGTGAGGAAGAAAGGAACAGATCTTAAATGACGGGGGTTGGAGTTAAGAGAGATCTTTTGAAGCAGAATAGGGCAGTCAATGACCCCATTTAATAGTTGGTGAACAAAAACTATATCGGCGGTATCACGACGTAAATTGAGGGATTGAAGGTTCAAAAGTTTAAGACGGTCTTCATAGGAAGGAAGGTTATATGGACCATCCCAGCCAAGTCCCCGCAAAGCGAAGCGTAAAAATCTGCGCTGGACGGCTTCAATACGTTCGATATGAACTTGATGATATGGTGACCAGACTTGGGAAGCATATTCAAGGAGGGGTCTAATGAATGTCATATAAACGGATTTGGTAACATAGGGACAAGTAAATTCTTTTGACCAACGTTTTACAAAGCCGAGACTTGAGTTGGCTTTGCTAATAATGCTGTCGTAGTGGGAGCGAAAATTAAGTTGAGTGTCTAAGATGACTCCCAAATCACGAATGTAGGTTACAGTAAGGACAGGCACACCGTTAATCGTGTATTGTCTCTGGGATAAGGGAGGGCGCTTTCGAGTGAAAGTTATGGCTTGGCACTTCTTAATGTTTAGCTCAAGAAAATTTTTTTGGCACCAGGTAAAAAAGCTATTTAAGTCAGATTGAAGCATAAGTGCATCGTTAGTGCTAAAAATTTGTTTAGAGATCCTCATATCGTCAGCGTAAATTTCCAAGTCAGATTGAGGTAAAATCAGTTCAACATCATTTATAGTCAAAACAAAAATAAGTGGTCCCAAATGGCTTCCTTGAGGTACCCCGGATAATGCATCAATAGGTTTGGAGACACTCGATCTGAAGAGCACTCGATACTGACGGTCAACTTAATATGACTGAATCCAAGAAGTGAACAAATGAGGAAACCCAAACTTTTTTAGTTTAAAAATAATGATATTGTGAGAAATGTTGTCAAACGCCTTACTGAAATCAGTGGCAATGGCATCAACTTCTTTACCCTCTTCTAAGGCAGACAGCGTTTTTGAAACAAATTCAGTCAGGTTCGTTGTAGTGGATCGTCCTTTCAAGAACCCGTGCTGCTTAGAGGAGAAAATTGGTTTACAGTGATCAAACAACGACTCATAAACTATACTTTCAAAAAGTTTAGGTATACAAGATAGTTTGGCAATGGGTCTGTAATTGGTTATATCATTTTTGCAGCCCTTTTTGTGGACAGGGATAATGAAAGAATCTTTCCACATCTTAGGAAATACACCACTTGCAACTGAGAGGTGGAAGAGCGCGGTAAGAGGCTGAGCTAATTTATCAATACATTTTTTAAGAACTATTGCTGGGAGACCATCGGGACCAGGGGAGAAATCATCTTTCAGCTGATTGATTTTACTCACCACTGAAGATAGAGAAATGTTGATATCAGTAAAGGAGGTATGAGGACAAATAATTAAAATAGTTCAAATCGACATCGGAATTGTTAAAAGAGAACGCCTCGCAGAAAAAATCTGCGAAAAGATTGGATATGGTATTAGGATCAGTAGACAAAGATTCACGGAGTCTTAACGCGGAAGGATAACCATCCGATTTTTTCTTGCAATTGATAAATTGGTAGAATTTTTTGGGGTTGGAAATAAGATCAGTCTGCATTTGCTGGATATAATTGGAGTAAAGAGAGTCACATAAGGCCGAGAAATTATTGTAAGATAAGAGATAATTGGAAAAGTCCAAATTGGACCTCGACTTCAGAAACTTTTGCCAAAGTTTGTTACGTAGGTTACGTAGCGAGCGAAGTTCTTTATTATACCAGGGAGGAGAAGATGTGAAGTTTTTTTGAAGTAAAATAGGGACAGAATCAAATATACAGCTAAAAATGTGTTTATAAAAGGTGTCAATCACTAAATCAATGTTAATAGATTCGTCGGAGATAAAGTCAAAGTTGATTCTACCAATGAGAACATTGAGTTTGTCAAAGTTAGCTTTACGAAAATTAAATTTTCGCTGCGTTAAAAGATCAGTATTATGATGTTCGCTGGCGTATGCGAAATTAATAGAAATGGGGGGGTGATAGTTATCAAGTTTGGAGAGGAGGTGACTACTTTCCGTAACAACAGAGTTATCAGAGTTAGACGTGAAAATCAAGTCTAGTTGTCTTCCAAGATTATTTTTAACATCACTCATCTGAACAAGACCAGAAGCATGAAGTCGGTCGGTGAATAAAACTTCTTTCTCCGAAGTGGAATTTGTTGCAATGAAATAAATCTCGTCCTCAGATTTTGACCATACTAAATGAGGTAAATTAAAGTCACCTACAAGACATCATCTTCAGGGTTCAAAGAATCAACAACGAAATCAACTGCATCCACAAGCAGCTGATATTGAATTGCAGGTTGGGATGGAGGTATATAGCAACATAAAATGTAGAGAAAGCGTTTGTTCAAGTTTATTTTTACACATACAAGCTCAAGATTAGAGATATTTGGAATATTTACTAACGATGAGTCAAAGTCTGAGTGTAATGCTAATAGGACACCACGTCCTGAAATGCAAAGGTTGGATGAATCATCATTAGGGTTAGAAGATGCGGAGATTAGAGTATCCTTACGAAAGACGTTAAAGTCAGATATAAAGAGTTCGTTGCTTTCAATGTCTTGAGAGAGATTAGTTTCAGTGAGAGCAAAAACGTTATACGGAAGTTTTTGTGAGTTGAGATATACTTCAGAAGTTTTGGTTCGAAGTCCCCGGGAATTTTGATAATAAATAGAAAAGTATTGAGGACTTAAATTATTATTCGGATAAAGTGGGGTGGGGTCAGGGATCGGCTGCGAAGAGAAGTTAACGACGAAAAAAACTATTATGGGTTGCTTGTGATCTATGAAGATGTGATACTCGCCTTGAGTTAAGATAGTTGGCATACGCTGAAAGGTCATTAGAGACTTGAAGAGGAGATAAATTAAAACTTTCATGGTATTGAATAAAGATTTTTTTGAGGGCAAGGAATTCGCAAGGGAGCCCATCTATGGAAATTAGAAGCTCGAGATTAGTTTTCGTTTAACCGTCAATACAGATATTTTCTGGTTTATCATATAGGTAAGCCAGATACAACCGAACGTTGTCGTAGGTTTTGAGATCACGAAGTCGTGAAACTATGTAGCGGCCATCATCGCTTTCTGAAAATCGTTGTGTGAGCTTAACAACAGGGGGTAACAAAGGATCGAGAAATGAGGGTTGCGTGGAAACAGAGGTGCAAAAGGATGAGGAGGGTACTGATGATGAAAGAGTGACTGAGGAGCAAGCATCAGTGGGTGGGGAAATAGTACATATGGATGAGGCAATAGGGACAGAGTTTGGAGTAAGGTCAAAAGAAACACGTTTACAGTTTGGAGATATAGTGGATGCGGTATTGGTGGTGGTGGTGCAGGTGGAAGAAGAGTATGATGATAAAAAATCTGCAGAGGAACATTTAGTATATAGTGGAGGAATATGAGATGAGTCTGGACGAGAAGGTTGAGGAGGATTAAGAACGTGTGAGTAAATGAAGTTTGTGTATTTAGGGGCAGATGGTTTGTTACCCAAGTAACATTTTTGCTCTCATAAGATGCTCCAAGAGTTTAACTAGACTAATGTAAGGGAGCTAAAAGTAATCTTGAAGACTACTACTAGATTGTTAAAATACTGTTAAAAGCGTTAAATGGCCTAGTTATGGGAGGCTCTCAGCTCAACTTAGTCTTGCTATGAGAATGCGTCTCTTCTAATGAGATGCGCTCAAAAGAGAACAATATTTGTATTTGTATTTGTAAACTTTAAGCGTTTTCATAGAAGTATAGAATGACTAAAACTCTTATAATTGTGTTGTTGTGGGATCATGAAGTCTTCGAACATATGTTTAGAGCTGAAGTTTCACAAAAGAATTATTATAAGACTATAAGTTTATAAAATCCTATTTCAAGAAGATAAATTAATTTAGATATAAGATTTGAGTATTTTGAAGAGAGAAAAGTGTTAGACTCTCAAAATAAAAACGCTATGAGACTATTTTAAGTTTCATAACAAGATAATAGTTCTTATGTATAGCAATGGGATATAAAAGAGTCTTATGCGCGTTTTTTTCAGATTTCGAGAGCTAAGCTCTTGAGAGTTTGTTAGTTGGGTATTTAAGTAGGATGAAACTGGAGTGGGGACAGGATTGAAGTCAAGAGGGAGCATATTGTGGTTTTGGGGGATTAAGGAAGGTGGAGTAGGAGAGCAAAAAGGCGGAGTTACACTTAAGGTGTTATTAGAGAGAAAAGGATGAATGTTATTAAAGTTGGGATATCTACCAATTTTGAAATGCCAGTTAGGATCGGGTTTAGGTGGTCGGTTAAAAGGTAATTTAGAACTAGCAGGAACATTATCTTTAAGGCGGCGAAACTCCACACCATTGTAATGACACAGCAATAACAACAACAATGAAAATAGCTCAAATTAAACTTGAAAAAGCCCGAAGATGGAATAGTTTCCGAAACGCTTAGCTTAAAATTTAATAATTTATTTATTTTAATTAATGTTGTATGAAATTGGTTTTTCAATAAAAGTAATTTATGTTTTATGTTAAAATTAAAAATAAATTCTTTCATTTTTTATATTAGTATTAAATAATACAACATGCAGACAAACACACAAATATATATTAAATTTTTGGTCTGTTTACTTTTTTCATCATTGTTAAAATTGTAATTGTTTATTATGTACTCTTACTCTTATGTAAATTTAAAAAAAGAAAACTTTTTGACCAACACCAAACAAAGAGCAATTAAAAAAAGTAGTTTTTTTCTTCTACTCTTCTAGCTTTAAAACTATCTGCTTTTACTTCAGCCATTAACGTTTGAGATTTATTCAAAGTAAAATACTTAGTATATCTACTCTACTCTTTTAGATAAAAACTACTGTGTAGGTGTCCCTAGATACCTACTAAAATTAAAAAAAAAATGAATTTTTTAAAAAGACTTATGTATAATTTTTGTTTGAAAAAATCAATATTTCGAAACCTATCGCTTTTACGAAATTTGGCAACAAGCTTTTTTTTAACATTATTTTGCAGATTTTAAATTAACGGTGCGTACCTTTCATGCAACTGTTTAAGAACCATTAAAGAAAATTTCTTTATTTTTGAAAACGATTTTGATTAAATTTTTTTAGGTACTAATATTAATACGATCTACCATTTAAAGGGAACTCATTTGCCATTTAGCGATTATTAACAGTACCTCTCATACAACAATTTGTTTTTGATTTTTAAATATCTCATTATTTGTACATAAGAGTATAAATTACACTGCATATCATACTTTTCCGCATTTACAAATAAAAAAAATAGCGTACTATTTTGTTTTCTTAAAAATGTAAACAATATTTTAAAATATAAACAATATTTTAAAATGAATTATAAAAAAATCAATTTTTCAAAAAACAACCATCGCACACATACGTCGTACATGGGATCGTACACTGGAAAAATATAAAATATTACTTTTCAAATACCTTCAAATACCATACGCGCAATGCGTTTCTTTTCAGTTCTCTAACTTAAGGTGTCCGTAAAATAAAAAAAAAACATCATATCTTAACCTTTCCTGTAATGTGGTATAGAGATCAATCAAAAGTTGAATTAATAATGAAAAGAAAGTATTGAAATATTTTTGTTTATACATATCTTACCACAAACTTGATGTTTTTATGTTCTTCCTTCCGAATTCAATCCCAAGGGTGGGTCTAGAAAAAATTAATATAATAAATAACCAAATACAACACAAGCTTCTTACTTCTTAAAGATGAAAATGCCTAAATTTCAATATACCCGAACCGAATAATGATAAAAAATCCACCGCCCATCCCTACTTTTATCCATATCCCCTTAAAAATGAATCAAAAGTTTCACTTTAAAATATAATCAACGTAAAAATGAGGTGGACAAATTGTCATCGACCTTTTGAAATGTGCTAGCTTTAAGAAAATAAAGTGAAAAGTGCCTAATGCCTATTTAAAAAGAGGGAAATAATTTGCAAAGTATATGTAAATATATCTCATTCAAATTCACCATGGAGCACAAGATTCAAACTGAGAGCTTGATCAAAATGAGGAAAGGAAAAAAAGTTAAAAATTTTTGGAGGATATTTTAGACATAGTTAATTTATTCAAGTTTTTTTCAACTCTTAAGATTAATCTAATTACTGTTTATTTGATAACGTTTATGGTAAAATCGTGGTATAGCTCCCATCTTTTGTTTTCCTTGTAACTCAAAAAGCTTAAAATATTTGTTCAAACATTAATATTATATAAATAATATTCCGTAATTAAGTCTCGTGCTTTCTGTAATTAACTTAGAAACAAAAATAGGAAAAATAAAACAAATAACCATTAAAAAAAAAAAATAAATTAAAAAAAAATTAATTATTCGGCTATTACGTACTGACGAATTATATTGTAAAATGGCATCTTACGTTTTTGTAAACACTAAAAGTACAAAGCAGGGACTTTACTAATGATCCGTCTTTGTTTTAGAAATATCTGTATAATTTTAAAATAACGCTATCTGTTACGTGAATCTTTTGCCAAAAACCTTACACGCAGTTTTCTTACAATAGATTTCGTGTACGAGTTATGAGTCGTTAAAATCAAAAATCTAATTTCATTTTTAGGGAATCGCATAAAATTGCTTTTTACCTACCAAATTTGAAATTTTAAAAATTTGAAATGGAGGATCGCTGCAGTAGATTAGAATCCCAAATGAAAAACTTCCATCGTCGAAACACAGACAAAAATCTTACTGTTACCATTCCGGCTGTCGCCAGTGGTGAGGAATAACAAGAGATTTCGAGCCTATGCACAGTGTTCTATTGAAATCCCCATAGGATGTGGTGGAAGATGAAGATGTGAAAATGATCTCAAATAGGAATCCTCAAAGCCACGTCTTCTTGGTTAGACTGAAGAATCGATCTATCACAATTGAGGTTGCGTTGGACGATATACGCTCAATCTAAAAAATGGGCTTCAATGGCGACGAGATTGAGATTGTGAAGGAATACAAATATCTAGACGTCCTTATTAGAACGAATTTTAGCATGCAAAACCATCTGGTCAATAAAATTAACTTTGCGAAAACCACACTGAACACAACATGGAGGACATGTTAGAGCAGCTCAGCACTTCATCCGTCAGCAAAGTACAAAGTTTTTTAAAGAAGGTATTGCAGCCTCAACAATGTTTTACGCTGCGCAAGTAAGTATGATAAAGGTGAAAAGCTTCTACGTTTTTACATTAGACGATGCTTTCAAGTTTCACCTACCCGTTAACAGCCTCAATTACATGTTGTTTTTGAGAACAGGTTTGTCCACGTAGCATATATCTATACAGTTAAGCTCCACTTTGATTATATTCTTTAAATACTACTTGTGTACCTAAAAACGTTGCACAATTGACAATCAAAAAAAATACTCTATTCTTTAAGGAATGGAGTTCTTTGTCACAAAATCATAACCTTGAGTTAAATTTAAATCCTTTTCGTCCAAATGATTGGAAGAAGATTCTGCACAATTTTGTATAAGATCTTGATGTAAAATTAAGAGAAGCGTTTATTGAGAAAGCTGAATATTCACTTCACCGAAACTACTACAGGCATACTTAATTTTAACGAGAGGAGAACTTCTAAGGCTAAACTACGTGCCACATCGTGAAGATCTTCCTATCTATTGTTCACTATGCAACATGAACACTAGAGGATATCTTTCACTTCGTCGCATAAGCTGTCCCATTTTCAAAATTAAAAGAAAAGGAGGTGCCTTGGACAAAATGCGCTTGATTGGCTAGAAAAAAAGGATATTTTGAACGGTAAAGCTGGATGGATAAATCTTTTCCATTTTATCACAACTGCAGCAGCCTACAGACAGAGGATGGTTGATGAAAGTTTTCTTCTTCTTCTGAATTCTTCCTATGAATTCGTTTGCAACTTAAAAAAATATTTTTTTATTTTTTTCTAAGTCAATTAAAAAATAAATAAATATGAATATTAATGCAATTCCTTTTTTCATTTCTTTTAAAAATCATTACTAAAGTCTTATTTCTCAATCAGGCAGTGTCTTAATATGTAGTTGGTTCGTTTAGTCTAGCTGAAATAGCAGTGGACGCATGGAAGCAAGGACGGGACGTACAGTCCCAAAGACTGGTATGAAGAAACCCACTCAAAAAAACCCACTGGAAAAAACTCGACATTCTTGAAATACATATTTATAATATTTTATATTAGTCAGTTAGAATTTATCAACTATTCAACAATTAGAAGCATATTTATTAAAATACTTGTTGTATCATGTTAACGAAACGTTCCACTTGTTGAAAGACCTAAGAACAATTGTTATAATTTGCGAAGACTTGTTGTTACGTGTTACATGAGTTTTTAACACGTGTTGAATTTTGCTTGTTAAACAAGTATTTGTTGTATTGTGCTATAGGCCTCTGATAGTGCAGAATACTTTCGTTTCTGCACTAAGTTAACTAATGCACACAACAAAATTTTCTTCAGACACACTTCCTAACCTCACTATTTTTTGTTTCCGGGTGTTGTTTATAAGTTTAACAAGCTATACTTTGACTTAAACAGTTCATTTTGACAGGCCCGGCGGCGGTAATATAGGTAGTGTAGGTATTAGAACCCACTCGAGATTTTTCGAGTCCAAGTGAGATCACCGGGACGAAACGCCCAAATTTTTGTGGACTGAAGGCCGTTAAAAGCTATTTTGAATCTATAATATGAAATGTATATTTGGTTTTTCGAATACATAAGAAACATAAGGATTTCGTTTAGTAATTTAACTTAACACGTAAGTAAATTTGATTTTTAACTTAAAAAATTACCGTGTTTTATATAAAAAAATGTATTAATACTTGAAAGGCAGGAATAATAAGTAGGCACCTGAAAATGAAGATCTTTTAGGAGTCAAATAGCTTATTTAGTAAAGCAATATGTATAACTTCAAAACAGAGTATTGATTTCTTTATTTTTCCTTCAGAATGCTTTAATACGCTGTCTATCGAAAACTGTTTAATTGCATAATGCCTGATCGTACCGCAATATTTTTTACCATGATAGTATACACCGTTTTAGAGTTATGCAATTGTGAAAAATCGATATTTTATTTTTTATACTCTTCACCTTAAATATGATTTTTTCTTATACATTGCATTAGATATAGACTTTAGGGAGTTGCTTTGACTTTGAATGTTTCATTTATACCTACCATATTAAGCCTAATTTAATAATATTTCTCAATAACTTCACGTTCTTCACAATATCGACGCAAAACCATTACTATACCTACTTGCGAATTGACAACTTGTATACATTTGATTAGAACAACTTTATTAAATTCTCTTCTTTGAGTTGCAGTTACACGTACAGCAAAAGGCAGCCCTAATAAAAAGTTTAAACTAAATACATTAAACAGTGTTTGCCAGTCAATATGCTCTGTTAAAATGTCACTCTAATAACGATGGAGGAACAGGACAGGACATTCGGATACAAGGTTTGTGTCACGCGAATCGAATTTGATAAATAATGTTCCCTTCCATCAATTCCATTTGTTAAAAGAATTGAAATGAGATGAGAAGCATGAATGTGCTGGTAAGATATATTGGGGTGTAAAGCTGAGTGAAGACGAGGAGATGATTCTTTCCCATAAACAGACATTTTGTGTGTCGAAATTTTTACATACATATACCGCTGCTGTATGCTTCTTTATAAGTAGACAAAGTTAAGAAAATCTTTCTTTAACAAAGGAGTATCCTGCTAACAGCTTAAAGAAAGAGTGAGAGTGTGTGTGTTTGTTGGTGGTGGAAGCTTATACCATTCCATTGTTCAGCAAACGATAAACTCGAAGAACAAAGGAGGAAAGTAAAAATATATAATTTGAAATTCCCATCATGTTCGCTGACAATCAATAACTATTAAGGATATTAGCACTGCAGGAACAGCATCATAAGTAGCAAACATTAGTTGGTAAAACATACGCCACACCCAGACCTTTTTTGCTTTGGAAAAAATAGAAAAATCGAGAGATTAATATAAAAAAAAAAAAACAAAAAAAGTTAACATTAAACATCTGCAATAAATGTCTTTAAGCCCAGTTCCAAGAATTCTGTGCAGATAATACCTAATCATAGCATTCACATGTTGAGAACCAAAATGAATGAATTTATTATCTATATAATATTATGAGATGACCTTTGATATGGTAATAATTGGTAAGGAAATTATTCACCTAATGGTGCTTAAGCATTTATTTTAGTATGCTCACGCATTCTTTCCTGTCCCAAGCAAAACTGTTCCTTTGCAGCTCTAAAATTTTAAATTCACAGCTCCTTAAATTTTTATTATTATTATATTAGAAACCGCGTTTTTTTTCTGTGTATTTATGTTCATGGGGTTATCTTTTAATTTGGTTGTTGTCATCTTAGTAAATAATACGTATCATGCACATCATGAAACTATTTAGGGATTCTAAGTCACTTTCCCTACTAATAACGGGTTAGCTATGAGCTAAATATGGCTCTTAAGCGCACTTTAAATAAACGAATGTATTAGAGCTCCTTATTAAATAAACGAGCTTTAGAATTGGCTCTGGAAGAGATATTAAGTTTCTATAAACAAATGTGATTATCTCTAATAAGAAAAAGAGAATAAACTGGATGCGGTTGAATAGTAGTTTTTTTTATAGGGTTCGTAAAATATAGTTTTGTCACTTTAAGAAGACCAATTAGGAGGTACTGAACTCTAACTAATCGTCCTTGTATGTGGTTGAGTGCAGACTTAACACAAAACAAATAAAAATTCGAATTTTGAAAGCACAATAGGTATTGTAAAATAGTGCACAAATTCAAATATCCTCTTCCTCCGCTGTTGCAGAAAAGATTATTTATTTCTTTCATTAATTAATCAGCAATACCATTTTAGTAAGCTCAAATTTTCTATTCGAAAACCCAAATAGCTACTATAGTATTGTAAGTGTAACTGTCGATATCAACTTTGGAGATTTGAGAAAGTCGACACTGGATAAATATTCAGTATTGATTTGAAATAAAGATCATTCAATACGTATCAGTCAAAAGAACTCGACGTACTTTTATTACCTCACTACACCTACTAATTCTAATTCGAAAATATGAAGTGCTCTTGCAAAAAAAAAAAACAAAAAAAAACATTTGGCGCTGAGCAAAAAGCATTTGTTCAAGCACCATTGCAAATTTTCCGCATCATAAAATGAAGATCATTTGTTGCGCAAATTGAAGGTTACACCTACAACCGATAGAATCCGTGGCATGCGTTAGCAACGGATCCGTTGACGTTCACCATAACAGGAAAATACAAAAAAATATTTGAGATTTTGTTTCCTCATTTGAAAGGTACAAGGAATTTTTAAGGAAATTAAAAGGAAACATTGAAAATGATAATGATTTTGAAAAGTAACCGATTTGGCACGAATCTTGGCGCTAATAGGCGAACTGGGATTACTTTTGTTATTATGTGTTATAAGTATAGGGTGGCGCACGAATCGTGCTACATTAAAAAATTCAAACAACTTTTTTTTAATAAATATATTTCATTTATTTCACAGTGTTTAGCTCTGTTGGCAGTTCCGTCTCATGAAACATTTCTAGATTAGAGTCACTTCATATATGGCAATATTGCTTGTTTACATTGCCGTTTAGATCAAAATGAGCCTTACTAGACATAAACAAGCATTTTATAAATTTTTGTCAATTTCAATCATTTAGCAAAATTTCTGGCGAACAGGCAAATCTTAACCTGCTCGTAATTTAAACTTCGTAATACGGAAACATGGCTGGCCACCTCATAATAGTTTACTCAGGGGAGTGTTGCCAAGCTCTCGCTTAAATTCCCTTTGGAAGAAAATGACGAGCTGTAAAGCATGGTACCGCTACACTATCCAATATCGTTTCGTTATCCAAAGCACTAATTTTTTGGTATTTTCTAAAAATTACAGAAATAACAGTTTATGAATGTTCCTTGCAGAAAAGCGGTCCCATTACAAAGTAGTGAACTACAGGATGTTCATAACGATAACGAATACCCCATACAGCAAATTTGCGATAAACATATGTGTTGGCAACGCACGCTTTTCAGAATAAAAACAAAACTAAATTAGTATCTCTAAAAAGCGAATAGAGTCAACGATTTTTTATCGGATATAGCGATGAACAAAGTGACATAAAAAGAACGACAATTTTTTCTATTACTTAAAATTTAAATTTGACAGAAATGCCATGAAAATGTTGAAGAATCAAACGAAGAAACCCAAACTCATACCATTGGCATATTATTGTTAAGATAGGATGTTCTTTGTACTTGAGGATTTATTTTTTTTAATTATAACTTTTAATTTAAACTTTGATTGCAATTTTCCAGTATTTCACTTATACATCATTAAAAACTAAAGAAATAATGTTTGCCGCCTAAGACTGCTGAATACTCTTAGTGCGTTAGAATCTATCAACTATTCAACAAGTTAATCGTCTGTGTTGTTGTTGTTTATAGGCTCATAGTCACGATGATGAATTAAAGTAGAAAACCTTTATCTACCATCTACATAAATATTTAATATCGTCGGATTCATATCAAAGACAAACCAAGGGTTTTTATTATATTTGTTGCAAATGCCACAAATGTGAGGATTATTACTTTGTCAGGAAGAGATGATTAATTTAAAGTTATTAGATACATGACTGAAATTTATAATTCGAACTTTGTGCTCGAGTTTATCATGGAATGAGTGGTAAAGTTGTATCCCTATCTATGGCAAAGGATGTTTGCGGTGTACTTTCTGTGCTGCTGCTGGGTAGTTGTTTGTACGCGCTGATGTCATCAGCGTCCTTGTCTCTTCGTTACTTCCCATTGCCATTTCCCAGTGTCATTGAGATATCGAGAACTCATGCGAAAGGTATGAGTGAATTAACGGGGCGTAAGGGAAGTCTTACCTTAGTCTCAATCTCCCGAAAATCTTTGCAGGAAGACAACGTCGACGCACAACAAGATATTGAAGCACGTTCCTTTGAACTTTTCTTCTAATCTGTATTCAACTGCAGTACACAGCGCAAGAAATGACTTACAGAATTTACGTCCGTGTTGCATGCTGTTAAGGTAGTGAATTGGATTGGGCGCTTTGCGAACAAAAGTATATTAACTGTCAAAACAGAATACAGGTGTGATTACTCTTGTTTTTTTGAAGCGAAAAAAGATACGTAGATATATGTATTTGTTCATTTGTTTGAAGTTAATTTTTGACTCCCTTATGTATCACTATTCATAAAAACATCTCAGTAAATAGTCATCGGCACGGCATGAGTCCATGGCGAATGGGTGCGAAAGTTAACACGACTGGGTCGCCCATACTTGCTCGTACCTAGGTCAGACTGTGGTTTTTAAAACTAAAGAAAATTTTCTCAAATCACTGCGCGATACAACTCATGCTTACACATTTTATGAATTTCTGAGCTCATCACACCGAAGAATCGTATTTTTTCACAAAAAATGACATATTTTAAATTCAGTACACCATCTGATTTCTTAATATTTTCTTTATTTATGAGAACAAAATTAATTTTTTTTTAACAATTATTCTGAATGTTAAAAAACAAAAAAAAAATGTTTAATATTTTTGCTTTTCATGCAAAATATAATTTGTAAAATGTCTGACATGCAATTTTATTAAATCTTTTAAGAAGAATCAAAATAAAAAATACAAAAATTCATATCTCGAAAACCTATCTATTGAAAAAATTTTCATTGCGATTTTCGAGTTCAGCGGCGTCAAATATACATATATGAAAAATATAGCGGCATTGAATGTCCGTTCAGAATTCGTGTCGGGGAAATGCAAACATCGCTGTGCACTCGGAAAAAAAATGTATTTGGTTATTTTGTTTCAAATTTTAATTTTTCCCTTATAATTTTGAAAAAAAAAGCGTATCTGGCGTTTAATATTGTTAAATTTACTGATTGTTTTTTTTTTCTATTTTTATTAAGAAATAATTAACTTATTTTCTAGTCCCATATAAATATTTAATGGTGTATGCGGATCCGAGACGAAAAATAATAATTAAAAAAATACGGAAATATTTACAAAGTCTTTCGAGAAATCCTTTTTAATTTTTTTTTAATTTGAATACAAAAACATTTAATAACTTCAATTTTTAATTTAAATATTCAAGACTCTTATTGTTATTTAGTAAAACGCTAAATACCGGATGTGAGTTTGAGAAAATTGCATTTATCAAAATAAGATTGCTTTAATTTGAATTCAATTCTTTGTTCAAGTTTCTCCGAAGATCCTATTTCCATTTGTTAACAGTCAAGAAGAATTTGTTATTTTCAAACTTAAAAAAAAGTTATAAGAGCTATGAGTAATATTAAAAACAAAAATAATAATTAATTAAGAAAGTTTTGAACAAAATCATTTTTGAAAATTATTTTTTTCAATTTTAAAATTTTTTTTAACTTGGAATTTGAAAATTAATTTAAAAAAAAATTTATTTCATACAAGAAACATAACTAAAACGACAATTAAAGAATGTATTTATAGCAATGGCACTTACATTGTGCTGTTGCTTTTTAATAACTAGGTTTAGTTTCCTATTTTAAATGATTTTTTTCACTCCCGCCTAATCAGGGGGTAAAAGAAGTGCTCCCATCTGACTTTTTCTTGTCTCAACCCAACGTGCCCGCTTATGCTTTTTGGCGCATTTTCTTCGAATCACCCTGTTTATGAATGAACATAATAATGTAGTATTCTTGAGTAAAAAGCACTGAAAAAAAGACTGAAAAATTGTTAAAAATCAATATAATTAGGAATAAATTGATAAAAAAAACTTCATAAATTGTGTTGTTGACACCAACCAGATTTAAACGCTTGGATCCAAGTTTAAAGAAAATCGATGCACCCGTTTAGGCTGCAGCCGAAGGACAGGACAGGATTGATGACAGACAGAGAGACGAAATTGCGAGAACCACTTTTTGCGACTTTGCTATCATTGTTAAGTCAAGTTTGATCAAAATCTCGAGTCCTATTTTTTTACGAATCCATGACTTGAAATATAGTATCTATATATCGCAAGTAAAAAACAAACGCACTGTCAAACCATTTTTCATGACCTTTCAACAGAACTTACAAAAGTCTTTCTTGCGCTGATCTGTATATACAATCCGCCATCATTTGAACACCGAATATACCTTGTATTGAACCAAGGTGTTTTTATAATGATTTGATGTTATTTTTCTACCTGATGCTTTTTATTTAAAAGTCTGGTATTGGAAGAAATTATCGCGGCGGAATTTTGTCGTTTTATAACTTTGTCATTCATATAACTTTGGTTTCCAAAACGGCGGCGTTACTATTTCTTTTTAAACTCAATATTTAGTGCGATTTTTTTAATACGATACGCGATAGCAGAAGTGGGATAATTTGAAGCAAAATCTTCATTCTTAAGAAAAATTGAAAATGTCGGTGTAACCCCCCGTTTAATACAATTATTACCTAATTATTGTAAAACTTTGAGAAAGATTAAGTCAATCCACGCCCGCCTAAAAGAATTGTTAAGCTAATAAGATTAACACTTATACCATCAAAAAACCAAAATTAATTCCGAAAATTCTCATTTATAAAATAGGTATATGGCTTTTAGGCACATTTACCCTAATTAAGCTGTTTAATTAATTCCTCTAAGAGCTTTAAGCGTAAGTATACATGAATGAATTAGCCTGAAATTATCCCTACATTTTATCACTAGCTTAACTTGTAACTTCCTTAGAATTAAAGAATAACCAAATAAATGTATGTGCAATTGCTAAATTGAAAACTATTCAATTCTCTCCGCCAACGGTATGATACGGAAATGAAAAATCACTCAAAAATTCAATTTTGTTTAAATTCTTTTTAAATTGTTTTAAATTTATTTAAGTCAAATATTTCCCTGTTTTAAGATAAATTATGCGGTAAATTTCTTCATTTTTCGACCTTCAACATTTCATATCTCAAGTTTATGACTCTATATAATTATTTAACATTATTAACGACTTCCTTCGATTTCTATGGCTATGTATAGGTATATCAATTAAACCAAAAATGCTTTCTGGATCACATTAACATTAACATTAACCTTTACTTAGCATCATAATAGGCACCAATGTTAAATAAATTGTTTTAAAAATAAATGTTGAACTTTTTGAAAATGTGACTAATATCTTTTGAAGAGATTGAGCGGTTTCTACAAAATTGTCGTCAGCTTTGCAAAACCATCGACACCATTGGGTATTGGTGTAAGATGGATTTCCATATACGATTTAAGTATATTAAACACAACTACGCGACCGACTTTCCAGAGCTATAATTTTATGTTCTACAATTTTACTATGCGAAAAACTCAAGTTTTTAATTCAAAAAGAGTTAACAAAACAAAATAACTTCGAATATTGTCCTCACAGAAGAAAATAAACATTCAGTTAAAAGATTATTTCATAGCTCCCTAAAACTATCGTCTTAAAAATTTTCCCAATAAATTCAATAGTTTTTGAAGTAAAAACGTACTCGCCTTTTTCCAAAATGGCGGATTTCGCGTCCCTAAAACTAGAACTTAAGCTCCTCTAAGATCCCCCTATCAATATAATGAAAAAATCACCCTTCCTGCATTTCGTTTCTTGTTAGTTTTTGAGACATCAAGTAAACAAAGCTTGTTATAAAACTTAAACGAAAGCTTTACTGCTTTATAAATATAATGTTCCCAATATATGACTGGGTCGAATGCCATCTAACTATGGCGGTGATTATGGTGCCCTTATATGATAGGTTCCACTGAGAAGTCAATATGTATGGTGTGGCGGGGTGGAGGTGCCTGATGAAGGTATCATCGATGAGTTCTTTAGATAGGTTATAGTGTTTGTGCAGCAACTGAACCTAAATTGCCTTTTTGTCATGTTTGGGTTTGTCTTCCGCTTTCTTTGTGAAGAGCAGGCCAAGTCAATTCGTGCAAAGTTTCTGAAGATGTTTTCAAAGGAAAAAGAAATTTCTTATATTTCATTTTTATTTTACGCTTTTCTTTTAAAAGAAAGACATCTCTCCTTAGTGAAAATCAAATTGAATTTCTGCTGTGCATGCAGAACCAGCATCATCATCATCATGCAGCAATATCTCCTTCACGTGCCAGACGAAAACCCTGTGAAGTGATCGCGACTTGAATATGTAATTTCAACGCTCAAAAGAAGCTCCAAACCAAAATGAACGGCAAACGTATATCTATATATGGTGGAGAGAGCCAAGTAGAAGACCGACGTCGTCATAGTCATCAACAAGGACGTGGAGTGTAAAATCTCTCTCCGTCCAGGGCCACTGCAGACCCATTCCATAATGGTTTGCAGCGAACAAAAGAACTGTTACCACATCACATCTTAGGTACAACATTTTTGGCCAAAAGTCCAGCAGAGCACTAAGCTCACCATATAGCTCGGAGTGTAAATTGCGATTGCGAATTATAGGGCCAACAATTGGTGGAGCTGCATCCAGTCACCTTCACCCTCAAGCCACTCCTAACGTCCCTTTATCGTTGCTCAACAGCTCACTAATACATTTGGTTCATTCTACACAAAGAAGAATCATGGAATAATTTTGCAGTACGAAGTATGCAAATGTAGATGAACCGCAAAGCAGCACTGGGGTTGGTTGCTTTTAATGCCGCACTCGATGACAGGGTATTGTAGGTACCTGATGTTGGTTAGCTCCGGAAAAGGGCACTCATTTTCTTCTTGGACATCATTAGCGTTGTTGTTTGCTACGGGAGACTTATGCACACTTAGGTTGGTTTTGGTGTTAGATTTGTGGGCAATTTTTGAGAGCGTGACTGCAGATTCCTCATCCGAGCTTAAGAAAATAATTTTGTTTGTTAGGTTATCTTCAAGTGTCTGTACTATTTAAGAAAAAGTATTTATTTATTCTAATAGCGAAAATTAGAAAAAAAAAACTGCGTTAAAACAAAATAACTCTTTACTCTTTTATAAGTACATATTATATTTTATGGGTTATTTATGCCGAAAAGTGGATATTATTTATGTGAAGGAAGTGCTTTACGTGTTCTCACTCCAGTAAAATAATACGAGAATTTAATATTTTGATTAATAGTACTGAAACCTAATTCGCGTACCACTGTTCGTAAAATAATGCTACTGAATATATAAAAAAGAATGATTTATCCAAACACTAACAAATATACTAAAAATATAGGAACTTTACATAAGTCACCAGTATCAAGTCTTAATATTAAATCGTGCCACCTTGAATTTTTATTTGTTCATACAAAACTAAATATATACATATATACGTTTTTGCTACTTTCTTTTACTTATAGTTTAGGTACAAGCTTAAAAGTTGTTGAAAACCAGTGGATTCAGATTTAAGTGGTCATAATATAATCAAATACTATATACGAAGGACATCCACGTTCATGCCTTAATCTCGAATGACGAAAAATTCTAATACAAAAAATTAAATTTGAATCTCGAATGAATTTTGAGGTTTTCTTTATATTTTACTCATAACATTATTTAAATAATTTAACCTTTTTACTACAAACAACTATAAACTATTAACAATTAAAAAAAGTTAACTACCAAACCAAAACACGATTCGTAAAGAAATAAAAAAAATTAAATAAGTGCTAAAAAACACCTTATCCGTGAGCAAAAAAAATGTAGGGTAAAAGCGGGTGAGATGGCGCACCTTTAATATATCTTACATTTATTTTTCAATAAACACATTAGACGCTTTTTGTATTCATTTTCTCATTTCAAATCGAAGTAGCCACTATTCGTAGGTTTGTATACGATGCAAAAAAAAGTAAAAAATGCAACATCAAAATTATGTGAAGATTTTTTTTTATATGTAAGTCGATGGGTGCTTGGATGCCTATGTTGCCTCACTACATACAAAAAGGTATTGGCTACAACTTGCCTATGAGAAGTTTTTTTTCAAGTCCAATAGGATTTTTTCTCTTTTTAAGATTAAGTGAAAATGCCAAAAAGGGAATATGGCGAAGTTTTTTGAAGGTGAGATGATGGTGCATTCCAGATCACGATTTTTCGCTTTGGTATAGTGAGGCCCTCTACCATCTCACCCGAATAATCATTATTTCCACTATAGATAACTTGGTACAAACCTTGTGTTATATGAAATTTTGTTAGGCAAAAAAATAAGTTTCAGAGAACTTAGTATACGTTTAGATCGATGGGATTTTTATTAATTCGCTGTCGCCCATTTACAAAATCTTTATTTAAAACAAATTAAAACAAAATAGAATTCGTAACAGTTTATACAAAAAATAGTTATAACCGAGGCTGTTAGCCAAAAAATTCTCTTAAAGCAGCAGTTAATATAGCGTCAAAAAATAGCGGTGTCCACAAAGTTCGCCGCAACCATAATTTTAAAGAATGTGGCAGCGTATAAACCTAAAATTCAGCCTGCAACATTTTACTCACTAGGGCAAACGATTCCCCCACCCTATAGGGGGAGATGGTTTTTCTTAATAGGTACTTTTTTTTATTTTTAAAATTAAAAATTCAAATAATATTTTTAAAAGTATTTCAATAAATAATATGTATGTATGTTATGTTAAATATATGTTTTTTTTATTTAAAAAAAAATTGAAAAAAATAAAAAAGGTATGCCATCTTACCCACATTTACCCTAAGTACGGTGCCGAACCCGCAAGGTAAACAGGCAATTGGGGCATTTATATAAATTGCGATAGTTCTTTTAGAGAAACTGTTTTACGCCTCGCAAAGCCGAATTGCTTTTGATACCTACATCATTTTGTAACTTTTCACAATTGAACGAGATTAGAAATTGCGATGATAATATTTGCTCGCCTTGGTTTTTCTACAATACGCTCTCCAAATATTACGGTCTCTATAAGCAATGACCTTTTTTCTAAAATTGATTCATATCACCCACCACTTTTTATAAAATGTAAATTTTATATGGAAAGATTTCTGAAAGCAATTCTGAATTTTCATCGAGCAAATTTTCATAGTTTAAATTAATTTTTAACTGGAATAAATTGGTCTTATCTCAATGATACAAACCTAGCATTTCGTAGCTTGATTGAAGCCATACTCAATGCAATAAATTTGTATGTTCCAGTTAAAAAAGTACGTAATACATCTTATCCTATAAATGGTGTTCAATAAATCGTATTAATTCAATAAAAGAAAAAAATAGAATGTTACATAAGATTCGGAAATTCAATAGGCCAGATGATATAACAACTTCTAGGTATTTGCGTACGTTAGTCAAAACGTAGGTTAGTCAATGTCAATGTTATTCTCAGTACATTAATGACGTTAACAAAAAATCTCAAAACAAATATAAAATTCTTTTGGTCGTATTCCAATCTAATAAGATTCCCAACACAATGTTACTTGATGATGAAGTTTATTTGACAAATAAAAACATATCAGAAGCTTTTGCTTCATATTTTCAACGTAATTATGGGGAAGAGTACGATAACTTGGGCGCCGAAAATTGATAACGGATTTTTGTAGAGGGGTCAAATACAAGCATTTTTTACTATGGGAGGGGTGGGTCTAATTCGCCCCGTTTAGTGGGTAGGGGCGATTTTCGAGAAAAAAACGACGTAAATGGAAAAACAATTTTTAAAAAACAATGGCAATACTTAAAATACAAAACAATAGCGTTTTAAAAACCACAAGTATATTCTTTAATTCTACGTTTAAATTATATTATTTGTGTCAATAGTGTTCAAAACATTTGCATTCAAACTCAAAATTTTGATTAAAAAAAAACGCAAAAAAATGTTTGGATCAATTTTTCTAAAAATTGTGCAACGAAAAACTTAATTTTCTTTTTGTGGTTAATGCTCATAAAAATAAAAATGAATGTTGGTGTTAGGTTGATCTTTGTTAGTTATATAAAGAACAGCAATTCATTTGACGTTACCCAGAATGCTCCAAGGGATGGTAGAATTGCAATGCATTCCGCGTCCTAGTCAGTCAATGTGGTTAAGTCAGGAGTTTGTCAAAAATAGTCACGTCAATTTTCAATATACATATCTATATATTAAAAGTTAATGCGAATTTTTCATAATGCATTACATTTTATGTGCGAAAATTTTAAATGTGTATATGAATTATATTATAATATGTATAGCTGTTGACATTAGTAGCTATTGACATGGGAAACAGAGAATACTTTCAAAGTTATTTAATTGCAAACGAAATTTGCCATACATCGAACCTCGTACATACCCCAAATCCTATAATGTGCCCAAGCAGGGGGGTTGCAGGGGGGCAGCATGCCCCCCATACATATCTCACTTTTAAAACGCAGCCGTAATGCTGGGTACTAGCACTTTATTTAAACATCAAATTTTGCATACACCGAACCTCGCACATACCCCTTATCCTATAGTGAGCCCAAACAGGGGGGTTGCAGGGGGCAACATGCCCTCCCATACATATCTCACTTTTAAAACGCAGCCGTAATGCTGGCAATGCAAGCAAATTGATAATATCTCAAAAAAGTAGTATCAGTAATTATCAATTTTCTCAAAAACTAGAAGACATAAAAGCATTCGGGTTTTTGTGTTCGATTCAGAATTGATATGAGCATTGACAAAAAGAAAATTTAGTTTTTCTTTTCACAATTTTCAGAAAAATTGATCCAAACATTTTTTTTTAGCGTTTTTTTATCAAAATTTTGAGTTTGAATGCAAATTTTTTGAAAACTATTGACACAAATAATATAATTTAAATGTAGAATTAAAGAACAGACTTGTGGCTTTTAAAACCGCTATTGTTTTGCATTTTAAGTATTGCCGTTGTTTTTTAAAAATTGTTTTTCCATTTACGTCGTTTTTTGTCGAAAATCGCCCCTACCCCCTAAACGGGGCGAGATAGACCCCCCTCTCATAGTAAAAGATGCTTGTATTTGACCACTCTATAAAAATCCGTTATCAATTTTCGGCGCCCAAGTTATCGTACTCGTGCCTAATTATGTAATTATACAAATGCCTTACCTTTCAGAAGTTTATAAATAACAATTCAAATCTACACCTAACAGATATATCTGGTGCAATGATGACAACAGATAATGTGACCTATGTATTAAATAGTCGATATTACCAAAAACGTGAGGCCTGATGGTATTCCGAACTAATTTTACAAAAACTGTCAAGCATCAATTGTTATACCCTTATGTATTCTGTTCAATAAGTCTTTGCATGATAAAATCACGCCACGTCAATACATGGTGTTTTTTTTTACAACCAAGCAAGCCATCAGTTTGAAATAGGGCTCCAAATTTTAAATTTTTAAGTCCTCATTTAAGAAAAAAAAATATTATTGAATAGTAACACGAATAAAACTCAAATGTCACTTTTTGCCTACAATTTACTGGTACAAACAATTAATTTTGTGCGAAAAAAGAGCGGAAACTTCTCCAAATAATCTGCTACAATTATGGGAAAACGTATAGTTCTATTCTTATTACATTGTCACATTCGTATGGGATTTTTCATTTTGCATCACCGACGTACTAGCCTTAGTCAAAATTCCTTCTCTTCCATCTCTCTTTCACTAATTTGATTCATAAGCAATGCTGTAGAGTTTAGATAGCTACTTGAAAAATACGTGCACGACCGAAAATATACACTATACAGCAGTTTTGAATTTGTTCTTAATTTGTTGTTTTATGATTTATACATTCGCAGCCGTATATATTAGATTTTCTTAAAACGTCTCTTAGAGGTCATTTAGTTAAGTGTGCTTAAATGACGTAACTTAGATTCTTATCTATAATAGTTTTCGCATTGATACTTAACTACATAAACAACGATTTTGTCACGGCTTATTTTTTTGACGGCTTCCAAAAAAATGCAAACAAAGAAACCAACTCATTCCATTTTGAATTTTTAGATTTTATTTTCTTAATTGTTTATGGTTTTTATGGATTGAGTTTTGACATTTTCATACTAAAGTTAAGTTAGTAACTTCACGGTGAACTTAGCGATATACATAGTATGAATTTTTATTAAATTGATGACTTCAACTTTTTCTGAAACTGCAAATTTAGGGCCATACCGCAAATTCCTAGCTTACGTGGTTCCTGAGAAATTGATTTTCATGATAAATTTTGTGATTTTTTTCTTTTGTTTTTTTTTTTTTTGTATTTTTTTTTCTTAAACTGCAAAAAAACTGCGAATTGGGATCAATATTTCAAAGTGATAGCTTGTCTTGTTGTCTAAAAAACACCATGTACTGGTAACTTCACAGTGAAATTAGCAATACCTACAGGGGTTTACACCCATTATTTAGTTGGATTTCTATGCGACACGAAAGAAGAGTGTTCAGTTCCATAGTACCAAATGTGAAATATAAAATCTAGGCTACTTCCGATCTGTGTTTTAATTTAATTAGTATAGATTCCAAAAAAAAAACACGCATAATAATAATATACTTATGATAAGAATAAGAATAAGATAAAATAAACTCAACAAATAAATCAATAAAGCTCATCTTTCTCGTCCTTTAAAAGACTTATCAATTGTATGTATGCATTAGAATGGAGGTTAGGTTGTTTGGAAAAATTTTAAAATGAACTTGGACCATTTTCAGAATATAAGGCTTATAAATGGGAAATCTTTAATTTTACCCTGAAAATTAAATTCCTCTACATTTTATTTGCGTAAACTGTTCTCACATTTGAATTTAAATTACACAAACAATTGCAGATACAATTTTTGATGTGAAAGGAAAAAAATTAAAAACATTTCATCGTTGCAGTCAACCGTTAGAGACAATCATTTCAAGCAGAATATATATAAGATCCTCCTCCCTTGCCATCCGATAAAAAGTACAATAAAGGTAATGGTACTCATAGAACCCGTAATATTTGAAATGTTTAAAAAGGCAGTTGTCTTGTTACATCAGAGCCATTGGAAAAAAATATACGTTTTCATCCCTAACCATACCCATTCTACCCCCATGTTGTAGCTAACAGCGTGCATGTTGTAAGTGATAAAAATAAGAAGACGCCAACCAGGAAAATAAAATTCTAAATTTGTACAGCAGTTGGGCGGGCGGTAAACAGAAAATTGCATACATTATACATGAGTTAACCTGAAAGGTGTTGGTCCTGAGAAGGACTCTGCATGGAACAAGTAAAGACGATGAAGAAATACAAGAACTTTATACGGCAAGAAAGCCCTTGGAGCTCATAAAAGTTGAAACCGAAGCGCAAAGTGTAAAAGGTGAGATCCACATCCAGTGTAACGAATTTTTACTGCGCTGCAAGTATTTCCGACACCGGCACCCGGTGCGAAGTTGTTGTTCTGCATTTTCTTATCGCCGTAACAAGGCCATTTCTTTCAAAATGATAGCCACCTTTAACCAGGCGTTTTCCGTATTTCAATTTTTCCTTGGCACACCGCTATTGCATACAACGATATGAAGTTTTGAAAAATGTTGCCCTACCGTTTGGGCCAAAGGTGAATGATTTTCTTCGAGAAAATTCATAAAAGTGGCAAAAGAATACTGAAAAATCCATGTTCGTACAAAGTACTTATACCTGTGTATATACAATACATTATACATACATATATTTATGTGTGTATATTTAAATGTGTGCCTTGGTTGTAAATTAATACTTGGGCACCGGGGTGGTTGGATAAGACTACCTACAACACATTGTAGGTACATGGACATCTAAGCAAAATCCCTTCTTTCGAAATAAAAGAAACAAAGAAAGTTCATTCAGTTTCAGAATAAAATACGGCAGCAGTAAAAAGTAAGGAGCTAAAAACAAAAAACCGTCGAGGGTGTTTGCCTATCGTTTCTGGTTCTTTCTTAAGAGCTGGCTTGACTATATAGCAAAGCTGGAGTTGTAGCTTTGTGCTTGTGCCATGGTATCGTTGGGTGTGGAATTCTTTTAATTTTTAACACACAAAATTATTCTTACAAACCTGCTTCAGCTCAACGCACTCAAATATGCAATTCAATATTCTAAAGGCTCTGATGGCTGGATTGTTTTGTGGGTGATCAGGAAAGTAGGGTGTTTTCATCCCTTCGTATCACTGTTATATTTGATTATTTGTGTTATAGTACTTCAAATTGCAGCCAATTCGAAAGTGAATTTCGACTTGTTGTGTTTAATTCCTCCATTCTATTTCTGTGTTATATATGTACATTTGACTTTTTGTGGGATGTGTGTTGAGTCAATGTGTTTGTATATATAAATGGATTGAATTTAAGCTAATTGGAAATTGAAGAGAAAAAGGAAAGGAACAAGGAGTTGCTTTCATGAATAAGATTTTAATTTGTGCAAACAGTTTAATTAAATAATTTAAGCTGATTTGTGTTTTATTTACTTTAAATAAAAAAATGTTATTCTTGCAAAACAATAGTACCTATAGATTAGATAGAAATTTTATATTATGTAAAATATATTTTAGTTAGTAAGTTATTTTTTCTTAAAAGTAAACCTCATTTGAAACGGAAATTATTGCAATAAAATAAAGTATCAGATTTGGAAGCGTTTTGTAATTTACCAAAGCTTCAAAAAATTTCTGAAACTGTTGACTTAAGAACACAAAAGAAAAAGTTGGCACACAGAAGAATCGTCAGAATCCTGAAGTTAAAGGTTTAGAAGATTAGTTTCGTATAACGGTATTTAATCCATTTCTGGACTTCTATATCATGGAACTTGGAGAGAGATTTTTCAACCACGAAAATTTATTAGAAGCATTTTCGGTGATATTCAAACATGCTTTATTCGAAATCGACAAAACTGCGGTTAAATTTTTTTAAAACTGACGAGTTTCATCAAAAACTTATTGCCGTTCTCCATCTGATGGTCACGTCGACTTGAAATGGGGAAGATATATTTGATCCGTTGTGGTGATATCAAACATCAATATATTGCTGATTTTTGCTACACTGCTGGTATCAAAGATATTTTAGGATCGCTTGATTTGTTGGCTGTTCATTTGTCTGTCATTCCAATCTCATCAGAAAGAGAGAGAGGGGGACAGCGCACTAAGTCTTATTTATGTTATCCACAAAAATCGAAAACTCGATTTTGCTCTATAATTTTTACAATTTTTTTATTCTATATTTAAACGAATGTATACCTAAATAATTTCGTCCTTATTTTTGTCATACTAAATAAGAATATAGCTTTATAACAAAAATAGATGGAGTTTAATACTGAGTCGATTCCCTCTCCTCCGCGTAAAAAGCTATCTACGCCACTGGCCGTATCTGAGTAAAGGGTTATCGCTAGGGCTAGGATTTCCATGCACTTTAAAACGCAAAATATGCGCTTAAAATATGCTCTTAAAAATGGGAAATATGCACTTAAAATATGCATTTAAAATCATAAGCGCAAAATTTTAAACGTTTTAGTACGATGTTAAACCATTTTTACTATGACAAAATGTTAAACCATTTTTACTATGACAAAATGGCTTTAACATCGCCATTTTGTCATAGTAAAAATGGTTTAACATCGTACTAAATCGTTTAAAATTTTGCGCTATGTATTTTACCTTATATCTCAATTTCTCTTCAATGAATACAAAAAAAATTTGGTATCCAGTTTTTAGAAAAAAAAATTTCTTTTAAAGGAACTACAGTTAGGTACATTAAGAAATTGAAAAAATAGACAAAACATAAACAATAAATAAAAATAACATCAACATAAGAAAAAGACATCCTTTCGAATGATAATTTTTTTCAAAGTCTCGGAAAACTTGGGCCACGACTCACAGGGCAACTCGTCTTCCGTCTCATCTTTTTTCTCTTTCGCACTCATTATGATGAGTGAGAAACTGGAATGACGATGCTGTGGAAGTGTGGAATAGGTTTTCCAAATGTCGTAAAGTGGGTGAAAAGAGTAATTGTTATATGGTCGTGTTCAGATATCTATCTAAAGTAATCTGGACAGCTTTGTGCTGTTGAGTTAGAAAAAAGCTGATGCAACAAACCCTCGCGGATAGATTATGGAACGCAAAGAATTTTTTTATATTTTTACCCAATTCATTGAATCTAATTTTAATGGTGCGTTTGCATTTTTTTGAAACCGATGTTTTTTCAATTTTATGTTAATTTTTTTTGAAATATGAACGAGTAATATGCATCTATTATAAAAATATGGAAAAATATGCAAAATATGCATTTATAGTCAAATATGCAAAAATATGCACTAACAATTGAATGCCATTTTTAAGGAAAATTAATGATTCATAAAGAAAATATGTTCTCTTGCTTCTAAAGTTTATCAAAAAAAATATGCATTTGCATGGAAATCCTAGCCCTAGTTATCGCCATTAAATTTAGCGAGGCGGTCAAGAATCGTAGCAGGTTTTTGGGACTCGGCTACTTAAGGGATACTAACAAAAATATACAAAGTTATTGTTTTAAATGTCCGTATCCGTATTGTGCATTCATAATTTTTCAGTGTGAGAAAAATCTAGGCATGTCAAGCATATGAAAACTTGCTTAAAGCACTTCTTCTCTTAATTCCAAAGCATCTTCTGTCATAAATTTCTTTAATAGGAAGCAGATCATCGAATATAGAAGGGGCGGGAGAATCTTTACCGTTACACTAATAAGGAAGGTTAAATATATCTATAGTATATAGGAAACAATTAAATCAGATTTCGACAAAATTATTAAATAATTTTTAAATGCAAAACAAAAAATTTCGTAAAATCAAAAAAATTATAAATATGTATTCAATTAAATTTATTATCTAATTTATTCATTTACATTTCCATAGTTTAATATTTTCCTGAATTTAATTTTCGATTTTCGTTATTGAACTCAAGATTTCGCTAATTTAAATAACTTTCGAGCCGCTATAGTTTTATATAAAAATGGCCCGAAATCTGAATCCATGTATATATTCAATGGAAGCCAGAAAACTGCAACAAACTTGAATGCTTAATGCTATGTTCGACCCACACTGGTAACTTCCCATTGGTGCCCTTGGAAAACTGGACACGGTGTTATTTTGTTATAAGGATATTCTTAATTCAAAATCTTAAAAGACCTTATGATATGTACAAGACAAAAGTATTTTTCAAACTATTTTCGTAATATTTTTGGCCGTTTTTTTGGTTTAAAAAAAAATTTAATTGAATTTTTTTAAAAACCTTAGTAACAGCATTGTGAGTAAAATAAAATTATTCCGGAATCGAATGCATTGTTTGTTTTCGAGATATTCGACTAGAAAAACATTTTTGAACAATTTTTGGTTTGCAATGTTGTAAATTTAAAAAAAAAATTAATTGAATGATTCTACAAACTTTTAAAGTTATTGATTACGTCATTGTGTGTAGAATAAAAGTAGCCCGTCTTCGAAATCAGTGTTTGTGTTCTCAAGATATTCGAGTTTAAAAACATTTTTCAACAAATTTTAGTTGATTTATTTTTAAATTCTTTTTAATTCTTCATTACATCATTATGTGTGGAATAAAATTAAGCTTAAGTCGATGGCATTCCTTGTTCTCGAAGTTTTCGACACGAATGTGATCAGTGTTGTTCCTCTACGTGTCGACTTTAATTGTCTACATTTATAGGTAGACAATTGCGTCGACAATGTCAACAATGTAAACAATGTCGACAATGTCAACAATCATGTAAACAATGTAAACAATTGCTGTCACCTTTGTAAAATTGCAAATCAATAAAATTCATTTCAGAATAACGCGTGGAGTGGACACAGAAAGAGCTTTAAAGTCAAAGTATTATTTAAAAACCAAGACTGAAATGTCGGGAAGGACGAAGAATAACGCGTTTGATGAGCTAGGCTTTATTTTTGTAAAAGCCAACAACAAAAATATTCAGCTATTTGCACGGTGTGCAATAAAAAATTGTTAAATACTGCTGAAAACCATCTTCGAAGGCATAAGTTATATAAATTCTCATTATTTTTTTAGAATAAAATATAATCTGTTGTGTAAACGAATCAAGGAACAATAGGAATGTTTGGCAGCTATACTCTGTTCAACAAAAATGTCTGTTCAATAAAAAAAATCATGAATTGTCTACATTGTCGACGTTGCTATGTAGACAATTACCAATTGTCTACGTTGAATTGTCTACATGTAGACAATCGTGTAGTCTACATTTATAGTCTACATGGCACAACACTGAATGTGATTTAACAACTTTTTTTTAAATTGATGTAGTCAGAAAACCGCTAATTGAATTTTTTTGAAAACTTTCTCTGCACGATGTTATTATCTGTAAAATAAAATGTATTCGAAATCGATATCTCTATTTGTTCTCGAGATATGGTGAACGAAAGAAGGTATGACGATTGTACGAATCTCTAAAAACGATGTATTCGGATTCCTGAGATCTCGAAACGTGGAGATATGTCAAAATTTTCGAATCGACAAATCGGACCCATTACAATAACTTACATTGAGAAGATAATTAAAAGAAAACGTTAAAAAATCTCCGGCAACTTTTTTATTCGTCAGAAAGAGGGCTACTCCTACTCATTTTTTGTAGCATATTGTCGTCAACTTCCACTATGTGATTTGTTTTTATGAGAATATACGTTTATATTTATTTTACTCCTGTACTCCTTTGTACTACTTTCTTTTTCTTGAGGTACTCTCTCAAAAAATAAAAAAAGACAACTCTGATTGTTCTTTTCCATTTTCAAACAAAAGTGAAGTGAATCACATGAAAATTGTTTTATATTACACATTGAGGGCTACTTTTATAAAACCTGGACAATTTTTGTAGCTTGCTGAATTTAGTTTTGTTGTTGTAGGTTTATATTTTTGATATGTTTTCAAACAATTTAAATGGCCCTGAGAGAATAACCGTATAAACTTCTTGGCAACGCTTTTAAATCGATAAAAAAAAATTATAGAAAAAATGGATGTCATTAATATGCCTTTCCAATCATAGATAGGCCATTATAACCTTCAACAATAACGTTTTTCCCGTAGATAGCCAAGTTTTAGAAGCTGCGCATGTTGACAACAACCAGCATATATCAAATTATGCGGTCACACATTGGGAGCACTCAAGGGAATGCGCTTTGGTAGGTAAATTATGTGGCCGAATGAGTAAGTAAATATGCAAATCAACTAATATGGAATTTGTGATTAATTATGCTCCGGTGTTTCAAATGACCAGTACAGGTGCAGATACATACATATGGAAAACTTATTATTAAAAGTTATAGATGTTGAAATTTGCATCATGAGGGTATACTATCAAACATTATTAAAGATGTCCTCTGGCGCAATGCAGTTGAATGCAAACTCATAAAAATGAAAAGAACGCACCACCAAACCGCTTCAAAAGTTCTTCTACGTGTCTGTTGCCATCATTTAACTAATTTCCGTTGGAAAAAAAGTATGAATCATTCCTTGTTGTACGTCAAGGACAATTTGAGAAAGTACTTGAAAGTCATTATGTCTCAAAATGTGTGTGTTCACCACAGGTGGCACGACAAATTTTTGTCAGTGGGAAACATAAAAAAGGAACAGGAAAACTACAACAGACCCATTAGGGCATATTGTACAACGGAACAATAATTATGAAGGTACTCTTGACACAAGTTTAGTGCAGCACTTAGATATATTTTTGAAGGCGGTAGATGAAAGTGGTAACGTGTGCGTCACTTTGCAGTTGAGAGTACACTTTTCAAGAACTCAGAAGTTGACAGGAACTCTCCGTTTGTAAACTAACCATGAAAGCTTTTGTCAAGTGTGCATCATAATAACGATAACGAAGCAGCTGCTGTGAAGCTTAAGTGCCAAGCATGGGAAATTATTTAGAGTCTGTTAGACCTCTGCCTGCATTGTTTTATAATTTCCGAAAAAAATCTTACCTTTCCATTATTTATTAATTCTTATAACAATCTAAATTTGTCAATCCAATAATTATACAAAATTTATTTATAGAAATTGTTTCAATCATCATTTTGCTTCTTGTTTGTGTATATGAGTGATTTTACTGCTAAATCAATTCATGGGTGGGTTATTTCCAGCAAACTGATTTTTTTTATGTCCGTCAGTGATTTCCGCTATTAACTTATTTATATATTTATTAGAACTTTATGTGTCAGTGAATTCTGTGTTCCTAATAAGTACATTCAATCTGGGCAAAAAATACACCACGATGATTTGTAAAACAAGGACGAAAAATCCAAAAAAATTTCCGGTCAAAACATGAATAAATTTGTGTGTGTAAATTTTGCCATTCTTTATCTTTAAAGACTTACATAATTTCAGATTGTCGGACCTTATAGTCAACAAATGTTCAAAATGGTTAGCTGCATACTTTTTTTCCGATCGATTTTAAAAGTTTATACATATATATAATTTATATAGATTCAAAATAGCTTTTAACGGCTTCTTCGTACATATATCTCATGACGAATACCTAGTGTAAACTATACCCAACAAGACAAAAATTGCGTATTGGCAAGGTCCTCACTAGTCAACTGATGAGTCCAAGTGAGATCCCCGATCAGATCAGTTACATGTATCTTCATCCTCCTCTTCACTACCAACCACTTGTTTTAATAATTTCCATATCCTAGCAGTCTTGAATGATCAAATTTTTCTTTTCATATATTAGCAACCCTAAATGAAGACTTTAAACAATTTCCAATTTAAATGACAAAATACAAGAAAATGTACCAATGTAGCTTTGGAAGAACTTGGTTAATAAGATGGGATTAATAATACCTTCAGTTTTTTAGACGTATCACATCAAAAAACTGATGCCAAAAAGAACTGTCTAACCCAGTGCTTCCCAAACTTTTTTTTTGGCTATGGCCCACCAGAACCTTTCCAAAATCCTCTTATCGCTATAAAAAATTCGTATGTTCAGAAAAATGAGATATCAGAGATCTCAGCAAATCTCAGTTCAATGAACAAGACTCCTTAGCAAAATTTCTTAGTTTTGATGTCAAAACTCTAAGGAAGAAAGATTTCTAAGAACCCATTTTTCTGAACGCGCCCATTATACCTAAACAATTTTTAACATACAAAATCACATTCATACGTTCACATTCAATGACGTGTTGCCCGACCCGAGTCGTTTTAAAATAAATTTTCAAAGAGTAAACATGGCGCGAGTTTCATTATTTGCACCAATAATAACGCATTAATTTCATTTGTTTCCACTCTCGTGTTATTATTTTACTTTCATTTCAACCTATTCTCTTTTAATCTGACAACAAAAAATAGAGAGTCGGTCGTCCGACTGCTGTGCACATTACACTTGTACAATGTGTCTTATTTAGACGTTGGAATGCGTTTACAAATACGGAAATGTCTACTAATGTCTAATATGTGCAGATGTTGCACATGTTTATGTAGTTCATATTCGGTCCTAATGAATATATGAATGAAGACGATAATAATCTGAAATCGCGGTGAAAATTTCTTCATCTCTTGTCTATCAGTGCTTTGTCATCTTCTTTTTGAAAATATTGAGGTAACATGTACTTTTCTTTTCATAACATATTACTTTATGTACTTTTTAAAATTTAACATTGTATATCGCCAACGTGTACAATTCAGTTAATTAACCCTATGACCTCATACTGCCCGACTCAAAGTAATATTAACAAATTTATTCGAGCAGTGGACACATTGTTCCTTGAAACATTTCCAAAGGCAATTTCATTCATACATATTTCTACATTGTGGCTCTTTTGTTTATATATCAGGATAACATTGAGGCAAACATAGAGATGAAGATAAAATCTTTAAACTTCGTTGAGTCCATTTGGTTACTGATGGGTTGAGAATATAAGGTGTGTGGGTACAGAAGAGATAAAATCATTTGCATAGACGCTACTTTCTCCTTTATACTTTTGGACCCACAGAAGGGTGTTAATTGCCTTGTCACTTATCTACGTTTTATGCTAATAACACCCCAAGTAGTGCAAAAGTTCAGTCCATTATTTTGGTGCAATGCCCACCTCTTTTTGACTAAAAGTCTGTAGTTTAACTCAAACTCTTTATAAATAAAGGTTCACTTTCTTAATTTGAATCAATACAGAGGAGAATAGATTGAAGGACTGTAGGTTTTCTGTAATATAAAAGAAAAAAATTGAACTGTAGGTTTGCTGAAACTGAGTCTGGTTTTTTAGTAATGCTAATAGTCAGTCAATGAAATATTGCAATGCATTATAATGTTTAACTTGAGAGTATAAAGGGCCGATTGAAATAAATTCATTAATGACAACAGGGGTATGAACGTTTAAAGTGTATTCAATATTTTTTTGAACGGAAAAAGCAAGATAGACCGTCTGTACATAAATCGACTAGTCATAGACGGCTAGAAGGCTGGCCATGCAGCGACGATTCGACTATGGCTAGCCTTCTACACGAGAAGCGTTACGTCGCAGAATATTTTCACTCATATTTCAGCAAAATGTTTGGTAAATATTTAAAACTGTACGTCTGGCGATTGAGAACTGCTGTACGTCGACTTGTAGCGTTTGTGCTGGGACAAATAAATGCAGCTTACGTCCTGATTGCGATTGTTTATTGATTATTGAAGCGCACGTGAGCTACAAGCCACAAAAAATCGTAAGACGCGTCTTATAATGAGAGGTGTGTAAATGGCTTTATTCATAAAAACAGTGGATATTCAGATTAGTTTTGACATTATGATCACAGAAAAGACGAAAAACAGTTTTTCGCAATTCTGTTCAGCCTCAATATCTGGGTCAATTTTCTTTAAACTTGGCCGAGTATTCTTGTCTGATTTTATTTGTTAAAGAGAAAAAATAATTCCTAGCATACAAATCTTTTCTTTAAAAACTTTCCTAAGATTTTAATTAAAATTTCGTATGGTCTATTTCTTGGTTAAATTTTTTTTTACAAAAACTCTGATGATCAAAAATAACAGTTACATACCACTGCTAAAAATTAATGGATTTTTGTCAAATATTTACCTATGAACAGCTAACAAAATAGGTAGGTGTGTTCGAACTTAATTAGAAAATACAATTAAGCTTATTTATTTTTTAATTCAGTTTCAGTTTTTTTACAATTAGTTGTTTCTTGTTCTTTCTTGTAGCTTCTCATTGTTTTGTGCAAATTCTTTTATTTTGAGTCGAAGTTGGCAGTTTATTATTAAGGCTATGGTTTAATCTTCGGGGTACATGCATTTATGATCCTATTTCTAATAATTGCGGTAATGTTGAACCACATTTTTTTAAACTATATTAGATTAATTTCGTGTCGTAAATGTGTCGTAATTTTCTTTTTTTAAATATACATATGTATATCAAATAGTGTTAGTGGGCTCGATGGTACACTCTGGCGTATACGTACTTTTTATTTAATTTATTTTTAACAAATTTTCTTGCATATATTATGACATATGTATATTTGAAGGTAGATATACCTCAGTGTTTGACCAATCACCATGAAAGTTGACACACATTTATTATTTTTTAATGGAGAAGGTTTTTATTCAAGGTGTAGATTTTCCCGCCCCAGCTGTCATGTTCACCTTTAGTTAATTTGAATTTTCTCTCGATTTAACATATCTAGAAAGCCGAAAATGTATTATTAACCTCGCTTATAATTGAAGTGAAATGTTTTAGAAATCCAGCTACTGCGACGCTCACTTTTATTTTATCTAAATTTTATCCTTTTTATTTAACATTATATATTATATTTAAGTTGAGATTCTGTGTTTATAGTTATTATGTATTCTACAATGCACATTATGAATCGAAACAAAAAAGTGGGTCTTGTTCGTTTTATTCATTCCGTTTTGTCCAGCAATACTACATATCAAAAAATTTCGAAAAACCAAATATCTTTTTCATAGTAAAACAAAATTGACAAAAAAACCAAACAATTTCAGAAGATGTTTGATCATTTTTTTATTATGTTATTTTTTAGATTTAAACTGTAAATTTTGTACGTACATTTTATTTTTTAAATATTCGTAATGACCCAAAAAAACATGGACAGAAAAATTCAGAGAGTTAAGGGAAAATTAAATAATTCACAAAAAAAAAATCCATGGGATTTTTTTTATGAATTTTAAACGATATTTTATATTTTTGAACGATATTTTATAAACCAGTGAGGGTCTTTAATTTTCAAAATTATTTTTGTGTTTGAAAAGTAATATGCAGGGGATGGCTTATGGGTTAGATTTTTTGCGATTCGGATGATGGGGTTCAGTGATTGTTTTTTTTTTCTGGTCCATTTGCGCAGTATTTAAAGTAGTTTTTTTTTTGTAAAATCCCCCCACTACTCTTGACCTGCCCACATGTATTATATTTAAGTTTTCTTCTCATTTAATATAATCATTAAAAGCTGTTGTTTTATTATTAATAAGCTTTCTCAAATATATAAAATCTGATTTTTCCTGCAAGCATGATATTAGTATTGTTTTTGAAAATAATCACTACCACCTCCGTGTATGCATGAAAAAAGAAATGCCATTCATCGAAACTTTAGTCTTGGAAACTTCTCCACTCAATATTTAAGTATTTTCATTTCTTACTATTTGAACAAAGTTAAAAACTATAAACAAAATTTTCTTAAACTAAAGATTTAACTTAACTTTTCTCACCCATTATTACTTCCAATTTTTATCTCTTTTTATATAAACAATCCCTCTCTCTTTTCTTCTCTTTTTATGTATAGAAAAGATAAAGAATATTTATATTGGTAATTGGTGTGAAATAAAAGTGGTGAACGTTCCTAGGAATTGTGAATTTACATTCAACAAATAAATAAATAAATAAATCAGGCAATTTTTATATTTAAGTATTGTTTACTTGCAATATATAAGTACTATATGGCAAGTTATGGATTCATAAAAACAAACGAATCCGAGATTTTAATTAAACTTGACATTACGATGATATCGAAGTCAAAAAAAACTGGGTCTCGTAATTCTGTTTGCCTGTCCTGTCCTTTCGGAAACGTGGCCATAACTTTTTTTAAAATTAAGTATTTTTTTCAAAAGGCAATTTTTTTTTGATTTCAAAAAAAGTAATAACTCGAAAACGAATTGGTCGATTTTTATAAACATGGCACTTAGCAGTTTTTTAACTTTATCTAGCAGACTTTAAATAAAAGTTATAATGGTACCTTGCATACGGTAAGGAAAATCTAATTTTTTTTAAAAACCGGCTCAGTATGATCTTCCTTATTGTTGGAAAAAAAATTGTATCTATCGATTGAAATCTCTCATAGAACCACTTTTTTGGGTTTATCTACATACATATGTACATATGTAGAAAAATATTTTGTTTAAAAGAGCACCGCAGAGATTTTTGACTTTTTTTTTTCTTATTAATCACACAATTTCAGAAGTTGTTTAATCAATTTTATTTCTAATTATAGCCATGTTTTGGTAAGAGTGTGTAGCCAGCTCAGCAAATTTTTTTAACGTAAATAATAACAAAAAAAGTTATTATCAATAATTTGTTATTGTTTTTACCCAAAACAAACAATGATTTATTATTATTTATGGGTAAAACGGCCTATATTGATTTTTTAACAATTTTTCAGTCTGAAATGTAAGTACCATGTATACTTTAAAACCACAGTGTGATCGCATATAAGAGCAGGTTCGTGGTGCATTTTATTTATTATATATTCCTAATCGTGGTTTTATTCATTTCTTTGTAATTGAGCTTTTTAAAACCTAAAAGCAAACAAATTTAATAAAAATAGTCATCAACCAGTTTTTGTCATATCGAATTTTCAAAAAGAATTTATATTTAATTCTATTTATAAAATGTCTTATTTTAAAAATCTGTATGCAGAATCTAATTTCAATCAGTGTAGTCGATAATATGAAAGTCGCAAATAAAAAATAGGCTCTATGCGGTAGGAAATAACTATACCAGGTACCTACCTACTCAACGAGATAAGGTAAGTGCTAAAAAATAAAAGAATATCATACGAATTTCAGCACACAGAAAAATATGTATGCAAATCATACGAGCCGTTATAAAGGAAAATATGATTTTGGTTTATGTATTGTAGGCAGGTAGATCTTATAACCCATACTAATGTTATAAGATCTATTTTGTTTTTAATATTTTGGATTGTGTTAAAAAATGGCTACGCTACTAAGCTCAAAAAAAATTTACCAAGTATAGAAATATTATTGAGTTTAAAATAAATCTTGAAAATAAAAGTTTTTTGATATTTTAGTACTATTTCTTACTTCCACTATTTTACTTTAACTTTTTAAATTTTTTTTTGTAAAAAAATAATCAAAATCAGTTAAGAAGCAATTTCGAGTAAAATGACAATAAGGCAGGTGACTTTAATATTTATTGTACATTAAGATAGCTTATACTCTAATATTATTATAATAAACTGAGTATGTCGAGCCGTTTTTGAAAAAAGTAAGATTTTGCTTAGCGTCTAAGACATTTTGTATGACAAGTACCGTCCTTAAACAATGAAACCAATTGGTGGGGGGAATATCGAAAAAACGGTTGATTCTAAGTTTAATGATTTTTTTTTTTTTTATTATTATTTATTACAAAAATTTACAGTTTTACAATAAAGCATGGCTATGCCGTCTGCCGATTGACTAAAATAAGACTCATAATTTAATGATTATATCCACTTAGGCAGGAGCTAAACAAACAGATAAACAAACGGACAGAATTGCTAGACAACTTTTTTTTTCTAGAATATTTATTGTATAATTGCTCTTAGAAATAAAAAAGTTAGCTAAAACTTCTTAAATGAAAAAGGTACTTTTCAATAATAGGAGGAATAAGAAAAAACAGTTTTTCGGACACTTAACCTTGAACCTATGGGTGTTAGTGTTTAATAGCAAAATAAAGGTGGATGGATATGGAGACAGTTATATCACATTTTTTTTTTAACATAAATAAATTATTAAAAAAAACTTTGAACCTGGTGGATATCACAAAGCTATACAACATTTTTTAACACTGTGAATTTCATTCTAAATTCATTGTTGGTTGGCTCTTGAGTTTAGCTCCCACAAGGCAATCGATGAGAGGTCATCAAAAATGTAACACCATCATCTTCATCTTTATCATCATTGAATTGGAATATTGACGCCATGGTATTTTATATTTGCTGCTTGGTTCCTTTGTCCACGTTATGTTTTGCAAAGATAGCAGGGATGAATAAAAGTTTCTGAGGACCACTACTTTCCCCACGTAACGTACATTTCTCCAAATGAACCTGTCTTAAATCGGTTTTATTAAAAGAAAAAGGAAAGAACCTGCATTCTATTTCTATACATATAATATGGGTGCAATGGGAGTAAAATCCAACGACGAACGGAGGGAATCATTAGGATAAGATATACGAGGCCATAAAGGAAGATAAATGTTTGCATAAATTTCTCATCTCCTTTCCGCGTGCAATGGTATGTGGAGAGTTGAATTGCAAAAATTGTACTTAGAGAAGGTGAATTTAAGTTTAGAATGCCAGACTTTTAGAATATCGCATTTCTTATACACAGGGTAATTCGAACAATGTGCGACAAAAGGATAGATCGTGAAGTCTGAACCGAGACCAGAAAATAATTATATTTTCTTGCGTTTATAAAAGACAATCAGTACCTATTCAAAAAAAAATCTGTATCAAAAAGTATTTTAAAAAAAAACCTGCAATATTATAATGAAAACAAGATTAGTTGTGATAATCATTTATATATTTTGAAAAACCATGTTTACTTGCTCTCGAGGGCAACTCTTGTCATAATGTGCCCGTTGCTCTGTACATCAAGCAAGAACCTATAAGCAGATGAATAAATTTTATTCAAAATTGGTACTAGAATTTTTATGTAATGCACTAGAGAATGAATAGATATTTTAACAAAATAAATAATCAATAAATTAACGTTTCTTGTTTTACTATTGTATCAACATAAAGAAATTAATAAGTGTGTGAGAAAATTATTCAAGTAATGTGAACAACACTCCGAAAAAAAATAAATTTAATAAAATATTTATGTATTTGGACTATGAGAAGATAACTTGTGAACGTAGATACAGACAAATCGTAATTTGATTCAAATCAAAGATTTATAAATCTGACTGGAATCGAAAAACTTTTATAAGGCAGTGGCAATTACTATGTATATGTATGTATGTAATATTAATTAAAATTAATTATAAAGTACAAAAATTAATTTTGGACAAGTTGAACCATAGAGTACTTCAAAGTAGATGTTTTCGATATAAAAAGAGTGTCTGTATATGTAATCGAAATGCGTAAGAATTTGATATCCATTTGCTGGTCTAGGTCTTTTGTTTAATTTGATTAGATGATGATCTTTGAGACTTCCTGTATAATGCAATATTATTATTTTTTTTAATATAATCTGCATTCTTCTTATTATTATCCGTGCTTTTTGCTAATCTATATAAGATAAACTGAAGTTAACAATGATCGCATGTTGACAAAGCTTTCACTAGTCAACTCCTGAGTTCAAGTGAGATCCCCGCGCTCCCAATTTTTGTGTACTAAAGGCCGTTAAATGCTTTCTTGAGACATAATTCAACAAGTCCAATTTAAATAGTGATAAATCTTCTACTTGGCTGATTTATTTCAGTAGTATATAGAATTTGTGTTATTAAAGAAGCCTTCGTATAAAATGCGAAGTTTTTTTATATCAATACTTTAAGGCAAATTTTTAGCCCTAAGTCTTTTTTTAGTTATATATATGTATGTACATACATTCAAGCTAAAATATAAATATAAAATTAATTATTCCTCTTTCGTGACCTTTTAATTCAAAATAGTTGAATCCTTATTTTGTGGGCTTCAGGTCTTTCTGAACTATTTTAAATATAATATTAAAAAATTTTAAAATTGAAAACTTTTCTATTTTTCGATTTAAACGCAATATTTGCATTTTCTCTTCTTCCTATGTATATATTTGCCTAATTTATTTCTTAATCCTTGTTTAACGCAATAAATTGTAGACTGTTTTTCCTTGAGTGCGATACTTAGCAACTATTTTAAGGACATTTTATTAATAGATTCGTGGAGATTGAGAACACGAAAAAGTGAGTGACTAAATTATGTCCGTCAATCGATTTGAGATTGTAAAAACAAATATTTTGTATTAGATAAAGCTCAAGAGTTTAATATTTCTTCCTTTGCATAGTAACATTATGCCTTATTTGAATGCAAGGCTATGAATATAGTTACAAAGATGTAGAGAGAAAAAAATATTAATTAAAAAGGAAGGGAGGTGGAGTATCACTGTTTTTGTTTTCATTTCGGCGGATTACAGTGAATTTCCAGTATAACGAATAGTAATAATATTATTCATAATATCGAGATTCTTAGTTATATCGATCGATTTTTAATAATTTCCAAGCAATATTAATGAAATGCATTTGAAATGTTTTGCTCTTATGGAAACTGAAATTAACTAGCCTACCCACCCATGCGAGAATTCCGGTTAATCCATAAAAATAAAAGACGCACAAATTATTTTAAAATGAACGGAACTAATAAATTGAACCGACCTAATGTCACATCTCACATGCTAAAATATTAGCAATTGGAAAGTTTTCATTTAAGAGTTCATTTTTATTAGAACAATATTTAATATATTAACATTTTTAAAATAAAATAATTCGTCAAATCATCAGGGAATTCCGCTTCGTTTGACCCCTCATTTGTCATAATCGATGAAATATGAGAGTCGGAAAGGGGATCCAGACTCTAGATATAATATATATGATAGATTATAGTAAACAGTAGACAGTAGATAGATAAATTTACCGGTTGAGCTTAGAAATAATATTAGACTAAGATTAAAAAAAAACAACATATGCTTTCCATTTTTTAGAAAAGCGCATTGATTATATAATATACTTAGTCCCAGTTTTACAGTCGAAGTGTATTTTGAAGTGAAAACTTACCTGAATAATTGACACGTCTTAATTCTCTCGTAGAGGAGACCGAAATGACGACAAAAAAGACGTAATGTTCTGCGAGCTCCTGGGCAGGATAGATGAATTTGCTATATAGCTTAGCTATGACATTAAAACTTTCCTAAGCATTTCAAAGGTAGGCAAGGGAGAGAAGACATCTTTGTTCGTACAGTCAGAAAGCACAACCTGAAACTTAGGTTGATCGACCTTACTGCAAGGCGAGATGATGTTTCTCCATCTCTAAATTAGCAAGGGGAAGTGCAGATCTCGAGGGGTCTATAGCACAAAACAACAAGTTAACTAGTCAACAACTATTTGTTTAACTAAACGTGTCCAACAAATGATATTCAACTTTGTAACGCAATATAAATTGTAACAATTGTTAAAAAACTTGTCAACAAGCTGGACAAGTAAATCGTACTTTTGGTATAGCTTTGCGCATGTACAAATCATTATTTAATAATTTCTTTAAATATTGGAAGGTATACAAAAATCAAAAAGAATACTACCGCCTATTTTTGTATGCCTATACGTAAATATTCGACTATCATTTTCTTTTTGGAATAAAAAAAATATATTTTATTTAAAAAACGATTAGTAAAGCTTCAGAAATTAGCATAAAATTTTGAAAGTGGCTTTATAATCTACAGAACATATTTTCATACAAAAAACAATGATAAAAATTGAATATAATATTTCAGCATAGATTAAGGAAACTCTACAAAACATCAATTTCTTATACAAAAACCAAAAATTCATAAAAATAACAAACAACTTAAAAAATGTCCTGGAATAAAAGTATAGAGCAAAAAATGCTAATATATAAGGTATGTATTATTTTGATCAAACCAATCTAACCCATCAAAATTTTGAGGTTAAAAGTTGGCCCAAGCAAGCAACAAACTAGTTGTGATTTTTGTTTTCTATTTTTACAATCTAATCGTTTTAAACGAAATTCTTCTTCTGAAATTAAATTGTTATTTATACATTTTGTATATTATCTTCGGTATAATATATATATTTATTATATATTATATAATAATATAAATAGGTAAACACTTTATAAAATTAACTTTATCCCAACTTATTGGCTTCTAACAATTTTGAAATCGTCAGTTAAAATTTACAACAACTAGAAGCATGTTTATTTAAACACTTGCTAACACTTGCTGAGATATGGATAATTTATTTATGTTAACTTTATAATATCAGGTAGACCGCACTATTGAACTTAGACGATAAATACTTAAAATTCCATACCTACTGCCGATCTCTACAAAGTGAAGATAGCCATATTTAAACTTAAGACCAATAAAGCAGCTTAAGCTGACCCCTTTGTTCAAGTTAGAAGACGATGACCTAATTAGGTATTGGAATATGCACCATCCCTTCTGAAAAATATGGTCAGAGGAAGCCGATGAAGCCTCAGAATTTTTGCCCAATATAACTTAGAATTAGTCAGGGACTTTGTCGATCTTTGCTCAATACTCAAACAATGATACTAGTGCTGAAACCAAAGAAGAGTTACTCCCTGATTCTTTGGACTAAGAAGGCAATTGAATAGCAAAACCCTGTCTAAAATTTTCACATTCCTCAACAATTTTGTGTGAAAAATTTTTTTTATTTGTGAAACTGCCTCAAATGACGAAAAATGTTTTTTTTGTTTAATATAAAAAAATCTAACGATCTCTCGGGATGTGAATTAAGTTAATTTTAGTCTCTGTAATTCTATAATTTTGAATCCTCACAGTAGAAATTGTTTCCCATGGACTTATTTTTTAATTAGATAAAAAGTATCTAAATTTACCTATTTAATTATATGATTGCAAATTTCCTACAAAATCTACATTGTGTCTTTAACACAGACTCATCTAAAACCCCTTAAGAAAATAAATTAAGCTTTATATTTTTTATTTAAGTTTATTTGTAGGCAAGAAGAAATTACCCAACCATTAAACTCGGTCCTGAAGAAAAGTAAGTACAATATGCAGGTGCATTCTCAAGGGTGGGTGTGTTAGTATATTTCTGCAATATATTTTCCAGAAATAATTTAACCTTCTTGGTTAAACTGCTTGGGTATTCGTTTTTAGCCAACAGATGCTTTGGTCGTAATTGAAAAAAATACTTGCTTAAGATTGCATTTTTAGACCAAATTTATTTAATTTTTTTGTAGATAATTTAAACGTCCTTGTGTGTTAGAAGATTCCAAATGAAAAAGTGTTATTTTATTTTGTACTAGGGGATCCCGAGATGAATATTGTATTGCCCTGCTACAAAGAAAATATTCCTGTTTTATTATGATAAATGTTTTCGGGAGAAGCACCGATACAGGCAAACAGGCTCAAGTAACGCTTCATAGAAAAAAAAATACGATAAAAGATTTTTGTTTTTCAGAATACATTTTATTTTCCAACTGCAGCAAGTGCCATCGTTTATGTTCAAGAGATTTTGATAATTGGAGCGTTTAGAATGAGAAGGTGTTAAGTGACAAAATTTGATGTGTTGATTTATGGTCTTTAAACGCCCTTTATTTCTTTCTAAGCTAGAGAAATTTATAAAAAGGCCATACAAACAGAAAAAATGCATTATTTGTGATGTTTTTATTTAAATTTAAATTTAAAGTATGTTTTAGACAAATATCTATCAGTCAATGTCACTTAACACCTTCTCATTCTAGACACTTCAATTGTAAATTTTCAGTCAGTCAAGAGCAAACACTGAAAATTTCATCGAAAGCGATTCAGTACATTAAGCAGCCAATAGACACTACACTTGTGTCTACACCGGTGTCGGTGTACGGAAATGTGTGCTGTGTGTGGGCTGGTGCGCACACCGATTTTCGGTGTCAGATACGGTGCGAGTAAAATCAAAAGTTTTTGATTTTTGGTGTCGGTGTCTCGATCGGTGTGGCGTGTGTGGCGGAATGCCACACCGGTGTCAGTACACCGGTGCAGACACAAGTGTAGTGTCTATGGGCTGCTTAACTTATTGAAACAAATTGAAGAACGCTTGAAAAGTCAAAGTGAGTCCATTTTGAAAACTATATTCAAATTCACTTAAAACAGATTTTAAATAAATAAATAGCTTATTTTCCCATACAAAAACAACAATATCAATATAAACGCTTTGTCCAATTTTGGTAAACTGCAGCATATGGCATGATGCTCAAGAAAATAGACTTGTTGCCGCTGATGCCTCTTTAAGGAGTACCATATCAAACCGATGAGAATTTATTAGCAATTTTTGATAACCTTCGCAACACTATTGATGTTAATACCATGCACTCACACTAAAGAAAAATAAAGAAAAATCTACGTTCACCGCTCGGGGATTTGTTTACATCAATCTTCATCACTGCTACTGGGTCACCAACTTTTCGAACTCAGAATAAATTAGAACTTCGAACTTAAGTTAAGATTACCATCATTGCCAGATGTAACCGTTTATTTTAAAATTTTTGTTTATATGTATACCTACATATTTTTAATATTATAATTATTCATATTATTATTTTTTAGTAGGTACTAGGTATTCATTTTCATTTTATCAATATTGTAATTAATATTATTTATTATTGATTCAAAATAGCATTTAACGGCCTTCAGTCCAAAAAAAATTCGGCGTTTCGTCCCGGCGCGATTTCACTTGGACTCTTCAGTTGACTAGTGAGTGCCTTATCAATGCGCAATTTTTTTTTTCAAGTTTATTTCATCCTACATAGATTTCATGACGAATACATAGTGTGAACTATATCCAACAAGACTAGAAGTCCTAATCATAAATTGGAAGTTTTTGTTTTATTGCCCGTGGCCTGGCATTGTTTATATATGAAGGTTTTTTTGAATAATACAAATTCTATATACTACTGAAATACATCAGCCAATTAGCAGACTTAGCACTATTTTAATTGGACTTATTAAATTATTGATTCAAAATAGCTTTTAACATATTGACAAGGCCCTCACTAGTCGACCGATGAGTCCAAGTGAGATCGCCGGGACGAAACGCCAAAATTTTTGTAAGACTAAAGGCCGTTAAAAGCTATTTTTAAGCAAAAATTCAACAATTCCCATTAAAAAAGTGCTAAGTCTTTTACTTGACTGATGTATTTCAGTATAGTATATAGAATTTGTGAACTGAAGTGAAGTGAGTTGGGCAGGACATTTATCTAGACTTCCGGTTCAAAGATGGACAAAACTGACGTCGAAATGGAGACCAGGTAACAAGAGGCCAGCAGGACGACCCAATAAAAGATGGAGTGACGATTTATCCCGTATAACAACAAATTGGTACAACGAAGCCAAAAATAGAGATATATGGGCAGCTTTGGGGGAGGCTTATGCCAATAATCGACCGACATAATAAACTTTTTAATTTCACTTTATTTATTATATTTTATTCTATATATGTATGTAATGTTAGATGTAATTTTATGTTAAGTATCTTAAAAAAAAAAACAAAAAAAAAATAACTAAATGTAAATCAAATATAATTATAAATGTAATATCAATTAATGTATATAACTAACCTAAGGCAATAAAAGCTTATAATAATAAGCTTATAATAATAACAATATAGAATTTGTATTATTAAAAGAAAACCTTCATTATTTATTATTGTTTTTTTTTATAACATAATTTTGAATTCAAATTATGGAAAGAATTTCAATATTGCCTCCTATTCCTCGTCGTTCCTTGTGTTGTTTTCATATTTTTCCATTTTTTTTTAAATATCTCTGCCTCGGTTCCGAAAAAATCTGGCCTTATTTGTCATTTAAATGCACAAAGTTTGAGCTGTAAGACACATGGTTTTCTATAGTAATTTTAATGAAACTTTTTTCAAACTTGCAGGCTATAAGCTTTTTCGTGGTGATCGTACTAGATGTAATGGTCCTACACTTTAACTCTCAATATACAATATACAATAGCAGCTCGGCCCAAAAATTATTAGATTTATACAAAATTTTCTTAACAATCGCAAGTTCCGAACCAGGGTTAACAACGAGTATTCCCAAATACATCCAATGGAGAATGGAATTCCTCAGGGATCACCGCTATCGGTGATTCTGTTCATAATCGCGTTCAACAAAATCAGCATGATTATCAATACTGAGAAGCTACTTGACCATGGTCTCTACGCTGACGATCTCATAATAATAGCCAAGATAACAGACCACGTCCTCATAAGACGCTTTCATAAGAGTTCTAGATAAAATCAAAACTTGGACAGAGTCGTCTGGAGCGAAGCTATCTTTAGAAAAAAGCAAACAGTTGCACTTCTGCCGCAAGACAAGTTGTAAAAATTTTACCTTAAACTTTGGTCCATACATTCTCGAAAACACTACCGAACTTACTATCTTGGGTCTTACTATCAATAAATCGTATCGATGGTCTTCACACATACTTAAACTGAAAAACTCCCTCATATTCCGCTTAAATATCATCAAATATTTTTGCGGAAAAAAAAGTGTAGTGCATATCAACACAATATTAAATCTAGTGCATGCCCTTATTCTATCTAAAATTGATTATGCACTCCCAATTTATGGCAACAGCTCCAAGACCGATTTAAAAAAACTAAAATCACCCTACCACGCCGCAATTCGAATTGCGTTAAATGCATATCGCACTACCCCAGTTTTTAACATGCTCGCCGAATCTGGTTTTCCCGCTTTAGAAAATCGTATTAAATTTGCCACAGCCAAAACTATACCAAAGCTTCTTACATCTCAAGGTTCACTTATACAAAAAGATCTTAAACTCACGCTAAGAAGGAAAACCAAGCCGAAAATTGAAAATGCAATATACCGAGCAACACAAATAGCAAGTGACCTTCACATTGCAATGAATTATATTAATCCAAAACCAGGCCCTTATCCGCCTCGGTTTCTAAAAAACGATAGTATCAACATAACTCTTGCTACATACCAAAAAACCTCACTGGATCCTGCCATCTTCAGACAGCTTTACAATGAACTTGCACACCACCTTGCCTCGAATAATTTTGCCTTTTTGTACACCGACGGCTCAAAAATAAACAACACCCCGGCATACGCAGTCGTTGATCAACAAGGAAATACGATCCAAGCTCGAACTCTTATTGAACTAAGCTCAATATTTACAGCAGAATCCGCTGCCATAATTAGTGCTATTGAGTTTGCAGAAAAAAAACGTGGTAAATTCTGTATTTTCTCAGATAGCCTCTCCACTTTAAAAGCAGTTCTCAACTTAAATAATAACTAAATTCCGATTACAACGATTCGTAACAAATTATCGCAATACCCCAACAAACTTAAATTAGCCTGGATTCCAGGCCACATAGGCATAACTGGTAATGAAGCAGCTGATTCTGCTGCCAAGCAAGCTACCAACTCTTCGAATCCAGTCTCAAATATCTACAGTACCAATGATATCCGAGCTTTTATAACGTCATCTTTGAAAGAAACGAACATCCTAACTTTAACAGGTATAAATAATTATTATTCAAACCTTATTAACCCTTTGTGCATTGCAGCCAAGTATCCACCACAGCTATCACGACAACAAACTACAGCTATCCTGAGGCTGAGACTGGGCCACACCCGCCTCACTCATCAGCACCTACTTGACCGTAACCTCAGAAATGATTCCTGCTCCTACTGCAACAACCCAGCAAAAATGACAATCGAACATCTACTAACCACCTGCCCTAACTTCCAATCAAATAAAAACAGTATCGACTTACTAGATCTTATCAAAAGCCCTACATTAGATAACTGTATCGAAGTACTTTCATTTATGAAAAAAATTAATTTAATTTCAAAATTGTAATTTTAAATATTCCTATAACTGTAACATAAAACTATTTTTACATATACCTATGTACAATTTAAAAACAAAAGCTGATGGCTACAAATGCTAACGCTTTTTCTTTATTATTTGCTGTAATTTTATATTACATTAAATAAATTTATAATAATAATAATAATAATAATAATAATAATAAATTTGAGTTTTTTGAGTGGTGACAAATAATTCTAACATACAAGCATCAAACAAATAAAGCAACTTTTCGGATAACTGACGTCTGTCTTTACGTCATGTTGGCAAACTGTAAAACCGATTTTGACCAAACACCAAAAAAACACTGTCGGACTAGTACCAAGCAAAGATTGAGCTCAACATAGTTTAATTCTAAGTATATGTACATATGTAAAAAAGATATAAATAGAATTATTTAATAATGTACTAATACTATAAGTATAAAATTCCAAACACAAGAGGAATTTTTTTAATCGAAACTCCGTTCTCTGAAATAAGGCCGAACATATTTTTCTGGTACCAACCGAGACGCACGCACTGTCCAAAAAGTCAAAAGTCGTAGCAACAATAAAAAATCCAAAGTTTTTTTTTATTGTTTTGTTTTTGATAAAATATAAACAAATAATTTTCTGATACCTAACTTAATTGATTTTTATAGATAGTTGGTCAATTTGGTCAATATTGTTTTGGAGTAGAAAAACAAAAAACATCAAACTTCTTTGTTTTGGGTTTTTTTTTTTTAACTACGGTATATTTTACAAAAATCTTATTTTTAATAATTATTAATAATTACTTATACCTAATTTAATTTAATAATAGTGTTTTTTTGTAACTTATCTATTTAATTTTATTTTAGTAATATTTTGGTCCGTTTACTTTTTTCTGTACACTGCTTCTCACAAAATCTTTCACTTAAACAGCTTATAAAATGTTATGATTTGGCAAAAAATGTTGTAACATTGGCGCAAAAAACGATTAAACGATTTAGTATGATGTTAAAGCCATTTTATCATACTAAAAAAGGCTTTAACATCGTACTAAATCGTTTAAAATTTTGCGCTAATGTCTTTATGTGCTCAAATGTACTTATTATACAACAGAAAATTTATTTTAGAGCACAGTGCGTTGTGGGTTTCTACGCCTTGTTGTCAAACACCTGGACTTCTATTGACCAAGCTTCAAAGAAACACCATACACCATTATTTCTGGAAATTTTGAGCTCAATTGGTTCAGAGATTTTGGATTCCATATAGCATACTTTTTACTTATACACAAACAAAGGAACATAAAATTTTATATAGTTACTGGGTGTCATATAATTAATGGCCCAAACTCAAACTGGTAAAATGATAGCTTATGACCTCTCACAATTTAGTAACCGTTTTTAAGACGTCGGGCTTAAAAAAGTGCAGGAGGGCCATCTTAAATAATTTTTGTGAATTAAGTAAGAAAAAATTTGCGCCAACAGTAAAAATAAAAAACAATAAAACAGCTGTTATTTAAAAAAGGTTTATTTTTATTTGTTTTAGAACCTTGTTTGATTGAATTCAAATAGTTACAACTTTCGATCTAAGCTGGCTTGTATAACTGTTATACCTTTACAAAAGAACATAGAAAGTTAAAAGTAAAAACCAGCACCGATTTATACGACATTTTTTCAGAATGTTCTTTTAAAGATTGAAGTAAAAAAACAGATTTTGATCAAATTATCATAATAATCTATAAATTTTGAGTAAAATGGAGCAGGAAATCAAAAATATTTTAACGAAAAAAATTGGTCTTCCTATAATTGACAAAAAAAAACAAAACAAAATTAAATGTGTACAGGGTGACTAAAAACCTGGTTCAAAGTAGGCGTTTTTCAACATTTCAAAAAACAGGCATTAGTCGAAAGCCGTTGTGATTCGGTATGAATAAATTACGAAATTCTCTGAGGTCTTGACCTGGTCTATCGCCAGTTTGGATTGATTATGGGACACCCTGTACATGTACATATGTACATAATGGATATGTATAGAATCAAATAAATTGAGTGAGCTAGAGCTTGTTAAGAACCAAGGTTATGTGACTTACAACTCTCAACCATTCCTGTGTGCGTGTTAAATGGCAGACAATGAGGGGACCTACAATTTTCTACCAAATACGAACGGCAAATTTGAGAATCATTTTTTCCACAACAAGAGATACCCTTGGATGATTTGTATTTAAAAGTTTCAGACTTCGTTGGTCGCATAAAGTTCTACTGACGGTATCAACCTGTTACCTGGAACGAAGCAGAATTACAATGCTTCTTGTGAAAAGTGTGCTACTAAAATTGGTTTCTTAATCGAATCTAGAGGTTTTCATATCGAAAATGGCCTCCGGATTGCCAATCGAAAACGCCGTAAATTAAAATTGACATTGCAGCTGTGTTTGTAGCTTTGTCATACCTATACCTATACCTATGAGTAAGGTCAATGCATAATATTATGTAAAAACATAATATTCATCATATGTTACGAAAGTTTTTTGTTATTAACCGTTTCTTTCTTTCGACTTCTTTTATTTGTATTCTTGTTTTCACTGTGTTTCTCGTTGATCTAAATATTATTTTGACTTACTTCTTTTTATAGAACCAAACGAATTAAGATTATATTAATTTATTTTTTTTTGTTTTCATATTTTTCTAATTTATAAGAGAAAGTGTCAAAAATTGACATCTTACAGAAAGGAATTAAGAGAGTTACTCATAACTTTATAAAGTATGGTATCTGAAATCTGACGCATGCACACAAAATTCTCTTTTCGTTTGAGTTTAATTGAGACTAACTAATAGAATAAAATAGTTTACCTTTCTTATGGTTTCAACAATTCTATCGAGCACTTTTAATCTGTTTAATGAAGAACAAAGTTGTTTTAATATTTGTTATTTAATAATTTTTAAAGCTCAACTTTCTACATTTAACTCATTATTAGAAGAGAACATTTGAGATTTGCTCTCTTTTTCCGTCGCCTTTGAATGCCACGTCACGCACAAAGTTTATTTTTTCCTCTTCCTGATGTTTCTATTGTAGGACATTTATCTCGCGCACAACAAATACTTTTCACTACCACAAAAGCATTCATAGCACTAAAATTAACAGCAAAAGAAAAAACAACTTAACACAGGAAATTTTCAAGAATATACATATGTAGATTTGAAATTCCGAAGAATTCAAACTGATTTATAGGAAAATTCAATAACTGAATTGGAATTATAACGATTATTCTTCCTAAAACAAATATTAGTTTATTGATTGCACTTGATTTCCTTAATTCGACAACCAAACGAGATTAAAACAGCAGAAGCGAGCTAAAAACAGGATGAGTATTGTCACTTAACAGAGAAAAAGCTCCATTAGAGCAAGAAAAAACAACAACAAATTTTCGGCGCACCGTTCGGAGAGTTCACTTATTTCCATATTTTATTCTCACAAGGCTTCAGAATTAGTTTTTTTTTTTTTTGTAAGCATGGGTGGATAGGGATAGCGAGGGATAAGGACTGCTGTCTTACTTGCCTCTGCATCTGTTTTCAAAGTCAGAGAAATGACGTCCTACAAAGGAGTGTGTATGGATGTAAGTTTCTTTAGGTGGTTAGTAATTTGATTAAAAGCTTTTGGAATTCACTTGCAGAAATAAAGGAAACAAAAACAATGAAAAATGTAGGTATTCATGCTTTTTAGTTCAGGAGGTAGAAAGCTTTTAGCACTTGTATGAACTTCCGGATTTCGTCAGCTGATTCTTTTTTCCACTTTGTTATTGCATGATGTAAACTCAAGAGCAAAAATGATTCAACACTAGCAAGCATTTTATTAATCTTTAAGCCATTTATTTTTTAACTAAAGTAAGAGACCAATCCACTTAAAGATCTAAGATTAGTTTATGTGGAGGAAGAGGGTACTTTTCAATGATAAGTACTTGAGAAGGCTGTGAAAAGTGTTGGATTTTGTAGATATTCCTTAAATGGTGGCATACGAATACTGCACGTTAATTTGTTGATGAATTGCAGTAATTAATGTGCCCAGGAAATGTCTCAAGTAAGGCAGTATAACAATACCCTTTTTGCAGGAACCAAATCATGCGGTTTTTTTTAACCACCTTGACCCCAGTAACGCAATGAAGTCAGAAGCTTCAAATTGGCAATGTTTGCTGGCAATGTTTGCTAAGTTATGCACGATGAACTTTCTCCAAAAACCCATAGTACCTACACTTTGCATATTTTTACAAAGAATACGGCTCAGAAGATATGGTTGTCCGTCTTAAGAAACACGTTGTTGTTGAGAAAAGTGATCTAATCTCTGATTTTCAGTTCGGAGAATTCGTTAATATCGTTGAAAAATGCATTTAAAAATGATTTTTTTTATTATTTTGGCCTTATTAAGACATTTACAGAGGAAAATAATGACTGTTTCCCATTTCTGCTGCTACCCACAACTGTATTGTGAGGAATTTCCAAGTTCTCTGCATGCTCTCTCAATCGCCAGTGTCATAACGATTCTGGTTACGTCTTGCCTGGTTTTGACAAAGCTAACTCAGAGAAAGTGTGATGACCATAACCATATAAACATACATGAGAGTAGTTACTCCACAATTATACTTCAATAACATTTAGAGGTATGTTGGCTTAATCCGCAAGTGAACCATGAAGGGCTTATTCATGCTTGACCAGTTTGCCTGCACGTCCGTTTCCCTCAATATCTACTATCAGAATGGAGACCTTGAGGCATTTGTAGGGGTATTTCGGTTCAGGTTTGAGTCTTGTTTGCAAATAATATGTATATTTCTCTGATTGTTTATTGCCAGTAATTCTGCTTCCACTTCCCATCCAACTGGACTTGACTTGCTAAAATCGTTTAGCGTGGGTGCTGAACCAGGAGGAAAAAGCAATACTTTTGAATCAATTTCGAGCAAATGATAATTTAAACAATTTTAAAGATTTATTAGTTTGCTATTACGGCAATCTACAGCAAAATTTTTAACATTTATGAAAATGAAAAATACCTTTTCACACTACGGAGCGATTCTTATAAAGGTACAGTAAAAAAATTATTGAGCTATTGTAAGCTTTTAAAAAAAAAAACAACCATATCAGGACAATTCGAGCATTCGCCGATTTTTCTAGTCTCGCTCTTTACCACTACTGAGTTTGTTCCCATTTTGAATACACATTTCAGGTATGGTCTCCTTTTTACGAGTCCACAGAAATAAGTTAGAAGGAAGCGTAAATGTATTCGTTTCGCTTACACTCGCTTCGTAACAATGAGTGGTCCGATCCTTGCCACCTTCAGATTCAAACTCTTTTCAAGTATACAATAATATTATGTATACTGTTTTTATTCACCAAATACTAATTAATTGTTAAATTGTTTAAATCTCAACTATCGTATAAGTTTGAATTAATGATTTCCCCTACCATCATCGTCCTAATCATAATAATTACTACTAACACTGCGCTAAGCTAAGTAATGAGCTGGTGTACACAATTCTTGTCTTTGCAAATCTTTGGTTGTAAGTTGTTGCTTTAGGTTCTCTACGACAAAGATCTCATAGTCTAGGTAAAACAAAATTTGTAAAATTACGCGGAGTTGTAACTTTGGATAGTGTTATCGTATTTTCTCCAATAAACATATTAGAATGTTGAAAATGTTGTGTTCTAGAAAAAGAGAAATTTAGTAAAGAACAAAAAAATAAAAAAAAGTAAAAATATAAAAAAAATTAAAACGTACATGCATGTATGTACATTATGTACAATACAAATTAAAGGTTATATAACTGTAACTTTGTTCCCAACAACTTTTCCTCTTCCGAAATCAATAGTTTCGGAGATAAAAAGAATTTGTCAATTGAGAGGGTAGATTTCGACAGTCTCATGTTGCTTTATTTGTTGATCCTTCTTCACTAGTAGGGTTCTAGAGCAGTTGGAAGCGGACCAAAAATTCAGCAAGAAATCATCTCCAGTAAAGAGTTTCGTCTTTGGATAACTGATACATCAACAAGCAAAATTTGCCAGATTTGGTCGATCCCAATCCACACGAGGTCCAATAATTCGCAATGTATCCGCATAAAATCACTGTTAGGTGGGAATTATGGGCCGTTGGTCGGGGTCATCAATAGTCCGTTCTTCCACGTGATATATGCCCCAGAGTAATTAAAAAATGGACCTTTGTGCGAAGCCGCGATAGCTATTTGTATAATACCATATTCTTCATATTATGATATGATCAAAAAGTTGGTTGATATCTTAAACTTGTATTGTTTTATACAATTTTAACATATGTATACCCTCCCCTATTGAAAATGTTCATTTTTGCTCAATGCTCATTGCTCAATAATATGCTTCTGGCATGAGCTGTATACAATACATCTTTAGTATGACAACTTTTGAGGAAGTTTGCTTCCGGCATGATTTGAGGTGGCTAACTGAATATAACTACATACAAACTAAAGTTATACATATGTAGATAAAGGCAATGTTGTACAATAAAGGGTCTTGTTTGAGAGAAGATATGATAACTTAAGAAGCATCAACAGATAGTATCCATCTTCTTTTCGTTAAATGTAATTATGAAAGTTTATATCTTGTTTGTTATTTACATAACCAGTTACTATAACTTAAAAGTATTTCTTTGAGTCTCCAATGAAGATTATACATCATCAGTCTTATTTAATAGATTTCGGTAAGCAGATAAATAGTTATGCACTGCATAAAATATTTTTCTACCCTGTATATGCAGTTAGTTATACAGGACTTGTGTCAAATAAAATACAAAAAATAGGAAATCTATTACGTTTTCTTCTAAAACTGACAAACCAATTTCAGCCGCCTGCCGCGCCGCCGCAGATTGGGTTCTTTTTTATTTCTTTTATTATTGTTCTCATTATAAATGTATGTGTAGTGTATGTTGTGTTGTTTGCAAATAAAGTAAAATATTTTGAAATGAAAAATTCATAAGTAGGTACTATTAAGAGTGTAAAACTACAATTCCAATTAGTACATGTTACTTGAGATGTGTGACAAATTTTGGTATTTTTGATCACTTTCAGGGGAGGACGCAGAATATCTTCAGACATTAGTACAAATAAGAGCCACCCAAATAGATATATATTCTCAATAAAAACACACTTTAAGTGAATGAAAAACATAATTTTTTTAATTAATCAATAGGGAAATGTTTTATAAATACAAATTTATGCAATGTTGAATAGAGGCTACATAAAACCTTATGCAGTTCATAACTATTCATCTGTTTAGTGAAATCTATCAAATAAGACTTTTTTTTGAGAATTCCTTACTCATAAATAAAATAAAAAGAAAGATATTTATTGCTTGCTAAATGTGGTGTACCTAAAATAAAATAGGTAAATAAAATAAAAGTCGTTCGGCCACTTTGAATCAATTCACGCACTATTATAGTACTGAAATAGTTGATGATTAAAAAGGATATGGCAATACTAAAACGTTTAGTTATCGAAAAAATTATGAAAGTTCATTATTGTTTTTTTTTATTTGTCTTAATCGGTATTATTTTGGAAATTGTGGAAGATTCAGGGGAAGTGTGAGGATTTGTTAAGGAGAAGGTTAAAAACTGTAAAATAGATTCTATTCAAGCTCAGTTCTTTATTTTGGCCTTGCATCTTTGCAATAGTCGACACTAGCGCTTGATTCTTTTTCTTAGTAAGACCTATTAAGTCATACCGTTATATAGTTGAATTACTTTTAAACGATGTAGTGGAAGATTTAGGAATGAAGCTTAGGTTAGAGATTTTGGTTTTGTGGACATGTATCAAAATCCAAGTTATGATCATATATTTCGTAAGAAAACTAAGAAGTAACGGGTGATTTTTTAGCTGGTTTGGTTTTGGCAACACTGGTTTTGACAGCTGACGTGTGTTTAGTACCTTGTGTCACTGTCAAACAGCTTCAGTTTGGTTTGCAATTTAACCATGGATCGTCTTACAAATGAACAACGCTTGCAAATTATTGAATTTTACTATCAAAATTCGTGCTCGGTTCGAAATGTTCATCGCGCGCTGCTTCCATTTTATTGTGTTCAGCGATGAGGCTCATTTTTGGTTGAATGGGTACGTAAATAAGCAAAATTGCCGCATTTGGAGTGAAGATCAGCCAGAAGCATTGCAACAGCTACCAATGCATCCCGAAAAAGCCACTGTTTGGTGCGGTTTATGGGCCGGCGGCATTATTGGGCCATATTTCTTCAAAGATGATGCGAATCGCAGCGTTACTGTCAATGATGAACGCTACCGAGCGATGATAACAAACTTTTTTTTGCCCGAAATGGAAGTTCTTGACTTGCATGATATGTGGTTTCAACAAGACGGTGCCACATGCCACACAGCACGCGAAACAATGGCGCAATTGCGAGGCGAGTTTGGTGAACAGTTAATTTCACGTTTCGGGCCGGTCAATTGGCCGCCTAGATCGTGCGATTTGACACCATTAGATTATTTTTTGTGGGGGTATGTCAAGGCTAATGTCTATAGGGACAAGCCCGCTTCGATTGACGCACTGGAAGCCAACATCCATGCATTCATTCGTGAGATACCGGCCGATATGTGTGAAAGAGTATGCCAAAATTGGACTCAGCGGATGGGCTACCTGAGACGCAGCCGCGGTCAACATTTGCATGAAATTATCTTTAAACATTAAATTGCAAGGTTCAAACTATCAATTCAAATAAATATTTTATTCATTTTTTCGAATTTGTTGTGTTTTTTTTTTTTAAAGTTCTAAACCTCTTAAAAAATCACCCATTACAAATAAGAGCCACCCAAATAGATATATATTCTCAATAAAAACACACTTTAAGTGAATGAAAAACATAATTTTTTTAATTAATCAATAGGGAAATGTTTTATAAATACAAATTTATGCAATGTTGAATAGAGGCTACATAAAACCTTATGCAGTTCATAACTATTCATCTGTTTAGTGAAATCTATCAAATAAGACTTTTTTTTGAGAATTTCTTACTCATAAATAAAATAAAAAGAAAGATATTTATTGCTTGCTAAATGTGGTGTACCTAAAATAAAATAGGTAAATAAAATAAAAGTCGTTCGGCCACTTTGAATCAATTCACGCACTATTATAGTACTGAAATAGTTGATGATTAAAAAGGATATGGCAATACTAAAACGTTTAGTTATCGAAAAAATTATGAAAGTTCATTATTGTTTTTTTTTATTTGTCTTAATCGGTATTATTTTGGAAATTGTGGAAGATTCAGGGGAAGTGTGAGGATTTGTTAAGGAGAAGGTTAAAAACTGTAAAATAGATTCTATTTAAGCTCAGTTCTTTACTTTGGCCTTGCATCTTTGCAATAGTCGACACTAGCGCTTGATTCTTTTTCTTAGTAAGACCTATTAAGTCATACCGTTATATAGTTGAATTACTTTTAAACGATGTAGTGGAAGATTTAGGAATGAAGCTTAGGTTAGAGATTTTGGTTTTGTGGACATGTATCAAAATCCAAGTTATGATCATATATTTCGTAAGAAAACTAAGAAGTATTTAGAAAAAAATTATTTGTAGCTTTTAGGATTGTACCTGCCATCAGGTCTTCTTTAAGTTCTATTATACCAAACTGCTGGATACTTTTTTGACAAACAAAAACATACAACATAAAACAGAACATACCTAATTTCTTGTTTCGTTGCGTTGCATGTCGATTGACAATCAACAGAGCAAAATTTCAAAGCAAATGTTTGTAGGATAAATAAAATCGGTAGCAACAGCAATTTCGTACTGATGCAAAGACTTGGCACACGAATCTCTTTAAATGATAACCAAAAAGGGAATAGAAATCTGCAATGAAACAAGAAGGCTATAAAATTCAATGACATCCAGACAAATAAAGCAGCTGTATCAGTATCTCAGCTCACAACTTCCACTTTTCCATTCCAAAATATTTAATGTAGATACATACTCTTATATGGGTATGTACAAAGAAAATGTTCGAGGTGATGTAAATAATTCCGTTTATTTGCAGGTTGCTTTCTCTTACAACTTTCTAAAATATCCTGTGCGCTGATTGTCCCAAGGATGTAGCCGTACCTACATATATATGTAGGTAAGATGCGCTGCTAGCAAGACAGCAGTACTTCCAGGCAGGTGTAATTGAATACGGAATTACTTTAGCCACGGATTAATATTTAATGAATTTTTCTTCTCGTATTTCTTAGAAGGATAAAAATACATTGCAAACGGAACAAACCAGACTGGGCTAGAATCATAGCATGAACTGAACACGTTTGGTTTTATTATACGGTGTGAGAGAAGCGTAGATGACTGGAATGTAAATAAAACCTAAGCGCACTGCATAGGACATATGAACTAACTCACGTTTTGTATTTCGGCAACATTTGTTTTAATGCTTTGTCTTAATGTCAAAAATAAGCTACATTTCAATATAATTAATTATTAAGTGTACTTAAGGTCAATGAATATATTTTTTTTAATTTGCAACTTTTCGGATATATCATTCCTCATGACTTTGTTTCCAAATTTAATTGCAGAATAATGTGAAATTTCTCTTGTCGGGAAAAATATCATTAAATATACCTATACATGTAATCTGTATTGTGTTTTGGTGGTAGTGTACAGTTACTCAGAAAGAAATTTACACTCCCTTTAGTGGAGATCCCGTTAAGTTATTTTGTTGGTATCATTACATTCCAAAAGCAGGCTTTCAAGGTTTTATCTACAACTGGGTGGCGTCGTATTCAAAGAATCGCAAGAAGAAAGAAAGAAAGAAGCGGTGTTCCACAAGAGTAAGTTGTAGGTCCGATTCTCATAGGATTTTTATCATATGTTTTCTTTATATGGGGATCATATCCCTGGGGTATCACAATGGATCTACACTGATCTATGTAAGTGTGACGGTAACAAGATCAACTGTCAGTCCGCTTACCTAACCGAACCTAACATAGGTCCGATTCTGTGGATACCTACTCATTATAGCTTTATTTTTACTGCCTTTTCCAGGTAAAGTAAAGGCTTTTACGGATGATCTTAGAATGGAGTTATGCTCATCAACGAGCCCTTTGAATAAAATTGCTGAACTAACTCAAACACAAATATATATATGCCAGTAAGATCTACGGTCTTATAAATTAGGCAATGGAAGGAATAGAAGGAAAGGATAGATTTTTGTTGGCACAGTGGATTGAGAAATTAGGTTTTGATTTTTCTCATTAATAATCATGACATTTAATTATTTAAAATATGGTATATGGAATATGCTTCCCAAAAAGTTAATTTTATGTGGAACAAATCAAATTACCTAATATTTTTCAGATTATTTCATTTCATGCTTAAAAATTTAAATAAATTATTAACACTTCTAATAATATATTTTTTTTCATTTTGTAAAAGATAGAATAACAAGTTTGCATTTTAAAAAGGAACCTAGTTCTATTCCAATTGCTTAAGAAATTGCATATGAAAAGTGAAAATTAATTAATATTGATAGAGCCAGTTTCCAGAAAATTTGAAAAACCGAGCTCTTCGAATATATTTTTCTTCAGTGCTTGACAAAATAAATAAGAAATTTTACTGAGAATACTCTTTTTTTATTATTTTCAATTACCTTCATAAATGTTGTTACCGCCGTATACACATTTCAAATTATCAAAATATTCATATTCATAACTTATCATAATTTATTACTTTGAATTGAATCACCCTGTCTAACTTAATTTTGCAAAGCCGCTTTATAACTGAATGTATATAAACTAAATCTTTTGAAATCATTATATACCTAGCTGTTAACTAGAGAAAATTCCCGTAAAGTAGTCAGTCGAGAAGAAGTGCGGTAGCAATACAAATAATTTTAAAGCGAACATTTTAAAAGTATAAATTAAATTAAATAATATAATTATTACATGTACTTGAATCTGAAATCTAATATTCGAAATTTAATAAATTTTACTTTCGCTGTTAAAAATTGTGTCGGCTATATTTTCATTTTCTTAATTTTCGACTCCAACAAATGTCCTCAAAAATCAGTGATGGCTTTCATAAATTTGTTTATCGTGTGCGGAGAAAAATTTAAAAATAATAGTCGAATCCTGCCTTGTCTTTGCTCGGGAAATTTTGTTAATTTGTGGTTGTTGAAAATCGAGTGAGTGGCAAAAAAGTGAAAGTGTTCTTTAGATTTCCGTCTTAAAAGTATGGTATCCCAATAAGTATCGCGTCAGAAGCCAGGCTCATGAGATTCAGATTCTCTAGTTGAACTTTAAGTGACGTTAGTTCCTTGGTTATCTTTTGATTTTCAAGAGTAGTGCTATTGTCGGAGTTCTTTTTAATTGGATTTCATCACTCATCCACTCATATTTGTGTTCAAGCTCTCAAGAGCAGTAACGCGATCGTTGAGTTGTTTTATGTTATCATTTTTTTGCTCGAATCAAAGTGATATTGTTTTCAAATAAGTTTATTTTACTTGTTAAATTTTCTTCAACGGCCGACAACTTAAGATGGATTTATTTTGGGACTCCATTTTTTCGAGAATTTTTGTGTAATTGCTGGAAGCTGTTTGTGTTGTTTTTTATATTGATCCTGGAGTATTTTTCATAGATGTGGTGATGTTATCATTGTGTGTTTTAGTTTTGTTATTGTTTGTTTTTATATCTGGTGTTGTGGGTGATGATAAAATTGCAGAGATTTTTAATGTATTGTTCCGAGTTTTATGGAACTTAGTACTCATGATTGTATTAGTGTGAGGGAGTTATTTATTGTATATTATCGTATGTAGATATACTAAATATAAATTTTTTGAGCGATTATTAGTTTCTTTTAATTTTAATTTTATTGCATTTTTTTAAGGAAAAACAGGGAAAAATTCACACTATGGTATCTATGGTCTCAAAGACTTTTAGGCAAAAAAATAAACTGAACGTATGTAGAATGACTAGAAATTGCAGCACTTTTAAACACGTTTTTTTCACCAGCATACCTATTGGCTTATATCGTTTTATGCCAAATATATATTATATATCCTGATGACCTTGAAAAGCAATAGAAAAATCTTTTTTAATAAATGCGCTACTAGGTTAATCAGTTGTTCTATAAGTACATATTTAATTGTAGTTCAAAGACGACATCGGGGATAACGATTTGCACTGAAATGCAACAACAAATGCTTTATGATGAAGTAAAAGATCGCTGGATCTGATTTTTTGTTCTCTTTTAGGAAGGCAGGTCTCGAATCTCGATAAATTGTACACTGTACAGGTTATATTTTTTTAAATGTATTTTTAAGCTTTTAAAGACATAGGCGAATGGGTGAACTACAACCTATCCAGGCGCAGTGTGGTGAGTCGCCAAAATGTATGCGGTTGAAAATGTATCTATCTCATAATTTAAAATTTTAACCTCGAAAAAAAAAACTAAGCATCCTATTGCAAAACGTTTGTTATTTGAAAAACAGTATGAGGTAATACATTCAGATCTTATAAGGGTTTTCATAGAAGGATAAAATTACTAAAACTCTTAAATATATGTTGTTATGGGATTATAAAGACTGTTTTTAGAGCTGTATTATCCCAAAAGGATTCTTATAAGACTATAAGGTTATATAAGAAGAAAAATCGATTAAGCAATATGATTTAAGTATTTTTAAGCTGCAAAATGTTCAACTCTTAAAATAAAAAAGTTATGAGGCCCATTTAAGCTTCATGGAAAGATAAAAATTCTTAATAATAGCAATGGGATGCTAAAGAATGTTATGGTAGTTTTTTTCAGATGTCAAGAGCTTAACTCTGGAGATTTTGTTAGTTATGTTAAGTTAAATTAGGTTTGTTAAGATATCTATACATGTTTTTGTATATTTAGAAAATACTTTTGAGACAGTAGGAATGTACTGTGTAAATAGTTTAAGATCAAAGTGGATGGCGACGCTGTGTTGCGTTGAACCTTATCATATAACATATAATCATATAATATAACATATAATCATAAAATATACCCCGTCATCGGTGGTTTTCACAAGCGAGAGTCATGAAAAATAATCAAAATGAGTTTCGGATACCAATTGCGTACAAACCGTGTGTTTAACGTATTAAACATTTTTAGGATTATTTAAAAACATCACACATCGATTGATTTGTTACGATGCAAGTGCGGATAAAGGACATTACATATGTTCATGTACTAAACTTGTAATCCTTTCTCGAGAAATATTATTCCAGAAATAAAAAAGTATAAAGAACATTATGGTTAGATATAAGTAGGGGATTCATACACGATTAGTAACACTTCAAATGAAACGCTTCGACTGGAAGGAACAATGTTTCTTTTCCAAAGGCCACAAAGAATGCTTTAGACAATCAGGATATAGTAGAATGAAAGAAATAAGCAATAAAATGAAATTATGTAATGAATTAAATGTTCACAGCACCTATCCATTCTATATATGTACTTGTATACATATAAATACAAACATACATGCGACACTTTCTTCTTCTCCTTAATTGAAATTAAATTCCCATCATTACGACATGCACCACTAAGGATGTCCAAAGATTTCTTCCTGAAAATTCTATCGTCGTCAGAGGAAGCTAGAACAACGTCAGAAAACGCCACAAAAGCATCCATTAGAAAGAATAATATTATACAGCCATATAGTTCTCATCTATACTATCTTTTATCCTGTATCCGAACGCTCCAGCACCTTACTTAACCATGTGTATATTCCAAAGGGAAGAATGCATTCACTCACCCATGACCAGACCACAGCGAAATAATTTCAAGAACAAAGAACTAAAGCTATTCTCGCAGATGCTTCTTTTGTGACTTTGTCGTATAGGCCGGAGACTAGATAGTACCTACTCGTAAATGATGGGGGTTTGCGGCAGTGGGTGCAGAATAGTCTCAGTCAGTCCACTTGCAGGTTGCAGCATCCATATATCCTGTTGCGCTATTGTGATGTTGGTGTCTTGGATGTTCTTTTTATATTCGGGTTTAGATTTATTTGCAGAGCGAGGTAGGAGTACGTATTATATACCTACCGTACCGAGTACGAGGGAGCAATTAGAGTGCGACATTCCACATTACTTGTGTCTGCATTCCACATCAAAGCCATTGTTGCCTTTTGAAATTCTTATTTCGTTGTTGGTAATTCCTTAATTGAATTACACACTCTCGAATAATTGACAAGTGCGTGCACATGGGGCGTCCTTCAGAGCCTGAATGGTTTGGTTTAGTTTTAAAAAGAAAAAATTTGGAGAGTGTTAGCATTTCAACAACATAGACAGCTCCCTTGAAGCTTTCTTTTACCAAAGACTCGTTTTGCTTTAATATCCGGATTCAAGTCAAAGGTTGAAATTATATTAAAACTTACCTAAAATTCTTGATTTTAAGCTTATTTTTGTACAGTTCACATTGAACTCATAAAGTTAGATATTTTACGCGTGTGGTAACTACAACTAATTTAATAATACAAAATCAGCGTTTTTGAAGGTTATGTATTTTGTATCTTGCGATACCTCTATGAAAAGGTGGCACTTTCAATATTTCAGCAAAGCGCACTTATAAGGTCTGACCACAAGTTCGACGGATTTTTGGAAGGAAGAAGAAGATGGACATGAACGTGCGATACGTCTAAATACATATTCCATTTCCGTCTATTCCGCTTTTTCATTTCATTGCCCTCAATTTTAAATTTGAATCGAACTGAAAAAAGTTTTGAGAGAGTTGCAGTTATAAGTTATAACTCAAAGCAAAATTATTTCTCATTTTTTAACAAACTCAAAAATGAAAGTTAAAACTTATATAACCGCTTGGTGTGCTAGAGAGAGAGATTTGGTCTACTTTGAGTCCAATTTTGCAGTTAAAAACTTGTTTTTTACTTGTTTAAATGTATCACTGCTTATAGTTTATTATTATTAAAGTTGAACGTTTGGAGCTTTTGTTAAAATTCTATGAAATATTTAAGCTGTGTTTATTCATTTTAAGGGTAGTCAAAACCACTTTGATGGACGCTGAATATAAAATAAAAAAGAAAAGAATCGATTTGCTGAATAAAACTTTAAAAAAATAATAATAATAATCTGTATCAAACAATATATTCGATATACTATGTATAGGTAGATGTAAAAATATGAAGTTTTTCGTCTCTGGGCTCCAATAAATTTGTGGAAAAATAATTATTTCATTAATTATACCCAATGCGCTAATCCAATTGCTCAGCGAAGGATAAAAACATAAAAATCTCATATAAACATCCAAAGGATCTGTGAACAAATTACCATTTACCCGGATTTCCATCCACTCATACGGAATTCGTCCCGTTGCCCCCCCCCCCCACCCCAATCAACCCTCGAAATTCAACTTCAATTTCATTGTGTACCACATTTCTTTTTCGTTTCGTGAGGGCGGATGGCGAAAACTGGGACTCACTTTTAAAAAGAATGAGGGAATACATGGCTTCGCCACGTCACATAAATGTCCGAAATGTGAAATAATAAAAAGTTTTAATGAATTTTTGTTCCATCGGAGTGTGAAAAGTCGGAATTTTTTCGGAGATGCATTGTTTTGGGAATCAAAATCGCCATTTTGGATGCTTTATTGTTTTGGTTTCCTGGTGTTTTTAGCTCAAAGCTGCTTCGCTGATGGTGGTAATTGATGGATGGGTGGATCAGAATGCGCGAAAATGAGGGTTGAGAAATGCTATAACCCCGTGCAATTAATTTTATCCCTTGCACAATGAATTATATGTACAGTTAAAAAAAAAAATAAATAAAAAAGACATTGTTTTTTAACAGTTTGTTCTTTAAAAAGTATCTATAAATACTTGCATCTATACATGAGATTTCTGATTCATACCTCCACAATACATGACAATGAAGAATGAGCGCCGTTCAGTTGAACAATGATCATTATTAAAATTATTAAAGAACACAGTGGATGCAGTGCTTAATTGCTAACTTACATTCATTCTTTTCTTTATATATACATATGTATACTTCCAGTTGCATTTGGATGACGCCCGTGGGTTTTTATGAGAAAAGAAAAAACACCTTATACTCAATCATGCATTGCACCAGCAAAATTTGTTTCCTATCTTCCCATTCTTTGTATAACTTTAGTGCCGTGTCATTCAGGTTGTAGTACTACAACTACTTAATAATATTTTAAATTATTATTTAGGGTTGGTAACATAATTATGTATGGGGAGTGGGTAAGAATTATGGGTTTCAAAATTCTGCATAAATGCTGCTAACCTATCCTGTATTTGCATTTATACGAGTATTTATAAATTCTGGCAGAATTCTAAGTACCAAATATGGTGACTTGATCCAAGCAAAATTAATTAAAGTATGCCCAGGCCTACCCGTGCGAGAACTCTCGCAATTACATAAAAACAAAAGACGCACTGTCATTAATCGAACAGACCTAATATTACATGCCAAAATATTACCAATTGGAAACTGGAAGTGTTTATTTTAGAGTTCATTTTTATTGGAATAATATTTAATAAACAAATGCAGATTTGAGCTAATTTTTAACATTTTTAAAATAAAATAATATACCTACGTATATGATAATAATGATGATAATTTTTCTTTTCCTTTATTACGCATTGGCATAACAAATAAATAATCAACAAATACTAAACAACATTTTGTTTCAAAACTAGTTTTATGGCAAAACAATAAGACTATTATTACTGTTTGTAATAATTCTTTTTACTAATTAATTATTATAATTGAAATTACATATGTGAATTGTAAACCTTCAACGAAAAATGATCTGACTGACTGTATTTTCCGCGCGTTCGAGATGCATTTTGTTATTTCAGCTTAATCCCTAACCAAGGTCATGTACCAATAATATATGTTTTTGAATTTGGCTGCCTACAAGTAGGAAATACAATCCCGGGCTCTTTTCTCAATCCCGGGATTTCGGGATTCGAAAATTTCAATCCCGGGATCCCGGGTCCCGGGATTCAGGTAATATTTAAAATAATACAAAATTTAAAATAATTCTAAACGGAAATAAAACCGAACGTTTTTAAATATAGGTATTTATTTATTTAATAAAACAACGGAAAACGTCAACAAAAATTAGAATTAAAAAAAAACAACAAAAACGTAAAAATTCAAATACATACATATGTATAAGTTAAATAAGTTAAATAAATTAATAAATTAGTTGGAATTTTTAAAGTATGAACTGAACGTAGCAGCAATAGTGAATCTAAAGTATCATCTCCCAGTCTGCTTCGCAATTTATTGCAAAAGCGTGCAGCAGCTGAGAATGCACGTTCTGGTTCAATGCTCGTGGGGGAATGGACATTAAACATTTATAAATTTGTTCTAAATATTGTCCTCGTATTCCACTATCCTCTAAAAGAATCATCTCTCTTTTAATATTTTTTATCCCACTCTCATTGTGAGTTTCAGACATCTGACGAGGATCTAAGTTTTTCATACTCTTATTTATTTCCAACTGAAGCTTTTGTTGTAAAGACAGTTGGTTTTGCTGTGTCTGTGTGGACTCTGCTTAGTGATCAATTTCCTCCATACTGTCTTGGTCACTGCTAAGAGTACCTGTTCGCTTCACAATTGACACTATTTGTTTCCTTATGCCAATACTACTCGGAATTGAAGAAAAAAGTTTTAAGTTCAGGTGTTAAATCCTCAAAGTTAGCTTTTGGATTCTGTAAATAATTAAGAACGCCAGACTCAGCTCGTCTCCGGAGCGTTAAACGGTGCATCAGAGCTGTTTTCATTTCGTTGTTGAGTTTTGAATTCTTCGAATCCAACTGCTTAAAAAGAAATTTTAGAGCAGCATCAGCTGTACACAAATTAGCATCTGCACGGCAAAGTGCTTCCACGGTTAATTTGACTGGAATCAACATATCAACAATCTCATTGATTAAATCGAAATCATTAGCTTCAAACCGTATAGGATGGTTTAGATCTATTAGTGATTTTTGAATGCTGGTTTTCAGAAGTGCAAATCATTCTATCATGGTAAGGAGACTATTCCACCTTGTTTTACAGTCGAGTAACAATGAAAGTTCTTTTCCATGTTACATTTACACGTATGTACATATTTTTGCAATATTGTGTCATTTTTTGTAGGCGATCTTTTGAAAAATAGAACAATTTTACGTACCTTTTTAATAACTTCATTTATATTGCGTTCATTTGTCAGATCTGGGACACTATTAAAATTTTTATTTTCGACTATCAAACTTGATTGCGGGCAGTCCAAATCTTCATCTTCATCGCTGTCTTCTTCATTTTTAGAATTCGTCAATATTTTTAGTTGAAAATCCCGAAAAATCCCGGGATTGGGAGTTTTTAATCCCGGGATTTTCGGGACTAGAAAATGTTGAATATAATCAATTTCTACCTTATGATGAATCAACTCTTCATGTAATAAATAAATCAAAGTAACAATACTATAACTGTATAGAATTTGTAGAATATTTTCTATTGAATTCTCATTCTTCGTTTTAACTTCATTTTATAAACAACCTAATTTTATTAATAAATATAATACTTTTTTGTTCATTGTTCTATAAACTTCTTTTTTATTCCTTTGGAAAAGCGTAACTCTAACAGGTTATGGGCCCAGAAGAACAATAAATAAGATTATTTTGAATTTTGAATTGAAGTATCTGAAGAATCCTTTAAAATACAATGTCGCACGTTAATTCCATTCGAATCGAAAATTTATCAAAGCAGAATTATGAAACATGGAAAATCCAAATGGAAGCCGTGATGGTGAAAAATGATACGTGGCGATATGTATCCGAAGAGAAGCCAACGGATTCAAAAGTTGTGGAAGCATGGATGCTGGAAGACCGAAAAGCAAGATCTGATCTCATCTTAGCAATCAATCCAACTGAATTAAGTCAAATACGAGGATGCTCGACGTCGAGGGATATTTGGCTGAAGCTTGAGACAGTCTATGCATCGAAAGGTCCTGCTCGGAAGGCAACATTGCTGAAAACTTTGACGCAAAATAAGATGGCTGATGGAGAAGACATAAGGGAGTATCTTTCCAAATTTTTCAATACAGTTGATAAATTGCAAAATATGGAAGTCAACATTAATGAAGATTTATTAGCTGTGATGTTGTTATATAGTCTTCCTGATTCTTTTGAAAATTTCAGATGTGCGATTGAATCTCGTGACAACCTTCCTGACATCGAAACTCTTAAAATCAAGATAACAGAGGAACATGATGCAAGAATTCGGAAGTCCATAGATCAATCATCTGGAGCTATGTTTGCCAAACACAGCTCAGGCACATCTCGAAATAAACGTAACGAAAACCCAGAAAGAAGCAGTAACATCTCTAATAAATCAGCGAATCAAGGCTTTAAGTACAACTGCAATTTTTGCGGAAAGAAGGGTCACAAGGCCGTCGATTGTTTCAAGAAAAAAGAATCTATACTGAAGCACACAGACAACAGAACGTATTTTGCAGACCTCTCTATTAATGACGTTACAGAGGAAAGATGGTGTCTGGATAGTGGATGCACTTCACATCTGTGCAGAAATAGAAGCTTGTTGAAAAATATTCAACCTGCACAATCAAGTCTAAAATTAGCAACGAATGCATCTTCTGATGTGAATGAAAAGGGAGATGTAAATTTATTAACCTGGAGTGGCAAGGAAAATGTGGAAGTGAAGCTCAATAACACTCTTCATGTTCCAAATCTACGTACAAACCTGGTCTCAATCGCTAAAATTGTGGATAAAGGCGATCAAGTACTTTTTACCAAAAGGAAAGCTATAGTTCAAGATCAGAATGGAAAGACGAAGATAGAAGCAGATCGTTGTGGGGACTTGTTCTACCTGCGTGCCGAACATCAAGAAAGCCAACTCGCATCGACCAGTAGGGCTGAAGATACGGATTTGTGGCACCGTAAACTAGGCCATTTGAATACGCAAGACATCACACTTATGGCAAAGAAAGGTTTGATACCAGAATTGAAAGATTCTATGAAGATTTGTGAAACCTGCATCGTAGCAAAGCTAACACGTTCACCTTTTCGTGATCGAGTCGAACGTTCAAAAGGATTACTCGATATAGTGCATAGTGACGTTTGCGGTCCGATGAGAACCGAATCGAAGGGTGGCTCACGGTATTTTGTAACGTTCATAGATGACTATAGCCGATATTGCATGACCTATTTTATTCGTGGTAAGAATGAAGTCATTTCAAAATTTAACGAATTTAAAAATTTTGCAGAAGCACAAACTGGGAGAAAAATCAGAGCCCTCCAGTCGGACAATGGGTCCGAGTATTGCAATTCTGGAATGGACAAAATATTGAAAGAAACTGGAATACAGCGCCGCTTAACAACCGTATACACTCCACAACAAAACGGCGTAGCTGAAAGGAAGAACCGAACCTTAGTCGAATCAGCTCGATGCATGTTGAAGGAGTCGGGACTTCCACCTTCTTTCTGGGCTGAGGCCATTGCTGCTGCCAATCATGTTCGTAATCGCTGCGTCACGAAAAGTTTGGAGGGGGATATACCTTTTCAAAAATGGACTGGTAGGTTACCTAAATTAGATTATCTTCATCCATTTGGCAGTAGAGTCTACATCTTGGATAAGACACCTGGAAAAGGAAAGTTTGACGACAAGGCTATAGAAGGCATCTTTGTTGGTTATCCGGATGCACAAAGAGGGTACAGAGTTTGGGTTCCATCTCAGAGAAAAGTTCAAGTTTCAAGGGATGTCAAGTTTGTGGATAGTCTAATAAATCAAGGACATTTTGAAGATATCATTGACGAAGGTACCATGAACGGGCGGTTAAAATTCGAAAATCCCAAATTTGCCACCATTATTGAGCCTAGTACACAGAATTTAGATGTTGATTTGAATAACAAAAATTCAGGAGCGGAAATCGAAATTGACTCATCCGACAGAAATGAACAAATGAAATGTATCCAAGAGGAAGTAGTCCAAACGAAACCTAAGTACAGACCAGGAAGACCAGCTAAACATAGAACCGGAAAACCAGGACGTCCTAAGAAAATACAAAAAGAAATTCAAAACACCCGGACGGACAACAACAATGATGAACTGCATAGTGATCAAGAAATGACAGATGAAGATGAGCAATTTGCAATGAATGCTTCTGAAGTACCACTCACAACGGCGTTATCAGGAGATGAAAAATCGGACTGGGAAGATGCTATCTACACGGAAATTCGAAACCTAATTACAAATGACACCTGGACGATCATAGATAAGCCTGAAAATTCGAGAACTGTAGGCTGTAGAATGGTATTACGAAACAAATGGACTGCAGACGGAACACTCGAGAGGCGGAAAGCAAGACTAGTGGCTAAAGGCTTTACACAGAAGCCTGGAATAGATTTTCATGAAACGTTCGCTCCTGTGGCTAGACTTAGCTCGTTAAGACTTATGATCGCTCTCGCTGCAAAGTATCAATTGAAAATCTACCAGATGGACATTACTTCAGCATACCTGAACGGAAAAGTCAACGAGGACATTTATATGGAAAAACCCGTGCTGTTGGAAGAAATGTTGAAGAAGATGTCGGATACCGAAAACGATACAAATTTACGACAGAAAGCTACCAAGATGCTGCACCAACTTCAAGAAAATGGTGACAAGGTATGTAAGCTCAAAAAGGCTTTATATGGGTTACGACAAGCTGGACGTCAATGGAATATAGAAATTGACAGAACATTGAAAAAGATTGGACTGGCACCAACTGTTTCCGACCCCTGCATCTATACCAGTCAATGTAAGAAAATATTTGTACTCATTTATGTCGATGATATTTTAATTTTTTCAAATAATCGAGCCATGGTACACAATATTAAAGCCGCGATATCTAAAGAATTTAACACCCGAGATTTAGGTGAAGCCAATTACTGTTTGGGAATACAAATTAAAAAATGTCAAAACAAAATTCAATTATCACAAAGCGGGTACATCGATGACATATTGAAGAGGTTTGGTATGGAAGATTGCAAGCCTGTAGCAACTCCTATGGCATCAGACTGTAAACTCTTCAAAGGATGTGATGAATCTAAGGACCAATCTTGTAACGTTCCTTATCGAGAGCTAACTGGTGCTCTTATGTATCTCGCAGTAGCAACACGTCCCGATATAGCATATTCAGCAAGTGCTCTTAGCCAATTTAACAACTGCTATAATCAAGAACACTGGATTGCAGCTAAACGAGTGCTGCGATACCTGAAAGGGACATCTCATTACAATCTTCAATACAACAAAGATGATACAGGAACATTGAAGTGCTTTGTCGACGCTGATTGGGGAAATTGCACAATAGATCGCCGGTCCTATACAGGATCAGCTTTTGTCATCAGTGGAGCAGCCGTTTCCTGGGAATCCCGGAAGCAGAGAACGGTCGCATTGTCTTCGACAGAGGCCGAATATATGGCGGTCAGTGATGCAAGTAGAGAAGCTGTTTTTCTACTGAAATTCCTGAAGGAGCTAGGTTTTGAAAACCTTTGCCAAATACAAATGTTTAATGACAATCAAGGCGCAGGGAAGCTGGCTGAGAATCCTGTTTTTCATGCGCGCTCTAAACACATTGATATCAGATACCATTATATCCGAGAAGTTCTGAAAAGATGGCCGATATCACTGGAATATTTACCAACGGAAAAGATGGTTGCAGATATTCTCACCAAGTCTCTTCCAAGACTAAAGCATGAAAGTTGTTTATCCGGACTTGGACTTCATCATCTTCAGGCTACAAATTGAGAGGGGATGTTGAATATAATCAATTTCTACCTTATGATGAATCAACTCTTCATGTAATAAATAAATCAAAGTAACAATACTATAACTGTATAGAATTTGTAGAATATTTTCTATTGAATTCTCATTCTTCGTTTTAACTTCATTTTATAAACAACCTAATTTTATTAATAAATATAATACTTTTTTGTTCATTGTTCTATAAACTTCTTTTTTATTCCTTTGGAAAAGCGTAACTCTAACAGAAAATGATCGGGATCCCGAATCCCGGGATTGCAATCTCTACCTACAAGTCGATGCCTAGCATAATCTTTCTTTTAAAATCTAACCAGAAAAGTGAGCGGATCATAGTTCGTCAACAAGGTTCTTGGTCTGTGGTAAATTGTACAAAACAATAAAACATACATACATTTATAATTTGAATCAAGCTTTCTTTTTTTTCTTTGGAATATTAATCAATTACACCTATTAGATAATCTATTTTCCTATATCGAGGAAAATAAAGCTGGCACGACATTGCGGAATATTACAGAAGTTTTTGAAGAATTCGACTCTTATCCCTTCCATTTCTACTACGATGCTAGGATTTCAATTCCTGTTTGGATTAATTTTTCACCTTTTATTTTTTTACAATACTGCAAAAAATTGCCCTAAAAAAATATACTTCTTTTGGGTGTACGTGTACGACTCATATCGTTTGCCGAAGGCTTTACTGAAGTCAATCTACTTGGCCTTTCAATTTCATTTGGTTAAAGTAGATTTTTTTGTTAATTCCATTTTCTTGGATTGCAAGAGAAGTTTGCAGCTTAAATAAAAACTTTTGAAAAACTAATTTTCCAAATGTAGGGGAAAATTATTTAATTAGTTAATTTAGAAAATTTTGGAAAACAAATGCTAATGATCCCGTACGGGTTGGGATCATTATTCTGTATTCCAAAATTCTATTTTTCAAAATTCTGTAAATCCAAAATTCTGTACTTCAAATTCTATATTCCAAAATTCTGTAGGTATTCCAAAATTCTGTGAATGATAAAAACATTTTTTCTGAAATTGGCTTCTTTAATTTAAAGTTATTGAATTGCAATTATAAACCTTGATAACACACTTCTGAGTTAGTTCTAGTTAAGCCTGATAAGATTTTTTTAAAACAGAATTATGGATTTACAGAATAATGGAAAACAGAATTTTGTTCATACAGAATTTCCAATTAATTTACAGAATTTTGGAATACAGGAAAACGACCCGTTTCCGGTCCCATACTCCAGCCAAAGTATTCAAAAGATTCTTGTGTGTTTCTTTTTGTATTATAAACAGCTACGCTACCAATTTTTTTAAAAAGTCGACTAAGACATTTTCAAAATATATTGAGTCAAAAAAAAATATAAACTTATTTTGTAAATCAAAAATAATATTAGAACCTAAAAAATGGGGTAAGTGACATTTGCTTAAGTGAAAACCCAATCCCTAAAAGAAGATATTGTGAATCGAGTTAAGTACTGCAAAATTTTGAAATGTGGAAATTCTAGATTTTAATTTTACCAGTAAAACTTAGAATGTTTCAGCAGCATTGGTTAAAGTCCGAAATATTTTGTTTTCATAATTCATGCCGGACTTCTGTCAACAATTTTCGTAGACGATTGTAACTTAGGTGGCAAAAGAAAATATTTATTTTTTCCCATAGAGATTTTTGATGTGTAAAAATCTAACCGGGGGCAAGGTTGACTAAAAACGTGTGCATTACGAGTAGCGTAACGTTATGTATAATAAGTTACGTGTCACACGTACACGGTACGATACGGTTGTATTATATGTAAACCAAAATCTAGCACTCTTGGGAACCTTTATGTTTACACATCTTGTCCGTGACCGTGAGTCCGGGCACCGCTTTCAGGTTCAAAGAAAATCGATCCGTCTGTTTAGGCTGCAGCTAGACAGACAATCAGAACTCCAGAGATCCACCTTTTAAGTCTTCCCTAATGCAATGCATATGTTATGTAATATCAATTTGATCAAAATCTCGAGTTACTTTTTTTTTTTTAGTTTAGAATAAAACAATTGGATTGATAGGCAACACAACGATTAGCGGGTCATTTATAGATTATTTAAAATTATCTATAAGTAAGCTTTAATTCCTGCATTATTTTATGGTAGATATTTATCTAGATTTTATTAAGCTTTTCTTTTTCATCCCTTACCTTTTAAATGTTGCAGTTTTTTAACAACGCCCCTTCGTTAGATTAATTATTCACCATCAGCACAAAATAAAACCAAGCAACCCCTCGTTTTCCCAAATTAAAGCGATTACTAAACCATTTGCAAAAATTAAAAACTTTTGCCGGGGCTTATTATCTTTCCACTTTCATCTGAAAACATCCTCAATGGAAGAGGATGGAGTGTTCTATATAAAACAATAGAGTGGTGTAACAGTTTCATCACTAATACAGTTGAATTCCAACCCTTTTATAACAGCTTTGTTAGTTTTAATTAGTATAAAACCTGCTGCAATCCGCGGGTAAAAATTTACGAGTTGCGACACACAAAATTTCAATAAATGAGACACAATAGGTATACTGTTGTTTGTATGTAAAGTTTTAAAAGGAGTTTGAGTTTGGGCGACAACGACGACAGAGAGTATATTCGGGCGCCAACCTGGTAGTAAAACTACAACTTCCTTACCGATTTAAATGGCGACAGAAGTCTGCCAAGCGAATAGCTGAACATTGAAGGCAAAATAAAATATACCTACATCACCTTGTCGAATTGTAACTGAAGAAGAAAAACTCGTCCACCATCGAGCGACGCGACGTCGGCGTCGACCCCACACGAGTTTTTCCACTGCAGCGTAGAACCATTTCTAACAAACCCACCTTCTCCACAATGTTTCCGTGTCACTAGTCAACCCAGCAATAATGAGAGGAATCGCTCTTAGGGGAATTGCACCCGCCTCATATACATAGTTCGTCCTTCGTCCTGTTCACTAGGAATTTACTGAATTTAATCATTGTAACTTTTCCGCACAAAGACAGATGGATTTATGCCGTGCAGCGATTTGGGAAAAATAAATTTTCTTTCGTTTTAAACGAATTAAAATCTTGTGTGAAACTCACCACTAATTTGTATAACCGTACCGGTGGCAATAGACATTCACATGGTCTTACTCATTTTATTTTTATTTTTATTTTATGCATTCCAAATAACTTTTCGTATTATCCACCTCGTCGATTGATGTTAATCAAAAAATATGAAATTAAAATACTCTGACTTATGTACCTATGCTTTCGAATTATCCATACAAATATTTCATAATTTATTGAAACGTATTCTGGCAACGCGACCGACGACGTAGAGAACTGCGATATGCGAATTTAAAATATAAAATTTTGAAAACTTGAAAATATTTGACGGCCGTGGCCAAATGATGCAAACTCATTTTTGTATGCTTATAAGTTCCGTAAACCGATGTACAGGGTGTTTTGCATAAGATGCAAAAAAAGGCAAGTGTGCGTAGGTTGAATCGAAACAAGGAAACATCGTATGGGGTCTATCTCTCTCTGTTGAGGTTGGAAAAGGATAGTAATAGTATAGTAATTTAAAAACATTGGCGCAAAATTTTAAACAACCTATTGTTAAGGGCTTAGCATATTACTAGTTAGCAATTTGCTAAACATTTAGTAATTTACTAGCTCCTCGGAAATTTTAATCCTTTTTTTTTCGTTTTACTAACTAGTAAAATACTAATTCCCTTTTATTAAAAAAGGTGCATCTGAACACGTCCAAACAATGACAGTTCGTGAAAGAAAAACAAAGCAAACAAACTTAAACCAAGGGAACGTCCTAATAATTTGATTTACCGTTGGCCAGATACACTCCAAAGCCTTTTTCAATTTTCTTAATTTTTGCCATCATGATGAAAAATGAAAAACATTTTGGAGTGTATCTGACAAACCATAAACCGTACGGCGTACAGGGATGGTTGATACCTTTTTGGAATCACCACCTCCATTAGCTTCAGCAACTCCTTATGTCTTCCGAAATCATTTTATTTTATTTTATTTTATTTTATTTTATTTTATTTTATTTGAAAAACAATTAGCACACGAATCATAAAAGAAACACAATTTAACTCTTTGCCAACAAATTTTTTTCGAGGACAATGACAGATTTCATATGGATTTAGCAAGTTACTAAAAGTTAAAGTATCCATTTTGTGATTTTAAATTTAGTAAAATGTTAAGAAATAGTAAGTTGCTAAAATCGTTTAAAATTAGCAAAATCTTCTTTTTAGCTTAATAACTTACTAAAATGGCTTTAACATTTTACTAAATCGTTTAAAATTTTGCGCCATTATGTGTGCTAGAAGAGGCCAATAAAATTGTAGATACAAAAATTAGTGGAAAAGTTTTTTACTTTTTAAAATTTATAAAGAGGAAATAAAACAAAACGTAGGTATACCGAAATCTTCTATTAAAAATATTTCACAAATTATTCCAGATTCGGATGGTGAGACAATCGTTCCACTTGCTTTTCGGAATTTTGAGCAGAATGCAAATGGTTAAGGTCTAACTGAAATGCAGTCAAGTCAAGAAAAAAAGCGAAAGGACCAAAGTATCCAAGATACGTCCTGCGAAAGTTTATTATTTAGTTGACTCAGGATCGGATGTCGAGTGTGTGAAGTTAGCCCCCCTTTTTTGGAATTTGATATTTTTGAAACTTGTTCCAGGTTGTTCCCGATTTGCTCCGCATTGTTCCAAAGTTTTTTTTGAAAAATATTCAAAAATGGGGGTTTTAGACCCAAAAAACCGTTTTTGACCTAGCCCCCCTTTTTTTGAAAATCAAATTTTTGAAAGTTGTTCCAGGTTGTTCTAGTTGTTCTGAACATTGTTCCAAGTTTTTGGACCCCTATGTTCAAAATTTCGAAAGTTATGAGCAAAATTCGAAAAAATTCTAGCCCCCCTTTTTTCGAAATTCTTGGTTTTGAAATTTTTTTCGGGTTTAAAAAAGTGTTCTAACCATTGTTCCAAAAAATTAAAGTTGTAGTGCTTGTATTTTTAAAGATAAAGCCTTCAAAACTTTTTTTCAAAAATCCCAAAAACGGGCCTCCAAAATTTTATTTTTTTTTTAATTCATTTGTTTTAGAAAACTTGATGGTAAATGCATCTGTTGAAAAAATATTCTGAGTCTAGCTTTATATTATCAGTTTAAAAACTAACTTTAAAAAAAAATCTGCAAATTTTCTAATTTTTAAAAAACTGCATTAGCCCCCCTTTTTGAAAAATCAAAAATCCAAAAGTTGTTCCAGGTCAAACACTAATTTGTCTTAAGTGTATCAAAATTTCATATAAAAATATTAATATTTAAAGGTTTAACATAACAAAAACGAATAAAGCACATTTTTTGCTCCCCAGTGCTCCCCTTTCAAAATTTTAAAAATTAAATACTTGTTTCAGATTTCTCTAGCAATTATTTAATCGACATTAAAATCCTGTTTCTTTAAAATAAATTTTTAATGCACATATTTTCAAAAAACACTTCCCCAACCCCCCCCCCATTTCAAAAATTCAGAAAGAAATGTATTTCAAATAGGTATCTTACCAAACCTCATTGTTCCAAGATTTCATCAAAAAATATTCGCAATAAAAGATTTTAAAAACGAAAAACGCTATTTACGATATTAAACGAAAATCTTTATTTCGCACCCCCTTTTCAAACTCAGACAGCAAAGAAATTTCCTAACATTGTATTAGGTCTTCTCTACATTGCCCCAAGGTAAAATCTTTAACAAAAAATAATTGTTAAAAAAAAACCTAAATAAAAACTTCCCCCCCTCTTATTATTACCAAATTTGGAATCAAACATAAACATGATGCTTCTGCAAAGTAAACAAATTTAAAAAAAAACATTGACAATCAAAAATAAAAGATTTTCAAACAAAACATATTTAGTTACGATATTAAATGAAAATGTGTGTTCTGAGCCCCCCACCCAGAAAAAAAAATTATTTTTATACTTCCTCGTTATTGAAGTGTTCTTCTAAAACAGTCCAATCTAAAATTTTGAAATAAAAATTTAGAATAAAAAAATATTTTTAATGCTTTCCCAATTCTCTTCGTTTTTCCGAAATCGAAAAAAAAGATTATCCACTTAATGAAAATTAAAAACAAACTCATTGAGTTATAAAAATAATCAAAGAAAGCCCTAAAAAAGACATACAGATTTTTACGATATTACATAAAACTTCAATTTTGGCACAACCTTTCAGAAATCCAAAATTTAAAAACTTGTTCCAGGTTGTTCTAGGGCTCTTCTAAATTGTTCCAAGCTTTCGTTTCATAAAATTGATTTTTAGTATGAAAAATTTCATTAAAATGCTCCCCCGCCCCCCTTTTTCCAAAACTCCAAAATCTAAAACTTGTTCCAAGTGCAGAATCACTCAAATTTAATTGTTCCAAAGAATCATGCAAAAATATTCAAAATTGCACATTTTAAGCCCAAAAAATACTTTATATGAAAATATCTTTTTATACTTGCGCAAGTATAAAAAGATATTTTCATATAAAGTATTTTTTGGGCTTAAAATGTGCAATTTTGAATATTTTTGCATGATTCTTTGGAACAATTGGATTTGAGTGATTCTGCACTTGGAACAAGTTTTAGATTTTGGAGTTTTGGAAAAAGGGGGGCGGGGGAGCATTTTAATGAAATTTTTCATACTAAAAATCAATTTTATGAAACGAAAGCTTGGAACAATTTAGAAGAGCCCTAGAACAACCTGGAACAAGTTTTTGAATTTTGGATTTCTAAAAAGGGGGGCCAGAGCAAGGATAATAAGATATTTTCATTTAAAGTGTTTTTTGGGCTTAAAATGTGCAATTTTGAATATTTTTGCATGATTCTTTGGAACAATTGGATTTGAGTGATTCTGCACTTGGAACAAGTTTTAGATTTTGGAGTTTTGGAAAAAGGGGGGCGGGGGAGCATTTTAATGAAATTTTTCATACTAAAAATCAATTTTATGAAACGAAAGCTTGGAACAATTTAGAAGAGCCCTAGAACAACCTGGAACAAGTTTTTAAATTTTGGATTTCTGAAAGGTTGTGCCAAAATTGAAGTTTTATGTAATATCGTAAAAATCTGTATGTCTTTTTTAGGGCTTTCTTTGATTATTTTTATAACTCAATGAGTTTGTTTTTAATTTTCATTAAGTGGATAATCTTTTTTTTCGATTTCGGAAAAACGAAGAGAATTGGGAAAGCATTAAAAATATTTTTTTATTCTAAATTTTTATTTCAAAATTTTAGATTGGACTGTTTTAGAAGAACACTTCAATAACGAGGAAGTATAAAAATAATTTTTTTTCTGGGTGGGGGGCTCAGAACACACATTTTCATTTAATATCGTAACTAAATATGTTTTGTTTGAAAATCTTTTATTTTTGATTGTCAATGTTTTTTTTTAAATTTGTTTACTTTGCAGAAGCATCATGTTTATGTTTGATTCCAAATTTGGTAATAATAAGAGGGGGGGAAGTTTTTATTTAGGTTTTTTTTTAACAATTATTTTTTGTTAAAGATTTTACCTTGGGGCAATGTAGAGAAGACCTAATACAATGTTAGGAAATTTCTTTGCTGTCTGAGTTTGAAAAGGGGGTGCGAAATAAAGATTTTCGTTTAATATCGTAAATAGCGTTTTTCGTTTTTAAAATCTTTTATTGCGAATATTTGTTGATGAAATCTTGGAACAATGAGGTTTGGTAAGATACCTATTTGAAATACATTTCTTCCTGAATTTTTGAAATGGGGGGGGGGGGTTGGGGAAGTGTTTTTTGAAAATATGTGCATTAAAAATTTATTTTAAAGAAACAGGATTTTAGTGTCGATTAAATAATTGCTAGAGAAATCTGAAACAAGTATTTAATTTTTAAAATTTTGAAAGGGGAGCACTGGGGAGCAAAAAATGTGCTTTATTCGTTTTTGTTATATTAAACCTTTAAATATTAATATTTTTATATGAAATTTTGATACACTTAAGACAAATTAGTGTTTGACCTGGAACAACTTTTGGATTTTTGATTTTTCAAAAAGGGGGGCTAATGCAGTTTTTTAAAAATTAGAAAATTTGCAGATTTTTTTTTAAAGTTAGTTTTTAAACTGATAATATAAAGCTAGACTCAGAATATTTTTTCAACAGATGCATTTACCATCAAGTTTTCTAAAACAAATGATTTAAAAAAAAAATAAAATTTTGGAGGCCCGTTTTTGGGATTTTTGAAAAAAAGTTTTGAAGGCTTTATCTTTAAAAATACAAGCACTACAACTTTAATTTTTTGGAACAATGGTTAGAACACTTTTTTAAACCCGAAAAAAATTTCAAAACCAAGAATTTCGAAAAAAGGGGGGCTAGAATTTTTTCGAATTTTGCTCATAACTTTCGAAATTTTGAACATAGGGGTCCAAAAACTTGGAACAATGTTCAGAACAACTAGAACAACCTGGAACAACTTTCAAAAATTTGATTTTCAAAAAAAGGGGGGCTAGGTCAAAAACGGTTTTTTGGGTCTAAAACCCCCATTTTTGAATATTTTTCAAAAAAAACTTTGGAACAATGCGGAACAAATCGGGAACAACCTGGAACAAGTTTCAAAAATACCAAATTCCAAAAAAGGGGGGCTAACTTCACACACTCTCGGATGTCACCATTTTATAAATGTGACTTTATTCATTTTTTTTTAGAGTTGTAGAGGGAGTTTCTGAGAGAGAATGTGAATGTCAAGGGTGTTCAGTCAGTTTTTAGCCAAACCCAACAATCTTGATTTTCATAGTTATTCAAAGAAGAGGTTAATTAATTTATTTAATTTTGTGAAAATGAGTAGAGCAGATCTGAGGTTACGTAGGTTAGTAAAGATAGGGATCATTTCCAACCTATTAATCGATAGTCCCTGTTAAGATTTGGTGCACGAAGAGAATACTAGCGACTTCACGACGTTTTTTTAAGGATAATTACAAAAGTAATTCAAATTGACTTAGTTACGTAAGGGTCCGAGAATTCTGTAGAAAAAGGTTTCATAAAGCCTAGACAGGAATTGGCTTTATTAAGTATTTGATAAAAATTGGAGTGGAAGTTAAACCCACTGTCACAAATAAATCTATGGTCACACTGGAAGTTATAATTGACCTGCTCTCGCCAAAGAGTATTATTATAGTCTGTAAAAATTTATACTTTGTTACATAGCGTGAACTTTTGCAGACATACTTTCTTATTTGAGTTAGTTAATAACATAATGTTATGGTTGTCAAAATTATCCTAGGTATTTTTGATTTAATTCCTCGTTAATACACCTACTTGGATGAATTATCTAATTAACAATAATTTACTTCAATTTTATTAAACTGGTAAGATAATTTTAGTTTATTAATAGTCCATCCCTATTAATTTAATGTTTCAACATTTACCATCTCACTGACTGAGGTCATGACTGATATTTACCGGTAAATCCTAGTTTTGCACCAATCGGGATATTTTTCATATTGGGCGTATTACGAGCAGTATGCCTAGCCTACTAATTTCAATTACTGCGATCAGGTACTTAAGCTAAAAGGAAAAATATTTAACCACAAAAAATGTCAACCGTATTTTTCTTTAATTGCGAATCACTCTTTATATATTCAAAATATAAAATAATATCATATGATTAAACTGTAGAACCCAACTGTCAAATATCAAAAAACGGCTTTAATTTATCGAAAACAAGTTAACTCTTTAATTCAAGTTTACAGCAGCCCTAAAATGACTCAATTGTCTATATTTTGAATTTAAGCTCTCTAGTACATACTCAAAAGATGGCAATAAAAAAATGTTGATACTGAAACAAATACAAAACTACCGATTACAAAAAAAAATATTTGTACGGTTATCGGTGTTTTCTTAACGAGTGGAGGGTTTATGATAAACATCTTCCCCATTTCCATATGTTAATTATCATATACTCGAACTTTCCTGCAAAGTGTAGCATAACATTAGGCGTGTTTTTTTGCGAGCCCGGGCGGAATTGCACGAAAAAAACGACCACAGGGATTAGCGACATCATCATAGAGTTTTCATAAAAACTATCGATAACAAGTATATAATTCACGCCGGTAACACAGTTTTTCTGTGTGCTTAAATTAAGCCCGAAGAATTCTTTTGCTTTAGCTAAGCTCATAGGGGATTAGTTGTTGTTGTATTTAAGATGGTAATTATTTAGCACCGACGTCGTTTTTTTCGTCCAATTCCCTCCAGCGCTTACAAAAAACACGCCTATAATTTAATCCATTAATCAAGAATTCTGAATCTAATTGCCGAGACGTTTTTAAAATTAACAAGAAAACATAACTTCTAAAACTAGAAAAAAAAATGGAAAGAGAAGAGACAATTATTAAGAAAAAGCTAAGAACAACATACCTACATCTTCTACCAGAATGATATTAGCTACATATCTATACTACGCTTCACCCTACTCCCGGAGAAAATTTTTATGTTCTTCATTATTCGACAACTGCAACATCGAGTTAATGGGGTTGGCTTAAAGTCCACTTGCTTTATTCGAACAATATTATTTGCCGCATTGTGTTACAAGTTCATATTGCTTCTGAACATCGAAATGAAATAGGGCTGCCTTTTTTTCATATTCTACATGCATTGAATTCGAAATGATTGTGTGACTATGTAGCACCCTAGAACATCACAAACTGTATAAAATACAGATATCTTACGTCCGGTTGTTTGCGCTACTATATATATTTTTAATGAGATAAATACGTGATCAGTCCATTTGGTGAATTGCCAGAATTTGACCATATATTATTTTGCAATGGAAAAATTGTCCTCATCAGTTTAAGTTAGCATTTGAACATGAAACATGTTTATGTGGGTTGAGTTCCCTGAACTTCTTTTGCAAATTGTAATTATCTAAATATTTTTTTTTTTTAAATATGTACGTGGCAACAATATAGAATAATATTGCTAGGTGACAAATTAAAGAAAGTATATTTTAGAACATTAAGTTACTTCATTGTTTGATTGTCTTATTTACAGGCTTTCGTTGACATTTCACTAAGGTCAATATTTTATGTTTCTACAACAATAATTTGCTTTTATTTCCATATTCCTTTTTCATTTTTTATGTAGTAGATGTAGTAGGCGTAGGCGTAATGGTTGGTGCTAGGGATCATATCCCAGCCTCTGCCCTAGTGAAAAATCGACAAATCCTCCAAAATTATTTTATGTCATAAAACAATGAAAACAAATTGGCCCAAACCAATTCTGTTCAAAATTTTGCGTTATTAAGTTGCATTTTTGATTTTAATATTCAAAGCTTCAATATCAGTTTTTAGTAAAACGCTAAAATCCAGATGCTTATTAAACGTCTTTAAGTTTTTGAGAAAATCAAAAATAACGATAATTTTTAAACTTAAAATTTTAAAGAAATAAATTTAAAAAAAATCGTGTATGAAATAAAGCGAACAAAATTTGTAACTCAAAACCGTCAAATTTTGAGTTTTGACTGTCGATACGCTCAAATAATCAATCAAGGTTTCTAACAAGTTTTCTAAAAAATTGAGTTTTATGTCCCAAAGTTCAATATTTATTAACTATCGATTGTAAATTGAGGAATGTGTTAGGTATGGTTTACAATTGTGTTTCCGGAGTATTTATTTAAAGTGACTATGCACATAAATTTTTTCATAAAATTTCTTGCTTCAATGTATTTAATTCCAAAGTCTCATTTCTCCACCTTCATCCCATCACAAGAACGGGTTGTAAATTGAATCATTTGCGTCAAATTAGTATGAACAGCATACCAACAAAGCGGCTGCTCATTCGTCCACCTAATCCTACATTTAATAACACTGCAAGGTCCTTATACTGACTATCAGGAGTGAGTGATTGCGTCCAGTCAGGCAGCAACAATCTATGTTCATCCAATGCATCCCTTCTGCTTCATCCAGTTCGAAGATTATAATCTGTTGAATTTTTGCCATATTATCCCCTAGATATTTTTTTTTCTATCAAATCCTCCCTTTTATCCTTGGAAAGCTATTATTTTTGCTACGCTACTCATCGAATGGTATCGGACTGAGAACATAACATGAAGGATTGGAAATCCTTTCGACAGCATATTAACCCTCTAAAGATTTCAGATATTGCCATCGTTGTGGAGTGGAGTCTGGCATAAAATGAAAGTGCAAATTAATTGCTTTATGGAGCGATAATTTATAGATGCGCTAGACAATGAAAAAAAAACAACGTTTGCGTAGTTTTAAGGGTCATCATCACCATCGGCAACGATGAGCACAGCACAGTGTCAACCACTGTATGAAGAACAAAATTATTTCTTTAGGAAGTGAATTTGTCCCCTAACAAATTTGTAATAAATTTTATAAGTTCTTTATCAAGATTCAGAACCGGATGCGTTGTATCCTTTGGGAAATCCTACAACTTTAAAAGCTTTTTTGTCCAATAAAGTATGGAATCACATGAACAATCGATCTTTGCAAAAGAAAAAATCATACTTCTTGTGAATTGGCGATAAATAAAAACTTTTCTAAAACATAAACTATGAAACTATCAAATGCTAGATTAGCATCGTGCTATCTTTTTAATCATTTTATAAAAGTTAAAATCATGAAATACCTATTTTAACATCAAATGTCATCTTTGACAATTAAAAATGTGAAAATGGTATATGTTTGCTTACTTTTTTGCACCAACTGTCACTATTTTCGACGTGTTCAGCTGAAGTTTATTAAGAAAAAGGATTTAGTGTCATACTTGTTAATAAATGTTTAAAATAAAAAGAAAGAGTTTTAAATTTAGTAAATAATTAAGTAGTATCATATGCTTATACCTTAACATCTTTTAACATTGGCGTATTTTTTTTTGTGTATTACAATCTTGGCCATCGATAAATAAAGTTTAACTTAAAAACGAAATCAAAGTGTGTCGTGTTTTCTTTTTATTAAAGTTATAATTAAATTTTAAAAAATAACAAGGCTTTTCAGCCAAAACATTGGGAATATGAGGGAATAAATGGCTAATTAACAGACGGCTTCACGAAGTTGTTGATTCTTTATGATTTTTAATACTGCAGTTAGTATATGTTATAAAGGGTGGTTAAATTTTAAGGACCGATGTTGATTTTGAATAAAATGGTCAAATGGCCGCCACGACCTCGGTGGCACACCTCCATTCGATGGTCCTAGTTTTCGATGACACTAAGGCATAATTGAGGTTCTATGCCGTTAATGTGCCGAATTATCTCACCCTTTAGCTCTTTAATTGTTGCTCGCTTATCGACGTACACCTTTTCTTTCAAATAACCCCAAAGAAAGAAGTCCAACAGTGTCAAATCACATGATCTTGGCGGCCAATTGACATCGCCACCACGTGAGATAACACGGCCATTGAATTTGTCGCGCAAAAGAGCCATTGTTTCGTTAGCTGTGTGGCAAGACCACCGTCCTGTTGAAACCACATATCGTCCACATCCATATCTTCCAATTCGGGCCATTAAAAGTTCGTTATCATCTCACGATAGCGAACACCATTCACAGTAACTGCCTGACCGGCCTCATTTTGGAAAAAATACGGCCCGATAATGCCGCCAGCCCATAAACCGCACCAAACAGTCACTCTTTGTGGGTGCATTGGTTTTTCGACAATCACTCTTGGATTATCATTCGCCCAAATGCGGCAATTCTGCTTATTGACGAATCCACTGAGGTGAAAATGTGCCTCATCCCTGAAGATGATTTTCTTCGAAAATTGATCATCCACTGTTGCCATTTCTTGCCACCTTTCTGACCATTGACGACGCTTAAAATAGTCAAGAGGCTTTCATGGTTCAAATTGAGTTAGTCTGAAATTGAGAAATGTCAAATGAAATGCAGAAAAAAACTTGACGTTTAGGTGTGGTTCACATTCAACATCGCCCCTTAAAATTTAACCACCCGTTATTACCAAACAAAATTTTAATCCGGTGTGGTCGCAACTATGAAAGCGGATACTTCTCGATGTTGCTCATTTTTAGGATAATAGATTTGTAAATAAGGAAATTATGTGTTATTTGACAGCAACAAACCGACATGTGAATTTTTGATTACTGACAAAGCCATAGAACCAACTTTCTTATGCGACATCTGAGAGTTCTTGATTGTAGGCAAATTAAAATGGCTGGTAGGATTTACATCTTTTCAATTCAGTATCTTTGATGCTAACATTATATAAAGTAAGCATGACAACACATTTTGGGAATTTCCATACTCACTTTGTATACTCACTTTATATACAGCTAATATTTATGGCAATTTCGGAGATTTTCCATCAACTTTTACAGATTTATCGAAAATGGATTGTAAAACTTCTCGTATTTGTATGAACAAAATACTAACCAGGCGCCACTGGTTAATATTGAGATACAGACTTGAAACTTGGGAAATTATAAACCTTTGAGCTATTGGATTGTATAAAAACTAGAACAAGGATCACCCTAATGTAAATAATATTAGATGATGTTAAAATATTTCTAAATACTGATCAAGGTTTCAGCTTAATTGGTTAAAGTTTGACAGAGCACAGGGTCCTTAAACTTAGGTAAGAGTGAACTATTGTTATCTATTTAAGCTATAGGTGATGGTGTTAGACTTACGAGCATATTATATCATGAAATGAGTCTACGCTACGCTACGACATAGCCAGCGAAGAACTTTCTCGACAGCGAGACCAAAAAACAACACAGATAAATGGCGACATTTATGTTGTGAAATAGCCCTTTAGGGGACGTAATGATAAAATTTATGACCAGGCTTAATGTATTATCGCCTATGAGCAAGTAATAATAGCAATAATAGTGCACACGACACAACACACGACATATGGAATGCAGAGAGATAGATGGCGACATTGTGTTGTTATTGTTGGTATTGAACTGTGGTGTACGGGGTATTGTGTGTTGTATACGCTGACAGTCGATTGAACCGCCTCAGTGTTCCCCAATTCTACTTGCTGAATGGGGTCCTTCTCCTTTGTAATGCAGTACCAACTCCCGATTTTATTTGACAAGTTATTTATTGTTGTATAAATGTTTTGTTGGCTGCTGGCTGGCAATAAAATTGCAAAACGATTCACTCAAAAATTATTTTTCCCGAATATTTATTGTCTCAATGGCGACGAATATTAATTGGGTTTTCGTTAATTTCATTTTTGTTGCGTTTGAATGGAGAGTGAGTGGACTTTCTTCTTTTTTTTTTAAATGCTGTTGAGTTCATTTTAATTTAAATAAACCTCAAGAAAGGTACATACGTCCTTTTAAACAAAGTCACGTACGATTCCACGACTCGATCCAATGTGGTGAGACTCAAAACTCAGTTCTTAAGTAATCTTGTATAGTAATGGTAAATTTCTAACGACTCGCTTATAGATTAAATAGATGCTATAATCTATTAATTTGAGTTTACAAAAATTGGGTGGATTTTTGATTTTATTGTTTTTCAATTTCTGAAGAACATATTCTTCTCGTCAAGTCTGTCTTTAAAAACGTTTTCAAAACTTATTTCATTGATTTCAATTCCTGTTGGTCGTTGTAAGTGCAATAAAGATTTAGACAAAATTATGATGACTTCTTGTCTAAGGTCAAACTCTCTGTAGTTAGTGCAAAATAAGGGTGGCAATTGGCGTAGTGGATATCTAGACCGTTAACTTAGAGGCGTGGTGTTAAGGTATTCGATTGATACTACTTAACAATTTACTACGTTGTAACCACTTTTGTAAAATGTTCTTAGTTCTAAACATTTTAGTACCTATTGCAATAACTGATATACTTTACGCTTAAAAAATAAATGTTTTAAAAATGTGTTGAGAAGATTTGTATATTTATCTTCTGGGCTTTCTGGCTCCATCTCATTGCAACTAATTTTTCCTTTCATTTGATTTCACTTAGAACATGTAATAGAGCAGCCATGTCCCATCCCATTTGCTAACCACCGTCATTTTCATGCACCCTGCCGGCCGCCAGCCTTTGTATGCCAGAACTACTGTCCTGGTATTTCGAAAATGGAAAAAAGCCATTTAAATGCAAATTCATTATTTGAATCTATGGCATGCTGCTGAATGTTATTTAACATTTTCTTTAGCACTCGAATTTTTTTGTCATGATTCCTTTGTTGTTTGTAAGTATAGCAGCTCGCTAAATTATTTAGCTGTCAGTCAAAGTGCATCACTAGCCTGACATTAAATGAGACTAAAACTCATTGCATAATAAATGATTTTGCAAGGACCTTTTTTTATTCTGTTGCGTACGGAAGAATATGAACATCATGCGGCGACATTCCTCATAAAAATGATGTAGAAGAAACTGACAGAGTTTCCATTACAACATCTCAAGTCATGGTGATGGTTTTTAGTTAAAGAAGTTGCTTTTATTTAAAACCATGTTGTTGACGTACATGATGTTTTGTTCGAAGGTTTGTTATTTTAATAAGAAAAGCAGAGGCATAGACTCCAACATTGAAAGAAATTTAATTGAAAAAGGGACTGTGATTGTTGTAATGTATTTGTATAAGTAAAAGTTGAGTCACTAGAATATTGAATTTGTTTTCTACATATACCTATATGTAAATAATATTGTAAATAATGTATTTAGATACCTTTTTTAGGTAGCATGCAATATTTCGGTTAGAGTGAGATACAACCAGATCTGTGTTAAGAAGTTATCGAACATTTCATAGAAAGAGCAATGGCCTGTGAGCAGAGCCGCGCGACCCATTTTCCTGATATTTTATTCCATAGTTAATAAGACCTAAAATTTTTAAATGAAAAGTTACTGATTAGTGATTAGTGATTACATTAATTTTACCTGGGATACCCAGACAGAATACTAACTTAAAATAATAAATAAAGGCTACTGAAAAAATAACTCCCCAATAGCTATACCGGAAGCCTATGGTTGCGTTAGTAACTACATATTTCAGCATAATCCTTCCATGCTTTTGACCGTTTCGTGAAGGTAAATATATGTACGCATATCTAATAAATATTAAAAAACGAGACACGCGAATTAACTTTCTATTTTCTTCGAAATAGTATTTTTGCTCATAGCAACGTATCGGATCGTTCGACTTATTTTGCTTTATGTTACGAAGACACAGAAGTCAGGAATTGATTCCTTTGATTTTTGATAAACGATTTTATAACAAAGGCAACATAAAAATGTTTGTGTATGCCCCACATTCAGTTCCATTACACTGTTTTTCATCAAAGGAAAAGGAATAATATCATGACTAAGCCAGTCAGTTAACAAAAAAAAAAACAAAAAAAAACAACCCCCTTCACATGTTAAAGACCAAACTCACTCCGAACTGCGATATACATATATAGATTAAAAACATGAAACAGATAAAAGAACAAAATCGGGTCGATATTCATGGCGCCAAGCAGTCGGGACGGATTTCATAGCTGAAGTGGCGCCTATGGGCAGGCAGTAAACGCAAACTCAGTCATGTGGGTTTTGAGGGTGGCACACTGCCACCGAGTCTGACGAACGTTAGGGTGAAATTGCGCCATCGACCCATCGTTCATGTGCTTCTTCCTCACTGGATTCCACATTTTCAACTTAGAACTTTTGTTGTGTAGAGCTTTAAAACATTCCATGCGACGCAACGGCAGCCAGTTAGGGTCAATCTTTAATGACTCAATAAATTCATATACATATATGTATGTATGTGTAAATATGTAGCTACAGCTACATATTCGTAATGTGCTATAATAAGATAGAAGAGAAAGTTTTGTCCAAAATAATTCAATGCACGTTATACTTATTTTTGAGTTTTTGCGAGTGTGATTTTATTTCCTATTTCTCCACCACCATTCCATACCCTTGGCTAACAGCAAATATAATGCTTGGGGTTTTGCCCTCATTTATTTACACAGAAATACAGAAGAATCGGCGATGGCGTCACTACTGGCATTTAATTTGTAAAAAGGATAACAATTCCAATTACGAACCTGAAACTGGTATACGAGGAAGCCAGCAAGGAGTCACTGGGAATTATAGTTTGTTGTTGTTTCCGCTGTGGTTGATGAGATTTCTGGAAAAAGAACTTATTCAAGTTCCAATTGAGATTTAAGTAGGGTGAGTTTCGAGACTTTTGGCACACTAGCAATTGCCAATAATTGCGAAGGGCAATGTCTTTTGAGATATCTATGCCATTTAGCTGTGTGCGAGGGTAAAATTGTTTTGCCGATAATAACATGGAACATTATTTTAGGGAATACGCATGTCGTCAGTATCCCCCCCTCCCCCACTCACCAATTGACAAAGAGAATATTTTGGCCTCTTGACAAGTGACTCATTGGCTGGACTTGGGTAGATCCCAAATTAATAAACATTTTACCATCAACTTGCAGCGTAGGCTTGTTGTCATTGTGACTGTACTAACTATAGGTATGTTATGAGCATTATAACTACTTCAAGGCCTCCCACTCTCCAAAACTAACACGTTGATAACATTTTAAAGACTGCTCAATATGTAGCTATACTGACTAAGTAACCTGAAATGAAATTAGGTATACATACATTAACATTTTTGTCAAAAAGAAATGCAAAAATTACAATTTACTTAATATAAAGATAATACCAACATTCTTTCGCAATTAAAAATTTTTTCCTTGCGTACCTACCGATAATTTGCCGCAAATATGCAGTGGCAGTGCAAACCAAACTACCCAGTGTTTTATTTTAACAAACGACTTGATGGTACAGGGTTTTTCATTATTTCGTTTTCGTTTGAAAGGCCTATCGATGAAATTATGTATGAAATATAACATCGTTCAAATGCCCGCCGCATCGCGTCTTCTCTGGGTGGCCCGCATCCGAAATGTCCAATTGCATAAATTAAGCTGAATTTGACCGATGGCATGGGTTATGTTGGCTTTGAGGTCCGCTGTGATTTGTGACTTATTCGCAAGGACCTGTGACTTCAGAAAACCCCACAAGAAAAATTCTAACAGGGTCAAATCACGCACGACCATGCCCTCATGTAGAATTTCCAATCTGGCGTGAGCTGTGTGGCACGTAGCCCCGTCCTATTGAAACCACACGTCGTTATTAAAAAAATATGGACCAATGACGCCGCCAGCCCAAAAATTTCCACCAAACAGTGACTTTTTCGGGATGTATTGGTTCTTGGCCTCATCGCTTTAAATCATTTTGATGAAAATTGGGTTCAGTTTCCAACTGCTACAGAGCAAATTCAGCGAACACACGTCGTTGTCTTTCCTTTATATACCTAATAGGTGATCTTTTTTGTTCGAATATTTTTATTTAACTGCAATTTTATCATTTTCACGTTTTGTTGAACGCTTTATCAATCCAATTTGACAGATTTAACTTCAACAATATGGCCGCTATCATACTGTCAAAATTTGGAAGTTCCTATTGGAAAACCCTTTAGTTATATTGTATACAAATACAACAGCAAAATGCTTGATATGCAAATTCATATATTTAAATTAGATAAACGACTTTGAAAGCTTTCAATATTTATTCAATACTTAATGATCGTTATAGTTGTGAATTGTGATTTTATTATTTTGAATTACTCAATGGTTGCTGAATAGGGATAACTTATTATTTATTCCAGATTTTGAATTTAAGGGTTTTAGCTAATATAATTTAAAATGAATTCGATAAATTTAAATCAAATCTTAATCATTAGATTAATTAGCCACTTCAAGTTTCTAAGATGTCACCGAGCAAACTTCTGTCAGCTTCATTGAGGAGAAGGAGAAACCTGACCAAGATTTCTCCGCTAGAAGTCAAAAACGTTTCGCGTTGGTTAGAGGAAGCCTTAAAACTTGTTTTATTTTACCCAAATTTTTAAGAATATTCTTTGATATATTTTGGGGTGAGCCCTGAGATTAAAAAAAATAATCACCATAACTGCCTGAACACAACAGAAAACTGAACTGCAACTGGAACTGTACGTGCACACAATGTAGCTTTAAAAAAAAAAACAATCATGGCTTATTTGGCACTTTTTTTTATTTCTGATATTTTATTTTATTTTATTTTTTTTTCGCGAAACAAATAAGCATGAAATACTTTTTTTTTGCTCTTTTCTTCCTTATACAAATTTAAATGTCAAAAGTGCTGTATGTGAAAAGTTAAAAGTTGGTAAACTCTTGCAGCACCGACTGCAGTTTCGTTGTGTTGTGTTATGTTTTGTTGTGTTGTGTTGTGTTGTGTTGTGTTGTGTTGTGTTGTGTTGTGTTGTGTTGTGTTGTGTTGTGTTGTGTTGTGTTCTGTTGTGTTGTGTTGTGTTGTGTTGTGTTGTGTTGTGTTGTGTTGTGTTGTGTTGTGTTGTGTTGTGTTGTGTTGTGTTGTGTTGTGTTGTGTTGTGTTGTGTTGTGTTGTGTTGTGTTGTGTTGTGTTGTGTTGTGTTGTGTTGTGTTGTGTTGTGTTGTGTTGTGTTGTGTTGTGTTGTGTTGTGTTGTGTTGTGTTGTGTTGTGTTGTGTTGTGTTGTGTTGTGTTGTGTTGTGTTGTGTTGTGTTGTGTTGTGTTGTGTTGTGTTGTGTTGTGTTGTGTTGTGTTGTGTTGTGTTGTGTTGTGTTGTGTTGTGTTGTGTTGTGTTGTGTTGTGTTGTGTTGTGTTGTGTTGTGTTGTGTTGTGTTGTGTTGTGTTGTGTTGTGTTGTGTTGTGTTGTGTTGTGTTGTGTTGTGTTGTGTTGTGTTGTGTTGTTTTGTGTTGTGTTCGTAATATTGATTTTGTGCGAGTATTGAATATTTTGACACCTATTCCAGCTGCATTTGCAGTTCCGTACGCATTATGTTCAGGCAGTGAGTAGGTACATACATATGTAGTATACATCTTGAAGTTCCAGTTTTCTACTTTTCGCCGAAAATATCATTAGGTAAGTGAAGGTTTAAATTTGAAACATATTACTAAGCAAAGGCTTCAATTCAATTCTGAGAATTCAATATACATACATAAGTTATTAACATTATATAACTTAAGGTTTGATCTCACATCGGTCTTCGACTGAGACATACGAATTAAGTTAGAAACTTAGGCTAATTTTATTTAATATTGTTGAACTAGTTGATAAAGCCTAACGCGATCAACTTTGCAGTTAATTTAAATTCGATTTTGAACGGAAAGTTCAAAATTGCTTTTATAAACTACTTGAATCTAAACTCCGCACTTGAAGATCAAAAGATTGCTTACTTTCAAAATCTAAAATATCCTTCGGATATTTGTTACAGATGACTCCGATACGTCAGTTTCAATTTAGTTTTTGCATTAGAGTACAAAACAAAAAAAGAGCAAACCAAAAGCAGAATTTTCAACACATAGTTTTTATTAAATTGTATAAATATTTTTTTCACGAGATCTTAGAGACCAAAAACATGAAATTTAAACCTTTTACGTCGCTCTTAAGCAATCTTCGCTGCTTGAAGAAGATACCTAATGACCAATTCTCCCAGAAACAATCAGAATGAAACATTTTAGGTTTTGGTTAAATATTTGCTGAAAACTTCCTTTTTTATATAGCAACTAGCTGACTTAGCTACATTTCAAATCAACATTTTCAAACTATAAAATTTCAACAAATAAAACATGTCATGCTTTAGGTAAGGAAGCCAAGGACGTTCAATAAAGAACAAAACTAAAATAAGATAAAAATGGGCGTGACAGAGTGGGTGGATTTTACTGAAAACACTTTAAAAATCATCTCGATGTGAATAGAAACAAACTTTAAAAATTTCATCAACATTGGTTCAGTAGTTTTCGAGTCTGTAAGCCTCATACAGACAAACATTCATTTTTACTTGCGATACCTATATATGTATACACAGGTACTATAATGTGGCAAGTTATGGATTCGTAAAAAAATCTAACTTGATCAAAGCTGATATTACGATAATAGCGTAGTCTAAAAAGTGGGTCTCGCAATTCTGTCTCTCCCTATCTGTCCGTCTGTCTGTCTTTTCAGCTGCAGCCTAAACTTGGTGCCTGCGTTTTTTGGACAGTCCCCCTACGCGTCGTACAGTTTTAAAATTTTTTTTTGAGAACTTAATATGTAATTCGAAAACGACTTGGTCGATTTTTATTAAGCTTGGCATTTAGCAGTTTTTTACCATTATCCAGCTGATTTTAGATAAAGAATTATTCTTATGACCAAAAATAACGGTTACTCCATTCAAGTGTTTAAAAACCGGTATGGAAAATATTATTTTTTAAAAAAACCGCTCCAACGGTTTTTTTTAAATGTTTTTTTTTTATAAATTGAAATTTGTGTAAGAAATCCGATTGTGTATCTACATTGTGTTGGTGTTAAAACAATTTTAGAAGTTGCTTAATCAATTTATTCTAAGATTTTTTAACATTTTTTTAATTTTTGTTCAGTCTAAACTGTAAAGTGTAAGTTTCTTGCTGAACTTAACTACGTTTTTGGCTGGCCGCATAATATAGGCTCACATATGTAACTAACTTCTTTTTAAATCAGATGAATAGATCTCAAAATATTTAGACTTTAAAACCACAGTGTAATCGCACATAAGATCAAGTTCGTCTGACCGTGCATTTTATTATATATGTATTTAGCAATTACTCTTATTTTAGAATTTTTTCTTTCTATGTTTGTACAAGTACCTACTTATATAAGTCAAAGATGAGCAGTCAAACGAATTGAATTATATTAAATTATTGAATAATCAGAAATGAAGAAAAATTCATAATTTGAACAACTTTGAATTTTCTTTGGAATATCTAAAGTTGAGCCAGTCAATTTCAAGTGAATATATGGAATTCCGGAAGCTATGTATATGTATATAGGTATCTAATGAGTACAATTTCCAAATTGTTTTCAACTTTGACTGAAGAAAATCGGCCTTAGAATACTCAAACTATAGTAATACACTTCTTCTATCACTCGCTGCAGATATATTCAATGTAAAACCAGCATATGGTGTTTACTAATCTTCGCCATAGGGATTAGATCTAAATGTAACTATATGAACATACGCAAAATGTTGGATATTCTATACGAACGTAGTGTCGTGTGCATACACGAAAACCATATGTTAGACACGGCTGGTTGCCCTTGCTACTGAGGTGTCATGTTGGCTGAAATTGAAATAACTTCTTGGACTTGATGTGGTGCAAAAAGTGGAAGGGGATAGATAACCCTCATTTTGATGTTGCTAATAAATCAAGATGCTGCTAAGAGGAAGTTCATATCAAACCTACCTATCTATGTTACCCAACTACCTATGTACCTATTAATATATAAATAATGTTCAGTTTCTACTCAAAAAAAAGTTAAAACAATAGAGCCAAATCTTAATCAGTAGTTCTTTCCACGGATTAACTATATTATAATCCAAATGAAGAAAAACTAATTCCCTATTTTTTTCAGATTTTATTTTGAAGTCCTATGGTGGCTGTAAGAGGTTAATTAATTAAGCTATATAGTAGATAAACTCAATACAGGGTGATTACCGTAGAATGTCACAAAAAGCTAGGACATGGTAGGTTGAAACCAGACAAGAAAAAAATTGTACGACAGGGGGTAGTATTTTCCTCGGTTTATACGGGAGAGGCAGTTTTCTAAAAATATTACTTAAAACGCATACAAATTTATTAAAAATCAACGTAAAAGCTTACAACATTAAGTTGTACCTTTTTTAAAAGTCAAAAATCCATTCTAATATTTGTTTTTTTAAATTAAGCTATTTTGATGAATAGTTTTTACAAAAATTATTTTGGAACTTCTGGATAATGGTGTTTTAAAAAGAGGCTTGCTCACAAAAACACGTTGTTAAACACTTCATCTTGGAGACTACGTACTAACAAAACCTCCCACCCTCCTCTTTAGAAGGGTTCCACTTTTAACCCTCTATGACCATTAGAAAGGGAGTAATGACCGTTTAAAATCCATGCGTATGCCGCCAGACTTTAAAATACAAATCTGAAAAAAATTAGTGAATTAGTTTTTCTTCATTTGGAGCTGATTTATACTATCCAAGATGAAAATCTTTGTAACCCCTGCTCAGAGAACTTTTGGCGGGAAACCTTCACTTTCACTTCCCTTGTTCGGTTTTTGAGAGCAGCTAGGCTATCCCATCGGGGCACCAAGGACACTTATTAATTAGGTACTATTCCAGAATTTAGAACTTTTAGTTGGGCAAAAAATCCGGGAATGAAATGCCATCCGAAATCCGACCATCTCAAATATTTTTTTTTCTGGGAACATACCTACATTTCTACTTTTATCTCATCGGTAATATATTATGTGGTCCAGACATTTTACTACGAAAAAATATAGCCCCCTCTTATTATGGTGTTCTTAAGAAACCGAAAAAAGTCCTCATCGATGTTAGCACCGCTAACAATTTTACGAGGGTTAAAGATCACTCAAAATCGTTTTTTCAGAAATATCTCTCAAATGGTAAGTTGTACAGAAAAAATGTAAAGGACTAATTTGTAAGAGTCTCTCGCTAGGCCCGTAACTTAACTAGTTCTATGAAAATCAACATACAAAGTTCAAATCTGCGTAGGTTGTGAGATCCTCATCAAGTTGATCACCAATAAATTGGTGAAGAAATAATAAATCATAGTTAACACGCAAAAATACATAATATTACATCATTTATAGCGTGAATTAATAAAAACGGGCCCAGGCGACTACCTTGAGGAACAACTGAGTATATAAGAAGTGAATGGGTTTGAAAAAGAATTTCAGAATTTTACCTGATACGCAGATTTATGCAAGAAGGTTAGGAGGTTCATTTCCTCCCCATGAACCCATGCTGGTTCACAAATAAATATTTATAGTATGGAACGCTAAAGTCTCACATACGACATGTTTAAAGAGATTTGGACAGTAGTGATATAGACCTACAGTTCTTAATATCAGATTTTTACTATTCTTAAAAATTAGGGTTAGAAATCAGTTTTATCACAAGCACAGAAATCGCCTCAAAAAACCCAAACAAAAAATTGAAGGGGCTAAGCTAGTATACATCTACATTCTTTAAAACGTATTTATTGAATTTCTCTCATCTGTTCAAGATGGAATTCCATCAATACTTCCATTTAATGATGAGATAAAATCTAAAATACCTATACTTCACTTTTAAACAGTGAAAATATTAAAATTTGTTTGGGCATAGCTAGGTATGTAAATTTTTAAATTAGTTTTCGTCAACTTCAAAATGCATCCCAACAAAAGGCATTACAAAATTAATTTTTTTCCCAAATGCGTTACAAATCTCAATGGTTTCTTGTAAAGAACGATTTTCACGTATTTAATTTTCTAGGTAACCATCTGAGTTTTTCTTCGAATTAAAAAACTTTCAAAATGCCTTAGGGTCATCTTTTAAATAATTTCCTATTTTGTTTAAGTGAGCAACCATAAGCTGTTATCAAAAATATGATTGCTCAAGTGAAGAAGTATATCCAAAGGAGGTTGATATGTATCTATATTAATAGTTCCAGAACTAGACTCTGGAACAAGAGTACCTTCTAGCTTTCAATAGGGTCAGAAGAAAATACTAAATACAAATATACTTTTATTGCAATTGAAATCAAAGTAAAACGAATGTGTTACTTTATCATCTCTAAAGATGACACAAAGCTAATAACTTCACTAATTTGAGTATACTTAGCTATAAAGTGGGAAACCAATATTTAGTTCTAAGTGAGAAATAAAAATGGATTAGGTTTAGAAACAGCTTTATTGGGCCCCTATCAGATAAAGGAACATAGGTATATACCACATGAGGAACTGTACATTAGGCTGGAGTGAATATGTCAAAAAAAAAAAAAAATCAAAATTTTTTTGTTCCTGTGTTATTAATTGGTGACCCTATATTGGGACATCATTTATGCAAAAAATCAGATACCAATGACTTTGTCTTCAGGTGGCGCAGACGACTTGAATTTTTAAAAAATTAATACCTAATATTCAAAAATTCTTCCCTCTAATCAGAGTTATTTTAAATCAGAAACCTATGATTTTACTTTCAGTTGCCCCAAATTACTTGAATTATAAAGAAAATCAAGGCCTACAATTTATTTCTTCCTTTAATTCAGAGTAGTTTTTTTCAAAATTTTGTTAGAGTTATACCTATTTCACGACTGCCAGGCCGATCATCAGACTCCTTTTAGTGGTGCTTGGTCATTGTTCAATTTTCATTTGAAATACTTTTTGGCCAGGCTGGGGATCGAATTAAAATTGAACAATGACCAAGCACCATTAAAAGGAGTCTGATGATTGATCGGCCTGGCAGTCGTGAAATAGCTATAACTCCAGCCTATAAAATCTTGGTGGTAGCCCACTAAATTTTTGTTGTTTCATTCAAACCTTCAATATTAATGTGATGGTGCGAAAGCTTGGCACTCTTGGCAGCCTAACTGCGAGTGTGTTATCACACAAAACCCCTTATAAATTGAAAATACGCCTTGGAATTTTTGTCTGACAGTGCTTCTACTGAAATATCAGACACTGAAATCAATGAATTTTGCCCATTAAAACCCTGTAAAAAAAAAGAAAGAAACTCTTCAAATGAGAATCAAACTACAGAATTTGGTTTGTGATAGAACTGGGGTTTCTGATAGATCGGCAGTTATTATAGTTAACGCCGCTATGCTGGATTTAAACGTCATAAGTAGTGAAAATTCATCGAAAATAATAGATCGCAGTAAATTTCGACCAGAGCGTCAAAAAGTCCGTCTAGGTCTTCAATGTGAAGCTGCAGGTTTTAGAAAATCTATATCATCTCTTTATTTTGATGGCCGTAAAGATAAAACATTATTCATCGCTAAGACTGATAACAAATCACATGGAAAGACTGTTATTGAAGAACATATCTTCCTTATATCGGAGCACGATTCAGAGTACATCGGACATCTATCAATTAGTTCGGGAAAAGCATTTACTATCGAAATAAGTATTGTTGACTTTCTGGAAAAAAATTTAGAATTTCGTTCATCCTTAGTATCAATTGGGTATGATGGCAATGCTGTAAAAACAGGACATAAGAACGGCGTCATTGTATTGTAGGAAAAACATTTCGGTCGTCCTTTACAGTGGTTTGTGTGCTTAAAACATGAAAATGAGCTACCGCTTCATCATCTGTTTGCCAATCTCGATGGAACCACAACTGGTCCCAATAGTTTTTCTTGAAGCATTGGGAAATGCTTGATAAGTGCCTTAACTTGAAAGTGGTAAATTTTGAAGCAGTATATGCAGAACTTCCGGATGTGGATGCCGACTCTTTAAGCACAGATCAAAAGTATTTGCATCAAATGTGCTCAGCTATTTCCAGAGGTTCAATTTTGCCCACTTTAGCTAGCAAGGATCCAAGGAAGCTGGCACTTTCCCGATGGCTAACTTGTTCAAACAGAATTCTTCGGTTATATGTTGGCACAGAAAATCCTTCGGATAACCTCAAAGAACTTGTTATATTCGTTGTGAAAGTACATATATGCACCAACCTGGTTTGACATCAAAACAAAGCCATCATGTAAGTATGGTCCGATTCACATTTTCAACATGATTAAAAGGTCATTGTACTTGCGGGATGACCTTAAGAACATCGTTGTAAGAACTATCCAAAGAAATTCATTCTTCGTTCACCCAGAAAATTTGTTGCTAGCTGTGTTGCAAGATGACCAATCACACATAAGTAGAACGTTGCGTTAAGCTTGTTACCGAGACTTCATTATCTGTTTGTGGGCAAGAGGCAAGAGACGGCTACATTAGAGCAAAGATCAAATCCAGGCTAGAACTACCGTTTTTTAAAACGTACCGTAGGTCTAACAACTTCTGATGGAAACAATTAAACTTATTGCAGATTATATTTACTGCTCTTGTATCTATTTATATAATATATTTAATACAAAAAAAAAAATTAAATTATTTTAATGCATTTTATTTACACCGTTTTGAGATACATTTTTTTCGCTTATAAGTTCAAAGTTCAAGTCTAGTGCGCCACCTGAAGATGTTGTCGTAGAAAACAGTAATTTGGAGTGTATTCATTTTAGAACATGGGTCAACGATTTATAATACAGGAAAAAAAAAATATTGAAAAAAAAATTTTCGCTCCACCCTACTGTACATGGCACTGTCACTAAACCTTTATTCACAACTTGAACCGAACAAAGTATTTCTGCAGGATTATTAGGACTAGCGCTTGTTTGAGCGCAGAAGGTGGGCCGGAGTTTTTTTTGTTACTACTGTGTGATCTCTTCGCCTTTATTTGCTCTTTTTGGCAACTGATACGTTTTTATTACTTACGTGCAGTTCAGCATGATTGCGAAAACAGATCATCATTAGTTGGTAAAATCAAAAAGAGAAGAGGTTCCTGTATTATCAGTCGATGTTCCGATATCGTCCGGATGGTTTGGGAAAGTTGACGAACTAAAATTTAAGACCGCGTTGTTAATTTTTTGTAAGACCACTTCTCTATTGAGATAGGTTTTCATCATAATATAACAGTTTTTTGAGATGGTCAGACAACCATGTATTCCCTGATTTTTTTTTCGACCAAATTGGATCGGAATAGAATATTAATAACAATATGCGTTTTTGCTGCCCCAAATGATAAGTAGGTACTCAAATTACAAGTAAAATTAAAAAGACCGCCTATGATAAACAACAGGATGACCCCAAAAGTGGTGTGCAAATTGTCCCTTATTTTAAATGACGTAATTAATTCACAGCCAAACTCTGTACATGTGAAAATAGTACACTTTTAAATCAATATATTATATTATATAAGAACCACTGTGTCAGTCACTGTCTTGATAGCAAATTGTCCTCCAACTAGCAGGTACGGTATAGAATAATAACAGCCATGTATTGCAACTTAAGAACTTTTTACTTCCTTTTGAGGCTATAAATTTAAACCCAACAAAACGGGCCCATTAACGAGAGACATTATTAGGTAACCGCCATTCATTTAAGCCTATTGAAAGGTTGCCATCAACACAGAAACGTGGCAAGCATAAGAAATAACGCTGTACATTTAGGACACAGTATAGGATTTTTTTTTACTACTATATGCAGGTAGATTTCTTCATTGAACTCAAAAACTTGAGCATGGAGTTCCATTCCCTTAAAAGTGTACTTCTAGAGCTTAACTGTAACTAAGATCATAAAAAACAAAAGAAAAAATTAGGGAAAAAAATGAAAAACTCGAAATGTCAACCCAGAGAAAATGAGATGGCTTTACAAGCTGTCGTGCAGCAACACGGTATGGGTTGGTGGTGGAAAATAGTGGTTGTTAAAGGTGGTGGTGGTGGCAGTAGTATTTCCTCCATGATGGCCATAAGTTTCTAACCAAACTAAAGTTTTCATTGGACTTGTGCCAGTCGAACTACGAATATTTGGAAAGTTTGCCTGCCCTTGCAATCTTAGTGCTGTACCCCTCGCCACTGTCGCCTATGTCGCAGGACTTCTACATCTTCACTATTCAATGCAAAGTTTTCCATAATACTTAAGGAAGGAAATGGGTTTGAGACTGGTGGCAGTGGCAGGACTGGCAGGGTGTGTAATGGAAGCTATATACAGTTGTTCTCGCCTTGTTCTTGTGTTGTTTAACAGGAATCCATAAGAAACTAATACGAAGGAGATATATTAAATGTATGTATGTATGTGTATATCATTTTGTTTTCTTCAAGCAAATTCATGAAAAAAATAAAAATGGAGAGAATATGTACTAAAGCCCGTGTAGATAACAGCCTGCTTGTATATTTTTCGTCAAGAATTCAACGAAATCAGATTAAATTTTAACTTTCATCTGTGGAGCAGGGAACACTGTGTGGGAAAGTGCAATCGATTTGAGGTTACACAGTTCGGAAAAAAATATTTAAAAAAAAATCTATTCAGGTTATGTTAGGAAATGCTAGGGAACGACCAATATGGTTATAGAACTATTTTCCTTGGTCATTCGTTTTGGGTTAAGGTTAAATATCTTATGTCACTTGAATTGGGTTGTTTGGATTCTAATTGATTGCTTCGATTGGATGCCTGGACATTTCGATGATTTTCTCTATTTTAAGAGAGGTGAATTTCATTTAGATATTTAAAACCCCATTATACTTTAAACTGACGTGTTTCGGTTTCGGTTTTAAATTTAAAATGCCTATAAAAACACCCTTGTTGTTTACATCTCCTTACATTTTAAAATCGTACTTTTTTTGCCATAAGAAGAACTAGCAGTATAAATAAATAGCAGCTGATTTGACATTGTCAAATTTGTTTTAAATATATTGCAAATCAAAATTATGTACCAGTTCATCAAAATTCGAGATACAAAAATATAACAAAAAATAATTATACGAAATTAGAAATTGAGAAATTAAATAGCTTGCTTTTAGTCGCCTTGTGATAGATTAAGTATGTATTGATGTATGGATGGTTATATACTAATAGTTTGGTGATACTTATAACTATAAGAGACTAAGTATTATTTCTACATTTGTTTTAAATAAATTTGAAATTTTATTGAAATTTAAAGAAAAAATTAGGGAAAAAAATTCGATATTTTCAAAACTGATAATTTTTTTTTTTTCAAATATAATTTTTAAATCCATTAATATGTAATATCCTTAAAATTAGCATACTATTTTTTGTTAAGGCCTCCTCCCTAGCTCTTCCCGGTACCCGAATGATATTATATTTTAAGAAATGGCGTTGTCATCTGCCCCTGGTTTTTCCGGGATTGTCCTGTATTCATAACTTGAAAGATATTGTTATTGCTAATTCTAAATATTTAAGTAACAATAAAGTTGCCTACTAAGCAAAATTATATGAAATAAAAAATGTAATTGACATATTAAGTTTTAATAATCTCATGAAGAATAATCTCAAAAATAAATTCAAGTAAATATCTCGGCGTTGTCTTGGACAATAAATTATCGTTCAATGAACATTTAGACTATATTGTAAAAAAGTCTCAAAATTAGGTGTTTTAAGAAGGATACGCAGAAACATCTCTAAAATCAGTGCAATTAAAGTGTATAATGTAACTATTTCGAATACTGTCACCATTTTGAATGCTCTTTGTGCAACAATACCCAAAAACCAAGGCTTCCAAAATAGCAAAACAAAGCCATATAATCCTTGAGTGTGATCTTTTAACTCCGTTTCGTCTATGCTTTAGGCATAAAATTGCTTAATCGCTTAATATAGCCCAAAGACTTTACATGATGGCAATGATGTTTGTCTTTGAAATGAAACAAACACAACTTGAGCCTCGAATATCTTCAATCAAGTATCCCTGAAAGAAGAGAAGTTCAATACAACCTATAAGAAACTTCGAAGAATTCAACATAACCCGGGACAGAACCCAGCATCCTCTAAATGGGACTTCAAGCATTCAACAATCTGACATTTGATATTGAAAATATAAATAATTCTACTCAATTCAAAAGCCAAATTCGTTTGTGGTACAAAATCTCTTATTAATTGAAATTCCTAGAAATTTTTTATATATAAAAATTATAAAATGTAAAATTCAATGGCCATTGAGCCAAAATAAAATCTAAATCTAAAAAACACATATATCTGCATTTAAATTTTTTTCCATTTTTTTAAAAACATTGCAAAAAATCGAATTGAAACGCGAAGTTTTAGAGCTTTTTCAATTATTGCCGTTTTTAACCCTACAGAGCTAGTCGATACACTCTTATTTCAAAGTAACTAAATTTGCTTCAATTTGATCCCAGAACCATCTATCTATAAATATGTATGCATGTTGAAAGAGGAAAACAATCTTATGGGAAGGGACGTCTATATCCTACAGTTTACGTAGGAGGGACAGTTTGTTTTAATATTTTTTAATATTCTACGCTCTCATTAGTTCTATGTCATGTCTATGGTTACTGGATTTGATTATAATAACAAAAGGTAAAATTATATGTGTCCTAGTTTTTACTCTTTTTTTTTTAATACGGGATTTTTTGTCTGGGTTTTTAAATCTAGATAGCTATAGTTTCATCAAAACACTTGTTGCAGCCCATACCCTAGAAAAAACAAAACAATATATTAAAACCGTGCTTCACACTTCTTGGAAAATTTTAATTATTTCTTATTATAATTATTTAAAAAAAAATAATATTATTCTAGAAAATTAATCAATTGATTAAAACTTATGCGGTACACAATTCATGTGTTCTCGTCAATGTACCCCTTAAATATCCATTAAGCAAACTTTTATCCGATTAAAAAAAATCCCATTTTATATACAATCATTTTATAAACCATCCTCTATAATAAAATATCTCTGAATGCCGAATTAAACCCTTAACATTTTCTTAGATGTAGAAAGACAAATTAAGATCCCGCAATTAACTAAATTAGCTAATAACTTAATAGCAAGACGTTATAATTATGTCCCGGATAAACTATTTCTCTCCACAAAACTTAATGATTTGAAACTTTGACTTGACACACCACCTGAACACTAAAAAGTTGACTGATTCAATTTAAAATTTTGAATCTTCTTCCTGTTCTGTTGATGAAACAACAAAAATAATTAAAAAATACAAAAGAGAAGGAAAAAGTCAAGCATCCCTACAAAAATATGATAATTATGAAAATTTATTTATTACGGTAAATGTGGTAAATGTGGAAACCCAAAAAAAAAAACGTATATCCAACCAAGGAGTTTGTCCCAGCTGAAATAGTTGAACTTATTTCGAACCGAGCAAATTAACCACTAAAAAGTAACACAAGTCAAGTAAAAGGACTCGGCAGCATAACAAAGTTTGAAATACAGCTCTCTCTAGGAAACTGGAAGGAGATTTCATGCAAGAACGCCCCAAAGTTTGCCACTCGAGAAAAAGCATTCAATTGCCCCTCATAATCCAAAATGAGTTAGCAGAGTAGCGTTCAAGCTGGAGCTGGTTTTATATGTGGGTGTGTGTTTGTAGCACTATAATCCTTGGTAAGCGGAAATTATGCGCGTTGACACAAAGGACATAGCAAAAAGGATTATGCAAACAGGGGAGTACCAGATGCTTCTTAACTTTATGGTGCGTCAAATTTTCAGACTTTGTTTTTTGCCGTTCCTACCGTCTTTTGGGCTCTGTAGCTCAAGAGCCCTACAGATTCACCAGGGAACAATCAAATTCACATGGAGTTATTGTAATGTTAAAGTTTCGCGCCCTCTTGCTCAAGTTTAACTAACTTTTTCTTATGCCACGCATTTATATTAGGATGGGATGGGTACTGGCTTAGGTGACGCAATGCACATGCAATAACTTGAAGTTTTTGATAAAAGATACAAAAAAATAGTCAGGTTACTAACGAGAAAAGGATAAATTATCATACAGTATGCTAAGATACAACAGTGAGCTCGAGAGAAATTATCTTCATTTAGGGGTAAGTCAGCAGCTGTTACAATGCAGACAGTATTTAAGTTCAATTGTGAAAGCACTGTTGTTAGAATGTTCATCTAAGATTGTGGCCTTTATTAAACTGTGAAGCTTTATATTCCAAAATAGGTTTTTATTCATACCTACATATAAATTTCAAATTTAAAAATTTGTTTTGAAATTCTTGGTTAACTAAATTAAATTAAATGTCCTGATTTTGATTATAACCCTTTCCCATATCACGCCTTGACTTCCTGTTTTCAGGCCATTCAGGTGAATTGTAGATAATGATCAACTCCGCGGGATTAGGCAGGCTCCAGCCCAAGGAAATAAGACCCTAAAACAAAAATGGAATGAGGCCTCAAAAACGTACATACATACATATACTATTTACGAAACCACAACATTTTTTTTTTAATTGGGGGGTACATATTTATTCTGTATTTAATTTTGTTCGTTATTTTAATTATAGCCTTATTTCCTTAAGGACTAAAATTATGACCTCAGGACTCTTTCCTTAAGTGAGATATTACAGGTGCGATTTTGATTCTCACGGCAGATAAATAAAAGTTTTATCCTAATTTAAAGCTCTTAATTGATTGAAAATAAAAACTTCTTATATGTAGTTGATAAATAACAAGTAAACAAGGAACAACTTAACCATAGTTATCCATTACAGTTAAAATCTAGAACATGTGGCTCTCAACTTATAGCCGTTTCGATTTAGCAGAAAATTGTATTCAGCATTACCGTGTCCGTGTAGTTGCAAGGCAAGAATAGAGGGATGAGGGAAAAATTTTTCCATGTGTAATATCTTAATTCGAATTTCAATTCACTGGCTCATCCTCTAAAAAGCTTGACGCATTTGATCAAAAGAAGCAGCCAAAGGAAACTGGATTTAAAAGTTTCTTTCATAATAATAATCTCAAAAGAACAATATCAATAGCATAACGTAAAGTTTATTAACTTAATATTTTTTCAGCATTACCAAAACGTTCTTTATTATAGCTTAAAAAATACACATTTATAGGTACTATTCTTGTAATTATATATTAATTAAAAACAATTGCGTTTGATGTCTGTACTGAAAATCACTGCGGATCCAGTATTGCGTATTCAATAATCGACATGAACATTCATTATTAAAAATCGTAGCTCTTAAAATGGCCTTTGCAATTAAAAATTAGACCAAAATAAAAAGATACAAAATCACCAGTTTTAAAAGCAGGCCACACAATAGAACACTATAGACACATACATTATTAGATTTATAAGAATATTTTAACACCTATCGACTTATTATTCACTTGATGCATCCTCAAAATTGGAGTCATGTATGTATGTCATTTTTACCTAACATAATTTTGAAAATGTGTCTTATGTGTATCGCTCACTACTGAAACTACAGCTGACATTCTTTGAATTTATCACGTTTAAATGAAAATAGACATTATAATACGATATCTCAAAAACCTTGGGTAAAATCGGCTACATTAATTTTTGATAAAAATCATCACAAGTGACAGTCCCTTTTTTTTAAATTTTTTTATGATTGCTTTTAGTTATCGATTTCATACTTAAATTTAAGTTTTTTTTTCAGTATTTCCGATTGAACTCATCAAATTTGTAATTTTTTTATTTTTTAATATTCCTATAGCGCAAAGGAATAATCTGGTTTTGTTACGGTAAGATTTACCGCAACAAAAACCATTCCTAAACTTGGTTCTTAAAACCTATTTCTGACTATGTTGTTTGGTCATAGTCTAACTCTCGCTATCTGTTTCCCCTCCATCCCAACCACTTCCATTTTTCGACCCATAATTCTGAGTCCGTTATCCTCATGGAGCTGGAGAGTTGCTTAGGGAGGATAGCAATATAGGTACCTTTTTAATTCGATCGTGCTGAGCCAGCGGACGGGATGGAGACTCACACGCCATCTATGAATAGAGCGAGGAAGCTCTTCTTGAAATACAACAACACTTAAGGATAGACGGAAATATACACTTACACAAAAAAGTGGATTTTAAACCAGCGCAACAAAACACCTACATCATTTTAACTTAACTTTTAAATATGGCTTCAAGCCCATCATAAATTCGACCGATATAAAAGATTGGAACGCTAAACGCTATTCCCTCCAATCCCCCAATTCTGCACAAAGGTCCACCGAATAGTAGATTGCGCGTTAGGTAATTTGATTGAAGTATTTACCTTCCTCCTTCAATTCCTCGAAAAGGTTTACAAATTTGTATTATAGTATTTGCTCCTCCTTCGAATAATTTTTAGAAAGTTAAATTTTGTAGAGTAGCCTAGAGAATGCTCACGTGAACAAATCTAGGAAAGGAAGAAGGAAGGGAGGAAAATTCCAAAAAGATAAGTAGTGTCTTAGTGTTTTCTATTCGTGAGTGAAAAATTGTTTTAAATATACATATATATTCGGTTGATCTTTGATAGATCATTTTATTAATCTCAAAATTGTGAGATTCACGACCCTATTTTTCGTAACGTAGTTTTCTTGTCCGTTTCATTCGGGACCTAGTGATAGCGGTCCAATTTGGTGGTCCAGATTTTTCTTTGTTCCTTTGTTTCATTGTTTTTAACATTTGCATTTGCTTCATTATTTTAAACCCATATTTGTACTTCATTTTAAATCGAAAAAATTCTGGGTTTTAATCCAGGCGCAAGCCAAGGTTTCTCAGATATTTTAAATAAAATTTGATTAACTTCCCTTTGGGAAAATAAATCATTGTGTTTTCCTTCATTTTTGAAGAAGAATTTTCAGCTACCCGGTCAAGGCAAACGACCCTCAATAGTTTCCTGGCGCCCACCCTAAAGTGTAAGTACGCCCCTGTGCTTACCTTTTACTTATTTAATTCTTTTTTTTAATTAACCAAATTCGTTTCCGGTTAACTTAGTTCATTTCCATTTTTTTGGATTCGTCTTATTAATTCGACGAACCTACCCCAGCTGACTAGCCGGTTGGCTGCATCGTAGTTGCAGTGTTGTTGCAATATTTTGTCTCTCCCCTTTATCTCTCGTTCTTCGTCGATCGATATGACGAACCGGCGTGTGCCGGTTGCACAATTTAATTCCTTAATTCGTTTGTGGTTTTATAAAATTATTATTGTTGGATTCGCATAATCCAAAGTCGTGGTTTTTCAGTAATTCGTCATCGTAATCTTCCTAATATTCATCCTAAAATTCGCGTAATAAATATTGCAACAGTTTCTGGAAACAAAAATTGTGCTCCCATTATTTACGATTTTAAAATTTTCTACTTTTTATTTAAAGTTTCTTAAAATATAACATATTATTTTCAATTAAATGATATAAGGTGAGGAGATCACTTCACAATTCGTTTATACCTTTTTATACTTTTTGAACAAGCTATTGAAACTCATAACATTTTCAAAATAACTGCCAATTTGTTCATGAACGGTGTTGACTTCACTGGTGTGCGTTTTTTCATGTGCAAAAAACGCACATGCACACTAGTGCAAAAATATGCACCCTCATTTGGTACTGGCTTTTTATGAAAAAGCTGATTATATTATATTCCGCAAATCAAGAAAGAAAAAGAGCTTAGTTCTTGTGTCTTGTCCATCGGTGATCGGTTAACAAAATAGGTCGAATTTTTATTTGTCTCTGCACGTGCGTGCTTGCGTGTCAGCGTCGTCTACAAAATAGGTAACTACCTATATATCAAAAGTTTCACGAAAAATGAAAAATTTGAATTTTTTTGAGAAGAGCGTTGTTCAAATAAACGGCTTAATCAAAGGACAACGGATAACAAAAAAGAACCTAAAAGAAATCCAACTATCCATTTTTTTCATAAATACCTATATACCTTGCGTAAATCTAGGAGGGATAAAAAACACATTCGCATCATTTGTCCTGCGGTTTTGTGCTGAATCAATTTTGCAGTCCATTTGATTCTGAGTCTATCGCACCCCTAAGTGGTTTGTTAGGCTTTGTGCGACTGACATTATTTCAAATGTATGCGGATGAATGTCGGAACAGTCCTCTTTATAAGGAAATTGATTGGTTGCCTTATAACTGATGTCATAGCATTTTCTGCCTTCGAAACGAAAAAAACTAATTATTCCATATATGGATTTTCTCGTTTCAAATTTCAATCACGACAAAATCGTTATCTCTTTGTAGATTGTGAATTTGCGGTTCAATTAATTGCATGTACCCATTGTATGTATACGGATGTTAACCTTTTCAACTAAAAAAAGCCTTCAAGGTCGCGTACGTCGCAAACCCGCCGGCATCAAACACAGCCCCTGAACCAACCTATCGTGTCCGTAAGTTTTATTTTTAGAAAATGATATTTCCTGTCTAAACGGACAAAATTTTCATCTATACTATATTTTCTTGTCGGTAAATACCCTAATAAAATTATCTAATAGGTATGTCTGAATCTAATACATTTCATATTGAAAAAAAGTTGCAATGCGCCACCCCTAATCATCAATATAAAAAGATCCATATTTTGATATTTTAGAACTCATAAAAAACAAATATTAATATTAATATTAATTTGGCACACTCAAATAAAATGATACACATGATGAACTTTTATTTCAGTAAGTCCGTGATTTCCCGGGTTTGTTATTCAATGAAAAATACAATAGTTCGCGTTTTTTTATTTTAAAATTATTATGTTGAAAATTTTAAATACCTACATACATATAAAACCAAAAAATTGTTATTTAAACTTATAATAATTTATGTTACTGCGTTCGAGTTCTGTGTATATTGCTGAACTTTCATAGTTTCATTTATTAGCATTATCATCCGGATTGTATATTCGTCCTTGCTATTATAACGTTCGTCTCTCCTCTACTAAAACATCCTCGTTAGTAACATCGTTATTATTTGCAACTGAATCATCCTGGTATGATGCAATCAAGGGGTATGGGCCGAGTTTTCTACCTGTTTTATCATTCGCGCAATAAATAAATTAACACGAAATCACCGTTCAAGTATCGTCCGAGGTAAGAGACAGCAAAAAAAAAGAAAAAATATAGCTCTGACTTATGGAGCAAGGAGAATATTGCGGAGAGCAACCATAATAATTCTTCGGCGTCATTTTAATAAATCGTACCAGGTAAATGGAAGCAGAAAGATAGGTACTCCTATACTCTTAGAAAATAAGGACATTGTTGGAAAAACTTGAAATTCACTTTCATTAAATCACTCACTCAATACTCATACAAATTCTCATTTGCTGAGACTAGCCTGGACGATTAACTGATAAGGCCGTAAGAATGAATTTAACTTAAATCTTAATTGATCTTTTAGACATACTTAGGTAACTCGCCATAAAGTTTTGATAATGCATTTACATACTCGTAGGTATGTAGGACAAATAGGAAAAGGCTGAAGTTTCGTTTTCACATTTCAACTCATAGAAATGACGAAAACCTGAGAGATTATAGGATTTTTTCTAACAAAGTAGGACGGTCTTTGTCAGTGCGCCCTTTTTGCTTTCTCCTAAAGTTTTCAATATATGCAAGATATTTGTTTAAAGTCTCCGCTTTTCCGCTGTTATTATAAAACCTTGTACAGGTGAAATGGGCCACTTAAAAATAAACTTATCTGATTTTAGCTTATAGTGCATGCTTGTATTAAGCTAAATAATAAAAATCCAATATCTCACCCGGTTTCACTCTAGATCATCGCCCGACTTCATCCAGATCATTGCCACCAACCAAGTTCGTCACGAACGACGTCGTCAAGTTACCAATTAGGCCAGTTATCACAGCACCTTGTTATGTCTGTATGGTTAATCAACCAGCTGCAACCTCCCCCAAGAAGCGCGGCGTTCGCCGCCGCCTATACCGCGGGATCGAGCTGCAAAAGCAATGTTCTTTGATCCTTTCAAAGTGATCAAATTAAGGGGATTCAGTAGTTTCCCTTATCAGATCGAATGAGCACAGGCAATCCTGAAATATTAGGGTCAAATAATGAAGATTGAAGTGCAAGTTAAATAAAGAAAGTGGATTTTGTTTTATAAAAAAAAAATAAAAAATAACAGAATCAAAAAGACAAAAAAGTCTTCCAAAGTATGAGGGAATGTACCCTCAGGTATGCAACAAAATTTAGAAACGACATCCACCAGATAAATTATTGCATACCTAAAAGGTACTTGATAGGTATTGCCAAGTTTACTCAAGGTTCGTAATAAAACTTATTTCCTTTCTTTATTAACTTCCACTTATTTCCTGTATAAATAAAACACACTTGATTTCACTTCTAATCGTTTTATAAATCACAACTCTTAATTGTATGCAATTTAAAATCACTACTTTTAACAACCAACTTTATGTATAATATTTGTAAGATCATACTTTTAGGCGTTTTGTATTGGCGTTGAATAAGTTGTTAATTAATTTCAAAAGTAATTAGTTACGAAATAAATTAATCGTTACAGTATAATAACGATTTAAATATTAGTTATCTACTTTTACAAATTGCATACAATTAAGAGTGGCGATTAATAAAAAGTGAAATCAAGCGCGAAGAATTCGAGGTTTTTTAGATTTTTTTACCATGATGCGTTCGACAGGCGAGGACGAAAACTTGGGTTTTTTCTTAACATGTGGTTCCATTGGCAATATTTTGAGGAAGAAATTGCTCCCGTCTCATTGAGGGGAGATTACGATAACTTGGGCGCCGAAAATTGATAACGGATTTTTGTAGAGGGGTCAAATACCAGCATTTTTTAGTATGGGAGGGGGGGTCTATCTCGCCTCGTTTAGGGGGTAGGGGCAATTTGCGAAAAAACGACTTAAATGGAAAAACAAATATTAAAAAACAACGGCAATACTTAAAATGCAAAACAATAACGGTTTTAAAAGTCAGAAGTCTGTTCTTTAATTCTACATTAAAATTATATAATTTGTGTCAATAGTTTTCAAAAAATTTACATTCAAACTCAAAATTTTGATAAATTCTGGATCAATTTTTCGGAAAATTGTGAAATTTTTTTTTCTTTATGTGGTCAATTTTCATATTGATTCTGAATCGAAGACAAAAAACCGAAAGCTTTTATGTCTTCTAGTTTTCGAGAAAATTAAAAATTACTGATACTACTTTTTTGAGATATTATCAATTTGCTTGCATTGCCAGCATTACGGCTGTGATTTAAAAGTGAGATATGTATGGGGGGGATGCTGCCCCCCTGCATGCCCCCTGCTTGGGCACACTATAGGATTTGGGGTATGTGCGAGGTTCGATGTATGCCAAATTTCGCATTCGATCCAAACATTTTTTTTTGCGTTTTTTATCAAAATTTTGAGTTTGAATGTAAATTTTTTGAAAACTATTGACACAAATTATATAATTTAAATGTAGAATTAAAGAACAGACTTCTAACTTTTAAAAACGTTATTGTTTTGCATTTTAAATATTGCCGTTGTTTTTTAATATTTGTTTTTCCATTTAAGTCGTTTTTTTTTCGAAAATCGCCCCCACCCCCTAAACGAGGCGAGATAGACCCCCCCCCTCCCATAGCAAAAAAATGCTTGTATTTGACCCCTCTAAAAAAATCCGTTATCAATCTTCGGCGCCCAAGTTATTGTACTTGTAACCTCATTGACATTGCCTTGAATATTGCCAATGAAGATGCTATATCGATATTAACATTGAAAATGTTTATAGGGTCGTTTTGATAAAAGTATGGTGTTACCAAAATGAACAAAGATAGAGAATGAACTCTAGCGTATAGGGGGAGAACGATTGAATCTTTGGTTGGTGTTAACAAAGAAACTACCAAAATGAATAAAATAAGAAAAAAACACAAGTAATGAATTTCCTCCAGCGTACCTACATGTTTGTTCATTGCCAACGGACGAGATTCAGTGGAGCATTATATAAAATTCGAAAAATGCTCGATTTGAGCCCACTTAGAAGCCTATAAGTTTGGTTATAATTATTGGATGTTCAATATTAAGCTAGATAATTAAAGTTTAAATGACAGGCTACAAATCTGCATAAAAATCTTTGCAAAACGGAAAGAAAATTCATACTAGAAACTTGAAAAATTGTCTTTTTAGAACTAATTTCATCACGGCAAAAGAAAAAAAAACAAAGAAAATATGTATGTATGTATGTACATGCGAACAAAGAACATATTGATAGTAGGGAGAAGACGGTGGAGTGTGTGCAGTAAAAAAACAACACGTGGCAAACAAAATTGGCTTTGCATCGGGCACAAAAATGATATACATTATGATTATGTAGGTATGTATGCACGTAGGTATGTGCATTGTGCATGAACATTAAGTAGTAGGTATTTTACAAATAATAAAATCGTAAAGGTTGGATTTGGTTGGTTTGTTTGGATTATAACTTCTGTTCTAATAATCGGATGTTTGAGGTTAAGGTCTTAAAATTAAGGTCTTAAAATTGTTGAACCTAGAATATGCATAGTTTGGGTAAAAACTTAACTAACTTCTAAATCAAACTTATAATTTAAGTTCTAAGGGCCAGATTCTCAAGGTTAAGGTATGTTAAGATAAATTAGGCAAGAGGTTCGAGGTTAAAGTCTCAAAATTAAGGTAAAATATGACAAAAGTAAATTTTTTCTATATCAACCTAAAGAACCTAGAATATGCTAGAGAACGTTTGGGTAAAAACTTTATTAACTTCTAAATCAATTTGATTGTTTAACCTAGAATATGCATAGGTACCTACTCGAACCTCTTTAATAAACTTATGACTTAAGCCCTTATGGTCAGATCTTCATGGTTAAGGTCCTCAAATGTAAATAAAATTTTAGGCCTTATCTTAAAGTAGTCTATAAACTATTCAATTTGGTTGTCAACTGAATTGATCTTGCCGCTCGGCCACACATTTCATAAACTCAGTTAAAAGAATACAGCTCCAAGTCTCAAAAACATTATTTTTGTCTAAAATAAATTACGCGACTCGATATTGTTAAATTGATTAAAAGATGAGTTAAAAATATTTTAAAATAAAACATTATAGAATAAAAACAATTAGCAGTGGGGTTGGGCTTCGCATCAAATACTTTGTAAATTTTGTCTCGATTTAATAAAGGTTTACCTGGACATTTAATAAACACACGGGTTGATTCAAAAACAATCAACTGAGTCGAGAACTAAGTTGAACCGAATATGATGTATGCTTTAATCGATCTGTAATAATTCAGTTACCTTTCTGCAAAGCTTAGCTAGGCAAAAATGTCAAATATGTACCTAGATATACGTTAAGATAGATGGTATATATATTTTTAATGTCGTGTATAAGTGCTGTACCGGTGCGGATGAAAATGAGTATGATTGCGTAATTGCAAGTAAAGCTACAATTAAGACTAAGAAGTGACATTAAAATATACAAATTGGTACTTCAGACTGTAAAATGGTTTCTAAGACAGTTTATGAAGTTATAATGCACCTAACAATAGTATAAAAAATAAAAATCACAAAGATTAGACAAGTTTTTGTTTTATCGACGTAATACAAGTCATTTTCAATGTCCCCATAGTTACTCTATGAGTGAAATCTGTAAATTTTTGTAGATATTTTTTCCTTTCACAGTATAAGTTAGTTCAAAATAGAAGAGTAATGATCACGCATTCTTGCTTAATGCTTAACGCCCATCGCAGAATCAAACTCGTCTGAAAGAAATTTTCCGTCCCATATTTAAGTTAATTACTTAAGTTGAATACAATAAAAATAAAATTATAAACGGGTATGCAAAAATTATATTTAATGCATATCTACATATGTGTATTATGTTTAATTTTTAATAGCATAATTTTGTTCACACTGCATCGATTGCAACAAATTTCAAATCAATTACATGCGAAAACATGCAAAGGTCTCAATAAAAATCGACGACATGCTATAAACATCTAATTTTCCATTCCTTAAGTGCTCGTACTACCCCCTTATATATTACATATCTGGAAATTATAAAAAAAGTTTTTTTACGATTATATCGTCTTGTTTTTTATTAGTTTTATTATTATCGACCATACAAAAAATACTCAAAAAACATGTTTTTTCCTCCTGGGTTGTACCAAATTAAATGGTTCAATGTTAAAAACGACATTCCTCTACCGCAAAACAAAACACCTTTCCACTACTATTAATATTTTAACATCTTTTTTAAATAAAATCAAAATTTATTTATTTTTATTGTATCATCAAAAGCAATTTATTAATGGAAAACAACATTAAGATTATTAAGAGGTTTTAAGTGAGACAACTCTTGAGTAAAATTTAATGCCTTATGTTATTTATGTACTTACAAATCACATATTAAAAAACAACTTGTCTTTTAAACCTATGTAATGCATATACCTATGTGTCAGTGAACTTGAAGAGGTTATGGGCTTTGAATTATTCTATATTCTAATGATGCAACTTTTTTGTAAACTTTCTCCTGAACTGTATGTATTTACTTTTTATGTAGGATGTACATTTAACAATATACATAACATCCTAAATTAGATTAACAAATATTGAACATATACAGTATCAATTCTTATTTCCAAAACATTCGATTTTTATATACTTAAAGAATATTATGTACAAATTATATTTAAGTCTATAGATAAAACTTAACGTAAGCAAGAGGCATTCGGAAAAGTAAAGTCAAGTGAAGTAAAAGTCAAGAAAAGAAAAGTTAAGTTAAAGTCAATTCCAAGTCAAGTCAATGTCAATGTCAAATTAAAGACATTTATAATTTTTTTCTATTTTTTAAATTTATTTATTTGAATTTAAAACTATTATTTTGTACATTAAAATCAATAATTTTTGTGAATCAAAAAACTATTTAAAACTAAATAAACTAGTGTTATAATTTAATCCCTTCCCTCCCCTACAATCGGTGTCAGAAGTTTTGCTGGACAAGTGCCGCGAATGAAATTACCTACATAATGTACACGTACATATAAGCACGTAAAATCATCTTTTAAGAAAATAGTTTTTATTTTAGAAAATGCTTCTTTTAACCCATTGATACTAATGCTTTCTTAATTGAAAAATAAAACTTGTATGAGTGGCCGCAAGTTTAAAAGGATTCGTTAATTATATTTACCAAATGGCGAATAATTAAATGCTTATCAAATGGCAGACAATTTATTTCTAAATTAGTTCAACCACCAATCAATTAATATTAAAACAAATAAATCCTTTTTTTTGTTTAATTTGGTATGCGGCTTACGAGCTTTGTTTATTTGAATGTTTGCTTTGGTGGTCGTTTTGCAACTGTACCACAATTCCGATATACCCCTATAAAATGGTGGAAAAAATGAACGAGCCATTGGTATTCCGTAAACCAGTACATAGGCCTACCCCGATATATTTTATTGCTAGAACAATTCGATTTTTGTATAGTAAAACTCGTTGTGGTAAAATGAAATTATCGAGCAAGGTGGTTGTATTTAATGGAAATAAATTGTTAAAGCGTTTCGTAAAAATTGACGTGAATAAATAACATCATGTAACTTACGTAACAGTTGCATGACCGTGAGATGCCAGAAGCCAAATTCGTTTACAGTGATTAATACTCTTAATCAACATTATTCATCAAGGGACTCATAAATGAAAATAAATAGCAAATTTAAGGGAATTCTACTTATTGTACATTAAAATAGTGGTCAAGCTATAATACATAAACATAATAAATCATATTATAACATCCACTCCACAGCTGAACAAGAAGCGTATCTATTTAGACGGAATAGTAGACTTACTTCGAAAATTTAGATACCTATACTGTTATGAGATAAAGCAAGAATTATCTTTGTAACTGACTTACATCAGAAGATTAAAAAGCATGAGATTCTCTTGATTTAAATTTTGAAAATCATGTGTATTTATGTTGAGGGTTGGTTGTTGTAGGAACCAGGCAAGAATTCCAGTGCCCCAACAGTTATATAGGGACTTATTGATTATTTTACCTTTTTTCATTTTAAATTCATTTTTATTTTTCATTAAACTTATAACTATCTTAAAGTTCGACAAAAATTCATAAAATCTAGCCTACTTATCAATTTATTACTTACAATTAACTTACTGGCCCCATGGGGGCGGGCACCCTAAGTTAAACTATATAATAACTTAATACTAATGCCTTGCGGGCTAAAAACTAAATTGCTTATTTAACCTTTTAGTGGTCCTGTTTAACTGAATAAGACTTTTTCATTTTATAAGGAATCTAAGCCCAGCTTGGCAGTTAACTAGGGCATCGCGTCTTTTCGGAAAATAACATTTAAAGCACAGATAGAAAAATATGAAAGCCAAAAAGTAAAAGATATAAAAGCAAAAAAAATACACGTGCTTCTAACAAAAATATCAATAAAAAGTATTTAGAACAAAAAAGAAATACAAAAAAATACAAATTATTGAAAACATAAAAAGTAGTTAAAAACCATGCAAAAACCATTAACTGTGTAGTGTGTACTGTTCGTTTTGACGATAGCGTTTGGACGATTATCGATTTACGTGAGGCCAATAAAGGCAACACTATCTCTGAAACGATATCCTCTGAAGATAATCAAGTTAAGGAAAGACCACTCAGTTCAAAAACCCCAGCCCGAATCATTATACTTATAACAGGCGAAGCCTTAAGCGAAATTCAAGTCACAACTTCCAATAAAACTTTTTCACCACACCACCAACTGGAGTAGGGTAAGGTTCGTTTTGCAAGAATGGTCTGGATTTCGCGGGGGTTCATTTCACCATTTTTCGTTTCGCATTTTTCTTTTGTTAAGCATTTCAGATTTCTATATCTATATCATTTAGCAATTTTCAGTTATTTTTTTGTTGGATTGGATTTAGTTGTTGTTTTGCTCTTTTTATTAAGCATTTTATTATTTCCTTTTTTTTATTTGTCATTATATTGTTATCCCTTGTTTTATTTGGCATTCAATTGTTTTGCAATTTTTTGGCTTCCATTAAATTATATGTCTTAAAATTTGGCACTTGGCCAAACATTAAACAATGTAATGAAAAACAAAAAAATGCCAAATAATTTTTGCGAAATTATTGAGAATATTTTTGAAAAAAGCGAAACATAAAAATTCCTAATTTAAATTCCGTAATGATTGAAAAATATAATGATAAAAAAAAGAAAACGTGAATTGCCAATCAAGGATTAAGAATTTTACGAAATATTTAACGAATAAAACGAAACAAAGAAATGTCAAATGAATTTTGCGAACTGTTTATCATAAGCAAAGTTAATTAATCTTATCCTCTGACTCTGGTTAAAACAAATAACTTTATGTATGTATGTAGTATAAAATATTCCTTTTTTAATTAATGACTCTATTTGATACATTTGAAATTTTGTGCATCATACTATCTTAAAAATCGTACCTACAATATATGTAACTATTATTGTCTTCATTTAAAACGTGTGACATGCTTTTTTGTCGGAAACAATTTATTTTTCTGATGACCTTTTTATGTCAACGATATTTTTTCATTCCCCTCTTTTCGGTTTTTGTTTGATTTAAAGTTCTTTTAACATACTGTTTTTCATTGCAGTAGAACATTTTTCTAATTTCAATCTGAAAAGTAAATACAGTTTTTTTCTAAATGTACGATAGATACCTTTATTTTTTCATCTTTGTGTGTTCATGTAAGTATCCAAAGAAAGGACTCGTTTGAATCTCTAATTTAAGCCAAAACTTTGAAATTGGACGACACAATCTGATTCTCCTCTGGACTGCTGCTCCACTGCATCACAGCAAATCCCTTCAGCCATTCCTCTATTTAAACAATTTGAAATCAAAGATAGTTAAGTAAACAAACAACACAAAAACGTGAATGCAGCCTCCTTTATTCATCAGAAAAGCAAAGCCAACATGCGGAACACTGACACAAATAATTCAAAGCAAAAAATACGGAATGAAAGTTTTCAGGACATATAGTGATATTTGTATGTCGTGGCAGTTATAGTTCAATTTTTCGTTAGACTTATTATGTAATCGTTTAATCCGGAAAAAGGACAATCATTATTTTATAAATTCGTGTAGGAATGTGAAAAATACTATTATCTATTTGAGTTGCTGAATTACAATTTTCCGGTTCTACAAATTTGATTTATTAAAAACAAGAATTTGGAATAGGGAGTTGACATGACATGACAAGAACTGAACATATCGACCGAGGCGGAAGTCTCATCATAAAATATAGCATAAATAAATAAATAAATTGGATGGTGCGACAGCTCGTGTAGAACCAGGGCCTAGTGACTTATAACTCTCAATATTCCTGTGGTGTGTGACAGGAATGGAGGGGACCTACAATTTTTGCCGAATCTGAACGGCTAAGGTAAGAAGCACTTTTTCATGACAAGAGATACTCTTGGAAAACTTGTCAATTCCTTGCAATCAAAATCAAGCATACGAGATTAAGTGAAGATGGTTTTTTTTTGAAACATACAGAATTTAGTTTTACTTTTAAAGATCAGATCTGAGAATATACAATTTTAAAACCAAGCAGAAACAATTAAACAACTATAGAGCTTATTAGGAGTCAATTTTGTCGCCGTGTGTAAAAAAATATATGGATGGAACTTTGAAAGATTTTTATTGTGCGTGGTGATGTTTCATAAGACACTTGACGCATCCAACCAGTATAGTGTTTTCTGAACCTTGAACCAAATAAACTGAAAAATACCACAATATTTTCCCGATGTAAAACAATTCAATGCAAATAAATATTTTAAGGTAAATGACTTTAAATATTAGTGCCTTATCCATGCAAACACGTCTTTTTAAATATCAACTTTTCGAAAAATAATTTCAAAAATTTTGAAGACTTATGGTGGGTTCCAATATTTTTGGTCCTAAGAAAATTTTATAAACATTGTTGGGGGAATTTCAAAACAATGATACCCATATTAAAGAAAATCAATTCATGAGCAAAGTCTGTAGCCGAACAGACAGACAGACGGACATAATTGTGAGACCCATTTTTTTGGCTTTATCCTTATCACCGTATTGTCAAGTTTGATCAAAATCTCAATTTCGGTTTTTTACAAATAATATACCTAAGTACTTACATATAACATCTTATATGCATATACAAAATGTGAAAAAAAAACGTTCTAATGATTTTCCAATTTTGGTTTGACAAATGAATTTTATTGGAGAGTTAAAATGACATACCTAAATAGTGTTTTATTTCAAGTTGAAATCTTTCAAAAAATGCTTTGTTTTACAATTACATATTCGAAAAAATTTTAAATCTCTTAACAAATGTTCCGTTTAACAATTCGTAAATATTTGTTTTAGTATTATTCATAATAAATATTAATAATCTTAATGACGACGCCGAACTGTCAAGAGCAAGTACGTTGGACCCAGTCGTGCACTTAATTTAATGTGAAGTGATCCTTTTTGATAAATTACCTTGGCTACCGTATATTCATCATGAAGGTTTTTTTTATGCTTTCAAAGGCCTTCATTTTTGTGGAGCGCTTTTTTTTCGTCAAATTTGCTCTGTGTGTTTGTTTACCTGCTAGGTTAGTTCAATTAATTGGAAATATTGAGTGAGTGGCCTCCAAACAAAATACCGAACGCCACCTCAACCCAATCCATTACCACCCCCATCATTGGAAAACCCATTTAGTGGCAGATTGTTGCAACGATGAGAAGAACTAGGATGTCGAATGCCTTTCAAAAAATTGCTGGGTTATTTTATCATGGGTCAAATCAATGGAACTAGGAAGGTATAGGCAGGTATTTTGTTATTATGTGACAATACTAGTAGCAGGATGAATCTATGGAGGTTAATCAAAAACATGTTTTTTGTATGAGGTTGAATAAAAATAAATCCTATAAAAGCTATCATTTGCTGCAAGCATTATTTATCGATTCTATAGAACATAAATTATTGCTCTATTGGAGAAAATATTTAGTAATTATTGAGTAATAGATGGAAGAGAAAGCTGGATCTATTTGTTGAGCTTCATTTCAATAAAACATGGTATAAATGCTCTCAGTAAAAAATTTGTTAGGTAAACAGGCTTTAAATAGCTCATTTAACATATTTGCTTGTGAACTTAATGCATATATTTTAGATTTTTCTTAACAAGACACATAATACATTTGAATATTGTTTATAGACTTTAAAGAATGCAGCCCGCCCCTAAATATTTTGTGCCTGGGATTTATTATTTAATTCAAATTATAGGAAATCACATTAATTAAAAAAGTGATGTTTTTTAAAGCTAAATAAAAAAATATATAGTGTTTAATATTTGTAATTCAGGAAATTGTGGAGAATATAAGATTAACTTTAATATATTATGGATATTTATTAATAATACTATTGATATGTCTGTCTTTTATGGTAACTATATACAAGTTGTTTACAACTGTTCTTTTGAACCGACTTAAGAAAATCAAATTTTGAAAGAATTCCAAGCTGCATACAGGAAAAACTACTCATCTGTGGACGAAACTTTCAATATCTCTCCTGTCTTATAAAACTACAAATCAATCAAAAAAAGAAACTCTATGCGTTTTTCATTGATTTAAAATCTGCTTTCGAAAATATAAACAAAGACGCATTATTCCACAAACTCAAACTTTTAGGAATGTCCACAAAAAAGCACTCAATCCTAAAGGCTCTCTATCACAACAACATTGCATAACAGTATGGAATGGAATAAAAACATCAGCGACTTCTTTCCTATCAATCAAGGTGTAAAACAGGAATACGTTCTTAGTGATCTGCTATTTATCTTGTTTTTGAATGACCTCGACTCTGACCTACCGGGTGGAGTAACTATTGAAGGCATATCAGAACAAGTAATACTTTATGCTGACGCTTCCTTGCAAGCGATGATAAATAGCATCGAAAATTATTTTTCAAAATGGGATCTGCTTGTGAACTTAAGAAAAACAGAAATAGTGACTTTTCGAAACGGTGGACACCGGGCAGCTGAAGAAAAATGGACTTTCAACAACGATAAAATCAAAAGATCCAACAAATACAGGTCAACATTGAGATGAGATTAACTGGTCAACAAAGTCTGAGTGGGAAGCATTGCATATAGAAACTTGCACAAAACTTATAACTTATAACTTATTTAGAAAGACATTGGAAGGAACACACAAACAGAGTGCTTCAGTCACTCTTCCACGACGAGTATTGTAATTGTAACCTGAACTATGCCGGTATGCCAAACTACTTCGAAGACTGTAACTCACGCGAAATGATGAGCATGGTGTTAAAGTCGAGGTGTGGATTGCTCAATATCAGGCAAGAGCATTCAGAAGAGATTCAGTAGGCAAATGTACGATCTGTAACCTTGATGCTGCTGAAAATAAATCAATCGCCAAATTTTAATGAATTTATTACAGTTAACACTTTAACTTAATATAGGCAACTTAAAAAGTTATTGTCATTTAAGTTAATTTTAAAATAACGAAAACCAAATTTTTGTAAAAACTTTCTGACAATAAATATTTTTATTTATCTATCTACCTGTCTATTTATCTATCTATTTATATGAATATGTTCGTATCCTTTTTGTAAATTCATCATTCATAATATGGTGTTGACAGATGCCTGATTTACATATAAACTACAGTAAAAATTAGGTTGTCCAGCGTTTCTCTTTTGGTTCAATGATATTATGTTGTTAAACCCCAGCCAACATTTTGCCATAAATGAAATAAGTGAACAAAACCTTCGATTCTGAATTCATTTCTAAATCGATTTGGGTCCAGACTCCTGGGTAACAATACCTTAGAAATGAATCTTTTAAAGGTTTTATATAAATGACGGAGAAATCCTGAACAAAAAAACCGCCTTCACATCCTGCAGCAGTGGCTACATTACGCGAATTAAAGGGGGGGGGGGGTTAGAGGGGAATAAAGTTTTAATTGTAAAAAAAAAAGAGAAAACAAAATGAAAGAAACAAAAGAGGATTTGTAATTTCCCAAATTAGTGAGTAAAATTGAAGACGTGATTGTACAAATCGTGATTTCCAAATCTAATGGAAACCAACCAGATTTTGCATTTTGCAAACATTTTCAGAGTTTGTAGTCTGTAGGTAGGTACTGCAAAATCTTTTCGAAATCTTCTTGGAACTGTATGAAAATGAATGTGAAACAAACACACTTATTTACTTATTTTTCTATTCAATATAACAGGTCAGTCACAAAACGATACGGTTAAAAGGGAGTTTAATAAATCTATTGAGTGTAGTGTACTCAAGTAGTGGGAATTCATTTCGTTTTGTGGATTTTTTGGGACTATGACCTAATTGCAGTGGATATTTATTTCGGAGTTTATATCAGCAATGAAATTTGTTTGAAATGACGAACGAATCTATGTTATGTGCGGTCTAAACGATTCAATGTAATGTCATTTTGTAATTTTATTGCCGTAATCCTGTGTGAAAACCAGCGTGGTATGGCGCAGTTGGAACAATATTGATTCCAACACAAAACAACACACCACAACACATTACATGAGACAAAAATTTTGTAAGTGCCGGAACTCACGGCTAAGATGTGTAAACATTAATGTTCGTACTAGTGCCGAAGTTTTGTTACTGAAGGTACCCAATTACAACGTAATATGCGATCGTAATATGTTACACGAAACGTAGTTTACCCTACCCCCGCGCCGCGCCGCCGGCATAGATGTTTAAACATCAAAAATGGCTCAATGCATATAAAGATTATCGACACACCACTTTAAAATACACAATATGAAATAAGTGTGAATACGGTACGCAAACTGGAACCGAACAAAAATTGCCAAACAGTTCTGACAAAACAAGTGTACTTCCGAAACAGTGCAATTTCTTTTAAATGAAATAAATAAAACACAAACAGATTTATTTGATTATTTGTAGTTTTATCCAATTAAAGGTAAAAGATGTATGTATCTACTGGAATAGTAAAAATATGCAAATTAATTTCCAAGACTCCAACCGCAACTTGTTTTGTAGGGATTAGGGATAATACCTTATATTATTGCAACAACGAAAAAACGGACAAAAACCAAAAACAGAAACTTCCAGTTTAATGATTAGGAGTTCTTGTCTTGTTAGACATAGTTCACACTAAATATTCGTAATGGAATCTTTGTAAGATAAACTGAAATCAACTTAAATTGCATATTGAGAAGGCCTTCACTAGTCAACTGACGAGTGCAAGTGAGATGGACGAAACGCCAAGTTTTTGTTGACTAAAGGCCGTTAAAATATATTTTGAATCAATAATTCAACAAGTCTAATTAAAATAGTAGGTACCTACTAATTCTTCTACTTGGCTTATTATATGTAAATATGTAGAATTTGTATTATTAACAAAAAACACCTTCATATTCTAAAAATATTGGAGGAATGTTGTCAGGGACACAAGCAGAGTTTGAGTTCTACACTCATTTTCAGTGGTGCTTGGTCATTATTAAATTTTAATTATTGAAAAACTTTTATGCCCAGACTCGAACTTGGACCAAGCTCCCTCCGAGCCTATGCACTTCGCATAGCCAGACGCAAGTAGTTGTTGTATATTCGGTTTCTTTCTTTTTTCTCTTCGTGCTCGATTCAGAAGTGAACAATTCGTTGAACATATAAGGTCGAAAGATCTATGTGAACACTGTTAACCTTATTATCTCTATCCTATCTTAACCTATCTTATCTCTAGTTTTCTCTAAACTAAACTAACAATAGGGTTGTAAAAAGGATATCGACGATGTCTGACGCATCCCTTGTTCATATCCTAATGCTAACAGATGTGAGTCATAAAACACAATCTTCGAGATCATTTATTGTTATATGACAAGGTTCTATGCAACACAGCGTCGCCATCCACTTTGATCTTAAACTATATTTACACAATACATTCCTACTGTCCAAAAGTATATTCTAAATATATAAAGATAACTTAACACTATGTCATCAACAAAGTTCGATATAGAAAAACAAGTATCATACATTTCTTCCACACAAAACATATTTTTGGGAAAACCTAGCGATTTTCGGAGTTCATTCAAAATCTCTGGAATGCTATAACAAGACCTTATTTTAAATTATCACAAATTCCTATATTTTTTTTTTCTTTTAAGGGTACTGGACTTAAATTTAGTAAAACATCTTTTCGGAAATACCAACCCATTTAAATAAAAAAGTTTATGGAACATTACATATCAGGGTACTTGTACGAAGAAAAGCTTTCCGAATATTTTTTTCCTTATAATATTTTAAGAAATTAATTTCTACTTATTGTTCTTAACAACATAAAGACATAACAATCAAACCACACTATGTTAGTTTGAAAATTATTTGAATCAATTATCCATCTTCTTGCTGTTCAAAGAATAAAATAAGAAAAATTCTCATCCCAATGTTAAGATATGTTTAACAGGAATCGAATCCTTCCCCATACATAGTCGTTTATTTAATATAGCAATTGCTCCTAAGTGAACAAGAACAAGGAACACTTTGTGTCCTAGTCATATGTGTACAGACGCATAGAAGCCAGAAAACAGAACTGGCTAAAAGCAATTTGACGACCATGAGCATGACAATACCCTCTTTTGTTATAGTCCCTGTTGTTGATGATGACGATGATGGTGGTGTGGACATTATGGCTTTTAGTGGTCTGTATCTTTGGCTGACTAGTATGCTTGTTAGTGGAGGAATGCTCTTTCGTGGTACTTCATCTGTTGATGGTGTCTGGTAGCTGGTTTTGAACAATGGGTTATGTTGCGTCGGTTTGTTCAACAATATTATGGACGCGTTGTCGTAATCCTATTGTACTCTGTTGTTGCTTCATATCTATTTGGTTATATTATGGTATCTATTTGGTTATTGGTGGTGCAGGTACTTGTGCAGTTGAGCGAAGAAATACTTTCAATTTGCAAAAATCAATTTTTTGTTTCATCTTCGAACTCTTTGTTTTCCTTTTGTAAACAAAGGGTGTATGGGAGGACGAAATTATATAGATATTTATTAATTATACCTATAATAACGTATTAATGAATTTTGCTACTCATTAAGAAACTCGAATAACTTCTTTTGTAGTTCAAATAATTTATTTCTTTTTATATCAATCATATTTTATTTTATGTTTTTATAAATAAAAAAATATTGATTTTAAATGGCCTATACGCTGACTGACCATGTGCGGCACCTTACCAAACATTTTGGTTGCAACAGTGCATTAACAAGCCTGATTATGTATGAACTTGCCCCAAGTTGTTGGAACCACACAGAGTTGAAAGAAATTCTCTTCCAGCGTAATTTTGTAATATACTTAACATTTTAAATAGATGATAGTCGCCAGTGACCATTACAGTGCGACCGTTTTCTTCGAAAAAGTATGGCCGGACAATGCTTGAGTAAACTGCACACCACAATTTGACGGGAGCTGGATAAGGCTTCGTCTCATGGCAGTGCCGTAGCCAGGATTTTGGTTCGGGGGGGGGGGCTTCCAAATTTTACGAGAAATTCTTTAAACAAAAAACTATATACATATAAATTTAAATATAATTATGATTAAATCAAATAAAAAATAAAAAATCAAATTAAAAATTAATTTTTTATATTATTTTAACTTTTATTTTTAACTTTTAACAACTTTATAAAATAAAATAAATTTATATTAAATTTACGCTACGCGTTTCGGAGTATACTCCATCTTCGGGCGTTAAGCTCAGTATAAAGTGGTGGTTGTTGTTGTAGAGTTGTGCGATGTTGTTATTTGTTGTTTTTCTATATGGTCGAAGCTTTTTAAGGTGGTTAATATGTTTGTCTTCTATTATCTATTGAAAAGTTTAGTGCTGTGTCATATATTGTGTTTGTTTTAAAAGTTAGTTTGTCATTAAGTATTTTGTCTTGTTCTAATTTATTGGCTTTATAAATTTCGAACTCTTCTAATGCGTCTAGTATTCTCCCTTTTTAACAAAAGTGCAATGGTGTTATATTTGTGTCAAAATTTGTATAATTGTGGTTGTCGTTGATTAAATGAAGAGCGAAGTTGGATTTGGTGTTTTGTTTTGGTCTATGTTCTAGAAATCTATCGTAGAAAGATCTGCCTGTTTGCCCGATATAAAATTTATCGCAGTCGTTGCAATTTATTTTGTAGACTCCGGTGCATGTTTTTATTTCTTTTTTAGGTTTATGTTGTAATATTTTGCTTATATTGTTGTTTGTTTTAAAGGAAATATTGATGTTAAGTTTTTTGAATTCGTTTTTAAGTGTATGTGGGAGTATGTTTGTATAATTAATAGAGATGAATTTATTGTTTATAGGTGTGTTGTTTGTGTGATTGTTTTTTATTTTATTTTTCTTATTAAAAATTAATTTGTCTATAATTTCATTGTCGTAACCGTTACATTGTGCTATATATTTTATTGTGTTTAGTTCAGTTATATAATCTATTTTATCCATAGGTACATTTAAAAGTCTGTTTATTAGTGCATTGTATGCTGCCATTTTATGGGTATGTGGGTGGTGGGAGTCTTTGTGTATTGTAATGTCTGTTGTTGTTGGTTTTCTGTATATTTTGTATTTCAATTTGTTGTTGTGCTTTCTGATATTTAGATCTAAAAAATTTAGTGTATTATTGTTTTCAATTTCGGTTGTCACTTTAATTTTATCGTTTATATTGTTAATATACTTTTTTAAAATGTCAATTTGTCTATGTGTTCCGTCAAATATGATGAATGTGTCGTAAACGTATCTTGAGTATGAAATGATTTTTTGTTTTTGTGGGTTAATATTTGATAAAATGTATTTATTTTCGTAAAAATTAAGATATATATCCGCCATTAAACCGCTTAGGGGAGAACCCATCGCTAAGCCTTCTTCTTGTATGTAGTATTTGTTATTGAATGTGAAATAATTTTGTTTAAGTGTTATTTTTAATAAAGTTATTAATTCGTCTATTTGTGGTTTGTTGATTTTAGCTGTGGTTATTAGGTTATCTTTTAATATATTAACAGTTTCTTCTATGGGTATATTTGTATACATGTTCGTAACGTCGAAAGAGATCAATTTGTATTGTATTGATATGTTTATATTTTTTAGTTTTTCTATTAATTCTGTATAGTTTTTTATGCTGTTGTTGTTCTTGATTGTAATATTATTTTTGATAATTCTTTGTAATGTTTTGGCAATTTTGTAACATGGTGCTGTAGTGTAGTTGATAAGTGGTCGGATTGGTGTTCCAGTTTTGTGGATTTTTGGCAGACCAGTGAATTGTGGCGCTTGTGCATTTGATTGTTTGAGATGTTGTATATTTATGTGGTAAAAAGGAATGTACATTTATTTATAGCATTATTTATTTCTTTTTTGTATACTTTGGTGGGGTCATTTTGTATATTTTTAATTTGGTTTTCGTTAAAAAATTTGAGTGTTTTGTTGGTATATTCATCTTGGTCGATTATGACTACTGTGTTTCCTTTGTCTGCTTTAGTTAACATAGCGTTGTTGGTTGTTG